>JAZHRO010000022.1:79940000-82440000 GCA_037157565.1 Thalassia testudinum
TTAACGTTCTTAAGAAGGGAATGCTTGGATTTGCAAAGCAAATATAGCATTGACCAATGTGACAATCCGGTGGCAAGATAACAATCATCAGATCACATTGTGGAATCAAGTTGAACCTAAACCGAAATTCAAGATCGATGGAGGGTTTTGACTCAATAAGGTTATGTGTATGTGTATCTATGTATGTGTATGTGTTTTTATCAATACCCATACTGGCACAATAGTATAATCTTGCTTATAATAGTTATTAGGCATAATTTAGATTGCATGCGTGGTATATAATTTTTATCACAGCTAAACTTATTAACTGGATCAAAAAAGAGTAGGCGTGTGATATTTAAAATATCTAAAATTATTACATGCTAGTTGAATAATGTCTACATCTCAACCAAAATATACGTAGAGTTGTCCAAACCGCTTAGCCTTGATTGGCTAATTTAGATTTCAGATTGGCTTAACAAAGGCCTCTAAACTTAATTTGGTTTTCAAAAAGCCAAGCCTAAACCAGATTTTAGACTCAATAAAATCAAAGGTAAGCTAAGTTGGGCTCAACTTGCTAGCATGATAAATAAACCCTACTTGGAGATCTCTCACCAATATTATAGGGCTAAGACTTTGTTTACCACTACAGATTTCTCACCAAATACTTGGAGAAAGCATGACTTTTATACTTGGTATTCTTGAGGAATTCTTAGAAATATTAGTCGAGACAACCATCTATAATCCAAAGCTTAGTTTGTTTGCTAGATTATCTTTGAAATGATTGAGATATGCTAGCCTGATGAGTATAATATTTAGGAAATATGAGAACTTATGGAATGGAACTTCCATATTTTAGTTCAACCGTCCAATTTTTCTCCTTCATACTTTCTTAAACAGACTGAATGAGACCTATCTTAGCCCTCATGATGGTGAACCTCTTCTTGCAATAGGGATGGAGTAGAAGCCTCCATCCTAAGGCACAGATCGAGTAGTAGTTTTGTCAACATTAACTTTACCTGAAGACCGTAAAGTTGAGGCACTTACGATCTTTCAAGAATTACTTCATAAGAAGGATCCTCGTCATAAAAAAAAAAAAAAGGGTAAGCACCTACTTGCACCTAAATCCTAAAACTCCCTTACTTTTGTAAGTTCCCTCATATTCTAGCTTTTAAAACCCCCCATTTAGGAAAAAGCTGAGGTTACTAAGTTGCACCAAGGTTATTACAGAATTATGATTTCTTCAACAAAACTAGGGCTATGAGATATCTCGTGGTCTTATGTCCCACATTTGGAGGAGAATAATTCACTGCCATTTAGATGGAAACAAGAGGATCTTCCACGTGGGCACTCTTTATCTAAGCCGATTCCAGTGGTCGATCTCACACGCTCTAGAAAAGCCCAGTTGAGTTTTTTCAAAACATGTCAGTTGTGGCCTTTTGTTTACAATTGGGCTGCTCTTATGGGCCCTTTTAAGGTGATATATTAAAAGCTCCGTCCTTTTAAACGTGTCCGTACGAGTTTGTTCTTTTGGGCTTGCAAATGGGCTTGAAGTGGATACTGCAGCATGGAGTTTACGAAATACACGCCATAGGTAGAGAGCTTATTTTCCCAAGGACTTTTAACATATAGGGTGATTCTGTTTATACTAAAACCCTCGGAATTAAGCATCAAAGGGAAATTAGCCATTCCTTTTGGAAAAGGATAAAGATAATTAGTTTCACCTTTCTTATATTCCAACCATACCTACGTCAGTTTTTTCTTTCATCAGCATGATAGATTTTTGATTGAATGAGAAATAAATTCACTCATGAATAAATTATTGGAAATATTTTATAAATCTTAAAACCTTTCTCATATGTATTGATAATTCCAAAATCAAAGAGAATGTAATACCTATGTCTACCACTTGATCTTCTCAATGAAGGATGCGAACAACGATCCTTCTATTTCCAATAGAGATTTCCAATGGGGTTTAGCGATGATGCTTCTAAGTATCCAGAGAGAATGAGCATGGAAGAGAGAGGGAGACGTTATGTTCTCGTATTCCTTCGGTTTCCACCTAAGGCCTTTATATTTCCCACGATGGGGTGTGGGAAAACAAAACCACTCATTACTCACATATCCCCAGGGACCATAACCACAATATTTTGGAATTGACAGTTCTACCCATCAACAAACCGTAATTCCCCTTAGGGTCTCTATGCAATTAATCCCATATTCATGAAAGTGCAATTTACCTAATTCTTATTGGATCATATAATAGGCATATTTAGCAATATATATACGTATATGATATATATATTAATGTAAGTCTCCTTATAATAATATATGTGTGCCCACTATTGATTCTAATAATCTCCCACTTGGGCTACATATATTATCCACATAACCTCACATTAATTTAAACTGAATGAGCTCAAATATTGTATATCATATATATATGAAAATATACCTCCACCAATCTCGTTCATACTGTGTTAGTTATAGGACCGATGCGGTCTTTGTCACTTTATATTTGACTAAACCCTTCAATAATCACATACAACAACACAAATAACGACATAGATCAAATATGGGTACATAGCATGAAAAATTACATGTCTAAATGATTCATATATGCCTATTTTTCAACTGGTCCAACCTGATTATAAGATATCAAGAATGTAGTATAGATTTAGTTCAAAAAACAAACATAACTTTATTTGTGTAAAAATAAATGTATATGTCCACTCATAATGAACACCAGAATAAAATAAACTCCTAATAAACTACAGTATCATAAAAAAGATGCAACACCCATTCGGGCTACATGCTCATGAAAGACTCTGGGCATTAACCCCTTAGTGAGAGGGTCTGCCACCATGGAGTGAGTTCCAATGTACTTTATGGATACTTGACCACTTTGACCTCTTTCTTTAACTGATAGAAATTTAATGTCAATATGCTTTGACCTCGATGAACTTCTATTATTATTCGAATACAGCACTGCGGAATTATTGTCACAATAGATTCGTAGTGGTCTTTCAGCATTACCCAAAATGTGTAAAGTTGTGACAAAATTCTTAAGCCATATTCTCTGATTTGAGGCCTCAAAACATAGTATGAATTTTGCTTCCATAGTAGAGGTGGCTATCATCGTTTGCTTAGCACTCCTTCACGAAATAACTTCTCCCGCCAGCAGAAAAATATAGCCCCAAGTGGACCTTCGGCTATCCTGACAACCGGCAAAATCTGAGTCCAAATACCCGAGAACCTCCAGAGTATCAGATCTCATATACGTAAGCATGAAGTCTTTTATTTTCTTAAGATATCGCATGACCCGCTTGGTTGCCTTCCAATGATTGGGTTCGGGATTACTTAAGTATCTGCCTAACATGCCAACAATGTATGCAATATCTGGCCACGTGCAGACTTGTGCATAAATAAAACTTCCCACTACTAACGTATAGGGAATATTCTCCATTTTCTTGGCTGCAGCTTGATTCTTAGGACACTAATTAAGGGAGAATTTATCCCCTTTAGCCACAGGAGTGTCTCTTGCCTTACAGTTTTCCATGCTAAATCTTTTTAAAATGGTTTCAATGTAATTCTTCTGTGACAATCCAAGGATACCTAGAGAGCGATATCGGTGTATCTGGATTCCTAATACAAAAGAAGCTCTATCAAGATCTTTCATATCAAATTTATTTGAAAGAAATCTCTTAGTTTCAAATAGTAAACTACTATCATTATAGGAAAATAATATGTCATCGACATATAAAAGCAAGAAAACATGTTTTCCCTTATCGAATTTATGGTATACACATTCATTCACTGAATTTGTCTCAAAACCAAATGAGACAACAACCTGATGAAATTTGTAATACCACTAACGTGAATCCTATTTTAGACCATAGATGGCTTTCTTTAATTTGAAAATTGATGATAACGTCATCATCAGCCATATCTAGCTTTAATTAGTCATAATCAAGGACTAAATGCTCCTACATAACCACTAGAGGATCCTAATTCACTGCAAATCCATTCTGAGAGAATAAGTAAAATAGGGGTAAAAATGCAGTTTTAACAACATATCTCAATCGTAAAGCAATCACGGGATTTCTCAAGGGTTAATCAAAGGTTAAATGGTCTTAAATGTCTAACAAGTGGGTCTGTGCAGATAGAAACAGGTTTTTGAGTGTTTCGAGAATTAAATGACATCTGAAACTCTAAAAACAGACCCGCTTGATTCACTGAGGTTCTAGTCAGGATAAAATTCACATAAATCCTCTAAAATTCACAGAAAAATATTCTCTAGGGTTTGTTACCTTCAATTTGAACATCAGAACCTATCTTGACTCAAAACAGAGCCACACATAGACTATTACCCTAATATGGGTTTTTGCATAAATTACCCAGTTAAACTAGGTCAAAACCAAAATCCAAATTCATCATTAAATTCCTTAGATCCAAATTAGGTTTGTACCAAAATTTGGACCCAATCTGAGATCATCTTAACTTAGTTTGTAATTTAGTCATGTCTGACTCTTTTCTTACACACATGCCCCTAACTTTGAAGGTTCTTACAAACAGGCCCCTATCTTTGTCGTCACTCTTTGCAAATAGGTCCCACCGCTATTATCGCAGAGGAATCCTTCTCCGACGACCTTTGCTTGAAGAGAACTCCTCTAATCAACGAATCCCTTTCAAAATTGGAAGGGAGATTCCTTGAGAAGTTATCTTTCCAACGCACCCAACTTTGATCTCTATAACCTTCCCAATCTCTCATGTGAACGCATGAGAGATTTAGGTATCTCTTAGGTTTCCAACTCCGCGAACTTTCCAAGCTTGCAAAGCTTGATTCCCAAGCTTAAACCGACTCCATGAGGCCTATAAAAGGATCCCCATGACAAACTATTTTCCCCACACTCGAATTTGGATGGAAATCCCCCACATTCCTCTCTCCTCTCCGGCTGAATAGCTCTTCGATGTCCAGTGACCACTTCTGACCCCGGTGGATTCTCCTTCCTTGTCTTCCTCCACGTTGTGCCGTACCAGCTGATGTCTCTCCCTCCATTGTCCTCGCCGTCCTACCCCCCACAGGAGCACCTTCGTCCTCAACGCTGACGTACCCTCGGCAAGTCGATCTCCCCCCTTTCGTCCGTTAGTTTAGGAGTAGTTTAGTTCCATTAGACTCTTAGGTTAATTCTCACCCTCTTAACTCTTATTTCGACCCCTCGACACCGTGAATCACCCTCGTCTTCTCCGTCTCCGGTCGCTCCTTCGACGAGGCGTCCCTGCTACTACACCCCTCCATCCTCCTCACAACCACGCCCTACACCTCTGCCTTGACTTCACGAACAAAAGCCCTCTCTTTATTTCACCGTTCACCCTCACACGACCGCCCCCTAACACACCCATCATCGACTTCCATATTTGCCTCCGTCCGGCCGCCACACTCACTTTCACACCACGAAACCACCACCTCCACGTTTGCCGTACTCCGGCGAACCTTTTAAATTGGTTTAACGTGGTCAAAAGATCGTCTTCTTGATTTTAGGTATAGGACCTTCAACCGCCATTGATGGAGCTTCACGCAGCCTTGAAGCAGGTGTTCTTGCTATAGAAGTCTTAGGTGCCACCTCCAGACTCCCAGGTCCTCAATTGGGAGAATGAGGTGCAACTGCAACTCCAATCTGCGAAGACACCTCCAGCGGCTGTTGCGCAAAGAGAAGGGGGACGTTTAGTCCCACATCGGAAAGTGAAGAAGCATCAACAATGAATAAATTGATTTTCTCACCTTAGCTTATCGCCTCAAGTCACACAGGGGGGTGAGGTCCCCCGTGCAGTCCTCACGCGTTGCTCGTGACACCTCCATGTGAGCCTGGCTCACACCCAATTACCCACCTAAGCTATACTCACACTTTAGCTGCCATTCACGGCCGGCAGCCCTGGTCCTGGGTATGCGTTCACCCGATTACTTGATTGAGCCTGGTTTGGAAGAGATAAGGAGGGAAAGGGAGAGAGAGAGCGCAGGAAAAGGGGTGGGTTTTGCTTTGTGCACTTGCTAACACTTAGCCAAATTCAAGAGTGCTTTCCCCTATGTGTAAAGAAGAGTTAAAGAAGAAGAAGGCTCATGAGTGGAGAAGGGAAAGAAGCTAAAGTTGAAGGCAGGAAATGAAGGAAGAAGAAGAACAACAGAAGAAAAAGAAAGGAGCACTGTAGCAACGCACTTTAAGTCGTCTGATTGTAAAATCAGATGTCTAATTATCTGTTCCTTCATTTGATTATATTCAGTAAATACTATATATGTGTTAGGTTAATAATTGGTGATCCAAATCACCATTATTTTGTCTAGAGTTCTTTTTATTTCTTCATATACTCATGTTATACATTACATATTAGTTTTTAAGTAATTAGTTGTGCTTATATACATTATTTGTTGAGATTAACCGGTGAATTCCATATTTGTTCCATGTGTTTGACCTCGAACTTAAATTCAAGTTATAAATTATATTTGTTGAGGAGAGACTTTGGTCTATATTACAACATATCAATTTCAAACACCGATCTCGCATGATCAACACAAACCATTTGCTTTGCATCACTGACTGCACAGTAAAAATACACTAACAAATATGTCATCTTGTGTTATTTCCTAGTACTGCCATTACATATTAGGTAGCTATAGTTGCATTTGTAAAATTGACACATGCATGCATTTATTTGAGAGGGGAGGAGAGTGAATAATTGGTCATGTAAATAACATCTTCTTCAAGTGCTGCCTCGCAATTTCACCATCATCATTTTTTTTTATTTTGCTTTGAATTTCTTCTCCCTCACACGGCTCAGGGCATGGGCTTGCTCTTCTTCGCACCATTCTCTGCCAGCAACATGCTCTGCCAGCTGCATGGCTGGTCATGCACACCCAGGGCATGGCCGTGGCATGCATCCCTCTCCTTTAAAAAGCTCTACCCTCTTCCTTGCGAGAGAGAGTCGGAGCCTGGAACACACACACCAGCAGCCACCTTCGTCCAGGCCATCTTCCTCCCCTCTCCACTCCATACGTAGTCTCTCTTCGCATTGAAGAGACACACTGCAGGCAGGAGCAAGCTCACAGTGGTCCCACGACCACCACTGTGAGTTACACCACCGCCTAGCTCCTCCGAGAGCAGGTGGGCGTGGTGGGCTCATTCTTTGTTTCCATCGCTGAAGTCTTTCCCGCCATTGCCAAAGATCCAAGCTCTGAAGCTCAGCAGCAGCAACAGCAGCCCTGCACGCACACCAGCGACCTCTGCAGGCTCCTTCCGCACGCGCAAGCGCTTTCTAGCGCGCTCGCGCACGCAGAACCGGTCGCAACCGATTGGCCATCGCGCGCGGCACTGTAGCTACTGTTCACGCGTCTCTGCGCAACACTGTAGCTACAGTGCGGTGACAGAAGAGTTTCTCTGACAGGAGAGTTTCTCACTTATCCGGTCACCGCGTGCTCTCTCTCCTCGCCGCTACCGCCTCCAGCCACTTACCCGCTCCAGCGTCAGCGCGCGCCTGCGCCCGCGTCCACCCGCGCTCGCACCCCGCTGCGCCCACTCCCGTTTCAGCCCGCAGCGCTCTGCATTGCGCTCTCTCCCACACTCCCGCTCCCTCCTGCACACGAAGGAAGCAAGCGTGCCCGCTCTAGCGCCCGCGCGCAACCTTGCGTGCCTGCGTCTGCGTGCCCGCGCGTCCAGATGATGCACGCAGCCTCCGGACGACTTAACTCAATCGCTCTCTCTCGCACACTCTCCAGCAGACACACACACAGACACACACCACACTCGTACACACCCACACTTGTACACTCACACTCACTTGTACACCCTTATACATACATACATACATACATACATACATACATATATATATATATATATATATATATATATATATATATATATATATATATACACACACACAACTACATATACACCTATATAGTTACAACCCTATATATATATATATACATACACACACACACATATATTTTTTTTCATACACATCACTCCACCACGCGTTATATCGCGGGAATATCTGCATCAGCTGTTGATATTCCTCGATACCCGCATAAAGAAAGCATCTCCGCACACACTCCTACACATCCATCCTACACTCCACGCGGCACTTCGTCTTGTTGGTTGCGTCTTCCTAGACGTGGACCAACTCGACACTGTGCTACACGCCATTTCCACCTCCACCCCCACCCCTATATATATATAATATATATATATATCTGTATATATATATAGACTATATTTTTCTACAAGCAACCTATCTAGTTTCTATTTCTCTTGTGTTTCCTGCTATTAAAAAGATAAAAAAAAATGAGTAAAAGAGAAAAGATAATCCTTGTCTTGCAGGTACTCGGTCTTGCAATCAGCAAGACCAATTTTTTTGGAACCCTAATTTGGCTCAAAACCAAGAATAATTTGGCTCGAAGACAAGGACATGATTTTGAGGGTGTACCTCAAGGACAAAATTACCAGCAAAAAAATCTTAAATAGAGAAAAACTAAAAACATAATAAACGCATGGAAGAGATTCGTTATAGGAAAGGCGTAGAAACTTATTCACCTTTAATTCCCACCTCCCTGAGATCGACCCTAGGCTTAAAAGTGACCAAGATAAAATTAAGTAGGCCAGGTTAAAAATTTTGTAAAAAGATGGTTAGGCTCGATTTAGGTTAACCATTATACTCACTTCAACGATAATTTCACCATATTAACACAACCTATTCGAGTCCTGACAATCACCTAAGACAAAGCATTCTGGTTACACCATATATATCGTTTTATCAACGTCACCATTCAGAAACGTCGTTTTCACGTCCATTTGGTGTAGCTCTAAGTCAAAATGAGCTACCAAAGCTATAATTGTTCTAAAGGAGTCTTTAAAAGAAATAGGGGAGAATGTCACTTTGAAATCAATGCTTTCCTTTTGAGTGAAGCCTTTTGCAACAAGATGAGCCTTATACTTATCCACATTACCTTTAGAATCGCTCTTGATTTTAAAAATTCATTTACAACCAATGGGTTTTACACCATCAGGCAATGTGACAAGTTCCCAAACATCATTGTCACTCATTGATTTCATTTCCTCATTTGTGGCATCGGTCAATTCTTGGAATTGGGAACTCCTCATAGCATGAGTGATCGAAATGGGATCCATATCATTTGTTCTGCCTTTAATTCTTGGAGAAATATAACATAATAAGTGGAAATTGCACTTCTCCTTTCCCTAGTGGACCACCTAAGGGGTGCTTCCTGAACATTTTGAGGTTGTTGAGTTTGATCCATAGAGAGATTTTCACCATTACTTTCATCCCTTTCTATCGTTGGAACAACATTAGGAATGACAACTTGACCCTCTTCAGTAATATCCATAAGAATAGGTGTTTTTGCACGGCTAGATCGTGTTTTAACAGATATCTCGTTGTAATATAGATGAACTCTCCACGAAAAACAAATAAAAATTTATAACTCGAAATTTAAAATATCCTGAGATCGAACTCAGGGAGCACACTTTGATTCTAGAAGTATACAAATTCACAATTCAATATACTACTTTTACAAAAATTAAAGAGAGAGAGAGTGAACAAAGATCATTTTCTCGATTTTTCTTTTCTTTCTTTTTTTCTTTCTTCTCTCTTCCTTCTCTTCTTTCTCTGCCTTTCCTTTCTCAGAATAAAATATCCCGAGGTCAAACTCAGGGAGTACACTTTGATTCTAGAAACATACAAATTCACAATTCAATATACTACTTTTACAAAAATTAAAGAGAGAGAGAGAGTGAACAAAGATCCTTTTCTCGATTTTTCTTTTCTTTCTTTCTTTCTTTCTTCTCTCTTCCTTCTCTTCTTTCTCTGCCTTTCCTTTCTCGGACGTCTGATTCTTTGAATCAGACGCCTTATCTGCCCCTTGCTACAGTGCCTTGTAGGCTCTTCTTCTCTTGGTTTCTTCTTCTTCTCCTCTCTATAGCTTCTTCCTTCCTGTCTTCTTCCTCTTTTCTTCAGCTGCTCTGTGCGGCTAAGTGTCTTCAGCCGCTCCTCTGCCTTGAGTTCTTCTTCTTTCTTCAACAGCTGCGACTCCTTCTTTTGGTTTCCTCCACTTTGCAGCTTCTTCGTCTTTCTTTAGCAGTTGTGGCTCTTCTTCTCTTCTGCTCTGCTCTTCCTCCTTTCTTCCTTTCCTGCTTTCTTGTGCGGCTAAGTCTTCAATCATTCCTCCTCCTTTCTTCTTCTCTTGCTTCCCTGCGCGTTACACGGTTAGGCAAAACCTAACCCCTACCTGCCCCACGTCTCTCTCTCTGTGTGCTTCTCTCTCAAAGGTTCGCTCCTAGAGCTTTTGCGGGTATACAGGTCGAGTAACGTGCCTGGTGAAAGTTCCCTACTTGGGGGGGTGAGATCAGCGTGACAAAAAAAAGCGGAATTGAACTATATAAAGCAATATCACAAAAATAAGCAATCACAAAATGTACACAGGTATTTTTAGGTGGAAATCCAAACCGAGTGAAAACCACCACCTAACCCTCTCGAGTTAGGATTTTCCGATCAACCTAGTTGATCAAATCCACTAAACGAATCATTTTAAAACGAGGGTGATTCAACCTCAGTACAACCACGCTACAAGTACGAGGGTAGCGTTCCTCAACCCCTTCTCTCCACGAGAAGGATTTTGTCCCACGAAGGAGACGGGAATTCGCAAAGCGAATACCCAATCAAAAGACAAAGATAAAATAAAACAACAGGTCCTATAGAGCCAACAAAGTAATTAAGAACCTAGCTTCTATAGGAATAAGGAAACTCCCCTTTGCAAGGAGTGCGTCGAGGATGACGCGAGTGCGTGAGCCACGCAACGGCGCAATGTCGCTCTCGTGAACAACGGCAGGAGAGCGGGTGCGCGAAGACTTGATGCTCTCAAGAGAATGAAACTAGAGCTTGGAGAGCAAGGGCCTCAATTGGACACAAGAGAGTGGAAGTATGTTGCTTAAGTGTGTCTTGTATTTTTCTAAGTGTATATATTGTGTGTTTTTGTGTTGCAAAGGCTCCCCTCTATTTATAGAGGCCTTAGGAAGGCTTTGGAAGGCTTAAGAAAGGTTCTATAGCCGTTGGGTGCAAAGCCCAAGAGAATCAGGCCGAAATCAGGACAATGATTACATTTGACAGGGTTATCAGACGTCTAACTCTGGCATCAGACGTCTGGAAGGCCACTTTAAGACGTCTGATTCCAAGGTCAGACATCTGATTCTATGCGGGTTTCTCCCTGACTTGAATCAGATCTAAACAGGGTTTTTGCGCAAGTCCATCAGACGACATACAGGACGTCTGGCACTATGTATGGACGTCTGGAAACCTACTTTTACTGTGGGAATTGATTTCCAAACGTTGCAACGGCTAGAAAATCTCTGAGAAGAGATTTTGGGTCAGCCGAGGCAAAACGGTCATTTATCAGACGTCTGGACAGTCCTATGGACGTCTGATAAGGCTCTAACGGTCATATTTTTGAGTGCCTGCTAAGCTAGCCAACGGTCCACTATCTGGACGTCTGGCAAGTCCTCAGACGTCTCCTAAGACGTCTGGTCTAAGGGTCTGGACGTCTGATTTCATCAGACAGAACTAACTATGTCCAGCCTAACAGTTATCAGACGTCTGAGACAACAGTCAGACGTCTTAAAATACTTTATCAGACGTCTGATTTGGGAATTAGACGTCTGGAAGTGTTGTTTGAACCTATATTGGTTTTCTAAGTATTCTACAGAAAATCTAAGTATCCTAGGGTTGTGCTGGTGTTCCTAGGACTACTGTTAGGGTACTTTGAGGCTCTTTAACATAATATTCTAAGAAAAATAAAGAGCAACAAAAGAAACGAAAAATACAACAAGTATAAAAGAAGGAAATCTATCCTATTCTTCATTTCCTTCCATCTTCAATATATCGCTCCTTGCGAATCTCTTCTGTTCTTCATTAAGCTCCTCCAATCCATCCTGGATGCGAGCTCGAGTTCCGTCTAAACACGTCCACATTTGCAATTGACCTGAAATCTAGGACTCAAATTGCAAATGTTAAATAACACGTGTTTTGTTATCTTCAAAACAAATGATCGTGGTGCTCTAGCACCAACACCTGGGACCAGGCCCATCGGTGTGTGGTGGTGGGCGAGGAGTGCACGGTAGGGTAATCGGGTTCGGACCCAGGCCCGCGGGGCGTGAGCGCGGGTGAGGGCGGGTGCGAGCACGTGGCGTCCTACGTGCGTGGGCGAGGGACCTGACCCCTGTATATCGAAGGCGATAAGCCTAATACACTTTTTCGATTTATATGACACATTGCGCCTAGCTGTTTACGAGGTGGGACTAAAAGTCCCACCTAAATTTCGTGCCTTCACCCGCAGCAGGAAACCTCGCGATTGCAATGGTACGCGAGCTCTCGCCTTCGGTTGGGGACCTGGGACCGTGTGTGAATCTCACCCGCGCAGCCTGGGTCTCCCACCTGGGGCTACAGAGGCCTGGAGTTGCTAGCAAGATCGCTCCAAGCTCGTCGGCAATGGCGGCTAGCGTGCGGAACCTGAAAGCATGAACACTGCCTCGCGGCTTCGTTAGAACATCATAAAACCTCCACCATATCACGGCGAAGGTGAGGCGGGGGTAGGATGGCCGTGGGGTGGCCTAGGCATGCGTGCCTAGGTCGCCCTGTGGCCGAGAGGATGGGTTTGTTCGGGGGGGAGTTTCAGTGGGTGGCGTGGTCGGTGGAAGGGCGAGAGGTGGTCAGTGGGAAGTGGTGAAGCTTCTGAGGTGTTTGGTAAGGTGGATGGGTGAGTGGAATGACGGAAGCACCTTGCCGGAGGTCTGGTCGGAGGTGGAGAAGGTGGCGATGGATAGTGGCAGTCGAAGGGTGGAAACAACAAATTAACCTAGCTCCTTAAATAGAGAGTAAGGGGAATAGTTTTTACCTAGCTAAGCGGACGAAAGGGAGGAGATGGCGATCGGCACGTCTTTGCCGTCGTCGAAGATGAAAGTGCCAGAGGAGGGGGTGGCGACGAAGAGAAGGGGTCGGAGAGTGCTAGCTGGTACGGCCTGGTGCGGGGGAGAGTGGCGGAGCTGGCTCTGCCACTGGTATGGCGGCAAAGCGACGAGAAGGGGGAGGAAGAATCGCCGAAAGTGTCGGTTTGTTGGCCGGAGTGAGGAGGGACGAATTTGGGGGAGTTCTCTGGCCAAAAAGAGCTTGAAGCAACCAGTGGCCCCTACCGCTCCTTAAATAGATGTCGGTGAGGAGGAGATCTCGAGGAGGGAGCGTGGGCAGGCCGTCGAAGAATGGCCGTAGAAGAGACCCATGCCTCTCGCACGTTCGCACGAGAGGTATGGGCATCGGCAGGGCATGGGAGGGGGTCCATGTGGAAGAAGACAACGCAGGGGACCCCCCTCTCATTTTTGGGGCCGGTCCCCATACCCTGCGCGGCACCATCCTCCACCCAAAGTCGTCGGAGGCATGGGCAACTGCTGTGGGTGGCAGAGGGACCGCCTTGCAAAGAACGAAGGGAAAGTTGAGGGGCTAAGTGCAAGGGTTCAAACAGTTAAGGGATAAAAAGTAATTCATGAGGATCAATTTGTAAAGTAGGTCAAAATGGCCTTCCCTTAGGTCCAAATTTTGGTACAAACCTAATTTGGATCTAAGGAATCTAGTGGTGAAGTTTGATTTTAGGTTTAACCACGTTTGACCGGTCAATTTGCACAAAAATCCAAATTAGGTCAAAAATTGGGTATGGTTCTCAATCTAGGTCAAGATAGGTTCCAATGGCCAAATTGAAAGTTATAAACCCTAGGGGATGTTTTTTCATGAATTTTAGAGAGTTTAATTGATTTTTATTTTACCTAAAACTTCGTGAATTAAAGTGGATTTGTTTTAGAGTTACAGAATGTCATTTAATTCCTAAAAGTTACTATAACCCTTTTCAGATCAAATCATCCCACTTTCTTTCTTATTAAGACCATTTGACCTGTGTTTAGACCCTTAGACATCCCGTTTGTGTACTGTATTGGTAAAATTTTAGTTTTACCCCTTGTGAGTTGCTTTATACTCAAATTTATAGTTCTTTGATTTAGGCTTTCCCTTAGATTTTGTAGAAGCTTTTGTATACTTATTTAGGTCAAACTGTGCTAGTTAGGGTTCATGATGAGGCTCTCATCAATAGGGTCGGGTTCCTGAAAAGTAATGTGCCTATCACCTCCACCCAAACCAATATCCTCAAAAAATGGACATTCTCGTTTCAAAGAACGAGCGAGTTTCAGGGACAAAGAACTTATATCCCTCAGATCTTTTAGAGTATCTAACAAAATAGTTGCCGATCACTCTGGAGTCCAATTTCCTTTCATTAGGCTTATAAGGCCTCGCCTTAGCTAGACATTCCCAAATATGAAAGTGCCTAAGGCTTGGTAATTTACCAATCCACATTTCATGTGGGGTTTTTAGTACTGCCTTTGATGGTACTCTATTTAAAATATATGCTGCTGTTTTTAATGCTTCTCCCCAGAGGTACTTTGGTAAAGAAGTATGACTAATCATGTTTCTCATCATATCCTTAAGAGTCCTATTGCACCTTTCTACAATACCATTCATGCTAGGTGTCTCTGGCATGGTATATTGAGGCACAATGCCACATTTATCTAGGAATAAAGCAAACGGTCCTTGACACTGTTCTCCTGATCCATCATATCTACCGTAGTATCCACCACCACGGTCAGATCTGACAGCTTTAATCATCTTCCCAAGTTAATTTTCAACTTCAGCCTTATAGGATTTGAAAGCATCTAAAGATTGTGATTTCTCATTAATCAGATATAAGTATCCATATATAAAGAAATTTTATATGAATGTAATAAAATATTGTTGACCATTCCATGAAGTCGTAGGGAATGGCTCATAAATATCTGTATGTATCAGTTATAAGACGTCTGTAGCTCTTATAGTACCTACACCTGATTTGTTTGTCTGTTTCCCTTTTAAACATTCTACACAGACATTTAAATCCGTATATTAAGGGAATGGAGAATTCCTGTGGAAATAAGCCTATCAATTCTCTTTTTAAAGATATGACCCAAAGGAGTACTGGTACTAGTACTTGTACCTTACTAGTACCAGTACTCATCATGAGTACCGGTACCGGACCGGTTACGGCCCAATTCCAAGGTGGCGATCAGAATTCGAGATCACATACAAACATCCCAAAATCAATCTTGGATCAAAAAACGATGTTACAGTAATCATAAGAGATTAAAACTAACATGAATCACCCTTTAAAAACATTGATTCAACTAATATGGGGTTAAACATTACATCAAACAATTTTAGGGGTTATTCTTGTCCAAACGAAAAACTCCAAGAAATTGAACGTCGGATTACAATGCAACGGAAATCAGAGGCTTTGATACCACTTGATGGATTTTTGATCGAATGAAAAACAAATCCACTCATGAACAAATCATTGGAAATGTTTTACAAATTCCAGAATCTCTTATTCCCATACGCATTGATAAGTTCAAAACCAAAGAGAATGTAAATGAATACCTGTGTCCATCGCTTGATCTTCTCAATGAAGGATGCGAGCAACGATCCTTCTATTTCCCGTAGAGATTTCCAATGGTGTTTGGCAATGGTGCTTCTAGGGATCCAGAGAGAATGAGAGTGGAAGAGAGAGGGAGACGTTATGTTCTCATACCTCTTCGGTTTCCACCCAAGGCTCTTATATTTCCCACGATGGAGTGCAGGAAAACAAAATCGCTCATTACTCGCATATCTTCAGGGACCATAACCACAATTTTTTGGAATTGATGGTTCTACCCATTAACAGGCCGTAATTCCCCTAAGGGTCTCCATACAATTAATCTCATATTCTTGGAAGTGCAATTTACCTAATTCTTATTGGATCACATAATAGGCATATTTACCAATATATACATATATGATATATATTAATGTAAGTCTCTTTATAATAATATACGTGTGCCCACTAATGATTCTAACATAGCACACTCATTATCTACCACTAATAATATTCGAGCTTGTGCAACAACTTCATCTCGATTGTTCTTTAAACTAATTGATCGGAGCCTTTATTTTTAAAGTCCTAAGGTTTAAAAGTAGGCGGAAAGATTTGATTATAAGAAAAAATAATTACATGTAAGATAAAAAATCGGTGATTCAATTTCACCCAAAATAGATGTACATCCGAGGAAAATAAGGTTACTTTCAAATATTTACGAAGTTATTGAGAATATAGGAGTTTACACTCTTTCTCTCTCTTATATATTACTATTGGAGAATGGGGTCGCTTAACGTTAAATTTATCCAAAAAATGTGGAGTTGGGATACTTGATCTCTCTCGAAGACTACCTTATAAGGAACTTCGTCGTAAAAAAAAAAAAGGAAGATTATTGGCAAGCTGCACACATTGTCGAACACGTGGTCCACGTTCCACGATAAACATGGAGATGGTGTACTGAATAGTGCAATGGACATCATGAAATTTATGTCTCTAGTTGTTTAGCTGAATATGCATCTACCTGTCGACCAAGCCATTCAGCTAAACGAGGAAAACGTCTCTCCACCAAGCCTTACAATGATTGGGAAATTTGTCTGCTTACCTATCAATGGGCGGATAGAATGGGCTCCTCTTATCTGCTCACCGATTAACAAGGCATTTGTTGAGTTGGGTTGACAGTGATGATTCGCCTATTTATGGGGTAATTGTCCAATTCTTTAATTTAAATGGATCTTGTAATGTTGGCTTTTTTACCTCCTATTAGTTAAGTCTCTTTAGGTTTCTTGGACCTTGCAAGGCCATATTAGTTAACTTTAGATGGAAATTTCTCTTCCCTCGTCACTAACTAATATTTTAATTTTTTATTTGATTTTTAAATGAACATTAGTATGTTAATTAATTAACCTTGAAATTTATTATGAGATAGGTTAAATATAATTAATTTATAAAATAAAAAGTGTAAACTTACTCACCGAGATAGCCACCAGTATACCCATCCTAGTTGGCATCCTCGTTGGCTTGCCTTCACATCAGATGTCCTCTAATGCCACGTTCCCATGTGACGTTCTAATATTATTTGCATCCACGTGTAACATGTGTAGGGTTTGTTACATGAAGGTATAGGTATGCAGGTCTGCATATTTCCAAATTTGTGCAAGGCTGACAACAACTATGGTGACATGGTCCTCTTAACTCGACATTGCTACTAACGACAACTTACCTTATATTCCATGCAGTTGCTTGGATCTGCGAATGTCAAGTTAGCGTATTTCTATTTCCGTGAAGGTAGAACTCAAATGCTGGCTACAACAGTATAAATGGTTCATGCAACAGTTAAATTTAGAGCAGTTAAAATCTTAGTTACAACATATACAATACCTACCTTGTGACATACTATATGTATGGTGCCAACAACAGGTAAGTAAATGTCAACAACACCTACCAGCCTACCAGTGAAAGCTTATGACATACCAATCTACTATTGGCATAAATAAAATCGTTCTAGTGGTGGTGTTGTTGACACAAGTCATCCTAAGGGGTAGGCTTCCCGTTTCTTCTTGAAGAGAGGAATAAAACACCTTCTTTAGAGTATTTAAGAAGGGAAGATTGTATTTAAGGTATGCAAACCTACACTAACGCAATCCCTTTGAGATCATAAATTGCAAAATAAAACACTGATGCTAACAGCACGTGCTGCTAATAACACTATAAAGTTCTTAACAATACTACCAATAGTAGTACGAATTTGTTAACAATATTTCCAACAGCACTACGAATTTTAGAATATTGCTAGCATTGTAATTGATGCCTCTAGTAGACATATTTCATGCCACAACAGTAATATTTAGCATACCACTATAAATAATGCTTAGAACATCTCATATGATGCCTTAAATATTTTCGAATGCTGCCTACAATAGCATAAATGGGCTACGCAATAGTCAAATTTAGAGCAGTTAAAATCTTAGTTACAATATATACAATATCGACCCTGTGACATACTACAAATATTGTGCCCACAACAGGCGAGTGAATGTTATAAGCACCTACCAACCTACCAATGGGAGCATATGATATACCAACCTACTGTTGGTATCAATAAAATTGTCTTAGTGGTGGTGTTGTTGGCACAAGTTGTCATAAAGTGTATGCTTCCCGTTTCTTCTTGAAGAGAGGAACAAAACACTTTCTTTAGAGTGTTTAAGAAGGGAAGATTGTGTTTCAGGCATGTGAACCTACAGTAACGCAAGCCCTTTAGGACCATAAATTGCAAAACAAAACACTGATGCTAACAGCAGGTAAGTGAATGAATTTCGTTCCAATCTAAATAGTTACATTAGCTCACGTCCATCTATGATTATTTCTTCAACTATCAACTTTCGTATATTTAATATGTATGTTGGTGGAGATTTATCGTAAAATATTTCATTCAGTTAATTGTCTCAAAAGTTCCTATTAATTTCTTAACAATGTTATCATTGTTAGAGAGTACAACAATCTTATGCAAATAAAGAATGTTGGCAGTAGCACTATGAAGTTCTTAATATTACTTCCAGCAATACTATGAATTTTTTAACAATGCTAATAGCACTACAAATTTTAAAATGTTCCCACCATTATAGTTAGTGCCTCTAGCAGACATATTTTTTGCCACAATAGTATTATTTAGCATACTATTATGAATGATGCTTACAACATTTTGGACGATGCATCAAGCATTTTCGAATGCTGCTAATAGCAGTATAAATGGTCTACGAAGTAGTATCTATACACATTCTACTATGACTATTAAAGATGCCTACTGTAATATATAAATTTTACATCAACTATGCCTACAGCAGACTGAAAGGGTGAATATCATTGTGTTTACAACATCTGTAACAACTTTAATTTTACTGCCAACAACAACGAGTGATACTAAGGAATCAGGAACATTCACATATATGACAAAAAATTTGGTCGAGGTCGTCGTCGTGGTCACCGCTAATGTTAAGATCAAGGACGAGGTAACCGCCGTCGAGGTCGTTGTTGACGTCAAGGTCGTCGTTGAGCTCGCTACCGAGGTTGAGCTTGATGTTGAGGTTGTCGTCGAGGTCTTCGTCAAGGTCATCGCCGATGTTGAGGTCAAGGTCACCACCTGTTAAGACCCGAGACATCAAACACTTTTTAAGACGTCTGGGAGTTGGTCCAGACATCTGGACGCCTTCCCAGACGTCTGGAAATAAATTGTGGCGTGCGTACGATCGCGAGTCTGCTCGCGTGTCGTGCGTAGACTGCAACCCGCCGCCCTCCTCTTTTTCTCTCTCCCCTCGCCAACCTGCAGACGCCTCCCCCACGCCTTTAAATACCCCATCCCCTCTCCCTCGTTCACCACCCCACCGTCTCCTCCTTCTTCCAGCGTGAGCGTGAGAGCGAGAGCGAGGGCAGCAGCTGCTGCCGGGTGTGGTGCGGAGAGGAAGAGGTGCAGCAAGAGGGAAGAAGAGGGAGAGCACGCGAGAAAGAGAGAGAGAGCCCGCCGGAGCAGCTCGAGGCCGACCGACGTGCGTGCGGAGGTGCGTCGTGCTGGGGAAATCTCCCCTGGTGCTGCTACAGCTCGAGCAGCGGGCGAGCAGCTGCATGGCGAGCTCGCGTGCAGCGGGAAGAAGGCGAGGAGGTTTTGATTCTGGGAATCTTTCCCAGAATCATACGTCTAGACCTACATCCAGACGACACGGGCGACATCTGGAGGGAGCTCCAAACGTCTGAGAGGTACGAAATTTCTCCTCTACCTCCTTTTGCGGATACGGCCATGCAGGCCGTTCCGCTGAAGTGTTGAGATGTGTCGTGTTGAGGAGGCTTTCGTCCCACGTGCAGGTTTCATTTCGGGAAGGCGCGGGGACACGCCCTCCCACGCAGTTCAGACATCTGGGAACAACACCAGACGGCGGAGAGTATCTCCAGACGTCCGGAGAGGTGGTCGAACGTCTGGAATTGGGTCCAGACGATTCAGCAGGATCCCTGGACGTCTGAGGAGCTGTGCAGAGCGAGGTATGACTTGGACCACTTTTTAAAACGTCTGGAAGGTGTTCCAGACGTCTGATTTGAGTCAGAATTGTCATTTTTGACCCGTTTAGGGTCCGTTCGAGGTCTGATTTCCACGTTTAAGACTCCGTTCTTCTCAGAATTAGTTCCTCTACTTGTTTAAAATACTTGCATCCTGTTCTAAGTGGTTCCTTGTGATTGATCCTTGTGTTAGGACCTCATTCTGTTGCAGCTTTGAGGGTTGAGGAGGCATGTGGACCTACCGATCACGCCCCCATTACTCCCGATTTTGCGGGTAGAGTGGCTCCCCTTAGTTATTTACAAACATTAATGCATCTCTGAAATGAATGATAGATTCTAGGGTATGGCATGAATCCTAGGACCTGAAAACTAGATTGAATGATAAATCCTAGGGTATGGCATGAATCCTTGGACTTGAAAACTCGATTGAATGATAGATCCTAGGGTGTGGCATGAATCCTAGGAACAGAAACACTGAAACGAATGTCTTAAATACCTGAATTGCAGTCTTGGATAAGTAGATAGAATAATGATAATTGCCTGTAATTGGATAACAACTGCTTGTGAAATGTAGAGTACTGTTGCTAGTAACTGCTACATATAATTCCTGTTGTTGGAAACTAAATTTGAGCTGTTTGTATATAAATTTATATTAAATGTTGGAAACACGGGCTATATGAGAATTAAACTGAAATGATGAAACCTAGTATGGATTGGCCTGAGAAATATGAGTATGAACCCTACAGGGAATTAGGAGTAGAGCTCCTGGAAAATAAATAGAATGGAACTGGGAAAGTGGATGGGGAAGTGAGTTGGCCCTTGAGTACGGAGTACCAAGGAGAGAAACTGTCCCCCTATTTAGTGCAGAGCGGAGCTAGCCACCCTAGGGACTCGGGGTTAGGTCTGGCCACTTTGTACCAACTTTTGGCCCTCATGTACACAGTACCGGGGAGAGCTACTAGTGTAGGGAGAGAGCTAGCCACCCCATGGGCCTCGGGGTTTAGTTAGTCGTCCTACACCGACTTGTTAGGCCCGCTGGGCAAACCAGGGTAGTCAGGTAAGGGTGCGCGGACTGTGGAGGGGCTAGACCCCTGTTACTGAGAGGGCTTTACCTTATACTGGTTCCGTGCTGTGCTTTGGGAGCACCTGTTAACGGAATCGACTGATTGCGTGCTAGTGCGGGGTAGCTACCTGTGCATTTATTGCGCATGCCGTAGTCACCGTTACGTCTGTCAGCAACCTTGGGGTGGTTGACTGAGGGTAGGACCACCACGGGGGACTCTCCCGGCCGGGAGAGCACCACGTGTTACTTCTACTTTTCGGAAAAGACTGCAATCAAGATCGTTCCCACGAGGAACATTCGAGATCAAGAGAAAGACCTAAGAAATAAATCAAGAAAGAGTAAATAGAGAAATAAAGAAAGAAATTAAAAACAACAGCTACTTGTCCACCTTTACTGTTTTCTTAGCTAGCTGGTTGCCACTCTACTCAACGTTTCGCTGACGTGTCATATTTGTCACCTTTTTCAGGACCAGGTGTTGAGCAGCCAGAGCCTGCGGCTGCGGAGGGTGCTGGGCCTAATAGAGCCCAGTAGTTGTACTTTTGTTGTACCATTTTTCTGTAGTAGTGAGTATTTCTGTTTCACCTTATACTCTTTTATTGTAAAGTTCATATTTCTGTACCTGTTTTTAATTCTCTACTATTGTGGTGGTATGTACTGTATTAGTTCTTTTCTTTACTGCTGTACTTTTGTTACTGTTAGTTACTTGTATGGTGAATGTAGTTTATTTTACTGCTTTTTGGTTACTTTCTCGTTGGACGACTGGGTCTTGGGATCAGTCAAATCGGTCCGATTCTTATGTCCTGTAGGGATTCGGGAACCGGGTCGTGATACCACCGTTGAGGACGAGATTGTTGCCAAGGTCATTGTCAATGTCGAACTCATCGTCGAGGTTGTCGTGTTGGAGGTCAAGGTTGCTGTCAAGCTCGCCGTGGAGGAGCTCGAGGTCAGAGGAGGTTGGAGGTGGACAGAAGCTTGACATGGTCGTCGGTCGTCGAGCTCACCGTCAAGGAGCTCGAGAAGGCGCAAGGGCATGCCATCCAACACAGATCGGACGTTTGGGGACAGCACCAGACGACGGGGAGGGTCTCCAGACGTCCGGAGTGACAATCAGATGTCTGGAAACTAAGTCCAGACAGTTCAGTGGGCTTCTGGACGTCTGAAGGACCACGCAGATCAAGGTATGACCTAAGCTATCATTTAAGACGTCTGAAAGACGTTCCAGACGTCTGATTTTGGGCAGACTTATCATTTTTGACCCGTTTAGGGTCCGTTGGGAGTCTATTTTCCACGTTTTAAGTCTCATTCTTCTCAGATTTAGTTCCTCTACCTGTTTACAGTAATTGTATACTGTTCTGAGTAGCTCCTTGTATTTGATCCTTGTGTTAGGACCCCATTCCGTTGCGGCTTTGGGGGTTGCGGAGGCACGCGGGCTTGCCGATCACGCCCCCAGTACTCCCAATTTTGCTGGTAGAGTGGCCCTTTCAATTATTTATCAAAAATTATGCACTTGTGAAATAATTAATAGAGTTTAGGGTATTACATGAACCCTAGGATTGAAAAACTACATTGAATGATAGATCCTAGGGTATTGCATGAATCCTAAGACTGGAAAACTAGATTGAATGATAGATCCTAGGGTATAGCATGAATCCTAGGACTGGAAAGCTAGCTTGAATACATATACATTGTAGTCTTGAAAAAGTAGAAAGGAAACGATAACTGCCTGTAATTGGTTAACAGCTGCCTAATTATGAATGAATAATTACGGTTGGGAACATGGGCTATATAAATATAAAGCTGAAATGATGAAACCTAAATTTGCTGAGTTGAAAGAGCACGAACCCTACGGGGAATTAGGAGTAGAACTCCTGGAAAGTGAATGGAATAGAATTGGGGAAGTAAGCTGGCCCTTGAGTACGGAGTACCAAGGAGAGCGACTGTCCCCCTGTTTTGTGCAGAGCGGAGCTAGATGCCCCAGGGACCCGGGGTTAGGTCTAGCCACTTTGTACCGACTTTTGGCCCTCGTGTACACAGTACCGAGGAGAGCTACTAGTGTAGGGAGAGCACTAGCTACCCCACGGGTCTCGGGGTTCAGCTAGCCCTCTTACACCGACTTGTTAGGCCTACTGGGCAAACTAGGGTAGTCAGGCGAGGGTGTGCGGACTGTGGAGGGGCAAGACCCCTGTTACTGATGGGGCTCTGCCCTATACTGGTTCCATGCTGTGCTTTGGGTGCACCCGTTAACGGAAACGACTGACCGCGTGCCAGTGTGGGGTAGCTACCTGTGCATTTATCGCGCGTGCCGTAGTCATCGTTACGTCTGTCAGCGACCTTGGGGTGGTTGACTAAGGGTAGGACCACCACGGGGGACTCTCCCGGCCAGGAGAGCACCACGTGTTACTGCTAGGTTTCGGAAAAGACTACAATCAAGATCGTTCCCACGAGGAACATTAAAGATCAAGAGAAGAATCTGAGGGATAATTCAATAACGAGTAAACGAAAAATATAAAAAAAGAAATTAAAAATATAACAGCTACTGTCCACCTTACTGTTTCTTAGCTTTTAGTTGCCACTTTACTCAGCGTTTCACTGACGTCTCACCTTTGTCACCTTTTCAGGACCAGGTGTTGAGCAGCCAGAGCCGGCGGTTGCAGAGGGTGCTGGGCTTAGTAGAGCCCAGTAGTTTTTACTTGTATAGTACCCACTGTATTTTTCCTTCTGTTGTAGTGAGTAGTTTCTGTTACCTCTGTACTCTTTTGTTGCAAGCATCATGTTTATGTACATGTTTATTTCTTTACTGTTGTGGTGGTGTATACTATAGTAGTTCTTTTCTTTACTGCTGTATTTTGTTACTGCTAGTTATATACATGGTGAATGTGGTTTATTTTACTACTCTTTTGGTTACTTTCTCGATGGACGACTGGGTCTTGGGATCAGTCGAGTCGGTCCGACTCTCATGTCTCGTAGGGATTTGGGAATCGAGTCGTAACATTTAATTAGGTGATATTAGTGTCCAAATGGATATAGTGGAAGTGATTACCTACAAGCGAATCTACACTAGTTTGTCAAAAATTTATTATCCTGGTTAAATCAGATTTTAAGATAGTCACTTTTAGGCTAAGGTCGAACTCAGGGAGGCGGGTTTGGATTTAGTCAGTTTCTACGCTTTTCCTAAAATCGCATCAATTTCTTTCACTTATTATGTTTTTGGGTTTTTCTTGATTAGAGATTTTTTTTTGATATTCTTGTCCTTAAGGCACACCCTCAACAAAAAGGTTCTTGGCTACATGTCAAAATAATCAGAAATGGTCTCGCCATACATGAAACCATGTACCTGCAAGTTAAGAATTCTCTTTTCTATTTTATACCTTTTTTGTCTTTTCTTAATCAACAAAATAAAAACGAATATAAAAGAAAATAAAGTGCAGAATTTAAATGCGAAAAAGAAATGAATTGAAATACTTAACTTGTTTATAGATATATGTAGAATATATATATATATATATATATATATATATATATATATATAATAGATAATAAGAAGGTGGAATATTGAATCAAGGATTCAATGAGAATGTAGCACAATACTAGGTTAATCGTTGTCTAAAGAGACATGATTAACCTAGCTACGTGCCGCGTGCAGTGTGGAGTGGATGTGTGGGAGTGTGGGTAGAAGGCTTGATGTGTGTGAATATCAGGGATATATGCGCAACTGGTGCGAATATACCTACGATATAATGCGCGGTATTATGAATGGGAAGGTGTGTGTGTATGAAGAAGTATGTGGTATATATATGTGTGTGTATATATATATTTTTTATATATGTATAACTATATATATATGTATATAAATGGGTGAGTGTGAATATGTATATAAATATATATGTGTGTGTAGGTGTGTGTATGTAAATGTATGTGTGCGTGAGTGTGAGAAATGTGTTAGGTGTGAGTGTGTGTCTGTGCGTAAGGGAGTGCGTGAGTGGTGTAGCACACAGACACGTGAGATGTGTGAGGCACAGTGCGCGTGGTGAGATGAGGGCGCTACGCTGCAACCGATTGGAGCGGGTGCACGGAGGAGAGAGAGGGGCGAGCGTCACCAGCAAAATGACGAACCCTTGGTCATTCACTGTAGCGCTGTGAGAGCGTGTGAACAGTGCTAGGGGCAAATGGGCGACCGGCTGGCGTGATAAATGACCAGCTAGGTGAGATCACTTGAAGAAAGAGGCGAGTGCATGTGGGCTTGAACCGGCTGAAGGCATGGATGGGGGTGAAGCCCCCGGATAACTGAGAAGTGCTCCAGTTGCTTGCGAGGGAAATGAAGTCCGATTGGGTTTGAACAGTGCGTTACAGTCGAAAACAGGGGAAAGTTTTAGAGCTTGCGCTACCACTAATGCCGAACAAAACAAATGGAACGAAAGGTAAAATATCAAAGCAAAAGAAAAAGGGTCACCATGCTCACCTGCTCGCGAGGGAGCTGGGCGATGGTGTACCCTAACTGTGGTGGTTGCAACCACAGTAGGGGCTCTCCTGTTCTCAGTGTTCCTCTCAACTTGTGAGAGGATACTGAGAGTGGAGGGGAAGAGAGGGAGAGAGGAGAGCTAGGGGAATGGCCGGCAGGGATGGAGATGTAGTCGTGTGTGCATCTGTGGGAGATGAATTACTGTGGTGGAGGTAGAGGTGGAGTCCAATTGTCATGGAGGGGGTGGTGAGGGTAGTTATATAGGTGAGGGGGTGAGGGTGGTGGGTGGCGATGGTGCCGTTAGGGATATTTTTATGGGATTTTTTGCGTGTAGGCACATGAGGTGTTAGGAAATTAATGTAGGTTGTGTTAGGTTGTTATTAGGTGGAATAAGTGATAGAATTTAAATGGGAATGAGGTGGAAATGGGAGAGATAAAATGAATGAAATGGATGCTCAATCTCTCTCTCTATCTTCCTCTCCAAAGAATGTACAAATGCAAATATTTACGTAATGTATATATAACTACCTAATCTAAATGCGTAACATTAGGAAATAGCATAAGATGGCCAATTTACAGGCGTAAATTGTAGCGTAATCAGGGGGGAAGGGGGGTGGGAGGTATACATATATGATCCACGTAAATATCCTGGGTATGAAAGTGGGTATATAGGATGTGTATATATCATTACTCTTTATAAACTAGAGGAGCATAGAAGTGAATCAAGCAATTTTATGATCATCATATTACTCCAACCTTTATCATCATGCTTGTTGCTCCGATCCCAATTAGCATCTCTTACTTCAAGCAAAAGCTTTTCGTGTCCGATAAAAGATTGAAAGTACAAAGATCTTAATTCTTAATCATTCTTCAATTAAATTTCTCATATTGGATGTGTTATTTGACTTGACTTCTCTTACAACTTAGAAACTTTCTCCTCGTGAATAATCGAGATTCTAGCCCTCTAAAGAGAGGAATTGAAGGGTAGCCTCCTATAATGTTTTCATCCTTGCTCCCAAGAACTTGAGAGTCCATTTGGTGTAGACATAACCTAGGAGTGGTTGAGAGGGATGCTACCATCTCCAATGTCCTTTGTGATATTTGATGGGTAAGGGATTTGGACTTTCAAGAAAACCTATTCTAACTATACTTAGTCATCACACAATTAATCACATGTCAATATATATACCATTGACATGTCACATCTAACTCACCACTTATCTACCACACAACCAAACACATTAATCTTATTATTCGCACGTAAACCAACTAATCTGGATTTCAACTTGTTCTATCAATATACATATATACAGTGACAGATGAATCTGTTGCTAAAGCCCTTGTTGGTTTATATACAAAAGAGTTCAAATAGTACTTATACTATTCTATTTATACTTATATACATATTTGCTACTTATATACATATACTTATATTTATACTGTATGTGTGTGTGTGTGTATACACACACATGCACAGCACAACACACTCAGCCAATACTTAGTCGCTGAGCGGCTTCTTCTCTTCTCTTTACTTCTCTATTCACTCTCTTTACGACACTTAGTCTCTCTTTATAAACACATACAACACTATTCCTCATACCAAAAATATGGCTTTAAAGTGGGTAGGCCGACCCAATTCGAGGGATATACAGCACCCATATGGGTCAGACCAGACCTCTACTAATGGGCCGACCCTAGTTTAGATTAGGTGCATTTTAATTAATTCGAGGCCCAATAGACCCACGCCCACATGCGCTCATGTGCACACACCAGCGCATGCCCGCAGGTGCACGCAGCATGCAACCCGAGACTAAAGCCTATATGCATATGTTTTGTTTGCGTCCTGCACTGACAATTGAGGGGTCAACAACACAAAAGGCTTATATACCGCATTTAGCGATCTTGAGCTTCCGATGTGGCACTAACATAACCGCCAAAATGATGCGCTCCAACAATCATGCACGTTCGGATGATAGGGTTTTGGCTCTCGATTGGAGGGCTATAAATTAGTATAAAATAAAAATAAATTATATAATTATGGAGCCCTTATATAATTCTATATAATTGTACAATTAATTTATATAAATAAATTAATTAGCTATATAATAAAATTAGTCAAAGTTGATGGTTTATACATGTTAATTTAGAGGTTAATTACTTAATTAAAGTATAAATTAGTTAATTAAACATACAATTGACTTAATAAAGAGTTAATTTGCATAATAAATGATTATTACACATTTTTATTTTATTTTAGAAACTTTATTTTAATTTATATACATTTAATACATGTTTAAGTTAGTTTTATACATCAATAATTTATAAATACTATAATACACTATAAATACAGTATAAATAGGTTGAAAATACTTAATATAATAATATACAAGTGTACATTATAAATTACTTCAGTTTTAACTTAAATTACTAATTTATTTTATTTTAAGTTAATGAATTACTTAGTTAACTTAATAACTTAATTACCTACTGTAATTACTTAATTAAATTAAATTACAAGTATTATACAGTATATATTACATGGTTAAATATGTATGTAGAGTATTAGATACAATTATGTACATATAGATAAGTTATTCTAATTACTTAGATTAATATACATTTAGTTTATATAAGTTATTATATAATTATATGATAAAATTATATATATAATAAATCATTCTAAATATTTAATTTAATATATAGAATACATATATAAGTTATTTACTTACATTATATACATCTTATACAATATCTACATATAGCTTAGGTTTAAGTTTATACAAGGTATTTTTAGGTGTTTTTGATGATTTTCTGATTTTTATGATTTTTTATATATAGGAGGAGTAGGAGATGGGAGATGAGATGAGAGATAAGAATTTCTTTTCGTAATTTTTCATCGTTGGTTCTTTATTAAATTACAAGATATATTAAATCGTTGGTTGGTATGCTCTACCAAGTCGGGGGTTTAGGTTACCTTGAAACTTGGCACACACTAAAGAATACCTGATCTTACTCAAGACAAGTTTATTTTATTTTTTTGTAATTTTTAATGTATTTTATTTATTTACAAATCAAGCTCGATTTCGACCTTAATGAGTATTGAATTAAGGATCCTAAGGCACTAAATAGAGTTCTAGGGGTTGGAAATGTAGCTCATTCACTTAGAAATGTCCAACACAACAAATGAGAGGTATTCAGACATTTAAACTTGATTTTTAACTCCATTACATTTAATTTCCAGATATGGACAATTGTAATCTTAAGAATGTTAATAATGAAATTTAAGATGAAATGACAAGTAGTTATAACTAAATTTCATTCCTATTTTAGTACAAGAATGCTTGTTATAGGAGGTCCTAACAGTACACAATAGTGCTAGCTTCATCAAATCCTTGAAATCAACCAAATTCCTAGCTCAGTTCCTTGGTTCAAAGCTACTAAAATTGATCTGAAGCAGCTGAATTTCAGTTGTAATGCTGTTGATCAGTTCAATAGGTCTAAACTCAACTACTGCCTTCACATTCAGCAGCTGCTGCTGTCTCATTTCAGGTCAGATGATGCAGCTGCTGATCAGACATCTTAACTTCATCTGCCATCATACTCTAGCAGCTACTGCTATTTCAGTAGAGTGACAAGTAGCAGTTGCTGCTGGTGCTTGGTACTTGAGCTAAAATTAAAATCAACCCCACTATCAAATCATATATGAAATCTCTAGTTATAATAAAAAATATTTCCATCCTCAAATTCAATTAAAACCCCTCAAACTCAGTGTAAGCCCTTTTGTATCAAAGTTTGAAAATCAATCTCTAAGTCATAAAATTCAAAGCATCTTAATCCAATCCATTCTCTTTATCATAGACAATAAAAGAGAAGTGAATTGGATTATTAGTGAATCCTCTTCCCATTAGACTCAAAATCCAAAGTGGAAACCTCAAACATCTCTGTTAAACCTTAACTTTCAAATTGAGAAAAATCTCTTGGATGAAAAATCAATGTTGCCCTAATTTGGGCATTTTATTTGGATCTATTACTAATTTGATCACTTGATTATCTTGAACACCACTGATTGGGTTCTCATTTAGTCTAGTGAACATCTCAGAATCCATTGGGTCCTCGTTTAGTCTCAAATCAGTATAACTGATTATCCTTGACAAAACCCCCAAAATAAAGCTCCAATTGGGTATAAGCTCATCTACAAATTGAAAACCAAATCCAACACTTTAGATTTATTGCATTATACCCAATTTAACAATTAAAACCTTGAATTGCTCAATTAAACTCGAATAAATTCGAATTGACTCCAGATCACGAGATTGGGCATGAAACACAGATCTGAGAGAATCTAACAAATCAAGTCAATTAAAACAAGATCGGGGGTCCTTGTGAACTGATGGAGTGAGTGAGAAGACCCCCAAGTGATTGTGAACACTATCTAGATCATGAAATCAAAGAATTTCAAATCTAGGTATGCTCGAATGGATGGGGTGAAATGCGAATCAAATTGTGAAGGAAATCAGTAGAACGTGGATAATGGGGAGATGAGGAAGAACAATGAATCGAGATGATAATGCAAAAAACTCCTCTCAGATCTGAATTGATCAGAGAGGTTAGATTTGGTTCTATGCTATTCTACTCCTAAGCTAAACTAATTCAGATCAGATCAACTAGAGATTGTTATTCTAACTAATCTAAACCAAACTAGAAGGCAGTAAATCTAGCTATGGAAGTAGTAAAACCTAATTTATGAAAGTAGGAAAACTAGCTAAGGGAAGAAGGTGATGTCCAAGGTCACCAACTAGCTACCGATGACAAAGAATGGGGAGAAGACTCTTCAGCTGAAGAGGGAGGCATCCAAGAGCCAACAGCCGGCAGCTAGAGGCGATCGACGGAGTGAGAGCAACCTGCTCTGTCACCGCAGGCGAGGAAAGTAGGTGGAGAGTGATGACTCTACATATAATGACGATAACTGTATCAATTAGAGTCAATTTCGATGGCACATGTACATTAATGTCATATGATGGTAGGCTTAAGAGCATTGCATGCATATTGTGTTATTCCTGCATTAAGATTGCTTATAATTAATGTTTAATGACTATTGTAAAGACCTGTTCTGTTTTGAGCCCTTTAAGACGTCTGGTCGGACGTCTAAACAGCTTACCAGACGACCTGAAGCACTCCCAAACGTCCGGAGGAGAAGTCAGATGTCTGGAGCTGGGTCCAGACGGTCAAAAAGAGGTTTAGGACGTCTGAGGTTAACGCAGAACCTAAGGTAAGACTCTGGTTACTTTTAAGACGTCTGGCGCAAGCTTTTAAGACGTCTAGACCTTGTGCTAGACGTCTGATTTAGGTCTGCAGCCCTGTTTTGACCCGTTTAGGGTCCGTTTGAGATCTGTTTTACGCAAAAAAGATATCGGTGTTTTCCTTGTGAGTTCCTCTACTTGTTAGAAGGCCTTTTATAATGCTCTGAATGTTCCATTGTGGTATGTTCCTTGGTATAGGACTTCGTTCTGTTGCGGATTCAGGGCTTGCAGAGGCACGTAAGCCTGCCGTTCAAGCCCCCAGTACTCCCGGATTGTCTGGTAGAGTGATTTTTCTTGTTTTAAATTATAAAACATGAATGCGTATGTGAAACTGGATAATTAGAAACCTAGGATGTGACATGAATCCTTGGACGAGAAGTACTTATGCTGTTTGTATGCGTGTTTGATATTGTAGTCTTAAATAAATGAATAGAATTATGAACAACTGTCTGTTAATAAATAAGAGATGCCTGTGAAACATGAAATGCCTGTGCTAGTTAGACAGATACCAGTGACATTTCTTATTGTATATGCAAATTGTGGAAATATGAGCTGCATGTGTAAAATCTGAGAATGGAAATGTGAATGAGGAAACCTGGTATGGAATAACATGGGGAATACGAGTATGAACCCTACGGGGAATTAGGAGTAGAGCTCCTGTGGATAAATGGAATGGATTTGGAAATGTGAGTGGGAAGTGTGCTGGCCCTTGAGTACGTGGTACCAAGGAGAGCGATTGTCCCCTGTTTAGTGTAGAGCGGAGCTAGTCGCCCTTGGGTTGGGACCCGGGGTTGGGATTGGCCACTCTACACCGACTTCTTTGGCCCTCACGTACACTGTACCGGTGAGAGCTACTAGTGTAGGGAGAAAGCTAGCCACCCCACGGGGCCCGGGGTTCAGCTAACTAGCCTACATCGATTTGTAAGGCCCACTAGGCAAACCGGGGTGTCAGACGAGGGTGCGCGGACTGTGGAGGGGCGAGACCCCTGTTTGGTTATGAGGGGCTAGACCCCTGTTACTGAGAGGGCTAGGCCCTATACTGTTCCGTGCTGTACTTTGGGCGTACCCGCTAGCGGAAACAACTGACTGTGTGCCAGTGCGGGGTAGCTACCCGTGCACTTATCGCGCGTGCCGTAGTCACCGCTACGTCTGTCCATGACCTCGGAGTGGTTGACTGGGTGTAGGATCACCACGGGGGACTCTCTCGACTAAGGGAGCACCACGTGTGCCTTCTACTCTTCAGAAAAGACTGCAATTAATATCGTTCCCACGAGGAACATGCGAGATCAAGAAAGAGATCTGAAAAGTAAAGCAATGGGTCAAAAGGAATAACTTGTAAAATAAAATAATAGAAAAGATAAATTACCTGTTAGCTTTTACTGCTTTAGTTAGTTGGTTACCACTCTACTCAGCGTTCGCTGACTCCATTTTTACCGTAACCCTTTTCAGGTACAGGTGTTGAGCAGCCCAAGTCACCTGCTGCAGAGGGTGCTGGGCCCAGTCGAGTCCAGCAGTAGTCTTCCTGTTGTTGTACTTTCTTTTGTTAGTGAGTTCAGACTCTTGTTACTGTTCTCGTTTCTGTACCTTGTTTACGCTTTACTGTTATGGTTGTGATATGTACTGTTAGTAGCTTTTACATCCTTACTACTGTACACTTTTACTGTTAGTTACTTAGCATAGTAAATATAGTTTACTCTCCTGCTTTTTGGTTATTTCTTGTTGGATGACTGGGTCTTGGGATTAGTCGAGTTGAGCCGGTCTCGAGTCCTGTAGGGATTCGGGAACCGGGTCATAACAAGATGGTGTCAGAGCAAGGTCGTCCCGAGAAATGAACCAACTAGCTTGAGAATAACCAATTCAGGTGCATGTAACTAAAGTAACCACCACAACGTACCATTTGACATCTGTTATGAGGATTTTTTGCTGAAGTCCATTAGAGTTGACTCCTTTTTGTTCTAATTTTTGCGTCTCCTTGCAAGAGATGCCTCGACGTGGAGTCCTTGAGGCGGGCCGTGGATGAGGACGTGCCAGGCCCGAGGTGTCAGTTGGCCAGCCACTTCTCCCGGGCTTTCAGGCCCAGGACCTTGCTCAGTTGAGACGAGGCATAGTACGAGAGGAGCTCCATCCGTCTCCACGGGAGCCTCTCCCTAGGGACGTGGAGGGGGAGTCCCCTGTGGGACTGAGAGACCGACGCAGCGTTGGACGAGGGGGAGGGGGTGGTCCTCCACCGCCCCCACCGCACTTTGACACTTCTGAGCACGAGCCCTCCCTACCTGGAGGCGTGCTCGTTCCCCCACTATGGCTGCACTACGAGCTTTTCGGACAATTCCGGAAGCTGAAGCCCCCCTCTTTCAAGGGGGATGAGGACCCATCTGAGGCAGAGGACTGGCTGGAGCAGATTGAGAAGGTGTTTGACACCCTTCGCCCCCCTGCGGAGTGCCGCGTGGCCTTTGCCACGTACCAACTGGAGAGTGCGTAGTAACCAGGCAGGTTTGAGTGTGTTTTGTCGTTATGATTATTTATGGTTTACAATCGTTGTAATATATGACAAAACGGCCACCAGATTACTACAAATTTTTACTCAGAATACAAAGTTTTCCCGAGGTCGAACTCAAGGAGCAACTAGAATTCTAGAAGTATAAAAGTTCTCAATTATGTTACAAAAATAAGAAGAGAGAGAGAGAGATTTTTGTTGGCTTCTTCTTCTTCTCCCTTCTTTCTTTTCTCTTTTCTTCTTGGCCGTTCCTCTTCTTCTTTTCTTCCTGCTTTCTTCTCTCTTCTTTAACCTGCGGCTATGGTGATCTACTTCTTCTTTCTCTTTTCTTTCTTTCTTTCAGCTGCAGAATCTTCTTTTCTTCTTCTTTTCTGCTTCTTCTTCCTGTTCTTCTTTTTCTTTCTTTCCTTCTATCTTTCCTTGCTTGCGGTTGTGTCTTCCTTCTTCTTTTTCTTCTTTTGCTCCTTTTCTTTTTCTTTTCTTTCTGCTCTGGCCGCTACCCTTCAGTCGTCTGACTTGATGCTCAGACGACTTAACTGTGGGTTTGCTACAGTGCGACTTCCTCTCTTCTTCTTCAGCTCCTCTCCTTCCTTTGTTCTTCTTCCTCAGCTTGCTTCTTCTTCTTTCTTTCTTCCCTGCATGCACACACAGTGGTCAATGCAAAACCTACCCCTACCCTTCCCCGTGTCTCTCTCTTTCTCAGAATCTCTCTTAGGACTGCTCTCCCAGAGCCAGGTATTCGGATTCGGGTAGCGCGCCTGGGACCAGGCCCACCGGCGTGCGGTGGTGGGTGAGGAGTGCGTGGTCGGGTAGTCGGATCCGGCCCAGACTCGTGGGGCGTGAGCGAGGCGAGGGCGAGCGAGGGACCTGACCCCTATGTATCGAAGGCAGTAAGCCAGATACACTTTTTCAATTTAAGTGTGAGCGCTTGGCCGCACACTTACGAGGTGGGACTAAAGTCCCACCTCCAAATCTTGCACCCACAGGCGAGGGAACTGCTGCCAATTAGGGCAGTGGTGAAGCTCGCGACCCAATTGCTGGGCAGGGCGTGTTCGCGGCAGTAATCCGCACTGCCTGGGACGTGCGCCTGGGCGGGAGAACGCTTGGAGCTGCGGGCGAAGGAGCTGCAGCAGCTCAGCAATGGCAGCGAGGGGCTGCTAACCTGAATACAAAAAGACGGCCTCCCGGCCACATCAGAAAACGTGGGAAGCTTCGCCGGAGTGTGGCAAAGCTAGTGCGGGGGTCGGTGAGGCGCGAGGGCGCGTGTGGCGGTGGCCCTAGGTCAGACTGTGCACAGGAAGATGGGTTTGTTCAGGGGGCGGTCAGGCGGTGATTGGTAGTGAATGGAGTGGGGGGAATGGTCGAGTGGAGTGAGGGGAAGCTTCTGGGGTAGTCGGCGAGGGGTGAGGAGGTCTGTGGAAGTGGGGTGGACTCGTCGGAGAAGGTGATCGGAGACGGAGCAGGTGGAGGTGGAAGTCGCGTCCGATGGAGTAAAAAGGTAAATTAAGAGAGGGAAAATGAAAGGGAGAGAGAGAGGAAACTCTGTACCTGTTTACTTGACGAAGGGGGAGAGAGCAACGCCCGGCTCGTGCCTGCCGGAGCTGGGGATGAAGATGCCCTAGAGGAGGATATCGGCGACGAGGAGGTAGACGGAGGGCGCTAGCTGGTACGGCTTAGCACGGATGACAGGGCAGAGTAAACTCTGCTGCAGGTAAGGCAGCAGAGCGACGAGGAGGAGGAGGAGGAGATCTCCGGAGGCTTCGGGCGCCCTGACCGGAGGAGGAAAAGATGAAAGGTGGGGTATTTCTCCGCCAGAGGAAGCTTGAAGGAGTCAGCTGACCTTGCCGCTCCTTATAAAGACCTTGGCGCGGAGAGGGAAACGAGGTGGCGACGTGCCAGCCTCGCCGGAGAATGGCCGGAGAGGATACCCGTGCCTTTCGTGCGTTCGCACGAGTTTCATGGTTGATGGCAGAGGGCATGGGCGGGTCCCTGCGACAGAGGACGTCGCAGGGAACCCCCCGTCTATTCTAGAGGACGGCCGGCCTGCCCTGGCAGCGCCATCCTCCGCGGAAGGTCGTCGGAGGCATGGCGCTGTGCAGAAGTGGCAAGGAGGACCTTTTTGCAAAAAATGATGAGAAGTTGGGGGCCTAAACGTAAGAGTTTCAAAAGATAAGGGTCAAAAAATAAATAAAGAGGATCAATTTGTAAAGTCGGTCAAGATGGTCTTTTCCTAGGCTCAAGTTTTTATACCAGACTAATTTGAACCTAAGGATTTTAATGGTGAACTTTGATTTTATGTTGGACCATGTTTGACCGATCAATTTGCGTAAAAACCCAAATTAAGTCATTAATTGGGCATGGTTCTCATTTTAGGTCAAAATAGGTTTCAAAGGTCAAATTGAAGGTTCTAAACCTTAGGGGATATTTTTCTATGAATTTTAGAGGGTTTAGTTGATTTTTATCCTGCATCTAACCTCATGAATTAAAGTGGATTTATTTTAGGGTTATAGAATGTCATTTAATTCCTAGAAGTTGCTATAACCCTTTTCAGATCAGATCATCCCACTTCCATTCTTATTACGCTTGTTTGACCTATGTTTGGACCCTTAATTACCCAGTTTGCATACTACATTGGTGAAATTGCAATTTTACCCCTGATGATTTGTTTTATCCTTTAACTCTGAATTCTTTGAGTTAAGCTTCTCTTTGGATTTTGTAGGAGCTTTTTCACACATATTTGGATTAGATTGTGCTACTTAGGGTTCATGATGAGGTTCTCATCAGTGCGGCACACAGATGGTGGAGGGCAGTGAGGGGCCAAGAGAGGGCAGAGCCGACGTGGGACCAGTTCGTGACCCTCTTCTCCGAGCAGTACTTCCCGCAGACTTAGCAGGACGAGAGGAGGCGGGAGTTCCACACTCTCTGCCAGGGGACGATGACTGTTAGTGCGTCCTGCATGCGCTTCCTGGAGCTGTCACATTTTGCTGCGACAGGTGTAGCCACTGAGGAGGAGCGCCTGTGGAGGTTCACTAAGGGGCTCCGGCCGGCCATTCGGGGGTATGTCAAACCCCTAAAGCTTCCCACCATCTCAAGAGTGTTGGAGGCAACTATGACGTACAAGGAGACCAACATGACTGCACGAGACATCGACAACGGACGGAAGAGGCCCTACCAGCCAGAGTACTCATAGGGCCGACGGGAGAGGAGGCATGCGACGCCCGCAGGAGAACTATCTCATTTTGCAGGGCCATTAGTGGCCTTTGGGGGTCCCTGACAGGGGCCAGCTATCAGCACTGGACCCCTGCCTAGTCGTCAGAAGGGACCTACCGAGGGAGGGAGTCGAGTCCCCCTCTACTACCAGTGTGGCCAGCCGGGCCACATCAGGAGGGATTGCCTGTCTAGGGCTGGAGCGTAGAAGATGCTCCCCGCACCGAGCGCTGGAGGCCGAGCAGGTGGTCGTGGTTCCCAGGTGCATGGGAGAGGACAGAAGTCGCGGGGAGGGTACCGGCCGGTGGCTACCCGTCCTACGCAGAGTGTGGCTGCTTCTTCTGCACCGAGAGATGAGGGGCGTATCAACGCCCTGACACACAGAGACGCCAGGGCATCGGGTTCAGTGGTGGCAGGTATGGTTACAGTTTCCGACATATTAGTTTACGTCTTTTTGATTTTGGCACCACGCACTCGTTTGTTGCTGCGAGTTTTGCTGTTAATTTGGGATAGGACTGCGTGTTCTTAGAGGATCCGTTTGTGATTAGAGGTCCGGATGGTCAGCTGTTTGTAGGTGAGGAGGTCTACATAGACTGTGAGATCAGTATTGGGGGACACAGCCTCCCCGCTGACCTGATTGTGATACTGATGGAGGATTTTGGCGTGATTTTAGGGATGGATTGGTTGTCCGCTTACCATGCCTTGGTGGACTGTTTTGAGAGGAAGATTATCTTCTCCGTACCAGAGATGCCTTCCTTTGAGTTTCACGGACAGCCGATGGACGGAGGTTTCAGGTGCATTTCTGCACTTCGGGTAGCGAGACTTTTGGGCTAGGGGTGTAAGGGCTTTCTAGCTTGTGTAGTGGCAAAGACCAGTCCCGTGGCAGACTTTCAGAGCATCCCGGTGGTCAGAGAGTACCCCGACGTGTTTCCAGAGGAGCTGTCAAGACTACCGCCTAAGCGTGAGATCGAGTTTGAGATCTCACTGATATCGGGGACCAGCCCTATTTCCACGGCCCAGAACAAGATGGCACCACTTGAGTTGCAAGAGTGATGAGAACCTCATCATGAACCCTAACTAGCACAGTTTGCCCTAATAAATTGAACAAAAGCTCCTACATAACCTAAGGGAAGGCCTAAGTCAGGGATTTGTTGATCAGAGAATAAAACATTATACAAGGGGTAAAACTGTAATTTTACCATTGCAGTGCTTGAACGGGATTTCTAAGGGTCTAGACATAGGTCAAGTGAACCTAATAAAGGAGAAAGTGGGATGGTTTGGTAAGAAAAGGGTTATGACAAAATCTGGGAATTAAATGACATTCTATAACCCTAAAACGAACCCACTTTAATTCATAAGGTTCCAAGAAAGATAAAAATAAACTAAATCCTCTAACATTCATATAAAAATATCCTCTAGGGTTTAGAACCTTCAATTTGGCTGTTGGAACCTATTTTGACCTAGATTGAGGACCATACCCAATTTTTGACCTAATTTGGGTTATCATGCAAAATATCCAGTCAAACATGGTCAAACCTAAAATCCAACTTCACCATTGGATTCCTTAGGCCAAAATTAGGTTTATACCAAAATTTGGACCTAAGGGAAGGTCGTCTTGACCCACTTTACAAAATGGTCCTCAATAATTACTTTTTGACCCTTAACTTTTTGAAACCTTGCAATTACCCCCTCAACTTTTCAGTAGTTTTCTTCAATCCGATCCTTCTGCCACCCACAGCAGCAGGCCTTACCTCCAGCGACTTTGCGCAGAGGATGGCACCGCGGAAGCATAGGGAGCCAGCCCCAAATTTGAAAGGGAGACTCCCTGCGATGTCTACAACCGCATGGGCCGGCTCCCATGCCCTGTCGTCCTCCATACCTCTCGTGAGAATGCGCGAGAGGTATGGGTATCCGTCTGCCATACCTCCGGTGAAACTTTTCCCGCCGCTCTCGCGCGCCTGCCGGCCTGCCCTCGCCTATTTAAGGAGCGGCACCCTCTGTCTCATCCTTCAAGCTTCGTTTGGCCTAAGATCCCCCCTCCTATTCGTCTCCCACCAAATTTGGCCAACTGCCAGAGCTTCCAGTGACATTCCCTCTCCTCTCTCGTCGCCTTGCCACCGTACCAGTGGCAGGGTTAACTCCGCCATCTTCCGCCGCGCCGTGCCGTACCAGCAGGCGCCCTCCAGCCCCTCTTCCTGGCACCTTCGTCTCCGGCGAAGGCAGCACCGACCGCTCGCCACCTCCGCATCCCCTCCTTCACTCTGGACTCACAGCTAAGTCCCTCTCACCCTCCTCTTTATTTCCCCTCTGCCAATTTGCTGTTTCAACCCCTCAACAACCACAAGCCACCACCATCTCCTCCACCTCCGGCAGATCACCGACGAGGTGTCTCCATCACTTCCCCACACCCATCCACCTCGCCAAACCCCTCAGAAGCATCATCACCTCTCACTGATCACCTCTCACCCTTTCACTCACCGCACCACCCACTGAAACCCTTCCCCGAACACACCCACCTGTACGCACACAGTTTGACCTAGCCACGCACTGACGGCCACTGTCATGACACGCCACCACTCCCATCAAGTTCGTCGTGCTCCGGCGATACTCCCTGAATGTCCTAACGTGGCCGAGAGGCCGTTTTACTGATTTCAGGTGCACGCCCCCGTCTGCCATTAACGAGCAAGTTTCAAGCTTGCTCGCAGGCTCGCTCCAGGTACCCTTGTCCTAGGTTGAAGTCCCAGGTTGTGCGGAAGAGCCTCACGCACGGTCCTAGGCCCCCAATTGAAGACGCGAGCCTTGCGTCTTGCTGCAATCGGAAGGGCACTCCCTACTGCGGGCACGTGGGAAAGGAGGGGCACGGATAGTCCCACATCGGCAGCTGTTGAAGCTACGCACCCGTATAAATTGAAAAAGTGACTCAGGCTTATCACCTCAGTCACATGGGGTGAGGTCCCTCTCACCCGTTCACCTGACCTCGTCCGCGACCACCCCCCGCGGGGCTGGCCCGACCCGTTTACCTAAGCCTTGCACACTTCGCCCACCACCGCATGCTGGTGGGCTTAGCCCCGGGCACGTTACCCGACCTGCATACCCGAGTAGGCTCTGGGAGAGAGAACCCTAGAGTGAAACAGAGAGAGACGTGGGGAGGGAAGGGGTTAGGTTTTGCCTAACCATGCTTGTGCAAGGAAACTGAAGGAGGAAGAGGAAGCAGGAGAAGAAGCGGCGGAGGACTTAGCCATGAAAGCAATTGTAGCCGAAGAGAAGAGAAGAAGAAGGCTCAGGAGCAGAAGCAGAGGAAAAGGAAGAGAAAGAAGAAGACAACAACTGAAGTAGGAAGGGGAGAAGCCAACTGAAGAAGAAGGAGAGCCAACTGCGGAAGGAAGGAAGAGGAAGCTGTCGCAAAGAAGAAGGCCAAGCAGGGAAAAGAAGAACAAATGAAGAAAAAGCCAAGGCGAGTAGAAGTAGCAGCAACAACAGAGGAAGGAAGAAGGAGATGTGCACTGTAGCAGGTGGCTGCTTAAGGCGTCTGATTCCCAGAATCAGACGTCTGAAGACTGAAAGAAGAGAAAGAAGGACAAAGACGGAAGAGAGAAGAAAAGAAAAGAGAAGAAACATTTTTTTTTCTCTCTAGTTGTTCTTTTGTAAAACAGTGTATCATTGTAATTTGTAATTTTCTACGCTTCTAAAATCAAGCTTGCTCCCTTAGTTCGATCTCGGAGAATTTTTGAAATATTCAAGTAATAAGATCTAATCAAACTCAGTGACGATCCCAAAAAGATCGGGCACCAGTTTTTGGTGCTATTGCCGAGGAGCAACGGGCATTTTAGAAGCTTCAAAATCGTAATTTTTGTTTTTATACTGATTTAACCTCTCTTCTGTTGTGCAGGTAAGGAAGGCAAGAAAGGACAAGTAGCCGCACAACACACACACACCAGGGGACAGGTAACCCTGAACCCCCTCTCTTAAGCCCCTCACATTTTAAAGAGGAAAAACAAAAAGAAAATCTATCTAGGGCTACCTGTCTTTCATACTTAGTAATTCACAGAATTGCCTGATTTTGAGTTTCAACACATCTTAACTGCATATCCACTTAGGGTAACTAGGGCTAAAACCTTCTTGCTTGAGCCCTAGTTACCCTTTTCTAAGGCAACTAATTGGACCAACTAGAGCCAACCTAGGATTCAAAGATAGGATTTTAGAGACACATCCTTTAAACAAAGAATTGGAAATTCCAAAAAGAGGTATGCTGAAACCATTGTTTGAAAAGACCTATTTAAGAGAAACCCTAAGAAATTAGGCTCTTAATTTACTTGAACACTAAAAGAATGGACCTAAGAAGCTCTTACAGAAACAAAGCGGTGAAGTTGATCCCTTGGATCAACCAACCTTCAAATTAGGTCACTTTTGCACAAAAAAAAAGGCCTAAAGTTCAAGTGAAACCCTAATCACCTTGGTCTCAATTAAAAGTGGTATACTTAAGAGGTCAAGGTCCCCATTCTGGTCTACCTGGAATCTAAGTGAAAAGAGAGGTCGGGTGGGGGAAACCCTGTAACCCGTGGGGGTGCTCTACCGTGTAGGGGTCTTCGCGAGACTCACCCTCTCTGGCTGCCTAGGTAATTCTCAGGCGGACGACCTTCTAATCAAGGGGTATCATCCGCCCCGAACCTCTATAGTCACCCAACATATTTTGCGTGTCTTGATTGGGTCCAACATGTTCTAACTTCATCCAGTCCATCAGTGCATGTACGGTAGGAGGTCCTTGAAACCTCCTCTAATAATCTACTCTCCACGAGGCCAAGCCTCGGCTCCCTTGTTTGTGCAACAACCTCTCCACATAGACCTTTCTTCTGGTTCTGAACCTAGTTCCCCTTCTTCTTCCATCATGGCTCAGCCTATTGGAGAAGAGAATAATCTTGAGCACCAGCTCTAGCGTCTTAATGACCTCTTCCAGAATTTCATGAACCCAACGCAGCGCCCCATGATGCGAGATCACTATAATCCCGCTGCAGTGGCAATCGAGCCTCGAGTTAGAATCCCGACTGGAGGACCTGATTCTGAATTGAAGCAAAATATGATTCATGCCATACCTAAATTCTATGGGCTTAACTCTGAAGATCCCTTCCAGCATATCAAACAGCTTATGCATCTGGCCCAGACCTTCGGGTCAGATGTTCAAAATCGGGATATCTTACTCATAAAGATGTTCTCTTTCTCCCATATGGATAAGGTGGCTCATTGGTATCAAACACAGACCCGCCCGATCAACACCTGGGATGAACTTCAGTCCGAGTTTTTGAAGAAGTTCTTTCTCGTTGGTCGGACAAACACCTTGCACCATCAGATTACTCACTTCACCTAGCAGACGGGAGAACCTCTTCATGAGGCATGGAATCGATTTCTGGATCTCATGAGAAAGTGCCCCCATCATGGAGTTCCTAAATGGGAATAAGTCTAGTATTTTTACTAGGGACTCCGTGAGGACATTAAATTGTTTGTCAATGCAACTTACAGAGGGAATATCATGGGTCAACATGAGGACACCGTGTGGGAGATTCTAGAGAATATGTGCGAGAATTCCATCAACATTGACTCCATGGGATTATTCGACCGAACAAATACCCGCGCATCGATGAACCTCAGGGGAGCACATGAGACGCAGGGCCTTTCCGCATTCATTGACTTGGAACTAATAACCAGTCGGTTGGACAAGGTCTTTATTATCGAGAAGAAGGTGGACAAGTTGACTCAGCACTTGTAGCGAGCCACCTCTGCGTAGAATTCCTTCGCACAACCACCTCCCGCAAGGGAAACTGTGTAGAACATTTTCCACCGACCTCCTGGGATGGATCCATATCCACCCTCATCTGACTCCAGGATCGGAGGGACCTCCGATCCTTTCTATTCTTGCAGGGGGAACTCTACTCTCCCATTCTCCAACTTTCCTGAGGCTCCTCAGACCTGCGAGAACCTCAACGCCATCCAGAGAAACCTATTTTCCAACACCTACAACCCTAGATGACAAAACCATCCTAATTTCCAGTGGCGAATTCTCGTCCTTATCAGCCACCTCAACCTTGGCCTAACCCCACTTATCCATCCGGGCCCAACCAAGATCAAATGTCCCTCATCCTCCAAACTCTGGCTAACATTCAAAGAATGAATGCGGCTATCCAGAAACAACACAAGGACGAAATCACAGAGTTCCGCAACCAACTCGCCTAGTTGGCGAATTCTCGCCAACCGGGTACTCTTCCTTCACAACCTCTGCCAAACTCGAATAACGTGCCGACCCAGTGGCACGTTATGAACCCGAACCCAGGCCAAGCACACTTGATCTATCAGGCTCCTTCTGTTCCATCACTTGACAGGATGGAAGCATCAACCTCCTATGCGAGTTATTAACAGCAGCAGCCCATCTTACCAACCCCCAACCGGAACCAGGCAGGACTAAATTCTGTGACAACCCGTAGTGGTAAAGCAACCCAAGACCCACCTTATCCAGACCACTCCAAGCCTGGTAGTGACCCAAATCCTAGGATAGTTATCCAAGATGTCCCTATCCCTGTCTCAGATCAGAAACCTTGACCTATCCTAGAGGAACCAACCAAGGTTCCATTTCCCGAGGCCTTGACCAAGGGAAAGAGGACAGTTAAACCCGTGGCTCCTGAGGAGGACCTGATCAAGCTCGTTGAGCAGGTCCAAATAAACATCCCCTTGATGCATGCAATCTGCCATGTACCGGCTTAAGCACGATTCCTGAAAAACGTGTGTACACCCCAGCGTAAGCCGCGAACCAAGAGTGGGAGTCCGATTGTACTATCAGAGCAAGCCAACTCTGTAATCCTAAGTAAACTCCCACCTAAGGAAAAAGACCTAGGTACTCCCCTGATTTCATGTAAGATTGGTGAAACCCAGTTTGATAGAGCGTTATTAGACCTAGGTGCCTCTATAAACCTAATACCCACATCCCTGCTTAACCACCTAGAAGAATCTGAACTGAAATCGACTGAGGTGACATTGCAGTTAGCTGATCGATCCATTAAGTCACATAAAGGAGTTCTTAAGGATGTTATTGTTGGGGTGCGGGATTTCTACTTCCCTATAGATTTTATAGTTCTAGACATGGATGCACCTGAGAATCCAAGGGATACACCAATTATACTAGAGAGACCTTTTCTGGCCACTGCAAGGGCCAACATAAGTTATGAGGAGGGCCAAATAGAGCTGAAATTTAGGAATCAGGCTCTCAAGATTGACATTTTTAACGCCCAGAAAGGGATTAATTACGGTGTGGTAGAGCAAATTTGTGACATCAGAGCAGTGGTTGATGAACCACAAATTGAGGACAACATGATTATCCCTAATCAACCACAAGAAGATCTAAAATCGCAATTAGAGGAGTTAGAACTTGATCTAGACAAACCCATAACACCTACTCTTGTTCCCCACACCCATTTTGACCCACCCGCTGCTGCTGATAACCCCGTTCTAGAACTCAAGCCCCTTCCCGATCATTTGAAATATGTCTTTTTGGGTTCCAATCAGGCACTTCCAGTGATTATAAACTCCAAACTCACCCCTGAACAGGAATCCCGTATGATTGATGTTCTCCAACAACATCGTAGAGCCATTGGTTGGGCTCTCGATGATTTGACTGGAATAAGCCCCTCTTATTGCACACACCGCATCTATTCTGAAGAGGGCGCACGGCCTTTGGGTGAGATGCAGAGACATTTGAACCCCAATCTGCAGGATGTCGTGAAAAAGGAGATCATTAAGTGGTTAGATACAGGGATCATCTACCCGATCTCCGACAGTCGCTGGGTGAGCCCAATCCAGGTTGTGCCTAAGAAGGCAGGGCTCACCACCATCATGACTGAGACCGGAGAGGTCATACCTACCCGTATAGCCAATTCATGGAGAGTCTGCATAGATTACCGAAGACTCAATGCCTCCACGAAGAAGGATCATTTCCCACTATAGTTTATTGATCAGATTCTCGAAAAACAAGCGGGAAATAGATTCTTCTGCTTTCTGGATGGGTACTCCGGTTACAACCAAGTGGCGATTCATCCAGAGGACCAGGAGAAGACCACGTTCACCTGCCCTTTGGGACATACGCATTCCGAAGGATGTCTTTCGGACTCTGCAATGCACCCGCAACTTTTCAGCGGTGCATGCTTGCCATATTCTCTGATATGGTAGGTGATTATCTGGAAGACTTCATGGATGACTTCTCACTTTTTGGGCATCATTTGACGATTGCCTCCAGCACTTGGTTCATATACTCAAGCGAATGCATTGACGTAAATCTGGCTCTTTCCTGTGAAAAGAGCCACTTTATGGTGCCTGAGGGGATCGTCCTGGGACACTTGATTTCTGAGAGAGGCATCCAAGTGGATCGAGTGAAGGTTAACCTGATTTCCAAACTTCCTATGCCTAGCTCTATCAGGGACATTTGATCTTTTCTGGGGCACGTCGATTTTTACCATCGTTTCATCCCGGATTTCTCGAAAATCGCGCGCCCCCTGACCATTCTTCTCTCCAAGGATGTACCCTTTGAGATTTCCAAGGAATGTGCTCAAGCTTTTGAGATCCTTCGTGACCGAGTCACCCAAGCCCCGATCCTACAGTCCCCTGATTGGTCTCAACCCTTTGAGATCATGTGCGATGCATCTGACTTTGCTGTAGGAGCGATTTTGGGGCAAAAGATTGATGGGAAACCTGTGGTCATCTACTATGCTAGCAAGATACTTGACGAGGCTTAGCGTAACTACACGGTTATGAAGAAAGAGCTGCTAGCCGTAGTATTTGCCTTTGAAAAAATCAGATCTTATCTCCTGGGTTCCCATGTTATTATCTACTCGGATCACACAGCTATGAGGCATCTCCTTGCGAAGAAGGATGCAAAACCTTGATTAATTCGATGGATCTTGCCGTTGTAAGAATTTAACCTTAAGATTCGCGACAAAGCGGGAAGACAAAACGTGGTAGATGATCACTTGTCTCGCCTTCCTTCTGAGATCATTGACCCTTCTGGACCCATCACGGAGCATTTTCCTGATGAGCACCTCTTGACTATTGGTACAAGGCTTCCATGGTTTGCTAATATAGTAAACTATTTGGTATCACATCAGATCCCGTCTGATTGGCCGAAGGCCAAGAAAGACAAATTGCGTTCTAATGCCAAGTATTACATCTGGGAAGACCCGTACTTATTCCGCATAGGTGCTGACCAAATTATCCGACGATGTGTCCTGGAGGTTGAAATCAATGACATACTCTCTTTCTACCATGACCAGGCATGTAGTGGCCACTTTTCTAGGCATAAAATCGCATCGAAATTCCTCCAGTGTGGCTTTTACTATCTTCAAGGACGCATACAATCATTGTAAGGCATGCAGCCGTTGCCAAACCTTGGGCAACATGAGCCATCGTGACATGATGCCTGATGTAAACACATTTACACTACTTAAGATGTCTATTTATGCATGTTCCTAAGCATAGGATTGCATTGCATGATATAAATATTGCATAACATGCATCATCTTGCATTTAGAGTAATTTGAATAAAATGGAGGTTAATTATCTTCTTTTATGTTCTTCGACAGGGCAAACTTTTTTATCAGGGCCACGAATCGAAGATCCAACCATACAGATGTGATCAGGGCGACGATTGGAGTTCAACGACTCCAAGATCGCCCTAATCAGGCATCTGTAGCATCAGATATTGATCGAGGAACCCTAGAAGATCAAGGGTCAAGATGGTGTGAATCCACACTTCAAGTGACAAATCCAACCACACGGATGGATTCGGATCGACGATCGCAGCCTAACGACGCAAAAATCAAGTTAATCCGACACCCGTGGCACCATCTACATCATCTATAAGATGGATGGCCAAGATGGCTCCACGTGGCGCCATCTCGGCCACCCAAATGCCCGCACGCACCCGCTAAAGCTCCTGCATCTGCTCTTCCCCGCCGTTGGATCCAACGGCTGTGGATGTGGCACGTTGAAATCATCCGCGCGACCATCCACGCTCCACAGCACAGTGGGTGAGGGAGTTTTCGCGAGCAGCGGACGTGGGTTCGAGTCGCAGCGAGCAGGCGAAGGGTGCGGGTGAGCGGGCACGGGCGTGCGTCAGATCTTGATTGGGCAGCCGTCCGCGCTTAATAGCGTTGACGCGCTATCGCACGCTCGCGCCTCACGCGGCATCGCACGCGTTGGGGCGGGCGCGCAGTGAGGCGGGCGAAGGCGCGATCTGGGTCGTCTAATCTCGCGATGAGACGGTTGTGGACGGCTGAACATGCAGCATGCGTTGAGCGCGAGCAGACGAGCGGGCTCGCGCGGGCAGTGGCCACTACGTCCATGTTGGGGCTTTAACGACGGTTTTATCCGTCACTAAAGACCCCTTATTTAATGTTTTAAAGATGTAATAACCAATTTACCCCCACTCCTTGCAACTATAAAAGAAGACCCCCTCCACACGAAATTCTCATCCCTTCTCTTCTCTACCTCTCCAAAGCTCAAGAGAAGCTTGTCCCACACCCAGGATGCTTCTCGCGAGATAAAGTCCAATTTCCGTCCCCCTTCAGAAGTGGATCCCGCGACGACAATGACGTGCTGCCCCATTCCCGTTCTTCCGCTTCGTCCTGCTTCACCCTCCTTCGTCCAAGCATTGTCCCGTCCGCCTCGTCCTCCAAGCGACCGTCGAGGAGGATATCTCTCTCCCCATTCTTTTTATTGCTTTCTAGAATAGATTTACTGCTTTCTAGAGCAGTTCAGCTCGTCTTCCAAGCGACTGTCGAGGAGGATATTTCTCTCTCCATTCTTTTACTGCTTTCTAGAGTAGATTTACTACTTTCTAGTGTAATCATTTTCCCGCTTTCTAATGTAATGAACAATCGTTCTAATGATGAAATTTTATATTTATTCTACATCTCATTTTGATTTCTGTTTGTAATATTCTCTCTCTCTTACTCTCTCTCTCTTTTATTTATTTAAATATTTAGATAGTTTTGATCAATTGAATTAATTCGTGACAAATAAAATCAAATGCGTAGTTTTTAAATCAAACGTCCGCCCCCTGTGTTCGACCCAGAATTTTTATTTCAGTATAAATTTTATTTGTTGAACACGAGTTCTTCGCTTTCAAACTACAACGACAGGTTTTTCAAAACCAAACACGTTAGCGGAGCAATTCGTTCGTTCAACATTTTGGCACCGTTGCCGGGAAGACGACGCTCTTTGATTTTTCTTCGTGTTTTCTAACTTACAAATCATTTACCTCACTTCTCTCCTTTCTTATTGTGATTGCAGGCACTCTTTCGAGACAAGCAACAGGGATAGATCGGAGAAAAGTGCTGTGGAAGGTTTTGTAAGTTATCCACCACCTCCCACCCATTAGATTTCATTTCACCACATAATAATACAAACATCAATCAACTTAGGTGTTCTTATAAACTCTAAGGTTAGATTGTTTATTGTTTGACACCCACACCCGCCCCAATCCCCACATTAAAAAAAGAAAAAAAAAATCTCACAGAGGTACACAACCTCATCTGATTTTCAAACTCAACCAGTAAACCGATCTTTGGAGCCGATACACACACATTCAGACACATAATTGAGTAGAAATCAGATTAGGTAATCACTTGTGTGCCTAATTAAGTGGTGCATCAGGTCAATTGTTTGAGTTGATTAGGCTGCACCACTTCAAATAAAATCAACTCATCAAGTAGCTGCCACTTAGGTTCAACTCTTAGGGATTTACCAGGCACTTCACATTCTTTTTAAGCTTCAAAGGAAAATATTTTCACCCGTGCTTTCAAAACCTGGTGTGCCAACGAAACTTGTTTGAAAACGCCTAAAGTTGAATCCTAAAAGCTACTAAGTAAGATTTGAACCTTAAAATTCACCACATCAAAAATAATCTTACTTGAAAACCACTGGTTGTGCACACACACACAAAACAAATCAATCATTAAGGGCACAACCCATTTAAAGGGCCCATCACATTCCAAAGTACATTCAAACCTAGCCCTAAATAAAACAGAGTAGTCGTTGGCCTTAAGGATTTGACTCGCTCTTCAGAGCCTAGAACGAGATTATTTTCGATTAGTCTGTTTCTACTGTTCAATCTGATGTCTAGCTAGGGGAGCAGAATCAAACGATCACGGCTGGGGGGTACACTAGGAACCAGAGGCGCAAGCCGAAGGAAGAACCTTCTCCCCAATCCCTCCTTCTAACTGGTTGGATTGAACAGACAGAAGTAGATCAAATTGTTCCTTTATCTCAAGACGGGTTTTGGGAGTCTGTAGGCCTGTAGGCTAACCCACTTAAGGACAGGTTTGATTGTTTGTATTGCAGGGAGCCTTTCTTCCTCCCATCTTTCATAAATCCTTCCATATATTACATGCATTCCCGCTCTTTTCCTCCTGTTGTGAATTATCCTCAACATGACGAATATCCTAACTCGTACTGTAATCAACCATCAGTTAGTTAGGATAATTCGGATTGGGGATACAGTTTTGGACCTCCGTGTTTAGGGTCTAACCCTGAATACTGTGATTGTGATTTCTACCCTTCTCAGAGCCACATCAATTATAGATCGTCAACTTTTCATGAACAACCTAATACGATCTACAATCAAGAAGGATACACTGATCTTTACCCATCCTCTGATTACACTGCCTTTAGGTCATCACCACCTTTTGAACAATCTAAAATGACTTATTATCAGGAAGGGGATAACGAATCTCAATTCATTAATTCCCCTGCATTGACCCCAAACCTGCCCAACCCTGAACCAACTCATTTGATTCAGGTTAACCAGGTTCAAGATAAGGTTTTGGCTAACTTGAGAAATATCATTCAATCTTTAGAAGTTCAGCCAATACCTTGCATTGAGAGATTGGAGCCCCTGATTGAAATGATTGATGATTTAAACAAGTCTTTGTTGGATTGGCTCCAGGATGTTAAAGATAAGAACTCGAGTGAGTTTCTACTTGGGAAATTAGCGAAATTGAGGATGAGATTCGTGGTCGCTTTGATTCAATCATGGGATGATTCCCAGGATAAACCCTCTTCAGGAAAGCCAATGACAGAACCCGCTCAGGCACCTGTTGGGGGGGACACGTGTTATGAGGCTGACCAGATTGAATTAAACCAACCAATTAAGGATGATATGATTTCTTCACCTAAGATCCCTAAGCCGGGGTACGAGGAAACGTATGTCTCCTTGGAACAGAAAGTGACAGATGATTTTGGGACATACATTGATACGGATCCTGATTTCTTTGAGGGTGAAGATTCAAGTTGCGAAGTCTCACGCGAGTTTTCTGAACACAATTTCTGTGAGACGATTGGGCCTAAGGAATCTGATAGATCATTTGATAGCCCAATAACTGAGGAAACTGACTTTATTAGGGCTCACATTAAGGATCCAGAATCGCATTTTTTGGAGGATTCAATCAAATGCCCTAATTGTTAGTTACACCCCATTGAGCTTATCGATGATTTTGTTTTTGAGATAATTAGACCCAAGTCAATTTTGATTCTACTACATCATTTAGACTTGGAGATTTCAGAAAGGGGTGATTAATATACAAAAGGTCCTGGAATTTGACATGCTGAATGAGGAGGATAGGAGTTGGGAAGTTCTGATTTGGGAAGTTAACTTTGGAGGAAATAGAAGATTGAGTCGAAGGGTTCCTTTTAAGCTGAAACAATCAAATCAGAACCCTTACGACATTTGTTTTGAGGATGTCAAACCCAAGCACACATTCAATGATTATCCTTTTGAGCTTGAATTCTCTGTAACCCGACTTTTTGGTCTTGGGTTGCATCCTTGTAAATCGCAGGCTCGACCTCGCTTGCATACTAAATTTAGGTTTTGGGTAATTTTTATCCAGAACCTAAGATATTCTCGATTATGGGGTATGGGTCTGCACCACAATCTGGTCCACATCTGTGGACCTCTGTTGATAGGTCAGAGGATTCTTTTCTTTATTCTGATTCTGACCTGCACCTGTGAATTCTTCATTTCTCTTCTTTGTACAGTGTGCCTAACTGAAGGCATTAAATTTAGCACATATACAATTCTTTGTAGTTTTCTTCTCAGAGCAGACCTGACATTCACGCAATTCAGGTGCTTTCTACGCTTTTCCACTCTTTTTTATGTCTTTTTAATACAATGAGTACATTGCATTAGATAGGCACGGGGGGGTGGATATTCATCTCTGAATTCATTCGTCAGCTCCGTAGATTTGTTTTATTTTCTTTTATAAAAAAAATATTTGGAATTAGGAAAGAGAACTTGGGTTTAAGAAAATTTTCAATCGTAGGAAATACTACATTATGATTTGAACACAAAGACCCTTCAGGTCTTTGAACTTAATCAGCCCGTGTGTTCACTAAAATTTGGATTTATCTTTCAAGCCATCGCCATCTTAATTCTATTGTAATTGGAGTAAATAAGTTTAGGTGATAAGTACACGACTTATCAACCCGCCCTCTGATTTGAGGAAATTTTGAGTTTTTAACATCTACACACTTCCTTTGCACTGACTCGTTGTTCGGCGATTTTAACAGAAATTGGGTAGCTAATGAACCATCTAGGGTGACATGGCTAGCAAGTTACCATGGGTAACAGCCCATAGGTAGGTTATCCAAAGCCCAGTCACTGGACCTTTCTCTTTTTGCTGACTTTAGGTAAATCTTAGAATTGGGAAGCCACCTACTTAAAAAAGAAAAAATAATAATAATATAAAAAAAAAAGAAAAGGAGAAAAGTAAAAAAAGAAATAAGACACACTTCACTGCACGAGTATGGCTGGCAAATTGTCGGTGGTAACAGCTCATCGACAGATTGTCTAGAACCCAGCTCAGTAAATGCACTGAAAATTCCCCAAAACACTTAGGAAGAAGTGGAGAAGTAGAATAAACCTGGGAGATATACACTGGATTCACCCTTGTGTTGACCCCATAAAAAATAAAAGTAGGGAGAAAGCTACCGGTTGTAAAGATACACCTTTAGGCAGAATTCTTTTTGAGGTCACCTAGAGGCGTAGAAATTTGAAGTTTGTTTTAACTGCCGGTCAACGAGTCTATCACATTCACAATAAGATGCTTAAAACGTAGGGTTCTCATCAAATCTTGGGTGAGTTGAATGGCCGTAGAAAGCCACTCTTAAACCCTAAAACTTGAAAATCCAAAAAAAAATTAGAAAAGAGGAAAAAGAGAAAAAGAAATTTTTCTTTGAATAAGGCGAGGGCTTGAGGCGGTCTGCATTTTGGCTGATACTCGGGCACTGTTGTGTCTCTGAAAGTTCAGATCCTAAGTAGACAATTTCTTTATGATTGAAAATAACTCATGCCCAAATAATCCAACCTAATTCTTTTATAAATAGCATATAGTTTTTGCTAGGGGCATGGGGGTATGATGTAAACACATTTACACTACTTAAGATGTCTATTTATGCATGTTCTTAAGCATAGGATTGCATTGCATGATATAAATACTGCATAATATGCATCATCTTGCATTTAGAGTAGTTTGAATAAAATGGAGGTCAATTGTCTCCTGTTATGTGCTTGGATAGGGCAAATTTTTTATCAGGGCCTCGGATCGAAGATCCAACCATACAGATGTGATCAGGGTGACGATTGGAGTTCAACAACTCCAAGATCGCCCTAATCAGGCATCTGTAGCATCGGATACTGACCGAGGAATCCTAGAAGATCAAGGGTCAGGATGGTGTAAATCCACACTTCAAATGAAAAATACGATTGCACTGATGGATTCGGATCGACGATCGCAGCCTAATGACGCAAAAATCGAGTCAATCCGACACCTGTGGCACCATCTACATCATCCAGAAGATGGATGGCCAAGATAGCGCCACGTGGCGCCATCACAGCCACCCAAACGCCCGCATGCACCCGCTCAAGCTCCTGCATCTGCTCTTCTCCGCTGTTGGATCAAGAACCAACGGCTGTGGATGCGGCGCGTTGAAATCATCCACGCGACCATCCGCGCTTCGTAGCGCAGTAGGCGAGGGAGTTTTCGCGAGCAGCGAACGCGGGTTCGAGCTGCAGCGAGCAAGCGAAGGGCGCGAGCGAGCAGGCGTGGGTGTGCGTCAGATCTTGATCAGGCGGCCGTCCACGCTCAATAGAGTTGACGCGCTATCACACGCCCGCGCCTCACGCGGCATCTCACGAGTTGGGGCGGGCATGCAGTGAGGCGGGCGAAGGCGCAATCTGGGTCGTCCGATCTCACAATCGGACGGCTGTGGACGGCTGAATGTGCGGCATGCGTTGAGCGCGAGCAGACGAGTGGGCGCGCACGGGCAGCGACCACTACGCCCACGTTGGGGCTTTCACAACTGTTTTATCTGTCACTAAAGAACCCTTATTTAATGTTTTAAAGATGTAATGACCAATTTGCCCCCACTCATTGCAACTATAAAAGGAGACCCCCTCCACACGAAATTCTAATCCCTTCCTTCTCTTCTCTACCTCTCCAAAGCTCAAGAGAAGCTTGTTCCACACCCAGGATGCTTCTCGCGAGATAAAGCCCAATTTTCGTCTCCCTTCGACAGCGGATCCCGTGACGACAATGACGTGCTGCCCCATTCCCGTTCTTCCGCTTCGTCCTACTTCGCCCTCCTTCCTCCAGGCATTGTCCCGTCTGCCTCGTCCTCCAAGCGACCGTCGAGGAGGATATCTCTCTCCCCCTTCTTTTTAATGCTTTCTAGAATAGATTTACTGCTTTCTAGAGTAGTTCAGCTCATCCTCCAAGCGACCGTCGAGGAGGATATTTCTCTCTCCATTCTTTTACTGCTTTCCAGAGTAGATTTACCTCTTTCTATTGTAATCATTTTCCTGCTTTGTAGTGTAATGAACAATCGTTCTAATGATGAAATTCTATGTTTATTCTACATCTCATTTTGATTTCTGTTTGTAATATTCTCTCTCTCTTACTCTCTCTCTCTTTTATTTATTGTAAATAGTTAGATAGTTTTAATCAATTGAATTAATTCGTGACAAATAAAATCAAATGCATAGTTTTTAAATCAAACATCCGCCTCCCTGTGTTCGACCTGGAATTTTCATTTCGGTATAAATTTTATTTGTTGAAGACGAGTTCCTCGCTTTCAAACGACAACGACAGGTTTTTCAAAACCAAACACGTTAGCGGAGCAATTCGTTCATTCAACAATGCCTTTACAGCCGATTCTCGTATGCGAGATTTTTGATATTTGGGGGATTGATTTTATGGGCCCCTTTCCTATCTCGTATGGCTTCGGGTACATTTTACTCGTTGTTGACTACGTGTCTAAATGGATTGAAGCCATTCCGACCTGAACCAGTAATCACAAGATCATCATCAAATTCATTCATCAAAATATCTTATCACGGTTCGGGATTCCTCGTGCAATCATTTCTAATGGAGGGACCCATTTCACCAACGCTCAGTTCAGGTCACTGATGACCAAATACGGGGTGTCGCACTGAATCTCTACTCCTTACCACCCCCAGACTAATGGTCTAGCTGAGCTATCAAATCGGGAGATCAAGAAAATCCTTCAAGTTACTGTTCGACCTGATAGGAAGGACTAGTCATCCCGACTTCCGGAAGCTTTGTGGGCTTATAGGATTGCCCACAAGACCCAATTGGGCATGTCTCCTTTTAGACTGATGTACAGGAAGGTGTGTCACCTCCCTATCGAGATGGAGCATAAAGCCTATTGGGCAATATGGAACTGCAACCTAGATCTTTCTAAGGCTGGAACCTACAGAAAGCTTCAGATAAGCGAGAATGATGAATTACTCCTTGATGCGTATGAAAACTTGCGAATCTACAAAGAGCGGGTTAAAGCCTTTCATGACAAGCACATATCTAGAAAGATCTTTCACCCTGGTCAGAAGGTCCTACTCTTCGATGCCCAACTTAAATTGTTCCCTAGGAAGCTGCGATCCAAGTGGATCGGACCATATCTTGTCCGACAGATTTTTGGAAATGGAGCCGTCGAGATCAGTCCACTCAGCCACGATTCCGAACCCTTCGTCGTGAATGATCAAAGACTCAAACCATTCATTGACATGACCAATACAGATTTCGCTGAGTCATCATTTATCCTCCATTCTCCCTAAGCTCATTATGCTCAGCCGATGGCATAAAACTCAGCGCTTAACGGGAGGCAGCCCGTCATTCTTTTGAAAACCCGAAACCTTTTTCTGACATTTCTTTGCACTTTAGGTTCATTCCATAGGACAGCTGACTTTACCTCAGGTACTCATACCTAAGATTAGAAATCGTCCGCAACAGTCACCTCGACCCATTCACTCACCCAATACCTTTCCTAATGCATGAACCAAGCTGAATAAAAACCCACCTAATGTACAATGAGGGCATTGCAAATCTTAGGCATGGGAGGTATGAAAGTGCAATAAAAATTCATAATAAGAAAATGTTTCCATAAAAAGAAAATCACATATGTTAAAAACACCAAAAAAAAAAATGAAAAAGAACAAAAAAATGGGAGCAGGGAAGCACTTTTTGGTGAGGTCTACAAAAGGAGGAGGAGGAAAAGAGCAAAATGATAAAAAGGAGCACAAAATGAAGAAGAAAGAGATAGTCAATAGTAAGAAATTAAGGAATTAACCAAAGTTCTATACCACATTAAAGAAAAGTAAAGTGAAAGTGCTAAAGAAACACAAAAGGATTGGTAAGAATGCTAACCTTAGGCCTTCTTGGCTAGACTCTTAGTACCCGTTAAGATCTGGATATTCCTCAAGAGGTTGAGGAAAATGAAAAACTTAAGTATTAGGTCTAAGGCTTAGGGAGTATTCGGCCTCGTTAACTGACCTTCGGTTTACGGGACTTGGTAACCTAAGCACCCCAATTCACACACAGTCTGGTTCAGTGAGGATAATTATCAAAATCACGCAGAAGCGTTTCTAATGTTTTGAAAATGTCACCTAGATTAGGAGCGGCCGATCAACACAAGTTGATTTGGACGAGTTCCCGGCGTAGAGAGGTGGGAAATTCCCCTCGAAGATGCGTAGCAATATATCGTCTCCTCGGTGCTTGTCTCTTAGGATATTTACATATCCAAGTGGGGGCATGTAAGCACTCTGCTGGTTCAGATATCATGGATGACATTATCACGAAATGTCAATTGCCAGGATCTGAATTCGACCACGAAACGCCATGGGCGGGATTATCTCGAAATCTCAAAAACCAGGGTTCTAGGGGTTACCATGGGCGGTGCTATCTCGAAGCATCGACTGCCAGGGACCTTTGAGGATTGATGATGGGGACGAGGAATCCAATACAGACCGTGTTGTGAAGCCAATCCTAAGCTAGAAGTAAAAAGAAAAGAGAGAGAAAACTCTCCAAACAAGTGAACCCTCTGTCTCTCTCTTACAAAACATACTGTAAACTGAACCAAGGCTAAAAATGTCTTAAGCACGGGTGCTTTAACCATAGAGTCCAATAAACCTTGGGGTAGTTCCTATGGGCCTTAAAAACCTTTGCTAAGGATTGAGGCTAAAGTTGGATAGATCTGGATCTTGGTTGGTACTGGAGTACCTTTAGGCCCATGGTTGGCATTTTGACCTAATCAAAGAGACAAGAAAAAGCATTTATCAAAATCAGTGAATGGAATTCATGGTCTAGAACAGAGGTTAAAACCTTAATTTTTTGCTAAGCAACTAGCAAAAGCTAGGCATGGGGGTATGATGAGGACCTCATCATGAATCCTAACTTGCACATTTTAACCTAATAAATTAAACAAAATCTCTTAAATAACCTAAGGGAAGGCCAAAATCAGGGATTTGTTGATCAGAGAATAAAACATTATACAAGGGGTAAAACTACAATTTTACCATTGCAGTACATGAACAGGATTTCTAAGGGTCTAGACATAGGTCAAGTGAACCTAATAAAGGAAAAAGTGGGATGATTTGGTCAGAAAAGGATCATGACAAAATCTGGGAATTAAGTGACATTCTGTAACCCTAAAACGAACCTACTTTAATTCATAAGGTTCCACGCAAGATAAAAAATCAACTAAACCTTCTAAAATTCATGAAAAAATATCCTCTAGGGTTTAGAACCATCAATTTGACCATTGGAACCTATTTTGACCTAGATTGAGAACCATACCCAATTTCTAACCTAATTTAGGTTTTTATACAAAATTTCCAGTCAAACGTGGTCAAATCTAAAATCCAACTTCACCATTGGATTCCTTAGGTCCAAATTAGGTTTATACCAAAATTTAGACCTAAGAGAAGGTCGTCTTGACCCACTTCACAAAATGGTCCTCAATAATTACTTTTTGACCCTTAACTTTATGAAATCTTGCAATTACCCCCTCAACTTTCCCATCATTTTCTTAAAATCGGTACTTCTGCCACTCGCAGCAGTAGGCCATACCTCCGGCGACTTTGCACGGAAGATAACGCCACGCATGCATGGGGAGCCGGCCCCAGATTTTAAAGGGAGACTCCCTACGATGTCCCCTACTGCATGGGCCAGCTCCCATGTCATGTCGTCTATCATACCTCTCGTGCGAACGCACGAGAGGTATGGGTATCCGTCTGCCATACCTCCGGCGAGACTTTTCTCACTCTCGTGCCCCTACCGACCTGCCCTCGCCTATTTAAGGAGCGGCACCCTCTGCCGCATCCTTCAAGCTTTGTTTGGCCTGAGATCCCCCCTCCTATTTGTCACCCACCAACTCCGCCCAACACCCAAAGCTTCCGGCGACATTCCCTCTCCTCCCTCTTCGCCCTGCCACCTTACCAGTGGCAAGGTTAACTCCGCCGTCTTCCACCGCGTCGCGCCATACCAGCCAGCGACCTCCAGCCCCTCTTCCTCGTCGCCGTTCTCTCCCCCTGGCACCTTTGTCTCCGGCGACAGCAGCACCAGCCGCTCTCCACCTCCGCATACCCTCCTTCACTCTGGACTCACAGCTAAGTCCCTCTCACCCTCCTCTTTATTTCCCCTCTGCTAATTTGCTATTTCAACCCCTCAACAATCGCAAGCCACCACCATCTCCTCCACCTCCGGCAGATCACCGGCGAGGTGTCTCTGTCACTTCCCCACACCCATCCACCTCGCCAGACCCCTCAGAAGCATCACCACCTCTGACCGATCACCTCTTACCCTTTCACTCACCGCACCACCCACTAAAACCCTTCCCCAAACACACCCACCTGCACGCACACAGTTTGACCTAGCCACACACTCACGGCCACTGTCATGACATGCCACCACTCCCATCACGTTCGTTGTGCTCCGGCGATACTCCCTGAACGTCCTGATGTGGCCGAGAGGCTGTTTTACTGATTTCAGGTGTACGCCCCCGTCTACCATTAACGAGCAAGCTTCAAGCTTGCTCGCAGGCTCGATCCAGGTACCCTTGTCCCAGGTTGAAGTCCCAGGCTGCGCGGAAGAGCCTTGCGCACGGTCCCAGGCCCCCAATTGAAGATGCAAGCCTCGCGCCTTGCTGCAATCGGAAGGGCACTCCCTGCTGCAAGCACGCGGGAAAGGAGGGGCGCGAATAGTCCCACATCGGCAGCTATTGAAGCCGCGCACCCTCATAAATTGAAAAAGTGACTAAGGCTTATCGCCTCAGTCACACGAGGTGAGGTCCCTCTCACCCGCTCACCCGGCCTCGTCCGCGACCACCCCCCACGGACCTGGCCCGACCCGTTTACCTAAGCCTTGCACACCTCGCCCACCACCGCACGGCGGTGGGCCTGGTCCCGGGCGCATTACCCGACCCGCATACCCGAGTAAGCTCTAGGAGAGAGAACCCTAGAGTGAAACAGAGAGAGAGATGTGGGGAGGGTAGGGGTTAGGTTTTGCCTAACCATGCTTGTGCAGGGAAACTGAAGAAGAAGGAGGAAGAGGAAGCAGGAGAAGAAGCGGTTGAGGACTTAGCCGCGAAAGCAGCTGCAGCCGAAGAGAAGAGAAGAAGGCTCAAGAGCAGAAGCAGAGGAAAAGGAAGAGAAAGAAGAAGACAGCAGCTGAAGTAGGAAAGGGAGAAGCCAACTGAAGAAGAAGGAGAAGCCAACTGCGGAAGGAAGGAAGAGGAAGCTGTCGCAAAAAAGAATGCCAAGTAGGGAAAAGAAGAATAGAAGAAGAAAAAGCCAAGGAGAGCAGAAGTAGCAGCAGCAGCAGCAGAGGAAGGAAGAAGAAGGAGACGTGCACTATAGCAAGTGGCTGCTTAAGGCGTCTGATTCCCAGAATCAGACGTCCGAAGACTGAAAGAAGAAGAGAAAGAAGGACAAAGAAGGAAGAGAGAAGAAAAGAAAAGAGAAGGAACATTTTTTTTCTCTCTAGTTGTTCTTTTGTAAAACAGTGTATTATTGTAAATTGTGATTTTCTATGCTTCTAAAATCAAGCTTTCTCCTTGAGTTGGACCTCGGAGAATTTTTGAAATATTCGCGTAATAAGATCTAATCAAACTCGGTGACGATCCCAAAAAGATCGGGCACCAGAGAGCTCAAGTCACAGTTGCAGGACCTGTTGGAGAAGGGCTTTATGAGGCCCAATGCATCCCCGTAGGGAGCCCCGATGTTATTTGTGAAGAAGAAAGATGGTACCCTACTCCTTTGTGTTGACTACAGACAGCTGAATAGGGTCACCATCAAGAACATGTATCCGCTGCCGAGGATTGATGATCTGTTTGACCAGTTACGAGGTGTCACGGTATTCTCCAAGATAGATCTGAGATCAGGCTACCACCAGTTGAGCATCAGGGAGACCGATGTCTCCAAGACAGCTTTCCGCACCCGGTACAGACACTACGAGTTTTTGGTCATGCCTTTTGGGCTGACCAACGCCCCCGCTGCCTTCATGGATTTGATGAACCGGGTGTTCAGACCGTATCTTGATCAGTTTGTGGTGGTATTTATTGATGATGTGCTCGTTTACTGGCGGGATCAGGCACAACACGGACAACACAACACTTACGAATGGTTCTAGACACTTTGAGACGGCACAGACTGCATGTCAAATATAGCAAGTCCGAGTTTTGGTTGAGGTAGGTGACCTTCTTGGGTCATGTGATTTCAGGGAATGGCTTGACTGTGGATCCAGCCAAGGTAGAGGCAGTACTTAGGTGGGAGAGGCTGCGTACAGTGACAGAGATACGCAGTTTCTTGGGACTGGCAGGTTACTACCGGCGGTTTATCAGGGGTTCTCGCAGATTGCGCATCCTATGACTCAGTTGACCCGGAAGGACGTGCACTTTGCTTGGATTGACGCTTGTGAGGCGTGTTTTCAGGAGTTGAAGGAGAGGCTGACTTCGGCTCCGGTGCTTACCATCCCAGATAGCAGTGGCGGTTTTGTTGTCTACATGGTCGCTTCGTTGCATGGGTTAGGGGGTGTGCTCATGCAGCAAGGTCACATTGTCGCTTACGCTTCGCGGCAACTGAAGTCCCATAAGCATAGCTACCCTACCCACGACTTAGAGCTGGCAGCTGTTGTCTTTGCGCTGAAGTCATGGAGGCATTACCTTTATGGTGAGACCTTTGAGATTTTCATGGATCATAAGAGCCTCAGGTATTTGTTTGATCAGAAGGAGCTTAATATGAGATAGGACGTTGGTTAGAGCTCCTGAAGGACTATGGCTGCAGCATCTCCTACCATCCGGGGAGGGCCAACGTGGTGGCTGACGCCTTGAGCCGAAAGGCGCCCGCCCACTTGGCCAGTTTACAGGCACAGAGTTGGGGACTTATGGAGGAGCTGGGCAGTTGGCGACTCCTAGAGTTACAGGGGCACTGTAGGGCAGTGACAGTGACACGACAGACGAGACCAGAGCTGATAGACCGCATCATCACAGGACAGATGACAGATCCGTACCTGTAGTCGTTACGAGACAGTGTGCTGTCAGGGGACTCAGGAGACTTCTCTTTTACAAACGAGGTGCTGCGCATGAGGGGACGTTTGTGCGTTCCCATGGACGAGGAGTTGTTGAGAGAGCTCCTGACTGAGGCACACGGGTCTAGGTTCACCATAAATCTCGGGAACACGAAGATGTATCACGATATGAGATGTGACTTTTGGTGGAGAGGGATGAAGCAGGATGTAAGTGAGTTTGTGCAGCAGTGTTTTGTGTGCTAGCAGGTGAAGGTCGAGCATCAGAGGCCTGCAAGGCCGTTGCAGCCACTTCCTGTGCCAGAGTGGAAGTGGGAGAGCATCACCATGGACTTGGTGGTGGGCTTACCTGTTACCCAGCGAGGACACGACGTAGTCTGGGTGATTGTAGACAGATTGACCAATACGGCACGTTTCTTTCCGATCCGAGTCACCTTGGGACCAGCGTAGTTGGCAGAGAGGTATATTCGTGATGTGGTACGTCTGCACGGAGTTCCACGTGAGATTGTATCCAACCAGGATACCCGTTTTACTTTCCAGTTTTGGGCTGAGTTTCAGTAGGCCTTGGGGACACGGTTGAGGTTCAGTACGGCGTACCACCCCCAGACGGATGGACAGTTAAAGCGCATGATACAGACACTTAAGTACCTTTTGCGCGCCTATGTACTAGACTGGAGGGGCTCTTGGGAGGAGCACTTACCTCTGACAGAGTTTGCATATAATAACAGTTATCACTCGAGTATCGGCATGGCACCCTACAAGGTTCTGTACGGACGAAGGTGTACTGCACCCTTGAGTTGGGTTGAGGTGGGGACCAAGTGGGAGGTCGGCCCCAGGCTGATCCGGCAAAGTCAGGAGGTGATAGAGCAAATTCACAGACGGCTTCGCACTGTCAGGAGTAGACAGAAGAGTTATGCCGATCGGAAGCGTAGAGAGGTGCAATTCGAGGTTGGGGATCACGTCTTTCTTCGCATTTCGCCCACGAAGGGCCTGCAACGTTTTGGGGTGAAAGGGAAGCTTGTGCCAAAGTTTGTAGGGCCCGTTGAGGTCCTGGAGCAGGTAGGACCCGTTGCTTACAGGCTTGCCCTTCCTCCCCAGCTTTCTGGTGTGCATGACGTGTTCCACGTGTCCAACCTCAGGAAGTACATCGCCGATCCCAGTCACGTTATGAGCCACAAGAGTGTCGAGGTGGGTGACGACCTGACCTACCCTGAGAGACCAGTCCAGATACTAGACAGAGCTATTCAGAGTTTGAGACGGAAGTAGGCACCCCTGGTAAAGGTCTTGTGGAGGAGCCAGAGGTACGAGGAGGCTACCTAGGAGCTTGAGGTGGCGATGCGAGAGCGGTACTTGGAGCTTTTTGAGGGTACGTCTTTTCGGACTGGTTTCAATCCTCTGTAAGTTTGTTATGCGTATATAATTCCTTTTTCCGCACCCTAGCTAGCTTAAGTTTCGAGGACGAAACTTCCTTTGAGTTTGTTATGATGTAAAGACTCATTCTGTTCTGAGCCCTTTAAGACGTCTGGACGGTCGGTCAGATGTCTGGTCGGATGTCTGGACATCTTACCAGACGACCTGAAGCACTCCTAGACGTCCGAAGGAGAAGTCGAACGTTTGGACCTGGGTCCAGACAGTTAGGAAGAGGTTCTGGACGTCTGAGGTCGATGCAGAACCTGAGGTGAGACTCTGGTTACTTTTAAAATGTCCGGATCTTGTGCCAGACGTCTGATTTAGGTCTGCAGCCCTGTTTTTGACCCGTTTAGGGTCCGTTTGAGGTCTGTTTTACGCAAACAAGATATCGATGTTTTCCTTGTGAGTTCCTTTACTTGTTAGAAGACCTTTTATACTATTCTAAATGTTCCATTGTGGTATGTTCCTTAGTATAGGACTTCATTCTGTTGTGGGTTCGGGGCTTGCAGAGGCACGTAAGCCTGCCATTCGAGCCCCCAGTACTCCCGGATTGTCTGGTAGAGTGGTTTCCCTTGTTTTAAATTATAAAGCATGAATGCATATGTGAAACTGGATAACTAGAAACCTAGGATGTAGCATGAATCCTAGGACGAGAAGTACTTGTTCTGTTTGTATGCGTGTTTGATATTGCAGTCTTAAATAAATGAATAGAATTATGAACAACTGCTTGTTAATAAACAAGAGCTGCCTATGAAACATGAAATGCCTGTGCTAGTTAGACAGATACCTGTGACATTTCTTATTGTATATGCAAATTGTGGAAATACGAGCAGCATGTGTAAAATCTGAGAATGGAAATGTGAATGAGGAAACCTGGTATGGAATAACATGGGGAATACGAGCATGAATCCTACGGGGAATTAGGAGTAGAGCTCCTGTGGATAAATGGAATTGATCTGGAAATGTGAGTAGGAAGTGTGCTGGCCCTTGAGTACGTGGTACCAAGGAGAGCGACTGTCCCCTGTTTAGTGTAGAGCGAAGCTAGCCACCCTTGGGTTGGGACCTGAGGTTAGGATTGGCCACTCTACACTGACTTCTTTGGCCCTTGCGTACACTGTACCGGGGAGAGCTACTAGTGTAAGGAGAAAGCCAGCCACCCTACACCGACTTGTTAGGCCCACTGGGCAAACCGGGGTAGTTAGACGAGGGTGCGCGGACTGTGGAGGGGCGAGACCCCTGTTAGTTTATGAGGGGCTAGACCCCTGTTACTGAGTGGGCTAGGCCCTATACTATTCCGTGCTGTACTTTGGGCATACCCGCTAGCGGAAACGACTGACCGCGTAACAGTGTAGGGTAGCTACCCATGCGCTTATCGCACGTGCCATAGTCACCTCTACGTCTGTCCGTGACCTCGGGGTGGTTGATTGGGTGTAGGATCACCACTGGGGACTCTCCCAGCCAGGAGAGCACCACGTGTGCCTTCTACTCTTCAGAAAAGACTGCAATCAAGATCGTTCCCACGAGGAACATGTGAGATCAAGAAAGAGATATGAAAAGTAAACCAATGGGTGAAAAGGAATAACTTGTAAAATAAAATAATAGAAAAGATAAATTATCTGTTAGCTTTTACTGCTTTAGTTAGTTGGTTACCACTCTACTCAACGTTTGCTAACTCCGTTTTAACCGTAACCCTTTTCAGTTCCAAGTGTTGAGCAGCCTGTAACGAGCGCGTGCCCCAGACGCCTTTTAAGACGTCTGGGAGGTGGCCCAGACGTCTGTCAAGACGTCTGGGATCACATCCAGACGTCTGACCAGACGTCCGGGATAGTTTACAGACATCTGGCGAACAGTTATGCTCGCACGGGATATTCGTCTGCGCGCCTGTGCGCGCAGACCTGCGATTCTGCCTCTTTCTCTGCGGCTGCAGGCGGCTGCGACCGCCTTCTCTCTCCTCTCCGCGCGGCGTTAAAAGGGGGGCGCGCCTCCCCTCCCGTCTCCACCATCTTCCTCCTTCTTCTCCTGCCTGTGCGCGAGAGCGAGCGGACGCGAGGGCGCAGCGGCAGCGGCAGCCGCAGTAAGCGCGGAGGAGCTGCGGCGTGCGAGGGCGGGGCTCTGCCGTGAGGGCGAGCTCGCCGGGAGCGGCTTGGCCGGCGGAGGGCGCAGGGGGCGCAGAGCGTCGCGGAGAGGGACCTGCTGCGAGCGGAGCAGCGGAGGCCGAGCAAGGTTCTGATTCTGGAAAAATTTCCAGAATCAGACGTCTGGATTGATATCCAGACGGCAAGGTCGACGTCTGTGAGATCATACAGACGTCTGAAAGGTGAGTTTCCGCTTTCTCCTTCCTTCTTGTCGACTGACCGTACTGAGGGAGGGGGTTGGCTGTGCACAGGTTCGCTGATTCGCCATCCCTTGCGAATCAGACGTCTGGAAGTTGTACCAGACGGCGGGAGTGACCCCCAGACGTCCGGAGGGACCATCGGACGTCTGGGATCTAGGCAGACGTCCCCACAGACTTCTGGACGTCCGGGGAACCAAGCCGAACAGGTAATTCTCTGATCCACCGTTTAAGACGTCTGGAAGGAGTTCCAGACGTCTGATTTTGCACAGTATTGTCTTTCTCGACCCGTTTAGGGCCCGTTTGGGCTCCGTTTTCCGCGATTCGAGTTGCGTTCGTTTCAGAATTTATTCCTCTACCCGCCTACAGTAGCTATACACTGTTTTGAGACACTCCTTGTGTTTGATCCTTGTGATAGGACCTCGTTCGGTTGCAGTCTTGAGAGTCGCGGAGGCGCGCGGGATTCCCGATCACGCCCCCATTACTCCCGTTGTACCTGGTAGAGTGGCTTTAAGTATTAATAAAATCTGTTAAAGTGTGGAACCATAACTAGAACCTAGGGCATTGCATGAATCCTAGGAATGAGAAATATATGGAATGGTAGCTGCTAGGTGTTGCATGAATCCTAGGGCCGGAAAACTAGATTGTATGATAGATCCTAGGATATGGCATGAATCCTAGGATGGAAAAACTAGTGGAATGTATATTACTGCAGTCTTGGAAAAATGGAAAGGAATATATAAAGCTGCCTGTAAATTTAATTAACAGCTGCCTGTTATGAATAAAGAAACATGTTTGAGATCATGGAATTTGAGAACGTGAATCTGGAAAGTGAAACATATGATGTTCTGAGATAAAGAGCTGGAACCCTACGGGGAATTAGGAGTGGAACTCCTGGAAAGAAAAGGAATGGAACTGAGATGTAGTTTGTACTGTCTCTTGGGTACGCAGTACCAAGGGAAGTACCTGTACCTGTTTTAGTGCAGAGTGGGGCCAGCCGCCCCAGGGACCCAGGGTTAGGATTGGCCGCTCTGTACCGACTTGTTGGCCCTCGTGTACGTAGTACCGAGGAGAGCTAGTAGTGTTAGGAGAGTACTAGCTACCCCACGGGCCCCGGGGTTCTGCTAGCCTCCTTCACCGACTTGTTAGGCCCACTAGGGCAAACCAGGGTAGTCAGGCGAGGGTGCGCGGACTGTGGAGGGGCAAGGCCCCGGTTTGGTTACTGTGGAGGGGTTGGACCCCTGTTACTGAGAGGGCTCTGCCCTGGTTCCGTGCTGTGCTTTGGGCGCACCCGTTAACGGAAACGACTGACCGCGTGCCAGTGCGGGCTAGCTACCTGTGCGTTTATCGCGCGTGCCGTAGTCACCGTTACGTCTGTCAGTGACCTTGGGGTGGTTGACTGAGGGTAGGATCACCACGGGGGACTCTCCCGGCCAGGAGAGCACCACGTGCTACTTCTACTTTTGGAAAAGACTGCAATCAAGATCGTCCCACGAGGACATCCGAGATCAAGTAAAGGATCTGAGAAGTAAATGAAATAGTGAGAAAAATTGAAAGATGTAAATAAAGGAAGTAATAGAACATAACAGCTACTGTACACTCTACTGTTGCCTTTAGTTAGTTTGCCACTCTACTCAGCGTTTTGCTGACGTGTTACACTCGTTACCTTTTTCAGGACCAGGTGTTGAGCAGCCAGGGTCGGCGGCTGCAGAGGACGCTGGGCCGAGTAGGGTCCAGTAGAGTTACCACAGCTTTGTACCCCTTTTTTGTTTTTGTTCTAGTGAGTAGTTTTTGTTTCCGCTGTACCTTCTTTACCTGCAGTTTTTGTTATATGATAAATGTTGTTTTACTGTGGTGGTGGTGCCTACTGTAGTAGTTTCTTTCCTTACTGCTGTACTTTCTTACTGTTAGTTATATTCATGCTGAATGTGGTTTATTTTACTGTCTTTTGGTTACTTCCTCGTTGGACGACTGGGTCTTGGGATTAGTCGAGTCGGTCCGGTTCTCGTGTCTCGTAGGGACTCGGGAATCGGGTCGTTACAAGATGGTATCAGAGCAAGGTCGTCCCGAGAAGTGAATCAACTGACTGGAAAATAACCAATTCACATGTTTATAGCTAGAGTAGCCACCACAACATATCTCTTGACATGAGCTCTTAGAAGTTTTGTTAGGTACCGTCTGTTTAGAAGCTTTTCATTTTGTTTCGCGTCTCCATTGTAGGAGATGCCGCGTCGTGGAGCTAGGAGGGTGGGCCGCAGGCGCGGCCGAGGTCAGGGCCCGGGGGACAGATATGTCGGGCTTGGAATACATACTACCCCTCCTCTTCTCATGAGTATACCGTCTCGGGACCTCGTCCAACTGATTCGAGAGGTGGTTCGAGAAGAATTTCAGCTTCCACCCACGTCGCCACCCCCTCCCCCTTCCGAGCGTACGACAGGGGAGTTAGTGGTGGAACGAGATTTCAGCCGCCACACCAGGCGTGTTAGGAGAACTCAACGGAGACACGTGGCGTCCGCAGGAGAGCCGTCACGTTGTGCAGGGCCATCAGTGGCCTTTGGGGGCCCTCGACAGGGGCCAGTCGCCAGCACCGGACCCCCGCCTAGCCGACAGCAGGGACTCACTGAGGGCGGGAGTCGGGTTCCCCTCTGCTACCAGTGTGGCCAGCCGGGCCACGTCAGGAGGGACTGCCCATCTAGGGCAGGAGGTCAGCAGATACTTCCCGTGCAGAGCACTGGAGGGCGTGCAGGAGGCCGCGGTTCCCAGGCACAAGGAGGAGGACAGCAGTCGCGAGGAGGGTACCGGCCAGCACCTACCCGTCTGATAACGTTAGGTTTTCGACCGGTTTCGGTTATATCGTTGTAGTAAAGCCGGTTGTTACCAACGTTTTCATATAAAATTTTTTACTCGGAAAAATAAAAGAGTTCCCGAGGTCGAACTCAGGGAGCAAGTTGTATTCTAGAGATATACAAGTTCTATTACAAAAATAAAGAGAGAGAGAGATGAAAATTTGGCTTCTTCTTCTTTTCTTCTTTCTTCCTCTTTGTCTTTGGTTCTTCCTGTTCTTTCTTCTTCTTCTTCTTCTTCTTTTTCTTCTGCTTTCTTCAGATTTTCCCCTCGTGCTCTTCTTCTATTCTTCCTTGTTTCCTTTCTTTCTTTTTCGTCAGATCGTCTTCTTCTTTTCTTGCTTCTTGCTTCTCTTCATTCCTTCTTCTTCTTTGTCTGCTGACCTTCCGTCGTCTGCGCCAGTGCTGAGACGACTTAACAATGCCTTCGCTACAGTGCAGCAGCTCCTTCTTCTTCAGCGGGTCTGCTTCTTCTTCTTTGGCCTGCACACTTCAGAGTTTATTCGTCAAGGCAAAAACCTACTCTACCCCCCTCCCCCGCGTATCTCTCTCTCTGAAATCACTCTTCGGAAGCTCTCCCAGAGCGCTACCGGGTAATCGGGTTCGGGTCAGGCCCGGGTCCAGGCCCACCGGCGTGCGTGGTGGGCGAGGAGTGCAGGTCAGTCTAATCGGGTCGGGCCAGGTCCGCGGAGCGTGGTCACGGACGAGGCCGAGTCGGGTCGGGTCGGGTGAGAGGGACCTCACCCCGTGGTAACTGAGGCAAACAGCATAAGGCAGTTTTTGCCTTTATGCATCCGCGTGCCTTCGAGAGATTCCGAGGTGGGACTAAATGTCCCACCCCAATTCTCTCACGCCTGCAGCAGGGATGGTGCTCCCAATTGCATCGGCTGTTGAGGCGCACAGCTCCAATTGAGGGCCAGGGTGTATGCGCGAGACTCTTTCGTGCTGGCCGTGGCTTTTCAACCTGGGATATCTCGGCTTGGAGCAACCTCGAGCAGGCTTCGAGCTTTCTCGCCAATGGCGGTCAAGGCCTGGAACCTGAAACCAATGGCACGGCCTCTCGGCCAGATCAGACAGGCGGGGGACCTTCGCCGTGGCACGGCGAAGGTGGTCAGGGGGTCTGCAGGGGGCGAGATGGAGCTGTCAGGTCGTCCTAGGTCAAACTGTGAGCGAGGGAGTGGGTGTGTTCGGTGGGTCTGCAGAGGGTGTTTGGTGGGAAGTGGAGGGGCGGAAGAGGATCAGGGTGAGGAGGCGGAGGTTCTGCGGTAGTCGGCGAGCCGTGTGGGTCGCTGAGGTGATGGGAGCGGCTCGCCGGAGGGTGGTCGGAGGCGGAGAGGATGAGGGTGAACAGGGTCGGTAGAGGGCTTAATTGACTAAATCGAAAGCGGGGAAAGAAAGAGGAGAAGAAGGGGAGTAAGTCTAACTTAACTGCAGGGACGAAGGGGGAGGAACAGGGCGACAGTCGTATCGACTGTCGCCGGAGAAGATGATGCTCAGAGAGAGGGGCGGCGACGAGCAGAGGGCTGGAGAGGCGCCAGCTGGGTGCGGCGTGGCGCGGGAAGAGCAGGGGAGGAGGTCTCTGCTGCTGGTATTGCGGCAGAGCGAAGAGGTGGAGGGGGAGGAAGTCGCCGGAGCTGGTGAGCGTCTGCCGGAGAAAGAAGAGAAGAAAGCTGGGGGTTTTTCTCCGTCAGATCCAGGCTGCCTTCGTCGGTGGAGCGGCGGGGGGTATTTATAGGGTTGAAGCAGGGAGGAAGGCGGAGGGAGACGACGTGTCTCCCTCGCCGGAGAATGGTCGGAATACGAACCCATACCGTCCGTGCGTTCGCACGGCCGGTATGGGGGGCTACAATGACCATGGGGGTGCTCCTGCGACGGCTGACGACGCAGGGCACCCCCGGTACACTTGCCAGGTCCTCCACCTCACCCTGCGCGGCGCCATGCTCCGCGCAAGGTCGCCGGAGCATGGTGCTGGCAGGGTTTTACAGGAGGGACCTGTTTGCAAAGAACGAAGAAGAGTTAGGGGCCAAAATGCGAGGGTTCAAAAGTTGAGGGCCAAAGAGTAAATATATGAGGACCAAAGTGTGAAGTCGGTCAAGGAGGTTTCTTCTTAGGCTCAAGTTTTTATACATGACTAATTAGGACCTAAGGAATCTGATGGTGAATTTTATTTTCATATTAAACCTTGTTTGACCGGTCAATTTGCGCAAAAACCCAAATTAAGTTATTAATTGGGCATGGTTCTCAATGTAGGTCAAAATGGGTTCTAAAGGCCAAATTGATGGTTCTAAACCCCAGAGATTATTTTTCTATGAATTTTAGAGGGTTTATTCTATTTTTACTTTGCCTCGAACCTTGTGAATTGAAGTGGGTTGTTTTAGGGTTACAGATTATCATTTGGTTCCTTGGAAGTGCTGTAGCCCTTGCTAGATCATCTCATCCCACTTTTATTCTTATTAAGCTGTTTTGACCTATGTTTGGGCCCTGAATTACCCTGTATGCAGATTATACTGGTAAAATTGCACTTTTACCCCTTATGACTTGTTTTCTTCTCAAACTCAGAATTCTCTGAGTTAAGCTTTTCCTTGAGATATGTAGGAGCTTTTATCCTTTGTATTGGGTCAAAATGAGCTAGTTATGGCTCATGATGAGGTTCTCATCATACCCCCATGCCTAGCTTTTGCTAGTCCCTTAGCAAAAAAAAAACTTAAGGTTTCAACCCTTGTTCTAGACCATGAAGTTTTCAATGGTTTTAGATAAGTGCCTTTTTATTTGAGCATAGATTAGGTTAGAATGCTGACCATAGGCCTAAAAGATACTCTAGTACCAATCAAGATCCAAATCTGTCTAGCCTTAGCCTCAGTCTTTTAGCAAAGGTTTTTAAGGCCCACAAGAACTAACCTAAGGTTTATTGGACTTCGTGGTTAAAGCACCCGTGCTTGAAATGATTTTAGCCCTGGCTCAGTTCGCAGTGCGTTTTGTAAGAGAGAGATAGAAAGTTTTTTCTGTTTGGAGAGTTTTCTCTCTCTTTTTCTTTTTAGTTCTAGTCTAGGATTGGCTTTTCAACACGGTCTGTATCAGATTCCTTGCTCCCATCATCAATCCTCAAGGGTTCCTGGCGATCGATGCTTCGAGATAGCACCGCCCATGGCAACCCCCGGAACCCTGGCTATTGAGATTTCGAGATAATCCCATCCATGGTATTCCGTGGCCGAATCCAGACCCTGGCAATTGACACTTCGAGATAATGCCATCCATGGAATCTGAACCAGCAGAGTGCTTACATGCCCCCCGTAGGATATGTAAATATCCTAAGAGACAAGCACCGAGGAGATGATATTTTGTTACGCATCTTCGAGGGGATTTCCCGCCTCTCCGCGCTGGGAACTCGTCCAAATCAACTTGTGTCGATCGGCCATTCCTATTCTAGGTGTTCTTTTCAGATTTTTGCGACGCTTCTGCGTGATTCTGATTTTTATGCTTACTGAACCAGGCTGTGTGTGAGATTAGGGTGCTTAGGTTACTGAGTCCCGTAAACCAAAAATTAGTTAACGAGGCCGAATACTCCCTAAGCCTTAGACCTAATACTTCAGCTTTTCATTTTCCTCAACCTCTTGAGGAGTGTCCAGATCTTAATGAGTACTAAGAGTCTATTCAAGAATGCCTAAGGTTTGCATTCTTACTAATCTCATTGTGCACTTTTCAGTTATTTTCTTGAATGAGGTCTAGAACTTAGGTTAATTCCTTAGTTCCTTACTAATGACTATCAACTTTTCTTATAATTTTGTGCTCCTTTTTCATTTTGTTTCTTCTCTCCTTCACGAAATTTTTCTTCTCCTCTTTTCCTCTTATTCTTTTTCGAAAAATTTTTTAATTTTTATGGTATTTTTGGCATATGTGAATTTTTTTGTTTGAAACCTTTTCTTACAAGTTTTTGCACTTTCCTACCCCCCCATGCCTAAGATTTGCAATGTCCTCATTGTAACCTAGGGGGTCTTAGTTCAGGGTGAACTTCGAGTGCTGAAAGGTGTCAGAACAAGTTTCAGGTTTTCAAAGAGAATGACGGGCTGCCTCCCGTTAAGCGCTGAGTTTTACGCCATCGGCTGGGCGCAATAAGCTCAAGGGGAAAGGAGGATATGAGATGCCTCAGCCAAATCAGTAGAAGTTACATCAATGAACGGCTTGAGTCTTTGACCATTCACGATGAAAGGTTCAGAATCGTGGCTGAGTGGACTGATTTCGATTGCTCCATTTCCAAAAACCTGTCGGACCAAATATGGTCCGACCCACTTAGATCTCAGTTTTCCTGGGAAGAGTTTGAGTCGGGCATCAAAGAGTAGGACCTTTTGACCAGGATGAAAGATCTTTCTCGAGATGTGTTTGTCGTGGAAGGCTTTAACCCGCTCCTTGTAGATTTGCGAGTTCTCGTACGCGTCTGTGCGTAATTCATCGATCTCGCTGATTTGGAGTTTTCTGTGGGTCCCAGCCTTGGAAAGATCTAGATTACAGTTCCGTACTGCCCAATAGGCTTTATGCTCCAGTTCGACGGGAAGGTGGCATGCCTTTCCGTACACCAATCTAAAGGGAGACATGCCCAATTGGGTCTTGTGGGCGGTCCTATAGGCCCACAATGCTTCCGGAAGTCGGGACGACCAGTCCTTCCTGTCAGGTCGAACAGTGACCTGTAGGATTTTCTTGATCTCCCGATTCGACAGCTCAGCTAGACCATTAGTTTGGGGGTGGTAAGGAGTAGAGATTTGGTGAGACACCCCGTATTTGGTCATCAGTGACCTAAACTGAGCATTTGTGAAATGGGTCCCCCCATCAGAGATTATTGCACGAGGAATCCCGAACCTTGAGAAAATGTGTTGATGAATGAATTTGAGAACGATTTTGTGATCACAGGTTCGGGTCGGTATGGCTTCGATCCATTTGGACACGTAGTCCACAGCCAACAGAATGTATTCGAAACCATCCGAAACAGGAAAGGGGCCCATAAAATCAATCCCCCAAACATCAAAGATTTCGCATACTAGAATCGGTTGCATAGGCATCATGTCGCGATGGCTCATGTTGCCCAAAGTCTGGCAACGACTGCATGCCTTGCAATGACTGTATGCGTCTTTGAACAGTGTGGGCCAGTAAAAGCCGCACTGGAGGACTTTTGATGCGGTTTTATGCCCGGCAAAATGGCCACCGCATGCCTGGTCATGGCAGAAAGAGAGGATATTGTTGACTTCCCCTTCCGGGATACATCTCCGGATGATCTGATCGGCACCTATGCGGAAGAGGTACGGGTCTTCCCACATGTAATACTTGGCATCGGAGCGTAATTTGTCTTTCTTGGCCTTCGGCCAATCGGACGGGGTCTGATGAGATGCCAAGTAATTTACAATATTAGCAAACCATGGAAGGCTAGTACCAATAGTCAGCAGGTGCTCATCGGGAAAATGCTCAGTGATGGGTCCGGAAGGGTCTATCATTTCAGAAGGAAGACGGGACAAGTGATCAGCTACCACGTTTTGTTTTCCCGCTTTATCGCGAATCTCGAGGTCAAATTCTTGCAACAGCAAGATCCATCGGATCAATCGAGGTTTCGCGTCCTTCTTTGCAAGGAGATGCCTCACAGCCGTGTGATCCGAGTATATGATGACATGGGAACCCAGGAGGTGTGATCTGAATTTCTCTAAGGCAAATACTACAGCTAGCAGCTCTTTCTCAGTAACTGTATAGTTACGCTGAGCCTCATCGAGTGTTTTGCTGGCGTAGTAAATGACCACAGGTTTCTTGTCATTTTTCTGCCCCAAAACCGCTCCTACAGCGAAGTCGGATGCATCACACATGATCTCAAAGGGTTGAGACCAATCAGGGGACTGTAGGATCGGGGCTTGGGTGACTCGGTCACGCAGGATTTCAAATGCTTGAGTGCATTCCTTGGAGATTTCGAAGGGAACATCCTTGGAGAGAAGAGTGGTCAGGGGGCGTGCGATTTTTGAAAAATCAGGGATAAATCGTCGATAAAAACCGACATGCCCTAAAAAGGATCGGATGTCCCTGATCGAGCTAGGCATGGGAAGGCGAGAAATCAGATTAACCTTAGCTCGATCCACTTGGATACCTTTCTCCGAAATTGAGTGTCCCAGGACAATTCCCTCAGGCACCATGAAATGGCTCTTTTCCCAGGAAAGAACCAAATTCACGTCGATGCACCGCCTGAGTATCTGGACCAAGTGCTGGAGGCAATCGTCGAATGATGCTCCGAAAACTGAAAAGTCATCCATGAAGACTTCCAGATAATCACCTACCATATCTGAGAATATGGCAAGCATGCATCGCTGAAAAGTAGCGGGTGCATTGCAAAGACCAAAAGGCATCCTTCGGAAAGCGTATGTTCCGAAGGGGCAGGTGAATGTGGTCTTTTCTTGGTCCTCAGGATGGATTGCCACCTGGTTATAACCGGAGTACCCGTCAAGAAAGCAGAAGAACCTATTTCCCGCTAGTTTTTCGAGAATTTGATCAATGAAGGGTAGTGGGAAATGATCCTTCTTCGTGGAGGAATTGAGTCGACGGTAATCTATACAGACTCTCCACGAGTTGGCTAATCGGGTAGGAATGATTTCTCCGGTCTCAGTCGTTATAGTGGTGAGTCCTGCCTTTTTAGGCACGACCTGAATCGGGCTCACCCAACGACTATCGGAGATCGGGTAGATGATCCCGGCATCTAACCACTTGATGATCTCCTTTTTCACGACCTCCTGCAGATTGGGGTTTAAGCGTCTCTGCATTTCACGAGAAGGTCGTGTGCCCTCTTCTGAATAGATATGATGAGTACAATAAGAGGGACTTATTCCAGTCAAATCATCGAGGGTCCATCCGATGGCTCTGCGATGTTGCTGGAGGACAACAATCAGACGGTATTCCTGTTCAGGATTGAGGTTGGAATTGATGATCACAGGAAGGGTCTGATTAGAACCCAAAAAGATGTATTTCAAATGAACAGGAAGGGGTTTCAGTTCAAGGATGGGGTTTTCAGCAGCAGCGGGTGGTTCAGTATAGATGTGAGGTTCAAGGGTGGGAGTTACTGGGTTGTTCACATCCGGAATGGACTCCTCTATTTGCGGGTCAAGATCCTTCTGTGGTTGATGAGGAATACTCAAGTCATTCTGGAGGTGTGATTCATCAACCAAAGTCTTGATGTCACAAATTTGTTCGATGACGCCGCAATTAATTCCTTGTTGGGCCTTAAATATATCAATTTTCAGTGTTTGATCTCCAAACTTAAGCTCTATTTGGCCCTCCTCACAGCTGATGTTGGCTCTAGCAGTAGCCAAGAAAGGTCTCCCTAGAATGATTGGTGTATCCCTAGGGTTCTCAGGTGCATCCATGTCTAAGACTATAAAGTCCACTGGAAAATAGAAATCCCGTACTCTTACGATAACATCCTCGAGAATCCCTTTTGGTGACTTTATAGATCGATCTGCTAATTGTAATGTCACCTCAGTTGGTTTCAGCTCAGATTCTTCCAGATGGTCAAGTAAGGATGTGGGTATCAGATTTATAGATGCACCTAAGTCTAACAATGCTCTGTCCAATTGGGTACCACCTATCTTACAGGAGATCAGGGGAGTTCCAGGATCTTTTGCCTTGGGTGGGAGTCTACTAAGGATTACAGAGCTGGCTTGCTCTGACAGAACAATTGGGCTCCCTCCCTTGGTTCGCGGCTTACGCTGGGGTGTACATATATTCTTTAGAAATCGTGCGTAAGCTGGTACGTGGCGGATTGCATCCATCAAGGGGATGTTTATGTGGACCTGCTCAAAGAGCTTGACCAGGTCCTCCTCAGGGGCCACGGGTTTGGTGGTCTTCTTTCCCTTGGTCAGGGCTTCGGGAAACGGGATCTTAGTTGGTTCCTCTAGGATAGGTCCTGGTTGTGGGTCTGGAACAGCGGTACCTTGGATAACTATCCTAGGGTCATGATTATCAGGCTGGGCGTGGTTTGGATAATGCTGGTCCTGAGTTGTCTTACCACTACGTGTTGTTACAGAATTTAATCCGGCCTGATTTTGGTTTGGATTTGGTAGGAGGGGTGGCTGCTGCTGAAATCCCGTACGAGAAGTAGAGGCTTCCATCTCGTCTGGAGATGGAGCAGTGGGGGCCTGATAAATCCATTGAGCTTGGCCTAAATTTGGATTCATAACGCGCTTCTGGGTTGGCACGTTATTTGGGTTAGGAAGGGGTTGGGAAGGGAGTGTGCCTGGCTGGCGAGAATTTGCCAACTGGGCCAGCTGAGTTTTAACTTCAGTAAGCTCGTCCTTGTGCTGTTTTTGAATGGCCGCATTCGATTTTTGAATGTCAGCCAGAGTCTGAAGGATTAAGGACATTTGATCTTGATTTGGCCCTGATGGATAAGTAGGGTTGGGCCGAGGCTGAGGCGGCTGGTAGTGATGAGAGGGCTGTGGGCGGGACTGAAAAGGTGGTCTTTGGGTTTGAGAATTTCCCGCCCACTGAAAATTTGGATGGTTTCGCCATCCAGGGTTGTAAGTGTTGGAGAATGGGTCGTTCTGGATGGCGTTGAGGTCCTCGCAGGTCTGAGGAATCTCCTGAGAATCAGGGAAAGGGGGAATGGAGTTCCCCCGGCTGGTGAAGAAAGGATCGGATGATCTTCCAGTCCAAGAATCAGATGGGGATGGATATGGATCCATCCCAGGGGAGGATCGGTGTAGGATGTTTTGCACAGTCTCCTGTGTGGAAGGAGGTTGTGCAAAGGAGTTACGCGCAGAGGTGGCTCGCTGCAAGTGCTGAGTCAGCTCATCCACCTTCTTTTCAATAATTGAGACCTTGTCCAATCGACTGGCCATTAATTCCAGGTCGACTGATGCGGACAGGCCCTGCGTCTCATGTGCTCCCTTAAGATTCGTCGCTGCGCGGGTATTCGTCCTGTCGAATAATCCCATGGAGTCATTGTTGATGGAGTTCTCGCACATGTTTTCGAGAATCTCCCATACGGTGTCTTCATGTTGACCCATGATGTTTCCTCCGCAGGTTGCATTGACGAAAAGGCGGATGTCCTCACGGAGTCCCTGGTAAAAAGATTGGACTTGTTCCCATTTAGGAACTCCGTGATGGGGGCACTTCCTCATGAGATCCTGAAAACGATCCCATGCCTCATGGAGAGGTTCTCCTGATTGTTGAGTGAAGTGTGTAATCTGATGGCGCAAGGCGTTGGTCCGACCAACGGGAAAGAACTTTTTCAAAAACTCGGATTGAAGTTCTTCCCAAGTGTTGATCGGCCGGGTCTGAGTTTGATACCAATGGGCGGCCTTGTCCATAAGAGAAAAGGAGAACATCTTCATGAGAAGAATATCCCGATTTTGCGCATCTGATCCAAAAGTGTGGGCCAGATGCTTAAGCTGTTTGATGTGCTGGAAGGGATCTTCAGAATTAAGCCCATGGAATTTAGGTATAGCGTGAATCATGTTGGGCTTTAGTTCGGAATCAGGTCCTCCAATCGGGATTCTAACTCGAGGCTCAATTGCCACCGCAGCAGGATTGTAGTGGTCCCGCATCATAGGACGCTGTGGTGGGTGCACGAAGTTTTGGAAGAGGTCATTGAGTCGCTGGAGCTGGTGTTCCAGATTATTTTCTTCCTCAACTGGCTGAGCCATGATGGGGGAAGAAGAAGAGCTTGGTTCTGAATCAGAAGAGAGAATAATGTGAGGGTGTTGCTGCACAAACACGGGTGTCGAGGCTTGGCCTTGACGAGAGTGAATTTCTAAAGGAGGTCTTAAGGGTGGTCTTAGAGACCTCCTTCCGTACATGCACAGTTGGGAGAGGTAAGTTTAGAAGGTGATGGACCCAATCAAGACACCCAAAAATGTGTTGGGTGACTATAGAGGTGCGGGGCAGATGGACCCCTTGATCAGAAAGATCGTCCACCTGAGAATTACCTGGGCAGCCAGAGAGGGAGAGTCCCGCGAAGACCCCTACACGGTAGAGCGTCCCCACGGGTTACAGGGTTTCCCCCACCCGACCTCTCTTGTCACTGCGGTTCCAGGTAGACCAGAATGGGGATCTTGACCTCTTAAGTCTACCAATTTTAAGATCAGGGTGCTTAAGGTTTCACTTGAACTTTAGTCTTTTTAAGTGCAAAGAGTGACCTAATTTAAGGTTGGTTAACCCAAGGGGTCAACTTTACCTATTGTTTTCTTTAAGAGCTTTTAGGTCCTGTCTTTTAGGGTTCAAGTGTTTAGAGAGAGCCAATTGTTTAGGATTTTTCTTGTATAGGTATTTTCAGACAAGGGCTTGGGCACACTTCATTTGGTTTTCTCAATTCTTGAGTTAAGTAGTGTGTCTCTAAATCCCTAATGTTGGATCCTAGGTTGGCTCTACTTGGTCCAGTTAATTCTTTGTTGGGTAATTAGGGCTCAAGCAAGAATGTGTTAGCCCTTAAATACCCTTGATAGTGTGCAGCAATAATGAGTTGAAAACATGCAACTTTTATGGTTACTAAATATGGAAGACAGGTTAGCCCTATATTGCTTGTTCTTTTCTTTTCTTTCTCTTTAGAGTGTAGGGGTTAATAGTGAGAGAAAAGATTTACCTGTCTTCGGAGTGGTTGTCGTGTGGTTGCTTGTCTTCTTGAGTTCCTGTAGCTGCACAAAAGAGAGGAGATTATCAGAAATTAAAAGATACAAGAATGTTTACCTCTAGAATTAGCCGTTGCTCCCCGGCAGTGGCGCCAAAATGATAACGTTAAGTTTTCGACCGGTTTCGGTTATATCGTTGTAGTAAAGCCGGTTGTTACCAACGTTTTCATATAAAATTTTTTACTCGGAAAAATAAAAGAGTTCCCGAGGTCGAACTCAGGGAGCAAGTTGTATTCTAGAGATATACAAGTTCTATTACAAAAATAAAGAGAGAGAGAGATGAAAATTTGGCTTCTTCTTCTTTTCTTCTTTCTTCCTCTTTGTCTTTGGTTCTTCCTGTTCTTTCTTCTTCTTCTTCTTCTTCTTTTTCTTCTGCTTTCTTCAGATTTTCCCCTCGTGCTCTTCTTCTGTTCTTCCTTGTTTCCTTTCTTTCTTTTTCGTCAGATCGTCTTCTTCTTTTCTTGCTTCTTGCTTCTCTTCATTCCTTCTTCTTCTTTGTCTGCTGACCTTCCGTCGTCTGCGCCAGTGCTGAGACGACTTAACAATGCCTTCGCTACAGTGCAGCAGCTCCTTCTTCTTCAGCGGGTCTGCTTCTTCTTCTTTGGCCTGCACACTTCAGAGTTTATTCGTCAAGGCAAAAACCTACTCTACCCCCCTCCCCCGCGTATCTCTCTCTCTGAAATCACTCTTCGGAAGCTCTCCCAGAGCGCTACCGGGTAATCGGGTTCGGGTCAGGCCCGGGTCCAGGCCCACCGGCGTGCGTGGTGGGCGAGGAGTGCAGGTCAGTCTAATCGGGTCGGGCCAGGTCCGCGGAGCGTGGTCACGGACGAGGCCGAGTCGGGTCGGGTCGGGTGAGAGGGACCTCACCCCGTGGTAACTGAGGCAAACAGCATAAGGCAGTTTTTGCCTTTATGCATCCGCGTGCCTTCGAGAGATTCCGAGGTGGGACTAAATGTCCCACCCCAATTCTCTCACGCCTGCAGCAGGGATGGTGCTCCCAATTGCATCGGCTGTTGAGGCGCACAGCTCCAATTGAGGGCCAGGGTGTATGCGCGAGACTCTTTCGTGCTGGCCGTGGCTTTTCAACCTGGGATATCTCGGCTTGGAGCAACCTCGAGCAGGCTTCGAGCTTCCTCGCCAATGGCGGTCAAGGCCTGGAACCTGAAACCAATGGCACGGCCTCTCGGCCAGATCAGACAGGCGGGGGACCTTCGCCGTGGCACGGCGAAGGTGGTCAGGGGGTCTGCAGGGGGCGAGATGGAGCTGTCAGGTCGTCCTAGGTCAAACTGTGAGCGAGGGAGTGGGTGTGTTCGGTGGGTCTGCAGAGGGTGTTTGGTGGGAAGTGGAGGGGCGGAAGAGGATCAGGGTGAGGAGGCGGAGGTTCTGCGGTAGTCGGCGAGCCGTGTGGGTCGCTGAGGTGATGGGAGCGGCTCGCCGGAGGGTGGTCGGAGGCGGAGAGGATGAGGGTGAACAGGGTCGGTAGAGGGCTTAATTGACTAAATCGAAAGCGGGGAAAGAAAGAGGAGAAGAAGGGGAGTAAGTCTAACTTAACTGCAGGGACGAAGGGGGAGGAACAGGGCGACAGTCGTATCGACTGTCGCCGGAGAAGATGATGCTCAGAGAGAGGGGCGGCGACGAGCAGAGGGCTGGAGAGGCGCCAGCTGGGTGCGGCGTGGCGCGGGAAGAGCAGGGGAGGAGGTCTCTGCTGCTGGTATTGCGGCAGAGCGAAGAGGTGGAGGGGGAGGAAGTCGCCGGAGCTGGTGAGCGTCTGCCGGAGAAAGAAGAGAAGAAAGCTGGGGGTTTTTCTCCGTCAGATCCAGGCTGCCTTCGTCGGTGGAGCGGCGGGGGGTATTTATAGGGTTGAAGCAGGGAGGAAGGCGGAGGGAGACGACGTGTCTCCCTCGCCGGAGAATGGTCGGAATACGAACCCATACCGTCCGTGCGTTCGCACGGCCGGTATGGGGGGCTACAATGACCATGGGGGTGCTCCTGCGACGGCTGACGACGCAGGGCACCCCCGGTACACTTGCCAGGTCCTCCACCTCACCCTGCGCGGCGCCATGCTCCGCGCAAGGTCGCCGGAGCATGGTGCTGGCAGGGTTTTGCAGGAGGGACCTGTTTGCAAAGAACGAAGAAGAGTTAGGGGCCAAAATGCGAGGGTTCAAAAGTTGAGGGCCAAAGAGTAAATATATGAGGACCAAAGTGTGAAGTCGGTCAAGGAGGTTTCTTCTTAGGCTCAAGTTTTTATACATGACTAATTAGGACCTAAGGAATCTGATGGTGAATTTTATTTTCATATTAAACCTTGTTTGACCGGTCAATTTGCGCAAAAACCCAAATTAAGTTATTAATTGGGCATGGTTCTCAATGTAGGTCAAAATGGGTTCTAAAGGCCAAATTGATGGTTCTAAACCCCAGAGATTATTTTTCTATGAATTTTAGAGGGTTTATTCTATTTTTACTTTGCCTCGAACCTTGTGAATTGAAGTGGGTTGTTTTAGGGTTACAGATTATCATTTGGTTCCTTGGAAGTGCTGTAGCCCTTGCTAGATCATCTCATCCCACTTTTATTCTTATTAAGCTGTTTTGACCTATGTTTGGGCCCTGAATTACCCTGTATGCAGATTATACTGGTAAAATTGCACTTTTACCCCTTATGACTTGTTTTCTTCTCAAACTCAGAATTCTCTGAGTTAAGCTTTTCCTTGAGATATGTAGGAGCTTTTATCCTTTGTATTGGGTCAAAATGAGCTAGTTATGGCTCATGATGAGGTTCTCATCACCGTCCGACGTAGAGTGTGGCTGCTTCGTCCGCACCTAGAGCTGAGGGGCGTATCAACGCCCTAACACACAGGGACGCCAGAGCTTCGGGATCCGTGGTAGCAGGTATGGTTTCAGTTTCTGGCAGACTCGTTTACACGCTTTTCGATTCCGGCGCTACGCACTCGTTTGTCGCAGCCAGTTTCGCAGTTAGTTTGGACCAGGATTATACATTGTTAGAGAATCCGTTCGTAATCAGAGGTCCGAGTGGTCAGCTGTTTGTAGATGAGGAGGTGTACACGGGTTGCGGGGTCAGCATCGGGGAACACAGCCTGCCAGCTGACCTGATTATGATACAGATGGAGGACTTTGGAGTGATTCTGGGGATGGATTGGCTGTCCGCTTACCACGCCTTGGTAAACTGTTTTGAGAGGAAGATTGTCTTCTCCATTCCGGAGTTTCCTTCTTTCGAGTTTCACGGGCAGCCAGTGGATGGAGGTTTCAGGTGCATTTCGGCACTTCGGGCGGCGAGACTTTTGAGCCAGGGGTGTGAGGGCTTCCTAGCTTGTGTGGTGGCAGAGCACAGCCCCGTGGCAGACTTCCAGAGCATCCCGGTGGTCAGAGAGTACCCCGACGTGTTTCCAGACGAGTTACCAGGACTACCGCCCGAGCGTGAGATCGAGTTTGAGATCTCACTAGTACCAGGGACCAGCCCCATCTCCACCGCGCCATACAGAATGGCACCGCTTGAGCTGCGAGAGCTCAAGTTCCAGTTGCAGGACCTTTTGGAGAAAGGTTTCGTGAGGCCCAGTGCATCTCCCTGGGGAGCCCCGGTACTGTTTGTGAAGAAGAAGGATGGGACCCTACGCCTTTGTGTGGACTACCGACAGCTGAATAGGGTCACCATCAAGAACAGATATCCGCTGCCGAGGATCGACGATTTGTTTGACCAGTTGCGGGGTGCCACGGTGTTTTCCAAGATCGACTTGAGGTCTGGATTCCATCAGTTGAGGATCAGGGAGACCGACGTCTCCAAGACAGCTTTCCGCACCCGGTACGGACACTACGAGTTTTTGGTCATGCCGTTTGGGCTGACCAATGCCCCCGCTGCTTTCATGGACCTGATGAACCGGGTGTTTAGACCGTACTTAGACCAGTTTGTGGTGGTTTTCATAGATGATGTACTCATCTATTCTAGAGATCGGACGCAGCACGGACAGCACTTGCGGATGGTTCTGGACACTCTGAGACGACGCAGGCTGTACGCCAAATACAGCAAGTGCGAGTTCTGGTTGAGGGAGGTGACCTTTTTGGGTCATGTGATCTCTGGAGACGGCCTGGCGGTGGACCCCGCCAAGGTCGAGGCAGTGCTCAGGTGGGAGAGACCGCGTTCAGTCACTGAGATTCGCAGTTTCCTGGGACTGGCAGGTTACTACAGACGGTTCATCAGAGGATTTTCACAGATTGCGCGTCCTATGACACAGTTGACCCGGAAGGACGTGCCTTTCGCTTGGACAGACGCCTGTGAGGCGTGTTTTCTGGAGCTGAAGGAGAGGTTGACCTCGGCTCCCGTGCTCACCATCCCTGACAGTAGTGGCGGGTTCGTTGTGTACACGGACGCTTCCTTGCAGGGGTTAGGAGGTGTGCTCATGCAGAGGGGTCACGTGGTCGCTTACGCTTCGTGGCAACTGAAGCCCCATGAGCATACCTACCCTACCCACGATCTAGAGTTGGCAGCTGTTGTCTTCGCGCTGAAGACATGGAGGCACTACTTGTACGGTGAGACCTTCGAGATTTTTACAGATCACAAGAGCCTCAGATATCTTTTTGACCAGAAGGAGCTCAACATGAGACAGAGACGTTGGTTGGAGCTCCTGAAGGACTACGACTGCAGCATCTCCTACCACCCGGGAAAGGCCAATGTAGTGGCTGACGCCTTGAGCCGTAAGGCGCCCGCACGCTTGGCCAGTCTACAGTTACAGAGTTGGAGCCTTTTGGAGGAGGTGGGCAGTTGGCGACCTCGAGAGTTACGAGGGTACTGTGGGGCAGTGACGGTGACACGACAGACCAGGCCAAAGTTGATAGACCGCATCATCACGGGACAGATGGCCGATCCGTACTTGCATTCTTTGCGCGACAGAGTACTATCAGGGGACCCAGGGGACTTCTCTTTCACAGACCAGGTGTTATGCTTGGGGGGACGATTGTGCATCCCCAGAGACGAGGAGCTGTTGAGAGAGCTCCTGACTGAGGCACACGGTTCCAGGTTCACCATACATCCCGGAAACACGAAAATGTACCACGACTTGAGACGCGAGTTCTGGTGGGGAGGGATGAAGCGGGATGTGGGTGAGTTCGTGCAGCAGTGCTTAGTGTGCCAGCAGGTGAAAGCCGAGCATCAGAGGCCTGCAGGGCCGCTTCAGCCGCTTCCAGTGCCAGAGTGGAAGTGGGAGAGCATCACCATGGACTTGGTGGTGGGCTTACCTGTTACCCAGCGAGGACACGACGCAGTCTGGGTAATAGTGGATAGATTGACGAAGACGGCACGATTCTTGCCAATCCGAGTCACTTTGGGACCAGCACAGTTGGCAGAAAGGTATATCCGTGATGTGGTGCGACTACACGGAGTTCCGCGGGAGATCGTATCCGACCGGGATACCCGCTTTACGTCCCAGTTTTGGGCTGAGTTTCAGCAGGCTTTGGGGACGAGGTTGAGGTTTAGCACGGCTTACCACCCCCAGATGGACGGACAGTCGGAACGCACGATACAGACACTTGAGGACCTTTTGCGTGCCTGTGTACTAGACTGGAGGGGCTCTTGGGAGGAGCACCTGCCCCTGGCGGAGTTTGCATACAACAACAGTTATCACTCGAGCATCGGCATGGCTCCCTACGAGGCTCTATACGGACGGAAATGCACGGCACCCTTGAGTTGGGTTGAGGTGGGGACCAAGTGGGAGGTTGGCCCCAGGTTGATCCGGCAGAGTCAGGAGGTAGTCGAGCAGATCCACAGACGACTCCGCACTGTCAGGAGCAGACAGAAGAGCTACGCAGATTGCAGACGCAGAGAGGTGCAGTTCGAGGTTGGGGACCACGTCTTCCTTCGTGTTTTGCCCATGAAGGGCTTACAGCGGTTTGGGGTGAGAGGGAAGCTTGCGCCGAGGTTCGTGGGGCCCTTTGAGGTCCTGGAGCGGGTTGGACCCGTTGCTTACAGACTTGCCCTTCCCCCGCAGCTTTCTGGTGTGCACGACATGTTCCACGTGTCCAACCTCAGGAAGTACGTAGCCGATCCCAGCCACGTACTGAGACACGAGAGCGTCGAGGTGAGCGACGACCTGACCTACCCCGAGCGGCCAGTGCAGATCCTAGACCGAGCCGTCCGCAGGTTGAGACGAAAGCAAGTACCCCTGGTAAAGGTTTTGTGGAGGAGCCAGCGGTACGAGGAGGCTACCTGGGAGCCTGAGGCGGCAATGCGGGAGCGGTACCCAGAGCTTTTCGCGGGTACGTCTTCTCGGACCGGCTTCGGTCCTCTTTGAATTTGTTATGGTTATTTGGACATCCTTTTCCCGCACCCTAGTTGGCGCAAGTTTCGGGGACGAAACTTCCTTTGAGTTTGTTATATTGTAACGAGCGCGTGCCCCAGACGCCTTTTAAGACGTCTGGGAGGTGGCCCAGACGTCTGTCAAGACGTCTGGGATCACATCCAGACGTCTGACCAGACGTCCGGGATAGTTTACAGACGTCTGGCGAACAGTTATGCTCGCACGGGATATTCGTCTGCGCGCCTGTGCGCGCAGACCTGCGATTCTGCCTCTTTCTCTGCTGCTGCAGGCGGCTGCGACCGCCTTCTCTCTCCTCTCCGCGCGGCGTTAAAAGGGGGGCGCGCCTCCCCTCCCGTCTCCACCATCTTCCTCCTTCTTCTCCTGCCTGTGCGCGAGAGCGAGCGGACGCGAGGGCGCAGCGGCAGCGGCAGCCGCAGTAAGCGCGGAGGAGCTGCGACGTGCGAGGGCGGGGCTCTGCCGTGAGGGCGAGCTCGCCGGGAGCGGCTTGGCCGGCCGGCGGAGGGCGCAGGGGGCGCAGAGCGTCGCGGAGAGGGACCTGCTGCGAGCGGAGCAGCGGACGCGCGAGGTGCGATGCGGGCGGCGTCGCGAGCGGAGGCCGAGCAAGGTTCTGATTCTGGAAAAATTTCCAGAATCAGACGTCTGGATTGATATCCAGACGGCAAGGTCGACGTCTGTGAGATCATACAGACGTCTGAAAGGTGAGTTTCCGCTTTCTCCTTCCTTCTTGTCGACTGACCGTACTGAGGGAGGGGGTTGGCTGTGCGCAGGTTCGCTGATTCGCCATCCCTTGCGAATCAGACGTCTGGAAGTTGTACCAGACGGTGGGAGTGACCCCCAGACGTCCGGAGGGACCATCGGACGTCTGGGATCTAGGCAGACGTCCCCACAGACTTCTGGACGTCCGGAGAACCAAGCCGAACAGGTAATTCTCTGATCCACCGTTTAAGACGTCTGGAAGGAGTTCCAGACGTCTGATTTTGCACAGTATTGTCTTTCTCGACCCGTTTAGGGCCCGTTTGGGCTCCGTTTTCCGCGATTCGAGTTGCGTTCGTTTCAGAATTTATTCCTCTACCCGCCTACAGTAGCTATACACTGTTTTGAGACACTCCTTGTGTTTGATCCTTGTGATAGGACCTCGTTCGGTTGCAGTCTTGAGAGTCGCGGAGGCGCGCGGGATTCCCGATCACGCCCCCATTACTCCCGTTGTACCTGGTAGAGTGGCTTTAAGTATTAATAAAATCTGTTAAAGTATGGAACCATAACTAGAACCTAGGGCATTGCATGAATCCTAGGAATGAGAAATATATGGAATGGTAGCTCCTAGGTGTTGCATGAATCCTAGGGCCGGAAAACTAGATTGTATGATAGATCCTAGGATATGGCATGAATCCTAGGATGGAAAAACTAGTGGAATGTATATTACTGCAGTCTTGGAAAAATGGAAAGGAATATATAAAGCTGCCTGTAAATTTAATTAACAGCTGCCTGTTGTGAATAAAGAAACATGTTTGAGATCATGGAATTTGAGAACGTGAATCTGGAAAGTGAAACATATGATGTTCTGAGAAAGAGCTGGAACCCTACGGGGAATTAGGAGTGGAACTCCTGGAAAGAAAAGGAATGGAACTGAGATGTAGTTTGTACTGTCTCTTGGGTACGCAGTACCAAGGGAAGTACCTGTACCTGTTTTAGTGCAGAGTGGGGCCAGCCGCCCCAGGGACCCGGGGTTAGGATTGGCCGCTCTGTACCGACTTGTTGGCCCTCGTGTACGTAGTACCGAGGAGAGCTAGTAGTGTTAGGAGAGTACTAGCTACCCCACGGGCCCCGGGGTTCTGCTAGCCTCCTTCACCGACTTGTTAGGCCCACTAGGGCAAACCAGGGTAGTCAGGCGAGGGTGCGCGGACTGTGGAGGGGCAAGGCCCCGGTTTGGTTACTGTGGAGGGGTTGGACCCCTGTTACTGAGAGGGCTCTGCCCTGGTTCCGTGCTGTGCTTTGGGCGCACCCGTTAACGGAAACGACTGACCGCGTGCCAGTGCGGGCTAGCTACCTGTGCGTTTATCGCGCGTGCCGTAGTCACCGTTACGTCTGTCAGTGACCTTGGGGTGGTTGACTGAGGGTAGGATCACCACGGGGGACTCTCCCGGCCAGGAGAGCACCACGTGCTACTTCTACTTTTGGAAAAGACTGCAATCAAGATCGTCCCACGAGGACATCCGAGATCAAGTAAAGGATCTGAGAAGTAAATGAAATAGTGAGAAAAATTGAAAGATGTAAATAAAGGAAGTAATAGAACATAACAGCTACTGTACACTCTACTGTTGCCTTTAGTTAGTTTGCCACTCTACTCAGCGTTTTGCTGACGTGTTACACTCGTTACCTTTTTCAGGACCAGGTGTTGAGCAGCCAGGGTCGGCGGCTGCAGAGGACGCTGGGCCGAGTAGGGTCCAGTAGAGTTACCACAGCTTTGTACCCCTTTTTTGTTTCTGTTCTAGTGAGTAGTTTTTGTTTCCGCTGTACCTTCTTTACCTGCAGTTTTTGTTATATGATAAATGTTGTTTTACTGTGGTGGTGGTGCCTACTGTAGTAGTTTCTTTCCTTACTGCTGTACTTTCTTACTGTTAGTTATATTCATGCTGAATGTGGTTTATTTTACTGTCTTTTGGTTACTTCCTCGTTGGACGACTGGGTCTTGGGATTAGTCGAGTCGGTCCGGTTCTCGTGTCTCGTAGGGACTCGGGAATCGGGTCGTCACACAGCCCGAGTCACCGGCTGCAGAGGGTGCTGGACCCAGTCGAGCCTAGCAGTAGTCTTCCTGTTGTTGTACTTTCTTTTGTTAGTGAGTTCAGACTCTTGTTACCGTTCATGTTTCTGTACCTTGTTTACGCTTTACTGTTGTGGTGGTGATATGTACTGTTAACAGCTTTTACTTCCTTTACTGTTGTACTCTTTTATTGTTATTTACTTAGCATAGTGAATGTGGTTTACTTTCCTGCTTTTTGGTTATTTCTTGTTGGACGACTAGGTCTTTGGATTAGTCGAGTCGAGCTGGTCTCGGGTCCTGTAGGGATTCGAGAATCGGGTCGTAACAACCATGCGCACAAGTGCATATTGAAACAGGTCTCAGATGAGAAATCAGACCGTATGGATGGATTTGGATCGACGAATGGAGTCCAACGGACTCAACATCACCCCAATCCGACCTCCACATCTCTCGCATCAATTCCAAGAAGTCCTGATCGTTGATCTGATGATCAACGGTCCTCGTTGCTCAATGGGCACTCATCCGGACCTCACCCACACACCTCACATCCGATGAAGGCCCTCCAGCAACGCCTCTCCACCGTCAAATGAAGATCCAACAGCGAGGGTTGCACCACGCCTCGCCTCTCCCTCGACCGTGCGATTGCATACAACTGTCGACGACGCGCGCATCTCCGCAACAATCCATGAGGATAGCATCATGGGTGAGAATTGCGCTCACAAGCGAGCGGAAAGCGTTCGAAACCCCCCACACTTCCAAATCCTCACAAGGGCGCTCTCCAATCGATTATAGTCATTCGATCGCAAGTAAGCGGCTCTGATAGAGGCGATGTGGCACGATCTCATGCGCCAGATGCGCGCGATGCATGCACGCGCATCCTGACGCTCGCATCGACGCTCGATCATACGTGCACCCAAGGCGAGATCTGAAGCGCGATCTTGCGCAATCTCAGCACTATGATGTAGATCCGACGGCTGAGTGTGCGCCCAAACATCTTAAAGCAGCGTGTGATCTTAGCGGCTCATCTTGACCGTTGATGATTGTAATTTGCCTACTTGGAGGGGGCGAGATTAGCGTAACGTAAAAAATGCGGAATTGAAATATATAAAGCAATCTCACAAAATAAGCAATCACAAAATGTACACAAGTAATTTTTTGGTGGAAACCCAAACCGGGTGAAAACCACCACCTAACCCTCTCGAGTTAGGATTTTCCGATCAACCTAGTTGATCAAATCCACTAACCGAATCACTTTAAAACGAGGGTGATTCAACCTCAGTACAACCACGCTACAAGTACGAGGGTAGCGTTCCTCAACCCCTTCTCTCCACGAGAAGGATTTTGTCCCACGAAGGAGACGGGAATTCGCAAAGCGAATACCCAACCAAAAGACAAAGGTAAAATAAATAACAAACCTATAGAGCCAACAAAGTAATAAACCTAAGCTTCTATAGGATTTAGGAAACTCCCCTTTGCAAGGAGTGCGTCGACGATGACGCGGGTGCGTGAGCCATGCAACGGCGCAATGTCGCTCTCGTGAACAACGGCGGGAGAGCGGGTGCGCGAAGGTTTGATGCTCTCAAGGGAATGGAGCTTAAGCTTGGAGAGCAAGATCTTTTCTGGACACAAAAGAGTGTGAAAGTGTGTAGCTAAGTGTATCTTGTGTCTTTTTTAGTGTGTCTAGGTGTGTAAAGGCTCCCCTCTATTTATAGAGGCCTTAGGAAGGCTTTGGAAGGCTTAGGAAAGGTTCTATAGCCGTTGGGAACAAAGCCCAAGTGAATCAGCCCGAAATCAGGAACAATCATTATTCTGACAGGCTTATCAGACGTCTAATTATAGCATCAGACGTCTGGAAGTTCACTATAAGACGTCTGATTCAAAGGTCAGACGTCTGATTTTGGGCAGGTCTCTCCCTGACTTGGATCAGATCTAAACAGGGTTTTTACGCAAGTCCATCAGACGACATACAGGACGTCTGGCACTATGTCTGGACGTCTGGAAACCTACTTTTACTGTGGGAATTGATTTCCAAACGTTGCAACGGCTAGAAAATCTCCGAGAAGAGATTTTGGGTCAGCCGAGGCAAAACGGTCAATTATCAGACGTCTGGAAAGGCCTAAGGACGTCTGATAAGGCTCTAACGGTCATATTCTTGAGTGTCTGCTAAGCCAGCCAACGGTCCACTAATTGGACGTCTGGCAAATCCATCAGACGTCTTCTAAGACGTCTGGTCTAAGGTCTGTACGTCTGATTTCATCAGACAGAACTAACTATGTCCAGCCTAACAGTTATCAGACGTCTGAAACAACAGTCAGACATCTTGAAATACATTATCAGACGTCTGATTTGGGAATTAGACGTCTGGAAAGTCTGTTTGAACCCTATATTGGTTTTCTAAGTATTCTACAGAAAACCTAAGTATCCTAGGGTTATGCCGGTGTTCCTAGGACTACTGTTAGGGTTCTTTGAGGCTCTTTAACATGAAATATCTAAGGAAATAAAGAGCAACAAAAGAAACGAAAAATACAACAAGTACAAAAGAAGGAAATCTATCCTATTCTTCATTTCCTTCCATCTTCAATCTGTCGCTCCACGCTAACCTCCTCTGTTTTCCGTCAAGCTCCTCCAATCCGTCCTGGATGCGAGCTCGAACTCCGTCTAAACACGTCCACATTTGCAATTGACCTGAAATCTAGGACTCAAATTGCAAATGTTAAATAACACGTGTTTTGTTATCATCAAAACAAATGATCGTGGTGCTCTAGCACCAACAATGATGCATCGAACGACTCACCTTCAACTGTGCGCGATAGCTGTGAGTGCGAGTGGGCACATGAGCTGGGTCCTTTAGAGATGCTTGCGGTGGGTCTTCAGTAATGTTTGAAATGTCACTGTTGACCCATGCATGTAAACACACCCTCTTACACCACTATATAAGGGCCTATCCCCCTCCACTTTTCACCATCTTCTACCTAGGAGTCCCCACCACCTTCTAGAGCTGAGAGCACGTTCTTGGAGTCGCCGAGCCGCCGACGGAAGCTTCCCCCACTGCCGTGGCTACCTCGACGCCCTCTTGTTTCTTTCATTTATTTTTGTTGCTTTAGCGTAGTGTTGCATGTTTCAAGCATTCCTCTAATGTACTTGCTTAAAGTTTCAAGACATTGTACATGCGCAATATAGTAGTTCTCATTATCATAATTGGTGTGTTGGTACTTTGCTCCACTTATGTGAATCCATGTTCTTACTATATTGTATAGTTAACAACCTCCGTTTTACCTCAGATTTCTAACCCTAATCTCTTTCTTCCTCTTTCTCTTTCTCGCAAACAAACTAAACGACATATCTTGTGACATTGAAGCAAATATTTGAGTCGATTTCTTGCCTCCCCGTGTTCGACACTCAGACTCACATTCGATTATTTAATTTAAAATTGATATCGTAAACGCATGCTACAATGAACAAATTAAATTAACATGTTTCTCAATGTCAGAGAGCTGAGGGAGTAGACGAATGGAACCACTCAAGTGGGAGGGAGCTAGTTATTGCGCCCATGAGCTCAGGTAGTGCTTAAGTAGCTGCTAGAGTGGATCAAGGCACCACGAGGGTGAGATTAGGTTCCTAGGTCTTCGACGATGTGATGTGAGTTGAGCGGATGGCGGGAAGCTCTAGAATGAAATCCATCCATTGGATGGGATCTGGGAAGGATGGCGATCCTACGCACAAAGGCATGGGAAGCTTCGATTGGGATTGGCTTTAAATCAAGGGACACATGGAAGCAAAGGCCACGATTGCTCGAGTTCTTCGACCGCTATAGTAGTTCACGCACCATCAGCTGTAAAGGGAAAATTGCATAAAAGCCCAAAAGGCCAAAACGATAAGGATTTTAGGAGAAAACCCATAAGTGGTAAGAAGGCTCTAATGGTGAGCTCAAACTTTGGCCCATAAGCATTGCTCGACCTTGTGGCAAGAAGGCTCTTCCCTCCCACCTAGGTGGCCACTTATGTTGGCAAGGTGGGAGGGAAGAGCCTTCTTACCCTTGAGCCTTCTTGACCCATTAGCTCACCAAGGCTCTAGTGGGTTAAAGTGTAAACTCGGTCAAGATGAACTCTGATTAAGTTCAAAATTTAGGGGTAACCTAATTTGGACCCAATAAATCTAATGGTGACCTCAAATTTTGGTTTTGATGAAGTTTGATTGGGTAATTTATGCTTTAGCCCAAAATGAAGTAATTTCCCACCTTGGTCTCTGTTTTTTGTCAAAATGAGTTCATTTGGTAAAAATGAAAGTTTCAAACCTCATAGAATATTGTTCAATGTTTTTTAACAGGTTTAGATTACATTATTTCTACTAGAACCCGTTCAATTGAAGTAAGGTTCTAAATAGGATTTTTATTTATAAATTGATCTTTAATTCTCAGAAAACCATGATTAAGTTAGTTCAAGCCTACTTCCTAGGAGTTTAAGTTCATTTGACCTTTCATTAAGCACAGATTCACACCTTAGTTAATCTACATTTGTGAATATTTGTTAAAATAACAGAATTATCTGAATTTCCTTTTTCTTCTTAACTTTAAGTCAGAACTAAATTACTCCCTTTTTCTGATTATTAAGGAGCATTTATCTCTGGAATTTGGCTAAATTAGGTTAGTTATGGCAGATGATAGTGTTAACATCAAGATTGACTGTAAGAACTAATTTATTTGGGGTGTTAGAAATCTAGATTTCAAATATTATTAACACCTATTTCTTGTTCACTTGAATAAGTATAAATTTGTGGTGTTAAGTAATGATCCCATTTTACAAGTGCTAAGGGTAATAAAAATGCATGAGAAGGCACAAGGGAGAAGATACATTGTAGATGAATTTTGCCAATATCGATTAACATCTAGGATAACAAGGTTTTGCAAAACTTAGTTTTCTCCGAGTAACACAAGTTCTTTGTGGAGATTTTCACTAGATAACATAGGTTCACTATGGGAGGTTAACATGTTCGGTAAATAGGATTAGCCCTTGTTTTAGGGTTAACCCTCCAAAACGAACTAGTCCAACTCTTTTGTCTGAGGAAGAGAAATATATCAAAATAAGGTTTTTTGGAGTAGAATAAAGGGTGCATCTTCTTTGTATGGTATTTGGAAGGAGGATGAAGTAGAGATGGAAGAAGCTACATTTTTTCCATTTGGATGGATGGATAAAGGGTGGAAAAAATGGTTGGAATCGATAGTTAATTGAGTTGAATAAAGTATTAATTTTTTTTGTTGCAGCCTTATTCCAAAGGAGAGGTGGAAAAGACCAATTTTATAATCTCTCCTTAACCAAGGGGAGTATACTGCATGGATATTCTTTGTCAAGGGTGCAAAATCTTGGGAACTTTCTCGCCCTTAACAAATAGTGGTGCAAGATTGAGTATCAATTTTTATATTTATCTACGCTAAGGCCTACTTGTTTAGGTGGCTTGGTTGTAACTTATAGTCATTATTTCTTTGAAGGTTTTATCCACCTAGCTTGAGAACACCATTGTAGTAGCACAAGTTCATATGAGTCATGTTTGATTTGCCTGTCAATAGGAAAAGTAGTCACCATATTTTTAAAGAGATAATTAAATTAATTTTTAGGATAAATATTTTGAGCAACTCAATCTAACTATAACTCTTCAGATTCAAGATCCAAGTTTCATTTAGTATAGGTTCATTTACATGCATATCTTCATATTAGGCACATTTATATTTTGTAAGATCTAGTTGGATCAGTATATATAGATATAACTTTATTTGAATTATATAATTGAACTTTGACGGATATAATTTAACTTACATCTTTTAACATTATATTTTCATTTTTTTTATCATAAATTAGCACATTGTTTAAAATAAACTTGTGAATTTGTTATGCAAAAATGAAATTCTACTTTGTTTGCTAAGACATTTTAATTGTTATGAATTAAATTCCATAATATGGAAAGATAAGGTGACTAAAATAAATATTCACTTCAACATGTGTATATACACTTATTTTTTAGGCCGTAAGGCCTTTTCATGTCATATCGACTCCGTTCTTATTTGATTGCACTTGGTTGAAGGATAAACTTTATCCTCTGACAAGTGGTAGCTGTATTGGGAGACTTTTTTTAAAATTTATTTTAGAATTTAGGAAAACATACGGTGGTGAATGTTTTATGAGAAACTACAAAGTTCATGGAATATTCTGTTGTTACTATCCTTTACCCTTCTTTATTGAGATATTTCACAGGCAAATGCAACCTTACGATTTCTTCATCGATTTAAAACCATTAGGTGTGAATTATTATTAAAGGAAGGATAATATTAATTCGATAGAAACAATTGTGGTGCAAAGGATAGAATTCTTTTTTTCCCATTAGAACTTGAAAGGTACTTATAATAGAGTATTATTTATCTTGTAATATTTAAAACATACTTGCAATGTCGTAATTATTTTTTTTGTAAAAATGACCAAGTAAATTGAAAGACCTTAGTGGACTTTTTACAAATTAAATTGACTTTTATATGGTTAACTACATGATTCTTTTTTTATGGAAAAAGCTCAAAACTCATTGGATGCCACTACTGTCTTCTAAGCGTTAGAAGAAGCTCGAACTAATGTTGAATGATTGCATATATTTTTTGTTTCCATGTTCATTTTTCTTAGCATTTTAACTTAAAAGTGCATTTTTAAGGCATTTTCATTCATACAAACTTTAAATAACATATCTGAATCAAATTTGAATACGTTACTTCATCAACGGTGCTGCCCATAGACAATATGTCATCTAAAGCCACCGCTAGGTAATTCATACTAATAAATTAGGTAACAAATTGCCTAAAATACCATAATAGGTACCCTTCATCCAAAAATGGAATCAATTTGGCCTTATTACGTAGTTCATTCAATGCACAATATAATAATGCATCCACATTATTGTCATCAAGTCAAACATGTGTAGTGTCATGAGGGATAAAGGTTAACCACTTTCTTTTATTTAATTATACTATGATGCCATTTGATTTTGGCATTATGGCCTGAATGCATGATTGGTTGAAACTTGTTTGATGACCTACTTAAAGGAGAGTCTTAACTATGAAAACATAGGATAGAACCATACAATGATCTCCGGCATCCATGGAAATTACTATGCTTGATATAATCCAATCTTTTGAAATCTTCATCTACTCTTCAAAGCTTTAAATCGTATAACACCTTCAATGGGGATCCTTCAAATTTTACCGATTATTGTGTGGCCATCGATTGTGCATGGCCAACATCCACCATGCATGTACTAATTCACATATGCAAGATTAAATCTTAACAGCCCTTTGGTCAATCGAAACAAGTACAATATCTCTTAAAATCATCTTGCAAGTATATTGATTTTTTCTTGATTAAACTTAAATTCAATCTTAATTACAATCTTGCCACAAGCCTTATCTCTCTTGATATTTCTCAACTGGCTTCTTCTTTGTCATTTCTTTGAATCAAATGCTAGGTTTCTTGGTCTATCCTACATATCAAACGATACATATAGCATTAGGAATGGAAAATTCAAATTACCTTAAACAAATCACACATTTTAAAACCTTTAGAGCTAGTTATTTTAGGAGATTAACCCCTCTTCTGAAAGGTTAGTCCTCATTTACTTGAGGGACTAATACCTATAATTTTAACATTTATTTTAAGAAATTAACACCTATCTTATTTAAGGGATATTAGTAAAGTAGTTGTTAACTTCGTAATTTTCCTACGATTAAATTTTATTTTACAAAAATTAATGTTAACATAAATTTAAATAAATACCTTTAAAAATAATACTATAATTTAATATTAATTTAAGTAAATAAAAATTAATGTTAACATACTTTGTAAATAATCAAAAATAAAATTAATATTAATTTTATATTCCTCAACGTCAACTTCCTAATCCGTAAAGTGAAAACCTGTTCAAAATCTAAAGGGAGAAAAAAATGAGTAATAGAAAGAGAGGAGAATGATTGGCCACGTGGTGGTTGTGACGAATCATGTGGTTAGATGATGAGCTTCAACTTTCATATCCCTATCGCCGGAAAGAACTAATTAAAGACCTTGGGTCCTTCGAGGCCGCAATTCACATTAATTTTTCTAAACTGAGTGCTATACGTATGTGGCTTCAAAAGTTGACTTCTGCCTAATATTAATGAAGGGCAACAGATGAATTTTTCCTTGGCAGAAAAAGAAAGGGTAAGATATATATATATATATATATATATATATATATGAAGAACTATTTATTTGAGACGACGCATCTGGTTCTATTTATTGGAGGTCTCCTCAAGAGATTTGAAGAAAGAGATGGAAATACCCGAATACCCATATTTCAGTCTCAATATTCTTCCATCTCCAAGATTGAAACAATGCAGTCTGGTTTTCAAGGTATTCCACTAGAGGTAATAGTGTGAAGGTTTGGGTGATAAATTAAATCGAGAAATAACCTCTTTTTTGCACGGATAAAGTATCGAGGGCTTATATATCATTCCATCACAGTAAAATAAAGTAAAATAGCAGATAGTTGAATGAAGAAGAAAAGAAATTAACGATCATAAAAATTGCAACCGTAGAACTAATGGAGGGTAGAATTTAAATTTTGTTGGTTAGAAAGTTAAAGCTGCTCATCACGGCATGGTCTAACGACGAGGAGACTTGACGTTGTCGGGAAAGATCTGAATGTAAATCTCTACTCTTGCAGTATCCAAGGGATTGATGCGGGGAAGATAATCTAATTCTCCCTGATTACTGTAACGAGGGATTTCAGGTCATCCAGAAAAAGGTAGTTAAAGCTAGTTATCTTTGTAGACATTCATGCATTATCCTCAGCGAATAGGATACAATTAGCTAAAATTGTTATGATTTTTATATGCAACACAAATTCGATAATTGTACGTAGAATTAATGCAGAAGTCTCCTTGATGAAGTTGTCCATAGAATTAAGTCATTTATTAATAACTTTTTGTATAAAGCTAACTTTAGGATTTTTTTATCCATGGGATTAGAAAATTACCGTTAAAAAATATAAAATTGATGTTAATCTTTAATTTTATTTATTTATAAAATAATGTTAACATTGAGTTAATAGGGCAGTATGGCTGGTGCATCTGTTTCCCGTAAAGTGTTTTCTGTGCGGGATGCGTGGGATCGAATCCCTGCGGCTGACCCAGACGCGCATAGCGCCCTTGCAGGTGGATGTATCATGAGTGTGTGTCCAACTACTCTGACTCGGTGCCAGGAGAGTGGCTATGACTTTGATCACGGAGGAACTCCTGAGGCTAACGAGAAATTTGGAACCCCTTTTTCTTTAAAAAAAAAATAGTGTTAACATCCATTTCAGAGAAGTAGTATTTAGGTGAGGGAGAGTTACAAAGAATTGACGTTAGCGAGATCAATGTTAATGACCCTTAACATAGATTTTCACCGTATGGATTAACCGTTTGAGTAAACAGGGATTAACGAGTAAAATTAAAATCAAGGTTTTTATACCCTATACTTCATTCCTTTTCATACATAACCCCACCTCCCTTAAGATGAGTTCTCGTGTGAACCATGTGAGAGCTGGCATTAATTTCTCTTTTAGCAATGGAGCAAGGGGAGACGCAATCAACCTTGTGGAGAGCAAACTAAGCTACCGACGATCTCCCATGTGATGCAAGGGGGCATGTTACGAGCATCGATGACGACAAAGTTTGGAAGGTGTATGTTGCAGAGTTTAGAGGTTCTAAGAAGGTGCATGCATGTATGAGACTTAGCTAAATGGTAGTCTCAATGAATCAAGAGGCACACATTTAGTTATATACTTAATGTGAGAAATTACAACTTGCCCACATGTGATGGAAAAGGACCATGGTCCATATGGGTATGTATACATGGCAATAAATCGTCTACAACTAAATGGTGTTTTGGGTACACATGGGCCTCTCAGTCTATTCCCTCTCGATGAGAAAAAGATAGGAATTTGACATGGACATTATTTTTGTTGATATCATTGGTTCTCAATAAATGTTACGATTATTATCCTCCACGTGATGTAGGATCATTCAATTACCATCAGTGCCGTCCTGATATTCTTTTGTATGGAAAAATAAAACTTAAAGGAATGGGATGACATAATCTGTACAATCTATTTAGGGTCCGTTAAGAAACCCCAAAAAAGCCCAACGAGAACGGCGTATTTATTCTACAAAACCAATTCCGTGAAATAGAATTTACTTGTTTATTTATCTAGGAAATCTCTATGAAATTCGACCCAAATCAGACATAAATACGACTTACCATAGCAGTAGCCACCTACATTGAACTGAATGGACATCTCATGTTGCATTTACTGTGAGCATATGATTTGCTATTACCATTACACACTTCACCAAGTTGCAAGAGTCACCTTCCAGGGAAAAAAGGATGCATAAAGCCCCTATTAAGAGGAAGGGACCCGGAAGAAATCCAACGTGTAGAGGTGTCCACGTTGAGATAAAAACATAGAATCGAATTTCCAGGCTACCAGCCGTCACAAAAAGTGGGGATCGATTGTTGTCCGAGCGATTATCCAACTCAAAATTTGCGCTCCACTCTTTTTTGCATCAACATGTTTACGTCGAGTCAACTCCACGATGGAATCGGGATTTTCCGTAATTCGTTTCTCCCCACTTTTTTTTTTTTGATAATTCTTTTAAGGAGGAAATGGCATTTCCGTCGTAATTGTCATTTGCTGCAATTGATTTATAGTTACTGTCTCTATGCTTTAAGGTAATATTTATTTTATTTGATAAATTTTAAAAGATAAATTTCGTAAGCGGAAGTGAAAGATGGGTGGATTTTGATATTTTAGAGAGATATGAGTTAAATAATGAGATAAGTAGGTTTTCCAGGGGATAGTTGATGATGGTGCTATACCTCCTCTCACGAATAAATTTATCTTGGGTTTCCGATTCTTCTTCGGAGGTTACTTTATCTTGGGATAAAACCCACCGAATGAGGAAGAAATTGCTATATTCTACATAACAAATAAACGGTAGCGAGGCTCGTCGTCGAATTGTCGATGATGCACACGATTGGTGACTGTCCTAGGCCATGCTTGCTGAGGTAGGTGGCTGTGGCAATGCGATCGGTAGCTACGTGATACTCCTTGTCGGCCTGGGCTTGTTGTCGGCTGTGCAACCGATGCTGTGCGTCATGTGGTGGGGAGCGGACGCGGTCGCACGTAGATGGGTGTGGCCAAGATCGGTGTAGATGGGTGCGGCTGCGACTGAGGTCGCATGGCTGGGTGTAGTCGTGGACGTTGATGGGGCTGTATGGTCCACCTCATCGACATCGACGATAGTCTTTCTCTCTGTTGACGGTGGGTGCTCAACAGTGGCGACGTGGGTGTTGTGGGTTGCTAGCTCATTCTGCAAGTACTGGTACCTATATTCAAGTGGTATCGATACTCATGTATGAGTACCGATGCACTTGACTTATAGGTAAATGTTCAGTATTTAAGGAGTACTGGTACTCATAACAAGTACTGATACCTAACAGATAATGGAATATATCCAGTACTCAAGGTGTATCGGTACTTATGACAAGTACAGATACCTTAAAGGTATTGGAATCTATTCAGAACTCATCTGATCTCAACTAGTACTGGTACTCATCTTGAGTACCGATATTACATGAGTACTAGCTCCGGTACTCAATAGCGGCGACGCGAGTGTTGTGGGTTTGCTAGAAGGAGATCTGTTGGTGTGATGTGTGGTGATGTGATGAGAGCAGTAGTGATAACTACTTGGATCATTGATGGCATGATGTGCAAAGGTGTGATAGAGGAGTCATTAACTATGGAAAGTAAGTGATGACTAACAGGATGGAGGATTAGGATTTGTTTTACTCAATTAGAGTAGTGAGAGGGGCATTGAGAGGGGATAACAGGATGTGTTGGTGGTGTTGTAGCTTGAAATGTATGTTGAGGTGGTGGATGACTTAAATTTTTCGTATATTCCTAGATAATTCATCGACCATTGAAGTTAACCGAAGGTCATGATACTATAATTAAGTTCAGACAAACTTAAGTTGCTAATGATACACTAATGGAGAGTCATATCTATTAATGGAGATAAAAATTAAGGAATATTTATGTGATATCTAACAAGTCACGGTTAATGGTCGTTAGGTTTAAAATTAACGAAAGTTTACTCAAGGGTATTTTATGAAAATGAGAACAAGATTTCAGAAGTATTTATCTAATATCTAAGAATCTAGGGGTATGTATGCAATATCAAAATATTACAGGGATATTTATGTAAAAATTTTCACCCGCAATTAATAGCTTTTAAAGTTAAACTAATGGAATGACATATTTGTTAACGGAGATAAGATTTCAAGGATATTTATATAATATCCAAAAATACAAGAGTATGTATATATAATATCAAAATATTATAATAACATTTACCTTAAAACCTCGTATAAATATATAGTGAGTATATTATTTAAATAATTTATTTGAGTTAAATTTATTCAAAAACTCAGGTGAAGCCATAAATAAGAAGTTCAAAATGGATGGACAGTTTATTTATTAGATATGTTAGGTATGAAATTGAAAATAGAAACGAATTTAATGGTCATCTTAATAAAAGGTTATAAAAATATTAATTCATAATTGTAAGTCAGCTTTTGTAAAATATGTTTGATTAGTAAAATATATCAATAATTTTGTAAAATATAAAAATCATTTATAATGAGTTCAAATAAGCTTTCCATCGGATGATTACATATAAATATGTAATACTTACCAGCATACGGTGATAATTTACAACTTTATCATTTGCTCAGAGATGATATGAGGGGTGGATTTTATGAGTTAACGTTTGCTTTTCTTTGGGAACCTGTGTGAATGGTTGAAAATTTAACAATAAGTTAAAGAAATTACCTATTATAGATTGAGGCAAACGTTTTTTTTGGTTTTTCTGAAACATAGGTTGAGGCAACAATCCATCTTTATCTCCAGAATAACCTAAATTGAGATAACAAAGAATGTATAACTTGAACATTAAAATTTGGGTTAACCTTGTTAAACTACCCTAAAAAGAACCAACATTTTTTATCTGAGGAATCTAATTAGATTTTAGTGATCAAACCTACGTAATTGAGAAGTGGACCAAGCGTTATTCACTCATCGTAACAAAAGACAACATGACATTCTAAGCCTCATCAAAAGCTCTCCCATCCCTTATCCTATCCTAGAAAATTAAACAGACACTGCAATCTCATTTCGAAGGCTAATCTTCCATTCATCCTTCGTCCCAATTCCCACCAGACAAATGACTAGACATTTATTGGACTCGTATTAAGCAGCTAAGTCACATGTAGAAGAATACTTTCACATGTATTTTACGATAAATGTTGTTTTTATGGATCACCCGCTCCTTTGAATGATACTTATAACTTCAAGGTTGGTTGAATTGTTGAAGTATGCATTAGGGGTTTCAATCCAACTTCCATTGATCCTCACTCCGCTTGAGGAAGGGCTGCTCACTTGGAGATGTTTCCGTAGAAGAAATAAATATTGAAATCAAATGTATATGAGAAATAAATAAATTTAGATGTATATAATTTTAATAATTTTATATAAATAAAAAATATTAAATTAAGTTAAATATGAAATGATAAGATTTAAAATAAAATAATAAATTAATAACATACAATAATAGAAATAAATAAAACGAAAACATGTTAGAAGTTATTCTGATAGAAATGTTTATGAAGAACTTTCTTTAGAAAAGGATTTACCTCCCATAATATCGGTGCGTTGAGGTTTAATAAACTTCTCTTAAGATACGGCTATTCACCTCTAAGATTTGACGTACTCTAATCTTAGACATCCTTGAAAATCACTCAGAAAAATGAAGTCGAGACAATTTTATTGATTAACCAATTTTTTTATTGATTTACCAATTTAATTGATTGATCAATCAAAAACTTCTCGTGGATCGATCAACAAATTTAATTAGATATTTTCTTAGCAATCTTATGTCTAACGAACGTATCAAGAAAGAGAGAGAGAAAGGGGGGGGGGAGAAGGAAGAGAGCTTTTTCAGCTCTTGTTGCGTGTCAAAAGAGAATCCCCTCGTGACTTTTATATAGAGTTTACAACCCAATATTTATAAAAATTCAAATTTAATGGAAATACGATAATTGATCGATAAATTTAGTCTCATTTATCGATCAAATTAATTGATCGGTTAAACTTAATTTATTAGTCGACCAAACTAATTGGTGGACCATATTTGACCCATTAATTAATCAAAATAATTGATAAATCAATTTTACCGTTTGATTAACTAATCCAAGACAAGATAATGAGATTTAAAAATCCGTTGTAAAAGTGTTCAAGTTTCAAATTGATTCTCACCCAAATTCAAATCGAACTAGGGCACGTGTGTGCTTATTTGTGATCCACAATCCCACCTCTCACTATTTGTTATATAAACCATAGAAGGTAGAAGACTTTTACACCATCAAGAGGGTTGTTCACTTCTAGTACGGGACTAAAAATATATGCCAAATCCCATTTACTTCAACGTAAATTATTACATCATCATACATCAATTGCATCGTCCCGATCAATACAATTGAACTTCCAAAGCCAACAATTAAATTGTGAAATAAATAAACGAATAGAGAAATAACGTAATGAAACGAAAAAATAAGTAAATTTTGATATATTTTGAGATAATAGGCGAGTTAAGCTTTATGTCACAGACAGGTTAAAATAAATTTACGTTGAATTAAAGTATCTTAACCTCCATCAGATATGCATCGACGTAAATTCATCTAAACGGAGATCAAGTAAACTCAACTCACCTACCAAATTACACCTCGATGAAGAGGCAATTAGGCCATAACCCCCACTCGATGTAGTGCCGTTCCCAAGCATTCAATGCGCTTGATCGGTCAATGATTACATTTACGTCAGATTAAACTATCTTTACCTCCGTCAGATGTGCATCGACGTAAATTCATCCAAACGGAGATCAAGTGAATTCAACTCACCTACCAAATAACACCTCGATGAAGAGGCGATGAGGCCATACCCCCCCTATGTAGTGCCATTCCCGGGCATTCAATGCGCTTGATCGATCAACGATCACAAGCGCCGCCACCACCCCCCCCCCCCCCCCCCCCCCCCCCCCGACCTCTCCCTTTTGCTATTATATATACGTATCCACAACGAAATCTCCTCCACCGAATCCAATCCCACACTCTCCAAGGCCAAAGGCGTCCAATGGCCAGGAGTTTAGCCTCGACCTTCCTATGGTGCTGCGCCTTGCTTATGGCTGGCACGGTGGCACGTGCGGACTACCAAAGTGACTACAACGAGTGCAAGCCGACACTGTTGCAGCTAACGATGTGCCGACCGTTTGCGACCAAGCAGGCACCGAAGCCCACGAGGACATGCTGCTCAAAGCTGGAGGTCGTACTGGACACCAAACGGAAGTGCCTTTGTGTGCTCATCCAGCACCACGACAAGCCAGGCTTCAAGGAGTACGAGATCGACGTCGATCGTGCCGTCGGCCTCCCTGATGCCTGCAATGTCCCTGCCAACATCTCCGAATGCCCCGGTTAGTACTTCTTCCTCTTATATATTATTACTCTTGTCGTCAGCTATTATTATTATTATTATTATTTGTTTTTATTTTTTCAAAATAATCCAGTAACAATGCATGCCCTGCATTGGCACGAATATCAAAGATGGTTTCTGATGAGGAGAGGCCCAACTCTTTAATGCAAACCACTTCTTAATTTTTACATCTATGGATGCGAAGAAATTTTTCTCAATTCAACGTGATATTCGTTCTCTCTCTCTTCTTTTTTTTTTTTTTTTCTCTCTCTTTCCTGCACCAATTAGCAAGAAAATTTTTAGGGTGTATTTGATTGGTATATTAAATATTTAATCTATCAATTAATTTATTTTATATTTATATTAGATTAAGTGAATTTAATCGAAAGTAAAATTATGCTATCCTCTACATGAAATAATTTTAATTTATCAAAATATCTAAATAAATTAACTTATTTATTTAATTGTTTATTTCACTAAATTTTGGATTCTATGTTGTGCTTGTTTGGAGGACGTGTATTCTACGAGTACTTGATATGACTTTATATGGTGTCACGATTTGCATAAAATTTGTCACACTCAAAGAGCTTACGAATCTACCGTATGGAATGAGATTTTGAGTAAATTATGCATGTATAGTTTCACTCAAAATGGTTTCTCTGATCTTCTCTGGGAAAAGAAAAAAGTTATACATGCAGTCGTTTTGGTCGCAAGATGGTTGTTTTATATATATATATATATATATATATATATATATATATATGTAAAATATATGTGTTATTTATCTGTTCCCTCCCTCCCTTTTGGCAGGAATGGCAATGGTTATCATTGAATTTACAGTACTTTTCTACTTCATCCTTATCAACGAAGATATATTTTTCGTCTTACGTGGTTGTGATATTTTATTCACCTGTAAGTATGCCGGAAATATCTATGATTTTTTTATATTAAATTAAAAAAAATAAAAATCCTCTGGTTAGCTACTGTGAAGGTTATTTTTAGGTATATATCATATATAACTTGTCATAAGTGTCTTCTTTTTATTTTTTTGATTACACATGATCTTTCACAGGTAAATTGAGAGAATTAATAATTTTACGATACTAACCTTCAAATAATGTAGGATCAAGACTTGAATTTAAGTCTCTTTTATCGTAATCAGTGATTATCTCCGATTGAGCTATATCTTAAAGGGTCATAATTGTCAGTTTGTGTGGACGTTGTTTGTTTGAAAGAAAAATTTTGAGAACGTTAACTAATTTGGAGTTACATGGAGGGGAGCACAAATTATTAGGCTAAAAGAAAGACACATAAGCATTTTCCTCCCGATCTTTCTCCCAAAAAGCATAAGCTTATTCTATGTTAAGCTTCCCTCACTTGAATCGAAAGCTCTGCTTATGTAAGTAGCTTCTCACAAGAATAGAAGTCACCCATATGGTTCGTTTCTTTTTGTGTAACTTATCAATCATGAAAGTGACCGAAAAGAGAGAGAGAGAGATTATGGACCTATGGCTTGGTTCATAGAAGAAATTAACTACATTATTGTTTATATCTATATACATAGAGTAATGCATCATCATATGCAATCCCTCCTTTATATCGTAGAGTGCAATATATTCTATTATTCGAAGGAGGGCACCGATATGAATTATGAGTGTAGTTGGCAAGAAATTAAATGGAAAAATTAGTGGAGTGGAAAGATGATTTTCTATTTTCCTTCCTTCTATCATAATGTGAAGGTTTAGTTATAAAAAGGAGAATATATGTGGTATGGTGTGAGAGAACTAGTTTAGCAACCGGGATTTAGTCGAAGTTCTAAACAAAAAGAAACACACAAATGTGGATGTTTAAGCTTCCTCTCTCCCCTTTCTTTGCTCTATGCAGAAGTTTTTACTTTCTTCTATTTCTCTCCCCCCCCTTGCTTTTCTTTTTACCCTCTATTTTGTTTCCATGTCCTTCTACTCTATCAATTCAGGAAATCGCTATCAACAATCTTCTCTGTGGGTGTTGTGAATTTGGACAGTCTTTGAAATTAATGGTGTGGCAATTTTTTAGTATAATGGTCCCCTACCCCCAAGTTAATGCATATCTTGAGTCCTTTTCTTTAAGCGATTGGCAATAACTTCGTCGGTTCCTTTTTTCACCGACTATAGGAGTGGTTTTAGAAAAGATTTCACCCTCCACTTCAGAAGAGCGGTAAATTTAAGGGTTGGTGGTAAAGAAAAAGGTGAAGCCAATATGTGGATAAGGTAAAATATCCACCATCACCCTCTACTTGTAGCTTGTTGGCAACCTACCTCAACCCTTGTTGAGCTCCTCCTTTGATCTCGAGCTCCGCCATGGCTCCGAACTCCTCCTCATCATCTAACCCTAAGATCTTGCACTTGCCTTGAGCTCCTCGAGTTTTGCCAAGCTCCTCATTGGCCTTGAGCTCCTCCTTTGACCTTGACCTCCTTTGTCGGCCCCAAGCCCAAGCTCCGCCAAGGCTTTGATCTCCTCCTCCTCTATTCCTAAGCTTCGTTGAGGCTTAGAGCTCCTCTTCCTTTGACCTTAAACTTTTCCATTGAACCTAATGTTGGGTCAATTTTATTGATCCAATAATATGGATTAATATGTGTGTATAATCACACATTTATTATGACTGCCAGTTATAACCTATATTTAAAAGTGATCAATTGAGACATTATTGTTATAATAAGCTTTAATGTATCATTAAGATATAGAATTATCGTGTAGAAACCTATAGGGGTAATTTCTATTATATGATAGGTTGAATAGAAATTTATTATGAATTAATTGGTGGTTACCAATTAATCTAAAGGTTGTGGTCTCTAACCCTACACAAACACACATTCTCTTGAGAATGTCCCCATCAGTTCTGAGAGAGAGAGAGAGAGAGAGAGAAAGGGAGGAGAAAGGAGGTGGCTAGGTTTTTGGGGATTGTTGGCTGCTATCAGATAAGATACTCCTCAACTTAGGTCGTGTAGAGGTTAGAAGACCATTACTAATCTTCTCCACTTCATTACCATCATCTTTGCATTGATCCCAACGGCTGGAACCACAGGTACAACCCATATCTCACCTTGTTTCATGTAATGATTTAGTTAACATTCATTTACATGTTTGTATATATCTTGTATGTCAAACCATATTCTTTTAAGTCTACAAGGATCAGCATAAACCTAGGTTATATACTAGACCCTTGAACTTTTGGAAACCCGAGATATTTTTCTGTAACTGAAACTAATGCCGGTACTATTTCTCAGTACTGGTACTGATTGGTTATAGGACGTCCAACAACCGTAATGATGAGTACCGGTACTTATCATGAGTACTTGTACTCAAAGTATGCAGAACTCAATATGTATCAACGTAGTATCGGTACTTACGACTAGTATCGGTACTCATCAGTTACAGATTCGATCTTCAGTTCTGAGTGATCTGAGATTGTGGAGTACATATACCGATATTAATCATTAGTACCGATACATGTCAACCATAGGTCAAAGATTTTTTTTGATTCAACCAACTTCTTCAGTACATCATGTGTATCGATACTATTCATCAATACCGATACAACATGGGTATTGTTAAGGTGGTCAAGATTCATAAACTCATAGCTAGTACTCATGTAATATCAGTACTCAGGATGAGTACCGATACTAGTTGAGATTAGATGAGTTTTGAATAGATTCCAATTCCTTTAAGGTATCGGTACTTGTCATGAGTATCAATACACCTTGAGTACTGGATAGATTCTAGTACCTGTTAAGTACCGGTACTTGTTATGAGTACCGCTACTCCTTAAATACTGGACATTTACCTGTAAGTCAAGTGTACCGATACTCATACATGAGTACCAGTGCCACTTGAATATAGGACACATACTCGAAGTCTATAATACTCGTACTTATTCTAAGTACCAGTACTTGTCAGAAAAATTGTGTTCAGACTTGGGTCAGCTTACATGTCTCACCATAAGGTTAAAGGTGGGTTGATTGAGTAATTAAACCCTACATCTAAGCATTGTCAAGCTCCTCCTCATCCTAGAGCTCCTCCTCTAACCCTAACCTCCTCCTCCAACCCTGACCCCATCGGTACTCTAAGCTCCTCCTCCAATCCCGAGCTCTACCAAGGCCCCAAGCTCCTCCCTTCGGCCTCCACCCCGAAGTCCTCCTTGTCTAAGCTAAATCTTCTTTCCAAGCTCAATGTCCTCCTCAAGCTCCTCCACCCTAAGCTCCTCCTCCAACCTGAACTCGTCCTCTAACTCGAGGTCCTTTGAGTTGAGCACCTTACTTTTGATGTTGTGGCCACTATTGTTGAGCTCCGTCGACATGGTGCCATGAGAAGCTACACAACCGTCAAGCAGTTGCACAGTGGGCCTATTGCCATGAACAGCTGCACGTTCGTGGAGTAGCTTTACAATCTCCCTCGCTCCCATCCTACAACGTTGGACCGTTGATGATTATCTTATATATTTCACTCTGTACGATTTTAAACATGCATGCCACATGAAACCAAAAGCTTCCTAGACTTATTCCCCCGGATTGAAACCAATCATATTTGATTTCCATATCCATGATTGGCTTTTGAAACGAGAAGGTTCTTTTTTCAACAACAAATAAAAAGAAAAAATAGAATTCCTTATCCAACCAAAATAACAAGAAATATGAAATAATTCGACAATTCCTAATCCACATACGTATACTTATATTTCTTATTTGATCCATTATCCATATGCTTTGATCACTAATTAGGTGGAGCTTAGAGGAGACTTGGCCACATCTACGCACCAACATCAACTATATGATCAATTGATTCGATCCTTAATTATTTTAATTGATGTGCTATTAACATCTTAACTTATGTATGCTCATACTAATTTTTTTAATTGAAGTGCCACTGGTATCTTAACTTATGTTTATTTATCTAACTTTTCTAATTGAGGTGTTATTGGCATCTTATTATATATTTGTTCTTCTTAAATCTTTTTTTTGTTGAGGTGTCATTGGCATCTCAATATAAATTAATTGATGTGACAATAAAACTTCATTGGGTGGCTCTTTCTTCAACCAAGGTTCCATTAGCGCTCCTCATTTTTTCTCTTTTGTGTTGCCATTGACATCTAAACTTAGGCTCTTAGCTCCACGTCCTTTTTTGCTTGAGGTGACATTAATGTCTAAATTATCCCTATCTTCACTTAATGTGTCATTGGCACCTTAATTTATGTTGATTCATTCATGTCCTTTAACCTAAGTTGCCATTGATATCTCAACCTAAATTGATTTATCCTTATCGGCTTTTCTTCAGGTGTCGCTGACATCTCAACTTAGGTTAATTCACACTAATCTTCTTTATTTGAAGGTGTCACCGACATATCAACTTAAGTTTATTCATTCTTATCTTCTTTACTTGAGGTGTCATTGGCATCTTAAATTATATTTGTTTTTTGCTTGAGGTGCTATTGGCATCCAAACTTAAGTACTATTGGTCGCTCAACTTAAGTTTATTCCTCTATGTCTTATGTACTTGAGGTACCATTGGCATCTTAAATTATATTTGTTTTTTACTTGAGGTGGCATTAGCATTTAAACTTAAGTTTATTTATCTTTATCTTCTTTATTAAAGGTGCCATTGACACTTCAACTTTTATTCATTTATCCCTGTCCCTTTTACTTGAGTACATTGATTCATCCCTATATTTTTTTTCTCTCAAGGTGTCATGAGAATCTCAAAGTTAAGTTGATACATCCATGTCCTTTAACTTTAAGTTGTTATTGGCATCTCAACCTAAGTTACTTCATCCTTGTTGCCTTTTCTTATGATGTCATTGGTATTTTAACTTATGTTGATTCATTTTTATCTTTTTCACTTGAAGGTGCCATTCGCATCTTAAAATATATTTATTTCTTTTTATCATTTTCACTTGAGTTGTTACTGACATCTCAACTTTTGTGGATTCATCCCTATTTTTTTGTACTCAAGGTGCCATTAGCATTAATTATCGTAGAATAAATTGACTTCACTTATAAGTTTCATTATATGGATGATGCAACTATCATTAACAACTACAAATCTTATATATATATATATATATGTATGTATATATATATACACACATTAGCCAACTAAAATGATAATGTTCGTGATCACATTAACATTGATATTATAGGAGAGAAATCATAAGGCATTCCAACATTTAGGTGCCCTTGACATATGTCGTAACGAGTTAAAAATACTTTAAAAGTGATTTACCTTCTTCTTAACTTTCCTTTCCCTACACCTAAATCTACATTTAAACCTAATATAAGTAACACATCAATTAAAAAGTTACAACAAAAACGGTTAAAAGATAAAATGGGTGACTTACTTTTCCCTTTCCTAGTTAAAAAAAAAAAAAAAAAAGACACTTGTGACTCCTCTCACCCCCATCCACATTATATCTACTTCACACGTGCCACGTAGGACGGCTACGATGGTGGATACACTAAGGAGCGACCCTCTCATTTTTCCCTTAAACATTAACTATTATCGTGATATTTACTAATCCTTTTTTTTGCTAATTCCTACACTAATCTACAACGTACCGTTGCAGAACTTTTAGGCATCGATCCAAATTCACCCGAAGGAAAGATCTTCACGAGGCACAACAGCAGCTCTCCAACAGGTAAAGCTACCTCACCAACATCAACTAACTTCAACCTATATTATAAGATCATTGATGAAGTTGCAATCGATTAGTTTCGAAATTGCAACGAGGCGAACGGTGTTATTTTGCAGCCCAAGTTGGCATGAAAATTTCAATCTTTCTTTTCTTAATCAACTTATACATGAAAAACACGCATGCATATATGATAATTCAATTGAAACTTCCTCACCTTAATTATGTAATTAATTTGGCTGATAAACTTATACGTATTATATATGTGTACTCCCTTCTCGGTTGGTAAGGGAGTACTCCAGTTGGCGCCAACAGATCAGGCAGTGAGAAGCAGAAGGAGGAGAGTGGCAGTGGTGGGAGGACCAATTATTACACCATGGGCAATGGGCTTGCACTTAGCTGGTGGGCGGCGGAAGTGCTTCGTGGCCTCTTCATTGCCTCCTTCATGGCCATCCTCGCCGGCTAATCGCAGGGACGTGCATGCAGGCCTTTGTTAATTTTACGCTTGAAGCCCCTCCCTTATCATTTATGGCGTGCGTGGTGGTAAGTATATTGTAAAGGTCGTCGGTCCGCAAGGGTGTACTTGCAAATTCCCCTCGGCTGTGTTGCGGGGATTTCATGCTAATTAAGTTGGACGCTATTTTTGTCTTTCACGGATGCTTAATTTCGTCATCAACTTTGGTAATTACATAGAGGAGTTGTGATATATATGTTTGTTAGAGTACTACTGGTCGGCAATGTGGACGGACATATTGTTCTTGCTTCATTCCTGTGGGTCCATCTCTTTCAACGGAGTCTAGATTTGATGAACATCGACGAATTAAGTGAGTTATATATATTTTAAGGTTTTATTGTGCGATTGTTCTCCAATCTCTTGGCAAGATACTAATTTTGGTAGGTGTCATGATTACGATTGTAAATAAGCAAGATATAAGCTGATCTTTAATTGGAGACTTGAAATCACCTAGTGTACGCCTATAATATGATACGAAGAAGAGCTACTCCAAGAAAAAGTACTCATGGGTGATCGTTGATCATTTTGTCGTAATTGTAATTAAATACATCAACGATCTTCTAATCTCAAGTAATTGGGCACCATCAACGATTTAACAATTAATATAATTTCGCCACACATGATACACTCATTGGATTCCATAAATTCCATTGTCCCTCCAAGAATTTTGAAATTAAGATGGGGAAGAACCTGTACATATAAGTCGAGGGTTTTATGTAGTTTCTCCGGATTGTGTACTCGTAAAGCCAATTAAGATATTTATTGGAAGGTAGGTCCGACTACTTTCTCCCCCTTATGATACGGGAGTATATATTAACATTGGTTATATAAAGTGGGGACCTGCAGTTAATTTTGTTATATACTGCCGTGGGTAGGAAAAGTCTCAGCGCACTTAAAAGTGTACACAATTCTATATATACGTGTCATTTCAGCATCATGTCATGTATATATTAGGTTTGTCACATCACATACCATGTTATGTATCATATCATCTCCCCTGTAAAAATAAATCATGTTAGCCACAACACGCTAGTGTTATATAACTACTTTAAGTAGGATGTTATGTATAAAATTATATACTTTGATATTCCTATATCACTACTCCTTAAGAAAAATTTTTAATGTACACCAACTTTGTATACAATATGATATACAAGTGGTATTTGTATATCATTACTTTTTCCTTGACCCCATTCTCTAAGTCATTCCTTAATAACTTTCGACCAAAAATTTATATTTAATCACCAATGCTGTGAGAATTTTGTAATTTTTCTTCATTTTATTTTGTATTTATGTTTCTTATGCTTTTAAAGCTACGATACTTGTAATTGTAGTGAACTTATTGAACTTACTCTAAGAGTTAAATGGGTTTGAGCTCATACATGATCAGGCTCAATAAATACTCAAGCCCAATCAAGTCTAATCTAGCTTGGTCAAGCCTTATTGAGTTTGAGCTCAAACTTAAGTTTGGTTGGATGGAGACGCATGACAAATTCGTCATTCACTCACTCTCTTCTGTGTGCACTGTCATTCATGATGCAACATTATTGTGATGTCATTGGATCGATCAGCTTCCCTTTTTTATTAATCAATATAGTTTTTGATCGATCCATCCTCTACTTTTAGTTGATCAAAAGTACCTTGATTGCGTTCTACTAAAGTGATTTTCGAAGACGACCACGAGTAGAGTGCACTGTGGACATGAGAGTGAGATTGTTAGACCCTTGGAACAACACTCTAGATCTGTGCATCGATAAAGTGAGGACATCATTTCTCTAAGGGGGGTCTTTTAGGAGATGCTTCAATCATATAATCTCTTTAACTTTATCTCCTTTATATTACGATGTCATATTTGCTTGGATCATGATTTCTTATGGATTTTCAACTATTATTTTCTTGCCTGCGTCTAATTCTATTGTCATGGATTAATGATCCATGTCGTGTGAATATAATCAACATTATTAACTTGATATCTGCGTGTGCATTGATTTTTCCAACAACTAGACCTGTATACGTGGACTCATGTAACTCCTTGTATTTGAGAGAAGCACCAATGGATGACACTACCTTTACAAAGCTTCTCCATGGGTTTGCCCTTCTCTTCTTGAGAGGTTTTTTTTTTTTTTTTTTTTTTTCATGTAAATCAAGTTTCCCCTGTGGCAATGGCGATGTTTATCTTGCTTCATGCATTACTTTTTTGTTTTCTCTGAAAGAAAATAGGTTCATGCCTTACGTTTTTGGTTTATGCTTCCAATTGCATTTTAGTTTTTTTCAACGGAATCTTTGACAATATCCACAAAGCCAAGAAAACGTTGTACCTCTACCACTGTCTTACATTTCTTCCACTCCAAAATTGCTTCTACTTTGATGAAGTCTACTACATTCCTACATCAAATATGACGCAGCCCTAGAAGGACACCTTCCACCAAAATTCATACTTTAAACTTGGTTATGACTTGTGTATTAGATGAGAGTGTTCTTCATGTTATGCTTCGTCTTTAAGATATATAGGAACATCGAACATTAATAAAGACCATAAGAACCCAATTCATATACAGGCAAAAAAATTTCTTCATCGAGTGCATAGACACTGTACTCAAGTTCACTACACTGATCAGCACAAGGAACTCTTTAGTTAGACAACAATATGACCTATACAGAGCATTGATAAATAATCTCCTTTGAGGCCAATTTGGTGCGATCATTGTACACTGTCTAAATTGAAGTCTATCTAGCTAGGAATCACCTATTTAATTGTCCAAGTAATTAAGATTAATTCTTGGACTTGTTAAATATAATCAATGGCTATGATGAAGATTCTCTACAACTAAGAATTGGTTAGAGACACATGTAACATACTAGTTTGCCTCTAGCAGGAGTTCATCGTGATGGTGGCAACTGGCAAGTTATGCCACATAAAGGGAGAAGCATGTGTTCTTGCGAATTAGGCTTCTCGTCAAGTCGAACACAATCCTACTTTTACCTTTTACTTGTTTAGAACAATGGCCTATGCCATATGTTGATAATGTAGGAAGATGGGCTACCTTGCGTGGATGACACCATATGCTTGAGATATAGCTTCCTCTGGTGTTGTTGTGGTTGTTAACCAATTGCATCCTATTGAACGAGTCCTTGTGGAGAAGAGTAGCTCGGTGGCCTTGAGTGAATTCAAGGCAAGAGGCATCATCGGCACCGGCGAGTCTAGACCATGAAATGGTGATGAAAAAAAATAAAATCAAATGAGAAGCTTACCCCAACAAGAGAGGGATGATATTGTAATTATAGAGATAAATTATCAAGGAAAGAATTGGACAGTTGAATGTACACAACATAAAGAATAAACATTATCTGGTTTTTCTTACCTGAAGCTATTTTCGTAATCACGCATTTCTTACTGTTCCATTCTCTTACAATGCTTGTGTTTACTCTCATTGATAAGTTCTTCGACAGTTTTCTCATTAGTCTATTTTCAGGAGCAAGTGTGTGGTCTCAGGGGCAAGTGACCGTTGAGGAGTTGCTATAGTAAGGTGCAAACAATTGAGTACCAAAGATCAGATTACATTCCATACTTTCCTTGGTAGTTTACTTTCTTTAAGTAGCTTTTCCTTAAATAGTGATGTTACTTAACCTATTTGGGTATCACCAGCTTTTGACTAGTGGAGGAAACTTTGGATCTAATTATCATATTGTACTTTTTGTGAAATAATCCAAGATTAATTAGATTGTTTCACTTGTATCGACTGATGGTGATTTGAATTTGTATGGGCAATCCAACGCCTCCGCATATCGCGTTGCTGCAACAATGCTCCTTGTGCTTATGTAGTGCCTCCCAGGAATGGTACTTCTCCAATTCCTCTCTCTCTAGGGACACTTCTGTAGATTTGGCAGGGAGCTCTGAACTCAAATTCACCTCTTGCAATTGAATCAGGCCACTCCTTCTGTAGGACCATTTTTGCAAATTTCCTAGACCTCGTACCCATTAAGCAGGGCATCTCCATTTCTAGAGAGGCATATCCCACCAACTGTATTCATCCTGATAGGATACTGTAGTCTTGATGACCAAAAAGAAATTGGGATTGATTTTCTACACATGCAACCCCCTGATTAAACTTTTATGCCTGCAGAGTGGAATGCTCAAGTAACCATAGATGTACTCCACTAACAATAGTACTCGTGCATCACTGCAATAGTTAATTATTATAAGCATTAATCTAAATAGTCTATCGAGGATGAGTCAAAACAGATGTCCAAAGTGCAACCTCATAGTTATACTTTCCCCATGTCTTGCTTCTTGCTCTTGGATTACTATGTGAGAAGTAGAAATTAAAATAATAATAATAATAATAATAATCTTTACAATAGAACGAATCCATGAATTCCATGGTTCCTAATAGTTGTCGTGCCCAAGTCCAACTGTCACTGATCAAATTATTGAAGTGTACAACCAGGTATCTCTCCGACTAAAATTAACTGTAGGGCATTTATCTCTATATCATCAATCTAGGAGGTACTTGCAAAGTTGTTGTCTTATCAGTTTATGTATATGAATTGGAATAGCCACATGAAAATACATAGGTAAAAAGAATAAACCCAATAATCCACGATTCACCTTGTTTTATTAAATGAACTGTAAAGGGAAGCTGCCAACAATGCAATCACCACAACAACCTGCACCATAGAAACATAGCAGTGTTATTTGATTTGTCCAAATATTTTCTTATTTTACTATGTCGAGATAGAAATTCTGTTATCTGTTATAGCCAAAGGATAATTTTTTATTTCAGTATCATGAATAAGTACAATTATGTTGCTAAAGTTAGAATTCCCACCAGCAATGAATTGTACTGCTGTGGCTTCCTTTCGTAGATGTAAAATAGTCTGAAGAAACATGAGGAAAGAAACTTTAGTCGCTCTTATTAAAGAACAGAAGCCATGCATGATTCAACGTAAGAAATTAGATACTTGACACACCTCTCATTCAGCTGTCCAGATTCTCTGCAAAACTTCTGAAGATCTTCTACAACCTTCAATGTGCACTCAGCATTGGGATCATCCTTATCAATCTAAAATGGCCACATATTTGAGTTCAATTAGGACAGAATCATGCCTGATATATATAATTCACGCTATTGCTCCTAATTACTGACCACTGAGTTACAGTATATATGGTAGTCCCTGTGATCGCAGTGCCAGTAGCAGAGTTTTTTCTTTAAGAATTGTTTGTCACATTGAATCGAAGGAACATGAAATTTCTTTTCAAGTAGAATTAGAATACTTGATTGAGTGGAATTCTTATTTGACTTGCATACAGAAAGTTGGTGCAATAAAATGTGACGGTATTGTCACTAACAACCCCAAATGTAGTCTGTCCTTGCTAAGGACCAGGAATAGGCTATAATAGCGGATTACTACCTCTTAACCACCAAAAAAATCATCACCAATGAACAGAACAAAAACCCCAAAATGGTTTATCATATATAGGAGAAAAAACAAATTTGCTGATGTGATTTTTCACCTTATCTTTCAGCACCATGGAGAATTCGAAGAAAGCATTATACACGTCAGAAATGGTTTGCGTTTCCCAAAAAATTCTAGCAACAAGACCTGCAACCAACGGTCAATGCCTTCTGTATCAAGGCACTTTAAGATGGATAAATAAAGAAAGCTTTATAGATCATAGGTCAATCACTTCTATGGATAATCTAACATAGTGCAAAAAAATATTAGATGATTAATGATCAGTAATTGCAGAAAAATTACATAACACTTGAAATCTAGTCATTGCAGAGGTGTATCTAATGTGTTGGTAAACTACATGCATAGCATTGTAATGATATAGTAATGTCGGCATCTACGATATAACTATGGTGCGGTTCCTCTCAAGAGAAAATGGTAGCATAATGGTCTTTATATAAGCCTTCATCCTCAGTTTAAATCTGAATCCCAATCCTATCTCCCAATCTTAATCCTAAGAGGTGTAGACTCAAACTCATTTATTAATAAGACGACTCTCACCACTCCACCCCAAGCTAGAGCTTGTTAAGCTCCAAATTGTAACACAGAATTGTATTCTCCCTCCCTCAATAAATCTTTAGGTAGAAGTAGGGTTGTCAAACGGGTTAGATCGGGTTGAATCCAACCCATTTAGACAAAATCTGTTTATAAACGAGTCGGGTTGGGTCCAACCCGTTTATTAAACGGGTCTATATGCTTTAACCCGAACCTGACTTGTTTACACTCGTCAAACCTGACCCAACCTGTTTAACACATTTAATAATAGATTAAATGGGTAAACGTGAAGGTTAAATAGGTTAAACATGGGGATCATTTTCTTGTTAATCCAATTTATCGGGTTGAGTGGGTTCGTGGGGGTAAACCCGAACCCAACTTATTTAATAAATGGGTCTAAACCCATTTAATATAAGCAAGTTCAATTTGAGTTCGGATCCATTAATCGGGTCAGGTTCAGGTCGAGTTAAGCGGGTTTGGGCTTTTTTTACAACCCTAGGTAGAAGGAGCAAGCAGATAGATAGACTTTGGTCTGATTTTCAAGTAGTCAATCAGGCAGACTAAAGATTCTCCATGAAGATAAGTCAAAGATGACCTCCCAATGATTCCATAGTCTAAAAAGATTAGTTCTTGAAGGTGGTGTCCAAGAGAGTTTGCTGCTTCAAGTAGAGACAACAACATCAAATTTCTCTTAGATTGAATGGTGAGATAAGGAACTTTATCTCCAATCATAGTGTAACATCCCAAAAGTAGTCCCACATTGAAGACTCGTGAAGTTGAGTAATGGAATATGACGGATTAAGAATTACTATTTGACAACATGACTTTAAGTATTTTAGGTGGTTGTATTGGGCCCATTCAGCTCATACCTAACAAGTTATCACGGTCAATTTTTCTCAATAAGTTTTGAGTTTAGGCTTGAGTCGTAATAAATTGTTATCAGAGCTATAAACCAATTAGAAATGTGGGAGCTAAGTATTGTGTAGGGCTAAGTGCTACATTAGATTTTACTCCGATTGAAGTGCCCATGAAGAACTTCCCTTAGAGAATGTATCGTCCCCCACAATATCAATGCGTTGGAGTCTGACGAACTCCTCCCATGATACGATGATCTACCTCCAAGATTTGGGGTACTTTGATCGTAGACGTCCTTAAAAACTACCTCAGGAGAACGAAACCAAGGCAATTTGGTTGATCAACCAAATTTTCAATTGATCTATCAATTTAATATTTTGATCAATCAAAAACCTCTCGTGGATCACTCTCAACCCTTGTGCAAGATCAATAAACTTGATTGGAGATTTTTTTATCAATCTTACGTCCAACGAACTCACCAAGAAATAGATATGAGAACAAGAGAGGGGGAGAGAGAGTGGAGAGAGTTTTTCTACTCTTATCGTGTGCCAAATAAGAGCGCCCTTGTAGTCCTTATATAGAGCCCACGACCTGACGTTTATGGAAATTTTTGTTTTATGGAAATACGACAATTAATCGACCAATTTAGTTTCACTGATCAATCAAAATCAATTGATCGACCAAACTTAACTCATTGATCGATCAAAATAATTAATCGACCAATTTTACCTTTTGATCGACTAATCCAAGTCAAAATCATGATATTAAAAAATCCATAGCAAAAAAATCCAAGTTCCAAGTTCTAAATTGATTCTTACCTAAGTCTGAGCCCTAGCAGGGGTGCACGTGGGGTTAGGGACCGCGCGTGCACGGTCCCCAGCCCCACCTCTTATTCTTTACTACATAAGTCATAGGAGATAGAAGCTTTTTACATCCACCAAGAAGTTTTCTTACTTCCATTATGGGACTAAAAGCTCTGACTAAATCTCACTGATTTCAACATGAATTCTTACGTCACCATATATCAATTGCATCCCGATTGATGCAGTTAAGCTCTCAAATCCAGCACAACAATAACAAACAAAAATAGTCCTATGTCATAAACTCACGAAGTTGAGCTGTAGGATATAGAGGTTTGAGAATTGCTACTTGATAACTTAGGTTTAGCATTTTGTGTGGCTATCTTAGGTCCATTCTACCCATGCCAAACAAGTTATCAACCAATTTTGCTCACATGGACTCTGGTTTAGTCTTGGGTTGTTCTACATAGAACCTCTTTAACAAAAATGCTATGATACGTATGGATAATACATCCCGACAATGAGGGGAAAAGAATAAGAGATACAAGTAAGGTATTTTGACTTAAAGAAAGGTGGGCTGAATATAGAGAAGTTGTTGAATAGAGTTTTCTCAAGAAGAAGGACAAATATAACACTTGGCTTAAGCTCTCTTTATCTCACTTGACATGTAGAGGTTTTAACGCGTTGGCCCTCTATTTATTGGCCTGAGAAAGGATTAATTCTAAACCTACTAAAATTCTTATGACCTGTGATCCAAGTCAAAAATTACCAGGAATACCTTTTATTCCTAACACGGTGTTCTTTGGCATATTCTATGAATGAGAATGAAAGATATATTGCATCTTTGGGGCATTATTATCACGCAATGTAACCATATCACCTATCAAGTAAAGTTTAGAGACAAACCAAGAGTTTCAACATGGTGGAATTGCTTCCTTGACTCGAGAAAGGAGTCCACTTCTCATACATGAGATAATTGTCTAGCTCTTCTTGAAGATAGAATACCAAGGGGACAGTGGAGTCCATCTTCTACACCACCACCAATTTTCGGATCAACAAACTGATTGGGACCCTTAGAGTAGGATTCCCAATTCAAATGCAATCGCAACAAAGAAAACACAGGATTGTTGACCCAATTCCACCTAGAAAAAAGGTATATGTTTTGGGGGAGATAGGACTCCGAAGTTTCACTAGCTCTTTGTGGATAATATAAGCAAAACTCTGAAGCTCTTCTTTCTCTCGGATTGCGTAAAAATAATAATTAACTCAACCCAGGTATTTATAGGAAGCGCTACCTTTAATCGTAGGTCTCATGGGATTTCCTACGATCCCATGATGTGACCATTGAAGAAATTAAATTTAGTAACCGTCAAATGGCTACTAACATAAATATCGGCACAATGGTTGTGCGTTTCAGCTACGATCAACAGGACCCATTGACAGGTTGTCGGATCCTTAGGCACGGTGGGTTGTCAGATCGGGCTAGATTTCGCAAGATGCTGGGTAGCCAGATCCACTAGGATGTTGGGCAATCGGACCTATCAATATGCCGGATGGCCGGATCCGCCAGGTTGAGCCATAAAGTTTATAAAGAGGATTTTTCTTTCCTTATCAGCTACTCTCACTCTCTTTGTTAGCTTAGGCAGCAGAGAGAGTGACAATGTTAAGGTTAAAATAGAGAGAGGGTGATGTGCTTGGAGAAGAACAACCCTGGCAGCAGAGAGAGCAATAATGTCAAGGTCAAAATAGAGAGAGGGTGATGTGCTTGGAGAAGAACAACCCTGTCAGCACTATATATATATGAAAGAGTCGTCGAATAATACAAGGAAAGGATCCAATGGATCCATTTTCCTTGGAGAAGTTAGAAACAGATATGCAAGAGCTATTTAAATTAGAATCACTAAATACCCAACAGTATCAACTACTCAAATAAGATTGGCATTCTAGTCATAGTGAGAACACGCTAAAGTTGGAAATATCCAGGAATATTTAGAGTCTGATAACGTGACTGAAATTGCATATTGCAATAAATAAAACAGAATGCTTACCATGTCTTAATTTGACAGTCCCTCTGAAGACTTGAATATTGTTGTAACATAAGGTCAACATCCCAATGGTCGCGATCTGAAAATTTGGTGACAATTAGGGTGCATTAACGATCCAAATGCTCATTATATTTTTGCAGGAAAACCGTTCACCTATTTACTTCATTATTTGGCATATCCATAGGACATTTACAGGCAATTTAGATTTCAAGCTTCATATGACAAACATGGTCAATCCAAGTTCCATGAGTATTTACGAAGGCAAAGAATTGTGATTGATGTGAACCACGTATAACGAGGAGTTAAATTCATGACAAACACAGAAAAAGAATTCAGTAGTTAACCTATTTTCTGATCAATTGATAGATCACTCACCCATTGGAGCATGCTGTCTTAAGAAATGATAACTAAAACAGTGACAATTTTTTCCCATATTTAGCTCAAAAATAACTAGAGATATTTGGGGAAGGAGGGAGATAATTCAACATCAATAACATGGCAACCTCTAATGGAAGACAACGGGGGAAATCGATCGAAGCATCGTCATCAAAGACGATAAGAATAGCATCCCAACCTGAGGTATAGAGACCGGAATGAAAACTCTGGGGTCTTGCAAGTGGGAGATACAAGTAAGGCAGTCTTTTGCATGAACAAGAGCATCAGTGGTGAGTTCATTAAGGCAGTAAAGCGCTTTCCTCGAGTTTTCTTCCTTCTTGAAATCCTGAAACATAGGTATGCGGACATTCTTAATCTCTAGTGGTTCAGCTAGTAATTGCTAATAAAACACTGAATCTGGTCCATAGACTCTGATAACATTCAAAAAAAAGAATGCCATGGTATAGAATACAACACAACTAAAAGAAATAAGCATAGGCACAAACCTCCAATTTGTCAGCATATTTTCCCCAGATATCTTTAGGCCAGTATATTCGGGGCTTTGGCAACTCATTTATGTCTTCTAGATAATCTCTAATAACGCTCATTTTCTGCACATAAACAAGAAATACTGGAGTCCCTAAGAGCCAAGGCGATAGACTAAATACCAACTGAAAAATTCAGCATGGAAAAGCTTATGTGGTATATTGCTTTATCCCACCTAAAAGAATAGGCCTATTAGATACCAATTAGTTCTGGATAAATACAAACAAATTCTCACCCTAGAAAAGCTTACTAGGCGTAGTACCTGAAAAAGTAGGCCTATTGAGATGGCAACTTCTTCTGCTGGAAGATTCTTCACTCCAGCTACAGTAAAGAACTTATAAAGGTGCAATGCAACTACTCCAGACACATAATAGCAGTACTCATTGTATTCATCCATTGTTTCCACCTGAAGCATGTCAACAATGTGGGTAAAAGTTCATATATAGATATTTAAAATTGGTTTCAACATTAGAAGATATCCAAATGCAATGACAAATGACTAGAAGGCCAAAAAATTCTCTATTTTGGATTTGATTATTGTCAAAAAGATGGAACTTGCTCCAATGACTCAGGACTACCAAGATACTTGGTGATGATCAAATATCTAAAAGAAAGGATACTTGGTAAAATGGTTTCCTCTATATCATAGATTTGAATCCTGAGATCAATATTATCATCCTTGCGATCAGCAAACATCACTGCTCTTGGTGAAATCCGCTCTACAAATATCAATCAATCTGAGTGTCACCCTGCGGAGTCAAAGTCTAAAGCTCAAATCTAGAATTATTAGGCTCTTAAACACCCATAGCTAGTATCTTTCCTTGGTCTCTGCGTCAAAAACCTTGAAACAGATTTGGGTTGTAATATGTTGTACACTCCTAGAAAAAGCATTTGCACTTCATTTTGGTTTGTACTGGTTACTAAAATCACCAATAATTGCATTGTTAACTAATTGGCAAAGGTCATGAGATAAAACTTGAAGAAGCAAACCTGTTTGTGAATGTATTTTGCCATTCCTGAACCTATTATTTTCGCAAGGTCCATGATAAATTCTTGATAGCTGAAAAAGTCACAGAAGAAACATTATTGATGGACGCAGACATGAAAAATATGCATAGCTCCATTGCCTTCATATTCTGAGATATGAAGAATTACCTGCTTCAAATTTGGCATGCCAAAAGGATGAGCAAAAAGTACAGCAAAATTATATTAGAAATAAAGCAAGATTATGTCTGATAGGGAAACCACTTGTGGTTGATTCAAATAAAAAAAAAGTATGTGAAATGCCGATTTGATTTCCCTAAACTACGAGATCCTCTTACTAACTTGGGTAAACAAAATCTTGTCTTTTCCACTAGATTCTTTAGAAATTCAAGGGGATCGAGGATATTACAATTGCAACAAAGGCTGATTAAACATATTTCAGAGACCTTAGCTACAAGTCAACAAACATAACTTCATTTAAGGGAAATGCATCAGATGATCAAGTTAGATGGAGTAACCTTTTATTGAGCTCCAAAAAAGCTGCCCTAACATGATGAAAATTATCCATCAAGATTTTGAAGTCTTCTGAACCACCTAGAGTAAAAGAGGCATGGAAAAATAACTATTTTTGGTAACATGATCATAAGAAAGGGAAACAGTAAAGTTCAATAGAAAAATAAATATTCATTTGAGTAGCAAACATATTTACATTGGTGTTTCGGAGAAACGTACATGGGAAACTCCAGTCATCTTCGTAAAAGTGAAGATAAAAGGACTCCAGAGCAGGTATCTTGATGTCATCTGCTATGCTCATATCATCCTCTGTGTGCATCAATAAACAAATTGAGATCAGATCAGATAATTTCTAAACACCATGGGTTCTAAATTGGCTGATTTGGGACAAGTGGCACATAAAGATAATTTGTGCATGCATCATGAAATTTTTCTTTTCCTTTATGCACATCATGAGTGATAGATGTCTGGATATACAAAAGTCCACACCTATGCCTAATCGATGAATAATTTTGTATAAGCTACCCGGAGACACTTCAAATAATAATTTCCACGAGTAGTGGTCTCGTATAGAAGATTGACAAAATCCAGATGGAAGTCAGCTGAAAAATGCCATAATTTCTTGATGCTGCATAATCACAAACGTGCAAATTGTACAGTTGGGATTTAAGAATTCCAGGATGCAAGAAACTTTGTTATAATTCAAGGCCAAATGTCTCCTCCTCACCCTTATCCTATGATTCAATCACCTGGAGTGGCAAGAAGTTTAATCTTGCCAAAAAGGCTTATCAAAACTAAAGCTCAAATTTTACTTGTGAGTCTCCCCTAAACTAGCAATCAAAATGCAAGCAAATGTAATTGGCCTTGTGTGGTAACATCAAGGATCCAGTTTTTTTCTATGAGATAATGTAAAATCTACCAAAACAGTGCATCTAAACACATCAACCACTAATATTCTTGTGGAGAAACTGGAATATGTTAGCTGTCTAAATGGTCAGAGATATTTGTGCAGCAAAGTAGACGTTATTGTACATGAGCCGCAATAAAGGAATATATAAACGATGGCAAGAGATTTACGTCATAATAAATAGGTGGACAAGGATTCAATACTCACCAATAGTATCGAGACCTCTGAGGACCAAGTAAAGGATGCAGATCTGCAGGAGTTTTAATAAAAATATATTGTTAGCATATATAGTATTGTGCACATGGCAATTGTTGGTAAATAAGGGTTATGCACAATAGAGTAAAAAGATTATACAAATGCATGTACAGGTGCTCATGAGCTAATTAAGTCTTTTTTTTTTCCCGTTTAGAAGGGTTTTCGAGATGCACGCTTTAGTAGGCATTTTCATGATATTATGTATGGATAAGTACATCATGCCCAATTCACAAAAAGGAAGAGAATTCACTATACAAGTTTCCAACACCGTTTTTTCCCCTCCAAATGTGCCATCAGAAGTGTGTTATGGAAAACAACAAAAAGTGCACCCTAGAGAAAGTGTCATGGCTGGTGTTAGTCAACAAATGACATCATAGTGACGTCATACCAGCATCATTCAGAGAAAAGATTCATTTAGAGGTAGGACTGCCATAGTCTCAACTCAAGATTTACTCAATAAACTATCAAACCAAGTCCAAACAAAAATTCAAGCTGAATAAGTTATCTAACCAAACTCGAATCAAGTTGGACTTGGCTCAAAAAGGCTCAAACTAACCATGCACACACTAACACAAACACAAAAATACAAAATTAAAAGCAAAAAGATGTACACGTAAGTTACATATCTCCCCCATCCTACCACTCAATGCCCTCATCCCACTACCACACACACGTTATCCTCAAAACCCACTCTACCTCTCCCACCACACTTTGATCTCCTACCCGTTAGTGATGCTTTGCATGAATGACTCTCTCTTGATGCTGCACGTGAACATTCCTTCTTCTTGATGCCTTGATCGATCACACCTCCCTTTGATCTCCCCCTCTCCACCATTGACCAATTCCATCATGTTGTCGTTCCATTTAACATATTTTTTTTTCTCTTTCAAATACTTTGTTTATCGAGTATACCTTGCTTACCATCTATTTATACTTTGTTTATTAAGTCCAAGCATGAGTCTCAAAAATTCAAACTTGTTAATTATTGAGCTCAACAATAGACTTGAACCTAGAAAATGTTTCTCAATGACATGGGATGTGAATGAAACCCATGTTTAAATGGAATTGAGATAATAATGCAAGTTCTTCCCTTCTGAATCCATATAGATTCGCAAGGTTCATCCATGGAGGGTGAGTCGAAGCCTTGATGGTGAGGGAAAATTCCCTAATGCATCATACGCTTCACAACTGTACCTCTTAGTCATTTAGACAATCCCAATGGTGGACCATGAAGTAAGGAACTGAGGGTTCTAAGCGGAAATCCATGTGTTCCCAATCAAATGTGCACTATACTAAATGCAAAACAACTAGTCTATGGAGGTGGAGATGGCTTCCCACAGCATATAAAAGGAAATCTCGATAAATCCCACAATCCATCTCGATCTCTTATCAAGAAAGAAAGGTGAATTCGTGGGGATCCTCCGAATGATTACCCAATGCACCTATCAAGCCATATTCTGTTAGTGCTAGAGCACCACGATCATTTATTTTTATGATAACAAAACACATGTCATTTAACATTTGCACTTTTAGTCCTAGATTTCAGGTCAATTGCAAATGTAGACGTGTTTAGACGGAATTCGAGCTCGCATCCAGGACGGATTGGAGGAGCTCGATGGAAAACAGAGGAGATTCGCGAGGAGCGATAGATTGAAGAAGGAAGGAGATGAAGAATAGGATAGATTTCCTTTTCTTGTACTCATTGTATTTTTCGTTTCTTTTATTGCTCTTTATTTTTGTTACTTAGATTTCTGTTAAAGAGCCTCAAAGTACCCTAACAGTAGTCCTAGGAACACCTGCACAAACCTAGAATACTTACGTTTTCTGTAGAGAACTTAGAAAACCAATATAGGGTTTAAGCAGTACTTCCAGACGTCTAATTCCCAAATCAGACGTCTGATAAAGTATTTTAAGACGTCTGACTGTTGTTTCAGACGTCTGATAACTATTAGGCTGGAGTTAGTACTCTGTCTGATGAAATTAGACGTCCAGACCCTAGACCAGACGTCTTAGGAGACGTCTGATGGATTTGCCAAACGTCCAATTAGTGGACCGTTGGCTGGCTTAGTGAACAGTCAAGAATGTGACCGTTAGAGTCTTATCAGACGTCCATAGGACTTTCCAAACGTCTGATAATTGACCGTTTTGCCTCGGCAGACCCAAAATCTCTTCTCAGAGATTTTCTAGCCGTTGCAACGTTTGGAAAATCCATTCCCACGAAAAAGTAGGTTTCCAGACGTCCAGACATAGTGCCAAATGTCCTATATGTCGTCTGATGGACTTGCACTAGAACCCTGTTTAGATCTTATCCAAGTCAGGAAGAGACCGGCCCAAAATCAGAACTCTGACCTTGAAATCAGACGTCTTAAAGTGGTCTTCCAGACGTCTGATGCAAGAATTAGACGTCTGATAAGCCTGTCAGAGCAATGATTGTTCCTGATTTCGGGCTGATTCTCTTGGGCTTTGTTCCCAACGGCTATAGAACATTTCCTAAGCCTTCCAAAGCCTTCCTAAGGCCTCTATAAATAGAGGGGAACCTTTGCAACACACACACTTAGAGACACCAAGATACACAAGAAACACTTTGTAATACACTTTCCACTCTCTTGTGTCCTAGCTAGCTCTTGCTCTCCAAGCTCAAGTTCCTTTCTCTTGAGAGCATCAAGCTGTTGCGCACCCGCTCTCCCGCCGTTGTTCACGAGAGCGAAGTTGCGCCGTCGCGTGGCTCACGCACCGCGTCATCAACTCAACGCACTCCTTGCAAAGGGGAGTTTCCTAATTCCTATAGAAGCTTAGGTTAAAAATTACTTTGTTGGCTCTATAGGTTTATTTGTTCTATTTTATCTTTGTTATTCGGTTGGGTATTCGCTTTGCGAATTCCCGTCTCCTTCGCGAGACAAAATCCTTCTCGTGGAGAGAAGGAGTTGAGGTACGCTACCCTCGTTTAAGTAGCGTGGTTGTATTGGGGTTGAATCACCCTCATTTAAAGTGATTCGGTTTAGTGGATTTTGATCAACTTGGTTGATCGGGAAATCCTAACTCGAGAGGGTTAGGTGGTGGTTTTCACCCGATTTGGGTTTCCACCTAAAAATACTTTGTACTTGTGTGATTGCTTATTTGTGAGATTGTTTACTATTTTAATTCCGCATTTTTATTTTACGTCACACTGATCTCACCCCCTCCAAGTAAGGAATTACATATTCAACCCACACAAGACCTTAGAAGAGCCTTGAATCCCTTAGAAAGTTAGAAGAAATGGAACAATTGTTCTTTATGATCAAGATGAACTATCCCACCCTGACAAATTGTGTTGGATAGGCCCTTTCGGGAGAATCCCTAGTAACTTCATACATACATGGTCAAGGGTTGATTACAAGTTGCCTCATATCCTCTTGAGTGCTTTGGAGCCCTTGGTTCCTGATCAATTGGAAGAAATGACGAAATAAGGCTAAAAGATTGGGCCGGAAGTCTTTCCAACCGGATATTTGTAGTGAGGTCAAGATGGCTGTTGACCTAAGGGGTTTGACTTCATCTTTGTGCTTTCTAGTCTTCCATCCAAATGTTTATTTTATTTTCTAAAAATTGCCCCATACTTTCTAACAAGTTTTTGTCATGTCATTTATTGGATTGTGTACCAAATAACTACCTAGGAGGTTGGATCATCCTTGGATTACGAGCATTGGTCGTCGAATCATCCTCAAAGTGGTGGGAGTCATTCCTCGCTGCAAATCATCAAGATCGATGTCCTTCTAGAAGCTATACAGTGTGCCTATTTAAGGAGATTAAGAGCAACTACCCAAAGGCATCAAAGTATGCTTCCTTTCAATACTATGGATAACATAAAACAATAAAGTATTCGCTATTGTAATTACTTTTTCTACTTGACACACAATAAAATTTAAGTATTAGATTTCCTCTCCAAATGTGCTTCTCACTTCTAGATGGAATCTGATAAAAATTGATGTGTCTCGCATGATTGTTGTTGCTCTTTCTCTTCTTCTACATATCCTACCTTCTTACCAATAACTTCCCTACCTAAAGTGCTCTTAGGCCCCAACACTCCATTAGAAAAGGGTAGCTATCCCTAAAATCAAGTATGAAAGGCATAGCAAATCTTAATAACAAAAAAATTAATAAAAATTGATGTGTCTTGCGTGATTGTTATTGCTCTTTCTCCTCTTTTCGCATCTCATACCTTCTAACGGATAGCTTCCCTACCTAAAGTACTCTCAGGCCCCAACACTACGTTGGAAAAGGTAGCTGTCACTAAAATCAAGTTGAAGGGCATAGCAAATCTTAATAACGAAAACTTATCAAGCCTAAGTCAATTTTAACTTATCAAGTCTTAGCCTACATAGAGTCAAGCTTGGTTCATTGGGCTCAATGGATGGTCACATTCGAAGGTTTGTATATTTTCTTGGCAAATTATACTTGACATTTCTTGCCATCATTTTCAAATCCCTTATTGATGTGATAAGAATGGAACAGAATAATTCAAATTTTGCGATGATGATGTAAATGTTAATGTAAAAAATTATGTAAATGATTGTGATCGTGAATTTTTTTTTAATATATCTTCCTTTTATATTAAAAAAGTACTTACACATATATTGTAGAATTTATCACTGTTGAAATAAAAAATAAATTACTTTTATACAGGTGCAAACCACTTAAATTATCTTTGAAATTATTTTACACCGATGCAAAATCATTTTTCGCCAGTGTAATCTTATTTTGCATTGATGCAAGATTACACCGATGTAAAATGAAATTTCAAGTGTTGCTTCACCTATGGCAAGTGATTTTACATTTGAAAAGTGATTTTTTACCTTAGAGTTTAGTATTTAGTGTTCAAGGTTTAGGTTCTTTAAACCCTAAGGTGAAAAATCAATTTTCATACGTAAAATCATTTTCTATAAACTTAAACTCTAAATCTTAAATCCTAGATCCTAAACCTATAGGTCAAAATCACTTTACATCATTAATAAACCACCAGATCACTTTTGGAATAATTTTGTACTGATGCAAAATGAGGTTGTACCTGTACAAAGATACTTTAAAATAAATACCTTAGAATAATTTATCACAGTATAAAATCACAAAAACTAATTTATTACCAATGTAAAGTAATTTATCACCGATACAAAGTTATTTATAATATGTATATTTTAATTCAAAGTGATATGATTTTTTTTAATAAAATAAAATCCACCACATAACAAATATTATATTCTTTTATTTTTTATATTAAATATCAATTAATAGAACTCACATTTATATCACCTTACATTATTTTTTACATTAACTTTTACATATTTATTGTTTAAAATAAAAAATCAAAAATCATATTCGAGAATGAAGACAGGAGAAGAAAAAAGGAGGAGGAAAAAAAAAAAAAAAGGCAAGGAATGACAACCAGCACATGTATATCATTTTATCTTAGAGGCTATGCGGCAAATCGTTCTGGTAATATTGATTTCTTTTGGAAAATATAACCTCAAAATAAATTATTTTTTAGTGAAATATCAAGGAAAAAAGGTCATCTTGATCGTAGTGCTACTAATCTGCTTCCGATGCTTGAAACCAAAAGCTATCGATCTCAATATAAGCCTGATATATAATTGTTAAAATGAAGTTGGTTTCTAACCGAGACAAGCCATTAATCACTCTTATTTCCAACCCAAAGAATTCAATCTCCAAGATTAACACACACAACCAAAAAGAGATACAAAAATCATTAAAAAAATAAAACCTGTAATTACTTATATGCATTGCTTTGATAGAAGGGATTCGTCCAAGCCACCACACCACATACCGACTACACCTCTGCCACACGTACCTAAGTTAGGAATTAGGGAATATCGTAATCATTACTTTTTAGTCCCATCTGTCACTTTTTTTTTTTTTTTTTCTTTTTCGGTTACGTAGATCGTAAGAGGTAAAAATTTTTTAAATCTATTAAAAGATTTAACTACTTATAAAATACTATTTAATATATCCATCAATTCTTTTTAATTTCAACGTAAATTCCTATACCACTACACATCAATTACCTCCTAAATTGATAGGATAAACCCCCCAAATTCAGCAACGATGTTGCCATAAACAATCACAGCTGGATTGATGTGGTTGACTTTCCCAATCTACGAAAATAATTCAATATGATAAGAATTTTAAATCGGCGGCTGAGAGCAATTGCGTTACGGATCATGCTTCATTGAAGATGTAGAAAGTTCAAACGGAGAAAGGTAGTCATGGGTTTAAAAATACAAGAAAAAAATAGACCGTCGGCAATGGGTCATGTCTCTGCAGCAGGCGAGCACCCAAAACCTTGAGATTGAGCATGATTAAACTGACGAGAGTCGATGATCAGCTCGAGTTGGAGGCTCATCCGAATTCTAATATTGGTTGCAATATCTGTACTTAGGAAGTGCCCTTTTGGGTCGATAACCTACCTTTTCTGCATTGCTCAAAAGAAATATCACTTCTAAGAGAAAAACTTAGCATAGCTATACTATGAAATAGCTACCAAATGGGAAATCTTTTGACAAAAAGGAGCTGTTGGTCAATGTGTTTGCTTTCTGGTCTAAAAGGAGTTCATATCTACCCTCGTCCGAAAACCCAAAAAATTAAAAAAAAAAAAAAATCAGAAACGGCAAAAAGATCGAATAGCGGAAAAATGACATGATAAAGTGTTGGAAATGACTACTTTTGAGTCTTCATTTCCCCCTCCTCTCACACACGCGCGCACACACACGAAATGGTGTATGACACACAAGACTAGTTTACGAAGGAATATTTCAGAGATGTGTTGTTGGCTTTGGGTGCGCATGAACGTGGATGTATGTACGTGCAAATGGATGTTAAATTTTAAATTTATGTGAATTAGTCATGAGTACTATAACATTGTTCTGCATAATTAGATTGGAGTTATATCACCAACGTATTGTATGCACGTGCAAAAGTTACAAAAATGATATGTATGAAAGATTATGGACAAATAGCCCACCACCACGTGCGCACGTACACACACGGACAAAAAAGTCATTTAAGTGAACAACTAATACGATTCTATGATGTCCCCATTCTAAACCCATAGAATAGAACCTTTTTAAACCACAAGACTGATCATCCTCAGAAGCCCCGTCTTGTTTTATAACATTGGTCCAACATTTCAAACATTGCATCCTGATGATTTCACACCAAGCAAAGACCTTGAGAAGCTAAAGGGAGCAAAATAAATCGCCAGACAAGGCCTAGGATTTAAGACTTGCAGATAGGAAGAGCAAAACATGCTACCAAAAACAAAGTGCTTGATTCATTCATGTTATAGTTCTCATACGACGAAGAAGAAGCTCCATGAACTTCAAGGCTCAAGATAGAAATCTATAGAAAACTACCATGATCAGTTACCAAACCATACTTGTAACGCCATCCAAACTCCATGGACAACTATTGATCCGTGTGCATGCGTATGCATAGGTAGAAAGATAGATAGGTAGATAAAGGAGAGAAATCTAACCGCGTCACGAAGATGATCATGTCCTAGCTGATAGATGAAGAATGCGAAGCTTCGCGAGACTTTAGTGAGCTGAGAATAGCAGAAGGCCCAATGAAGCTCCTTTGGCATCCTCTTCTCCACCTCCATCACTTCCTTCCTCAACTTCAACAGAGGGTACAACTCTCTTGGGTTATTCAACACCTCACTTAGCATATCCATTTCTGCCTCCCTTCCTTACCGTTTCTCCCAAGCTCCCTCGTCTCGATCTCCTTTAGGAATCTCTCTCTGTGAATACATCCTTTGTGTGTGTGTATATATATATATATATATATTTTTTTTGACGGAATAATCGATAAGTGACTAATATTATAAAGAAAATTGGTGTTTGTGGGGAATACACGAGCCCCCACATTTCTTTTGCTATGTATGACGTCGACAAGTACGTAATTCCAGAGCTCTCTCAACAATTGTTTTAAGTTCAACTATGGCCCTTGAAAATTTTGAGTTTCTTTAAACCTTTGAATAGATAGGATCAGTACGGTTCCTTCTCCGCAAATGACAAATTGAAGACCTAGAGATTGTTACAGTCACCAATAGCTCACATCTAAGGAAAACGAAACTTTGCAAATCGAGGGTCTTAATAGTAGTTATCCACATCATCGAGGGCCAGAAAGAAAAATAAACAACGAAGAATGGTACATATGTGGATTGGTGGGTAGGTGCGCTTGTGTTGATGGTGGACCGTCACGTGGATGCAATTGGATTTCACCGAGAGATACGTGCAAGTAACCAAAACAGAAATGGTTCTTTCCATATCCATCCTCAACTCTGCCTCAATCCACCCGTAAATTTGAGGATTTTGATGGATGTAATTTCCTGTTCCAAGTATTTTGCTCCTCGCTTGCTATAGATCCCGTCATTTTCAACATATTAAACTTATTTTTAGAATCTCGTACGTATTACGTACGGAATTATCATATCAAAATTAATGATCGGTAGGAAAATTATTTGGATTGGATCTACACCACCACACCTTACTCTTATTATTCCTCTCTTGTACCAAATGATCGGTGGTCGACGATTTCAATCGTGGCCGTCCACGTAATTAAGATGGAGGCAACGACAAGATTGGCTACTTAACGTGGTGGTCGAGGTAATCTTGATTCTTTATTGGTCAATCTTAGGTGAGAAGAGAAGCTTTCTTTTTTTTTTTTTATTTTTAAATCAAAGTATCATTTCTCTTTTGAAGAAAATTTTAAAAAAAAAAGTACGCGGTGGTCGAGGTAATCTTCTCTTTTTTTTATTTTTAAATCAAAGTAGCAACATTTACGTGGAGGGTATGTCTTCTTTCTATATCAATGATTTTAACTAGATAATTTAATTTTATATCAATGAAAATTATTCTTTTATAATTAAAATTTTATTTCTTTTAGATAAAAATTATTTTTTAAATAAAAAGTTATTTTTCATCTATAATTAAAGATCAAAGTACATCAATATATTTTAATGGTTAAGTTAAAAATTATTTTTTAAATTTTAACTAATATATTTTAATTTTTTCACATGTGATGAGATGACTAATGAGTTGCGAACGGTGCACACAATTTTTTATATCCGTGCATGCACGAGTGAAGGGTCGCCAAGTCACGACGCAACTTTCCCTGGTCAAGTCCCTCTGTTTCTTTTCCAGAAAAGCAGAAAACAGAAAGGAAATTATATTCTGTCTATCGCACGTGAATATGGTAACTTCTGCTACTCGTCAGAGGCATCGATGATCTCTTGACCGATCATCGATCAAATGCTTGGGATAGTTTATTCGACGATATCCTTCAATAGTATTGATTAGGTTAGGACTTTGATGATCTGTTAATATGTAAAAGTACCATACCAAAAGCCCGAAGTCAGAATCAATCTGGATATGGCAGAAAAGCTACACCGATAAGAGCAAACGCAAGTACCATGCGGTTAAGTTTGCAATATATTGACCTTTTGAGTTCAAATATATATCACTTTCAACATCTTTTTAGTGATTGCAAATAAATTTCTATCCAATTTTATTTCGAAGTCGTGTTAAGTAATATAGTTTTTTTTTTTTTTTTTCAAACTGCAACGTTTTTCACAGGAGTTTCGTATTGCGTTCAGTTTATCGCCGTGAGAATGATTTGGTTAGGTTTTCCCTGCGAAGTTTTTCTCCCGCAAGCGACCGTTCAGACCACTCGAAGGAGCAAAATCCTGTTTGGCTTCTTACCGTGTGACGTAGTTTCCATTCAATTAAATTGCTATGAGATACAATATTCAAAGAACTCATTTCTCGCTGTTGGTAAAATAATGAAAAATAACATCTTCTCTCGTAATAAGTGGGGTCAGTTACCATGATTCTTTTTCTTTCACTCAGATTTATTCTTTAACTCCGTCTGCGTTGACTCTTTTACACCTTTTTATTATCAATCCCAAGTCCAAGCATAGGAGATAACCGACGATCTACGTGAAATTTATCGAATCTTTAAATAAAGATCAAAGCAGACAACTGTTGAAATATTTTTCTCACGCTCTAATTACAATAGTTCAGGGACTAACCGGTTAAAATGGATCTTGATCGCAAAAACAAGAAACAGTCGACCATGAGAAAAACAATAAGCCAAGCCCAGTTCAATGGAAATCAATTCCATGGTATCTGATAATATCACGGGAAACCAAACCAGACATGGATTCGTCTTTTCAAGGCTTTTCCAATATAATTCACCATATCCACCCCAATCCTGTACGGCAACCCTTATTCCACCCACTATCCCTCATCCCAACGCTACCTTAAGAGTTAGTTTATTGAGCAAGTTAACCTTTCAAAAAACACAAACAAGCACTAACCCCTATTTCAACTTTACTAACATGGATTAACTAACCCGCATTGTAAACTAACCCTAACTGAAATCAATCCTTAACACCAATTTTATTAACAAGAGTTCTAAGAGGTGTTAGAAAATAAGTGTTAACTTCATAACTCCCTCACATCAAAATCTTACTTAGAAACTGGTGTTAGAATTAATATAAGTAAAAACCACAAGAGTTAATATCATAATTTAATATTAATTCAAATAAAACGAAACTGATGTTAACACCACTCTGCAAGTAAACAAAAGCGATAGTTAGCAACAACTTCACATTTCTTAACACAAATGTCCCAACCCTCAAGTAAACTAACCTTAGAATCTTTCTAAAATGTATTTTTATGTTAGCAATTCTGTAGATTTATTCAGTTAGTTCACCAACATCAGTACAATCAACATCATTGCAATGAATGCCATAATTTTACAAGGAACATCAAAACTCTTAGAAACCACGTGGCAGCTACTGAACATTAAAGCCCGCTAAGAAGTTACAAGCCTATATTTCTTTTCCCCAACCATGGGCAGAAAAAAGATTTGAGAACAATACGATCAACATGCAGGGGGGCATATTTGATGCACCAGTCATAATGGCAATAATTAGGGTGTTGTCTAGCATTTACACCAATGGCTACAGGTTAGAACCTCTGAAAGCTTTCACCTGATGCCACAGAGATGCTAAAAGTGGGTACCCGAGACTGCATTCGCAGAGGTCCCTTGTTGGCTGGAAGGCAATCTTGGGCTGGCTGTCATGCTACTACCACCAGCAAACATGTTGGAGATTGTCTGAGCATTCCCCACTCCAGATAAACTTGCTCGAGGACTTTGAAAGGCCTGAAAGCAAAATGATATCCTAAGCTTAGATACGCGGATCTAAATATAACACCAGTCGAACTTGAAATCTGCCGATAGTCACTAGGTCAAGCCCACAGCCGAAAAAGGAACACAGGATTTTCAATATCAGCAAATGACGAATTTTCTACAACAATCCATACTAGTTGAAAGGATGCAACTCTTTCCTCCATCCAGCAAACATTATCACGCAACTCTGTTTGTTCTTTTTCAAGGTCAAATAGAAAAAGAGCTTGATGAACCAGTAATAGTGAGGTATGCTCCACACCTGAGTTAAACTTTCGTTGAGTTGCTGTCTAGTATAATCCAATCAGTTTTTTATCTGCATCTTGGTTAAATACAAAAATCATCATTTCCCACAAGACAAGTTATGCCCGGATAACTTCAGTATACTCATGAACTCAAGGTAGTGGACATCATCCAGGCAAGTTATGGTAGAAGCTAAGCAAAAATACATAAAGCAACTACTCTAGATTGATAATCAAGTTCTGAAAGTGAACCTCTGAAGATGTGCAACAGATAATGGGGAGCCCAAAACATGTTATGAGTAAAAGCCCAGGTAAAGGGAATATGAAAAAGTTCTATGTGAAAGAGTGAATGGATTTTCTATTGATGATTACTGAGTTCCGCTGAAAAGAGCCATGAAGTGGCCTGCCAAGTGAAGCTGAAGGAGATGCACAAGGCATTTGTTGTAGATGTCCCTGTGAATGTTGATTCAACTCTGACTCCCCTCCAGGGTCAATGCCTGTACTGACATCTACAGACAACCTGGGCACAACATGTCTACCAGCAGGTCCTTGGTCAAAAGAAGCTTCTGCTGGAAAAGGAAGGGAAGAACGAGAAGCACCAGACTGCATCATAATTTGCCTCTTCATTTCCTCTTCTGCATTGAGAATCTAGTGGAAAATCAAGGCAGTCATAAAAAAAACTCTGCAAAACTGAAAAAAAGTACATATAGATAATCAATAAAAATAAAATCCGTGCTATCAAGGCACGCCTAACCCCCAAGATGAGGTAGCACGAGGCCCTAACACCTCACCAGGCCTCACATTGTCTGATTTGCCTGATGCGCTGCCTAGGCAAGCGCCTAGGCCAAGGCATTAGTCGTCCCGAGCGAACGTGTGAACCAAGTTTATAGGTTTTTCATTTTTTAAATACTTTGATTTTAATTTCTTTTTACCTAATTATTGAATACCCTTTCTTAGTTAAATACACACATATGAATGTATACACACATATCCAAGAAAAAATTGGATTAGGCAGGTTGCAAGTGAATGATGAGGATTTCATTAGCAAGGAGGCAGTTGGCAAGGCTGTTGCTGACTTCTACAGAGAGTTCACTGGGAAAAGGTGATGTAGAGGGTAAAGGTGGATGGGGCTAGACGCGCCAAGGACTGGGGAGGTGTAGGCTAAGGGACTCATTGTTACCTTTACTAAGGAGGAGGTGTGGAGAACGGTTTGGGGGTTGAATGCAAATGGGTGCCCCGACCCTGATGGCTTTCCGTATACTTATATAAGGAGTTTTGGTCGCTCCTCAAGGATGATGTCTTGCATGCGGTAGCTGAGTTTTGCGGTGAAAACTAGGGGTTCAACAAGCTTAATAAGTTCTTTTTGTTTCTGTTGCCAAAGAGGTATGAGACAGAGGCTATTGAGGATTTTAGATCCATTGCTCTATCCAACACTATCTACCTGATTGTGACAAAGGCTCTGGCGAATAGACTTAGGGGGGTGTTGTCAGGGGTGGTCTCCTGGTTGTAGACAACTTTTGTGTCAAGTAGAAACATCCTCGATGGTTACATTACAACATCAGAGATCCTAGCTTGCTCGAAAAGAGAGAAGAGGACGACGTTTCTGTTGAAGGTGGATTTCATAAAGGCTTATGATTCCATCTAATGGTCCTTCATTTGGCCATCCTTACTTAAAAGGGGTTTCCCACCTCTTTGAGTCGAGTGGATGAAGCGATGTGTTACTACAACCTCGTTCTCAATCCTTATCAATGGTAACCCAACAGGGGGATAGATATAGTCGAGGAGGGGTGTTAGGCAGGGTTGCCCCCTTGCACTGATGTTTTTTGTTTTAGTTGCTAATGCCTTGACCAAATCGTCAATCAAAGCACGTCAAAGGGACCTGATCAAAGGTTTCTCATTAGATGATGCATCAGTGATTCATATGCTCCAATACGCTGACGATACTCTATTCTTCATAGAAGGTGCTGAGACGAAGGCAAGGAGACTTCGCATACTGTTGGATTTGTTTGAGGAAGCCTCAAGGCTCCAGATTAATTTCTCCAAATCTTCATTTATTCCTTTCCAGATGATGGCAAATGAGTCAGCTTGGCCCTTCAGGAGGGAACTTTGCCTCTTGGGTATTCAGGTCTCCCCCTTACAAATAGAAAGACCTCTGTCCAGGATTGGACTCCCCTGGTAGAGAAGATTGAAAGGAGACCGGCATGTTGGGCACCTAGGCTCCTCTCTAACAGAGGAAGACTGGTGATCCTCAAAGAGGTGTTGTCCTCCATGTCGTCTTACTTTGCCGCCATCTTGAAGATACTGCAGCAGATCAGAAAGAAGATTTTGGGTTTGATGAGGAACTTATTTTGGATAAACTATGGAGCGAGCGAGAAAGGGTCAAGGTTGGTGGTAGAGGAGGAGGTGTGCAAGCCCATGAAAGGTGGGCTCGGTGTTAGAGAGCTTAACAAAATGAATGACAATTTCCTAACAAAGTGGATTTGCAGGTTGCTTAGGTGTGGTAGGGGATTAGTGGAGGTCTTCAGAACTTGTTATAGTGGCCCGAGGCATTGGAACCTCTTGTTGTCTCCCCCAAGGGCCTTCTCACATTTCCTTAGAGGCCTCTTGCTAGTGGCACATAGTGTGCAGAGTTTCTTTGTTCTAATGATTGCGTCAAGGAACGTGTTCAGATTCTAGTTGGATGACAAGACAGGGCAGGGAAGACTTTGTGAGAGGTTTCCTAGACTTTTTGCTTTGGCCAGAGATAGAGTTCTGGTGGCTGACATCTGGGAGATTTTTTTTTTTTGAAAAAGGAAAGGGTAGTTATCCAGAGTGATAACTACCCAAAACCATATAAATTAGAAACAAACAAAAACAGTATTACAACAGGCAGACACCAGGGTCCCCCACTCACAAAGAATCAGCCCAAAAAGAAAACAAAGAGTCAATAGACTCAACAAAATTCTCAATGTAAGGTTTCTGGCCCCGGAAAACCACCGCATTTCTGCCCAACCAAACTCCCCAAAGGACTGCCAACGGCCTGGCTTTCTCCTTTGTACGGAAAACAAACTGACCGCCAACACCACCTCCACTTCTGAAACTATGCCAGAATTCCTCAAACAGCCGATATTCCCACCACCTCCCACCCATTATGTCCCAAATCTGCATCACAAAAGGGCAAGCGAAAAAGAGATGGTCAACGTCCTTCTCACCACCCCCACACAAAGAGCATACCTTACAATCTCTAGGAGCACACTTTACCCTCCACACCTTAGTCACCAGCCTTCTCCTCCTGAGCAGCCAGGCAAAAATCTTGACTTTCAGCGGACACGCAGCTTTCCAAATCTGTCTGCAGTCCCTTATCAGATCCAGCTCCACCTCTGGACCACCAGCGGACAACCTCCTATATGCGGCCGCAACCGAAAACTCACCTTCATCCCAACCAAACATGTTTGTACCAGCCATCGGATGCAGTCCCTCCAACTCAACAAGTAAGGTCTGAAAATCAAACATTCTCGCATCTGATAAACTGCTAACGAAGTGCGGGCACCACCCATTCTCCCACACCTCAGCCACAGACGCCATCTTGTCCTGGGATAAGGCAAACAGTCTCTGAAATCTTCTGCAAAGCGCTCCATCACCGGTCCAATCATCCTGCCAGAACCTGAAAATCTCCCCTGCTCCCAACACAGGGACAAAGCAGTTCCTCACCCTAGGGACCACCGTCGACAAGCCTTTCAGAAAGTAAGAAGCATCCCTAGGCAGAGACACCAGGAGATCCCAACGCATCGGACAGCCATACGCCGTCTCAAACACCTTGCCCAACAAATCCCCCCTTCCTCCCAACAGGCACCCCACCCATTTCGCCAACAGACTGTCATTTGATCTCCCCAGATCCCTCACACCGAGCCCCCCGTCTTTCAGCGGTCTACAGACCTCCTCCCAAGCAACCAACCTGGCACCCTTTCCACTCGTCCCTTGATTGGACCAAAAGAAACTTCTCATAGTTCGCTCAATCTTTGCAATCACTTGTCGAGGCATCTTCAGTACCGAAATGAAATACGACGGCATCGCCGACAGAACCGCCTTGAGCAAGACCAACCTCCCTCCTCTAGACAGAAGCCTGGACGCCCACCCCTCCAACCTCCCAACCAGCCACTCCACCAGGGAGGCCCAATCTCTCACCAGAATCCTCCCATCCGACAATGGCAGGCCCAAATATTTAATCGGAAGTTTACCCTGCTCCGTGCCAAGACCCAAACTACATCCCCTCGCCTCTGTCTCAGTCATGTTGAAAGGGATAAACTCCGACTTAGCCAGGTTTATCTGCAATCCAGACACCTCACCTAGTAAGAAAACAAGGAACCTCAACCTTCTGGCCTCCTTTTCTCCACCTTCAATGAAGAAGATCGTATCATCCGCATACTGGAGCAGTGGGACGCTCGTCCCATCCCTCAAGGAGAAACCACTCACCAACTGACTCTCACACGACCTCACCGCCCTAGCAAGAGCATCCACGGCAATCACAAAGAGCATCGGGGCCAACGGACAACCCTGCCTCACCCCCCTCCTAGGTTGAATCCAACCCCCAGCTAGGTTTCCGTTGATAAGAACCAAAAAAGACGTCGTGGTGACACACCTTTTCATCCATTCAATCCACATCGGCGGAAACCCCCACCTCATCAAAGACGCCCAAAGAAACGACCACTGGATCGAGTCGTAATCTTTGCTGAAATCAACCTTCCATAAGAAAGCTTTCTTCTTATCTCTTTTCCAAGATGAGAGGATTTCCGAAGCCATCACAAAACCCTCCAAAATATTCCTGCCAGGAACAAAGGCCGTCTGCACCGGGTCTATAATCCCACCCAGCATCCTCAATCTATTCGCCAGAAGTTTCGCCACCACCAGGTAGATAGCATTCGAAAGAGTTATCAGTCTGTACTCCTGAATCTCCTCAACACCCTCCCTCTTAGGTAATAAGAACATATAGAACCTGTTCAGCCTATTGAAACCCAGGTTGCCCATTCTAAACTCTTGCACCACTTGCATTACATCTTCCTTCACCACTGGCCAGAACTCTCTGTAAAAGGCAACCGGAAAGCCATCCGACCCTGGACATCCATCCGCGTTCAACCCCCAAACCGCCTCACGGACTTCATCCTCCCCAAACGACCCCGTCAAGAGTTCAACGTCTGTCTCCCGGATCTGTGGGATCCCAGATCCTAACCACCTCCACCTTCCCCCCCGTCTCCACCCCGTAAAATCTCTAAAATAACTCGCAGCTGCCTCTCCCACCGCTTCCCTTCCCACAAACTCCTCCCCATCTACCACCAATCTGTCAATCCAATTCCTTCCCCTACCCGACGCAGCCATATGAAAAAAGCGGGTGTTGGAATCACCTTCCTTCAGCCACTTTTGCCTAGATCTCACCCTCCACTCCACCTCCGCTTTCTGGTCTTCCTCTTGAATCACCTGAATCTGCCTCGCTCTGTAAACCCTGTCATCTTCTGAAAGAAGCCCAACATCCTCTGCCCTGTTCAGTCGTGTAATCGCAGCAAGAGCCTCCTCTTTCTTCCTCCCGTGTTCCTTCCTAACCTGTTTGATGTGAGTCTTCAAGAAAGATCTCAATACCTTCAGTTTCGCTTCGAGTCTGGCAACCGCCGATCCATCTGCCTGAAACGACTTTCATCGTTCCTCAATCAAAACCCCTAAAGCCCTTCTCCATGAGCCACGCTTTGTCGAACTTAAAGTAAGTGCCATGCCTCCATTCCTCGTTCGACGCCCACAGCAAGGGGGTGTGATCCGAGAACGGGCGCTCCAAAGGCCTAACCTCCGCCAGCGGGAATAATTCTGCCATCGCCGTCGAAACCAGAAATCTGTCAATACGGGATCGCTGTCCTCCAGAATTCCTCCAAGTGTAGAGACAGGACGACGGAGGCATATCAACCAACCCCTGGTCTGCCACAAAGTCTGCAAACGCCTCAGAGCCCCGGTCCAAACCTCCTCGATCGCCCGGTCTGTCTTCAGCCCGCAGAGTAACGTTAAAGTCACCACCAATCAACCAAGGAACCCCCTGGAAAGCTGCCGCAATCTAGTTCAGATCTTCCCATAAGACTTATCTACTCCGACCCTCCGTCGGGCCATAAACCGAGGAAAAGAGCAAGCACGTGTCGTCCCGGCGTCTCTGAAGTCTGACAGTGACTACATGGGATCCAACCAGAGTGTCCAGCAAGGAGAATTCCTCCTCCCTCCACCCCACCGCAATTCCCCCCACACTCCCAACCGCATCCAGGACTAGGAAGCCCCCACAACTCCCTCCCCCCACCTCCCTCCACAATCTTCCATTACAGCTCCCCCACTTCGTCTCTTGGAGAAAAACCACATCAGGCCCCCATCTCTAAATATACCCTCGCAAAACAGCCCTTCTCGACGGGTCATTTAGACCCCTCACATTCCAGGACAGGACCTTAGTCATGAGGTCATCCGGGAGTCGCCTCCAGACATCAACCGTCTAAACCCCATCATTTCCGCCACATGGTCCTCCTCTTCTATCAACAGACAATGGACCTTCTGGCTCCCCTCACCACCTCATACCTTACCTTCTCGCCCCGCAATCTCTAGACCGCCTATAGTCAGCAGCTCCCCGTTGCCACCATCAGCCCCCAGCAGCCCAGCTCCGTCCCCTAGCGGCCCAGCCGCCTCAATAGTCTTCTTCTCCGCCCTTGCAGCCACCAGCCCCCCTGCATCTGCCATCAGCGCATCTGCCACAGCATCTGCCACCACTGCATCTCCACTACTGCACCTGCCACCAGCGCCCGCCACCTCCACCCTGCCATCTGCAGCTGCCTCGTCCCCACCTGCATCTGCCATCTGCCGCCCCACTGCCACCTCCGGAAACGACAGGCCTCCACCGCCGCTAACTTCGCCGCCACCCCCAGCAGACGCCATCGCTGGTGACCCGGCTCCACCTGGCGTACCCAGCCCCTCCGACGACCGACGTCGGTCGACCCCAGCCACCCCCCCAGACGGGGTCTTCCAAGCCAAACCCCTACGATACGACCACCGCGGCCGGTAGAAGTCTCTACGATCCGGCCCCCCTGCATCTGCCATCAGCGCATCTGCCACAGCATCTGCCACCACTGCATCTCCACTACTGCACCTGCCACCAGCGCCCGCCACCTCCACCCTGCCATCTGCAGCTGCCTCGTCCCCACCTGCATCTGCCATCTGCCGCCCCACTGCCACCTCCGGAAACGACAGGCCTCCACCGCCGCTAACTTCGCCGCCACCCCCAGCAGACGCCATCGCTGGCGACCCGGCTCCACCTGGCGTACCCAGCCCCTCCGACGACCGACGTCGGTCGACCCCAGCCACCCCCCCAGACGGGGTCTTCCAAGCCAAACCCCTACGATACGACCACCGCGGCCGGTAGAAGTCTCTACGATCCGGCCCCCCTCCACTCCTGTCGTCGCCCCCCCCCCCCCCCCCCCCCCTCCGCCAGTCGTGTCCTGTCCAGCCACACCCTTCTCCACTCGAATCAGATCAGCCAAAGGGTGCCTCGAGTCCTCTGCAGCAACATCCCGCCTCTCCTCCGCAGAGATCCGGTGGCGCGGAGTCGCCCGCGCAAGAAAGCCCGACCCAGCAACATCGGGGCCCTCAGATTCCGTAACCGGGTCACGCACACCCGACCCGGGTCCGCCAGCCACCACTCCTTCAAAGCCAGGACTCGAAGCAACGCCGCCAGCACATCCGCAATCAGCGGAACCACCCGGCCTCAACGCTGCATTCACCTCCCTCGACCCCTCTGCAAAGGTCGCAGCGACCCTCCGCATTCCCGCCCCTTCGTCTGCCATTGATTGCGCCATGGAAATCGCAGCCGCCTCGCGATCCCCGCCGCAATCTTCGCCACGACCCTCAACCTTCCCGAGGGCGGTCCGACCCTACTCCGCCCGCCCGCCGCTACCGCCTCCACACACTGCCACCGCTCCGCCACCCACCACCTCAGCAAAAGACCTAGGGATCTCGGGACCCCAGGAAACACAGAGGAGCCAGGCGGAGCTACCCCACCTGAGCACCGACCTCTCCACCAACCGCTGCCCCGACCTCATCTCCACCCACACCTCAACCAGCGACAGATCAGCCGCCTTCAGGCCGAGACCCCCGCATCCGCGTAACCTTGCAAAAGGGGCAACCACCGCGGCCACCACCTCCACCGTGCAGAGGAAAAGCAGGATCCCCTTAATCAAGACCCTCCTCCTCACGCCTGCCGGCGGTCTCTCCGCCAAAGCTCCATCAGACCTGACCGGCCACTGGCATCTCGCCACACCACCAACACACCGGAGCACCCTGAAAACCACCCGCCTCAACTCCACGCGGCTTAGTCCCAGCACCACCATCCACCCGCCTCCCAGGGAGGCCACCCTCAACCGACCTCCGTCGATCCCCAAGTAGGCGGCGACCACCTCCCTCAAGGCTTCCACCTCCCCCGACCCCTCCAAAACCACCGCCACCAGCGCCGACGACAGCCTTCCTTCCAGCGCGCCCATCTCTTCCGACCACGGCGCTTCGACCTCCACGAGGGGCACTCCCTCCGGAGGGGACGGATGTGTCTCCCCTCTCCCCGAGATCCCTACACCCGACCTCCGCCGCCTACAGCTCGACCTCCGATGACCCAGGGCGCCGCACCGCAGACACCGCACCGGGTCCCTGCACACTGCCGCCACGTGCCCCTCACCAAGGCATTTGAAGCATTTCACCGGAGCCACAACCTTCCTCGAGCTCCTGCCCACCACCGTCCAGCCCAGGCCAAACCTCCCCGCCCCCGTCGCCAGACCTCTCTCTCCCTCTCCCTCTCTCATCTCCCGTGAGCCCGGGCCAAACCCCCAATAATTTTGATTTAGGACAAAGTAAATTTTAGCACTCTCAAAGGCAGAGTGCATGAAAAGTTTCTATCCTCAAAATTTAGGATTTATTTACAAATCAAAGGCCAATTCATTTGCCGTAAGTTGGGTTGCCACTGCACACTGCAAAGAGGGCTCACAGTAGAGCAATGGTGCCTGATACTCACTTCAACCACACAATTATTTCATCATCACCACCACCTCCAATGGTTCAAAGATGCCAAGTTCCACTCTCATCATCAAGTTAAGACCAACCAACTGCAAAAGCAGCATATAAGAGACAAGGAATGCCTGAGGATGGAGTTTATGGAACCCTGGGCATGGATATCACAAGCTTCCTCAGATGCCTGGATTGGCAACTATATGTGCATCTGAAACGATCTGACATCTGGGAGAATTGTTGGTGCCCTACTTTTGTAGGAAATTTGTCAGACCTGAGGATTATGGAGGTACAGACTATGCTCCAGGAGTTGGAGGGCTTTCGACCAGAGAATGGTGTGGATGCCTTCTCCTGGGAGGGTGATTTCTTGGTCAGAGTTGCTTATAGAAGGTTGGGAGCAGTAGGTATGGGGGTGGATGTCGATCTCATTAGAGATTGCAACCAAATTTAGGCGACAGCGTGTCCTCTTAAGGTGAAGATATTTGCCTGGCTTCTCAAGAGGGGTAGGCTCATAACAAGAGTTTGGAAGGCTAAGTAGGCGCCTGAGATAGATAGAGATAAATTGTCCACTTTGTGGAGGGGCTAAGGAGGATATCGACCATTTATTTTGCAGATACCCTTTCACCACTCAGGTCTGGAGCTAGTGTGGAATGAGGTGATGGGTGCATTCTACTTCTCAAGAGTTTTGGAGTTCCTTCAGAAAGGGGGATAGGAGTGTGGGCCGGATTGTTTCCAGGACAAAAAGGAGAGAGCTAGACCCTTGGCGGTCCTCTGGAGTATCTAGCTGAGGAGAAACGCGGTGGTCTTCAGAGGATAGAGGCCTTATGTGGATAATTTTGTTGAGTCTGTTGGCGCTTGGATTCAATTTTAGAATTCTAATTTGTAACGTGATTTTGTGACTTTTGTTTTATTAATATAGATCTGGGTGGTTATCACAAGGATAACCACCCTTTCCCTTTTCAAAAAAAAAATATAAACCTAATTGCAATCCTAAAAAATTTAGGAATTGCAAATCATATTTCCTAAACAAAATCAAATCAAATCACTGATTCCTAAATTGACGCACTCCTAATTTAGATTCTAATTAACTAATCAAAGAAACAACTTGACTTGGCTTGGAAGCCAAAATTCATGCACACATGCATTCACATGTCCAACATGGGCCCACTGACTCTACCACGTGACTTATTATTCCCACACACTAACAGAAGTAAACCACCTTAAGGCAAGACCCTTCGAGCTTCAGTTATCATCCATGAGTCTACCTCAAGGTTCGAAATGCTGATTTCGACGTCGTGCCGATGAAATTCTAAGTATCCATTTCGTGGGCATGCCAAGGGTACGCCGTGGAAATGCCCATTTTTCAATGGCCATGCTGATGGGCATACCGACAGTATGCCGATAAAAAATCACATAAATAATCAAAATAATATCATTTTTAAAAAATAATGATTGTGTAACAATAAAGATATTTCATAATGACCGTGTATGTGTGTCCTTAGACCCTTACATTCCCCAAGATCGACCTTCTATGCCTTTAGGATTCCAGAAACCAACCTGTGACAGCAGCACCTTCACCCAGCAGCATCAGACTCGACACCACCATCGGCATCCATCGGCATGTCGTCGAAATCGTCAACATGCCATCGACATACCCGTAAATCGATACTTTAATCATCTCGACACAGCCCCCTCCCCAAAATAGCCTTGCCGGCGGTACGCCGTCAGCATTTAAATCACTGGTCTACCTACCGAATCTCTTGATTTTTAAGGAAAGGAAATGATCAAGAGAATGATCTTATTGCAAAGAGCATCAATCCTAACAAGTTTATAGGTCCCTCCCTTCTGTTAGATTAGCCAACATAGAAAGAGTGGGGGCTTTAGACCAAACCACTTTATGTTTCACCCCCCCCCACCCCCGAAAGCAACCATTTTGTGTTCTCTAACTTAATTAATATCATATTGACCTTCACCCTTGAAGTAGGTCATAACGAGGAAGAGCAAAGAGATGGATTCTTTTGATGAGGAAAAGAGATGGATTTTTAGACAAAACAATGTGCCAATCTTGCAACATTCAAGCATGGCAATTCTAAAATTACTAGAGTACTGCCATTTCGCGAAAATCCATCAAGATAATGGAACTTTTATCCCTCATTATGCGAGGGAACGACCTTAAATTAATCGAAATTATGATTGATATGAAATCTCCCAACAATTTTAAGTGAAATTAAAGGAAACTCGGGTGCATTTGTAAAAATAAATCGATATTATACCTCTTGAGTGATGAAGAAATGAATGAACATAATTATTTCAAGATAAAGTCCCATTAAGTGGAGTATAAATTGATCTAATTTGATATGATTAGCTTTCCAAATGATCTGAATATCAAAAGATTTTTATCAAATTATTGCACGAAAATGGAGAACTCCGCCTATGTTGAGGTTCGTGTGCCTTTTCATTGTCGGTCCTAAGCCCGGGTAAAGGAGGAGGGTTACGTTAGGTAGCCGACAGCCAGCGTAAAATTTGTCGGATCTTTAAACATGGATTCTAGCAAACACTCTGATTTCGTTGGGGCATTCCCTACTTGCGACGTGCTGCATCGACGCCTAGGTTTAGTGATAAATGAGCAAGGGTTCTCGCATGAGGAACGCATGCGAGTAAAGAAGTTAGTTCCGCTACATCGTCGCCCGGATGTAGTCCAAAATGAGCAAGGGTTCTTGCATGAGGAACGCATACGAGTAAAGAAGTTAGTTCCGCTACATCACCGCCCGGATGTAGTCCAAAATGAGCAAGGGTTCTCGCATGAGGAACGCATGCGAGTAAAGAAGCTAGTTCCACCACTTCGTCATCGAAGTGTGTCACAATGTATGCTGAGATTCGGTAGTTGGAATATTGGTACCTTGACCAGCAAGCTCATGGAGATTGTGGATATAATGGTAAGGAGAAGGATTCAAATTCTTTACCTTCAAGAGACTAAGTGGGTTGGTGAAAAAGCAAAGGAAATCGAGAGAACAGGTTTCAAACTTTGGTATTCAGGAAAGGACAAAGGTAGAAACGACGTGGATATTATAATTTATAAGGATTTGAAGGAGAGCGTGGTTGAGGTTAAGAGATTGGGTGATCGAATTATTTTGATAAAATTAATCTTAGAAGAAGAGATCTTGAATGTCATTTCAGTTTATGCACCTCAAGTTGGTCTAGAGGAAAGAATAAAGAATAAATTTTGGGGAGAGCTTGATATGATAATTCAAGGAATCCCACAGACAGAAATGATTTGCTTGGGTGGAGATTTAAATGGGCATGTGGGAAAAGATGCTTTAGAGTATGCAGGAGTGCATGGAAATCATGGTTTTGGTGTTAGGAATGAAGAAGGGAAGACGTTCCTTGATTTTGCTATGGCTTATGATCTTTTCATAGCAAATACTTTCTTCAAAAAACGGGAAGAGCATTTGATTACCTATAAAAGTGGCTTAACGAGAATGCAGATCGATTACTTTGCTTTGAGAAGGGATCGTTTATCTTGAAAGGATTGCAAGATTATTCCAGGGGAGAGTTTAACTGCTCAACATCGTCTTTTGGTGTTGGATGTTCATTTGAAGAAGGCAAAGAAGAGAAAATTAGTGTCTAAGAATTTGATAATTAAATGGTGGAATCTTAAGAAAGAGTAAGTGAGATTTAAAGAGAAAATGATGCAACAAAAGGCTTGGGATCTTGATGGTAGTACTGATGAAATGTGGTTAAATATGGCAAACTGTATTAGGAAGGTGGCAAAGGAGGTGTTAGGCGTGTATAAAGGAGGTGTTCCAGGACAAAAGGAGGCTTGGTGGTGGAGTGAGGAAGTGCAGGAGAAGCTTAAAATTAAAAGAGCCTGTTTTAAAGCCTTATATCGAGATAAGACCGATGAAAATATGGAAAACTACAAAAGAGCAAAGAAAGATGCAAAGAAAATTGTTAGTGAAGCAAAAGCAAAAGCTTGGGAGCATTTTTATAAGAAACTTGATTCTAAAGAAGGTGAAAAAAATATTTTCAAGTTAGCTAAAGCAAGAGAGCGGAAAGCAAATGACCTTACGCATGTAAGATGCATCAAGGATGAAGAAGGAAAGGTGCTTATAGCTAGTGAGGATATAAAGACAAGATGAAAAAGATATTTTCATAAGCTATTTAATGAAAAACAAAAGAATGATATCATCTTAGGGGAGTTAGTTAACTCTGAAGAGTATGTGAATCGATCATGTTATCGAACGATACAAAAGAAAGAAGTAGAGGAGGCTCTGAAGATGATAAAAAGTGGGAGGGTTGTTGGGCCTGATGATATTCCTATAGACGTCTGGAGAATGACGGGAGAACGGGGTATAACTTGACTCACAAATTTATTCAATACTGTGTGGAGAGACAAGAAGATGCCAGAGGAATGGAGGAAAAGTTTTGTGGTACCTTTATACAAGAACAAAGGTGATATACAAGATTGTTCCAACTATAGAGGTATTAAGTTGATGAGTCATACGATAAAACTTTGGGAAAGAATAATTGAAAGAAGGGTGAGGCAAGTCTCTATGGTAACTGAAAATCAATTTGGCTTTATGCCAGGCAGGTCTACTATTGAGGCAATACACCTCTTGAGACGTATGATGAAGACATACAAAGTGAAGAAAAATGATTTACATATGATTTTTATTGATTTGGAGAAGGCCTATGATTCTGTCCCAAGAGATATCTTGTGGAGAATTTTGGAAAAGAGACAAGTGCCAATTATTATATCAACCTCATTAAGGATATGTACTATGGAGCTCTAGCTTGTGTAAAGACTAAGGATGATTTGACAGACTACTTTGATATCTCCATTGGTCTGCATCAAGGTTCGACTTTAAGCCCTTATCTTTTTGCCTTGGTTATGGATAAGTTGACGAAGCATATCCAAGTTGAGGTGCCTTGGTGTATGCTTTTTGCTGATGACATTGTGTTGGTTGATGAGACAATAGATGGAGTGAACAGAAAACTTGAGCTTTGGAGAGAAGCCCTGGAAGATAAAGGATTACGCATAAGTAGGATGAAGACTGAGTATATGGAATGTAAGTTTAGTAGTAGAGGGAACAACGAAGGGATTGATGTAAAAATTGGAGAAGAGTGCATTCCAATGAAAGATATTTTTAAGTACTTGGGATCTATTTTCCAACATGATGGTGGAATTGATGGAGATGTTACACATAGAATTAATGCAGGGTGGTTGAAATGGAGGGGTGCTTCTGGTGTTCTCTGTGATAAGAAGGTTCCTTTAAAAGTCAAAGGAAAATACTATCGAGCTGTGGTAAGACCAGCCATGTTGTACGGTTCTGAATGCTGGACTATAAACTATAGGCATGTACAGAAGATGTCTGTGGCAGAAATGAAGATGTTAAGATGGATGTGTGGTCATACAAGAAAGGACCGTATTTCAAATGAATTTATTAGAAACAGGGTTAGGGTGGCACCGATAGAGGATAAAATGAGAGAGGCCCGTCTAAGATGGTTTGGACATTTACAAAGAAGGCCACTAGATACTTCAGTTAGGAGATGTGAGAAGTTGGAGGCTGAACCCGCTAAGAGGGGGCGAGGAAGACCAAACAAGTGTTGGAAGGAAACTATTAAGTATGACCTCAATTACTTTAATTTAAGTCCTAAAATGGCTGAAAATCGATCTGTGTGGAGGCAAAGAATCCATATAGCCAACCCCACTTAGTGTGGGAAAAGGCTTGGTTGTTGGTTGTTGGTATTGCACGAAAATGGAGGAAAAGGTAACTCTAATCAGATTATGCAAAGATCCTTAATTGAAATCCAAAAATCAAACCAAAAGATGATATCGAATCCATATACAGTCATTAAATCTCTACCCTGGTATTTCGAATGTAAGCATTTCATCACAAAAGAACACCAATTGGATTCCAATCATACATCCAGTAAACCATATAATTACCTTATCTCATTCATATCCGATAAACAAGATATTGCATCAAAAGTTTTGACTTTAATGACTTGACGCATGAATAATCTTAAGAAGCTAACCTTTAGGTTTACGCACATAAATTAAATCACCTTTGATTGATCAAAGAAGTAGAACCTAATTTGCCAAAGGTGAATCAACAGGGACCAACAGCAGAGTTGCTAGAGTACGGAAATGCAAGTATTGGAATTTCCCTCAATGACGAGACAACTGGAAAGAGGTCCCCCCCCTTTGAGGCTTTCAACCCCAATTTATAGATTCCTAGGATGAGGAACCTTCCTCTGGAAGCTCCTACTTCCACAACCTTCCATATGATTCCCTCCAATCGTTATCTACCATCTATTAGTCGTTGGAACTTTTGACCTGGTTAACACCACTAACGTGACAAAGCTTGATGAGATGAAACCATCCATAAATACGCCTAGATTCACCGTCTTATCCATAAAGTACATGCAGAGAATATTATAGACCTCATAGGTCTCTTATTAGGCTCCTTGACCTTTGGCTTATATAGTCTTTTATTTAAATTTGTCATAGGTCAGATTAACCTTTCCAAGTCACCTACTTTACATCAAGGTTCAATGTGCCAATTTCGATGCCGTTTTGATAATTTCAAAAGTATGCATTTCGGAGGGATACCAAAAAAATGGATGTAAATTGACACATCAATTTTGATGATTTTAGTGATCAAAGATGGAGGCATGACAGAGAAATGCTAGAGGCATGCTGAGGCACACCAATTAAATTAGAGAAAAATAGAAAATTTGCTCAAAAAAGAGAAATTGATTTGTTTGTGGTCACATAAATAGCATGCAAACACTTAATTAATGCTTCCTAACAACAACAAAGTTTATCATGCCAACTTTCATACATAATATAAAGAGTACACTACCACTTTCCCCCAACCAAGAATTAACTATTTGCTAATGAATATCAAAGCAGTTAATATAATATCAAGTGCTCATTTAATTAGTAATTCCATGCTTATAGTACTTAACTCAAACTTAGTAGTAGTTACTACCAGTATTTGGTAACTATGACTATGCAATATGGACAACATTCAAAACATTTATGTTAATATGGAATGACAATTAACAATGCTTCTACTTTGTTTTAACCACCAAATCACTCTTACTTACCCACTAAATTAAACTAAGATCAAAGAAAACTAACCTTAAATACCTCAATTTTAGTCAAATGAGATTTCCCAACCTTTCCAAAATTTTACTATGCTCTAATACTACATGAAGGCAAAGGTTTTGGTGGCACCTTTCACGAAGGATTAGGCTCGTAGGGCGATCTAGGGGTTGAATGCAAATGGATGTTTGGGTCTTGATGGGTTTCCATTCCTATTTTTTAAGGAGTTTTGGTCGTTGCTGAAGGTAGAGATCATGCAAGTCCTTGCAGTGTTCGGGGAGGGCAACAGAGGTTTCAACAAGTTCAACAAATTCTACTTATTCCTATTGCCTAAGGGGGAGGGGGTGGAGGCGATTGATGACTACAGACCGATTGCTCTCTCCAATGCAGTGTACCTAATAGTAGCAAAGATTCTTACGAGCAGGCTAAAGAAGGTGATTGGTGAGGTGGTGTCGGAGGTGCAGATGGCGTTTGTGCCAGGGAGGTGCATTTTAGATGGATTTGTTGTGGCAACGGAGATCCTTGCGCTTTGGAAGAGAGAGAAGAGGAAGGCCTTTCTCTAGAAGGTTGATTTCAAGAAAGCGTATGACTCAGTGCAATGATCCTTCCTGTGGGTGGCAATGGCCAAGAGGGGTTTCCCATCGGTTTGGATTAGGTGGATAAAGCAGTGCTGCACTACAACGTCTTTCTCAATCCTCATCAATGGAAACCCGGCAGGTGGTTGGATCCAGCCGAGGAGGGGAGTCCGACAGGGGTACCCCTTGGTACCCATGCTTTTTGTGTTGGTGGTTGATGCCTTGGTGAGGGCATCCAATAGATTGGGTAAGGCAGGCCTGGTTCAGGATTTTCCTATGGGGGAAGGGGAGAGTGTATCGGTGCTGCAGTATGTCGACGATACCCTCCTCTTTGTGGATGGGGCGAAGGTGGAGGAAAGGCAGAGTCGTATCCTACTGGAGCTATTCTGTGAGGCGTCGGGCATGCAGATTAATTTTCGGAAATCTTTTTTTGTCCCGTTTGGGATGGCTACTAAGAAGACCAAGAGGTGCTCGAAGGCGTTGGGTACAGAGACTAGGTCTCTACCACTATCTTAACTGGACCTGCCCTTGACAGACGAGAGGGTTTCGGTGCATTATTGGGATCCGTTACTTGAGAGGATTGAAGAGCGACTGGCAGGCTGGGCATCCAAGATGCTTTCAAGAGGGGGGGCAACTGGTTCTCGTTAAGGCAGTCCTATCGGCTATACCGGCTTACTTTGCTTCAGTTGTGAAGATGCCGCGAAAGATTAAGGATAGGATTGTGAGCCTTATGAGGAGCTTCTTCTGGAGCAACTATGGTGCAGGCGGGAAGGGGGTAAAGCTGGTTGCATAGAGTGAGGTGTGCAAGCTTGCTAAGGAGGGGGGCTTGGGCATCAGGGAGATTAGGAGGATGAATGACAGCTTTCTAACGAAGTGGATTGCGAGGCTTCTTGGAGTAAAGGCAGGTCTAGTAGGGAGGGTCCTGTGTTCTTACTAAGGGGGATGACCTGGCTGGGGTCTCTTAACGACGCCTCCCCAAGGAGCCTCCCACTTTCTTAAAGGCTTAGCTTTGGTGGCACCGAAGGTTAGAGCATTTTTCACCCTTGTGCTGGGGTCGAGTGAGACCTTCAAGTTTTAGACAAACGACTAGACGAGGCTCGGGGCCCTGGCAAAGCAATTCCCTCGGCTTGCAGCGTTGGCAACTGACAGAGGGGCGTCGGTGGCAGAGATCTAGGATGGTGCGTGGTGTCCTACTTTCTCGGCCAAGATGTCAAATTAGAGGATTGGGGAGGTGCAGGAGATGCTATAGGATCTATAGGGGTTTCAGCCAGAGGTTGGTGCAGACTCTTATGGGTGGGAGGAAGGAGAGTTCTCGATACAGGAGGCATATAAGAGACTTGGAGGTGCAGCCACAGTGGTGGAAATCGACTTGGCTAGGGACTACAGACAGCTCTGGGACTCCTCCTGCCCCTTGAAGGTGAAGGTGTTTTCTTGGCTCCTCAGGAGAGGCAGATTGATGACTAGGATGTGAAGGGCACGATGGGCTCAGGACGTGGAGAGGTCATGTCCGCTTTGTGGACAAGCACAGGAGGATATCGACCACTTGTTCTTTGCTTGCCCAGTGGTGAGGCAAGTTTGGGATAAGATTCAAGATCGATGGTGGGCTCATGATTCATTTACCAGCTTCTGGAGATCGTTCAGATGTGGAGCCGATGCTAGGCACAATGTTTTTCGTTCGAAGAAGGAGCAGGCTCGCCCAATGGCGGTGTTTTGGGCTATTTGGTTTAATAGGAATGAGGTTGTTTTTAAGGGACAGTGCCCATATGTGGAAAACATTGTTGCGTTCGCGTTGTCTTTTATTTCGGGGTGGAGCTTGTCTCTGTGATGTAAGCCTTGTTTATGTTGTAAGTGATTAATGTGATCAATACAATTTTGGGTGGTATCTAAAGGATAACCACCCTTTCCCTTTTCAAAAAAAATACTACATGAAGGCAATAAGAAAACTCCAATCCTTTCATACGCCAAAAAGTAAGAAAAATTACAAAACTATCCACAATGATAATTTAATGTCAACCATGTGTCAACATTTAGTCCATGTTAGAAAATTTTTGCTAAAATAGCTAACAAAACTTCACCTTGATTTCCTATAATTTCCATTTTGACCCCTATGTGCTAATATGCAACTTGGTCAAAATTACAAATACCGAAGGCATGCCATCGGCACGAGATTCCATGTTCCATATCAAAGTTAGCAAGTCGATCCTTTAGCCCAATAGCCTTCATGGGCTTTTTACGAGTTGGCCCTTTCATCCTTAAAAACTACTCAGGTGTAGCCTATTAGTCAAGCATATCCAACTAATAAGGCAAAATTGATCCTTTCCCCCCTTATGAGTACTCAAACGTAGTTCAAGTTTATGGGATCATCATCTTCTTCTCAAACAAGAGTTGATATGTTGATTCTTAAAAATTACTTAGCTGCTCTCCTTTACCATGACCTTAAGATAGTCGGACGTTATTTTTCAACAAGGAATCAAATATCGCAACATATCGCTGATATATCGTATATTGCTACTAGGGCCTATGTCGAGATCCATGGAATATCATTATTCCAGGATATTGATGATGTATCAATGGTGTCGACAATATCTTCGATATCAACAAGGGCTACAGTATAAATATTCCATGTATCGGTGGATATATCACCGACATAGGGATATATCACATGGAAATGTCACTACTTTCAAATCTAGCCCTTTGCATTGGCACTGTTGGTCCTCTTTGCTCCTTTTGCCTTCTTTGCTCGCAAGGCTCAAATATTTCATTTCAACTCAAATCTTTATCCGAAATAATCATTTTATTTATAATTTGAGTTTCTAAAGTTGTCAATCTTTATATAAATCCTTCTTTTGTGATTTTCATTAGCTTTTTAAGTCTTAATCTCCACCTTAAACATGTGTTATTATTCATTCCAAGTTTGCTCTTTTCATTTATTGGGTAGATTAACGTTCTCTACCTATTATATTAGTTAAGTAACAAAATAATCTTCAATTTTATGATATCATAAGTTTGCAATTCTAAATCTCATCATAAAACTATATTTGTTGTTTGTTCTAAACTTTATTAATTAGATTTCTCCAATTATTATCGGATAACCACAATTTCCCTTTTCAAAAAAAAATCTCCAATTATTGGGTAGGCTATGATTTTCTACCTACCCTAGTAGTTAAATAACGAATTAATCTTCAGTTTAGACTTTGGTCTTTATGTAGATCTCTTCAATTATTTCATAATTATATTATATTTTACTTAAATTTTACTATTTTGATCTTTATAGACATTTCTTTATGCATGTAATAGTAATTAAAATCATAATTTCACAAAATTTGTGACATTTTGAGCCATTTCAAACTATTTTGAGATATTTCCATGAAATTACGGGATATCGACGATATATTGGCAACAAATCCTCAATATACCCCCTTTTTGAGTTGTCAATGCATCATTGATATCAATATCTAAAACCTTGCTCATCAATGCTTTGTCCTTTCTCCCATGTGTCAAGGTGCTCGGACTTTAATCGATGTCAATCTTAAGATCATGAGATGTTAAGTTTAGAGACCCAAGATTTAGTTACATTTCCAGGTCATTGAAAATACTTGGATCTAAGTCATTTGAGTCATCTGAATGGATTTTATACATTTCCTTCCAAAAAAACTTTTTTAAATCATGACATTTTTTTGAAAAAGTAAACCATGGCCTTTTTTTTTTAGAAGTAACATGACCTATTGTTAATACAAAAAATCAGGTAACTTTTATCCTCATGAGTGAGAAAATGATGATCCACCAGCATCATGCATTCATGATGAAATATGAATGCCTCTTTACTGCATCGAGGCAAATAAAAGGCTGTGGCATTAAGACCCCTGGATCACCCTCAACCAAACTATTCATGCAAATGGCACCTAATGAAGAAATGTCTGCAAGCTTCCATGCTATTTGAGCAAAACATGCAGCAATCACCAACTAGGAATCCAGGCCTGCAGCCTCTCAAGATGGAGAAAATCCTCTTTGCACCTGTGTAAGTTTCCAAGCTCTCCCTCTAGCTCTCTCTAACCAGTGTTTCAGCTCTGAGGTTTCGTGATTAGGCTTGACAAATGACAATTGAATGAGCAAAACTAGTTCACAAACTGCAATAATATAGGAGTTCACACATCATGTTATAGGCACTACTGGAAGCATTTTATGATGGGAACTATCAGTACCTAGTAGGCTGGTAGTTATTGAAAGCAGCTTGAAAAAGCACTGTGTCCAGGAAGTTACGCATATTAGACAACCATAAATTGAAATAGAAATCCTATGGAACTTCTATTCCACACTCTAGCTAAGTACAACTTCAGCATCATCAACTGATCAATCTAAATTGTTTCCAACTACCTTAAGACCAAAATATGGCTGCATTACAAAAGACTCCGAAACTACAATTTTTAAACAAAAATATTAACAAGAAATATCACATCTAGCTCCACCATTCCTTCTTCCTTTTTTTGGGTAGAATAGGCATTTATTCTATTCATAACAGAGGTAAACTTCTGGAATTAGAAATCCAATCAAGACAACAATGAAAAGGGAAAATAGTTTGTGAATGTAAAGGCAATAACAGCAAAAAAAACAAAACAAACAAGCATGAGAATGCAACAACTGGAAAGAAATCATCTCGATTTACCTGTTTCAACATCTGCACAAGGTAATGTTTTTTCTCATTTAAAATGCTTAACTTCTTCTCCAGCTCCTTTCTCCTTTCTGCATTTTCGGTGTTCATTACCTAATAAAAAGTTACTACATTAGTCAAATCCTTGCAGAACAAATTTCAGTACCTATTTTAATTATTAAATGTTTTTTAAGATTAATAACGGAATTTAAAAAACACTTCTAGATCTGCAGTACTTTTACAAGCTGAACAATGCACGCATTATTGGAAAGGTCAAAAGTTCAAAGGCCAGTTTGGTTTGAAAAAATCACTCTAGCTAGAAATTGCAAGTTGTGTCGATGTGGGTTGTACTCAATAATTTCCCTTCAATTAGCATTATCTTGCATCCTTAGCTTTCTGTTTCATCCCATGCCACCAGCTGGAACCTTAACATCACCATAAAATTTCACCATGAAATGAGGGACTCAAACCTTTCCTCCATTCTAACATGTCCAGAATATGAAGGGGCCCAAATACATCTGAAATGAGAGAGAATCTGAAATTCTAAAAAAAAGGCAGTTGTAGGGGATTTTAACAAGTGACCATACAAAAATTTACAATACAGAAGATGGAGGCACAGTGCACTATTAAAAAGATTTTTTCAAAAAAGAGAAAGGTTGCTGTTCATTTGATAACCACCCAAGAATTATATTAATTAAAAAGAGACCGAACCAAACGGCTGAATTACAATCTAGATGCCCAGAAATTCACCAAAGATGAAATAGAAGCAACAAAATTCTCCATATAAGGGTGCTACCCCTTGAAGATAGCCACATTCCTTCCCAACCAAATGCCCCATAATACCACCATAGGCTTCACCTTCTCCTTCCTGAACCTAAAGACATTCCGACCCCCAATTACCACTCCTAAATGATCTCCAAAACTCAGCAAAGGACGAATACGCTAGCCACCCATAGCTGAAGTGGTTTGAAATCTGAGTGGAGAACGAGCAACGAAAAAATAGGTGGTCCACATCCTCATCCATCACATTACAAAGTGGACAGGTCTTCTCTGCCTTAGGCACCCACCTAGCCCTCCACACCTTTGTCATGAGCCTTCCTTTCCTGAGCAAAACAAAAATCTTCACCTTCAATGATCAAGACACTCAACAAATCTACTTACATTCAATATCCACCAATGGACCCCCATTCCCCAGTCTCCTATAAGCATTCCTAACAGAAAAGTCACCTTCCTCCCAAAGGAATTCATCAACACCACTCTTTGGCTGGAAGCCATCTAGCTCATGTAACAACATCTCAAGCTCATGTATCCTCTAATCTAATAAGTTCCCCAAAAGGGGTGCCAACATCCATCCCAACAATCTACCACCTTTGCCTCCCTGGCAGAATGCGAACAACCTCAAAAATCAAGCTTTCAACCGCCCCTGACCCATCCAATCATCTAACCAAAATTGGAACACCTCTCCTGTGCCAACAATAGGATTGAAGAAACTCTGTACCTTTACCACCACCAAAGACAAGCCCCACAAAAAAAAAGTGAAGAGCCTGACAAGGGGGACAATAACAAATCCCAGCCCAAAGCATTACCATAGAATGCCAAGAAAATCATTCAAAAGAGGTCCTCCTTATTCTCAAGTAGCCTACTAATGCACTTAGCCAAAAAGCTATCCTTCATCCTTCCCAAGTCTTTAACTCCCAAACCTCCTCCTTTACGGGCTTACACACCTCCTCCCAAGCCACCATCCGCGCCCCCTTACCAATCAATCCATAGTTCATCTAGAAAAAATCCCTCATCAAGCTCAAGATCTTATTTTCAATCTTTTATGACAACTTCAACACAAATAAAAAGTAGGAAGGCATAAAGGACAATACCTCCTTTAGGAGCACCAGCCTTTCCCCTCTGGTTAGACCCTAAGAAGCCCATCTCGCCAGTTTTCTCTCCATCCTTTGAACTAGAAGGCTCCACTCCTGCATAGACGTCTTCTTATCTGACAAAGGAAGCCCAAGGTAATAGATGGGTAACGAACCCTCCTTAGAAAGAGTTACACTGCATCTGATGGCCTCCTCAGTCAACATATGGTTCGAGACAAAAGTCAACTTCGAGTAGTTAATCTACAACCCTGACACCCCAAACAGCTCCAACATAATTCGCATCCCCCTCGCCTCTATCTCAGAGCCATCCACAAAAAACATGTCATCTGCATATTAAAGCACCAGTACGACATTCCCTTCTCCCAACGAGAACCTCTTAATCAAATTCCTCCCACATACTGTAGTCGTGGATCTTGCCAGCACATCTACCGCTAGCATAGAAAACATTGGCGCCAGAGGACATCCCTGCCTAACACCCTCAGATGAATCCAACCACTTGTTGGCTTACCATTGATAAGAATAAAAAAAGTTATCGTAATGCATCACTTCATCCAATCCACCCTCTAAGGAGGGAAGCTCCTCTTAACCAAAGAGGTCCAAATAAAAGACCACTGCATCAAATCATAAGCCTTCCTAAAATCCACCTTCCACAGAAATACCTTCCTCTTCTCCCTCCTCCAGTAAGATAAAATCTTCAAGGCAATCACAAAGCCATCTAGGATATTATAGCGAGGGACAAAAGTCGTTTGCAGCTACAAAACAACCTCGCCCAAGACCCCTCTCAATCTATTCACCAGAACCTTCACCACAATTAAATAAATAGCATTTTACAAAGCAATGGTCTTGTACTCATCTATAGCCTCCACCCCTTCTTTCTTAGGCAATAAGAACATAAATAATTTGTTGAGCCTATTGAAGCCAAGGTTACCATCTACAAACTCAGCCACCACCAAAACTCCTTCTAAAAGTACATTGAAAATCCATCAGGACCAGGGCAGCCATCAACGTTCAAGCCCCAAACAACCTCCCAAACCTCATCCTCACTAAAAGGCAAGGTAAGGCCTCTAGCCTGCTCCTCACTGATGCCTAGAATCTCCGTCCCAAACCACCTCCATCTCCCCTGCATCTGCTTCCTGGTGAACTCCTTGTAGTACCACATCCTTACCAACAAACTCTATTCCACTCACACGTAGTTTATCAATCCAGTTCTTGCGCCTCCTCCCCAAAGGCACCAAATGAAAATAACGTGTTGGAGTCATCCTTCTTCAACTATTTCTGGTTGAACCTCATCTTCCATTCTACCTCAACCTTTCGATCCTCCACCTAGACCATACTCAAATGCTCAGCTCTAACCACATAATCTTCCTCAAACAAGAGCCCCAAATCCTCCACCATGTCTAGCCTCACAATCTCAACCAATGCTTCGCCTTTCCTTCTACAATGCTATTCATTAATCTGCCACCTATACTCCTTCAGGAATGTCTTCCACTCCCGCAACTTAGACTCCAAACTTACTACCGTCGATCATCCACCTGGCTAAAACGAGTGCCATTTATCTTCCACGTGCCCCCTGAGCCCCTCCTCCAGTAACCATGCTCTATCAAATTTGAAGTACATCCTGAACTATCTTCCCTCATTCGACTACCATAGCAAAGGTGTATGGTCTAAAAATGGCTTCTCCAAGGGTCTAACATCTGCCATGGGGAAGGCATTTGCATCCTCTACAAAAGAAAGAAGACGGTCTATACTGGATCTCTAACCCCCAATACTCCACATGAAAGCACAGGACAAACACAAACTCTGCAAATGCCTCCAACCCATGATCTCTCCCTCCTCTGTCACTCGACCTGTCTTTCGAAATTAAAGTAACATTTTTTTAAAGGAATTAAAGTAACATTGATGTCGCCTCCAATCAACCAAGGATCACCCTGAAACCTTGCTGCTACATGATTTAGTTCCTTCCAAAGCCGAGGCCGCAAGGCATCATCATTAGGTCCGTACACCGTAGAGATAAAATAAGTGAAGTTGTCCCGACGTCTTCTAAGTTGCACAATTACAACAAAGGAACTTATAGAGAAGCCAACCAAAGTAAAAGCATCCTCCTTCCACCCCACAAGCACACCGCCCAACCGCACAACCGCATCCAGCGCAACAAACCCATCCAACCAACCTCCCCTAATCTCCCCCCAAACAATCTGGTCACACCATTGCAACTTCATTTATTGGAGTAACACCACCTCTGGGCCCCAAGAGCGAATGTAACCTCTCAAGCGCTACCCGCCTAGAAGGGTCATTCAAACCCCTAACATTTCAAGAGAGAATCTTTAAAAAGATCTGGCAAGAGTGGTTGGGAAGACCAAAAGGTGTTGGAAAGGGAACAAATGAGCATAATCTTTCAACTTTGAAGTTGTGGATGACATCCAAAATAAATCCAAATCAATGACAAGAAATAATCTATCTAACCTCACTTGATTTAGGAAGGTTGTTGGTTTTTTTTTTTGAGTGGGCATGGGTGCACGTCTATTGAAAGACTCCCACTGAATATTCCAAGATGCCGCAAGCAAAGGTCAGTTGCCTCACTTTACATACAACCACAAAGTTTTCCCTTTAACAACAATGAAGACCTCTACGTAATAGCTTTCACTTATGGCCTATTACAGCATATACAAGCTTCTTGATACTAGATAGTTTACATCGATCTCGCACCATTTATCATATTTACCAAATCACTACAAAACAAAGGACAATATCTTAGAGCAATTTATTCCATGTCATGGTCAAATTACCTGTTCATAAAGCCCTTCTTCCCTTTACATCAATTTTTTTATGTAACTTAGCACCATTTTTTAAATCTCTGGATTACGTTAGACTTGCTCTCATTTGCACATTGAAGCATTTTTGAAAGAAAATATATAATTAATTGAAATTTTCTATTCTATGATAGGCACCGCATAAAATTCTTCATATTTGCCATCCAAGATATTGAGATGGTACTAACCCGTCCACAATATTTACTACTAAGGCTTTTTTTTATTGGAAGGGAAAAAGGATTCTGCTTGAGTTTAGTAGTGATCTCAAATATATTGAAACATCTTATAAAAAAACATTAGGATGTTGCATGGCAGCTCCACTCTGTAATAAATTCCCACTTATATTGGCTGAGTCAAACTTCATTTTCTACTTTGGTGCTTACCCTGTTTGACTTGGCTAGTTCTACTCAACTAAAAAGAGTTGATGTAGATTGACAAGTCAATCATGAGATTGTGTACAGGGGGTTGTGCTCAAGTTGGATGGAAGTCCAGAATCAACTCACCAAACCAGGATGGATTTGGTCAACATATGGTCTATTCCATCCAACTAGTTCTGGGCTCAAGTCCTGGGCAATCCATATGAAAATGGAAAAATGGAAAAGACTCATCTTCATCAGCTTAATTGATTTTTGATCTGATGAACTATTACCCCCCTTGCTATTGGTTGACATTGACATATAGCCCATGTTATATTGTGATTTTTTTTTTTTGAAAAGGCAAAGGGTGGTTATCCCGTAGATAACCACCTAAATTCATTCCACATCAAAATAAAATTACATCAGGAGTTTACAAAATATTCCTCCAAAAACCAATCTGGGAGGAGATAGATGAGACAAAGTTCTCAACATAAGTCCTCTCCCCCCTAAACACCACCCTGTTCCTCCACAGCCACACCCCTCACAAAATCGCCAGGACCTTTGCCCGATCATACCTAGAGCGGAAGGTGAAAACTCTGCCGCCTACACTTCCCCTACGAAAGGACCAGAAGCTAGTGGCATCCTGGTGGGAGATCCAGCAACCCCATCTCCTGCCAAACCTGCGCTACGAACAGACACTGAAACAGAAGATGTTGGACATCCTCAACACCCCCCCCCCCCCCACAAAGGGGGGATGCTAGGTCGCTTGTCTGGACCCATCTAGCTCTCCACTGCTTCGTCATGATCCGTTCTCTTCTAACCAGCCAGGCAAAAATCTTCACTTTCAAGGGGTACTTCGCCGTCCAAATTAGCCTACAGTCTCGTAAGAAGTCCACGTCCGAGGGGGTCCCACTGGACCCCAGCCTGCGGTACACCTCTGCAACCGAAAAATCACCCTCCTCCCAGTAAAAACCGTCGGGGCCTTCGCCTGGGGCCCAGCCCACCAACTCCTGCAGCAGCCGCTGGAAGTCCTCACAGCTCTGCTCCGAGAGGCCCCCCCAGAAGATAGGGCACTAGGATCCATCCCAGCAATCTCGAACCTTTGCCGACGCATCCACCACACTACTTAGTAATCGAGGGAACCTTTCATGTTATATTGTGAAATAACAAGCCTTTCATTAGAGCTATAGTTAATAGGTACTATGTGTGCTTGAGTCTTTGAAAATAAAATCTGCCAAGATATGACCATGATTTCAATTTTAGAGAGATGTGAAAGTACAGGCCTATCAGGTTGCTTTTGTAATTGGATAACTTGCACTTAGAACCACGTTTACATTGGATGGTTTGTTGTTTTGATGATCCCTACCTTATTAACCACAAATTCTATATTTATTATTGCCTTTCTAGCTGAGTTTAGAAGAAGGTAACATTTGCAGGTGTGACCAGAGTTTCAGGCCCACACACAAATGAACTCTTTTGAAATAAAAGGTGATTGACTTTCTCCACTTGCAAGAATAAGGAATAGACAAACCAATCCAATCGACCGTTCAATCTCACTGATCTTATAAGTCAGCAAACTGGAGACAACTATGATCTCAGCCACCACCGACACCGTGACATTAACTAATCAATGAAACCCAGCATCACAACAAAGAAGGTGTTGGGGCATGCAAAGCCTTGCCTTTTTCAATAGGCTATAAATTGTAGTTTAGGGTGCAAAGATTGTTCAGTTCCTCATGTAGCTTTGTCCACTTTTATTCCATTTCACAAAAGTGTGAGGATCCACATGGCCCTTGATTTATGTGTTATTTATCTAATTTTTCTGTTTTATGCTAAGCTTACTAACTAGATTATGTTGATAACTTTTTTCAATTATTCTACCATGGTTACGAGCTCCCAATGGCTCATTGATCTAACCATATACTAGATTTGTACTTTGCAACATTTTGTTCATTCATCGCTCTAGATTCTTTCATTTCCGTGTAAAGATCATTTCCCTTGCAAGGGTAACCATCTCAAAAGCCTGGCCCAAACATTAAGATGGCTTTGTTTGACACTTTTCTTACTTGCTTTCTTTTTGCTACGGTAGAGGTGAAGCCAAAAACACTTTGGGAGAACGGGACAACCAAGCATTAGAGACAATAGCCCAAAAGGAAACTCAGCAATCGAGTAAGGTAGGAGCCCAACAAGAGGGTAGAGCCCTGGGATCAAGAGATAGCTTAAGTGAGGGCATGGTTAGCACTCTCATTTTCCCGAGGCATCAATCAAATGACTACGCACGGTAATAGTGACCAACTCAAATTAAGGCCTGTTGTGTTTCTCTTGGATCTTTTTAGTTGGTTTGTTGTTTCCTTGGATGTTTACAGCTGATTTGTTCTTCCTAGAAATCAACCATTGATCCAATTTGAGTACTTCTAGAGGACAGACCTCAACAGAAAACTATTCAGTAACAATAGCAAGTGATTGAGTTCAATAATTCTTCATAGAAAACTATTAACTTTAGAGATATTGTAATATGGAGAATACAAAAGAGTTTGAAGAGAAGTGCTCTTTGTTTTGAAGAGAGGAAGATAGGTTACTCATATTTCATTTAATGGTCAAAGGAGAATTGAAAGTTAAGCAGTGTATAAAGATCCCAGGGGAAAATAGAGATGTCTCTTACATTACACATAATATGTGGCATATTTTTCATTTTTTGACAATTGGGCTAATAGAAATCCAAGAGTCTTTGACATCCATTGAGCAAAAGAGTGAGGAGGAGTCAATTATAGCTAGCAAGCTAGTTTTAGGTATAAGGGATCCCCTTAACAGCTGTGGAATAGAGCCTTCACCAAGATTAAACCAGTCAAATGCAAAAACATGACTTAGTATTGCCGAAATACACACACCAAAGACAATGAGGGTGTAGAATGTGGGTATGTTCAATAATTTCTAGAAAAGTTACTTTTTACATCTTATGGTATGTTTAAAGCATTCCTCTGGTGATTAATGAAGCGAGATGGCCACCAACCACAAATAGAACATTTTCTTTTCTCATTGTAAAGAACACATGACCTCAGCAATGTACTAAACAGTAATACAAAATGTCAAAAATCTTTGACGGACTTGATCTCTCCTATGCAGACGGCTTTCATCCCTGGCAAAGGGATCCTGGATGGTTTTGTGGTGGCAACGAAGACTATTGCAACCTGTAAGAGGGAAGAGGGAGCGGAGGCAGGCCTTCCTATGGAAAGTCGACTTCACCAAGGCATACTACACGATCAAGTGGTCCTTCCTCTAGGCTACATGGTCAAGTGGTCCTTCCTCTAGGCTACGCTGAAGAAGAGGGACTTCCTGCGGTGTTGGATTGGCTAGATCAAACGTTGTGTCACAACAACATCATTCTCTGTTTTGATCAATGGCAACCCAGAAGGGGGTTGGGTCCAACCACAGAGAGGAGTGAGGTAGGGTTGTCCTCCGACCCCTTTGCTATATGTTTTGGTGGCTGATACATTGGCCACAACAGCGATGGGTGCCTACAGGAGGGGGGTGCTCCATGGATTCAAGACAGGAGGCGGATATAAGGTACCAATACTTCAATATGTGGACGACACCTTGCTCCTTGTGGAAAGGGGGGTGCAAGAGGTAGGAAGGGCTCGGGTGCTGTTAGACATGTTCGGAGAGGGCTTAGGTCCGAGGATCAATTTTTATAAATCTACCCTTGTGGTCGGCGGGATGATGCTCCAGGAGCAGCAAGATTGTGGGAGGGCTCTAAGGACGAAGGTGGGGTCGCTGCCCATCACCTACTTGGGGCTCCCGCTTTAAGACAGGCAACTTCAGCTACAGGATTGGATCCCATTACTAGAGAGGAGGGTAGCAGGGTGGGCCTCCAGGCTCCTATCCATGGGAAGGAGGCTCACTTTGCTTAGGTCGGTATTGTCGTCCCTGCTGGCTTACTTCCTATCAATTTTCAGAGTTCCACGCCAGGTCAAGAAGAAAATGACGGGGGTGATGCAAGACTTTCTATGGTCCAGCTATGAGAATGAGGGAAAAGGCACCAAACTTGTTGCTTGGGAGGCCATCAGCAGACCAATCCAAGAGGAGGGTGTAGGTGTAAGAAAGGTGGAGCATGTCAACCAGAGTCACCTACCCAAATGGATAGCCAGATTAGTGGGGGGTAAGGAGGGCCTGCTGAAGGATGTTATAAGAGGTTGCTATGGCTCTTTTGTCTCGTGGAAGCCGCTATCTTCAACAGACAAGGGGACATCGCACTTCATGAAGGGTCTGAAGGAGGTGGCCCCGAGGATTAGAGACTTCTTCGTGCCAGTCCTGGGGGATGGAAGGGACTTCGGATTCTAGTTGGACAACTGGTTGGGAGGACCACTCTGTGATAGGTTGATAAGGAGGCTGTGGTCAGGGACTACTGGAGAGGAGCTTGGTAGCCAGAGATTGGAGATGCACTATCAAACAGAAGCTGTGAGGAGTTGCAGGAGTTTTTTTTGAAAGGGAAAAAGGGTGGTGAAGGAGTTGCAGGAGTTGCTTAGGACCATAGAAGGTTGGGGGTTGGAGCATGATAGAGACAGGTTGTTCTGGGATGATGGTGATTTCTCGATGCGGAAGGCGTACTACAGACTTCCATGGATTGACCAGTCAATTGAGGTTGATATGGTGTGGGACTGCAGGCTCCTTTGGGCAGTGGATTACCCGCTCAAAATCATATTTTTTGCCTGGTTACTTGGGAGGAGACGTCTAATCACCAAGACCAGGAGGGCGAGATGGACACCAAGGATGGACACCACTTGTTAGATGTGTGGTACCAAAGAGGAGGATGATTTGCACCTTTTCTTCAATTGCGACATGACCAAGCATAAATGGAGTCAGGTTGGTCCTACATGGATTAACACTTCTGATATGGAGGCCTTTTGGTCCAATTTTCATAGGGGCAACGTTGAGTCTAGTGGGCATCTCTTCAGATCGAGAAAAGATAGAGCTAGTGTCCTAGCGATCTTGTGGGGGATATGGTTGGCGAGGAATGGAGTGGTATTCAGGGGGGCTAGGCCTTACGTAAAGAACTTTGTTGCCTCCATCTCCTCCCAACTTGTATTTTGGAAAGCTATGCGATGATGTAACTATCTTTTTTGGCCTTGGGGCCTAATAATACAATATTTTCGGTGGAAACTTATATGATCTCCACACTTTTCCCTTTCAAAAAAAAATATCAAAGATCTTTCCAAGAGGGTTAAAAACTTTACAATGTCAAGTCTAAACATTAAACAAAATGATCTCCATTTCCATTGGTTGCCTCTCATCCTTCCCTTCATCCCATATCATTAATTCAAGTCTTTTCTGTTTTCCTTTGAGATGTTCAATTAGAGTAAGGTCTATATAGGGTGTAAATGAACAAAATTTCTCCCATCCTAAATTTGCTTAAATATATAGAAAAAAAAATATCACTGCCTTAAAATCCTGATTATCTCACGATAGTACACCATGGTTCCAAGGGATAACAGAAAGTCCACTTATCCCATGTTCAACCCCACACAGTATCACCTTCGTATACAAAAATAAGTGAAAATTTACACCAAGACCATAACTAGAGGCCATCTAGTAAAAAAAATTGCAACCAATCCTGTCACATGGTAGTGTACTCCGAAACTTTTGGCCCTCTTATTTCACCAATATGTAGTGTCTCTTCTTTTACATAGCTGATATAGAACAAGAACGGCATTACCCTATCAATATCTAATAGCCATCCTTCACCTTCTCCGGTAAAGGGGGACAACATAATCTATAAGATATATGAGCAGATATATCACAAGACTCACAACCTAAGATCCGTGTCACCAGTTTCATACGCATTAGAAGCAACAAAACAATGTCATCACTTACAACAAGCAATAAAACTAATTCAAACCATAAGTTCCTCCAGTTTCCCATGTACCATATACTTCACTCCTAAGGTCATACCCACACCGATCCAGCTCCTCCATCACCCCCACCCCCTCCTTCCCTTCCCAATTCCACCACTGCACCTCGCAATCGCATCACCGAGTGGAAACCATCCATAATTACCGACGAAGGAAAAAAGAGAATCCCAAAGCAAGAATAGGAACCAACCAATTAGCTAACCAATCCGAACAAAAATCCGCAACAATCAGAAAACCCTAACGCAAAATCGAAGGAACGAACCTCCATCTTGACGTTGGCGGCAGCAGGGGCGGCGCCATCCCCGCCGTGCGATCCCGCGGGTGCGACGTCCCCCGAGCCCGAGGGCGCTCCCCCGCCGTCGGATCGAGGAGGAGGGAGGGAGTGGGCGTCCTCGGGCGGCTCCTGCTTGACGGAGAGGGAGGGGGAAGGATTAGGGTTGAGGCGGGAGAGGGAGGAGGAGCGGCGGGAGAGGAGGGACTTGAAGCGGCGGAGGGGGAGGGGCTGTGGGGGGATGTCCCACCGCCTGTGGACGTCCGGCACGCGGTGGAGGTTCCCCCTGTACATCGTTATCGCCACCATCCAATTCCACCCAAACCCAACAACGATGTTTGTGTTGCGTCGCTGCTGTTATTGTTGCTCTCTCTTTTTTTCCCGAGTAAAAGGGTAAATGTGAAGTGGCCAAGGCATATGTCAAATAGGATGTTATGTTTGAACGTGGATAAAATATTATAATGAGAGCTTAATGTAAAATAAGTGGAGAGGTTTCTGTATATGTGATGGAATAAGTGAAAATATGAGAATATTGATATATTGATACGATGTTAATGGATATTTATTTAATATTAAAAGTATAAGTGAAAGATATGATATGTTTTTATTTAATATCAAAAGTGAAAGTAGAGGTTTTGATGGATATTTATTTAATATTAAAAGTGAGAATAGATGTTATTGTGATTTGATTTAAAAAATCTTCTAAAAAACTTCAACAAAAATTTGAATAGGGATATCTACCCACTAAACCCCCTCCAAACGAGAACTTAGTATTGCTTACAATTTTCTTGGTAAGGACAAAGGAAGATTTTTGTGAATCGAGATGAAGTCTTGAGTTTTATTCCCTCCATATGCTCCAAATTGAAGTTGACAGAATACAAGAGAAGATTTGGTGATGAACATTCTCCTTCTTTGCCTCTTCACATGCCTCCATGGGGGATTCAGCAAATCTTATGTGAAGCAATAGATTCTCCCACAACTTCCTCCATACCTATGATGAGAAGTGATAGTAGAAGAAAAGGTGGATGGAGCGTGGACTTGTCCTCCACTCTGCAGAGGAAGCATTCCATGCTGGTCCCCTATCTCCTCCAGTGAGATAGAGTAAGTGATCCTTAGCCGCAAGCTATAAGTAGCAAGCTCATTTTGGAACATGTCCTTAGACCTAAAGCATCTTCCAAATGTCTTCGATCTAGAGAGGTCAGCCACCCTTGCAGAGGAAAGAATGCCATCAATTTTAGTAGGCCACTCCCATTGGTTTTGCTGACTAAATGTCTTCGTCAGTGTGGATTTATGCTCGATCATCTTCTTCTATATGGCAAAGTCGAATGACCTTGGACTAGTTGTTGTGTAATCCCCGTAACGTCTTTGCATCCAATTTCTCCAAAGGGAGCTTCCCATCAGTTCTAAACACCAAACCTTATGAGTTAAAGCAATCATTTCAAGTACCTTAAAGCGTCTCAACCTAAGTCTACCCTCTTCAAAAGGAAGATAGATATCACCCCAAGCCCAGGTGGGATTTCCCATCCCAAATGAAGTCTGCTACCATTTTCCTCACTCTATCCAGTGTCCCCTTTTTAACCACCATGTTGTCGAGTCGATGCCTAAGGATGCCCTCAATCCCCTAAACCACCAAGCTTATCCTTCCCATCCTCTTCCTTCTCCACCCTCCTAGCATGTCCCTTACCTAGTCCTCAAGTGGCTTGAGAGGGGAGGGTCCTCGACTGCTCATCAGCGAAATGCTCAGATACTTGCAAGGGAACCATCCCTTCAACATCCCTAAGGTGAGGCAGATGCCCCATCTCTCCTTAGCATACTCAGCAATATAAACTCCGCTCTTCTACCCATTGAGATGGAGTCCAACAACCTTGCCCATAATGTTGAGTGCCTTCTTGACTCCCAAGGCAGAGCCCACATCTGCTCTAGTGCATATTCAAAGGACATTAGTGTAGGTTTTGACGGAGGGGGGTGAGATGTACGTGATAAGAAAATAATGCGGTATAAATGTAACAATCACACAAATATGCAATTTCACAAATGACACAAAGATTTTTAAGTGGAAACCCAAACACGAGTAAAAACCACTACCTAAACCTCTCAGTTTAGGATTTCCTGATCGACCTAGTCGATCAAATCCAGTAACCGTGTCACTTAAATGAAGGTGACACAACCTCTTACAACTACGCTACTTTGAACTGAGGGTAGCGTAATCTCAAATCCCTCCTCTTCACAAGGAGTATTTTGTCTCGTGATGGAGACAGGAATTCACAAAGTGAATACTAAACCAAAAACAAGATTACAAATATCCTATAGAGCCCAAATAGGTATAAATCTAACTAGCTCCTATAGGCAAAAGACACTTCCTTAAGATGGAAGTCGAAGTGTCTGAACCACGCAAGGCACGTAGACGCTCTCGAATATGCTGAGACAGGAGAGCAGTTGTGCAGCTAAAATGGTGCTCTCAAATGTATGATGGAAGGCTTGGAGAGCAATGGCTTTTCTTCTAGTTCATCTTTTCTTTCCTTGAACACAAATGGTGGAAGTAGTGTATCTTAGGTGTGTTTATCCAAGTGAAGGTCCTCTCCTATTTATAGAGGTCCTAAGAAGGCTTTAGAATGTTTAGGAAGCCTTGGGTAGCCATTGGGAACATATCTCAAAAGATCAAGCAAAAATCCCAACAAAATTCAGGTCATTATGACTCTAACAGAGTTATCAAACGTCTAATATTCTGGTCAGACGTCTGATGCATATTTTGGACGTCTGCTCTAAAGGGTCAAAGTCCCAGGATCTAAGCAGACGTCTGATATGCTATTATAAGACATTTGGCACTATAATTGGACATATAATAATAGGCAAGTTCTTTCATGTTTTGACCAAATCCAAACAGGGTTCTAGATCCTAAAAGTTAGACAACATACTGGACGTTTGTGATAAGGTCTGGATGTCTAGAAGGAGGATTCTCTGCGAGAATTGATTTCCCAAGGTTCAAACAGTCATAAACATTTGACACATAAGAATTTGGGTCAGATTAACTCTAACTGTTCTTTTTTAGACATATGAGAGGCTCTACGAATGTCTAAAAGTGTTATAAATATGATTAAAAAGTAATCCTCGAATATTATGTTCTGAGAGACCAACGATCCTATTATTAGATGTATGTCAAGGTCATCAAACATCTTCTAAGATGTCTAGACTAAGAGCTGGACGTCTAAAAAGTACAGCATAAACTAAAGGTTCTCAATCTAAGTATTTGAACATCTGAGCAAAAAGTCAGATGTCTTGAAGTCCAAGATCAGGCATTTAATGTTCATATTGGACATCTGATCTCATATTGGACATTTAATTAGGTTATTTGAAGCCTATTTTGGTTTTCTAATTTTCTATGAAATGCCTAAGTGTTTGTTTAAGAGTCCTAGTGTAGGAATAGTGTTCCTAGGACTAAGGTATGTTACTTTGGAGCTCTTTAACAATAATATAAGAAAAGTAAAGAGCAAAACAAATAAAGAGTACGAATACAAAGATAAACAAGACATCGATCCTATGCTTCTTGTCTTCAAGCTCTCAATCCAAGCGAAGCTTTCATCTTCTCTTCTCCTCCATCAAGCTCCTCCAATTTGCTATGGATGTGAGCTTGAGTTCCTTCACACTTAAATCCATTTGCATTATTCTTGAAAACTCAAACTCAAATGTAAATGTCAAATAACAAATGTTTTGTTATCATCAAAATTAACGATCGTGATGTCCTTGCACCAACAATTAGTAAAGAGGTGTCATGGGAACTCCACTTTACCCACCTTTGCCAGCTTAATCCTCTTGTCTCTCTCCTAGATATCAAGGAAGAAGGAGAAGGCATTGATGACTAATGCAAATAGAAGTGGAGAGGGGTCTCCTTGTCATTGTCCTATAAAGGTGAGAATCATTCTTGTAAGTACCCCATTGGCGAGTAGGGAGCAAAAGGGGTCCCAAATATAGCTTTCAATCCAGGAAATCCATAGTATTGTTGAATCCCATCAATTTAAGGACTTTGAAGGCCTTGGATATATCCACCTTGATGCACATCCTAGGGGCGCTCCCAGGTGTGTTAAAGCGTGTGAGGTATTCCTGAGCGAGTAATGAGCAATCCAAAATTGAGCAGCCTTGGATGAAAGCCCCTTGGTTAGGTAATACCAGCTTCTGCATGAGGGCACTTAGACGTATCGCTAGTATTTTTGAGATGCACTTGTAAATAACATTGCAACACACCACCGACTTGTAATCGCTAAGGGACAAGACTGCACCATATGTAGGAATCAAGGTTAGGAAGGTTTGGTTGACTTGTTTGACAAGTCTCCTTCCCTCCTCAAAGAAGAATTGCACCTCCCGGGTGATGTCATCACCAATAATATGTCATGCTTTCCTGTAGAAGTGGTTGTTAAAGCCATCTGGTCTCGGTTCCTTGTTGGCCGCAATTGCTCAAACTGCATCCTTCACTTGCTAAGGGAGTGTGATGTGCGTTAGTCTTTCATTCTTGTCTGGAGTAACCCAGTTGCAAAAGGGGATGCAAAGTCTATCGATGTCCAACTCATCTTCCCCTCTCGGGAACAGCTTCCCGTAATGCCTCATAGCCTCCTTGTTGAGCTGCCTCTCTTTATCACTGATCCTTTCGTCATTGGAGAACATGTGAGAGATGAAGTTGGTGTTTTGACTAACCCTCATGGCAGTGGCATTAGGGTTGTCCAAAAAAAAAAAAAAATCAACCTAACTCAATTCCAACCCAAATAGTGCAACTCAAATTAATCCCGAAACCATTTCCGTTAAACAAGATGAAACCCATTTAACCTGCAGGTCGGGTTTAGGTTGAGCCCCACAAACCCACCCAACCTGCTCAACTTGTTTAATTTAACGCATTCAAGCATATTTAACTTATTAACTGTTAAGACCTGAGGCATCAAAACACTTCAAGACGTCTGGGAGTTGGTCCAGATGTCTGGAAATTAATTTTTGCGTGCGTACAATCGCGAGTCTGCGCGCGTGCCACGCGCAGACTGAAACCCGCCGCCCTCTTCTTTTTCTCTCCCCTCGCCGACCTGCAGAACCCCCCCCCCCTCCCCCGTGCCTACAAATACTCTTATTCTCCTCTCCCTCACGCCACCCACATCCATCCGTCTCCTCCTTCCCCAGCGCGAGAGCGAGGGCAGCAGCTGTTGCCGGGTGCAGTGGCGGAGAGGAAAGGTGCAGCGAGAGGAAAGAGGAGAGAGCACACGAGCCGTGAGAGAGAGAGCTCGCCGGAGCAGCTCGAGGCCAGCCGATGTGCGCGCGGAGGAGCGTTGTGCTGGGGAGGTTCCCCCGGTGCTACTGCAGCTCGGGAAGCGGCCGAACGAGCGCGGCAAGGCCACGCGCAGCGAGAGGAAGGCGAAGGAGGTTCTGATACTAGGAATTTTTTCCAGAATCAGACGTCTGGACCTACATCCAAACGACGCGGACGACGTCTGGAGGGAGATCCAGACGACTGATAGGTACGTAATGTGCCTATACCTTTCTTTTTACGGATACGGCCATGCAGGCTGTTCTACTAAAGCTCTGTCGCGTGCCTTGCTGTGGGATTTTTGCGTACGCGTGTAGGATTCGCTTCGGGAAGGTGCGGGACATGCCCTCCCACGTGGTTCAGACGTCTGGGCAAGGCACCAGACGGCGGAGAGCGTCTCCAGACGTCTGGAGAGGTGGTCGGGCATCTGGAACTGAGTCCATACGGTTCAGCAGGATCCCTAGACGTCTGAGGAGCAGCGTAGAGTGAGGTATGGTTTTGGATTCCTTTTAAGACGTCTGGAAGATGTTCCAAACGTATGATTTGAGTCAGAATTATCATTTTTGACCCATTTAAGGTCCGTTCGAGGTTCGATTCCCGCGTTTAAGATTCTGTTTGTCTTCGTACAAGTTCCTTTACTTGTTTGAAATACTTTTACCCTGTTCTGAGTGGTTCCTTGTGGTTGATTCTTGTGTTAGGACCTCGTTCTCTTACGGACTTGGAGGTTGCAGAGGCATGTGGACCTGCCGATCACGCCCCCATTACTCCCGGTTTTGCTGGTAGAGTGGCTTCCCTTAGTTAATGACAACATTAATGCATATCTGAAATAAATGATAGATCCTAGAGTATGGCATGAATCCTAGGACCTGAAAACTAGATTGAATGATAGATCCTAGGGTGTGGCATAAATCCTAGGAACAGAAACACTGAAACGAATGTCTTGAATGCCTGAATTGCAGTCTTAGATAAGTAGATAGGATAATAATGATTGCCTATAATTGGATAACAGCTGCCTGTGAAATGTAGAATACTGTTGTTACTAACTGCTACATGTAATTCATGTTGTTTGGAAATTAAATTCGAGCTGCTTGTATATAAATTGGAAAAGAAAGATTAAATGTTGGAAACACGTGCTATATGCGAATAAAACTGAAATAATGAAACCTAGTATGGCTTGGCCTAAGAAATATGAGCACGAACCCTACGGGGAATTAGGAGTAGAACTCCTGGAAAATAAATAGAATGGAACTGGGAAAGTGAATGGGAAAGTGAGCTGGCCCTTAAGTACAGAGTACTAAGGAGAGCGACTGTCCCCCCTGTTTAGTGCAGAGCGGAGCTAGCCGCCCTAGGGTTGGGACCTGGGGTTAGGATTGGCCACTTTGTACCGACTCTGTAGCCCTCGCGTACACAGTACCGAGGAGAGCTACTAGTGTAGGGAGAGAGCTAGCCACCCCACGGGACTCGGGGTTCTGCTAACCGTCCTACACCGACTTGTTAGGCCCACTGGGCAAACGAGGGTAGTCAGGCGAGGGTACACGGACTGTGGAGGGGCAAGACCCCTGTTTGGTTACTGTGGAAGGGCTGGACCCCTTTTACTGAGAGGGCTTTGCCCTATACTGGTTCCGTGCTGTGCTTGGGGCGCACCTGTTAACGGAAACGACTGACCGCGTGCCAGTGCGGGGTAGCTACCCGTGCGTTTATCGCGCGTGCCGTAGTCACCGTTACGTTTGTCAGCGACTTGGGGTGGTTGACTGAGGGTAGGACCACCACAGAGGACTCTCCCAGCTAGGAGAGCACCACGTGCTACTTCTACTTTTCGAAAAAGACTTCAATCAAGATCGTTCCCACGAGGAACATTCGAGATCAAGAAAAAGGACCTAATAAATAAACCAAGTGATGAAAGAAAGAATAATTAGTTATATATAAAAAAAAAGAAATTGAAAACAACAGCTACTTGTCCACCTTTACTGCTTTTCTTAGCTAACTGGTTGCCACTCTACTCAGCGTTTCGATGACGTGTCGTACTTACCACCTTTTTCAGGAGCAGGTGTTGAGCAGCCAGAGCCTACGGCTGCAGAGGGTGCTGGGCTTAGTAGAGCCCAGTAGTTGTACTTTGGTTGTACCGTTTTTTGTAGTAGTGAGTATTCTGTTACACCTTTGTACTCTTTTATTGTAAACTTCATATTTCTGTACCTGTTTTTAATTCTCTACTATTGTGGTGGTGTGTACTGTAGTAGTTCTTTTCTTTACTGTTGTACTTTTGTTACTATTAGTTACTTACATGGTGAATGTGGTTTATTTACTGCTTTTTGGTTACTTTCTCGTTGGACGACTGGGTCTTGGGATCAATCGAGTCGGTCCAATTCTCGTGTCCTGTAGGAATTCGGGAACCGGGTCGTAAAATTAACTCATTTAACTTGCCTACCCACCTAACCTTAATTTACCCATTTATTTAAATGGGTCAGGTCAGGTTTTGGTGGGTTTAGGCAAGTTAAGTCCAGATTGGGACATCAAGACCTGTTTAATAAACGGGTTGGACTTGACCCGACTCATTTATAAATGGGTATAACCTTAATTGGTTGGGTTTAACCTGACTTGACTCATTTGACAAGTCAAAGTGGCATGAAACTTGGTATGACGATCCCCAAGTTTTGGCCAATCCACCCGGCTATGCTATATCCAGAAGTCCCCATCCTGTCTTAGAGTAGATAATTGGTCCCTGGTGAGAGCCTCATCCTCTTGAACACCAATGTTGGGCAGGTCTTTGGTCATAGTTGAGTGGATTGCTTTAAGCTTCAACTTGAGTTCTTCCATTCACCTAGGATGACTCTTGTCGTCCTTTTCCCAAGACTTGAGTGCTTTCTTGACCCATGAGAGCTTCTTGATGCAACAAAATAGGGGGTTCCCCTTAATGTCCTCCTCTCATGCCTTCCTTACCACCTCGTCAAAGTTAGCCATGTTCACCTAGTAGCTGAGGAACCAAAAAGTCTTTCTCTTTTTGCGGGTTTGCCCCATTTGCAATTCCATGATGGTGTGGTCTTTGAGATCTGATGGAAAGTGCTCAATCAGGGCACGGGGAAGAGTTCCAACACTGGTGGTTGGCTAATCCTCTCTCCAATCTAGAGGAGACGTGCCTTTCCGCCCGGTCACGTTAGATTAGGAGAGGGTTTGTCTGAGGTGGCTATCTTGATGAGTGCACAATCGTTGATGCATTGATTGAACTCCCCCATGCTACCCTTGCAAACCAAGGTGTCCCCAAGCCTTTCGTCGTAGGGGCGGATGGCGTTGAAGTCCCCAAGGACAATGCAAGGCTTGTCAATGAGGTCACGTTAAAGGCGGGGAGCAGACTAGAGATCCCTCCGGAGTTCCCTAGTATTGTGAGCATAGATGTACAAAATGTATATCGAGAGGTCTCCAACGTTGGAAGCATGGATGACCATTACCTGGTTCGTGGCGTGAACCTTGGATAAGTTCTAGGTCTCCACATTCCATACCAGTAGTATCCTTGCATAATTGCCGAGGTCAAGGTTGGAGATGAAACTCCATCCTGAAGAGATTTTGCGACAAGCACTCTCCCATCCCCTTGGAGAAAGTCTAATCTCCAGGAGTTCCGCAATCTGGACATCAAACAATCAAAAGAGTTTGTCTACCTCTTTCATTTTCCTTGAAGCATTAAGGCCATGGGTGTTCCATGCACTTAGCGACATTAGGGATTGGATCTGACATCCCCCAATGCCAAGCTCGAACATCCATTTTTCCTCTTGTTCTTCTTCCTCTCGGGTTGTTTCCAAACCCCCTCGTATCCCATTTGCAACATCTTGAGGCATTCCTCAAATGTTATCGAGGCATCAGTAGTGGTGCCTTTCGCAATTCCAATATTTCCAATGTTTCCTTCTCCATCTATGGAAGAGGACACCGGATCCTTGATCTCCAATGGGAAATAAAGCTCATGCTACTAGTGGGGGTAAGTGAAATTTATAGTAAATACTGCACATGAAACAAAAACAATCCAATGAGAGCAGTTGCCCCTCAATCCAGCATTTTAAATGCTGATGACATGCTATCAAAAAGAGATTTTTTTGGTGAGGCCAAATTGATGTAATATATTTGTCGATTCTGAGGGGTATTGACGAAATATCATCTCATTTTAGTCACATTTCGGCCCTATTGACCCATTTTAGGGGTCATCAACATAAATTTGCATGATAACACTTGATATCTATTGGAATGAGCCAATTCTGATGCCCCATTTCAAGTGAGTGTTGACTCTGCTATTACTTCTTTGATGCTTCAAATTTCTTCTCCTCTCTTCTCACCACAACATTGATTCTTTCTCTTTGGCAACATATTTAGAGCTTGGATTCCAAGGTAAGCAACATTTTTTTCTTACATTTTCTCCTTTGTAATGTTGGGTACTTGGTAGCTAATATTAGTAATTAATACTTGCTACATTGGTACTTATACGTGAGACAGCCTAGATCTACACTAAATCTAGTGTCTATTACCTAAGATCTATGATTTCACACTAGATCTAGCTTATGTCTACTAATTAAAGCTTGTAATTACGATAAATGATATTAATGTACATAATTAAAGTTTGTCTTATCTATATGTAATTATTGATGTAAATAAATTCTAATTTTTTTCTAAAAATAAAAAAATATGAATTTAGTATATATGCATCATACATGTACATGTATAAGCGAGTTTCTAAGAAGAATATATAAAAAAAAATTATTTTTTACATGAAGATGAAGAAACATTCAAAGTTTAAATTAGATGATTATAAAATAGGTAAAAATATATTATAGCATATTATATACATTATTATCCATGTATTAAGTAGATTATAATGAAAATAAAAATAAAAACAAATTCTTTCATAAAAAATATAAATTTCAAAATTTTAAATAAATGTTATGATGTAAGTAAAAATGCATTAGAATATATTACATACAAAATTGTTTGTGTAGAAAGTAATTTATAAATTTTAAAAAATGATTTTTTAATGAAAAAGAGAAAAGTTCAGAGTTTAACTTATATTATTATATGATTATAAGTAAGGTAAAAATGCATTGTAATGTATTATGTAAATTAAAAATGAAACTAATACATGTAAATTAAAATGAAATTAGAACATGTAAATTAAAAGTGTAAATTCATTGTAATGCATGGTATTATTGATATCATAGTCCTTACTACTTAAAGATGATGGATGCTCATATCTATTACTTAATTGAGGATATTAAGTGGTTGTACCGTACAAAATTGGAATGAAGCAAATATATGATGGAGTATAGCTTTTGTAAGAAATAGTTAAGTGATGGTGGAATAATACAATTCAAGCACCACATAGTTGAAGATGACAAAAATGTGGCAACGTGTAAAGATTGTCCTAATAATGTGTGAAAACGTATTGTCGAGACGATGATGTCAAGGTATGAAAAGAAAGCTACAAAGCAAAAAGCTAAAGAAGTAGTCTGTAAGGCCTTATTTGGCCCTCAGTATTACGAAAATGTAGACTCGAATTCTAATTCTAACAACGGTTTGCAATATCTAAGTGATATGGAAGATGATCCGAGATGAAAGAGACAATTTAGATAAGCTATGACAGACTCACAAGCGAGCATGAATGGCAATAATTGCTCACTGGTGACAAAAGAAAATAAAGCATGAGGTATATAAATGCTAGTACAAGCGTGGCAAAATGTTATGACCCGAAATCCAAACATAAGCTCGAATCCAAATTAAGCATGTTGAGATGAACCCATTGTTAGAGTTATATGTCTTAAGAGAATCAACCTGAGCAAATCAGTCAAGCAATAATTCAAATATGAGTGTTAGATCATGTGTCAAGATGAACTCCTTGCTGGAGTTATGCGCCCTTAGCAAACCAACCTAACCATGCAAAGCATGCATGGGTTTTGAGTGCATTTGGCATATGTGGGGCCATCTTAGGACCATTTTGCTTTTCATTGATGCATTTTGTCTTGTTAGTAGAAGTCCTTTTTTTGTCTTTTGGTACTCAATTTCTTAGGTAGTTAAGCTTTCTTTTTTTATGAGAAGGAGAGTAGAGGAATGTCTAGTAGTAGAATGTAGAGGAGGGGATACGTATATTGCCTGACACGGCAAATGGGCCCATAAATGTAATTGGTTGGCTGTGAATGAAGGCAAGGAGAAATTAAATGGACCTCTTGACCAACTCTGCCTCTTCGTTGTTCGCCAAGACTAGCTGTGACTAGGTTGGAACCTATCATAATTCCTTAGTTGTCTTCTTACATGCATCTTAAACCTTCGCGACCCATCTCCTATCCTGCAATGAAACATGACCTCAATAATCAAAGTGTGACAATGAAGAACAATGATGATGCTGAGATACCTTATGGTCCCAATGTCATGATCAACGGAGACAAAGTCCTCGAAGAGGACCCTGAGCTACTCTAACGAGTAGGGGTGCTCCAGATCCCTAATGCCCTTCACAAAATATGTTTGCCCTGAGTAAGGAAGAAGGAAGCCCTTGAGAAGTCGACATCAGAGGTAGGGTTTTGATTACCAAAGAAGTCGAGGGTATCGAGGATGCCTTTGCTGGTGGTGGCACGATGGTAACCGTTAAGGCATTCCCGCCTAGGGTAGACTGTAGATGCATAAGTAATTAGGCACCATGTTATCCTCAAATGATGGTTTTGATGATAACAAACATCTCAAATAATTGGGACTAAAATTGGATTTTATGTTTGGATCTTGTAAGAATGATTTTCAGGTTGAAACATATCATGATGAGACTTAAAGCTAAGAAGCAAGAAGAGATCATGTCTGTCAAGATGGTGGCTAGTAGGTCCTTGTGTAACCTAGGAAATGGGTTGTGATGGGAATACCATCATGAGCCCTAACTAGCTCAATTTGGTCTGATAAGATTGATAAAAGCTCCTGCATATTCATCAAAAGGTCCTAAGGGCACATTAGTCTGTTTTGAAAAGAAAAGAAGAATACAAGGTTATTTCTGCAAATTTAATAGCATTTCACAAATACAAAATAACCATGGGGTATTCCAGGGGATAATTAAAGGTCAAAAGGTCATTAATATCCAATAAGAGGGTCCATGCAGACAGAAACGAGTTTTCACGTATCTTAAGAATTAATGAACATCTGAAACCATAAAAGCAGACCTGCTTAATTAAATGAGGTTATGATCAGAATAAAATTCACCTAAACCTTCTAAATATCATAGAAAAGTATTATATAAGGTTTGGTACCTTTGATTTGACCATTGAAACCCATTTTGACCTAAAATAAAGTCTTAGACAAGAAGTTACCCTCATTTGGGTTTTTGCCTAAATTACCCTATCAAACTTGGTCAAAACTAAAATATAACTTCACCATCAGATTTCTTGGATCCAAATTAGGTTTGTACCAAACTTGGGCCCAATCAGAGATCATCTTGACCTATTTGCATTTTAATCCTACCCTGACTTTTTCTCGTTCAAATAGCCCCTTAACTTTTGAAAATATTTCAAATAACCCCCAACTTCTTCATCTTCTCTACAAAAATGCCCCTGCCGCCATTGGAACCTTCCATCCTTAGATGGAAGGTTTTGATCGAGGTTTTCTCCCTAAATCTGCGAAGAAATCCTTCCAAAATTGGAAGGAAGACTCCTGAGGAGATTCCCTTCCATCTGAGCTCCTTCATGGCCTTCCTAATTTGCCCAAGAGTTCATGCAAACTCTTGAAAATCCGTTAACCTAAGCCTGATAATTTCGATCTCTTCAAGCTTGTGTCCAAGCTTGGAAGCCCATCTAATGGCCTATAAAGCATGCCCGTGACCTTCCTCACCTCCTTAGCGAGTTTTTGAGCCACAATTCCTCTTCTTTCCCTACCTCTGGCTCCCTCCAACTCATCTCCAGCGACCTTCTCTATATGACCTTCGCCGGCCGTCACATACAATAAGTAGTCGATCCTCCTTGTTTCAAACCACACCTCGCCATACCTGCGCGATGTCCTCTAGCCCCCTTCGTCGTTGCCATTCCCTCTCCCGGAGCCTTCACCTTCTCCGGCGTCGGCCATACCACAACCAACACCAACTCTGTCCTCCTTCATTTGATAGTCCCCTTGACTCATCATCATCTGCTTATCATCACCGCACCTCCAGACTTTGACCGCTCACGTGTCCGCTCCGACTCCGTCTTCTACCTCGCCTACATACCTCCGACGAGCTCGCGCACCCGCTCTACTCCACCAATCTGTTCGCCACTGACCTCCACACCATTGCCATGTCCACACGAGCAAAACCCCTTAAGAAATTGAGGGGAATGCTGTGCCTATTGCTCCACCAAACAATGCCCCCTTCGCCTTCATATTTTGCCTTCGCCAGCCACTTACGATGACCTTCACGGCACGCCACCGCCACCACCACCAAAGCCACACTCGCGCGAAGATTCTGAGCTTCTTTGACGTGGTCGCAAGGTTGTGTCTCATGTTTTAGGTCATCACACTCGGTCGCCATTGATGGTGCTCCTTCAAGCGACCTTAGAGCTATTTTCTTGCCATAGCAACTCCAGGTCTCACCTCCAGGTGTTGCAGCCTAGTCCCAGGTCCTTCTCTAGGCCCTTAATTTGACGCTGCAAACTTGTCTTCGGCCTTAATTGGAAGCTCCTCTAGCAGCTGCTTGCGTGTGCAAAAGCTGTGGGACTTTAGTCCCACATCGTGGAGATAGTAGCTGCGTGAGTGTGATGAAGGGAATTCCTCCCCTTACCTTATCGCCCAAGTACATGGGGTCGGGTCCCTCATGCCACTCTTCACACCTCGGTTATCACTCACACCCGATAGCCCTAGTCCCTCTGTCCAGATCCGAATACCTGCCTGTTTAACCGACTACGGTTGGGTTTTTGAGAGAAAGATGAGAATGAAGGAGAGAGAGAGAAGGGGGGATTTTGCCCTTGCTCCCTATCTCTCTACACTTAGTTGCTGGGAGGCCTTTGCCTTTGTGGTGTTGTGTTGTGCCTCTTTGCTAAGGCTCGAGAAGGAAGAAGGAACATGGCCCTTAAGCCTTTTGAAGCACTGTAGCAGGGCGGCATTTAAGTCGTTTGCCTTGAGAAACCGACGTCTGATCCTTCTGATATTGTGCACTGTGGCCCTATGCTTACTTATATTATGTGGATTATTTCGTTGATAGTACTGTGCACTTACTTGAGATAATTGTAAAGGGGTAATTGGTGATTCAAATCACTATTTTACCCCATTCTTGTTGCACTTTGATATTGACTCTCATATATATATATATATATCATTTTTTAATGGAATTTTGGTTATAACTGCTCATATTCGTGCTCATATTGTAATCTTTGAGATTAAATTGCAATACTTGCTCTCCTTGTTCGACCTCGAATTTTCTAATGATTCTTTGAGATATAAATTGTATCTGTTTTTGAGCTATTTCGGCTATATTACAACGAAGCGATTTTAGAATCTCGTTTTAGCTCGACAACATTTTGGCACCGTTGCCGGAAAGCAATGCGCAATTTGATCTCTCTGGTTACAATTTCTGATCTGGTATTAACTTGTTCTATCTGTTTTGCTGTGGTCTGTGCAGGATTCATTCAAGAAGATCAGCCGCACATCAAACACTTCAAGAGCGAGTAATTTCATCCCTCTTTTTCTTAAACCCCTGATTCTGAGGAAAGCCAAAAAGAAGAAATCAATTAAGATCAACTTGCATTTGATACTTAGAATTAATCATCTCAAGTTGCCTGATTTGATTCATTCTAGAAAATCCCGATCTTGATTTCTGCACCTATTAGGGATTTAAGGTATCTAGGGCTACTCACCTTCTTGATTTAGCCCTAGGTACCAAAATTGGGCAAAATTGATTAGACCAAATAGAGCCAAATTAGGGTTTCCATTCCAGGGTTGAGGAACACATTTGCCTAATAAAGAATATACTTTCCCACATTGTGTGTTGCCAAAACCTTGATTGAATTTACCTAATCAAGCAAACCCTAAAATTAAGCTCTAATTATCCATTTGAATCCAAAAATTGGGACCTAATAATTTCAGGACAAATAAGGTGAAATTGATCCACCTCGCGAGATCAGCCAATCTTCAAATTTGGTCACCAAGCACAAATCAACTCTAAAGTTCAAGTGGAATTCTAAGCACCTCAATTTTGATTTAAAATTTGGTAGACTTAAGAGGTCAAGTCACTCATTCTAGTCTATTTGGATCCGTGGTGACAAGGAGGGTCGGGTGAGGGAAACTTTGTAACCTGTGGAGATGCTTTACTGTTGACTGAGCTTTTTAGAAGTTTAAATGAGTTTCGTTGTAGTAAAATCCCCTAAATAGCTCATCAACAAATACAATTTATAATTCAAAAATCTAAAAATGAAGTCTGAGGTCAAACACAGGGAGCAAATAGGAATTCACACGCTAATTTCAATTAAAATATAAATGAGCACAATAAATGAAGCACTATAAAGATATTCAATGAATATTAATCTGTCACATTAAGTATTCAATGAAGATCAATGCATTTAGTAACAAAAAGATACCTATAATAAAATAATGGTGATTTATATCACCAATGATTAGCCTAAGCACATATATATCAATTACTCAATAATGTCAAATAAATGAACAGTACTTAGACGTCTGATCTGAGAATCAGACGACTTAACCAAAACTTGCTACAATGCTCTTCTTCTTCTGTTCTTCTTCTCTCTTCTTCTTCCTTCTTTCTTTCCATGGCCTCTTTTGGCATAGCCCTTCAGCCTTGTCTTTCTGCCTTAGCCTCTTCTTTTCTTCTCAAGTCTTCTTTTTCAACCTCTGCCTTTAGCTTCTTCTTCTCTCTTCTTCTTCCTTCTACTCACAACGGCTAAGTGTCGGGTCTTCTCTTTAAAGATCGAAACCCACCCCTCCCCAGCTCTCTCTCTCCTTCCTTCCTCCTCTCTCTCAAATCCAGGCTTTAACGGGTATTCAGGTTTACGTAACCGAGTCCAGGGCTGCGGGCGTGAAGTCGCAGTCGAGGAGCGAAAGATAGGCGGGTCGAGTCAGTGCGGGTGAGTGGGGACTTGTTGGTGAAGACGATGATGAAGTTAGGGATATTTTTGTAAGGATTTCAAAAGTTAGGAGCATATGTGTAAGTGTAAAGAGCAAGACAGGACTTAAATGTAAATTATGTCTAGGTGATCTTTGATTGGGTCAAAATTTTGGTACAAACCTAATTTGGACCCAAGAAATCTGATGGTGAAGTAGGATTTAGGTTTTGACCAAGTTTAACTGGGTAATTTACAAAAAAATCTAAATTAGGGCAACTATCTGTCTGAGACGCTGTTTTAGGTCAAATTGGGTTCAGATGGTCAAATCAAGGGTACCAAACCTTAGAGAACATTTTTATATGATTTTTAGAAGGTTTAGATGATTTCTATCCTGACCAGAACCTCAGTTATTTAAGCAGATCTCTTTTTAGGATTTCAGATGTCCATTAATTCTCAAAACACATGAAAACTCATTTCTATCTACATGAACCCACTTATTAGACATTATGAACATTTAACCTTTAATTAACCCCTGGGAAACCCTGAGATTGTTCTGTAATTAAGATATTCTGTTAAAACTGCAGATTTACCCTGTTTTAATGTTAATATCTTAGAATGGATATGTAGTGAATTAGGGCTCTTCTGGCGGTTATGTGAGAGCATTTAACTGTTGATTATGACTAATTAAAGCTAGATATGGCTGATGATGACGTTATCATCATGCCCCATGCCTAACTTTTGCTAGACCCTTAGCAAAATCTTATGGAATTAACTTGAATTCTAGACCATGCTTTGATGTTCAAAGTCCTAATTTATTCTCCTCTTTAGAAATTAGGTCATAATGTTAATAATAGGCCTAGAGGTACTCAAGTACCAACCAAGATCTGAACCTAACCAGCTTTAGCCTTAGTCTGCCGTAAAGGTTTCTAAGGCCCACAGAAACTATCCAAAGGTCCGTTGGACCCTGCGATTAAAACACCATGCTTGTAACATGGTTAGTCCAGGTTCAGTTTGCAGTGTGCTTTTGTAACAGAGAGAGATAGAAGATTTTTTGCATTTTTTGGAGATCTTTCTCTCACTTTTTCTTTTCTTTATTTCTAGCTTCAGATTGGCTAAAAAACACAGTTTGTATCGGATTCCTAACTCTCACCATCAATCCTCGTAGGGTCCCTGGCAATCGATACTTCAAGATGGCACCACCCATGGCAACCCCCAGAACCCTAGCATTCGACACTTCTAGATAGTGTCGCCCATGGCGTTCTGCAGCTAAATTCAGGCCCTAGTGATCGACATTTTAGGATAATCTTGCCCATGGCAACTGAATCAACACAAGGTGCTTACATGCCCCCGGTAGAATATTTGGATATCTTAGGAGACAAGCACTGAGGAGACGGTATGCTATTGCGCATCTTCGAGAGGAATTTCCTACCGCTCCACGTTAGGAACTCGTCCAAATCAACTTATGTTGATAAGCCACTCCTAATCTAGGCAGCTTTTTCAGAACAAAATAAACGCTTTTGCATGATTTTGATTATTAAGCGCACTGAACCAGGCTTCTGTGTGGATTAGGGTGCTTAGGTTACCGAGTCTCGCAAATCAGAGGTTAGTTAACGAGGCCAAATAATCCCTAAACCTGAGACCTAATACGTAAGCTTCGCATTTTCCTCAACCTCTTGATGACTATCTAGATCTTAATGGATATTTGAATGTTTAAGCCTAAAATAAGCCTAAAAAGCTTAAGATCAGCACTCATATTAATCTCTTTGTCTCTCTGTTATTCTAGGATTTAATTTTTTTCTTTTAATTTGGTCTAGAACTTAAGTAGATTCCATAATTATTTACTAAGGCTAACACTTTTGTTTCAAATTGTAGCTCCTTTTAGACATTTAAATCACCTCCACTTTTCCTCCTCAAAAAATGATATGCAATTAATCTCTCAAAATTTCTTCCCCTTTCGCAATTTTTTGTTCTTTTTCAAATTTTTTTTGTTTTTTTTAATGTTAGTAATTTTTTTGTGAGAACCCTTCAGAAGCTTTAATTTTCATGTGTTTACACTTTAACGCGTCCCATGCCTAAGTTTTGTAATGTCCTCATTGTAAACCAGAGGGTATGGAATCAGCTTGGTTCATAGGTTAGAATAAGATCAAAAGGGTGGGTGAATGGGTCGAGATGACTGTTGCGAATGATTTCAAGCTTTGATACGTGTATCAAAGGTGGAGTCGGTTGTTCTACTCTGAACTTAAGAGTGCAATAGACGTCTAGCTCAATAGGATAATCAGAAGGGTCTCAGGTTTTTAGAATGATGGGTTGCCTCTCGTTAAGTGCTAAATTTAATGTCTTCAGCCGAGCAAAAGGTGTTCATGGAGAAGGAGTGGTTAAATCAGATGAATTTTGTAAAACAAACACCTTGATAAATAGCCTGGTTGGTCCAACTAGGTGTTTGTTTAAATCAACAGGCTGCTGATGCAGCCCAAACCCAATCAATCTGGTGGGTTGATGGATGTGAATCAGTAGATGTGGTGGCCACTGGATGCTTTGAACTTCAAACATATGTGGTAGTGAGAATTGCGGGTTTGGCTTATTCCAATCAGCCTGGTCAGAGTAGGGATCCTCAAAAGAGAACTGATCTGTGGAGGATGTAGGAACCCTACGAAAGTGATCAAAGAAAGATGGGACATGATTATCAGTCTAATTGATGTCCGAAACCTGATCAAAAGATGGAGAAGAATCATATGCGATCGGATCATCTAGAGGAGAATCAGAGTAGAAATTGATTCTGGTGGTGGGTCAGGGTTGGGATCGGATCTGAGAAGGTTCTGTATGTGGATTTGAAGAGGTGGCTTTCTTGAGAATTATGTGTGTTGATGGCTCCTCTAGAAAGGATTCAAAAGTAGGTTTATCTAGAGAGTCCTCGTAATGGCTATCAAAATCAAAGGTAAATGGCTGAAGAGTGATTATAGGATCATGGAAATCTGAGTCAAGAAAAGATTCGAACTCGGGATTGCAGACACTCGACACTTGTTTCTGATTCCTGAAGATAAAAAAGGAATGATTCCATCTCAATGGAACCTGAATTTGAATCAATGATCTCGGGATCAGGAACCTCAGAGTCAGAGTCGAAGAATGGGTCATGGGTGCTGAGGTCGTAGATTGGTTTATAATTGTTAGGAAACAAAGGTTCTTTGAAATTAGAGGAAGATTCAAAATCATCGGAGAACTTTCAAAGATCGTGTTCTGAGTTTGATTCCAGATCAAAGGTTCCACCACAGAAATGATCAAGAGATGTAGAATCAGCAACCTGACTTAGATCTAACATAATTTCATATTCTGAGCTCAAAAAGGTGTTTCCATTAGGCACAGGCTCAAGTTCTTGGCTCTTAGGGTAGACCCAATCGATTCCCAATTCTTCCAACTCATCGGTTTCTATATCATAAATTGACGTGACTTCCGAAAAATCAATTAATGTCTCTGAGGAGGTTGAAGAGGTGAATTCATTAAATATAGGCCCAGGATCGTAATTTAAATTCAAAATCAGACTTTCATCATTTTGGGCTCATGATTATCCCAAATAGGCTTGAATCCAAATTCTAGGTTAAGGGTAAGGATTGAATCACTAGAATCTAGGCTGAGCTCTACAGGGATGTCAGAATCATTCTCAAGAATCACCTTAACAGGATAAGGCTCGGGATTTACATTCTCGAGAAGTTCTATTTTAAACTCATTATCACAGGTGTCGGGGAAATCTAAGCTCGATGGACCAGCTTCCTGGTTTCCTAGGGTCGATTCAGAATCGAGAACACCTGCAATTGGATCCTCCCAACCCATCTCAAGATCAGGAATGTCAATTGTTATGAAATTTAAATCTGAATTCATTTGGGTTGGAGGTCCATAACAACTATGATCATCAAACCTAGGATTTGTGGGATTATGTTGATCACTAGAATCACTCCAAGATGTTTTCTTAATTTCTGATGAGTATTTTTTATCAATGGATCTCTATAACCTATTTAGCAATTTTCCCCATTTTTCCAAAAAATTCTGGAGTTCCTTTGAAACTAAAGGATTTGACCAATATTGCAGACAATCTTTGTGTAATTTCACCAATTCAATTTGTTCTGTTAAGAGATCATCCCAGGTTGAACTGTGGTTTACTTGTATCCATATCATCTCTATACGGTTCAAAATGTGGTCCATTGTTTTCTTGAATTTATCCTGAATGACCCTTTTACAATATTCTTCGTGGTGACAATAAGCATTCTCAATTATCTTTTCTTTCATGCTCATTTGGGACTCAGATTTCCTAAACAGTCTTCCTAGATTGTCAGGTTTTATTTTCAAATCAGGTGGTGGAATCAAGATGTAGAATCAAAACTCAGGTTAGATTGAAGTTGATCAGATCATATAGAGATTCCCAAGAAGATCTAATGAGGTCTCTTAGGTTAAAAACCTAATGACCTTCCTGTGTATGTGCTCTATAGAAAAGATGAGGGACTGGATATTATTTGGAGTCAATCAAGGCACCCAAAGATTTTTGGATGACTAAGGCAGCTTCAAGGCGGATGATGCCTCTGAATCAGAAATCCGCACACCCGAGAAATAACTATGCAGCCAAGAAGGGAGAGCCCCGTAAAGACCCCTACACGGTAGAGCGTCCCCACGGGTTACAGGGTTTCCTCCACCCGACCTTCCTTGTCATTGCGGTTCCAAGTAGACCGAAATGTACGGACTTAAGACCTTAAGTCTACCAATTTTATTTCTAATTAGTGCCTTGAGTTTCACTTGTTTTAGAAATTGATTTGATTGTGACCTAATTTGGAGGTTGATTGACCTACAATGTAGGTCAACTTCACCTGACCTGCCCTAAAGATGGAAGAATGAAATCTAGGTCAAGACCTAGAAATCACCCTGAATTGACTCTTAGATTATTAGGTCCACAATTTTAGTTTTCAAGTGAATCTTAGAACCTAATTTTTAGGATTTTACTTGATGAGATCTTTTCAAACAAGGGCTTGAGTAGCACACAAATGCAGGAAGTTAAATTCTCTTTAATGCAGGAAATTGTATACTAACACTTCAAAATCCTAAAGTATAAACCTTAATTAGCTCTATTTCAAGTCCAATTTAATCTTAGAATGTTCACCTTTGGCTTCAAACAAGAAATGTGTTAGCCTAAAGTAATTTACAAATCAAGCGTAATCCCTAATAGGTAAAGGCAATTTGGGTAGGGAATTCTCAATAAAATCGCATCAAGCTTCAATCAGTTATGAAATTTTTGCAAATCAAGAAAACTTGCCTTTTAAATAATGATTAACTAAGAAAGTAAGGCAGATAGTTCCTAATTGATTGTTTCCTTTTCTCTCCTCCAAGGATTAGGAGATTAGGGAAGAAGAGAGATTACTTGCCCTGGGAGTGGCTGTTTTGCATGGAAGATTGCCTTGTGATGTATCTCGTAAAATCATAAGAAATCAAACATGGTAAGTTAGTGCTCAAATATAATCAAATAAAACAAAGAATAGCAGTGAATTGCGCATTGCTCCCTGACAATAGCACCAAAATGTTGACTGAGCTTTTCAGGAGTTTAAATGTGTTTCCTTGTAGTAAAGTCTCCTAAATAGCTCGTCAACAAATATAATTTATAACTCGAAACTCTAGAAATGAAGTCCAAGGTCGAACACTGGGAGCAAATAGGAATTCACATGCTAATCTCAATTAAGTATTTAATGAAGATCAATGTACTTAGAGACAAAAAGATACCTAGAACAAAATAATGGTGATTTAGATCACCAATTATTAGCCTAAGCACATGTATATCAATTACGCAATAATGTCAAATAAATGAACAGTACTCAGACGTCTGATCTGAGAATTAGACGACTTAACCAAGACTTGCTACAATGCTCTTCTTCTTCTGTTCTTCTTCTCCCTTCTTCTTCCTTCTTTCTTTCCATGGCCTCTTTTGGCATAGCCCTTTAGCCTTGTCTTTCTGCCTTAGCCTCTTCTTTTCTTCTCAAGTCTTCTTTTTCAACCTCTGCCTTTAGCTTCTTCTATTTCTCTCTTCTTCTTCCTTCTACTCACAGCGGCTAAGTGTCGGGTCTTCTCTCTGAAGAGCAAACCCACCCCTCCCCCGCTCTCTCTCTCTTTCCTTCCTTCCTCCTCTCTCTCAAATCTAGGCTTTAACAGGTATTCGGGTTTACGTAACTGGGTCCAGGGCTGCAGGCGTAAAGTCGCAGTCGAGGAGTGAAAGATAGATGGGTCGGGTCAGTGCGGGTGAGCGGGGATTTGTTGGTGAAGAAGATGATGAGGTTAGGGACATTTTTGCAAGGATTTCAAAAGTAGGGGCATATGTGTAAGAGCAAAGAGCTAGACAGGATTGAAATGTAAACTAGGTCAAGGTGATTTCTGATTGGGTCCAAATTTTGCTAAAAACCTAATTTGGACCCAAGAAATTTGATGGTGAAGTCGGATTTAGGTTTTGACCAAGTTTATCTGGGTAATTTATGCAAAAACCTAAATTAGGGCAACTGTCTGTCTGAGACTCTATTTTAGGTCACATTGGGTTCAGATGGTTAAACCAAGGGTACCAAACCTTAGAGAATATTTTTCTATGATTTTTAGAAGGTTTAGATGAATTTTATCTTGGCCAGAAGCTCAGTTATTTAAGTGGGTCTGATTTTTGGGTTTCAGATATTCATTAATTCTCAAAACGCGTGAAAACTCGTTTCTGTCAGCATGAACCCACTTATTAGATATTTATGAACATTTGACCTTTAATTAACCCCTGGGAAACCCCGTGATTGTTCTGCAATTAAGATATTCTATTAAAACTGCATATTTACCCCTGTTTTAATGTTAATCTCTCAGAATGGATATGCAATGAATTAGGGCTTTTATAGCGGTTATGTAGGAGTATTTAACTGTTGATTATACGACTAATTAAAGCTAAATATGGTTAATGACGACGTTATCATCATCTACCGTGTAGGGGTCTTTGCGGGACTCTCCCTTCCTTGCTGCCCAATTACTTCTCAGGTGAGCGATTTTCTGATAAAGAGGTATCATCTGCCTCGAACCTCCATAGTCATCCAAAAATATTTGGGTCTCGATTGGGTCCATTACATTTTCTATCCCTTATCTCATCCTCTAGTGTATGCTTGGGAGGAGGTCCTTGAGACCACCCGTGAGTCCTCCATTAGCTTTTCACACCCGTCGAGGCCAAGCCTTGACCCCCTTGCGTGTGCAACTTCCCAATCAAATTGACGTCTCCTTCGACTCTTCCATTTCTGAGCTCGTATCTCCAGCCACAGCCATGGAACCCCACAGAGAAGAACCTGACCTTCAACATCAATTCCATAACCTCAGAGATCAATTCAATGCCCACATCAACCCACCGTAGCGTCCTCAAATGTGAGATCACTACAATCCCGCTGCGGTGGAAATCGAGCCTTGAGTGCAAATCCCTACGAGAGGACCTGAGGTGGAGCTCAAGCCAGATATGCTTCATACAATCTCGAAATTCCATGGCTTGAACTTCGAGGATCCCTTCCAGCACATTGAGCATCTAAAGCTTTTGGCCCAAACTTTCGAGCTAAACATGCAGAATCGAGATAGCTTACTCATGAGAATGTTCTCCTTCTCTCTTTTGGATAAAGCTGCTCATTGGTTTCAGACTCTCACTTATCCGATCACCACATGAGAAGAACTTCATATTGCTTTCTTACAAAAATTCTTTCCCATTGGTCAGACGAATGCTATGTGGCAGCAAATCACGCACTTCTCGCAAGGAGCGAGAAAACCTCTACATAAGGCATGGGATCATTTTCTGGATCTCATGTGCAAGTACCCCCATCATGGAGTTCCAAAATGGGAACAGGTCCAATTTTTTTACCATGGGCTCCGTGACGATATCAAACTCTTTGTCAATGCAACTTGTGGTGGTAGCATCATAGGTCAACATGAAGACACGATTTGGAGAATTCTCGAGAACATGTGCGAGAACTCCCTGAACAATGAGCCATTGGGTGTGTACAACCAGACGACCACCCGCGCATTGACAAATAATTGGGGGGTACACGAGACCCGAGGCCTTTCCACATTCATTGATCTGGAGTTGGTAGCCAGTTAATTAGATAAGGTCTCAATCATTGAGAAGAAGGTGGACGACACAACTCGACATCTACACTGACCCACCGCTGCACCACAAAGCCCATACATACACCCGCACTTAGGAAGGGAGGGTATACGCAACATCTACTCTTCTCAGGGGATAGATGCCTATCCACCCCCGTCTGATTATGGTCTTGGAGGAAACTCAGGACCAGCCTACTTTAGTTGGGGGAACTCTGAACCCTCTTACTCTGATTTTTCTAGAGTTCCTCAGACCTACGAGTATCTCCACGCCATCCAAAATAATCCATTCTCAAACTCTTATAACCCTGGATGGCTCAATCACCCCAACTTTGCGTGGTCAGGGAATAACCCAAACCCAGGACCTCAATTTCAACCCCGACCACAAAACCCACAACCTTATCAACCTGCTAAACTGGGGCCCAATCAAAATTTCAATCCAGGCCACCTAGGGAGGACCAAATGTCTCTAATTCTCCAAACCCTGGTTGACATGCAAAAACAACACAAGGAAGAAATCACAAAGGTTCGCAATCAACTAGCCCAACAAGCAAATGCTTGCCAGCCTGGCACACTTCCCTCCCAACCTCTGCCAAATCCAAACAACATGTCGACTCAAAAGCACATAGTGAATCAAATCCAAGGTCAAACAAGCTACACTCAGCCAAGCCTATCTAGTCATACCTGCGTGTTTACCTCAGCTGATCCAAATCATACCACGACCTATCCTACTGTTCAGCAACAAAATCCAATTCACTTTCCTCCACCTCTGCATCATGATTGTGCTATGATCAATGTTGTGGGCATGAGAAAAGAACAGAAACACGTCCCCAAAGATAGCCAATCCATTCCCCTATCCCAAATCTCATCCCACCTCCACACTAGAGGACTGTTGGAATCTGATATAACGGGACCTTTGAGGAACGCACAAGTCACTATTCTGTTACTTGATATCCTCACTCTCAATCCTACCTCACCTGACTTATCCAAAAAAGAGGTGGAACAACCATCACAAGGGAAGGTAGTATTGTCTGAAAGTGTGAGTGCCATTATCCAAAACAATCTACCTTTTAAGAAATCTGATCCAGGCACCCCGCTAATCGTATGCAAGATCGATGGTACAAATTTCAAGCGGGCTATGCTGGATCTTGGCACTTCAGTCAACCTAATCCCAACTACCCTATTTGAGAAACTACAAATTGGACAGCTAAAACTCACTGATGTTACTCTGCAACTAGCTGACCGAATCGTAATCACCCCGCTTGGGATGGTAGAGGATGTGGTAGTTAGAGTCAAGGACTTCAGCTACCTAGCTGATTTCCTAGTTCTTGACATGGAGACGCCACAGCAAACACAAGACATGCCCTTGATTTTTGGGAGACCATTCTTTGCTAGTACAGGAGCCATAATCAATTGTGAATCAAGGCACATGATAATCGCCTCTGGAAATGAACGAACCGAGATTAATATTTTCGAGGCAACTAAAGGAAAAGGAAAATGCTTGGCAGAACAACTGGGTTTTATTCAAGACCTTATGACCGTATCATTAGTAGAAAACCTAGAACCTGAACTGGAAATTTTTCACATAGTGGATGATCTTGATTTGCCCAAGCATAATTCGAATGACATGAGAGTAGTGGAGGCCTTCACCTTTGATCTTGAGGACATACCAAGGGATTTTAGGGAAAATGATGACACATCAGGTTCAGATTCTTATTCCATGGATTTGGAGACATTTGTTATTTTGAGGACCTCCAGGAATCGGGCTTGGTAGATGTTGAGAGTGACCTCCACCCAGAGTATGAATCCTTTATAGAATTCGAGATAGATAAACCAAAAGGCACTCTCCAAACATTTACTTTTGATTGGAATGAAAATTATAGTGAAGATTCATTGGAAGATTGTATCTTTAAGTCATTTCTTGAGGAGATGACCCTACATTCAGCCAAAAAAATCAAGATGACTCATTAGATATCGATTCGTTACGCCACATAGCACAAGAGGAATCACAAATCTAGGATATGCTAATTAGATTCACCTCTATTGGATTCTGGATCCACGATGATCTTATTTTACAACTCCATAATCAATACATCTACCGAGTGGTTCCTCTGTAGAAACTCCATAAGAGCCATCCATAAATGAATCAATCTGATCCATATCATAGAACTTCTAGAATGACTCTTCATCATAATTTGATACTCATCTGTGGCCATGTGATTCTCATTCATCATGATCACATATTTTTCCTATCACTCATCATAATGCATCAATCTGTTGAGCTCATTGCACCCAATTGATGGCGTAAAACTTAGCACTTAACGGGAGGCAACTCATCATCTTTTTGAAAAACTTGAAATCCTTTTTGACATACCTCTTTGCTAAATTCATATTGCACTTCACGGTTCGTCCATTAGAATAGCCGGCTCCACCTTTGGTATTCATACCAGAGGTTGAAATCGTACGCAACAGTCATCCAGACCCGTTCACCCACCCTTGTTCTAATGTACGATCTAAGCTGAACTCGAATCCACCTAATTTACAATGAGGACATTGCAAATCATAGGCATGGGGGGTATTAAAGTGCAAAATGCTGTGAAAATCAAATCACAAAAGGATTTCGCATAAAAAGAAAATGGAGGTTGAGAGAAAGGAAAACCCATTTGAGCTAAATGAAGAAAAAGAAGGGAAGGAAAAGGAAAAGAAAGAAGAAAAAAGGGGCAAATAAAAAAAAAAAGAGTCCCTTCAAAATAATATGAAACTTACCTAGCTTCTAGGTTGGATCGAATGATGAATTAAGACCTGGAAGGATAAAACTTAAGGGATTAGTGGCGAATACCGACCTTAGGCCTCTTGGATCTGGTTTGAGATTTAAACACTCAAGTACCTGTCAAGATCTGGATTAATCCTCAATATGTTGAGGAAAATGCAAAGTTTATGTATTAGGTTTAAGGCTTAGGGATTATTCGGCCCCATTAACTGGCCTCTAGTTTGCGGGACTCGGTAACTTAAGCACCCTATCACACATAGTTTGGTTCAGTGTGCTTAAATATGAAATCACGCCAAAGAGCATTTATGCTGTTCTGAAAATGGCCCTAAGATCTAGATTAGGAGCGGTTCGAAAACACAAGTTGATTTGGACAAGTTCCCAACATGGAGAGGCAGGAAATTCCCCTTGAAGATGCACAATAAAATATCGTCTCTTCGGTGCTTATCTCCTAGGATATTTACATATCCTACAGGGGGCACATAAGCACCTTTTGCTGGTTTAGATGCCATGTGCAGCATTATCACGAAATGTCAATTGCTAAAGTATGAATTTAGCTATAGAACGCCATGGGCGGCACTATCTCGAAGTGTTGAAAGCCAGGTGTTATTCGCACGAGATCGATGTCTTAAATCATTGCATTGCAGTATAGTCGAAATATTGTGAAAAATAGATAAAATTTATACTCGAAAAGTTCGAGGTCATTCGCTGGGAGCAAGTAGGAATTCAATTCTCAAGATTACAATTTTAAATAATAGAGATAAGAAATTATAATCAGGAATTGACTCAGAATAATGTCGCAATGATATCAAGTTCAAACTGCAAAAAGAATGGAGTAAAATGGTGATTTGAATCACCAATTACTCCATACAATAATAGCAAGTGGAACTCAATAACTATGTAGAAATAAACTCAAATCAACCGTTTGATAGTAGGATTAAACGTCTGGATGAATAGTGCTCTGCTTCTTCTTCTTTCTCTGATTGTAGACTCTTCTTCAGTTCTGTCTCTTCTTCTTCCTTGGCTTCCTCTTCTTCGGCTCTGTCTTTTACTCCTCTCTTTTCTTCTTTCTTTCTCTACTCTTCTTCAACTGCTCTCCTCTTCTTCACGCAGAGGGGGAAGGATCCTCAAATTTGGCTAAGTGTCGGTCAATTTCTCCAGAGAGCAAAACCCTCCTAACCCGCGCGCGCTCTCCTCTCTTTCTCTCATTGGGTCATGCTCTCCCAGAGCCTTCAACAGTACCGGGTATACGAGTAATCGGATCTAGAGCGCACCCCGATCCAGGCTCATTGGCAGTGGGTGGTGAACGAGGAGTGGATAGCGTAGGCGGGTAATCGGGTCTGCACCAGGTCCGCAGGGGCAATGTCATAGACGAGTAGCGTGAGGGGTGTGAGGGACCTCACCCCTTGTGTACGAGGCGATAAGCCCACATCACAAATACAATTTATGCGGCACAGAGTGGTTGTCTATATCCGATGTGGGACTATGTTCAGTCCCCTTCTTCGCGTGCACTGTCGCTGATGCCTTCATCCAATTCGCGTGCACGGAGCGATCAACGGCTCCAATTGATCAGGCGAGCGTGTTCCTGGACCAAATCCGCTTCGTATGGAGTCGAAGACCTGGAGCTATCAACTAGGAAGCAAACTTTGAGCTTGCTCAAAGCTTGGTGTTAATGGCACTATGACCTGAGATCTGAAAAAGATGAATACGGTCTTTCGACCTGGTCAGACAAGCTCAAAAGGTCCATCGAAGCATTGTGGACATGGCGGAAGTGGTTTCATGGTGTGGCGTGGTCTATGTGTGTGGGGCGAAGCTGGAGTGGTGCTGTGAGAGTGGGTGTGTTCGGGGTAGGGTTTGGGCAAGTAATCCCCTCAATTTCTTGAGGGGTTTTACTCACGTGGATACGGCGGAGGTGTGAGAGGTGGTAGCAGCTCGTTTGGGCATGTGTGGTGGCTGCTAGGGCTCACCGGAGGTATGTTGACAAGATGGAAGACGGAGTCGCGGAGGGAGTTGGCGGGGTCGAAATGAAGTGTTGAAGTTGCTGTTGTGATGAGGTGAAGCTGAGGAGTCATTTGAGAGAGGTAGCGGACAAAGGGGAGCGGAGATGGCGCCAGTTGCGGTATGGCCAATGCCGGAGAAGGAAGGAGCTCCGGTAGGTAGGAAATGGCGAGGAAGTTGGCGAAAGGGGCGTCGGCAGGTACGGCTCGATGTGGAAGAGGATGAGGAAGATAGCTCCGTCACTGGTATTGCGAACGGAGGAAGAACAGAGGTAGGGAGAGTCGCCAGATGTCGAGGAGCACTTCTACCGAGAAAGAAGAGAAAAATTGGAGGTGTTTCTAGCCGAATTCGAGCGTGAGAGGTTCGATATGATCTGGAGGTCTTTTTATAGGTCATCATAAGGCGAATGAAGCTTGAGAATCAAGCTCTCAATCTTGGAAAGCTTCATCGGAGAAGGAAACCCAATTTTCAATTGATTCGCATGGCACTTTAGGCAAGATTTAGAGCCCAAGATGTGGCTCAAATGGAAGGCAACTTCGTCAAAAGTCTGAGTATCTATTTTGCGACCGTTTGATTGAGAATCGAGCGAGAAATACTCACTCGATCTCAACGGTGAAGCTCAAAGTTTCCTTTAATGGTGCCAAGAACCTATTTGCGAAGATGATGAACAAGTTAGGGGCCTTTTTTGTAAGGATTTTGAAAGTTAAGGGCATATGTATGATCAGACAGGACCAAGTTGTAAACTAGGTCAAGACAATCTCAGATTGAACTCAAATTTTGGTATAAACCTAATTTGGACCTAAGTAATCTAATGGTGGAGTTGGATTTTTGTTTTGATTATATTTGACTTGGTAATTTATGTAAAAACCTAAATTAGGGTAAATGTCTTTCTAAGACTCTGTTTTGGGTCAAGACGGGTTTTGATGGTCAAATTGAAGGTACCAAGCCCTAGAGAGTATTTTTCTATGAATTTCAGAGGATTTAGGTGAATTTTACCTCGACCAGAACCTTAGTTAATTAAGCGGGTCTATTTTTAGGATTTTGGAAGTCATTTAATTATCAAAACAAGCGCAAATCCTTTTCTGTCTATTCTAACCCACTTCTTAGCCTTTTAGGATCATTTGACCCTTAATTAACCCCTGAGAAAAATCCGTGGTTGTACTGCATTCAGGATATGTTGGTAAAATTATAGTTTTAACCCTGGTTTCTTGTCTTTCCCTCAGAATGATTTTGCAATGAATTACAACCCTCTGGCGGTTATGTAGGAGCATTTAATGACTTGATCAGATCAAATTGAACTAGTTATGGCTCATGATGTTGTTCCCATCACCATGGTTCTAGGGGTTGCCATGGGCGATGCTATCCCGAGGCATCGATTGCCTGGGACCCTGCGAGGATTGATGGTGGGGACAAGGAATCCAGAACAGACTGTGTTTAGGGCCAATCCGAGGCTGGATCTAAGGAAAAATGATAAAATGAAAAAGAGAGAAAGCTCTCCAAAAATGAAAATCTTCTATCCCTCTCTCTCTTATAAAAAAAATGTACTAGCAAACTGAACCTGGGTTAACCATGTTACAAGCACAGGTGCTTTAACCGCTAGGTCCAACAAACCTTAGGATAATTCTTACGGGCCTTAGAAACCTTCGCGGCAGACTATGGCGAAAGCTAGTCAAATAGGATCTAGGCTAGTACTTGAGTACCTCTATGCCTACTGTTGGTATTAAGATCTGATTCTTAGAGATGCAGCTTAGTAGGGCATTCTGACGGTTACATCCGACCTGATAACTGGTTTGATCCATAGAATTTTGCTAAGGGACTAGCAAAAGCTAAGCATGGGGGTATGATGGGAACACCATCATGAGCCCTAGCTAGCTCAATTTGGATTGACAAGATTGATAAAAGCTCCTGCATATCCATCAGAAGGTCCAAAGGGCACATTAGTTTGTTTTGAAAAGAATAGAAGAATATAGGGTTATTTCTGCAAATTTAATAACATTCCACAAATACAGAATAACCACGGGGTATTTTAGGGGATAATTAAAGGTCAAAAGGTCATTAATATCCAATAAGAGGATCCATATAGACAGAAATGGGTTTTCATACATCTTGAGAATTAATGGACATCTGAAATCCTAAAAATAGTCCTGCTTAATTGACTAAGGTTATGGTCAGGATAAAATTCACATAAACCTTTTGAAAATCATAGAAAAATATCATATAAGGTTTGGTACCTTTAATTTGACCATTGGAACCCATTTGGACCTAAAACAGAGTCTTAGACAGGAAGTTGCCCTCATTTGGGTTTCTACGTAAATTACCCAATCAAACTTGGTCAAAACTAAAATCTAACTTCACCATAAGATTCCTTGGATCCAAATTAGGTTTGTACCAAAATTTAGGCCCAATCAGAGAACATCTTGACCTAGTTTGCATTTTAATCCTGCCCTGACTTTTTTTTCTTTCAAATAACCCGTTAACTTTTGAAAATATTTCAAACAGCCCCACAACTTCTTCATCTTCTTTACAAAAATGCCCCTGTCACCATTGGAACCTTCCATCCTTAGATGAAAGATTTCGATTGAGGTTTTCTCCCTGAATCTGTGGAGTAACCCTTCCAAAATTGGAAGGGAGACTCCTATGGAGATCCCCTTCCATCTGAGCTCCTTCATGGCCATCATAATTCGCCCAAGAGTTCATGCAAACTCTTGGAAATCCATTAACCTAAGCTCGAGAATTTCGAGCTCTTCAAGCTTGTTTCCAAGCTTGGAAGCCCATCTAATGGCCTATAAAGCTTGCTTATGACCTTCCTCACCTCCTTAGAGAGTTTTTGAGCCACAATTCCTCTTCTTTCCCTACCTCTGGCTTACTCCAACTCGTCTTCGGCGACCTTCTCTATCCGACCACTTCGCTAGCCGCCACGTACAATAGGCGGCTGGTCCTCCTTCCTTGTTTCAAACCACACCTCACCATACCTGTGCGATGTCCTCTAGCCCCCTTCGTCATCGCAGTTCCCTCTTCCGGAGCCTTCACCTTCTCCGGCGTCAGCCATACCACAACTGGCACCAACTCCGTCCTCCTTCGTCCAATAGCTAGTCCCCTCGACTCATCATCATCTGCTCATCATCACCACAGCTCCAGGCTTTAACTTCGATTGCTCACACGCCCGCTTCAACTTCATCTTCCACCTCGCCGACATACCTTCGGCAAGCTCGTGTGCCCACTCTACTCCACCAATCTGTTCACCGCTGACCTCCACACCATTGCCGTGCCCACGCAAGCAAAACCCCTCAAGAAATTGAGGGGATTGTTGTGCCGATTGCTCCACCGAACACCGCCCCCTTTGCCTTCATATTTCGTCTCCGCCAGCCACTTACGATGACCTTCACGGCACGCAATCGCCACCATCGCCCTAGCCGCACTCACGCGAAGCTTTTGAGCTTCTCTGACGTGGCCGCAAGGCCGTGTTTCGTGTTTTAGGTCATCACGCTCGGCTGCCATTGATGGAGCTCCTTCAAGTGACCTTGGAGTTGTGCTCTTGCCACAGCAGCTCTAGGTCTCACCTCCAGGTGTTGCGGGCCAGTCCCAGGTCCTTCTCTAGGCCCTCAATTTGACACTGCAGACTCATCTTCCCCCTCACAATTGGAAGCCCCTCCAGCAGCTATTCACATGCGAAGAAGCTGTGGGACTTTAGTTCCACATTGTGGAGATAGTAGTTGCATGAGTGAGATAAAGGGAATTCCTCCCCTTACCCTATCGCCCAAGTACACGAGGGTCGGGTCCCTCACGCCACTCTTCACACCTCGGCTATCACTCACACCCGGTAGCCTGGTCCCTCTGCCCAGATCCGAATACCTGCCAGTTTACCCGACTACGGTTGGGTTTTTGAGAGAAAGAAGAGAACAAAGGAAAGAGAGAGGGGGGGTTTTGCCCTCGCTCCCTATCTCTCTACACTTTGCTACTGAGAAGCCTTTGCCTCTATGGTGTTGTGCTATGCCTCTTTGCTGAGGCTCAAGAAGGAAGAAGGAACAAGGCCCTTGACCCTCTTGAAGGCATTGTAGCAGGGTGACATTTAAGTCGTCTGCCTTGAGAAACCGACATTTGATCCTTCTGATATTGAGCACTGTGGCCCTATGCTTACTTATATTACGTGGATTATTTGGTTGATAGTACTGTGCACTTATTCGAGATAATTGTAAAGGGGTAATTGGTGATTTAAATCACCATTTTATTCCATTCTTTTTGCAGTCTGATATTGACTCATATATATATCATTTTTGAATGAAATTTTGGTTATAACTGCTCATATTTGTGCTCATATTGTGATCTTTAAGATTGAATTGCAATACTTGCTCATTATGTTCGACCTCGGATTTTCTGACGATTCTCCGAGATATAAATTATATCTATTTTTGAGCTATTTAGGTAATGTTACAACGTAGCGATTTTAAAACCCCATTTTACCCCGACAACAGGTTGTAAGTTTATATTTTTACAATGTAAGGAGATCTCCAAATAGATTTCATACTAGTAAAAACTTAGGAGTATCATATGTAAATTTCACAAGAGCACCACACTTAACCTAAACAGGTCAAATTAATGTCTAACTAGGTCATTAGGTGCTAGTGGGTTGGCCTAAATTTTGATAGACCTTAAGAAGACCCTAAATTCAAGTTGGTAGGCACTTAACAACTTATCTAACATTAGGTAATATATACCTAACATTAGGAAAGGAAGACTACGCTAATCATAAAAGATAGGAGATAGCGAACTTTACACCTAACTGTCCATCTAACATTAAACAATACATCTAATGTTAGAAAAACCAATCTGATGGGAACACCATCATGAGCCATAACTAGCTCAATTTAATCTGATTAAGTCAATAAAAGCTCCTACATATCCATCAGAAGGTCTTAAGGGTAAAAAACATTGATTTGAGAAGAAGACAAGAATACATGGTTATTTTTGTAAATTTATCGTTCCATCAAAAAACTAGAATAACCACGGGTTTTATTAGGGTTGAACAAAGGTCAAATGGTCTTAAGAGTCTAACAAGTGGGTTAGAACAGACAGAAAAGAGTTTTTGTGCGTTTTAGGAATTAAATGACATCTAAAACAATAAAAATAGACCCGCTTAACTAACTGAGGTTTTGGTCAGGATAAAATTCACCTAAATCCTCTAAAAATCATATAAAAATATTTTCTAGGGTTTGATACCTTCAATTTGACCATTGGAACCCGTCTTGACCCAAAATAGAGTCTCAAACAGACATTTGCCCTAATTTAGGTAATTGTGCAAATTACCTAGTCAAACTAGGTCAAAACCAAAATCCAACTTCACTATTAGATTCCTTAGGTCCAAATTAGGTTTATACCAAAATTTGGTCCCAATCTGAAATCATTTTGACCTAATTTGCAATTTGGTCTTATTTAACTCTTTTATCCCACACACATGCCCCTAACTTTTGAATCCTTTACAAACAGGTCCCCGAATTTATCGTCTCCTTCTTCAAATAGGTCCCTACCTCCATGAAATCCTAATCCTACAACTCCGGCAAGCTTGATTTGGCATTTTCTCCTTGATTCCTTAACAAATCCCTCTCAAATTTGAAAGGGAAGTTCGTCAAGGAATTCCCTTCCTTTTAAGGCAGATTCGAAGCTCTAAGATTGGCCCAAATCCTGGTGCGAACCTTTGAAAGATTCGGATCCCCATCTCCAGTGAACCTTCTAAGCTTGGAAGCTTGGCTTCCAAGCTCTTATCGACCTCTAGAGACCTATAAAAGGACCCCCAGACCTCGCCAAGTTCCCCATGCTTGAATTCAACCAGAATAACCCCCAATTCTTCTCTCCTCCGGTCGAAGTGCTCCTCGACGTTCGGCGACCTCCTCCGTCTCCATTCCTCATACGTTTGCAATACCGACGACGGATTTGTCTTCCTCAGCTTCCTTCGCATCGAGCAGTACCAGTCGGCGCCTCTATCTCCTTCATCCTCGCTGTCCAACCCCCATCGGAGCTACCTTCTTCCCCGGAGTCGACTGATGAATGCCAGTTTATCATCATTTTTATGCATTAAAATAAACCTAGCTCTAAGGATTTTGCTCCACAAACAGGTTTTTTAGGCTGCATTTAGGCATCGATTAGGGTAAGCATGCATTACACTTTTTATTGCCTTTTTAATGTGTTTTTGTGAGTGTTAGGGATAAATAGATTATCAGATCCCTAGAACCCTAGCACTCCGGAAGGCAATTGGTGAAGGAGAAACTTAAACCAGCTGGAACTCAGCTTGATCTAGCTCACCATAGCTGGAATCAAGCTCACTTGAACTAGGATTAGCTCATCCTAGCTCCATTCAGCTCATGTCAGCTAAATGGCAACTCAAGAGAGCTCATGTGAGCTCACCCTAGCTCAAGTTAGCTCAGATCCAGCTCAACTTAGCTAGGACTAGCTCATGTCAGCTCCCATCAGTTCACTGGGAGCTCTAGCTAGCTTAGCTGAGTTGACTGGAGTTCACCTCAGCTCAAGACCAGCTACATCTAGCTCCACTCAACTCCAGCCAACTGAAGATGACTTCATCTTAGCTCATGAAGCTCAAATCCAACTCTCGATGACTCAGCTACCTTAGCTACCTCAACTATCTATGTCCTCCCCGGGAGCATCAGACCTAGCTCACCTCAGCTCCTTTCAGCAGAAGCTAGCTTGCTTTAGCCTAGCTTAGCAGCTAGCAAAGAACTAGTAAGATAAGCCAACTAAGGTAGCTCCTTGCAATTCTCTTCAGCAGCCACCAGCTCCAGTGCAGCTCAAGATGACTACCTCCATCTCTTCTCCCTCAAAACCCAACTATAAATGCTTCCAACCCTACTCCCTACTAGCTAAGCTACTTAGCTTAGCTAGTCCACCTCCATGGCACCAAAACCTACTACCCTACTACCTAAGCTCCAGCAAAAAGACCACCCACTCTTACTTTATTTTGGTGCCAACTATCCCTTCCATCACCACCCTACATCCACCATCAAAACCTATCTCCACCCTCCATTTTTTCCCTCCAAAATCAATACTTTCTAGAAGGTATTTTTGGAGGGAAAACCAAGGCACCTCTTCATTTCCCTCCCATTTTTCCCTCCAAAAATATCCAAGCACCCCTTCATTTCCCTCCAAAAAAACACCATAACCACCCCCCTTCCCATCCTATAAATACCCTACCCTACCACCACATAATTCCCATCCTCCATATTAGTATAAGTCTACCATAAATCCACCTACACCCTATGGCTAAGAGAAGAAGGGAGGAAGAAGATTAAGGGAGCACATCACCCCCCCCTTGGTGCCTTCTTCCTTCCCACTCTTCTTGTGCCACTCCAAGGAGGAGGAACAATTCTTCATCAAGGAGGACGGCTAGGCATGGGAAAAGCACCTAGGGTGGACTTCCACCCTTGAGGAGAAGCTTAGGGAACGCCCCCTTAGGGCTTGCCTTGGAGGACATTGTCTTGGTGGAGCTTTCAAAGAGGAGTTGGAAGATTTCTTTTCAAGCCCGGGAGCTACCAGGCTTTGTAACGACCCGGTTCCCGAGCCCCTACGAGACACGAGAACTGGACCGACTCAACTAATCCCAAGACCTACTCGTCCAACGAGGAAGTAACCAAAAGAGCAGTAAAATAAACCACATTCAACATGAATATAACTAACAGTAAGAAAATACAGCAGCAAGGAAAGAAACTACTACAGTATATACCACCACAACAGTAGAACAACATTCATAACTAAATATGAACTGCAGGTAAAGAAAAGTACAGCGGAAGCGAGAACTACTCACTATAACGGAACAAAAAGAGGTACAAGAAACAGTGGTAACTCTACTGGACCCTACTCGGCCCAGCGTCCTCTGCAGCTGCTGACCCTGGCTGCTCAACACCTGGTCCTGAAAGGTAACGAGAGTAACACGTCAGCAAAACGCTGAGTAGAGTGGCAACTAAACTAAAGAAACAGTAGAGTGTACAGTAGCTGTTAAGTTCTGTTACTTTCTTTATTTAAGTCTTTCAATTATCTCACGATTTATCTATTTCTCAGATCTTTCACTTGATCTCGAATGTTCCTCGTGGGAACGATCTTGATTGTAGTCTTTTCCGAACCGTAGAAGTAGCACGTGGTGCTCTCCTGGCCGGGAGAGTCCCCCATGGTGATCCTACTCTCAGTCAACCACCCCAAGGTCACTGACAGACGTAACGGTGACTACGGCACGCGCGGTAAACGCACGGGTAGCTAACCACACTGGCACGCGGTCAGTCGTTTCCATTAACGGGTGCGCCCAAAGCACAGCACGGAACCAGTACAGGGAAGAGCCCTCTCAGTAACAGGGGTCCAACCCCTCCACAGTAAACAAACTCCACAGTCCGCGCACCCTCGCCTGACTACCCTGGTTTGCCCTAGTGGGCCTAACAAGTCGGTGTGGGAGGCTAGCAGAACCCCGGGGCCCGTGGGGTAGCTAGTACCTCCCTACACTAGTAGCTCTCCTCGGTACTACGCACGCGAGGGCCAGCAAGTCGGTACAGAGTGGCCAGTCCTAACCTCGGGTCTCTGGGGCTGCTGGCTCCGCTCTGCACTAAACAGGGGGACAGTCGCTCTCCTTGGTACTCCGTACTCAAGGGCCAGCTCACTTCCCCAATTCTTTTCCATTCCCTTTCCAGGAGTTCTACTCCTAATTTCCAGTAGGGTTCCAGCTCTTTAACACAGAACATTCCAGTTTCACCATTCCATTTTCACGTTCATACAACCCATATTCTTAATCATGTTCATTTATTCATAACAGGCAGCTGTTTAAACGAATTTACAGGCAGCTATTATTTCCTTTCCACTTTTTCCAAGACTGCAGTATTCATACATTCCACTAGTTTTCCCGTCCTAGGATTCATGCCATATCCTAGGATGTATCATACAATCTAGTTTTCCAGCCCTAGGATTCATGCAACACCCTAGGATCTACCATTCAATCTATTTCTCATTCCTAGGATTCATGCAATGTCCTAGGTTCTATTTATGATTCCACAATTTAACAGGTTATACTTAAAAGCCACTCTACCAGGTACGACGAGAGTAATGGGGGCGTGATCGGGAATCCTGCTGCCTCCGCGACCCCCAAGACTGCAACGGAACGAGGTCATATCACAAGGATCAAGCACAAGGAGTGTCTCAAAACAGTGTATAGCTACTGTAGACGGGTAGAGGATTTAATTCCGGAAAGAACGCAACTCGAAACGCGGAAAACGGAACCCGAATGGGCCCTCAACGGGTCGAAAACGACGACACTGTGCAAAATCAGACGTCTGGAACTTCTTCCAGACGTCTTAAAAAGTGGATCAGAGAATTACCTTGTTCTGCGTGGTTTCTCAGATGTCCAGAAGCCTGCGGGGACGTCTGGCCTAGTTCCCAGACGTCCGATGGTCACCCCGGACGTCTGGAGGTCTCTCCCGCCGTCTGGTACTACAGCCAGACGTCTGATTCGCGTTGAATGGCGAATCACCGAGCCTGCGCGCACCCAACTCTCTCTCTCAGTACGGTCAGTCGACAGGAAGGAAGAAGACGGAAGAACTCACCTTTCAGACGTCTGGATGGTCTTCCAGACGTCGCCCTTGCCGTCTGGCTATCAGCCCAGACGTCTGATTCTGGAAATGTTTCCAGAATCAGGCTGCGACTCGCCCTCCGCTCGCGACGCCGCGCCTCGTCGCACCTCGTGCGCCTGCTGCTCGGACCGCAGCAGTCCCCCCCCCGCGTCGCCCCGCGCCTGCTGCGCTCCCCGCCGGCCGGCCCTGGCAGCCCCGGCGAGCTCGCCCTCACGGCTGAGCGCCGCTCTCGCACGCAGCACCTCCTCCACGCTCACTGCGGCCGCCGCTGCCGCTGCAACCTCGCGCTCACTCTCGCGCACCTGGAGCTGAAGGAGAAGAGGAAGGAGATGGTGGTGACGGAAGCGAGGGGAGGCGTGGCCTTTTAAGGCCGCGTGAGGAGGAGAGAGAAGAAGCGCGGCAGGGAATCTGCATCCGCAGAGGGAATAAGCGAATATACGGGTCTGCGCGCTCAAGCGCGCAGACGACCCGCGCGTGTCAAAGATAACAGATTTCCAGACGTCTGGCAACGATCCCAGACGTCTGATACGACGTCTGGAAGTGATTCCCGACGTCTGGTTCGACGTCTGGCCCACCTCCCAGACGTCTTAAAATACGTCTGGGGCACGCGTTCATAACAGGCTTGGAGCAAGAAGCTCCTCTTCTTCAGCAATTTTTAAAAGGATTTGTGTTTTACTTTCTTGTAGTTTCAAGTTAGAATAAAAGCATTCCTCTACATGTACTTTTTGTAAAACAGATTTCTGTTAATTCAAGTTGCCTTCTTTTATCTTTTTGTTGAAAGTTTTGTAGAATTTTTTGTCTAGCATTTTTTCACTCCTTCTCCTTAATTACTCTAGGCCTCCACGTGCCTAGAGTGAGCTTAGGGAGAGGCTCTACTTGTCACTTCAGTAGTAGTGTAGTGGATTAGTGTAGACGATTTTCTTGCTATCAACAAACCCGCATTGTTCCCGTTATTTCAAAACCTATAAAAATCATATATAAAAAATACCAAAAAGAAAGTTGAGTTTGATTTCCAAGTAAGTGACATAATTTTGCAAACATTTAGCTTCCTTGGATGACCTTAGATACTCCCCTATCTAGGTTATAAATTTTAAAAGCGAAAGCGGATTTACGTGTTATAACGACTAAAATACAATTTTAACAAAACACGCATTTTCGTTATCACTGACCATATCGCAACCGGCGTTGCCTCTACTCCCCATCATCTGCCAACTACCTAAATAAGTTCCCTACTCCTCTACTTCACTTTCACCCCAACCACACTCAGTTTCGACTACGCTACCGCCCGTTCATCGTCGTCCCTTCCACGTCTGGCCACTCCTCCGACGAGGCACATCTCGCTCCACACACCACCAAACTCCTTGCCATTCATCTCTATACCTTCACCTCGACCTCAGGAGCAAAAGCCCTAACTTAGTTAGTTTGATTGCTCCTCCAAACCCTTTGCCGAACTCACGCTCATCCGTCTACCCTCCGCGAGGTCGATAGGCCTCATTGACCACCTCCACGCCACGCCGCACACACTCACTCTCTTGCCATTCCACGGCGAAGCTTCTGAAGTTATTTAACAGGGTCGAAAGGCCGTTCTTTATGTTTCAGATCAGCAGGTCCTCGGCGCCATTAACGACGAGCTCAAGCGAAGCTTGAAGCTCTCTTCGGCACTTGTAGCTCCAAGCGCCACCTCCAGGTGACGCGGCTACGTCCCAGGAATCATCCTAGGTCTTCGATTGAGGCCTCCATCAACTGCAACCATCCAATTGAGCGAAAGCATCTTCGCTGCAACACACGAGCAGAAGGACGGGGACCTTAGTCCCGCATCGTACAGCAGCGGATCCCCAGCAACGCATAAATTGAAAAAGTGAAGCAGGCTTATCGCCTCAAGTCACTTGGGGGTGAGGTCCCCTGCCACCCTTCACACGCGCCTCGCTCGTGACACGCATCACGCAGGCCTAGTTCGACCCGACCTACCTAACCCGAGCACACCTCGGCTGTGACCCATGCCGCAGCCTTGGTCCCGAGTGCGCTTAGATCCGAATACGATTACTCGTGACTGTGGAAGGCTCTGGGAGAGCGGAACCCGGAGAGAGAGAGAGAGAGAGAGAGAGAGAGAGAGAGAGAGAGAGAGAGAGAGAGAGAGAGAGAGAGAGAGATCGTGCGTGGGTCATGGGAGGGTTTTGCTCTGAGGAGATTTCATCACTTAGCCAAAATCAGAGCCCCTCTATGTGAGAAGAAGAAAAAGAAAAGAGAAGTCAAGGCAGAAGAAGAAGGTGCACCTAAAGAGAAGAAGAAGAGTCTGCAGAAAACCAAAGAAGAAGAGAAGAACAGTGCTTCCCTAGCACTGTAGCACCTGCTGCTTAAGTCGACTGATTGGCCTGACCATCGACTAATACTATTGTTGCATTATTTGAGATACTTGAGCTTATTTGTGCTTCAGGGTATTTGGTGATTCAAATCACCATTTTACCCTAATCTTTTTGCCTCATTGACATTTGCTTTATCATATACATCATTCTTGCTTGGATTTATTGTTGTACATTGATAGAATTGCAATCTTGAGAGTTAATTGTTACTTGTCTCCTATGTTCTACCTCGGATTTCTTATTAGCATAAATTTTATTTGTTTTCAAGCGATTTCGACCTATACTATGATGCAGCTTTTATAACATCGATTTCGTTGGCAAACACAATCTTAACATTGAATCAGCCATCCTACGTGAGCCAAGGCTTGATTAAGACTTAGTGAACTTTGTACCTAACTGAGCATCTAACGTTAGACAATCAACCTAACGTTAGATCACCTTTACTTAACATAGATAAAGTGTTTTTTGAACAAGTTAATTAGCCGTTAGCTTGGCTCGAGTGGAGGATTTTTTAACATTGGGATGTGTGTTGCCTACACATTTTAAAACCCAAAACACACCCCATATATTGACACTTTCCCACTTACTTGCAACAAAGGAGAACACCCATACACTACTTTTTCTAAGCCAACGAGCATACATTCAGTAAAAAATTCTGTTTTGGTGTTCTTAGAGGTGCTTGAAGCTCTTGTTCTTCAAGTTCAACTTGCTTGGAGCTCCACCACCTCAACTCCCAGTTGCACCACACTCTCACACACATTAAGGGAGCTTACTCTTGCCCCCTAGATAGCTCTTTCATATTAATTACTATACATTTTTTTAGGGTTGTCCATAGGAGTAGAATTTTATTTTTCTTTCAATTTATTCTCTGTAATATGAGGGCCCGAGTTGTGGGCTCTTCTCCTCTCAAGTAAGAGCAGCTTGCTCTTGATTGGAATCATCAAGAGAGATTGTACTAAGGGTTTGGTACCTTATAAGTACCGTTTAGTTTTTCGATATTGACTTGGGGCAAAATCCTAGGTTTAAAGACCTAGGTAGTGGTTTTTCCCAACTTGGGTTTCCACTATATATCTTGTGTAGTGTGTTGTGAATTACTTGTTGTTTGATTAGTTTTTATCTCTAAAGTTTTTAGTTAGCATTTTGTTTACCGCCTTAAGCATTATTCATCCTCCTCTAGTGATTTCATTTGGCATCAAAGGCTAGGTTGGTGTATTTTGGAGTAACTTTCTCGCATCAATGACAATGGCAGAATTGAGAAACTTGAAGATCGAAAGATTGTCAACCCATCGAACTCCGTACTTCGATGGGATTGGCTACACGTATTGGAAGAGGAAGATGGCTATCTACCTCAAATCAGCTACCAGAGATCTTGACCCTCTTAAGAGATTTGGAAAGAGTTACCCTTCAAATGAGATGGTGTCTAAACTCTTAAGGGCTCTAACTAAGGAATGTGAGCCAAAGGTTATCGTAATTGAGAAAGCAAATGATTTAAAGAGTGTTAGCATGGATGAGATACTTGGAAGCCTAGTGGCTCATGAAGTGAAGCTTGAGTGATTTAAGAAAAAGGAAAGTGAAGCTTCAAGCTCCAAGAACAAGAGTTTGGCCTTTAAAGCCAAAATTGAGAGCGATTCTGATCTTGATAACAAGGAGAAAGATGAAGAAGATGAAGAGATGACTATGTTCTCTAGAAGGTTTGAGAAGTATGTGAGAATGAGGAAACAATTCAAAAAGAGGAGAGATGATGAGATTTCGACATGATATGAATGTAAGAGGAAGGGCCACATACAAAAGATTGTCCTCTACTCAATGAGGATAAGAAAGGCAAGACGGAGAAGAAGGAAGGAAAGGAAAAGGAGCGAAGGACCGATGACAAATCAAGAAAGAAATTCTTTAAGAAGAAGGAGAAAGCTTTTGCGACAACCTTTCCACTATGTTCGGGTGGGGGAGTGTGGTGGGTGTGAGGCGAGTGGAGTGGAGCTAGTAACCTAATGCCACCTAGATGGCTTTGGAGGTGTTTCTTGTGTGTATACCCTTGTAGACTTTATAATTAAGGAAGCATTGTCAAGGTAAGGAAAATTACCATGAGACCGACCTTTTAGGTTGTTTTTTATGGAAAGTGATCCAGAACTTCCTTCCCATTAGGAGATCCCCCTTTAGATACAAACTTAGAATATGTTTATTTCAGCAACACAACTGCAACCACAACAAATTATGACACAATGGCTGGGTTGCAAGGAAAAGCTGCTGCTACAGTAGGAGCATTTATAATGGTAGTCGCAATTGGTCTAGGAGTTGGGTATAAATGGGCTAGGCTAGAGTCTAATGCAACTAAGACTCGACTCGAGCCTAACTCACACCTAAATATAATATATAGGTAATTGACGTACAAACACATACCTAGCATGATATTAACCTTAAGAAAAAAAAGCCCATGCTCCTACCTCACCTATCCTCATCTACCATAAATGTTACCTTATACCCACACGCACTTGATCATACCAACCACAAATAGAAACAAAGAAAAAACTCGTCATTTTTATTTGATTCTAATTTTCATTGACGTAATTCTTCTTAATTTCATCATTTCTACTTGTGTTTAGTCAATAAATGTGTGCCATGCCTACCACATTTCAACCATAGATAGAAATAAAGAAGAAAAACTCATCATTTTAATTTTCATTAACATAATTCTTCTTAATTTCATCACTTCTATATGTGTTTAGTTAACTCACACATGTGCCATGCTGTTGGGGGGGATCTAGATACGAGTTTTAAGTGTCTCGTTGTAGTAAAGTCTCCTAAGTAGATCTTTCAACAAATACAAATTATAACTCAAATTCTAAAAGAAGTCTGAGGTCGAACATAGAGAACAAATATGAAATTCATGCGCTAATCTCAATTAAAATATTGTTGAAGTGACTGACTCGATTGCGTTTTAACAGTTATTGCGTCGTAGTATAGGTGATCAAGCGTCGTCAACAAATAAAAGTTTTTATTACTCGAAAACTGGAGTATCCGAGGTCGAACACAGGGAGCAATCGGAATTTACTACTAATCTCAAATGTAATTGAACACTCTAATTTACTCAAAAGTTTAATTCAAATGCATTTAAAAAGTAATCCAGGCAAAAGAGTAAAATTGGACGTCTGATCATAAGATCAGACGTCTTAAAAGTGTTTTCCCCTCTTCCTTTGCTTTCTTTCTTCTGCAGCCTTCACTTTGCTTCTTTCTTCTTCTTGTGTTGGCCTTCTTCTTCTTTCTCTGCAGTCTCTCTTCTTCCTTGTCTTCTCTCTTCCGCGAAGGCTTCTTCTTCCTTGGTCTTCTGTCTCTTCTCAGCAGCCTTTCTTCTTCTTTCTGCCTTGCTCAGCCTCTTCTTCAGAGTTTCTTCCTCTTCTGCTCCTTCTTTTCTCCTTCTTCTTCTCTTCTCCTTCATGTGGCTAAGTCTCTTCTCTTCAACTCTCAGCCTGCCTGCACAAGGAGCAAAACCTACCCCTTTCCCTCTACCCGCACGTCTCTCTCTCTCTGAGAATTACTCACAGGACGCTCTCCCAGAGCCGCAGGTAATCGGGTCGGGTAACGCACCTAGGACCAGGCGCACAGGCGTGAGGGTGATGCGTGAGGTGTGCTCAGATAAGGTCGGGTTGGATCTTGCCAGATCCGCGAGGTGAAACCGCGGACGAGGCAAGCGTGGGCTAGGTGAGAGACCTCACCCCTGTGCTTTCGGAGGCGACGAGTAAATAACACAAAATCAATTTAAACCACACCTGCGCCTCGTAGATTTCCGATGTGGGACTATTAGTCCCGCCCTGCTCTCGCGCGCGCCCGCAGAACCTTCGTGCAATTGCCACAGCTGCAGCCTCTGTTGGCATTGATTTCTGGAGCAACGATCTTCACAAGACCTGCCCCAATGCGCAGCACCTGAACCCGGACGTCCTGAAGCCTGGAGCTGCTTCGCGTCACCGTCAATGGCGGCAGAGGCTTGAATACTGTCAGACACAAAACAAGCCTCTCAGCTTAATCAGATCACCGGAGGACCTTCGCCGTGGCACGGCGAAGGTGGTGCACGGTGCAGCAGGCCGCAGGACGGCCTAGGCATGCGTGCCTAGGTCGTCCTGTGACCGGAGGCGTGGGTGTGTTCGGGGGGCTGTTGTGGAGGCGTAGAGGGATGGTGGATGGGCGGAGGTTGCTCGGTGAGGTGAGGCGGAGCCTCTGAGTTGGTCGGCGAGTCGTGCGGAAGTGTCGAGCGACGGGGGCGACTCGCTGGAGGTTGGTCGGAGGCGAGGAAGATGGCGGTGGTTAGCGACGGTCGAGGGTCGATTAATGAAATAAGGTGAGGGGAATGAAAGAGGGGATAGAGGAGAATGGTTTAAACATAACTAAAGGGACGAAGGGGGACGGAGAGGCGGACATCTGTACCTGTTGTCGCCGGAGAAGAAGCTGCCCAGTGGAGGAAGACGGCGGCGACATCGGGGCTGAGGTGGAGTGCGCGGGTATTGCGCGATGCGGAGGAGAATCAGGAAGATGACTCTGCCACTGGTTTTGTGGCAGAGCGAAGAGGAAAGGAAAGGGAGCTCGCCGGAGCTCGTTGGGTTCCTCGGCCGGGAAGGAAGAGACGAATCTGAGGTGAAACCCCGGCCAAGTCGAGCTGAAAATGAGCGGCCGGGTTTGGGGGTTCTTTTATAGGCATTGGGCTGTGTGTTCAGAGCTTGGAGGGCACGCCTTCGTCTTCGACAGCTCGCCGGAGAAGGAAAGTGGGTGGATACCCAAATCCCTCGTGCGTTCGCACGAGAGATTGGGTTCACACCAGGGATCAAGACTGGCCTCAGATGGAAGGGAATTCCTCACAGAATCTCCCTTCCATTTCTAGGAGGGGATCTCTGAGGAATCAGAGAGTATTCCCTCTCTAATCCTCGCCGGAGAAGGATTCTGCCCCAATAATGGCGGAAGGACCTAATTGTAAGGGTGGCGAGGAAGTTAGGGGGCTCTCTGTGATGATTTTCAAAAAGATAGGGACCAAATTATGATTTGGGTGTACTAAATTGCAAAGTAGGTCAAGATGACCTCCCCTTAGGTCTAAATTTTGGTATAAACCTAATTTAGACCTAAGGAATCCAATGGTGAAGTTGGATTTTAGGTTTGACTACGTTTGACTGGATATTTTGCGTAAAAATCCAAATTAGGTTAATTAATGAGCTAGGACCCTAATCTAGGTCAAACTGGGTTCCAAAGGCCAAATTAAGTGTTCTAAACCCTAGGGGATATTTTTCCATAATTTTTAGAGGGTTTACTTGATTTTTATCCTGACCGGAACCTTGTTGATTTAAGCGGGTCTGTTTTAGGGTTATCAAATGTCATTTAATTCCTGAATTGCACATAAACCCATTTCTAATTGACTCGACCCAATTTTTATCTTATTTAGACCATTTGACCTATGTTTTGCCTCTGAGAAATCCTGTTTATGTACTGCAATGGTAAAATTACAGTTTTAACCTTTATTTCATGTTTTCTTCTTAGAGCACTTATTCCTTCATTTATGCCTTCTTCTAGGTTATGTAGGAGCTTTTATCTTCTTTATTGGGTCAAAATGAGCTAGTTATGGCTCATGATGAGGCTCTCATCAAATATAAATGAGCACAAGAAATAAGTCGAGAATAATAATATTCAATGAGTGCTAATATGTCACATTAGATATTCAATGTATAACATGAGTATTTCAAGACTGTAAGAGACCAAAAAGATATCTAAGATAAAATAATGGTGATTTGAATAATCATTCATTAGTCTAAGCACATATTATATCATCTACTCAAATATATGAAATAAATGAACAGTGATCAGACGTCTAGCATATGGATCAGACGACTTAAATGTCGCTTGCTACAGTGCTTTCAAGAGAGCTTTCTCTGTTGTTCTTCTTTTTCTTCTTTCTTTCCTTTCTATTCTCTGGCATGACCCCTTCTTTCACAAGACTTTTCTTCTTGTCTTCCTTCAGGTCATCTCCTTCAACTTTCCTTAAGGCTTCTTCTCAAGGTCTTCTCCTTCCCAGGGACTAAGTGTCGCACATCTGCACAAAGGAGCAAAACCTACCCCTCCCCCACTCTCTCTCTTTCCTTCCTTTCCTTCTCTCTCAGAAATCCAGACCTTAATCGGGTATTCGGGTATGCGTAACCGGGTCCAGGGCTACGTGCGTGGAGTCGCAGCTGAGGATTGAGTAGGTGGGTCGGGTCAGTGTAAGTGTGAAGGGACCTCACCCCATGTGTCTTGAGGCGAACAACCAATATCACAAAATCAATTTATGCTGCAGCAGTTGCTCTTCAACGAATGATGTAGGACTATTCCCGCACCTTCTTGTTCATTTGCGACTGCTAAGATTTCTTCCTTCAATTGCTGTGGCCATTGAGGTTGGTGCCCTCAATCAAGGACCTGGGAAGGGTCCTGGGACTACTCCGCGACTCCTAAAGGTTACACCTGGGGGTTTTGTAGCTTGGAGCTTGAAGACGTAGTGGCGGCGACGGCGAGACCTGAAAAGCACACAAACAGCCTCACAACCACATTAAACTTTCTCAGGAGGTTCGCCGGACGTTGGCGAATGTAATGGCGGTGGTTGTGCGGTGTATGGAGGTGCGTGGTGGTTGGACGCAATCAGGGACGGCATGCGGATGATGGGTTGGTCGACGGGGAGTTTGGGTGGTCGAGAGGATGAAATAGGAGAGGGGTTTTGTTCGTGGTGATGTGGCGGAGGTTGTGGAGTGGGTAGCGAGGTGGTTGGTCATGTGTGGTGAGCAGATGACCTCGCCGGAGGTGCAGCCAGAGCAGAGGAAGAAGGTGGTTGGCGACGGCGTCGAGGAGTTCTTTTTGGTTTTTGGATAAAGGAATTTAAACTAATAACCTAAGGGAACCAAACTAACTAATCTAATTGGTCAAAGGGGGTAGGATGGCGCCGGTTATGGTATGGTCGACACTGGAGAAGGGAATGCCTCCGATGAGGGAGAACGGCGAGGAAGAGAGGGGAAGACAACCCTCGCTGGTATTGCGAGCGGCGGAGGAGCTTGAGAAAGAGCAACCAGTTGGCTATAGTCTGTGACAGCTAGCGAAGATTGTAGATGGGGAAGCTTGTCGGAGCTTGAGGAGCTTTCGGCCAGAGAAAGGAGAAGAAGGAGGAGAAATCAGCCAAAATGAGCTAAGGAGGACGGTTTGTCCTCAGGGATTCTTATATGGGCCTCAAGGGAGCTTTCCAAGTTTGGAAGCTTCGTGAAATAGGAGACCCAATCCTTCAAACGATTCGCATTAGGTTTTAAGTAGGAAGTAGAGCCCAAGATGCGGCTCAGATTGTAGGGAAATCTCTCAGGAGTCTCTCTTCCAGTTTTGGAAGAGATTGGGTGAGAAATTAGGGAGAACTCCTTGATTGAAGGTCGCTGGTGATGGGTTTAGGAGTCTGAAGGTGGCGGGAACCTATTTGTGAAGAATATGAGGAAGTTAGGGGGTATTTGCAATATATTTTGAAAGCTAGGGCTTAAGTGAGAGAAGAAGAATCAGACTGGACCAAAGTATAAACTAGGTCAAGATGATCTCTAATTGGGCCCAAATTTTGGTACAAACCTAATTTGGACTCAAGGAATCTGATGGTGAATTTGGATTTAGATTTTGACCAAGTTTGACTGGGTAATTTATGCAAAAATCAAAATTATGGTAATTGTCTGTCTAAGACTTTGTTTTAGGTCAAAATGGGTTCCAATGGTCAAATTAAAGGTACCAAACCTAAGGGAATATTTTTCTATGATTTTTAGAAGATTTGGGTGAATTTTATGCTGATCAAAATCTTAGTTAATTAAGCAGGTCTGTTTTTAGAGTTTCAGATGTCCATTAATTCTTGAAATATGCGAAAACCCATTTCGATTCTGCATGGACCCTCTTATTAGACATTAGTGACCATTTAACCTTTAATTAACCCCTGAAAAACCCATGGTTGCTTTGCATTTAGGATATTTTGTTAAAACTGCAGCTTTACCTCTATTTTAATGCATTTCTCTTAAAATTACTATGTAGTGAATTATGATCTTTTGACGTTTATGTAGGAGTATTAATTAATTGATTATGACTAATTAAAGTTAGATATGGCTGATGATGACGTTATCATCACATGCCTACCGCACTTAACATACAATAACTTATAAGGAAAAGGGAAGGTGTAAGTGAGCTGCACCTACTTTGGTGCAGCTTAGGTTTGGAGTCATTGGATCTAAGTTGATCCAATGGTTCCCTGTCTCATTCCAAAATGCATTCTCCTTCCTACCTTTGATCTCGCTTTTCCTCCTACCTCTGTCCTTTTTGCCTCCTTCGTCTTTTCCTACCTTACCCCCTTTGTGCAACTACTCCCTCCTCCCAGAACTCATCCATCGCCAACTCTCTCCTCCTACACCCAAGGTGCCTTCCTCCTCTCAATCATCATCCCATGCTTCCTCTCCTTATGCCATCCTTACATTTCTCAATCATTGCCACATTACTCGCGCTATTCCACATTTGGGGCTTCCCCAAGGCCTTCCTCCATGGTTGAACAATGTTGGCTCTTACATCATCCCTTGTGCATTCATTGCCCATCCCCCCCGTGCCCTTCCCTTAAATCCATATTGCCTCCATGTGACTTCCCTTTACTCCACACCACCCCCTACACCTTCCTCTCACACCTCCCTCCTACTACCTAGCTTTCTCTCTCTTATAGTGCATTTTATAAGCTTGCAACTCCCTCACAACATCCATTAATAGGTGGATCCCTTAACATGTGGCTCCACAGGGTCATTTTTTTTCGAATCGGATTCTCCAAAGGATCACTTTCAAAGACATAGCATTTGCATTTCAAATCACAAACAGTGAAGTACAAATAATAGATATTCCATACTATTAGAAGATACACATGGGGCAGAAACATAGAAATCCATTTGTACAAGAAAAAAATAACACAACCCAACAAAGATCAAAGTCGAGGAGTGGAGCGAAAAGGAGCAAAGAGGGAGGTGTTGTTGCAAGCAAGCTCAAACAAATGATTCTTAATTTGAACCTTCCATTGGAAGTGATTGATCCAACGGCTATAACCATCAATTGCATGTAAGGGTGTGTCCAACTCAATTGCACAAATCTTGTCCTCAACTTATAATTGACGCGCTATGGATGCATTTGTTTAAGAATGTCGTTGTAGCTCACGTTTGCTGCGTCGATTTTAAATATAGAAACGGATTTGAGTCCAAGTGTCGTACACAGGGAGGCGTGAAATTGGGTTTTTTGTCACTTAGTTGTCATGGAAATGGCAGGTTTTTGCTTGCGCGAGAAAATGCGGGAGAAAAGCGAGTAAGAGAGAGAGAAAGAGAGAGAGAGAGTAGGGTTAGAGTTCTTTTAAGTTATGGCATTCACTTAGATCAAGATGAAAACAACATCAATACTATATTTAACATGCAACTCAAATTTTATAATTACAACACTAGATAAATGCTTAAGCACAAGTAAAGTAAAGCTAAGCTAGAGAGAGAGAGGGAAAGAGAAAGGAGACGGCGAGGTGGCCACGGCGGTGGAGGAGGGCTCTGTCGGTAGCTCGTCGACTTCGGTGATTACAAAAGTGTGCTAATGGTGGCTAGGAGTAGGGTAGAACACTTGCAAGTGTATTGAATGCTTTACATGGGTGGTTGGAAGGGGTTTATATAGGAAGAAGGGCATTCTAAATGAAGAAGGGGCTTTAGTGACGTCTGAGACATCGTTAAATCCATTCCAAAACCGTCGACGTAGACCCTTACCCATCGGTCCCACGCCCGCGCTCGTTCTACTTCCACCTGATCCGTGCACTCGCGTTGTGAGTCGTCCGATCTTCGATCGGACGACTGGGATCTCGCGAAGGACGTGCTCGCGGATCGCTGCTAAGGCATGCGCTATTCGCACGTCATCACGTGCGTTTGGCCGAACACTCCTGATTGCGCCATGTGGCGCTATCGAGGCCGCTTGATGGCGATCGGGCGGTCTAATTTGGTCGCGCGGAAGAATTCCACGCTCGAAATGCTGCGAGCGCTTCAAATGCGCGCCTCCTGCGCGTGTAGTGGGGGTGCGACCGCTGTGCTATGTTGTGTGGTTGGTCGCGGATGCGCGTCTGTGCTCAGCTACTTCCGACAGTTGGATGGAGATCCAACAGTCGGATCTTCGTGTTGAGGTGAGAAGGCACGCAGGTGAGGATGGTTCTTAACCATCCGATTGGAGATCGGACGACTTAGATCGTCCTGCGGCTTGATGGAGGAAGCTGGCGTGGCCTAGTGGTTGCTGATCGGGCACCACGTGGCGCATTGTGGGCTGTTGATTATCAGATCAACGGCCAGAACTTCTTGGGTCAATTGCGGGAACTCCGGATGTTGGATTTGGTCGATTTTGAGTCTGTTGGACTCCGTTCATCATTTTGAATCCATCTGTGTGGTCTGATTGCTCATCTGAGGCCTGTTTTGACATGAACTTGTACAAATGACCATTAATAATGCATTATGAGCAATCTCAATGTGCTATGCATGTAATGCTCCAATGCCCATTTATGATGTGTTATCTGTGCATTTTATCCTTAAGACAAACCCTGTTTGGCAAAATTATTATCATAAAATGTAGCGTTATCAATAATCTATCCCTATCTTTTCAAGTAGTTTATTTTGGGTTAAGCTTAGGCTTGAGATAAAGTTCCCATAAATTAATTAGGTGTGCCAGCTTGCCTCTTGAGCTCACCTAATTAACTAAGCTTACTTTGGACCTTGCTCAACCCTTTACAAGGATCTAATCCTAAGCATCAAGTTAGGCTCTCATGGGTCATGCAAGGCCCAACCCAAGTACATTTAGTTAAATAAGCCAGTGGAGGAGGTCTAAGCCCACCAATTGTCCAAATTGTTGGGTGAAACCCAAGCCCGGCACAAAAAATCAGGCTCTCATGGGTCATGCAAGTTCCAACCCAAGCACATTTAGTTAAACAAGCTAGTGGGGGAGGTCTAAGCCCACCAATTGTCCAAATTGTTGGGTGAAACCCAAGCCTGGCACAAAAGAAAAAGCTCAAGCTAGACTACATCGACCCACTTACACTTATGATTTACTTGTATTCACAACATACATTTACTTGTAGAATAAAGATAATTCGAATGCGTCCCTAACTTGAATAGGAAATACAGCAACAACCACCAAGCCTTTTCCCACACTAAGTGGAGTTGACTATGTGGATTCTGTGCTTTCACTCAGGCCTATTTTGGGTAATTTCTAGACTTAAATTGAAGTAATTGATATTATACTTAATAACTTCCTTATAACACTTCTTTGTCCTTCCTTGTCCCTTTTTAGGAGGTTCAACCTCTAATTTCCCGCATCTCCTAACTAGGGCATTTTAGTGACATTCTTTGCAAATGTTCAAATTATCTTAGACGTGTCTCTTTTATTTTATCCTTTATCGGTGCAACCCTTAACCTTTTCTCGAATAATCTCATTTGAAATACGGTCTTTCCTTGTATGTCCACACATCTATCTTAACATCTTCATTTCTATCATAAAGATCTTTTACACATGCCTATAGTTGACGACTTGACATTCAGAATCATACAATATGACAGGTCTTACGACTGGTCAATAATATCCGAAGGATTTCATTTTCCAAGAAAAAGAAATCCAAAGAATATGACATTAGATTTCTTCATATCAATGAATTAGTTTGACTTAATTTAGGCATGCCCATGAATTATGACCCAAAGATCAACGTGAGTGACAATAGCATTTTGAAGCTTGGTATTGGCCCTTTGATCTGCTTTATTTTTATTTTTATTTTTATTAATATATATTTTTTTATAATCCAGAATCCTCGGGAACTAATTGAGGGAAAATTGACACTTCTATTGCACCCATCTTAGGTCCACCGTGGCTGGAAATATGGTGCTTTGCTTATCCGAGTGCCCCGCCGACCTTTGTTTTTTGAAAGAATGGAAGGAGGCGGCACGTAAAAAAGAAGCGGGTGAGATTGGCGCCACCCCCAATTCCCCACCAGAGGAATGCAAACGTCCCTCCCTCCATCCCCCTCTTCCCTCTCTCTCTATCGGTGTTGTCGGTGGAGAGTTCCAGAAGGGGAGCAAGAAGCATGCAGCCGAAGATAAGCCGCTTGCGGGCCCAAGGATTCTGGATTATAAAAAAAATAATAATATTAATAAAAATAAAAATAAAGCAGATCAAAGGGCCAATACCAAGCTTCAGAATGCTATTGTCACTCACGTTGATCTTTGGGTCATAATTCATGGGCATGCCTAAAATCAAGTCAAACTAATTCATTGATATGAAGAAATCTAATGTCATATTCTTTGGATTTCTTTTTCTTGGAAAATGAAATCCTTCGGATATTATCAACCAGTCGTAAGACCTATCCTATTGTATGATTCTAAATGTCGAGTCGTCAACTATAGACATGTGTAAAAGATATTTGTGCAGAAATGAAGATGTTAAGATAGATGTGTGGCCATACAAGGAAAGACCGTATTTCAAATGAGATCATTCGAGAAAAGGCTGGGGTGGCATCGATAGAGGATAAAATAAAAGAGACATGTCTAAGATGACTTGAACATTTGCAAAGAAGGTCACTAAAATGCCTTAGTTAGGAGATGCAAGAAATTAGAGGTTGAACCTACTAAAAAGGGACAAGGAAGGCCAAAGAAGTGTTATGAGGAAGTTATTAAGTATAATCTCAATTACTTCAATTTAAGTCTAGAAATTACCCAAAATAGGCCTGAGTGAAAGCACAGAATCCACATAGTCAACCCCACTTAGTGTGGGAAAAGGCTTGGTGGTTGTTGCTGTATTTCCTATTCAAGTTAGGGACGCATTCGAATTATCTTTATTCTACAAGTAAATGTATGTTGTGAATACAAGTAAATCATAAGTGTAAGTGGGTCGATGTAGTCTAGCTTGAGCTTTTTCTTTTGTGCCAGGCTTGGGTTTCACCCAACAATTTGGACAATTGGTGGGCTTAGACCTCCCCCACTAGCTTGTTTAACTAAATGTGCTTGGGTTGGAACTTGCATGACCCATGAGAGCCTGATTTTTTGTGCCAGGCTTGGGTTTCACCCAACAATTTGGACAATTGGTGGGCTTAGACCTCCCCCACTAGCTTGTTTAACTAAATGTGCTTGGGTTGGAACTTGCATGACCCATGAGAGCCTAACTTGATGCTTAGGATTAGACTCTTGTAGAGGGTTGAGCAAGGTCCAAAGTAAGCCTAGTTAATTAGGTGCGCTCATGAGGCAAGTTGACACACCAATTAATTTATGGGAACTTTAGCTCAAGCCTAAGCTTAACCCAAAATAAACTACTTGAAAAGATAGGGATAGATTATAAGTTGAGGACAAGATTTGTGCAATTCAGTTGCACACACCCTTACATGCAATTGATGGTTATAGCCGTTGGATCAATCTACTTCCAATGGAAGGTTCAAATTAAGAATCATTTGTTTGAGCTTGCTTGCAACAACACCTCCCTCTTTACTCCTTTTCCCTCCACTCCTCGACTCTGATCTTTGTTGGGTTGTGTTATTTTTTCTTACACAAATGGATTTCTATGTTTTTGCCCCATGTGTATCTTCTAATAGTATGGAATATCTATTATTTGTACTTCACTGTTTGTGATTTGAAATGCAAAAATATTATGTCTTTGAAAGTAACCCTTTGGAGAATCCGATTCTAAAAAAAATGACCCTGTGGAGCCACATGTTAAGGGAGCCACCTATTAATGGATGTTGCGAGGGAGTTGCAAGCTTATAAAATGCACTATAAGAGAGAGAAAGCTAAGTCGTAGGAGGGAGGTGTGAAAGGAAGGTGTAGGGGGTGGTATGGAGTAAGGAGAAGTCACATGGAGGTAATATGGATTTATGCGAAGGGCATGGGGGGATGGGCGATGAATGCACAAGGGATGATGTAGGAGCCAAAGTTGTTCAACCATGGAGGAAGGCCTTGGGGAAGCCCCAAATGTGGAATGGCGCAAGGAGTAATGTGGTAATGATTGAGCAATGTAAGGATGGCATAAGGAGAGGAGGCATGGGATGATGATTGAGAGGAGGAAAGTGTTAGTGCAAGAGCATCACGATCGTTAATTTTGATGATAACAAAATACTTGTTATTTTACATTTGCTTTTAAGTCCAAGATTTCAGGACAATCGCAAATGGATACAAGTGTGAAGAGCCCGCATCCATGGCGGATTGTAGGAGCTTGATGGAGAAGAAAGAGCTTCACGAGGAGCAAAAGCATGAAGACAAGAATATGATAGATTTCCTTGTATCTTGTTCTTTGTATCTTTGTTTTTGTTCTTCTTTCATTTCCTTAGATGCATGTTAAAGAGCCTCAAAGTTACCTAACACTTGCACAACCCTAGGATAATTAGATTTTTTTGTAGTGGACTTAGAAAATCAAAATAGGCTTCAGACAGCCTATTCAGACGTCTAAAACTAAAATCAGATGTCTGATAGTGAACTTTAAGACGTCTGAATGTTGAATCAGATGCCTAAACACTTAGGCTGGACTTAGTACCTTCTGTCTGCCTATTTCAGACGGCCAACCTTTTGTCCAAACATCTTAGCAGACGTCTAATGATATTGCCAAACGTCCAATTAGTGGAGCGTTGGCTTACAAAATATAATTGTTAAGGATTGACCTTTAATCTTTTATTAGACATTCATAGAGGACCTTAGACGTCTGATAAATAGACGTTAGCCCTTGATTGAGCCAAAATCACCGTTCATCAGTCATCTAGCCGTTTGTGCCTTGGGAAATCCATTCCCGTAGTAATTTAGGTTTCCAGACATCCAGAATAGTGACAAGCGTCGAACCTATCGTTTGACTCTCTTACACAAGAACCCTGTTTAGGTTTGACTCAAGTCAGGAAGGAAACCGTTTAGTATTAAACGTCTAATCTTATTTCCAAACGTCTTATACTTGTTTACCAGACATTTGATATTAGACCCAAACGTCTGATAACCCTATCAGAATCATTAATGATTCTGATTGATTCTGATTGCAGCCTGATTTGCCTTGGGATAATTCTCAACGGCTACCTAAGGCTTCCATAGCCTTTTTAAGCCTTCCTAAGCCATCTTTAAATAGGAGAGGCCCCTTCCTTTGTTAGATACACCTTGAGAAAGATTTCCACATCATATTGTGTCCTTTTGATCATTAAAAGTGATCTTACTCTCCAAGTTTTAGTTCTACATCTTGAGAGCATCATCCCAGTTGCGCACCCGCTCTCTCTCCATCGATTACGAGAGCAATGTAGTACCGTTGCGTGGTTCACGCACTGGCATCATCAAACCGACGCACTTCCAGCAAAGGGAAGTATCCTTTACCTATAGTAGCTAGGTTTCAATATTTGTGGCTCTATAGGTTGTGTTATAATATTTCTTTGTTGTTTGGTTGGGTATTCGCTTTGTGAATTCCCGTCTCCCTTACGAGACAAAATACTCTTTGTGAAGAGGAGGGGTTTGAGGAACGCTACCCTCGTACATAGCAGCGTGGTCGTAAGAGGTTTAGTCACCCTCGTTTAAGTGACTAGGTTAGTGGATTTGATACTATGTTGATCAGGAAATCCTAAGTCAAGAGATTTAGGTGGTGGTTTTTACTCGGGTTTGGGTTTCCACCTAAAAATCCTTGTATACTCGTGTTTGTTGCATTTTGTGAGATTGTCTATATAATTTCTACTTTATTTTTCGTATTCCACAAATCTCAACCCCTCCGTAGGGAATCTACAGAAGGCACCTTGGGTGTAGGAGGAAAGAGTTGGCGATGGATGAGGTTTGGGAGGAGGGAGCAGTTGCACAAAGGGGGTAAGGCAAGAAAAGACGAAGGAGGCAGAAAGGACAGAGGTAGGAGGAAAAGTGAGATCAGAGGTAGGCAGGAGAACGCATTTTGGAACGAGACAGGGAACCATTAGATCAACTTACATCCAATGACTCCAAACCTAAGCTGCACCAAAGTAGGTGCAGCTCACTTGCACCTTCCCTTTTCCTTATAAGTTATTATATGTTAAGTGTGGTAGGCATGGCACATTTGTGAGTTAACTAAACACATATAGAAGTGATGGAATTAAGAAGAATTATGTTAATGAAAATTAAAATGATGAGTTTTTCTTCTTTATTACTATCTGTGCTTGAAGTGTGGTAGGCATGGCACGCATTTATTGACTAAACACATGTAGAAATGATGAAATTAAGAAGAATTACGCCAATGAAAATTAGAATCAAATTAAAATGATGAGTTTTTTCTTAATTTCCATCTGTGGTTGGTATAATCAAGTGTGTGTGGGTGTAAAGTAAGATTTATGGTAGATGAGGATAGGTGAGGTAGGAGCATGGGCTTTTTTTTCTTAAGGTTAATATCATGCTAGGTATGTGTTTGTACGTCAATTACCTATATATTATATTTAGGTGTAAGTGAGTTAGGCTCAAGTCGAGTCTTAGTTGCATTAGACTCTAACCTAGCCCATTTATACCCAACTCCTAGACTAATTACAACTGCCATTATAAATGCTCCTGTTGTAGCAGCAGCTTTTCCTTAAAACCCAGCCATTGTGTCATAATTTGTTGTGGTTGAAGTTGTGTTGCTGAAATAAACATATTCAAAGTTTGTATCTAAAGGGGGGATCTCATAATGGGAAGGAAGTTCTAAATCACTTTCCATAAAAAACAACCTAAAAGGTGGGTCTCATGGTAATTTTCCTTACCTTGACAATGCTTCCTTAATTATAAAGTCTACAAGGGTATACACACAAGAAACACCTCAAAAGCCATTTAGGTGGCATTAGGTCACCAGCTCCACTCCACTCGCCTCACACCCACCACACTCCCCCACCCGAACATAGTGGAATGGTTGCTGCAAAAGCCTTCTCCTTCTTCTTAAAGAATTTCTTTCTTGATTTGTCATCGGTCCTTCACTCCTTTTCCTTTCTTCTCTTTCTTGCCTTTCTTATCCTCATTGAGTAGAGGACAATCTTTTGTATGTGGCTCTTCCGCTTGCATTCATAGCATGTAGGAATCTCATCATCTCTCCTCTTTTTAAATTGTTTCCTCATTCTCACATACTTCTCAAACCTTCTAGAGAACATAGTCATCTCTTCATCTTCTTCATCTTTTTCCTTGTCATCAAGATCACAATCGCTCTCAATTTTGGCTTTAAAGGCCAAACTCTTGTTCTTAGAGCTTGAAGCTTCACTTTCCTCTTTCTTAAATTACTCAAGCTTCACTTCATGAGCCACTAGGCTTCCAAGTATCTCATCCATGCTAACACTCTTTAAATCATTTGCTTTCTCAATTGCGGTAACCTTTGGCTTACATTCCTTAGTTAGAACCCTCAAGAGTTTGAACACCATCTCATTTGAAGGGTAACACTTTCCAAATCTCTTAAGAGGGTCGATGATGTTGGTTAATCTAGTACTCAAGTTCTTTATGCTTTCACCTAGCTTCATCTTAAGCATATCGTACTCATGAGGTAGAGACTAATTTTAGACTCCTTCATTTTCGTGTGTTATCTCAAACTACGAAATTCTATTAAACTCATCATTAGAGAAGGCACAATAGAGTATGCTTGTTGTCTTACAGTTTATCGAGATCTTCTCGTCTTCCAGCTTGTAGTTTCCGGTAGTAAGGTCTACATCCGACATCTTAAATTCCTTCACCACCATCTTCCATAGTGAGAGATCGCTGGTGGCTGATTTGAGGTAGATAGCCATCTTCCTCTTCCAATACATGTAGCCAACCCCATCGAAGTACGGAGGTCGATGGGTTGACAATCTTTCAATCTTCAAGTTGCTCAATTTTGCCATTGTCGTCGATGCGAGAAAGTTACTCCAAAATACACCAACCTAGCCTTTGATAACAAATGAAATCACTAGAGGAGGATGAATAATGCTTAAGCCAGTAAACCAAATGCTAATTAAAAAATTTAGAGATAAAAACTAATTAAACAAGTAATTCACAACACATTGCACAAGATATATAGTGGAAACCCAAGTTGGGAAAAACCACTACCTAGGTCTTCAAACCTAAGATTTTGCCCCAAGTCAATGTCGAAAAACTAAACGGTACTTATATGACCAAACCCTCAGTACAATCTCTCTTGATAATTCCAATCAAGAGCAAGCCCCTCTTACTTGAGAGGAGAAGAGCCCGCAACTCGGGCCCTCATATTACAGAGAATAAATTGAAAGAAAAATAAAATTTTGCTCCTATGGACAACCCTAAAAAGATGTATAGTAATTAATATGAAAGAGCTATCTAGTGGGCAAGAGTAAACTCCCTTAATGTGTGTGAGAGTGTGGTGCAACTAGGAGTTGAATTGGTGGAGCTCCAAGCAAGTTGAACTTGAAGAACAAGAGCTTCAAGCACCTCTAAGAACACCAAAGCAGAATTTTTTACTGAATGTATGCTCGTTGGCTTAGAAAAAGTGGTGTATGGGTGTTCTCCTTTGTTGCAAGTAAGTGGGAAAGTGTCAATATATGGGGTGTGTTTTGGGTTTTAAAATGTGTAGGCAACACACATCCCAATGTTAAAAAATCTTCCACTCGAGCCAAGCTAACTGCTAATTAACCTGTTCAAAAAACACTTTATCTAATGTTAAGTAAAGGTGAGCTAACGTTAGGTTGATTGTCTAACGTTAGATGCTCAGTTAGGTACAAAGTTCACTAAGTCTTAATCAAGCCTTGGCTCATGTAGGATGGCTAATTTAACGTTAAGATTGGTTTGTCTAACATTAGATGTATTGTCTAACGTTAGATGGACAGTTAGGTGCAAAGTTCACTATCTCCTATTGCCCATGCTTGGCACAGTCTTCCTTACCTAATGTTAGGTATATATAGGGGATAAATTGATGCAACGAGAATCAATAGCCTTTTCTCCACAACTTCTTTTGAGGAATTTTATGGGCATTTTTTAATGATGCTAGCAATGTGATCCTTTGAGAATGTTGGGATTTTAGGGAAAATATGGATTTTATTGATTGAAAATAGAGACCTCAACTCTCTTTATATAGAGAGAGGATCTTGGCATACACGGAAACACAACTAAACACTTACTAAAAGTAGAAAAGACCTAAATAGAAAATAACTCAATAATATCTTACTGATTTATTTCCTAACACTCCCCTACAAGTCGAGATGTGGGAGACTACGAAGACTTGGATCAACAGTACTTGACGGTAGTAGAAAAATAGTCTACTTCAGCATTTGTATCAACTTATCATGTTTCTACTTGTACGTCCTACGTAAGGCACTAAGTACATGAGAAATCATGACTAAAATTTGGGTGTTGCTACTCCCACGTCCAAGAGTTTGAAGATGACGAAGCTTGGTCTTCTTGATTGTGCATAAGATCACATAGGTGCCATTGCTCCTACACCCCGTGAGCTATCATATTGTGCTTGGTTTCCGAGCTTGCATAAGGTCACCTTCGTTGTCATTGCTCCTACGTCCCAAGAGCCAGCCGAAATGCTCTAGATGCGTGAGAGCACCGCATCTACATGTCAATGCTAAGCTGTGTATTTCTTCTTCGTCAAGTTGTCTTGGGCATATTAGAAAGCAAGGCGTTCTTTGATAGCAGTGAGAGAAGGCTCATCACCAAAGACTTGATATGCTTGAAAGGAGACTTGTCACACAAATCATCTAGTGGCCACCAACAACTGTCCAAGGCCACATATGATGATAATAGCACCATCAAAACCCTCTTTGGCGATGCTAGGAGCTATGGGTGGCACTCTGATGATGTGGCGACGCTCCAACGACGTGGCAACACTCTGGCAAGCCTCCGGCACTCGAGTTTGCCCCAAACACGAGAGGACTTCCCTAGGGTTCCGATGAGAACCCTAAGGCTTCATTAAATCAAGGAGAGAGTACCCAAAATAGAGTTCCAAGCCCTCTCTGTCGTCGGCGACACTAGGACCGGAATAGCTCGCTGACGGCGACTCCGACGGTCGATGATCAACGGATGGGGTGTAGTCAATCAGCGATGGGCTAGCAACGCACCCCTCCAGTCTCACAACAATTAGTGCAGCGACGACAATGGTGGGTCTGCTGTAACAGATGTTGCTCTAGCATTGAGATAAAGAACAAAACTGAGGAAAGAGGAGAAGAAAGATCAAAGGGAAAGGAGGAAGGCCACTTGGAGAGGAGGGGACTCCCCGAAGGCTCGACAGCGCCACTAAAGACCCCCTCCCCTCTCTAAGGTTTTTCTTTCCTAACCTTAAGCCATTGGGATTTTTAGGAAAATATGAATTTTATTGATTAAAAATAGAGGCATTAACCCTCTTTACATAGAGAGAAGGCTTTAGTATACATGGAAACACAACTAAACACTTACTGAAAATAGAAATGACCTAAATAGAAAATAACTCAATAAACTAATTTTATTTCCTACTAGGGAGTCTACTCTCATTTTTTATAATGATGCTAGTAACTTGCTTTTTACTTAAAACACTTGACAATGACACTTGAATTTAGTCTCTTGAAGGCACAATGCAGAACTGTTCGACGGACATAGCATTTAACCCCTGCATTCCTCCTACCTCACACCTTGACCGACTTCCATTTCTTCCCCATGAAAGGTACCTGCATAAAGGACCTATATTGAAGAAGTCATTAAGCTTTGTTTCACTCTTAACACTTGATCCTTGTTAGATACATTTCATACTTAAAATAGATCATTTTTACAGGATGTTCACACTCTGTTCATTTTATAGAATCGAATAAAGAGGGTGTAAAGGAATAAGAAAAAGAAATTATAGTACCATGGGAAGAAAGGGTGCCAAGGATTATCTAATGGATATATTCTGAATAAATAAGGGTACATTTTTATCTGTTTATTTCTTGCATATGCTCATATGATTCTATCTGCAACCTCAACTCCATTTCATAGCCAGAGAGAATAGACTGAAAAATGGTAAATTATTCTAAATCCAGAGAGCCAAAAAAGCTCCGAGTCCAAACTGAACAATTTCCACTAAACTGGCAATTAATGGTTCAGTTTTTTTGATAACTGCATCACTCTTCCAATGATCCGATCAGTCACCAACATTTGATTTCAATGTAGTTGATACACTGCAGCCATACTGGTTCATTTCAATTAATAGCACCTCATTGTGATGTTCAGAAGCTTCACCGTCCATTTCTGGAAAGAGTAGGAATTACGTCTTAGACTACTGTCATTTATTTTTCCCCCTCTAGGAAGTGAGTAACCTGAACCAACTTCTTTCAGAACAACAGTTTCAATGGTGGCTACCATTCTATCTTGAGGGTCATTTGGGTCCAAAGAAAGTGTCATTCTTAGGGGGCAGGTCTTATGTCACTAATGCTCTTATGGATAGGTGTCTTCACTTTTTAGGGGTTGTGGACCCTCTTTTCTGTGAGGGATTTGGATGGGCTTTTTTGCAATCTCATCTCCTGAGCAAAGCTGTGTGATCATCCATTTATCTTCAGGCAAAAAAGCAAAAAGAATAACAGTATCTCTAAAAATAAAAACTGAATCTACAATTTCCCGCCTCAAAAGAACAGCAAATACTGAAGAATCACTGCACAGAGCAAAATCTCTCCAACACATGGAACCTACGTACGTTGGACAGTTGCAAATCATTCACGAAATCACCCTTAAATGACCTTCAATGGTCAAGAAACAAAAATACCATGAATATCAGGCTGTGATTTTGAATATTTGTAATGGACAGACTTTACAAGATCGGAGGATGGATTTGGGAGAGGCATACGGGTTGTGGAAATACCCTTAATAAATAGGGTATGCCTTGGATCAAGAATGGGCACACCAACAACAAGAAACTACTCGAATCGTAGGAGGCCCTCAAAATCCTAACCAAGTGTTTTTCTTTGAATGTGAATATTATACAACTACGACAAGCATGCGTATTTACGTATAGGGTTAGAAGTTGTACCAGTCTACTACATTCCATACTGGTGCATTTCTCCTTTGAGGCCTTGCCATGAGGTGAACATGAAGCTTCCACCATATACAACCTATGGCAAGGCATCCCATCCTCCGAGTCAGCCTACACGGACCTCGGCAACCTCCTGATCTTATCGAGCAGGTTCCACAGGTCATCCGACAGCCCAAACCACTCATCAGGGTTCCCAATCTATGAAAGCCTTACATTCGGGAACCCCATGGACGCTAGCGGCTGCTCTAACCAGTCGCAATGGAACTGAAACATGCTCCGACACAGAGATGCTGATGCCTTGTTCTGAAGTCCGCAAGGACGATGCTCCCCATCGAGGGGTTTGGCCACCGCAGACCGCAAGACCTGTGTGGCCTCGATGTGGGTCAGGTGGTAGAGCAGACATTCCAGCACCCATATTGCACTCTACCTAGGGTAGAAGCCACTCCTTTACAGCTTCTCAAGCTAGTCGTCTTCGCAAACGTAGGCCACCACTCTCACGAGGGACTTTGCCTTAAGCATCTGGCCCTCCGTCCCCGTGGATTTTCTCCAGTAGTGTCACTGTCACCTGCAGGAGCTCCGTGAAGTCCACCTCAAAGATAGCGCACTCCTTCAGGCAGCTGAGGTGTATGCCCTCTCGTCCATGCCTGCAAAGGCCAAACCATTCTTGGGATCACTCTCAATTGCCTGATTCCCCAGTCAGTGTAGAAGTGAGGAATCCTCTTTAATTTCGACTCACTGTCCTACTCCAATCCTGTTACTTTGAATTGAAACTGAGTTGCTACAGCATGAGGAGGGACAGTGGTGGGGAAGATACAGGAGGTTTGCCTATAAGGGAGGGGTGAGGAGGGGATGGGGAGGAGATAAGGGAGGAGAGAGCCACACACGCACCTGCTGGAACACACGAGCTTGGAAAGCTCTCTCTACAATGATGAGGTCCGAAGTAAGTGAGAGTTGGGGTGGAAAATGTTGAACAAACGTATGTGTCTTATTATATTGGGGTAGATGGCACCATCCATATTTGGTAGAATTTTATTAGGGGCATCCTAAAACTCACCCAAGATCTCAACTATAAGATCTTGGTCATTTATGGAGGAGAATGGGAGAAAAATAGGGAGTGTTACTCATAAGGTTATATACCCTCTTTTTTTTTGGTACTAGTGACTAATTTTGTGGGATCATGAATGAAGCATCTAGGGATGGGGTGCATTGCATTTGGAATTGGATATTTTGTTCTCAATCATGCAAGACAATTTGACATCGAATTGATTGTGGTGGTACTTTTGATCATTTTATCTTTTTTAAGGGGATTTGGTAGAGAGAAAAAGAAGAACAAGAATAGGAAACAATGAAGAACAAGCTGTAGACTTTGGTGCTTTATGATTATACCGGGGGATGTTTGGGTTAAGGAAAGAAGAAAAGAAGTTGAAAATAAAATCATTTCTTCTGGAATTGAACACTGAATTTTGAAATAAAATCATTCATGAATTTAGGACTCCAAAAAGAAATTTCAATGCCAATCCCTCATTTCAAATAGCCCCTTGGAGAAAATAATTCCAAGGGCTTTTGCAAGCTCTAGCACCAATGGTTATGTTAGTTATGTGTTATTTTGTAGGGAGTAAACTCATTTACCTGGTAACATGGAAGAATCTAAAACTACGTTCATATAAAAATTTATGCAAAAATTTATGCATCCATTAAACTAAATTGCATTAGTAATATTTAGTCATAACTAAATTATACTAATGATATCTAGTTTTGAATCAAATATCATTATTGACATTTAGTAGTTCTAAACTAAATTGCACCTGTAATGATGTTTAGTTTTGAATAAAAATTAAAAACATCACACATGAAAAATGAATGTCATTAGTACAATATAACAAAAAATTAATACCAACAATACTTGTTTTTTAAAGTTGCTCGAACTTTTTGTTCGAGATATCAGAAGAAAATGATTCGTTATGCATATACAATAGCAGTCAAACCTATTGAATAATCAACTTCATTTTTCCTACCTTAGTCATAGATGTATGCATAGGGAAAGTTGTATGTAATGATAAATGCAAGCATAATTTTGAGATTGTTCTAGCAATAAGGAGAAATAATCCACTCTATTAGACCAATTCTAAATTAAAGTCATGCATATTTGTTGATTTTTGTTTTGAACTATTCCCATTGCTATCAAATTGACATCGATATGTAGTTCAGGTTATATTGTTAATAATGATACTTTTGTAAAATGTGTGGATAGAGGAGAGATCTAATCATGTTAAAGTAATCAATATCAATAACTTCAGTCTCAAAATCCAAGGTTAGTTTTCTTTCAAAATGCAAGCTTAGAACACCTACCTACCAAGGCATGGTCGAATGATCAAGGGTTCACATCCCTCACTTCAACAAGGTGGTGCACATTTAATCTCAACCTTGCACTTACTTAGGAGACATGTGATGCGGAGAGCATGTCTTTTCCAATTTAATCGCAAAGGATTTTGAGTTATCCAAAAAAATAAAAGTTCAGAGCACCTAGGAATAACCCCTTTGCTATCTGCGCCCTTATGCTTTTTGAGAAAAAATAATGAAAATGAAGCATGAAAGAATAGCTGGAATCAGATAAGATATTAAGAACTACTAGATGTAGGCATGTGCTTTGCACAAAAAATTATGAATCATAAAAAATTTGTATGTACATAGCAATATGTTGGAGAAATATCATATGCCAAGCTGATTACAAAATAATCCAAAGAAACGTACATGATTATTTTAAAAGAATTTAAATCATAACTGTCAAAATGATGTCCGTGAAATTCAATACTTGATTGAAATTGTAGAGATACATGATAGCTATAAACTTTTTCACACTGTATACATGTTTATATTTTAAAATTCATACTTATAAAAAGTGAAAGTGGCATAACTTGATATTAATAACTATTATACTTTTGGAAGATAACCAATGATATTATATCTCTATCTGCTATAAGTTTGTAATAGGTCTTACACTTTAATATCGTATAATGACCAAAAGATGGGGGGTGGAGGAGGGTACTTGATTCTGATCGCGTTTAATTGTTTTGTGGGATAACTTGCATCCACTAGGTTCTGATATGTATGAAAGGAAGTGTGGGTGGTTATCCATCCAGCTCAGATCCATCCTACCTAATAAAGTTCAGACAACATGTTGAATGACCATATAGAAGCAGATTATCCCACCAACGAACAGAAGAACCTCCGAAACATAATACTCCAAATGACACATCAGGAATATCTTTTGTGGAAAGGGATCAATCAGCTTGCTATTTTTAAAATAAAGATTGTGTGAATACCAGTTTCAAATGTCCCATAGTCACACAAAATAAAGTATAAAAGATACATATCTGAAGATGAGGTGCTTTGTTGCTGTGGAGCACTAATGGTAGATGAAATTAGACCAAAACCAAAGGCAGTAATTTCCACAAACAACTAACTGCAGAATATTGTACGAGTGCAATAGCAAGGTATTGTCTACACCTAATCTTGTAATGCGCACCATCAGAATTTTGTGCAAGTTTATAACACTTATTGCATGCAAGAAACACAAGCTTATTTCGCCATCTAGTAAGAGTTTGGATAGTTAGTGGATCTGCCTTCTTTTCCATTGCTATCTTCAATTCTCCTAGATTATATTTGTTGCCTTCTAACCATATACATCCTATGTTGACATTCCTCCTCCAAACTACCAGACAACAGAAGAGAAGGTGCCAACATTTCCATTCTTTTTCTTTCCTCATAAGCATGAACCCCCAACTTAGCAGTAAAAGCCAATTAAGTCTAAGACCTGATAGATCCATGCAGTTAATATGGTGCCATATATTGATCATCATCCAATAAACGTCGTGTTACCTGTATAGTGGCCTCGAACCTATCTACTGAAGACTACTCTTGAAATGGTCCATTTGTGCCTTGTTTGAGAGGCTACAAAAAACATGTGGAGAAGAGGTCTTTGGGGGCAAGCCAGTTGTGCCTTGTCCAGAGCAAATATCTCATCAATGGGCCAGCAACAACTAAGGAAACAAACAACCAGAAGAACATGTGTAATGAATGGCATCAACGAAAACCATTTTTACCGTGTACCACCATGAACCCTCATACATTGCATCGCCTCAGTCAGAACCTGTAGCTATGTGAAGGGCAGAAAGATTGTAATCAAGACAACAAATATATTGCCAGAAATACTTTCTTAGTTATGCCCCATGCCAGTTTTACTTATGAAAATTACATATTGCCATGATCAAATCATTAAAGCAATTTTGAATAGAAGCCAAATAGATGCACATGCTATAACAATTGGGAAGTCCTTAACATAGAGACTGCATTTTAGCAGCAAGTAAGTTGCAAAAGCAAACATTGGAAAAAAAAAAAAAAGAGTTGCAAAAGCAAACTAAATGTATTTCGAAAAACTTTTAACATTATCCACTGCTACTATGGTTGTACAAAAAATATCAAGTTAGATATCCATCAACAATTTGTAATTCAAATGGTTCCGCACAAATTAATTAATATTAGAGAGAGTACATGCATAATTAGACAGGTAGCATCAATCACTGAGACTTGTACACCAAGAACAATGGAGTGCCACTGTAACTTGCAGCAAAAGCTCGTCCTGAGGAGGTTGGCTGGGAGAAAGCACACTGATATGTTTCTAAGACAATATTTAACACAAAGCTCTTCCTGTTGAAAGGAGGACAACAAGATTCGTTAGTTGCCGTTCTGACCAAATTTGACTCGTTAGAAGCTGCAAGAAATGATTGTAATGGATGATGAGTGAATCTGGTTGTCGATCCTAGCTCAGAAATAAAATGGAAAGTTCAACTCTGAAAAAATACGTGAACATAATTTAGATTGTAGCTTTTTTATTGCCTCGATTGTTTGAAAGGGAAAATGTTGAGCAACTCCAGTACCTTGCTGCATCCAACAACCGAGTGGCAATCCTGCATCTTCGGAGGGAGGGAGCAACCCAAATGGCCCGAATACCGCAAACAGCATCCTCAGATTCCTCGGAACATAGAAGCACCCCTTCATCCCATGAGCTGTCATCAATAGCTTTGGAGGAAGACTTTGTATTGCTCTCTCTATAAAAGGTGGCATTTCCAAAACGCAATACAGCAGGCAAAGCCTTTGTGTGTTTTGAAGTGGTAGATCCTACCGCGACGGGAGCAGGTTTAGTAGCTTTACCACCTCTGTCATCAAACATTTTGGAAGAGCCAGCCCGTGGAAGGACACGGTGCGCTGTTGTTATTGGCTCTGCAACAAGGCATGCTACAATTCTGCTCCTGGAGATAAATAAAAAGACCTAACAGCAAAAGGCAACCTATTAAGAAGTGACAGACACTAAGCATAATAAATCAGATATCGGAGAACCTTTTTGACCTTGCATAACTTATGCAAAAGCCACTCTTTCGATAGACTAAGATCCCTCTCCATCAATTGTAGAACTTGCTGGACCTGCCAAGAAAAACAGCGGTATTGACCGGAGGAGGTTGTGGTCACACCATTCAATTTACGCATATTGCCAAAAGGAATGTACCGATTGCAAAGGGGACACAAAAATAGGAATCATAAAATAAGGGCACCCGTAAAATAAGCACAAGAACTGATTCTCTAAAAAATTGCATGAAACAATAAACTTGTTCTACCCGTCAGGGTATAGCTCTACCAGTGGTAGCCACTTACAATAGCAAAGGGGACCCAAGTTCGAGTCCCGACCCTGCATTACTAAGGGGTTGATATTGCGAGACCATCAATTCCCCCAGTTTACCCACAAAAGATTCTGACTCATCAAGAAAAAAAAAAAAGAAAAAAATCTACTTGTTCCTTGTGTACCTTGCGCTTGTGGAATGGAGGATCCCCATCTACAACTAAAACGACGCGTTCTCCATCAGTCCAAGGCATTGGAATTTCCCGTTCGTTGCGCCAACCCTGTCAGCCTATCTCATCAGAAAAAATACGCACAAACTTCAGAATTAGAGAAAGAAACAGGAGGAAGTAGAAGCAACCTTGAACGAGAGCCCCTCGCAGCAATTCTTGTGATGCAACTTATGAAGCTTTTCGTCCGATTCGTCGCCACAAGTGTACGTCATCCCGCATCCGGAGCAAGTGTGCAGAAGGAAATTGGACTGTCCGAATTCCAGATGGTATTGGGCGTAACTTCTCTTCTTATTGAGAAGCTTGTCCTCCATTCCCTCCTTCGTTCCACGGTCCCAACCGTCACTGGAAACCAACCACAACGTCAAACAACTCAAGCAATGCTGCAACAGCATGTTATGATGATCATCATCATAGATCCACAGCGCATGTAATTAGGCAATTTTCAAGGTACACTTCACACGTGGGTAGAGTGGAAGTGATTTGGGGAATCCACTTCATCCCTCCAATCAATCTACTTGGAACAAGAAGAGGCCTACTTTCTTTTCTTTTCTTTTTTCTTCTGATTGTAGATAAACAATTAGGTCAGCTCATTTCCTATCAACTCTCGTGTCAAACTGAACCAACATCATGAAAATGCTTTCCCGCACTCTTCGCGACTCCGATCGATCCTGAGTGGATTCTTCCCACAAGGAACTAAAATCGGCTCACAAGGCAAAATTCTGCACGCACACTACGCGCCCATTCCGATTGACATAATGGAATCGGAATCCGAACATCGGCTAACATTTCACCCTGTAACCTAAGATGTGGGTGATCTCAACCTTCAACTAAACTCGGAGGCGATCCGGTTAGGATAGATTGGGTGGATACACAGATCAGCGGAACCCGATCTCACGACGAACATTCTGGACAGAGGTCTGATTCCGGAGGGTTTTACCTGTCTTGTCGTCGGCGCTGCAGCGGGGGCTTCGGGGTTCTTCGGGTGTACGTCACCGACACGTCGACGACATCCTCGAGATCACCGGAGAGGTCCGTCTCTTCTTCCTCTTGTCCTTCGTCGTCGTCGTCTTCCACGTGGCGTGTGCTGGTGACATCGGCTGAGGGAGAGGGCTTGAAGAAGCGGCTTATCTTCGGCTGCATGCTTCTTGCTTTCCTTCTGGAACTCTCCACCAACAACACCGATCGAGAGAGAGGGAAGAAGGGGGATGGAGGGAGGGCCGTTCGCGTTCCTCCGGTGTTGAATTGGAGGTGGCGCCAATCTCACCCGCTTCTTTTTTACGTGCCGCCGCCTTCTTCCATTCTTTAAAAAAAAAAGAAAAAAAAGGCCGACGTCGCGCTCGGGTAAGCGAAGCACCATATTTCCGGAAGAAATTTTGCACGGGGGATGATTAAAAAATGTATTTCGTTAATTACGTTGAGAAAAAGCTTATTTTGTTATTCAAAGGTAAATTATATTTTTAAAATACATCTTTGACGGATATCCTACTCTTTCAACCATGTTGTTATCATCTTCTTAGATGCATATTTTTAAAGTATAGCCACAAATCTCGTTTTACCAATACAAAAGGATCCTTTCTTCCTAACAATATCTTGATTACATACATTTGAATGCCTATATCTTCTAAGTGCATAGTGAGAGTGTAAACTTCAACCAAGGTGACTTTTTAAGTAATTGGAGATTCCTTTTCAAGGAGCTTGAATGAGTCCACTTATATATCCTAATTAAATTAAGAAGGTTAAAAGTGATATACGTGCTTGACTGTAAATTGGTCTGAAAATTATGGTGATTTGTGCCATTTAAAGTTGTATCTTAATTTTTCATGAATATTGTGATCCCTTCCGAAGTTAGCCTTTCTTGAGATATTCCCATCTATGTGATGCAGATGTAATCTTCGTTAGATTGTTTGATGCGACATTCTTTAAGAACCACTCTCTCTTTTCCATTCATTTTTTTTCTCTGACAAAATACAACACCATTTTGTGTCTCTTTAGGAACAATTCAAAAGAGAACTTTGTGCTTGGACTTTCAGCAATAGCCCACAGTAGCAGAAAGGCTAGGAGAGAAGGGTCTTTGCCAAAGTCATGTTTTCAAAATACAACTTTGGCATTTTGTATCAAAGTCGTGTTTCGAAAACATTACTTTGGTGTCGATACCAAAGTCATGTTTCAAAACATAACTTTGCCGTAGATAACCAAATAAGTTTTTCTTAACGTAATTAACGAAATATGTTTTTTAATCACCGCCCGTACAAAATTTATTACCATATTTTCAGCCATGATGGACGTAAGACAAGTGAAATAGAAGTGTCAATTTTCCCTCAATTAGTTCCTAACGATTATGGATTATCAAAACAAAAATTAATATTAATAAAAATAAAAATAAAGTGAATCAAAGGGCTAATACCAAGCTTCAAAATGCTATTGTCACGCACGTTAATCTTTGGGTTATAATTCATGGGCATGCCTAAATCAAGTCAAACTAATTCATTGATATGAAGAAATCCAATGTCATATTCTTTGGATTTTTTTTTCTTGGAAAATGAAATCCCTCAGATATTATTAATCAGTCGTAAGGCCTGCCATGTTATATGATTATGAACGTTGAGTCGTCAACTATGGACATGTGCAAAAGATATTTGTGGCAAAAATGAAGATATTAAGATAGATGTATAGTCATACAAGGAAAGACCATATTTCAAATGAGATTATTCGAGAAAAGATTGGGGTGACACTAATAGAGGATAAAATAAAGGAGACACGTCTAACGTGACTTGAACATTTGCAAAGAATGTCACTAAAATACCCTAGTTAGGAGATGCGAGGAGTTGGGGGTTGAACCTACTAAAAAGGTACAAGGAAGGCCAAAGAAGTGTTATAAAGAAGCTAGTAAGTATAATTTTAATCACTTCAATTTGAGTCTAGAAATTACTCAAAATAAGCCTGAGTGAAGGCAAAGAATCCATATAATCAACCCCACTTAGTATGGGAAAAGGCTCGATGGTTGTTGTTGTCTTTTCTATTCAAGTTAGGGATGCATTCGAATTATTTTTATTCTACAAATAAATGTATGTTGTGAATACAAGTAAATCATAAGTGTAAATGGGTCGATGTAGTTTAGCTTGAGCTTGTTTTTTTGTGCCAAGCTTGGGTTTCACCCAACAATTTGGACAATTGGTGGGCTTAGACCTCCCCCACAAGCTTGTTTAACTAAATGTGCTTGGGTTGGGCCGTGCATGACCCATGAGAGCCTGACTTGATGCTTAGGATTAGACCCTTGTAGAGGGTTGAGCAAGGTCCAAAATAATCCTAGTTAATTAGGTGAGCTCAAAAGGCAAGCAGACACACCTAATTAATTTATGGGAACTTTAGCTCAAGCCTAAGCTTAACCCAAAGTAAACTACTTGAAAAGATAGGGATAGATTATAAATTGAGGACAAGATTTGTGCAATTGAATTGCACACACCCTGACATGCAATTGATGGTTATAGCCGTTGGATCAATCTACTTCCAATGGAAGGCTCCAATTAAGAATCATTTGTTTGAGCTTGCCTGCAACAACACCTCCCTCTCTACTCCTTTTCCCTCCACTCTTCAACTCTGATCTTTGTTGGGTTGTGTTATTTTTTTCTTGTACAAATGGATTTCTATGTTTCTGCCCCATGTGTATCTTCTAATAGTATGGAATATCTATTATTTGTACTTCGTTGTTCGCAATTTAAAATGTAAATGCTATGTCTTTGAAAGTGATCCTTTAGAGAATCCAATTCCAAAAAAAATGACCCTATGGAGCCACATGTTAAGGGAGCCACCAATTGATGGATGTTGCGAGGGAGTTGCAAGCTTATAAAATGCACTATAAGAGAGAGAAAGCTAAGTCGTAGGAGGGAGGTGTGAAAGGAAGGTGTAGGGGGTGGTATGGAGTAAGGAGAAGTCACATGGAGGCAATATGGATTTATGCGAAGGGCATGGGGGGATGGGCGATGAATGCACAAGGGATGATGTAGGAGCCAAAGTTGTTCAACCATGGAGGAAGGCCTTGGGGAAGCCCCAAATGTGGAATGGCGCAAGGAGTAATGTGGTAATGATTGAGCAATGTAAGGATGGCATAAGGAGAGGAGGCATGGGATGATGATTGAGAGGAGGAAGGCACCTTGGGTGTAGGAGGAGAGAGTTAGCAATGGATGAGGTATGGGAGGAGGGAGCAGTTGCACAAAGGGGGTAAGGTGGGAAAAGACGAAGGAGGCAAAAAGGAGAGAGGTAGGAGGAAAAGTGAGATCAAAGGTAGGCAGGAGAATGCATTTCGGAACAAGATAGGGAACCATTGGATCAACTTAGATCCAATGACTCCAAACCTAAGCTACACCAAAGTAGGTGCAGCTAACTTGCACCTTCCCTTTTCCTTATAAGTTATTGTATGTTAAGTGCGGTAGGCATGTGATGATAACGTTATCATCAGCCATATCTAGCTTTAATTAGTCATAATTAATTGATAAATGCTCCTACATAACCACCAGAAGACCATAACTCACTGCATAGTCATTATGAGAGAAATGCATTAAAATAGGGGTAAAGCTACAGTTTTAACAGAATATCCTAAATGCAGAGCAACCATGGGTTTCTCAAAGGTTAATTAAAGGTCAAATGGTCATTAATGTCTAATAAGAGGGTCTGTGCAGAACAGAAATAGGTTTTCACGCATTTCAAGAATTAATGGACGTCCGAAACCCTAAAAACAGACCTGCTTAATTAACTGAAGTTCTGGTCAGGATAAAATTCTTCAAAACCTTATAAAAATCATAGAAAAATATTCCTTAAGGTTTGATACCTTTGATTTGACCATTGAAACCTATTTTAACCTAAAATAGAGTCTTAGACAAACAATTGACGAAACAAGGTTCTATCACAATGATCAATCACAAGAGAATACTAAGAATAGTATAGAAGGTATTCGAACAAGTAGAGGAAATCATACGGGAAACATTGATATCTTAATTGCAGAAATTGGACCTCAAACGGATCCTAAACTGGTCAAAAACAGTGATTCTGACTCAAATCAGACGCCTGGAACACCTTCCATACGTCTTAAAAGAGTTTAGAGCCATACCTCAGTCTTACGCTACTCCTCAGACATCCAGGAACTCCGCTGGACCGTCTGAACCAAGTTCCAGACGTCCGACCACCTCTCCGGACGTCTGAAAACGCTTCCCGTCGGAAAATCCTAACTCGAGAGGGTTAGGTGGTGGTTTTCACCCGGTTTGGGTTTCCACGTAAAAATTCTTGTGTTCTTTGTGTGATTGGTTTTCTTTGGTGAGATTGCTTTATATTTTATTTCCGCATTTATTACGTCACCCCCTCCTCGTAGGGCCGGAAACTACAAGACCAAAGGTAGGCAGGAGAATGCATTTCGGAACAAGATAGGGAACCATTGGATCAACTTAGATCCAATGACTCCAAACCTAAGCTACACCAAAGTAGGTGCAGCTAACTTGCACCTTCCCTTTTCCTTATAAGTTATTTTATGTTAAGTGCGGTAGGCATGTGATGATAACGTTATCATCAGCCATATCTAGCTTTAATTAGTCATAATTAATTGATAAATGCTCCTACATAACCACCAGAAGACCATAACTCACTGCATAGTCATTATGAGAGAAATGCATTAAAATAGGGGTAAAGCTACAGTTTTAACAGAATATCCTAAATGCAGAGCAACCATGGGTTTCTCAAAGGTTAATTAAAGGTCAAATGGTCATTAATGTCTAATAAGAGGGTCTGTGCAGAACAGAAATAGGTTTTCACGCATTTCAAGAATTAATGGACGTCCGAAACCCTAAAAACAGACCTGCTTAATTAACTGAAGTTCTGGTCAGGATAAAATTCTTCAAAACCTTATAAAAATCATAGAAAAATATTCCTTAAGGTTTGATACCTTTGATTTGACCATTGAAACCTATTTTGACCTAAAATAGAGTCTTAGACAAATAATTGCCCTAATTTGGGTTTTTGAATAAATTACCTTGTCAAACTTGGTCAAAACATAAATCTGACTTCACCATCATATTCCTTGTATCCAAATTAGGTTTGTATCAAAATTTGAGTCCAATCAGAGATCATCTTGACTTAGTTTACATTTTGGTTCAGTCTGATTCTTCTTCTCTCGCTTAAACCCCTAGCTTTCAAAATATATTGCAAATACCCCCCTAACTTCATCATTTTCTTCACAAATAGGTCCCCACCGCCTTCAAACTCCTAAACCCATCATCGACGACCTTCAATCAAGGAGTTCTCCTCATTTCTCGCCCAATCTCTTCCAAAATTGGAGGGGAGACTCATGAGAGATTTCCCTACAATCTGTGCAACGTCTTAGGCTCTAATTCCTACTCAAAGCCTAATACGAATTGTTTGAAGGATTGGGTCTCCTATTTCACGAAGATTCGAAGTTTCCAAGCTTGGAAAGCTCCCTTGAGGCCTATATAACGACCCTTAAGGACAAACCGTCCTCAGCTCGTTTTGGCCCGTTTCTCCACCTTCTTCTCCTCTCTCCGACTGAAAGCACCACGAGCTCCAACGAGCTTCCCCGTCTACATTCTTCACTGGTCGTCATAGACTGTAGCCGGTCGGTTGCCCTTCCTCAAGCTCCTCCGCCACTTGCAATACCAGCAAGGGTTTCATGATGTTGGTTCAGTTCGACACGAGAGTTGATAGGAAATGAGCTAACCTAATTGTTTATTTACAATCATAAGAAAAAAAAAAAAGAAAAGAAAGTAGGACTCTTCTTGTTCCAAGTAGATTGATTGGAGGGATGAAGTGGATTCCCCTAATCACTTCCACTCTACCCACATGTGAAGTGTACCTTGAAAATTGCCTAATTACATGCAATGCGGATCTATGATGATGATCATCACAACATGCTGTTGTTGCATTGCTTGAGTTGTTTGAAGTTGTGTGATGAGAACCTCGTCACAAACCCTAAACTAGCACCATTTAACCCTGATATGCAAGAAAAAGCTCCTACATAACTCTAGAAAGGCTTGGCTCAGAGAGATTCTAAGTTTGCAAAGAAAATAGAAACTAAGGGGTAAAAATGCAATTTCACCAATCCGATCTGAAAATAGGGTAACTCAGGATCCAAACATAGGTCAAAACAACTTAATAAGAAGAAGAGTGGGATGAGATGACTCAATAAGGGCTACAGCAATTCCAAGGAATTAAATGACATCCTGTAACCCTAAAAATAATTCCACTTCAATTCACGTGGTTCGATGCAAGGTAAAAATCAAATAAACCCTCTAAAATTCATAAAAAAATAATCTCTAGGGTTTAGGACTTTCAATTTGACCTTAGGAACCCATTTTGATCTACATTGAGAACCATGCCCAATTAACAACTTAATTTGGGTTTTTTACGTAAATTGACCGGTCAAACAAGGGTTAATCAAGAAATGAAATTCACCATCATAATCCTTAGGCCCTAATTAGTCATGTATAAAAACTTGGGCCTAAGAAGAAACCTTTTTGACCAACTTTACACTTTGGTCCTCATATATTTACTTTTTGACCCTCAACTTTGGAACCCTCGCATTCTGACCCCTAACCCTCCTTCGTTCTTTGCGTTCGGGTCCCTCCTGCAAAACCTGAGCAGCGCCATGCTCCAGCGACCTTGCGCGGAGCATGGCGCTGCGCAGGGTGAGGGAGGGCCCTGGCAAGTCAATGGGGGGTACCCTGCGTCGTCAGCCACCGCAGGGACACCCCCCTGAGCGCTGCACCCACCCATACCGGCCGTGCGAACGAACGCACGGACGGTATGGGTCTCCACTTCCGGCGACCTCCGGCAAGGGAGACACGTCGTCTCCCTCCGCCCTCCCCTCTGGTTCTGCCCCTATAAATGCCCCCGTCGCTCCGTCGTTCTTCCCAGCTGAGATCTGACGGAGACACCCCCTCAATTCCTCCCTTCCCACTCCGACAGACGCCCCCTTGCTCCGGCGGCCTCTCCTCCTCCTCCTCGTCGCCCTGCCGCACTACCAGCAGCAGGGTTACCTTCCCTCGATCTTTTCGCGTCACGCCGCACCCAGCTGGTGCCTCTCCGGCCCTCTCCTCGCCGCCGCCCCTTCCTCTGGGCAATTTCGTCTCCGGCGACAGTCGATACGACCGTCGCCTGCGCCAACCCCTCTTCATCCATCTTAGTAGGTAAAACTTCTCCTCTTCCTTCCCTCTTTCTTTTCCATACTGAAAGCCCTTACTGTAGCCACCGATTTCCCACCGATCACCCTCACCTTCTCCACCTCCGGCCAAACTCCGACGAACCGCCCCCATCGCTCCAGCACCCCACACGGCTCGCCAACCTGTGCATAACCTCCGCCTCCTCACCCTGATCCTCTTCCGCCTCTCCACTTCCCACCAAACGCCCTCTGCAGATCCACCGAACACACCCACCTCTCCTCCCGCAGTTTGACCTAGGGCGACCCTTTTGCTCCACCACGCCCCCTGCAGACCCTCCGACCACCTTCGCCGTGCCACGGCGAAGGTTCTCCACATATCTGATTAGGCCGAGAGGCCGTGTTGTTGTAAACAGGGTCTGCGCTCGCCGCCGCCATTGACGAGTGACGAAGCTCCTTCGACTTGCTGCTCTAGGCACACCACGCCCAGATTAGACTCCCAGGCTGCGCGGGGTAGCTTCGCGAAGTGTCAGGCTGCAGTTGAGGCGAAGCCCTCACCCGAAGCCCTCGCGCGAAGTTCGGCTGCCGCTGCTTCCTCTGCGCAGGCGCCCAAATTGGGGGTGGGACATTTAGTCCCACCTCGGAAACCCGCTGAGGCGAACGGGCACTTAAAGGCAAAAAGTGCCTTAAGCTGTTCGCCTCAGCACACGGGGTGAGGTCCCTCTCACACCGCTTCACCCGGCCCGTCCGCGAGCTCATCACGCGGATCCGGCCGACCCGACCCGACTTGACTGGCACTCCTCGCCCACCACCGCACGCCGGTGGGCCTCGACCCAGGCGCGACCCGCGTACCCGATTACCCGGTTGCTCTGGGAGAGCTGTCCTAAGAGCGAATTCGGAGAGAGAGAGACGCGGGGAGAGGGTAGAGTAGGTTTTGCCCTCTGATGCTGAACTCTTGAGCGTGCAGGCACAGGTGAAGAAGAAGGACTGCGGAAGAAGAAGAACTGAAGCGACATTGTAGCATCCGCGGGTTAAGTCGTCTGATTGGAAAATCAGACGACGTCCTGAAGACAGGTGAAGACAAAGAAGAAAAGAAGAGAGAAGGAGCAGCCAAGTGAAGAAACAGAAAGCAGAAGAAGAAGAGAAGCAAGAAGCAAGAAAAGAAGAAGAAAAAGATCTGAAGAAAAAGAAAGAAAGAAAACAAGGAAGAAAAGAAGACAGAAGAAGAAGAGCACGAGGGGAAGATCTGAAGAACAGAAGAAGAAGAAGAGCACGAGCGGAAGAGAAGAGAAGACAAAGAGGAAGAAAGGAGAGAAAGGAGAAGCCAAACTTTCATCTCTCTCTCTCTCTCTTTATTTTTGTAATAGAACATGTATATCTCTAGAATACGACTTGCTCCCTGAGTTCGACCTCGGGAACTCTTTTATTTTCTGAGTAAAAATATATATATATATTTGAAATGATGGCAATAACTAGCTATACTACAACGCTATAGCAAAACCTAGTCATAGTTGTCGCCTGTAACGTTTTCATTTTTGACGCTGTTGCCGGGGAGCAACGGCTATTCTAGAGGTAGACATTTCTGTTTCCTTTTAGTTCTAATAATCCCCTCTCTTTTGTGCAGCTACAGGAAATCAAGAAGACAAGCAACCGCACGACAACCACTCCAAGGACAGGTAATTTTTCCTCTCGCTATTAACCCCTAAACTCTAAAGAGGAAGAAAAGAAAAGAACAAGCAATATAGGGCTAACCTGTCTTCTATACTTAGTAAACCATAAGAAGTTGCATGTTTTCAACCCATTATTCCTGCACACTATTAAGGGTATTTAGGGGCTAACACATTCTTGCTTGAGCCCTAGTTACCCACCAAAGAACTAACTGGACCAAGTAGAGCCAACATAAGATTCAACATTAGGGTTTTAGAGACACACTACTTAAATCAAGAATGGAGAAAATCCAAAAGAAGTGTGCCTAAACCATTGATTGAATACACTTATTCAGAGAAACCCTAAATAATTGGCTCTCTAAACACTTGAACCCAAAAAGAAAGGACCCAAAAGCTCTCAAAGGAACAAGAGGTAAAGTTGACCCCTTGGGTCAACCAACCTTAAAATTAGGTCACTTTCTCACTCAAAATACCTAAGAGTTCAAGTGTAACTTTAAGCACCCTAATCTTAAACTAAAATTGGTAGACTTAAGAGGTCAAGATCCCCATTCTGGTCTACCTGGAACCGCAGTGACAAGAGAGGTCGGGTGGGGGAAACCCTGTAACCCGTGGGGACGCTCTACCGTGTAGGGGTCTTCGCGGGACTCACCCTCTCTGGCTGCTGATAACGATGGCTTCGGGTTTTATTGTTATGTCGTTGTAATATAGCCAGTTATTGCCATCATTTCAAATATATAAATTTTTTTTACTCGGAAAATAAAAGAGTTCCCGAGGTCGAACTCAGGGAGAGCAAACTGTATTCTAGAGATATACATGTTTTTTTTACAAAAATAAACAAAGAGAGAGAAAGAATGTGGTGTCTTTTTTTTCTCTTTGTTTCTCCTCGTCTCAGATCTGCTTCTTCTTCGTTCTGCAGAGGTGATGCTCTTCTTTCTTTCTTCAGATCTCCTTCTTTCTTCTTTGTTCTACAGAGGTGATCTTCTTTCTTCCTTCAGATCTCCTTCTTTCTTTTTTTGTTCTGCAGAGGTGATGCTCTTCTTTCTTCCTTCAGATCTCCTTCTTTCTTCTTTGTTCTGCAGAGGTGATCTTCTTTCTTCCTTCAGATCTCCTTCTTCCTTCTTTTCTTTTTCCAGTCAGGGACGTCGCCCCTCCTTCTCTCTTCTTTTCCCTTCAGGCCGTCGTCTGATTTCCAAATCAGACGACTTAAACTGCCTGTTGCTACAGTGTCTTCCTCAGCTTCCTTCTTCTTCACCTGTTCCTGCACACTTCAGAGCTTACGTCAGAGGACAAAACCTACTCTACCCTCTCCCCCGCGTCTCTCTCTCTCTGAAACCACTCTTGGGAAAGCTCTCCCAGAGCTGCCGGGTAATCGGGTACGGGTCGTGCCCGGGTCCAGGCCCACCGGCGTGCGTGGTGGGCGAGGAGTGCAGGTCAGTCTAAGTCGGGTCGGGTCAGGTCCGCGGGGCGTGAGCGCGGACGAGACCGGGTAACCGGGCGGGTGAAGGGGACCTCACCCCGTGTGCTGAGGCAGTAAGCCTCCAGCACTTTTGCGTCTTATATCGCTGCGCCTCTTCGGACTTTTCCGAGGTGGGACTAAATGTCCCACCTCAATTGCACGCCTGCAGCGGGGAAAGCAGCGGGAGATCGCGGCGTCACGCGAAGCCTTCTGCCTTAGCTGCGAGCCTGGTGTTTTGTCGAAACGCCTCGCAGGGCCTGGGAGTCGAATCTGGGCGTGGCGCTGAGCGTGGCGCGCCTGTAGCTGCAGGCGGAAGCAGCTCCTTCTGCACGGCAATGGCGGCGGAGGTCGGGTGGCCTGTTCACAGAAGAACGGCCTCTCGGCCTAATCAGAAAGTGCCGGGAGCTTCGCCAGGGTGAGGCGAAGCTCGTGTGGGTGGTGGCGAGGCGCGGGGCGGCGTGCAAGAGCTGCCCTAGGTCGGACTGTGGGTCGGAGGATGGGTTTGTTGGGGGAAGCGTTACGGAGGTGTGGAGTGGCAGTGAAGGGGTGGGGGGTGCTCAGTGTGATGAGGCGGAGGTTCGGTGAGGGTCGGCGAGGTGTGTGAGGCTGTGGAACGATGGGAGCATCTCGCCGGAGGGTGGCCGAAGACGAAGGGGGTGACGATGGTCAGGGTCGGTCGAGGGCTTAATTGAATAAATTGAAGGCGGGGAAAGAAAGAGGAGAAGAAGGGGAGTAGTTCTAGCTTACTTGCAGGGACGAAGGGGGAGGAACAGGGCGACAGTCGTATCGACTGTCGCCGGAGAAGACGATGCTCAGGGAAAGGGGCGGCGGCGAGCAGAGAGCCGGAGAGGCGCCAGCTGGGTGCGGCGTGGCGCGGGAAGAGTAGGGGAGGAAGTCTCTGCTGCTGGTATTGCGGCAGAGCGAAGAGGAGAAGGGGGAGGAACCGCCGGAGCTGGTGAGCGTCTGCCGGAGAGAGAAGAGAGGAAAGTTGGGGGTTTTCTCCGTCAGACCCGAGCTGCCCCGGTCGGTGGAGCAACGGGGGGTATTTATAGGGATCAAACAGGGAGGAAGGCGGAGGGAGACGACGTGTCTCCCTCGCCGGAGGATGGCCGGAAACAAGAACCCATACCGTCCGTGCGTTCGCACGGCCGGTATGGTGGGTTACAACGACCAGGGGGTGTCCCTGCGACGGCTGACGACGCAGGGCACCCCCGGTTTACTTGCCAGGTCCCCCCCCTCACCCTGCGCGGCGCCATGCTCCGCGCAAGGTCGCCGGAGCATGGTGCTGGCAGGTTTTGCAGGGGGGACCTGATCGCAAAGAACGAAGGAGAGTTAGGGGCCAAAATGCGAGGGTTCAAAAGTTGAGGGCCAAAGAGTAAATATATGAGGACCAAAGTGTAAAGTCGGTCAAGGAGGTTTCTTCTTAGGCTCAAGTTTTTATACATGATTAATTAGGACCTAAGGAATCTGATGGTGAATTTCATTTCTATATTAAACCTTGTTTGACCGGTCAATTTACGCAAAAACCCAAATTAAGTTATTAATTGGGCATGGTTCTCAATGTAGGTCAAAATGGGTTCTGAAGGCCAAATTGAAGGTTCTAAACCCTAGAGATTATTTTTCTATGAATTTTAGAGGGTTTATTCTATTTTTACTTTGCCTCGAACCTTGTGAATTGAAGTGGGTTGTTTTAGGGTTACAGATTATCATTTAGTTTCTTGGAATTGCTGTAGCCCTTGCTAGATCATTTCATCCCACTTTTATTCTTATTAAGTTGCTTTGACCTGTGTTTGGGCCCTGAATTACCCTGTATGCAGATTATACTGGTAAAATTGCATTTTTACCCCTTATGACTTGTTTTCTCCTTAAACTCAGAATTCTCTGAGTTAAGCCTTTCCTTGAGTTATGTAGGAGCTTTTATCCTTTGTATTGGGTCAAAATGAGCTAGTTATGGCTCATGATGAGGTTCTCATCAGCTGCCCAGGTAATTCTCAGGTGGACGATCTTTCTGATCAAGGGGTCCATCTGCCCCGCACCTCTATAGTCACCCAACACATTTTTGGGTGTCTCGATTGGGTCCGGCACCTTCTAACCTCTTCTACTCCAACAGTGCATGAACGGAAGGAGATCCTTAAGACCACCCTTAAGATCTCCTTTAAAATTTCACTCTCGTCAAGGCCCAGCCTTGACTCCCGTGTTTGAGCAGCAACCTAACCCCATCATTCTCTCTTCCGATTCCGAATCAAACTCTTCTTCTATCATGGCTCAGCCAGTTGAGGAAGAAAACAATCTGGAGCACCAGCTCCAGCGACTCAACGACCTCTTCCAAAACTTTGTGCACCCACCGCAGCGTCCCATGATGCGGGACTATTATAATCCTGCTGCGGTGGCCATCGAGCCTCGAGTCAGAATCCCGACTGGGGGACCTGACTCTGAATTAAAGCCCAATATGATTCATGCTATACCTAAATTCCATGGGCTTAATTCGGAAGATCCCTTCCAGCACATCAAACAACTAAAGCATCTGGCCCAAACTTTCGGGTCAGACGCACAAAATCGGGATATTCTTCTCATGAAGATGTTCTCCTTTTCTCTTATGGACAAGGCCGCCCATTGGTATCAAACTCAGACCCGGCTGATCAACAATTGGGAAGAACCTCAGTCCGAGTTCCTGAAAATGTTCTTCCCTGTTGGACGGACCAACGCCTTGCGCCATCAGATTACACATTTCACCCAACAAACAGGGGAACCTCTCCATGAGGCATGGGATCGTTTTCAGGATCTCATGAGAAAGTGCCCCCATCACGGAGTTCCTAAATGGGAACAGGTCCAATCTTTTTACCAGGGACTCCGTGAGGACATCCGTCTTTTCGTCAATGCAACCTGTGGAGGAAATATCATGGGTCAACATGAAGACACCGTGTGGGAGATTCTCGAAAACATGTGCGAGAACTCCATCAACAATGACTCCATGGGATTATTCGACAGGACGAATACCCGCGCAGCGACGAATCTCAGGGGAGCACACGAGACGCAGGGCCTGTCCGCATCAGTCGACTTGGAGTTAATGGCCAGTCGATTGGACAAGGTCTAGATTATCGAAAAGAAGGTGGATGAGCTGACTCAGCATCTGCAGCGAGCCACCTCTACGCCTAACCCTTTCGCACAGCCTCCTTCCACAAGGGAAACTGTGCAAAACATTCTCCATCGATCTTCTCCTAGGATGGACCCATCATCCGAATCTTTGCCCGGAGGTCCTTCCGATTCCTTCTACACCTGCCAAGGGAATTCCATTCCCTCTTTCTCTAACCCTCTGGAGGTTCCTCAGACCTGCGAGGACCTCAACGCCATCCAGAACGACCCGTTCTCCAACACCTATAATCCTGGATGGCGAAACCATCCTAACTTTCAGTGGGCGGAAAATTCCCAAACCCAAAGACCATCCTTCCAACCCCGCCCACAACCTCTTCGTCCTTACCAGCCGCCTCAGCCTCGGCCCAACCATACTTACCCATCTGGGCCAAATCAAGATCAAATGTCCCTTATCCTTCAGACCCTGACTGACATTCAAAGAACGAATGCGGCTATCCAAAAACAACATAAGGACGAACTTACAGAGGTCCGAAACCAATTGACCCAGTTGGAAAACTCTCGCCAGCCAGGTACTCTTCCTTCCCAACCTCTGCCTAATCCTAACAACGTGCCAAACCAGCGGCGCGTTATGAACCCAAACCCGGGCCATGCCCATATGATTTATCAGGCCCCCTCTGTTCCTTCACCCGACGGGATAGAGGCCTCCACTTCCTTTGCAGGTTACCAGCAGCAAGCTATCTTACCCAATCCCAACCAAAATCAGGCAGGACTTAATTCCGTAACAACTCGTAGTGGCAAGGAAACCCAAGACCCACCTCATCCAAACCACTCCAAGCCTGATAGTGATCCCAAGCCTAGGACAGTAATCCAGGATGTCCCTACCCCTATCCCAGATCCACAACCTGGACCTATCCTAGAAGAACCAACCAAGATCCTGTTTCCCGAGGCCTTGACCAAAGGAAAGAAGACCACCAAGCCCGTGGCACCTGAGGAGGACCTGGTCAAGCTCTTTGAGAAAGTCCACATAAACATCCCCTTGATGGATGCAATCCGCCACGTACCAGCTTACGCAAGATTTCTAAAGAATATTTGTACACCCCAGCGTAAGCCGCGAACCAAGGGTGGGAGCCCAATTGTTCTGTCAGAGCAAGCCAGCTCTGTAATCCTCAGTAAACTCCCACCCAAGGCAAAAGATCCTGGTACTCCCCTGATTTCCTGCAAGATAGGTGATACCCAATTTGATAGAGCTTTGCTAGACTTAGGTGCATCCATAAACCTGATACCCACATCCTTACTTGACCATCTAGAAGAATCTGAGCTAAAACCAACCGAGGTGACATTACAATTAGCAGATCGATCTATAAAGTCACCAAAAGGGATTCTCGAGGATGTTATCGTAAAAGTGCGGGATTTCTATTTCCCAGTGGACTTTATAGTCTTAGATATGGATGCGCCTAAAAACCCTAGGGATACACCAATCATTCTAGGGAGAGCTTTCTTGGCTACTGCTAGAGCCAACATCAGCTGTGAGGAGGGCCAAATAGAGCTTAAATTTGGAGATCAAACCTTAAAAATTGATATATTTAAGGCCCAACAAGGAATTAATTGCGGTGTCATCGAACAGATTTGTGACGTTAGGATTTTGGTTAATGAATCACACCTCCAGAATGACTCGATTATGCCTCATCAACCACAGAAGGATCTTGACCCGCAAACGGAGGAGTTGAATCCAGATAGAAACAACCCAGTAACTCCTACCCTTGAACCTCACATCTACACTCAACCACCAGCTGCTGCTGATAATCCTATCCTCGAGTTAAAGCCTCTTCCTGCTCACTTGAAATACATCTTTTTGGGTTCCAATCAGACCCTCCCTGTGATTATCAATTCCAACCTCAATCCCGAACAGGAATCCCGTCTGATTGCTGTCCTCCAGCAACATCGCAGAGCCATCGGGTGGACTCTCGATGATTTGACTGGAATAAGCCCCTCTTATTGTACTCATCATATCTATTCAGAAGAGGGCGCACGACCTTCTCGTGAAATGCAGAGACGTTTAAACCCTAATCTGCAGGAGGTCGTGAAAAAGGAGATCATCAAGTGGTTAGCTGCCGGGATCATCTACCCGATCTCCGATAGTCGTTGGGTGAGCCCAATTCAGGTTGTGCCTAAGAAGGCAGGACTCACCACCATAACGACTGAAATCGGAGAAATCATTCCTACCCGATTAGCCAATGCGTGGAGAGTCTGTATAGATTACTGCCGACTTAATTCCTCCACGAAGAAGGATCATTTCCCACTACCCTTCATTGATCAAATTCTCGAGAAACTAGCGGGAAATAGGTTCTTCTGCTTTCTTGACGGGTACTCCGGTTATAACCAGGTGGCAATCCATCCTGAGGACCAAGAAAAGACCACGTTCACCTGCCCCTTCAGAACGTATGCTTTCTGAAGGATGCCTTTCTGTCTTTGCAATGCACCTGCTACCTTTCAGCGGTGCATGCTTGCTATATTCTCAGATATGGTAGGTGATTTCCTGGAAGTCTTCATGGATGACTTTTCAGTCTTTGGAGAATCTTTTGATGATTGCCTCCAACACTTGGTCCAGATACTCAGGCGATGCATTGAGGTGAACTTGGTTCTTTCCTGGGAAAAGAGCCATTTCATGGTGCCTGAGGGAATTGTCCTGGGACATCTAATTTCAGAAAAAGGCATCCAGGTGGATCGAGCTAAGGTTGATATGATTTCTCGCCTTCCTGTACCTAGCTCGATCAGGGACGTCTGTTCCTTTTTAGGCACGTCGATTTTTACCGCCGTTTCATTCCAGATTTCTCGAAAATCACGCGCCCCTTGACTTCTCTTCTCTCTAAGGATGTACCCTTTGAAATCTCCAAGGAATGCACACTAGCCTTTGAAAACCTGCGTGACCGAGTCACCCAAGCACCTATCCTACAATCCCCTGATTGGTCTCAACCCTTTGAGATCATGTGCGATGCATCTGATTTCGCTGTAGGAGCAGTCCTGTGGCAGAAAGCTGACGGGAAACCCGTGGTTATATACTACGCTAGCAAGACACTTGACAAGGCTCAGCGTAACTATACGGTTATGGAGAAAGAGCTGCTAGCCGTAGTATTTGCCTTTGAAAAATTTCGATCGTATCTTCTGGGTTCCCATGTCATCATTTACTCGGATCACACAGCTGTAAGGCATCTCCTTGCCGAGAAGGATGCGAAGCCCCAACTAATCCGTTGGATCTTGCTGTTGCAAGAATTCGATCTTGAAATTCGCGACAAGGCGGGAAGGCAGAATGTGGTAGCCGACCATCTGTCCCGTCTTCCTTCTGAGATCATCGACCCTTCTGGACCCATCACGGAACATTTTCCTGATGAGCACCTGCTTTCTGTTGGTACTAAACTTCCATGGTTTGCTGATATAGTAAACTACTTGGCATCTCATCAGACACCGTCTGATTGGCCGAAGGCCAAGAAAGACAAATTGCGTTCTGATTCCAAGTATTACATTTGGGAAGACCCATACCTTCTCCGCATAGGTGCTGATCAAATTATTCGGAGATGCGTCCTGGAAGAGGAAATCAGCAATATCCTATCTTTCTGCCATGACCAGGCATGCGGTGGCCATTTCTCAGGGCATAAAATCGAATCCAAAATCCTCCAGTGTGGCTTCTACTGGCCTACACTTTTCAAAGACGCATATAGTCGCTGCAAGGCATGCAGTCGTTGCCAGACTTTGGGCAACATGAACCATCGCGACATGATGCCTTTGCAGCCGATTCTCGTATGCGAAATCTTCGATGTTTGGGGGATTGATTTTATGGGCCCCTTTCCTGTTTCGGATAGTTTCGAGTATATTCTGCTTGCGGTGGACTACGTGTCCAAATGGATCGAAGCCATACCGACCCGAACCTGCAATCACAAGATTGTTCTTAAGTTCATACATCAAAATATTTTCTCAAGGTTCGGGATTCCCCGTGCTATAATCTCTGATGGGGGGACCCATTTTACAAATGCTCAGTTTAGGTCACTGATGGCCAAATTTGGGGTGTCTCACCGAATCTCTACTCCTTACCACCCCCAAACAAATGGCCTAGCTGAGCTGTCAAATCGGGAGATCAAGAAAATCCTGCAAGTCACTGTTCGGCCTGACAGGAAGGACTGGTCGTCTCGACTTCCGGAAGCATTGTGGGCCTATCAGACCGCCCACAAGACCCAATTGGGCATGTCTCCCTTTAGACTGGTGTACGGAAAGGCATGTCACCTTCCCGTAGAACTGGAGCATAAAGCCTATTGGGCAGTACGGAACTGTAATATAGATCTTTCCAAGGCTGGAACCCACAGAAAACTCCAAATCAGCGAGATCGATGAATTATGCCTAGACTCGTACGAGAACTCGCGAATCTACAAGGAGCAGGTTAAAGCCTTCCACGACAAGCACATCTCAAGAAAGATCTTTCATCCTGGTCAAAAGGTCCTACTCTTTGATGCCCGACTTAAACTTTTCCCGGGAAAACTGCGATCCAAGTGGGTCGGACCATATCTAGTCCGACAGATTTTTGGAAATGGAGCAATTGAAATCAGTCCACTCAGCCACGATTCCGAACCTTTCATCGTGAACGGTCAGAGACTCAATCCGTTCATTGATGTGACTTCTACTGATTTGGCTGAGTCATCTCTCATCCTCCATTCTCCGTGAGCTTACTGCACCCAGCCGATGGCGTAAAACTCAGCGCTTAACGGGAGGCAGCCCGTCATTCCTTGAAAATCTAAAACCTTTTTCTGACACCATTGTGCACTGAAGGTTCACCCTTTAAGACAGCCGACTCCACCTCAGATGCTTGCATCTGAGATTAGAAATCGTCCGCAGAATTCATCCCGACCCATTCACTCACAAAAATATCTGTCTTAAGGAATAAATTAAGTAAATAAAAACCCCTAAATCACAATAAGGATATTGCAAGTCTTAGGCATGGGGGGGTATAAGTGCAAAACTTGTAGAAAAAAAAGGTTTTAAACAAAAAATTCACATATGCCAAAAACACCATAAAAATTAAAAAATTTTTCAAAATAAAAAGAATAAGAGGAGAAAGGAAATTTTGTGGAGAAACAAAATGAAAAGGAGCACAAAAAGATGAAAGAAAAGAGTAATAGTCATTAGTAAGAAGCTAAGGAATTAACCTTAGTCTAGACCATTTTTCAAGAAAAGAAATGAAAAGTGCTTGGTAAGATTAGTAAGAACGCAAACCTTAGGCATTCTTGATAGACTCTTAGTACCCATTAAGATCTAGACAATCTTCAAGAGGTTGAGGAAAATGAAAAGCTTAAGTACTAGGTCCAAGTCTTAGGGAGTATTTGACCTCGCTAACTAACCTCTGGTTTACGGGACTCAGTAACCTAAGCACCCCAACCCCACACACTGCCTGGTTCAGTAGGCATAAAAAAATTCAAAATCACGCAAGAGCGTCGCAAAAATTCTGAAAATACACCTAGAATAGGAACGGCTGATCAACACCAGTTGATTTAGACGAGTTCCCAGCGCAGAGAGGCGGGAAATCCCCTCAAAGATGCGTAACAAAATATCATCTCCTCGGTGCTTGTCTCTTAGGATATTTACATATCCTACTGGGGGCATGTAAGCACTCTGCTGGTTCAGATTCCATGGATGGCATTATCTCGAAGTGTCAATTGCTAGGGTCTGAATTCAGCCACGGAACACCGTGGATGGGATTATCTCGAAATCTCAATAGCTAGGGTTCCGGGGGTTGCCATGGGCGGTGCTATCTCGAAGCATCGATCGCCAGGAACCCTTGAGGATTGATGATGGGAGCAATGAATCTGATACAGACCGTGTTGAAAAAGCCAATCCTAGGCTAGAACTAAAAAGAAAAAAAAGAGAGAAAACTCTCCAAACAGAAAAACTTTCTATCTCTCTCTCTTGCAAAACGCACTGCGAACTGAACCAGGGCAAAAATCGTTTCAAGCACGGGGTGCTTTAACTACAAAGTCCAATAAACCTCAGGTTAGTTCTTGTGGGTCTTAAAAACCTTTGCTAAGGACTGAGGCTGAGGCTAGACAGATTTGGGTCTTGATTGGTACTAGAGTACCTTTTAAGCCTATGGTCAGCATTCTAACCTAATCTAGGTTCAAAAGAAAAGGCACTTACCTGAAGTTGTTAAGAATATCATGGTCTAGAACAAAGGTTAAAACCTTAGGTTTTTGCTAAGGGACTAGCAAAAGCTAGCCATGGGGGTGTGATGAGAACCTCGTCACAAACCCTAAACTAGCACCATTTAACCCTGATATGCAAGAAAAAGCTCCTACATAACTCTAGAAAGGCTTGGCTCAGAGAGATTCTGAGTTTGCAAAGAAAATAGAAACTAAGGGGTAAAAATGCAATTTCACCAATCCGATCTGAAAATAGGGTAACTCAGGATCCAAACATAGGTCAAAACAACCTAATAAAAAGAAGAGTGGGATGAGATGACTCAATAAGGGCTACAGCAACTCCAAGGAATTAAATGACATCCCGTAACCCTAAAAATAAACCCACTTCAATTCACGTGGTTCGAGGCAAGGTAAAAATCAAATAAATCATCTAAAATTCATAGAAAAATAATCTCTAGGGTTTAGGACTTTCAATTTGACCTTAGGAACCCATTTTGACCTACATTGAGAACCATGCCCAATTAACAACTTAATTTGGATTTTTTGCGTAAATTGACCGGTCAAACAAGGGTTAATCTAGAAATGAAATTCACCATCAGAATCCTTAGGTCCTAATTAGTCATGTATAAAAACTTTGGCTTAAGAAGAAACCTTCATGACCAACTTTACACTTTGGTCCTCATATATTTACTTTTTGGCCCTCAACTTTTGAACCCTCGCATTCTGGCCCCTAACTCCCCTTCGTTCTTTGCGTTCGGGTCCCTCCTGCAAAACCTGAGCAGCGCCATGCTCCGGCGACCTTGCGCGGAGCATGGCGCCGCGCAGGGTGAGGGAGGGGCCCTGGCAAGTCAATGGGGGGTACCCTGCGTCGTCAGCCACCGCAGGGACACCCCCTGAGCGCTGCACCCACCCATACCGGCCGTGCGAACGCACGGACGGTATGGGTCTCCACTTCCGGCGTCCCCCTGCGAGGGAGACACGTCGTCTCCCTCCGCCCTCCTCTCTGGTTCTGCCCCTATAAATACCCCCGTCGCTCCGCCGTTCTTCCCAGCTCAGATCTGACGGAGACACCCCCTCAATTCCTCCCTTCCCACTCCGACAGACGCCCCCTTGCTCCGGCGGCCTCTCCTCCTCCTCCTCGTCACCCTACCGCACTACCAGCATCAGGGTTACCTTCCCTCGATCTTTTCGCGTCACGCCGCACCCAGCTGGCGCCTCTCCGGCCCTCTCCTCGCCGCCGCCCCTTCCTCTGGGCAATTTCGTCTCCGGCGACAGTCGTATCGACTGTCGCCTGCGCCAACCCCTCTTCGTCCAGCTTAGTAGGTAAAACTTCCCCTCTTCCTCCCCTCTTTCTTTTCCATACTGAAAGCCCTTACTGTAGCCACCGATTTCCCACCGATCACCCTCACCTTCTCCACCTCCGGCCAAACTCCGGCGAACCGCCCCCATCGCTCCAGCACCCCACATGGCTCGCCAACCTGTGCATAACCTCCGCCTCCTCACCCCGATCCTCTTCCGCCTCTCCACTTCCCACCAAACGCCCTCTGCAGATCCACCGAACACACCCACCTCTCCGCCCGCAGTTTGACCTAGGGCGACCCTTTTGCTCCACCACGCCCCCTGCAGACCCTCCGACCACCTTCGCCGTGCCACGGCGAAGGTCCTACGCATCTGATTAGGCCGAGAGGCCGTGTTGTTGTAAACAGGGTCTGCGCTCGCCGCCACCATTGACGAGTGACGAAGCTCCTTCGACCTGCTGCTCCAGGCAGACCACGCCCAGATCAGACTCCCAGGCTGCGTGGGGTAGCTTCGCGAAGTGTCAGGCTGCAGTTGAGGCGAAGCCCTCGCCCGAAGCCCTCGCGCGAAGTTCGGCTGCCGCTGCTTCCTCTGCGCAAGCGCCCAAATTGGGGGTGGGACATTTAGTCCCACCTCGGAAACCCGCTGAGGCGAACGGGCGCTTAAAGGCAAAAGGTGCCTTAAGCTGTTCGCCTCAGCACACGGGGTGAGGTCCCTCTCACACCGCTTCACCCGGCCCGTCCGCGAGCTCATCACGCGGATCCGGCCGACCCGACCCGACTTGACTGGCACTCCTCGCCCACCACCGCACGCCGGTGGGCCTGGACCCGGGCGCGACCCGCGTACCCGATTACCCGGTTGCTCTAGGAGAGCTGTCCTAAGAGCGAATTCAGAGAGAGAGAGACGCGGGGAGAGGGTAGAGTAGGTTTTGCCCTCTGATGCTGAACTCTTGAGCGTGCAGGCACAGGTGAAGAAGAAGAAGGACTGCGGAAGAAGAAGAACTGAAGCGACACTGTAGCATCCGCGGGTTAAGTCGTCTGATTGGAAAATCAGACGACGTCCTGAAGACAGGTGAAGACAAAGAAGAAAAGAAGAGAGAAGGAGCAGCCAAGTGAAGAAACAGAAAGCAGAAGAAGAAGAAGAGAAGCAAGAAGCAAGAAAAGAAGAAGAAAAAGATCTGAAGAAAAAGAAAGAAAGAAAACAAGGAAGAACAGAAGACAGAAGAAGAAGAGCACGAGGGGAAGATCTGAAGAACAGAAGAAGAAGAAGAGCACGAGCGGAAGAGAAGAGAAGACAAAGAGGAAGAAAGGAGAGAAAGGAGAAGCCAAACTTTCATCTCTCTCTCTCTCTTTATTTTTGTAATAGAACATGTATATCTCTAGAATACGACTTGCTCCCTGAGTTCGACCTCGGGAACTCTTTTATTTTCCAAGTAAAAAAAAATATATATATTTGAAATGATGGCAATAACTAGCTATACTACAACGCTATAACAAAACCTAGTCATAGTTGTTGCCTGTAACGTTTTCATTGTGGTTCGTTTCTAGTGACGATTGGAACCGTGGAACGAAAGAGCGATTGGAGGGCAAGCTTCTCAATAAGAAGAGAAGTTACGCCCAATACCATATGGAATTCGGACAGTCCGATTTCCTTCTGCACCCTTGCTTCGGATGCAGGATGACATACACTTGTGGTGATGAATCAAATGAAAAGCGTTAAGCCCCGTCTTATTAAGCCTTTTTAAGACGTCCGTACTTTAGGACAGACGTCTGGTAAGACGTTTGGATCGAGGGTCAAACGTCTTGTAAGATGTCTAGACTCCTTCACAAACGTCTGAAAATCGAAATTTTCGTGTACGAACTCACGTCTGCGCGCAGACAGTACACATCCCTCGTTTTCTTCTCCTTCTCTCTCCTCCCGCCCGACGAAAACCCTAACCCGACACCTTATATAAACCCCCTCCTCTCCCTCACACCACCCCCACTTCCAGCCACTTCCTTCCTCTACCCTCCAGCGAGTGCAGCCGAGCGAGAGTGGCGGAGAGAAGGAGCGTCGTGAGAGGAGAGGAGGAGCAGCGTGAGAAGGAGAGGAGAGAAGGCTTGTGAGCTCACGTGGGAGCTCGTTGGTGAGCTCACGGTCGGTCGGCGCGTGTGCAAGGCGGAGGAGTGCGTCAAGGAGGTCCTCCCCGACACTGTTGCAGCTGGAGCAGCAGGCGAATGGGCGCAGCACGGCCACGCGCGGCGCGAGAAGGTGAAGGCAGGTTCTGGTTCTGGGATTTTCCCAAAATCAGACGTCTGGAGTGACCGCCAGACAACGGCGCGGACGTCTGGAGGTGGTGCCAGACGTCTGAGAAGGATACGTCTCCCAGCCAACCTCCTTTGCGTATGGCACGACGTATGGCAACTGGCTGGCACCTCCGTATGGCAAGACATCTCAGCGAAGTGCCACTGTAACTTGCAGCAAAAGCTCATCCTGAGAAGGTACGTCTCCTTAGCGGATACGGCCATGCAGGCCACTCTGCCGAGACACTGTTCCTTGCCTTTTTGACAAGATTTTGGTTGATTCGCGCAGGTGTTGCTTCGGGAAGGCACGGGACACACCCTCCCACACACTTCAGACGTCTGGGCGAGGCACTAGACGACGGGAAGCGTTTTCAGACGTCCGGAGAGGTGGTCGGACGTCTGGAACTTGGTTCAGACGGTCCAGCGGAGTTCCTGGACGTCTGAGGAGTAGCGTAAGACTGAGGTATGGCTCTAAACTCTTTTAAGACGTATGGAAGGTGTTCCAGGCGTCTGATTTGAGTCAGAATCACTATTTTTGACCAGTTTAGGATCCGTTTGAGGTCCAATTTCCGCAATTAAGATATCAATGTTTCCCGTATGATTTCCTCTACTTATTCGAATACCTTCTATACTATTCTTAGTATTCTCTTGTGATTGATCCTTGTGATAGAACCTTGTTTCGTCAATTGTTTGTCTAAGACTCTATTTTAGGTTAAAATAGGTTTCAATGGTCAAATCAAAGGTATCAAACCTTAAGGAATATTTTTCTATGATTTTTATAAGGTTTTGAAGAATTTTATCCTGACCAGAACTTCAGTTAATTAAGCAGGTCTGTTTTTAGGGTTTCGGACGTCCATTAATTCTTGAAATGCATGAAAACCTATTTCTGTTCTGCACAGACCCTCTTATTAGACATTAATGACCATTTGACCTTTAATTAACCTTTGAGAAACCCATGGTTGCTCTGCATTTAGGATATTCTGTTAAAACTGTAGCTTTACCCCTATTTTAATGCATTTCTCTCATAATGACTATGCAGTGAGTTATGGTCTTCTGGTGGTTATGTAGGAGCATTTATCAATTAATTATGACTAATTAAAGCTAGATATGGCTGATGATAACGTTATCATCACATGCCTACCGCACTTAACATACAATAACTTATAAGGAAAAGGGAAGGTGCAAGTTAGCTGCACCTACTTTGGTGTAGCTTAGGTTTGGAGTCATTGGATCTAAGTTGATCCAATGGTTCCCTATCTTGTTCCGAAATGCATTCTCCTGCCTACCTTTGATCTCACTTTTCCTCCTACCTCTCTCCTTTTTGCCTCCTTCGTCTTTTCCCACCTTACCCCCTTTGTGCAACTGCTCCCTCCTCCCATACCTCATCCATTGCTAACTCTCTCCTCCTACACCCAAGGTGCCTTCCTCCTCTCAATCATCATCCCATGCCTCCTCTCCTTATGCCATCCTTACATTGCTCAATCATTACCACATTACTCCTTGCGCCATTCCACATTTGGGGCTTCCCCAAGGCCTTCCTCCATGGTTGAACAACTTTGGCTCCTACATCATCCCTTGTGCATTCATCGCCCATCCCCCCATGCCCTTCGCATAAATCCATATTGCCTCCATGTGACTTCTCCTTACTCCATACCACCCCCTACACCTTCCTTTCACACCTCCCTCCTACGACTTAGCTTTCTCTCTCTTATAGTGCATTTTATAAGCTTGCAACTCCCTCGCAACATCCATCAATTGGTGGCTCCCTTAACATGTGGCTCCATAGGGTCATTTTTTTTGGAATTGGATTCTCTAAAGGATCACTTTCAAAGACATAGCATTTACATTTTAAATTGCGAACAACGAAGTACAAATAATAGATATTCCATACTATTAGAAGATACACATGGGGCAGAAACATAGAAATCCATTTGTACAAGAAAAAAATAACACAACCCAACAAAGATCAGAGTTGAAGAGTGGAGGGAAAAGGAGTAGAGAGGGAGGTGTTGTTGCAGGCAAGCTCAAACAAATGATTCTTAATTGGAGCCTTCCATTGGAAGTAGATTGATCCAACGGCTATAACCATCAATTGCATGTCAGGGTGTGTGCAATTCAATTGCACAAATCTTGTCCTCAATTTATAATCTATCCCTATCTTTTCAAGTAGTTTACTTTGGGTTAAGCTTAGGCTTGAGCTAAAGTTCCCATAAATTAATTAGGTGTGTCTGCTTGCCTTTTGAGCTCACCTAATTAACTAGGATTATTTTGGACCTTGCTCAACCCTCTACAAGGGTCTAATCCTAAGCATCAAGTCAGGCTCTCATGGGTCATGCACGGCCCAACCCAAGCACATTTAGTTAAACAAGCTTGTGGGGGAGGTCTAAGCCCACCAATTGTCCAAATTGTTGGGTGAAACCCAAGCTTGGCACAAAAAAACAAGCTCAAGCTAAACTACATCGACCCATTTACACTTATGATTTACTTGTATATTTGTAGAATAAAAATAATTCGAATGCATCCCTAACTTGAATAGAAAAGACAACAACAACCACCGAGCCTTTTCCCATACTAAGTGGGGTTGATTATATGGATTCTTTGCCTTCACTCAGGCTTATTTTGAGTAATTTCTAGACTCAAATTGAAGTGATTAAAATTATACTTACTAGCTTCTTTATAACACTTCTTTGGCCTTCCTTGTACCTTTTTAGTAGGTTCAACCCCCAACTCCTCGCATCTCCTAACTAGGGTATTTTAGTGACATTCTTTGCAAATGTTCAAGTCACGTTAGACGTGTCTCCTTTATTTTATCCTCTATTAGTGTCACCCCAATCTTTTCTCGAATAATCTCATTTGAAATATGGTCTTTCCTTGTATGACTATACATCTATCTTAATATCTTCATTTTTGCCACAAATATCTTTTGCACATGTCCATAGTTGACGACTCAACGTTCATAATCATATAACATGGCAGGCCTTACGACTGATTAATAATATATGAGGGATTTCATTTTCCAAGAAAAAAAAATCCAAAGAATATGACATTGGATTTCTTCATATCAATGAATTAGTTTGACTTGATTTAGGCATGCCCATGAATTATAACCCAAAGATTAACGTGCGTGACAATAGCATTTTGAAGCTTGGTATTAGCCCTTTGATTCACTTTATTTTTATTTTTATTAATATTAATTTTTGTTTTGATAATCCATAATCGTTAGGAACTAATTGAGGGAAAATTGACACTTCTATTTCACTTGTCTTACGTCCATCATGGCTGAAAATATGGTAATAAATTTTGTACGGGCGGTGATTAAAAAACATATTTCGTTAATTACGTTAAGAAAAACTTATTTGGTTATCTACGGCAAAGTTATGTTTTGAAACATGACTTTGGTATCGACACCAAAGTAATGTTTTCGAAACACGACTTTGATACAAAATGCCAAAGTTGTATTTTGAAAACATGACTTTGGCAAAGACCCTTCTCTCCTAGCCTTTCTGCTACTGTGGGCTATTGCTGAAAGTCCAAGCACAAAGTTCTCTTTTGAATTGTTCCTAAAGAGACACAAAATGGTGTTGTATTTTGTCAGAGAAAAAAAATGAATGGAAAAGAGAGAGTGGTTCTTAAAGAATGTCGCATCAAACAATCTAACGAAGATTACATCTGCATCACATAGATGGGAATATCTCAAGAAAGGCTAACTTTGGAAGGGATCACAATATTCATGAAAAATTAAGATACAACTTTAAATGGCACAAATCACCATAATTTTCAGACCAATTTACAGTCAAGCACGTATATCACTTTTAACCTTCTTAATTTAATTAGGATATATAAGTGGACTCATTCAAGCTCCTTGAAAAGGAATCTCCAATTACTTAAAAAGTCACCTTGGTTGAAGTTTACACTCTCACTATGCACTTAGAAGATATAGGCATTCAAATGTATGTAATCAAGATATTGTTAGGAAGAAAGGATCCTTTTGTATTGGTAAAACGAGATTTGTGGCTATACTTTAAAAATATGCATCTAAGAAGATGATAACAACATGGTTGAAAGAGTAGGATATCCGTCAAAGATGTATTTTAAAAATATAATTTACCTTTGAATAACAAAATAAGCTTTTTCTCAACGTAATTAACGAAATACATTTTTTAATCATCCCCCGTGCAAAATTTCTTCCGGAAATATGGTGCTTCGCTTACCCGAGCGCGACGTCGGCCTTTTTTTTCTTTTTTTTTTAAAGAATGGAAGAAGGCGGCGGCACGTAAAAAAGAAGCGGGTGAGATTGGCGCCACCTCCAATTCAACACCGGAGGAACGCGAACGGCCCTCCCTCCATCCCCCTTCTTCCCTCTCTCTCGATCGGTGTTGTTGGTGGAGAGTTCCAGAAGGAAAGCAAGAAGCATGCAGCCGAAGATAAGCCGCTTCTTCAAGCCCTCTCCCTCAGCCGATGTCACCAGCACACGCCACGTGGAAGACGACGACGACGAAGGACAAGAGGAAGAAGAGACGGACCTCTCCGGTGATCTCGAGGATGTCGTCGACGTGTCGGTGACGTACACCCGAAGAACCCCGAAGCCCCCGCTGCAGCGCCGACGACAAGACAGGTAAAACCCTCCGGAATCAGACCTCTGTCCAGAATGTTCGTCGTGAGATCGGGTTCCGCTGATCTGTGTATCCACCCAATCTATCCTAACCGGATCGCCTCCGAGTTTAGTTGAAGGTTGAGATCACCCACATCTTAGGTTACAGGGTGAAATGTTAGCCGATGTTCGGATTCCGATTCCATTATGTCAATCGGAATGGGCGCGTAGTGTGCGTGCAGAATTTTGCCTTGTGAGCCGATTTTAGTTCCTTGTGGGAAGAATCCACTCAGGATCGATCGGAGTCGCGAAGAGTGCGGGAAAGCATTTTCATGATGTTGGTTCAGTTTGACACGAGAGTTGATAGGAAATGAGCTGACCTAATTGTTTATTTACAATCAGAAGAAAAAAGAAAAGAAAAGAAAGTAGGCCTCTTCTTGTTCCAAGTAGATTGATTGGAGGGATGAAGTGGATTCCCCAAGTCACTTCCACTCTACCCACGTGTGAAGTGTACCTTGAAAATTGCCTAATTACATGCGATGTGGATCTATGATGATGATCATCATAACATGCTGTTGCAGCATTGCTTGAGTTGTTTGACGTTGTGGTTGGTTTCCAGTGACGGTTGGGACCGTGGAACGAAGGAGGGAATGGAGGACAAGCTTCTCAATAAGAAGAGAAGTTACGCCCAATACCATCTGGAATTCGGACAGTCCAATTTCCTTCTGCACACTTGCTCCGGATGCGGGATGACGTACACTTGTGGCGACGAATCGGACGAAAAGCTTCATAAGTTGCATCACAAGAATTGCTGCGAGGGGCTCTCGTTCAAGGTTGCTTCTACTTCCTCCTGTTTTTTTCCCTAATTCTGAAGTTTGTACGTATTTTTTTTGATGAGATAGGCTGACAGGGTTGGCGCAACGAACGGGAAATTCCAATGCCTTGGACTGATGGAGAACGCGTCGTTTTAGTTGTAGATGGGGATCCTCCATTCCACAAGCGCAAGGTACACAAGGAACAAGTAGATTTTTTTCTTTTCTTTTTTCTTGATGAGTCAGAATCTTTTGTGGGTAAACTGGGGGAATTGATGGTCTCGCAATATCAACCCCTTAGTAATGCAGGGTCGGGACTCGAACTTGGGTCCCCTTTGCTATAGTAAGTGGCTACCACTGGTAGAGCTATACCCTGACGGGTAGAACAAGTTTATTGTTTCATGCAATTTTTTAGAGAATCAGTTCTTGTGCTTATTTTACGGGTGCCCTTATTTTATGATTCCTATTTTTGTGTCCCCTTTGCAATCGGTACATTCTTTTTGGCAATATGCGTAAATTGAATGGTGTGACCACAACCTCCTCCGGTCAATACCGCTGTTTTTCTTGGCAGGTCCAGCAAGTTCTACAATTGATGGAGAGGGATCTTAGTCTATCGAAAGAGTGGCTTTTGCATCAGTTATGCAAGGTCAAAAAGGTTCTCCGATATCTGATTTATTATGCTTAGTGTCTGTCACTTCTTAATAGGTTGCCTTTTGCTGTTAGGTCTTTTTATTTATCTCCAGGAGCAGAATTGTAGCATGCCTTGTTGCAGAGCCAATAACAACAGCGCACCGTGTCCTTCCACGGGCTGGCTCTTCCAAAATGTTTGATGACAGAGGTGGTAAAGCTACTAAACCTGCTCCCGTCGCGGTAGGATCTACCACTTCAAAACACACAAAGGCTTTGCCTACTGTATTGCGTTTTGGAAATGCCACCTTTTATAGAGAGAGCAATACAAAGTCTTCCTCCAAAGCTATTGATGACAGCTCATGGGATGAAGGGGTGCTTCTATGTTCCGAGGAATCTGAGGATGCTGTTTGCGGTATTCGGGCCATTTGGGTTGCTCCCTCCCTCCGAAGATGCAGGATTGCCACTCGGTTGTTGGATGCAGCAAGGTACTGGAGTTGCTCAACATTTTCCCTTTCAAACAATCGAGGCAATAAAAAAGCTACAATCTAAATTATGTTCACGTATTTTTTCAGAGTTGAACTTTCCATTTTATTTCTGAGCTAGGATCGACAACCAGATTCACTCATCATCCATTACAATCATTTCTTGCAGCTTCTAACGAGTCAAATTTGGTCAGAACGGCAACTAACGAATCTTGTTGTCCTCCTTTCAACAGGAAGAGCTTTGTGTTAAATATTGTCTTAGAAACATATCAGTGTGCTTTCTCCCAGCCAACCTCCTCAGGACGAGCTTTTGCTGCAAGTTACAGTGGCACTCCATTGTTCTTGGTGTACAAGTCTCAGTGATTGATGCTACCTGTCTAATTATGCATGTACTCTCTCTAATATTAATTAATTTGTGCGGAACCATTTGAATTACAAATTGTTGATGGATATCTAACTTGATATTTTTTGTACAACCATAGTAGCAGTGGATAATGTTAAAAGTTTTTCGAAATACATTTAGTTTGCTTTTGCAACTCTTTTTTTTTTTTCTGCAATGTTTGCTTTTGCAACTTACTTGCTGCTAAAATGCAGTCTCTATGTTAAGGACTTCCCAATTGTTATAGCATGTGCATCTATTTGGCTTCTATTCAAAATTGCTTTAATGATTTGATCATGGCAATATGTAATTTTCATAAGTAAAACTGGCATGGGGCATAACTAAGAAAGTATTTCTGGCAATATATTTGTTGTCTTGATTACAATCTTTCTGCCCTTCACATAGCTACAGGTTCTGACTGAGGCGATGCAATGTATGAGGGTTCATGGTGGTACACGGTAAAAATGGTTTTCGTTGATGCCATTCATTACACATGTTCTTGTGGTTGTTTGTTTCCTTAGTTGTTGCTGGCCCATTGATGAGATATTTGCTCTGGACAAGGCACAGCTGGCTTGCCCCCAAAGACCTCTTCTCCACATGTTTTTTGTAGCCTCCCAAACAAGGCACAAATGGACCATTTCAAGAGTAGTCTTCAGTAGATAGGTTTGAGGCCACTATACAGGTAACACGGCGTTTATTGGATGATGATAAATATATGGCACCATATTAACTGAATGGATCTATCAGGTCTTAGACTTAATTGGCTTTTACTGCTAAGTTGGGGGTTCATGCTTATGAGGAAAGAAAAAGAATGGAAATGTTGGCACCTTCTCTTCTGTTGTCTGGTAGTTTGGAGGAGGAATGTCAACATAGGATGTATATGGTTAGAAGGCAACAAATATAATCTAGGAGAATTGAAGATAGCAATGGAAAAGAAGGCAGATCCACTTACTATCCAAACTCTTACTAGATAGCGAAATAAGCTTGTGTTTCTTGCATGCATTAAGTGTTATAAACTTGCACAAAATTCTGATGGTGCGCATTACAAGATTAGGTGTAGACAATACCTTGCTATTGCACTCGTACAATATTCTGCAGTTAGTTGTTTGTGGAAATTACTGCCTTTGGTTTTGGTCTAATTTCATCTACCATTAATGCTCCACAGCAAGAAAGCAACTCATCTGCCATGCTCTGTGATGCATTAGGCAGTGTGCGTAGGTTTTTTAGTGCCACATCAGTCATCTTCAGATGTGTATCTTTTATACTTTACTTTGTGTGACTATGGGACATTTGAAACTGGTATTCACACAATCTTTATTTTAAAAATAGCAAGCTGATTGGTCCCTTTCCACAAAAGATATTCCTGATGTGTCATTTGGAGTATTATGTTTAGGAGGTTCTTCTGTTCGTTGGTGGGATAATCTGCTTCTATATGGTCATTCAACATGTTGTCTGAGCTTTATTAGGTAGGATGGATCTGAGCTGGATGGATAACCACCCACACTTCCTTTCATACATATCAGAACCTAGTGGATGCAAGTTATCCCACAAAACAATTAAACGCGATCAGAATCAAGTACCCTCCTCCACCCCTCATCTTTTGGTCATTATACGATATTAAAGTGTAAGACCTATTACAAACGTATAGCAGATAGAGATATAATATCATTGGTTATCTTCCAAAAGTATAATAGTTATTAATATCAAGTTATGCCACTTTCACTTTTTATAAGTATGAATTTTAAAATATAAACATTTATACAGTGTGAAAAAGTTTATAGATATCATGTATCTCTACAATTTCAATCAAGTATTGAATTTCATGGACATAATTTTGACAGTTATGATTTAAATTCTTTTAAAATAATGATTTACGTTTCTTTGGATTATATTGTAATCAGCTTAGCATATGATATTTCTCCAACATATTGCTATGTACATACAATTTTTCTATGATTCAAAATTTTTCGTGCAAAGCACATGCCTGCATCTCGTAGTGCTTATTTGATTCCAACTATTCTTTCATGCTTCATTTTCATTAGTTTTTCTCAAAAAGCATATGGGTGCAGTTAGCAAAGGGGATATTCCTAGGTGCTCTGAGCTTTTATTTTTTTGGATAACTCAGAATCCCTTGCAACTAAATTGGAGAAGACATACTCTCCTCATCACATGTCCCTAAGTAAGTGCAAGGTTAGTATTAAATGTGCACCCCCCTATTGAAGTGAGGGATGTGGACCCTTGATCATTTGACCATGCCTTGGTACGCAGGTGTTCTAAGCTTGCATTTTGAAAGAAAACCGACCTCGGATTTTGAGACTCTAGTTATTGATAATGATTACTGTAACATGATTAGATCTCTCCTCTATCCACACATTTTACAAAAGTATCATTATTAACAATATAACATGAACTACGTATCGATGTCAATCTGTTAGCAATGGTAATAATTCAAAACAAAAATCAACAAATATGCATGACTTTAATTTAAAATTGATCTAATAGAGTTGATTATTTCTCCTTATTGCTAGAACAATCTCAAAATTGTGCTTGCATTTATCATTACATACAACTTTCCCTATGCATACCTCTATGACTAAGATAGGAAAAATGAAGTTAATTATTCAATAGATTTGGCTGGTGTTGTATATGCATAACGAATCATTTTCTTCTGATATCTCGATTAAGAAGTTCAAGCAACCTTAAAAAATGAGTATTGTTGGTATTAATATTTTGTTATATTGTGCTAATGGCATTCATCTTTCACGTACGATATTTTTAATTCTTATTCAAAACTAAATATCATCACAGGTACAATTTAATTTAGAACCACTAAATGTCAATAATGATATTTGATTCAAGAGTAAATATTACTAATGTAATTTAGTTTAAGGGATGCATGAACTTTTGCATTAATTTTTATATGAACATATTTTTAGATTCTTCCTGTCATGAATGTTTACTAGGTAAATGAGTTCACTCCCTACAAAATAACACATAACTAACATAACCATTGGTGCAAGGGCTTGCAACTTATTTTACCACTTATTGGAGCCTTTAATTTCACTTCCCAAGCCCTTGGAATTATTTTCTCCTAGGGGCTATTTGAATTGAAGGATTGATATTGAAATTCCTTTTTGGAGTCCTAAATTCAGGAACGATTTCATTTCAAAATTTGAAGTTCAATTCCAGAAGAAATGATTTTATTTTCAACTTCTTTTTTTTCCTTAACCCAAACATCCCCCGGTATAATCATGAAGCGCCAAAGTCAACCCCCTTGAAAAAGATAAAACGATGAATAGTACCACCGCAATCAATTCGATGGCAAATTACCATGCATGATTGAGAACAAAATGTCCAACCCCAAACGTAATGCACCCCATCCCTGCATGCCTCGTTCATGATCCCACAAAATCAGTCACAAGTACCAAGAAAAGAGGGCACATAACCCTATGAGTAACACTCACTATTTTTCTCCCATTCTCCTCCATAAATGACCAAGATCTTACAGGTGAGATCTTGGGTGAGTTTTAGGGTGCCCCTAATAAAATCCTACCAAATATGGATGGTGTCATTTCCCCCAACACAATAAGATACACACGTTTGTTCAACATTTTCCACCCCAACTCCCACTTACTTGGAACCTCATCATTGTAGAGAGAGCTTCCCAAGCTCGTGTGTTCCAGCATGTGCGTGTGTGGCTCTCTCCTCCCTTGTCACCTCCCCATCCCCTCCTCACCCCTCCCTTATAGGCAAACCTCCCGTGTATCTCCCCCACCACCGTCACTCATGCTGTAGCAACTCAGTTTCAATTAAAAGTAACAGGATTGGAGTAGGACAGTGAGTTGAAATTAAAGAGGATTCCTTACTTCTACACTGATTGGGGAATCGGGCAATTGAGAGTGATCCCAAGAATGGTTTGGCCTTTGCAGGCATGGACGAGAGGGCATACACCTTAGCTGCCTGAAGGAGTGCGCTATCCTTGAGGTGGACTTCACGGAGCTCCTGCAGGTGACAGTGACACTGTTGGAGAAAATCCACGGGGCGGAGGGCCAGAATGCTTAAGGCAAAGTCCCTCGTGAGATTGGCAGCCTACATCTGCAAAGACGACTGGCTTGAGAAGCTGTAAAGGAGTGGCTTCTACCGCAGGAAGAGATCAATATGGGTGCTGGAATGGCTGCTCTACCACCTGACCCACATCGAGGCCACACAGGTCTTGCGGTCTGTGGCGGCCAACCCCTCGATGGGGAGCATTGTCCATGCGGACTTCAGAACAAGGCATCAGCATCTCTGTGTCAGAGCATGTTTCAGTTCCATCGCGACTGGCTGGAGCAGCCGCTAGCGTCCGTGCGGTTCTCAGATGTAAGGCTTTCATAGATTGGGGACCCCGATGAGTGGTTTGGGCTGTTGAATGACCTGTGGAACCTGCTCGATAAGATCAGGAGGTTGCCAAGGTTTGCGCAGGCCGACTCGGAGGATGTATATGGTGGAAGCTTCAGGTTCACCTCATGGCAAGGCCTCGTAGGAGAAATGCACCAATATGGAATGTAGCAAACCGGTACGGTTTCTAACCCTATACGTAAATATGCATTCTTGTCATAGTTGTATAATATTCACATTCAAAGAAAACCACTTGATTAGGGATTTGAGGGCCTCCTACGATTCGAGTAGTTTCTTGTTGTTGGTGTGCCCATTCTTGATCCAAGGCATACCCTATTTATTAAGGGTATTTCCACAAACTGTATGCCTCTCCCAAATCCATCCTCCGATCTTGTAATGTCTGTTCGTTACAAATATTCAAAATCACACAGCCTGATATTCATGGTATCTTTATTTCTTGACCATTGAAGGTCATTTAAGGGTGATTTCGTGAATGATTTGCAACTGTCCAACGTACGTAGGTTCCATGTGTTGAGAGATTTTTCTCTCTGCAGTGATTCTTCAGTATTTGCTATTCTTCTGAGGTGGGAAATTGCAGATTCAGTTTTTATTTTCAGAGATACGTCTCATCTTTTTGCTTTTTTGCCTGAAGATAAAAGGATGATAACACAGCTTTGGTCAGGAGATGAGATTGCAAAAAAGCTCATCCAAATCCCTCACAGAAAAGAGGGTCCACAACCCCTAAAGAATGAAGACACCCATCCATAAGAGCATTAGTGACATAAGACCTTCCACCGCCTAAGAATGACACTTTCTTTGGACCCAAATGACCCTCAAGACAGAATGGTAGCCACCATTGAAACTTTTGTTCTGAAAGAAGTTGGTTCAGGTTGCTCACTTCCTAGAGGGGGAGAAATAAATGACAATAGTCTAAGACGTAATTCCTACACTTTCCAGAAATGGACGGTGAAGCTTCTGAACATCACAATGAGGTGCTTTTAATTGAAATGAACCAGTATGGCTGCAGTGTATCAAATACATTGAAATCAAATGTTGGTGACTGATCGGATCATTGGAAGAGTGATGCAGTTATCAAAAAAATTGAACCATTAATGACCAGTTTAGTGGAAATTGTTCAGTTTGGACTCAGAACTTTTTTTGCTCTCTGGATTCAGAATAATTTACCATTTTTTAGTCTGTTCTCTCTGGCTATGAAAGGGAGTTGAGGTTGCAGATAGAATCATATGAGCATGTTAGTACCAGACTGGGAGTCTTATGCAGGAAATAAACAGATAAAAATGTACCCTTTTATTCAGAATATATCCATTAGATAATCCTTGGCACCCTTTCTTCCCATGGTACTATAATTTCTCATTCTTATTCCTTTGCACCCTTGTTATTCAGTTCTATAAAATGAACAGTGTGAACATCCTGTAAAAATGATCTATTTTAAGTATGAAATGTATCTAACAAGGATCAAGTGTTAAGAATGAAACAAAGCTTAATGACTTCTTCAGTACAAGTCCTTTATGCAGGTACCTTTCATGGGGAAGAAATGGAAGTCAGTCAAGGTGTGAGGTAAGAGGAATGCAGAGGTTAAATGCTATGTCCGTTGAATAGTTCTGCATTGTGCCCTCAAGAGACTAAATTCAAGTGTTTTAAGTAAAAAGTTACTAGCATCATTATAAAAAATGAGAATAGAATCTCTAGGAAATAAAATTAGTTTATTGAGTTATTTTCTATTTAGGTCATTTCTATTTTCAGTAAGTGTTCAATTGTATTTCCATGTATGCCAAGGCTCTCTCTTTATATAAAGAGGGTTAAGGCCTCTATTTTTAATCTATAAAACTCATATTTTCCTAAAAATCCCAACATGATATCAGAGCCACTAATTTCTGTGGCTTAAGGTTAGGAAAGAAAAACCTTAGAGAGGGTAGGGGGTCTTTGGTGGCGCCGTCGAGCCTCCGGGGAGTCCCCTCCTCTCCAAGTGGCCTTCCTCCTTTCTCTTTGATCTTTCTTCTCCTCTTCCCTCAGTTTTGTTCTTTATCTCAATGCTCGAGCAACATCTGCTATAGTAGACCCACCACTGTCGTTGCTGCACTGATCGTTGTGAGACTGGGGGGTGGGCTACCAACCCATTGTCGACTGACTGCACCCCATCCGCTGATCATCGACCGCCGGAGTCACCGTCAGCGAGCTATTTCGATCCTAGTGCCGCTGACGATAGAGAGGGCTCGAAACTTTGTTTTGAGTCCTCTCTCCTTGATTTAATGAAACCTTAGGGCTTTCAACGGAACCCTAGGGAAGTCCTCTCGTGTTTGGGGCAAACCCAAGTGCCGGAGGCTTGCCAGAGTGTTGCCACGTCGTTGGAGTGCTGCCACGCCACTGGAGCACCGCCCATAGCTCTTAACGTTGCCAAAGAGCATTTTGATGGTGCTATTATCATCATATGTGGCCTTGGACAGTTATTGGCAGCCACTAAATGATTTACGTGATGAGTCTCCTTTCAAGTATATCGAGTCTTTGATGAAGAGCCTTCTCTCACTGCTATCAAAGAACACCTTGCTTTCCAATATGCCCAAGACAACTTGACGAAGAAGAAATACACAGATTGGCATTGACATGTAGATGCGGTGCACTCTCACGCATCTAGAGTATTTCAGCTGGCTCTTAGGACGTAAGAGCAATGACAGCGAAGGTAACCTTATGCAAGCTCGGAGAAACCAAGCATAATACGATGGCTCACATGGTGTAGGAGCAATGGCACCCGTGTGATCTTATACGCAATCAAGAAGACCAAGCTTCGTCATCTTCAGACTCTTGGATGTGGGAGTAGCAACACCCAAATTTTAGTCATGATTTCTCATGTACCTAGTGCCTTACGCAGGACGTACAAGTAGAAACATGACAAGTTGATACAAATGTTGAAGTCGACTATTTTTCTACTACCATCAAGTACCGTTGATCCAAGTCTTCGTAGTCTCCTACGTCTCGACTTGTAGGGGAGTGTTAGGAAATAAAATCACTGAGATATTATTGAGTTATTCTCTATTTAGGTCTTTTCTACTTTTAGTAAGTGTTTAGTTGTGTTTCCATGTATGCCAAGATCTTCTCTCTATATAAAGAGAGTTAAGGCCTCTATTTTCGATCAATAAAATCTATATTTTCCCCAAAATCCCAACATTCTCAAAGGATCACATTGCTAGCATCATTAAAAAATGCCCATAAAATTCCTCAAAAGAAGTTGTGGAGAAAAGGCTAGTGATTCTAGTTGCATCAATTTATCCCCTATATATAAAGCTGAACCGAAGAAATTGCATCAAATTTATAAACTAAATAGCTAGAAAGGATTGCAACTGCAGGCACAGAGGAAATGAAAGTTGTCAGATAAAATGGATTATCTCAAAAACTAGCCTTATTTAAAATGAGACTAGAGTCCCTACCTAGTCATGAAATGACATAAAACAAGGAAAAACATACACAAACTTAACAAAGCCGACACACCTATTAAATACGCCCTTCAAGCTGTTGCATCTGATACTAGTCATGCTCAACTTACTGCAGAACTCAGGGAGGAGGCTGGCAAAATGCTTTGTCAGGATACATGAGACTTGATCTTTGGAACATTATGCTAGTGATTTCTCATTTTGAATACCCTGTATTGTAACCCAATGTCTTTGTTCTCCATATTGATCATCAAATCTTCATCCATCAAATTAGTGGTTTTATTGTCATATATCACTTATAATAGGGATTTAATTTGATACAACTACGAACTGCTTTGTGAGGGACATCAATGATATCAACTCAATGGTTATTGAACCATGCTACTTTTCAATTTTATACATTTGCTTCTTGCATCACTGATATACATGTAAAACATTATGGTAGACTTTCTATGAAAAACAAAACCAACATAACAGGTAGTTATATATCTTCCATTGAGGAAAGTTTAGGCTCAACTAATTGTGATGACTACCACTACATCGATCAACTTGATTAAGGCATGTCAAAGGCATGGTTGGTCGATTAAATGTGGCACTGCAATTTGACACGTTTTAGGGAGCTTGATATCATGAACTACATGGAGGACCATATCTGTACTTATGGCAATGTCTTCATCTCGATGAATCTACTCTGTCATAAGAGCATACAGTATGTACAATTCAACACAAATTAAGCAAATCCAGATCTTTTTGTCAGTGTACGGAAGCACAAAAGGTTAATTTCATGGCACTTATAGGAACAAATGATTACATAACTCTTTATTTTATTCAAAAGATGCAACAAAAATATTGTAAAACATGAGCCATTTCAAGATACACAAGAAAGGCATTCACTTCATTCATATACATAGCACAATATATCTAGAGGGCAAACTTTCTAAATGCATACCATAAAAATAGAGGGTTTACGTTGGTGAATTCCATGATTTTACATGTAAATCCCTGTTCAGTCCTAAGGAGGGGCAACATTGTGTTATAACAAAGGACCATGGCAATCCTAGAAAATATAATGGTGGCCCTTGCTTCCATTGTAGATATGTTCTTGCTAATGAGCGAAGCACGCTGAACACCTGCTTATAAGCTTGTGGATCACCCAAACTCATAAGTTCAATTTCAGCTAATGGTTCATTGAACTTACGTTGGAGCTTTTAGGGTCACCACCAAGGGTGTGTAAGGTAGGTAGGGTTGTTAGGAGCCTCCTCAAATGGCTGAGGGAAGAAGGGATCCACTCTTTCCCAACTCCAATAAAAATCCTCTTAAAAAAACCCATCAAAACTCACAAGGCAACAATTGTTGGTAGGAATAATTCCTCCAAATCCCATGTTTGGACAGGCTAATCCTGGCACAAAGTTTAAGTGAGTTAGACATGGAAATCAGCTTATCCCTTGATAAGACTTAAACCCTGTTTATTTGATGAGACATGAAATTTAATTTACGGTCCAATTCTAATTTTTATTTCTTAGTTTCAAAACTTGTCCTTTGATTTAACATGGCAGTGACATCTCTTTCAAATGAGCAAAGCAAGTCATCCTAAGTTAATTTGTGTACCCATGAAATGTATTATGTGATTGTGCAAATGAAGTTGCATACCTGGCATGTGAGAGAATTATCGATGATTTGACGCAAGTTGCACAGGCATGTGCTGTAATAACATGTTTTTTTAGAGAGAAACTTTATGAATATGATAACTATATGGACTAGATTATAAATAAAGAGAAGGTAGAGGGGAAAAAAAAAGCAAGAGAGGGAAAACAAGCATAACTCCTTTGTCCATGGATCTCTCATCAGCCCATTAAAAACTCTAACATTGCTTTCAAAAAGAGAAGAAAATAATAAATCCTAAAACCTAAAATCCAAAGCCCATAGAGCTCTTTCTCCTTTTCCTTTTACGATCTAGAATCCCATTCAAGCAAACTACATAGAAATTAGCTGTCTTCCGCACACCAATCTCCCAAGTAATGCAAGGATGTGGAGTCAAAATTGGATCTCTCCTGCCAAGATCATGATTCCCCATTATTTGATCATGCTCCAAAATTTTCACCCAACCAACATTACACCTAAGCGGCTAAGCCATAAGAGAAGTCCCCTTCGACCTGAGACCAAACTCACCACAATTGAGATGAACGATGGCAAGCTAAGACTAGAAGTATAATAGCCATTAGGGATTGTCTCCAAGTTGGACCGTGGAGGTGCTCGACCTTGGTTCCATTGTCTTTGCCCTCTTCTCTCCCAGTGAAGGAATGGGCCATTTAGTGTTAGGGGAAGGGGAGGCTAGTTCTTCTGCCTTTCTTTTCTTTCCCCTCTTCTTTAGTTTGGGGGATATCTTTTATAGCCCCTTCTCCAGGCGAAGCCTAAATAGTCCATGCCTTGACCCTAATCGCTGTAAACTACCCCTATCCCCTTGGAGGTACAAAAGCTTACCGTCTAGTAGTAAGAGGATGGGACGGCCTCGAAATCCTACGTGGCAGGTTGCCCTACTATTTCGTCGAAGGTAGCTAAAGTATGGACACCAGGAAATAAGGTATTCAGTTTAAGAACTTTTGCTCATCCTTAGATGATCTTAGGTAGGGTTATCTCTCTCCCTTGGGCATGATCTTCTGATTGCTAAAGTCCAAAACTAGGAGGAAAATGGGTGAAAGGTTGGAATCCTCAAAGCCCAACTTCTTGAAGGTGGCACAGTGGAGGATATCCACTGTGCCACCCTCATCACCAACAATCTTGGTTGCTCTTGGCTAGCCATCATTTCTACGATCCTGAGTTGGTAGTCATGATGATCGATGGTGCCAACCCTGGATAGCTACCTTCCCGCCATTTGGCTGTGCGCAAAGTAAATTTCATTAACTCTCTAGAGAGTCACTTGTGTAAAGGTCTCTAGAGAGGTTGCTTGGGGGTTATGGACCGTAATGACAAATATGATGTTTACATTTGGGTTCCCATGGTAGCCAGGTACGAACCTCTAAGTCAAGCTATAGCCTATAGCGTCTACTCATGGTATTGGCTTGAAGGGCGCTTTGACTAGATCCCTCCTACCTTTCCAAGCCATCGGGTTATCCTAAAGGTTGGGAGGAGGTCTTCTGGGTACATGACCAGATTGTTGATCCTTAGGTTGGACATCTTATCTATTTGTTGGTCCTTACTCGTGAAGTTCTATTTAACGAACTCCACCAAGTTACCCCTATAGATCTGAGCTTTGATCTCATATCGAAGCTATTGGTAGACATCCATTGGGTGCCCTTAATCCTTGTGAAATTGGAAGTACTGATATTTCTATATTTATTAACATTAATTATGCCTAACTAATGCTAGTTTGAGGGTGAATTAGGTTACAATGCATTTAGTTAAGCTACATTAGTTATTTAGTTGCATTTTCTAAATACTATATTTTTTTGAATTTTTATGCAATTTTTCCCTTATCTATATTTGGTACTTTCATGTCCTTATTTGAATATGTGCAGGTACCAAGTTTAGAGCAAATTGGAGCCTTGTAGAATGGAGAATTAAAGTTGAGCTCGCTTATGCAAAGAGGTTGAGCATATTAAGCCATAGCCTGATTAACCTTAGGTTTAGCCCAATTAGGAACCTAATTTTTTCCTAACCTTGACCCAATTACTTAACCTATTTCCCAGCCTATTTTGGCCGACCATGAGCCTAATTAGGAGTCTAATAAGGCTGACCAACCATGTCAGCTAAACCCACCTTATCACCGTAAACCACCTACTCCTAAATCCCTTAACACAAACCCTAGCCTTATCCCTTCTAGCCGCCACCTTAGGCTTGTCTAAAAAGCCTTTTAACCGCCAGCTAGGTATCCCTCCTACACCCTTAGATCAAGATACTAAGGTTCCTAAAAATCCCCCTTAGATCCATATCCTAATCCTTTCTAAAAACCCTAAATTAGTTAGCCTAAATCCCAACCATCCATTTAGATCTAAGGGCCCTCTTTAAAGCCTCCCTATGGCCGGCCATAACGTCCACCAAACCACCATTTAGCGCCCCCCCTTAATTGAATCCAAGCCTTCCATCTTCTCGTCATATCAATCCTAGCCCACCTTTAGTCTTCCAACAAAACCCAACTAGCCAATCCCTTTATCATTCCATCCTAACCCTCCACCTTAGACCTAGAAAACTCTATAAATATAGATCCCACGCCCCCCTCCTCTCTTCATGTTCCCTTGGTCTAGTTTACTTTTAATATCTCACCACCTTCCATTAAGCCTTCCTATTTTGATCCTCTCACCATCTTCCTTCGTTATAAGAACTTCTCACCTCCATGCCAACCTCTACCTCACCATCAACTTGTGGCCGTCCTCCTTACTTGCTCTAAACTTTCCTCCTCAACTCAAACTCCGTTTCAAGGAAACTGCGACTATGGTCTACGCTCCAAGTTCTGATTTCTACATCATCTCTTATTTTCTGTTTTCTAGTTTTTCTAGTTTTAGTTGTAATGGTTGACTCTTGTTCTAGTAGAATAAAGTTTTATTTCCAAATTATCTTATCATGCAATCCGTGCTTCTCACCCCCCTTCTATATTTATCTTGTGATTTATATTTCATTTCATGTTTTCGCATTTAAATTATATACAATCCCGCGCCTCATTGTGTTCAACTTGGGACTCACCGGAGTTCTGGTTATTATTTTTGGCTCGTAAAATTGCACTACAACGAACGCTTATATCTTTCGCAATTTTCTTCAAGTCAAGCACCATAGGATATGTGGTTCTTTATTTTTGAGTGTTGTTTAAGCTACAACAACCCTACCGCCAAGATTGTTTACAAAATGTTAGAAACATTGCAAGTCAAGGTGGTATATTCTTTAAAATAGGAGCGAAAGGCTTCCTTCCTCCACCTTTGCCATAAGTGTTGGCGGGCCTCTATTCATATTTGGATTTCTTTCTTCTTTATTCTTCTTATGGTCATTCTTGCAATTGGAGGTCCCTTCCTCGATCTTTGACTTGCAACATTTGCTGTATTGGGCCTTGAAGCAGTCTATGTAGAAGTAGAATGACTCACCCTTCTCTTACTTGATCTTGTATAAGAGATCTAGGTTCTCCCATAGGCAACGAGTATTGGTGATGGATTGGATGTTCTCTCATAACTTGCGGAAATTGCTAGGTGACCATAGAGGGAGGCTATCCACCCAACCTGTAGAGGATGTCACGTTGTGCCCCTTGAACCATCATCACCTACTTGTAATGATTGATGAAATCTTTGGGGTTAGTGGTCCAACCATAGAGAGGTATGGTAGGCATTTTGAACCTAAGCGGTAAAGGTGCCTCCATAATTTCATTAGTAAAGGGGCAATACTCCTCGTCAGAGATAACATGTTGATAGCCCCTTACCTTCTTTATATGCACATCGATAGCCTCATTGATCACCTCATGGAGCTCTAGTGAGTTACTGTAGTAAAAAATGGCTTTAGAAGTATACTTTGATTATGAAGGATGATAGGTTCTATTGGTGGTCTTGTCGTAGGTTTTCCCTTCAGTCTCATCAGGAGGGCATTCATTATGGCTACTCTTGACTTGATCCTCAAGGGGTTTCATTGCTTCTTTAACGTGTCATTGGGTGGCCTTGGAAGTGAGCCAATCTCCTCTAACTCTTTAATTCATCGGAGAAGTGCTTCATTTCTCTAGGGAGGGGACGATGCACCTTGGCGCTTGGGCTTAAGAGGCCTTGCTATTCTCTAAGTCTTAGTAAGTTGAACTTCCCCATTCAACGTGATTAAAGGAGCTTGCGGCTTGATGGCATTATCTTCAAGAACCTCCATCTCACTGTTGGGAGTCTCCTCTATGACATTAGCCACATTGGTTAGTCAACATTGTCACAGGGGTCCATCCATAGAATGTAGGAAAAGAACTAGTTGCTATTGCTTTCCAATAGACGATGCTAACTACTCAGCCCTAAAAACTAAGAAACCTCTAGGGCCCAATTAAAGGCAAGGCTCAATCATGAAATTTGGAGCATAGCATAAGTGAACAAAATGGAGAACATAACAAGAAATTGGTAATCCAACTCCACCACGTTAGGTGTACGTGTGGGAAGGAAATCTAACTCTCAAATTCATTATAGAATAGAAATTGAGTGCATAGTCTCTCGATCTCTTAATACAACAATGCACTCAAATAAAAGCGATATATATTTTAACGAGTCCTCATTGCTTGGTCTCACCTCCTCTTTGTAGCCTTCATGAATCCTAACTCTATAGACTCTTTCTCATCGACTACAAGGGGATTTGGTCTAAGATTCATAGGAAGATCTTCATTTAGAATTTCTTGAAGAGTATCGTTCTTTTAAGTCTTTTCTTCTTCGACCGTTGCCCTCAAATCTTCCTTATGCGAGGATTGCAACCGAATTTGTTACGAAGATTATAACAAAAAAGAAAGATGATAAACTCAAAAATAGGTCATTGTATAGGGCATACAGGTGGTTATGATTGCTTGTATGTGTGGCTATATGTGGGCTACTTCCTTGTGGTAGACCTTTTATGACTGAAGCAAGTTGTAGTCTTTCCAGAAACTCATCCAGATTCCATTCACTCATAATTGCTCGAGATACGGCTTGAACTTTGGAATTGTTCTTGAGGCCTATTTAGGGAGCTTTACCACTCTGCCATGTGAACACGTGTTAAACGTACGATGCACGGGGATTTTTTTCCCATTAGCTAGATTCACCATTCTAAGTCACTAGTTTACCACAATGAACTTAAACGAAAACTTTTCCAATTTGATATGTTAGGTTTAGTTTTTTAACCTTATTTGCAAGTGGAATTTCGAATGTGTAGTGATCACTACTGATGAGGTAGAAAATTGACCCTTGCAAGAGCTCATATGCACTTCATGTGAGAAATTAAGAGCCTTAAGGACCTGGAAATCCCTTAACCTCGAGTACATATCAAAAAAATGGACTTCATAAACTAAATCTTAGCGAAGCTGGGAACAACCCCAAGTGTGTCTCAATGAACTACTTTGTTGGACAAATCAACAAAGGAGAGCAAATTATATCGGTGTCTTCTCTGCTCGAATGAGCACCATGCTAGAATTCCTTAGCAGCCAACTAGTAGGACTCAACAAGGGTTACACCTCCCTCTAAGTCATATTTTCACTTGAGTATCTACCCAATAGAATGACTAAAGGAGGTTACTTATGCCAAAAGATTGACAACTCCATCAAGGAAGCCACATCAACCATGATGATTACGTCCCTATCCATATAGCCCCATGATCCACTATGTGAAGCGCGCTAATCGAATCATATAAGCAAGCATGGCATCATTAAAGTCTTGCTAATCAAAGGTGTCTTTATTTCTTGAAATGTGTCATTAATTGATGTAATGTATGATTGAACCTCCCATTATAAGAGAAAGAAAGGGAAATTTTGCAATCTTAAAAAGAAAGAAAAGAAAAGAAAACATACTTAGTACATTGGAAGCAACAAGCTTCCTGAGGATGTACAACCTCCAGAGATAAAATTTGGTAAAACTTTGTGTTTTTTGTGTGACTGATTGAATTGGTCTCCACCAAACCTAGACCTACTTAACTTAGGTAGAACTTTGGAGCTCAATCAAGTATCCACAAAGAAAAAATAGAACATAGAAGATAATGCTTGGGTTTGTTTACATTTTAGAGATCATCTCATTGCCGTTGGATTTATTGAATATTTCATTTAAAAAGACAATGATTGGCCGGTTCGTATGAAGCCTCCTTTACGTAATAATGTAAGGCCCATTTTTCCTCTATCACTATATGTGAAGGGTGTTGATTTACATATTTTCATTAACACCCATTTATTTATATTTATTTAATATTCTTTGATTGGTGGTATTTGGTTTATCTTAGAATAACTTTTGAGATAGTTTACTTGAGGTGTTATCAACCTAGGTTTACAAAAGTGCAAGGGGCATTAACCCTCCGTTTTGTTTACTTTGCATGAGGGATTAATATTTATTTTTGTTTAGTTGAAATAAGTGTTAACCTATGATGTCAAGAAAGAGAAAGGTAAAAAAAGGAGAGTTAACACCAATTCCATTTTAAGACTCGTGTAAACTCAAGTTTTGCCAAACCCATGTTTTCTTTCCAAAACACAGGTTTTGGATGGTGGTGTTAACCCATGAAGTAAATGAAGGTTAACCCCCGTTTATTGGGGTTAACCCTCCAAGTAAATTAGGCCTTGGGGACTTTTCTATACATGTCACTATAAACCTTCGGAATTATGGGCTTGTCGTTGTGTGTCCAGTATTTACTTAAATGCCACCTAAAACGTTATGCCAATTACGCGATTGCCATTTCATTAATTAATGCCATAAAAATTGCAAGAAATTTAAAAATAAGAGCAATTTATTCTGTTACCCTTGAGTTTCTCTTTTCCTCCTTCCTCTCCTCCCTTACCTCCCTCCTCCTCACCTCCTACCTACTCTTCTCTACCTCTTGTCTGCTACCTTGATGTTTATTTGCTACTCTCATGCCAGCACCCTCTGCCCCATCTCCTCCTATTGCCTCCCTTTTCCCTCTTCTTCCTCCTACCCCACCATTATACATCACCACCTCCTCCAACATCGTCATTGCCTCCACCCATGTCCTTGGCAGATATGCCCTGTGCTACTTTGGGATTTCCCACCATCTTCCAATCACAAACTAAAGGATTCACTTAATTACAACAACAAAATGGACTCTGTGAAACTAGACATGCCCATTTAATAGGTTTTTGTCTTGATAAAGTAAGCGAAAAACTATACTAAGCACCAGGCTGTACACAAAAAGGTGTAACAACACAAAGCATCAGTTGATCTCCACATTTACAGTTGTGCTCATGATATAAACTCCTAGTCATATTTTTGAGAAAAAAAAGAAGAAAAAAGATATTACACCCTTGCATCGAGAATCTCAGAACTAAGGGCACACACGGGTTGGGGGTGAGATCCAACCATAATTGCTTAGGGAGATAGAACAATAAGTTCCTAGGTAAAGCAAGAGATAAAAGTGGACGTTTCCTCCTCCATGACTTGTGGCCACTTTGGATCAAGAAGTGCCTACTGATGCGAGGTAGGAACATGCATGGTAGATAAGGTGCTGCACAACTGTCTGTGAGAAGGTCCAAGACATGCCATAGAGACATGCTTAGAGATAGAATGCTTGGGGTAGCTACATGGGACCTTTCTCACAATAATAGATAGATCTAGATCAACAAATATTGGTTGCTCCACATCTTGCGATGCCATAGGATCAATGACACAATCATCCACCTATTGGGTACCTAAACCATCACTAGCCACCATATTGTCAGTGCATAAAGAAATTGTGCTCTCTTGAGGGTGGATTGGTGTTGGCACTGAGGGAATAGTACGATGTCTATACATGATCGGTGGATCTCGAAACCTGATAGGTTCAGATACAGGGATACTCTCCAAGGGAGTAGCAGGATAGGCCCAATACCAAAACCCTCATGAGCACATCTCGCAACAATAGAAAAGGTACAAACTCATGAAAAGTCATATCGATGCTAACATGGTGATGTTGATGGATAGAGTCGTAACAATGATATCCTTTTTGAGTCCCAAAATATCCTAGAAAGACATTTCACCAATCTAGGGGCAAGTTTATCATATCCAGGACTGGACAGGTGGACAAAGGCTACATGCCCAAACACACAGGGTTAAATGAGAAATAGTTCCCCATTGGGATACAAAAGCTGCAAAGGAATTTGTTTATGTGTGGCAGAGGAGGGCACATGATTAATGAGATAGCAAGCAGTTAAAACTGCATCACCTCAATAAACAAGAGCCACATTGTTAATTTGTTGCGGGTCAATAATGTCTTAGCAACATTCAGGAGATGATGATGTTTGCATTGTGTAACTCTATTTTATTGAGAAGTATGCGGACGAGTAGTCTGATGTACGATGCCTTGGGACTTGAAAATCAAATATAAAACTCCAAATCATTATAAGAATGAACAACTTTAATAGTGTCACCAAACTAAGTCCTTATTTCTAAAACAAAGTCTTTAATGATTTGACCAACACCTTCAAAAGAAAGGCCCATGACAATTTAGAAAAATCATAAACAAGAACAAAGTAATCTTGGTGCCCTATCTTGTAAGGAAAGTGACTAGGACCCCACACATCCATATGAACCAACTCAAATGAAGAATACGACCCAAGACTTTGATTAGAAAGGTAGGTACTCCGATGATGCTTCTCAAGTTGACATACATCACAATTGATGATTACAGTAGGAGAGATCTGCGGAATGACCCAATGTAGCTTGTTAAGGGACAGGTGACCCAAATGAAGATCCATTGAAAGGAAGACCTAATAGTAGAGGTAACGACACCAAGACTCACAATAGCCTACAAAGGTTGAGACAGATGGTATGCTCGCTCTCTTTATAGTCACCACCAATTGTCCTCCTCATTAGGATATCTTGAAATGTACAAGTAACAACATCAAAGATGACTCGACAATTTAATTCTTTAGTAATTCTACTAATAGAAAGTAAATTAATAGGAAAATTTGGAACAAATAAAACATTTGTTAGTCACATGTTAGGGGTAACAACCACCTCCTCCTGACCAGTAATGGGAGAATGCCCCTCGTTTGCCACCTGAATTGTGTGCCAAGGGGGTTCTAAGCGAAGGTGACGAAAGTGACAGTCTCCACATAAATGACGAGATGCTTCAGAACCCATTAGCCAATCTGAATCACATAAATCATCAGTCTGTGCGGAGAGTGTAATTTGTATACCTAACAAGGTGGCTAGGGCAACAATGATAAAAGTAGTAGGAGCTTAGGAAGTCGCATGAGCAAGCTGGGAAGAGGCTGTAAAGCTCATCATAGTCAAATCGAGGTATATGGACAATATCTCTAGGTGGTTCTGTTGTAGTAACCCCTTGGTTGGTAGAGGGTGGTCATCCATGCTTGGTCTAGTAGGTACTCTCGATATGATTAGGCTTCCTTTAATAGGTGCAAGATGGGCATCCTCTACCCTGAGCACTATGCCCTCTCCCCTCAGGTAGAGGACGCACCACATCCACCTTCGTAGCTGGCAGCCAAGGTAGAGATGTCTAGGAAGTAGGCTCCTCAACGGTGAGGGAAACAAAAATTCAACTCATCCTATTATATGATTCCTCAAGGAAGCTTCACTTGAGGAGTTAGTGCAATTATTTTCTTTCAAGCCATCTTTTTAGCAAATAACTTTTGTGTCCTTATTCTATATGTTAATTGAATTTTGTTCACCTGAGGGATACACATTTTAATTGATATCATAGTAAATACATGATAGAGTAATTTACAAAAAGATCCCCAACTATGATAAGCCGATCACAAAGGTGGCCGATCCTTAAAATGTTCTCAGTGGTACCTGAAGTTTATTTAATAGGTGTTAATCCTTACGATACATTTTCAACAAACTAACCTAATCCTCTCCTTTTTTCTGTCCTACCTCCTCTGTATGCTTCTTCACCATGAAGTTCCCCTTCCCACAGCCCTAGCTCTTCCTCCTTTGTCTCTAAACCACAAGACCCATCTCCTTCCGTCTAAACTCTCCAGCCCTGACTGCCACATTGTTGTCTCCTGCCTCAACCACCTCAAACTTCTTTCTCGTATCCACTTCCATGATGCCCTTCTTCCTCCTCTCCTCTCAACTGTTTCTCCTCAATCCCCTTCAATTTTGCTTTCTTTCTCCACCTGATTTTTCCTGTCTCCTCATTCCAACACCCACCAAAGACTCTGCCACCACACCCCTCTTCCACCTCCCTCCTCGTGGGATTTCCACAGTTGCAATTTGTTTTCCACTGTAGCATTTTAGATCATTTTGTTTTAAATCCTCCTTTTGCATCTTTGAGCCACTTGTCATGTCTGTTCCAAGACAGTCTCCAATTCTTTCACCTAGCCTTCTCCAACCAGAAGAAATGACTGGGGAATGAATCTAAATAAGCTTCTTTCTTCCTACATACTGTCCCCTCTAATGTAACCTCCCTTCCCTTTCTTCCTCATTCTTGTCATATTAAAGAACAGAAATCTAACTATTTTGTGTGATGAAAAAGCTCGGTTTACCTTGGTATGTTTTTCTGAAGAGGGGAAGGATGGTTATTGATGTTGATGACAGTCCACTTCATTACTTCATCCAAAAAATAAAGGCTTATGTAAAGTGTGTCCAAAAATCAAACATAGCCTCCCTAACAGTATTCTCCATCCACACACTCACCCCGAAAGACAACCCCCTTCCTTGTTAGCCAAATGGACCACAGGCCAGCAGCCAAAACAGACCTGATTTATAAAGAATAAGACGAAAAGGGAAGTAATCTCCACAAAAATTTAGCCCCACATCTTGAAAGCATCAAAGATGATTAATAAACATATATAGTCATTGATAAGATTATGAAAAGATACCTTTGGCCAGATTGAGATAGCATCTCCTTGATAGAAGAAAATTTTGGTGCCCAATCAGCTGCAAAACAAAAGTACATATAGCACCCAGTGCGTATCAAAGAAACCAAAGCAAGATAGGCCAGTCATTGTGCTTAAATCAACTTTCATAACTTCATACTGGAGTGTGTAATGAGCCCCCATTTTCTCTTAAGATATTTGAGATTTCCGTTTCTTTTGAGACCAAGTGGGTCCATACACAGCCAAGTTTGTTCTTCCAAACCGTCTGTCAGCAATCTGCAGAATTTTTAAGCCACAAATGGTAAAAGTTCCATTTGGCTGGTAGGTGTTAAGCATAAAAACTATCCCATCAATGATACCATATGTACAAACAATTCTGTTTCTTTGCTTAAAAAAACAAAATGATTGATCCAATGTCACAATGTAAGCACAATAATATAGTTCAAGGTGAAAAAGCTTTTTAGCCATATGTATATATGTTTATATATTTCTTTTCAGGGCTTTTAGTCTTTTCTCCATGTTTTTTACCCAGTGCTAGTTGTTCTTGTGGAAATCCAGTACCTTATGATAAAGAGCACAGGATTTTGTTACCCAAATAACCCAGACCTAAGTGAACTTGGAGGAATCCAGATATGGTGCACATATCTTTTTTGAAAGGGATTTTTTTTTTAGACAGTGATATAGTGCACATATCTGACCACCATGAAAGGTAGAGCACAAGATTTATCACTGTTCGTAAAAGCATCATGCCAAAATAACCAGCTGGGAAAAGATGGAGGCACTTGATCTTAAGCAAAGTGCCTAGCAATCCTGTCAAGGAAATGGGAAATAGCTCCTACATGGCTCAAAGTGATAGGTGAGAAAAAGGTGATATCCTGATTGATTAGAGGCAACGAGTTTTTTTTTTTTTTTAAAGAATTGGGTATGTTTAATTAACTCATCTAGCAGTATCAATTCTCGCAAAGCACATATGATAACACTATTTACAATAATAACAATGCCTTTCACATACTAAGTGGGGTCGGCTACGTGAATTCTTTGCCTCGGATTTATTTTGAGCCATTTCTAGGTTTTAATTAAAGTATTTAGAATCATACATGATAGTTTCCTTCCAGCATTTATTTGGCCTTCCTCGTTCCCTTCAAGAGGTTCAACATTCGTCTCCTCACACCTCCTAATTGGGGCATTAATTGGCCTTCTTCCCAAATGATAATATACATTATTTTAGTGATATATATATATATATATATATATATATATATATATATATATATATATATTAGGCCTATCTAGAGAGCACAGTGCTAAAAAATCCCAAAATAAACACTACGTATAAGCCATTGGATTTTAATCTAGTGGATGGAATAAATACCACCAACCAACCAATCGTGATATTGTAATGATGCGAACAAAGCAGACCTTACCAGAAAAAACTGCCATTCGTAATTTCATAAAAAGTTGCAACCGATTAAAACAATTAGTATTAATAAACACTAAAAATAGAATGTGAATATAACTGTTTGCATAATAAAAATCACGTATAACAAGCAAAACAATAATAAAAAAATTGTAATGTCATGGTATTCGATTTGTAATAAGATTTGAATATGGTTGTAACAAATAAGCTTTATAGTTGTAATAGACCAAACGAATATTGTAACAAATGCATAATTAAGTTGTAACATCGTCATACTAAATAAAGTTGTAATATAACTGGAGCTAAGTAATAAAATGTACGCCGTAGAGGATTCTAATCAAATTAAATGATTTAATATATACAAATGACATAACGTATACAAAGAACACCAACAAAATATTGTAGTAGCTTTGATGAACCATTGTAATATAAGTTTATTTTATTTATAACCAAATAACTTCAACGATGTAATAGGATGAATGTAAGTTGTAATGAATATATGCACGAGTTGTAATACAAATATATATGCTGTTTGGTGGTTCAATGTAAGCGATCTTGGAGGTTGTAATACATATTGTGGTAATACATCAAACATGAAATGACATAACACGTCAAACATGAAATGATGTAACATACATCTGAAAATTGTAATATAAATTATACAACAGTTGTAACGCATATATGTATGTTGTTTAGTGGTTTTATATAAGTAGACTTCGAAGCTGTAATACAGTTTAGGATAATACAACAAACATCAAACGTCGTAATATACATCCGAGAATTGTAATACAAATTAAACGACGATTGTAATGCAAATATATGAGTTGTTTAGTGGTTCAACATAAGCAAAATGCGAGGTTGTAATATATATTAGTAACGTATGATAATGAATGTCATACTATAATATGTCGAAAACTTTTTCGTTACGGTTATGCACCATATCTTTAATATCCTTTTATATTTTATTAATGATAAACAACTATTTACCATGTTTGATATGGTGGTTTCGTTCACATTATCAAAACCACTAACATGCCATGCGAGCGGTTTCATCAGCCGTAACATTAATCCAATAGCCACTATTTAGTGCTCAAATGACTATTTATGAGCACAGTACTCTCTGGATACTTTTCATATATATATATATATATATATATATATATATATATATATATATTTGCATTCCAACGTGTCCTTTCCCACAATTTCAAATTTTTATCATTCGCACAATTTTCAAATATCAAAATAAGAAATTCAACACATGCATGCATACATACATGCATGAACACCCACATGCGCAAGCGCACACCCATACAATCACGCATGTGTGCATGCACACGTGCATAAATGCTTACATACATACATGCACACATGCATGTACATATACATACACACAAGTATTAACAGTAAGTTATCATGTATAAACAAAATAATAAGTTATATACATATTACAAAATAGCAAGTTTTTCAAAAAGAAAAAATAACAGTAGTAAGTTATAACAGCTTTGACGCGAGGGGCAACACAGTTGATCAAAACACAATGAAATGCATTGCCTGATTGAAGCCTCTTGCCTTGGACCAGTTCCAGGCGGCCACCTTGATTCTCACCTTGCCTGATTACTTCCTCATCACGGGCAATTGCCTCAACAACACTGGTGCCTAGGGATCATTCTTTCAACTAGAAGGCCCAGGAAGGGGGATCAATGACATTTATGGCCATTGGACAGCCAGTCTTTCATGAATAAATAGATCTCCTCCTTGACCCATATGATACAATTATACACTTATCCACAAGATATCTAAGAATAGGATGGAGTAAATAAGTATGGAATTTCCTAAATCTAATGGAAATGATTTGGAGATATTCCTTGTACTTGGCATCATGAATGCAACATTTTCAATAGATATGCACATGCCTTCCTCAAGGTCACTCTGGAACTAGACACAATCAAGTTAAGTGTAATTTGCAGGCCCACCACAAGACCTTAGATGTGTTGGTAACAGCTTTAACGAATGAGGAGCTCTGATCTAGTCCCTCATTAGCACAGGTCACAGGTCACTCCACATCAGGTTGGTAATTGCCAAACTGTTTTGAAAGAAAAGAATCAATAGACTAACAATTGGATACATAACTAGCATGCACACTGATTAATGCCAAGCAAGTCAACTGTTTTTTCTTCAAGTCCAAGCAAGTTAAATGATCTAGTCAGGTTACTGGGATGTTGTTGGATGATCAGCAATAAAGCACACGCAATTATGAAATGACCGTGAGGTGCCTAAAGTAGCAAGCAAAACAACCCAAATCTCCACAAGAAAATTGAATATGGCAGTTAACTACAGTGAGAACACACCATGACCAGGGCCTGAGGCAGGGAGATCAGGTATGTTCATGGTTACCAATGAAGATAAGAGACAACACAAAGTTATGAAAAAACTCCCAGTGGGATTGATCAATGAGATTAATCACTTGTAAGGCTTGGATTAGGAAACCAGGATGGTCCTGCGTCATGCTAGTAGGGTACTAAAAAAAGCATGAAGATAAATTCGCACAATATGGTCAACACAGTTGACTTGGCAGGGGAATGTAACACCATGAGAGCTCTGAAAACTATTTAGCCACGAGTTATATACTTATTGTACAGTATATAGAAACACATACAAGTAATATGGATTTCATGCAAGATCAATCATATAGCCTGTGCATACATCATCTTTCCCTAAAAGAGTGATGACAACAATGTGTAGCAAAGATATAATGTGCAGCCCACTTCGAAACTGGTAATTGTTCAATGAATTGTCCATAAGTACAGGGATGGATAGCAATTTAATGTGCTTAAATGCTAAAAATTTATCTATGAGCAAAATATTTTCCCAAAGGTTATGATACAAAGAGGATATCTGAGATGGAAGGAATAAGAACCTTTATAAGACCTTTGCACGAATCAGACAATGTCAATTTCAGAGGATATTCCACAAGCTGCAATATAAGCTATAGTAATAAGAAACCATATTCGTTACTGTCAATAAAAAATCCGCATCAAACCTTGTTGTGCACTCACTATGAAAGTATCTTCCCCAACTAATGGCAATTTTTCAAGCTGACCCATCAAAACAGTGTAATCCACTGCAGTGTAAGGAGGTGTAACACTTATATAATCAAAGGCCAAATCCCCCACCCCTGCAAGTCATTATATGAATAAATTTTGCATAATGGCATAATTTATAGAAAAATTCAGATAGGATGAGAATTGAGATATGAAACAACATTAGTAAGCCTCTACGACCAAATTCACAAGTGCCACTTTCAACTTCAACAACTAGATCCCCCAAATGGGTCGTATAACCGATTAGCATGTAGTTTGGTTTTAGTTCTAAATAAGAACCCATTCAAGTCGATGAATTGGAAGAACAGGAGGTAGTAGAAGATAATACTCCCAAGCCTAGAAGAAATTCTAGATTTGTCAAAACTTGTGTCATATAAGAATCACATCGAAGAGTCTGTGGTTGATCGGCCTTTTGAAGATTTTATGAAGGATAAAGATTCAAAAAGATGAATGCTGGCAATGAAGACAGAACTTGACTCCATGTACACCAACATAGCATGGACTCTTGTGGATGTTCTAGATACTATTAGACAACATAGATGCAAATATATTTTCACAAAAAAGGATGCAAAAAAAGAGGTCCAAATGGAAACGTATAAACCTTCATGGCAAGAGTTGTAGCCAAGGCTCGGTCAAATAGAAGGGTGTTTTTTTGAAAGGGAATCGGATGGCTAACGAGGGTTTTTAGAGGGTATCAATAATAAAGAAACATTCTACCTGATGGTTATACTAAAGTTTACCAAATGTTATTGGAAATTGCTGCATAACTTGATTGTGAAATTTGGGGGATGTATATTATATATTAAGATAACTTTTCTTAGTGGATATCTTGAGAAAAATATCCACATGGAACAACCCAAAGGTTTCATTCCTTGTGGTAAGAAGAGAAAATTATACGAGCAAAAGAATTCTTGTATGGCCTTGAACAAGCATCTAAAAGCTGAAACATTAAATTTAAAATCCTACTGAGAGTTGTGCATACAAAAAACACCATTACATTTCTAGTGTCATGTTGTATGTCAATAACATCTTACTCATTTGGAAAGCTACAAGGATCTGGAATGTGTTAAAGCTTAATTGTCCAAACTGTTGAGAGGAAATGCCTTATACATGGTAAGAGGGTATCACTTTTATCCCTACAAGGTAGAATCAACAAGGTCTTGGAAAAGATCAAAATGGATAACTCCGAGAAAAACTCCAAGGAAGATTTTCCATCCTATCACCATGGAATCACTCTTTTGAAGATGTCACCTCAACTAGCTGAGGAGAAGGGGGGACTAGATGTCTATGCACATCAGCCAAGAGGAATTTGATGTATTCCGTGTTGTGCATCATACCTGATATATGTCATGCAGCTGAGATGGTAAGTTGTTACCCATTTAATCCAGGAAGAGAACGCTAGATCATAGTGAGGTAGATGATGAAATATCTAAGAATAACCCGATGAGACCAAATCCCATCTGGCTTCCACGATGTGTCAACACCCTCAAAATCAAAATCAATGATGCAATAATTTTATATAAAGAAAATGTTTTTAGCCAACCAAAAAATGAAACAAGAACTCATACAAATCAAAATGCTAAAAAGGATCCATGGTATCTGCAAGTCTCCACAAGTAAGACAGAAACATTGTTGTCAATTGGCATAATTGATCTATGATTGTCCAACTTCTGGGAAAGGGAGAGTAACCAACTAGTTAAATGCTTTAAACTGTAAATCTATCGAAGGCTTTCTAAGTAGGTTGGAAACTTTCCTCTTCCATAGTCCTCCCACAGAGAGAAAGGACACACTCAATGGTGCCAACTTAGTTATTGCACCACTATAAAAAAGAGAGAGAGAAGGTCTTCTTTGTGGTAATGCCATTTTGCAAAGTGGAAATGGGCTTTGATGTGAAGTAGAGAGGTTTTCTGTGATGTTAGTTACTCTTGTAAATATTAGTGACATTAGTTATGAGTTCATAAAAACTGCAAAAAAGGACGAATGTATTTGAGTCATCTATCTATTAATATTAATATCCACCTGCAACGAAAGAAGTAATAGCCACTATTTTATTTGGGCTAGAAATAGAATATGTATATTTATAAAAATGCGTTGGGGATTTTGACCAATAAAATCAGAGGGATTTTAAATTCCATTTAAATGAGATTCTGTTGTCCCCTTTATTTAAAAGTCCATTTTTTGCAATATAGGGAATTGAAAACTTGACATGCTGATGGAAGGGGCATGTGTATCAGAAAAGCTAGAAATTTTGTACACCTCTTGCTTTTTTTTAGATTATTCAAATTTCCAGAGTTACAAAATTTTTGACTGCAGCTCCTGTATTTCATAGGGCCTTATGACATGCATGCACTATGTATAATGCATAAGACTGGTCATTATACTAAGACCGCTGTTATGGAACAATGATTCTGCAAAAGAAGCTTCTTCATCACCTCCATTCTGAGTTTTCCATTTTGTGAGCTTGTCAACACATCAACAGTGAAAGCTCTCTCCCATTGTTAGAGGATGCAATATTCTAACGTCAGTGATATTTCTCCATCCTCCCCCCAATCTATAGTCCATACAATTGCGAGGTTAGATTAACTCATGCCATCTGTTCATTGTCAATGATATCACAATGTAAAAGATTAAGGGTTGTGCATTGACAGTTAAAAATAAAAGCCCAAGTTCGTTGTTTATAGTATCCTTTTAGACATAATGCAACGTCCAAGACTACCAAAGGCTTGAGGTTAGCAACTTTGCAGATTTTTAGTGCAAGTTAAAGCAAATGATTGAATTCAATGATAACCATAGTGGTTTCTTCTTAAAAGTTATACCCTACTTGCTATATCTGACAGTTGAATATTGTAATATTTACATTTGATTTAACATAAGCCACCAATTTTCAGAGTTCCATTGTAAGCTTTGCTATAAAAAACCACGTACCTTGCAATCGCTCTGCCTGTTTGAAGTAGTTTTCAACACTTGTTGTATGTATAACTGAAGCATCAAAGAAACCAGTGCATTCTAAATTTGGTTTCAAAACATCAGATACAACCCCAGGATCCATCTCAACAAAGTGTGCCTAAAAACAGGGAAGAAAAAATGATCCTTATAACACATAAAAGAAGACTACAAAGGAAGAAGTATCTTTCAAAGAAATTTATTATTAAAAGAAAGTTATTGTGTTGTATTCAACAATAATTGTATCCACTATTCCATTTCAAAAAAAAAAAAAATTGTATCAAGTATTTTGCTTGAACAGTATAACTATAACCATAACCATAACTCCACAAGTACCAGAGATGTTCAATCTACCATTTTGAATCTAAATGGACTTTAAATTTCTTAAAGAAACCATTTCTGAAGTCCTAATTCTCAAATTTTCCTAACAAGTTAGGCATAGTTGATATCTTTTACCTCAAGAAAGAGTGATTATGTACAAGCATAGTTATCTTAGAAGTTGCGCGTGAAAGTAGTTTTGATGGTTTCCTGAGGAGAATTTGAATGGCCAATTGACTACAACAATGTTCCTATTTCTTCACGAACACTGGATAAGTTAAATGTAAACAATATTCATGTCAAGATATGTATCTTAACAATAACATTGTTGTTGAGTTGTAAGGGGTATTTGTCTTTTTCCTTATTTTGAGAGGGTACTTATGTAATTAACTCAGTCCTCTTTATATAAAAGAGGGTTAGGATTTCTAATCGAAGACTAATGAAATCATTTGCTTCAACATGATATCAGAGCAACGGTCTTAGGCCGGTGCTCCGATATTCCATCGAAAAAAACCACCAAAATATGATTGGATCACCCAAGAGGGGGTGATTTCATGGGAGAACACAAAGATCTCTCTCCTAACGCCGGCCTGTTGATGGCCAGATCTCTGCCGCCGCTGGCCGCCAGATTTGCAGCCTCTGCAGATGGCCAGCACCGCCAGATCTGGAGCCTCTCCAGCTGGTCAACACCTCCACTCGCCCTCTGTAGCCTCTGCAGAAGATCTGTGCCGCCAGATCTACAAATTTGCAGATAGCCTTCCGCAGGTTGCCACCTCTGCCAGATTTGCAGATACCCTTCCACAGGTTGCCACCTCCGCCAGATCTGCAGATATGAGCCTTCCGCAAAAGGCTGTGCTAGATCTGGAGCCTTCCGCCAGATCTACACCCAGCTGGAGCCTTCCCAGCAGGTTGCTGCCTCCATCTTCCGCAGAAGGCTGCACCAAATCTGGAGCCTTCCGGCAGATCTGCACCTGGCTGGAGCCTTCCCAGCGGGTTGTCGCCTCTGCTGGCCAATTTGTTGCCAGTCAGCGCACCGGTCAGCGCCTCCTCTGTTCCTCCTGCAGTCGTGGTCAGTGGATGTTCTCCATCCAGTGGGTGTGCCGCCACTGATGGGTGGTGGTGCAGCCCATGGAGGGCAAGATTGATGTGGACAGATGCTATCTTGTGTGTGCTAAAGCCCATCTCACACATTGCAAAGGTGGTGATGAGCCTTCTCTGGCCACCAATGAAGAAGAAATCTCTTTCAAGCATGCTGAGTCTTCTCTCATGCCAAGAAGATGAGTTTGATATGATAGAAACTTGCATGTGCAGTCCAAGAGGTTGAAAAAAAGCGAAGATACAGAGGTCCATGGGTGCTAGATTCAGAAGCTTCTGTACATCTCACCGGAGACCGAGATCGTCTGAAGAACCCAGTGATTCCATGTGGATTGCAAGAGGTGTGGGTGGTCAATGGGAAGACCTCTCCTGTGACTGCGGTTGAGTGTGTAGATGCTAAGTTCAAGATGAAGATGGAAGAGGTATATTACGCCCCTCAATTCCCTATGAATCTCTTGTCGGTGAGCAAGATTTGTAGAGATCTTGGATGTCGTGTTATTTTTTATGAGAAGTATTATTACTTCCAAGATTGAAATAGAGATGAGATTATTGGAAGTGACATAAAGAGAGATGGTCTCTACTATTTGGATGAGCGCACATTGTTTGCTAAGGTAGTGTCTTTCTCGTGATCCTCTGCTTTGGCACAGGAGACTTGAGCATCCTTATGTGAGTAAGATGCACTAAATATATCCAGAGTTACCAGACTCCTTGGCTCTGGACTGTGAATATTATCACTTGGGAAAGCATCACAGGAGTAGTTATCCTGGGAGAGTATTAAGTATTGAGTTGTAAGGGGGTATTTATCTTTTTCTTTATCTTGAGGGGGTACTTATGTAATTAACCTAATCTTCTTTATATAAAGAGGGTTAGGATTTCTAGTTGAAGACTAATGAAATCATTTGCTTCAACAATTGTTATTCCTAATTATCTTACTACTGTCTTTTTCTTTTTTCAAACGGTAAAATGAAAGCTACTCAAGATAACAAGAATGGATGTCTTCTTTTGTAGTCAAGAAAATTGTGTTTTTTTCATATTCAAACATAAAAAGGACTACTTTTCTTTTTTATTTTCAGATTTCAGTTTTTTATTTCTATTCAATCGATTGATCGGTTGCACGTGACCCTCCCACATTTTCTTACGACTCCTAACAAGTTTTTCTCAAAGAGAAATTATTCCCTTTTTGTTTTCACAAATCTTAGGTAATCAAGTGATGGTGAGAAAACAAGATATAAAAAATTAAAACAAAATAACTGTACTTTTTCTTCGATATTGCTGGATAAAGATTGATCAGAATATTGGATACAAAAAAAAACTCCAAGTAACGAGTACAAAATAGCATTTATAAGGTGCAGAAAAGCACCTCAGTACACCCACGGCTTAGGGCTTCAATTCCAACAGATCCAGTACCGCTGTAAAGGTCTAACCATCGGCCCGGTCTCAAAGAAGAAGGAGAGCCACTAGCAGCCTAAATAGTTCAGACTTCAGAGTCAAATTCAAGATAACACTTACCGCAGAGCTAAATTCAATTTCAAGAAAGGGTTCTATGGAAGACTTTTGGGAGGAACAGATCCGAATAAGCTAATCAAGTTGAACAAAATCATTCCAAGGATACAAAATAAAAAACTAGCAACTCATCCAGTTTTACCTATGCACGTTCAATTGTATAAACTTGCAGTTGCAACAGAAACAACCTGACAATATAATAAGTTGGGATGCCTAGAGGAAAGTTTAGGAAGGATTTAGTAACATAATCATGCAAGGTTTACAATAAAAATGGAATAACTTAAGGTCAGAAGTTCCTCAATCTCAAATTCACAGTTTCGATAGTGCTGCATTTATAAGAACGTTAAACTCTATGATTTCATAATAGCAGTTAATCTTCCTCAAACTTAATCTAGACTATCAGCTCATTATCTTTTATAAGATTTTCATTAAATAATTTAAATTGTAAGTGTTTCTTGGAGAAGTTCCGTAAATTATATGCAACAAGATTTCGGGGTTGCTACTAGGCATACTCATCAAAGTCAGAAAGCAATTCCTCAACAGCCGAAGCACAGAGCTTGTGCTTGAGTGAACATGAAGGTGTTATCTTCAAGTAACGAAAGCTGCTTCAATTCCTGATTCAGATGGCCAAGAGAAATATGGTAACTTGCTATCTGAAAGCAACATATTCAAAACCACTAAATGCACTAAAAGTTGGCTATGAATATATTGTTCTCTCCCTGACATCAAACCCCAAATATAATCCACGATCCTCTTTAAGGAGGGCATGGATATATCAATATATGAAGCATTAATAAGGCAGTCTAGCAGTGCATCAAAAATCACGAATACAATATACAAACTTTGCCCGCAGAAGATGAGATATTGAAACTCCTTAAAAAAAAGCCCTTGAAGCTCAACAACGAAAGAATGACATGGAAAATATTTTAGAAACTATAATTACGCATGGACCAAGAATCTATATAAAAAGGCAGCACACTGCACCCAACTCCTGCTATATGCAGATTCCAAGGAAGGGCTAGATCACTTTGGTTCTATACTATGCAACCTTACTCTGCTTTTTTACAAGAGACTGTTTCCACAACTGGGCCCATGACCTTCAGATCAGAAAATGAAAACTTTTACTACCGTGCCAAGGTTCTCCCTCACCAAAAAGATATATAGCCATGATTTTTAGGTGATAAGTACTCAGCAAATATGTCTCATACCACATAAATCTCATATCCCACCTAGCTATTCTTCATTCCTACATAGGGGGTTTTTTGACTTCAAGGCAACTCTACCCATTATGTCCTCACTGACTTACTCACCCTGGTGATGCCACCTAACTAGATTAATTTTTATTTATATGCCTTCCATATAATGTTGTTCTTACAAATATTACCCTCATCCATGGATCCCAAGTAGCATCTTTGTTTGAGTCACCATGATTACCATGGCACTCAATTGTTGCACTGCTGATAGCATCATGTTATCGCACAACCATATTTACACATTCTTCATGGGTTTTGTCACTGCTTCTTACACATCAAACACCATTCATTTTGCACATCACTACTGCATTACAGATTGAATTCTCAGGTTGGAAATATATCTAGCACAATCAGTTCCCGTGTTTGTCTCCATCAATTACAAACTTCTCTAGATTTAGGCCATCAAAACATCCAATCGCCTTCATGCCATCACCCATTCTCTCCATCATCCTCAAGATAAGGAGATAGACATACATCTTGAAGTAGCCTACACTATTATTGATTACATGATCAGACACACATCTAAATTTAAATAGTCAACTCACATGTGGAAAATGCAGGACGAGATTGGCACTAAACTAGATAATTTCCACCAAGCCCTAATCAAACACCATCCTTAAATATTCACATGACAAGAAAAAAAAAGTACCGCTCCATGCCAACCAACAAACAGAAAAGAAGGAATCGACATCTAAAGCTCCCACAGATATCACTAAAATTCATGTAGGCATATTGTCAATCCATTTGCTGACAATTCTTGCATCAAATATAAGATATTATTTGCATAACCAGTAAGTCCACTTTGTTTTCTACCTAGAACTAAGCTAAGGCAGTTGAGATAGCCTGATATTTCCTTAAATATTATTGTCAGTAATGTGGAATGATAGCTGATTCTACAGTCTTAAAGATAATAGTATAAGAAAGGGAATCATTTCTCTTATCTTTCAAACCGTCCCAGACTTCTCTCTACATGTTCTAAACATGTCACAACTCACTTTGCATTGATGCCATTACTATACAACTAAAACATAGGGTTAGCCTCGATCATTGATGTGCTTTTATCAGGAGTAATGACAAAGCTTATGGCTGAGAATAACCACAATGGGAGTATTTATGGAGGGCTGCATTACATGGAGCAAAAGATTAGCACAATACTGAGGAATGGCAGGGAGGACTGTGATAAACATGAAGTATTTATGTTGCACAAAAGTCTAAGGCATTTTACCTTAACGACTTCACATATCGATGATTGAGAAATCCCAGAGTACCGCTGTGTACCCATTGTTTCTCCAGTCTACAATTGCAAAACACCGTAGATCCCAGAACATTCCCTTCATTTCAAAAGCTTCAGGTCTCTGTAGTTGCTTCATTCTGATGTGTAAAGTCCCCCAAGCTAAGGCCATCCATAGAAACCTTTTGTTCCTCATTGATGATTTGATAGAAGCACAGTGATTTGCTTGAGAGAATCTTAAGGTGGGAACCTCACGAGTTATCAACTTCCTCCAGATATGTTCACCTCCATTTCTGGATGAAAGTTTTTTTACTTTAAAATTTTCGGATTTCAGAGTGTCCAAGCATCGAGCTCGAATGCTTAAAACTATTTGAGTTTTTTCTTCTTCTGAAAAACGAGTACCTCCATCGCAACATGAATTCTCCTTGATGCTAAGCTATTTTCATTCACCTAGTATTAAAAAAAACACACACACACACAAGATTCATTTCCACTCTAAATTCCATATTACCTGAATGATACTGAATGAAGCACCTTTCACAACCTCCATCATAGGACGAACATCCATTCCTGCAGGTGAGAGCAGCTTCTTCCTTTGAGCTTTCCCTGACAAAACCTACACAACCAAGCAAACCACAAACAAAACCTCAACCATCAAAGCCCAATCACTTCCCCAAACAACAAAACCCACATCACGCCTCCCACTCAACTCTCTCAGCCACATTACAAAACCACTCTTAATACGTAGAACACGAAACATACACAACAAGGAAAAAAAGAAAAAAAAAACAACAGCCCCCACCCTCTACCTTGAGCAGCCTGTGCGTGGTTCGAGGCAGCTTCGGCTCCGATCTCCTCCCCTTCTCCTCTTCCCTCTTTCCCTTTCTCCTTCCCTGCAAAACAAACACATTCAAAAGCAAGCACATGGCCAATTCTCCAAACACCATTTGCTGGACCCCACTACGCTAAACCGCGCAGCTAAAAGACGCTCGCGGCTCATCCGTTTCAACGGCTTGACAGTTTTGGCCGCTAAATTTGTTGTTTGTTTGAGCAAAGCGATTGAATAACTACGCTCGAGCCGCAACTGCTGTGACGGACAACAAAACCCGGGGCGAACTCAAATGCTCAGACAAGAAACATATTAGCCAATCGTTTTAGCTCGAATGCTCAAACAAAACGTATATATTACTCATACGTACGGACCCGTCGAGGGGGTGGGAGGCCGAAGTCGGCGGGGTCGAGGCCGTGGTGCTCGAGGGCCTCGCGCTTCTGCTCCTCCGCGGCGGCTCCTGCAGGGAGGGGAGGGAGGAGGAGGAGAGGGGTGAGGGGATGGAAGGGGAGGGGAGGGGAGGGTGAGCTTACCGGCAGCGGAGGTGGAGCACGTGATGGGGAGGCGGAGGAGGGAAGGGCGAGAGCGGCGGAGGGGGTGGAGGGAACGGAAAGGGGAGCGGGAAGTGGAGGGGATTGGGAGGGGAAGAGAGGCCATGGGAAAATGGGATGGGAGGGGAGCTTCACCAGTGGAGAGTCGATATTGAGAGACCCCTGATGAGGAAGAGAGTTGTGGCAAGAAGCTGGGTGGGATGATTCGATTCTGGGGAATTTTACGTTAATGTTCCCCAAAAAGGATTATTTTTATAAAATTGTTAATTACATCTGTACTATGAAAAAGTATCCCCGTTGGTCATAATGCCTTTCCGATAGTCTTTTTTTTTATAGATAGGTTAATCATAGTTAACTTAAATAGAAATAGGTTATGTGTCCATCCTTGTGTTTCTATTGAATGAATGGGGGAATTTGTTAATAGTGAGAGACAATGATGATACAAGAGTCCACTATTTTTACCTTCATTAATCACCTCCTTCGCGTTCACTGTTCTCCCACTCCCAGACAAAACCCTAATTGTCCCCTTTCTCCTCCATCAATGCCCTAATCACCTCAATGAGGGCCTTAATCTCCTAATCCTATTACTAATGGACCCTATCGCCCTAATAAAAACCCTAATCAAAGACTTAGTTTGAACCCCACGTTAACCCTAACTCTACTCCACCTTCATAATCACCTCACCTTTGAAGGCACCCATCAGCAGAGCAAGAAAAGGGACATAAAGGAGATAAGTCTTCTTCAAAGTGGTATGAAAGTTCATGTTCTTCATTTTTTTTTATGACCATGCATGTCATGCATTGTAACCGCTAAGTCCATGCCTACGTTGACGCAAGGGAATGGTTTAATGGTGAGCTTGGCACTGTTACTGTATGCATGAGGTGGTGGAGAGGATGGAAAGAAACCAAAGACTTAACAGGCAATAAGTAACAGATGACATGTGCTGGTATAATTTAATAGAGGACATGACAAAGTTGGTAGAGTGGGATACAAAGGAAGTGTTGCACTTGAGGTATAAGGGCCCAAGTCTAGAGCTAATAGGTATGTGGTTGCATTACAATATTGCATAATTTTTTTGCTTATTTTCCACTATCTTTTAGGTATTTTTTAGATTTTTATTTTACATTTTTTAGAAATCTCATTTCTTAATTTTTAATGTAGGTGAGAGAAAATGTGAGAAAAACATATCAAATATTAGTTTTATATAAAAGAGCACGAGACGAAAAGGTTGATTGCGAATACGGAATTTGAAAAAGATGCTTGTGCAAGATGGTGCAAAAGAAACAAAGATTAGACGAACAAGATGCTTGAGCCTATCAGATAGCTCAGCTGGTGAGCTGGCTCATATAACTTAAGTGGGAACAACAGGTCTCCAATTTGAGTCTCGGCTAACCTAAGGGATTGGTTTGCGGGCTATTTATCGCCCCTACCCTAAATCAACGTCCTTATCAAAAGAAACAAAGATTAAAGAGGAAGAGAAAATGAGAAGAGAGAAATAAATAAAAAATACGAGAAATGTCATTTCCATTCTTACATTAATCACATTTCTAATGGAATTGGAACTTTCCTTAACTTTGGAAATTTACCGAAAATCGGGTGACGATTTTTAGCATGATTTCCAATTATTTTAGGATTATGGGGTCTACAAATATCCCCCTTGGAAAACACACATTTCATTATTCTATTCTTCTCCTCTTTCCCCCTGCCTCTTTCTTAAGCACAAAGAACCTCCAGTGAAATCCCGCCTCTCTGGCGTCGTAGCCATCTTCCACCATCATCCTTATGTCAACACTACCATGTTGAGATCCTCTCCTTGCTCCTTCTCTTTCTCCTCCTCGCTCTAGTTGTAATCTTTACATTATTTTGATTAATAAAATTTTATTTCAAATTTTATTTCTTGAAATGCGTGAATGTCAAATTTTTGAAAAATTTTGTGTTAGTTTACGTATAGTAGATTTAGTTCGTTGTCAAACTTGGTGCATAGATTCTCTACAAGAAAAAAGATAAAATTTATTTTCATTTCAATCCTTAAATTGTTGTAATCTAGTCCCTCATAGTTGTTTAAAATTTTATTGCATGGACTATATTTCGAATTTGGTTGTGATTTTTGATAGGATTCTTAGTTAGTTTCCATTTTTCCTAAATTTTGTTAGAATTTTGATATCTGTATGAAATTATTTCTTAGTATTTTTGCATTTTAAACCTTATTTTGCAATCTACCCTTGATTTTTAGGTCTAGCTTCTAGTCTTCCTTAAAAAATTTAAAAAAAATCTAAAAGTTACTCAAAAATAAAAATAGTTTAGTTTCGTAATAAATGATTTGGATAATTTTGCCTCCATGAGGACGGCTTGGATTCCTACTATACTTATCTCTATTTGTTTTGAGAGTTCAGTAATTTTATAAAAAATGATACTTTCTTATCACCTTGTGAATCTCACTACCAGTTTTTGGCACTGTTATTCGGGAGGCGACGAATCTAGATTTCTTTTTACTACATTTCATGCATTTAGTTAGATTTTTTTATTCCTTTCCAAGGTTAATGACTCATCTGCCTCGGTTTTGATTTATGCATTTTGTAGGCAAAGACCTTGGGCCCATTCAAATTGACCTAATAGTTAAGTTGAGTCATCTCATCTTGTAATTACTTTAGGTTAGCTTTCTTCCAAAAAAAAAACAAAAAAGCAAATAATAAAAATAAATAAAAAATCTCACCCTTAAACCTACATTCTATTAAAAGATAGTGTTACTAGGACATTCATTCTAGGGTTCATCTCCTTTATAGTATTCTAATATTTTACGATTAATTTTCCTGAAATTGAGCACACATTTGCATTGAAATTTAAGTAAAAGAAGAGATATCACCAATAATAACATTGCTTCAAGAAAAAACAAAAAAGCAAATAATAAAAATAAATAAAAAATCTCACCCTTAAACCTACATTCTATTAAAAGATATTATGTTACTAGGATATTCATTTTAGGGTTCATCTCCTTTATAGCATTCTAATATTTTGTTATTAATTTTCCTGAAATTGAGCACACATTTGCATTGAACTTTAAGTAAAAGAAGAGATATCACTAACAATAACATTGCTTGATACTCTAAAAGAGGCAAGGGAAACCTTAAAACACATCCAATAAAGGATAAACTTTAAAAGATAAGAATTTTGAAATTAAAGGCCTTGTTTGCTTGGTTATTGCATTTGCATATCGAATTTATCTTTATAAAGGATGAATTTTAAAAGACAAGAATTTTGAAATTAAAGGCCTTGTTTGCTTGATTATTGCATTTGCATATCCAATTTATCTTTTAAGGGCATAACCTCCAAAATGCCTCACATTCCAAGCATTTGCATTTTCTTACGCCCTAAAATTGAGTAGATGTTGGTCCCAAGGTTGAATAATGTTTAGTCTTAAGGGTGCAATTTTGGCTTAGTCTAAGTGGTCTACCTTGATTCTTAAGGTTAAATCTAGCGTCTAGGCTACGGATGCCATAGTTAAACAACTTAAGAGGGCAAAAGGTTACTCAATTAGCGAAAACTTTGGAAATGTTCCTTCTTCCTTACCTGTATTCAACCTGGCTAGATTGACTTTAAGAAAAGAGGTGAAATTACTTGTAAGCCTTGTCATGCCTTTTGAAGCTTTTAGATCCCATCGGATTGAACCTTTTAAGGCTAGATTGGAGTGCTTGGTGATGTAGTTAGGGCTCATTTTGTCTCTTTTGTATCTCCTCTCATCTTTATATTTTTCCAACACAAATGGACTTCAACTCTTATCCTCCAACACACACATAACTTCAAAGTGATCGTAACTTTAATCCCAACATGAATCAATGTTATCAATCCTCATATTGGGATAATCCTACTGCAAGCTAGCTGAGGAAGTGAATTTGATTATGAATCTAGATTTTAGTGTAAAAATCAAACTTCATACTCTCTTAATAATGACTTTTAATAGGTCATCATACTCAAATGAATACTTTAGTATATCCTACAATTAAGAGGAATATCCTGAGTATGACTCCCTCCAAGAGATTTCGGCTCTTGATACCCCATCCACAATCCTGCCCTGATTCCACACCAAAGGGTTTCTGGCCAATGACGTAACACCCAGTCCAAATACTTACCGTCTCATTTGTGGTTCCGCTTATAGAAGGTAACTAGCAATAACTCATCTCTTTCATAAAGATAAAAACACAAATGGCGTAGCAAAGCCAAAGTCCTCAAATCCTTTGCCGTTTGAGTGACCACAATACCTATCAAGAGCTGTTGGTATAATTTTTGTTTTTATTTTAAAGGGTAGATATGATGTTTAATCCCATGATCTAGATGTCAATAGGAAGGCTCTAACACCTTGATGGTGTTGGCAGATATTTTGGACAAGCCGTAATCTTCAAAAAGTTTCTCTGAGAACCAGTGGATTGCATCTTAGATCAACACCATCCACAGATGTAATTTTATATTTTCTATAAGATCACATGCATAATTTACTTGTTACACCATGTAAAGGGATTTCATCAGCTTACGAACCCAATCACCCTAATCTTTCGAGAACGATCGGTTGTTAAACCATGACATTTGAATAGGCTATCTAATCAGAAACATACCACTTAACAGCACGTACTGCACAATGAGAAGAATCATGCATAAAAGTTTCCAAGATAATACTTATATCTCTAATCCACTGACAATATACATAAAGGGAAAATCCAATTGCATTTTCTTTCACGTATAAAGATCTTCTCAACCCTCAAATTCGTACAGAACGTCATCATTTCCCATCATAATTGATCTTCAACTTTCCTCCTATAAATGTGAGGCAAAATTAGAGGCTACCTACAGTATTTGTACTCGTTTCTCCTTAGCCAACTGCTTATACACATGCCACCCAAATGGGTACATACATCCATCATCGACTGGGTACAAACATCGTGACTATCGTGCAGAATAGAAAAACCAATATGGCACAAAAGGCAGCTCATTAGACAACCCCGGACGACCAAAAAATCAACTCTACCATCTACATAAAGAATAAGTCAAGATTTTGATGCCTTGGGCTTTGTTCTCATACTAGCTCTACGAACCACGTCCCATGGCTTCTGTGGTGCAAACACACCCTGTTGTGATGCAAAGAACGACTCGTAGCCAGGTGAGTCAAATGCAAAGCCTGTGTGCTTTGAGGTTTCTCTGGGTAGCTGAATAATTGCATAGCTCCGAGCCTCCTCTGGCGTCAGGTAGTTACCAATCTCTAATAACTCGTTCCTCCTCATCCCTTCCACTTCGTCCTTGTGGATCTCCTGGACAATTTGGTAGTCATATGGGAAAAACCATCTTTGAATCCTGCAAAGAGCCAGAGGGGACTTCTTAAATCTCACAAGCACATTCCATGAAACAATGTAATTTCCTAAGTGAATGTATTGACTTCCAATTAATGCAAACTGATCTAGCTATCATGGATAGTTCAAGAACAGATCAAAAGTCTCTAACAGAATACATTTATTCAGGTTACCATTTCAGATAGTTAGGCCTCTCTCTTACTAGCAGTCCGCCTATTTGAAAAAGGCAAAAAGAGTTTCTGGGGATTCATTAAATGTGTAATGTTTGTTTGGAAAGTGCTCTCTACACATGGTAAACGAATCCCGAAAGAGGTCTCACATACACATTCCATATGAGTACTGTAGTTTAGTCTGTATGATACAAGTTTAACTCACCCATTGTACACGAAGTCACCAAACAGTGCTGCTATCGGGACAAGTATGAGCGTAAGGTAGAAGTAGAATGTGCTCATCAATACATAAATAGTGAAGAATATGTTTTCCTGCAAAAACAGCATACGAGGGTAAGCTGCCATGGGTTGCAAAAGAGAACATATAAACGATATATTTTGATACTTACCTGTCTGTCGCGGGGAGTCATAACCCCAGAGTAAATGAAGATGAAAATAAACCAAGCCAAGACACTCCCTCCAACACTCAAATAATGCCACCTTGTGATTGAATTGCACAGCATAAGAAGCCGCAAGTTGACAGTCAAGACAACACAAGTGAAAGCCATTGTGCTGACATCCCAGAGCCCAAATATCTTCCCAGATGAATTGTGACCATAGCTACTGGCTGTAGTCGTGAAATAATAAAGGATAAGTGACTGGTATATGGAAGAGAGAGCCCATATAGCTACAACTCTCCACTTGAAGAACACATTTCTTATTCCCACTCTATAAAGCTCCGGATACCTTTTTGAGAGTGAAGCACTGACATCCTGAAATGGGGCAAACGACAACAAATAGCCTGAATCGTGAAAAAAGGAAAAGACAATAACAGATCACAGGGAAAAAAAAATAAAAAACAGAAAACAAAAGCAAAAAGGATAATAGCTAGATAACATCTGGATTATGCAACAAGTGCCGCTTTTAGAACAAATGAAGCAATTGTTTATTCTATGAAGTCCTAGGTACCTTTATACTGGAAAAATAACACTACACACACTCAAACAAATAAACAAATACTACGAAGACTCAAACCAACCCATACAACTCAACACTCCCTCAAGCTGGAGTATAAGCATTTAGCATGCTCAGCTTGGAACATAAAACCTCTAGCCGCTTCTTGGAGAGTACTTTAGTGAAGATATATGCAATCCGGTCCTTAGTGTCAATGTAGGGTATGGAGATCTTAATTGCAATGGTATCTCTAATGAAGTGGTGATCCACTTTAATGTGCTTAGTTGGCTCATGAAATGTAGGGTTATTTGCAATGAATGTGGCTGCCTTATTGTCGTAGTACATAGGAATAGGTTTTGAAGTGTGGATACCAAAATCTTGCAGAATAGATTGTACCCATAATGACTCGCAGGTAGTGTACGCCATGGCTCTATATTTTGATTCAGCACTCGATTTGGAGACCACCACTTGCTTTTTGCTCCTTCAAGTGACATGTGCCCCAGCATAGTCGACGTTAAGAGTAACCACAGATGTCAAGATGACCATGGTTCTGGAAGTGGAGCCCCTTCCCAAGGGTATGCTTCAAGTACCTTAACACCTGACAGACTCCATCCCAGTGGACCACCTTGAGTGTTTGCATAAACTGACTCAGTCATCTCACAGCAAAGGCGACGTCAAGTCTCATAACTGTCAGGTATAACAGCTTGCCAACCATGGCACGATATCTGGTCACATCCTACAACAAAGGACTATCCGTATCTGTAAGAGGTAATGAAGGATCCATAGGCACATCGCTAGTTTGCACGCAAGCATACTAGCTTCCTTCAACATGTCTAGCATATATTTCTGCTGAGACAGGACAAGTCTTCCTTCAACTTACTGTACCTCTATCTAAGAAAATAGTTAATAGGGCCCAGATCTTTAGCAATGAACGGTGAATGTAGCAAGGCTTTGGTGTTCTCTATGCGTTCTCTGTCACTGCCAGTCAATAGAATGTTGTCCATATAAACAATCAAAATCATTGATCCTGTCTCTCTCTGCAACGTTAATGTGAACATTGAGTGGTCAGCAGGAGACTTAGTGAAGCCATGCTCCTATACAACTATGCTAAATCTCTCAAACCACGCCCTTAGACTCTATTTAAGGCCATAGATGGCCTTCTTTAGCCTACAAACCTTCTGACACTCCCCCTAACTGATGAAGCCTGAAGGTTGTTGCATATAAACCTCCTCCTCTAGGTCTTCATAAAGGAACACATTTTTGATGTTCAACTAATTGAGCGATCCACCTTTGGTTGGTGTCCACATAAAGCATGATTCTGATAGAGTTAAGCTGTGCCACAGAGAGGTCTTAAAGTAGTCTACCCCAAAGGCCTATATATAATCTTTGGCAACAAGGAGGGATTTGTAGTGCTCCACAGTACCATCAAGATGACATTTCAGGATGAACACCCACTTACACCCTACAACTGTAGCACCTAGGGGTCGGTCCACTAGTTCCCATGTTCCATAAGACTGCAAGACGACCATTTCTTCTTCCATAGCAAGTGTCCAAGAAGGATCCTGGAATGCGTCTCTATGATCTCGCGGAACTTGGTGACTATCAACTGCTAAAAAAAGACATCCTGCTGCAAGCAAATGGTCAAGTGACATAAATTGAGAAACATAATATCTAGCATAAGATCGTTAAGCCTTCTGCTCGGCTATGAGAAGGTCTAGATCTGTGCTGTTAGCAGCAAAAGGTACCTGGTCTTCAAACAAGACATTGACGGTTGCAGAGGATTGAGCAGAGATGGTAGACAACAGCTTATACACTTGAGGTGTATCCACAAACCTACGCTGAAAATGTCGAGAAAAGGTACCTGTAACATCTAGATGTCTAGGAAAGACAACAAGATGAGGTAGGTCTACCTGAGGTAAAGGAGGCTTAAAGGGCTCTGGTGGCTTATATGGCATAGGGAGAGGCACTTGTTGTAGTATGACATGAGTGGAGGTCTCCCCCTTTTTGGGATAGCAGGGGATCTCCTAAAAAAATGTGACATACATAGAGACATAAAAGCACCGTGTTATAGGATTGTAACATTAGAGTCCTTTCTGTGTCTTAGAATACCCAAAAAAGATATATTTGATCGACTGAGGGGATCTTATCCCTCTTGAACAAGTGAACAAAGCACACACAACTAAACACTGCAAAAGTGATAGGAAATAGATCTCTACCAGGAAACAACAATGAGTGGGGTGCTTTACTACCCAAAACAGAACACTCGGTTCACCAAAAAGGTAGCAGTCAAAACCACATCAACTTGAAAGGAAGAAGGGACATTCATTTGAAACAAAATAGTACGGGCAACATCCAAAAGATGACGGAGCATGCATTTAGTCACCTCATTCTGTTGGAAGGTATGAATATAAGAGGTCTGATGAATGACCCCCATAGACTGGAAAGACGACATTCACGAATTTAAGATCGTTATCACTCCTAAAGTTTTTGACAACAAAAAATTGAGTCTTTATTTTTTGAATAAAATTTTGAATAAGAACAAGAACCTCAGACTTTTCTTTCATCACAAAACCCAGGTCATTTTGGTACAATCATCAACCAACAAAAGAAAGTATCAAAAGTCTCAACATTATGGACCCTATATAGGCCCCACACATCAACATGAACCAAACCAAAAATAAATTCAATGTGCTTATTTTGGAACGAAAAGGATGACCGGTGGTGCTTGCCTTGTTGAGTTGTATTGAGGGGCTTATTTGTTCTTGTCTTTCTGTTGGGGTGTGTTATGTTATTTACCCATGTACCTTTCTATATAAAGGTATTAGGTGTCTCTGAATAAGACTAAACCATTCATTTTTCCTATTATGGTATTAAAGCAACGATCTTAGACTTTGGTCTGGTGTCCCACCAACCCTAGCCCTCCCACACATCCACCAAAACCCTAGATCTACCTCTTCTAGCACTGCCACCCATCTCCAGCAGCCCTCCACCCACAGTGTTGCCACCAACAACATCTTATCTGCCTTTAGCCTAGCCGCAAGCGCTGCTCAAGCCCTAGTAGCGTCGATTGCGACCTCTCCACCCTTTAGCGCCGCCACTACGACCCTTTCTCCCTTCTGCTTCGCCGCCTGTGCTTGGAAGACATTTGCGTCACCACCTGAGCCTGTGGTTGTGCTTTGGGGGCCTCTCTTGGCTTTCAGTGGCACTACTGCCGCCCAATAGCTTCTCTCAAGAGTGGGAGATTCTAACTTTCATTGATAGGTGTTTTTACCTCTTAATAATCTGAAGTGCTACTGTTCAAATCTATTTTGGTGCTTCGTAAGATGTATATGACCTGATTTCTGTCTTCTACAGCATCAAGGGTGCTATCCAACAGACCGGGTCCATATGGCGAAGACAAAGGATTTTGTTAGCAACTCGATGGGGAAAACATCCACCACGAGCGCATCCCGACACATCTAGGGGACCTCTATTAAGTTGGACAGATCCAATTTTTTCATTGGTCTACTTCCTTGTTTTGTTGGATAGCATCAAAAGAAATACATTCTGATTGAAGATGAACCCGCTGTGAAGTCAATCGATTGGGAAGCAAACGGTGATTGGGTGGCCATGTCTTCTGAATAGTATGACTCAGACAATTGCAAAACATGTCATGGCTTATGCTTCCACAAAGAAGATGTAGTAAATGTTACATGAAATACACTCCCACAAGAGTAACATCATATAGTTGTATCGTGTAGTGGAAGACATACATATACTTTCGAAGGGCTCTATGGCATTGGCTGAATATTATGGCATAATGAAGAATTTGTGGGATGAGCAGGATGTATACTAGCCTATTTCTACTAATATAGCTGTTATAGCCAAGCAGCGAGAGGCCATCCATTCCATTCAGCTTCTATCTGGCCTTGGTCCTAAGTACAAAGCAGTCAAAAACCAATTTATGACAATGGATGAGATTCCCACTCCTACGCAGATTTATGCTCATCTATCGAGACTTAAGACCTCTGATCCTATTCCTAAATCTGATTCCTCTACCGTGGCCATTATGGGTTGTGGTTGTGGATAAAGCTCCCTTTTCTGTGAATATTATTACAAGAATGGGCATACTCTGGATCGTTGTTGGGTGAAACATGGATATCCACAAGGAATAAATCAACATGCTAACCAAGTCTCTACAGAGGACACTACTTAGGTGCATGATGATGATGGAAAAATCACAATATCCAGGCCAGAGTACGAGCGGTGTATTGCTTCTCAGGCCTCTACCTCAGCTGGAGCATCAATTCAAAAGCCTAGGTACACTAGCCAAGTCTATTAAATCCCAAACTCCTACTTGGATCACTAACTCAAGTGCTTCTTCGCATATTATTGGTGATACTAGATTGTTTTCCTCTCTACAATATCTGGCTACCCCATTTCAAGTTAAGGTAGCAAATGGTTGTTTATCGCTAGTTACTAGACTTGGGAACATTTCCCTATCTCCTACTCTGTCATTGTCTAACGTTATGCATGCCCTAAAGTTTGCTCTTAATTTGATGCTTATTAGTTAAATTATTAGGAGCCTACAATGCAAGGCAGTGTTTTATGACAAGTATGTTTTCTTGTAGGACCTTCAAATGATGAGGCTGATTGGTGGACTTGAGTAGAATGGCCTTTATTATCTCCACAGTCCACCACATTCTACTGCCGATGCTATTTGTGCCACTATTGCCCTTCAATGACACCTTTGTCTATGTCACCCTAGTCTACCTGTTCGTTGTCGTCAGTTTCCGAAGCTATCTTTTCCAAAGTCATTTCACTGTGAGGCATGCCAACTAGGCAAATACCATAGGTCATTTTTTCCTTTAGAGAATAAGCGTACTGAGTCTGTATTTAATTTTATTCATGCTGATGTGTGGGCCCATGCAAGGTCCAAAGTTTTAGAGGTTTTCGATATTTTTTTGTTCTTGTTGATGAGTGTACCAGGATGTCCTAGGTTTTTATGATAAAAGAGAAGCCCGAAGTTTTTGTCCTTATTCAAAATTTTGTTCAAGAAATAAAGACTCGATTTTCCATTGTTATAAAATTTTTTTGGAGTGATAATGGTTTAGAATTTGTGAATGCTTGACTTACTCAACTTTTTCAGTCTCTTGGAATTATTCACCATACATTCTATGTTCACACCTCTCAATAAAATGGGGTGGCTAAATGCAAACTTCGTCATTTGTTGGATGTTGCTCATAGAATTATGTTTTAGATGAATGCTCCTTCTTCCTTTTGGGCTGATGTAGTTTTAACTCCACATTTCTAGTGATCATGTTTCTTCATCTATGTTGGGTGGTAAATCTCCACATTCTATTTTGTTCCCTGGCAAAAACTTATTTTTCATCACTCTTATTTTCTTTGGTTGTGTGTCTTTTCCATCTATTCAATGTGGATAAAATCTCTTACCCGTCTGTCGAGTGCATCTTTTTGGGTTATTTTAGAATCCAGAAAGGATACAGGTGCTATGATCCTAAATCACGACGCTTCTATGTTTCGGCACGCCACTTTCTTTAAGCAGATACCATACTACCAAAAGAAGGGGGAGCCTTCCACACATCTCATCTCAGGAAGTTCATCTACCCATGCCTTCGGAACCACCATAGCCCTCTAAGCCTCCTACACAGAAGGTAGACCTACCTGATCTTGATGCTTTCCTACGTCATCTTGATGTTTCTAGATACTTTTCCTAAGCACTTTCAGTGCAGGTCTGTGGATGCTCCTCAGGTAGACTAGTCCTTGTCTACCATTCCTACTTAGCCCTTGCCAGCCGCTGATGACTCGTCTGAGGACCAGGTACTTTCTACTTCTGAAAGCATTGCCCCGGACCTTCCCATAGCACTACGGAAGGCTTAGTAGTCCTGTGCTAAGTATTTTGTTTCGCATTTTGTCTTTTGACAGCTTGCTTGTAGCAGGACGATAACTTTCTTTAGCTATTGATAGTCATTAGGTACCACGAGACCATTGGGAGGCGTTCCAAGATGCTTCTTGGACCCTAGCTATGGAAGAGGAAATGACTGCATTACGGTCTTGTGGAACTTGGGATATGGTTGACCTACCCCTAGGAGCTATAATTGTGGGGTGTAGGTGGGTGCTCACCCTTAAATGTCGACCTACTGGTACTGTGGAGAGATATAAAGCCTACCTTGTTACTAAGGGCTATACATAGACATTTGAAGTCGATTGCTTGGAGACATTTACCACAGTGGCTCAGCTCAACTTTGTCAAAATTTTACTGTCAATGGCTGTTAACAAAAGCTAGATTGTTCACCAGCTAGATATAAAGAATACTTTTCTTTATGGAGATTTAGAGGAGGAAGTATACATGCAGCAACCACCGGGATTTATAAGTGAGGGGGAGTAAGAGTGTCATAAGATATGCAGGCTAAAGAAGGCCATTTATGGCCTGAAATAGAGTCCAAGAGCATAATTTGAAAGATCTAGCAAGGTTGTACGGGAACACGACATTGCTAGGTCTTTTGCAGATCACTCTGTTTTTACATTACATGGGGAGGTAGGTTCTGTTATTCTTTTTATTTATGTTGATATATTTTTGACTGGTAATGATAGGAAAGGCATAGAAAATACTAAGACACTACTACAGTCGCAATTTGTAACTAAGGATCTAGGCTCTATCAACTATTTCCTTGGTATTAAAGTACAACAGATAGGAGGACTTGTGCTATCTCAGCACATGCTCTTGATATGCTAAGAGAGTATGTTGGGTTGCAAACAAACATATGTGTCAATTGATGCCTCGTTGCCTTTCACAGATGATGATAGTCCCTTGTTACATGATGTGACTAGATATCAAGCCATGGTTGGCAAACTATTATATCTCACAATTACTCAACCTAACATTACTTTTGCAATTGGGAGATTGAGTCAATTTATGTAGATACCTAGAGAAGTCCACTGGGATGAAGTTTGTCAAGTTCTTATATACTTGAAGGGTGCCCCTAGGAAAGGGCTTCATTTCTAGAATCATGGACACGTAGATGTATGTGGCCATTTAGATGATGACTATGCGGGAGCACATAAGGATAGGAGACCCACTATAGGATACTGTACCTATGTGGGGGGCAATCTAGTTACATGGCGAAGTAAAAAGCAGTGGTTTCGAGCTCAAGTGACGAATCAAAATATAGAGCTATAACTCAAACTACTTGTGAATTATTATGGGTTCGATCCATTCTACAGGATTTTGACGTCCGTGTCTCAGACCCAATTCCTATGTATTGTGACAATAAAGTTGCCACATTTATTGCCAGTAATCTTGTTTTTCACGAGCGGACTATATTGAACTTGACTGTCATTTCATCAGAGAGACCATTGTAAATGAGATCTACACATCCTACATTTGTACCGAAGATCAAATTGCAGACATTTTCACAAAAGCACTATCCAGAAAACAATTTGAGATACTATGTTTCAAGCTGAGCATACTTGATGCTTATGCTCCAGCTTGAGGGGGAGGGTTGAGTTGTATTGAGGGGTTTATGCGTTTTTGTTTCTTTCTAAAGGGGTGTGTTTTGTTATTTACCCATTACATCTCTATATAAAGGTATTGGGTGTCTCTGAATAAGACTAAACCATTCATTTTTCCTATCATGCCCACTTGACAAGTCTCACAACAAAAAGAATCTGGAAATGACAAATCTAAAAACTGACGACACAGCACAGGTGGACTAGGGTGGCCAAAACGAAGGTGCCACTGAAGAGCAGTAGTGGCACACACTGCAGTAGCAGATGAAAGAGGTGGAATGTGGAGGTAATATAGGTCATTCTACTTAAGTCCATTAATTTACCTCATCGTCTGGAGGTCTTACAAGAAGAAATATCGGTCATGAAAAACAACTCAACACCGAAGATTTTTGGTAATTTGAATGGACATCAAGCAAATTTCAGAGCATGCATAACATTAGACAGGGGCAAAGTAGGGGATAGGAAAATATATCCAAGTCCTGTAACCAGTGACAAGCCCCCATCTACTACCTTCTAGGAAAAGGTAGCAAGATCCTAAAGGGAAGAAAACAGACCAGCATCACCAGTGATGTGAAAAGAAGCACCTGAATCTGCAATCCAGGCTGGAGCATAAGACCTAACAGACATTGCAAAGGTACCTGTGAACTGCTGAATAGATGTCCCAGCCGAGGTGGAGGCTTGGCATGCAATAAAGCTCTCTACTCTGCCTTTGAAATAGTAATATGGTTGTCATCCTCATGTGCCCAAGTGATATCCTCTATAGAAATCTGGTAAGCACGTGGAACCATTCCTTAAGGATGGTCATGCTTCACCCATCAACGATCATCAGTATGGTTATTCCTGTGATAATACTCAAAGAAAAGGATGCTCCATTCATGCTCACGACCACCACGTCTGCGGCCACCTAGACTTCCAGGAGCACGACTCCTATGACCACAACCTATGGAAGCCATGGCAAAGGAATCTGACATAGGTACAGGATCAGAGGCCTCCAATCTTGACAGACAAGCATAGATTTGGGCTTTTGTCGGGACCTCATCCATCATCATAAACTAGTCTTTGAACGGTTGTACTCAAGGCTAAGGCCAGATAGTAGTTGAATGGATCGAATCACCTCCCATTATTTTGATATGACTGCAACATCAGAAGATATAGGCTGATGCATGTCCTGTTCATCTCATAAATTCTTTATCGTGCCATAGTACTCAACTAGGGGCATGGAGTCCTTTCTGACCATGCATAGCTCCTCCACAACCTGTAGAGACGAGTGATGTTGCTTTTGTAGGAGTGTATTTCATGTAACACCTACTACATCTTTGCTGAAGCATATCTCATGACCTGCTTTGTAATTATTTGGGTCATTCTATTCAAGAGGCACGTGGCTACCCAATCATTATCTACCTTTCAATTTGCAGACTTCACAGTAGGCTCATCTTGGGTGAGGATATATTTTTTGCAATGAGAGCAAACGAACCAAGAAAAAGACGTAGACCATGGTAAGAAGTTGGATCTGTCCAACTTTATAAAAGTTGCCTGCATGTATGGGGAAGCACTCGTGATGGATAATTTTCCCATTGAGTCACTTATGGAGTCCTTTTGGTCTAGCACGTTTACCTGATCCGTGGAATCAACCTCCAACTACATTGTAGTAGCAAAATCAAATCATGTGCTCCTTAAAGAAACACAAAACTAGTCTGAAAATAAGGTATTTCATACCATACTGGGCGTAGCTACACTTGCTAGGGCATAATAGAGCCCCAAACAGGGTAGCCTCTTCCCCCTAGGTAGTTGGTGACGAAGAGGGAGGAAGGAGGGTGATGTGCACCCATGCAGAACGAGTTTGCCTCCTATGCACACCTAAGGAGGCCTAAGTGCCAAAAAAGGAGACGAGAGAAGAAGAAAGCCGATGGTAGCGGTGCTAGGGGTCCTTTACAGTTCCCAAAGGTGATGCAGGAGGGAGGAGGACCCTCTGCAACAATGTTAGAGAGGAGATCAGGCAAGGTGGTGACGCTGGAGGCTCCCTTGAGGTCCTAGTAGCGACGTTGGAGAGGAGAGGGGCCGCTGGAGGTGGCGAGCCTTGTCGGAGAGGCTTCAGTGGGATAAGTGGCACTAGAGAAGAGGAAAGGGGTTTAGTGGAGGGTTGGAGGCTAGGGTTTGGTGAGGTATCTAGACACCGGTTTAAGACCACTACTCTGATACCATGTTATGACAAAATGAATCAACTGTTTATTCTATAAAGCCCTTGGTACCTTTATATAGAGAGATATAAAGGAAAAATAACACTACACACCTTCAAACAAATAAACAAATACTACGAAAACTCAAACCAACCAGCACAACTCAACAGCTACAATCTAGAAATGAAATAAAAAAAGGACATAGAGATGAAAGCATACCTTGTCAAACAATCCTACTATAATTACAGGCAAAGCTGTAAAAATAACATTGTATAGGGACTGGAACCAATCGTCATAGAACCTTTGGCCAGAAAAGCCAGTTTGAAAAGTGAACCAAAATTGAGTCAATGTAAAAGTAAGATTTTTGTAGAAAAAGTATAATACAACCTACAAGAAACAAAAAAATGCCATCAGAAGGCCAGAGGAAAATTAGGAAAGAAACTTAGAAATAAAGCATGCAAGTCTACCTTGCACAATCGTAGGTATGACCATCGTCCATGCACAAGAAGCAAATCACTGAGGAAGCGGAACTGAGCAATAGCAAAGTCACTGGCCATTACAGCCTGCATTCCTTCAAGTCCGCTTATGCCAACTCCAACATGAGCTGCTTGAATCATGCTGACATCATTTGCACCATCACCAATGCTTAATGTAATTTTTTTAGCTCCTTTCTTAACCAGACTAGTAACCTTGAAGAACAACACATACAAGGCAGTTTGAAATTCTTAGAACAAGAATGCTTGCTCATAGTTACTATGGTAAAATGCAGTAAATAGACTTTTGTGAAGCTTCAAAAACATTAGAATTATTTTTCAAAAAAAATTAAATCACAAAAAATCTAGCATTCCACAAGCAGAGACCCCAACTTGGCATAGCGAATTGACAATCGATATGCTCTAGGCACCAGCTAAAGAGAATACTATCCTGACCTAGAAAGGACTAACAAGTTTGTAAGTGCTTTAGAGATAATGATGCCATGTACAAAGATAATCTTATAGGAGAAAGACGCTGAAGCATAGCTTACACATCTGATATTGAAAGTTCCATCCAAAACAGGAGAAAAACATAACAAAGGGACAAGATAATTTATGTTGTTCAGAGACAGGCTTCTCGGAGAGGTTACAACCATGGGGTAAAAGACTCTGGAACTCTACTGAGATTCCATCATTCTTATCTATGAAGATAGGAAAATATTTGTAGGTGACTCCCAAGCATGAAACCTGTTCTAACAAATAAGATTTGGACATCCGACTCAAAATCTGAAAACAATTGTGGCCTTCTTCCACACTAAATGTCACTAACAAGGATTTTTCATTTCCATCAAGATCTATCCCAAGCCATTCCTGAAATAAGATCCAAACACGAAAAAATGATGTCTAAGGGTTTCCTTCCAAGCTACTGCTGTTTCCTTGGCTGCTCCTATAAGGCTCAACATCCAGCATGTGTCTCCTCCAGCTCAGGACATCAAAAGGCCTTCTAAACAAATCTCTATTATTTTTGTTGCATGCATACCTCTCCTGGTATAATCTTGTTTCAATCCAATCCTTTCTTATGTGTCAAATACTAACACAAGAATCGAAAGCAAGTAAATGTTTGGCTGGGTGAAGTGCAGGCACAACAAATCTTGGCAGCTGCTTTGCCAACGATGTCCATATAAGGGTTACTTCCAAGATGTAGGTCCTAAGGGTTTGAGGTATCATTGCCCATGCTCACCACCCTGCTTGGCAGGGTTGCTGGCTATTGGGCAGTATGTGAGCAGCAGGAACCAGCCTTCCAGAGTCACAGAACGCTTTCTTGAGTGATAGGGTTGTGGTCTTCCCTCCTTGCCAACCCCTGCAATCCTTTTTAACAAGCTAGATGGAAAAGGAATACAAGCCAAAAAATTGAGGCCAACCATATTGAGCGCTATAGCTCCTGCTCTGATGGGTGGCCCTTGCCCAAGGCATCACACAACCTTCATAACACCTGATAAAATTTCCATGTCTATCCCCCTTGTAGTGGCCAACTAGCCTCTTAGCCACTCATTCCTCCAGTGAACCTAACTAGCATTATACATCTCTTTCCACGTTAGTCTTGCGCCTCCACATAAAGGATGAAGTAATAGGATATTGTCTTAAATACACACAGATCTTCGCCAAGGTCCTTTTAATAGGTAGCCTTATTTCCACCATACTATTCAATTAAAAAGAACCCGTCAAAGCAAAGGCCATTGCAATCCATGAGAAGCACAACCACAAACTGAGCACCACCAAGCCCTTCATAATGAAATTGAATACTAGATATAAGAGGGTAAACTCCAGTTCAGCAAAACTAGTCTAATAGAATCACCTAGTCATACTTTGCATAAGTGCAGAAGGATCTTGCCACCTTTCATAAAAACCACACAAAGGCCCACCATGCTATAGAAAAGCTTTGCCAACATCAAAAGCACCCCATGTTGATGTTACTAGGTCAAGTGCTTTCGTCAGCCAAGTATCACATGCGAGCCCTCACAAACCTAGCCAGTTTTAGAGACGACTCCTCACAACTGTGATATCATAGCAAAATCAACATATGATTATAGGAGCATAGACCCAAACCCATTGTCTTTTGTTGTCCTAATAGACCATGCCTTCAACAATCTAATCAACATAGCTTATTTTGTTAACACAAGGTGGCTGCCTACTTCATCACAGATGTCATGTGCATTCTAAACCCCTACAGTGAACCATTGATCATCACCCTTACTATGGATGGCAAGGAAGCTTTGCTTGCTGGTAGACAAATGTAACATCCAAGATTAGTACCACATTTGAAACTCAAAAAACTGAGTAATGGGTTATATAGGATTGAGGATTACTGCATGGAGGGCTTAAGTCATTTCAGGTGGTTGATGTATGTCGATTAGGTCCATATTTAATTTCTCAATGTTAGTTTTTCTCAATTATGCCCTTATTTTACAAGGATGAGTGGTTAGCCTCTATGCTTGTGCCCATCATTGAATTACGCAACCATAAGATGTTGCCAAAACCCAAAAGAGGACATTCCATTGGCTCAATCGTTGATATCACTACCACTCTCGCTAGTATCTACCCACCCTGCCAGCCATAGCCACTGTCTTGTCACACCTTCCAAGCCAGACTTTCTTTCCTCCAGTAGCCTTGGTCTCATCTGCGGGGACTAGAAGGGAGGATTGTAGCTCCAATGGTTACAACTGGTCCTGGATAAGCACATGTTATTCTCACCTCAAAACATAAAATAAAAAGAGGAAAGCTATCAAGTAGGCCAAGGTAATACTAGAGTCAGAAGCTTCCAAGGACGAGCCGATATGGAGCTCCAAAAGTAAATTGCACAGAGCCTTCTCTTCAGCTCAACTCTTCACTTTAACCATGTTATATCTGCGAGCTTGACCAAAAATGTGTCGTTGACCTACTAACATTGCTTCGTGCTTACTTTGATGTCTTGAACATGATCGACCACAACCTCATCAGCATGGACTTCTCTACAACTTTTGAATTTTGATCCAACAACAAGGCCAGCTAAGTAGATCAAGTCCCTAGAGAAGCGGTAGACAGCCATACAGGTCCAGAAGCACCCCAATGCCAAGTTCATTGAAGAGCTTCTCTACTCCATGTGGCTATGAAACACTTGCATCATGAAACCCAATGGGAAGTGAAGAATGTTCATGGACTTCACTAACACGAACAAGACTTGTTTGGAGACCATTTCTTGCTATCCATAATCGATGCCTTGGACAACTCTAACCTTGGGTAAAGTTCTACATCCTTTGATGCCTCCTCCAAGTATCACCAGATTACTCCCTTCCTGGTGAGCAACTACACCTTCATCAGTAGATGTGGCCCGTATCAATACCATGCAAAACCATTTGGCCTCAAGAATGGAGACACTGCCTACCGACAAACCTGGCGAAACCACTTTCTGCTTGTGAGATTGTCGTTCTCCTCTCCTCTCCATTCTGTCCTCTTCTATCGACCCTCCCTGGCCTAACTCATCGAAGTCATTTCCTCAACCTTCATCATATGGGTGATAAAGATTTATATCCACATGACAACTTAATGCAAGATGTCTGGGAGAGACTACATGCAACCTGAAAGAAAAGCTCCAATAATCATAAGAATAGAACTCTAAAGAACTTCATAGGTGCCATATAACTTCTGCACAATCCTAAAGAGATAGATCATTTACATTATAGGCCACACCTATCTAATAACGGAAACATTAGATGATGGGCTACCCAACCCAATACCAAAGATTGTGCCTCGGAGTCCACAACCAGGCCTACAAAAGTGCACAATTTAAAAGACATCAAACAGCTACAATTAAAGATGCTATGGTGATATGGAGACGAAATTCACTGTTGACCACCATTCTGGATGGCTACTTCCCACCCCCACTTCTCCCTCTCTCCCTCCTGACTCCTCCCCTCCATCTTCTCCTACAGGTCCACCTCGACCTTCCCACACCCCCCCCCTCCCCCACCACCTCCTACCCCTAGAGCTCCCTCTCTCCCCCAATGTTGTCAATTGGCCCCTTTTGTATGTACACACACACACACACACACACACACCCCACTAGTTCTTTCATGATGGTGAACCGATAGGTAAGTTCACTAAGGAGGACCTCCAAGAGACAGCAGATCGGTGGTGGAATACTCTCACCTTATACGTCTTTGGCATAGATAGGCATTACCTCCCACATTTAGAGAATGTTTTTAGCTATCTTTCGGAACCAAAGGGAACAATGCAATTCTTATGAGAAAATCAGATCCCCTATGCCAAATTTTCCATCGTAGAGAACTGCGATAGAGTCCTTGACTGGGGTCGTTGGTTCTACAAGAAACATCCCATCATCCTTCGTAGGTGGGAAGACAACATGTCTTTTGAGAAGGAGTTGCTACAGGAGCTCCCCATCTGGGTATGCTTACTAAGGAGTATACGGTATGTGGGGGAGTAGTCGGGGAGTACTCGGTCGGGCATTTTATATATATATATATATATATATATAAGTAAACATATTCAAGTTCAAAGTTATAAAATAAGCTACAAACTACAAATAATATCAAATTCATTACAAATTTAATAATTAAATCAAGGTATAAACCATTACAAATACATTACCAACGGCAGAGTAACATAAACCAAGAATTAATATATGCTTGAATCAATTACATTACAATATATGCTTTCACGATAGAGGGTTTTTACTTGGTTGAAGAGGAGTCTCGGGTGAAAATAAATGATTTTAGGAGAGTGGTCAGGGGAGGGGGGTCGAGTGGGGTTTTATTTGACCCAAAAAAAATAATATACCTACATATCTATTTTTCCCTCTATGCAGAAATCGACCTACTACTTGGCTGACTACAACTACTCGAGCGAGTAGTCAATGTTGCCGACTATAGGCCCAAAATAGGGTTATTCAGTCAGTAGGGCACTGCATAGGATTACTCGGCCGATTACTATGTCGAGTAGGCCGATTTTTACAACACTAGTATGCTTCCCTGACCTCTAGTTCAAAACATTGGTTTGCCACCATGATTGGCAAGCTCACCAAGATGATGGGCTGCCCCTGTACATTGACACACCCATGGGTAAGCTCAAGTCATTCGACTCCATCTGTTGCTGCATCTCCATCTTAGTAGCCTAAGAGCTCATGGAGGAGGCTAAGGTGGAGATCTTTGGCGAGATGATCAAGTAGCGAATCATCTATGATTGGAAGCCTCCTTATTGTCCCTCTTGCTATTTTTAGGCACTTTGCACCTAAGTGCCTCGAGATATCTTGACTAGAAGAGACAGCACCATCGACCACGACCATCCTCGATGTTAACAATGGTCCATTCCCAAAGTAAGCTAAACCCCTATCTTGAGTTACTGCAGGCACATGATGCTTAAGCTTATTCAAGGGCATGAGATTTAAACTCTGGTGCATTGCATTCTAGCGTACCACCCAAGAACCCAAAGCGAGTCGCCACATCTGATGATACGGGGTTGGATACCTCGTATGCTATTAATCTCATGAGGGGCGATGAGAAGGCCAACCCATCCACCTCCAATGTGCACACCTCTGCATCCCATAAAGGCAAAAGTGGCTCCTTTTCCTACAATTTCACTGGTGGAGGCCCTATGAGCTCTGTGCTATTAGGGACCAAAGCCCAACTTTTCCCAATTTCCCTTCTACGTAAAAAGCTTGACCCCAAACATCTAGACCTCGACAAGAAGCATGACGAGGGGCATGGGGATGCACACACAAGCTCAAACTTGGGTCTCGACGTTGAGGGCACTAAGTAGGGCGTAGAGAATGATGCCTAGACTAAAGTCTGCTGCTAGAGGAAATGGTCCCAAGGGGGTTCAACCCTCCTCTGACCATTCAGGTCAGTGTACACCCCCTCCCCTTCCCATGTCAATTTGTATATGGAATGTAAGGGGGGCTAACAAGGCCACCAAAATCCAAACACTCTTTCATGCCCTTACACCACGCAAATCGGATTTTGTTGGCTTGGTGGAAACAACGATCAAGTTAGAAAAACTTACCCAACATTGGAAGCTTGTCCTTATTGGGTGGGACCTCATCATTAACAACACTACACTTAGCTGCATTTATGTGGTTTAGGACACCTTTATGTGGGGAGTTTCTATCCTTGCAACCTCCCCGTAGTGCCTCACCCTCTCATGTTGCAAGAAAGGACTCTCCCTTACAATCTCTGTAGTCTATGACTACAACCTCCTTACAGACCAATGTGCCCTCATGAGGACACTGATTGAAGAGTCAGCCAAGCTTATCTCTTCGCTGTGGACACTGATTGGGGATTTCAACGTTGTGTGGAATGGTTGAGAGAAGGCTAGGTGTGGGGGCCTCACCCCTTCTTTCCTCAAGGACTTCAACACGTGTAACATTTTAGTCATGGAGTAATTCCTCAATCGGGCCACAACATATCATGGCAAGACTGGATTGAGGCCTCATCAACTTAGCCTAGGCCAAGATCCTACTCACAGCCAAGCTATTCTACCATCCTTTGGAATGTAGTGACCACAAGTACATGCATGTCCAACTAGCTACTCTTCCTCTAAAGCCTCCACCGTTCTACTTCTTCAATTTCTAGCTACATCGGTTGGGCTATTTAGAGGTCGTCCAATCTATACATGGTGGCCTAGAAGCTAAAGGTAATTAAGATGACCCTTCATGCATAGGCCATGGGTGTAAGACTTGAGATATAGATCCCTGTGAAGACCCTTGAGTTGGTAGAAATCCATGCCAGATTTGCCACTGCCCCACTCAATCTGATCCTCTTCATGCGTGAAAAGAATTGCAAGGCCAAGTTGGAGTCGCCTCGAAGACGAGTTGCAATGAGAGGCCGCTCGTTACTTCTAAGAGCTCTACAACCAAACCCCCTAAGCAATCCCCACCTTCACTTCCTCTCCCATTTATCATCCTCTCAGGTGAAGATAGAGTGTGGCTTGATCACCCCTTCTCCCCCGATGAAATCAACGGAGCTATCAAAAGCATCAACCCTACTAAGGCTCCTGGGCCAATGGATTCACTTACCTGCTTTTTCTACCATCACTAGGAGCTTATTAAAGCAAACGTCTACATAACCATTCAATTCCTCGCATGGGGTGGTAGCATGGGGAAACATGTTAATTACACTTTCGTGGCACTTGTTCCCAAGGTGGACTCCCTAACCTCACTTGCAGTCTATCAACCTATCTTGTGCTGTAATGTTATTTATAAGCTCTTCTCATAGGTCCTCTTCAAGTGCATGAAGGGCATGTTGCCAAGTTCGATCTCTACTTATCAAACGACATTTATCCTTGGCCATTCCATCTTGGACTACACCCTACTAGCACGTAAGCCATTATCGGGCTTTAATTGAAAACGTGGTAGGAACAACACTTGCTTGAGGTTTGATCTTTGCGAAGCTTTTAACTCGTGCATTTGAGGGGGTTCAACGACTGATGGCTCTACTGAATCTCCCAATGTGTGGAGATCACCTCCTCCATCCTCATAAATGACCCCTTGAAGGGTTTCTTTCGCAACTCGTTGGGCCTTCGCCGAGGTGACCTGTTGAGACCCTACATATTCATTCTCACCATGTAGGTTTTCTTGGACCTTACAACTACGAAAGTGGCTTCTGGGGCTATCAAGTCGAATTCCCATAGTGCACTAGCCTTTACACACTTGATATATGAAGACTCTATTGTAAAAAATCGATCAAGGTGGTTGAGTAGTCAGCCAACTACTCCCCTTAATCGACTGAACAACCCATAATCAAACACATAGTTGGTAGGCCTGACTACTTAACCAAGTAGGCAATCTACTCGGTCGACTATGCACCCAATTTCTCCATAAAGAGCTGACCACCGGCATTATTGGTGCTCCTTCAACCGACCACACTCAATGTTGCTACTACTATTACCCGACCCTGCTATTATTGTTGCTCAAATTACCTGACTCAACTGTTGATGTTGCTACTCCAATCACTGCTCCAACTACACACCGTTGCTGCTGCTACTGCTACTCCTCCCTTGCTCGACTGCTTCAATACTTCGAATTTGTGCTTTTATTTTCTTGGACTTGGTTTGTATCTTATTTTCATAATCTTGAGCTTGAAAATTATTTACTTTTATATAATGGTATATTTTACTTGTTAATATATATTTAAATATTTAAAAAATACCTAACCGAGTACTCTACAACTACTCCCCCATGCACTGTACACTCAATGACTTGGTCAAATGAATATTGACTACCAACTTTTACAACACTATATGTAGACAACTTGCTTCTTTTCCTTCGTTGTTCCACCCGTGGTCTCCTTGCCATCTGCCATTGCCTTAAGACATTTGAGACTTTATCAAGTCTTCAAGCCCATGCGGCCAAGAGAAAAATATTCCATTCCTGTAGGGTGAAGGAGCCTCTCCTACATTGCCCAGCAGTGGGCTTTGCCTTGGATCATCTCCCCATCAGATATATGGGCCTCCCCATCTCTTCCTCGCAAGCTAAGGTGAGGGACATGAACATAATCGTGGGCAAAGTTCACAACGTCCTTTGTGGATGGAAAGACAAAGCCCTCTCCTATGCAAGGTGATCATCTTTAGCATGTTGCACTCTTGGATGGCAAGTGCATTCCTCCCGTCCACAACTATAGACAGGATCTAAGCCCTTTGCTCAAGCTTCTTGTGGGACTACAAGTTGCATGCTATAGCTTGGAGGACTCTCTGTTGCCCCAAGGCAGATGGGCAAGGTAGGCATCAGGGACCTACAAGAACTTCACTTGGCTTGCATCATTAAATGGATCTAGCGACTCTTGACGGTGCAATCCTCCCCTTGGATGCCCTGGATGCATGATCGCTACCTTAGGGTGCGTAACTTTTGGACTGTGGAGTCTGCTAAAGGAGACTTAAAGCTATGGAAGTGTATCCTTGATCAACAACAGGCGGCAACTGCAACTATCTCCTTGGGTGGGGTTGGTTGGACGTGGAAGGGGCACGGCCATGCAACCCAACTTTAAGGTTTGAATGGGACCTGACTTGACTCCGTGGAGCCTCAAAGTCACGTGGCGGGGGGCTATTTGGTTCCCCTATCATGTTCTAAAGTTCTCCTTTTGCGTCTATAGGGCTATTTTGGACTTTGCACCAACCTTGGATAGGGTCTTCCACTAGACACCAACGAGCTTTACCTCATGTTTGCTATGCAATGACCTTGAGGAGAGTTCCTGCCGTCTGTTTTTCGAATGTGACTATTCTCGTTACCTTTGGTATCGTTGAAGATTTAAGCTCGATCTCTTCCTGTCTTGGACAGGGTCTTCCACTAGACACCAACGAGCTCTACCTCATGTTTGCTATGCGATGACCTTGAGGAGAGTTCCTGCCGTCTATTTTTCGAATGCGACTATTCTCGTTACCTTTGGTATCGTTGAAGATTTAAGCTTGATCTCTTCCTGTCCCTCGACAACTCCCTGTAGGAGGGCATAGAGGAGGTGAGCTCCTTCCCAAGGAAATCACTCGTCCATACTCGCACAACCCTTGGACTTCCCTCACTTTCATCTTCCCAGCCACACCCTCCGCCTTCTACGATGGCTCACCTTGCTTCGACTTCTTGCTGCTGGTTGGATGGGTCCAAGCCATCTAAGGTTCATATTTTTGAGAAGCATGATCGTGATTCATCCTCACTGGAGCATAGAGATCTTTTTTTTTTTTGAAAAGGAAAGGATGTCTATTGGAGTTCGGTAGCTGTCCACTAGAGACGTTCTTTTTAATTGGGGATTGTACTAGGTCTCTCACCTTTTTGTCTTTTGGTGGAAGGCTTTCTTTTTTTCTTGAGGGGCACTGAGCCTACTGTCCTTTAGGGAGATGGTCCCTTCCCTCTCTTTTTGTATATTTTCTACACATCTAGAAATACAAACTTATTTACCGCTTAAAAAAAAAAGATGCTATTGTGCTCTCTGAAAACAGAAGAAATTTATAATAGTGGAGTCATCTGCATACTATAAATACAAAGGTCTGCAGAAGACAGCTACTTAATGTAATAGCTTAAGCAAGTCCATCTGATTCAAGTACAAAATTCCTTACTTGAGCTTTTTGTAATGGAGAAACTCGACAGCAAACAACTGCACTGCAGTTCAAACTCAATCCAAGCAATTTCCCACGTAAATTTGGTTCCAAAGCATATGTCAGGCATTTGCCATCAATTATAAGGGCCAACTTAGCCCCTGATGCAGAAAAGAGTGAACGGTTTGCCTCTTCAAGAAATCGGTCTAGATCTCTTTTTACCATCTCTTTGATAAAGCGTGCAAGTTCCACTTGGTCTCCCTATCAAACAAATTTATTAGGCTATCCATAAAACAATAAATTCAAAGAACAAAGCTTTCTTATCTTTAAGGCTAATGATGTGCTTAAAGATATTCTCACCCTGTTCTCAATCTGTCTGATTTCATTAGCATCAGAACTAATGATGAACTGTTTCATGCTGTTGTCAATCAAACTACAAGCTGTATAAAAAGAAGAATAAAAACCATTATGCGAACCATATAAAAAATATGCTTATCTTCCAAAAGGACAAAAAAAAAAAATAATGATGCTGATGACTGAGAGATTTGATAGATGTGGCAAAGTAATGATCACCATAAGCTATGTTTATTGCTGTCTCCAGCTTATCTCCAGTTAAAACCCAGATCTTTATTCCAGCTCTAGAAAGAGTTTCAATGCAAGTTGGAACTCCTTCCTGAAGTTTATCTTCTATAGCTGTGCAACCAATAAGCATAAGATCCTTCTCTATCAATTCTGCTACCTGCAGGGTATCATGATACAATGCTGGTTGTGTAAAAAAAAAGCACAAATAATATTCTGGTTCCTATTTGGCAATCAACAAATACTATAAAAAGTTGCTGTCCAAATATCAGGTTATTTATTGCAACAGGAAGATGTAAGGTCTGGAAAGAAGGAGAGGGAAAAAGAAGAGCAACAGTTACCGCAGAGATTGCCAAACCAAGGAACAGACTTTTTGATACCTAGAGTCTAAAATTTTTTACTTCAATTCATTTCAAAGAGGAAAGAAGGAAGAGAGACCAGCAAGAGAGATCCATGATGAGCACATAAGCCATGCAAGATGATAAAAATTATGGAGCAGAAATTTATTGAAGCCGCAGCAGCTTTGCCATTCTACATCAGCAGTCCTGAAATTATTCTGCAAGGGCAACAGCATGCACTACTACCAATGACCACAAGACAGCAGTACCATTCCACCTTAAGGCAACGAACAAGAAGAATGCTCTAGGTTATTAAAATGCTACAATGAAGCAACAACTAAACTGAAGCATCATGGCGACCCAACAATCAGGGAAAATGAAATAGATGAATAGTAACATATAGCATGCAATGTACCATCTAGAATTCCCCCAACATGAAAACTCTTGAAATTTGTTGTTTCCCATCATCTCTCACTCTTCCCTGTTATCCTGTCCTGATTCCCATTTATCACTCATATTTTATCCCCTCAAACCAACAATGATTTGTCAAGCCTGCCTACTTCCTCAATAGAAGACCCCATGGAAAGAAAGAGATGCATATGGCACTATTAGCAAGCCTTCCAGTTCCATGCCGAGAGGCTTAAGTTCTCAAAGTGCATACCACCAGCCACAACCTCCAGACCTTGAGGAACGATAGCAACCCAACAAGCTTGCACTCTGAGTCCTGCTCCAAAAAGTGAATTCCTCTTGCTTCTATTGTATGATAGGAAAAGCCAACCTGTCCTTCCATTTGTCATGAGGCAGGAAGCGCACACAAGTCACCAATGCCATTCAAATCCCATTCCACAGTAACTCCGTCGCAGAGATTTCTTGGGGCCTGGAACAAAGAAGCAGGCCTGCCAATTGGAGACTGATGCATGGAAATCTAGCGAAATTAAGGATGCTGACTCTATCATTTAACTGAACATAAGGTGCACCTGGATCTCATCCTTATACAAACTTACCAGACCATCTACTTGAGATCATGGTCAGCAGAGTTGGGCCCATGGAATGGAAACGAAACCAGGATACACACCTAATATAGTGGCCTTCACCAAAGGACCAATTGTTTGTGTTCGCAAAGGTGTAGAACATTAACAATATCAGGATTTCAAACGTAGGCAGTAGATCCTATGCCCGAATTACATCTGCCTCCTGTGAATGTTCTTTCCATTTCTTGCTGTATCTGGACTCTCTATCCCTCCATCTCTCTATGTAATGTCCATCACTAAAGATTTGAATAAAGAAAACGACAGAAATAAAGAACAGAAGAGGATATTGAGGTCATTTCAGTGTCTGTTATCCCAAAAATGCCAATATAGAAATAGGCGACATAGTTTGGGGTTATGTAATATTCTGAAAAGATATAGGTTTTTATTTCAATCTGAAGCTTCTACAAATTTCTTCCATCAAATTCACAAAATTGACAAGACCCTTAAAAGATGTTCCATGCATTAGTGCAACTCAAGAAAAGCAAAGGAAAAAATTCAAATTACACACCTAGCAACAAGTTTACAGATAAGGCAAAATCGCAAGCAAGACAACTCAATGAGATCACTTAGCCAAAATACCATTCAATCATTGGGCATCTTAACTTCTACTGGAAACATAATGTCTACCTCATCTAGCTTTTTCTCACGGTCACGCAAAGAAGACTTTGCTTGTATAAATTTCTCATTCCAGCTTTCATACAAATCACTGCTCAATTCACGGAAAGCCAAGCAAAGTGTACGTAAGCCGGCACAACCAAAGTTCTCAAGATGCTCCCTTGATAGTTGCTTTATATTCTGCAGTCCCTCAGCTAGCCGCTCATATATGACTGTATCAGCACCCTACAGTGTGTATCTTCTAAAAATATGAAAATAGAAAAAGGCACCAATTCACAAGTTCAGTGAGATAGTATTTTACCTTGCAATAAAGAACAAGCCTTCCATTTGGATAACGACAAACAACAGACTGCCTTTTCCTTGTGCTATTTTGCATAAACAAGATACAACAAGAAAAAGGTGAATTAAAACAAAGATCGAGGATATATGGGATAATGTCTAACAAAATAATGAAGTGAACCTATTGAACTCCAAGACATTTAAGATCTCATATGTAATATCTTGGATCTTGCCCATTTTTTCAACATGTGACTCACGAACTATAATTGATGTAGGTGTGCGCCTGTACAAACCAAAATAAAAATATGCTGTAACATTACAGCCTATACTGTTAAACAAAATAAAATTCAAGTAGAAGATGATTAATAGTTTGAGATTGAAAAGAAAATGTATAAGACAGGCAGCACATTTTTGCTGGTAATGTGGGGAGTCAGACTGACGATTGTAATGATCGCATCAAAACCACATTTGACCATTTGGCAATTAGTCATTCAGTAAATGCACTCTCCCAGCCCTAGCAATAGCTTTTTCATTACTTCTCAATAAAAAAAGAATCCCATATCCGAAAAAGAGTAGGTCTCTGATTCCTTGAAAATCCACCATACTCCCAGAATTCTATTTGTATGAAAAAAAAATTGAATAAATATGTACCTAAAAATAATGGTAAAGATAACTTCTGCACTGTCAGATCAACCTATCCTCTCTCTCTCCCTTGATTCAGTGTTCAGTGTTCACCCTATTATTTCCTTGCCAAACCACATATACTGTCCATTGTGAGTATTACAAGAATGACCAACACACCACAGCTTGCAAATATGGCACTTTTGGCCATCCTACTTAAGTAAAGATAGCACAATTACTGCATGTAATGGACAAACATGAATCAGCTACTTTACGAACCACCAATCTGCATATCACGCCTCCTCCCTACTCTCCTCTCGCCACTCTCCTCTCATTGTTCTCCTTGTGGACCAGTTAACCCCTTGTATAAAAGGCTGTTACAAGAATACAAAAAGGGACAACAAGATCTTATTACAAAAGAAAGAAAACCAATTGAAGAAGTTACTAATACCTAGAAATTTGAAAAAGGAAACTAAAGATTAAAAGAAAATGAAAATCACAAGAAGCCACTCAAAATAATGTGAATCCTAAAACTGATCAAATTTAACTTAATGTCGCAAGTAAGCTGGATTCTTTTCGGTGCTATTAAAAAACTCCAAAATTTTCTATTCGATACTCTTGACAGAGCAGGAACTAATACAAGCAACAATTCCCTGCAAATTTGAAATAAACTTGGGCACAAATCAGAGTAATTAAGGAAACCATAGATAGCATTCGGGGAAAATAAATGCAACAAAGATCTAACAATTTCTTCTTGCAACTATCATTCGTAAGGTAAACAGTTTCAGGCATACCTGTAGAAAAAAAATCCAAAATTCTTCGCTGCAGTAACCAGAGCAGCTTCATCTGGTGATGCAGCCTGGTATCTAATCTTTTCAGGTGATTCATCACCTTCCGGAAGCACGGTATGGCATATAGCAAGACATCTGAAGAATTCCTAAACCCAAAATGAATATCATTTAAACTGTCATGCCCCAGAGAAAAGGAAAGTAGAGTCCAATTGGAATTTGTTTATAGGAGAATCTGTGCTGAGAAGGGAATATTAAATGTTGTATTTTTTTTGGATATTGCTGCCACCATCACAACTGGAATCACATTATTGAGTAAGCCTCAAGTTTTATTAACTATCAAAGTGGAATATGACTGTCCTTTCTGCCATAAGATGTTTCCTCAGTCTTTGAAAACAGCAAATAAAAACATCATTCAATTTCGTATTGATTGGTTTACAAAAAGTCTCCAATTATTAAGTCAATAATCATCTTTACTGCAAACAGTATACTGGAAGAAAACTGCATGTGGGAAACTGAATTTCCACTTGGGAGACAACAATAATGAGACAGACGTGAAAAGAAAAAGAGGGAACACATAGCAAACCAAAAAAGGGTGATTTTCAATACTTTCGATCAATATTCCAAATTATAAAAGATTGTCAGGTTTTTGTGACAAGATACCATCAAACTTTACTTGCTTTACTAACAGGGAAAGTTTGAAGAGAAAGGATGGAGGGACAACATGAGGGACTCTCCAAGAGGTTGCTTGTTTCGGGGTGGTGTTTGGTATTCACATGGTCTTTTCAATAGTTTATAGTCCAAGTGACTATGGTCTAAAGGTGAATTCAAGGAGCTCAAGCAGGTATCACCCTTCATTGATGGAAGGATGTCGCTAATGGATGGCAATTTCAATGCAATGTTGTGTATGACAAGCTGGATGGACGCGACATGGAGGCTTTCTCAGATTCCATTGTCAAACTAGAGCTTTATGAAGCCCCAACTTCAGGGTCTCAGTTAACCTGGAAGAACATAGCTGATGCTACTCTACCAAGCATAGCTGATGCTTGGTAGAGTTGGCAGCGTTATATACCTAGCTGATATGCCAGCTTTTGATTGGCCTTCTTTTATCACATACCCATGGTATGAAGATTCAATGAGGGGTTTCATATTCTTCTTATTTCAAGTTAATCAATCTTCGTTGTTGGAGCCTCGTTAAGGAGCTAGTTCGAGAGTGGAAAGAGATTTCTAACGGCACGACTGCTGCTCATACCTTGGCTGCAAAAATTGAAAAACTGAAGACCTTTTTGATCTCATATGGAGAGGATCATGCAGGCATCACCCTTCATTGATGGAAGGTTGTCACTAATGGATGGCAATTTCAATGCAATGCTGTATGGCAAGCTGGATGGAAGAAATGATAGGGGGACTTTTGCAGATTCAGTTGTTACACTAGAGCTTTATGATACCCCAACTTCAGGGCATGGGTTAACCTTATAAGTGCACTAGAGGGGAGGTGAATAGTACGAGAAATAAAACATGATACAAATAAAAGCAATCCCACAATTCAATCACCAGAAATGCACAATTATTTTTAGATGGAAACCCAATCTGGGTAAAAACCATCACCTAAGTCTTCCCGACTTGGAATTTCCCGATCTACCGAATAGATCAAATCCACTAATCATATCACTTAAACAAGGGTAATACAACCTCAACTTACAATCCACACTAGTATAACTGAGGGTAATGTACCTCAAATTATTTCTTCACGAAGAGCATTTTGCCTCAAGAAAGAGACGGGAATTCACTACATGAATACTCAATCAAAAACAAAATGGAAAAAATACAACTTATACAGCCACAAAATATAATGTTGATCTAAACTACTATAGGCAAAGAGACTTCCCTATTTGTGGAAGTGAATAAGCATTAAAGCAAAGCGAATTGTTGCTCTCGTAAGTGTAGTATGAAGCTTAGAGAGCTTGGACACTTTATTCTTTTGATTTCTTCACAAAATGAGCCTAAAATGGTGGAAAGTATTATCTCTAGGTGTTTTTAGCTAAGGAGAGGCCCTCTTCTATTTATAGAGACCTTAGGAACCTTCAAGAAGGTTGGGAGAAGGCTCTTAGCCATTGGGATTGATTTCAAGAAAATCAGGTCAAAATCAAGTTCATAATTAAGTCTAACAACACAATCAGACGGCTGATAATTTGATCAAACATCTGATCAAAATATATTAGACGTCTGATAGGATTTTTGGATGTCTGATCAGATCCAAATAGGAATATAGACAATATAGATCAGACGTCTGAACAGGAGTTCTAAGGCGTCTGATACTAATATTGGATATCTAATTGTGTGGGGACTGTTCCTAGATTTGATCAAATCCAAACAGGATTCTAGTGTATACATGTCAGACATCTGACCAAAGGTCTGGACGTCTGATGAAAAAGGTAGTTTCCCTAGAATGGATTCATGAGAAGCTAACAACTATATTTGGTTTGACAACATCCAACGTCTCTTTTTCAGATGTCTGAAAGACTCTATGGACGTCTGGAAATACTATTAAAATACGCTAAGTTGGTTCTCGAGATTATTGGGCTAACAAAGGCTAATGATCCTATTATTGGTCATCGGTCAAGGTCATTAGATATCTGACTAAACGTCTGGAAATAGGTCAGGACATCTAAAAAGAAAGATTACAGACTTTGATTTTTCAGCCTAGGTTATTAAATGTCTGGTCAAAAGATCAGGCGACTAAAAAGATATTATTAGGTGTCTGGTAAACATATTGGATGTTTGAAAATATTAATAAAATATTCCTAAGTAGGTTCATGAAGATATTGTTCTGCCAGTACTTCATTAGTGCCAAACGGTCACTTTCTGGACGTTTGATAGTGTCGTCAGACGTCTATAACTAGGTCAAGACGTCTAGTCATAGGTATGGACAACTAGGGCCAAAGTATTCAATTTTTCAAGGTCGACTACATAGTTATTGGATGTTTGATATAATTATCAGACAACTTAAAAGTCAAGAGCAGACCCCTGGGATTGATGTTGGACGTTTGATAAGGCAATTTCATTCCTATTTTGTCTTTCTAATTTAACTCTAGATTTTGCCTAAGTGTTCTAAGGTTGAGTAAGTGTTCCTAGGACTTAAGGTGTTGTACTTTGAGCTCTTTAACATATATTTAAAAATAAAAGAACAAAGATTACAAATACATGAAAAGCAAATCTATCATATTCTTCTTTATCTTTAAGCTATAGCTCCAAGCAAAGCTTCCTAATCCATGCTCCTTGATGCTTTTGTTCTCCAACAAGCTTCTTCACACTTGTTTCCATTTGAAATTATCATGAAATCTTAAACTCAATGCAAATGTTAAATTTCAAATATTTTATTATCATCAAAATTAATGATCGTGATGTACTTGCACCAACAAACCTGAAAGAACATAGCTGATGCAAGTACAACAATGATAAATTCTTATACTCCATAGAGTTGGTAGACTTGCATACCTGGCTGGTATGGCAACTCTTGATGGGCATTTTTTATTGCATACCCATCATGTGGAGATCCGATGAGGGTTTCGCATGTTTCTTATTTCAAGTTAACCAATCTTGGTTGTTGAAGGCTGGTTAAGGAGCTAAATCGAGCGAAGTAGGAAGAGGTTTCCAAGGACACTACTGCCACTCATACCTTGCCGGCAAAAATTGAAAAACTTAAGGCTTTTTTTATTTGGGTGCATATGCAGAGTATGTGGCAGGGTCTCCACACCGCAGCTCCCTAAGTGGTGCTATATGCAGTCTGGGCGAACACTCAAGCCAAGTATCCCTAAGCAGTGCTCAATTTGTAAGGCACTTAGTTGTTTAATTTTCTATCAACAATTACAAATATCTCTTCTTAGAGCTTCACTTTAGGGGCATCTATATGAAATTTTCAACTTCATAGAGATAAATGTGTAAATATAGAAAATTGAGGCTCTCAATTTAATTTTGAATTTTTTTTTAATTTTATATGAGTGAAGAGATGGTTTTCTCAATTGGAATTAATCGAAGGGTGATCAATGTGAAAGCTTCGTAGATATAACGTTGATTTCTACTTTTGTAGAAAGGTTCTCAAAGTTTATATTAACAATCTTGTCTTATAAGGTTTGGAATGATGAAACCATCTTTTCCAATTTTGACATCTCCCTTCTTTGATCTTGAGAACCCTTTTTCATATTTTTTTTAGCATTCTATTAACCTAACCGAAAAAGGAAAGAAAGAAAAGAGGACCCATTTCCCAGTTGAGTTAATAAAAACACGAAAAAGAAAGGAAAGGGGGGCCCTTTTTACTTTACAGTTGATAAATATAAAATTCTCAAACAACTGAGATACTAACCACTACAAATCATGCCCATGAGAATGGGGATAGGAAATGCAGTAAGGAAAGGAGAGTTAGGTGGTATTGACAGGTGGAACTAATGAAGGGGAAAAGGAAGGGGTTGACAACTATGAGAATTTGATGAAGAGCACTTTCCTTTAGTGTTTTTTTTTTTTGAAAAGATATGGGATTTGTTCCAATGACCTCTAAGATGCCAGTGAGGTGCCCTACCATTGAGTCAACCCCTTGTGACACTTTCCTTTAGTTATAGTAATAGACATGGAGGACATGTTTAATTAATAGCTTATTGATTATGGCACATTCATGATAGGGTGGCAATGAAAAGTCTTACTTTGAAGGACTCGCAAGGTGAAGACCAAGGGTTTGGGAGTAGCCTGATAGAGATATGAGATATCACAATCATTGGTTGAGACGACTTAAGAAATCGATCGAAGATATTAGGAATTTTATTTATTGACAACAATCTAACGATTGAAACTAGAGGGTTCACCAAGCCTAGATGGTTTTCAGGTGTCGTGCTTCAAGGAATTCTGGTCATGGCTATGATACAGGAGTTTATGGTGGGCAACCATGGTTTCAAGAAACTAAACAGATTTTACCTATTCCTCTTACCTAAGAAATCAAGAGTAGAAAGGGTTGATTATTTAAACTCGATAGTTTTGTCAAATACAGCTTACCTTATTGTTGCAAACTGCTAGCTAATAGGATGAGGAATGTACCTAGTTGGCCCAATTCAAGCAGCTTTTGTAAGTGGTAAAACGTTTCAGAAGTCTTCAGTTATGGATATTAATTTGGCGGCAGCTTGGCATAGGATAGGCAGAAAGAGCTTATTTTGGCAAGTGGATTTTTTCAAAGGCCTAAGATTTTGTTGATTTGTCCTATTTATGGCAGGCCTTAAGGAGGAGGTTTCTATATGTATGGGTTATTTAAATGAAGTGATGCATGAGCCCTACATCTTTCAATATTTTGGTGAATGGGAGACGAACAAAGTGTGGCATACACCCACAGATGGGAGTGAGACAAGGATGTCCTTTTGCCAATAAAGTCTCTAATGGACATATGTGGCCACATAAAGAAAGCTCATAACATAAGAATATTAGCAAAAACTATCAAAGAAAATGATGCAATTAATTCCTTCGCAAGCCCTAGGACCCTATATATAAAGATAGGTCTTGGACGATTACAGACATGCCCCTACTTGGGAAAAAAACAAAGGAAAAAATAACAGGGAAATACTAAAGGAAAATAGTGTTCTAAACACTCCCTCTTAAGTTAGAGCATAAATATCAATCAAGCTTAGCTTGGAACTGCATCTCCCAAACATCGATCGGGGAAGTGCCGTAGTGAACATGTTTAAAGCTTCCTCCTCAGAAGAAACATGAGAGGTGTAGATGTGTCCACGTTGGATCATGTTCTTGATGTAGTGACAGTCAACTTCTACATGCTTTGTCCTCTCAAGGAAGGCTAGATTATTTGCAATGAAAGTGAAAACCTTGTTATCACATTTCATCTCCATGGATTCTGCAACCGGCACATGAAGGCCCATGAGAATAGAATAGATCCACATTAGCTTTGTTGTTGCTTGTGCCATAACATGATATTCCGATTCAGCACTTGATCTAGCCACCACGATTTGTTTCTTGCTTCACCAAGGAGCCAGATTTCCGTATACAAAGGTGCAAAAACCTAAGGTAGATTTCCTATCCTTGGGACACCCTACATAATTTGCATCCGTATAAGCCACAACCCGAAGGGTGCCCTTGTGAGAAAAGAGCAATCCCTTTCCATAGAAGCATTCCAGAGGGGTCCGCCTGATAGCCTAAGGACAGGCGATCCCTCGCCGATGGCGGCGGTGATCAAAGAAGAACTGTCAGGCGGTGGGTAGGAACTAATAGGGCTTGTTAGCCGACAATAGCCGATTGAGACTTCCAAGATGGATCTTCAAACATGGAAATCGATGCGGTGGAGAAGAGAAGAGGTATGAGAATCAAGGGGGTATCAGATGCCGGCTTAAGAGGGCCTAGGATCATTGCTCTGATATCATATCAGAGAAAATGATGCAATCAATTCCTTCACAAACCCTAAGATCCCATATATAGATTATAGAGATAGGTCCTGGGACAATTACAGACATACCCCTACTTGGGAAAAAAGCAAAGGGAAAAATAGAAGGGAAATACTAAAGGAAAATAGTAATTCAAACAAAACTATGTGTGGTCCTTTTCAGTAAAAAAAAGAAAAGCCATGTATGGCATGAACCAGAAGAGAGATGTTTGAGGTGGTACAAAATATGGACACATGAAAAGAAGGCTAAACTAAAACTTTTCTCCTTGTAATATAAGAAAACCGTCCATGAAAAAGCATGCATGTATTGTTGTGGCCGTACCTTAGAAACTCAACCATAAAAGTTGAAGCCTTGATTTTAATGCTCTTAACTAGAAAACATTAAAGACAGATGGTCAAAGGTGATTAAAGTTGCACTCTCGATTTTACTACAGAAAAATTTCCCAACAATGATAAATATGAAAAATTCAGGAAAAAAGATGAGATTGCATTCACGCCAAAGAGGCTACCTTACACATTTCAGGGTTGTGCTCATTTCTCCAAGCACCTCGCATAAGCCTAGCATCGTCAAAATTGAAACCCTTCTCATGGGTTCTGGATCTTTGGGCCTGGAATAAATGGATAAGATAAGAATGCTTTCAACTCTGTTCCACAAATTGACAGAGACGCTTGATTTTGTGGGGTGAAAGACGGGATGATTACTATAGTTTACCAAAGATGCTATTTCATTGAGAGTATCAATAACTCACCTCATCCAGTTCCAACCCACTTCTCTGTGCAGCTCCCCTTTCGATTTCTGTGATGCCAGTTCCATACATTTCTCCATCAATTGAACACTTAAAAAACTCCATCAAATTCCTTGTCAAAGTTCCTGTTTTGTCTGAAAATATGTACTCCACCTGCCTTATCCCAAAAAGATGAACCACTAAATCAAAAATCCTAAATGGACAAGACAATACAACACATCTGTCCAATCAATAAAATCATATGAATCACTGAAGAAAAATGACAGAGAAGAAAACTGGAAATGTAGAAGTTTAACAAATTTTTGTGGCAAAAAATTGGATGTAGTGGCATGCAAAGTGAGTCAGATACAATTGTTGACCCCAATCAGGCTTACTTTTATTAGATTAGGGCCAGGAATACATTGTACTTTAATTAAATAGAGAACATGGTTGATTTTCATTTATGTGGGAAGTGTTCACTTACAAATGTTTTTTTTTCTTTCAAAAGAAGCATGATACATGAAGTTAGTGATCATCCACTTCATTGATAAGGAAATGCGGAATAAAAAGGATATTACAAAGAATTCCAAAGAGTCATAGGCCCAAAGACAACCCACAGTTTCTCAGAAGAGCTCTATCTTCTTTGAAAAGAACCCTATTTCTTTGTAGCCCACAAAATGGCTAAAGGCTCCGCCTGCTCTCTCTTTGATCTGAAGGTCACTCTATGCATAGATGCCAAATTCCACCGAAGAAGCACGAGCCACCCAGTTAGGTTCCACCAAACTCCAAACTTCAAATGCAAAAAGACATCCAAAGAACAAAAGCTCTATAGTTTTCTGTGCATCCCTACATAAGGGGCGAGTAGGGTCCTCTTAATGGTGCAAACTTTCTTCGATACATCTTTGACATTACCCTTTCCTTTGCACTAGCCAACCGAAAATCTTAATTGTTAACGGCATCTTTACTATTCATAAAAGTCTGCAGTCTCTAAACAAGTGCAAAGCTCTCTCTTTATTTGGGTATTGTAGTAATCTATAGGTCAACCTGGCCATAAAGTTGTCATGAGCCCAAGACCAACCATGGCACGCACCTGTGACCAGCTTTCTATTACCCAAATTATCATGTAGAGTCCAGTCATCCGTCCAGAATCTGAACATTTTCCCATCCCCTGGTTCTGAATAAAAAAGGTCAGATACCAAAGGAAGAACCCTTATGATCCCCCCCCAAAGCAAGAAGCTCCCCGGATAGGGAGAAATCTGTCAACACAACAATAACAAGCCTCCGTTACAATAGAGACAAGGTCCCTCTCCATTCCAACTAATTTACAAACCCATTTCAAGAGCAGCACATCATTCATAACTTGCACACGCATAACTCCAAGCTCCCCCAAGCAAAAGGCCTGCAAATTTCCTCCCAAGAAACCCAATGAGTAGATCGCAAACCTTCCCCAGGACCTTTCCAGAAAAATCTTCTACACAATTTCTCCAACTCCTTATGAAACTTGATTGGCATCTCAGAAGCTGATAGATACAAAAGGGGGATAGCAGGCAAAATGGATTTTAGGAGGGCCAAGCTCCCCCCTTGAAGAGAAGCCAAGCTTTTCAGCCATCAAGATGCTTTCCCATCTTTTCAATAACAACCTACTGATCGGAATATGAAAGTGGACGATCACTAAGGGGAAACCTGAGATAGGTTATAGGAACAGCCTGTGATGTTTGTAGATTCTCTGCACATGACGTCACCTCTTGCTCTTCCATGCCAAAGGAAATAAAGGATGATTTTTGATGAAACACCTGTAACCGAAAAACTCTGCAAATATATCCAGCATAATGGAAATATTCCTACCCACTTCAGGAAATCCCTCAGAAAAATATAGTGCCATCAGCATACTTAAGAATTGGGATGGGATTCAAATTATCACCAGGGCCAAAACTCTTAATACGACCATGGTCACAAGCAGCGAACATGCAAGTAGCTGAAGCATCAACTGCCAAAAACAAATAGCAAAGGGGCAAGCAGACATGCTTTCATAACACCTCGCTGCAGCTGGGCCCATCCACCCTCCGAATGGCCGTTAATCAAAATCAAGAATGAATTCATTGCAATATATCTCTTCATCCAAGTAATCCAAATATCAAGGAGTCGTCATTTTTCAAAGGAAACACCATAGAAATGCCCAATCCACCGAATCATAGGTCTTCCGAAGTCAGCTTTTCACAAAAAATCTTTTGTCCCCATTCTTCTCCAATGTGCAATCATTTCAGTGGGAAGAATTATGCTATCTAGTAACCATCTCCCTTTTATAATTATTGTAGGACTCCTCCTTTGTAATTTTTTATTCTTGTCTGGTCATGTTGCGCTATTTACCCACACTTTCTTTTGGAATGACAAAACATATCAGGGCATCAGTCATTGCCTTAGTATCCCACCCAAGAAAGCCTCTAAACCCTAACTACCGATATCCCTCCTCTCCTCACCATTGCCACCAGCTAAGCACCCCCACTGGGTCCTGATCGACTGGCAGCAGCCCTAGCAAGGCACCGCCTGGGCTGCAGGACTGGCTGAGACCCATCGTCAGTCCTTGCATAGGCCCAACAAGGTGCCACCACCCTTGGCCAATCCTTGATCCAGCCTAGCAGGGTGCTGCCAGGACCCCTGATGCTACTGGGCACCACCATCGACTGATGATCGGCCTTGCAGTCGCTGGTGTGGTCTCAGCAAACCTCCTACGGTCCTTGTCCTTGCCCTTTTCCAAGCATGGCTTGATAGATCTTGTGATCAGGAGGTTCCACTTCAGATTTCATAGGTTCTTTATGGCATGAAAATAGTGTTTCAGATCTGATTTCTGGGTTTTTACTCCCTCTCAAGCCACGATGGCCTCATCAAAATCTTCATAAGTGTCATCGAATACTGCTACAAAGGCAAGAGCATATAAAAACCCATTTTTTGGACCTATCTCCAAGTTTGATGAGACCAACTATGCTCGATGGTCACAAACATTCCTCATGATAGTGGCGGGCCATGACAAGGAGCACATACTACTGGAGCCTAAGCCTGCCAACAAGACAGGGAAATATGCGACTTGGAAGAAGGATAATGCAATGGTATACTCGTGGATTATGAATATAATTCAGCCTTGCATCGGAGATGGCATTATGTATTACAAAATGACCAAGGAGATACAGGATTTATTGCATGATACATATTCCCATGAGAAGAACTTCAACAAGGTGTTTCATATTCACCATGATCTTGGATGCCTCAAACAAGCAGGATAGTCGCTTGCTGGTTCTTTTCCTCCCTGGAGGTCGGTCCTCCCAAAGGTCGGGTTTACGGGGTGGGATTGTCCTCCTTTCTTCGGTCGATGGCTCTCCCTCATCTAGCTCCTGTCTTTGCTGGCTTTCTCCAGCTTCTCTCTTTGCTTGCTTTCTCCTACTTCTAGTTGAAGTCGATCTCGAAATCGACCTAGAAGCAGGTTTTACTCGACTCCATGGGCTGGGATACCTACCCGACCCATGGTGGCTCTTGTTACTCGATTATACTTCTCTTAAGGGACTCATTGAGAAGTATAATGCCTCTCGTCCTATGTGCACATGTGCTAGCCGAAGTGAGTATCGCCGTGAGTATGCAGTACTTCAATTCTTAGATGGTCTTGGACTAGAATATGATGGGGCACAATCTCAGATTTTAGCTCTCTCAAAGCTTCCATCGTTGGAGGATACTTCCAGTCGACTCAGTAGAATTGTAGTGAAGCCATCTACTGCTGATACTATGAGTCAGACGATAGCCTTAGCAACCTATGGAGGCCGTAGAGGACGGAGGACACCCTTCGCTCGTGGCAGAGGCCGTGGATGGGGTTAGTCTAGTAGGCCCCGGGCTATATGCACTTTTTATGGCAGAGTTGGGCATGTTGAGGCTATATGTTTCCGTAAACATGGTAGACCTCTTATGGCTAATCAGGCCACCACTTCTTCTGAGGATCAACCTGATATGGTCTCTCGTGCAAATTATGATGTACTTGTTCAGAGACTTTCTCAGTTAACACAGGAGTCTACACCTGCTAGTGATACTGTAGCTTTTGCCTCCTCAGATAGTATCCCTGCTTTTAACTCATAAACTGGCTCTACAAATGGTGCTATGTGACTTATTGACTCAGGTGCACCCAGGCACCTAAGTGAAGACCATTCTTCTTTTAAGAAGATGCAGGCAGTTCCACCAGGTCGAACTGTATAGGTTGCAAATGGCCAACAAAGATTGATGGACAGGGGGCTGTTGCGGTTACCTCTAATATTAGGCGGCCTAATGTTTTGTTTGTTCTTGATTTTTCCATGAGCTTATTATCTATTAGTAGAATTACCAAGGAGCTCAATTGCCATGCAATTTTTGATGATGTGAGATGTACATTTTAGGATAAACTCACGGGAAGGACGATTGGTGACGGACATGAGAAGGGGGATGTCTATCGCCTGGTCCAATCTTCTATTGCTGCTTCATGTCAGGGGGAGGCTGCTTTCACTAATGGTACAATGTTACAATAACACCGACACCTGCGACATCTTTCCTTGGATAGACTTCAGTGAGTGATACCTCATATTTCAACTGCTACTGAGCTTCTCTGTGATGCATGTCAGATGGGAAAACACAACGGTCTTCATACTCTGCTAGTTCCTCTTTGAGCTTTACTGCCTGTTTTGATCTGGTTTATATGGATGTATAGGGTCCCAGTTACACTCTTAATTGATTAGGACATCGTTATTACTTGGTTATAGTAGATGACTTGTCCAAATTATCTTGGTTGTTTTTATTTAAGAATAAATCAAAAGTTGGTGATGTAACCTAGACATTTATTATGCAAATAAAAACTCAATTTTCCATGTTAAGAGTGTTCGATCTAATAATACTCTTGAGTTTTCAACTGGTACCTTGGTTGCTTTCTATCATTTGCATGTAATTATACACCAAACTTCCTACCCCTACACATCTCAACAAAATGGAATTGTAGAAAGGATACATTGTCATTTATTGGATGTGACCAGGACATTGTTGATACATTATAAAGTACCCTCCTTGTATTGGAGGAATGCAATTCTCATTGTTTGTTATTTAATTAATAGAATGCCCAGCTCAGCCATTCAAGAGCAGATACTCTATCCTAACAACGACTTGCTTACTGTTCCACCAAAGATTTTTGATTGTGTAGCATTTGTATATTTACTTGGCCCAGGACGTAATAAGGTTGCACCATGAGTTGCAAATGTGTCTTTTTGCGTTATAGTGACACCTAAAAAAGATATCAATGTTATGATCCATTGGCTAGAAAACACTATATTAGTGCATATGTTACTTTTCATGAGGCAGTACCATACTTCTCTACCACGGGACATCAGTTGACTTTTGAGACAGAATATGCTCCTATGCCCGTTCTTCCTACTCCTTTGGAGCATATTCTTATCAGTTTTATCACGGCTGAATCAAAACAAATAGAAAAGAAATAGATTTGATGATCCAATCAAAGTATACAAATTACCAATGTCATATGCACCAAGACACCCCCCTCCACACCACCATCTTCCCCGGATCAGGTATATATTGATGATACCGATGTCCCCTCTTCTAGCGATGTTCCTGCAGCTTCTTTTGATTTGTGTCCTACTACTGAGGAGCTTCCTAGGGCTAAGACTCCTAATTCTACTATAGATCTTCCTAATGCTGTTAGGAAGGCTTCACGTTCATGTGCCCACTATAGGACTCCAAATGTTATTCCACAGGCCAATTTTGGGAGGTCCTTTGGTCTCTTCTATTCCACACTGACAACATCCATTATTCCTTCCTTTTATCAGCAAGCTATGCTTGATCCAAAATGATGTCAACCCATGGAGAACAAGATAACTGCATTACATTCCAGAGGGACTTGAGAGTTGACTACACTACCACCAGGTGCTCATTAGGTCGGTTGTTGCTGGATTTTTGCCTTGAAATATAATTCAAATAGATTTATTTCACAGCACAAAGCTCGACTTGTTGCAAAGAGATTCACCCAGACCTATGGGGTGGACTTCTTTGATACTTTTTCTCTAGTGACACAACTTCCAACTATCCGGATATTACTATCTATTGTCCATTATGATTGGACTTTATTTCAGCCGATGTGAATAATCCATTTTATATAGTGATCTCCAAGAAAAAGTCTATATGCAACAACCTAATGGTTTAAAGGCTCAAAGGGAGTGTGTATGCAAACGTAGGAAGACTATCTATGGCCTTAAGCAAAGTCCTCGTGCATGGTGCTAGGAGCTATCAGAAGTGGTGCACGATATTGGTCTTCAGAGATCTTCAACAGATCACTCTTTATTTGTCCAAAAAAGTGATAGAGGAGTTGTAGTGCTTTTGGTGTATGTAGATGATCTTATTATTACTGGAGATAATGAGGCAGAAATAAAAGAAGTGAAGAGGACTCGGGCAGAAAAATTTTTATGACAGATCTTAGGAGCTTAAGATATTTTTTGGGTATTGAGGTAGCACGAGGCAAGAATGACATTGTTAATTCACAGCGCAAGTATGCACTTGATATTCTTCAAGAAACAGGGATGTTGGGTGCCAAGTCTGCTAATACCCCTATGACTCCTAAAGGACATTTGTATGATGCAGAGTCTTCTCCAGGTAACAGCACTTCCTATAGGAAACTTGTTGGCTTACTATTACCAGACCAGACATTTCCCTAGCAGTGGAAAAATTGAGCCAATTTGTGGATAGGCCTACCAAGAAGCACTGGGATGCTGCTATGTAGGTGCTTAGATACCTGAAGAAGGCACCTGATCGTGGTCTATTATTTTCCAAAGGTACTTCCATGCATGTGATTGGATATTCTAATGCTAATTATGCAGGATGCAGAGCTAATAGAAAGTCTACCACTGGGTTTTGCACTTATGTAGCTAAGAACCTTATTACCTGGCATAGCAAAAAACAGAGCGTTATTTCTCACTTTAGTGCAGAGTCTGAATATCATACTATAGCACAAAACACTGCACAACTGATCTGGGTGAAATCTGTCCTACAGGATTTATATATCCAGATATAGGCTTCCATGGAGATGAGGTGTGACAATCGGGCTGCAACTTATATTGCAAATAATCATATTTCCATGAGCATACAAAGCATGTAGAGGTGGATTGTCACTACACCAGAGATCTAATTCAGCGGGGCATTATCTATACATCTCCAGTGGCTTCAGAAGACCAAACGACATATATTTTTATTAAACCTTTATCTCGTTTTGCTTTTTATATTTATTATGATAAGCTGAACATGATTAACATCTATATTTCAGGTTGAGAGGGAGTGTTGTAGGATTTCTCCTTTGTAATTTTTTATTCTTGTCAGGTCTTGTTGCGCTATTTACCCACACCTCTTATTATAAAAAGAGGTGTAAGACTTTTCTTTTGGGATAAGACAAAACATTACTTCCTGCTACAAAAGACAATTGCACATGGTTCACCAGTAAACCGATCACACAAGGTCCCAACTGACCAATGTCAGGTGTGATCTAGATTAACTAGAAATAATTAAATGTCCCGAGAGGATTCACTTATGTGGATTCCCAGGATATTTAGTTATTTGGATGTATTACATCAAGACTTGTACTTATGGGATTAGGATTTGCAAGAACTGCCTGTTTCCCCCACAAATGGACTCTTCAGCCATTTTTTGAGCCACAGGTTACTCCCCCTGCTGTTCCCCTTTTAGAAAACCACCACATCCGCAGTTATACTGTTCACAAAGTATCATAATATAAATACTATACAGGAAGACCTGTACAATGATTTTTTTTTTTTTTTTTTTAATAAGCATGACCTGTACGATGATGTCAACATGTGAATGCTGCAACTTTTTAACAGCATCCTACCAGGATGACCTGAACGGTAATATCACTTCGGCTTTTTGAAGCTGCAGACAACAGCAACAACAACTAAGTCTTTTCCCACACTAAATGGGGTCGGCTATATGGATTCTTTGCCTCTACACAGATCGATTTTCAACTACTTCACGACTTAAATTAAAGTAATTGAGGTCATACTTAATAGTTTCCTTCCAACACTTGTTTGGTCTTCCTCATCCCCTCTTAACGAGTTCAGCCTCCAACTTCTCATATCTCCTAACTGGAGCATCCAGTAGCCTTCTTTGTAAATGTTCAAACCACCTTAGACGTGTCTCTCTCATTTTATCCTCTATCGGTGCCATCCTAATCTTTTTTCTAATAATTTCATTTAAAATATGATCTTTTCTTGTATGACCACACATTCATCTTAACATCTTTATTTTTGCCACAGACATCTTCTGTACATGCCTATAATTTATAGCCCAACATTCAGAACTGTACAACATGGTTAGTCTTACCGCAGTTTGATAGTATTTTCCTTTGACTTTTAAAGGAACCCTCTTATCACAAAAAACACCAAATGCACCCCTCCATTTCAACTACCCTACATTAATTCTATGTGTAACATCTCCATCAATTCCACCATCATGTTGGAAAATGGATCCCAAGTACTCAAAAATATCTTTCATTGGAATGCACTCTTCTTTAATTTTTACATCAATCCCTTCATTGTTCCCTCTACTACTAAACTTGCATTCCATATACTCAGTATCCGTCCTACTTATTCGTAATCCTTTATCTTTCAGGACTTCTCTCCAAAGCTCAAGTTTTCTGTTCACTCCATCTCATCTCATCAACCAACACAATGTCATCAGCAAAAAGCATACACCAAGGCACCTCAACTTGGACATGCTTCGTCAACTCATCCATGACCAAGGCAAAAAGATAAGAGCTTAAAGTCGAACCTTGATGCAGACCAATGGTGATATCAAAGTAGTCCGTCAAATCATCCTTAATCTTTACACAAGCTGCTGCTCCATAGTACATATCCTTTATGAGGTTGACATGTAAACTGGCACTTGTCTCTTTTCCAAAATTCTCCACAAGATATCTCTTGGGACAGAATCATAGACCTTCTCCAAATCAATAAAAATCATATGTAAATCCTTTTTCTTGACTTTGTATGTCTCCATCATACGTCTCAAGAGATGTATTGCTTCAATAGTAGACCGGCTTAGCATAAAGTCAAACTGATTTTCAGTTATTATAGAGACTTGCCTCACCCTTCTTTCAATTATTCTCTCCCAAAGTTTCATCGTATGACTCATCAACTTAATACCTCTATAGTTGGAACAATCTTGTATGTCACCCTTGTTCTTGTATAAAGGTACTGCAAAACTTTTCCTCCATTCCTCTGGCATCTTCTTACCTCTCTACACATTATTAAATAAATTTGTGAGCCAAGTTATACCCCGTTCTCCCATCATTCTCCAAACGTCCATAAGAATATCATCAAGCCCAATAACCCTCCCACTTTTTATCATCTTCAAAGCCTCCTCTACTTCTTTCTTTTGTATCATTCGATAACTTGCTCGATTCACATAGTCTTCTGAGTTGGTTAACTTCCCTAAGATGATATCATTCTTTTGTTTTTCATTAAAAAGTTTATGAAAATATCTTTTCCATCTTGTCTTTATATCCTCACTAATTATAAGCATCATTCCTTCTTCATCCTTGATGCATCTTACATGTGTAAGGTTCTTTGTTTTCCGCTCACTTGCTTTAGCTAACTTGAAGATATCTTTTTCACCTTCTTTAGAATCAAGTTTCTTATAAAAAAAACTCCCAAGCTTTTGCTTTTGCTGCACTAACTATTTTCTTTACTTCTTTCTTTGCTCTTTTGTAGTTTTCCAGATTTTCATCGGTCTTATCTTGATATAAGGTTTCAAAGCAGGCTCTTTTAATTTTAAGCTTCTCCTGCACTTCCTCACTCCACCACCAAGACTCCTTTTGTCCTAGGACACCTCCTTTAGACACGCCTAACACCTCCTTTACCACCTTCCTAATACAGTTTGCCATATTTAACCACATTTCATCAACACTACCATCAAGATCTCAAGTCTTCTGTTGTATCTTCTATTTAAATCTCACTTGCTCTTTCTTAAGATTCTACCATTTAATTCTCAAATTCTTAGACACTAATTTTCTCTTCTTTGCCTTCTTCAAATGAACATCAAACACCAAAAGACGATGTTGAGCAGTTAAACTCTCCCCTGCAATCAACAGCATCCAAATAAAATTTCCATAAAGAATCACCCTCCAATAATAACAACAACAAAGCCTTTTCGTACACTAAGTGGTGTGTGAGCTACATGAGTGCTCCACTCAGAGCTATTTTAAGCCATTTCTGTGCTTAAATTAAAGTATTAGAGATCATGCCTAATGACTTCCTCCAACACTTTGCCCTTCCCCACCCCCTCCTAAGAGGCTCTAACATCTAACTTCTTACATGTGACAAGGGCATTAACTAGCCTTTTCCGTAAATGTGTGAACCATCTTAAACAAGTCTCTCTCATTTTATCATCTATCGGTGTCACCCCTACATTTTCTCTAATAATCTAGTTAGGAATCCGACCCTTCCTTGTATGGCCCACATCCACCTTAACATTCTCATTTTTCACCTCAGAATCATTTGTGTATGGTTACAATTGACAACCTAACAATCAAAACCATAATAACTAAAAAGCATCATCCACCTCAAACAATGGAGAACTATGCAGGTTCTTGTGTTGCCAACCGAAGCCAGCAACATGTGTTAGCCAACGATCTCATTTTGCAATTAGCTAGGCAGAAATCGGAAAGGAACTCTAGTCCTCCAAAGGTTCAAAACAATGCCAGTTCAACCCACGTCAAAACCAATGTTTCACATAAATCCTTTTAGGCTAAGTCAATGTATTCAAAATCATTCACCAAAAAAGCAACTATACTAGGTCAACATACTAAAAATCATCCCCAAATCTCCCATCAATTTTTCATGATTTGGATATTTTATGGCAGCTCTTGGGGCAGTTTTGACACCCACTATATTGCTTTCCATTACCAATCATTCATGTTTCCTGTGCTTATATGCTATTGGAAAATGCCATATGTGCATATAGTTTCATGTTTGGCCCATCTTGCATCCTTTACGGGTACATTAGTAAGTACTAACTTGGTCCTGCATGAGTTGTGCATTATAATTTAACAACTTATTATTAACTAGTGCCCACGTGCATAGCTGAGAGCAGGTTCAGACAACAGGACTTGCTAGGACATCCACAGTTCCTGTGTTGCCAACCATTGCCAGCAACATTCCTTGGCCAACAATCTCATCTCCCGATTCGCTAATAAAAACATCAAAGGAACTCTACTTCTCCAAAGGTTCAGAACAAATGTTGGTCCAATCCATGACATCACATAAATCCTTCTCAGTAGGCCCTGTCCAAGCTCCCATTCACAAGAATACTTCAGGCTTCATCAATGGAGCAGCCACAGGCAACTAAGTCAATGTACTCAAAATCAATCACACAAAAAGCAGATATACTAGGTCAACATACTCAAAATCACCCTCAAGTCCGCATGTAATTTTTCATGATTTCTCTTTTTTTTTATAGTATAAAAGTAGGGTCATCCAAGACCAATGACTGTCTAATTTCTCATAATTTGGATAAATTATGGCAGTTCATGCTGCAGTTTGGCATCCAGTGTGTTGCCTTGCATTACCAATTATTCATGTTTCTTGCGCTTACATGCCATTGGCAGATGCCACGTATGCATACACTACAGTTGGATGTTTGTTCTATCCTGATTCGTTTCAAGCACATTAATTATTACTAGCTTGGTCCTGCATAAGTTGTGCTTCACATTCTAGCAGCTCATTGTTAACTAGCACACACACACATGCATGGCTGAGAGCAAGTTCTGACTACAGGACTTGCTAGACATCCAGAGCAAAATGTATAATGAAAATTGTAGATGTTTTCCTCTGTAACTTCGCAATCATTACAAGTGCAGGGATGTATATACAAACCTTATTCTCTTTGCTAATAGCCCTCCTTCCAATTTGATGTTATCAAACAACAATTTGGCTTAAAAATTGAGCCTTGGGTAGATGCTATTAAATGGTATCCAACCTTCTGAATTAGGTGTGTAATCATGTCAAACTCCCTGAAGGAAAAGATTTAAGCTTGTACGAAAGAAGTCCTATGGAAAATGGAAGTTCAATTCTATCAGGGCAATCTCTTAGAGCAAGACTATAAAGAGGATTCAATGTCCATGCAAATTCATCAACCTATACGATAGCTGTGAAATAACTTTGGAGAAATCTAATGGAAGCAAACTTTCCTATCAACAGCAAGGCAATTATCAACAACTTATAAACCATAGTCATGCAGAATATGCTCACATGAAAGAAAAAAAGAAGAAAGAAAGAAAGACAAGGCTCTTGATGAGAAGCGCTAAAAATCTGAAAGAAAATGATTGTGTGAAGATAACGGTGACAACGATAAAAAAGAAAAAAGATCAATTCAAGTAAAATAAAACCAACCAGCTGTCAGCTGAAATATTGCTGGTACCTGACCAAGCTCTTCATTTAGATTTGAAGTCCGTGCTAATGCAGGGGTATTAGTTTCACCATGATACATGTGTAAATCATTGTTGATAAATTGAGTGGACTGAATAAATTTGATCATCTGTAAACAGAAAATTGCACCTAAATCAACGTAAGTAAACACTCATCGCAGAAACATGGATGCTCCGGACTCACCTCAATGGAGACATACAAGGAAATAGGAATAATTGTTGAGTACAGTGTTAACAGTGTAAACATTGTCAAAATGGCAACCTGTGCAATCAATCAGAAAATTACAACAAAAGACCAACATAAAAAGCACATAGGAGTCAAAAGCTTCATACCACAAATCTGTTTTTTGGATTGAATTGATTATCAGCATCCTCAAGGCTCAAATAGAAATGCTTGCTGTTGATAAATGCACCACTACAAAACAGATAAATATAGCCATTACTAAATCAGAAGATGAGCAAACGGCAAGGGACTTTCTTTAAATGAACTATCCTGACAATGAGGTGAATATTCAAACAATTCGTGCCGAATTGATGTGGGGACCATTAAAAACAAATCAAATGAACAGGGAACAAAAATCTCATAGAATAAAAAATGGAAAAATGACTCCAAACTTTTCTAGAAAGGCCTTAAAAGAGCAACCAACGTGATGATACCTTCCAATAGCTCCAATAAGGCACATACAAAAAAGGCCACCAAAAAGAGTCAGTATAAGTTTGTCGAGTTTTCTCTCCAAGGTGCTTCTCTTTGAGGGAACGTTCATTGCATTCATCATAACCTACAACATATGAGAAAGTTAATAAAGGTTTTTTTTAAAGGAATCAGCACAACAAATTCAAAAATAAATGTAGGAAAAAAATCAATGTGAAAAATAAGTGAGTTTGGAATTGGATGCATGATGGGCAAAAAGGGACTCAAGGCTTACACCAGGTATACCAGGTGCTCTATCCATATAGACTTATAGTACTTGTGATCCAGATTGGCTTAAGCATTTTATGAAGCACCTGCCATCTATTCGATGATACAAACCCGTTTTGAAGCCTTCAACCAGCTGCAACAGGGAAGCCTATTCAATGTTGCTAATGGAGGTGTTTGCCTATTATTGGTTAAGGAGAGGCGGTGCCACCCCAAATACGTGATTGACAAATGTCTCGCCTGTCCCTGATTTTCCTATTAGCTCGCTTTTTGTCAATCAAAGTATGAAGGAACCAATTGTTGAACACTATTTGACCATATTGCTTGTGTTTCTCAAGATACTCTAATGGCAGATGATTGCTAGAGTCCAGCAAGAGTGTACTGCTTACTCAAGTAACCTTATGTTGCACGTCACCATTCCTACTATTACTTCCTTGAGTCTTTGGAGGCAACTTAGTCAAATTCACCTTATGACGATAGCAGTCAACAGCATTAACTTGGAGTTTGAGATACTGAGATCCACCAATTGCTAATCACACAAGGCAAGGAATGCAAATCATACAAAAAGGGTTGCGCAAAGGCTGGACCAGGTTATTAGATCTGCAAACCCCCACAAGATGCCAGATCCAATTGCCAGAAGGGTCTTCAGCCTCTGGAGGCGCTAGGTATGGTGTCTAACTCCGGCGATGCCAGATTCATCCTCTTGGAGAGGCAGCAGCAGCAGCTGGTGATACTGTAGACAACCACCTTAGGGATCCTCAATGGCTAGCCAACCACTGGAGGGTTACATGGATGAATCGTCGGGCAGGAATGGTGCTAGGAACACGCTAGATTGCCCAAATGAAGGTCCAAACAAAGAAGATCTTAGGTCTATTTGGTTCTTTTCTTTGTGAAAAGATTGAAAGAAAGAAAGAAAGAGGGGAAAAAGGCAAGAGGGCCATACCCCACTAGTCTAACACCACTACTTTGATACCAAGTCAAAAAAACCTATATTCTTTTTATTTTAGAAAAAAAGGATGATAAATGGAGGAAAAAAATCTACATTCAGAGGATTTCAGTGACATTTCAGGCAGCCCTCACACAATATGTAAAACATGGAAACACTAAAAAGTAAGAAGAGAATAAAAGATAAAAGATACTGTTGAGAGGAGTGTGTGGTGTTTAGTGCCACATCTAGTAATGTAGATTGTTCAAGTGTGTGGTGGCTTATAAATAGGCTTCTACCCCCTCAATTATTCTTTGAGAAGAAACAAAGAGAAACATGCTCATTGGGGTATTTCTCCCACGATTTTCTCCCCGCTCTTCATGAGTAGGGTTTCCACGTAAACCCAAGTATTCATTTGATTGCTTGTATGCTTTTGATATCTTATTGTTATACTTCCGCTTATTATAAATTTCAACTTGGTATTAGAGCAAGTCATTTCTTGGATTTATTCTAAAGTTTATCATTATGTTCATTATTCTTAACTTTTATCACTATCCATAAGTTTTTTTTTTGGAGAAGGATCTACCATATTCATGGCAACATCCCAATAGTGCTCTCGTGTTGGGTTCTAGGAACCCTATCAAGAGAGAGGAGGATCATGGAGACTAGATCTAGGCAGGTTGTGCAGGTCCCAGATATGGAGGTCATGGAAGAAGAGTCGAAGGTGCGAAGAGAAGGCACAAAGTGGAGAAGCCAATGATGATCTTGCAAGAGATCGTCAAGTACGAAGAGCACTTGTGGCAGCGAGGGAACTGTCGAGGCCACCAATCCCAGGGCCCCAGCAAGCAAATGCTCTGGATGGTTGTGATAGCTATAGTGGCAATCTTAAGGGTGATCCAACTCCCCACTGATGAGTGACACTGGCGGCACCGGTGTAATCTGCAGCAACGTCGCCGCTACACCGAAGAGCGCCTTGTGGAGGTAAGGCGACGATCTCGCAGGGAGTCGAGCCGCGGCGAGGAGGTGGCGCAGGGCTGCGATCGGCAACACTCGAAGGAGTCGCGTAATGACGAAGATGAAGCCAATGATGACGATGGCGTTCTTAGAGGTGAAGATGGAGGCGCTTAGTGGCGAGATCAACGTGGTTTGGTTGATTGCTTGTCGAGAAGTGATCTTCGACAAGGATTGCGGCAAAGATCTCTCTTGAGATCGCTGAGGTGCCAGTGACGATGATGGTGTTGTTGGTGGCGATGAAGAAGGCAAGGAGGAAGGAGATTGTGAATGCCGTGAGATTGGGTTGGTTTTTGTTTTATGTCCTGTTTTTGTCTTCTTTTTTTTTGTACTGCAAAGGATAAGGAGGGGGCAAAGTTATAAAAAAGAAGGAAAAGAGGAAATAAAAAAAAGGAGAGAAGAAGAAAATTTTAAAAAAAGGAAAGAAAAAAAAGGAAGGCATGAGAAAAAAAAGGGGGGTTTGAATTAAAGAAAAGTGGGGGAAAAGCTCTTTTCTTCGTGATATTTGTTTTCTTCTCATTGTTATATTCTTCTCTCATATGAGTATGGAAGAAAAGGGGAGTGTGGATGCTATTATAGTCACCCCATTTGAGAGTCCCTTGTTGCAAATCACCACATGAAAAATCACAACTCTAGGAGGTCCAAAATTTCGAGGTCGTCTGAGGAAGGACCCATTTCAAGTTTCTATGCAGTAGATCCAGTTTCGTGGACTCCAAAGAGGAAGATCTAGTTTCGAGGTCTTCAAAGGAAGACTCATGTCAGGAATACTGAATAGGGAGCCACCAGCATCAATTGAGGTCTCCAGAGGAGAGGCCCTTGTCAAAGACATCAGCAATTCCTTCAGTAGCTTCAACTCGTGTTCCTACCTACAAGCGAGAATCTGTTAAGAGGAGTGTGTGTTCTGCTGTAGAGTACGGATTGTGTTTTGTTACAAGCTGAACATTCCATACTCCAACTTAAGGGGAAGTGTTAAGAGGAATGTGTGGTGTTTAGTGCCACATATAGTAATGTGGATTGTTGAAGTGTGTGGTGGCCTATAAATAGGCTTGTACCCCCTCAGTTATTCTTTGAAAAGAAACAAATAGAAACATGCTTATAGGGACACTTCTCCCACGATTTTCTCCTCGCTCTTCGTGAGTGGAGTTTCTACGTAAACCGAAGTATTCCTTTGATTGCTTTTATGCTTTTGATATCTTGTTATTATGCTTCTACTTATTATAAATTTCAATTGATACTTTTTTTAGAAAAAGATAAATGATGCTCAAGAGAGAAAATAATTGGACTCGCGGATATCTACACTCCTTATGGGAATCTAATCTTACTTAAAAAGTATAAAAAATAGATTATATATAAGAGTAGTCACATTATATGAGAAAGGAATGAAACCCAAAAAAAAAAAAAAAAACAGTCTATCCCCCAAAGCTAAAGCAAAAAAATTGGAATTACACCCATTTTAAAGGTACTGCAGGACAAAATGTTGAGTAAGCTAAAAAATCTATAAAACAAGAGGAAGGGTGGTTCTACATAATGAGCGTAGAAAACCACAAAAAGACACAACAAGATGTCTGCAACTAGGCAATGTTAGCATTAAGGATGTATAGTCATAACTCCTTATGTAGTGAGAAGTTCAGTTGTAGAGCTTTTTATTTTTTTAATAACCACGTGATGCCGATTGGCAAATGGTAAGTAAATATTCAATTATGCTCTTTAATCAAACATCGGCAGTATGTTCTAGAAGATTATCATTTGTACAATGGGGTGTACCTTTGTTTCATGCCCAGTAAAGATGACAGCTCCAACAATGTATTCAGTATTCCGCAAACTGCAGCCCTGATTTGCAGTAGACAGTCATTGAGGCACAAAATCCAAGGAAGGTTGATGCATTAATTTGGCTTTTCTTAAAATTTTAATGTACAAAAACAGACTCAACATCCTGATTTCAGGAATGCATACAAAGGATAACTAAAATACACCTTAATGTAGTTTACCTGCTTAAAGAAGAGCAATGACAAAGGCCTTACCCATAGTGGGCAACTTTGATGCCATCTTGTCAATTCTTAGAAAAGGGAGACTCTCAATTGAATTACCAAAAGCAAAACTTACCCGCAGAAGAATTTGATTTGGAGATAAAGGTAATGTTTGCTTTTGAATGATGAGATTTCCTGTGAATGTATACAAAGAGTTGTTCGGTTGTTCACATTGTATTTCACCTGCACAAGATAGCCAATAAGAAAATTGAGGGCAAAAAAAGAAATGAATAGTAGGACCAGTAAGATAGTAAATGATAACTTCAAGATGTGGAACAATAGAAATCAGCAAAAGAATGTTTAGCATGGACAGTAAAATACAGGGTTTTCTCCCTATAACCCGTGGGGCGGGGGTGGGGGGGAAACATTAGTGGCAAAGAAAATGCACATCACCTTTCATAATCACTTCCAACTTAATCTAGTTACCTTCCAGCTTCACCAGAATCTGCAGTAGTCATGGGTTTACCAGGCCAAAATCCATCTAATTATCATGGCTAATTCCTCTCAATTAGGCCCAAGCCTACATTCAGGCTGTTACAAACTGAATATGGGAACAAGTTGTTGTGCATGATCAAGTGCTACTCATAAGAGTGACGGGGGAGGCCACAGTTCGAGCTTGTACAAGCCACTTATATAATATATTTACTCATCCCTTGGTAATATAGGTTTTGTTAGAATATGCTCTAGTTTGTTCCTTATTTTGCTATTTCCTTATTTGCTTGGAGTAGTTTGTAATTTTTTCTCCTGCCTCTCCTTATATAAAGAGGTTAGGATTTCAAGGAATAAACAATTCTCTCCTTTCCTCCAATATGGTATCAAAGAAGCAGTCCTAGGCCGATAGTTAATACCTACTTGATTCTCATCTCTTTTTTTATTTCCACCAAATAAACACAGAAAAAAACCCTAATCTAGGTTTGCAAGTAAGAAAACCTATGTATCTTATCGGATCTCAACCCCAATGCCACCATCAGGCTGGCCACTGACCAATGGGCCTTTGGCAACCGGCCGCCATCGGGTATCTTTGGTTTGATTTTGACCGGATTCTGCCCCAATCTGGAGGGCTGAAGATTGAATCGACCTCTGTGGCCTCTGCCTGACCTTCCTTGGTCTAGCTAAATGCTGCTCTGGCTGCTATTGACGGATAGTGGCTTGATTAGGGGCCACTCGTGCCGCCATCTGCCTTGTTTGGGCCAAACAAGGGCCTATTTCGCCACCATCTGATCTTTTATGGACAAATAAGGGTTCCTCTTGCTTCTTTCTTATGAAATAAACCTGTTATAAGCCTTTTCTTCTACTGCTGAGCACGGGCAGGGTTTTATTCCCCTTTTTTGGACTGCAGCCAGCAATCAAACAGGGATTGCTTGGTCTTTGTGCCTGTTGTTCATTGATGTGGAGTAGTATTTTGACCTGGTGATCTTTACCAAGTCCTATGACCTGAGGTTCACATTCCAAGCAGACTGATTTCTCACCTGCTACTATTTCTTTCCTCTTATGGCAACACCAAGATCGTCTTCTACTATTGGTATTGCTATGGTAATCCAAGGCACCTCTAGAAGCTTAATGGTGTTTAAAATTATCTTCTCTGGTCCGAGGCATTTAAAATATTTGTAAGGTTAGAAGAAGTTATACATCTTGTTGAAACCTACCCTTAACTCCAGAGCTTCTAACTATGAGAAATGGGAACAAGATATCTTGTTATGAATTGGATGATAAATAGCATAGAGCCTCAAGTTGCTGCTAATCTTCTATATAAGAAGACAACCAAGGAGATCTGGGATGGTTTGGCCAAGAAATTCTCCCAGAAATCAAATCATGCTTATATGGCAGATATTTATTGCCATATTCGGTCTACTATTCAAGCGAAACGCTCTTTGGTAGACAATTATACTGAGAAAGTCACCACTAGCTATATAACTTTTCTTGGAGGTGAACCTAATCACATGGAGAAGCAAGAAACAGACTGTAGTGACGTGCCTCGATGCAGAAGCAAAGTATAGAGTCATGGCTCATACAACATGTGAGATCATGTGGCTTGTTAACTTTTTTGCTGATCTGGGATTGGAAGCAAAAACGTGTGTTCCTATATTTTGTGATGAGTGGTTTGCCATTTTTATTGCTTCTAATCCGATGTTCCACGAGTGCACCAAACATTTGAAGTAGATTGCCACTTTATTCGAAATATGGTTGCTGAAGGAAAGATCTGCACACCCATCACTTCTTCTAGGTAATAGGTGGTGGATATTTTCACAAAGGCTCTCCCACACAAACGTCATGCCTACCTATGTGACAAGCTAGGCATGATTGATATATATGCTCCGACTTAAGGGAGAGTATTAAAATATGTTCTTCTAGTTTGTTCCTTATTTTGTTATTTTCTTATTTGCTTGGACTACTTTGTAATTTTTCCTTCTACTCCTCATGTAAAGAGGTTAGGGTTTCAAGAAATAAATAATTCTCTCCTTTCCTCTAGTAGATTTAATAAACCCCAATGAAGATGTCAAGATTTCAAAAAAAAGTGGGGAAGCTATAACATCCTAAAGATAATCCCCCATAAAAAGCTCATGAAAGCGAATGATTGATTATAAAAGTTAATAATTACAATCATCTAGCTTAGGCTTAAATATTTTTGGTGATCTTCTTAGGTCCATTGGACCTTATTAAACAAATTGTCAAAGTCAGTTTTCCCAATCAGGCTCAAGATTCCATTCGAATCATGCATGACAATTTAAACAAAGGAGATGGACAAACCACCTCTCGCAAGGAAAAATAAAGGAAATTGGGGAAATATTTAAGTACTTCATTGTCATATAAAATCAAAGTGATGCAATCAAGCGTAGTCGACTCAGGAAGCACAAGCATATCATTCCTTGAAAGCTGGGACGAAAATAAAATCCTCAACATGAGGCCTCATACCCAGGAAAGCGAAGAATTTCGCAAGTCAGAGAATCCAGAGAAGGCTATTGGATGAACTTGCTAGACTACCAAGGCTATTGGATGAACTCTCTAGACTGTGTCCGTTGGACTGAAAGTGACACCAAGCCGTCCATGTCCATGATTAAAGCTCTTCCAACAACTCAACAAGATAAGGAAGGCAACTCGCATCTATAACGTATGCTATTATTAGCATCCTTCTCCTTAAGCTAAATATCGGTGATAGAAGGGCAATTCACATCCTCCCCTTTCTGTACAACCACAAATATCAAAAAAAAAAAAAAAAAACAGTGATTACAGTCGATAGCTCTTGGCACCAGAAAGTTTTGCAGAAGCACCTTGAACAACAAAAATAACAGAAACCAAAGCTGGATTTTTTGACTCAGGATCCCTTCACAGGTTCAGTAGATGGACCAGAAGGAATAGCAGGCAAACAGAAAATAAGCACCAAATCAGGTAATCACACCAAATGGAAAAAAATCCAAATAGTTTAAATGTTCCAATACCTGAATTTCAGTAGAGGATCAAGTGAGGTAGGCATTTACATATAGATCCTGATTTACAGAGTGAGCACAACTACACAAAGACTTTGAACCCCAACAAGACACTGAAGCTCGGGGAGGTGGAGAAGAGGTGATATGCTTGAGCCCCCCTTGCCAAGTGAGGGACGGAGACAGAGCAAGAGGGGCATTTAGAGACAATGGCAACAATTGTGATGGCTAGTGACAGTGATGAAGGAATGCAAGATGGCAATATAGCAATGATGGCTGGTGTCGATGGAGCAATGGTGGTAGTAATGATGATGATGATGATGAGGCTGATGGTTAATCATACGTGTGGATGATGGATGATGGTAGGCACAAAGTCCTAGGAGAGGGCTTCAATATCATGTTTTTTTCGAAGGGAAGCTTTGACACCATGTTGGAAGAAATCAAACTTACAATTAAGGGAAGCCCTTCTCACCGCTATACAAGCCCTTGGGAAAACATGACAGCACACTATACAAATACAAGAAAATTACATAAACCTTTTTTCAAAAAGAAAAAATTACATAAACCTGAAGCAACAGATGTGAGCTATATAGACACATACACACATACATACATACATCCTACACATGTATCTGTTTGTGTGACAAGCACACAAGCCTCTAGCTTTCCAACTAAATTGTGAATATGTCATTTCCTACCGTGCTTAAGCATTTTTTCCCTGTTCTATTTTCTACATTTTCTTGATTTTTCCTATTTTTATATATATTTTTTTTTTTGAAAAGGGGAAAGGGCAGTCATTTGGTTGATAACCACCCACAAATTATATTATAAAAAGAGGCACGAGGTTATATTGCAGAGTAGAGCTCCAAAGGGCAATCAAAGAAAATACAGACTCCACAAAATTTTCAACATAAGGTCATTGTCCCCTCAAAATCACTGCATTTCTTCCCAGCCAAAGGCCTGACAGAATAGCCAGACGCCACATAAGGTCCCTATTTTTAGATTTTTCAATACAAATGAATGGGGAAAACTAGCAAACATTCTGAAGATTGACTGTAGACTGATGCCGGCGGCTACATAGGCTGGAGAGCAAGAAAATAACATGATTTTACAGGAATATCAATTAATTTAAACAAGTGCTGCTCTATGTGAAAGAAACTCCAACATATAGAGCAATCTGTCATCTAGATGAAAATATAACATGGCATTTGGGAAGTAAGAACTTCCCTAGTCTTCTTTAAAAACAGTAACTTTTTATGTAATGATGATTTGCAACCAACGTGCGATTACTGAAAAGAAATCTGAGACAAGGTTCTGTAGATGTATAACTCAAGGTAGTTACTGTCAAACCTAAAGCAAAGTAGCACTAGCTGTGGAAGAAAAGCATACCATTGAATTCTGCAGCTTTCTCAGGGAGCAAGTAGTCCCAGGTCCTTTCCAAAGCTTTTCTAATTTTCAAATTAGTCTCACCATCCAGATTTGAAGTCTGTAAAAGGCAACTGTCACCAGTAGTATGACGAAGAGTACATGTTCATGGTCATTTGACTGAGAATTTTTTTCTTAAAAAAAAGTAACGAAACTTGTCATCATTGATAAATACCTCTATATAGCATATACCATCAGGATTTGTACTAGCAAGGAATAAAAGATCGGCAGGGAAAAATCCATCCTGTTTAACCTGAAAGAATGAGCACCAAAAATGTGACATACAAGATTGCGGGAATTTTTCTTCCTTTCGGTAGTATTTCTTTTGTTTTATAAGTATTTCCTTCCAACAACATTGCTCTTTAATTAGCCTCCCCCGGTAGGGGGGGACCAAAATCCTACGAAGGACAAGGACAAGGAGAGAATGACGAAGGGGAGCGAGGGAGAGTGGGTGAAGGTGGAGGAGGGAGGAGGAAGAAGGTTGGCTAGTAAGCAGAAATGAGATGATCATCTTTATTGAAGAACCCTAATCCTCATTCTATAGAGGATTGGGAAAACTACAAGTGAGCCCTCATATAACATGCAAATAAAAAAAAAGCAAGAAATAAAAGATGGAAAAAATAGAGTTAATCTCAACACTCCCCCTAACCTAGAGCATAGTATCTATCATACTTAGCTTGGAACAACATTTGTCGAACAAAGGCTTGGGAAGTACTTTTGTGCAAACATCCACCAGCTAATCTTGGGAAGAGACATGAGTAGTTCAAATAAGCCTTTTTTTTTATTAAATCTCTTGTGTAATGGCAATCCATTTCTACATGCTTTATTCTTTTATGGAATATTGGATATTTGCAATATAGTAAGCAGCTTTATTGTCACATCACATTGCCATGGAAAACTTAATAGGAATGTGTAGATCACAGAATACAAAGTGTATCCACATCATCTCCGCTACAGTTTGAGCCATGGCACAATACTCGATCTTGCCACCAAATCTAGAGGCAACTCCCTACTTGCTCCTCTAAGTCATAAGGTTCCTAGCGACATACATACAAAAGCCTGTGGGAAACTTCCTGTCCTCAATACACCCTTCATAATCTACATCTTTGTAGGCAACAATGTCAAAGGAGGAGCCTTTCGTGAATAGAAATCTCTTCCTTGGTGATAACCTCAGGTACTTGAGTACCATCATGGCTACATTTCAATGCACCTTGGTCCGCTTGTGCATGAACCGACTGAGCCTCCCCACCGCCAACAAGATATCAAGGCCTGTGATAGTTAAGTATAGAAGCTTTCCTACCAGAGTCCAGAATTGAGAAGCATCAACAAACAGGCACTGCATTATAAAGATGGATCTATGAATTCATAGGTATATGAGCTGATTTTTCCCCCAAATTACCATTTTCCTACTAAAAATTTTTAGCAGCAGTGCACTTTCTCTAGGATAACATTACACCTCCTTGCTACAAGCAACTTCAATCCCAAGAAAGTACCTAAGAGGGCTTAAGTCCTTGATCACAAATTCTCAGCCAAGCATTTCTTTTAGTCACAGATATACCTGAGTATCATCACTAGTAAGTATGATGTCGTCAATGTAAATAAGCATCACCACTATCCCTCAAGGTGCCTGTTGCATAAGGAAGAAGTGATCAGCCAAGGATACGTGAAATCCAAGTGTCTCCACAACCTTGGATAATCTCTAACACAAGGCTCGAGGACTTTGTTTTGGGAAATGTATTGCTTTTCGCAATCAACATATTTTGGAATATGCCCCCTAAGACTTAAAGTTCGGTGGTTGCTACATGTAAACGACATCTTGTAGGACATCACAAAGAAGGCATTCTTCATATTTAGACGGTGAAGAGTCCAATCTCATTTGAACTTTCACTAAAATCAAGATCCTAGAAGTAGGGGTAGGCGTTATTCGGGTCAACCCAAATAACCCAACTAAATCATTGAAAATGGGTCATTTAATTTAGGTTATAGGTTGGGTCAAGACCCAAACCGTAAAACTTATATGGATTTCAAGTTTGTTGATGGGTCCTTCATATACAATCCAAACTACTAAATCGGATGACCAATGGGTCACCCACCCACCCAACCTGAACCCAAATGTACAAGTGAATTGATTTGTAAATAATATTGAAATATTTTTTAGGCGTATAGATGGTATTTAATTTTTTATAAGATGGATGAAGCATCTACTTGCTATTGTGTTGCAAAGCATTTCGTAAAAAAGCCCTTGTTTGTTAACAAGCATGTGCAAAATTTGAGTTTCACCCAACTCGAACCGACCCAAACCTAATCTAATTTGGTTGGGTCATGGGTAGTCATTTTATCAACCCAAACCAAATACGACACGACCTAAATCGAATAACCTGAACCCACCCAAACCAATCAAACACCCACCCGTACAAGTGAGGAGTCATGCCACTGAGGAAAACATGTGAGAAATCCATTTCATACGTCTGCGTGAATCTCTTGACAACAAGCCTAACCGTATAGCATGCAATAGAACCATCTGGATTGTGCTTCATAAGAAAGACCCACTTAGACCCTACCATTGTAGCGCCAGATGGCAAGATAGTAAGCTCCCATAGTTGGTGGAAATGAGTAAGTTATTATTCCAAGGAAACCTACACCTCATTATATAGAGGAAGCGGTGTGGGTAAAATATAGAGGACCAAAGAAATAAAAGAATAGTAAAAATATGATAAATATCAAGGGGTACTATAATATTCCCCCTCAAGCTAGAGCATAGATGTCAATCATGCTTAGCTTGTCACAACAACTATCAAATGCAATCCAACCAAGTGGCTTGGTGAAGACATCTGCAATCTGGTCCTCTAAGGAGACAGGCGTAGTGTAGATGATACCCTTCTGGATGAGATCCCGTGTATAACGGCAATCAATCTCCACATGCTCCGTGCGCTCATGAAACATGGGATTGTTGGCAATGTAAGTAGTTGCTAACTTGTCACACCTTATCTCCATCAGCTCCTCTATTTGAACATGCAAATCTCTAAGGATAGACCTAATCCACACCATCTTTGCAGCAGTTTATGCCATGGCACGATTCTCTAACTTTGCACTTGATTTGGACACAACAGTCTACTTCTTACTCCTCCAAGTGACTACATTCCCAGCAACAAAGGTGCAGAAACTAGTAGTGGACTTCCTGTTTGTAAAACAACCTGCATAATCATCATCTGTGTATCTTATAACTGTTAAAGGATATTTCCATTTACCTTTATTTAATTTATTTAAACTATTTATGCTCCATTTTATTCTTTAGGTCCTCTTATGTATTTTACCCACACCTATCTCTCTATATAAAGAGGTGTAGGGTTTTCATGGAATAATAGATTGCTCATTTCTTCCCACTTGGTATGTGAGCAACGGTCATGGACCAGAGCTCTCGGTAACCCACCCGAAAAGGCCTCTGAAACCCTAAACCATCAAACCCCTCTCTCTCGTGCGTGGTCAGCAGAGCCTCCTCGCTGCAGCGGCAGCTCCACAGTGCTTGGAGCAAAGGCGCAACAGCGTTCTGGAGGTGTTGCGACGGCGCAGCGGCGATCACAGGCCTTGGAAGTGCTAATCCAAGGCCCTACGATGGTCGTGGCGGTCATCTAGAGGGGCTGTAGCGACATTGTAGCAATCGCAGAAGTCCACAACACCGATCAAAGGATCTGCGGCAGTGCTCGAAGGATATGCGACGCTCCTCCAAGCGATCCTAGAGGCGCTGCGACCCTATTCTAGGGTTACTGTGGCTCTACTTTAAAGTCGTTGGCACTTCTGGCGATTGTAAGGGCGGTTGCAACCCTATTCTAGGGTTGCATCCCCTTTATCTGCAGCGAGAGAGAAACCTAGGTCTCCTTGAGGCCATCTTAGGTGCCTTCCCCCGCACCCTTGTTAGGCCTACATCCGTCCAAGGAGATCTTCTATTCATCATGCAGATCTGAAAACTTTTGATTCAGATCTTGCTCTTCCATGACATGATCTATTCATTCTGAAAATCACGTTTCAGATTGGTCTTTTGGTGGTCTTCCTTCCTGATTTGGTGAGATGGCATCCTCAGCATTGTCCGAAGTCACAACAGATGCTTCCACAGAGACGGGGAATATCAAGAACCCATTCTTTATCTCCATTACAAAGTTGGATGAGACCAACTATGCACGTTGGTCTCAAACGTTCCTTATGACCGTTGAAGGGCATGATAAGGAACATATTCTGTTGAAGGTGGAGCCTACCAACAAGACAGAGAAGTATGTCACGTGGAAGAGAGATAATGCCATGGTCAGGACTTGGATTATGAATGTTGTTGCATCACATATTGGAGACGAAATCATGTATTACAAGACCGCCAAAGAGATGCAGGATTCTCTTCATGATACTTATTCTCATGAAAAGAATTCCACTAAGATATTTCAGATCACTCATGACATTTTTTCTCTCAGGCAAGATGATCTTTCTCTTCACCAGTATTACACTAAATTGAAAGGCTTTCTTGAGAATTATAATGCTTACAGACCTACCTGTACTTGTACTGCATAGAGAGGGTACCGTTAGGAGTTTGCAGCTCTCAAGTTTCTTTCAGGTCTTGGTCTAGATTATGAGTCAGCCAGGTCCCAGATGCTCACTCTGACAGAGCTTCCCACCCTGGAAGAGGCATACAGCAGACTCAGTAGACTAATAGTCAAATCTACAATTCCAGAGACCACGGGATAGACCTTTGCCTTTGTTGTTGCTGGTGGTAGAGGATGTGGAGGATCTGCTATTCGGGGACGTGGTTGAGGTCGAGGGCGGCTTGGCAAACCACGCCCCACTTGCTCTTTCAGTGGACGTATTAGACATGTTGAAGTTTCTTGCTAGACCAAGCATGAAAAACCACCCATGGTTAATCAGGTTTTAGCCACTATTGAGGCAGAGACAGATATGGTTCCAAGAGAAGAGTTTGATGCTCTTGCACTGAGACTGGCTCAGGTCACACATGAGTCACCCTCTACCACATATACCATTGCCCTTGCATCCTCAGGTATAGAGGGTAACTCTAATTTCTCTATTTTTTCACATTATGGTAGATCTCCATGGCTTATAGACTTTGGTGCGTCAAGGCATTTAAGTGGTGATCTGTCATCTTTTAGACATCTTTGGTTAATTACCTCAGGGAGGACTACATAGGTTGCAGATGGTCACCATTACAGAGTAGAGATGGACAAGGGGAGGTTTCTCCAACTCCCGAGCTACAGTTATCTAATGCCTTATTTGTCCCTGAGTTTCCATTAATTTATTATCCGTAAGCAGAATCACAAAGGATCTCAATTGCCATGTTATATTTGATGATGTTGGCTATGTATTACAGGTCAAGCTGACAAGGAGGATGATTGGTGGACATGAGGAGGGTATATTGCCTGCTTCAGACGGACATTATTACATCTTGTCAGGGCGAGATTGGCTTTACTATTGGGATTGCTCTACAATGGCATTATCGCCTTGGACACATTCTTTTGGATAAGCTACGACGTGTCATTCCCCATCTATCACTCACCACTGAGATTAGATGTGATGCATGCCAAATTGGGAAACACCACAGAGCTTCTTTTCCTGCTAGTTCCTCTTTGTCAAAGTCTGTTTTTGATTTAGTTCATTTGGATATTTGGGGTCCTAGTTGTGTTCCTAATAGATTGGGACACAAGTATTATCTTGTTATTGTGGATGACTATTCATGAATGTCCTGGTTATTTCTTTTGAAGAATAAGTCTGATGTAGGCAATATCATGTGTGAGATTAGATAATGCACTGGAATTATGCACTGCCAGACTACGCTCATTCTACAAGTCACATGGCATTGTACATCAGACCATGTGCCCACACGCATCCCAACATAATGAGATAGCTGAGAGGAAGCACAGGCATATTTTAGATGTGACCAGGACCATTCTCATACATCATAATGTACCTCAGATGTATTGGGGTGATGCAGTACTCACAGCGTGTTACTTGACTAATCGGATGCCTAGTTCTATGTTATCAGACCAAATTCCGTTGCAGATTCTACATCTTGACAAGGATCTTTTTGTGGTGACACCTCGCACATTTGGTTGTGTAGCCTTTGTACATGTTACGGGACCTAGCAAAGATAAGTTGACGCCAAGAGCCACTAAATGTGTATTTTTGGGGTATTCCCATACCCAGAAAGAATACAGGTATTATGATCCTCTCACTAAGAGACATTATGTTAGTGCAAATGTCACATTTCACGAAGCTATACCGTATTTTTCTACGGCCGCCAGATAGTTGTCATTCATATTGCAGGACAAATCTCCTCCACAGGGTCCCATACCTATGCCACCTATTCAGTTTGATGATTTTACACCAATTGCAGTGCCTGAGCAGTCTCCTAGGAATTCTGGTGATAGCAAGTTCAAAGATCCTCTAGTGATATATCAGATTCCAGTCACTTATAGGCCTCGTGCTACCCCCCTTCTCCCACCTCAGTCCCATCATCCTCTCTTACACAGGTATGTGTTGATGATACTAATGAATCTCAGTCTCATGATGTTTCTCCAGGGTCAACAAGTGCATCTGAGGATGATGCATCTCCTCCCACAGATGATGATCTTGACCTTCCTAGAGCAGTTAGGAAGGCCCCATGTAGTTCTACACACTATCATGTGACTGGTGCTCCTATCTGTGATGGTCTTGGTACCACGTTTACTGCATTCACCACGACACTTATGACGTCCACAGTACCGTCTACTTATCAGGAGGCTATGTTGGATCCTACATGGCATCAGGCAATGAAGGATGAAATGGCAACTCTTTGATCTCGTGGCACATAGGAGCTTACTTCTCGACCTATGGGGGTTTGAGTGGTTGGTTGTCAATGGGTCTTTGCCTTGAAATATAATCTGATGGGTCTATTTCTAAGCATAAGGCTCGCTTGGTAGCAAAAAGGTTCACTCAGACATATGGCGTGGACTTTTTTGATACCTTCTCTCCTATGATGTGGCTTCCTACAGTCCGTATTTTGTTATCTGTGATAGCTAACAAAGAATGTGATATTCACCAACTAGATGTGAAGAACGCTTTTCTCTATGGTGATCTTCAGGAGGAAGTATATATGCATCAACCGCCAGTATTTGCAGTTGAGGAGCGTGTATATAGATTAAAGAAGGCGATTTATGGGCTCAAGCAAAGCCCTCACGTGGTTTCATAAACTATCTGAGATAGTGGAAGGCATGGGCTTGAAGAGATCTACATCTGATCATTCCTAGTTTACTAGGAAGACTGATAGAGTGATTGTTTTACATGTTTATGTTGATGATCTTATTATTATAGGGGATGATACTATTGATATTCTACAGGTCAAAAAGGATTTGGCTGCACAGTTTGTTATGATAGATTTGGGATCTCTTTGCTATTTTTCGGGCATTGAGGTGGCCAAAGGAAGATATGGCATTGTGGTGAGCCAGGGAAAGTATGCATTGGATGTTCTTAGGGAAACTGAGATGTTAGGAGCCAAGGTGGCTAACATACGCATGGATCCAAAGGTACACTTATGTGGTCAGGGGGAGCCTATGGAGAGCATAAGCTATAGGCAGCTGGCTGGTAAACTCCTCTATCTTACTATTACCAGACCTGATATTTCACTTGTTGGAAAACTTAGCCATTTCATGGAGAAGTCAACTAAGCAACATTGGAGTGCTGCAATGCAAGTACTCAAATATCTGAAGAAAAGCCTAGGTCGTGGATTATTCTTTCGTAAGGGGTGTCCTATGACAATGGTAGGATACTTTGATGCAGATTATGCTTGTCTTGTTGATCGCCAGGTTTTTGTACTTATGTTGCAGGAAATTTGGTGACTTAGAAAAGCAAGAAGCAGACTATAGTATCTAGATCCAATGTTGAATTAGAATATAGAGCTATGGTTCAAACAACAGCAGAAATGGTTTAGGTAAAGTCTATTCTACGAGACTTGCATATACAGATAGAGGACCCTATGGAGATAGGATATGATAACCTTTCAGCTACATATATTGCAAATAATTTCATATTTCATAAATGTACAAAACATGTGGAAATCGATTATCACTACACCAAGGACCTTATCCAGAAGGATGCTATTTGCACATCTCTAGTTGCTTTAGAAGACCAAACAACAGATATCTTTACAAAGCCACTGAGCAGATCTGTGTTTGATATTTATTATGACAAGCTGAGTTTGATAGACATCTACACTCCACCTTGAGGGGGATTATTACATAATAGTTTCATTTACCTTTATTTTCTTTATTTGAACTATTTATGCTCTGTTTTATTCTTTAGGTCCTTTTGTGTATTTTACCCACACCTCTCTCTGTATATAAAGAGGTGAAAGGTCTCTAGGGAATAATAGATTGATCATTTCTTCCCACTATAACTGTCATAGGATACCCCTTTCTAAACACCAACCCATGTCCAAGTGCTTTCCTCAGGTATCTGAGCACCTACATAGCAGCATCCCAATGTTGCTTTGTGGGCTTATTCATAAACTGGCTCAACTACCCCACAACAAAGGAGATATCTAGTCTGGTAATGGTCAGGTAAAGCAACAGACCAACCAACTGTCTGCAATTCCTGTTCTCCACCTGTTGTGCCTTAATATCATACAGATGGACCTTGGGATCCATGGGTACATTTGCTGCCTTCACCCTAAGCATCACAGTCTCCTAGAGAATATGAAGAGCATACTTTCTTTAACTAGCTACAATTCCTTATTTTCCTCTAGCCACCTCAATGCCCAAAAATATCCTAAAGGACCTAAGTCCTTCATAACAAATTGCGACACCAATTTCTGTTTGACATGTCCAATCCCTTCTATATCATCTCCTGTAATGATAATATCATCAACATACACAAGGAGCACCACAACTCCCTTGTCAGTCTTTCTGACAAACAACGAATGATCTGAAGTAGACCTCAATCCTTCCACAACCTCTGACAGTTTGTGAAACCATACAGGAGGACTCTACTTGAATCCATAGATCACCTTCCTCAGCCTGCACACACACTCCCCCTCAGCCTCAAATCCGGGGAGCTGCTGCATATAAACTTCCTGAAGATCACTATATAAAAATGCATTTTTTACATCTAATTGATATAACTCCCAATCTTTGTTTGCTGCAATAGACAAGAGACTCTAAATCATCAAAAGTTGTGCCACCGGTGAGAATGTGTCAAGGAAGTCTCCCCTATAAGTCTGAGTAAACACTTTAGCCACCAATTGAGCCTTATACATAGAAATAGATCCGTCAATATTATATTTCAAAGCAAAGACCCATCTGCATCCTACCACCCATGCAGTAGGTGGTCTCGACGTAAGCTCCCACGTGCCTTGCGAACATAAAGCTGTCATCTCCTTCATGGCCTGAAGCCACTTAGGATGAAGCATGGCCTCCTGATAAAATGTGGCAACTTGGATGCAGACACAGCAAGTAAATGCAGCAAACTGGGAACCCAACCCATCACTGACAGAAGCGCCTGTGATCCTGTACTGAGCACAACTTCAGGGCGCCTTGTGAATGGCAATAGGCAAATCAATGTCCTCAGTAGCCTTATCTGGAACATCAGTAACTTCATACTCCTCTGGAACACCAGTAGGCTCCTGTTGACTATCCTTGTGAAAAGCATCAGACACAGGCATATCAGTATCATCAACACATACTTGTGTGGGGGAGGATGATGGTGCTACGGCGAGAGAGGGGGGGTACTGTGACTCATGGTTTATAAGTCACTAGAAGCTTGTACACAGATGGTTGTCCCCTGAATTTGGTATATGTACTCGCTGGTAGCTAACATGGAGAGAAATCTCCAAACTGTATAGTAGGAACTGGCATCGGTGCCGTCTCAACAGGTGTGATCTCAAGAACAGCGGGCATCCGTTGAGCAGTGAAGGAAAAATAAGGTACAGCCTCATGAAAGGTGACATCCACACTAACATGATGCCGTTTGGTCAACGGATCATAGCATCTTTATCCTTTCTGGGTAGAGCTGTAACCTAGAAACACTCATGTTACTGCTCGTGGTGATAGCTTGTCCCAGCTAGGTCCATTAATGTGGACAAATGCAACACAACCAAAAATGCGAGGTGGCACATGAAACAACTCTATGTAGATACAAAATCTGCCAAAGGATTTGTTTAGATAATACAGAGTTGGGCACTCTGTTGATCAAATAACAGGCAGTAAGAAAGGCGTCGCCGCAATAAAGCTATGGAGCATTATGATGTATCATCAATGTTTTAGCAACATATAAGAGATGTCTATGTTTCCTCTCTACTATCCCATGCTGCTAAGATATATGAGGACAAGAGGTCTGATGTATGATACCATTCAATCTGTAAAAATCACTCAATCTAGCAGTACAAAATTCCAATGCATTATTTGAGTGCACACATTTCACAATGGTGGAAAATTGCGTATTTATTTCAAGAATAAAATTTTGAATGGCATTGCCAACATCTGACTTATTTTTTAATAAAAACCATGACATGCGTGAAAAATCATCTACAATGACTAGGTAATATCTATGACCCTGCCTATCTGAAACACGGCTTGGACCCCAGACGTCCAAGTGAATCAACTGAAACACAGAATCAATAGTAGAACTAGCAGGAAATGAAGCCTGTTGATGCTTCCCAAGCTAACATGCATCACAAGAATCTCAGTGGCCGAAGAGATATGGGGAAAAATCCGACGAAGCCTGTCCAGAGGAATGTGTCTAAGACGGTAGTGCCATTGCAGTGCAGTCCCTGCAGCAAAACTAAACTCGCTCTGACATGAAGCAGTAGTATCAGTTTGGACTATGTGATAACCCCCTCTTCATGTCCACCACCAATCATCGTCCCCGTGAACCTGTCCTGTAACACACAACCTACATCATCAAATATAACACAGCAGTTGAGACATTTAGTAATTCTACTCACAGATAAAAGACTAATGGGAAATTCTGGTAGAAACAAAACTCGAGGCAACTGTAGAGTAGACGAGAGAGACACCTCCCCCTGTCCATCTACTCTAGAGTGGTGACCATCAGCAGTTTGCACAGTTCTACCAGAAGAAACTACCTGTATCTGTCTAAAATAACTCTGATCTCCACTCAAGTACTGAAAGGCTCCAAAATCAATGAGCCAAGTTTTATGGGATGGAGTTCATAGTTGTTGGGACATCTGACAGGACTTTCAGAGGCAACTTTTAATGATTTTCAACAGTTACTACAAAATATTCATGACCTTTCTCCTACAGCTCTAGAGCCCGATGGTTACAATTGGAAGCATGGTACATTCTTGGTTGGTTGTGCTTGTAAAATATTATTTAATGGTGGCACCATCAACAATCAGGTTGATGGAGATTCAAGATTGATCATGAAATGCAAGTTTCCTATCAAAATCAGATTATCCCTTTGGTTCCTTAGAAGAAAGCGAATTGTAACCTGTATGTATAGATCTAGATGGGCTCCGGATGAGAATACTAAATGTCCCCTTTGTCAGAATGACGATGAAGATATGCAGCATTTGTTCTTCGACTGTGTTTTTGCTAGAAATGTTTGGTCGGGTTCTGCTCTAAACACAGTGGATAAGACAGATTTTCAGAGATTTTGGACAAGCTTCAGAGATCATGTTCTTCTTGACATGGTGGGTTGGTGTCAGGGTATCGCTATTAGTTGGTGTATATGGCTTCAAAGGAACGGTACTGTGTTCCGTAATGAGAGGTGTTGGGTATAGAATGTGATTAGAGAGGTGAGCATTATTTCTGATTTTTTGCTGCAAAACTTGTAAGTCTGTTCCTTTCCTCACTTTTTAATACAATTTATAGATGATTACCAAGCTCAGGTAATCTTCCACTTTTTTCTTAAAAAAAAAAAAAAAATCAATGAGCCATGTAGTACTACAGCTGTGGGGAAGTACGAAAATACTAGAAGCATATTCCATACCTGATGAGACAACTGTAGCGATATCAGAAGTGAATGGAGTCTCCTAGGTCACCTGAGCCAATCTCTGGGCAAGAGCCTCATACTCTGACCTAAGCACCATATCAGTCTCCATCTCTAGGGTCGAGGCAACCTGATTTGCCACGGGAGGACGACCATGCTTGCTCCAACAGTTAGCCTCCATGTGACCAATACGTCCACAGTATGTGCAAATGGGTCGTGGTTTGCCAAGCTAGCCCCAGCCATGCCCATGTTCACAAGTAGATGGAACTCCACATCCACCATGCCCACCACCAACAGCAAAGCCTGAAGTCTGGCCCATCACCTCAGGATTAGTAGATTTAATGGACAATCTACTAACCCTATTGCAAGCCTCCTCCAGAGTAGAAAGCTTTATAAGAGTAAGCATCTGATCCCGTGCAAACTCATACTCAGAGCTCAATCCATACAAGAACTTGAGCACTATAAACTCCTTGTGATGCTCTCTCTTCGTCACACATGTGCACACAGGCTTGCATGAGTTGTAATTCTCCAACAACCCCTTCAGTCTGGCATAATACTATGTCAGTGTCAATCCATCCTGCCTCAGCGAGAAGGTGTCATGAGTGATCTGAAACACCTTGCTTGAGTTCTTCTCATAGGAATATGTATCATGAAGAAAGTTCCACATTTCTCTAACAGTTTTGTAGAACATTATCCCATCTCCAATGTGAGCAGCCACAGCATTCATAATCCATGCTCTCACCAAAGCTTTGTCACGCTTCCATGAGGCGTATTTCCCAGTTTTCTCTATTAGCTCTGGCTCCAGAAGAATATGTTCCTTTTCATGACCTTCAACCGTCAGGAGGAACGTCTGCAACCAATGAGTGTAGTTTGTCTCATCAAGCTTCGTAATGGAAATAAAGAACGGATTTTTTATGTTCCCATCATCCGCCACACTCTCAGATGGGACTTCGAACTTTGGAGAGGCAGCCATGAAGCCAAATCAAGAAATTAGGAAGGGAAATCACCATAAACAGATCACTTCATAGACAGGCAAGATCTGAATCAGAGGTTTTCAGATCTGCATGATGAACAGAAGGCCCCCTTGGACAGTCGTAGGCCTAGCAAAGGTGTAGAAGGCACCCAAGATGGCCTCAAGGGGACCTAGGTCTCTCTCACTGCAGCCACAGGAGATGCGACCCTAGAACAGGGTCACAGCAACTCCTACGATCGCCTGAAGCACCATCGCCCGCACTACAGTGCCACTGCAGATGCTCAAATCAACGCTACAAGGCCCTATGACCACCATTGTGCCACCATTGCACCTTCGGATCATTGCTGCGACCAGTGCAAAGCCTTGGATCAACGCCACAGATGCTCTGATCAGCACTGCAGGGCCCTACAATCGCCGCTACGCCGCCGCTACACCCGCAGACCACCTTTCATGGTGCCTGCAGATTGTTGTGGCGTCGCTCCAGGTGCCGCAGCGCCGCCACTGTGGCGAGGAGGCTGCCTAATGGCACAACCAACACATGCGAGAGAGAGAGAGAGAGAGAGAGAGAGGGGTTTGGTGGTTTACCGTTTTGGAGGCCTTTTTAGGTGGGATATCGAGAGCTCCAATCCAAAATCGTTGCTCCAATACCAAGTCAGTTGAAATGAGCAAGTTATTATTCCAAGGAAACCTACACCCTTTATATAGAGGAAGAGGTGTAGGTAAAATATAGAGGACTAGAGAAATAAAAGAATAGTAAAAATAGGACAAATATCAAGGGATACTATAACACTCATATACCATGGGAGGTAAGAACAAACATCTCATCCTCTATAGCCTACCTCCATCATAGGTTAATCAATGCCTGTTAATGAGATGCAAGAATTAGCACAGATAGTGTTAAAGAAAACTACCTGAAAGAAGACCCAAGACCAGCCATAGGGTCATGCTTGGAAATGGGATGCATGGTACATTATGGCGAGCCTTTTGCAAGGCCATCAGCTAGTCCAAGTCTAACCTAGCATCATGACTATCGCCACCAACCATTTGCTTATCTACAGCTAAGGTAGTTGCCAAGTATTTAAAGTATTCACTCACTTGGTCACTACGACATCATCAGTGTTATCTAAATATACACACCTCAAGAACTAATGGTTGTATATGCTTAAATGGGAAAGGACAACAATTAAAAACTTTCAAGAAGGCATTGAAATTCACATGTAGGGATCCCAGCGGATGCCAAGGGCCCAACCATAATATAAGTACCCTAGTATCAACCAACCCTCTCCATTAATTCAAGGATTTCGATTTCCAACTCATCCCTTCCCCTGCTTCCTTCCTCACAACCATGGCTTCTGTAACTCATACCCTCTCTTGTGAAAAAAAGTTTCACTCACTCCCAAAAGCCTAACTCGCACATTCATATTGACCACTCAATAGCATGTGCTTTGGGGTGAGGGAACTGAAGGTAGCCCAAAATCAATCTCCAAGATTTTTTGATTTCACTCTTTAAAGAAAGGTGGCGAGCATTCAGGCTAGGCAACTCACCGAAGTTTCCCTCACTTCCTATTGCTTCCCCGAGCTACTTACATACATAGGATCTACATAAGTCGAGATTGGAATTTCATCCAAGGGAGTGTGAGGAACTAACATAGGCACCATATCAGGAACCATTTTCACATGCAACCCTGTTGTGGAGAAGAATGGAATAGACACAAAAAATATTACCTCTGCGCTGACATAATGCTAACATTGTAGAGGATTGTAGCATTGATACCCCTTTTTGTGACCTGGACTATCCCAAGAAGACACTTTTCCCAGAGCCAACTTATCTCTATTAAGACCATAAAGATGAACAAACGCCACGCATCCAAATACACACTGCTGAATGGAAAATAACTCTCTGTTTGGATATAAGAGTTGTATCGAGATCTTTCATCAAGCACTGAGGATGGCATAAGATTTATAAGGTAGCATGCTATAAGAACTACATCCCCTTGATATGTTGAGGGTACACTATTGTGAATCAATAGTATGCTGGCAACATCCACAATACAATGTTTGCACTCGACAGCACCATTTTACTAAGAAGCATGTGGACAAGTGGTCAATATATTATCTCATGTGACTTATAAAAGTCACATAGAAGCATGGGTGCAAAACTCCTTTTCAAAAAAACATGGGTGCAAAACTCCAATGCATTGTTAGAATAAACAAGTTTAGTAGTGGCCCCAAGCCGTCTTCATCTCCAAAATGAAATTCTTAATAATCATCCCTACATCAGATTTCTACATCAACAAGAATGTCCCAATCTATCAAGAATGCCACTAAGACCCTAAACATCCATGTGAAGGAGCTCAAATAGGGACCTAGACTTTCGAGTACAACCAAAAGGAATTGTGCTTCGAAGGCATTTCTCAAGTTGACATGCTTCACAACCAATCTTTACACCAGGAGAAATTTGTGGAATGATGCGACGGAACCTAGGAAGAGAAAGATGACCAAGGCACAAGTGCCATTGAAGAGTAGATGTAGAAGATGTAAGAAGACCAGTATGGGCAGTAACAGGGGACTGGAGTAGCCGATACCCTCATGCAAATAATCATGAGCAAAGATACAATGTGAAATCCCACACTCCAACCCCAAATAAAACCACTACTTACCTCTCAACCTCTAACCAGCCACCAAAAAGTGATGTGTGCCTTTATTATTTTTTGAAAAGGTGATGTGTGCCTTTATTGCCATTTCCCCAAACAATCACAACAAATTTCCAACTTCTTGACAATCCCATAGGGCGACAAGAAACAATTGAAGAAAAAACAAAAAAATGATTGCAGCATATAAGGAAACAATGTATTAAAAAAAGCTAAGTAGTTGAATAATTGCTACAAAATCCAAATATGGAAATCAGACTAAAACACAAGCACCACAAGCTAGTAGCATTTGGATCCTAGGAAAACCCAAATGATATGATCAAAGGTGAAGCCGGCATCAAACAGTCTTTGATATTTACAGGCTCTGAATAAATTAGCAAATGAATTTAAGTTTCAATAACATGAAAAATAGATGGTCTGGCGTTTTTTGGAAGACTGATATGCAAGTCTAAATAAACAACAAAACCATTTTTCTTTTCTCATATTGACATTATTAAGACACCAATTACTAGAACTCCATACTATATTGTATGCCTAAGTAAATCAAATCAAGCATGATGACAAATTAAGAAGTACAAGAAACCTTACCCTAACTATATCTCCAACCTGCAGATTCCTCCAAGGAACACTTTCCCATTTTTGATTGATTAATACGTCAACAGGAGTGCTATTTATCACTCTATCATTGAGCAAGCGTTTCTATGAGCACATTTAAAAAAAATAAAATCAGTTAATAGTGCAAATGATGAAATAAAATTGACAATGGAAACATATTTTAAATCAATTTCTGCAGAGAAAACAAACCTAGTATATTGGAGACAAGAGCATGTCAAATGTTGTATAATATAATTATTTCAGAAAAATTAGCAAAATCAAACAGAAAATTGTTAACTAACCCAGTCCTCAAATGCTTCCTTGACCAGAGAGACAAAGAGTACAAGACTAAGAGGGACCACATTCGTAATAGGGTGCACAGGACTGTCAAGCACCAAGCACCACTTAGTTTAAAATGACAAAAAGCAACATTAAAATATCACAAAATGTTATTCACAGAATGATGCAATAAACAAAAGCAAGATTCAGGTTAAAAATAAGGAGAGAAAAAGCATCCTTGGCAAAATAATAGCAGTAAGAGAGTTCTACTTTGAATATTATACCTGATTGGTGTCGTGGACAAAATTGAGATCATAAGAAAGTACAAATTTGCAACCCGTCTGAACTGTCAGTGAATATAAATATACTCAGATAATGGAAGAACAAGGAAGAAGCATTTTGAAGTTTCACTGGAATAAGATTTTCTAATCCACGAATCCATCTTCTGTCTGTTGAGCTACCTGTTCAAACAACCCTTTGGGAAGAAATGTGAAGACATTGTACTTTGTTGTCGAAATGGAATTTCCCTAAAAGGAAAACAAAGCATTCATTAATGAAATTCCTATCCACAAAATAATACAAAATTCTCAAAGTATGAATAGAAGTAAATAAGTATCAAGTCAAGAGTGCGACTACAGCAATTATAACAGCAAAAGCTTGCAAAAGTTCAATTTCTAAAGGTAATTCCTTATCAGACCCGAAACCTCCTACATTATTTGCTCTATACAATCTTTTGATCAGCCTAAATATGTCAAAAGAGTTGGATTTTTTTTGTTGAAAGGTGTAAGGGTGGTTGTCCGGATGATAACCACCCAAATTCATTGATCAAAGGGCCATAAATGCAGCCAAATTATTAGTGTGTTTCCCAAAAATGAGTCAAAGACGAAATGCTAACAACAAAGTTTTCAAAGTAAGGATGCTGCCCCTTAAATGTTGTTGTGTTTCATCCTAGTCAGATGCCCCAAAGCATCACCAAGACCTTGGCCTTCTCCCTTTTTGATCTGAATGCATTTTTTCCCATGCTTTGGCTTCCTCTCTCGAAAGATTCCCAGAATTTTTCTTGGATGGCATGCGAGATCCACCCAAAGCAAAAATGCTCCAAAAGAGTTGCATTTTTTCTTCAAATGTGGCAACCAAACTACTGAAACTGTGCTTACCACAACCAGCAAAAAACTCAAGGGCGTCCTTTCATCCTTATAGACTGCACTGAAGCATTTGTTTATCAGATAGGAGGGCAGGGATGGAGATGCTATTGAGTGTTACACTTGAGAAAAATGAATACTAAGTTTCACTAATGAGTTATTGCGATATCAAACGCAATCCTTCCATCTTGAGAGAATAATTTTGAAGACTTGTGGAATAAAATTTTAAGTAGTAATCTCTACCTCGGAAGGACAAACTCTTTTTCCATAGCCATACATGTTTAAATTCATTATGATAGAATTGAGGATATAAAGTAAAGGCACCAAAGATCCTTGAGAGTTTTGAATAATAATTTGATTTAAGTATCTTTCTAGCATAGAAATAGAGTAGTTTACACAAGAGATCCCCGACAATAGACCATGCACTAAAAGGTTCCAAACTATCTTGGGGGACAGCTATCCTCCTAAACTACTGCCTTCAAGGAAATGGTCCCTATGGTGCAACAATGTTCTGCATGGTACTGTGCATAGGATGCCATACTGCAGAAGATGCAGAATGACAGGAACTGACCACGAACTGAGACAAGGGATTAGGAGGCTGCCAGGTTCGAGCATCTTTGTAAAGAAAAGCTCCTTGGTAAGGCTACATAGAAGATGTACGAGTATTTACAGAGTTGAAGGTAGTTTGTCCTTCATTTTCCCCATCTTCGATTTACATGTAATTTCATTATTAGCTGGTGAATTGGCAAAAAATAAAAAATCTGCTTTCGGTAGCCAAGTTGATATTCTGTAGATCTGCCAAGATGCCCAGAAAAATAGAATTTCAAATTACAATATATATATATATATATATATATATATATGAAGATGTACGAGTATTTACAGAGTTGAAGGTAGTTTGTTCTTCATTTTCCCCATCTTCGATTTACATGTAATTTCATTATTAGCTGGTGAATTGGCAAAAAATAAAAAATCTGCTTTTGGTAGCCAAGTTGATATTCTGTAGATCTGCCAAGATGCCCAGAAAAATAGAATTTCAAATTACAATATATATATATATATAAACTTCCTTTGTTGAAAAAAATGTCGATAAGAAGATGCCCAGTTTGACTTGATGAGAGAAATATTTCAGTTACAACTCTTTCATTTACCAAATCTCAAATATCAGGAGAGCAGCCCTCTGCAAGAGATGGCTGGCACCACTTTGTTAGAGAAGAGGGAAGGAGGTTGACTGCAAAACCACCTACACATCCTTCTCCAGCATTTTATTAAACAGATTGCCTGTATCATCATTTGCAAAAGAGATCCCACGTTAGACTTTGAAGCATGACCACGTAGGCATGGACTGAGAGTGCTTCCAACTCTACAAGGAGAGGCAGGTCATCTCACATGAGACTACGGAACCATGCACTCTAGGGTGTGATCTTTTGTGCAGCAGCAGGCACCACGTCAAAGTAGAGGGCCTTGGCAAGGAGTCATAATAAAAGGGCGTGAAAAGCTCAAGTCGATTGCACATTTAGGTAGGAAGTGCAACATGATTAAGGTGTGGTGATGATCTTGTGGAAGTGAGAAGGGTGAAGGGAGAACAAGGATGAGAGATGCACCTGAAACAGGGATGAGGAGCTGTACTTGAGGTTACACCACCCTGAAGTTTAAAGTGGTGTAGTTTAGTGGATTTAATCGGTTCGACCGATTATAGAAATCCTAAATTAAGGAGACTTCGGTGATGTTTTTTACCTTCGTGGATTTCCTACCTAAAAATTCTTGTCTCTTGTGGTGGTGTGTGATAGCTCTACTTTAGTAGACATTAAGTGCACCTAAAAACAATTAATTCTAAGATTAAACAAGACTTTAAGTAAATATTACAATGGAAAATTAGTGGGGTCGTGCGTAATTCCTTGATGTAGTACATGTTGCATATAATTAATTATTCATGTGTGTACTTATTGCATGAAATAATTCGAAATAACATATGAATTATGAGAAGCTATGTTGAGAAAGAAATCAATGAGGGATCTTACTAAATTGAGAAACACAAGAGTTCATATTTGGTTCCATCAAATTTCTAAAAATCTCGTTGAATCTCTCTTTCCTCTTTGGCCTTTGTCAATCTCTCTTACAAAAAAAGAAACCCCCTGTCATTGCTCAAATCTCTCTCTCTCTCATTCTCTTATTCTTTTCTTTTTTTCTTATATAATAGGACAGGCAAGAGGGCAAGGGGATCATCTTCCTCCACGAGGGGAAAGATTTCTCTCCTCCACACCCCCCCTCTCCACGTCCTCTCTCCACAAGAAAACCACCACCGTGCGCCAACGCCAACTCCACAACCGCGAGCCTCCTCCCCGCAACTGCGACCGTGTTTCCTTCGACGAGCGTGGTGACAGCACGCTCCTCAACTTCCACCCTGCGAACCATCGCCATACGACCTCAACACCTTTCCCCGACCATGACTGCGTTCACCTCGACAACCCACCTCTCACCGCATTCCAAGCAACTACCGTAACCCCACCGCAAACTCCTCGTCGATTGGCCATGCGATAACAACGCACGACCCCATCACCATGAGCTCCACCACATCACTTTTTCCTTGACTCCTCTCTTTCTTCTTTTTCCTCGTTCTTTTTTTCTTCCATGCAAAAGAGCCCACCACCTTTCTACGCATAGTCGCCCATCAACTTCAGTCACCCATCTCTGAGCACCCTCTCCGACGTCGACCTTCACCAACGTCCTCGCCGCCAACGCTAGCAACCACGCGCAACGTCCACAAGGCACCCCTCCAGCCACTGTGCACTGTTCATCTTCTCCTCAAAGAACCCATCGCCGACTGTGAATGCCTTCACGTAGCAACTCTAAACGACCTCTGTTCTCCTCTCCATCGACGCCATCAACCTCGCCTCGAGCCTCCGACCACCCTTGGCCACGTGTAGCGACACCACCGGTCGCCATTCACCACCGGCAGTCCTCCCCGCCGACAAGCTCCTCCTCTGGCTAGCCACCACCTGCCACCATCGACCATGCCACAACCACTTATGCATAGTCCTCGCTCCGGCCAACCCTCATCGAGCTTTTCACCGCCCGCCGCAGCCTTACGCGCACGCGCGTGCAAGGGGAGCAAATGCTTTATTTCGAGTTCAAATAAAATTTACATTCAATGCCATTGTTGGGATTTTGATTTTAGTTTTGATTATTTTATTGAGGTGAATTGTGGCAGAACCCTTGCATTCTTGCGTTATTACTTAACTCTTTCTTATCACCTTATTTTGCATTAGATTTTGATACGGATTTCACATCTACAACCGAGAATTATACATATCAGTTATTTTCTTGCATTTGTGCCTCCCTGTGATACAACCTGAAGTTGTATAATTGCAGTATATTTTTATTTATTTTTGATTAAGGATTTTCCATCACATGATTTACTGCAACGACATATTTTCCTGATATTATTTCTTCAAGTGAAAATCTCTCAATGAACGTGCAGCAATTTTATTTGTTCATATCTTTTGTACCGCACTCTTCACCCCCCTTTAATGTAATTTCAACTAGCCCGTCCCACTTTCATTTCTAGGTGATGGTGGAGTTGGTGGGAGGGAGTACCAGACAGATTAAAGGTCCAAACACTCCATATGTTATCCTTTGTTAAGAAGAGGATGGCTACACGAGGTGAGAACCCATAACCCAAATCTAGAAGTACAAGTTAGAATCTCAACTTTATTTTCACCCAAAGCCTACACAGTTCCTTGTGTTGTCCACTACATTGTATACATGTGGCCTCTTGCCTCAAAAAATGACACCTCTCCCACCAAGGTGCCCAAAGAAACGTGATTGATATGGGAACACCCCACCTTAGATCAATAACAGGAATGCAACTTGCTGAAAACAAACTAAAAACTACACCAAAAAGCTTTATCCAATAGAGAGTTATCAAAGCTGTGAAGAATCAAGCAACGTGGCGATGCCCTTCTTCCTTGAAGTTGGCACATGGAGAGAGAGAGGGAGAGAGAGAGAGAGAGAGAGAGAGAGACCGATGGTGGAGAGAGATGAGGGAGTTTTGGAAAGATGTGATTTTATAATCAAATAAAACAAATGGAGATTTGTTGTCTATTTAAAGAGAGTCAATCCCAACGGTAATCCCAACTAAGGGATTAGGATTCTATCAATCCCAATCCTAATTTAATGTTTTCCGAAAATAGTTTAACTTCCTAACCTAGTAACAATTCAAAACAAACTAAAATAAAATTATCACAAAAGACACAAAATAACTTGCCATGCAAGCTAACCCAACACCTAACCCTAAGACCACCTTGGCTGACTCCTATGGACCACGATGCCACGTGGACTATCCACTTGACCACTTTATTTCAAAACTTCTAGTAGATAACATTGTCGCAGCTTTTGCAATCATGACTACCACATTCCTACATTGTTTGTGTGTCAAAAGCCGACACCTTAGCTACAACCTTTTAGCTTTCCCTAACCTCCAAATTTGCTTGTATGAACATTTAATGGCAACAAGGACTCAAATTAGGTCAACAAACTAGGGTCATATAACTCAATCAATCATCAAACCCAACACTACTCTAAGGATGCAAGTTTCAATCAACCTAACCCAACCCAACTAGAAATGAATGAGTAAAGCCGAACCCATCGGAATTTAGGTTCCGATTTGGGTTTTATCCAAAAATCTAGTTAGGTTCAAGTATGGGTTTAGGCCCATGTCCATTAACCCAACTCGATAACTTGACCCATATACCTGATTTACATTATATATATAAGGGACGGATCCTATGAACACAATACTTAAAATAAATAAAAAAAACCAAATCTACACCATTCAATGAAAATCCAATGTTCCATAAAAAAATCACAAAAAATAACGTGATGATTTCACACTACATATTAACAATGAACTTATTTTTTTTGTAATTGAAAATTTTTCATCATTAGTGATGCTTTCTAAATATACAAATTAATTAAAGATCTCCATTGAGTGGAGTATTCCAAATGTAAAGATAAAATATTAATTATTTCCACAAAAGGAAATTGTATGTATGGTTGTAACTACTTAGAACTGATTGTAGTACAAACTTATATTACAAGTATCCTTATAATAAAAGTGTTAAAATTTGTATTACAAGTGAAAGGTGACTTGTATTACAACTACACATGCAGTTGCAATACAAGTAATAACTCAGAACTACTACTATAAACTTCTATTACCAGTATTCTTTGTAACTAATGTGCTAAAATTTCTATTACAAGTGAAACAAACTTGTATTACAACTGCACATGTATTTATAACACAAATAACAACACAGAATTACTTGTAATATAAGCTTATATTATAAATATTCTTTGTAATAAAAGTGCTAAAATTTGTATTACAAGTGAAAATTAACTTATATCATAACTACATGTGTAGTTATAATACAAGTAATAACTATGAGATATTTGTAATACATACTTGTATTGCAAGTATTTTTTGTAATCAAATGCAAAAACTTGTATTATAACACGATAAAGCATTAACGCGAAATGGTTATGTTCTAGTAATAATGTAATAAATGATTAATTATATTCCAAAAATGGTGCATGAATAGATTTATAATATAACTCGTCATTTATGTGAAAAGATATTTTCTAAAAATAATGAAATAATTGATAAACAAATTCTAAATATGAAGGGTGATTTTTTAAACCACTGTTTAACTTGTGCAGTGGTTTCCATCAATGGAGAATACAATCGAATGGACACAATAGTAGGCTCTTTTTGGAGAGCCTATATATATATATTCATGACTTTTTTATGTTACGTATGGCATGTTGTTTCTTTTTTATTAGTGAAAAAATATTATATGTTTTATGTATGTTATAAATGGTATGATCATTATATCATTTGAATTTCGTTGTAAACTAGCAATGAAGTATACCATTGATTTTTTTTTCTTGTTTGACTATTGTGAGCAAGATTCGATTGTAATATAAATGAGTATCCGACCCGACGGACAAATGCGTATCGATGGGTAGATGGGTATTGGATTGAGTTTTCTTACCCAATGGGTGAATGGATAAGATATGAGTGTGGATTTGGTAAATGAGTATAAGTATGGGTTTAGCCAAACCCAGCTTGTTTGCATTCCTACTCTGTACCAACAAGCATCTTTGAGTTCTTGCTCTCTACTCCAGTTATGAATGAGTAGACAAAGCATATTTAGTGCATGGTATCATTTGCATTCTTTTTACAACTAACTGTGCAAGTGGCTGTGATAAGAATAGAGTTAATGTGAAACTTGAGCACCAGAGAGAGGCTATGGAATCTAAAGACTTTCCACCAAGTAAGACAAAGCCTGTATGGAGTGCCAATTTAGAGAGAGAGAGAAAGAAAAAACAAAAAGATATGGTGAAAATTGGAGCACATTTGATTCCCAACAAATTGCGGATATATACATAGGATCAATTTTTTAACAAATTAAAAGAATTATGGAGATATGCATAAAACAAGGTTTGAAATATCGCGATATATTAGCGATATATCGATATCGTCGGGTCCGCCTTAGTATCTTTTTTCCATGATATCGTCGATATATCGTCGATATCATGAACTTTTGTTAAACTTTAGAGCTATACATGCTAAAGTTCTTGCTCCCTTGTAGTCCATCAAATATGTCAACTTTAGAGCTGTACATCCTCTGTCGACAATTTAGTCATTGCATTTAGTTTTACTTATTAAAAAATAGGAAGAAGATTCTAAAATGTCGGTGAGAAATACATTAGCATCTTCAAACCTCTATAAAAGATGCATAAAACCAAGCACTTTGATAATCCATGAAGGTATTGAAAGGGCTATCTTGTCATCTTCCTTTGATTAAAGGATGTCATCCATGATGGTTCTTCTTTCTTTCCCCCACAACAACCTAGGATTGATAGGTTCACTTGCTTCAGCATGGCTTATCTAAGTACTTGCGTATTGGTGCTTTGTTGATCTCCACTAATCTTGCAAATTGTGCATTATACTATGATGAGTACAATTTCTCTCTAATTATTTAAGCGTTTATATTTGTCAATTATATACGCTTGGGTTATCTAAAACATGTCTTATTTCACCAATTGCATCTTTGTTGGTAGGAGATGTGATTTCATATGTTGAGTTCATAATGAGAAGAATAATAGGGTGATTCACAAAATGTGAGACAAATCAATGAGAAAGAAAAGAGTATTAGATTGGAGAACGCGTTGGAACTGATAAAAAAATCAGAGCTCTAGTTATTTAATCATTTATATTTGTTCATTATATACCACTGTATAATCTAAATCGTATCTTCTATCACCAAGTGCATCTTTGGTGATAGTATTTGTGATTTTATATCTAGAGATCATAATGAGAAGAGTAATAGGGTGATTCACGAAATCTGAGGCAAGTTAATGAGAAAAATAAGAATATTGAAATAGAGAGCATGTTAAAACTGATAAGAAAACCAGTGCAACTAAGGCATGATTTCAATTGTCAACAATATGAAATGAAAGTTATTATGAATAGTTTTCAATTATTGTCATGTTCAATATACTTTCTTTTTAATATATAACTTTGTCAACATGCGACTAATGTATTTCTATTATGTTTTCATTCAAAATTTATAATTTTCGTCTTCTAAGCATTTTTTCATGATGTATTAGTTATTAAAATATTAATTTTTATAAAATTTGTGATATTTTGGAACATTTTGGACCTTTCTGAGCGATTTCCTCAAAATTCACCAATATCAGCGATATATCCTTGATATATCCTTTTTAACTTGTCGATACGATATCGATATTTAAAACCTTAGCATAAAACATCAATTGCCTAGAGTAAAATTATTCAATGGATAAGTAACTTTGAAAGTAAAGAACAACCACTGAAAAGCAACAAAGCAACCTATGAATTCCTATGGATAAATGTCAGGCCGTATATTACAAGCATGTGCAAAATGATCAAAACTTAACAAGATTCCGAGGAAAAGTTAAGTGTAGCACAAATAGAAGTAAAAACATCAAAGAGACCTATAGAATGGTTAGGAAATGTGCAAACAAGGTCAATGAATTCCCTGATCCAATGGTATGAGAAATTTGGTGGTTGAGTCATATGAGAGGAACAGGGAAAGAGAAAGGTGTTGGAAGGAGATAATTAAGCATGAGGCATATTTGGATCCAAGCCTGAGAGTTACCCATGATAGGTTAGCATGTAAACAAGACCCCACCCTCCCCCCCCCCCAAAAAAAAGACAACAATTCATTTTAGAAAAGGGTCAAATCTTTCCTAGTTCCTAGTCAAAGAAGCAAGTTTGGGCCTTAGGAAAACTATCTCTAAAGTTGTGACAGCCATCAGTTTTAGAGAGAACCTGCTACCAGAGAAGGCACTAGACCTTGCTCAAGGTCACTAACATGATCTCTGGGGAGCAATCCATTCAACTTTGCTTCATGGTCCTCTTTCCCAGAAGATGATTTAAGGACCATAAGATTCATCAAGAGCCTCCATAATCCGGGTCTACAACAACAACAACCAAGTATTTTCCCACACTAAGTGAGGTCGCTACATGGATTCTTTACTCTACTCAAATATGTTTTGAGCCATTTCTATGTCTTTTTTTTTTGAAAAAGAGAAAGGGTTGTTAACCGGTTGATAACCACCCAAGAATTACATTATATAAAGGCCAAAGATAGGCAAATTACAAGTTGGAAGCCCAAAAAATGGCCAAAGAAGAGATACAAGCAGAAAAATTTTCAATGTAAGGAGTCTAGCCCTTGAAGATTGTGGCATTCCTCCCAAGCCAGATGCCCAAAACAATTGCCAACACCTTTACCTTTTCTTTCTTCATCCTAAACACATTCTGCCAACCATTCTAGTTAATGACCTCCAGAAATGAGCAAAACTTGTGTGAGACAACCACCCAAAGGAGAATCAACTCCAGACCTGTGCAGTAAAGGAGCATCCAAAAAATAGATGATTAGCATCATCATTTGCTACGAGACAAAGTCGTTAGACCTTCTCTACCTTTGAGACCCATCTAGCCCTCCAAACTCTCATCATGGGTCTACCTCTCCTGAGTAGCTAAGCAAAAATTTTGACCTTCAACGAAAAAGAAGCTAACCAAATCTCTTTACAGTCCGTAATGAAATCCAAGTCCGTCACTGGCCCGCCACTACCCAACCTTCTGTAAGCCTCCCTCATAGAAAACTCACCTTCTTCCCACCTAAAAGCATCATTACCATCTTCAAGTCTAACGCCCTCCAACTCTTGCAACAATAGTTGGAGCTCATCAATCCTTTGATTAGATAGATTTCCCACAAAAGAAGGGCAGCACGAGTCCTCCCAACAATCAACCACCTTACTCTCCTTAAAAGTAGCCAACGAGAACAATCTCAAGAATTGATCTTTCAACCTACCTTAACCCATCTAGTCATCCAACCAAAAGCGAAAAGCATCACTCGCCCCAAAAAATGGGACAAAGAAAGACTACACCTTCAGTAACACCATCAATAAGCCTTGTAGAAATGAAAATAGCCACTCTAAGAAGACGTCAAAACACCACAAAGCATGATGTTTCCATAGCAGGCCTACATGAATCTTCCCAAAAAATCCCCTCTACACTACAAGAATCTGTTGATCCATTTAGACAAAAGACTATCATTCATTCTCCCCAACTCCCTCACCCCCAAACCTATTTCCCTCATTAGCCTACAAACTTCCTCCAAAGCCACCATTCTCGCTTCCTTCCCGGTTGAGCCATAATTCGTCTAGAAGAAATCCCTTATCAAGCCAAAGATCTTCCTTTCAATCTTCACTGACATCTTCAAAATAAAAGTGAAATAGGATGGTATAGCAACTAGGAGTGCCTTCAGAAGCACCAACCTTCCCCCTTTAGACCTTGGCGGCCCACCCTGTCAACCTTCTCTCCAATCTATTAATCAAAGGGACCCACTCCTGCACTAGGATCCTCCTGTCAAACAAAGGGAGCTCAACGTAAGAAATAGGCAAGCAACCCTCCATCATATATAGCTCCATGCTGCACCTGTAGGCCTCCTCAGGCAACATTTGGAAGGGGACAAAAGTTGATTTAGAAAAGTTAATCTACAAGCCAAAAGCCTCACTAAATAGCTCCAGAAGAATGTGCACTATTCTTGCTTCAAAATCCGATCCTTCCACAAAGAAAATTGTATCGTCTGTGTACTAAAGCACCGAATCTACACCCCTTCTCCTATCAAGAAGCCCTTCATCAGATTCCTCCCGCAAATCTTACCAGCTGATCTTGCCAATGCATCTACTGCCAGTGTCAAAGGACATCTATGCTTTAGACCCCTTCTCTACTGAATTCATCCTCCTGTCAAGTTTTCATTAATAATAATGGAGAAGGAAGTCGTCGTCACACACCTCTTCATCCAATCCGCCCACCAAGAAGGAAAACCCCTCTTCACCAGTAATGCCCAAATAAAGGACCACTGGACCAAGTCATAGACCTTGGTAAAATCAACCTTCCATAAGAACGCTTTCATCTTCTCTCTCCTCTAGAAGGCCAAAATCTTCAATGCAATAGCAAACCCATCTAGGATATTATGGCTTGGGACAAAAGCCGTGTCATTTTTTGTAAATAGGGATTGGGAATTGGAAAAGAAAAGCCACACTTTTAATTTTTAATTTCCACAGAGGAAAGCAATGCGTTGGATTGATCAATTAGAATAGCCACCAAAGTTAACCATAGACTCCAAATGCAATTTTGTCCCCATTTTCCTTCGTTCCAACAAAATCTCTAAAGCGATAATCCACTTCTAGGGCCTCAATGTGCACACAAACAACGGCATTTGTCTTTTATCAAAAGTGACAATGGCAATCATTGAGAACAACTGGTGGCTCCAAGTATCCAATTTTCACACATGTACCCCTAACATAATGGTTTAAACAATATTTACAAAGCTATGGACCCAAAAACATTAAGAACTATGAATCCACAAGTACCTGTAAGAATCCATTCAGCAAAAACCTCAGCCTAATGGCAGTGATCCAAAACAAGTGCATAAAATAGATGCAACAACAACTGAGGTAATAAAATAAAGTGCAGGACATGGATAGCAAATTGGGGGTGTAGATACAAGCATATAGGATTAACTACCAGGTGACTACACACTGAAGCCAACAATTGACAGCCTCAAGGAGTAGTGCGATGAGTCAAGATGTGCAATGGGAGAAAGACTTTGATAAAGAAGAAAGTCTGCAAAACAAGGGAAAATGGATGTGGAAAAAATCAAAAAAGAATTGAAAATGGCATGTCACTTAGGAATGACTTATGACAGCAAATATTTCTGGAATGAAGAAGTACAACACCTATCCAAATTGCAATGATGTGGACAAATAAGAAGTTCAAAGCAGAAAGTGAGTACAAGTGATGAAGTTGACAAAATAAAAATGAATGAAAGAGTCAACGTTTATCATGATTGATGAGGATATCGTGATGGCTGCTCTTACTGAGATGGTTGCTCTCTCTTCCTAGCTCATGCATGGTGTTGCTCTCAACTCCTACCCTCCCTGTTGTCATTCCTCATATTTTCACTCATTTCTTCATAGGGAAATGATCCCTATTCTCCATCTCCATGAAATTCACATTCCTTGTCATTTACTAGATTCCTTCTCATTTCACCTCATTTATCCTCCATCTCTTTACCATCTACATGATTCTGTCTTGAAATCAAGCCTTGAAGCAAACTCCAAATCCACCCATCATGGCATATAGATATCAAACTCACCATCGATTCATTATTCACAGTTGGCAGTCTTAGTTGTTTTTATATAAGGGATTTTTACATCCATGTCCCTACAATCATACCTAATTATAATTTACATATGTATCCTTAAATACTTCATATATGTCCATACCCCTACAAACCCACTCTACCAGTCATAAATGCACATGCCGTTGGTGTAACGGGATAGGTGAGGTTTACCATGGTTAGATAAACCATGTTGAGATTTATCAAATGGATCCAACAGATGGAGGGCATCGATGAGGAGAACGCATCCCAGAGAAGGATGGAGGTGTTCTTTGGCGATAGATAGAGTCTTCCCGCCATTAATGCACCTTGCAATTAATGCTCCTATCTCACTCTCTCCACTCTCCATTCTTGATCGCGAGAGAGAAACGCTAAGCTCAAGCTAGAACACCACCTGGAACTCGAGCTAGAGCTCCACCTTCACTACTATATCGAAACCCTAATCCCTTTCATCCAACACCGCAATCACTCCTATCCAAAGCCCTAATTGCCCTCACCAGAAATCCTAACCCCAAGCCCTGATCACCCTAATCCTAATCGCCCTAAGTGGAAACCCTAGGCAACTCCTCCGGTGAGCATGAGCCATAATAAGCTGCAAGGAGGGTTTAGGCTCATAGTCCTCTTCCTCATCAACTTTGCAAATAGTAGCACGAGCCCTAGTCGAAGCCTTCTAAGTGGTAGTGTGATCGAGAGTCGCAAGGTCCATGCTTTTTTTCCTTTTTTTTTTTTTGACATGCATGCACGTTTTATCTCCCTAACATGGTGTATGGTGGCATGTAGGTCAGACAATAAGTTAGTTCAACAATGGGCATAGGATAATCATTGTGCACCTCAAATAGGGAAGAGACTTCAAGAGCATGAGATGTTGAGGTGAGAAGTACGTCAACGAGAATGAGAAGATTGTGGACATGGATCTTGATTTGGTATGCTAGTTCAACCTGATTGATGACTTGTTGAAGCTTGTCAATTGACATGCAAAAGACGTCCTCTTCTTAAGATACAACGATCTGTGCTTAAGGGTTAATAGGTATGTAAACTTGACTAATGAAAAGGCGATGATGGAGATGTTCAATCCCATAGTGATGGTCATGATTTAGAGTTGGTTGTTTCTTTTGTGGACAATGAAGTTCTTAGTTATCTTGATCATAAAGAACATATAAGACAACTTAAAGTAAATTAAAGATAAATGATGGTGTGAAATTATTTGTGTATGGCCCAAAGGGTGTTGTCCATTAGGGACCAAGGAAGTTGTTGGACATGGGGGAAGTGGAGAAGGGGTGATGGTGGTGGATGTAGTTGCTGCGAAAGTGGTTGGATAGGGGGAAAGTGGAGAAGAGGTCGTCGAGTCTATGGTAGGGGCTAAATAGGGGATATTTGCAAAAGAAGAGGTTGTAAGTGTTGGAGAAGAGGTTGGGAATAGAGAAGTGTAGAAGAAGAGGTTGTAGAGGGTGTGGTACGGGTTCGATGAGGGGAAAGTGGAGAGGAAGAGGTGATGGGACTAGATGTAGTTGTTAGGAAGTGCTTGGGAAGAGGGGAGGTGGAGAAGAAGAGGTTGTCGAGCCTGTGCCTGTGGTAGGGGTTGGACAGGGTTTTTGTAGAAGAACAGGTTGCTGGTGGTAGGGGACATGTTAAGAAGAGAGGAAGTGTAGAAGAAGAGGTTGTAGAGGTTTTAGTGGGTGTTGGACAGGGGGTATTAGAGAAGAGGTTGCAATGGCTATGGTAGGTGTTGGACAAGGGGAAGTGGAGTTAATGAGGATAGAGGTGTGATTGGAGGAAGGGATATGGGAGGTGATGCAGTAAGGTTGTTTGAAATTGAGAAAGTTATCCTCGATGGGAATGACAGTTGGAGTAACCAATGATGCATAAAGGTATGCAGATGTTGACTTTGATGACAAACCTGAGATAATGGATCAGAGAATTGCAACCAAGAGTAAATAGAAGAATAATGTAGGTGATGTCTTCTCTAATGATTCAAATGACACTAGTAAAGAATTGAAGCCTCAATTGGATTCTGAGATTGTGTTTTTGACTATGATGGAGATGTATTTGACTTGGATATAGGTGAACCAAACTTAAAGGTGGGGTCTACATTCAACAGTTATGAAAGTTTCAAATTTGTTCTCCATCAAATATGTTTGAAGAAAAAAATTGAAATTAAATGGGTGAAAAATGATACAAGGAGTCGCTATGAGGTGTGCAGAAGAAGAGTGTTGATGGAGGATTCATGCCTTCAAAAAAGCTCGCAGGAGATTGTTTGAAGTGAAGACCATTAGTGGACCACACGCTTTCACTTTTACGATAAACAGTAGGATGGCAACTCAAGATTGGGTCGCAAAGCACACCAAAAATTAGTTAAGGGAGAATCCAAGCCTACCTATGAGGGAAATTAATCAAAGGATCTTCGATAAGTTCAATCTTCATATACTATACATTAAGCTGGGTAAATTAATGGCATTGGGCAAGATCTTTGAGAGTGTTGAAAAGTCATTTGAGAGGCTGCCATCTCTCACTTATAACTTGGAAAATAGGAACCCTAGTAGAGTAATACAATACTTAGCTAAGCCTGATGGCTACTTTCTTAGGGTTTTTGTGTGTTTCAATGCTTGCAAGGAAGGGTTTAAGAAGGATTCCAGACCTTCTATTGGAATGGACAGGTGCCACTTGAAGGGAAAGTACCTTGGCACATTACTTGCAGCCACTACCCTTGATAAAGGGAATGGGTTATTCCTTATTGCTTTTGCTATCACTGTCAATGAGTCATATGATAGTTGGAAGTAATTCCTTCAATACCTACAAGAATCAATTGGGTTTGATAATGAAGAAGGATTAACACTTGCCTCATATAGTAGAAGGGTTTGGAGTCAGCTATAAATGACTTACTACCTCAAATAGAGCACAGGGCATACATGTGGCCTGTGTATAAGAATTTCAAGAAATCTTTTCCTGATGAGAAGTTAAAGAGGATGGTTTGGTATGCTACTAGAAGTTTTTAGACAAATCACCATGTGAATTGAATGAACGGAATCATGAAGTTCAACAGGAAAGCATAAACATGGCTAGAGAGGGTCAAACCAAAATGAAGTAGGCACACATTCTCAAATAATGATGACTGCCACTACATAACAAACAATCTCGGTGAGTCTTTCAATGCATGGATGGGTCCTACTAGAAGGCTAGCAATGTATGACTTAGTGGATTGGATTAGGCAGAAGATAATGCTTACCATGGAGGATTGGAGGATTGTTGCTGCAAAGTAGAAAGGGATTCTCATTCCAAAGTCCATAGAATACATAAGGAAAATCAATGCTGAAGTTCATGGGTTTATCGTCCATGGGTCAAATAAGGGTAGGGCTGAAGTTGAGGAAAGTTCTAGTAGTTTTGTGCTTGATCTTCAAGAAATGGAGTCGTAAGGGCTTCCATGTGTGCATGTAGTTAATGTACTTGTGGGAATCAAATGTCAAAAATGGGAGTATTAGGTAACTAACTACTACTAATGATCAAAATGCCAGCAGCATGTCAACGAAATGGAATTTTTTGACAAGATGCCATATCGACACGATATACTTATCAAAATACAGGGATGTCAACATGCTAGTGGCATGCCATCGAAATTATCAACATGACAACGGTATGTCGGTCTGCATTGTTGCCTGTTGCTAGGTCACGTGCACCCATGACGCGTGCCACACACCATTGCTACTATTTGTTGCTGCCTGGCTACTGCTGTTGTGCTGCACTGCTGCTACTGTTGCACGAGTTATGTATCACATATCGTCAACTTGAAAGATATTGATGATCCATACCACAGGGGGGCTCCTCAAAATATGATTTTAGTCTTCTAGAGCCTAGACATTTTTTCATATTGCAGCATTTTTACCCATTTTAAGTCATTTTGAATAATTTCCTCAAAATTTCCTAATATCAACGATATATCACCAATATATCCCATTTTGAATTAGCATTAGCACTTTTCTTGTTGTCCTTATTTTAAAAATTGTTATCCATTTAAATAAGTATAAGACAAGATTTAAGGCTTAAATGAAAATATTTATCCATTAAATAGTTATTCTTAACATTCCAATCATTTTGACTAGTTTTGTCATTTTTGTCGTCATGCATCGGCATGCCTCCGAAATGGACTATTTTTTAACATCAAAATCGTCGAAATCTAATGTCGAAACACGGGCATTTCCACGGCATGCTCTCAACATGCCGGTGAAATGCGCACTTGAAAATTTATCGAAACAGCGTCGAAATCGACGTTTCAAACCCTGACTACTACAAAATCGATACTTATAAGGTAGCTTATGCAGAAGGTATTCTACCATTAACTGATAAGGATGCATGGCAATCTATTTATTTGGACTTTATGGTGAAGGCTCCAAGATCCAAGCATCCACCTGACAAGCTAAAGAAGAATAGCATTCATACAAGGCATGAGCCAAGAAGGAGGCCATTATACAAGTGCAAAAGATATGGTGCTCTTGGTCATCATAAGAAAACATGCAAAGCTCCCCTCAATCAATGTCCAAGACAGCCATCCCAAAGTGAGCCAAATCTAGCTCAACGTCAGCCTATCCAATCTCAATTGACATAGGAGCATCCTAATGCTGCTTATGTTACAATGCTTGCTAATAAGAGATACATTCTAATGATCTTATAATTATGTAATGTGATTGATTTGTAGTATTTTTGCTAATCAACATTGCTTACAATGGTATGGCAACAACTTCATGTGGAGGGAAGAGGCAAAGGAATGATTCTAATGAAGATAAAGGCCAAAAGAAGAGAAAAGGATGACCTAAGAAAGTTGTTACTCAAGCATTTCTCAGTAATGGGCCAATTCTGCACATTAGTTGAGGTAATTGGTGTGGATTTTTTAATTTTTTACATGAATGTCAATCTTCAAATAATCTCTAACTCAAGTCATGTGCATGTCCTTGCTGTTGCTGCTTGATGGTTTCCTTGGGGTGTCATGTGCAAGTTGTAGGTGTTGGGTGAGAGATTTTTTTGTGCTGGCTTAGGAGGTTAGATGTGCTACTATTGTTTAATGGTTTTTTGGGGATGTCATCTACAAGTTTTAGGTGCTGGATGAAAGCTTTTTTGTTTTTGGTTTAGGAGGTTTCAAGTGTTGCTTTTTACATTACTGATATCACCTCTTGTTAATTATGAGTGTCCTTATCTCAGTCATTTGCTTGACTTTTTTAGATTAAATTAGGGATGTTTAAAAGGTGCAATACGTAATGAGATCTCCCATTTATTTGCAACTTGGATGGTGGATAGGTTTTTGGTTTTCTAAATAGTTGGATACACATTTAGTAATCCCTTGACATTTTTGTTAAAGGGTTATCACTTATCTACACTTTCATACAAGTCTATCATTTTTGTGAATTATGATATACTCTTTTGATGGACATTTTCTGTTGATCAGTTATGTTAGGTTTTTATATCTTGAACAATCATTGAGTTGTTACAAATATTATGTGATTGCATATGATGTGAATGCATTAGATATTTTCTGCCAGTTTTCCTCATGGACAATCTTTTTTAGAGGTTCATTTATTGCTAATGAATTTATCTTCATTAGCAAGTGCGTTACCATAATTTCAAATAGGTATGCTGCTACTTGTATCTCATTTACATATTACCAACTTATATCCATAAATTTCCTCGATGTGTGTTGCTCATTGTAGGAAATTTGCATTTGCTGGAAGATGCCACATATATCCAATTGATTGGCAAGAAGGAATTAAGGCAAACATGAAACGTTTCCAATCCCACTAGATATGCTCTATTACATATACATTCTCATTGCTAGATTTATCACCAAATACACAATGACCACGTCCATATAGATTACCAACTCTCTTTAAAATGCCTATGAATCTTAAGAACCTGGTATTAGCATCTATCATTATCTCCTTCACATGTTCTAAGTCCTTGAGCAGCCCAATGATTTCAATGTTTTGTTCATCATTTTCGAAGAATTGATCTTCAACCCATTCAAAGAATTTACACATGTTTATTTGACAAGCGTAAAACTTTGTCCTTGCTCCATGCCTTACCAAATGCCCTTACAACCGCAAGTCGACGAGGAAGTTCAACATTTTAGTTGAAGTGTCATATACTAAACAAATGTATGAAAATGTGCATGCATGTAATATGAACAAATAGGTTTCTAACTTTCAAAGATGTAAAAAATAACATTTCAATTAATGAATAGGGGTACCTAGACTGATGTAAGTCTTCTATTTCTCTTCAATTGATTATCTGTTGTTATTTTTCCTTTTCATTAACAAGTTTATATAGGGAAAAATCAAACTCAATGACTCAAGCCGTTGGGGGCATTTTCATCCTTCTCACACCCATTTGGATCGTTATGGGCATAAATGTAATATCCATAGTTTCTGCCATTACATCAACAACATTTCCGTCAGTTAAAAGGGGAATATTCCACAAAATATTCCCCTCAAACTGACAGAAAGTTAACTTGAGGGTATAAGTATGTCTAGTTAGTAGGTTTGTAGGGGTCTAGATGTATATATGAAGTATCTAGGGGCACAGGTGTAATTAGATATAATTGTGGAGGCATGGATGTAAATGTCCCTTTTATAAATAGAAGTTGTGGTACAAATCAATTTAGAATCTCATATTGTAACTTTGCATAGACATGTAGTATTGTAGTCCTATAGTTACAAGTGTAGATACTTAGATTCTTGAAATCATGCTTAGTTACTTGCTTGGGTTTTTTCTTTCTGGAAGTGACTTGCATGGATTTGTTGCCAGCCTTATTGCCTACTTACAATTTAGCTAGCTTGTAGCCTTGCCTAATACTTGATACTTAGATCTATACAAGTATAAGCTTAGGTTACTGATTAGATTTAGTCTAAAATTCTAGTCTTCTAGATTAGAATTGCTATCTATTAAGCATGCATCATGCATTGTCATAGTCCATACACCAGATAAGCCGTCAATAATGGATTTACTAACCATTTTTTAGCAACACATCAAGGTGGCATGGACGAAAGCAGTTGGAGAACCAATCAAGCAGCAGGGGGAAAGTGCCTAGGAATCATGCCCTCCATTTGGTGATGTCCCTTACGAAAGAAAGAGATGTCCCAAGGAGTCAAAGGTGGTTAATAAAGGGAGCACCGCTACTGAAATACCCAATGTATGAGGTACATGTGATATGACACGAGTTGTACCGGTAACCAAAGCAAGGGAAGCGCTAACCGAATGAATTGATCCTCCTAGCAAGCGAGCGAAACCCGATTGGACCAGAATTCTACCAATCCCGGAACTGCTCCTGAAGTAAATAACCTTCTACCTCCCCACACTGCCCATTCTTTTCGGACCCAAACTACATCGGGACGCCCAAATAGGAACCAATCAAATCCACTTCTCCCCTCCCTAGACCGATGTCTAATCGTCACTAACAAAGAACTACCACAACTGATAACTTGAAACTCGCAGCTGTCCTGAGGAACCAATACATCCAATGGATGTAGAAGTTCCGACGTTCGCCATCCTTTCTCTCGTTCAAGAAGGGAAATATCTTCGAATTCGGATACTATTTCGAAACCCTAACATCGATGGGGAAAGCAAGCAGATCTAAGAGGAGAGGGACGGGGGGGTACCTTGAAGCGGACGGGGAGGTTGGCCTCGCGGTCGTTGCAGAAGATGGTGCGGAAGGCGGGAGCCTGCGGCTGCACGCGGCCGAGGCGGACGGTCTGCGACGCGCTCGGCCTGCGGCCCAGCGACGGCGGCCGAGACGGCAGGATCCGCTCCCACGCGCCCCCTCCGCCGCTCATCTCCGGGGAGGGGGAAGGGGTGGGGGGATCGATCGGGGGAGACGGGATGGGGTGAGAGGGTGGCGATCGGGAGAGGTGTCAGTTGGGGAGGAAGAGGAAGAGGTGGTGGTGGAGATCCGATGTGGTTTGCATGGTGGCGTTGGTTTTGGGTGCGATCTCTTTATGTCCCCCTCCCTCCGTGTCTCCCAATGGTGTGGGGGTGGGGCGTGGCGTGGTGGGGGTGGGGGTGGGGGTGGGGTTGCGGGGGCGTTGAATGGCCGGGGCCTAACGTGCGCCGGGCGAGGTGTGGCCCTGTAGCGGTAGAGGTGGTTAGGTTAACCGCTAGCTAAGGAATGGGAGCGATGCTTCTGCCGGTGGGCGCGTGCCGTTCCGTCGGACCAGTTATGTGGCCCGAAAGCGCGCGCTTTCTACCGGTGGCCTTTTCTTTTTTCTTTTTTTTTTCTGTTCGAACATTCGGGGAGAGACAAGCTCCTCGTGAGAAAATAATTACCAACAAAACTTTAGAATTAATTTACTTGGAAGGTTAACAAAGTTACCTCAAGAAATATAAAATTAATATTATTTTTTAATTATATTTATTTATAAAATAATATTAACATTAATTTATATTTAATTAAATTGATATTAAATTAGAATATTAGTATTTATGGTGTTTACTTGTTAATAGTGTTAATAATTTAAAGTAGAAATTGTAAGAGTACAATAAAATTGTGGGACTTAAACATGAGTTTGCCTAACATCAGCAGCAACTAGTGTTAGACAAATCAGTGTTAAGAGCCCTTAACCCATGTTAATCAAAAAGGGGTTAACCCTCCAGGTAAACAAGGGTTAACCCCTCAAAAAAAACCAAGTAAACTAGCCCTTAAATCTCAAATATTACTTTAGAAAGGCAACAATAGTCCCAGGAGGCATAGCGAGGCCATTGTTGTCTGAATGTCGACCGTGACAAATAAATCAAATAGCAAAAGTATCATTAAGCGAGATGGACGAACTATACGGAGATGTCAACAAGAATATTTGAAAAAGACACACCGCGTGTATTTCCAACTAGATAAGTCCACGACAATAAACACAGAAAAGATACTAAATAGCAACAAAGAAGAAAAATAAAAACAAGCTAAACAACCAAATAGCTAAACAAAAACTCCATGGATGATGGGAGGTGAAGTGGATCCATGGAGAGAGTGATGAAGAGCCACCCTTGGAGTCCATACACGTTTGAGTATGGTGTATTTCTCTACTTTCAGAGACATTAACACCATTTGTTATTCACTGACTTACTAGTCAAGCTACATCGTCTTAGAAGTGAAAGCATACTTGTGAGGGAGAGAAATATAACATGAAAATAGATGCACAATCACAATCACTACACAAGAGACAAATAATTTTTAAGTGGAAAACCTTAAGAGTAAAAGTCATCACTTAAGTTTTCCCAACTTAAGATTTTCTCAATTGTTCGAACTAATCAAATCTATCATTCACATCACTTTAAACCAAGGGTGATGTACCCCAAATATAAAGCCTCTCTGTGGTCCCTACCGAAGAGTTTCTCCTTTATAGGAGAAGAAACGGAGATCTAATAAGCCAGATACTCATGTATAACTAAGAAAACAAAATACAAAAATCCCTAGAGCCACAACACACGACGAAAAAGAATCTACCTTCTACAAGTTTAAATTGAAGAGCCAAGCTCGGCCATTCAAAAGTGGACCAGTCAGAGGGTTGGGTCGGGTCGGGTCATGAGAAAAAAATTAAAGCCCAAGCCCACCCATTTTGCGAGTCAGGTGGGTCGGGTCGATGGAATCCCTAGCCCATGACTAGGTCACCACGCGATGAGAGTTCCATGGATTTGAGGTAGGGTAACTTCCCCTTGTTCTCCACTTTGGGTTGCTTGAAAACATACCAAAAACCTAAGAGAGATTCATGGGAAAACTAATACCAAAAACTTAGTAAAGATTCATGCGAAAACCAAGTTTTGGGGAGAGAAAGGTTTGGGAATTGATTGAGGTCCTGATCAGTAGGAGACTCAACTCAAGGAATCAAACAATCACACAAGGAATCAGTGACACAAAGGATTCATGACCCAATCCCACCAAAAGGGATGTACGTCTGGGGGGAGAGCAATACTCCCAATATTCTACTATGTTGGATGATAGTACAATCACTCTAGGTTCTTTCTCTCTCTGAGTGCGTAAAAAACCTAATGCCCTCTCTTTCGTATTTATAATACAAAAACAACTCTCGTAACAAACCTTCATTCCATAATGGACTTTACAATCCCCACCGCTTCTTCCGCTACTTGCCTATTAATAGCATTTACGCAGTTAAATATCATGGGTCGTTAGTGTCAACATAGATGTAGCCGCTGCCTCTTCAACTTCGGTCAACCGAGTCCTTAGACATGAGTTGCTAAACCCCGAAATCGGGTCGAATTCTCTGGGATCCGTTAGGGTGCTGCGATCCTGGGATTGGGTCAGATCTAGTAAATCTCTAACTAACCAGGTCCACTAGGATCTAATTGAATGTAGGATAATCAGATGGCTGGATTTATTGAGACATCGGAAAATTGGACCCTTTGGGTATTGTGCGAAGTTTTAATTTTGACGATACTTCTTGTCCCTCATCATATGCTCCCACTCTCTAACTAGCATATGTTGTTGAGAGAGTAGTAAATGTATATTAAAACTTCGCATGGATGGTGCCCCAAATGATATTTCGACTAGCTTTTAGGTGGGATATTCATTTGTATGAGGCGTATGGTTTAATTTCAGTCGGGCAAGATGGCATTACTAACATGATATATGTATCACTGCTCATTGAGGGGAACTTAGGCATGACGCTGGTCGAGATTTGTTTCGCTTGCAGAATAATGATGTCAGAAAAATATATCGTCGCAGTAAAATCACGTGGTGGAAAAATCCTAAATCAAAAGTATTTATCAGTAAAGCTAACCATGAAAAGTCAGGTCGAATCCATAGGGAGGAACAACTACAATAAATCATAGATAAGCAACAATCATGTTTGCAGAAATATTCATCAAATGAATCAATGGATATGATGCTCTGAATGTACTTGCGATTTTATGAAAAGTTATGGACTATTTATGTAAATTTCGCATCAGAACTCAAGCTTCCAAAATCTGTAAATGACTCAGGTGTAGTGGCAGAGGATGTGCTTCTTAATTGCATGCAAATATGAATCAAATTTCAATGTGAAATGATATGTATAACAGGAACAAATCAAATATGTGGAAATATAAGTGCACGCTTGCAAATTCACCAGCATATAATAATCAAACAATTAAAATCCCACAACTTCCAATGGCATGCAAATGTAAATTTTAATAGGTACAAAACAAGGGGAAATTTCCTCTCTCTTCGCCACACATTGGAGGAGGCATCGCCAGCAGCTTGCTTAGGTGGAGTTCCATCGAAGGAGAGAATCTCGTAGACAATGGCGGTGAGGTGGGAGATGGTCGGTGGCGGTCGGTCGGATGGCAAGTGGCAACAGAGAGGGACGGCAAGGACTGTAGCCGCACGTGGGTGGTTGCTGCGCGTGGAGGTGTTGCGCGTGCATGAGGGCGCGGCTGTGCGTGGAGTTACTGCTTCGCGAAGGGCATAGCTGCGCGCAGGCGTGGCTGGCGAGAGGCATGGCCGTGAGGGGGTAGGTAGCTGCAAGTTTGGGTCTCTTGCGGAAACAAGGGAGAAGTAGACAAGAAGAGGAAGACGAAGAGGCCGACCATGCGCTGGCTGGACGTGCGCGCACAAAGGCGCGAGGCTTCTGGCCTTGAGGGAGCGCGTGCACAGGATTTCGCTGGGTGGGTGCACGCGCAAGCTAGGAGGGTGCACGCGGTGGGGCTGCTGTGCGAGGAGCAGCTGATTCGCGCAGGGGATTGGCTGCACGCGGTGAGGGGGCGCGCGCGTGGTCTGGCTGGCGAGCGGTGAGAGCAGTGAGAGGGCCACAGTGCATGCGGCTAGCTACGATGCATGCTCTCTTCACGATCCAGAGGAAGGGAGTAGATGGATATGCCTTTTTTTAAACGCTTCTCAGTTTGTTTCTTCTGCCGAAATCCTCTCCAACAGATGGGGCGGTTTGGAGAGATCACTGTTGGTCGCTGGTGGGAGTGCGAAGAGGCGCGCGTGCGAGGTGTTGAGTCAGGAAGGAGTTGTGCATTCTGTGGGAAGGAAAAAAAACAAATTGGGTTATTTATACAATTTATCTCAAATAATGTATGAAATGCATGTTACCATAATGGAATGTATAGATATGCATACAAGCCCTTATTTATAAACTAATTTATTTATATATTCAAGTATGCTATGTATATGCAAAATTTAATAATTAGTCATTTAAACATTTACTTAGTCCACAATTGTGGTCTCATCAGTACTTAGCCCACAATTATGGTCTCATCAGTCACCGCCTCAGTTACTGTCGGCCTTAAGAGGCCAACATCTCGAGTATAAGAGCAACGTAAGCATCACCTTCCGCAAGTGGTGGCCAATCACTACGGGAATTGATTTTATCGTTTTGTGTGACAAGACTCGCATTAACTACAGTAATTTTGAGGTATACTTATCTCAAATATCGCAACTGACAATGATGTGACTGTTGTAATCACGACAAAGCGATTCTCGTGCAGGGGCATTTAATGCTTGTAATGATGCGATCCTTAGTTAGATCAACATCTTTACACCTTAAGGGGGTTATAAATAGGGGTAGTGGGGTGCAGTAAATGCCTTACCCAAACACATTTACTATGAGTCCCTTGTGCTCAAGAACTTCTACGAACCCTAGCGGTGCCAGAGCCACCACTAACGGAGGAATAGGGCCACTGGGATTGCCTCTGCTTTCTGTGAAGAGATGTCAGGCCTTGTAGGAAAAAGGTGAGTAATAGGTCTACTTTAGTGGACTATAATTAAACCTAAGGATATAATTATTTGGATGAGAAGTCGTTTTAGAGCCTGCACTATATTGATAAATTATTCAAGCTTGAGAATTATCATTCCTGTAATTTATTTGATATAAGTTGTATGCATATAATTTTAATACGTAAGTGTGTATTGAAATATTATTTACATATTTTTGCAAGATTAATTAGGGGCACAAACTTGGAATTTTAATTATCATCCAAAGAAGAAAAAAAGATAAAAGAATCAAAGATCCTCTTCACTCTTTAGAAAGATCTCACAAATATATTTACTTCTTATTAACCAAGAAAGAACGGTCGACACTCCTTAATTTCCCCTCAATCGCCAATCACATATTTGGCTAATCACAACAAAACAAGCCACCGAGGGATATTTTTGGTAGGCCCACGCACACAGAGGAAAACCTCGCATACGCTAATTTGGAAATCACATATTTTTTAGGCTCTCAGCCTTTTAAAAAGGAGAGGAAAAGGAAGGCAGGGGGGACACCCATGCACTCCACCGGCTCCTCCCCCACAGGCACATCACCGCGCCACCACCACCTCACCGTGCAACATCCACTTCTCCCTACACCAACCATGACCAGCAGACCTCCGCGCAACCATGACACCACTACTTGCCACTGCGTCTCGTCCACCCCTCGCTCGTGAGCACAGCAGCCTGTGACTTCCACCTCAACGACAACATTCCCTCACCGTGACCTCCGCCCGATGTTGCACCACTGCTCCACCGCGTGCCACCTTCAGTGACCATGAGCCACCACCTTCACTCCTAGTAGCAAATCGCCCTCATCCTCCCACCGTGACCCTAATCTCTCCCACGCAAGAACAAGAGCAAGCTCGCTCCACCGAGCCCTCATTGCGCTCAACCTCCTCCCTCGCCGACCTACAAACTCACCTTCAAGCTCTACTCCCAACCTTGAACAACGCGCCCACGACCGACTTCTACCTGCGACCACCATTGTGACATCCACAACTTTCTTCCTCAACTACCCCTCTTCTTCTTCTTTCTTCTTCGTTCTCTCCTACAACAACCCATACGCCACCCACCACCAACAACAACAGCAGCCCCCTCGAACCGCCAAACTCACCACCAACATCGCCATTCCCCTCGCCACACCTTATCGCACCTTCCCCCTTGTCCACAGCTGCCAGTGGAACTCCACGTCATCGACGTTGCAGCTCCGTCCGCCCACCCTCGGCCATCCCGTAGAGCACCGACAACTCCATCGGATCCACCTCACCCTTAAGAGCACCTCCACACCATTAGTGCCGCCACCCGGCAGCCCTCTCGCCATCCGAAGCAACCCATGCCGCCGACCAACCTCTTCTCCGACCGACGACCACCAGTCACCATTCAATGCGCCGCCATCGACGACCTCCATCGAGCTCTGCACCTCCAGCCGTGCCCCCCTCTCCTTGCGGAAGCAAGGGGAGCATGTCCCCTATTTCTCTACAGTAAATAGGCTATTAAGAATTACATTAAATGCCACTATTGTGAGATGATTTATTGGATTTGATTATTTTATCAAAGTACAATTGCGTGCATGTCCTCGTGTGTTCACACCTTTTCCCTCACACACTCACATTCCTTATATGTCATGATCTTCTCCATATATGCCTTAACATAATTTCAAGAACCAATCCTTACAATAATTTTCCCGTGATTTTACGAAAGCATGCTTTATTGATCCATATTTACGCTCTTATTTGTATTTGTGCCTCCCTATGGATACAGCATCCTAACTCTCGTGGTTAGTTTTCATTGATACATATTTTTGATTTGGGATTTTTCACCACGTGATTTTTACTACGACGACGTATTATTTTTCTAATGTATCTGATTAAAGCGAAAATTTTCCATTTAGTGAGTCAACCTCTTTCTCGTTAGGGATATCGCCTTAGATGAGGTGATTGTATGATTTTGGTTTAAACTTTCGTAGTAAGTCGTTTATCTAGGAGTTTTTGGTAGCTCATGAGCTTGGCCATGTTCGTTTCCAACAAGCGAGTTCTATGACCTGCCTATGTTCTGATGGTGGGTAGGATTTTTTTATCATTTGTAAGTATGCTATAGAAAATGGCCTTTGTGTGCCATTGATAGGGATGCAAACGGGTCAAGTTCGAGTCGGGTTTAGTTAAATCCACACCCATACCCAACCCATTTACCCATCGGATACAAAAATTCAAATTTATACCCATACCTATCTACCCATCGAGTACCCATGTACCCATTGATAAATTGATCTTACAATCAAATCGTGTCAAATTAGAGTCAAAGAAGAGGAAAAATTTATAATACAATTAATTATTTATTTATTTTTAGAAAGCTCTCAACATATGAGCTCGGGTTACTATATTTTTATTAATCTCCACTACAATTACTATAGAAATAGCCTTTCAAGGGGAATACATAAAAAATAAAAATACAAAAAAGGACAAAATATAAGTTCCTTTCAAACTAAAAATCCCCATCTCCAAATAAATGTTTAATGGAAGTTTAAGAAGCATTCTCAACCTTCAAAATCTTGAGGGAATCATGAGGAGCCTTTTAAGACGTCTGGAGTGTTAGACATCTGGTCAAACGTCTGGACCCCTTCCCAGATGTCTGAAAATTGAAAAAAATTTGTACGCACAGTCCGGTCTGCATGCTGGCTGCACGCAGACAGCCTTCCTCTTTTCTCTCTCTCTCTTCTTTTCTCCTCCATCGAACCCTAGCCTCTCCCTATATAAGACCCCTCTCCCCCTTCCCCTCTTCACTCCACCACCACCACCTTCTTCCTTCCTCTCCATTGCAGTGAGAGGGATGAGCGAGAGAGAGGGCACGAGAGCAAGGAGCAAGGAGCAAGGAGGAGAGGCGGCGTGAAGAGAGGAGGAGGATCTTGAGCTCGCGAGTTCGTGGGAGCTCACCGGAGGATGCACGGCCGGAGCGGCGCGTGCGGGAGGAGTGCGTCGGGGGAGTCGTCCTTGACTTACTACTGCAACCGGAGCTGCAACGAGAGGGAGGAGCCGCGGCTGTGTGTGGCAAGAGGAGCAGGAGCCTGCCCTGGTTCTGGGATTTTCTTAGAATCAGACGTTTGGAGTGCCGTCCAGACGCCGGGTTGGACGTCTGAAAGCAAGGTTTTGCGAAGGTACGTTCCCCTTACGGTTACGGCCATGTAGGCCGCACCGCAGAGCCAATCTGTGTGGCTAAAAGTGGGAAATTTGGTCCGTCACGCGTAGGGACAGCTTTGGAAAGGCGCGGGGCACGCCCTCCCACGCGTTTCAGATGTCTGGACAGCTTACCAGACGACTGGAAGCACTCCTAGACGACTGGAGGAGAGGTCGGACGTCTAGAGCTGAGTCCAGACGGTCAAGTAGGTGTCCTGGACGTCTGAGGTCGACGCAAAAACTTGAGGTGAGACCATGGTGACTTTTAAGACATCTGGACCTTGTGCCAGACGTCTGATTTGGTTCAGCAATCCTATTTTTGACCCCTTTAGGGTCCATTTGGGGTCTGTTTTACACAAACAAGATATCTATGATTTCCTTGTGAGTTCCTCTACATGTTAGAAAGCCTTATTTACTGTTTTGAATGTTCCATTGTGGTATGTTCCTTGGTATAAGATTTCAATCTGTTGCGTGTTCGGGGTTTGCAGAGACGCGTGAGTCTGCCGTTCGAGCCCCCAGTACTCCCGGATCGTCTGGTAGAGTGGTTTCCCCCTGTTTTAATTATAAAACATGAATGCATATGTGAAATTAGATAACTAGAAACCTAGGATGTGACATGAATCCTAGGACGAGAAGTACTTGCACTGTTTGTATGCGTGTTTGAGATTGCAGTCATAAATGAATGAATAGAATTGTAGATAATTGCCTGTTAATAAATACGAGTTGCCTGTGGAATATGAAATGCCTGTACTAGTTAAACAGTTGCCTGTGACATTACTTGTTGTATATGTTAAATTGTGAAAATATGAGCTGCCTGTGGAATATGAAATGCCTATGTTAGTTAAACAGTTACCTGTGGCTTTACTTGTTGTATATGTTAAATTTTGGAAATACGAGCTGCATGTGTATAATACAAGAATGGAACCGTGAATGATGAAACCTGGTATGGAATAACATGGTGAATATGAGCATGAACCCTATGGAAAATTTGGAGTGGAGCTCCTGTGGATGAATGGAAAGGATCTGAAAATGTGAGTGGGAAGTGTGCTGGCCCATGAGTACATGGTACCAAGGAGGTGACTGTCCCCTATTTAGTGTAGAGCAGAGCTAGCTGCCTTTGGGTTGGGACCTGGGGTTAGGATTGGCCACTCTACACCGACTTTTGTTGGCCCTCGCGTACATTGTACCGGGGAGAGCTACTAGTGTAGGGAAAGAGCTAGCCACCCCACAGGGCCTGGGGTTCAGCTAGCCACCCTACATCGACTTGTTAGGCCCACTGGGCACACCGGGGTAGTCAGACGAGGGTGCGTGGACTATGGAGGGGCGAGACCCCTGTTTGGTTGTAAGGGCTAAACCCCTGTTACTGAGAGAGCTACGCCCTATACTGTTCTGTGCTATACTTTGGGCGTGCTCGCTAGCGGAAACAACTGACCGTGTGCTAGTGCGGAATAGCTACCCGTACGCTTATAGCACGTGCCGTAGTCACCGCTACGTCTGTCCGTGACCTCGGGGTGGTTGACTGGGTGTAGGATCACCACGGGGGACTCTTCCGACTAGGAGAGCACCACGTGTGCCTTCTACTCTTCAGAAAAGACTGCAATCAATATTGTTCCCACGAGGAACATACGAGATCAAGAAAGAGATCTAAAAGGAAACCGATGGGTGAAAAGAAGTGACTTAAAATAAAATAATTGGAAAGGATAAATTTACCCGTTAGCCTTTACTGCATTAGTTAGTTTGGTTATCACTCTACTCAGTGTTCGCTGACTCCGTTTACTCATAACCCTTTTCAGGTCCAGGAGTTGAGCAGCCCGAGTTACTGGCTGTAGAGGGCGCTGGGCCCAGTAGAGCCTAGCAATAGTTCTTGTTGTTGTTGTACTTCCTTTTGTTAGTCAGTTCAGACTTTGTTACTGTTACTGTTCTGTACTTTTCTTCTACTTTAATGTTGTGGTGGTGATATGTACTGTTAGCAGCTTTTACTCCCTTTACTGCTTGTACTCTTTTACTGTTAGTTACTTTACATAGTGAAGGTTGGTTTACTTTCCTGCTTTTTTGGTTATTTCTTGTTAGAAGATTAGGTCTTGGGATTAGTCGAGTCGAGCCGTTCTCGGGTTTTATAGGGATTTGGGAACCGGGTCGTAACAATGAAGAAGATTAAGGTTGGGGGAATGAGAGACTTAGGGTGGGATTGATATAAATCTCAGGTAAATGGGGATTTTATTCGGGTATTCGGTAGGGTAATAAGTATAGATTCATACCCATACCCCTACCCATTCTCAAACCAGATCAGGTTTTTTAGATAAAACCCATACCCAAACCTGATTGTGTTCCAGTCGGGTTTTATCCATTCTTTTCGGGTCGGGTTGGGTCAGGTTTGGGTATCGAAACTTGCATCCCTAGTCGTTGAATCAGTTTTTGACTTCCTCTCATATTACTAGGTTGTTCCCTCCTAGCTTAGCCTTAATTGTTGGCCTATTCTGAATACTTTTACCGTCATTTGTTTTCACCTTAATTGTTGGCCTATTCTTAATGCCTCTTAGTAAGCGCTGATGAGCGTGTTTTGTTTCGTCTTTATGTTATTATGGTTTACAATCGTTGCAGTACATGACAAAACAGCTACCAGATTACTACAAATTTTTTACTCGAAAAAAAAGTTTTCCTGAGGTCGAACTCAGGGAGCAACTAGAATTCTAGAAGTATAAAAGTTCTCAATTAGGTTACAAAAATAAGAGAGAGAGAGGGAGCTAGAGTTCTCTTGGCTTCTTCTTCTCTCTTCCACTTCGTTCTGTCCTTCTTTTTCTTCCAGCTGATCTCCTTCTCTTCTTTTTCCTGCAGAGTCTTCCTTTCTTCTTCTTTCTTTTCTTTTCTTCTTCTGCAGTTGTGGTGATCTTCTTCTCTGGCTTCTTCTTCTTCAGCCTTCTTCTTCTTTCTTCTTCTCTTTTCTTTTTCTTCTTCTCTGCTTCCTGCCTTCTTCTTTCTTCTTTAGTTGCGGCTGTGCCTTCTTCTTTTCTTCTTCTTTTTCTTCTTTCTTTTCTCTGCTATTCTGGCCGCTGCCCTTCCGTCGTCTGACTTGATGCTCAGACGACTTAACTGTGGGTTTCCTACAGTGCGGCTTCTTCTCTTCTGCTCCTTTCCTTCCTTTCTCCTTTAGCTCCTCTGTGCGGCTAAGGCTTTGGCCGCTCCTCTCTTCTTCTTCCTTAGCTTGCTCCTTCTTCTTCTTTCTTTCTTCCCTGCATGCACGCACAGTGGTCAGTGCAAAACCTACCCCTACCCTTCCCCGCGTCTCTCTCTTTCTCAGAATCTCTCTTAGGACTGCTCTCCCAGAGCCGGGTAATCAAGTTCGGATAGCGCGCCCGGGACCAGGCCCACCGGGGTGTTGTGGTGGGCGAGGAGTGCATGGTCGGGTAGTCAGATCCGGTCCAGACCCGCGGGGCGTGAGCGTGGGCGAGGGCAAGCGAGCGCGTGGCGTGCTGTGTGCCGGTGAGAGGGACCTGACCCCTGTGTATCGAAGGTAGTAAGCCAGATACACTTTTTCAATTTAAGTGTGGGCGCTTGGCCGCACACTTACGAGGTGGGACTAAAGTCCCACCTCCAAATCTTACGCCCGCAGGCGGGGGAACTGCAGCCAATTGGGGCAGCAGCGAGGCTTGCGACCCAATTGCAGGCCTGGGTGTGTTCGCAACAGCTTTCCGCGCTGCCTGGGATGTGCGCCTGGGCTAGAGAACACCTGGAGCTGCGAGCGAAGGAGTTGCAGCAGCTCAGCAATGGCGGCGAGGGGGCTCTGACCTGAAAGCAAAAAGACGGCCTCCCGGCCACATCAGAAAATGTGGGAAGCTTCGCCGGAGTGTGGCGAAGCCAGTGCAGGGGTCGGCGAGGCGCGAGAACGCGTGTGGAGGTAGACCTAGGTCAGACTGTGCGCGGGAAGATGGGTTTGTTCGGGGGGCGGTCGGGCGGTGATTGGCAATGAATGGAGTGGGGGGATTGGTCGAGTGGAGTGAGGGGGAGCCTCTAGGCTGGTCGGCGAGGGGTGAGGATGTCTGTGGAAGTGGGATGGACTCGCCGGAGAAGGTGATTAGAGATGGAGCAGGTGGAGGTGGAAGTCGCGTGCGGTGGAGTAAAAAGGTAAATTAAGAGAGGGAAAATGTAAAGGAGAGAGAGAGGAAACTCTGTACTTGTTTACTCGACGAAGGGGAAGAGAGCAACGCCCGACTCGTGCCTGCTAGAGCTGGGGACGAAGATGCCCTAGAGGAGGATATCGGCGACGAGGAGGCAGACGGAGGGCGCCAGCTGGTATGGCTTAGCGCGGACGACAGGGCAAAGTAAACTCTGCTGTAGGTAAGGCAGTAGAGCGACAAGGAGGAGGAGGAGATCGCCGAAGGCTTCTGGCACTCTGACCGGAGGAGGAAGAGACGAAAGGTGGGGTATTTCTCCGTCAGAGAAAGCTTGAAGGAGTCGGTAGACCTTGCCGCTCCTTATAAAGACCTTGGCGCGGAGAGGGAAACGAGGTGGCGATGTGCCAGCCTCGTCAGAGAATGGCCGGAGAGGATATCCATGCCTTTCGTGCGTTCGCACGAGAGGCATGGTTGATGGCAGAGGGCATGGGCGGGTCCCTGCGACAGAGGATGTCGCAGGGAACCCCCCGTCTGTTCTAGAGGACAGCCGCCCTGCCCTACGCGACGCCATACTCCGCGGAAGGTCGCCAAAGGCATGGCGATGTGCAGAAGTGGCAAGGAGGACCGTTCTGCAAAGAACAACGAGAAGTTGGGGGCCTAAATGCAAGGGTTTCAAAAGATAAGGGTCAAAAAGTAAATAGAGAGGACCAATTTGTAAAGTCCGTCAAGATGGTCTTTTCTTAGGCTCGAGTTTTTATACCAGACTAATTTGAACCTAAGGATTTTAATGATGAATTTTTATTTTTGGTTGGATCATGTTTGACCAGTCAATTTACGCAAAAACCCAAATAAAGTCATTAATTGGGCATAGTTCTCATTTTAGGTCAAAATAGGTTTCAAAGGCCAATTTGAAGGTTTTAAACCCTAGGGGATATTTTTATATGAATTTTAGAGGATTTAGTTGATTTTTATCCTGCCTCGAACCTCATGAATTAAAGTAGGTTTATTTTAAGGTTACAGAATGTCATTTAATTCCTAAAAGTTACTATAACCCTTTTCAGCTCAGATCATCGCACTTCCCTTCTTATTAAGCCTGTTTGACCTATGTTTGGAGCCTTGATTACCCTGTTTGCATATTGCATTGGTGAAATTGCAGTTTTACCCCTGATGATTTGTTTTATCCTTTAACTCAGAATTCTTTGAGTTAAGCTTCTCTTTGGGTTTTGCAGGAGCTTTTTCACACATATTTGGATTAGATTGTGCTAGTTAGGGTTCATGATGAGGTTCTCATCATACCCTCATGCCTAGCTTTTGCTAGTCCCTTAGCAAAATTTTAAGGTTTCAACCCTTGTTCTAGACCATGAAGTTCTTAATGATTTCAGATAAGTGCTTTCTCTTTTGAAACCTAGATTAGGTCAGAATGCCAACCATAGGCCTAAAAGGTACTCTAGTATCAACCAAGATCCAGATCTGTCTAGCCTCAGCCTCAATCCTTAACAAAGGTTTTTAAGGCTTACAAGAACTAACCTAAGGTTTATTGGACTATGTGGTTAAAGCACCTGTGCTTGAGATAATTTTAGCCCTAGCTCAGTTCGCAGTGCATTTTGTAAGAAAGAGAGGTAGAAGATTTATATGTTTGGAGAGTTTTCTCTCTCTTTTTCTTTTTAATTCTAGCTTAGGACTAGCTTTTCAACACGGTCTGTATTAGATTCCTTGTCCCCATCATCAATCCTCAAGGGTTCCTGGCAATCGATGCTTCGGGATAGCACCACCCATGGTAAACTCCAGAACCCTGGCTATTGAGATTTCGAGATAATCCCATCCATGGTGTTTCGTGGCCGAATTCAGACCCTGGCAATTGACATTTCGTGATAATGCCATCCATGGAATCTGAACCAGCAGAGTGCTTTCATGCCCCCAGTAGGATATGTAAATATCCTAAGAGACAAGGATGGAGGAGATGATATTTTGTTACGCATCCTCAAGGGAAATTTCCCACCTCTCCGCACTGGGAACTCGTCCAAATCAACTTGTGTTGATCGGCCGCTCCTACTCTAGGTGTCATTTTCAGAATTTTTGTAACGCTTCTGCGTGATTTTGATTTTTATGTTTACTGAACCAGGCTGTGTGTGAAGTTAGGGTGCTTAGGTTACTGAGTCCCGTAAACCAAAAGTTAGTTAACGAGGCCAAATACTCCCTAAGCCTTGGACCTAATGCTTAAGCTTTTCATTTTCCTCAACCTCTTGAGAAATGTCTAGATCTTAATGGGTACTAAGAGTCTATCTAAGAATGCCTAAGGTTCGTGTTCTTACTAATCTCACTGTGCACTTTCCATTTCTTTTCCTGAATGAGGTCTAGAACTTAGGTTAACTCCTTAATTTCTTACTAATGACTATCTCTTTTCTTTCATTTTGTGCTCCTTCTTTTCATTTTGTTCCTTTTTCTTCTCCTCCTCCTTTGTAGAGTCTACAAAATTTTCTTTCCTCCTCTCATTTTATTATTCTTTTTCAAAAATTTTTTAATTTTTATGGTGTTTTTGGCATATGTGAATTTTTTGTTTAAAACATTTTCTTACAAGTTTTGCATTTTCATACCCCCAAATGCCTAAGATTTGCAATGTCCTCATTGTTACTTAGGAGATTTTTTATTCAACTTAGTTCATACATTATGACAGATGTTTTGATGAGTGAATGGGTCGGGGTGACTATTGCGGACGAGTTCTAATCTCAGGTGCAAGCACCTAAGGTGGAGTCGGCTGTCCTAAAGGGTGAACCTTAAGTGTGAAAAAGGTGTCAGAAAAGGTTTCAGGTTTTCAAAAAGAATGATGGGCCGCCTCCCATTGAGCGCTGAGTTTTACGCCATCGGCTGGGTGCAATATGTTCAGGGAAAATAGAGAATAAATGATGATTCAGCCAAATCAATAGAGGTTACATCAATGAACGGTTTGAGTCTCTGACCGTTCACGATGAAAGGTTCGGAATCATGGCTGAGCGGACTGATTTCGATGGCTCCATTTCCAAAAACCTGTCGAACCAAGTATGTTCCGATCCACTTGGATCGTAGTTTCCTAGGGAAAAGTTTTAGTCGGGCATCAAAAAGTAGGACCTTTTGACCAGGATGAAAGATCTTTCTTGAAATGTGCTTGTCATGGAAGGATTTAACCCACTCCTTGTACATTCGCGAGTTCTCGTGCGCATCAAGGCGTAATTCATCGATCTTGCTGATTTGAAGCTTTTTGTGGGTTCCAGCCTTAAAAAGATCTAGATTACAGCTCCGTACTGCCCAATAGGCTTTGTGCTCCAGTTCGACGGGAAGGTGACACGCCTTCTCGTACACCAGTATAAAGGGAGACATGCCTAATTGGGTTTTGTGGGCGGTCCTATAGGCCCACAAAGCTTCCGGAAGTTGGGACGACCAGTCCTTCCTGCCAGGCCGAACAGTAACCTGCAGGATTTTCTTGATCTCCCGATTTGATAGCTCAGCTAGACCATTAGTCTGGGGGTGGTAAGGAGTGGAGATTCGGTGCGACACCCTGTATTTAGTCATCAGTGATCTGAACTGAGCATTAGTAAAATGGGTCCCCCCGTCAGAAATGATAGCACGAGGAATCCCGAACCGTGAGAAGATATTGTGATGAATGAATTTGAGAACGATTTTATGATCACAGGTTCGGGTCGGTATGGCTTCGATCCATTTGGACACGTAGTCCACGGCGAGCAGAATGTACTCGAAACCATCCGAAACAGGAAAGGGGCCCATAAAATCAATCCCCCAAATATCAAAGATTTCGCATACGAGAATCGGCTGCAAAGGCATCATGTCGCAATGGCTCATGTTGCCCAAAGTTTGGCAACGACTGCATGCTTTGCAGTGATTGTATGCGTCCTTGAACAGAGTGGGCCACTAAAAGCCACACTGGAGGATTTTTGATGCGGTTTTGTGCCCAGAGAAATGGCCACCGCATTCCTGGTCATGGCAATAGGAGAGAATATCATTGATTTCACCTTCCGGGATACATCTCCGAATGATTTGGTCGGCACCTATGAGGAAGAGGTATGGATCTTCCCATATGTAGTACTTGGCATCAGAGCACAATTTGTCTTTCTTGGCCTTTGGCCAATTAGACGGGATCTGAAGAGATGCCAAATAGTTTACTATATTAGCAAACAATGGAAGTCCAGTACCAATAGTCAGCAGGTGCTCATCAGGGAAATGCTCCGTGATGGGTCCAGAAGGGTTGATGATCTCAGAAGGAAGGCGAGACAAATGGTCAGCTATCACATTTAGTCTTCCTGCCTTGTCGCGAATCTCGAGGTCGAATTCTTGCAACAATAAGATCCATCGGATTAGTCGGGGCTTCATGCCCTTCTTGGCAAGGAGATGCCTCACAGCCGTGTGATCCGAGTAGATGATGACGTGGGAACCCAGGAGATAAGATCGAAAATTTTCAAGAGCAAATACTACGGCTAGCAGCTCTTTCTCTGTAACTGTATAGTTACGCTGTGACTCGTCAAGTGTCTTGCTAGCGTAGTAGATGACCACGGGCTTCCCGTCAACTTTCTGCCCCAGAACCGCTCCTACAGTGAAATCAGATGCACCGCACATGATCTCAAAGGGTTGGGACCAATCAAGGGATTGTAGGATCGGGGCTTAGGTGACTCGGTCACGGAGGTTCTCAAAGGCTTGAGTGCATTCCTTGGAGATCTCAAAGGGTGCAACCATGGGTGACCTTGCCAACTTGAAGGTGGTTCAGTCATGATAACGTCATCATCAGCCATATCTACCTTTAATTAGTCACAATCAACAGAAAAATGCTCCTACATAACCGCTGAAGAGTCATAATTCACTGCATATCCTTTCTAAGAAGAATACATTAAATCAGGGTTAAATCTACAGTTTTAACAGAAAATCTTAAATACAGAACAATCACAGGATTTCCGAGGGGTTAAATGAATGTCAAATGAGCACTAATGACTAATAAGAGGGTTCATGCAGATAAAAATGGGTTTTCACGTATTTCAAGAATTAATAGACATCCAAAAGCCTAATTTCAGACATGCTTAGTTAACAGAGGTTCTGGTCAGAATAAAATTAACGTAAACCTTCTAAAAATCATATAAAAATATTCCATAAGGTTTGGTATCATTGATTTGACCATTGAAATCCATTTTGACCTAAAATAGTCTCAGACAGAAAATTACCCTAATTTAGGTTTGTATGTAAATTACCCAGTTAAACTTGGTCAAAACCAAAATCCAACTTCACCATCAAATTCTTTGGGTCGAAATTAGGTTTTTACCAAAATTTGGACTCAATCAAAGCTCGTCTTGACCTAGTTTGCATTTCAGTCCAGTCTAACTCTTTTCTCTCATACACATGCCCCTAACTTTCAAATTATTTGCAAATAACCCCCCAACTTTGTTATCGTATTTTCAAATAAGTCCCTCTACCATTATCACGGAGGAACCTTCTTCACCGGCAATTTTCAATTAAGGATTTCTCCCTGATTTCTCGCTCAATCCCTTCAAAAATTGAAAGGAGAACTCCTAAGAGAATCCCCTTCAATTTGAGCCACTCATTAGACTCTGATTTTCTCCTAAATCCTAATTCGAATCAATTTAAACCTAGGGTTTCCTACTTCGCGAAGCTTACGAGCTTCCAAGCTTGGTTTCCAAGCTTGGAATGCCCCTCTAAGCCCTATAAAGGACCTAGGGTGCAAGGCCGTACTCCTTAGCATTGTTTGGAGGTTGGGTTCCCCCTCTTCCCTTCTCCTCGACCTCCATCTCCACCAACTCCGGTGAGCTCCTCTGTCCACCATCCTTGTTCGTCGTCATGGACAATAGCCAACGGATTCCTCTTCATCTTGTTCTTCCGTGTCTCGCTACATCGGCAAACGCCTCATTCCTCGTCCTCCTCGCCGCTTCTTTACCACCGGAGAATTCGTCTTCCCCACGTTCGGCGTACCGCCGACATGGGAATCCTCCCCTTTCGTCCAATTAGGTTAACATAGTTTGGCTTGTCTTCTCCCCTACTCTCTTTCCCTATCTTTATCCCTCAATTCAACCCACATCGCCACCGTTCGCCCGTCATCTCCCTCATCTCCGACCGCAACTCCGGTGAGTCCGCCCCACCTCCACAATCCACCAAACAACTTGCCACCAAATCCATTACCTCTACCTTACCTTCGTGAACCAAACCCCCATCTTTATTACGCCTTTCACCCACTCACGCAACCCACCGAACAACCCACCTTCTTACCTTCATCTCCGTCACCGTCCACCTGCCACACTCACTCACAAGCCACCAAACACCCCCCACCACCTTCGTCGTACTTTGGCGAAGCTCCTGAGGTTTTTTAACGTGGTTGAGAGGCCTTAACTTGTGTTTCAGGTATCAGCTGCCTTTCGCCATCGCCGCTGTCACGCTTGACCCTGTACGCAGTGCTCCGACAAGCTCAAGATTTAACTCCACCTCAAGGTGTTGCGGTTTAGCTTCAGGCATACCTTTAGGCTCTCGATTGGAGACCTCACCCACAATTCCCCCCTTAATTGGAAGAGCCTTTCTATCGATGGTGCATGCAAAGGAAGGAGGGGGACAATAGTCCCACCTTGTGAAGTGAAGAGGCAGCAGTAACACATATATTATTTTTGTGCCTTAGGTTATTTGCCTCAAGAACATGGGGTGAGATCCCCTTCATGCCTCATGCACTCCTCTATCACCACCCACGCCGGTGACCCTAGTCAGACCCGATTACCCGGATCCATATGCCCAGTTATTGACCCGATTATGCCCTGGGTTTAAGAGATAAGACGAAAAGAATTGTGAGAGAGCGGGGGAGGGTTTTGTTGTGTGGCTCTCTGCCTTGGGCTGAAGAGAAGAGGGCCCTATGCGACACTTAATCGTTGAAGGGATTTGGATTCCTTGTGTTCTAAAGGAAGGAGAAGACTCGAGAAGAAGCTGAAGAAGAAGAAAAGAAAAGAAGGAAAGGAGAAGAAGAAGAAGAGGGAAAGGAAGAAAAGCATAAGAGAATAGAAGGCTCGTGAAAGAAGGAAGGTCTGAAAGAAAGAAGAAGAGAAGAAACAAAGGAAAAGGCTCTAAAGAGTACTGTAGCTTGATCATCTAAGTCGTCTGATCCACATGCCAGACGTCTGATCACTGTAGCAACTGTTGGGTTATTTTGTTTAATTGAGATATTCGATATGCATGCCTGATTATGGTTAATAATTGGTGATTCAAATCACCATTATTTTGTGGTGATCTCTTTTTATTATAGTGAACTCTTGAAATAGTTTTGCTTATTATTGAATATTATTATTGTGCTTAATTTCCTGTGCTGATTTGTGTAATTAAATATTAGCGCATAAATTCCATATTTGCTCCTTATGTTTGACCTCAGACTTCAATTTAGATTTCGAGTTACAAAGTTTATCTATTAATTGAGCTATTTAGGAGGCTTTACTACAACGAAATGACTTATAAACTCCTCGATAGCCCACTCAACATTTTGGCGCCGTTGCCAGGAAGTAATGCGTAATTTATCGCTATTCTTGTTTTACTTGATTCTACTTGAGTACTAACTTGCCCTATTTGTTTTCTTGTGATTTTGCAAGGTACATCACGAGGCGATCTTCCGCCCAAATCAACCACTCCCTGGGCAGGTAATCTCTCTTCTTCCATAATCATTCCCTTAATCTTTGGAAGAGAGAAAAAGGAAATAAACTAATTAGGATTCATCTGCCTTACTTTTCTAGTAAATATCACTTAAAAAGGCAAGTTTCGGAAATTTTTTTTTTATATCTAATTGAAGTTTGAGCCAATTCTGATTAGATGTTCCCTACCATGATTTCCTGTACCGACTAGGGATTTACACTTAATTCTAAGCATCTTGGACTACTCACCTTCTTGTTTGAAGTCCAAAGTGTACACCCTAAGATTTAATTGGACTTGAAATAGAGCCAACTAGGGTTTCTACTCTAAGGTTTGAAGCGTTAGCTTGCATTTCTCCTGCATAAAAGGTTTGGCGCATTTGTGTGCTCCCCAAACTCGTGCTTGAAAAGAACAAATCACTTAAACCTTAAAATTACGCTCTAATTTCACTTGATCCTTAAAAGTTGTGGACCTAATAACCTGAGAGTCAATTCAGGGTGATTTCTGGGTCTTAACCTATATTTCATTCTTCATATTTTAAGACAGGTTAAGTGAAGTTGGTTTACTTTGTGAGGCAATCAACCTCCAAATTAGCTCACAAATCAAATCAATTTCTAAATCAAGTGAAATCCAAAGCACAAATTAGGCTAAAATTGGTAGATTTAAGGTCTCAATTTATACATTCCGGTCTACTTGGAATCGCCGTGATAAGGAGAGTTGGGTGGGGGAAACCCTATAACCCGTAGGGACGCTCTACTGTGTAGGGGTCTTTGTGGAGCTCTCCCTTCTTGGCTGCCCAGGTAATTCTCGAGTGCATGGATTTTTGATTCAGAGGCATCATCCGCCTTGAAACAAGCCGTAGTCATCCAAAAATCTTTGGGTGCCTTGATTAAGTCCAATTCATATCCAGTCTCTCATCCCTTCTATAGAGCACATACACAGGAAGGTCATTGGGTTTTTAACCTAAGAGGCCTCATTAGATCTTCTACAATGATTTCTAATCTGATCTGATCAACTCCAATCTGATTTTAAAATGCAACCTAGCAATTTAGGAAGACAAATTAGGAAACCTGAACCCCAAATAAAAGGCAAAGTGATTGAGGTTGCCCTTAAATATTTTGAAGATTATCCAGCCAGCATGATTTAGGTTAATGTCCCAAAAACAACAAAATTCATTATGAACCGTGTTAGTCTACTTACTCAACTAAGAAATGGTTCAACCCAGGAAACCCTCATAGCAGAATTCAATCAAGTTTGCGAATTGCATAAGGCATAGGGTTCACATTACTTTGCAAATCCATCACTCTAGGAGATATACCAAGATATCATTGAGCAACGTGCAAATATTCTAAATCTATTGTGAGAAGTCATTTATGAAATATCTTGGAGTGATTCTAAAGGTTCCCAAGAGCCTAGGTTAGACACTTAGAATTGTTGTGGACCCCCAACCCAAATGGAATTAGACACAAATCATATACAAAATGACAGACCTGATCTTGAGATAGGTTGGGAGGATCCGATTACAGGTGTTCACGATTTCAAACCATCCCTAGAAAACCATGAAGTTGGCTCACCAAGACTAGATTTCCCTGACACTTGTGATAATGAGATTGAGTTAGAACCTCTTAAAAATGTAAATTCCTCTTCTTATTCTGATAAGGTGATTCTCGAGAATGATTCTGACATCCTAATAGAGCCCAACCTTGATTCTAGTGATCTAATCCTTACCCTTAACCAAGAATCTGGATTCAAGCCTATTTGGGACAATCAAGAGGCCCAATATAATGAGAATCAGATTTTGAATCTGGACTACAATTTTGGGCCTATATTTGATTATTACACCTCTCCAACCTCCTTAGAAACACAGATTGATTTCTCGAAAGTCACGTCGATCTATGATAAAGAAATCGAGGGGTTGGAAGAGCTGGGACTCGATTAGGTCTACCCTAGGAGCCAAGAACCCGAGCCTATGCCTAATAAGGACACCTTTTTAAGCTCGAAATCTAAAATTAGGTTAGATCCAAGTCAGCTTGTTGATTCTTGGCATCTTGATTCTCTCTATGGTGGAACCTCCAATCTAGAATCAAGTTCAGAACACGATCTTCGCAAATTCTCCGACGATTTCGAATCCTACTCTGATTTCAGAGAACCTTTGTTTCTTGATGACTATAAACCAATTTACGACCTCAGTATCCATGATCCATTCTTCGACTTTGACCCTAAAGGCCCTGATCTCGAGATCATTGATTTAAAATCAGGTTCCACTAATATGGAATCATTCCTTTTTTATCCTCAGGAATCAGAAACAGTAAATGCCGAGAGTGTCTAAATCAAGAATTCGAATATTTTATTGACTCAGATTTCCATGATCCTATAACACTCTCCAAGCATTTACCTTTGATTTTGATGTGCTTCATGAAGACTCTCTAAATGAACCTACCTTTGAATCCTTTCTAGAGGAGCTCTCAACACACACAAATCTCATGGAAGCCACATCTTTTGATCCACATGCAAAGCTTTCTCAAATCTGATCCCAACCCCGACCCACCACCGGAATCAACTTCTACTCTGATTCACCTCTCTCTGATCCGGTTGCATACGATTCATCTCCATCTTTCAATTGGATTTCGGACATCGATCAAACTACTAATCACTTCCCCTCTTTTTCTGATCCTACCAGTAGGGCTCTTATATCCTCTACAGCTCCGTTTTCTTTTGAGGACCCCTACTCTGATCAGGCTGAATCGACTCAGCCAAACCCTGGATTCTCATTTCCGCATCCTTTTGAGCCTCAAAGTATTTGGTGGGCTCCGCGTCTTTTGGTTCACATCCATCAACCCACCAGACTGATTGGGTTTGGGTTGCATCATCAACCTGCAAATCTGAACAAGCATCTGGTTGGACCAACCAGGCTTTTGATCAAGGTGTTTGTTTTACAAAACTCCTCTGATTTGACCACCCCCTCTCCTTGATCACTTTCTGCTCAGCTGAAGACATTAAATTTAGCGTTTAACGGGAAACAACCTGTCATTCAAAAAAATCGAGACCCTTCTGATCATCCTTTTGAGTATAAGCGACTCCCATGGTTTAACGAATTATAACATCACTTGGATATGTCCTTGTCAAAGCATGTGTAAAACAACTCTGATATTTTTCCAAAATTTACAGCTACTTTAAATAATTGGATTTTATAAGAAAGATTAAGAGTTAATGATCTTATGTACCTTGTTAATGCATGTATAAAATAAGATCCGTTTTTTGTAAAATAAGTTCCATGATGTTCTTTATTGAACGGATAATATGGGATCATTGTCATGAACTCAGAAATATTGGTAAATGAATGAGTGGAAGATAACGAGGACTTTGTTACAACCGGAGTTTGTAAAATGAAATTCTAAGGATTTTTCGGACCTATCAAAAATCAATCCCATCGAGATTGTAAATGGTAAATTGTATGAAAGCACCATCATAATATAAAAGTTATCTGAAAACTGATAATATTAAGGCCGATATGAATACACCTTCCTCCTGGACTTAAGGAGGTGGAATTGATGAATATGATTGGTTTTAACAAGAATAAAAGATACAATTATCTGAAAGTGATCTAATAATCAATACGATGGATACGTCGGAAATTAAAAGGAATCAGATAACTGGTTTTAGCCTGCTACTTGCCAGATTTGGCTGTAGCTTCGGTCTACTAGACTGGTTCTGGGCTAGTTTAGGGAGTTGTTGCCCTTCCTACAACTCTTTGGTTAGGCTTAGCAGCCAACTGGGATAGCGGATTACAGGGCTCGAGGGTTGGAGTTGGTTTTCTTTACTCAGTTGGTGAGACATCAATTGACAAATTGTGAACTATTATAAATTGGGCTTCCAGTATACAAAACGGAACCGGATAATGAGATGCTTAATAAATAGATTAACTAAAGCTATAGTACACATTTTCTCTTGTGCTCGGTTACTGGTACATTCTACTGTTGTTTCTACTCTACTCAGTTTTCACTGACGTATTTTTGGGTTTCATACTTAGGTATACTTGTCAGTTTGCACGGGGATTTTCCTTGTACATCTTTTTGGGATTATATGCTACGGTAAATCTCTCGGTTAGTATTCAATTTATGTTCCTTTAAATTTTGCAATATGATTGTTTGTTGGCTATGTTTTTATCTTATGATTATTTGTTGGGTAACTGCGATTTTGTGAGCGAGTTGAGCTAGTGGTTAGCACACAGCGACCCGGCTTTCATCGCTTAGTAGGACTCGAGTCGTCACATGAGCAATATGAGGGAAGAACTGTCTCTATATGTAGTCAGGGTTCCATTCCATACACTAAGCTGAAGGGTGTGTGGCATGTGGAAGTCTTTTAGCAAGTCCTGTAACCCCATAATACATCTGGCAGTTCCTCTACCCATCTATCCTTCGAAGAATCTAGCCATCGCTTTAATGTCAAGATGATAAGATGGTCTGTTACTTCCACCTGTCCGTTTCCTTGGAGGTGAGCCGCGAACGTGAAGCGTAGGTGGATGCCCCAGATTGCGCAAAATTCCTTAAACTTTTTGCAAACGAACTGGATACCATTGTCAACGACAATAGTTTGTAGTATTCCATATCTGGCTATAATGTTTCTTCTTACAAAGAACACAACCATGTCGACCGTTGGGTTAGCCATGGCTTCGGCTTCTACCCATTTGGAGAAGTTATCTACTACCACCAAGATGGAGCATTTTTGAGTCAACACTGGTGGGAAAGAGCCAATGAAATTGAAATGACCCGTTGCCTTTTTGGGATGTTTAAGACGTCTAGATGAGCCGTCAGACCTCTATCCAGACATCTGGATGGAGGTTCGGACGTTTGAAAGTAGAAGAACTGTACTTTCTTTCCCGCACGCGCACTCACCTCTCTCCCCTTACCCCAAACCCTAATCCTCTCCTATTTAACCCCCCTCGTCCACGCCACTCTCCCCAACCCCACCGACCTCCACCTTCATTCTTCCCTCCAGCTGGCCTCCACCTTCCTCCCTTCCTTCCAACACAGTGAGAGGAGAGGAAGAAGAGAGAGAGAGACGGTGCATGAAGGAGGAGGAGAGTGCAGCGGGAGAGTGGGAGGAGCTCGAGAGGAGGAGCTCGCGAGGGAACCGTGGGAGCTCGGAGGAGCTCGTGCTCGAGGAGGAGGAGCTTGCGAAGGTGGGCTTCGGGACCTCCTGAAGCTATCAGCGTCGGAGCTGTGGGCGGTGTGGAGGGGTTCCGCGGGGAGAAGAAAGCTCGCGGAGGTTCTACGTACTGGATATTTTCCAGTATCAGACGTCTGGAGCACATCCCAGACGTCTGGAATAGCAGAAGGATGTGCGGAGCTGAAGCCGGACGTCTAAAAGCACGCTCTATGCTAAGGTACGTGCTTTTGTGCGATTTACGGCCATGCAGGCCTAACCGTAGGAATTTTGTCTAGCTTAGTTAGCTCTGCGCATGTGTACGCAGGAGCAGAGCGTTGGAAAGGCATGGGGTGCACCCTTTGAGGAGCTTTTGAATGTCTAGACACGTCGCCAGACGTCTGACCGTACCTCCAGACGACCGAAAGGAGAGTCCGACTCCTGGAACTCACCTCAGACGATCGAGGAAGGATCCGGACGTCCGAGGTAGCTGCATGGAACCCAGGGTAAGTGTTGACATCTTTTAATACATTTGGGATTAGACCCAAACGTCTGATTTTGGATAGGGTGAGTATTTTTGGCCTGTTTAGGGCCCAAACGGAATTGGATTTTCGCAAACGAAGTGCCATTTTTTTTCTTGAGTTTCTTTATGACTTAGTGTCACTTGTATATGATTTTGGACTCATTTGTTGTGGTTGGTCAATTGTATAGGTCTCCAGCCAGTCGAGTAAGCGGGAGTCACGGAGGCGATGGGATCTACGATTCGAGCCCCCATTCCTCTCGTGTTTGCTAGTAGAGTGGTTTGCATTAATATTATGATTTAAATAAATGAACTGCATGTTTAGAACAACTTAAATGAACCATAGGATGAGAATAAAACTTAGGGCAAGAGAAGATGAGTATGATTTGGGCTATGCTGTATACTTGAGATACATGTAGAGCCCTAAGATGAGTATGGTTGAGCTACATTGTTTACTTGAGATGCTTGTAAAACTTTAAATGCTAGCGAATGTATTGGTTACTTTAATATGATACCTTGTTAGTTAAAAAATCATGAGCTGCCTGTTTTAGGAATGAACCGGTAATGTAAATAGAGGAATCTGAAAGTTTGGAATATGAAACGAAAGAGATATCGGCATGAACCCTATGAGGAATTAGGAGGAGAACTCCTGTAGACGGGAAGTGAGCTGATCCTTGAGTACTCGGTACTAAGGAGAGCTGCTGTCTTTTAGCGTAGAGAGGAGCTAGTTGCCCCTTGTGTTGAGACCTAGGGTTAGGACTAGTCACTCTACACCGACTCCTGTTCAGCCCTCGTGTACGTGGTACCGGGGTGTGCTACTTAGTGTAGGGAGGGAGCTAGCCGCCCCATGGGGCCTGGGGTTAGGACTAGCCACCCTACACCGACTCTGTTAGGCCCGCTAGGCAAATCGGGAGAGTCGAACGAGGGTACACAGACTGTGAAGGGGCGAGACCCCTGTTCTGTTCTGAGGGGTGAGACCCCTGTTTTGAGAGGGCAAGCCCCTGTACTGTTCCGTGCTATACCTTTAGGCGTACCCGTTAGCGGAAATGACTGGCTACGTGCTAGTGCGGGATAGCTACCTATGCATTTATCACACGTGCTGTAATCAACGCTACGTCACGACCATGACCTCAGGGTGGTTGACCGGGTGTAGGACTACCACAGGGGGACTCTCCCTGTCAAGAGAGCACCACGTGTACCTCCTACATCATGGAAAAGACTGCAATCAAGATCGTTCCCGTGCGGAACAGGACAGATCAAAAAATGACTTAAGTGTATAAAGGAACAACAAATTATAAGTACGTGGTTGAACTAAATGAAAATGGATCGTTCTTTAATTGCATAAATTAATTTCTTGTCTTAATTACATGTAAATGGCTAAATTACCACTCTACTTAGCGTTCGCTGACTCCAAAAATTCTATAACCTTGTTCAAGTTAGGGAGTTGAGTAACCAGCACCACCGGCTGCAGAGGGAGCTGGGCCCAGTCGAGCCCAGCCTTAGCTGCGTTTCTTACTGCTTTCCTTAGCTCCTATTATAGTAGTGAGTATTTTGTTCTACGTAATACTATTTCCGTTACTTTTCTGCTGTACTTTCTCTGTTGTAGTTGTGATGGTCTGTAACTTTGATAGACCATTTCGCTCTATTACTGTCTCTTATTTTTTTTTGCCTAGTTACATTGGATGTGTGGATGTGAATTATTTCTTGCTTTTGGTTATTTCTCGTTGGATGACTAAGTATTGGGATCAGTCGAGGCGGGCCGATCTCGGGTCCTGTAGGGATCTAGGATCGAGTCGTAACAGAAATACATTTCCCATTTTGCAAAAGGAATGGGTGACATGATGGGCACCAACTTTCCAGGTGGCAAATGGTGCAGTGAAGCGAATCGCTGGCACTTATCGCACTTACGTACAAACTCCTTGCATTGTTGTTTCATTTGAGGCTAGAAGTATCTTGCCTAAAACAACTGAGCCAGGAGCGCCTTATACCCTTCATGATTGACACATATACCACCATGGTTTTCTTGAAGGGCTCATGACGACTCCTCTTGTGTAAGGCAACGCAACAAGGGAATGGAAAATCCTCATTTGTACAATTGTCCACCTATCAAGGTATACCTGGATGCCTTAAGGCAGAATGCCTTGGACCATGATTCCTTCAAGGGTAACTCGCCAGTGCTCAAATATTTGATGATAGGCATCATCTAGGATATGGATTGTTGTATCATGAACATTCTGGGAGCGAGTGTTTAAGTGAATTCATCATTGTTTAAGAGATGCGTCGTAGTATAGGACAAAATCGCTCAAATCATTTAAATTTATAACTCAGAATCACAAGAGTTCGAGGTCGAACACAATGAGCAAGTAATGGCAATTCCATCTCACTAATCACAAGAAATATAAGCAATTATGATCAAAACCTTATTTAGTACCACTCAAAATGATATGGAAATGAAATAAAGTATCACGGTGTAAAAAGAATGGATTAAAATGGTGATTTGAATCACCAAATTAACCCTTGAATTTAAGCTCAAGTATCCCAAATAAATGAACAATGAATCCAACCAAGTATTCCACGTCAATCAAATTTAATATCCCAACAATGTATAGCACTGAAGCACCAGCAGAGAACAAATGAAGGCACAAGTCATTAGACGCCTTAAGTGCTCAGGGCTCAGCTCCAACAGAAGAGGCAAAGGCCTCCTCTCTCCTTCATGCCTCAAGGAAGAGGTAAGCACCACACCACAGAGACAAAGGCCTCTCAGAATGCTAAGTGTAGAGAGAAAAAGGGCAACCCCCCTACTCTCTCTCTCTCTTCTTCTTTCTCTTAGAGACCCGACTTAATTGGGCAATCGGTCGGGTAATCGGGCATAAACAGTGGACCAAGCTTGAGGGCGTGGTCACAAGCGAGGAGTGAGCGCTTGGGTAAGCGAGTGAAGGTGGCTGGGGATCCGACCCCTATGTCTTGGGCGAGGGGTCGGGGAGACGAAATCAACTTATGTCGAGAGAACAGCTACGACTCCATGATGTGGGACTATCTGTCCCACAGTCTTCCTCGCGCAGCAACTGCTGATGGAGCTCTTGATTCCGGTCGAAGAGGGTATTTGCTTCTCAATTGCGGACCTGGAGAGAAGCCTGGGAGTCAGCCGCAAAGTCTAGGGGTGTTTTCTGGAGGAATCATGACCGGAGGACTACAACTGTCATCGGAGAAGTCGAGGGTGGCGGCTATTGTCCAATGAAGACCTAAAACCAAGAACATGACCTCACGGCCACGTCAAATGAGCTCAAAAGCTTCGCCGTGAAGGGGCAAGTGCAGTGGTGGTAGTCGTGTGGCGTGTGGGGGTCTGCGGAGGGCTGACGGTGATGGAGACGACAAGCGGAGAAGGTGGTGTTCGGGGAGGAGTTTTAGTGGGTGGAAGCCCAAATTAGGAGAGGGCATTTGATAAAGGTGGTGCGAAGAAGCTCGTGAAGGTCGCGGCGAGATGTTTGATGGTTTGTAGCAGGCGGAAGGCTACGTCGGAGCGTCGTTGGGGTGGAAGGTGAAGGTGATGTAGCGAGCAATACGGTGGTCGTGAGTGTGGGGAAAGATAGTAGAGAGAGGAAGGGATAGAGGGACTTAGGGGGGAGGGAGATGGACAAAGAGCACCAGTTGTGGCTGACCGAAGACGGAGATGAAGATGAGGTTTGAGAGTTGGTGCAGCGATAACGAGGTGGAAGGAGACCCCTACTGTGGCTGGAGAGGAGTGGAAGAGACGAAGGTAGGTATAGGGTCATCCAATTTGATTGTTGGATGGTCGGACGAGGAGAGCGGAGATGGTCACTGGAGCAAGGTGCGAAGGTGCTGGAGAGGGAAGGAGGTGGGATTTCTCCTACCCAAACTTGCTAAGGAGCTAGGATTCTTGCCCTGGGTCCTTTTATAGGCCTAAGAGAGGAGTTCCAAGCTTGGAAACAAGCTTGCGAAGCTTGAGATTTTCATGCAAACTGGATACCCATCTCTTCAATGCGTTCGCATGAGAGATTAGGAATGAATCAAGGTCCATGGTCGGGTTCATTTGGAAGAAAATTCCTCAAGGAATCTTCGCTTCAAATTTGTAAGAGTTTGATTAAGAATAGAGCGAGAAATCCTCGCTCGAATCTCGGTGGAGCTCCTATGTTCACACTAACGGCGGTAGGGACCCATTTGCAGAAATGATATGCAAGTTAGGGACCAATATGCAAATAATTCAAAAGCTGAGGGGCTAACTGATGCGTACTCGAATAGGCTTTATTAAAATAGTGATATTAATGTCGAAATGAGTATAGTGAGTTAACCTAAATCAAGTCTACACCAGTTTCACAAAATTTTTAACCTGGCCTACTTGATTTTAGCTTGATCACTTTTAGATCCAGGGTCGATCTCAGGGAGGCGGGGATTAGGAGAATTGCGAAGTTTCTACACCTTTCCTAAAACGTATCTCTTCCTTGCGTTTATTATGTTTTTGGTTTTCTTGATTTTTAGGTTTTTTTCTGATAATCTTGTTCTTGAGGCACACCCTCAAATAGGTCCTTGGCTATATGTCAAAATACAATGAGTCCTGTCTCACCACACGCGAGACCGTGTGCCTGCAAATCAAGATTTATCTTTTCTATTTTATACTTTTTTTAGTCTTTTTAGTCGCAGGAAGAAAAGACAAATTGAAATAGAATGCAATGAAAAGGAATACTTAGCTTAGTATATCCCTATATATGTATATATAGTAGATATAAAATATGTATAGTTATATAGATGTTATATAGATAGGGGTGAAGATGGAAATGTGAATGAGATGTAGCACGGTGTCAAGTTGGTCCACGTCTAGCAAGACGCAACCAACAAGACTAAGTGTCACGTGGAGTGTGGAGTGGATGTATGTGAGTGAGGGTGGAGGCGCTTGCTTTGCGCGGGTATCGGGGAATATCAGCAACTGGTGCGAATATTCTCGCGATATGATGCGCGGTGGAGGGGCGAGTGCACTGGAATATGGGTGGTGTTTGTGAGGAGAATATGTGTATAGAGGAATGTGGGTAAGTGGACATATATATATATATATAAGTATATATATGTATATGTGTATATATATATATATATATCTATAACTATATATGTATATATAGGTGTATATGTATATATATATAAATATATATATATATCTATTTATATATATATGTATGTATATTTATGTATATATAAATATACGTAAGGGTGAGAGTATGTGAGTGTGGGTATATATATGTGTATGCGTGAGTGTATGAGTGTCTGTGTGTGTATCAGTGTGTGTGTGTGCGGTGGAAGAGGGGGCATCAGTTTAAGTTGTCTACCGCGTGGGAACAACGTTTGGAGGCGCAGAGGTGCGCGGGCACAGGGACCGAGGCACGCGCGCGGGTGAGTGAGGCGTAGTGCACTACTGCGTGGGCGTGTCAGGTGCAACGCGTTGAGGAGGGAGACGCAGTGACCGGCTAGAGCGGGTGCAAGTGAGGAGAGAGAGAAAGAGCAGAGCCATCGGCTAAGTGAGAAACTTCCCGGTGGCAGACCGCACGGTATAGCGGCGCTGTGGAGCGCCTGTGCGCGAGAGAAGATGTCCTGCGCGGTCTGCTCGAGCGCGCTGCATTAATGGCGGAGGAGAAGAAATAAAAAGAAACGAAATGAGAAGCCACCACGCCCACAGGCTCACGAAGGAGCTGGGCGGTGGTGGAACTCATAGTCATGGTCTGAGACCATTGTGAGTTTTCTCCTGCACACGATGTGCCTCTTCTCAACTTGTGAGAAGAGGAACTGTGTATGGAGAGGGAAGGAGGTTGGCTAGCGATTGTCTGAAGGTGGTGGCTATTCTGTAAGAAGGTGGATGCCACCTTCGCAGCAAGGGGGAGTGTAGGTGTTTTAAAGAGGGAAGGCACGCCTCTTGCCATGCTGCTGGCAGGAGGAGTGGCGAGGGGAGGGAGCGTAGAGCCATGCCCTACAGTCGCATGAAAGAGAAAAAGGAAAATAAAAATAAAAAATGAAAAATGGTGAAATTGCAATGTCACACTCAAGGAAAATGTTAATAATAGAAGTGGATTGGATGACCAATTATTCTTACTCTCTTCCCCTTTTTATAAATGCATGTAGGTGTATATTTACAAATGCAAGTAAGTCTACATAAGATGCAATTGCAATGCTATGAAATAACACAAGTTGACATATTTACTAGCATATTTTTGATGTGCAATCATACTGAGAGAGAAAGAGTCTGACTGGACTAAAATGCAAACTAGGTAAAGATGATCTCTGATTGAGCCCAAATTTTGGTACAAACCTAATTTGGACCCAATAAATTTGATGGTGAAGTTGGATTTTAGTTTTTACCAAATTTGATTGGGCAATTTATGAAAAAACCCAAATTAGGGTAGAATTGTGTTTGTAACTCTATTTAAGGTCAAAATGGGTTCAAAAGGTCAAATCAAGGGTACCAAATCTTATGGAATATTTTCTATGATTTTTAAAAGGATTAGATGAATTTTATCTTGACCAGAACCTCAGTAATTTAAGCGGGTCTAAAATGAGGGTTTTGGGTGCTGTATTAATTCTCAAAATGCGAGAAACCTCGTTTCTGTCTCCATGGACCCACTTATTGGACTTTAAAGCTCATTTGACCTTTATTTCACCCCTTGCCAACCCCTTGGTTATTCTGTATTCATGATATACTGTTAAAATTATAGAATTAACCCTGGTTTCTTATTTTCTTCTCAATAAATAATAAGGTTGAGATACAACCCTTAGATGAATATGTAGGAGCTTTTATCTTTTATTCCAGAATAAAATGGGCTAGTTAGGGCTCATGATGGTGTTCCCATCAGTGAGTACCATTGTCTCTTTTAACATTTGGAGGCATATGTCTTCTTGTTTAAGTGGGATTGCTGACGCTAGGTGGTCTAAAGCATCTGCTAGAGGGTTGTCAGATCGGGGTGCCCAACTGACCGAGGCAGTCTTGAAATCCAACAACTCCTCCTTGACTTTGTCAGCATATCAAATCATATTCGGATCCTTACACTACAGGGTAGAACGGTTTTCACGACGGTTGAAAACCGTCGCCTATTCCATGCAAACCGTTGTATTCTATCGTCGCGAAAGTGTGTGTTGCGTTAGTGCATGCATGACGATTTTTATTTTAAGTTGTCGTATTTTAGACGATGATTTTAGAAACCGTCATCTCATTTATTGACAACAGTTCTTGTACAAACTGTCGGTAATAACCCTAAACGATAGTTTGGATCATCGTTGTCTACGGTATACGTAAACCTTAGACGACGGTGTTTCAACCGTCATATAGTTGTATAAACGACAGGTTTCTAAGAACTGTCGTCTATATAACCATGGCAGTTATTCTTGGAACTGTCGTGTATGTATGTATGTTTTTTTTTAATATAACATTTAGGGTTATAAGATTCTATAATCTTAGAATTTTATAACGCCTTAAGACAATATAACATACAAAACATACACAATATAAGAATTCAACATACGACATGGAACATAAAACATTCAGCATTCAACAAATATATATATATATAAACTTAATGATAAAAGTATATCATACTGTCAGAATACAAAATCAAACAAAACAAAAGATAAATAATATAAAGCTATGCTTCGACTCCTACCCCCTATCCTACTCCACCACCTCCGAGGTCGTTGTCATCTTCGCGAGGTAGGTAGTGATATGAATTGTGATCCCGATCGCTACCCCGTAATAACCAGATCAGCTCTTTCATCTTTGCTCTCTGCTACTCCATCTCCTTCCTCTGCTCCTCCATGAATTTCTTGGCATCTTGCCAAGCCTGAGTATGCTGATGAAACTATGAGGTGACATCATGGAGCTGTGTCTGCAGCTGCTGGATGACGGCTGCTGTTGCTGACCCCTTCTGCCCATACCAACTGGTGATCATCTAACTTCTCCCTCCACTGTGAACGAAGCCTCCATGCTCCGGAGGCAAGGTGCTCCTAAAAGGCTCCTCAGGTATCATAGGAGGGTGCTGCTGAGTGCCGGAAGCTGGGTCTGTAGGGGGGTTGATTAAGTTCATCATTTCTCCCAACAAATTACAATAATTTATTGTCATATTAAAGTAAGTATAAAAATTTAAGTAAATAAATAAATGTTACTTACATGTTTTGTTTGGTATGTCTCATGTATCAATGTTCACCCACCGTCGGTGGTGGCCTTGATATGAGTAACCTCATACACACCAACATGATCGATCCTGGCACCATTGTATAAATGTGCCTGTAAATATATTTCAGAGATTTGCAGGTAATATTTTCCAAAATCCTGTAAAAAGGAAATGACACATTCTACATGATATAAAATCACATATTCTATAGTAAAACATAAGCATAAACATAATGGAATTATTAAAACATAAACATAATGATTGAAAAAAACACTTTGAATATTATTCCAAAATAAACATAAACATAAAAGTAACTGGTTGTTCTATTTCCAAACCATTGTTTTGTTGGGCAAGTTAATTTGGGTTACATACCCCTAAATGATGATTGTTAGCCGTTTTCATATGTCATTTTCCTATCTGTAATTGTGAAAACTTAGAATGAAAACTTACCATAAATCGATGAATTTATATAGACAGATTAGACTCTTGAAGCTGACAATATAAGCCCAGAAAAAATATTTTGTTGCCCACAAATATCTTTCATATATCCACGAATTTCTCCACATTTCCAGTCTTCTCCTCTATGACCACAACACCATACTTTGATGGCTTATCCACTTGCATTATTGCAAGCATGGAGGTGGGTTTTTTTTTTTTTTGAAAAGGTCATGGAGAGGGGAAATCTGACATAAGAAGGCATCAATGTTGTAAAGATAATTATACCTTACATATCAATATCCATTGCACTTGCACCAACTTCTGGTAAGTGTCCTTGATAAGCATCTGCTTCTATGTAATTTTCAACATCTTTTTGCACGTCAAAATATTCACGTGGAATTGTCCATACGGGTATAATCCATTCATTTCTACTATTGTCAAGGACGTAGAAGACTTGAGATAATTGAAATGCTAATGTAAACGGTTGCAAGGAATGAAGAATTCGACGATTCTTATTCAAACTTAAAAAACTGTACTTATGTTTGAATCAAATGACTTCTTTAAACATGTTAAACCAATTGTACTTGAAAATGACAACTCTATGGTTGTATCTGAAGCTCATTGATTGCACAGCAATCATGCAACCTAAATCACCTAAATTAAAGTAGATCCTAGCATAACCTAGGATTAATGCATTCATAGGCATCGTAATTTGTACAATAGCTAGTTTGTTTGTCATATAGATAATATTATCATTTTATGACCTAAAAGAGAGATGATTTTAATCATGGATGATTCGAAGCCACGGATGACAGATCAGACCATACAGAGCTGATCAGAACGACGATGGGAGTCCAACGCTTCCGAAATCGTCTCGATCAGACAACCAGGGCATCTTGTGCAGTCCATGAAAGAACGGAGATCATAAAGCCAAAAGACAAAGATCCAAGCCTTAGATGAAGAATCCAACTGCACGAATGAATCCAGATCAACAATTGCAATCCAATGGCAGAAAAATCAATCTGATTGGAGGTCTACAACACCAAATACAGGGAAAAGAAGATGGACGACCACGATGGCGCCACGTGGTGCCATCACAGCCACCCCCTCATCACCGCCAATCTAGGAAGGCCACCCTCGCACGCTACGAGCTGTTGGATCTTCATCCAACGGCCAAGAGTGCGCCATGTCGCCTGTCCAGCCGAATAAGGACAAATAGACACAAATAGGAAACTATAATAGAAATCTTGCGTAGTGTGTTTGCTTACGCGCTTGCACGGAAGGGCGGGACGTGTGTTCGAACGGCGCTGTGTGAAATTGAAGGAGCGCTCACGCGGGCGTAATTGCACCGTCGGATGGTGATCGAAGGGCGAAGGCATGACCATGTGGCGCGATCAGAGCGCGCTGTGGCCGGACGCACGAACCCACATGATTTTTGAAATGCGAAAGCGAGGCACGTGTGCATGAGAGTGATCGAACGGGCTATCAGTTTTCACTATATCCTTTGGGCTATCAGTTAAGTTGAACAATCCAAAATGTTATCCATGACATTCTTCTCAATATGCGTCACATCATGATTATGTCGAATAGTTAGATCTTTCCAATACGGGAGTTCCATGAATAAAACACACTTCTTTTTAAAACCCATATGTTTCAAAGTTATTTGATCTTTCTTAAATAGAAGACCTAATCATATGTTGCCAAGTTGTTGTAATTTCTCCATTATTTGAAAACCGGACAACCTTATTGAATTTGTACTTAGCTTATTCCTTGGATTCTTAGAGGAATATCAACAAATTTTACCGTCAAAGATGTCCTTAAACACTGTTGTTCGGCATCTATGCTCAACTGGCAGGAATCTACGGTGTCCTAAATAATAGAACTTATTGCTTTCAGGTAGTCGAAGATACTGAGTGTTAGCCATACATACTGGACAAGCAGACTTTCCTTTTGTACTCCATCCCAACAAATTTGTATATGCGGGAAAGTCGTTAATGGTCCACAATAATGCAGCATGCATTTCAAAGAATTCTTTTCTGTGTGCATCATACGTACGAATGCTGTTACACCACAACAGTTTCAGTTCATTTATCAATGGCTGAAGATAAACGTCAATTACATTTCCTGGCTACTTTGGACTGGGGATGAGGAGGGCCAACAACATAATTGGCGATCGCATACAAAGCCACGCAGGTAAGTTACCATCGCAATTGGCCAAATTGAAAGGATGAGTACATGTTCTTCAAAGGATTAAACCCATCGCTTGTAAGACCCAATCTGACATTCCTTGCATCCTCTGCAAATGCTAAATAAGTGCTGTTAAACATTTTCCACTCTTTTAATCTACTGGATGACGAATGCAACTATCTCGTGACATATTATCCCTATGCCATGTCATCCAATTTGCAGTTCTATTTGAAATAAAAAGCCATCGAAGCCTAGGAATCAATGGAAAGTAACGTAAAACCTTCCCTGGCTGTTTTTTTGCCCTTGTATTTAGTGAATTTTCCACCTTAAATCTCTCAACACCACATTATGGACAACTACTCAACTTTGCATATTTATTTCTATATAACACACAATCATTTGGACAAGCGTCAATTTTCTCGTAATTTAAACAAAGTCCACGAATCTGTTCCTTTGCTTTATACCATGTCTTTGGATAACCTTCCGGATCATTTAAAATCTCTCCAATGAATTCAAGTACCTCGGACATCAATTTAGAGGTCACTCTATTCATAACCTTCATCCGAAATAACTTTAAAAGAAATGACAACTTAGAAATGGATGTGATACCTGGCGCAATAGGTTCATCTGCTGCCTTAATAGCATCATAAAACTGATTATAAGTTTCCCCACTAGTCGATCTTCAACTCCTGCTCTCATCTCATCAAGTATTTCATCGATGTCATCAGCTTCAATGTCAACAACTATCTCATCGAAATCTATCGGAGATCGTCTTTCTTCCTTTGTCTGATCCTCTCCACGAGCAATCCAATTAGTATAATATTGTCACCAACCGTTTCAAATCGTGTGCTCGTATACAGTATTCCTATCATATGAATATCCACTCAAGAACCATCTACATTGGCAAAATATCCTGTCGAACTTGTCTCCTTGTCTGAATGACTTCCTATCGTCATAAAATGCCTAATTAATGAACTCTCTCACTCCATTCTTGTATCGAGAGCAATTCGAGTTCTTCAAACTAATCCAAGACTTATCCATGATAATCTACAAAAATGAAATAAAACCACCCAATAATTATAATTAATCTGATTTCATAATAGTGTTTGTATTTTGAATAAGATTTTCACTTAAAAGCTCATCCTTGAAGATTTGATTAGAACGTTACTTGTTACATGTAACCGATGTTTGGAGAAATTTCGGTAGCATCTCCTTACACTTCTCCAGTATACCCCCCAAGACTAACCTTAACTACATTCTTAATAACTCCCATTTACGGGTGCATTAGGAACGTAAATAAGATCAGTTGGTATACCGGAGAAGAGTGAAAAGATACTACCGAAATTCCTCCAGACATTGGTTCCATGTAACAAGTAACCCTAAGTTGTGATCAAATCTTCAAGGACCCCCCTTTGTTCAGAACTTCTCTGAACAAAAGATGACGGCTCTTATGGCATGCTATAAAAACAAAGCTTTGTAAATGTAAGTGAGGTATACAAACACTTTGTATTGTCCGTATAACATGATCATATGTGTTGATGGGTAAGTATTTTGACACGATTATCCCCTCCCAAAACTTGTAACCTAGGGGTTAAAATACCTATTATTTGGCCTTAAGTACATCTAAATTTGTGCAAGTGTGTGTATTTATGAATTCATTAAAATAATAAAATTTACAATAAAAATAAATAATTATATACAAAATAAAAATAAATTCTTCCTCTCTTTCCCTCCTCTCCCTTCTCTCCCTTCTCTCCTCTCTCTGTCTTACCACTTCCTTTCTACTCTCTTTCTCTCCTCCCTACCCTTTCTCTCATCCTTCCCTTCCTTTGTATTCTTGTCTATGCATCTCTCTCCCTCTTCTTCATCTCTTGTCTATTTAATTATCCTCTCTTTCCTCTCTTCTCCGTATCCTTCCTCTCCTCCTTCCGTTCATTAATTCATATTCTTCTTTATCTATCTCTTTCCCTCCTCTTCCTCTCCTACTCCATCTCTTTTCACTTTCCCTCATTTCTCTCATTACTTCTTCCAAACTTCTTAAATTCATAAAAATTTTCATATAAGAAATACAATCAAATAAGCATTCAGAAATAAGTATCAAGTGGGCACACTCTACATTCATAAAAACATTCACACATCATAATATCATCAAGTGGGTACACCTTACATTCTAAACCTAAGTAGGCACACCCCATTTTCTAAACCTAAGTGGACACACCCCACATTCTTTCACAAATGAATTAAGATAACTTGATTTCATACCTCAATAAATTACGTAAATCATAGAGAAGGTGCTCGACGACGCGAGATACCTAAATCAAATTACAAATATTTATAAGTAAATAACTAAAACAAATTTTAAAAATTAATCAAATTTAACATTTACTTAATACAAAATATTTCGTAATTTGGGGGAGCAATAGGAGGAGGAGGAGAATGGGGTGATACGGATGGGATAAGGAGGAGGAGGGGCTGATCGAGGATGGGGATGAGGAGGAGGAGGGGGGTCCTACGGATGCGAGGAGGAGGGGTTGGCCAGGTTTAGGGATGAGGAGGAGGAGCGGCGGCGTTGGCAAGGAGGAGGAGGAGGGGCTAAAGCTGGTGGAAGGAGGAGGAGGGTTTTGCGGACGGGATTGAGGAGGCAGTGGCTGCTAGAAGGAGAAGGAGGAGGATTTAGGGCTACGCAAGGATGGGAGGAGGAGCGACGACGCATGAGGGGGCTGAGGCTATGTGCGGATGGGAGGACGGTCGGCGACGCATGGGAGGAGGATGGTCGGCTACGCAATGGTGGCGAGATGAGTAGGAGGAGGAGCTCGTGCAAAGGAGGATGATCAATAGGAGGAGCGCGCAGTGGCGAGATCTTTGAGGAGGAGGAGAGCCTTACGAGGAGGAGGAGAGGTTGACAAAGGAGGAGAGCTCTGTTAGGAGGAGTGCGCGAGAGAAAGATGAACAGAGCGCGAGGGGTCGGGCACTGGTTTTAGGGCATAGGAATTTTAGAAGACGATTTTTGTAAAACCATCGTTTAAAGTCGGGTAAGGCATGAAAAATGCCGCCCGACCAAAATTTGCAATCAATATAAACGACAGTTACAAGATAGAATTGTCATCTATAATACGATGGTTTTTATACAAACCGTCGTATGAATATATGCGGGTCCACCACTCTTATTGCATGGGATTCACGGTAAATATATACGATGGTTTTAACAAAAATCGTCGCTATAAAAGAGTCGCGAAAGCCCATTTTTCTAGTAGTGTTAGCTTAGTATTCACCGTTAACTTGGTTAGCAACCAATTGGGAGTTTGTATATATTTCCAATGATGAAGCACCCCTTGACTTGGTCGCCCGAATGCCAGCTAACATAGCCTTGTATTCTATCATGTTGTTGGAGGCAGAAAAAATAAGCTTGACGACATATTTGTGAGTGGTGTTGTCTTGGGTGATTAAGGCTATGCTTGCCCTAGACTCGGCTGCCATGGAAGAGCCATCCACGTTCAACTTCCAAGGCTGAATGAGGGAAGCATCTGGGTCTGTGAACTTTGCTACGAAATCCGCTAGAACTTGGCCTTTCACTGACTTCCATGGCTGGTATTGGATGTCAAATTCTGCCAGCTCCATGGCCCATTTTATTTGTCGTGTAGACCCTGTGGGTTTATGCAACATTCGACGCAAAGGGTAGTCAGATAAGACATCTATTGAATGGACTTGAAAATATGGATGTAGCTTTCTGGTGGCAGTCACCAGTGTTAGCCTGAGTTTTTTGATCACCGTATATTTAGCTTCTGCACCTTGGTAGGTCTAACTAATGAAGTATACTGGTCGTTGCCCCCTTCGTGTTCGCTATATAAAATAACACTGACGGCGGACATGGACACCGCCAAGTAGAGGAATAAAGATTCCCCAGCCTTAGGAGCCATCAAAATGGGAGGATTTTGAAGAACTTCTTTTACCTCCTCTAAAACCTTCTGGTAGCGAGGGGTCCAATGGGCGGCTGTGTAACGTTTGCATTTTTTGATGCACTCGAAGAATGGAAGACATTTATCGGAAGATTGGGATAAGAATCAACCTAAAGAGGCGATCTTGCCAACTAGCGATTGCATTCCTTTCAGAGTGTTTGGTGGCATCAACGCCATGATTGCTTGGATTTTGTCGGGATTGGCTTCTATTCCATGGTTAGAGACTAAAAGCCTTAAAACCTTCCCCACAAAAACACCAAAAATACATTATTGGGATTCAAGCAAAGCCAGGTGTCCCTTAAGACACGAAACACCTCAATAAGATTCTCCAAATGTTAAGGGAAATTTAATCCCTTCACCAACATATCATCGATATACACTTTAAATGATTTTCCGATTAAATGAGCAAAAATCATGTTTGCAAAGCATTGTTAAGTTGCTTCAACATTTTTTAAACCAAAAGGCATGACTCTATGCTGGAATAGACCCCTATCTGTTATGAATGAAGTATGAGGTCTATCTGCTGGGGCAAAACTTATCTGGTTGTATCCACTGTAGGCTTCTAGGTAAGACATGTGAGACTGGATGCAGCACAAATCCACCAGCTCGTCGACCCTAGGCATGGGAAATTCATCCTTAGGGCAGGCTTCATTCAGGTTCGTGAAGTCGATGCACATCTGCCACTTGCCATTCTCCTTCTTTACCATGACTACATTAGATAGCCATGTTGGATACAGGAATTTCTCAATGAATCTGAGTTCCAGAAGTTTTTTTTACTTCTGCCTTAGTTGCTTTCAACTGCTCCACTGACTTATGCCTGCGGGATTGTTTCACTGCTCGAGCATATGTCTGAATATTGAGACGATGCTGCTATCTGCATTTTTGTTTACAGCCAGTATTTATATTTGTTTTTATTACTCGAAAAATAGAAAATTTCCGAGGTCGAACTCAGGGAGCAACACTTGATTCTAGAAGCGTACAAAATCACAAGTTACAATATGGATATATACTGTTTTACAAAAAATTAGAGAAAGGGAATAAAATTTTTCTTCTTTTCTTCTCTCTTTTTTTGTCTTCAAACGTCTGATTCCATGAATCAGACGTCTTAGGTAGTGGTTGCTACAGTGCTCATTTGCTTCCTCTTCCTTTCTCTTTGGCTACTGCTGCCTCTTCTCCTTGGCTTTTTCTTCTTCTCTTCTTCTCTTCCCTGCTTGACCTTCTTGGCTTCTTCTTCCTTGCCTCAAGCTTTGGCTGCGGCACCTTTCTTCTTCTTCTTCCGTTCTTCTCTGTTGCACCGCATCCTCTTCTTCCTTGGTTCCTTCCTCTGCCTTCTTCTTCGTCTTTCCGCGGCTAAGTCCTTCCTTCGGCTACTCTCTACTGTGCCTTCTTGTCTTTAGCAGCACCTTCTTCTCCATTAGCTGCTCCTATGCGCAGCTAAGTCCTCAGCCGCTCCTCTTTTCTTCTTCTCATGCTTCCCTGCACAGTGTAAGGTTAGGCAAAACCTACCCCTACCCTCCTCGCATCTCTCTCTTTCTATTTCGCTCTTAGGACACAGCTCCCCTAGAGCCTTTCTCAAGTAAACGGGTTGGGTATGCGTGCCCGGGACCAGGCCCACTGGCGTGCGGTGGTGGGCGAGGAGTGCGCGGGTAGTCGAGTTTAGGCTAGGTCCGCGTAGGAGTGGTCGCGGACGAGGCGGGTGTACGTGGGCGAGGGACCTCACCTCGTGTACTGGAGGCGAAGAGCTACAAGCACAAAAACAATTTAAGTGCTGCAGCGTACCTTTGAGTTTACGAGGTGGGACTAAATGTCCCACCCGCTCTGCTCGCGCCTGCACAGGACTTCGCCTAATCGCCGCAGCAGCATGGGGCTTCGGTGTCAATCACTCAGTTGGGGTTATGCGCAAAAGGATTTCGCGCGAGTTGGGACTTGCAGCCTGGAGTGGAGAGTGCTGGAGCGAGCTTGCGAGCAAGCTTTGCTCCTGCTCCAATGGCGGCAGGGGGTCGAAACCTGCGATCACTGAACACGGCCTTTCGGCCCCATTAGAGCACACAGGCAGCTTCACCATGGCACGGCAAAGGTGAGGCAAGGGGTGGTGTGGCGCAGAACGGCCTAGGCATGTGTTCCTAGGGCAGACTGCTGCCGTGAAAGTGCCTGTGTTCGGTGGGCACGTGGGGTGTGTGTGGCGATTAATGGAGGAGTGGATGGTGATCAGTGAGTGATGACGAAGGTTCTGAGGTGGGCGGCGAGGCGTGTGGACGGGTGGAATGACGAATTCGCCTCGTCGGTGGTCTGCCGGAGGTGGAGATGGTGATGGTAGACAGTGGCAGTCGAGGGATAATTCGTGAAATAGATTGAGGGGAATTGAAGAGGGGATAGAGAGGAGTGAGTCTAACCTGATTAAGTGGACGAATGGGGAGAGATGGCGACTGGTAGTACCTGTTGTCGTCGGAGAGGCGACGTCCAGTGGAGGGAGACGGCGGCGACGACGGGGCTAGAGATGCTTGCGCGGGTGCTACGCGAAGCGGAGGAAGATGGTGAGAATAGCTCTGCCACTGGTATTGTGGCAGAGCGACGAGAAGGAGGAGGGCGGCTCGTCGAAGCTTGCTGGACCACTTGGCTGGAGGAAAAGAAGATGAAATTGGGGTGGAACTTTGGCCAAGACAAGCTTGGGAGAAGCGGCAGCCCTTGCCGTTCCTTAAATAGGTGCTGGCAGGCAGGGAAACACGAGGAGGAGGCGTGAGCTGGTCGCCGGAGACGTGGCCGGGAAAGAGACCCATACCTCTCGAGCATTTGCACGAGAGATATGGTGGCCGGCAAGGCATGGGAGGTAGTACAAGAGGAAGAGGACAACACACGGGATCCTCCTCTCGTTTCTGGGGCCGGCTCCCATGCCCTGTGCGGCGCCATCCTCCGCGCAAAGTCGCCGGAGGCCTGCTGCTGTAGGTGGCAGAGGGACCGGTTCGTAGAAAACGATAGGAAAGTTGAGGGGGTAAGTTCAAGGGTTCAAAAGTTAAGGGTCAGAAAGTAATTAATGAGAACCAATTTGTAAAGTGGGTCAAAGCAACCTTTCCTTAGGTCCAAATTTTGGTATAACCCTAATTTGGACTTAAGGAATCCAATGGTGATGTTGGAATTTAGGTTTGACCATATTTGACAAGACATTTTGCATTAAAATCCAAATTAGGTCAAAAATTAGGTATGGTTCTCAATCTAGGTCAAGATAGGTTCCAATGGCCAAATTGAAGGTTCTAAATCCTAGAGGATGTTTTTCCATGATATTTAGAGGGTTTAATTGATTTTTATCTTCCATGCAACTTCGTGAATTAAAGTGGATTTGTTCTAGGGTTGTAGAATGTCATTTAATTCCTAGATATTATTATAATCCTTTTCAGACCAAATCATCCCACTTTCTCTCTTATTAAGCCCATTTGACCTGTGTCTAGATTCTTGGAAATCCCATTTATGTACTGCATTGGTAAAATTACTGTTTTACCCCTTATGAATTATTTTATACTCAAATTTGTAATTCTCTGATTTAGGCTTTCCCTTAGGTTTTGTAGGAGCTTTTGTACACTTATTTAGGTCAAAATGTGCTAGTTAAGGTTCATGATGAGGTTCTCATCAGATGCTGAATTAGAGACGGATCAACCGTTGGCAGGTCATTAATGGACCAACCAAATATATCCACGTTAGATCTTAATAAGAGAAGCAGCTCCTGGACTTTGGAGGGATCAGGGTCTGCTTCGACTCTGACAATATTGGCTGTGTCGTCAGGATACAACTATATAAGCATGGTTGAAGAGCCCAGCTGAAGTTCCGACGTCGCTAGAGGATCAATTGGGTTCATTTCTTGCTTAATTGTCTGAATTTGGCTCTTCTTTGCTCCCCATTTTTTTGGCTTCGGGGGCCTTGGCCCCATGGACTGCTCCAACTCGATCTGCAAGAGTTCACGCCTACTAGACTGATCTCCATGCACTATTCTCACTCCTCTAGGAGTCTAAAAGAGCATAAATTGGAAGTATGAGGAAGGAATCACGTAGAAGGGATGGGTTGTCGGATGGTGAATGATGCCGTCAAATGCCGTTGTCAATCCGACCACAATGAATGTGGTCGTATGGTTCAAATTCTTGTTCCCATCATAAATAGATAAGGGTAAGCTTATTTCCCCTTTTGGCATCACCTTATGATTCCCAAATCCCACTACCGAGTGAGTTAAGGGGGAAAAGTGTTCTTCTTTAAACCCCAACCTTAATTGTCTTTAGGAGTAAGACATTTATTGCACTGCCTTCATTCACAAGGGGCCTACGTTGGAGTTGTCCCGCCAACAGAAGGGTCACCAGGAGTGGATTCATGTGTTCTGCCAGGTTTGGCAATGTGGAGAATAACTTCGAGGTTGCTTCCTATTGAGCTAGATTTCGTATGCTTAAAAGATTGAGTTTGAAACCTGTCATTCTAGTTATGTAAAAATCTGCTATCAAATAAAATTTATAATCGAAACTCTAGTGAGTTCTGGGTCGAACACAGGGAGGCGAATGTTTGATCGAAAATCACGTTTAAATTATTGTCACAAAGTAGATTAGCTGGTTGAATTAAATCTACACAAGCTATTCTACTTAAATAACAAACAATAGAAGAGAGAGATAGAATAATACAAAGAAGAGAAAATAGAGAGAGAATTAATATTTCATAATCACATGTTCATTACAACTAATTTCTATAACTAGAACTATGGAAATCTACACTAGAAAGCGGTAAAAAGAGAGGGATGAGAAAATCCTCCTCGACTACTGCTTGGAGGACAAGCTGCATTGACAAAGCGCTCGAACGATGGGATGAGATGCTGGATGAGGGACAACAGAGTTGGAGGAAATCACCATTTCCAAATCGAAGCTTCACGCAAACTTGGGCGTGAAATCACCATTCCCTCCAGATATCATCCAACAGCTGATGTTTGGATTGAAACTTCCCGCGCATCATCTCTCTATCTCAGCTGCCCAAAACCTAATCGCATACTCTCATCATGACAGTGACCTGATCAGCTCAAGCAGCTACTTAAGGACCTCCTTGGTGTCGCATGCAAAGGACCTAGCTCCCTACCTACACCTCTCGAGTTGAGCATTCTTCCACTCCGGTTCTCCTCCTCATAGTCCCTGTTTCACTACCTTGGAGGTGGAGCACCACATTCATCTTTGACTCTCCTCGCCGCAAAGGACATTATACCACCTGAGGGCGACCCAAAATCCCTTTAGTGGATTTTCACTTCACCAGAGCTCCTCCCACTCTTCTTCCTCTCCATCCAACCGGGTGGGGATCCAAAGGTCCCATTCGTCTGATTCTGTAACGAATGTGTGCCCCAGACGTATTTTAAGACGTCTGGGAGGTGGCTCAGACGTCGGACAAGACGTCTGGGATCACAACCAGACGTCTGATAAGACGTCTGGAAATCCGTTGTTTTCGACATCCTCGAGTCGCCTGCGCGCCTGAGCGCGCAGACCGCATATTCCCTCTTTTCTCTGCGACTGCAGGCGGCCTGCCGCCTTCTCTCTCTCCTCTCCACGCGGCGTTAAAAGGGGCGCGCCTCCCCTCCCGTCTCCACCGTCTCCTCCTTCTCCTCCTTCCTGTGCGCGAGAGCGAGCGGACGCGAGGGCGGCAGCAGCAGCCGCAGTGAGCGCGGAGGAGCTGCGGCGTGCAAGGGCGGGGCTCTGCCGTGAGGGCGAACTCGTCGGAGCGGCTTGGCCGGCCGGCGGAGGGCGCAGGGGGCGCGGAGCGTCGCGGAGAGGGACCTGCTGCGGTCGGAGCAGCGGACGCGCGAGGTGCGACGCGGGCGGCGTCGCGAGCGGAGGCCGAGCAGGGTTCTGATTCTGGAAAAATTTCCAGAATCAGACGTCTGGGTTGATATCCAGACGGCAAGGTCGACGTCTGTAAGATCATACAGACGTCTGAAAGGTGAGTTTTCGCTTTCTTCTTCCTTCTTGTCGACTGACCGTACTGAGGGAGGGGGGTTGGCTGTGCGCAGGTTCGCTGATTCGTCATCCTTTGCGAATCAGACGTCTGGAAGTTGTACCAGACGGCGGGAGTGACCTCCAGACGTCCTGAGGGACCATCGGACGTCTGGGATCTAGGGCAGACGTCCCCGCAGACTTCTGGACGTCCGGGGAACCAAGCTGAACAGGTAATTCTCTGATCCACCGTTTAAGACGTCTGGAAGGAGTTCCAGATGTCTGATTTTGCACAGTATCGTCTTTTTCGACCCGTTTAGGGCCCGTTTGGGCTCCGTTTTCCACGATTCGAGTTGCGTTCTTTTCAGAATTAATTCCTCTACTCGTCTACAGTAGCTATACACTGTTTTGAGACACTCCTTGTGTTTGATCCTTGTGATAGGACCTCGTTCGGTTGCAGTCTTGAGAGTCGCAGAGGCGCGCGGGATTCCCGATCACGCCCCCATTACTCCCGTTGTACCTGGTAGAGTGGCTTTAAGTATTAAATAAAATCTGTTAAAGTATGGAACCATAACTAGAACCTAGGGCATTGCATGAATCCTAGGAATGAGAAATATATGGAATGATAGCTCCTAGGTGTTGCATGAATCCTAGGGCCGGAAAACTAGATTGTATGATAGATCCTAGGATATGGCATGAATCCTAGGATGGAAAAACTAGTGGAATGTATATTACTTCAGTCTTGGAAAAATGGAAAGGAATATATAAAGCTGCCTGTAAATTTAATTAACAGCTGCCTGTTATGAATAAAGAAACATGTTTGAGATCATGGATCTTGAGAACGTGAATCTGGAAAGTGAAACATATGATGTTCTGAGATTAAAGGATGGAACCCTACGGGGAATTAGGAGTGGAACTCCTGGAAGGAAAAAGGAATGGAACTGAGATGTAGTTTGTACTGTCTCTTGGGTACGCAGTACCAAGGGAAGTACCTGTACCTGTTTAGTGCAGAGTGGGGCCAGCCGCCCCAGGGACCCGGGGTTAGGATTGGCCGCTCTGTACCGACTTGTTGGCCCTCGTGTACGTAGTACGGAGGAGAGCTACTAGTGTTAGGAGAGTACTAGCTACCCCACGGGCCCCGGGGTTCTGCTAGCCTCCTTCACCGACTTGTTAGGCCCATTAGGGCAAACCAGGGTAGTCAGGCGAGGGTGCGCGGACTGTGGAGGGGCAAGGCCCCGGTTTGGTTACTGTGGAGGGGTTGGACCCCTGTTACTGAGAGGGCTCTGCCCTGGTTCCGTGCTGTGCTTTGGGCGCACCCGTTAACGGAAACGACTGACCGCGTGCCAGTGCGGGCTAGCTACCTGTGCGTTTATCGCGCGTGCCGTAGTCACCGTTACGTCTGTCAGTGACCTTGGGGTGGTTGACTGAGGGTAGGATCACCACGGGGGACTCTCCCGGCCAGGAGAGCACCACGTGCTACTTCTACTTTTGGAAAAGACTGTAATCAAGATCGTTCCCACGAGGACATTCGAGATCAAGTAAAGGATCTGAGAAATAAATGAAATAGTAAGAAAAATTGAAAGATGTGAATAAAGGAAGTAATAGAACATAACAGCTACTGTACACTCTACTGTTGCCTTTAGTTAGTTTGCCACTCTACTCAGCGTTTTGCTGACGTGTTACACTCGTTACCTTTTTCAGGACTAGGTGTTGAGCAGCCAGGGTCGGCGGCTGCAGAGGACGCTGGGCCGAGTAGGGTCCAGTAGAGTTACCACAGCTTTTGTACCCCTTTTGTTTCTGTTCTAGTGAGTAGTTTTGTTTCCGCTGTACCTTCTTTACCTGCAGTTCTTGTTATATGATACATGCTGTTTTACTGTTGTGGTGGTACCTACTGTAGTAGTTTCTTTCCTTACTGCTGTACTTCTTACTGTTAGTTATATTCATGCTGAATGTGGTTTATTTTACTGTCTTTTTGTTACTTCCTCGTTGGACGACTAGGTCTTGGGATTAGTCGAGTCGGTCCGGTTCTTGTGTCTCGTAGGGACTCGGGAACCGGGTCGTTACAGATTCTATTAGAAGTTCCTGCTTTCTAAAGTAGCTTAGATTAGTAATTAGTGTAATTAGATTAGCTAGGAGTAGATCAGAACTCAAATTCAATGATGATTTAGTGTAGGGTAGGAGTAGAGTAGCCTAGATTCGATTTCTCCCTCTCTGATCAATTCAAATCGGAGAGGTGCTTTTCAACCTCCATTTCGACTCATACAGCTTTCCCTACGCATCGCATTTCATTTTTTATTTTCCCTCAAATTTTATTCATTATTCACCCCTTCCATTAAGGTCAAATTCAGATCTAAAGCCTTGGTTTCTCGATCTGAGTTTGCGCCAAAAATCCACCTTGGGGGCCTCCATTCACAATATAAACTCATAAAGACCTCCCAATCTAGTTTTATCATCTCAAATTGCTCGATTTCTTTTAGATTTGCTTTTAATGCCCAATCTCATAATTTGGAGTTCATTTGATTTTCATTGGATTCAATCAAGCTATTTGAGGTTTTTAATTGCTAAATTAGGTGTAATGCAATGAATCCAAGATTTTGGGCTTGGTTTTTAATTTGTGGATGAACATGCACTTAATTTAAGCTTTGTTTTGGGTAGTTTGATCAAGGATAACCAGTGATACTGATTTGAGATTAAATGAGGACCCAACGAATTTTGAGATAATCACTAGATCACCTTGATCACCAATCAATGGTGTTCAAGATAATCAGATGATTAGATCAGTAATGAATTCAAATTAAATGCCCAAATCGGGGCAACATTGTACTCTCATTCAGGAGATTTCTCACAATTTGAAAGTCAAGGTTTAATTGAGAAATTTGAATTATCTATGTTGGATTTTGAGTATAATGGGAAGTGGATTCACTGTTAATTCAATTTATCTACTTTATTGTCAATGATAAGGAGAATGGGTTGGATTAAGATGTTTTGAATTTCATAACTCAGAGATGGATTTTCAGGCTTTGATGAAAAAGAGTTTACATTGATTTTAAGGGATTTTAATTGAATTTGAGGATGAAAATATTTTTGATTGTAACTGGAGATTTGAGATTTGATTTGATAATGGATTTGATCTTAATATTGACTCAAGCACCAAACATCAACCGCAACTACTACTAATCACTGCTACTGAAATAGTAGCAACTGTTGGAGTTTAATAGCAAATGAATTTAAGACGTCTAATCAGTTGCTTCATTGTCTGATTTTAACTGAAAGCAGTAGCAGTAGCTGTTGTTTTGTAGCAGCATAGCAACAGTAGCTACTGGAAGTCTTGGTTGTTGTATTGAGCATGCATTTCCAGCCACTAATTGACTGAAATCGGATGGGTTTCGAATGGGATATGAAGTTGTCCTGTATTCAATTTTAGAACTATTTGAAACAAGCATTCGTGTTCACTTTGTTGACAAAAATCTAACTAGAAGTGCTTGTAAATTCAATTTTAATCTCTTATGTCAGCTATTTACATGGGTATAATTGTCTAAATGAGTATTTTAATGAAAATCAAGATGAAAATCATGTTTAAATGTTTGCATACCTTTTATATGTTGTGTTGAATGTATTGGAATGAATGAACTGCATTTCCAACCCCTAGAATTATATTTAGTGCCTTAGGATCCTTAGTTCAACATTCTTTATGGCTTAAAGTTGGGTTATTTTGTAAATAAATAAAAATCATAAAAAATTCTAAAAAAATAAAACAAAGGTGTCTTGAGTAGGATTAGGTATATTTTTAGGTGTATGCAGAATTTCAAGATAATCTGAATCCCCATCTTGATAGAACATACCAGTCGATGATTTAGTATACCTTCGAACTTAATGAAAGATCAAAATCCAATAACATCAAAAATAACTCTCTCTCTCATGTCACTCATTCTCTCTTATCTCCTATCTCTATTATATATATAAAAACTATAAAAATAAAAAAATCCAAAAAATACCTAAAAATACCTTGTACATTATGTATATACATGTATATATAAGTTAAATCCAAGCTACAAGTATATAATGCATAATATGTATATAATATGTAAATATAACTTGTATCTGTATTATATATATTAAATTAAATATTTATGAGGATTTATAGTATATATAACATTATTGCATTATTATCTATTAATTTATATTAACTTAAATGTATAATAACCTAAGGAATTATATAAACATATTTAAATGTACATATTTATAACTCATATTGTACATATGTAATTATATATGTATTATGTACTATACGGTACCTCTAATTTAATTTAATTAAGTATTTACAGTAAATAATTAAGTTAACTAAGTATATTATTAACTTAAATCAAAATAAATTAGTAATTTAACCTAATACTGAAGTAAGTTATAATGTATATTTGTATAATAATATATTAAATAGTTTGAACGTATTTATATTGTATTTATACCGTACTATAGTATTTATAGATTATTTATATGTAAAACTATTTAAAATGTGTATTTAATTGTATGTAAAATAAAATAAAGTTTCTAAAATATAATAAAAAATGTAATAAATAATTTATTATATATATTAACTCTATAAAAAGTCAATTGTATCATTAATTAACTAATTTATCTTTAATTAACAGATTAACCTATAAATTAACATGTATAAAATGTAAACTTTAGCTAATTTAATTATATAATTAAATAAGTTATTTATGTAAATCAACTGTACAATTATACAACCTTATGTAAGGGCTTTCCATTTATATAATTTATTGTAAATTTGGAACATTTTTGGGCACTATCGAGAGCCAAACGCAGCATCCCAGAACGTAGTTGGACGTAGCTGCAGCGCTAATTGGGCGCTCTTTTAGCACCACATCATGGCCGGTACAGCGTGTGACGCGATTTATAGGGAATTCGTGCACAACCCCCTTCGATTGTCAGGTGTTGGGCACCAAACAAACTCATATGCCACTGGTTCTCGGGATGCATGCTACGTGTGCCTGCGGGCGTGCGTGGGTGTGTGTGCACGTGAGCATGCAGGTGTGTGCGGGCATGTGGGCTTGTTGTTAATCCTAAAATTGGATAAAATGTATAATTAAAGAACAAGAACCAGGCTTAGTAGTGGTTCAGTCCCCACCCGAGATGGTACTGTGTATCCCACAAAAGGCCAGTTCGCCAACTAAAAAACCTATTTTTGTTAAGTGAACCGAACCGAGTGTTGTGAAACTGGGAAGGAAAAGAGAGGAAAGAAGGGAGAAGGGAAGTCGCTGAGCAGATAAGTGTCAAGTGTTTGCCTATGTATGTGCCTATGTTTGTGTGTGTGCGTGTATAGTATACAGTAATAAGTATATGTGTATAAATAATGTAATTAAATGTAAATAAATAAGTATACGTATATATAATAAGTATATATGTGTAATATAAGTAGAGTATAGTATGTTTGAGCTTTTATATGTATATAAATAATTAGAGCTTTAGTGACAGTTAGATCTGTCACTGTACATAGCTACATATATCAGTATAGATAGCTATTTTGCCTTTTGTTTTGTATATAATTTTACTAAAGCTTTAGCGACACTTATATATGCTACTGTATATGTAATATATGTTACTATAGATATTAGTATGTTAATATAATTTAGTATGGTATATATTAGTAACTATTTTTGTACCTATACTTAAATATTACCAATATTAGTCTTAAATAATTAACATAGGATAGTTTCAGCTAGTTTTTGGTGCCTATTTATTGTACATATGTTTTAGGCATTGTGGTGCATATTAATTGAATAGTTAATCAATTCATTCATTTTATAATTAAAATTAACATTTTTGGAATAAAAGAATATTTTTGGACTTAGAGAGTGATGTATATCAATAACTGCTTCACTGTGAACCACTTAGAAATAAACTAGTAAAAATTGTAAATAAATAAAATTGACACGACATCAGTTTGCATTCGTGACATCTATACTATAATTAAATGACATTTAAATATTATTTTTATTGCAAATCGAAAGTTGACGATCATTAGCCAACACCCTAGCTTGGACCTGGTTCACCTGAATCAAATGGTTTGATTCAAGGTTGGGTGGGTTTGGGTTCAGTTCAGGAGAGTCAAGGAATTGAGCTTCTTGGTACCCTCCCTAATAATAGGTCATTTCTGGTTGTTCATAGAGAAGTGGTGACCTATATGTAGTGTAGTCCTGGGGAGGGTAAGAGTTGTAATTAGGATGTCTTTCTTGATTGTAGATCGGATTGTGTTGATCATATAGAGGTGGAAATCTATTATCATTGTAGCTTAGAAAAGGATAGAAATCGCAATCATGATGTCCAGGGTTAGACCCTGAACACGGAGGTCTGGAATTGTATTCCCAATCCGAGTTATCCCAACTGGTAGATGATTGATTACAGCACGGGTCGGGATAATAATTATCATATTGGAGATAAGATGTGTTAGGAGGGTAGGAGTGGAAATGCGTGTAGGATGTGGAAGGATCCATGACAAAATGAGAGAAAAAAGGTGCTCTGCAGTACAAACAATCAAACCTACCCTTAGATAGGATAGCTTAAAGACCTACAAACTCTCAGAACCCATCTCGAGATGAAAGAAATGATTTGGTCTACTTTCCTGTCAATCCAACCAATTAGAGGGAGGGATTGGGGAGAAGGTTTTTCCCTTGGCTTTCGCCTCAGGTTCCTTTGATACCCCCAAATCGCAGTCCTTTGACACTGCTCCCCTAGCTAGACATTAGATGGACCGGTAGAAGTAGATTAATCGAAAATAATCTCGATTTGAGCCCTAAAGAGCGAGTCCAATCCTTAAGGCCAATGATAAGTCTACTTTAGTGGATTATTTTGTGGTCTAAGTTCTCTTTAATTAGATATTCATAATTGTCAATTGATTAGGAGTTATATGGTAATTCACTTTAGTTTGCATGTAATTTTATGCATTAGCTTTATTTTATGATATGGTAATATAATTAATTTAATGGATGCAAACTAGGTGCAAGTGCTTAGATGTCCATTTCTGCGTCTAGAAGACGCCTGGAGATCAAATCGGATGTTTGGTAACGACCATTAGAAATGCACTGATGTCTACACATTTTAAGATGGATGGAGAAATTATCGAACGTCTGATGAAAAACAGTTAGAACTTATCCATCTGTTTCAACCTCTCGCGATGTTCATGAGTGGTTGGAGAAGTCGACGGCCGAAGGAAAACAAACCAGGGACGTTTAAAAGAGGGCCGGCCATCTTCTTCAAGGGGCATCGATCCCTTCCTCCTGGAGGGGACCTCCTCCATCGCTTGCACTGTGAACTAGACTTACACTGTGAACTTTAGCAAGCACTGTGGTCCCTGCTTCCTCAACATCGCATCGCCTCGCCTTCACCAATTCTCCAACGTGCACGGTGACAACGTGCGTGCCTCCCTTGCCCCATCGACATTACCATCACCAACACTGTCACCTGCCCATGTCCTCACCTCCAATTCCCTTCATCTTCCTCTTATTCTTCTTCTTCCTCTTCTTCAACCTACCTGCAACTTCCCAAAAGAACCCAAAGCTGCAGCCATCACTCCACGCTACCGCTCATCTCCGGCCACCCGATCTCTTTGCCAACACCTCCAGAAGGACAGCCTCCCTCGAGTGCACTGCAACAGCATTCACGCAGCATCTCCATAAGCCTCCATCGTCATGGTCTGAGCTCTTCGTCGTCCGGCCACTTCAACGCCTGCTGACCACCTCTGGCTGTCTCGGCCCTCGTCTCCACCACAGCGTGCTCCTGTCCTTTGGTGGAGCTCCTCCACCAAAGCAAACAGCCGGTGACCCCTCCTCCTTGCATGTCCCATGCTCGCGGCCTCCACATTAAGCCACCAACGTTTCCCACATTTGGCAGCTGTCACCCGCCAACTCCGGTCGCCTCTCGACGCCCCGTCATTGTCATCGCGAAGGCCTTGCTCCGACTGACCTTCCCCCAGAGCATCTCCTCCGACGAAGCCCTCCACACGTGCGAGCAGGGGATTCGTTTCCCCTGTTTCGCTACAGTAACCGCTTAATTAAAATTTACAATTTTTGCCATTGCGAGGGTTACTATTCCCTTATTTATCTCATTATTATATTAAGGTAGAATTGCATGGACATCCCTCTTTGTTATCTGAATTAGTTTGAGTTGCATGCTTCTCATAATGAATATAGAATATGAGTTATTGATTATATGAGTGGGCTCTGCTCTAAAAGAGATAAATATTAACATGTTTTAACTTGTTCCAATATCAAGATTCTTCTATTCCTATAGTAGTGATTTTGCATATGCACACCTGTATTCTTGATTAACTATTTAGATCAAGAATTTACGTTGAAAATAAGTGCACCAGTTAGTATGCGCACGCATTAAGATTCCTAAACAAGAGAGGCACCACTCACTAATTTAATAGGCTAACTCCACCCTGTGGAGACGACCTAACTATTTTCGTAGTTAGATTCTGAGAATTAAAATGTTTTGAAAAGCGATTTCCTAGTATATGATTAAATACAGCGACACATCATTTTATGTTAAAATTTTTATCGAAAATGAAGATCGCTCTTTCAAATGGTGCCGTTGCTCGGGAGGAAACACGCCTATTAATTTTTTCAAGAAATTTATATTATTTTTATGCTATTTTGAAAGTTTTTCTGAATTATTGACATTGGTTCTCATTGTGTGCACGAATCGAATGACGAACACGATGGGCGCACACGGCGGAGACGATATTTTTGGTGTACCTTGACGCTACCTGGAGGCCAGCAACAGGTGCTTGTGGGCCTTGATCCCACGCCCGTGAAGGCGTATGGAGGAGCCTTTCCTAATTTAGTCATTAGATCCTAGTTTAGATCTAGGCTCGATAGACATTAGGCATTTAATTTCTATCTTTTGTACCCTTGTTGCTCGCTTGGAGTTCATACGGATGCTACTTGCCTTTGCAAGGGCAAAGGACTTCAAGCTATATCAAATGGATGTCAAGAGCGCCTTTCTTAATGGTTATATTAAGGAAGAAGTTTATGTTCATCAACCTCCCGGGTTCACGGACCTAGCACACCCAGAGCATGTATACAACCTCAATAAGGCGTTATATGGGCTTAAACAAGCTCCCAGGGCCTGGTATGATAAGCTTAGGACCTTTATTCTTCAACACAGATTTAGAATTGGAGTTGTTGATTCAACTCTTTTTGTAAAAGAAGAAGGAAATGACATCATACTAGTTCAAATATATCTTGATGATATTATATTTGGATCAACTAAGGAGTCCCTGTGTCAACATTTTTGTAAGACTATGAAGACTGAGTTTGAAATGAGTATGATGGGTGAACTCAGATTTTTTTTGGGACTCCAAATTCAATAGTTAGACATAGGAATTTACATTAATCAAACAAAATATGTTCTTGAAATTCTTAATAAATTTGACTTTGAAAATGTAAATGGCAAAGAGACTCCGATTTCTCTATCTGCTTCGCTTGGTGAAGATTTATCCGGTAAGAGGGTAGATGAAAAGAAATACCGGGGCATGATAGGTTTACTACTATATCTTACAGCTTCTAGACCTGATATTCTTTTTGCTACATGTTTTTGTGCGAGATTTCAATCCGAACCCAAGGAATCTCATTTTAATGCAGTAAAAAGAATATTTAGATACCTAAACAATGCAAAAGATCTTGATTTTTTCTATCCTAAAGCACGATCCTTAGATCTATTATCCTATAGTGATGCAGACTATGCAGGGAGTCGAATAGACCGAAAGAGCATTAGCGGCAAATGCCATTTTATTGGAGAATCTCTAGTCTCACGGTTCTCTTAGAAACAGACTTGTGTTTCACTTTTTACGACTGAAGCAGAGTACATTGCTGCTTCACTTGCTTGCTCTCAGGTCATTTGGATGAGACAAACTTTATCCGACTTTGGATTGATTTTTGCGCAATCTAAAATTTTATGTAATAATACAAGCGCAATAAATTTATCGAAAAATCCTGTACATCATTCACGTACCAAGCACATGGATGTTAGACATCATTTCCTTGGAGATAATATGCTTCAAGGATCAATTAAATTAAAATTCATTGACACACAAAATAAATTGACAGACATCTTTACAAAACCTCTTGCAGTAGAGAAATTCTGTTTTATTAGAAGAAAATTAAGCCTTTGTACAATAAAAGAGATTCAAAACTAACAATTTGATTGATATGTATTTTGTTTGTATTTATAAAAATCTCTAAGGGCCTCACTGCAATTTACCCATGCTTGCTTAAAAAAAGAGAGGGGGTAAACTGTAATATTTCCATATGTCTTGAAATATCTGAGTGTTGTTTGCAATATGGTTGCTTAACTTAGGTTGTTGACTACATTATTTGTTCAACAACTAAGTTGTAAATTTCATTTCTCTCAACCACTTAAGTGATCATATGACTAGCACATGACCTATCCCATATAAAAGAGGCCAAGTGTAAACACTTGCCTCATTTTGTCTCAAGCAAACCCTAGTTCTCTTCACAAAAGCCTCTCCAAGCCCTACCTAAGAGAAGGATCATCTCCAAGCCTCAACTCTAGGTACAATCTTATTTTCTTGTCATTTCGTGTTTCTTTGAGTTATCTTGTACCTTGTTGCCTTTCTCTCAAAACCTTTCCTACTGCTGCACTCCATTCATGTCGGGTACCAAGTGGTACTGGTACCCATCACTGGTATCGGTACTAGCTAGGCGTAGCAGTGCTTGCTTTAGTGAGCAGGTACCGATACTGAATATGAATACCGGTACTAGCTCGAATTTCTAGTTGAAACAGAAACCAACCAGTGCCGGTACCAATCACCAGTATCGGTACATCCAAGCTTAAATGTGTTTTTTTTGTACAAATACATGAAAGGATATTTTCTATATTTCTAATCGTATTGTTATTCCTTGTTATTGCATGTTTACAGATGGCACATAAATCTAAAAGTAAGGGAAAAGCAGCTTTTCACAAGTTTTGCATCAATGAGGATGCTAGGTCAAAGTTTGAGTGGAAAGATTTCTCTCTTCAACTCTTTGGTTTTACCACTCGTCTTTTCGAACAAAAACTCATGCATTTCTTTGATGAATCACTCTTTGCTGATGTTCCTGGAGTATACCCTGATGTCAATTGTTTAGTCTTTGCTAATCTCTAAGAACAAGAAAATCGAGGTCACCTTATCTTAATAAAAATGTTTTTGGTCCGAAAATCACTATCACGCTTAAATTCTTGTCAACCATTACTGAATGTCTTAATGAAGGTCATGCATTTAACACACTTAAGGAGTAATTTCCTACTCATAAAATCCATGAAACTCTCTTGCTCTCTAATTGCCAGGGCAAAGCATTGGTTGCCTCAAACACGACCCTATTTGCTCACGTCCTTTTTCGTATCTTAGCATGGAACTTAAGGGCTAAAAATTCAAGATTTCACAAAACACTTGTCGATATTTTACCCTTAATTTATGCTATCATTATGAGGTCCCCGGTCAATTGGAACACAATTTTCATTCACTTTCTTAGACCCCATTACCGTGCATCAGCTTTACCATTGGATATTTTAGTGTCACACATTCTTCATAAAAATAAAATTGACCTCTCTAATTTTACTCATCTTAGAAAAGTGGTCTATTTCAAATGGTCCACTCTCTGAAAAATGGGAGTGAAACTTGCTGGAGAGGAATCCTTTAGTGATGATGAAGAAAAAGTTGATCCAAATGCTCAATCTTCCTCTCATCCACCTCCTGAATCATCCTCCACTTTCGTTCCTATAACCTAACCATATCCAGAAGCTGAAACACCTTGGGTAAATCTGTCTAATGTGTCTGGAACAGATCCCAATTTGATAAATACTTTCAATTACAATGGTCAAAATTTAACAAATCTAAATTTTTCCTTCCGTCACATGGAACGCAAATTCCATGACCTTTATCTTTCTATTAAGTCTTCCCATGTCACTTCTTCCACTCAACAACCTAAACAACACTTCAAGAATACAGTGAAAGAATACAAAAGCACTTTCAAGATCCATCTCATGTTTCATCTTCAATGGCGGAAGAAGAGCCTATTCGGCATGAAGAAGAAGAAGAAGACACTGAAGATGAAGATGATGATGACAACGACGATGATGACAACGACGACGATGATGATGGTGGACATGTACAAAAGCTTATCAGAAAACGTCCTAGAAATTAGTTTAGTTTTCATTTTGTTGCTTTTTAAACTTGTATGACATTTCAGATTTCTTATGTGTGGCTTTGCTAAAATTGTCTCAAGCTTTATCTTTATGAACTTTATCATGTTGCGAAGGTTGAATAGAGTTGGTTATTCATGTATCATGTTTTGTTTGCTTATATGAAATATGTCATTTTTTACTTTTAAAAATGTATTATTTGCTCATCTTTTTGCTTGCTTGACAAAAAGGGAGAGAAATGATGTACTTCATATTTAAAATAGGGAGAGTTTAGTTTGAGGGGGAGGTTTTCATTCCTTGTGGAGTTTTTTTTATTCTTCCCTTATTAAGTCTCTGTTTATTTTTAAATATGAGTATCTTGTTTGTTTTGTCAACAACAAAAAAGGGGTGATTGTTGGAACCTAGTTCCATCTCTCTTTTGGGTTTTGGTGTTAGCAAAATTGTTTTAAAATCTAATGTGTTTATGTGGTATTACAGGTCAAAAGAATCTGTGGATGCAAGCAATAAGATAGCATATGAAGGAAGAAGACCAGAAGACTATAATTTTTTTGTTGTATTCATTGTATTTTAGAATCTTTGTATGTCACATAACAAGTAAAACGTAATCTAGGAGTTAAAATCAAAGTAGAGATAATTAGGGTTCAGAATTTCGTTCGTTCATTCGTTTAAAAACTCAAAATCGATTCTTTCAAAATAAAGTCATATAGAGTAGATGAGATAACTCTAAAAATTGACTTACACTTATAATATTTGGTACTTGTAGCAAGTACCCGTACTGGTCATAAGTACAAGTATATGCTAGGCACAGGTTTAGGCCTAAGTCCCAAACTTTGAACAAGTACTAGTACTCATCGTTAGTACCGGTATCAAGTGGTCACAGTTTGTGCACTTGGTTTTGCCTGGACCTTACAAGTATCGATACTAATCAATAGTACCGGTACATGTAGGTCACTAGATCCAAATCTGTGAGTCACAAGTACCGGTACTCATCATGAGTACTGGTACCTAGTGACTTAGTTGGGCTGATTGTAGGCAGTCAGTATCGGTACCAACTAACAGTTGTGACCAATCTGAACGGCTATTTTGCAATTATACCTATTTCTAATCTTCCCAAATTGCCCCTATGGCTAGCAATCGTAGGAAAGGTGTTTAATGGCTTATATAAGCACTCTTTGAGTGCCTTTTGCTCACAACTAAGAAGCCAAAAATACTATCCTTGCCTACACCTCAAATTCTCAATTTTTCTAGCTAAAAAGGAGCTTGATTTGTTGCATTCCTCTCAAGGCCTCTCTCCATTTGCTATAAGTCATCAAAGGCGATCGTGTTCTTCATTGTTCAATCGTTCGTTTACATCGTAGTATTCTCGTTAGATTAATTTATATATTTTTATTAAGCAATATACTTGTTGGGGACATAGAAATTTGTTGTAAGCTTTTATTTGCATCTTGCTTACACCTGTATCTTTATTTCTTTTTAATATCTTGTAATTAGCTTAAGGTAACTTGTTAATTACCTAAGGTTTTAGTAAACTGATTCCCTCCGATTTGAGGGAATCGGGTTAAAAATCTTAAGTCAAGAGACTTAGGTAGTTGAGTACCCAAGTGAGGGGAACCACTATATATCTTGTGTATTTTTATGGTTTGCTTTGTCTTAAAATTTTTTATCTACTACACTATTCATCCCCCCTTCTAGTGTGCTTGTGCTTTACAGATCCTACAAGAGTAAGGTACGTCTTTTCTTAAACATCAACTACCTGTCATGCATCTGCAGTAGACTTAAATCTAAGACCACTAAAGTCTTTGAATAGAATTAATTTAGTGGTCACTTTAAAAATTGGGACTACTAAGACGTTGGACATTAAAATCAGTGACTTTAAATTACGTACAAAAGGATTTGATTGCGAGATTTTAAAATACAAAACGCGAACGTGTGATGCACACCTGAGACATTGTGCACATCACACTTAAGGTCACTGAATAAATTTTTACCTCCCCTCTTTTACACCACAAGGGAAGTTAGTCAGAAATCAACAAGCCTGTCCATCAAGTTACTTCGATTCCTCGTGTGTGGGCTCGATTCAAGACTTCCATCCCTTGCGAGCAGGTTGTAGGCACCAACGAAAGCCAGCCTAGGAAGCGTAATTCTTACAAAACTTGTTTGGCCACCAACTGAATACTTAATTCTAAGACCTAGAATTTACTAAAATAGATCCCACTGTATTTGCATTTGTTTTGACAGTGGTAGAACTCTCTAGGAAGTTTCTGCTTTTATTCTAATTTCATCTAAATCCTAGGAGAGTTAAACCTTTTTAGCTTAAAGAAATGGATCACCCTTACTCCTATCATTTAGATTATCAAAGTAAATACTTCCTATCTTTTAACCAGGATCCCATGCCCCGAGCGTATCCATCCTTTGATGGGTACAATGACAATTCATGGGATCAATCATATTCCTATCCTAAAAGTACTGGCCCGATAGCTTTCACTTTTGAGCAGAGCCTAGGAGCGGAACTTTCCACTCATGGAATCCCTACTACTATGCAAACACCCAACCCTCTCACCCTTCATGATTTTTGTTATCGAGGTTGGATCGATACTCCTAGGCAACCAGAGCTTGACATTGACTATCTTCCCCAATCTGATAGTAGTAGTCTCTCTTCTTTTATGATAGAAATGCAAAAACAACAAAAAGAAATGGAGTCTACGGGAGAGATGTTGAGGCATAGTCAACAATTGAACAAGGAAATTAGACAGCTTAGCTACGCTCTTACTAGTGATTCTGATCCCTACCGGTATAACTGTGATCATCAAAATAATTCCAAGGAAACCAGTGACAATAGGGATCCTGTTTTGAGTAGCTATCACTTAGACTCACCCCATGAGACACGACCACTAGAGGAGAACGATCCTAGTGATTATCCACTTGACCTATATTAGAGTCAAAAGAAAGGGAAGATCGTACCTTTTGAGGACCTTAACCCTGATGACAATATTTTCCTTACCCCTAATAACTCGGGTTAAGGTCGTATTGTTCATGCCACTTCCCCTATTGATCATGTGGTGGAACGTCATTCTACCCTTAGTGAGCCTAATCCTGACCCTCCACTTAGGGAATCAACACCTACCATTCAGCATTCTGAGGATTTAAATGCACTCAATGAAGGTGACCCTAAGGGAATGAAGGATGAATTGGATCAATTCTGGTCTCAGAGATACAAAGAGTCTATTTTAGAGGAGGATGATAACCCGATGGAGGAACCCGACATTAGAGTTTGGAGTGAATCATAGGGGGATTATGCGTTATTCGAGGACTTACCCCCTAAGGATATAAATAATCAGGTGAAATCTGGATTCCTCCCTTCTTTTGATTTTGAGAGTCATCCTCCGCAAAACCAGGAGTTGATGTTGGAGGAGGACGAACACAATAGTGAGAAGCCTAGGAGAGACTCTCGGGAACAATACACATCAATTGAGGATTTATGCCCTGAGAAGAATAAAGAATTATGTGATATAGGCTTACTACAAAACATTAAGACTGATCCTCCTTTAGAAATAAATGTTAATCCTTATAAGCAAGCTACTTGATGAGTCATTTTTAGCTGAAGTGGTGCAGCCCAAACAACTCAAGCAATTGGCCTGATGACCGCTAAATTAGGCACATAAGTGGTTACCTAATCTAATTTCCACTAGATTATGTGTTGATGAGTGTACCGGTTCTAAAGATCGGGTTACCGGTTGAGTATGAAAAATCAGAAGAGGTTGTGTACCTTTGTGGGATTTTTTTAGATTTCTTTTTATATGGAGGATTAGGTGAGTGGAGGTGGAAATTAAATAATCAAACTAACCTTAGGGTTTATGCAAGCTCCTAGGTTAATTAGGGTTTATGTTATTAGGTGGTGGAATGAAATCTAAGGGGTGGGTGGTGGAGATATATTTACAAACTCTTCAACAACACCTTACTCTAATCTTGCAGCTTTGGCTTGCTTCAAAAGAGTATCTGTAATCACAGTAAGAAAAGAAAAAAGTGAGGTAAAAGATAAGTAAGGTGGAAAGCGCAGGAAATCAAAGAGCGTCGTCTCCCCGACAACGGTGCCAAAATGTTCATTGAGATTCCCCGACAACGGTGCTAAAATGATTAACGAGATTTCGTACGCATAAAAGGCTGAGTTTGAAACCTGTCGTTATAGTTGCATAAAAATCCATTATCAAATAAAATTTATAATCGAAACTCTAATGAGTCCCGGGTCAAACACGGGGAGGTGAACGTTTGATCAAAAATGATGTTTGGAATTATTGTCACGAAGCATATTAGCTGGTTGAATTAAATTTGCACAAGCTATTCTATTTAATTAATAAATAATAGAAGAAAGAGATAGAATAAAATAAAGAAAGTGAAAATAGAGAGAATTAATATTTCATAATCACATGTTTATTACAATTAATTTCTATAACTAGAAAGGTGAAAATATACACTACAAAGCTGTAAAAAGAGAGGGATGAGAAAATCCTCCTTGACGACTGCATGGAGGACGAGCCGCATTGACGGAGTGCTCGGACGATGGGGATGAGCTGCTAGACGAGAGAGAATGGAGTTGGTGGATGATAACTCTACATCCAATGATGATAATTCCATCAACTATAGTTTTAAGGATATACGTGCATTAATGACATACCATAATAGGCATAGGAGCATTGCATGCATGACGTATTAAGATTGCTTATAATCAATGTTTAATGGCTATGTGTATAAGTGCATGATGAAACAGGCCTCAGATAAGCAATTGGACTGCACGGATGGATCCAGATCGACCAACGGAGTCCAACAGACTCGAAATCGCTTAAATCCGACATCCAGAGCTCCCCCAACAAGCCCAAGAAGTTTTGGCTGTTGATATGGTGATCAACGACCCACAAACGGCCACGTGGCGCCATCCACCGCGCTCCCACCGATGTAGCACCCCTGCTTCATCACGCAGAAGCATCCTAAGCTATTTGATCCAAGAATCGGACGACTGAGGAATCACAAGCGTGCGAGCCTTGCCAATGCGCTCTTCATCGCGCTAAGATTCAATCTTGGTCGTTTGATCACCATCAGATGGCTGAGATTTCATGCACAACTGAGACAAAGCGCAGAGGCAGCGCAATGGTCAGCGCCCCACCGCACGAACGCGAGACACGTTCAATTCGCAACGGCTGTGTCCATGCGCGCAATTGAAATTCAGTTAGTGATGGGTGTGCGGACGGAATAGATGGAGGCACGTGGCGCGATCTCAAGAGTCCAACGTAAACGTGCGTGATGGCACATGCTCGTCGCACACGAGGCGCGATCCAACGCACCTGGTCATACGCAATCCCAGCCGTTGATGCACGATCAGATGGCTTATGGTGCGAGCACGCAGATCACGAGAGAAGAAGCACGCGAGCGCACGTAAGGCGACGTGGCGCGTCCTCAACTGTCCGATGGTGATTCGCGCCTCAGATCCAACTGCCGAGGATGCGTGGGCGTGGCTTGAGAAGAAGAAGAATGGGCGCGCCTAAGGACCTATGGACGTGGGACTTCAGTAACACTTTTGGAAGGGATTTAGCGATGTCTCGGACGTCGCTAAAGACCCGTACCTCTTTTGGAAGCCCTCTTCTACTATATAAACCCCCTCAACCACCCCATTCAAGGGCATTCAATTCTCACACACTCTCTATGCAATACTAGCCCTCTCCTAGTTCCACTAAACTATCCATATCTGCCCCAGAGTTGTCAAGACGCTGACGGAACCCTGCTCCACTACCGTGGCCGCCTCACCTCCTCCTCGCACTTTCTCTTACTCTAGTTTTATGTTGCACTGGTTTAAGTTTTCATCTATTGTTGAATTTGTAAACAATCTCCAATTGCATGCTATATGTTAATGTTGCTTCTTATATTGTAGTTCACATCTCCTTAAAGTGATTGTCATGTTTTAAACGCAAGCTCTAACCCTACTATCTCTCACTCTGTCGCTCTCGTTTTCGCAAGCAAACCACGCTACCATTTTGTAACACCCAAAGCGACTAAAACTAATTTGATTTCACGCCTCCCCGAGATTGACACTTAGACTCACCAAATCAAAATCTTAAATTAAAACCGACGTCATGAACGCATGCTACAATGATATAATTAAACCAACGCATTTCGCGCCCGTCAATTTTTGGCGCCATTGATGGGGATGCAACGAATTTCTTTTGTCGCTTTTATCTCGCATTACTACTCACATTTTCTGACTCGCTTTCCCCTGTCTACTTGTTGATTGCAGGAACTCGGTGCTTGGGTAACGAAGGAGCGCGATCCAAGAAGGTAGATACGGAGTAAAGTGCTGCAAAGACTTTGTGAGTATCACTCCACCATTGAGTGTTTGCTTGCTTAAAAAAATACAAAAAAAATATAAATTCAAAATTGACCCACATTCGAAACTCATCACCCAACAAAAAAATTACACTCTAACGTTCTTGAAGAGATAATCTTTTTGGAGTGTCCTTCTTTCTTTTGAGTTGTGCTTGTGAAGCCATCATGATTTGAATTGGGTCGCACCACTCACCATAATTAAAATCAACTTGCCTGGTAGAACTGCATGAACACTAGGCTGAATACATTAGGGTTGTTTCTCTAGGGTCACATCATTCTAAATGAAATCAACTTTCGCCCATTGTGTATAAAACCTTGTATGCCCACTTGAACATTGTTTGAAAACATTAAGGAATTTCAACCCTAAAAATCACTACAGCAAGGACGAATCATTAAAAGGCACCACATCCTAAAATCCATGCTTGAGAACCATGTTTTGTTAAGTGCACACACATGCTCAAATCGGTTAACTAAAAGGCACAACGCCAAACAACGCCTCATCACATATCCTGGGCACAAGCACCAACCTCGCCCTCAGTAAAATGGAGTAGACGTGCCATAGGCAAGACTAGTCTAAGTCTTTGAGGTGTGATTAGGTTTGCTAGGCACTTGGCCTTCATTCCCTTTGTAAAATCTGGTGTCTAGGCTGCGGGGAAGTGTCAAACGACCGCAATTGTGGGGTCTACGGAACTGACGGTCCAAGCCAAAGGAAGAACCTTCCCCTCAATCCCCTCGTAATCAAGCTGGCCAGATTAACATCGGGAAGGGAGGTTAAGTACTTGCAGATTTGATCATTTCCTTTGAGGCTTCTAAGTCACCTAATGTATACACTATAAGGACTAGACTTGCTTGCTTGTTTGTGCACACACTTCTTGCACCTGTCTCCCTCCGCATCCCTCCTTGTTCTTCTCTAGTGCACACACGGGGGACGATCACTTCATCCTAAGCTATTTGTTTTAGAAAGGGAAATTAGGAGGAGACTTGATTTCTCAAGGGAAATGGCCAACCCAAGAATTGATGAGATTGAGGACCAACCTCAACCCGATGTTATGGCCATCATTCAGGCCCAAATCTCTGCCAACCACCAACTTCAACAACAACAGATCCAAACCACCATGCCAGCCATACATCGATTGCAAAACCTGCATGGGAAACCCCCACCTAACCCACCACAACTTCCCAAGGGCCAACCAAGGCCTCTCCGTGATTTTTACGATTCGTCTGCTATCCGAATCGAGCCACATCCTAGGGTCCCCGAAGGGGGAGATGATTTTGAGGTAAAACCAAATGTCCTGAGCTTAATTCAAAGTCACTTTCATGGGAGCTCAAATGAGGACCCCTTCCAACACCTAGAGGACCTAGATCGGATCACCCGAACTATGAAGCTAAGGAACATCAGTTTGGATATTGTATTAACTAAGATGTTCCCTTTCTCCCTAAAAGACAAAGCATCTCACTGACTTAGAACCTTGGGCAGACCCATCTCCACCTGGGAGGAACTGAGGCATGCATTTTTGAAGAAAATTTTCCCCATACGTAAAACCAATGCCCTCAGAAGAGCCATTACCACATTCACACAAAAAGGTAGGGAACAATTCAATGAGGCATGGGAAAGATTTAATGAATTGTTGAGGAGATGCCCACACCATGAGGTTCCAAGGTGGCAATTGGCCCAGATCTTCTACCATGGTCTGAACGGCAACCATGGTAACTTTGTTGACGCCTCATGTGGAGACAACTTTTTAAATAAAGATGTGGAGAGCACGTTTGAACTCTTTGAATCTATGAGCAAAAATTTGCTGAACAATGCCTCCATGACCCAATTTAATCGATCAAGTCAATCTCGTGGTGAGATCTATGAGGTGCAAGCCAATTCTGGAAATGGTTGACATGGACATTATAGCCAAAAAGTTGGATTGAGTTGAGTTGGTGGACAAAAAGATTGATAAGCTATTGAACCAAACTCGAAACCCACTACAGACCCTCTCCCTAGCAAGGGGAGCTCACAATGTAGATTTGGTGCAACCAATGAACCAAATGCACTTAGAACAACCCTTGACCATGTTCTAGGGAGGGACGTTTGCTCCCTCAAACCCTGATTACTCTCTCCCCTCCCCTTCGGCACCTACTATCTTTGAGGATGTCCAGGCCATCTATGGTTACTTCAAACCTGACCCCTTCTCCAACACCTACAATGCCGGATGGCATAACCACCCGAATTTTGCCTGGATAAACCAAAAACCGAACCAATTCTAGAACCAACCCAGGCCAAACCCTCCCTCCTATCAACAAGGTCCACCGGTTAGACCACCCTATAATCAGAATAGGGTGGCCCCTCCCCTACAAAATCAAATGGACACATTGATAAAAATGATAGCTGATATGAATCAGAAACATCAGGAGGAAATGGCATTAGTGAAGGGACAATTGAGCCAACTCTTGGATAGCAAACAACAAGGGTCCCTTCTTTCTCAACCACAATCGAACCCATGAAATGTGATCAACAGAGGACCCAATCCTCAAGGGTTCCAAGCCAATCCCAGGCATGCCCACATGATCCAGCAAGCCCCACATACAGCCCCTGGGTTTGGTGCTTCCTCTTCTTCTTCTCAAGGATCTATCCATGGTCCCAACACCTCAGCCAATGCGGTTACCTTGAGAAGCGACACTAAAACCCAGGACCCCAAATGGACTACCCCTCTCGTGACCTCACTTCCTGAGATGCCTGATTTTGAGGATGAACGGGAGGAACCCAAGGACCAGGAGACTGAACCCGTTCAAACCCAAGCACCATACCCTGAGGCCTTAAAGAAAATGAAGAAAAAGAAAAATGTAGTTGAGAATGAGTTGTTAGAGATTTTCAAACAAGTTCAAATTAATATCCCTCTCCTTGAACCAATCAAGCATATCCCGACTTATGCTAAGTTCTTGAAGGATGTTTGTATGCCAAAGTGTAAGCCGAGTACTCAAGCACCTACGAATGTAGTGCTCTCAGAACAAGCTAGTTCAGTGATATTGAGCAACCTATCTCCTAAACGAACTAACCCAGGAGCGCCCCTGATATCTTGTAATATCGGGGACATGACATTTGATAGAACGCTCTTGGACTTAAATGCCTCAATTAACCTAATCCCGACTACCCTTTATCACTAATTTGGATTTGGGGAGTTGAAACCCACACTTGTGACTATCCAATTGGCTGATAGATCCATGAAAACCCTGCAGGAGGTAGTCGAGGACGTAATTGTTCGGGTCAAGGACTTCTACTTCTTGGTCGACTTTTTGATCCTCGTCATGGAAGTCCCTGAACAACTACAAAACACACCCATCATCTTGGGCAGACCCTTCTTAGCTACGGCTAAGGCGAACATTGATTGTGACACGGGATGAATGGAAATCGCTTTTGGAGATAAGAAGATGCAATTGGATATCTTCAGGGTGGCTAAGTCTTTTGATTGTGGCTGGGTTGAGGAGCACGATCCCATGGAACCTCTGGTGGAAGAATGCCTCAGTCTTAGCTCTTTAGCAGACCATCTGACTCAACCAGTTGATGACTACCCTGACCACCCCAGCCTGTGGAGGTTGACCTTTGTAGAGATGATTACCGTCAGCAACCTCCATTTGAGAAGATTGATGTTGCTTAACTCCTGCCTTTCCCTTACTCGTCAAATGTTGTCCTACCTACACCCAAACTAAAGCCTTTACCCGATAATCTCAAGTATGTCTTCCTAGGACCTAACCAGACCTTCCCTGTGATTATCAATGCCCATTTAAGTAGGGATTAAGAACTTAGGTTGACTGCAACCCTCTCTGAATATCGAGCAGCCATTGGATGGACAATTTCTGACTTAAGGGGAATTAGCCCTACCTATTGCACTCACAATATCTATTTAGAAGATAGGGCTCAACCTTCTCGCCAGATGTAGAGGCGATTGAACTCGAATATTCGAGAGGTCGTTAAAAAGGAAATAATCAAGTGGCTTGACGCAGACATCATTTACCCAATTTCCGATAGCCCCTAGATGATCCCCACTCAAGTGGTACCTAAGAAAGCTGAGCTCACCATGGTCACCAATGTACAGCATGGCGGGTGTACATCGACTATAGGAATCTTAATGAGGCCACCAAGAAAGATCATTTCCCTCTGCCATTCATTGAATAAATTCTCGAGCGATTGGCAGGACAGAAATATTTTTGCTTCCTGGATGGATATTCAGGATACAACCAAATTGCTATTGCACAAAGGATCAAGAGAAGACCACATTCACTTGCCCGTATGGCACATTCGCATTCCGTCGTATGCCATTCGGGTTACGCAACGCACCCGCTACCTTTCAGCATTGCATGCTAGCCATCTTTTCAGAGATGGTGAGTGAATACATGGAGGTCTTTATGGATGATTTCTCCGTATTTGAGAACTCATTGGACCATTGTCTTAGCAACTCGGAAAAGATCCCGAAGCGATGTATTGAGGTCAACCTAGTTTTAAGCTGGGAAAAGAGCCATTTCATGGTTCAAGAAGGGATTGTCCTCGGTCACATCGTCTAGCATAGGGGCATCAAAGTTGATTGAGCTAAGGTTGATTTAATTTCCAAACTTCCACCCCCTAGCTCGGTCAAGCAAATCCGATCTTTTCTAGGACATGTTGGCTTCTATAGAAGATTCATTAAGGATTTTTCCAAACTTTCTAAGCCCTTGACTTGACCTTCTAGCCAACGATGTCCTTTTTCACATGACACCTGATTGCATCAAGGCCTACAACACCCTGAAGGAAACAGTCTCCACTGCACCTATTTTACAACCCCCAGACTGGTCCCAAGACTTTGAGATAATGTGCGATGCATCAGATTTTGCTGTCGGCGTAGTCCTAGGACAAAGAAGAGAGAAGAAACCCATGGTGATCTACCACACGAGTAAAACATTGGATGAGGCTCAACGAAATTACACTGTCACAAAAAAAGAACTGCTCATCATAGTCTTTGGGTTAGAAAAGTTCATATCATACCTTCTAGGATCCCACGTGATAGTTTACACTGACCACTCAGCTATTTGGCATTTGTTGGCCAAAAAGGATGCTAAACCCAGGCTCATCAGATGGATCCTACTCTTGCAGGAATTTGACCTGGAAATACGCGACAAAGCCAAGCCCAAGAACGTTGTAGCCAACCACTTGTCTAGACTTCACCCGGACCACATTGGACCCTCATTACCCTTAACCGACACCTTCCCTGATGAACAATTTCTAACCGTGCAAGGAAGGAGGCTACCTTGGTATGTAGGCTTAGTCAACTATCTGGCGATAGGTTAGACTCCGCACAGCTGGTCCAGACAGTAACATGATAAGTTCTTAGCTGAAGCCAAGCACTATTTCTGGGATGATCCTATGCTATTTAGACTCTATGCTGACCAGATCATCAAGAGGTGTATTCCTGAAGAGGAAATCCAAAGTGTGCTATCCTTCTATCACGACCAAGCCTGTGGTGGCCATTTCTCTGGGAAGCAGAAGGCTGCAAAAGTTTTGCAGTCCGATTGTTACTGGCCATCCTTATTCAAGGACGCACACAGCTTTGCGAAGACTTGCTCTCGATGCCAGACATTAGGGACTATGACCAGAAAGGATATGATGCCCCTACAGCCCATTCTGATCGTCGAAATTTTCGATGCCTGGGGTATCAATTTTATCGGTCCGTTCCCATCATCCAACGGCTTTGAGTACATATTAGTCTCAGTGGACTATGTCTCGAAATAGATCGAAGCCGTAGCCACCTGAAGATGTGACCATAAGGCTGTCATGGACTTTGTTAAACAAAACATCTTCTCTCAGTTTGGGATACCGAAAGCCATGATCAGTGATGGTGGGAGTCACTTTATTCATGCCCAATTCCGTGCCTTACTTAGAAAATACAGGGTTACTCACCACATTGCCACCCCGCATCACCTGCAAACAAATGGGCAAACTGAGATCTCTAATAGGGAGATCAAGAATATTCCGCAAAAGACTATGAGACCTGACTTGAAGGATTGGTCCACACGATTGGATGATGCCCTTTGGGCATATGGGACCGCTTTTAAGACCCCGATAGGTGTGTCGCCTTATCAATTGGCCTTTGGCAAGGCTTGCCACCTTCTGGTCGAGTTGGAACACCGGGCATACTGGGCTGTTAAGTTGTGCAGTATGGATTCCAAGTTGGCCAGAGCACAAAGGACACTTCAACTCTCTGAGCTCGAGGAAATCCGTCAGGACGCTTATGAGAACAGTCGACTTTACAAAGAGAAGATGAAAGCCGTCCACGACAGACACATTCATAGGAAAACCTTCAAGTCCAATCAGCAAGTCCAGCTTTTTGATGCAAGAGTTAAACTTTTCCTCAGGAAGCTGAGATCAAGGTGGACAGGACCATACCATGTGGTCAAACCTTATCCCAACAGGGCAGTTGAAATTATTGATCTTAACACTAGGCAAACCTTCACAGTAAACAGCCAAAGTTTCTTGCCCAGGTTCCCCCAAAGGAAGTAGTTACCCTCATTGAGGGTTGACACGGAGCTTCGTCCAGCTGGAGCAATAAACTCAGCACTTCTTGGGAGGCAACCCAGAAGATTCAGACTCATCAGGTATACGGCGGCACTCAGGTGATTTCTTTCTGTACCCCCTTGCATCATTTATTTTCCAATAAGGACATTGTCCAACTTAAGGATGAGGGGGTGGTAATTCGCATTCTCTGAGTTTATATTATCAGCCTGAATTATATATATAATAATAATAAGAAGAAAATTAGGAAGGAAAACTTAGGCATTAGGAGCTTGTCAACTGTAGGAAATAATACGAGAAGAACCTGAATACTTAGACTTTTCAGGCCACCAGGCTCAATCAGCCCAGGTGTCCACTAAAATGTGGAATTAGCCTCGAATCCTCGCAACCTTAATTTACATTAATCTGATCAATAAAGTAGGGTGATAAGTATACAACTTATCAGCCTGCCCTCTGACTTGGAGGGACTTTTAGTCTAAACATCTGCACACATTTTTGCATTGACTCACTCCTCGAAGATTCTAACAAAAATTGGGTAGCTAATGAAGCTTTTAGGGTGGTATGACTGACAAGTTGTCATGGGTAACAACCCATTGGCCGGTTGTTCAAAGCTTAGCCACAGGATCATTCTCTTCTATTATTACCTCTAGGTAAATCTTAGATCAGGGAAGTCGCCTGCTAAACAACAAAAGAAAAAGGGAGAAATAAAAAAAAGAGAAATAAATAAAAAAGTCATACTTCACCACACGAGTATGGCTGGTAAGTGGTCGTAGGTAACAACCCATTGGTCGATTGTCCAGAACCCAGCTCACTAAATGCACGAAAAAGACTAAAACACTCAAGGAAGAAGCGAGGAAGTAGAGCAATTCGGGGAGATATACACTAGAAGCACCCTTGTGTTGACCCCACATAAAATAAAAGTAGGGAGAAAGCGATCGATCGGATAGATACACCTTTAGGCAACAATTTTATTTTACGGTCACCAAGGGGTATAGAAACCCGAAGTCTGTTTTAATTACCGTTGACTGAGTCTATCACAATCTTTACACCAAGATGCTTAGTGCTTAGAGTCTTTTTCGAGTTATGGGTGGGTTCTGTAGCCGTAAAAAGTTACCTACACACTCTCAACTCCAAAAATCCAAAAAAATTAGAAAAGATGAAAAAGATATATATATATATATCTGGATATATGATTTAAAGCGAGGGCTTGAGCAATTTGCATTTTGACAGACACACAGGTGCTGTTTAGTCTCTGTGGAATAGGCTCTTAGTATATATTTTCTCCCATTGAAAAGCAACATATGTCTAAGTAATCAATTCCGAGTTCCAACAGAAAATAATGGCTAGGATAAATCTTGCTAGGGACTAACAAGGGATGAGCATCGGGGTATGATAACTCTACATCCAATGATGATAATTCCATAAACTAGAGTTAGTTTTGAGGATATATGTGCATTAATGACATACCATAATGGGCATGGGAGCATTGCATGTATGACGAATTAAGATTGCTTATAATCAAAGTTTAATGGCTATGTGTACAAGTGCATGATGAAACAGGCCTCAGATGAGCAATCGGACTGCATGGATGGATCCAGATCGACGAACGGAGTTCAACGAACTCGAAATCACTTAAATTCGACATCCGGAGCTCCCCAACAAGCCTAAGAAGTTTTGGCTGTTGATATGATGATCAACGGCCCACAAACGACCACGTTACGCCATCCGCCGCACTCCCACTGATGTAGCGCCCCCGCTTCATCACGCAGAAGCATCCTAAGCCGTCCGATGGAATCACAAGCCTGCGAGCTTCGCCAACACGCTCTTCACCACGCCAAGATTCAATCTCAGTCGTCCAATCGCCATTGGACGGCTGAGCGTTCGCGCACAACTGAGACAAAGCGCGAAGGCAGTGCAGTGGTCAGCACCCCACCGCATAAACATGCAACGCCCGTTTGATTGGCACCGGCTGTGTCCGCACGCTCAATTGAAATTCAGCCGTTGATGGGTGCGCGGACAGATCAGATGGAGGCACACAGCGCAATCTCGAGTGTCCAACATAAACGCGTGTGATGGCACACGCTTGTCGCATGCGAGGCACAATCCAGCGCACCTAGTCGTGCGCAATCGCAGCCGTTAATGCGCAATCGGAGTTCACATCTGGGTGCGTAATCCCAATCGCGTGATCGCAGCGCGACCTCCAATTGCATGCTATATGTTAATGTTGCTTCTTATATCGTAGTTCACATCTCCTTAAAGTGATTGTCATGTTTTAAATGCAAGCTCTAACCCTACTCTCTCTCTCTTTCGCTCTCGTTTTTGCAAGCAAACCACGATACCATTTTGTGACACCCAAAGAGACTAAAACTAATATGATTTCATGCCTCCCTGAGATCGACACTTGGACTCACAAAATCCAAATCTTAAATTAAAACTGACGTCGCAAACGCATGCTACAATGACATAATTAAACCAACGTGTTTCGCGCGCGTCAGTGGACAGAGAACGAAGCAGGGCGACGTCGCAGTGGGATTCGCTTCCCGAATGACAGTGAGAGGACACCGTGGGTGCTCCACGAACGGGGATGAGAAGATGGAAAAGTTATATTTAAGACTTTAGTGGAGCATCTTGGGTGTGGGGCTACCTCTTTAAAGCTTTGGAGAGGGTGAGAGGAGAAGAAAAGGGATGGTGAAATGTGTGGTAAGTAATGATAACATCATCATTAATCATATCTAGCTTTAATTAGTCATAATCAATTGATAAATGCTCCTACATAACTGCCAGAAGACTGTAATTCCCTGCATATCCTTTCTGAGAGAAATGCATTAAAACATGGGTAAATCTGCAGTTTTAACAGAATATCCTAAATGCAAAATAATCATGAGGTTTTTCAAGGGTTTATTAAATGTCAATTGGCCATAAATGTCTAATAAGTGGGTTCATGCAGGTAGAAGCGGGTTTTTCTGCGTTTCGAGAATTAATGGACATTTGAAATCCTAAAAACAGACCTGCTTAATTAACTGAGGTTTTAATCAGGATAAAATTCATCTAAACCTTCTAAAAATCATAAAAAAATATTCTATAAGGTTTGGTATGCTTGCTTTGACCATTGGAACCCATTTTGACCTAAAACAGAGTCTCAGACAGACAGTTGCCCTAATTTGAGTTTTTACGCAAATTACCTAGTCAAACTTGGTCTAAACCTAAATCCAACTTCATCATTAGATTCCTTGGGTCTAAATTAGGTTTGTACCAAAATTTAGACCCAATCAGAGATCATCTTGACCTAGTTTGCATTTCAGTCCTATTCTAACTCTTTTCCCTACACATATGCCCCTAACTTTTGAAATATTTGCAAGGACCCCCCTAATTTCATCATCTTCTTCACCAAACGGTCCCCACCACCTCCATACCTACAGAACTCCTAAACCCACCTTGCACCGACCATCAATCAAGAAGAGCTCCCTGATTTCACGGCCAATCCCTTCCAAAATTGGAAGGATCTTGAGACCTTCCTCTTCCACCTGATTGCAATCTCAAGCTCTGATTTGAGCCGAGATGCCCAAGCGAACTCCTTGAATTCGTGGGTCCTATTCCATGGTTTCCGAGCTTTCAAGCTTGGTTTCCAAGCTTGAAGACCCCCGTGCACAACCCTACCTCCTTAGCTCGTTTTGGCCGGTTTCTCCTCCATCTTCTCTCCTCTCCGGCCGAAAGCTTCGCAAGCTTCAGTGAGCTTCTCCGTCTACATTCTTCGCCGACTGTCGTAGACCATATTTGGCCAGATCTTCCTCCCTACATTCCTCTGCCATTCGCAATACCAGCAAGGTCTTCTTCCACATCTTCCTCACCGTTTCTCCCCCACTGGAGATTTCATCTCCATGTCCGACAAACCACTGGCGTGGGAAAACCTACCCCTTTCGTTCAATTAGAGTAGGTTGGTTAGGTTCCTTTAGGAGTCTTAGGTTAATTCCTTATATCCAAAACCCAAAAATAAACCCCTGACGCCGCCAATCACCACCTTCTTCCTCTGCTCCGGCCACCTCTCCGACGAGGTTTTCCACTCACCACACACATCCAACCACCACGCCACCTACTCCACAACCTCTGCTACACCACCACGAACAAAAGCCCTAACCTATTCCACCCTCTCAACCTCCTAAATAACCCATCGAACAACCCACTGCCACACGTCCTTCTCTGTCACCGGTCGACCACCACACACCTCCACGCCATGAAATCACCGCCATCGCACTCCACAATGTCTGGCGAACCTCCTAAGCAAGTTTAATGTGGCTATGAGGCTGTTTGTGTGATTTTCAGGTCTCGCCGTCGCTCCACCACTGTCGCCATCGTTGCCACCTTGTTCTTCACGTTCGAGGCTACGCAAGCCCCAGGTGCTACCTCCAAGCTGTGCAGAAGAGCCCCTGGACCACTTCCAGGTGGTCAATTGAGAGCCATGCCCTCTGTAGCTGCTCCAATTACGAAGCCTCATCTCAGCAGCCACATGCAAGGAGAAGAGAGATGTTTAGTCCCACATCGTGTGTGGATAAGCATTTGGGCGCACTTAAATTATTTTTTTGATATTAACTGTTTGCCTCAGAACAGTTGGGGGTGAGGTCCCCTTCACACCCGCACTCAACTCGACTCGCCTATCACTCCTCGGTCACTGCCCACTACCGGTAGCCCTAGACCAGGTTACTATTCAACTCGAATACCCAATTAACCCAGATTTTGAGAGAAGAGGAGAGGAGGAAGAAAAGAGAGAGAGAGCGGGGAAGGGGTGGGTTTTGCTCCTCTGTGCATTGTGCAACACTTAGTTGCTAAGAAGGAAAGAAGAGAAGAGGAAGAAAGGAAGAAAAGGCTAAAGAGTAAGAAGAAGACTTGAAGGGCAGAAGGAGCCGTGCCTAAGAGAAGAAGAAGAGGAAGAAATCAGAAGAAGAAAGAGTAGCAGAAGAGAGCCTGAAGATCAGAAGAAAGCATTGTAGCAGGCGACATTTAAGTCGTTTGATTTGAAAGCTAGACGTCTTATTATTGTTGGATTATTTGGTTAAATTGTGATGCATGCTTAGAAGGCTTAATTGGTGATTTAAATCACCACTTTTGGCTTTTCTATTCTTTTTATCTTTAGATACACTGAGCTTCATTGAGTATTTAATGTGACAGATTAATATTCATTGAATATCATTACTGTGCTTAAATTCTTGTGCTCATTTATTTTGATTGAGATTAGTATATGAATTCTATATTTGCTCCATGTGTTCGACCTCAGACATCATTTTAGATATTCAAGTTATAAATATTATTTGTTGACAAGCGATTTCGGTTGTGCTACAACGAAGTGATTTTAAAACTTCGAATTTACTTCAACGATAGGGGTATGCCTTTTATAGTTGTAGGAATAGGGGGCATAAAGATCATTTTAAGGCTTAAAAATAAATACGCAGCCTTTAGTGACACATATAAGTCACTAAAGGCCCACGATGCTGTATCCGCACCTCCATCTCTGCCGCTTGATCCATATTCAACGGCTCTGAGGTGGCCACGTCACCGCCCTCTCACCTTCAGGCGTTGCGCACCTTACGCGCGTATCCTCAACCGTCCAATAAATATATCAAACGGCTTAAAAGCCACGTGCCTCTTCGTCATACCACACGTGCAGTGCCCACGTGCAACTGCACAACATCGCGCACGTGCGTGCTGCGCTTCCATTCGGCACACGAGATGGCACCACGAAGCTCTTGCCTTTGCCGCTTGATGATGATCCAGTTGTAGTATTTTGATTTGGCGTGGCACTCGCAGATGAAGACGCTTGGTGGGACTCAAACGTGCGCCTTCAGCTCGCGTTTTGTGGTCGTCACAATTGTGCCACAACTGCTTCATTGTCACGAAGATGAATTTTCCCCCACGCGCTCTCAACCATTGGATGGAAATCCAATGACTAAGATTGAGGGGCTCGGATGAAGAAGAGGAAGGCTGACAGCTATGGGCAGCTTGGATGGCGCCACGTGGCACCATCTAGGTCATCCATTTTCCAATGCTTCTAGATGGTGCCACGGATGTCAGATTGGGTTGATTTTCACGTCGTTGGGCTGCGATCATCGATCCGAACCCATCAGTGTGATTGGCTTTGTCGTTTGAAGTCTGGAATTACACCACCTTGACCCTTGACCTCTGATATTTCTTGGACTACATCTGATGCTACAGAGGTCCAATTGGGGCGATCTTGGAGGCATTGGACTCCAACCATCGCCCCGATCAGATCCGTACGGTTGGATCTTCAATCCGTGGCCCTGATAAATATCGCCGTGTCTCCTAGACATAAAAAATGGTAAATTAACCTATATTTTGTACAAACTAAACTAAATGTAGAATGATGCATGCTATACAATATTTATAATGCTGAATGCTTCTATGACACTAGAAACATGCATAAATATACATTTTAGGCCAATTAGATGTGTGCACATCACCTGTCTGACGAAGCCTCTTTCACCCCATCGAAGGGTAGGAAACACATTATGAGGGACCCTCGATAGGAACAGGTTGTTGACTTGGAACGATGTTGAACCCAAAAATGACCTCAACCTCCGCACCCGTTGTTTCGGGCAGCGGGAGGTGAGTGTTTTGAGGTCGCGTTGCCATCACCACTAGAACTTGTCGATGATATCCTATAGGGGGAAGTTGCAGGGATATCTTCTGCTCAATTTGATGAGTTTTGGATTCTCCTGGTTCTTGGTCTACCAAAGAGACCATATTTACTCCCCGAAGCTATTGAAGCTTCTTCTTATGATATTCCTCTGGACCTTCCATAGGTTGCTTGCCCTTATCTTATCCTTCATTTTGTTTAACGAAATGTGTCAAGTTTCCATGTTGGATTTGAGACTCAATTTGGTCACGTAGATCTCGGTAGTCCTCCGTAGCATGTCCTCAGGCTGGTGATGCTTACAGTAGGGCCCTGAGTCAGCCTATTTCTTGAGAGGCTTTGGCGGGGGTAGGAGATCCTTATTGGTGGAACACACCTCCGCTAAAACGTTTGCCTAATTCACAGCTAGGGGAGTGTATTCTTTAAAGAAGTCCCTCCTAGGCTAGCGGGGTCCGTTGTTCCAGCTTTTGTTGGATCTTTCACTCCTTTGATCCTGAAAGTTTGTCTTCTGTTTATTGAAGTGACTGCCTCCGCAAATGAATATAGAGGCCAGTTCTCCCGGGGTTCTCTTTTCATCAATAGAATAGAGATTTTCTTCGTATCCATCCACCAGCTGGCTACGAGAGTGGAACGAATCATCTTGTTTCGCGAGCCTCATAGCTCAATCCCATAATTCAACCATGTCTCTAGGTGGAAAATCATCAATATCATACCAGAACCTCTAAGTAAGGAGACTAACTTGAAATATTGGATGGCAATGGCATCATGAGGCCTCTTGCATTTGAAATGCTGAGTCTTAAACTGATCTGGATATGATCGAAAAGACTCAGCTTTTCGTTGCCGAATTTCTGATAGTCTCTTCTAGTTATCTCTAACCCGTTGCTATCCTGCAAAATACAAGCCGAATTTATCCGTCAGTTCTTAGGAGCAAGTAATCTGTCATGCCGATAGCTTATTGAACCATTCGTAAGCCTTGCTAGAAAGATACGACGGGAACATTGAACAAAGCACCTCGTCAAGACAATCGTGAACAAGCATCATCTAGTGGTAGCTCTCCACAAAGTTGTTGGGGTTCGCCGTTCCATCATATTGTGCCATGACGGGCTGCTTGAATTTTTTTAGCAAAGATGGCTTCATTACCTCCTCTGTGAAAGGGTAGGTAGTAACATGAGCCCGTGAGCATATACCCCTCATCGCCTAGGTGACCTGATGAACAATCTCGGGCAACAAGCCTCCTCCACTGGTTACCATGGGGTGGGCCTTGGACTGCTCCCTTGACTCTTGCGAAGGCAGAGGGGGAGCTTTAGGTGGGCCAGGAGGGACCTCCCCTTTCTAACTACTAAGCTCACATTTTAACTTTTCGAGCTGTTCATGCAGGCATGCATTCTCCTCCTCTACCATGCAATGCTATTTTACTTGCTCATCGGTGGGACTAGAATTCTGGGGCTCCTTTGGTTGAACCTTTCGATTTTCCTTGATTATTTTGATTTCAAGGAGTTGATTCGCAACTAATTGTTGTTTAGCCTTTAGAGTCACCAGTTTGGCTTCATACTCTTCCTCTTTCGCCTGTATTTCAAGGAGAGAATTACCCGTGAGGATTCTCAGGGTGAGAGGGCTTAGGTTGCCGGCTAGATTGTGCAACCTTCTCCTTGCTAGGCTTGGTGTCCAGATGGCATCCCTTAGACACTGAAACACTAGACTCAACTGGGATGGCCTTCTCGGGGTTGGCATGGGATGAATTACATGTTGTGAGAGCCAGTACTCCAATCCAGAGGCAAGAAACAATATCAAGCGATAGTAGTTTCCAACAGACGACGCCAATTGATCGAGGTCCTGATTAACAAGAGACTCAACTCAAGGAATCAAACAAACACACAAGGAATCAGTGACATAGAGGATTGATAACCCAGTTCTATCAAAAAGGGTGTACGTTTGGGGGGAGAGCGATGCTCCCAATATCGTACTATGTTGGATTATAGTACAATCGCTCTAAGTTCTTTCTCTCTCTAAATTCGTAAAAAACCTAAAGCCATCACTCTTTCGTATTTATAATACAAGAACAACTCTCGTAACAAACCCTCGTTCCATAACGAACTTTGCGGTCCCCATCACTTTTTTCGTTATTTAGCTATTAATAGCATTTACACGGTTAAAAAGCACGGGCCATTAGTGCTGAAATGGATGTAACTGCCACCTCTTCAACTTTGGTCAACCGAGTCCTTAGGCAGGTTGCTAAACCCTGGAATCGGGTTGAATTCTCTGGGATTCGTCAAGGTGCTACAATCCTAGGATTTGGTCAGATCTGGTGAATCTCTGACCAGCTGGGTCCGCCAGGATCTGCCTGAATGTAGGATAATGGGTGGCTAGATCTAGCAAGACATCAGAAAATTAGACCCATTGGGTATTGTACGAAATTTTAATTTTGAGAGTACTTTTTGTCCCTCATCAGGAATGAAACCTAACTTGTTACAAAGAGACAAGCCTAAACTCAATCTAGAATCTTGATGAGAGTCACAGTTGCAATGCAACCACATGTGCATGTGCATGCAGTAGCACACACACGCATGGTAGAGAGTGTGCATGTTACATTGTGTGCTTTAGTAATTTCCATGTGTTCCCACGCACTTTTACATGTTTTCACATTATTTCCATGTGTTCTTAGGTATTCCTATGCATTTTCACGTATTTGTGTATAATTTTCCAAATTGCAAGAAATAATAAATTTTTTTAACTTGTATAAATTGATATTAAGATGATCTCGGTATAAGCGATTATTAAGAAAATAAATGTATTTGTCACTTTGATTTGCCCTCAAGAATTACGACTTGTTTTAGTACTTGAAAGTACTTCATGAATATCAATAAAAGTACTCCGTGGAATAATAATGGAAATGTGGCTCACGACATACATGTTTATACATGTGGACACAATTCAAGGCTTGGTGCCACTCACATATGAGATGACTCAAGGATCAGTTAGGATCAAGGACGAGTAATGACTTATTTAAATGAGTCAAATTTAGCACCCCCTTAATGGTACAATAATGCATGATAATCTGCAAGTCAACTCATGTTGATTATCAAGCCCTCTTGAAGGGATGCGAACTCTGAAGAAATAAACTCAAAACAAGAGTTGACCCAACTTCGTAGTATATAAGAGTCCATATCTACAAATGGAAGAAAATCTCTATCTTAGAAGAACCATATGGTCCGTTGATGCTTAAATCTATTGGGTGCTAAAACTACGAAGATAAGCGAGAATTCCGATGAAAGGAAACTCATTCTTTGGATGTCGAGGGTAGCTTCCTCAAAGAATGTGAAATCTTGAAAAATGACCATGAACCTGATCCTGGAAAAAGATCTCGAACCCCGACATGATCCTTTGTTTGGGGATAATCTGAGGAGAAACTAGAATAGTCTCCAGTGTTAAGTATCGAGATACTAAAAAAAGAATACTAGACACCATAAGGGTGGAGGATGACTTTTGTAAGTGAAATGAATACGGGATGGTTCCTAGAATTAAAAACTAATAATAAAAGTCGAGACCGAGTAGACCCTTGGGTCATGTGTTGAGTATCTCTACGTAAACCAAAGTTGATGGTTGCCAATCCAATAATACTTCATTATGGAACAAGGTGGGTGATCCTAAGGGGAGATTCGGGGTGGGGAAGTCTCTCCCCTAAGCAAGGATAGGTTTCTTACACCACAAACCACTCATATTTACAAAGAGAATATCCTATATACAGGGTGATGATTTTTGTTGCTATAACATCAAAAAGCCCTGCTACCAGCTATCAATAGCTGGTCCATATTGTGTTGTTACTCAATTTTTCAGGACAAGATGCCACATCGTCCCATCCACTACATGGCAGCACTTAACTCTAGGTGTTGCACTAGTATGTGTAGTAGCTGGTCCTATGCGCATGCCTTGCCAAAGACTTGCTCCATTCGATGTTGTAGTTAGGGGAGTTCTTCCTTGTTGAGGCCCAACAAGAGAGCCTCTATGCTTGCCCCAAGGCTCTATTGAACGACCAAATTAACCTTATGTTGGCCTTGGGCAACTTAAGGGTGCTCGGGTGGTTAGCTTAGGAGCATAACTATAACTTTTTGCATACTTTGATGTTGTAACTCTTTTTTTTTAGGCCCTCATTTTTCATATAAACTTTATAAAATGGTGATGATGTCAATTCTTTTGGAGGGACCTTTATATTGTAATGAACAACTAGCTTATGTGATGTTTTATTTTTGTTCTGTGATGGTTTGTGGTAGGGTGTGCCCGCATTGTGGTTGAAATTGCAAATATTTACATTTTTGGATGTGTTTGGATGTGAAAGCGAGGTGTATCCACTAAGTTATTATTTATATTTGCACAAGTCATTCAAATGAAGGTTTAGGTTTTGGAAAACAATGTGATAAAATTAAGGAAACTTTGTCAGACTTTTGGTAGAATTTAGCCCTTTAATAAAATAAATTTTTTCTCAACCTATCACAACATAAATTAAATGGCGGGTGGCCGTGCCACTGTAGCACTAATCTCGAGGGATCAATGTTACAAGACATGACAAAGGTTCTCCAATCGAACCAAATTAAAAAAAAATCAACAGGTCTACCCCCATGTATAGAGGGAAGGTCCAAACCCAACCCTCCACCTCAATTAGATGAGGCTCTCTGTTCACTTTCCACACATTCTCTTACCTTTTTCTCCACTTCTCTTCACCCCACCCTAATGGGCAGACCATGTACTTTCACCATTCATGCTACTAACTCGTCCCTTCTCACAACTAGAACTCCACTATATCATAGAATGCTAAAGGTTAGCTTCTTCTTGTTTTGAGAGAATCGATCTAATTTTTTGAATAAGAAGAATCTCATGCTTCAATTGGATTCTCTTTATCTCCTAATCGACATTGTTTCGATCAGTGTTGCTTAATAAGATTGATGGCGGGCATCAAACCACCTTGTCATACCAAAGGCAATCTTGCACCAAACAAGAATTTTACCATACTGCATTATGATGCAGGCACTCTCTTTGATTTCTTTTCCTTTTCACCATCATCATTCCACCAATTCACTAAATCTCCTTATGGCATCTGACCCTCTTCGATAACTACCACTCATCTCGTTCCAACGAGAGAAAATCTAAACCTCTAATCTTCTCTCACCTTTATGATCAAATACTCTCCTCCATATTTCCTCTCTCCATTCGTTCAAATTCCATCAGGGGAGTCGATTATTATACTCCATCTCCCTCCCCATCTATCCACCATCAATCTCATCCACCCATATCCTACTACAACACTAAGTCCAACATCTTGCTGCCTCACCCTTATTATTGTAGCGGGAGAAGTAACATCTCCGAAAGCATAATTAATTAATTATTTATTTTTGATGACCTTCACTTGAGTAAATTAAAAAGAAATTGACCTTCATGTGACGTAGAGATAAAAACACGATCAGCCCCCACCGTTGAAACTTACCTGATGGGCATCGTCACAATTTTCCTCTCCAACAACACGCTTCAAATTTGTTAAGAAACCATCGAAAACCACGCAAGATTAGCTTACCTGGCATATGACTCCCTTCCATGCAAAGTCAAAACAACTTCCACAAATCTCCCCAACCAACACCCTTCTTCCCCGCTACCTCCCCGATTGCCCCCAATCCCCTCCCTCCTTGACCCCCTCCATCCACAATGCTCCCTTCTCTCCTCCTCTTCTTCCTCCTCCTCCCTACCCAAACCCTAACCGTAACCCTCCCATCCTCCTCCTCTCCTCCCCAACCCTCCGTCTACGAGATCCTCCCCAAGTACGGCCTCCCCCCGGGGCTCCTCCCGGACACCGTGACCTCCTACACCCTCTCCGCCAACGGCTCCTTCTCCGTGGACCTCGCCGGTTCCTGCTACGTCCAGTTCGACTCCTACCTCGTGTACTACAGCGCCCGCATCACCGGCACCCTCAAGCTCGGCAGCATCAGGGACCTCGACGGCATCGAGGTCCGTAAGCTCTTCGTGTGGCTCGGCGTCGACGAGATCCAGGTCGACCTCCCGCCCTCCGACTACATCTACTTTCACGTCGGTTGGATCACCAAGAAGCTCGACGTCGACGAGTTCAGGACCGTCCACCGCTGCGTCGACCAGGGCCTCCTCCTCGCACACCTCCAGGTATGGAAGAAAGAAAGAAAGAAAGAAACTCTCGATCTTGAGCGGTGGGCATCTCTGTTTTGAGGTCGGGGTTCGAGGAAAGCTGCGATCTTGGAGGGTCATCCGGTGGGGTTGATGGGGATTGTGCACGTAAACTTCTTTTGAAGGAAAAAAAACTTAGGATAAAAACCTCTTGGAAAAGCAGCACAAAATTGAATAGACCTGAGCTCGTCTTGAGATGAGGTAAAACAATAAGCCCCAAAGTTTCTCCCTTGAAGAGATTTGAGGGCATCCCGGTTGTTTTCTAGTGCTCGTCATTTTCATGAGTTTAACATCTGAAAGTGGTCGGTAAATCTGTCGTATGCCTTTACAACAGTGTGGCATGTAATGTTGTTCTTTACTGATTGTTTTAACTTGGTGCCTTCTTCTGCGAGTTCCTAGCTTTTTCGTTTCAGGTATAGGTTCCGAGTACTCTACTGTCCAAGTCTCCCTCCTTGATCATACCATGTAAGTCCACCTAGAAGTGTTTTTCTTTACTTTCTTCCTTCTCTGTGTTGAACACAGGCGCCTCTTTGAAAAAACCGCCTCCACTGGAGATATCATTGGGGCTCTCGCATCTTTGCTCCTTTACCTTTTTAGTAGCCGTCTTGTTCTTTTGGTTGTTTGAGAAACTAGAATATGGTCTCGAGATGTTGATCCTATCACATGGAGCCAAAATATCACATGCCATTCCAAATATCTTTGCTGGTTTAGTTTAAAATCGTGTTACAGAACATTCAGGTGCTTGAGCATTTGAAGAGTTTTCTAGGAAAGACACTCCTCGAGAATGATTAATGGTGTGCTTGCATCTACATTACATTCTTCTTGATCTTGAGAAATCCAGATTCAAGCTCGAAATCTTCACCTGACGTAAGCTCGAATGCAGAATATTGTTTCCACATGGAAGTTCATTTGGACTTAGGGTGGTTCACATATATTGTTTATCTCTTATGCGTCCGAAAGAATTTCTAATTGGTGTGCATATATGCATATATGTATACGTATGTAGTGCATCCATCATGTTATATCCGTGATTAAGACTTAAAAAGAGTTTCTCCAATGTAAGGAAGTTCTTTTTGTTGCATGATCCTTGGTCTATATGGTAAAAGTTTCCTTCGATTCATAAACAGGAACGGCCTCTAGGCATGTATTGGAAGTGTATTGTAATAATTTGGCACGGTGGATAAAGAAATGATCAATACAGAAGGCAAATCCCCTTACTGGCTGACCATTATTTTCTTGAGAATACATGAAGTGCGAACGAAGGAACTCCTCGCCTTTAGGGGCGAAAAAGGACCACTAAGGAAATCTTAACTCAAGCCTCATTGGAGGCTAAGATGCCCCTTTCCAGTTTACTCCTCGAACGGAATAGCAATGGTGTATCTGCATTTTACTCGGGTCACCTTTACATTCTTTCCAAACTTTCATGCAAAAATGCCAATTTTCGTACTTTGTTCTCTTATTTGCTGCCCATGTACGTTGTCGAATTAAGTGCATCTGGTGGTAGAGGCATGGCTTAAGCCAGCTCCCAAGCTGGGTTTCACTCATTCCTCTTGTCTGTTAAACTAGTTTACATCAGATTGTTGAAAGGCTTTGCTGGTGGATCTGTCTCACTTTTTTTATCCTTTTTGATCTATGGTTAGCAAAATTCATGTGAATAATCTTTTCAATCTTCTACGTTTTTCATGTCTTTCTCAATGGCTTATGCCCTTTTTTGGATGGGTCCTTCTTCTATCTATTGATCAGTAGTTAGCCCCATGTATTTTATTTTCTCTAGGTGAACTTCTGACCTGGAAACTTCATGTCATACACACTTACAAACGAAATTTGCAGGCTCTACAAGACGAGCTGGAGAAAACAGTGCTGCTGGCAGAATGATACCACCGCTGCCTCGGCTGCATCTACTGCCTTCTTGAGAATGTATGCTATACGTGGTAAGTGCTTGCATAAGAGTGAAGACGACCAGAACGTATATGATACCAAAGAAGGGAACATGTAAATGATAGCAGTTCAGTCCCCATGAATAATTTCAAATCTATTATTTTGTATTATATTAATTATCAATTATATTACCTCATGTTTCCCCTCAAGTGAATATGCTTATCCTAAAGGTCCTTAATTCATGTTCATCAATTGTGCTTTCCACCAGAATTTCCCAATATCTTCCCTTGTAAATTTTCACAATTTAATGGGTATTTTAGGAAAGGGTGTTTAGAAGGAGTTGACAACTAGGTTCATGACAAGTCCCCAAGTCAGTTGTACGGTTTTCTCCCCTATATTAGAATTTTCCTTGAAGAATCTCAGTGCTTACCGAAGGAGCTAGATTAGGTTCGATGTAAGATAACATTTGAAGAAGCTTGGTTAGAAAACTTGGTCCAAGTCAAGATATTTTTTGGTTGGGGTGGTTTATATTTCATGATTTGATAGTTTAATGAACACCGGAGCGTATCTGTTGCTGAGGTGAGCATTGTGTATTGTATTGTATTATTTTGTTTTTTTGAAAACTGATGAACATTGGGTATTGTTGAGTCTGTAAAGTTGGTGATCATTAAAGTCTGCTGAGGTTCATTGTGCATAGCTGTGCTGGTGGTACCAAACCGTCCGATGAATTTTTTAGCTGGGGACGTCTTTTCCTGCATCTCCCATCCAACGTTACGATACACCATCCAATCCTCAATGTGTCCAACGATTCTTCGATCACATATGCACTATGCCCATGATACCCAACATCAGTCATTGCCTTCCATTTTCTTCTGCCCCCACTGTTGAAACTCTAGAAATTCATTGTAAAAAGGATAATATTAGGAACTACTTGGACTAAAAATAATGCCATCATAGAACAGTCAAATGCCCAAATAAATAGAACAGTGAAATGTCCATTGTCCGTATCACGACACGGACGACGATGGATGGGGCTGATGGGCTATGCAAGAATATAAAAAGATACCCCATTAATATGGTTTGACCCCTTTGCGGAAACCTTCAAAGCCATGACGATATGTTGAAACGACATGATACTAGATTGAAAGATAGCGGGTTTTTTTTTTTTTTAAGGAAAATGTATTTCATTAAAATAAGGAAAGTATCCGATAAAAAGTATGCATCCGAAGGGAAAGGAAGGGAGAGAAAAAATTAAAACTCCCTTAAAAGGTGGAGGTTGCATCTTTCAGGAACGGGGGAAAGTTAAAATTCAAAGAGATAAGAAAAAAAAGATGAAAGAAAACGAAGCATCCTAGATTGAGTTCGAAAAGAGAGTAACTTCGTGCTCGTACATATAGTAAAGCATCAACGAGAATAATCTTGAAGATCGTGTCAACGAGATAATCAAAATAATCAACCTGAAGGTCGAAATCGACCATTGTTAAAATGTTAGAAACTCGACACAAAGAACAACTACATCAATAGAGCAACACTGACTCCTGCAACCTTGCAAGCTCCCGTAGCAGTAGTCGATCAAGGGCACTGGCATGGAGATCCTATGTAGTCGCACATCCAGCAGCGAAGAGGTAATGCTTGTCGAACGACGAGCCAAAGCTGTGCAGTTGGTTTGACAAGCCAGCCATTCGACGACGGCGATCAATGAAACCTATAGCAGCGCCACCAACGACAAGCCAAAGCTGTGCAGTTGGTTCGACAAGCCAGCCATTCAACGACGGCGATCAATGAAACCTGTAGCAGCGCCACCAACGACGAGGGCGAACGGTGGCCACACACCCCGCACACGTGCACCTACGGACTGCTCGCATCGCAAGCGCTACAGCCATCGCTCCCAAGACAACGATTGCCGACGAAGAGGAAGAACGGCCGTTGCCGACATGATGAGGAAACAAGCACAATGGGCTCTGCATATCGAGATGTAGCTTCGCATAGGGTAGAGGAAGGTCAGGGGGAAGAAGGGGGGAGGTCCAATGAAGGTGGGGGGACTTCGATCAGCCTATTCTGACTGATCGGAGTCCCAAGGCATTTGGGTCTTCTTTTTTTGCAAGAAAAGGGGGGAAGAGGTTTCGCAGGAAAATCTGATTTCTCGATTGAAAGATACCATTTATAGGCCCGTCTTCATGTTTTCTATAACATAAACTGAAAATAAAATCAGAATAAAACATGGTCATGTTGAAAGTGCAAACTGGAAGCCTCATTTTAGAACTAATACTGATTCCCCTAACTGAAATCTCAAGCCCAAGGGAAAAAACCAAATGAAAAATTAATTCAAATATTATCCGCATGATATATGGAGCACCACCTTGCACAGAAGGTACTTTTCTATCCAACAAAGTTTCTCAAGAGAATACATCTATGACTGTCAACTTAAGGAAATGTGCTCCATTTTAACTACCTAATATGAATGATTTACACAGAAAACCTACTTCCAGGACAAGATAAATTAAACATGGAACTTTATTTGTCACGTTCTGGTACACATCTGATATATTCTTTATCGGTATCAAATCCTAACAGACATATAATATCCATATTAGGCATATTTGTCTCTCCCAACCCGTTCAATGAAACAAAGAGAATCAATAAATGACACATTCTTGATGTTAAGATGCAGAAAATAATTTCCTTTCTCAAATGCACATACAAAGTAAAAAATAATCAATTGCATAAGAAAATGACACCTCATGGATCCATCTTGGTCTCTTCTAGTTTAGGAAATTCCAGCATGGATGATGCCACAAGAGGTCAACCTTTGCTTGAGAGCATAAAATCTGTCTACAGCCTGGACCGACAAAAAGTTGTGCATGCGATTGCAGGAATTGAGGGAACGTACCTGAGAAGGAGAGAGAGGGGGGATGTGTGGCAGAGGAGATAAATACAATGGATGGAAGCTTGACATAGCATGGTACAAACATCATTGAGAGAAGTCTTCGACACTGAGACACGAGGATGATGATGGGGAGTGACACTGTAAAGAAGCATTTGACACCAATTTTCTTCCCTTTTTCCATTATTTCCAATATCCTTTCAATTTCAATGTCTGTTGCCAATAACCATCGAGATAGTGGCAGTTGGGCTCCAGATTCCCTGATACCACTGTATCTAGGTCTGATCCTCTTTTTTAAGCTAAAGCCAAAAAAATTGGGAACCTTGACAAGTTCTGATTTTGGATAACCCATTGTCACGAAGAACTTCCACTTTGACAGCAAATTTTTTGCTAAGCTTAAAGTATACAAACTCCCAAGCCTTGACCATGCATCGGAACTCCTCAATGGTGAATCCCTTGTCCAAGAAGAACCGGGTATTGGGCTTAATATTTGCCTGCCAGACTTGATCCAAACATTGTGGGATAACAACATATAAGAGTAGCAGCATCTGCCCACTAGGATATGGTCGAATAGTTGGAACTCCTAACTTTGGCTACTTTACCTGAAGGATTGGTGTGTGAAGGATGGCCAAATCCACCCAGTTTGCTCGATTGGGATTCTGGGTCAACGAATGGAGATACCCTCTATAGGCTTGAGTTTACTTATCATGCTTAAAATTACGACATGTGGATATCAATCGAATATCTTTCAAATGTTTTTAGCTGATATACCCAATTCTGATAAGTAGTCAATAGCTGCCTTAATCTTCTACTTGCTAAAGGTAAGCAGTCTGGGGCAACGATATATCATCTTTGCCCATTGTGCGTTGTCCCCACTCAAACCTTCTAAAAATGCCAAATTTCCATACGAAGTTCTAGCCGATGCTATAGCCACACAATGACGGATGTCCATAGAGGATGATAGGTATGTCCCTACGGCCACACCAAGGTCAAGAAGGAACTCAGCTGTAGGCTTAATCTTCTGTTCCAAACTATAGTGGGCAAGAGGAGGATGCTTTCGAGCCATTTCCTAATTTTGGTTGAGATCCAAACCAATGTCTGTTAAGTAGCAGAAGATTTTCCAGTCCGTGTCCACTTGTGCTTGTGATGGTCTTTTCTCCAACAGGCGGTGTTGCAGCTTCTCCAACTACACTTTCCTTACTTGGAAGGTTGGGGAACTTCTCAAGAGACTCAACTACATCGATTAGAGCGCCGCCCTACTCTTTGAGGAGAGAGTCCATGTTCGGAACAAGCGCGTCTGTCATCCCTTATCTTGAGAGTTGTAATCTGTCTTCCTAGAAGGGTCGAAACAATAATGTCAGACAGAATGCTAGTAGTACTTGACAGGCAGATAATGACAGAGCAATGATTTTCTCAAGCAAAATCCCAAGTCATATTCCAAGTAGGAAAAGTGGAAATGCAATCGTTGCACACGCACTTGTGCGTAGGTGTTTTACGAGGAATGCCTACATGTTCGAGATATCTCATTCGAATCTATTCAAAATGTTTCAAAAAAATATTGGAGTAAAAAGTCATAAGTGGGGCAAATTTTGTTTGTAGGTACTAGGTTCTTGTGTAAAAGTTATGTCCCATTCCTTCTACTATCGCCTGCTAACATTTTTGGAAGTAAGCCTCTATTATTTTTCTCCTTTTTTTTGAACATCTTTATTGAAATAGCTGTTCACGCTATTGTTTAATTGTAAATATTTAAGAACTATTGTTATCATTCTAGTAGCACTATTCTCACAACAAAGATCCTAAACATATCTTCTTCGTAGTACTCTTCCCCCATCTGTCTTATCAATTATGTGAAATTCTCATCATAACGCTACATGTCCTCCCTCCACTAGTCCATCACATTTACCAATCGCAAAGCAAATCCGATCCATATTGGGATCGTACCACTCCAACTTGAATCATCATCTTAGCAATGTGAAACGTGCCTCACTGTCATGCACGTTCTCCAATTGCACATTTTATTTCTCTACCCACATAATCTTTATAACATGCATTTTCCCACGAAAGATACACATGACGTTCGACGACGGAAAGTAACACATTATACAATCACTCTGCCAACAAAGTAAGAGAGGTTCCTATTAATACAACGGATGTTTATTTTTTCAAATTTCCATCACATTTCAATTTCCTCTCGTCATCAAATATAACATCATAACATTTTTTGAGCAAATCCCAAACCCCAATCAAATTAAATGTGATTAACTAAAACTCTCAAAATTTACAACCACCAAAACCAAACGACATGGACACCCTTAAATTACAAAGCACTTCCATAAAAATCTCTTCTATAACGTAGTGAAGTACTTCCTACTTGTTAAACATATTCTTAAATGTTCAACCGCAAATAACTTTATTATTAAACATTTTCACGTTTACTTTTTCAAAATTGATGAACATTTACTTCCACCAACCTCTTTGGTCGACCACAGCTCCTCGTAAATTGATCCTTCTGAAAATGCAAACATGATTTCTGTTGTGAATATATGTATTCAGTCTTTCCAAATAATAGGAGATGAACACAATCCTATACCTGGTAACTTTTCAAACGTGATTCTACGAATGTCGAAATGGTTCTTTCACCTCTAACTGAAGTTGATAACTTCTCTGCAGAAAATAATATAAACGCTCCCATCAGTACATGTGCGTAAATGTAACTCTACGTACACAAACCCTCACATACTTTACCTTTCCTACAAGACAACATTGTAGGATAGTGTTCCTCACCTTTCCATCCTCTCTTTATCTTCGACAACGCAATGGTGAAAGCATGTGTAAACCTAAAGTGCCTTTTCATCGAGAAGGTGTGGAGAAAAAAACACCAAAACCAATCACGTGCCTTTTTTCTTGTGGGAGGGGGAAGGGGTAAAGGGTCGAGGGTGGGGGAAGAGGAGGGAAACGTCAGTTAGTTGTCCAACAACATACTTTTATAATATCTTTTCACGTATGTTCTCATGTACAGAAACGCTTTCAATTATCCGGACCCTTCCAAGTAACTCATTACAACCATCATCTTGCGTGAAAGTTTGCATGGCAAACCATTTCTCATAATGATTCAATGAAAGAGCTGCTTGCATTCAAAACTTTGAAGCTAGTATTAGCTAACAAGATTTGGGCAAACTTTAAAGCTCTGACACAAGACGATTATGTTACGATTGCATTACTCTTGCTTAGCTTTGCTAAAAATAAGGACAAAATGACTATGATGTCCAGAAGAATCAACTATACTACAAATTTCGCAAAGAAATAATTTCATGCATCAAATCCATCCTAGGAATTTCTGTAGGGAAGGAGACAAAGTACCGTGGAAAAATTAGATGTCATTATGATCAGAACCATGATGATGGAGCTGTAGATATATTAATGGGCGTGTAATTCTCCTGTATTAAGTTATGTGCAGTTCAATCCCTATCGTTAACACATGATTCATGTTTCATGATGAAAATTTAGACATTAAAATTATTTAATAAAAATATGAAGCCTACAAAATCTCATCAAAATCAGATTACACGGGTCCTGAAGAAGAATAAATAAATATCCCTAATTAGGTTGAGTGATGTCTTCTTCGGAATATAAATCCAATCAAATCCCCAAGGGGATACTACACACACACACACACGGGGCGTATCCTATGCCCAAAGTGCTCGCAAACGATAAGAGAAAAAGCATGCAAAGAGAAACACAGGACATAGATCGTAGAGATCAAACAAAAATCACTCATTTAGCGCAAAGTGGTTTTGGCATTAAATAAGCAGATATTCCATATATTGTATGCACGAGTGAGCTAAATCATGTAAACATTCTGCATATATATTCTAACAAGAAAACACAGTGGGCTTATGACGTAGAAATGAACAGTACAAGTACGTTCCGATTCAAACTTTTGTAATTGAAATGGACATGTTTGTAATAAAATAATTGTACATTTGCAATGAATAAACATATATTTTATAATGAATGCATATGTATAATGTAACGATGGAAAGTTAACAATAATATATTACAACTGCTCATGCAAAAAAATAAAAACAACAAATACTATCCAACGATTCAAAAGGAATGCATCACCTAAAGCACAGAAAATACTTTTACCTGAATATGAGTACGATTTGATTTCTGTTTTTAATAAAATAATATTGCAGTTGTAATGAACAAATATATATTTTGTAATGGATGCATATATGTGTTGTAACAATAAAAGGTTAACAATAATCTATTACAACTGCTGGTATAAAAAAAATAGAAAACAACAAATATTATTGCATTTATAGAAACTGGAATGTACAAACAAACAAAATTTTGTTGTTAAATGTATACGGGAAGCATAATTTAGCACTACAGATATAGCTTTTTTGAAAGGATTACAGATATAGCTTTGCATGCAATAAAATTTGTATTCCAGATATGACAATAGAATAATACATCCTATGTTACATGACAATTGCACAAGGTACAAAAATTTTGTATTATAATATTTTCATGGTCAATGGTGTTTACATTCAAAACTTGTAATTAACTGAATCCATTCGGCGTTAATTATATTTCAAAAATTACATAGTGCAAGTCTAAGATGTGTTTGTAACTACAAACGTGTGAAACTAAACATGAATATTTGCATTATAAATTGTTCAAAGATGAAAACTACATCATATTTTTGCAATACAAATTCTGCATTCAAGGAATAAAATCTGTATTATAATATTTATCAATGGGACGAATCATGCAATACAAAATCTGGTAACATATTATATATTTGATGCATAATATTGAAATGATGTAATACAAAATTAAATCAGCTTTGGAACTATAAGTGTCGAAAAGACGCGGTAACAGATAAACGTTAAGAGAAAATATAAATCTAAATTTAAAAAATAGTCACGTCGAAATGAGAAAAGATGCCTTGGAGCAATATGGAAAGATGTATACGATATTGCGAATAGACCTAACATCTTCAGTGAGTTTTCAAAAGAAAAACACACCTAATAGCGAGAGCAAAGCGACCACAGAGAAGAAAGGTGTGCTGAATAACAAGAGACATTGCAACCATCGCGATTCGAGTAAAATATACATCCGATTCTAAAAAGAATATGTATGAAAAATATGTAATATATTGTAAGTTATATTATAAGATTGGTATAAAGTCTAGGATTTCAAAGAAAATGAATTACGCATGTTTTAATATAGATGATAAATTGAAGTTTTGGAAATATAGAAAGAATCTCTACATTGTAATTTGAGAAATAAATGCTTGTATTGTAGAACAAAATATATGTTTGTAATACAAAGAAAGCAATGCTATTACTATGAAGAAATCATGTTTAATATGCAAATGAATGATTTTATTTTAAAAAAATTGTAAGCTGTCTTTTGGTACTACTTTGATATTGCCGTACTATAGATTATTTTAATACAAAAAGAGCTATTCCAAGACATGTAATATAACGAAAGTTTAGAGTTTTGTAATACAAAAGGGAATGTTTGAATGTGAAAAATGTAAATTATCCTGTCCCAAAATTCAAGCCCTTAAATGAGAGTTGAAGTTTCAAGTAATGGTGGCAGAAGATGCGTTGATTTATTTAATTCAAGTTGTATTTACCTAAGTTGAGTTATAAAAGAGTTTCATTTAATACATAAATGAAAACAAGTACGGAAGGATGGTGCATACTAGATAAAGAAAAACACAAATTAAACATGTGTTAAACAGGAAGTTGCAATGGAACCAAAGCATGAAAGATTACCTGCCAAAAATCTCAGCCAAAACCCACGCAGCGACAAATCTTGAGTATCAACGACACACGACCACAAACACCTAAAATTAGATCACAAAGTAGGGATGAGTTAATCGACACAATAGGGAACAAACAACTATTGTATCTCAACCAAACATGATAGTATACAGTTTCATTTACCGGCTAGTCTCTAACCCAACACAACAACCCATGTTTCAACTTCCAAACCCAGTTTAACCTGACCAACCACCACGGTCCAAACCCACTAACCATCTTCCCCTAATACGTGATGATTTGATTATTATTAATATTTATTCTCTCACTTGCCTCACTTGCCTCAGTGTCAAATTCTAGGAATCATCCCTCTCTACTAGAGGAGATTAGATGTATCATTTTCTTTGGATTCCAGCTTGATAGTCTCGCCCTGGCAAAGGAAGAGGCTAGCAAGTCTGTTGATCCTCGAGAAAGGTGTCCTCGTTCTCGATGTATCGAATACGTTGCTGACTTCAGTCAGAAGAGTCGGAGCTCTTAGGAGCTACCTAGACCTATGGCTTGCGATCACAAAGCACAAGCTTAATTTGTATCCAACAAGAACGAGTCATAGATAAAACCAGATTATTATCGTAGGATTAACCAGAATTGTCGAGCCACACTAATACTCCTACTAGGAGTGACTCCCTGTTACGACTCGGTTCCTAAATCCCTACAGGACCTGAGACCGGTTCGACTCGACTAATCACAAGACCCAGTCGTCCAAGAAGAAATAACAAAAAAGTTGGAAAGTAAACCACATTCACTATACTAAGTAACTAACAGTAAAAAAAAATACAGCAGTAAAGGAAGTAAAAGCTGCTAACAGTACATATCACCACCACAACAGTAAAGCGAAAAAAAAGTATAAAAACATAATGGTAACAAGAGTCTGAACTCACTAACAAAAAGAAAGTATAACAACAGGAAAACATATGCTGGGCTTGACTGGGCCCAGCACCCTCTGCAGCCGGTGACTCAGGCTGCTCAACACTTAGACCTGAAAAGGGTTATGAGTAAACGAAGTCAGTGAACACTGAGTAGAGTGATAACCAACTAACTAAAGTAGTAAAAGCTAAGTAATTTATCTTTCCAATTATTTTATTTGACAAGTTATTCATTTTCACCCATTGGTTTACTTTTCAGATCTCTTTCTTGATCTCCAATGTTCCTCGTGGAAACGATCTTGATTGTAGTTTTTCCAAGAGTAGAAGGCACACGGGTGCTTTCCTGACCGGGAGAGTCCCCCTGTGGTGATTCTACACCCAGTCAACCACCCCGAGGTCACTAACAGACGTACCGGTGACTACGGCACGCGCGATAAGCGCACTGGTAACTACCTCGCATTGGCACGTGATCAGTTATTTTCGCTAGCGAGTATTCCAAAAGTATAGTACGGAACAATATAAGGCTAGCCCTCTCAGTAACAGGGGTCTAGCCCCTCAGAACCAAATAGGGGTCTCGCTCTTCCACAATTCACACACCCTCGTCTGACTACCCTGGTTTGCCTAGTGGGCCTAACAAGTCGGTGTAAGGTAGCTAGCTGAACCCCAAGTCCTGTGGGGTGACTAACTCTCTCCTTACACTATTAGCTCTCCCCGGTACAGTATATGCGAGAGCCAAGAAAGTTGGTGTAGAGTGACCAATCCTAATCCCGGGTCCCAACCCAAGAGCGACTAGCTCCGCTCTACACTAAACAGGGGACAGTCGCTATCCTTTGTACCTCGTACTCAACGGTCAGCACACTTCCTACTTACATTTCCAGGTCCATTCCATTTATCCACATGAGCTCTACTCCTAATTCCCCGTAGGGTTCATGCTCGTATTCCCCATGTTATTCCATATCAGGTTTCATCATTCACATATCCATTCTCAGATTGTACACATGTAGCTCGTATTTCCACAGTTTGCACAACAAGAAATGTCACAGGTATCTGTCTAACTAGCACGGGCATTTCATATTTCACAGGTAGTTCTTGTTTAGTAACAGGCAGTTGTTCACATTTCTATATATTCATTTAAAATTGCAATCTCAAACACGCATACAAACAGTGTAAGTACTTCTCGTCCTAGGATTCATGCCACATCCTAGGTTTCTAGTTATCCAATTTCACATAAACATTCATGTCTTATAATTAAATCAGGGGAAAACCACTCTACCAGACAATCCGGGAGTACTGGGGGCTCGAACGACAGGCTCACGTGCCTCTGCAGGCCCCGAACACGCAATAGAACAAAGTCTTATACCAAAGAACATAACACAATGGAATGCTCAAAACAATATATAATGATTTCTAACATGTAGAGGGACTCACAAGGAAAACACTGATATCTTGTGTGCGTAAAACATACCTCAAACAGACCCTAAACGGGTCAAAAATAGGGCTATAAACCTAAATCAGACATCTGGCACAAATTCCAGACGTCTTAAAAATAACCAGAGTCTCACATCGAGTTCCTACGTCGACTTCAGACGTCTAAACCCCTACTTGACCATCTGGATCCAACTCCAGACGTCCGACCTATCCTCCAGTCGTCTGGGGGTGCTTCCGGTCGTCTAGTAAGTTGTCCAGACGTCCGAAACGCGTGGAAGGGCGTGCCCCGTGCCTTCCCAAAGCTGCTCCTGCAAACAACAATGCAGCACGTCCTATTTTAGCCAAGCAAAACCTACGGCGGTTCGGCCTGTATGGCCGCAGCCACGGAAATGACGTACCTTCGTGAATACATTGCTTTCAGACGTCTAATGTCGTTACCAGACGTCTGGCACGTCGTCTGGATGACTCGCCAAACGTATGATTATGGGAAAATCCCAGAACCAGAACGACCTCCTACTCCTCCTCGCTGCGCGCAGCCGCGGCCTCTCCTCTTCGCCTGCAGCTCCGGCTGAGCAAGTATTGGGGACGTCTCCCCCGACGCGCTCCTCCTACCGCACGCGTCGCTCCGGCCGTGCACCCTCCGGCGAGCTCCCACGAGCTGGCGAGCTCAAGCTCTTCCTTTTCTCTTCACCCTGCCTCTCCTCCTCGTCGTTCGCTCTCGCGCTCTCTCACGCCCGCCCCTCTCACTGCACTGGAGAAGAAGGAAGGAAGGTGGCTGTGGTGGAGTGAGGAAGAGAGGAAGGGGGGAGATAGTCTTATATAACGGTGCGCTAGGGTTCTGCGGGGAAGAAGAAGAAGAGAGAGAAGAGGGAAAAAGGTAGTCTACGCGCAGACGCGAAGTACGTACAAATTTTTCAATTTCCAGATGTTTGGGAATGTGTCCAGATGTCTGACCGACTGTCCAGACATCTTAAATGACTCAGAACAGAACAAATCTTTACACTCCCCGTAGGAGCTAGTTTGCGTGTGTGCCCTCTCAATCCGTCGTCGGATGAGCTCTCAACCAACCATCCTAGTACCCTGGTACTTCCGTACTTATAGGTGCCCAATGAGCCTCTAGTAATGACTACCACGTACCCTGGCATACCCTGCTCCGCATGCGGGTGCCGACAGAGCCTAAAGCCACGAGTACCTTCGCATTAAGTCGGATTTGGGTACATTCAAGTACCAAACACCGATGACAGCCCAAGGCCTGTCACCAAACCCAGGAACTCTCCAAGTTCCGAGGTAGATTCCTTGATAGCCTCCAGCTACTGCAACAGCTCGGGTTCTCTACCCGAACAGTGAACTCATGGTTCACCAAGTCAAGGGGTGTAGCCCTATAAGATCACTTAATCGACCTACGGTCGTTTAATTTCATTGGGTTCCGTGTCTGGAACTAGCCCTAGGGACCTAGTGGATCACTTGGGGTTTTACTCAAAACCTTTTCATTTATTAAACTCTGACAAAGTCAATTCAGGTTCAACATTTTAAATTCAATCCTTTACTTAGCCAAATTTCATCAACTTTTAATCTTCTTTTTAAAATTTAAGCAAGGTGGAACAAATTAGGGGTCGAGATCCCGTCAATTGGGTACATCATAGGACAATCGATTTTTAATTAAATTATAGGGTCGAGACCTACCAAAAATCCAATAGAGTTTCCTCTGTTTGTCAGATATTTTCCTAAAATCGATACCTACAACCTGCACTTGTGCATGCATATCACAATTTATATAGGTGGATACTCCCCATCATCACGCCACAACGGCAGAAAATAATGATAAACATAAGCGGGTACACCCTATGTCCAAAAGCGGTAAAAGCATGGGAAATCAGTGAGAAACAATGCCATATTACTGTTAACACAATACCATGAGCATCCTCAATTAACTACAAGACTCGTATAGTCATGTGCAGTAATGCCATCTGTTGCCATGCAAGATAATTTATACGTCAAAATAGATGGAGAGTACTTACCCTTGTTGTAAACTCTAACCTCTAATAAAGAAATTTGGGTGTAAACTTTGTAGTACTGCTCAAATAATAAGGAAAAATAAGATAAAGCACAAAACAAAATACATGGCATAACACCTCCATAGTTTTGGGCTCATATAGACCCACATTTAGACCACTCATGGGCTCATCTAGGCTAAACAGGGCTCTTAAGCCCACACCATATGCTCATAATATGTCGGGTTTACTAATGCTTATATGTGCACGCCCAGCACTGACAACCACTACTTTATATGCTACTTCAACAGTTAATTTAGTTGTTCCTATATGTTCCACATGAAAGTCCATACTTACTATATAGTTAAAGTTTGAAGAGCTTTCCCCAAATTTTTGATATATTTCTTTAGAGGGCACAATAATGGATTGATGGTACAATCTAATGTTGTATCTACTAAGAGAAAAGAATAGGTAAATTAATGCACAGGAACAAGCCAATGATGGCCCGATGGGCGAAAGATCTAAAACATGCATGTATTGTCTCCCTTTTTGCTACTTTAAGAACCTTCTCAACTGTCTTGGCAGTTCCTGTCCCAGTCAGTTGTCAAGACTACAAATTTTTATTGTGAGATTATGAGCAACATTAAGAATATGAAGTAACTTCCTCTTAGCTACCTTTATGCTGCAGGAAAGTATAAGCACAAGATAATTAATGTTTAATAAAAGAAGAATAAAAATTCTGCACTTCAGTAAAGAAATTTTTAACTATGTCAACTACTTTAGCACAATCTTTTGTTAGATTGTCCAAATGGACTCTACTACAATCAATGATAAAAGTAACAAAATGGTGGAGGTCTTGATAAACTACCTGACAAGGCAAAGACTCTAATGCCCAATAAACAAGTTGAAAGAAGGGCCGACTCCTCCAGACAAGCGGGGAAAGATATTGCTAATGCCTTCATAACTAACAAGCTTCACACTCGAACATTTTCAGCAGAGGGTGGTCAGGAAACATCCACTGGAACATCAATGCAGAAGATATAGATTGGTTGAAATGGAAGATGCATCAGCAAAAAAAACCATGGTCACACCCAGATTGTAAAGCCCACCTTATAGTAGCCACCAAACATCTACTTCATTTGAATGCTTTCAGAGATAATGTAATGCTCAAAAAAAGTCACTTGTTACTTAAGATCCTTTCAGGTTCACCATCACAAATTTAAATTATAGGAAAATTAAGAGCTTAAAAGGGGTGGAAAATTGTATAGATCCAAATCAGGTAATTTTAATGAGGTGAATGGATGAAATGGCTAAACAGCATCGAGTGTTGGATAAAGAACCATCTTTTTACGAATTAGGTGGTTAGAAACTCTTGTATCCACAAACCAATTAGGTGATGTGGATGCTTGCGGTATAAATTTTCTTGTGGGCTATTCAACTAAAAGGACACAGAGAGATTGTAAGGAGTAAGAAACGGAGAAAATACCGAGAGGGCAGATCCCTATCTACAGAGAGGAGCTTCCTCCTCTTCTACACACGACAGCAGCAGCAGCAACAGCAGCAGCAACTTCACCAACGCAGCAGCAGGTCCTCTTCGTCCCCTTCTTCTCGCAGTGGCCTCAACAACAGCAGCAGCGACCGCAATGGCAGCAGCAGCCGCAGCAAGCAGCAGAAGTCGCAGCCGCAACCGCAGCAAGCAGCAGCAGCGATAGCTGCAGCCGCTTGCAGCGGCAGCAACAACAGTGTTATGCCTCTCATGCGAACGTGTGAGGGGCATGGGTCTCTTCTCCGGCCATTCTCCGGCGGCCTGCCCACGCTCCCTCCTCGAGATCTCCTCCTCACCAACATCTATTTAAGGAGCAGCAGGGGCCGCTGGTTGCTTCAAGCTCGTTTTGGCCAGAGAACTCTCCCAAATTCGTCCACTCCTCACTCCAACCAACAACCCGACGCTTCCGGCAACTCTTCCTCCCTCCTCTCGTTGCTCTGCCACCATACCAGTGGCAAAGCCAGCTCCGGCATTCTCCTCCCCGCCAGGCCGCACCAGCTAGCACTTTCCGACCCCTTCTCTTCGTCGCCGCCCCCTCCTCTGGCACTTTCATCTCCGGCGATGGCAAAGACGCGTCGATCGCCATCTCCTCCCTTTCGTCCGCTTAGCTAGGTAAAAACTCTTCCCTTACTCTCTCCTTTATTTTCCCCCTGTTAATTTGTTGTTTCTACCCTTCGACCGCCACTGTCCATCGCCACCTTCTCCACCTCCGGCCAGACCTCCGGCGAGGTGCTTCTGTCATTCCACTCACCCATCCACCTCGCCAAACACTTCAGAAGCTTCACCACTTCCCACTGACCACCTCTCGCCCTTCTGCCGACCACGCCACCCACTGAAACTACCCCCCGAATAAACCCATCCTCTCGGCCACAGAGCGACCTAGGCACGCACGCCTAGGCCGCCCTGCGGCCAGCCAACATCCGCTTCACCTTCGTCGTGATACGGCAAAGGTTTTCCTCTGATCTGATAGGGCCGCAAGGCCGTGTTTCCGCATTTTAGGTCTTGACCCTCTTCCGCCATTGACACAAGCACGAAGAAGCTTGCTTGCGAGCTCCAGGCCGTGCGCTCCAGGCGTCAGAGTCTCAGGACGTGCGGATTGGTGTCGCGAATCCACATAGCCAAGCAATTGGCTCAGCAGGCGACCGAGGTTGTGGCAATTGGAAGGAAGGTCTCCTGCGAGCGTGCGAGCAACAGCGGGCGAGACATTAGTCCCACCTCATAAACGGCTGGGAGCAGAGCGTCATATAAATCGAAAAAGTGTATTAAGCTTATTGCCTTCGATACAAAGGGGTCAGGTCCCTCGCCTACGCACGCAGCACGCCACGCGTACGCACCCGCCCTGGCCTGCGCTCACGCCCCGCGGGTCTGGGTCCGAACCCGATTACCCTACCGTGCACTCCTCGCCCACCACCGCACGCCGGTGGGCCTAGTCCCGTGCGTGATACTCGACCCGTATACCCGCGAATGCTCTGGGAGCAAACCTTTGAGAGAGAAACACAGAGAGAGACGTGGGGTGGGTAGGGGTTAGGTTTTGCCTAACTGTGTAACGCGTAGGGAAGCAGGAGAAGAAGAAAGGAGGAGGAGCAGAGCAGAAGAGAAGAAGAAGAGCCGCAGCAGCTGAAGAGAAGAAGGAAGAAGCTGCAGAAGAAAGAAGAAGAAAGAACTTAAGGTAGAGGAGAGGCTGAGAACACTTAGCCGCACAGAGCAGCTGAAGAAAAAAGGAAGAAGACAGGAAGGAAGAAGCTGCAAAAGGGAGAAGAAGCAGCTGAAGAAGAAGAGCCTGCAAGGCACTATAGCAAGGGGCAGATAAGGCATTTGATTGAAAGAATCAGACATCCGAGAAAGGAAAGGCAGAGAAAGAAGAGAAGGAAGAGAGAAGAAGAAAGAAAGAAAGAAAAGAAAAGAAAAAAAAGAAAAAAAAGAGAAAAGGATCTTTGTTCACTCACTCTCTCTCTCTTTAAGTTTTGTAAAAGTAGTATATTGAATTGTGAATCTGTATACTTCTAAAATCAAAGTGTGCTCCCTGAGTTTGACCTTGGGATACTCTAAATTTCGAATTATAAATTTTTATTTATTTTCGCGGTGAGTTCATCTATATTAAATGAGATATCTGTTAAAACACGATCTAATCTCTGCACGAAAACAATGGGATAGTGGAGCCCAGGTTGAAGAGTGGAAAAGGATAGTAGAGTATACAAAGGAAGAAAATTAAAGGTATAAAAAAGAACTTGAATTAGCACAATGCAAGGTATGTGGGGAAGAACAAGAAATAAAGAAGGTAGAAGAAAAATTGAAACAAAAAAGATCGTGACATCGAAGAAGCCAACCAATTGATTAAAAAAAAGAATGAGTAGTTGGTTGAACTAAAAAGGATATTGAATGAAAGGAATCAAGAGTTAATACTTGCAATGGAGGGGGTGAGAATGTTGGAAATGAATGAAAGGACAACTAATAAAGGTAATGGAAAGGGAAGACGTGAAGTAAAGAATGTGGGGGAAGGGCTACAAGAAGATATGAATAATGAGTATAAGTGAAATGATAATGCTTGGGAAAAAGGTGGGAACATAAAGAGTAGGGGTGTTGGAAATGAGAATATTGAAAATGTAGAAAGGAATTATGAGATTCCAAGCTTTGAATTAGGTGTGGATGAAGAGGAACGAAATACACCAAAAGATGAACCATACCCCCAAACAAAGGAAACAAAGCTAAGAAAACAACACCAAGCTCGTTAGTGTTGAGAATAAAGGGTAGGGCTCATGAAAAAAGGAAGCGCTATGCTAATGGTGATGAAGGTTCAATAGAGAAGGGAAGTGATGAGGAAAAAAGATAATCTAATGGAGGAAAAAGGGAAGAGAAAGTCATGAAAAGGGGAAGAAAAAGGAAAGAGCCAACTATAGTTAATTTGCAAGAAGTTCTTGATGACGAAACAATGGTTGGTGAAGTTGAGAAACTTAGCAAAACAAATTTTGCATCAAAATTCAACTCCTTGTGGACAACGACGTCGACAACGATGCCTTAAGTTTTAAAATTACTGACTTAATTACATCACTTTATGGGGATTATGCATGGAAATAAAAAAAAGCTAAATTTTTTTCATGTTATTGTTTCTCAAGTGTATATGCGATTCCAGAGATCACTTTTGTGGTTACAACTTAGTGACAAAAGAAGAGGAATATATAATACAATATGTTATACAATAAACTATCTTATGCATACATATATATGTTTCACAAATACTGGAAAAGGCTTTTGCATGTGCTTTTGTTTATTTAGAAGATCACTTGATTATTTTGCCAACTTCCACACGCCAATTGACAATTATTGCATTGATGAAAACTCCATAATATTCTATATGGAGGAATGCTTGAAGACACAGAGAGTGTAAAGCATAAAAAAGAATGAAAACATGTATCTATTGTTCTACAACTAAAGTAGCACTAACATTTGAAAAAAATATAGATCATAGACTGGTATATGGATGCTTTGTTTTTCAAGTATTCAGTGCTTTATGGTGGTGAGGTACCTTATTTCTTTGAATCCTTGACAATGATGATATGCGTGAATAATAATATGTTTATAATTAGTGAACATTTATTTGTACACTAAATAACGTCAGGCACTATTTTTTTTTTTCAAAAATGTAGAGCTTAATAAAGAATCATATACAAAATTTCACCGTTGAAGATCGAAGGAATCTCGACAAAGTCTTCATGTTGAGGCCAAGCACATTTTGGAACATCCAAAAGACATTCTTTCCAATACATTTTAGGAGACATTGGATTTTGTTGGTTGCTTGTTGAAAGACGAAGTTGTTCTATCTCTACGATTAGTTGGGTTTTAGTGCAAGGAGCAAGGGGAGGCAACAAAATAGGTAAGATGTGAATAAAACTATTATTTTTATTATTTACTAATAAAAAATATGAATAAGATTGAATATAATTTTGCTTATGTTGAGATAGTGAAAGATTACTTCTCGAGGAATATTACATCTATTGATATCAATAGATGGAGAATGTTTCTCGTGAAGAATTATCCTAAACAAGATGACACAAGTGTAAACTGTGTCATATTTATCATGAAATTCATGGATTACTTACGTTGAGACCAACAATCAGACTTCACAAAGGATGATACACCCAAATTAAGAGGGGCAGATAGCAGTAGTGCTACTTACATGTGGAGACGAAGAAAATGAGAAGAATAATCCATTCAGAATGATACTCAGGTTGTTAGAATAGAGTGATCTTCATTTTGATGGATACTTAGTTCAAGTGTGATCAACGATTGATAAACTTTTTTTTTTTGGGTGATGTTACCGATATAGCTCTTGATGATGTTTGGTACACTTCTTTTTATGATGTCTGACAAACTTTTTTTGTGTGACTTTACAAAAACTTACGATGTTAACTTTGTGAAATCTTTACAAAAACTTATGATGTTAACTTTGTGAAAAATATATATTTTGGTAGAATTGGAACTTTAATTACATTTTTTTCTACAAAAATTATGTTATACAAATCTGTTTACAATAATTTGTAATACAAAAGATTTGATTTGAATATGAAATTGTTATACAAACATGTGGTGTATATTTGCTTTAATGAATTGTATTAGGTTGTGAGTAATAAAAAGAAAGAAAGGTGCGTATGGTGTAAACTCTGTAATACAAAATGTTTTGTGAAATGTGTCATAAACATTGTAATATCAAAATTGAGATTCATGTGAATATGTAATACAGAACGTTTCTCACTTTTTGCATTTGATTGTAATACAAAAGCTTGGATTAATGAAAACTTGTGGTGTGCATTTACTTTAAAAAATTGTAATACAAAAATTGTTATGTAAAATATGTTATGCAAATTGTAACAGTAAAATTGTGACACATTCAGATTCATAATAATAAAAAAGTTATATAGAATGATAGGTAAAAATATATTATAAAAATCACTATAATAATTTTCACTTTTGACGTCGGTTTAAAATCGACAGCAAAGTCTTTTTAATCGACGTAAAAGAGCGACGACGTAAATAGCGTCATTTTTTTTTCCCGTTTGTTACAAGAAACATCCGACATCGAAATATCATTTGCCTAGTAGACAAATTTAATTTTTTACCATCATTTTATAATTGTCAGAAATTTAATTTCCCATCACTTATAAAAAAAGCGACGATATTTTTACGTTACTTTTTCCCATGTTAATGTATTATTTTTTGAGTTTTGGTGTTGTTTAAAAGAAAACGCCATCACTTATACAAGCAATGGTAAAAATTATTTTGTTGCCTCTTTCTCAAATAAGCGACGTCAAATACCTGTTATTGTATATTAATCTTACATATTTTTGCCATCACTTTCTTAAATAAGCAACGACAAAACCTTCCATTTGCTAAAAACTTACCTTTTTTTGCCATCGATTTTTTTCAAAATCGACTGCAAAGGTAAGGATTTTTTTTTTTAAAAAAATATTTAATGATAGTACCATTAAATGATTAGACTTGTAAAAGAACCCGCATTCTTCCAGCACACAAAGTTCATTTCACAATCAAAAATTGCAAAAAAAGTTATGGTAGATAAAAAGGGTAACCACATAAGATAGAAACAGAATCTTAATCAAGATAGCTAAAGATGAGTCTTAATCAAAACTAAATATAGTCTTAAAATTAAACTGGATAGTGTTGACAGGAGTGAGATCGATGTTTATAAAAGCTACGTTGTAGTATAGTCGAAATCGCTTGAAAATAAATAATATTTATTATTGGAATAAAGGTCCGAGGTCAAGTATAGGGAGCAAATAGGAATTCACATACTAATATCAAATAATGTAAATGAGCACAAGAATTTAAACTATAAAATGATATTCAATAAATACTAATCTGTCACATTAGATATTCAATGAATTCTCATGTGTTTTGAGGCAATAAAAAAGTAGAGAAGCTAAAATAATGGTGATTTAAATCAACAATAATTCTCTAAGCATATATATCAGGCATTTAATCAATGTAAATATCTCAACATTAATTCTAATGTATCAAGCCTCAAATCAGTCGTCGAGTCTGATGACCAGACGACTTAACCATCAAATGCTAAAGTGCTTCTCTAGTACTGTTCTTCTTCTCCTTACTTTTCTCTTCTTTCTTTCCGTGGCTTTCTTTCTTCAATTGCTCTCCTCTTTTCTTCTTCTTTAGCTTTCCTTCTTCAACTGTTCTATTCTGCAGCTGTGCCTTCTCTCTTCTGCTTCTCTTCTCTTCTCTCCTTCTCTGCTTTCTCTTCATGCACAAGCCTTCTTCCGTCTCCTCTTCTTTCTTCTTACGCACAAGGGAAGCAATCCCTCCAGTGACTAAGTGTCACAGAGAGCAAAACCCCTCCTAACCTTTGCTCTCTCTCTCTTCCCTATTCCTCCTCTTCTCTCTCAAATCAAGAAGGTATACGGGTAATCGGTTCAAAGCCCAAACCCGCGTGGCAAGGCCGCAGGTGAGGGCATGCGTGGGCACGTGCAAGGGGACCTCACCCTGTGCTACTAAGGCAACAAGGCAGAAGCATAAATTCAATTTAACTGCCTTCGCATGCCCATCGATTTTCGAGGTGGGACTAAAGTCCCACCCTTCCTTTGCGCAGCAGCGACAACAACTCCTTGCAATTTCAGTCAAAGCTGCAGTCAACCGCTCTAATAGATGACCCAAGCGTGATCCTGGTGCAATTCCGCAACTCCTGGAGCAGGTACTTGGGCGGATCCCTGCATGAACAAGGCTTGGAGCTTCGTGGAGAAGCTTCAACAATGGCGCGGGGGTCCTGTACCTAAAAACATGAACAAGGCCTTTCGGTCCAATCAAATAAGCTTAGGAGTGTTGCCGTGAGGCGAGGAAGTGAACGGTGGTGTCTGTAAGGGATGAATGTGCGTGAGGTGGCTGGTCGGTGTTGGAAAATGAAGTGCATAGGTGCGGTGTTAGGCGTAGCAAGTGAGGGACCAATCCCCTCAATTTCTTGAAGGGTTTTGATCTGTGGAGCATGGTGGAGCTAATGGAGGTGATAGCGGCGCAATTCGTGCAGTGGAGCGGCAGTTGGGCGTCGCCGGAGCTTTGCCGAAGCGGAAGAAGGCGGAGGGGGAGACATGTGGTCGGTGGTCATTTTGATAGATAGAAAGAGGGAAAAAGGAGGGAAGTAGGGGAAGTTAAAGAACCTAGTTTAGAGATGAAAGGGGGAGATATTCCCACGTCGATGTGATGGCTGGACGTAGGGAAGAAGAATCTCCGAAGGGAGAGACAGCGAGGAAGAAGGCGCTAGGGCACCTCTGATGTGATCGTCGAGAGGCAGAGGAAGTTGGGGAGGAAGAAGACGCTCCCAATTTGGTCATTGGGAGGCTGTAGGACGATGGGGAAGATGCTCGCCTGAGCTAGGTTAGAGGAGGCTGGGGTAGGGTTAGGAAGGGGGTTTTGCGGCCAAATCCTAGCTGAGGAGAAGCGAAATGCAATAGGGGTTCTTTTATAGGCCGTAGGAAGCCCTTCCAAGCTTGGAAGGTGAAATGACCCACTGCCATTTGGGTTGGTTAAAACGTCTGGATTATCCATCAAACGTCTATCCATACTTGATAGAGGGTCGGATGTCTGAAAGTAGAAGGACCGTATCTTGTATTCTTTTCCCGCACGCACGCAACATGCACACCCCCTCTCTCCTCACCCAAAACCCTAACCCTTTCCTATTTAAACCCCCTCACCCACGCCACTCTCTCCATCACCACTAGCCACCACCTCCATCTTTTTGCTCCTGCCGGCCGCCACCTTCCTCCCAACCTCCAACGCGGTGAGTGGAGAGGAAGAAGAGAGAGACGGGACGTAGAGGAGGAGAGGGGAGCGAGAGCATGGGAGGAGCTCGAGGGGAGGAGCTCACGAGGGAGCCGTGGGAGCTCGGAGGAGCTCATGCGGGAGGAGTCGAGGAAGCATTCGAGGAAAAGGAGCTTGCGAAGGTGAGCTTCGCGACCTCCTGAAGCTGTTGGCGTAGCAGCTGTGGGCGCGCACGGAGGGGTCTGCATGGAGAAGAAGGCTCGCATGAGTTCTGCGTACTGGATATTTTCCAGTATCAGACGTCTGGAGTAGCAGGGGGACATTCGGAGCTGTTACGACTCGGTTCTCGAATCCCTACTGGACATGAGACCGGCTCGACTCGACTAATCCCATGACCCAGTCGTCCAACAAGAAATAACCAAAAAGCAGGAAAGTAAACCACATTCACTATGCTAAGTAACTAACAGTAAAAGAGTACAGCAGTAATGGAAGTAAAAGCTGCTAATAGTACACATAACCACCACAATAGTAAAGCGGAAACAAAGTACAGAAACAGAATGGTAACAACAGTCTAACTCACTAGTAAAAAGAAAGTACAACCACAACAAGAACTACTGTTGAGCTTGATTGGGCCCAGCACCCTCTACAGCCGATGACTTGGGCTTCTCAACACCTAGACCTGAAAAGGGTTACGAGTAAATGGAGTCAGCAAACGCTGAGTAGAGTGGTAACCAAACAAACTAAAGCATTAAAGACTAACAGGTAAATTTATCTTTTCCAGTTATTTTGTTTTACTAGTCATTTCCTTTTTACCCATTGGTTTGCTTTTAGATCTCTTTCTTGATCTCGAATGTTCCTCGTTAGAACAATCTTGATTACAGTCTTTTCCGAAGAGTAGAAGGCAGACATGGTGCTCTCCTGGCCGGGAGAGTCCCCTGTGGTGATCCTACACCCAATCAACCACAACGAGGTCACGAATAGACGTAGCGGTGACTACGGCACGCACGATAAGCGAACGGGTAGCTACCCCGCACTGTCACGCGGTCAGTTATTTTCACTAGCAGGTATGCCCAAAGTACAGCACGGAACAGTATAGGGACTAACCCTCTCAGTAACAGGGGTCTAGCCCCTCAGAACCAAATAGGGGTCTCGCCCCCCCACAATTTGCACACCCTCGTCTCACTACCCCGGTTTGCCCAGTGGGCCTAACAAGTCGGTGTAGGGTGGCTAGCTGAAGCCCGGGTCCGGTGGGGTGGCTAGTTCTCTCCCTACACTAGTAGCTCTCCCCCGTACAGTGTACGCGAGGGACAATTAAGTCGGTGTAGAGTGGCCAATCCTAACCTCAGGACCCAACCCAAGGGTGGCAAGCTCCGCTCTACACTAAACAGGGGATAGTCGCTCTCCTTGGTACCACGTACTCAAGGGCCAGCATACTTCCCACTCACATTTCCAGATCCATTCCATTTATCTACAGGAGCTCTACTCCTAATTCCCCGTAGGGTTTATGCTCGTATTCCCCATTTTATTCCATACCAGGTTTCATTATTCACATTTCCATTCTCAGATTTTACATTTGCAGCTCGTATTTCCACAATTTGCACATACAATAAGAAATGTCACAGGTATCTATCTAACTAGCATAGGCATTTCATATTTCACATGCAGCTCTTGTTTATTAACAGGCAGTTGTTCACATTTCTATTCATTCATTTAATACTGCAATCTCAAATATGCATACAAACAATGCAAGTACTTCTCGTCCTAGGATTCATGCCACATCCTAAGTTTCTAGTATCTAATTTCACATATGCATTGAGGTTTTATAATTAAAATAGAGGGGAAACCACTCTACCAAACAATCCGAGAGTACTGGGGGCTCGAACGACAGGCTCACGGCCTCTGCAGGCCCCGAACACGCAACAGATAGAAGTCCTATACCAAAGGACAAACCACAACGGAATATTCAAAATAGTATATAAGGATTTCTAACATGTAGAGGGACTCACAAGGAACCCACAGATATCTCGTTTGCAAAAAATGAACCTCAAACGGACCCTAAACGGGTCAAAAACAGGACTGCAGACCTAAATCAGACGTCTGGCACAAGGTCCAGACGTCTTAAAAGTAACCAGAGTCTCACCTTAGGTTCCTGCGTCGACTTCAGATGTCCAAAACCCCTTCTTGACCGTCTGACCCAGCTCCAGACGTCCAACCTCTCCTCCAATAGTCTGGGGGTGCTTCTGATTGTCAAGTAAGTTGTCCAGACGTCCGAAACGCGTGGGAGGATGTGCCCTACGCCTTTCCAAAGAAATCCCTGTGCGACAGAACGAAATCACCCACTTTTAGCTATGTAGATCGTAGCTGCGATGCGGCCTGTATGGCCGTAATCGCAAGAGGAACGTACCTTCGCGAAGTTCTGCTTTTACACGTCTGGTGTCGTCACCAGATGTCCAACCCATCGTCTAGATGGCACGCCAGACGTCTGATTCTGGGGAAATCCCAGAACCTGAACGACCTCCTGCTCGTCCTCGCCGTCTTGCCTGCAGCTCCGGCTGCAGCAAAGTGTCGGGGTCGTCTCCCCCGACGTGCTCCTCCTCCCGCATGCGTCGCTCCGGCTGTGCATCCTCCGGCGAGCTCCCACGAGCTCGCGAGCTCAAGCTCTTCCTCCTCTTTTCACGCCGGCTCTCCTCGTCGCTCGCTCTCGCTCCCTCTCTCGCGCTCGCCCCTCTCACTGCAGTGGAGAGGAAGGAAGGAAGGTGGCTGAGGTGAAGTGGGGAAGAGAGGAAGCGAGAGAGGGGTTTTATAAGGGAGTGGCTAGGGTTCGGGTGGAGGAGAGAAGAGGGAGAGAGAAAAGAGCGGTACTGTCTGCGTGCAGCCTGCGCGCAGACGCGAAGTTACGTACAAAATTTTCAATTTCCAGACGTCTGACCAACAGTCCAGACGTCTTAAAAGGTTCAGAATAGAATATGTCTTTACAGGAGTAGAAGCCGAACGTCTGAAAGCACGCTAATGCCAAGGTGCATGCTTCTGCACGGTTTCCGACCATTTAGGCCTTACCGCAGGGGTTGTGTTTCACCGCTTTTAGCTCTGCACGTGCGTACGCAGGGGCAGAGCGTTGGAAAGGCATGTGGTGCGCTCTTTAAGGTGTTTTGGACGTCTGAACACGTCGACGGACGTCTGACTACACTCCTAGACGATCGGAAGGGGAGTTTGATGTCTGGAACTCCCCTCAAATGATTGCGGAAGGATTCAGACTTCCGAGGAAGCTGCAGGAAACCCAGGGTGAGTACTGACGTCTTTTAAGACATCTGGGGCTAGTCCCAGACGTCTGATTTTGGACAGTGTGTGTGGTTTTGGCCCGTTTAGGGCCTAAACAGAATCGGATTTCCGTAAACGAACTACCGTTGTCTTTCGCTTGAGTTTCTCTACGAGTTAATGTCACTTGTATATGGTTTTGGACTTGTTTGATGTGGCTGGTCAATTGTATTGATCTCTACCCAGTCAAGTACGTGGGACCCGCAGAGGCGACGGGATCTACAATCCGAGCCCTCATTCCTCCCGTGTTTTCCGGTAGAGTGGTTTACATTAATATTATGATTTAAACAAATAAACTGCATGTTTAGAATAACTTGAATGAACCCTAAGATGAGAATGAACCCTAGGGTAGGAACATATGAGAATGGTTTGAGCTATACTGTATACTTGAGATACATGTAAAACCCTAGGATGAGAATAAACCGTAGGGCAGAAACAAATGGGTATGGTTTGAGCTACATTGTATACTTGAGATACATGTAAAACCATAGGATGAGAATGAACCCTAGGGCAGGAACAAATGAGTATGCTTGAGTTACACCCTTTACTTGAGATGCATGTAAAATCCTAAATGTTAGCAATTATATTGGTTATTGATAGGATGCTTTCTCAGTTAGTAAATCACGAGCTGCCTATTATAAGAATGAAACCGGTAATGTGAATAGAGAGATTGGAACGTTGGAAAATGAAATGAAAGAAATACCAGCATGAACCCTACGGGGAATTAGGAGAACTCCTGTAGACGGGAAGTAAGCTGGCCCTTGTGTATGTGGTACCAAGGAGAGCAACTATCCTTTTAGTATAGAGGGGATCTAGTCACCCATTGGGTTGAGCCCTGGGGTTAGGCCTAGCCACTCTACATTGACTCTATTTGGCCCTCGTGTACGTGGTACTGAGGAGAGCTACTTAGTGTAGAGAGGGAGATAGTCATCCCATGGGGCCCGGGGTTAGGACTAGCCACCCTACATCGACTCTTGTTAGGCCCACTGGGCAAACCAGGATAGTCGGACGAAGGTATGCGGACTGTGGAGGGGCAAGACCCCTGTTCTGTTCTGAGGGATGACACCCCTGTTCTGAGAGGGTAAGGCCCAGTACTGTTCCGTGCTGTACCCTTAGCCGTATCCACTAGGGAAAACGACTGATCGTGTGCCAGTGCGGGATAGCTACCTGTGCGCTTATCACGCGTACCGTAGTCACCGCTACGTCGTGATCGTGACCTCAGGGTGGTTGACTGGGTGTAGGATTACCACGGGGGACTCTCTCGGCCAGGAGAGCACCACGTGTACATCCTACATCATGGAAAAGACTGCAATCAAGATCGTTTCCATAAGGAACGGGCCAGATCAAGAAATGATTAGATGAATAAAGGAGCAACAAATTAGAACTACTTGGTTGAGTTAAATGAAAATAGATAGTTACTTAATTGCATTAATTAATTGCTTGTCTTAATTATATGTAAATGGCTGAATTACCACTCTATTCAGCGTTCACTGACTCCGGAAATTTTATAACCTTGTCCAGGTCAGGAAGTTGAGTAGGCAGCACCACCGGCTACAGAGGGAGCTGGGCTCAGTCGAGCCCAGCCTTAGATGCATTTTCTTACTATTTGCCTAGCTTCGGTTGTAGTAGTGAGTATTTTTGTTCTATGTAATACTGTTTCAGTTACTTTTCCGCTGTACTTTCCTCTGTCGTAGTTGTGATGGCCTGTAATATTGATAGACTATTCGCTCTGTTTCTTTTACTGTATCTTGATTACTTTCTGCTTAGTTACATTGCATGTGTAGTTGTGAATTATTTCCTAGTTTTGGTTATTTCTTGTTGGACGACTAGGTCTTGGAATTAGTTGAGGCGGGCTGGCCTCGAGTCCTGTAGGGATGTGAGATCGGGTTGTAATAGAAGGTCATGCACATGTCTAATACCTGAACCTTTGAAAGGTTCGCATGACCTTTTGGGAAAGACTTAGAGCCCAAGGAATGACTCAAATGGAAGGTAACTTCCCAAGGAATCCCCGTATTAATTTTGGGAGAGATTGATTGCAAATTGAGCGAAAAATCCTCGCTCGAAACTCGACGGTGAAGGTTTAACCTTCCAAAAATGTTGTGAGGACCTATTTGTGAGGAAGATGACAACAGATAGGGACCTTTTTGAAATGATTCTGAAAGTTAGGGGCATGTGTGTGATTAAAAGAGTCAGGACTAAATTGTAGACTTGGTTAACATGATCTTAGATTGGGCCCAAATTTTGGTACAAACCTAATTTGGACCAAAGAAATTCAATGGTGAAATTAGATTTTTGTTTTAACCTCATTTGACTGGGTAATTTATGTAAAAACCCAAATTAGGGCAAATGTCAATCTGAGACTCTATTTTAGAGTCAAAATGAGTTCTGGTCAAATTGAAGGTACCAAACCACAGAGAATATTTTTCTATAAATTTTAGAGAGTTTAGGTGAATTTAATCCTGACCATAACTTCAGTTAATTAAGCGGGTCAGTTTTTAATATTTCAGATGTCATTTAATTCTCAAAACATGCGAAAATCCTTTTCTATCTTTTCTAACCCGCTTGTTAGCCTTTTAGGACCATTTGACCTTTAATTAACCCCTGAGGAAACCTATGGTTATTCTGCATTCAAGATATGATGATAAAATTACAGTTTTAAGCTTGTTTTCTTGTCTTTCTCTCAGAATTATTATGCATTAAATTACAGTTCTCTGGTGGTTATGTAGGAGCATTTAATGACTCAATTAGATCAAATTAATCTAGTTATGGCTCATGATGGTGTTCCTATCACACCCCCATGCTTAGCTTTTGCTAGTCCCTTAGCAAAATCTCATGGAATTAACTTTAATTGTAAATCATATGCTTTTTTATGCTCAGATTTCTGCTGTGTGCTTTCTTTTGTAGATTATATCAAAATGCCGATAGTAGGCCTACAGATACTCAAGTACCAACCAAGATCCTGACCTGACCAACTTTAGCCTCAGTCTACTGCAAAGGTTTCTATGGCCCACAAGAACTACCTAAAGTTCGATGAACTCTGCGGTGAAAGCACCCGTGCTTGTAACATGTTTTACCTCAGGTTCGATTTGTAGTGTGTTTTTGTAAGAGAGAGACAGAAGATTTTTTTATTTTTGGAGAGTTTTCTCTCTCTTTCTTTTTTATTTCTAGCTTCGGATTAGCTTTACAACATGGTCTATATCGGATTCCTAGCTCCCACCATCAATCTTTGCAGGGTCCCTAGCAATCGATGCTTCGAGATAGCACCACCCATGGCAACCCCCAGAACCCTAGCTTTCGAGATTTTGGGATAATCCCGCCCATGGCATTCTATAGCTAAATTCTGACCTTGGCAATCGACATTTCGTGATAATGCTGCCATGGCATCTGAACCAGCACAAGGTGCTTACATGCCCCTAGTAGGATATTTAGATATCCTAGGAGACAAGCACCAAGGAGATGGTATGTTATTGTGCATCTTCGAGGAGAATTTCCCGCCTCTCCGCGCTGGGAACTCTTCCAAATCAACTTGTGTTGATTAGCCGCTCCTAATCTATGTAGCTTTTTCAGAATAGAATTAACGTATTCACGTGATTTTGATAATTTAAGTGCACCGAATCAGACTGTGTGTGGATTGAGGTGCTTAGGTTATCGAGTCCCGCAAACCAGAGGTCAGTTAACGAGGCCGAATAATCCCTAAGCCTTAGACCTAATACTTAAGCTTCGCATTTTCCCCAACCTCTTGAGGACTATCCAGATCTTAACGAATACTTAAATTTTTTAGCCTAAAATCATAGCCTAAGAGGCCTATGATCAACGTTCATACTAATCTCTTTTGTCCCTTAGCACTTTTATCTTTTTATTTTCTTTCTTTTAATTTGGTCTAGAACTAGGTAGATTCCTTAATCTGTTACTAATGACTATCTCTTTTTCGTTTCAAATTGTGCTCATTTTTTGGCATTTTTATCACCTCTTCTTTTCCTCCTTAAGAATGATATTCAAATTGATTCTCAAAATTTCCCTCCTCCATTTTTTTGTTCTTTTTCAATTTTTTTATTTTTTTTATTTTTTTTGGAATATGTATTTTTTTTGTAAGATCCCTTTTGAACTTTGATTTTTTATATGTTGACACTTTATCATCCCCTTATGCCTAAGTTTTTCAATGTCCTCATTGTAAATGGAGGGTGTGAAACAGTTTTGGGTTCAGGAATAAGAACAGGATTATCGGGTGGGTGAACGAGTCGGAAATGATTAATGTGGATGATTTCAATCCCTGGTACGAGTATTAGAGGTGGGATCAACTGTTCTAAAACTGAACTCAGAATGCAATAGACGTGAAATATAGTAAGGATAATCAGAAGGATCTTAGGTTTTTGGAATGAGGGTTGCCTCCTGTTAAGCTCTAAATTCAATGCCTTCGGTCGAGTAGAAAATGGTATGGAGGAGTGGTCAAATCAGATGAGTTTTGCAAAACAAACACCTTGATTAATAGCCTGGTTGGTCCAACTAAGTGCTTGTTCAGATCAACAGGCTGATGGTGCAGTCCAAACCCAATCAATCTAGTGGGTTGATAAATATGGATCAAAAGATGTGGTGCCCACCAAATGCTATGAATCTTGGAAGGATGTAAAAGTGTATAGCTAGGGTTTGGCTGAGTCGAATCAGCCTGGTCAAAGTAGGGATTCTCAAATGAAAATGAATCAGTGGAGGATGTAGGAACCTACGAAAATGATCAGAGAAGGATGGGGCGTGATTTGTAGTTTGATCAAAGTCCGAAACCTGATAAGGATGGGGAGGAGAATCATGTGCAACCAGATTATCGAGAGGAGAATCAGAGTAGAAATTGAGTTCGATAGTGGATTGGGGTTGAAAACGGGTTTGGGAAGGTTTTGCATGTGTATAAGAGGTGTCATCAATAAGAATTGTGTGTGAGGGCTCCTCTAGAAAGGATTCAAAGGTGGGTTCATTTAGAGAGTCCTCATAGTAGCCATCAAACTCAAAGGTAAATGCCTGAAGAGTGTTTATAGGATGAAGGAAATCTGAGTAAAGAAAAGATTTAAACTCCGGGTTGTAGACACTCTCTGCAATTTCTGTTTCTAATTCCTGAGTATCAAAAAGAAATGATTCCATCTCAATGGAACCTGATTTTGAATCAGTGATCTCGGGATCAGGGACTTCAGAGTTAGAGCCAAAGAATGAATCATGTATGCTAAGGTCGTAGATTGGCTCGTAGTCGTCAGGAAACAAGGGTTCTTCAAAATCAGAGTAAGATTCGAAATCGTCGGAGAACTTGCGAGAATCAAATTCTAAATCAGATTTGGGATCAGAGGTTCCACCACTAAATAAATCAAAAGATGTAGACTCAAGCCATAATGAAATCAGTGGTTGGAATCTATGCATATATAGTATCAAAGGTCTCATTTTGTTTTGGTTAAATGGACAATTGGAATACCCGAGATTATATACGTTCATTGCCATAGGCTATTCATTCGATTTTAATATCTTTAGGATTAGGCGCATATTAAGATTTAGACAAAGGCATCCAAATAAAATTTCAGAATTGCAGCTTATTCATAAGAATACGATAATTTTTGAACTTACATAATTCACTAGTCAAATAACATTGTTCTTCTTCAACTTCTTCCAACTAGCCTCCAACATTTTTTTCTCCACTCTAACTGGGCTGATAAGTTTCAGATAGCATTGAGCATGTATCCAAGTGCAATATGAATTAGATAAGAAGGCAATTTCCTTACCTTCCAGCAAATACTACAATTCTCTGATGTTGATTTTTGTTTTGACGATGTTTTAAAGCCTACTGAGCAACTTGAATTCCAGAGGTTATATTCATTTCACCACCCATTTCTAATCTTGTAAGCAAATCCAAAATAAGATTGTTGACTCCTTGATAGCTAGGCAGTTGAATAGTATAGAATTTAATGTATGCCAGAATACAAAGTCCATCAAGTGTTGAAATGGGAAAGAAAGAAGCATTATAGATAGAATAAAGTCAATGCAACCATGAGTGATGGCACTTAAGTTGTGGCATATTTTGTAAAGAGTCCTTTTCGAAAATGTGGTTTTGTGTGTTACACAGAGTGAATAGTGCTTGTAAAGGCCTATAAGCAAATCCAATGTATGAAATGGTCTAGGCGTAAATACAGAAGTTCAAAGAGCCCCTTAAGTTCAAGGCTATAGCCTGAATACAAAAGTTCAAAGAGCCCCTTAAGTTCAAGGCTGTTCCTACGTTTACTTCATGTTTATCAAGTTGACACAGAAGAGTGGACACTCAATGTTCAAGGTTAAAAAAATAGTTTCCAATGTTCGAGGTTGGATCCGGCAAAGAAATATATTGTTTTCCTCTCCATTAAGAGATTTGAACACAAAGAATTCTTTATCTTAGGATAATGTTCATGGTATGATTTTTTTTTTGGAAATGTTCATGGTGTGAGATTATTAACGAAGTATAGTTTGAATGACCAAACAAAATTTGAGATTTTGATTTTGTGACCATAAGCATAGCCACATTTCCTTTTGAAACTATCAACCACAGGATCATCGACAATTTCTTGCTTTATTTTTTGTTCTAGTGAGTTAACGGTACATTTTTCAGCAACAAACATTCCATGGAAGTGATTATACTACAACAAAAATAGTTAGAGGGACCACCAACTATTAGTTATCATCAGATATTTACATCGCATGCAAACTCCATCCTTTGCTGCTTCAACTAGTCACCAAAAGAAAATGCACAGCAACCTATCATTCCCTTGTTATAATTCGTATATGGTGTGTGTTTTAGCATACATTGTAGAATAGACCTACCATGCAGGCATGTAAGGATCCACCCCAGATCACTCGTTGGCGTGACAAGCACATGAGAACCCTTACCGGCAATCGTCAAGATCCCCATGGTGTTCTCTGGATTAGACTACAAAACAACACATCCAACAATTGACTTAACATTCTATGGAACCCTAATCCAACAAATACGCTTGTGGCAACCCCAATTCCCGATCCTTGCATCACCGAACAAGGAGAAATCAAAAGAAATCGAAATTAGATGGGAAAATTTACGATCTTTCGGGAACAACACCTGTGTCTTGGCACTGCAGATGAGGTTGACGGCGTCAGTCTACTCCTGGAAGGGGGTCGGTCACGCAGTAGTAGGAGGATGACGTGGGGGCAAGGAGGAGGAGAGGTGGAGGGGGGCGGCGAGGAAGAGGAGAGGGGCAAGGAGGAGGAGGAAAACAAGGAGGAGGAGGGTGGTGGGGAGGAGGATCGGAGGAAGAGGGAGTCACCTGAGGTGGAGGAGGACGGCGAGGAGGGGTGGCGTGGAGAGCCGCCGATGAGGAGGGCGCTCTCCTTGATCGAGGAGGACGAGGAGGATTGTGGATGAGAGGGTTTAGGTTTGTTTCGGTGTGGGAATGTGAGGGTTTGGGTTTGTTTCGAGGAAGATGAACAATGATGGGAGGCTTGGCCGTTGCGCGGGCATACATCAACAGACATACGCCGTCGGTTTAATTAACAAGCGATGGAAAATGTCGCTACAAAATTTTCCGCCACACACCTAAATGCCTCACCTCTTTAACGAAACGCATTTGCCGTTGATTTAATAAAAAAGCAACGGCAAATGTCGCTTCAAATATTTTCGCCGTGCGCCCAAATGATCCGCCTCGTTAACAAAACACATTCATTGTCGCTTTTTTAACCAAAGGACGACAAATGTACATAATTAACTGACGGATAGTGGAAAATTCTTTCAAGCACTGCGGTCGAATTTTGAAGATGGATTCACCGTTAGTTTACCTAAGAAACGATGGCAAAAGTATCACTGTCGTTGTTTTATAAACTGATGACATCTAACTGATGATGAATGTCACATTTCTAGTAGTGAATTGCAATACAAAAAATTGAGATTCATGCAGATATATAATGCAAAAAGTGAAATAACCTTTACATTTTAGTTGTAATACAAACTATTTGATTTTGGAATTAAACTATAATGCAAACTTGTGATGCACATTTCTTTTGAAAAAATCATAATACACAAGTGCTTTTGTAAAAATATAAAATGTAATACGAGAGGTTTCCTATGAGTTTTATTGTAATAGAAAATATTTGATTTTAGTATAAAATTGAAATGCAAACTTGTGGTGTACAATTAATTTAAAAAATTAAAGTACAAAAGTGTTATGTAAAATATGATGTGAAGATTGTAACATTAAAAATGTGATTTCATGTGGATTTGTAATACAAAAAAGTTTATCGCAATTTTCATTATCATGATGGGGCATATTGAAAGTAAAAATGTATATTACAAAACTTTTCTTGTAAATTTGTAATACAAACTTGTGTTGATGTTTGTAATACAACATCATTAAGTTTCAGTATATGCAAAAGATAGCATGCAATGTAAAAAAAAGACAAAAATTCACACACAAAAAATCAATCAGAATAAAAATAAAGCATGATAATAGGCTATATGTATTTAACTAAGAAATGCAAAATCCATAGCTAATATGATAAATTCATTAAAATTAATACAAACGACATAATTGAACCTTGTTCATTGCATAACTTATCTAAAAAATAAAAAAAGAGACAATTAAGATGTTGAAAACTTCAATCACTTCCAAATGCACCATCCTCTTTAAAGTTGTTAATGCTACAAAAATAATGAAAATGTAAGAGAAATAGTTAAACTCTAAACTATTGCTTTATATAGACAAAACTATAATAATTAAACTTAAATAAATAAGTATCATAAGATGAATGATTATTTTGAAGGAATGTTGATAGAAGAAGATAATTTCTTTAAATAATTCCTTGAATCATGACCAACATTAAACCTAAGGCATAGCTTGTATTGTCTACCTTTATTCACATGTACTTCGTTCATTGACTTCAAGCGACTAGATCCAAGCTTTGATCTACCACTCTTGCCACTACCTTTAGTTTTGGCAATCATCATTTCCTTAATGCTTAATTATGGAGGATGAAGGGAAACCAAAGCATCTCTTGTTATAAGGTTACTCGTCTAAAACAATCTTACTATGAATAATCCTTTCAATTCTAACAAAGCAGAAGATCGAAGACTCTTGCATGTCTCAATTGTTTTTTCATACTTCACATATTCTTTGATGAGGTTAGTTGACAAATGACTCAACTTGTGAGCATCCATGTTCTAGTTTTTAAAATGATCCATAGGGTAGTAGCTAGATTTCTTGATATTTCTTCTCCATCTTGGAAGAATGTAAGCATCATCAAGAGTAACAACATTTTGGTTCTTTAGGACTGCAAAAACAGGCATGCATGGGATGCTAACGAAGTCTATGAACTGACAATCACAATGAAATATGTTGTCCCTTCTATATCAAACTATCTCGTTTTGTTCAACAATTGAGCAAACAATAAATGTCTTGAATTTAAGTCTTGCCTTGTCATCACATGTTCCAGCAACATTCAACATTAAACTTTTGCTTATTTGCTTTTGTGCTTCCTAAAAAAATGACTTCGTAAACGTATCTAAAAGCGACTTCTCAACATTCCATGAGGTAAGAAGAAATGGATTGAGGACAAATGTCTCATTATCCATCAAGTTTTCAATCTCCCTCATTCTTTGAATGGCAATTTGAAGTTGACCAATAAATTCATATAAAGATCTCTTCTTTGTAATGGAGTTTCCTAGGAATGAATTGAGACTCCCACTCCTCTTAGTTGTTTTCATGCCTGCCAAAAATTTATTGGGCATGTAAACATGTATCCATTTATGTCTAATATCATATATCAAGTTCAGCCACTTATGCTAGGTCAAATTTGACTTCTCCAAAACTACAGGTCAACGTTCCTCAAACTCATTGACTAATTGGGCATGCATATTAAGTCACTGAGCTTAGATATTGCAATAGTTGCATGAGAAGTTAGACCGATTTTCATTTTGAACTTGTCAGTTATGTGCCATCCACAAAATCTGTGATATGTGTTGGGAAAACATGAAGCTATAGCTGTAGCTATTGAAGGATCATAGTTAGTAACAATTGATAATGGATGAGTCTCCACCTCCTCAACAAACCTCTTGAACAACCATTCAAAGATTCCCTCATTCATTAAAAATCCATTTGTAAATATGGTAGTCTTCCTATGATGGTTTACATCACAAAAAGTTGCTATAGTACCCTTTGTCAAGATTTTGACCTTGCACGAATGTCTATATCATAAGGGAGAGGAATCATGGAAGAGAAACAAATCATGGAATAAAAACTTATATCCACTTAAATAGCTTTTTCTTTTTTTGTTTAGATGAGTCTTAAGATCAACAACATGGAATGGATTTTGGTTAAGGAATTCAAATGATCTTTGGAAGTATATCTCTATATAGACAATAAAAGGAATAAAGTTAACCAACCCATGTTTAATTTAGGATTGAGGAGGCTAACCGAAGATAGTGTTATTAGAGGATGAATATTACCAAACAAAGGTTTAAAGTAGAGTTATTCCTTTAAACAAAATAGTACATGCATCTGGATGAAGAAAGTGTATTATTCAGTTAGGGCATAATAAATTCTTATGCATCCTCCCCAATCACGAAGGTTATATGTGTGCATGCAATTTTCTCTTTTGCATGGAAAATCTGCAAGAGATCTACCCGTGATTTTTTATTATTTCTTTTTTGATGAACTTTGAATATTTGGTAACATATTTCCTTAGAAGGATACTAAAATGTTATAGCCCAGACATTCATGATGTGCTTAACTTGTTCACATGTCAAACTCTGTTGCTATTAGTTAAACCCAATGGTACTATTCTTTTTGTGATATTGCTCTGGTGGAGTTGTTGAATATGGAGGAGTGCACTATCGGTTCATAATCGGTATTTTCTAGTAATGGATGACGGTACTTGTTTCCATCTACTTTAATCCATGGATGCAGCACTTGTTTCCCTAGATTCCTCCGTGTCTTCAGTTCCCACTACTACTCACCGATTCTCTTCCATTGCCACTTAGCATGATAGGGTAGAGCAATGGGTTGGACTTGGCCTAGTTTGACTTGAATTTGCACCTTGGGTTGGATTTTAGGTCTGAAATTTATATCAAATCAAGGTTCGAGTTTGACTTAAGACTCATGTTTATGTGTTTAGTCCATGTTGGTTAATTTTTTTGTTGAATTTTTGAGTTGGGTCTAAAAAAATTTGTTAAAACTCGTACAATCTATTAAAATTTATTTTAGTTGATTTTTAAAAAAGATTTACCTAAATCCGCAGTCTTTCTTTGTTGTTATCTATACATAACTCACTCAAACTTGTTAGTATTTAATTTATCATTGAAATTGGATAGTTGTAATTACGATAATTCTTCTAATAAAATATATTAATACTTATATTATAATCTTATAATTTAATAAATATTAATATGAATGGATTCAAGTTTTTAGTTTTTTTCAAATTCTAATTGGGTCAAGCTTAAATCCAAATTTTCTTAAAAATTATGACCCCATATTAAATTTGGGTTCGAAGTAAGATATGGTTTTTTGGGTTGAGGGTACGTCGAGTTGCTCCACACTAAAGATGGGGGAACAAGCGAGGTGATAACCGTGCAACTCTTAGCATTTACGTTTGAGGAGCACGAATAGTATTATGTACTAGGATGGCAGGCAAGGGTAGAATATGCATCTCTTCGCATTTACGAGGGATCTTAACTAAGTAGGGCATCCGCAAACCCTGCAACTCTGTTAGAACCTACGCGTAATTATAATTTTAACACGTATTTATCTTTAATTGTAAGTGTCTCGAGGGCCATCAAGGTCGTAACCCCCCTAAATATATAATATAATACATCCCTCGTTCGAAGGCAAACGGCTCCTTCCAATCCAACGCCCAAACTGCCACCTCCCCAATCCATCCAACGCCCAAGAAATGATGCTCTCCACGCCCACCCCGCCAACGTCCCATCTACTGCTTGCCTCCAGAACCCCATCGGACGGCTAAGATCTCTCCACACACATGGTGGAGACAAATCGGAACGCCCTATAAAGCCACCGGAAACACCGCATCATCTCCAAACGCTTTCCACTCCCCCATTTCAATTCTCTCTCTCTCTCTCGCTCGCTCTCAACGGTCGCCGATCGAAACCCTAGAGATCAGGTTCTCTGATTAGAGAAGATTGATCGATCTCCTGGATATCGATCTAATGGCGACGATTGGTGATGTCTGATATGCGCGTCGTTCTGATTTTTCCGATGTGATCTGATAGGTTTCGCAATCGATCGATCGGATCGTGGAGGTGCGGGGGGAGATGGAGGACGACAAGCGGTGCTCAACGCAGCTGATCGATGGGGACGGGGTGTTCAACGTGCCGGGGCTGGAGCCAAGGTCGTGAGGCTCGGTGAGTGCGGCCTCTCCTACGCCGTCGTCTCCATCATGGGGCCTCAGAGCAGCGGTGAGTACTCTGGAGGGTGACTTGTTGGATCTTTCTTTGTTGTTTTTGGAGCTTTCTTGATTTCGTTTGGTTAGTGATAAGTTAGGGTTTAGCTCATGAAAAATAAGCGTGTTTTGGAATGGCTGGAAACTGAATGTAGTTTGCGCTATCCTGTGATCTTCCGATCTGCTTGTGGAATTACTAGTTTTCCGGCTACACGTCGGGTGTGATGTGTGGTGAAGGTTTTGTAGATGTGGGTGATCAGTACACTTGGGTTCCTCGTTTGAACACGTTTTTTGTTGTTCCTGTATGCCACACGATGTGAATTATTTTCCTTTTTCATTTCTATAATCCCAGGAGTGCGGAGCAATTGTAGGAACAGGTGCCTCTAGAAAGCTGGAAATGGAGTAAGAATTATTGTCCATAAAGAACTGAAGGAAAGTATAGTTGAGGTTAAAGGGATGGGAGATTGAATTATTTTGATAAAACTAGTCATGAAAGAAGAGATGTTGGATGTCATTTCAATTTATGTACCTCAAGTTGGATTTAGAGGTAAGAACAATAAAATAATTTTGTGACCAGCTTGACATGATAATTTAGGGAATTCCATGAAAAGAAATTATTTGCTTGAGTAGAGATTTAAATGGACATATGGTAACGGATGCCATAGAGTCTGTAAAGATGATTGAGCCTAGTTTATTTGGTGGGTTATCCCTTCAAAATGGGGATAACTAGTTTGGTTGCTTGGCTAGATTAACTTGGATTACAAGGTGTTAACCTAGGATAACTTATTTGAAGCCTGATGCGAGATTAGTTATTCAGTGGGTTAACCCTTGCCATCTCATCCCACATAAACAAAGTAAGTCATAGTTATCCTGCTGCACAAAAAGGATAACTCTTTAGGTTATTCCACTACATTCCAAATAATCACAGGTTAACCAAATAGGGTGGCCCTTTTAATGTCTTAACAGAAACATAGGATAACCCTTCTAAAAATTCCTATCTTACAAGATTCTCCCTTCTAAAAATTTCTATCCCATAGAATTCTATCTCTCATCCTAAACTAAGCCTCAAGAGTTGTGACCTTGGTGATAGGAATGAAGAAGGCATGACTTTTATTGATTTTGTGTTAGCTTATGATTTTTTTATAGCAAATACTTTGTTAAGGAAAAAATGAAGAGCATATTATTGCCTACAAGAATGATTTAGCAAGAATGTATATTGATTATTTTTCTTTGAAAAGAAGAGATCGATTGTGTCGTAAGGATTACAAGATTATTTTAGTGGAAAGTTTAACTATTCAACATTGTTTATTGGTGATGGATGTGCATATAAAGAAGTTGAAGAAGAGAAATTTGGTATGCACAAATATTAAAATTAAATGGTGGATTTTACAAAACAGTAAGAGTCTCAAGGAGAAGATGTTGCAATAAAGGACTTTGGATTTTGATGGGTGTGCTAATGATGCATGGGTGAATATAGCAACTTGTAATAAGAAGGTGGCCAAGGAGGTGTTAGACGTGTCTAAAGGAAGAGGATTGTGGCAAAAGGATGCTTAATGGTGGTGTAAAGAAATGCAAGGGAAACTTGTAGGTAAAAGGGGGTGCTTGAAAGCCTTATATTGAGATCAAATTGATGAAAACTTGGCAAATTACAAAAGAGCAAAGAAAGAATTAAAGGAGATAGTGAAGCCAAAGAAAAAGCTTAGAAGCATATTTACAGGAAACTTGATTTTAAAGAAGATGAAAAGGGATATTTTCAAGTTAGTTAAAGTAAGAGTAGAAAAAGAGGGATCTTACATATGTAAGGTGTATTAAGGATGAAAAAGGAATGATCATTATAATCAGTGGAGATAGAGTGACAAGATGGGAAAATTATTTTCACAAGCACTATAAGGGAGTTAGTTAATTCAGAAAATTATTTGAATCGTGCAATCTATCAAATAATGCAAAGGATGCAAAGAAAAGAAATAATGAATGCTTTAAAGATGATGAAATCTCGGAAGACTGTTGGACTTGATGATATCATCATAGATGTTCGAAAAGTGATTGGAGAAAATGGTATAACTTGGCTCATAAAATCATTTAATGTCATTTGGCGAGACAAAAGAGTGCTAAAGGAATGAAAGAAGATTATTGTAATACCTTTATATAAAAAGAAAGGAGATATGCATAATTGTTTCAACTATAGAGTTATCAAGTCGATGAGTCATACAATGAAGTTTTGTGAGAGAGTAATTAAAAGAAGGTTGAGGTGAATCTCCATAGAAAGTGAGAACCAATTTGGATTTATGCCTGGTAGGTGGACTTGTTACGTCCCTAGTTCTTTTAGCCAACCTGCAAGGTAGTACCTCTATTTGATTTTCTGAGTTTAGTTTGGTTTGTCCTTCCCTTTTCTCTTTAAGTTGGTAGTCAATGTACGTGTCAAGCCTTGCTTCAACCACTTGAATTAATTCGTAGATACATTATATCATTATTCTTTGTGGTTATGACTATCATCTTTAGCGAAATCATATGTTAAGCATTATCATCTATCTGAAGCCTCTTCTTATCGTTTGTCCTCTCTGATGAGTCTTCAAGAGGGATCCTCCAAAGAAGTGGGGCGAAGAAAAATCTAGAGGACATTGTTCTTTTATACACATGCCACTTTGTATTGCCTATATGGCATATGAGACTACCATGCTTTGGATTAAATCTCACATTTGTTTATGCAAATTAGATGGGAGATTGAACATATCATTTTGGGAAATAAGTGTAACTTTACTCTTCTAGGTACCTAAATGTGAACCCTCCTCTAGTTAAGAAAGGGGCTTTTACATAAATGATATAAAAAATTTTTGATATTACATAAATGTTTACAATGAACTTCATATTTAAATGTCACTATAAACATGTGTTTTTTAGAGCAATGCCATTAGATTAGTGTGAAGTAAAATTTTAGCTGCATTTAAGTAGCCAAAGAGGCAAAAAAAGCTATTGGTGACAAAAAAGTGGGAGAAGATCTTCTTTAAGAATTTTGGAAAGTTTTATCAAGGTGCTTTAATCCCATGATACCGCGTTGAATAGAGTGGCAATGGAGGCAAGTGGTGGAGCTAGAGTAGTCTAGAAATGACATAGGATGGAAAAGAGCAATGTAGTTTTTTAAGGTTTACGATACAATCTATGGGTAAAAACAACCAGTTAACATTTCTTGTTGAAAATAGTAGATCATCTTCATGGAACCTAATTAGAGTGACATCTTGTAAAGGTGATCAACTTTCTGGTGGGATTTTGTGTAAATACTAAAATTATAATGACAATCATGTTATTTCATAAGTTTATGATGACATTCATGTAAAAACTGTAAAGAGGTACCTTTTAGGAGACCACAAAAACTTGATAAAGTACCCCATAATCTAGCTCTAGTGGTTCCAAATAAATGTGTAGGAACATGAGTAAGAATCAAGCATCAAATTGGAGTTGGTGTGATATCTTAGAGCTAGTTTACGTTGCGGGATGTATTCCACAGGATAAAAACTTGTGTTTGATTGCCTACACGAATGGTTTAGCAAGAGTGCATATTGGTTATTTTGCTTTGAAAAGAAGAAATTGATTCTGTTGTAATGATTATAAGATTATTCTAGGCGAGAGCTTAAGTATTCAACAACGTTTATTGGTGATGAATGTGCACGTAAAAAAGTCAAAGAGGAGAAATTTGGTGTGCAAGAATATTGAAATTAAATGGTGGAATACTAAAAAGGAGCAAGAGAGTTTTAAGGGGAAAATGTTGCGATAAAGGAGTTGACATTTTGATGGGAGTGCTAATGATACATGGGTGAATATAGTAGCTTGTATTAAGAAGGTGGCCAAGGAGGCATTAGATGTGTCTAAAGGAGCAACATTATGGCAAGAGGATGCTTAATGGCAGAGTTAAGAAAAATAAGGGAAACTTATAGTTAAAAGGGTGTGCTTGAAAGCCTTATATTGAAATCAAATTTATGAAAGCTTGGCAAATTACGAAAGAGCAAAGAATGAATTAAAGGAGGCAAAGAAGCCAAAGCAAAAGCTTAGAAGTATATTTACAGGAAACTTGATTCTAAAGAAGATTAAAAGGGATATCTTCAAGTTAGCTAAAGCAAGAGGGTAGAAAAAGAAGGATCTTACACATGTAAGGAGTATCAAGTATGAAAATGGAAGGGTCCTTGTAATCAATGGAGAAAGTGATAAGGTGAAAAAAATATTTTCATAACTTTTTATTTTAAATGAGAAGGATGATATCACCATAAGGGACTTTCATAAGACTATTTGAATCGTGCAATCTATCAAATCATACAAAGAAAAGAAGTAGTGGTTGCTTTAAAGATGATGAAACTTTTGAAGGTTGTTGGACTTGATGATATTGCTATAGATGTTTGTAAAGTGATTGGAGAAAAAGATATAACTTGGCTTACAAAATTATTCAATGATATTTGGTGAAGTAACAGAATGCTAGAGGAATGAAAGAAGACTATTGTAATACCTTTATTGTAGTGCTAGAGGAAATGAGAAGGATGATATCACCATAGGGGACTTTCAGAAGGCTATTTGAATTGTGCAATCTATTAATCATACGAAGAAAAAAAGGTAATGGTTGCTTTAAAAATGATGAAACCTTAGAAAACGGTTGGACTTGATGATATTGCTATAGATGTTTGTAAAGTGATCGGAGAAAAAGATATAACTTGATTTACAAAATTATTCAATTCTATTTGGTGAGGTAAGAGAATGTTAAGAGGATTGAAAGAAGACTATTGTAATACCTTTACACAAAAAGATGGAAATGGAATTAGAATTATTGTCCATAAAGAATTGAAGGAAAGTGCAGTTAAGGTTAAAAGAATGTGACATCAAATTAAGTCATGAAAGAAGAGATTTTGGATGTCATTTCAAATTATGCACCTCAAGTTGAATTTAAAGTTAAGGACAAGAAAGGAATTTTGTGAGGAGCTTGATATGATAATTCAGGGAATCCCACAAAAAGAAATTATTTGCTTGAGTAGAGGTTTAAATGGACATGTGAAAACAAATGCTGTAGAGTATGTAAGGATGCTTGGGTCCAGTTTGTTCGGTGGCTTATCCCTTCAAAATGGGGATAACCCAGTTTGGTTGCCTGGCTGGATTAACCTAGATTATAAGATGTTGACTCGGGATATCTTTTCCAAGCTCGATGCGAGATAAGTTCTCTTGTAGGTTAACCCCCATCATTTTATTTTACATAAACAAAGTAAGTTGTGGTTATCCTATTGCACAAAAAGGATAACCCTTTAGGTTATGCCACTACTTTCAAAGTAGTCACAAGTTAACCTAGCAAGATAGTCCTTTTGACTTCCAGATAGAAACATATAACCCGACTAAAATTCCTATACCACAAAATTTTCCTTCTAAAAATTCCTACCCCATGGAATTCCATCCCTCATCTTAAACTAAGCATTCGAAGTTGTGACCTTGGCGATAGGAATGAAGAAGATAATAATTTTCTTGATTTTGTGTTGGCTTATGATTTTTTTTGCAAATACTTTCTTTAAAAAAAATTAACGAGCATTTGATCGCCTACAAGAATGGCTTAGCAAGAACACATATAGATTATTTTACTTTGAAAAGAAAAGATTGATTGCATTGGAAGGATTACAAGATTATTCTAGGGAAGAGTTTAACTATTCAACATCGTTTATTGGTGATGGATGTGCACATAAAGAAGTCAAAGAAGAGAAATTTGGTGTGTAAGAATATTAAAATTAAATGGTGGAATTGTAAAAAAGAGCAAGAGAGTTTCAAAGAGAAGATGTTGCAATAAAGGAGTTGGGATTTTGATGGAACTACCAATGATAAGTGGGTGAATATAGCAACTTGTATTAAGCTGATGGTAGGAGGTATTAGCCGTGTTTAAAGTAAGAGCATTGGGGCAGGAGGATGCTTAATGGTGGAGTGAAGAAAAATAAAGGAAACTTACAGTTGATGGAAACTTGGCAAATTATAAATGAGCGAAGAAAGAAATAAAGGAGGCAATGAAGCTAAAGCAAAAGCTTAGAAGAAGCATGCTTAAAAGAAACTCGATTGTAAAGAGGGTGAAAAGGGATATTTTCAAGTTAACTAAAGCAAGAGAGTAGAAAAAGAAGGATCTTACGGGTAAAGTGTATCGAGAATGAAAAAAAGGAAGGATCCTTATAATCAGTTGAGGAATAAAGCCAAGGTGAAAAAAATATTTTCATAAGTTTTTTAATGGAAATATAATGGATGATATCATTGATTATTTTAGGATATTATTTGAATTGTGCAACCTTTCAAATGATACAAAGTAAAGAAGTAATGGATGCTTTAATGTTAATGAAACTTGGGAAGATTGTTGGATTTGATTATATTGCTATAGATGTTTGACAAGTGATTGGAGAAGAAGGTATAACTTGGCTTACAAAATTATTTGATGTTATTTGGTGAGGGAAGAGAATGCTAAAGGAATGAAGGAAGACTATTGTAATAGATTTATACAAGAAGCTGCAAATGGAGTTAGAGTTATTGTCAATAAAGCATTGAAGGAAAGTGTAGTTGAGGTTTAAGGATGGGAAATTGAATTATTTTGAGGTTCAAGTCTTGGATGCTATTTCAATTTATACACCTCAAGCTTGATTTAGAGGTAAGGATAATACAAAAATTCTTTTAAGAGCTTGATATGATAATTCAAGTAATCCCACAAAAAGAAACTTTGTGCTTGAGCAAAGATTTAAATCGATGTGGAAACGGATGTCGTAGAGTATGTAAGGATGCTTAGGCTTAGCTTGTTTGGTGGGTTATCCATTCAAAATGGGGATAACCCAGTTTGGTTGCCTGGCTGGATTAACCTATATTACAAGGTGTTAACTTGATATAACTTATCCCAAGCTTGATGTGAGATAAGTTATCCCGCGGCTTAACCGTTATGATTTCATCCTACATAAAGAAAGTATGTCGTAGTTATCTTATTGCACAAACAAGGTAACCCTTTAGGTTATTCCATTGCATTCAAAACAATCACAAGATAACCTAACAGGATAGCCCTTTTGACATCCAAACAGAATCATATGATTACAAGGTGTTAACCAGAGATAACTTATTGCAAGCCTAATGCGAGATAAGTTATCCCGCTAGTTAACACTCATCATTTCATCCTACATAAATAAAGTCGTGGTTACCTTATTGCACAGACAAGATAACCCTTTAGGTTATTCCACTGCATTCAAAACAGTCACAAGATAACCTAACAGGATAGCTCTTTTGACTTCCAAATAGAAACATATGATAATCCCTCTAAATATTTCTATTCCACAAAATTTCCCTTTCTAAAAGTTCTTTCTAAAAATTCTTATCCATAAGCCTTTATGGTTATGAACTTGGTGACATGAGTGAATAAGGCATGACTTTTCTTGATTTTGTGTTGGCCTATGATTTTTTTATTGCAAATACTTAAAAAAATGTGAAGACCATTTGATCGCCTATAAGAATTATTTAGTAAGAACACATATTGATTATTTTGCTTTGAGAAGAAGAGATTGATTGTACTAAAAGGACTACAAGATTATTTTAGTGGAGAGTTTAACCATCCAACATCATTTATTGGTGATGGATGTGCACGTAAAGAAGTCGAAAACAAATTTGGTGTGCAATAATATTAAAATTAAATGTTGAAATTTCAAAAATGAGCAAGAGAGTTTCAATGAGAAGATGCTACAACAAAGGACTTAGGATTTTGATGGACGTGCTAATGATGTGTGAGAGAATATAGCAACTTGTATTAAGAAGGTAGCAAAGGAGGTATTAGACGTGTTGAAAGAAAGAACATTGGAGCAAGATGATGCTTAATGGTGGATAAAAGAGAAACAAGTTTAAAATCATATATTAAGATCAAATTGATGAAAAGTTAGCAAATTACAAATAAGCAAAGAAAGAATTAAATGAGACAATGGAGCCAAACGAAAAGCTTAGAAACATATTTACAAGAAGTTTGATTCTAAAGAAGGTGAAAAGGGATATCTTCAAGTTAGGTAAAGCAAAAGAGTAGAAAAAAAACTGTTTTACACATGTAAGGTGCAACAAGGACGAAAAATGAAAGATCCTTAGAGACAAGGTGAAGAAATGATTTTCGTTAACTTCTTTTGGTGGAAACAAGATGGATGATATCACCATTGGGGAGTTAATTCAAGAGATTATTTGAATCGTACAATCTATCAAATGATACAAAGTAAAGAAGTAATGGATGCTTTAAAGATGATGAAATCTCGAAAGCCTGTTGGATTTGATGATATTGCTATAGATGTTTGAAAAGTGATAGGAGAGGAAGATATAATTTGGTTCACAAAATTATTTAATGTGAGAGTTGAAAAAGAAGGATCATCCACATTTAAGGTGTATTAAGGATGAAAAATGAAGGATCCTTATAATAAGTAGAGAAATAAAGATAAGGTGAAAAAATTATTTTCGTAAGCTTTTTAATGGAAATAAGATGGACGATATCACCATTGGGGGGAATTAGTTAATTCAAGAGATTATTTGAATCGTGCAATCTATAAAATGATACAACGTAAAGAAGTAATGGATGCCTTAATGATGATGAAACCTTAGAAGATTGCTGGACTTGATGATATTTTTATAAATGTTTGAAAAGTGATTGGAGGAGGTATAACTTGGCTCACAAAATGATTTAATTCTATTTGGTGAGGTAGGATAATGCTAGAGGAATGAAAGAAAGCTATTTTTTTTGAAAAGCGAATGAAAGAAGACTATTGTAATACCTTTATACAAGAATTGGAGTTAAAATTATTGTCCATAAAGAATTGAAGGAAAGTGCAGTTGAGGTTAAAAGGATGGAAGATTGAATAATTTTGAAAAAACTAGTCATGAAAGAGAAGATCTTGGATGCGATTTAATTTATGCACCTCAAGTTGGATTCAGAGGTAAGGACAATAAAAGAAGTTTGAGAAGCTTGATATGATAATTCAGGGAATCCCACAAAATGAAATATTTACTTGAGCAGTGGTTTAAATTGACATGTGGAAATAAATGCTGTAGAGTATGTAAGGATGCTTAAGCCTAATTTGTTTGGTGGGTTATCCCTTAAAAATGGGGATAAGCCAGTTTGGTTGCCTAGATGGATTGACTTGGATTACAAGGTGTTAACCCGGGATAACTTATCTCAAGCATGATGTGAGATAAGTTATCCCAAGGGTTAACCATCATCATTTCATCCTATATAAACAAAGTAACTTGTGGTTATCCTATTGCAGAAACAGATAAACCCTTTTGATTTTTCCACTACATTGAAATAAGTAACAAGTTAACCTAGCATGATAGCCCCCCTTGACTTCCAAACAGAAACATATGATAAACCTTATAAAAATTCCTATCATATAAAATTCTCCTTTCTAAAAATTCCTTTCGCACATAATTCTATCCCTCATCTGGAGTTGTGACCTCGGTGATAGGAATGAAGGCATCAATTTTCTTAATTTTTTATTGGCTTATGATTTTTTTATAGCAAATACTTTGTTAAAAGAAAGGTACTGTTGTAAAAATTGGCCTACTTGGCAAAGTAATCAGTTGAGTAATTCTATGCGATGTCCTACTGACTGAACAACTTATAGTTGGCAACACCGACTACTCGATCGAGTAGTAGGTTGATTTTCGCATAGAGGGAAAAATAGGTATATTATTATTTTTAGGTTAAATAAAATCCCACTTGACCCCCCTCCCCCGACCACTCCCCTAAAATCATTTATTTTCACCCGAGAGTCCTCTACGACTCCATCGCCAAAGCATACATTGTAATATATTTGATTCAAGTATATATTAATTCTTGGTTTATGTTGCTCTATCGTTGATAATATATTTGTAATGGTTTATACCTTGGTTTAATTATTAAATTTGTAATGAATTTGATATTATTAATACTTTGTAGCTTATTTTATAATTTTGAACTTAAATATATTTACTTTTATACAATGGTATATTTTACTTCTTGATATGCATGTGTCTATACATACATATATATTATATATACATAATATTTAGAAAATGTCTGATCGAATACTCCCGACTACTCCCACACATGCCGTATACTTAGTTAGTGGTCTGACAGACTGAATACCAACTACCGACTTTTATAACACTGAAAAAAGGTGAGCATTTCATCGCCTATAAGAATGGTTTAGCAAGCACATTGATTATTACTCTTCAAAAAGAAGAGATAGATTATGTCGTAAGAATTACAAGATTATTATGAGGGAGAGTATAACTATTCAACATTGTTTATTGGTGATAAATGTGCACGTAAAGAAGTTGAAGAGAAATTTGTTGTACAAGAATCTTAAAATTAAATGGTAGAATTTTAAAAAAGGGAAAGAGAGTTTCAAGGAGATGCTGCAATAAAGGATTGGGATTTTGTTGGAAATGCTAATGATGCGTGGGTGAATATGATGAATTGTATTAAGAAGGTGGTTGAGGAAGTATTTGACGTGTCTAAAGGAAGAGCACTGGGGAGAGAGGATACTTAATGGAGTAAAGAAAAATAAGGGAAACTTATAGTTAAAAGGGTGTACTTGAAATCCTTATATTAAGATTAAATTGATAAAAACTTAGCTAATTACAAAAGAGCAAAGAAGGAATTAAAAGAGGCAATGAAGCCCAAGCAAAATCTTAGAAGCATACTTACAAGAAATTTGATTCTAGAAAGGGTGAAAGTCTTCAAATTTCCTGAAGCAAGAGAGTATAAAAAGATGGATCTTACCATGTAAGGTTTATAGCATGAAATTGGAATGATGCTTATAATCAGTGGAGAAATAGGGACAAGGTGAAAGAATTATTTTCATAAGCTTTTTAATGGAAATAAGAAAGATATGCATTTAGGCAGGAGATTATTTGATTTAAGCAATCTGTGAAATGATACAAAGGGGTAATTAATGCTTTAAAGTTGGTGAAACCTCGGAAGACTGTTGGACTTAATGTTATTGCTATAGATGTTTGAAAAGTGATTGGACAAGAAGGTATAACTTTCGAATAGGAACATATGATAGCCCTTATAAAAATTCCTATCTTACAAAATTCTCCCTTCTAAAAATTTCTATCCGACAATTTTATCTCATTCGAAGTTGTGACCTTAGTGATAGGAATGAAGTAGGCGTGAATTTTCTTGATTTTGTGTTGGCTTATGATTTTTTTATAGCAAATATATTGTTAAAAAAAGGTGAAGAGCATTTCATCGCCTACTAGAATGGCTTAACAAGAATACATATTGATTATTTCTCTTCGAAACAAAGAGATTGATTATGCTGTAAGGATCACAAGGTTATTCTAGAGGAGAGTTTATCTATTCAACATTGTTTATTGGTGATGGATTGGTACGTAGTTGAAGAGAAATTTGTTGTGCAAAAATATTAAAATTAAATGGTGGGATTTTAAAAAGGGTAAAAGAGTTTCAAGGAGAAGATGCTATAACAAAGGACTTGAGATTTTGTTGGAAGTGCTAATGATGTGTGGGTGAATATAACTTGTATTAAGAAGGTGGCTAAGGAGGTGTCAGACGTGTCTATGGGAATAGTACTGGGGCAAGAGGATGCCTAATGGTGGAGTGAAGAAAACTAAGGAAAACTTATAGTTGAAAGGGTGTGCTTGAAAGCCTCATTAAGATTAAATTGATGGAAACTTGGCAAATTACAAAAGAGTGAAGAAGGAATTAAAGGAGGTAATGAAGCCAAAGCAAAAGCTTAGAAGTATACTTACAAGAAACTTGATTCTAAAGAAGGTGAAAAGAAATATCTTCAAGTTAGCTAAAGCGAGAGTATAAAAGGAAGGATCTTACCCATGTAAGGTGTACCGAGGATGAGAAGTAGGGACAAGGTGAAAGAATTATTTTCATAAGCTTTTTAATGAAAATAAGATGGACGATCTCACCATACGAAGGAGATTATTTGAATTATGCAATCTTTGAAATGATAGAAAGTAAAGAGGTAATGGACGCTTTAAAGATGATAAAACCTCGGAAGACTGTTGGACTTGATAGTATTGCTATAGATGTTTGAGAAGTGGTTAGAGAAAAAGGAATAACTTCTAAATATAAACATATGATAACCCTTATAAAAATTCCTATCCCACAAAATTTTTCATTCTAAAAATTCCTTTTCCATAGAATTTTATCCCTCATCTGGAGTTTTAACCTTGGTGAGAGGAATGAAGGCATGAATTTTCTTATTTTTGTGTTGGCTTATGATTTTTTATAATCCTTAAGGTTATCCCATTGTATTAAAAATAATCACAAGTTAACCTAACATGATAGCCCCCTTGACGTCCAAATAGAAACATATGATAATCCTTCTGTTAGTATAACCCTTCAGGTTATCCCATTGCATTGAAAACAGTCACAAGTTAACCTAACATGATAGCCCCCTTGAGTTCCAAAGAGAAACATATGATGACCCTTTTCCTAGTATAACCCTTCAGGTCCGGAATTGTAACCTTGGTGATACGAATGAAGGTATTAATTTCTTGATTTTGTGCTCACTTATTTTTTTTTTATAGCAATTACTTTAAAAAAAAGTGAAGAGCTTTTGATCCCCTCTAATAATTGTCTAGCAAGAATACATATTGATTATTTTACTTTGAAAAGAAGAGATTGACTGTGCATCCAACATTGTTTATTGATGATGGATGTGCACGTAAAGAAGTCAAATATGAGAAATTTGTTGTGCGAGATTATTAAGATAAATTAGTGGAATTTAAAAAAAGAGCATGAGAGTTTCAAGGAGAAGATGTTGTAAGAAAGGATTTGGGATTTTGTTAGAAGTGCTAATAATGCGTGGGTGAATATGACTAGTATTAAGAAGGTGGCGAAGAAGGTATTAGATGTGTCTTAAGGAAGAGCACTGGGGTAAGAGGATGCTTAATATGGTGGAGCGAAGAAAAGCAGGTGGAGCTTATAGCTAAAAGGGTGTGCTTGAAACCTTTATATTGAGATTAAATTGATGAAACCTTGGCAAATTACAAAAGAGCAAAGAAGGAATTAAAGGAAAGGAGGCAATGAAGCCAAAGCAAAAGTTTAGAAGAATACTTACAAGAAACTTGATTTTATAGAAGATGAAAAGGAATATCTTGAAGTTAGCTAATGCGAGAGTATAAAAAGAAGGATCTTACCCATACACTTGGGGATGAAAATGAGATAGATTAAAAAGAAGGATCTTATCCATGTAAGGTGTATCGATGAAAATGGAAGGATCCTTATAATCAGTGGAGAAATGGGGATAAGGTGTAAGAATCACCTTATGGGAGTTAGTCAATTCAAGAGATTATTTGAATTGTGCAATCTATCAAATGATATAAATTAATGAGTAATGGATGCTTTAAACATGATGAAACCTTAGAAGACTGTCGAACTTGATATTGCTATAGATGTTTGAAAAGTGAGTGAAGGTATAACTTCCAAACGGAAAGATATGATAACCCTTATAAAAATTCCTATTCCACAAAATTCTACCTTCTAAAAATTCCTATCCCACATAATTCTATCTCTCATCCGAAGTTGTGACCTAGGTGATAGGAATGAAGGCATGAATTTTCCTAATTTTGTGCTTGCTTGTGATTTTTTTATAGCAAATACTTTCCTAAAAAAAAGTAAAGAGCATTTTAGCTCTTGTAATAATGGTTTAGCAAGAATGCATATTGATTATTTTGCTTTAAAAAAAAAAGATTGATTGTAGAATTATAAGATTTTTGTGCGAGTGAGTTTAACTATTAAATATTGTTTATTGGTGATGGCTATGCACCTAAAGAAGTCAAAAATGAGAAATTTGTTGTGCAAAGATGAGAAACCATGGAATTTTAAAAAGGAGCGAAGGAGTTTCAAGGGGAATATGCTGCAACAAAGGATTTGGGATTTTGTTGGAAGTGCTAATGATGCATATGTGAATATAACGAGTTGCATTAAGAAAGTGGCAAAGGACGTATTAGATGTGTCAAAAGGAAAAGCACTAGGATAAGAGGATGCTTAATAGTGGAGTGAAGAAAAACAAGGGAAACTTATAGTTAAAGGGGTGTGCTTGAAAGTCATATATGGAGATCAAATTGATGAAAACTTGGTAAATTACAAAAGAGCGAAGAAGGAATTAAAGGAGGCAATGAAGCCAAAGCAAAGGCTTAGAAGCATACTTGTAGGAAACATGATTCTAAATAAGGTGAAAATGAATATCTTCAAGTTAGTTAAAATAAGAGTATAAAAAGAAAGATCTTACGCATGTAAGGTGTATTGAGGTTTAAAATGGAAGGATCCTTTTATATCCACGGTGTAAGACTTTATTTCATAAGCTTTTTAATGGTGATAAGGTGGATGATATCACCATATGGGAGTTAGCTAATTCAGGAGATTATTTGAATAGTGCAATATGTCAAATGATAAAGTGAAGAGGTAATGGATGATTTAAAGATGATGAAACCTCGGAAGACTGATGGACTTGATGATATTGCTATAGATGCTTGAAAAGTGATTGGAGAAGGTATAACTTCCAAATAGAAACATGACAACTCTTATAAAAATTCCTATCACACAAAATTCTCTCTTCTAAAAATTCCTATCTTAATGCTAACCCTCCTCTTGGTATAACGCTTCAAGTTATCCCATTGCATTGAAAATAATCACAAGTTGGCCTAGCATGGTAGCCCCTTGACTTCCAAATAGAAACATATGATGACTCTTATAAAAATTCCTATCTCACGGAATTCTCCCTTCAAAAAATTTCTCATCCTAAACTAAGCTTGCCTTCTAAAAATTTTCTTGATTTTGTGGTGGGTTATGATTTTTTCGGAGCAAATATTTTGTTAAAAAAAGTAAAGAGCATTTCATCTATTACAAGAATAGTTTAGCAAGAACGCATATTGATTATTTCTCTGAAAAGAAGAGATTGATTATGCCATAAGGATTAAAAGATTATTCTGGGGGAGAGTAACTATTCGACATCATTTTTTTGGTGATGGATGTGCACGTAAAGAAGTCAAAGAAGAGAAATTTGTTGTGGAAGAATATTAAAATTAAATGATAGAATTTAAAAAAATGGCAAGAAGATGCTGCAACAAAGAATTTGGGATTTTGTTGAAAGTGCTAATGATGTGTGGGGGAATATAATGACTTGTATTGGGAAGGTGGGGAAGGAAGCATTAGAAGTGTCTAAAGGAAGAGCATTGTGGCAAGAGGGTACTTAATGGTGAAGTGAAGAAACACATGGGAAACTTATACTTGAAAGGGTGTGCTTGAAAGTCTTATATTGAGATCAAATTGATGAAACCATAGTAAATTACAAAAGAGCCAAGAAGGAATTAAAGGAGGCAATGAAGCCAAAGCAAAAGCTAAGACAATGAAAAGAAATATCTTCAAGTTAGCTAAAGTAAGAGAGTATAAAAAGAAGGATCTTACCCATGTAAGTTGTATCGAGGATGAAAATGGGAGTATAAAAAGAAAGATCTCACGCATGTAAAGTGTATCAGTGTTGAAAATGGAAGGATCCTTATTACCTAGGGAGAAATAGGGTGGTTGGGGGTGGTTGGAGGTGGAGGAAGGTGAAGTGGGGAGAAGGAAGAGGGAGGGGGTAAAATTAAAAAAAATAAAATTTGAGGATTAAAAAATAAGTTTTTATTGCATTTAAGTATAAAATCCTTATGTTTAATACTTATGACTTACAGAGTGACAAATATAAAAATGATCACTTTTGTAATAGTATAACCGGTAATATAGTGAAGTGAATGATATTTAAGTAATTTTAAAAGATTTTAATAGCATTTACATAAAAATCTCTATAAAAATTTCAATCCCACAAAATTCTCCCTTTTAAAAATTCCTATCCCATAGAATTCTATCACTAATTCGAAGTTGTGACCTTGGTGATAGAAATGAAGAAGGCATAAATTTTGTTATTTTGTTTTGGCATATAATTTTTTTATAGCAAATACTTTGTTAAAAAAAAGTGAAGAGCATTTTATCCCCTACAAAAATGGTTAAGCACATATTGATTACTTCTCTTTGAAAAGAAGAGATTGATTATGCTGTAAGGATTACAAGATTATTGTGGGGGAGTGTTCAACTATTTAACATCGTCTTTGGTGATGGATGGTGGAATTTTTGGAAAAGAACAAGAGAGTTTCAAGGTGAAGATGCTGCAACAAAGGGCTTAGGATTTTGTTGCAAGTGCAAATGATGCGTGGGTGTGCATATTGACTTGTATTAAGGTGGCAGAGGTATTAGACGTGTCTAAAGGAAGAGCACTGGGGCAAGAGGATGCTTAATGGTGGAGTGAAGAAAAACAAAGGAAACTTATAGTTAAAAGGGTGTGTAGATCAAATTGATGAAATCCTGACAAACTATAAAAGAGTAAAGATGATTTTAAAGAAGGCAATGAAACCAAATCATATTTATAAGAAACTTGATTTTAAAGAAGGTGAGAGAAAATATCAAGTTAGCTAAAGCAAGAATACAAAAAGAAGGATCTTACCCATGTAAGGTCTATCGAGGATAAAAATGGAAGGATGCCTATAATTAGTGGAGAAATAGGGACAAGGTGAAAGAATTATTTTCATAAGTTTTTTAATGAAAATAAAATGGACGATATCACCAGATTATTTGAATCGTGCAATCTATCAAATGATATGAAATAGAGTTAATGGATATACTTTAAAGATGATGAAACATCGGAAGACTATTGGAATTGATGATATTGCTATAGATATTTGAAAAGTGATTGGAGAAGAAGGTATAACTTCCAAACAGAAACATATGATAACCCTTATAAAAATTCCTACCCCAACAATTTCTGTCCTGTAAAAATTTCTGTCCTAGAGAATTCTATCCCTCATCGTATGTTGTGACCTTAGGGATAGAATTGAAGGTATGAATTTTCTTAATTTTGTGTTGACTTGTGATTTTGTATAATCCTTGATGTTATTCCACTGCATTGAAAACAACCACAAGTTAACTTAGCATGATAGCCCCCTTGACTTCCAAATAGAAACATATGATAACCCTTTAGGTTAACCCACGACATTTGAAAATAATCACAAGTTAAGCTAACATGATACCTCCTTGACTTTCAAATAGAAATATATGATAACTCTTATAAAAATTCCTATCTTACAAAACTCTCCTTTATAAAAATTCCTCATTCTAAACTAAGCCTCTAGAGTTGATACCTTGGTGATATGAAAGAAGGCATGAATTTTATTGATTTTGTGTTGGGTTATGATTTGTTTTAGAGCAAATACTTAAGAAAAAATGTGGAGCATTTGATCCCCTAGAAGAATGGTTTAACAAGAATATATATTGATTATTTTGCTTTGAAAAGTATAGATTTATTGTGCTTTAAGGATTACAAGAATATTTAGGGAAGAGTTTAACTACTCAACATTATTTATTGGTGATTGATGCGTACATAAAAATGTTAAAGAGGATAAATTTATTGTGCAATATTATTAAAATTAACCGGAGGAAGTTTAAAAGGGAATAAGAGAGTTTCAAGAAGAAGATGCTGGAACAAAGGACTTAAGATCTTGTTGGAACTGCTAATGATGCTTGGGTGAATATAACGACTTGTATTATAAGAAGATGGCAAAGGCATTAGACTTGTCTAAAGGAAGTGCACTAAGCAAGGGGATGCTTAATGGTAAAGTAAAGAAAATAAGGGAAACTTATGGTCAAAAGGGTGTTCTTGAAAGCATTATATTGAGATCAAATTGATGAAGACTTGGCAAATTACAAAAGGGTGAAGAAGGAATTAAAGGAGGCAATGAAGCTAAAGCAAAAGTTTAGAAGTATACTTAGAAGAAATCTGATTCTAAAGAAGGTAAAAAGGAATATCTTCAAGTTAGGTAAAGTAAGAGAGTATAAAAAGAAGGATCTTACCCATCTAAGGTTGATCGAGGATGAAAATGGGAGAGTATAAAAAGAAGATCTTACTTATGTAAGGTGTATCGAGGATGAAAATGGAAGGATCCTTATAATTAGTGGATGAATAGGGACAAGGTGTAAGAATTATTTTCATAAATTTTTTAATGGAAATAAGATGGATGATATCATCATACAGGAGTTAGTTAATTTAGGAGAGTATTTGAATCATGCTATCAAACGTATAAAGTAAAGAGGTAATGGATGATTTATAGATGATGAAACCTTGAAAGATCGTTGGACTTGATGATAATTGCTATAGATGTTTGAAAAGTGATTACAGAAGGTATAACTTCCAAATAGAAACATCCTAATAAAAATTCCTATCCGATAAAATTTCCTTCTAAAAATTCCTATCCCGTATGATTTTGCCTCCGGATTTGTGACCATGGTGGTAGGAATGAAGGCATGAATTTTCTTGATTTTTTGTTGGCTTATATTTTTTATAGCAAATATTTTATTAAAAAAAAGTGAAGCGTGTTTCACTGCCTAGGAGAATAGTTTAGTAAGAACACATTGATTATATTTCTCTTTGAAATGAAGAGATTGATTTTGCTATAAGGATTACAAAATTATTCTCAGGCATAGTTTTAATTATTCAACATCATTTTTTGGTTATGGATGTGCACATAATAAAGTCAAAGAGGAGAAATATGTTGTGCAAGAATATTAAAATTAAATGTTGAAATTCTAAAGAAGGGCAAGAGTTTCAAGGAGATGCTGTAACGAAGGATTTGGGATTTCGTTGGAAGTGCTAATGATGCGTGGGTGAATATAACGAGTTGTATTAAGAAAGTAGTGGAGGTATTAGATGTTTCTAAAGGAAGATCACTAGGGCAAAAGGATGCTTAATGGTATAGTGAAGAGAGAAAGGGAAGCTTATAGTTCAAAGGGTGTGCTTTGAAAACCTTATATTAAGATTAAATTGATGAAATCTTGGCAAATTACATAATAACGAATAAGGAATTCAGGGAGGCAATGAAGCCAAGCACAAGCTTTTCTTACAAGGAACTTGATTCTAAAGCATGTGAAAAGGAATATCTTTAAGTTAGCTAAAGCAAGGAAGTATAAAAAGAAGGATCTTACCCATGTAAGTTGTATCAAAGATGAAAATGGGAGTATAAAAAGAAGGGTCTCACACATGTAAGGTATATGAATGTTGAAATAGAAGGATCCCTATAATCTGTGGAGAAATAGGACCAAGTTGTAAGACTTATTTTTATAGGCTTTTTAATGGAAATAAGATGGTTGATATCACCATGAGAGTTAGTTAATTCAGGAGATTATTTGCATCGTGCAGATATAAAGTTAAGAGGTAATGGATGTTTTAAAGACGATGAAACCTTGGAAAACCATTGGACTTGATATTGATATAGATGTTTGAAAAGTGATTGGAGAAGGAATAACTTCCAAATAGAAACATGTGATAGCCCTTATAAAAATTGGATTTTTATGAGGGTCATTAAAATCTTTTGAAATTACTTAAATGTCATTTACATTTGATATTTTATCGGTTATGCTGTTGAAAAGGTCACGTCAATTTCATATTTGTCACTCCGTTAGTCATAATCCTTAAATTTAACAATTTTGGATTAAAATGTAATAAAAGGTTTAATATTTATTCCTTAAATTTTATTTTTTAATCCTTAGTTTATTATTTTTTTAAATTTTCACCAACTCTCCCTTTCTCCCTCCTCCCCACTTCACTTCCCTTCACCTCCTTACCTCCCATGACCTCCACTCCAACCTTCTCACGTTCAACCACCTCCTCCACCCCCTCTGTATAACGACGTGGAGGTGACGAGGTGGTTAAGGGTGGAGGTAGTCAGAGGTGGAGGGGTGGCTGGGGATTGACTGTGTGGTGTTCGGGTGGTTGGAGGTGGAAGGGTGGTCTATGGTGGTCGGAGGTCGAAGGGTGGTCCGGAGTGGTCGGAGGTGGAGGGGTGGTTGGGGGTGGAGGAAGGTGAAGTGGGGAGAAGGAAGGAGGGGTGGGGGTGGGGTTGAAAATATAAAAAAATAAATTGAGGGCTAGAAAATAAAATTTGAGGATTAAAAATAGAATTTTATTATATTTAAGTCTAAAATTGTTAAGTTTAACATCTATGACTAACGGAGTGGTAAACACGAAAACGTCACTTTTGCAATAACATAATCGGCAATATAGTAAATGAATAGCATTTAAATAATTTCAAAAGATTTTAATAATATTTACATAAAAATCCCTATAAAAATTTCTATCCGACAAAATTCTCTCTTCTAAAAAAATCCTATCCCATAATTTTGTCCCTATTTCAGATTTGTGACCTTGGTGCCAAAAATGAAGGCATAAATTTTCTTGATTTTGTATTTGCTTATGATGTTTTATAACCCTTCAATTTATTGCACTACATTGAAAGCAGGCAGAAGTTAACCTAGCATGATAGCCTCCTAACTTCCAAACAGAAACATATGATAACCCTTCCTGTTATCCCACTACATTGAAAATAGTCACAAGTTAACCTAGCATGATAGCCCCCTAACTTCCAAATAGAAACATATGATAAAGCTTATAAAAATTCCTATCCGACAAAATTTTTCCTTCTAAAAATTCCTCATTGTAAACTAAGCCTCCGATGTTGTAACCTTGGTGATACGAATGAAGGCATGAATTTTCTTGATTTTGTGTTGGCTTATGATCTTTTATGGTAGGTACTTTGTTAACAAAAAGTGAAAAGCATTTCGTCGCCTACAAGAATGGTTTAGAAAGAACACAGTGGTTATTTCTCTTTGAAAAGAAGAGATTGATTATGCAAAAAGAATTACCATATCATTGTGGTGGAGAGTAGCTTTCAACATTGTTTTTTTGTGATAGATGTGCGTGTAAAAAAAGTCAAGGAAGGGAAATTTATTGTGCAAGAATCTTAAAATTAAATGGTGGAATTTTAAAATGAGCAAGAGAGTTTCAAGGAGAAGATGTTTCAATAAAGGACCTGGGATTTTGTTGGAAGTGTTAATGATGCGCGAGTGCGACTTGTATTAAGAAGGTGGAGGAGGGGGTATTAGACATGTCTAAAGCAAGAGGATGCTTAATGGTTGAGTGAAGAAAAAGAAGGGAAACTAATAGTTGAAAGGGTGCACTTGAAAGCCTTATTTGAGATCAAATTAATGAAAAATTGCAAATTACAAATGAGCGAAGAAGGAATTAATGGAAGTAATGAAGTCAAAGCAAAAGCTTAGAAGCATACTTGCAAGAAAATTGATTTTAAAGAAGGTGAAAATAAATACCTTCAAGTTAGCTAAAGCGAGTATAAAAAGATCTTACACATGTTAGGTGTATCGAGAATGAAAATGGAAGGATCTTCTAATCAATGGAGAAATAGGGACAAGGTATAAGAATTATTTCATAAGCTTTTTAATGAAAATAAGATGGGCAATATCGGAGATTATTTGAATCGTGTAATCTATTAAATGATATAAAGTAAAAAGGTAATGGATGTTTAAAAGATAATGAAACCTCGTAGGACTGTCAGACTTGATAATATTGCGATAGATATCTGCGAAGTGATTGGAAAAGGTATAACTTGGCTTAGGAAATTGTTTAATGGTATTTGATGAGGAAATAGATTGATAGAGGAATGAAAGAAGACCATTGTAATTACTTTATATGAGAAACTGGAAATGGAATTCGAATTATTATTCATAATGAACTGATGAAAAGTGTTGTTGAGGTTGGAAGGATGGGGGATTGAATTATTTTGATAAAACTAATTATAAAAGAAGAGATCTTGGATGTCATTTCGATTTATGCATCTTAAGTTGGATTTAGAGGTGACAACAATAAAAGAATTTTGTGAGGAGTATGTTATGATAATTTAGGTCATCCTACAAGAAGAAATTATTTGCTTGACCACTGATTTAAATGGACACGTGGAAACATATGCTATAGATTATGTAAGGATGCTTAACCCTAGCTTGATTGGTGGGTTTTCTGTTCAAAATGAGGATAACCTAGTTTAGTTGGCTGGTTGGATTAACCTGGATTATAAGGTGTTAATTAGGGACAACTTATCCCAAGCCTGATGCGAGATGAGTTATCCTATGAGTTAACCCTCGTTAGTTCATCCTATATAAACAAAGTCATGGTTATTCTACTGCACAAACATGATAACCCTTCAGGTTATCCTACTCCATTCAAAATAGTCACAAGTTAACCTAGCGAGATAGCCCTTTTGACTTCCAAATAGGAACATGTGATATCTCTTCCAAAAATTCCAATCCCAAAAAATTCTCCCTCTAAAAATTCCTATCTCAGAATTCTATCCCACATCCTAAACTAAGCTTACGGAGTTGTGACCTTGGTGATACAAATGAAGAAGGCATGGTTGATTTTGTATTGGGTTATGATTTTTTTATTGCAAATACTTTCTTAAAAAAAAAGTGAAAGGTATTTGATCACCTACAAGAATGGTTTAATAGAAACACAGATTGATTATTTTTCTTTGAAAAGAAAAGATTTATTATGTTGAAAGAATTACAAGATTATTCTAGTGGAGAGTTTAACTATTCTACATTGTTTATTGGTGATGGATGTGCACATAAAGATGTTAAAGAAGAGAAATTTGGTGTACAAGAATATTCAAATTAAATGGTTGAATTTTGAAAAAGAGTAAGAGAATTTCAAGGATAAGATGTTGCAACAAAGGACTTAGGATTTTGATGGAAGTGCTAATGGTGTGTGGGTGAATATAGCAACTTGTATTAAGAAGGTGGCCAAGGAGGTATTAGATGTATCGAAGGAAGAGCATTGGGGCAAGAGGATGCTTAATGGTGGAGTGAGGAAAAATAAAGGAAACTTGTAGGTAAAAGGGTGTCCATGAAAGCCTTATATTGAGATCAAATTTTTGAAAACATAGCAAATTACAAAAGAGTAAAGAAAGAATTATTGGAGGCAATAAAGTCAGAGCAAAGAATAAACTTGATTTTAAAGAAGGTGAAAAGGAAAATCTTCAAGTTAGCTAAAATAAGAGTAGAAAGTGCATGATCTTACACATGTAATCAAGGATGAAAAAGGAAAGATCATTATAATTAGCAGAGAAATGGAGAGAAGGTGAAAGAATTATTGTCATGGGATTTTTAATGAAAATAAGATGGATAATATCACGAAAGGGGAGTTAGATAATTCAGTAAATTACTTGAATTGTGCATTCTATCAAATGATATAAGGTAAAGAGTTAATGGACGGTTTAAAGATGATGAAACCTCAAAAGTCTGTTGGACTTGATGATATTGCTACAGATGTTTGAAAAGTGGTTGGAGAGGAAGGTATAACTTAACTAACGAAGTCATTTAATGCTTTTTGGGCAGATAAGAGAATGCTAGAGGAATGAAAGAAGACTATTGTAATACTTTTATACAAGAAGCTGGAAATGGAGTTAGAATTATTGTTTATAAAGAACTGAAGGAAAGTGTAGTTGAGGTTAAAAGGATGTGAGATTGAATTATTTTGATGAAACTAGTCATGGAAGAAGAGATCTTGGATGCCATTTCAATTTATGCTCCTCACGTTGGAGTTAGAGGTAAAGACAATAAAAGAATTTTGTGAGAAGTTCCTACAAAAGAAATTATTTGTTTAAGCACAAATTTAAATGGACATATGGAAAGGGATGCTATAATGTAAGGATGCGTAGGCTTAGTTTGTGTTGGGGTTATTCCCTTAAAGATGGAGATAACCCAGTTTTGTTGCTTGGTTGGATTAACCTGGATTACAAGGTGTTAATTCAGGATAACTTATCCCAAGCCTGATGCTAGATAAGTTATCCTGCTGGTTAACCCTTGGCATTTCATCCGACATCAATAGTCATGGTTATCGTATTATGAAAATAGGATAACACTTTAGGTTATCCTATCGCATTCAAAATTGTCACAAGCTAACCTAATGGGATAACCCTTTTGACTTTCAAATAAAAACGTAGGGCAACCCTTCTAAATATCCTATCCCGCAAAATTCTTCTAAAAATTCCTATCCTACTAAGTTCTATCCGTCATCCTAAACCAAGTCTTTGGTTGGAGTTGCGATCTAGTTGATAGGAATGAAGAAGGCTTGACTTTTTTTTGATTTTGTGTTTGCTTATGATTTCTGATTTTGTAGATACTTTCTTAAAAAAAGGTAAAGAGCATTTGATTATCTACAAGATTAGTTTAACAGGAATACATTGATTATTTTACTTTGAAACGAAGAGATTGATTATGTTGTAAGGGTTAGATGATTATTCTATGGGAGAGTTTAACTATTTGAGATCATTTATTGGTGATGGATGTGCACGTAAAGAAGTCAATGAGGAGTAATTTGGTGTGAAAGAATATTAAAATTAAATGGTGGAATTTTAAAATAGAGAAAGAGAGTGAACGAGCAGATGTTGCAACAAAGGACTTGGGATTTTGATGGAAGTGCTAGTGATGCGTGGGTGAATATGGCAACTTGTATTAATAAGGTGGCTAAGGAGGTATTTGACGTGTCTAAAGGAAGAGCATAGAGTAAGAGGTTGCTCAGTGGTGGAGCGAAGAAAAACAAGGGAAACTTGAGTTAAGAGGGTATGTTTCAAAACCTTATATTAAGATTAAATTGATGAAAAGTTAGCAAATTATAAATGAGCAAAGGATCCTTATAATCGGTGGAGAAAGAGACATGTTGAAAAACTTGTTTTCATAAGGTTTTCAAGGGAATAAAGATGGATGATATAACCATATGGGAGTTAATTCAAAAGATTATTTGAATTGTGCAATCTATCAAATGATATAAAGAAGTAATGGTTTCTTTAAAGATATGAAACGTCCGAAGACAGTTAGACTTAGAGGATATTGCTATAAATGTTTGAAAAGTGATTTGAGTAAAAGGTATAAGTTGACTCACAAAGTTATTTAATGCTATTTGGTAAGGTAAGAGAATGCTAGAGTAAGGAATGAAGACTATGATAATACCTTTATATAAGAAGTTGGAATGTTTGAAAAGTGATTTGAGTAAAAGGTATAAGTTGGCTCACAAAGTTATTTAATGCTATTTGGTAAGGTAAGAGAATGCTAGAGTAAGGAATGAAGACTATGATAATACCTTTATATATGAAGTTGGAAATGGAGTTAGATTATTGAGGAAAGTGAGGTTGAGTTTAAAAAGATGAGAGAATTATTTTATAAATGTAGTCATGGAAGAAGAGATTTTTTATTCTATTTCAATTTATGCACCTGAAGTTGTATTTAAGGTAAAGACAATAAAAGGATTTTGTGAGGGCTTGATATGATAATGCAGGGAATCCCACGAAAAGAAATTATTTGCTTCAGCAAAGATTTAAATGGGCATGTGGAAACAAATGCTGTAGTGTATGTAAGGATGCTTAGCCGTAGCCTGTTTGGTGGGTTATCCCTTCAAAATGGGGATGACCTAGTTTGGTTGCATTGCTGGATTAACTTGGATGACTAGGTGTTAACTTGAGATAGCTTCTGATGTGAAATAAGCTATCCATTGGGTTAATCCCCATCATTTGATCTGACATAAGCAAAGTAAGTCCTGGTTATCCCACTGCACAAGCAGGATAATCCTTCACGTTATCCCACTGCATTTGAAATAGTCACAAGTTAACCTAGTTGGAATGCTCGACTTCCAAATAGAAACATAGCATAACCCATCTAAAAATTCATATCCCACAAAATTCTCCCTTCTAAAAATCCTATCCAACAGAATTCCTTCATCCTAAACTATAAGCCTCCAGAGTTATGACCTTGGTGATATGAATGAAGAAGGCATGACTTTTCTTGATTTTGTGTTGGCTTATGATCTTTCTCTAACTAATACTTTGTTAAAGAAAAAGTGAAGAGCATTTGATTGCCTACAAGAATGGTTTAGCAAGAATGCATATTGATTATTTTACTTTTGAAGAGATTGATTGTGTTGTAAGGATTAGAAGATTATTCTAAGGGAGATTTTAACTATTCAACATCGTTTGTTGGTGTTGGATGTACATGTAAAGAAGTCAAAGAAGAGAAATTTGGTGTGCAAGAATATTAAAATTAAATGGTGGAATTTTAAAAGGGCAAGAGAGTTTTCAAGGAAATGATGCTGGAACAAAGGACTTGGGATTTTGGTGGAAGTGCTAATGATTCGTGGGTGAATATAGCAACTTGTATTAAGAAGGTGCCGAAGGAGGTATTAGGCATGTCTAAAGTAAGAACACTGGAGCAAGAGAATGCTTAATGGTGAAGTGAGAAAAAATAAGGGAAACTTATAGTTAAAAGGGTGTGCTTGAAAGCCTTATATTGAGATGAAATTCATGAAAATTTGGCAAATTACAAAAGAGCGAAAAAGGAATTAATGGAGGCAATGAAGTCAAAGCAAAAGCTTAGAAGCATACTTACAAGAAATTTGATTCTTAAGAAGGGTGAAAAGGGTTATCTTCAAGTTAGCTAAAGAGGGTAGAAAAAGAAGGATTTTATACATGTAAGGTGTATTAGGGATAAAAAGGAAGGACCCTTATAATCAGTGGAGAAATAGAGACGAGGTGAAGGAATTATTTTCATGAGATTTTTAATCGAAATAAGATAGATGATATCACCATACGGGAGTTAGTTAATGCACGAGATTATTTAAATGGTGCAATCTATCAAATGATATAAAGTGTCAATGGATGCTTTAAAGATGATGAAACCTTGGAAGACTGTTAGGCTTGATGATATTGCTATAGGAGTGTGGAAAGTGGTTGGAGAAGAAGGTATAATTTGGCTCACAAAATCATTTAATGCTTTTTGGGAGGTAAGAAAATGCTATAGGAATGAAAGAAGACTTGTAATACCTTTATACAAGAAGCTAGAAATGGAGTTGGAATTATTGCTTGTAAAGAATCGAAGGAATGTGTAGCTGAGGTTAAAAGGATGGGAGATTGAATTATTTTGATCAAACTAGCCATGATCTCGGATGCCATTTCAATTTATGTATCTCACGTTGGATTTAGCAGTAAGAACAAAAGATTTTTATGAGGAGCTTGATATAGTAATTCAGGGAATCTCTCAAGAAGTTATTTGCTTCAGCAGAGATGTAAATGGACGTGGAAATGGATGTTGTAGAGCATGTAAGGATGCTTAGGCCTAGTTTATTTGGTAGGTATCCTTTGAAAATGGGAATAACCCAGTTTAGTTGCCTATTTGGATTAACTTAGACTACAAGGTTTTAGCCCAAGATAATGTATTCTAAGCTTGATGCAAGATAAATTATCCTGCATGTTAACCCTCGTCGTTTCATCCTACATAAACAAAGTCATGGTTATCCTACTACACAAACAGGATAACCCTTTAGGTTATCCCACTGCATTCCAAATAGTCATAGGTTAACCCAGTAGAATGGTCGTTTTGACTTCCAAACAGAAACATAGGATAGCCCTTGCAAAAATTCCTATCCAACAAAATTCTCCTTTCTAAAAATTCCTATCCCACAAAATTCTATACCGCATGTTAAACTAAGCCTTAGGAGGTGTGACCTTGGTGATAGGAATGAAGAAGGCACGACTTTTCTTGATTTTGTGTTGACGTATGATTTCTTTGTAGCAAATGCTTTCGTAAGAAAAAAAGTGGAGCAATTTGATCCCCTACAAGAATGGTTTAGGAAGAATACATATTGATTATTTTGCTTTGAAAAAAAGAGACCGATTGCGCTTTAAGGATTACAAGATTATTTGGGGGAGAGTTTAGCTATTCAACATCATTTATTGGTGATGGATGTGTACGTAAAGAAGTCAAAGAGGAGAAATTTGTTGTGCAAGATTATTGTTAAAATTAATTGCTGGAATTTTAAAAAAGAGAAGAAGTTTCATGGAGAAGATGCTGCAACAAAGGACTTGAGATTTTGTTGGAAGGGTTAATGATGCGTGGGTGAATATAACAACTTGTATTAAGAAGATGGCAAAGGAGGGATTAGACTGACTAATGGAAGAGCACATGGGCAATAGGATGCTTAATTAATGGAGTGAAGAAAAATAAGGGAAACTTAATAGTTAAAAGGGTATTCTTGGAAGCCTTATATTAAGATCAAATTAATGAAAACTTGGCAATTATTAAAGAGCGAAAAAGAAATTAAAGGAGGTAATGAAGCCAAAGTAAAAACTTAGAAGCATACTTACAAGAAACTTGATTCTAAAGAAGGTGAAAACGAATATATTCAAGTTAGCTAAAGCAAGAGAGTATAAAAAGAAGGATCTTACCATGTAAGGTGTATTAGGGATAAAAATAAAGGATGCTTATAATTAGTGAAGTAGGGACAAGGTGAAATAATTATTTTCATAAACTTTTTAATTAAAATAAAATGGACAATATCACTATACCGGAGTTAGTTAATTCACAAGATTATTTGAATTATGCAATCTATCAAATGATATTGTCAAGAATTGGTGCGGAAGCGACGCGTGGAGACTCCTGTACGTGGGAAAAACAGCCCGTTGGGGTAGTTGTTGACGCTTGGAGAGGGAAAGAAGTGCCTTGTGGCTGCTGCAAAGACCAGTCAGTATTGATATGGATCGATCTGAATGTTGTGCGCCAGGTCTTGGGAAACGATCCTGTAGGACATGAGAAGCTGCTGGCTTGATGTGCAGGCCTGGTTGCAGGTCGATCTGCTATGTGCAGACTGGTCTGCAGTGTTGAAGGGGCCAGTCTGGTGTGGTTGGACTGGTCTGCAGAGGTGGTGAACCAGCAACCTTGATAGCTGACCGACCTTGCTGCAGCACGCACGAGTGCGGGGGAACTCCCCCTGGTAGTCGATCTTGAAGAATAGAGAGGAGGGAGCCTGTTGGTGGAAGAATTTTTTTATTGCTCAATCTTAAATCATAGGAAAGGTTCTATTTAAATAGAGTGCATATTCCTACTTCTAAAAATAGACTAATTAACAAAATCTAATCAAATCTTCTAGATTTAGTAAAATCGAATCTTACAATATCTCTTAAAATAAATAAACCAAATTAGGCTTACTTGCCAACTAAGGAAACAACTCCTACTTGACTTCTTAGACTCCAAAATCAATCGCCCTATTGGCCTTTGGGTAGCTGCCATGTGGCACTGCCACGTGGCCGGATAGTTGCCATGTGGCACATGCCACATGGCAGTTTCATCGAATCCCAATAGATATAAAGCAAAGAGGTAATGGATTCTTTAAAGATGATGAAACATCAGAAGATTGTTGGACTTTAAAGATGATATTGCTATAGATGCTTGAAAAGTGATTGGAGAAGGTATAACTTCCAAATAGAAACATATGATAACCCTTATAAAAATTCTAACCCCACAAAGTTCTCCATTCTAAAAATTCCTATCCTGCGGAATTCCATCCCTCATCCGAAGTTTTAACCATGGTGATAGGAATGAATTTTATTTATTTTGTGTTGGCTTATGATTATTTATAACCCTTCAAGTTCTTCCACTACAATGAAAACAATCATAGTTAACCTAGCATGATAGCCCCCTTGACTTCCAAACAGAAATATGTCATAACTCTTATAAAAATTCCTATCCCACAAAACTCTCCATTCTAAAAATTCCTCATTCTAAACTTAAGCCTCTGGAGTTGATTCCTTGGTGATATGAATGAAGCAGGCATGAATTTTATTGATTTTTGCTGGGTTATGATATTTTTGTAGCAAATACTTAAGAAAAAAAGTGAAAAACATTTGATCCCCTAAAAGAATGGTTTAGCAAGAATACGTATTGATTATGCTGCTTTGAAACGAAGAGGTTTATTGTGCTATAAGGATTACAAGATTATTTAGGGGAGAGTTTAACTATTCAACATCGTTTATTGGTGATGGATGCGTACGTAAAGAAGTCAAAGAGGAGAAACTTGTTGTGCAAGATTATTAAAAATAACTGCTGGAATTTTAAGAAATAGCAAGAGTTTCAAGGAGAAGATGCTGCAACAAAGGACTTGATCTTGTTGGAACTGCTAATGATGTGTGGGTGAATATAATGATTTGTATTAACAAGTTGGCAAAGTAAAGTATTATACATGTATGAAGGAAGTGCACTAGGCAAGAGGACGCTTGATGGAAACTTATAGTTGAAAGGGTATGCTTGAATTCATTATATTGAGATCAAATTGATGAAAACTTGGCAAATTACAAAAGGACAAAGAAGGAATTAAAGGAGGCAATGAAGCTAAAGCAAAATCTTAGAAGCATACTTAGAAGAAACCTGATTCTAAAGAAGGTGAAAAGGAATATCTGCAAGTTAGGTAAAGCAAAAGATTATAAAAAGAAGGATCTTACCCATCTGAGGTTTATCGAGGATGAAAATGAGAGAGAATAAAATTATCTTAGCCGTGTAAGGTGTATTAAGGATGAAAATGAAAGGATTCTTATAATTAGGGGAGAATAGGGTAAAGTGTAAGAATTATTTTTGTAAGCTTTTTAATGGAAGTAAAATAGATGATATCACGGAGAGTATTTGAATCATGCTATCTATCAAATGCATAAAGTAAAGAGGTAATGGATGCTTTATGGATGATGAAACTTCGGAAGATTGCTAAACTTGATGATATTGCTATAGATATTTGAAAAGTGATTGGAGAAGAAGTATAACTTCCAAATAGAAACATATAACCCTTATAAAAATTTCTATACCATAAAATTCTTCCTTCTAAAATTTCCTATCCCACATAATTCTATCCCTCATTTAGATTTGTGACCTTGGTGATAGGAATGAAGGCTTAAATTTTCTTGATTTTTTGTTGGCTTATGATTTATTTATAGCAAACATTTTGTTAAAAAAAGTGAAGTGCATTTCATCGTCTACCAGAATGGTTTAGCAAGAACATATATTTATTGTTTCTGTTGGAAATGAAGAGATTGATTTTGCTGTAATGATTACAAGATTATTCTTGATGAGAGTTTTAACTATTCAACATCATTTTTTGGTTATAGGTGTGCACGTAAAGAAGTCAAAGAAGAGAAATATGTTATGCAAGAATAGTAAAATTAAATGCTAAAATTTTAAAAAAGGGCAAGAGTTTCAATGAGAAGATGCTGCAACAAAGGATTAGGATTTTGTTGGAAGTGCTAATGATGAGTGGGTAAATATAACGAGTTGTATTAAGAAGGTAGCGAAGGAGGTATCAGACATTTCTAAAGGAAGATCATTGGGGCAAGAGGATGCTTAATGGTGAAATGAAGAAAAGAAAGGGAAGCTTATAATTCAAAGGGTGTGCTTGAAAGTTTTATATTGAGATCAAATTGATGAAATGTTGGCAAATTACAAAATAATGAAGAAGCAATTCAAGGAGGCAATGAAGCCAAAGTAAAAGTTTTTCTTACAAGAAACTTGATTCTAAAGCATGTGAAAAGGAATATTTTCAAGTTAACTAAATCAAGAGAGTATAAATAGAAGGATCTTATCAATGTAAGGTGTATCGAGGATGAAAATGGAAAAGGTGAAGGAATTATGTTCATAAGTTTTTTAATGAAAATAAGATGGATGATATCATCATATTGAAGTTACTTAATTCAAGAGGTTATTTGAATCCTGGGTTCTATCAAATGATATAAAGTGGTAATGGTTGGTTTAAAGATGATGAAACCTCGGAAGACTGATGGACTTGATGATATTGCTATAGATTTTTTAAAAATGATTTGAGAAGATAGTACAACTTCCAAACATAAACATATGATAATCCTATTGAAATTTTTATCCCACAAAATTATCCCTTTTAAAACTTTCAATCTCACATAATTCTCTCATCCGAACATGTGACCTTGGTGATAGGAACAAAATACATAACTCTATCCCTCATTTTAAACTAAGCCTCCAGAGAGATGTGACCTTGATGATTTTAATGAAGGCATGACTTTTGTTGATTATGTGTTGGCTTATAATTTTTTATTGAAAGTACTTTCTTGGTGATAGGAATGAAGAATGCATGAATTTTCTTGATTTTGTGTTGGCTTCTAATTTTTTAACCAGCGTTGAAAACAGTCAAAAATTAACCAGCGTTGAGGCGGTCGCCTCAGGCGACGAGGCGAGGCGAATCAGGAGGTCATCGCCTCGAGGACCCAGGCGAGGCCCTTCGAACAGGCAATGCGCTTCCTTGCCTTGGGCGGCGCCTCCTCGCCTCATCGCCCGAACCCTAGATGCCTTTATGGAGAGCTTTCTCATCTCCACGGCAACCCTCATCGCCTCACGCTATTATCGCCTCCGCGGCGGAGTAGCTTGAGTAGCTGAGCTTCGTCGACCACCATCGCTGCTCGAGCGTCACCAGTTACCATCTGCGACGCCTCCTTGACCTCAGTCGCCCAGGTATCTCCTCAGCTCGAGCTTCTTCATGTTCGACCACACCACCGCCGCTTCTTCATGTCAGGGCTTCCGGCTTCGTTTCTTCTCCTCGAAATGAAATGAACTCCTTTCATTTCTATTATATATATATGTTATATAAATATATATATAACATAAGAAATACATATGTATATAATATTATATATAATATATGTATGTATAAGTAAGACAAATAATGTATAAGTATATTTATAAGTATATACATAAGTATGTTGTTATATATATGTATGCCTCCTTATTATATATAAGTATGTATATAACATAGGTATGTTATATTCTATATGTATGTTACGTTATAACATTGTGTGTGTATATATACATATATATATAAGTGAAATGGTCCTAAGCCTGTTGCCTCAATTCACTCAGGCTGTCGCTTTTTTGTTGCCTCTCGCCTCGGGCGATTTTGAGTAGTGTCGCCTTGCTATCGCCTTTCGCATTGACAGCATTGAAATTAACCTAGCATGATAGCCTCCTTGACTTCCAAATAGAACATATGATAACCCTTTTGTTAGTAATAACCGTTGAGGTTATCCTATATATTGAAGACAGTTACGAGTTAACCTAGCATGATAGCCCCTTGACTTACAAATATAAGCATATGATAACCCTTATAAAAATTCCTATCTCAGCATGTCGGAGACAGCAGGGCAGTTGTGACACCATTCGTGCAGGTCACTACTTATGCGACAAGGAATTTCGCTACCTTAGGACATTAGAGTTACTGCAGCCGTTTATCGAGGCTTCCATTCAAAGCTTATCACATTTCTCTTTTCGACCTTCCAGCACTGGGCAGTTGTTAGACTCTATACATCGTGTTACCAGTTAGCAGAGTCCTGTGTTTTTAATAAACATTCGCTACCCCCTGACCTGTGCCAGTTTCCCCAACCTCAAGAGGAGGGGAGACCACACCCCTTCTCCTGAAGTGACGAGGGTCATTTTGCCGAGTTCCTTCGACATGGTTCTCTCGACTCACCCAAGTATACTATGACCCTTATAAAAATACCTATCCTTCAAAATTCTCCCTTCTAAAAATTCCTATCTCACATAATTCTATCCCCCATTTTAAACTAAGCCTCTGGAGTTGTGACTTTGATGATATGAAGGCATGACTTTTGTTGATTATGTGTTGGCTTATAATTTTTTATTAAAAGTACTTAACAAAAAGTGAAGAGCATTTGATCACCTAAAGATTGGTTTAGTAGGAACACATTGATTATTTTTCCTTGAAAAGAAGAGATTGATTATGCCGAAAGAATTATAAGATTATTCTAGTGGAGATTTAACCATTCAACATCGTTTATTGGTGATGGATGTGCACGTAAGGAAGCCAAAAAAGAGAAATTTGGCGTGTAAGAATATTAAAATTAAATGGTTGAATTTTGAAAAGGAGCAAGAGTATTTTAAGGAGATGATGTTGCAACAAAAGATGTGGGATTTTGATGGAAGTGTTAATGATGGGTGGGTGAATATAGCAACTTGTATTAAGAGAGTGTACAAAGAGGTATTAGATGTGTTTAAAGGAAGTGTACAAGGGCAAGAGGATGCTTAATGGTGGAGTGAAGAAAAAGAAGGGAAAATTGTAGTTGACAGGGTGTACATGAAAACCTTAAATTGAGATCAAATTTTTGAAAACATGGCAAATTGCACAAGAGCAAAGAAAGAATTACAAGGGGTAATAAAGCCAAAGCAAAAACTTAGAAGCATATTCACAATAAACTTAATTTTAAAGAAGGTAAAAAGGGAAATATTTAAGTTAGCTAAAGCAATAGAGTAGAAAAAGAATCTTACACATGTAAGTGTATCAAGAATGAAAAAGGAAGGATCGTTCTAATTAGTGAAGAAATAAAGACAAGGGGAAAAAATATTTTCATGAGTTTTTTAATGGAATTAAGATGGGCGATATCACGTAAGGGAGTTAGTTAATTCAGAAGTTTATTTGAATCGTGCAGTCTATCAATTGATACAAAGAAGTAATGGTTGTTTTAAAGATGAAATCTTGGAAGATTGTTGGACTTGAGGATATTGCTATAGATGTTGGAAAAGTGATTGAAGAAAAAGGTATAACTTGGCTTACAAAATTACTTAATACTATTTGGTGAGGTAAGAGAATGCTAGAGGTATGAATGAAGAATATTGTAATACGTTTATACATGATGCTGGAAATGGAGTTAGAATGATCGAGGAAAGTGTAGTTGAGGTTAAACGGATGAGAGATTAAATTATTTTGGTAAAACTAGTCATGAAAGAAGAGATCTTGGAGTCTATTTCAATTTATGCACTTGAAGTTGTATTTAAGGCAAGGACAATAAAAGAATTTTGTGAGGAGCTTAATATGATAATTTAGGGGATCCCATAAAAAGAAATTATTTGCTTCAACAAAGATTTAAATGGGCATTGTGAAATGAATGTTTAGTAGAATAAGGATGCTTAGGCCTAGTTTGTTTGGTGGGTTATATCCCTTCAAAATGGGGATAGCCCAGTTTGGTTACCTGGCTAGATTAACTAGGATTACAAGGTGTTAACCTGAGATAGCTTATCCCAAGCGTAATGAGAAATAGGCTGTCTAGTGGGTTAACCCCCCCGTCTTTTCATCCGACATAGTGACTATCCTATTGCACAACTAGGATAACCCTTCAAGTTATCCCATTGCATTTGAAACAGTCAAGTTAACCTAGTCGAAAAGCCCCTTTGACTTCCAAACAAAAACATAGGGTCAACCTTCTAAACATTCCTACCCCACAAAATTCTCCCTTCTAAAAATTCCTATCCCACAAAATTCAATCGTTCATCCTAAATTAAGCCTCTGGACTTGTGACCTTGGTGATATGAATTAAGGTATGACTTTTCATGATTTTGTGTTGGCTTATGATTTTTTTTATAGCAAATACCTTGTTGAAAAAAAGGTGGAGAGCATTTGATTTCCTAGAAGGATGGTTTTACAAGAACACATTGATTATTTTGCTTAGAAAAGAAGAGATTGATTGTGCCGTAAAGATTCGAAGATTATTCTAGGAAAGATTTTAACTATTCAATATTGTTTATTGGTGTTGGATGTCCACACAAAGAAGTCAAAGAAGAGTAAGTCGGTGTGCAAGAATACTAAAATTAAATGAGGGAATTTTAAAAAGAGCGAGAGTTTCGAGGAGAGGATGTTGCAACAAAGGACTTGGGATTTTGTTGGAAGTGCTAATGATGCATGGGTGAATATAACATTATGGAGGAATAGCACTGGAGGTATCGGATGTGTCTAAAGGAAGAGCACTGGAGCAAGAGGGTGATTGTGGAGTGAAGAAAATCAAGTGAAACCTCTAGTTAAAATGGTGTGCTTGAAAGTTTTATAATGGGATCATATTAATGAAAACTTGGTAAATGACAAAACAATGAAGAAGGAATTAATGGAGGCAATGAAGCCAAAGCAAAAGCTTAGAAGAATATTGACAAGAATCTTGATTCTAAAAAATGTGAAAAGGGATATCTAGTTAGCTAAAGTAAGAGAGAAGAAAAGAGATCCTCCACATGTAAGGTGTATCAACGATGAAAAAGGACTGATCCTTGTCATCCATGGAGAAATAGGGACAAGGTGTAAGGCTTATTTTCATAAGCTTTTTAATGGAGATAAGATGGATGGTATCACTATATGGGAGTTAGTTAATTCAAGAAATTATTTGAATCATACAATCTACCAAATGATATAAAGTGAAGTGGTAATGATGCTTTAAAGATGATGAAACCTCGAAAGATTGTTGGACTTGATGATATTGCTATAGATGTTTGAAAAAGGTGTAACTTCCAAATAGAAACATATGACAACCCTTATAAAAATTCCTATCCCACAAAATTCTTCCTTTTAGAAATTCTTATCCTACGGAAGGCTAACTCTTCTGATGGTATAACCCTTTAGGTTGTCCCACTGAATTGAAAATAGTCACAAGTTAACCTAGGATGATAGCCCCTTGACTTCCAAATAGAAATAGTTGATGACCCTTACAAAAATTGTTATCCCACATAATTCTCCCTTCTAAAAGTTCCTCAACCTAAACTAAGCCTCCATAGCTGTGACCTTGGTGATATGAATGAAGAAGGCATGAATTTTCTTGATTTTGTGTTGGGTTATGATTTTTTTATAGCAAATATTTTGTTAAAAAAAATTAAGGAGCATTTCATCGCCCACCAATATGGTTTAGCAAGAAGGCATATTGATTATCTCTTTGAAAAGAAGAAATTGATTATGTTGTAAGGATTATAAGATTATTCTTGGAGAGTAACTATTTGACATCTTTTTTTGGTGATGGATGTGCACGTGAAGAGGTCAAAGAAGAGAAATTTGTTGTGGAAGAATATTAAAATTAAATGGAATTTTAAAAAACAGCAAGAAGAAGATGCTGCAGCAAAGTATTTGGGATTTTGTTGGAAGTGTAATGATGCGTGGGTGAATTTAACGACTTGTATTAAGAAGGTGGGGAAGGAAGCATTAGAAGTGTCTAAAGGAAGAGCATTGTGGCAAGAGGTTACTTAATGGTGAAGTGAAGAAACACAAGGGAAACTTGTAGTTGAAAGGGTGTGTTTGAAAGTCTTATATTGAGATCAAATTGATAAAACCTTAGCAAATTACAAAAGAGCAAAGAAGGAATTAAAGGAGGCAATGAAGCCAAAGCAAAAGCTTAGTAGCATGCTTAGAAGAAACTTGATTCTCTAAAGGAGTTAAAAGGAATTTCTTCAAGTTAGCTAAAGCAAAATGGTATAAAAAGAAGGATCTTACCCATGTAAGTAGTATCGAGGAATAAAATGGGAGAGTATAAAAAGAAGGATTTCACGCATGTAAGGTGTATTGATGTTACAAATGTAAGGATCCTTATAATTTGTGAAGAAATAGGGACAAGTCGTATGACCTATTTTCATAAGCTTTTTTTAATGGAAATAAGATGGATGATATTACCATACGAGAGTTAGTTAATTTAGGAGATTATTTGAATCGTGCAATTTAGCAAATGATATGGAGTAAAGAGGTAATGGATGCTTTAAAGATGTTGAAGCCTTGGAAGACTGTTGATATAGATGTTTGAAAAGTGATTGGAGAAGGTAAAACTTCCAAATAGAAACTTATGATAGCCCTTATAAAAGTGGGATGAGTGCCATTAAAATATTTTGAAATTACTTAAATGCCATTCGTATTCCCTATCGTGCAGGTTATGTTGTTGAAGAAGCCACGTCATTTTCATATTTGCCACACCATTATTGGAGGTGGGGGGGTGGTCAGGGATCGATTGGGGTGTTCGGGGTGGTTGGGGGGGGGGTCAGAGGTGAAGGTGAGGGTGGGGAGAAGGAAGAGGGGGGAAGGGGTGAAAATATAAAAAAAAAAATTGAAGACTAAAAAATAAAATCCGAGATTAAAAAGTAATTTTTTATTACATTTAAGTCCAAAGTTAAGTTTAACACCTATGACTAATGGAGTGGCAGACACAAAAATAGCGTCACTTTTGCAATCGCATAATGAACAATATAGTGAAGTGAATGGCATTTAAGAAATTTCAAAAGATTTAATAGCATTTACGTAAAAATCCTTATAAAAATTCGTCCCACAAAATTCTCCCTTCTAAAAAATTCTTATCCCCTAGAATTCTATCCCAAGTCCAAAGTTGTGACCTTGGTGATAGAAATGAAGGCATAAATTTTCGTGATTTGTGTTAGCTTATGATATTTTTTTAGAGCAAATACTTTGTTAAAAAAAAGTGAAGCGTTTCATCTCCTACAAGATTGGTTTAACGCAAGCAAATAGTGATTATTTCTCTTTGAAAAGAAGAGATTGATTATATTGAAAGGATTACGAGATCATTGTAGCGGAAAGTTTAGCCTTCAACATTGTTTTTTTGGTGATAGATGTGCACATAAAGAAGTCAAAAAAGAGAAATTTGTCATGCAAGAATATTAAAATGAAGTGGTGGAATTTTAAAAAGATCAAGAGTTTCATGGAGAAGATGTTACAGCAAAGGACTTGAGATTTTGTTGGAATTGCTAATGATGCGTGGGTGAATATAATGACTTGTTAAAAGAAGGTGGCGACGGAGGTATTAGATGTGTCTAAAGGATGAGAATTGGGGCAAGAGGACGCTTAATGGTGGAGTGAAGAAAAACAAGGGAAACTTATAGTTGGAAGGGTGCACTTGAAAAGGCCTTATATTGAGATCAAATTAATGAATAGTTGCAAATTACAAAAGGCAAAAAAGGAGTTAAAGGAAGTAATGAAACAAAAGCAGAAGTTTAGAAGCATACTTACAAGAAAATTGATGCTAAAGAAGGTGAAAACAAATATCTTCAAGTTAGCTAAAGTAAGAGAGCATAAAAAAAAGATCTTGCCCATGTAAGATGCATGGAGAATGAAAATGGAAGGATCCTTCTAATCAGTGGGGAAACAAGGACAAGGTGTAAAAATTATTTTCATAAATTTTTTAATAAAAATAAGATGGGCAATATCCAGTAGTTAGTTAATTTAGGGGATTATTTGAATCGTGTAATATATGAAATGATATAAAGTAAAGAGATAATGGATGCTTTAAAGATGATGAAACCTCGGAGGACTGTCAGACTTGATGATATTGCTATAATTGTTTGAAAAGTGATTGGAGAAGAAGGTATAACTTGGCTTAGGAAATTACTTAATGCTATTTGATGAGGAATAGAATGATAGAGGAATGAAAGAGGACTATCATAATAACTTTACACGAGAAGCTGGAAATGGAGTTTGAATTATTGTTCATAAAGAAGTTATGGAAAGTGTTGTTGAGGTTGGAAAGATGGGAGATTGAATTATTTTAAAAAATTAGTTATGAAAGAAGAGATCTTCGATATCATTTCAATTTATACACCTTAAGTTGGGTTTAGAAAATAATAAAAAAATTTTGTGAGTATGATATGATAATTCTGGGAATACTAAAAGAAATTTATTTGCTTGAGCATTGATTTAAATGGACATGTAGAAACATATGCTATATATTATGTAAGGATGCTTAAGCTAGCTTGGTTGGTGGGTTTTCCCTTCAACATGAGGATAGCCTAGTTTGGTTCGCTGACTGGATTAACCTAGATTACAAGGTGTTAATTAGGAATTGCTTATCCCAAGCTTGATGCGAGATGAGTTATCTTGTGAGTTAACCCTTGTCATTTCATCCTATATAAACAAAGTCACGGTTATCTTACTGTACAAATATGATAACCCTTCAGGTTATCCCACTCCATTCAAAATAGTTGCAAGTTAACCTAGCAAGATAGCTCTTTTGACCTCCAAATAGAAACATGTGATATCCCTTCTAAAAATTCCTATCTCACAAAATTCTCCCCTCTAAAAATTCCTATCTCACAGTATTTTATCCCCCATACTAAACTACGCCTACGGAGTTGTGACCTTGGTGCTATGAATGAAGAAGGCATGACTTTTGTTGATTTTGAGTAGGCTTATGATTTTGTTATTGCATATACTTAAAGAAAATAGTGAAGAGAATTTGATCACCTATAAAAATGCGATTATTTTTCTTTGGAAAGAAGAGATTTATTGTGTCGAAAGAATTATAAGAGTATTCTAGTGGAGAGTTTAACTATTCAACATTGTTTATTGGTGATGGATGTGCACATAAAGAAGTCAAATAAGAGAAATTTGGTGTGCAAGAATATTCAAATTAAATGGTTGAATTTTGAAAAAGAGTTAGAGAATTTCAAGGAGAAGATGTAACAAAGGATGTGGGATTTTGATGGAAGTGCTAATAACGTGTGGGTGAATATAGCAACTTGTATTAAGGTGGCCAAGGAAGTATTAGACGTCTTGAATGGAAGAGCACTGGGGCAAGAGGATGCTTAATGGTGGAGTGAAGAAAAAAACAAGGGAAACTTATAGTTGGAAGGGTGCACTTGAAGGCCTTATATTGAGATCAAATTATTGAAAAGTTGCAAATTACAAAAGAGCGAACAAGGAATTAAAGGAAGCAATGAAGCCAAAGCAAAAGATTATAAGCATACTTACAAGATAATTGATTTTAAAGAAAGTGAAAACAAATATCTTCAAGTTAGGTAAAGCAAGAGAGTAGAAAAAGAAAGATCTTACACATGTAAAGTGTATCAAAGATGAAAAAGGAAGAATCCATATAATTAGTGGAGAAATGGAGGCAAGGTGAAAAAATTATTTTCCTGAGCTTTTTAATCAAAATAAGATGGACGATATCAGGAAAGGGGAGTTAAATAATTTGGAAGATTACTTGAATCATGTAATCTATCAAATGATAGAAATAAAAAAGTAATGGTTGCTTTCAAGATGAAAGCTTGAAAGGACTGTTAGATCTTGTTGATATGAATGAAGAAGACATGACTTTTCTTGATTTTGTGTTAGCTTATGATTTTTTTAGCAAATACTTTGTTAAAATAAAGTGGAGCATTTGATCGCCTACAAGAATGGTTTAGGAAGAACACATTGATTATTGATTGCTCTGTGAGGATTAGAATATTGTTCTAGGGGAGAGTTTAACTATTCAACATCATTTATTTGTGATGGATGTGCACATAAAGAAGTCAAAGAAGAGATTTAGTATGCAAGAATATTAAAATTAAATGGTGTAATTTTAAATAAGAGTAAGTGTTTCAAGGAGAATATGCTACATCAAAAGAGTTGGGATTTGGATGGAAGTGCCTATTGAGAATTGGCGCAGAAGCGGAGCATGGAGTCTAGTAGAGGTTGCAAGGATTGTTCTCCCACGTGGGAGAGAGAATAGGGAGTACAATAGCCTCCTCAAGGGGACAACAGTGTGGCCGGCAGTGGGAGAAGACTGGCTTGCTGTGGCTGGCAGATCTGTTGGTGGATGGCTACTACTGTTCACGTTGAACAGTATGGGGTATTGTTCACGTGAATGGTAACATAGAGAGGAGAGGAAAGAGTTGGAGTCTTGGAGTTAATGGAAAGAATTAATTCATTAACTCAAAGGAATAACCTGGGAAGGCTCTCTATTTATAGAGAGAACATATCCCAACAAATGAAGTAGCAAATAATCATGTTTCCTAAAGAGATAAAATCTAGTCCAAGAGGACCCCTTGCAACTGGTCCTAATGGGGACCAAATGGCTGCCGTTGCTGCTTCCACGTGGCCTGATGTGCCATGTGGCATCTTCTCCGTGTCCCAACACTCCCTCTCTAGTTGGAGGTCAGGAGGCCGATAACTTGTTCTTAATGTGTAAGGCTATATGTCCCATCATTCTTCTTTTCTTTACTGGAAACTTATATCTCTGATTTCGCCACCATCCTTCAAGATAGTTTGAATCGGAAAAAACTTCAATTCTGGTTGGCCTAGCCGGAAAGTACGTCGGCTCTAGAGAAGGTCAGGAAGAACGTCGACCTGAGTGGAGGATGATGAGGAAATAGGAAAGAACTTGGATTGGGGTTAGGAAGAACGTCGGCTCTAGAGAAGGTCAGGAAGAACTTCGACCTGAGTGAAGGATGATGAGGAAATAGGAAAGAACTTGGATTGGGGCTGGGAAGAACGTCGGCCTAGAAAATAATTGTTCGGAGCATTACTGCTCTGATACCATGTTGAGAATTGGCGTGGAAGTGAAGTGTTGAGGAGTCTAGAAGAGGTTGCAAGGACTGTTCTCCCACGTGGGAGAGAGAACAAGTACGATAGCCTTCTCAAAGGAACGGCAGTGTGGCTAGCAGTGGGAGAAGACTGCCTACAGTGGCTGGTAGATCTGTTGGTGCTTGCTAGTACTGTTCATGCTAAACAGTATGGGCACTGCTCACGTGAACAGTAACATAGAGATGAGAGGAAAAAGTTGAAGTCTTGGAGTTGATGGAAAGAATTAATTCATTGACTCGAAGAAATAATAACTTGGGAAGGCTCTCTATTTATAGAGAGAACATATTCCAACAAATAAAGCAACAAATAATCATATTCCTAAAGAGAAAATGTTCTCTTATTTGTAAAGATTTTATATATTAACAAAATCAAATCCTACAACTTAGTTCCTAACAAAACTAATTTTCTAAAAATAGATAAGTATCTATTGGTGTACCAAATCTGGTGCAAGAGGACCCCTTGCAGCTGGCCCTGATGGGGGTCAAATGGCTGTGCCACGTGGCATCTTCTCCACATCCTAACACTCCCCCTTAAGTTGGAGGTCAGGAGGCCGATGACTTACTCTTCAAGCATGGGGATATACGTCCCATCATTCTTCTTCTCACCGGAAACTTGTACCTCTGATTTTGCCACCATCCTCCAAGGTAGTTTGAACCAGAAAGAACTTCGATTCTGGTTGGGGCCAGGAAGAACTTTGGCCTAGTCGGAAAGAACGTTGGCTCTAGAGAAGGTCAGGAAGAACTTTGACCCTGAGTGGAGGATGATGAGGAAACCGGAAAGAACTTGGATTGGGTTCGGGAAGAATGTTGGGCTAGAGAATAATTGCCCGGGGCATTATTGCTCTGATACCATGTTGTGAATTGGCGTGGAAGCAGAGCGTCGAGTCTAGCAGAGGTTGCAAGGACTGTTTTCCCCTGAAGGAGAGAGAATAGGGAGTACGATAGCCTCAAGGGGATAGCAATGTGGTCGACAGTGGGAGAAGACTGACCTGTAGTGGCTGGGAGATCTGCTGGTGGCTAGCTATTACTGTTCACGTGAACAATAACATAAAGAGGAGAGGAAAGAGTGGAGTCTTAGAGTTGATGGAAAGAATTAATTCATTGACTCAAAGAATTAACTTGGGAAGGCTCTCTATTTAGAGAGGACATTCCAACAAATAAAACAACAAAGTCATGCTTCCTAAAGAATCTTTTCTCATGTGGAAAGAATTTCTCTTAACAAAATCAAATCCTACAACTTGGTTCCTAACAAAACTAATTTACTAAAACAGATAAGCACTAATATTGGTGCACCAAATCTGGTTTAAGAGGACCCCTTGCAGTTGGCCCTGATGGGGGCCAGATGGCAGCTGCGGCCACTGCCACGTGGCATCCTCTCCACGTCCCAACACCCCTTCAAGTCGAAGGTTGGGAGGCCGATGACTTGCTCTTCATGTGTAAGGTTATTCGTCCCATCATTCTTTTGTTCTTCATCGGAAACTTGTATCTCTGATTTCGCCACCATCCTTCAAGATAGTTTGAACCAGAAAAAACTTTAGTTCTGATTGGGTTGGGAAAAACTTCGGCCTAGCCGGAAATAACATCGGCTCTAGAGAAGGTTAGGAAGAACTTAGACCTTCAAGTCGAAGGTTGGGAGGCCGATGACTTGCTCTTCATGTGTAAGGTTATTCGTCCCATCATTCTTTTGTTCATCGGAAACTTGCATCTCTGATTTTGCCACCATCCTCCAAGATAGTTTGAACCAGAAAAAACTTTAGTTCTGATTGGGTTGGGAAGAACTTCGACCTAGCCGAAAAGAACATCAGCTCTAGAGAAGGTTAGGAAGAACTTCGACCTGAGTGGAGGATGAGATGAGGAAATCGAAAAGAACTTGGATTAGGGTCGGGAAGAACGTCAGCCTAGAGAATAATTGCCCAAAGCATTACTGCTCTAATACCATGTTGAGAATTGGCGAGGAAGCAAAGTGTGGAATCTAGCTTCGACCTTCAAGTCGAAGGTTGGGAGGCCGATGACTTGCTCTTCATGTGTAAGGTTATTCGTCCCATCATTCTTTTGTTCTTCATCGGAAACTTGTATCTCTGATTTCGCCACCATCTTCCAAGATAGTTTGAACTAGAAAAAACTTTAGTTCTGATTGGGTTGGGAAGAACTTCAGCCTAGTCGAAAAGAACATCGGCACTAGAGAAGGTTAGGAAGAACTTCGACCTGAGTGGAGGATGAGATGAGGAAATCGGAAAGAACTTGGATTAGGGTCGGGAAGAACGTCAGCTTAGAGAATAATTGCCCAAAGCATTACTGCTCTAATACCATGTTGAGAATTGGCATGGAAGTAGAGTGTGGAATCTAGCAAAGGTTGCAAGGACTGTTCTCTCACGTGGGAGAGAGAACAGGGAGTACGATAGCCTCTTCAAGGGGACAACAATGTGGCCGGCAGTGGGAGAAGACTGGCCTGCAATGGCCGATAGATCTGTTGGTAGTTGGTTATTACTGTTTACGTGAACAATAACATAGAGAGGAGAGGAAAGAGCTTGAGTCTTGGAATTGATGGAAAGAATTAATTCATTGACTTAAAGAAATAACTTAGGAAGGCTCTCTATTTATAAAGAAAACATTTGCCAACAAATAAAGCAACAAATAATCATGTTTCCTAAAGAGATAAAATCTTCTCTTATTTGAAAAGATTTTCTCTTAACAAAATCAAATCCCACAACATAGTTCCTAACAAAACTAATTTACTAAAAATAGATAATCACTAATATTGGTGCACCAAATATGGTCCAAGAGGATCACCATGCGGGACTTAAGTTTATTCAAAAGACTATTTGAATCGTGAAATCTATTGAAGAAGTAATGGATGCTTTAAAGATGGTGAAGCCTCGGAAGACTGTTAGACTTGATGATATTCTATAGATGTTTGAAAAGTAATCGGAGAAGTTATAGCTTGGCTCACAAAATTATTAATGTTATTTGGTGAGGTAAGAAAATGCTAGAAGAATGAAAGAAGACTATTGTAATACTTTTAAATGGACATGTGGGAATAGGTGTTGTAGAGTATGGAAGGATGCTTTGGCCTAGTTTGTTTCGAGGTCTATCCCTTCAAAATGGGTATAACTCAGTTTGGTTGCCTTGCTGTATTAACATGAATTACAAGTGTTAATATGGGATTACTTATGCCAAGCTTGATTCGAGATAAGTTATCTCATAGAGTAATCCTCGTCATTTTAACGTACATAAACAAATTTGTGATTATACTAGTGCACAAACATGATAGTCCTTTAGGCTATCCAACTGCATTCCAAACAGTCACAGGTTAACTCAGCTGGGTAGCCCTTTTGACCTCCAAACAGAAACAATGGATAACTATTCTAAAAATTCCTATCTCACAAAATTCTCCCTTCTAAAAATTCCTATTTCACGGAGTTCTATCCATCATCCTAAACTAAGCCTCAGGAGTTATGAGCTTGGTAGAGTAATCCTCGTCATTTTAACGTACATAAACAAATTTGTGATTATACTAGTGCACCCAACTGCATTCCAAACAGTCACAGGTTAACTCAGCTGGGTAGCCCTTTTGACCTCCAAACAGAAACACAGGATAACTATTCTAAAAATTCCTATCGCACAAAATTCTCCCTTCTAAAAATTCCTATTTCACGGAGTTCTATCCATCATCCTAAACTAAGCCTCAGGAGTTATGAGCTTGGTGATAGAAATGAAGAAGCCATGACTTTTCTTAATTTTGTGTTGGCTTATGGTTTTTTGTTATAGCAAATGCTTTCTTTAAAAAAAAATAAATCGCATTTGATTGCCTACAAGAATGGTTTAGCAAGAACCACATATAGATTATTGTGCTTTGAAAAGAAGAGATTCATTGTGCTATAAGAATTACAAGATTATTCTAGGGAAGTGTTTAACTATTCAATATCGTATATCGGTAATAGATGTGTATAAATATGTCAAAGAAGAGAAATTTAGTGCGCAAGAATATTAAAATAAATGGTTGAATTTTAAGAAAGAGCAATATAGTTTCAAAGAGATGCTGCAACAAAGGATTTGGGATTTTGATGGGAGTGCTAATCATGGGTGGGTGAATATAGAAACTTGTATTAAGGAGGTTGCCAAGGATTTATTAGACGTGTCTAAAGGAAGACAATGAGGCTAAGGAATGCTTAACAGTGGAGGGAAGAAAAATATGGGAAATATATAGTTAAAAAGGGTATGGTTCAAAGCCTTATATTGATATTAAATTGATGAAAACTTGGCAAATTACAAAAGAGTGAAGAAAGAATTAAAGGAGGCAATGAAACAAAAGCAAGAGCTTAGAAGCATATTCACAAGAAACTTGATTTTAAAGTAGATGAAAAGGAATATATTCAAGTTAGCTAAAGCAAGAGAGTATAAAAAGAAGAATCTTACCCATGTAAGGTGTATCAAGGATGAAAATGGAAGGATCTTATAACAGTGGAGAAATAGAGACAAGTTGAACAAATTATTTTTATAAGCTTTTCAATGGAAATAATATGGATGATATGACCATAGGGGAGTTCGTTAATTTAGAAGATTATTTGAATCGTGGAATCTATTAAATGCTACAAAGCAAAAAAGTATTGGTTGCTTTAAAGATGAAGAAATCTCGAAAGACCATTGGACTTGAGGATATTGCTATAGAAGTTTGAAAAGTGATTGTGAAGAAGATATAACTTAGCTTACAAAATTATTTAATACTATTTGAAAGAAGATTTTGTAATACTTTTATACAAGAAGTTGGAAATGGAGTTAGAATTATCATTCAATAAAGAATCGAAGGAAAGCGTAGTTGAGGTTAAGATGGGAGACTAAATTCTTTTGATCAAACTAGTTGGGAAGAAAGAGATCTTGATGCCATTTCAATTTATGCATCTCAAATTGAATTTAAAGGTAAGGATAATAAAAGAACTTTATGAGAAGTTTGATATAATAATTCTAGGAATTCCATAAAAAGAATTTATTTGCTTCAGCGGATATTTAAATGGGCATGTGAAAATGTATGTTGTTCAGTATGTAAGGATGCTTAGGCCTAGTTTGTGGGTTATCCCTTCAAAATGGGGATAACCCAGTTTGGTTATTGGTTAGATTAACTTGGATTACAAGGTGTTAACCCGAGATAAGTTATCTAATCCTGATGCGAGATAAGTTATCGTGCAGGTCAACCCTTATCATTTCATCCGGCATAAACAAAGTTGTGGTTATCCTAGTGCACAAATACTATAACCCTTAAGGTTATTCGACTACATTTAAAACAATCACAAGTTAACCTAGCAAGATAGTCCTTTTGGCTTCTAAACATAAACATATGATAACTCTTAAAAATTCCAATCCCACAAAATTCTCCTGTCTAAAAATTTCTACCCCACAGTTTTATCCCTCATCCTAAACTAAGCCTCTGAAATTGCAACCTTGGTGATACGATTGAAGGCGTGACTTTTGTTGATTTAGTTTGGCTTATGATTTTTTATTGCAAATACTTTCTTAAGGAAAAAAAGTGAAGAGCATTTTACTACCTACAAAAATGATTTAGCAAGAATGCATATTGATTATTTTTTTTAAATGAAGAGATTAAGCTGGAAGGATTAGAAGATTATTATAGAGGAGAGTTTAACTATTTGACATCGTTTATTGGGATGGATGTGTGCGTAAAGAAGTCAAATAAAAGAAATTTGGTGTGCAAGAATATTAAAATTAAACTGTGAAATTTTAAAAAAATGTAAGAGAGTTTCAAGGAGATGTTGCAACGAAGGACTTGCGATTTGATGGATATGCTAGTGATGTGTGGGTGAATATGGCAAATTGTATTAAGAGGATGCTAATGGTGATATTAGACATGTGTAAAGGGCATTGAGGCAAGAGGATGCTTAATTGTGGAGTGAAGAAAAATAAGGGAAACTTATAGTTAAAAGGGTGTTCTTGAAAGCCTTATATTGAGATCAAATTGATGAAAACTTGGCAAATTACAAATGAATAAAAAGGAATTAAAGGAGGCAATGAAGCCAAAGCAAAAGCTTAGAAGCACACTTAAATGTAACTCGATTCTAAATAAGGTGAAAAGGGAATCTTCAAGTTAGCTAATGCAAGGAGTAGAAAAAGAAGGATTTTACGCATTTAAGGTGTGTCGATAATAAAAAGGAAGGATTCTTATAATCAGTGGAGAATTAGAGACAAGGTGAAAAAAATATTTTCATAAGTTTTTTAATAAAAATAAAATGGACGATATCACGATAGGGGAGTTAGTTAATTCAAGAGACTCTTTGAATCGTGCAATCTATCAAATGATACAAAGTAAAGTAATGGATGCTTTAAAGATAATGGAACCTTGGAAGACTATTGGACTTGATGATATAGATATAGATGTCTGAAAAATGATTGAAGAATAAGGTAAGAGAATGCTAGAGGAATAAAAGAAGACTATTATAATACCTTTATACAAGAAGCTAAAAATGGAGTTAGAATTATTGTCCATAAAAAACTTAAGAAAAGTTTAGTTGAGGTTGAAAGAATGGGAGATTGAATTATTTTGATAAAATTAGTTATGAAAGAATAGATCTTAAATGCCATTCAATTTATGAACATCAAGTTGGATCCAGAGGTAAGGATGATAAAAGAATTTTTGTGAGAAGCTTGATATGATAACTCAGGAAATCCCACAAAAAGAAATTATTTGTTTAAGCAGAGATTTGAATGGACATGTGGAAATGGATGTTGTAAAGTATGTAAGGATGCTTAGGCCTAGTTTATTTTCTGGGTTATCCCTTCAATAAGGGATAACTCAGTTTAGTTGCCTGGTTGGATTAACCCAGATTACAAGGTGTTAACCTGGGATAACTTATTCTAAGCCTAATGCGAGATAAGTTATTGAAGCATTGAAATCGTAATTTGATAAAGGTGTGTCATTGCAACGCAAAATCGAAGTTCACTTTTAAAATTTGTAGATCGGAAACCTTGAAAGTATTCGGGTCATTTCAAGGAGATATGCTATTATGTTCAAAACCCTCGGCTTCGCCTTAGCTCTTGTTTTGTGCTTTTATCTTTTTGACATTTTTTTGATTTTTAGGTTATAATGAAAGTGGAGGCAAATACACGTGATGATCAAGATTTATATCGCGTACAACCAATGAATGAAAACCAAGGAAAAAGCAAGGTGATAATCAACGAGGGAAGGCTAAGTAATGAGCTCACAAGAGATTACTGTGGATTTCTTGTAATTACTACTTGGCTCCAAAATACATGCCTAACACTTATAAAGAAAATAATATTGAGATCTTCATTAACATAAACAAGTTAAACAATAGATGATGAGACAAGATTCACTAAAAGCAACTAATGCACTAACCTTACTCAAAACAACTACTAGTACTAAAAGCTAAACATGAAACATGAACAATAAAGTAAAAGACAAAGGAAGAGGTGGTTCATGAAAAACTGGCGGTGAAGATGCTCTCCAAGGTATCTTCTTCTTGGCATGGACCTCCTCTCAAGCTTGGCATGCTCCCAAGAATCTCCTCCAATGGTGGCGTGAGTGGATGTGAGAACAAGAAGAGGGCGGTGACTCCTCAATTTCCTCCTCCAATGGTCAGTGACCAAAGGCTTTCAAGTGATGTCCAATGTTTCTCTTTAGCCAAAGGTGGTCTCAATGTTTTGTTTAGGGTCCTCTTTTATAGATGTAAGGAGGGGTAGAAATGGAAAGCCCATGTTGGGTGTTGGAATTTTTGGAAGGCTTGGAGCCTTGTGTTATCTAATTAAGGCCATGAGAGAACGTGAGGCTTTAATGGATGGTGTTAAATGCAAAGGCTTTGGAATTGATTCTTGCGTGAAAAAACGGTGGCTCTTTGTTGGGCGTGAGGAGTGGAGTGTGCTTCCTTAATGTGCCTTCTTATGGTCATGGAAAGGTGGCTCCTAGGAAATGGGTTGGCCTTAATTGTAAACCTGTGGAGTGGAAAAAGGTGCAATAGAGGGTGTGTATCCATGGGAGGTGTGTGGAGGCCATTAAGGAGAGGTGTTGGGAAGGTGGAGCCTCAAAGGAGTGGTGTGCCCTGTTAATGAAGGGGATGAGATGGCTTTATTGGAATCGGGGAGAGGGATTTATGGAGGCCATGAGGGATGTGTGGAGGGGGCCCGAGGCAACCTTACATGGCATGCCTAATTACCCTAAAGAGGGAGCAACTCTGTGGGAACATAGTTCCACTTTTTTCTAAGTTTTGGTGTTAACAAAATCATTAAAAATCTAATGAGTTTTTGTGAGTGCGATTCAGAGGTTCTTGGAATGGTATGGCTCGGAGGTTGATAAAGATGTTGATGGCCACTAAAATGAAGATTTGTTGATGATAAAGACTTGTTTAAAGATTTCTTATCAGTGTCTTAGAATTTGTATGCCTCCTAACGAAAGAAATGGATGAGTTAAAATCAATTAGAGATAATTACGTCTCAAACTCGCAACATTCGTTTTCAAAAATAAAAAATCATTTCGCTATGGAATTGAAAACGATTAGCTTTGAAAGTCACTAAAACTTGGATTAACAAATCATTAACATGGTACTTGTAAGTATCGGTACTGTTCATTAGTATCGGTACATGCAATGCACATGTTTGAGTACTTTAACTCAAACATAAGATAACCCCACTAAAAATCCCTATCCCACAAAATTCTACCTTCTAAAAAATTCCTATCCCGTAGAACCCTTTCCCTCATCCTAAACCAAGCCTTTATAGTTGTGACCTTGGAGATAGTAATGAATAAGGTTTGAATTTTCTTGATTTTGTGTTGGCTTATGATTTTTTTTTTAGCAAATACTTTCTTTTAAAAAAAGTAAGGTGCATTTCATTGCCTAAAAGAATGGTTTAGTAAGATCGCATGTAGATTATTTTGCTTTGAAAAGGAGATATTGATTTGTTGTAAGGATTATATAAGATTATTCTAGAGGAGAGTTAACTATTCAACATCGTTTATTGGTGATGGATGTGCACGTAAAGAAGTCAAAGGAGAGAAATTGGTGTGCAAGAATATTAAAATTAAATGGTGGAATTTTAAAAAGAGTTTAAAGGAGATGTTGCAACAAAGGACGTGGAATTTTGATGAAAGTGCTAATGATGCGTGGGTGAATATAGCAACTTGTATTAAGAAGGTGGTGATGGTGGTATTAGATGTGTCAAATGTAAGTGCATTGGATCAAGAGGAGGATGCTTAATGGAGTGAAGAAAAACAAGGGAAACTTATAGTTAAAAGGGTGTGCTTGAAAGCCTTATATTGAGATAAAATTGTTAAAAGCTTGGTAAACTACAAATGATCAAAGAGAGAATCTAAAGGAGGTAATGAAGCCAAAGCAAAAGCTTAGAAGCATACTTACAAGAAGCTTGATTTTAAAGAAGGGTGAAAAGGATTATCTTCAAGTTAGCTAAAGTAAGAGTATAAAAAGAAGGATTTTACACTTGTAAGATGTATCAAAGATGAAAAAGGAAAGATACTTAAAAAGAGTGGAGAAATAGAGACAAGATGAAAAAATTATTTTCACAGGCTTTTTAATCAAAATAAGATGGTCGATTTCATCGTAGGGGATTTAGTTATTTCATGAGATTATTTGCATCGAACAATCTACAAAATTATAGAAAGTAAAGAAGTAATGGATACTTTAAAGATGATGAAACCTTGAAAAACTATTGGACTTGACGATATTGCTATAGATGTTTGGAAAGTGATTGGAGAAGATGATATAACTTGGCTCACAAAATCATTTAATGCTATTTGCTAAGAGAATACTAGAGGAATGAAAAAAGACTATTGTAATACCTTTATAAAGAAGATGGAAATGGACTTAGAATTATTGTTCTTAAAGAACTCAAGAAAAGTGTAGTTGAGGCTAAAAGGATGGGTGATTGAATTATTTTGATAAAACTCGTCATGAAAGAAGAGATCTAGGATGCCATTTCAATTTAGATTTAGCGGTAAGAACAAAAGAATTTTGTGAGGAGCTTGATATGATAATTCAGTGAATCCCACAAAAAGATTATTTGCCTGAGCAGACGTTTAAATGGACATGTGGAAGCAGATGTTGTAGAGCTTGTAAGGTTGCTTACACCTAGTTTGTGTGGTGGGTTATCCCTTGAAAATGGGGATAATTGAGTTTAGTTGCCTATTTTGATTAACCTAGATTTAGGGTTTAGGGTGTGAACCTAGGATAACTTATCCCAAGCCTGACGCGAGATAAGTTATCTCGCATGTTAAGCATCGTCATTTCATCCTAAATAAAGTCGTGGTTTTCCTATTGCGTAAACAGGATAACCCTTTAGGCCATCCCATTGCATTTCAAACAGTCACAGGTTAACCTAATAAAATAGCCCTTTTGACTTCCAAACATAAACGTAGGGCAACTCTTCTAAAAATTCCTAAACCACAAATTCTTCCTTCGAAATATTCCTATCTCACACAATTCTATCCCTCATCCTAAACCAAACCTCAAGATGGTGATAGGAATGAAGGTATGATTTTTCTTGATTTTATGTTGGCTTATGATTTTTTTATAGCAAATACTTAAGAAAAAAGTGGAGAGCATTTAATTGTCTTCCTGAATGGTTTTGCATGAACAAATATAGATTATTTTGCTTTGAAAAGAAGAGAATGACTGCGTTGTAGGGATTATAAGATTATTCTGAGGGAGAGTTTAGGGTTTGTTGGTGATGGATGTGCACATAAAAAAATCAAAGAAGAGAACTTTGGTGTGCAAGAATATTAAAATTAAATGATAGAATTTTAAAACAAAGTAAGAGAGTTTCAAGGAGAAGATGATACAACAATAGACTTGAGATTTGGTGGGAGTGCTAATGATGCATAGATGAATATCACAACTTGTATTAAGAAGGTAGCCAAGGAGGTATTAGATGTGTATAAAGGAGCATTGGAGCAAAAGGATGCTTAATGGAGTAAAGAAAAACAAGGGAAACTTATAGTTAACAGGGTGTGCTTCAAAACCTTATATTGTGATCAAATCGATGAAAACTTGACAAATTACAAAAGAGCAAAGGAAGAATTTAAAAGAGGCCAGAGAAAAAGCTTAGAAGCATATTTACAAGAAACTTGATTCTAAAGAAGGTAAAAAGGGATATCTTCAAGTTAGCTAAAGTAACATAGTAAAAAATGATTTTACACAAAAACGAAGGATCCTTATAATCAGTGGAGTAATAAGGACAAGGTGAAAAAATTATTTTCATAAGCTTATCACCATACATGAGTTAATTAAGAAGATTATTTAAATCATGCAGTCTATCAAATGATACAAAGAAAAGAAGTAATGAATGCTTTACAGATAAACCTCGAAAGATCGTTGGACTTGATGATATTGCTATAGATGTTGGAAAATATATTTGAGAAGAAGATATAACTTGTCTCACAAAATTATTTAATGTTATTTGGTGAGTTAAGAGAATGCTATAGGAATGAATAAGACTATTGTAATACCTTTATACAAGAAGAAAGGAGATGTGCATAATTGTTCCAACTACAGGGGTATCAAGTGGATGAGTCATGCAATAAAGCTTCGTGAGTGATTGAAAGAAAGTTGAGGCAAATCTCCATAAAAAGTGAATCAATTTGGATTTATGCTTGGTGGGTGGACTAGCTATGTCCGTTCTTTCAAACTAGCCTATAAGGTAGTATCTCTATTAGATTTTCTAAGTTTAGTTTTATTTGCCCTTCCCTTTTCTTTCTTAGGTCGTAGTCAATGTACGTGTTAGGCCTTTGCTAGATGCATCATCTTTCACTATTCTTCATGATTATGATTATCTTTAGCGAAATCATATGTTAAGCATTATCATCTTTCACCTCTTCCTATCGTTTGTCCTCTCTGATGACTCTTCAAGAAAGGCCCTCTAAAGAAGCAGGAAGAGATGCATAAGCTATGTGCTAACCTAATGAATGCCTAACCTGGTCGACTTGCTTGCATATCTTTTGGAGCATATGATGGATAACTACCAGGTCTAGAAGAAGGATTTGTATATAGTTTTTATTGATTTGCAGGTTATCCTGTGGAGAATTTTGGAAAAGAGATAACTATTAGTGTTCTATATGAACTTCATAAAGGACACGTACAACATAATTGTAGCTTGCATAAGGACTAAGGCTAGATTGACGTACTTTAACATCATCATTAGTCTGCATCAAGGATGAGCTTTAACAAAACATACTCTAAAAAAAATGAATTAACAAAGCATAATCAAGCCAAGATGCCATGGCGTATGCTTTTTGCTGTCGATTTTGTTGGTTGATGAGATAAGAGATGTAAATAAAAAATTTGAGCTTTAGAAAGAAGTCCTGGAACTTAAAGGCTTTGTTAAAGCAAGATAAAGATTGAGTATATAGAGTGTAAGTTTAATTATAAAATGGACGAAGAAGGAATAGATATAAAAATTGAAGTAGTGTGCATTCTAAAGAAAGATATTTTATATACTTAGGATCCATTTTTCAACAAGATGGGAAAATTAATGAAGACGTTAGAATAAATGCAAGGTAGTTGAAATGGAGTGGAGCATCTACCATTCTATGTGATAAAAGGGTTGTCATGAAAGTTAAAGGGAAAGTATTATAGGTCAATTTTAAGACTTGTTATCCTTTATGGCTTTGAGTGTTGGGTTATCAGCAATAGACATGTGCAAAAGATGCCAGTAGCAGAAATGATGTTAGAATAGGTGTTATTATGCATGGAAGGATTGGAACCCTTTTAGTCACTAGGAGATGCTAGCAAAACTAATAAATTGATGTATTTTTTTATGTGCCCCATAAGCATTTCATTGAACTTACTCACCTACCGAAGAAATACACACACATGTAGGACCCATCCACTCACCCTTAAGGCCCAAATTAGCTATTTGATCCCAGTTTGGAATTTTATTAAAGAAATCCAACCTTATGGATTGAAGGTTTGCCACTCAATTGCTCATGAAATTTCATTGGAATCAGAAATGCTTACATTGGTTGTCTCAAAGAGTCATAATATTTTTATTTTGTGACACAATAACTAGTACAGTATATGAATGTTTAAACCTATCATTAATAGTGTGGGACTAAAGAGAATGCATTAACCATCAAAAGAAACCCTAGCCCTCCTTTTATATAAAAGAGGATTGGGTAAATTATATAAGTATACCACAAGAAATAAATAAATGTCAAACACTTCCTTATAACTCAACACTCCCCTTCAAGTTGGAGCGTATATGTCGATGAGACCCAACTTACTACTAAGGAAATCATGACGCTTCTTCAATTCAATGGCTTGGTGAGAATATCTATTAGCTGAAGCTCGGAGGAGATGTACGAGGTACTTATCTTTCCTTATTGAACTACACTCGTATAAAATGACAATCAACCTCAATATATTTTGTCATCGTGGAAGATCGAATTTGATGTAATGTTGGTAGTTGACTTATTATCATAGTAAAGTGGGGCAGGTATGTCAACCTTTATTCCCAAATCATGTAGGAAGCTAACCATCAACATAATCTTACATGTTGCTTGGGCCATAGATCTATACTGTGCCTCTGCACTAGAGCGAGACACTACCTTCTGCTTCTTGCTCATCCACAAAAATATATTACCTCCCAAATAAATAGCAAAGCTTGAAATAGATCACCTGTCCTTTATTGATCCTTTATAATCGACGTCTAAATACGCTAAAAGATCAAGAGAGCCACTCGCTCTGTAGTACAAACTTGTCCCTGGAGTGCCCTTCAGGTTTCTCAGAATGAGACATACATCTCGCCAATGATTGTATCTTGAATTTTGCATAAATTGGCTGTCTCTACTAACAACAAAACTCATATCAGGTCATGTAATGGTCAGATATAGCAAGCGACCAACAATACCACAGTATCTGGTAACGTCCACAAAAAAGGGATATGTCTCATCTATGCTATGGCCATACTGTGACTCTATGGGTATACCTAATGGCTTGGACCCAAGTAGCCCAGCCTCCTCAAGAATCTGCAAGGTATGCTGTCTTTGAGGTAGGGACCCCAGCTTATCCCTAGTGAACTGCTTCTATCTGCAAGAAATAGCGAAGGTCACCTAAATCCTTGGTGACAAAGGTAGACTGTAGAAAGGCCTTTGTGTGTACTATCCTATCTGCATCATCGCCAGTTAAGATCATATCAACGTAGACCATTAAGATGACAACTCTCTAGATACCACCATACTCTGCCCTCCCGATAAAGATAGAATGGTTAGTAGCAAACCGCTGAATTGAATGTCATAAACCAAGTTCGTGGACTCTACTTCGGGTCATAAATGACTTTCCATAAGCGATACACAATCTCCCCCTAAATGTCATATCCCGGTAGTTGTCTTGTGTATATCTACTCAGCTAGCTCTCCATATAAGCAAGCATTTTTAATATCAAGTTGGTATAAAGGCCACTTCTGGACCACTACAACAGAAAGAATAATCCTGATAGAACTAATACGAGCAACAAGTAAAAAAGTCTCAAGGTGTGAATCCCTTGGCAATGAGTCTAGCCTTATATCTATTAACTATCTCATCATACCTATATTTTGTGGTATACACCCATCAGCAATTAACAACAATAGCACCCTCAAGACTTGTTCCATGTCTTTCTGGGCTATACAGCCTACATCTCCTCATCCATAGTCGCTCTCCACCTGGGATCTTGAGAGGCCTAAATAAAATCTCTAGGAGCAATAGCAGTACTAATAGCTAAGGTAAACTGTCTGTCTCCCTCATCTAGATGAGAAATCGTAGTGTACTGGGACATGGGATGAAGAGTACATATGATAGTAGATCTTCTTTGCACAAGCTTCTCATCCTTATCTGAATCACTCCTATATGAGAAGGCAAGATGTTGTATGCGTTCATCTTCCTAGAAACTGCCTAATTGTGATGTCCTGTAATACATTTGTCTCTTGTATGGTAGCCTCTATAGACGATCCTTCTTCCAAGAAGTAGGGAATTTTCTCAAAGGTTACATCTGTAGTAACAACATAGCTTCTACAAACTGGATTGTAGCACCTGTAGCCCTTCTGTGGAGTAACCAAAGAAGACACTTTGTTGCACAGGGAGCAAACTTATCTTGACTGTTGTGATTCTGAACAAAGCATATGTATCCAAACACTCGCAAGGGCGAAGGAAACAGCATGTTACACAGTGTATATAATATGGTATGGAATCTAACCATGAAGCACAGAGGATGACACTTGATTGATCAAATATGCTGCTATCCCCAAAATTACCTGGGAACCTTCATATGGGATATTAAAGTTCTAGCAATATTAAGGAGATGTTGCAACTTGTGCTCAACAATCCTATTCTGCTGGGAAGTATGAGTGCATGACGTCTGATGAATAATCCCCCTGGAGCGGAAGGCCTTCCATAAATCTTTGTGCATAAACTCAAGTGCATCATCACTATGGAAGATCCAAACTATGTTGTCATACTATGTCTGCACCTCGGAAAGGGATTGCTAGACAATAGAAGGAATCTCGCTGTGGGCCTTCATCAGAAAGATCCAGGTAAGATGACTATGGTCATCAACAAACGTTGCAAAATATTTATGCCTGCCAGGAGTGGCAACTCTGGAAGGTACCATACATCGCAGTGTACTAAGGCAATGGGCACTGTACTGACTCCATCATCTCTCCAAGGGTAACTGCTTCTGTGATGCTTCCTCAGGTGGCAGCTATCGCACTCTAAAATCAATGAATCTGAACAAACGTTGCAAAATATTTGTGCTTGCTAGGAGTGGCAACTCTGGAAGGTACCATACATCACAATGTACTAAGGCAAAGGGCACTGTACTAACTCCATCTCTCCAAGGGTAACTGCTCTTGTGAAGCTTCCTCAGGTGGTAGTTATCGCACTCTAAATCAATGAATCTGATAATTATGGGTACATCTGACACATCTTCATTGAGAAATGCCCAAGTCTTTGGTGCCATAGTAATTGATTGCGTGTGATTGACACAACCCTTGCAAACAAGGTTGTCTAAGTAGTACAACCCATATGTCTCTCTGTCACCCCTTACTATCTCTCCCATCTAACGATCTTGGAAGTAACAATGCTTCTCATTAAAGGCAAACATCCAAGATCCCTACAAATGCGGCTCACAAATAATAGATTCATAGGAAATACAGGAGCATAATATACCTTCTCTGTCTTCATCTTAGGCGTTAAATCTACATGCCCAACTATAGTAATTAGGGAGGTAACACCAATGGCTATCCTCACATCTTGGATTCCCTGTAGGACGATCTTGGAAGTAACAATGCTTCTCATCAAAGACAATGAGGCATCCAAGATCCCTACAAATGCGATTCACAAACAATAGATTCATAGGAAACATAGTAGCATAATATACCTTCTTTGTCTTCATCTTAGGCGTTGCATCTACATGTCCAACTATAGTAATTGGGGAGGTAACACCATTGGCTATCCTCACATCTTGGATTCCCTGTGGAGCTACAGGGTCCTGCAAACAGTCTATCTTCGATGAGATTTAGAGGTGTTGGAGCCGATCAGCAATGCACACTTGGCCTTCTTTTCCATAATTTCTTGGCCTGCACACGCGAACCCAGTAGAAACTGAAGTCGATCTTCTTCTAGGATCAAACTCCTCTATCATAGGCGAGAGAAGTCTCATCGCCATCCACTAGCAGCAGCCATGGCTACTGCCGGTGATGGCAATCGACCAGTGGTGGCGTTAGCCCTGTTGGACAGCCCAGTGGTGGCTGCAACGTCGCTGTTGCCCTCTTGGTTGGTGCTACCATTGTTGATGGTGTGCTACAGCCCTCTTGGTTGGTGCTACCGTTGCTGATGGTGGCGACACGAAAGCTGTTCTTCATCGAATCACCTCCATGTTGGTGATCCAATTATGTTGTGTTTTTTCTTTTTTTTGGTTGGATTTTGGAGCATCGACCTAGGATCACTGCTCTAATACCATGTAGGACTAAAGAGAATGCATTAACCATCAAAAGAAATCCTAACCCTTCTTTTATATAAAAGAGAATTAGGTAAATTACATAAGTACCTCATAAGAAATAAATAAATATCAAACACATTCCTATAACTCAACAAATAGGATGGTATTCTTTTCATTCTCATGGAAGGGCTTTAGCATTTTCCATGTCATTACATGAGATGGAAGTGTTAATCACAAAGTGTGAATAGCAAAATTGTTGGAAATGCTATATCTTTCAAAAGCCACCACAAAGGGATAAATGTGCCAAAATGAATTCACATGGCATTTATAGGGTTGTAAGAAGCATGGTTTTTTTTTTAAAAAAAAAAATAAGCAGAATTTTTTGATGTCATCTTTTGTAGAAACCCAATTCAAATGTCTTAAGCCTGGTGATGTATTTCAAGGGCTGGCTATTGACCTCTAATAGTCATCCTCTTTTCTTTTCAAAAAGTAAAAAACAATCTGAATAGTAACTTGTGTCTTGATTTAAATGGACTCAATCTATTAACTAAATTTTCTTAATCCCATGTATGGAAGGGCTAGACTCATATGAAACATCAACAAGCTGAGACAAAGCCTTGGAGGGGTTTAATTCGTGTATTATTTTGGAAATTTTCCCTTTTATACAATTTTTTTAATATATGTTAATTCATTCCTTGATCAGGAAAGAGTAACTTGCTCAATCAACTTTTTAGGACTAACTTCAAAGAGATGGATGCATTCAAGGGAAGATAGACGAGAAATTCTGAATTTGCTGCTAATACGTGTTGGAATTTAATCAAACATATGGACTTGTGTGTGTACATATGTGGATATAATCAAATGATATATGCATTATGGATCTCAACATTTGTGCCCATAATATAAAATCGATCAACAAAGGTTATTCTCTTGATATGGGCATATAATGCATAAAGGAGGTGTGTTATTTGAAAGAAATGTGCATACAATTTTGTGATTTTCATCTCCTTGATGGGTGGAAATGCAAATCATCGATAGTAATTATGTTTTTCTGTATAATTGCTAATTAATGGGATCTTATGGTCCCCAAGAGACCTTTTGAAATTTCTCAACAAGTCACCCCTATCGTGACTTAGAGAGAGAGAGAGAGAGTGTGTGCAAATTGAGAGAAAGAAGGTGATTAGAGGAAGGGGATTCTCCTGTGTATTCTTGATTCAGTTGGAAGAAGGTTCTGTTGGAAGATCATATCTGCAGCCCTGTTTGTCAAAATCAAGATGAACACGGGTACCATTACATGTTCATATATATATATATATATATATATATATATATATATATATATATTTATGTAAAAGACCACATTTATCCATGGATATGTTTTATCTTCTGATTAGTTGTGTAGCATCATACCTAGGCTTTGGATAAACTAGGTTTAGATGATAGTATTATGTCTCTCTAAAACTCAGAAATCCACTCATAACTGCTACGAGTATCGATACTCGTCATGAGTACCGGTACATGTGCGTTGCAGATTTGATTTTAAGACTCCTGAACAAAGATTGTAGCTCATGAGTATCAGTATTCATCACGAGTACCGGTACTATCGAGTTACAGAGTTGGTGTTAAGTTTCCTGACACTGAAACTACTTAACACTAGTACCAGTTCATCACGAGTACTGGTACTATCGAGTTACAGAGTTGGTGTTAAGTTTCCTGACACTGAAACTACTTAACACCAGTACCAGTACTCACAGTGCACAGATTTGGTTCTCGGTTTGATTTGACTAAAACCTATAAGCCACTAGTACCAGTACGTACCATCCATACCGGTACATATTAGTTATAGAAGGAGGTCACAACTCTGATACTTAAATTGTATCCTACATGTACTGATACTAGGTATAAGTACTGGTATATGAAAAGATCTGGAATAAGTCATCAATTCTGAAGAATCGAACCTATACTCGACATGTATCGATACTTATCATGAGTACCGGTACTAGATGAGATTAGTAGTGTTCTGGAGGGATACCAGTATTGGGCAACTAGTACCGGTATATCTTGTGTACTGGTTGAGTAATTGACTGAACTTGAATCCAAAATAGTAAACTATAAATATTAGTACTTTGACGTAAGTATCGGTACTACTTAGATATGGGGCCAGGACCTGTAAACCAATGATACTGATACGATTACCAGTACTGATACTCATTGAGTATAAGGTTCAGTCATATTAAGTTATTGTTCAGGTCCATCCTAAGTGTGAAGTAGGCTATTTGCAGTTCAACCTTTGACTCCAACAAGTGGTATCAAAGCCAACCCACTTCTATGTAGTTAATTTTATTGAGTCTGATTAATAAAGTATATTGCTTTAAAACAATTCAATTGAGGCATCATCTCACCAAAGTGAGATCTCCGGTGGATATTGTCTGTCTCTAAACTGTAAAAGGTTTGATGAGTGTAAATAGGTGAGTGTCCACTAGTCCAAAGGAAAGCACACACTTACTATGCTCTCATTCATTTTTGTCAGAGCAAGTATATGTTGGTTGTTCTTGGGAGTATGTGTTGGTTTCTCGTATAATTATTGAATTGGTCCAAAGAAGGTTCGGAATTGAATCAACAACTCTTACCTACTGGACAACAAACTCTTATTTGTGGAGTATGGCTTGCACTATAAGATGGCAATTTGCTATTGGGACAGGGATTGTGCTTGATCACCTTTGTTTTTCTTTTTTCTTTATTTTATTTTATTTTATTTTATTGAAGTGATAGCTGGTGTCTATGCTAATGTGTCTCTCCACGATTTGGACCAGAGGCTGACTTCATTTCGTTGTTTCAGCAACATTTAGACGTGATCGAACCTGCCTTAATTAGTTTTTAACTGACGATTCCTACAATGGAATTTCTAAAGATTCCAAATCACAAGTTCCACGTGATACATCCATGTAGTTTATATTGTTTTACGTCCAGTGCATCATTGCTGCACTCAATGTACTGAGTTATGGTAACCTGGTGATGCTGGTGACACCAATGACAACACAGTTAGAGGTTGCTCCATCAACATGGTCAACTAAGCATGTAGTGAGTTTTTACTTACTGACATCTTGCTCTAGTTTCACGGAAATCTACCAAACATGAAAATAACTGTGCATTGTTCTAAAAGATTGAAATTTGATGAAGTGAATGGAGATGCATCTGATCCACGTAACTCATGAGAAGATATTGACATGGATGGACACGGTACTTCGGAAGCTGCTCTGGATTTGCATTCTGTTGACCAAACATGACCACAATACAACAGAAGCTAAAAGACTTGGTTAAAACTTTTTCTTATCATATCTCCATTTTCTTGAAAACTTGGTTCATTTTAAAACATTATTCAATTATTGGTTGTCACACATGCTCTTAAAAAATAGTCGATTCTTTTGTCAGTATCCTTGTATAAACATTGCCTTCCTATCTTCATACATCATTTCACCTACAAATTATGCCAGCTTAGTTTCAATATTTCTCGTCTGGGGTAGTTGGATAAATGCTATACCGTTTGTCTCAATTTTTTGTTGATAATAATGTCAGGATGATACAACTTTTGAGAAGCAGGGTGCTCTTTTTACTTTGGCAGTTTCGGACATTGTTTTGGTAAACATGGAAGTAGTTGCATTTTGAGTAGTTTAGAATTCTCCAAGTTCTAACTACGTGACCCTTTTTTCTCCTTATACCACTTTCTTTAAAATGTTTTTGATAGATAGGAAATTGGAAAATTTTGAGATCCCAGGGAGTATTCTTTATAGCTAGGATGCTTTAATCAGGTTTAATGTAACTTTGTCCTCCAACTATTATTTGCACAGGTGGTCCCATGATATTGGCCGGGAACAGGCTGCAAATAAACCTTTATTAAAAACTGTTTTTCAGGTAGAGTTTATGGTTCTTCCCCCCCATCAATCATGATTCTGGTCAATTAATTGCAACAATTCTCTTGGCAGATCATGATGCAGTTTTTGAGTCCTCGGAGACACCATTACTCTGTCATTCGAGACGAAACAAAGGTTACATCTATTTTAACGTTGTAGAATATGTTTCTAAGCTCTATCTTTAAATGGAAAGGTGTTCTAGCATAATCGGAAAACTATTCATGTTGTGAGTTACTCCCTAGGTCTAGCTTGCCTGCAAGAAAAGATATCAGTGATTAATAACTAGTTTGTAGATATCGCTATTTTAGTATTTTGAGTAGGCACTTATTTTATGAATATTTCTGTCTGCACCGTGACATGCATGCATGCATTGCAATCATGTGTCACTTTAACTGCTGTCTATCCAACTCTTTATATAGCAATAACCTTTAAAGTGAGTAACAATTTAAAAAAATTTAAAATATATATATATATATATATATATATATATATATATATATATATATAGCCTTCCCCACCGAATTACTTTACTTTATTTTAAATCTTGAAATGCCTCAAAATCGATTTGTGTGAAGGTAAAAAGTCTATAGAATCGACTCAACTTAGTGTAAGAAAAGACTTGATTGCTGTTGTATATCTATATAGGCTTCCCCACCTAACTTGGACTACTCAGTCAACCACATATGAAAAAGGGTACATGTGTCACTGACTTGCATCGTGAAAAGATGCAGTGTGTCAAATACTTTTCATCATCAATCATGTAGAATTCAACTTACAATACCAAAGGTGATCAATCAACATTTGTATATAAAGTCCATCAGAATTTCTCCTTTTGTCCTTTATGTTATGTATATTCCTCGTAACATTTGTAAGTCTACGATCCATACTACCTTGGCTTTCAGGAAAGAAACTTTTGTTAACAAGAATATTCACATCAGACAAGATCACATGTAAACTTTTGAACAATCTATTTGTTGCCGCCTGCGTCTAACTTAATAGACAATTTAGCCTTACAACCAGTCTTAACCATTTCAAATTTCTTCTCAAAACTCTTTGAAGGTGACATTGAATTAGAGAATGATTCAGAAAAAAATAAAGTGTTTGTTGTGATTACATTGATTGACTTCTCCAAGAACACCTCTGAATAGCATACAAATTTTTGACACATTAAAATTTTTTGCTTCCTAGATTTGTTAAAATTATACTTTATAGTGCTCTTGAGAATATTAAATTCATGACATTCAGTGTAATTCTTATTAAAAACCTTTGCTTCAGCAACTGAATCGAAACACATACCAACTTCAGGCTGACAAAAATTATCATCCTTGTGAGATGATGAATCTAGTTCATATATTGGAATTTTCTCCACGTAGTTACTCAGATATGTAATGTTGTGATACGAAAAATAGTTAATTAACTAAAATATATAAAAATAATGGCTGAAAAAATAATTAAAACTCAAGGAACAAAAATTAAAAAACAAAACTGATGGAAAAACGAAAAAGACAAACCCCTCTTCTTGTCCGAAATGGTATGAAGTTTGGCAGATGATTCATCCATGTGAAGTTTAAATGACTGACACTTATAAAAATGTAAAAAGAAAAAAGAAAGATTAATCATGCATTTTAATTCAATGTATATTTTTTTCTAATATAATTGCATTCATTCAATGTAATGTTAAAAAAATAAATGAAGGTTCTTACAAAAGGAGGTGAGATTTGTGGAATATAAAATAAAGTATAAAAAAGGAAATTTTAATTTTATAAAGATCAATCATACAATTTACACATGATTTTTAGATGAAAATTTAAATTAGGTGAAAATCATATAACTCTTTCGATTTAAGATTTTTCGGTCGATCACGTCAATCAAAATCTATTATCCTAGTCACTTAAACGAGGGTAATTGAATCTCAATATAACACTACTTTAAACAAGGGTAGTGTGTCTCAAATCCTTTCTCTTCACGAGAAAGTTTGTCTTACGAAGAAGATGGAAATTTGCAGGGCAAATACCCAATACAGTAACAAAGATAAAGTTACAACACAAACCTATAGAACCACAAAGTAAAAGATTGAATCTAGATCAATGATCCGATGTGAAAAAAGGAATCAACAAGAGGCGATAGGATGAATGGTCTGGTGACGGGGTGGCGGACGTCCGGGCGACTGGCGAATGGGGTGGGGAGAGAGGGCCCTGGCTGGACGGTGGTGGGCAGGAGGTTGTGGAAGGGTGCGGCACCGGTGAGGTGTTTCAAATGCCTTGGGGAGGGGCATTTGGCGGCGGAATGTAGGGATCCGGTGCGGTGCTTGCGCTGCGGCACTCTGGGACATCGAAGATCGGGCTGCAAACGTCGGGGGTCGAGTGAGGTGGTCTCCTCGAGAAGGGGGGAGACACCTCCGCCCCCTTCGGAGGGGGCGCCCCTCGTGGAGGTCGAGGCGCCGTGGTCGGGGGAGATTGGAGCGCTGAAAGGGAGGCTGGCACCGGCGTTGGTTGCGGTCGTCTTGGAGGGGAAGGTGGAGGTGGAGGCCTTGAGAGAGGCGGTCACCGCCTACTTGGGGATTGACGGGGCCGGTTTGGGGTGGCCTCCTTGGGAAGTGGGCGGTTGGTGATGCTGGGGCTGAGCCGGGTGGAGCTGTGAGGCGGCTGGTATTCAAGGTGATCCAGTGTGGCCGTGGAGTGGTGAGGTGCCGGTGGCTGGTTAGGTCAGATGGCGCTTTGGCGGAGAGGCCGCCAATTGGTGCGAGAAGGAAGGTCTTGGTTGAGCGGGTTCTGCTCTTCCTCTGCACGGTGGAGGTGGTGGCGGCAGTGGTTACCCCTTTTGCAAGATTGCGCGGGTGTGGAGGCCTTGGCCTGGAGGCGGCCGATCTATCGCGGATTGAGGCTTGGGTGGAGATGAGATCGGGACAACAGCTTGTGGAAAGGTCGGTGCTCAGGTGGGGGAGCTCCACCTGGCTTATCCGCGTCTCGTGGGGTTCCGGGAACCCTAGGTCTTTTGCTGAGGTGGTGGGTGGCGGAGCGACGGTGGCGTGTGGAGGCGGTAATGGCGGGCGAGTGGAGGAGGGTCGGGCTGCTCTTGGGAAGGCCGAGGGTCGCGGCGAGGATTGCGGCGGGGATCTTGGGGCGATTGCGATTCCCGTGGCACAGTTAGTGGCAGGATAAAGGGGCGGGGATGCGGGAAGCCGTTGCGGATTTTGCGGAGGGGTTGGCGGAGGTGAATGCGACGCTGAGGCCGGGCGTCCCCGCTGACTGCGGGTGTATTGGTGGCACTGAGTTGGCCCCCGTGTTTGTGGGAGGAGCTCGTGGCGGACTCAGGTCGGGTAGGCGCGACCCGGGTACGGGAGTTGGGGGCTCCGGTGCTGGTGCCTGTTCGGGTCCTCCAGCGTGCTCAACTCCACGGCTCCAGGTCTCTGCGGAGGAAGGGTGGAGAACTGTTGTTGGAGATTCGAGACGCACCTTGGCCGGTCCGGTTCAGGCGACGGGGCAGGATGCGATTGGCGGGAAGGGGTGCGGGCGACGGCGAGAGCGGAGGCTGTCTGGCTCGCAGCGGCTCTCGTCTACAGGCCACGGTGGTCTTATCGCAGGGGGCTGGCTCGGAAGGCCTTGTCTGCGGGAGTGGCTGGGGCCGACCGATGCCGGTCGCCGGCAGGGCTGGGAGCCTCTGATGGAGCTGGGTTGTCTGCGGCGGCCTTTGCTGGGGGCGACGACGGGGGGTTCTTTGCTCCGGGGTCCCCAGTGGTGGTGGAGGGGCGGCGGCATCCAGGCCACGGTGGTCTTACCGCAGGGGGCTGGCTCGGAAGGCTTCGTCTGGGGGAGTGGCTGGGGTCGACCGATGCCGGTCGCCGGCGGGGCTGGGAGCCTCTGATGGAGCTGGGTTGTCTGCGGTGGCCTTTGCTGGGGGCGACGACGGGGGGTTCTCTGCTCTGGGGTCCCCAGCAGTGGCGGAGGGGCGGCAGGCAGTGGGTGCTGGTGGTGGAGCTGGGGAGCTGGTGGATGCGGGGGTAGGGAGGACAGCTGCGGTGGCTGGGTTGCCTGAGGGAGAGTTTGTGGTGCTAGGGGACGTGCGATTGTTGGCTGTAGAAGGTATGGAGGCTGCGGGGCGAGGAGGGGAGGTGGGTGGTGGTGAGGGGAGCTCGAGTGTCCAGCATTTGTTGATGGAAGAGGAGGATGATGTGGCCGCAATGATGGGGTTTAGGCGGTTGACGTCAGGAGGTGGTTTCCGGAAGTCCTCATGACTAAGGTCTTGTCATGGAATGTGAGGGGTCTGAACGACCCGTCGAGGCGGGCAGCTTTGCGGGGGTATATTCAGAGATGGGGGCCAGATATGGTCTTTCTCCAGGAGACGCAGTGGGGGAGCTGTGATGGAAGGTTGTGGAGGGAGGTGGGAGGAGTGTGGGGGTTTCTTGGCCCTGGATGCGGATGGGAGTGCGGGGAGAATTGTTGTGGGATGGAAGGAGGAAGAGTTTTCCTTGCTGGACACTCTGGTTGGGTCCCATGTTGTCACTGTTAGACTTCAGAGATGCCGGGATGACACATGTATGCTCCTTTCCTCGGTTTATGGCCCGATGGAGGATCGGAGAAGACAGACCTTATGGGAAGATCTGAGCCAAGTCGCGGTAGCTTTTCAAGGGATTCCTTAGCTGGTTGGTGGCAATTTTAATGTTACTCTGCGGGCAGAAGACAGACCGGGTGATCGAGGGGGGTTGGACCAGGGCTCTGAGGCGTTTGCAGGCTTTGTGGCAGATCAGGGGTTGGTTGATATGCCTCCATTGTCCTATCTATACACGGGGAGGAACTCTGGAGGGCAGCGATCCCGTATTGACATATTTCTTATCTCGACGGCGATGGCGGAGTTGTTCTCGATGGCAGAGGTTAGACCTCTGGAGCGTCCGTTCTCGAATCACACCCCCTTACTGTGGGTATCGAACGAGGGATGGAGACATGGTACTTCAAGTTCGACAAGGTGTGGCTCATGGAGGAGGGCTTTAGGGGGTTGATTGAGGAACGGTGGAGATCATCTCAGGCAGTTGGTTCGATGGCTGCTAGATTGGAAGCGAAGCTGAGGGATTTGAGATCTATCTTGAAGACCCGTATCAAGCAGATTAAGGAGGAACATGGGAGGAAGAAAGAGGAGGCTCTTGCTGTGATTGCACGTCTGGACAGGGCAGAAGATGTTGGGCTCCTTTCAGGTGATACAGGAGGAAGACCGGAAAGTGGAGGTGGAGTGGAGGGTGAGGTCTAGGCAGAAGTAGCTGAAGGAAGGTGATTCCAATACTTGATTTTTTTCATATGGCGACATCAGGTAGGAACTGGATTGACAGATTGGTGGTGGATGGGGAGGAGTTTGTGGGAAGGGAGGCGGTGGGAGGGGCAGCTGCGAGTTATTTTAGAGACTTTACTGGGCGGAGACGGGGGGGAAGGTGGAGATTGTTAGGGTCTGAGATACCATAGATTCGGGAGACAGATGCCAACTTCTTGACGGGTTCTTTTGGGGAGGATGAAGTCTGTGAGGCAATTTGGGGGTTGAACATGGATGGTTGTCCAGGGCCGGATGGCTTTCCGGTTGCCTTCTACAGAGAGTTCTGGCCGGTGGTAAAAGAAGATGTGATGCAAGTGGTGCAAGAGTTTAGAGCGGGTAACTCAGGATTTAATAGGCTGAACAAATTCTACATGTTCCTACTGCCGAAGAGGGAGGGCGCTGAGGAGATTCAGGAGTACAGACCGATAGCTCTCTCGAATGCTATTTACTTGGTGGTGGCGAAGCTTCTGGCGAATAGATTGAGGACTCTGGGTGGGATTGTAGACTCGGTGCGGACGGCCTTTGTTCCTGACAGGAATATTTTCGAGGGTTACGTGATGGCCTCGGAAATCCTTTCGTCTTGGAAGAGAGATAAGAAGGCTTTCTTATGAAAAGTCGATTTCAGCAAAGCTTATAACTCGATCCAGTGATCGTTTCTTTGGGCGTCCTTGGTGGAGAGGGGGTTCCCGCCGGTGTGGATTGACTGGATGAAGAGGTGCGTCACCACGACGTCTTTCTCGGTTCTTATCAATGGAAACCCAACTGGGGGTTGGATCCAACCTAGGAGGGGGGTGAGGCAAGGTTGTCCGTTGGCCCCAATGCTCTTTGTGATTGCCGTGGATGCTCTTGCTAGGGCGGCTAAGAGGTCTTGTGAGAGAAACTTGGTGAGAGTTTTCTCCTTGAGAGATGGGATGAGTATCCCATTGCTTCAGTATGCAGATGATACGATCTTCTTCATTGAAGGTGGAGAAAAGGAGGCCAGAAAAATGCGGTTCATTGTTTTCTTACTGGGTGAGGCGTCAGGATTGCAGATTAACTTGGTTAAGTCAGATTTTGTCCCTTTCAATATGACTGAGATAGAGGCGAGGGGGTGCAGTTTGGGTCTTGGCACAGAACAGGGTAAGCTTCCGATTAGGTATCTGGGCTTACCGTTGTCAGATGGGAGGATTCTGGTGAGAGATTGGGCCTCCCTGGTGGAGAGGTTGGTAGGGAGGTTGGAGGGGTGGGCGTCCAGGCTACTGTCAAGAGGTGGGAGGTTGATCCTGCTCAAGGCGGTTCTATTAGCAATGCCATCGTACTTCACTTCTGTGCTGAAGATGCCTCGACAGGTGATTGCAAAGATTGAGCGAGCTATGAGGAGTTTCTTTTGGCCCAATCAGGGGACGAGAGGACAGGGTGCCAGGTTGGTTGCTTGGGAGGAGGTCTGCAGACCGTTGAAAGATGGGGGGCTCGACGTGAGGGATTTGGAGAGATCTAATGACAGTCTGTTGGCGAAATGGGTGGGGTGCCTGTTGGAAGGGGGGATATGATGGGCAAGGTGTTCGAGACGGCGTATGGTGGTCCGGTGCGGTGGGATCTTCTGGTGTCACCGCCTAAGGATGCCTCTCACTTTTTGAAAGGCTTGTCGACGGTGGCTCCTAAGGTGAGGAACTGCTTTGTTCCTGTGTTGGGAACATGGGAGATTTTCATATTTTGGCAGGATGACTGGACGGGTGATGGAGCGCCTTGCAGAAGATTTCAGAGACTGTTTGCCTTGTCCCAGAACAAAATGACGTCTGTGGCTGAGGTATGAGAAAATGGGTGGTGCCCGCACTTCGTTGGCAGTCTATCAGATGCGAGAGCGCACGATTTTCAGGTCTTGATGAGCTGGAGGGACTGCATCCGACGGTTGGTACGGACATGTTTGGTTGGGACGAAGGTGAGTTTTCTGTAGCGGCTGCATACAGGAGATTGTCCGCTGTTGGCCTTGGGGTGGAGATAGATCTGGTAAGGGACTGCAAACAAATTTGGAAAGCCGCATGTCCGCTGAAGGTCAAGATTTTTGCCTGGCTACTTAGGAGGAGAAGGTTGGTGACTAAGGTGTGGAAGGCGAGGTGGGCTCCTGGAGATTGTAAGGTATGCCCTTTGTGTGGGGGTGGTGAGGACGTTGACCACCTTTTTTTCACTTGCCCTTTTGTGGTGCAAATTTGAGGCAGGATGGGCGGGAGGTTGTGGGAGTGTCGGCTGTTTGAGGAATTCTAGCATAGTTTCAGAAGCGGAGGTGGTGTTGGAGGAGATTTTGTTTTCCGTACGAAGGAGAAGGCCAGGCCATTGGCAGTTCTTTGGGGTATTTGGTTGGGCAGAAGTGCGGTGGTTTTCAGGGGCCAAAGACCTTACGTAGAGAATTTTGTTGAGTTTATTAACTCCTTGTTTTCTCTTTGGGTTGATTCCTTGTGAGTGGGGGACCTTGGCGTCTGTCTGTTGTAATGTTGTTTATTGTTGATTATATTATATATATTCTTGGGTAGTTATCACTCTGGATAACTACCCTTTCCTTTTTCAAAAAAAGATTGAATCTAGCTACTATAGGTAAAGGATCTAGTCGACGTGACGACGCGAGTGCGTGAACCATGTGTAGGCACTGCGTCGCTCTTGTAATCAAAGAGTGAGCGAGTGCACAGCTGAACAAAGCTCAGGTGGAACGAAAGCTTGGAGAGAGTAAACTTCTCAAGATCAAATGACAATATGATGTGGAAATGTGTTGCTTGGTGTGTCTCAACAAGGCAAGGGATCTCTTCTATTTATAGATGGTCAAGGAAGGCTTTAGAAGCCTTAGGTAGCTGTTGGGGATCATCCTAAGGTAATTTAAGCCGCAATCAGAATCATTAATGATTCTGACAGGGTCAACAGACATCTGGAAAAAAGATCAGACATCTGGAATTCATTCTTAAGATGTTTGGGAACTAAGTCAGACGTCTAATTCTTGACAGGTTCCTGACTTTCATCAGATCTAAATAGAGTTCTAGTGTAATTAATCAGATGACGTACATGATATCTGGCACTAGGTCTAGACATCTAGAAACCTAATTAACTACAGGAATGAATTTCTCAATGCACAAATGGTTATAATCCTTATCGAAAGTGATTTTGGCTCAATTGAGGGCTAACGGTCACTTATCAAACGTCTGAGGTCCTCTACGGACGTCTGATAGAAGTCTAAATGTCATCTCTCAACGATTATATTGTAAAGCCTAACGTTCCACTAATTAGACGTCTGGCCAAGACATCAGACGTCTAGACTATGGGTCGGTCGTCTGAGAACAGCAGACAGAAGGTTCTAATACCAGCCTTAAATATTTGGACGTCTGATTCAACATTTAAACGTCTTAAAGTCCAAAATCAAATGTCTCAATTTAGGATTGGATGTTTGATCAGGCTGTCTGAAACCTATCTTGATTTTCTAAATTCTCTAAGAAATGTTTAAGTGTCCTAGAGTTGTGCATGTGTTCCTAGAACTACAGTATAGATACTTTGAAGCTCTTTAACAAGTACTCTATGAAAACAAAGAGCAAAGAACAAATAAAAACAAATTACAAACTATAAGACAAAAGAACATCTATCATATTCTTCTGTCTTCTTCCTTCTTCAAGCTTTCGCTTCTCGCAATGCTCCTTCTCCAATGACTTCCTCCAATCCACTATGGACACGAACTCTGAGGTCCTTCACGCTTGTATCTATTTGCAATTATCTTGAAATCTTGGATTCAAAAGTAAATGTTAAATAACAAGTATTTTATTATCATTAAATTAAACGATTATGGTATCCTTGTACTAACAACAAAAAGTGTTGTAATGCAAGAAATGTGTCGCATATACAAAATTTATAATACGCTTTGTTTATATTGTCATACAAAAACTCCATTTCGTAATGCAATAACATATATGAAAATATGCAATGTAAGATGTATTATAAAATTACAAGTCCGATAATACAAAATCTCAACACAAATATGTGCAAAGTTGTAATGCAAAAAGATTTTCATTTGTGTAATACATTATCATTTGTAAATTTTGCAATATAACAACAATCAAATATTTTCTTACACTAAGTAGAATCGGTTACATAAATTCTTTGTTTCCACTTAAATCTATTGTGAATAATTTATGGACTTAAATTGGAGTAATTGACATCATAGTTTATAGTTTCCTTTCAATACTTTTTTAATCTTCCTTACCCTCTCTTAGCAGGTTCAACCTTCAACATCTCGCATTCTGATTATGACATTTAGTGACATTCTTTGCAATGCATTATCATCCGTAAATTTTACAATACAAAAAAAAAGAGTTCTAAGTCAGAAATGAATTTGCATATGATTTTGTAATATTAAATGTGTAATATATTTTGTTGTTTATATTGTAATACAAAAATTTTCCTATTTTTGTAATGCAACGATGTATGTGTAAACGTGTAACGTGAGATGTATTACAAATCTATAAAAAAAAAATTGTAATACAAAATGTGAAGAACAATAATGTGTAAAAAGTTATAATGCACAGGGACATCTATTTTATGTAATATAATATGGTATGTAAAATTTGTAATACGTTGTCTTTGCGAGAAAAAAAAAGTGAAATAACGGTTGCAACGAGGTGTGTTGATAGGTGTAATATAAAATTATGATATACAACTTTTTTTCAAAGCAAACAAATTATGATATACAACTCTTTAAAAGGGATTGTAAAGCAAAGAAAATGCGTTTCAACTATATTTTTCATATAAGAGTACGTTACAAAATATGATTACGTTATAAGAAGAGACTTAAATATGACTTACTGGCATGTTATAAATCTAATAATGTATTAAATCTGCTAAATAGTGACATACCTATATCTGGAAATAGACTTTTCTTATAAGAGGAAACGACCCTCTTCCCATAGTGTCTTCAAAATTAGATACATTATCGTCTGGTTTCTCTATGTTGAGAAAGACACAATAAAATGATCATACAAAATAAAAAACAAGGAAATAAAAACATTGCAGCATTCATAAGTGGATAAAAAGTAAAATAATATCACCTAATTGTCATATCTTTTAACAAAGGACTCAAGGGCTTTGCTTTATGTAGACAGGAAAACAAGCGATGATGAAAGTAAAATAAACAAAAAATGAACAAAAAGATGAATGAAAAATTTCCTTAGATGAAAATTTTCATAATTGAATGTAATAAATTTCATTGCTACATTTCTAAATATAAAGTAGTGGTTTTGGAAATCACTATAAAATTACCTTTATGAGGATGATTTATGAGTATTGTGTTTAAAGATTTCATAATCGAATGTAATAAATTTCATTGCTACGTTTCTAAATATAAAGTAATGGTTTTGGAAATCATTGAAAAAAAAAATTACGTGAGGTGGTGTATCGAACAAGTGATTTTGATGATTTACGAGCACTGTGTTCATAGAATATTTTTAATATATAGATACTGGGTGATAGGGGAGATTGTCTTCTCTTCTAGCATCCGACCCCATGAAACTGTAATATACCTCTCTAAGGGGCTTTGGCAATCTCCACTTCAACTCAATTTTTCCCTCCCTCCCTCGCTCTATAGCAAATTGGGAGTTTTGATGGGGAGTTGTAGTTCCACGGCCCATAGGAGGAGGTGTGTCTCGTCCGCTAGCAGAGAGACGACGGCAAAGGGCCATAAGACAGTGACAGGGCTTTCTGTCTCTTTGGGTCTTCTGCATATTTTATCTTCTATTAGGTCTTGTTTGTTTCGCAGGATTGTCATCCGTGTCCCACATTTGGTTCAGTTCATCCTGGGGTGGTTGCCCACCGGGATAACCCACTTTACCACGGGATAAAGTCATCCGGTGGGAGGAGGTGGGATGACCATATCCCATGGGTTAATCCCGGGCGGTGTTGATGCGAATATCCATTTTGCCATTGTGTGGCACACCGTCTCCTTCGTGCAGGCGATCGTGCATTGATGGTGATCCCATTTTGTGAGCCCGTCTCCTTCGCTGCCCTCCCTAGCTGATCGTGCCCTAGCGACGATCCAGTTGTGCTCTACCGTGTCCTTTGCTAACCTCCTCAGGCGATCGGCCATGGCAGAAGAATCAATGGAAGTAATCTCCTGCTGGTGTGTTATCACGTTAGGAATAGTGATTGCCCTTTTTTGCACACGTCTCGTGAACCCTATTTCACTGCTGCTCGGATGGTAGATGCTAGGAGTTGTTTGTCATCGATAGATCTGCTTTTGTGTTTGTTTGTAATTGGATCTTGCAACCTTCCTCTTTTTACTTCATGTCCATCCTTCCCGATGAACGAACACCCTTCCTAACTGCTGGATATTGGGTTGGGTCCTGGTAATCTGTTGTGATGGCTACCTCCACGTGTTGTTCGCATACATCTGGCATATCACGTGGAGGTTGGTTGAGGATAAGGGCAAGGCAGTCAAGTATGGTCTATTTAAGCGAGGCAGATCCATGTTTCTATCTCCTCGTCATTATCCTACTTTGCCTACTGGAAGGTGTGGAAGAGGAGGAAGAGAGCGGATCTGGAAGGAACGGTATGGTCTAATTTAGGGCTTTCATAAACATGTCTATGGGCGTTGAATGTTAACTCGTTTGGTGTTGCGTGTATGAAGTAGTCGTAGCTGACCTGACCTTGGAGCATAAGGCAGTGGCATCGAGGTTACTGTAGCTCGACTTGATAGGTTTTTGTCATCTCGAGTGCAGGTTAAGTTCTGCTTCCTCTTTCTTCCTCCTACTTCTTTCTTTCCTCCTACCTCTTTCTTCCTATTTTTTACTTTATCTAAGGTATTTCTTATCAGCCTCTTTCTTCCTGTTTTTCTAAGGAGGTCTTTCAAAAGAGACTTGGTGAAAATAAACACCTAGATATTGATTTCGTCAAAAGAGAAGGAAATATTCATAGACAATATAATCACATTTTAAATGCTTCAAGATCTTCCTAATATTCTTTTCCATTTAATTTTATTGACAGAAGCTAGTCCTGGATATGTCACTACAAATGATATTTGGGTCTAAAAAATTCTCTTTTTATAATGTTAACAAATAGATGTTTGTTTATCCCCATGCCTCCCTTTAAATAATAATCACAATCTTTTGCCTCCCAGACCTTCCAACCCTAGTGGATATTTTGTCCTTGGTCTGCTATTGAAAATTCCAATTCATCACCTGAAAAACCTACTCAGGGGTACTTCGCCAAATATTTGCTTTATTTCAAAATAGATGCAACTGTTGGGATATTGTTGTGATTGACTTCCTGATTTTTTCTCTGGTGATGTGAACTAATGTTGCAATTCCAATCATGATTTTTCCTATGTGACTTCCCTGAAATCATGAGTACCCAATGTCTCCTTTATCAAACACCCCCTATTTAGTTTAGCATTACTGCAATTCATATGACATACATTCTATTCGTATCAAGTGTGCAGAACCTAAATTTCGGTAGTTGAGTGTATGTTTCTTATTCTTTATGTATCATTTTATTTCTTCTTTCTTTCTAACTTATCCTAAGTTAAGTAGATGTATGAGTGGTTTTAAGAAAATTTGTGATATAAAAAGGGAAGTTATGCAAGGAAGACAAGAGCCAACCACTTTCTGCAATATATGATGATGCCCTTGTCTTATTTTTATTTCCCATTGAATCATCACATTTTTGCTATACGATTCTGTCTTTGAATCCCCAAACAAAAAATGAATGCTTTATAAAAGTTGGCTACATTATCATATGTATTTTGAGTTGGGTATTATAAAGTTTACAATCATGAGTTATAGATGTTTAGCTAATTTTTTAGAGTTGGGAGTATGAGAGAAAGAATAATGAAGGTTTGCCTGGTAAAATGATGAATACTGGAGTGCTAGAGATTTGTATAAGTTGGTGCTTTTCATTATATTCCATACTTGTTTCAAAGTTGTGAATGAATTCTTCTGAAAAAGTCGTGCTCCTAATGTTAATTAACTTAATTTATGCAGTTGGTGACAACAAGGTTTCATGTAGTGATTGTGCTTGATTTAATATATCAATTGATTGTACTTGATTTGATGTACGATTCCATTGTGCTTGGCATTCCTTTTGACCCACATTTAATTTAGTTTCGGACCTCCAAACTTTGATAGAATTTGACATTGGATTACCATATCGTATAGTTAAATGCTCTACTTTTGACTTTAGGATATCATCATCCCAACCATCATCCTCCGCCGGTCCCAAGAAGGCTAAGAAGTGGGACTATCGAACAACTAATGAGTTACTAAAGATTTTGGTGAAACACTATAAGGACGGTCATTGGGAGAGTGGATCGTTCACGAAAATCGCTTGGAATAAAATTGATAAGGAGTTTGTCACAACAACTGGGTTACCATACACCCACATCCAGATTCTAAATAGGTGGAAAGAGTTGAAGAGGAAGCACACTTTATATGCTCAACTCTTAAGCAAGAGCGGGTGGGGAATGGACCCGAGGATAAGTTGCCCAGGAGCACCATCACCCTATGTTTGGACTGAGGTATTAATGCCAACTTTCATTGAATATATCAAACAAGTCATGGATCTTGTTCCTTCATTGAAATTTACACTTCCATTGTATATGTAGCTCCCACCTGAATTGGTGGAACTTCGGGAGTAGCCGTTTGTCTACTATGAGGATGTCCATAGCATTGTCGGGAGGGATACAGCTACAAGTGAGCATGCGCTCTCGTCGAACATGCAAGAGCAAGTGAATGAGTTTGTCAAGGATCAGGTCAACATAGGAAATTATGATACAGTAGGTTCTGTTGGAACACAAAACACCTTCACCGGTTCATCTGCAACTGGATCTATCTCATTTGATAATATAGGTGCAGAAGATGTTTGGACATTCCTAAGGAGGCCTTACACTGGCCCCAACCTTTTTGTAAGGACCAATACCATCAGCTCCGGCTAGTAACCCTCATCAAATGCAGTAAACTCCTCGGTAGACAACTTCTGAGGGGGAAGGGTCGAAGAGGGCTTCTGGGAGTTCCGCCTCAAGTGGGGCGAAATGTAGGAAGAAGGCATCATCCACTGCAATTGAATTAGCTAATGCAAGGTCTGAGGAGTTTACAGAACTCATGAAGACTTTGGTGAAGCATCAAATTTCTCCCCCACCTAGGGTCGACCATTTAGATGATGACATTCGTGATTGCATGCGGAGGCTACGTATGTGGGTTCCTAGTATCACACCTAACGACTTGGTCACCTTAGCTGATGTCTTCACCCATTCTAGTTGGAGAGCAGTATTCAAGGATGTAATCGACTCTGATGCTGAGTTCAGTGCATTTCTGAGGAGGCATGTTGGCAGCGATTATGGCTTCTGATCATCTTATTGGTAGTATCTTGGTTTCCTTCTTGCTTTTACGTTAGCCACTTTGTTGCTATTGTCATGTTTTGTTATTTTATGATATGTTAGTTTGCCATTCCTTCTTGCATGTACGTGGCTCTAATTAAATGATTTTTTCGGTACATGTTAATGCTTATATTTTCACACATTTATCTCTCCATTATCAAGTTAAGTTCAACATACATTGTTGTAATCTACAAATTTGGGATGTTTATCAGGAGGATGAGGTCAGATAATGATAAGTCAATTTCCTCTGTGGAGGATGACTGTGAGGGTATTAATTTCGGTTTAGGAGAGGTTGTGCTTTCACTAGCGATAGGATTCCTACCATCTGGGGTTCACTATGTTCCTAGGCAACCTCAAAATAATGGTGCTTTGCCTGGTCACTATTGGGTACGTGAGTTACTAGAGGGCCACCCCTCACAATGCATCGACCAATTGCGAGTTACGAATGACGCCTTCATTTCAATCAGTCGATACCTAAAGGAGAGTACCGATCTGTGTGGATTCCCGAAATGTTACAGTTAATGAGCAATTGGCGATTTTCCTGCATGCCTTGGACATGTGTCCTCTAATCGACAAATGATAGAACGCTTTCATCATTCCGGAGAGACTATTTCAAGATACTTTAACAATGTATTGCTTGCTATTGTATCCCTAAAAAGGAGGTTCATTTGATTGCCCACAATTCAAGCTGAGGTGCCAGATCAGATTAAGGATAATAGGAAATTCTTCCCCTTCTTTAAGGTATGTTAGTATAGCAAGAGTTTCATCTTTTACTTAGTTAGAAACAAATGTATACTAATTCATACAAATGTTTCATACTAGGACGTGCTTAAATCGATCAATGGATGTCATGTTCAGGCAATGGTCTCCCCAACAGATCGGGCTCGTTTTCGCAACCGGAAAGGTTGGACGAGCCAAAATGTTATAGCGGCAGTCGACTATGACTTGCAGTTTGTCTACATCGGCATCAGATGGGAGGGCTCCGCGGCGGATATGAGAGTCTTGCGCTGGACAGTGCGGAATGGTTTGACCGTCCCCAACGGGAGAAGGTATTTGGTGGACCTTGGATACGCAAACACTGACTCATTTCTTGCTCTGTTTCGTGGTGTTATGTATCACTTGCAGGAATATAGGAATCGATCAAATAGATATCGGAGTCACAAGGAGCTTTATAACCACCAACATGCACAGCTCCGCAACGTTGTTGAGTGTGCATTTGGGGTCCTAAAACGACGATTCAAGATACTTGACTCTCGTCCATTCTATACTTTCAAGATGCAGCGACACATAGTGATGGCATGTTGTGTTATACACAACATGCTACGTCGGTGGAATCTTTATGATGACATTTTTTTCACTGATTTGGAGGAAAATGTAGGGGATACCGAAGTCCGAGACGATTTAGTTGACGAGACGGCAGTTAGAGCAGGAGATTTCCTGAGGGATCAGCTTGCACATGCTCTTTGGGCTGATCACTGGTGTAGATGATGCTCTACTATAATATAAAATGTGATGTACCTTAAAAGCCACTATGTGGCCAAACTCTTCTGTGCTGCCACTGTGATTGTTGTTCTCATGCTTGGGATAATGTGTCGTATAGACATTTATTATATACATTTTCGTTAAGTTCCTGGTAAGCAAATTTACCTGGTACTGAAGTTTTCATTTTGTCTTCTACTAAAAAATCTCTTCAAAAGACGAAGATATATCATATCATAAGTTGTACTGTAGGGATGGCTAGTGGATACTTGGCGACGACACGGTCGGCGATGCACATGTGGATTGACTTGTTTACTATCACTGAGGGCGGAAGGACCGGAATATTTTGAGGTCATGGATCGCCTTGTCTATACTTGTGCACTTGTTGATGCAGTACGTACATATACAACTCTATATAATATTACATTGAATAATAATGATGATGATGTAACCTTTTATTTGTGGTAGGGATGTAATTACAGAAAATATGCCAACCAGCTACCCCCAACAATCGACTCAGCCAGAGCGGAGTCCTTGTCTTTGAAGTACCATGTGTTAGAGCGGAATATCGCAGATGTATCACGTATTGTTGAGTCAAATTCTAAATATGTTCAATACCTTGATGATCGGGTTAAGACATTAGAGGAACAAGTAAATGAGTCGAATCGACAAAATGAACAACTGCAAGAGAGGATAGATGAGATTCAGATCGAGGCTAGGTTACGGAGGTTGAATTACATTCCGCACATGCATCTATAATTGACAAGATGCGAAATTTGTCTTACTGGTGTTCCTATTTCATATCCATCTCATATGTCCTACTATGATGGATCACATCGCAAAATGGGGTCGCCATCAATGCACGATCGCCTGCGTGAAGGAGACAGTGTGCCACACATGGGATACGGTCATCCCACCTCCTCCCGTCGGATGACTTTATCCCATGGTAAAGTAGGTTATCCCGGTGGGTAGCCACCCTAAGATGAACTGAACCAAACGCAGGACACGGATGACAATCCCACGAAACAAATAGGACCTTAAAGTGTAGACACTATGAAAGTATCCCTGCACATGTTTACACTCTTCTGGATAAAAATTTAAAAAAAAAAAAAACTCCTTTTTTTGTTGACTCATAAATTGTCCCCACCAAAATGGGACATTTGGCATTGGGGACCAAGCGAGATGATCGGTGTCCCCTGCAACCTCAGATATGCAGCGGCACCAACCCCTCCCTGTTGAATCCTCTCTCTCCATCCTCATTTTCCTCCACTACCACTGCCTCTCGAGCTCTCCCTCATCGATCCTCCTCTCCATCTTCCCAAATTAGGTAGTGGCACGTTGGTCGCATCACGACTTGGACATCTAACGTGGTATTCTGATATAGGATAAGATGTGACATGTAAAATCTAACCCTCAAGTCCTGATGATCAAAGTTAATGGAATACCTAAATTTTATATATTTGCTAACAAGACAATGAGAATAAAGAATGGAGATTAGATCTTCCAAATTTAAAAATGGGCTATCTCACACTCTTCTTCATTTTGGTACCTCTATTTTTTTGTATTATAGTTTTATAATGCTTTATTGAGCCTTTTGGGTACATTCATCCTAAATTTGGCTTCCAACCAATATCTTAGCAGGTTCATAGAGATTCCGAGCTTCTCGACCTACTATGCATGATAGGCCCTAGTTAGTAGTATTTTTTATTTTGTAGACTTTGTAGTTAGGTAATGTAATTTCACTTTATGTAGGTGTCATTTCAATTTATATTGCACTTTTACCTTTACCTGGAGACTTTTCTTCGCTTTATTCGATTTCGTGCTCTTGAATGTTCATGTAGACAATTATGATTTTATTTGCAAACTATTATTACTTGATTATGTTTGGTGTGCTTATTGTTGGATATCAAATTTGCAATCCGAGTTTACCTTGGAATTTCCAACTTGACCCTCAAGGGTTGTGCCATTACATGTTGACTCGCCAAGGACACAATTTCCAACACATTCAACTAGGGTTGATGGTGTGGACGGGAATGCAGGAGGTGGGAAGTGACACCATTTAGAACCCTGCAACTAGTATGGGCATACCTCTTGTCTTAGCAAGTTAGATCCGCCAAGCTCAATTGACCTAGGCATACCAACAAACAGAGTAGGCCATATTTGTTGGGTCCACATCAAGTAGCCATGCTTTACTCATGGCACAGTCTAGTAAAACTAAAGATTATAAAATAGAATGTTGAAGCAACATTGTACTTAATCCGCAAAGAAAAAGAGAATCTTGGACAACATGAATTTCAGTTAGGGATAAATCAAGGAGAAATTGGGGTAGTCTCCAGCAATAAATACAGAGATCTTCAGAAAAATATGATGCTATGATGGTAAAGGATAGCTCCCTTGAGTGGGATGATTCCACGGTTGTTCCCACAATATCGAAGCTCCTTGTACAAGAGGCTATGGCTTGCAGAGATCATTAGGTCGCATGTTGAGCAATGCCATGTTGACCAAGTCTTTGGGTGCCAATCCAGTGGAAGTGCGTTATGGAGGATAGTGGGGATGACTTGGGGGGATTATGGGTAGCAAAGCCTCTCCAGGAGAGGCTTCTCACGTCTCGAACTACTTGAGAGTATCCTATTGGCAGGGTAATGATTTTGTTGCTAGACACCAGATCAGGACGACTCTAGTTAGGAGTCATCAATGGTAGGAAATGTGGCCTGCCAAGGAAAGAGAGGGGGAAAGGAAAAAAATGGGGTGTGTATAAGGGAAAGAAAATCACATCCATTTGGAACTTCACTCTCCTCTGAAAATATAGCACTATAGATTTTTCTTTCGTTGCACACCTTTTTTATGGCCTACTCAGCTCTTTAGCTCATGCTACGTTGATATCCAATTTTTTAAGACAAGTCGCTATGTTGCCCAACACACTACGTGGCTCTTACTTGCAAGAGTTGCACCAGGGCCTCCGATGGGCCTTGTTCAGGACTTGCTTCGCTAAAGGTTGTACTTGGGAGAGTTCCTCCCTGTTGAGGTTAGGGAGGAGAGTCTTCCTTCTTGCCTGGTGCCCTTTTAAACAACCAAGCTAAGTTGCTACTGGCCCTAGCCACCCTAGGGGTGTTAAGATGGTAAAGACGCCTAAGGGTAATGGGAGTGTTCTAGTTGAGAGAGAGAGAGAGAGAGAGAGAGAGGCTTATTTTATATATTTTTGTATATGATAATGTATTTGGGAAGGAGCCATGCTATTTAATTGTAAACAACTATTATGGTGCGGTAGTGGAACTTTTATTATTTTTGCTTTGTGGTGAAATAGGGTGGGATGTGCTTGCACATGCTTTTTTATTTTACTTTTTTAATAATTTTGTTAGATGTGAGGTGTACCATTAATTTTTCTTTGTACGTGTATATATATTGTTAGATGGGTTACAAGCCTTTTATGAATATCAGTTTCGGAAAAAATTCAATAAGATCGAGGAAATTTATCGTATTTCCGTCAAAAATCCTCCCCTGTAAACCCTAATGTTCCCCTAATTTGTAACCATGTAGAATAAATACAACGTAGTTAGATACATATGAAGGCAAAGAGAATTAGATATATATGAATGCAAAAGGAATTGACGTTGTGAGACGCGACATATAACCTCTCTAATTCTATTTATTTCAATTTTGTTGTATTGCATTTATTAGTTTGAATCGATTGGATTTCACCCTGATCCCTATAACCGTTGGGGATCAAGAGGTATCAAGTTTGGTAACTTACGAAGGGAAGGATAAAGTAAAAGTATGCTATTAGGAATGTTGCCGCATTTGTCAAGAAGGCTTTTGTTACTTGTGTATAAACAAGATAGAGTCCTACGGCAAAGTTAGAAAATGCTTAGTTAATAAAAAATGAGTTCTTCCGAAAACTAATAACAAGTAAACCATGTAAAAGCAAGACTAATCAACAACCAAACGCCGCGGATCCTCACTTCTCCCAAATTCGTTTCCACTGAAATTTCATTTAAGTTTTGTTCAAGTTATAATATTAGTATTTATATTATGACGTATCTGTAGTTACGGGAATACATATGTATGCTGTATCATATTGATTATAAATTTGCATGGATGTAAGCATATGTTGAATTTATTTCAACAGTTAGATGCATAGGCACCATCATGATACTTAGATGCGCAGGCACCATCAAGAACCTGGGGATTTGATTTCAAGATTTCGTAGGCTTTTGAGAAGAAAAAGACATGGCAAGAGATTAATCCGTTTGATCTCTATCATCTAAGTTACAAGATAACATTTGCTAGGAGGAATGAATTTTCTTACCATGCATTAAAATTCATCGTATTTGTCTTTGGTTAGTTTTTAGAATTAATACCTTTAACTTGGAATGAGTTTTTTAAACCAACTTTTATATGCATTTATTTACTTATTCCGTTTGACACAATGTATATTCACCTTAACTATAGCTGCCACCCATTTTTTGATCTACTATTTAAGTTTATTCGTTGATTTTAATATTAATTAATCTTCATCCAAATGGAAAAAGTAATCTACTTTGATAAAGACTTATTCCTTGACCCTTACTATTCTCCATTCAAATGATAAGTATGAACTTAATACTCAACCCGTGCTGAAACACAGCGCGAAAAAATGTCAATGGGTTGAAACGATTCATGAAAGTGAACTTGATAGAAACGAATCGTTTATTTTCTTTTACCACTTGTCAGATAACGTGTGAAAGGTGTCGAATTTTCCATTCTAGGTGTTCCATGATGCAAAAACTCTCTACTTGTAACTCAATCAGTAATGGACAAATATCTCCAAGACCCTCCTTAAATTTGTCATAATTACATTCAAGGTGCTGATTTAAAAAGTATTTAAAAAATGCCTCTATGTGAAAATAGATTCATTCGTTATGCTCAATCTTGTTAGGTTCTTTGCGGCTAAAATTTGACATCTTGGCGGTCTTTGTTCTCTCATCTCTATCCGTTTATCTGGTCAAGGAAATGGTGTTTAGGATAACTACCTAGATTTTCATAGTCAAAAGTAGGGAAACGTAGGCATTAACATAGAAAGTGACGTGATTTTTATTATACTTTACACGGTATTTAGAATGTGAATTCATTTGATAATTGATATTTAATATAAAGAAATAAAAAAATATAAGATTTCTTACGTGATGGTTTTCGTCACATTAAAAAAAAATTTATCACACCACTTTAACTTAAAATGTATATGTAATAAATAATTTTACACAGGTAAATTATTTTAGATGATTTTACACGAGTGATAAATTATTTTAAAGTGTCTTTGCATTGATGTAATTTTATTTTACATCGGTGTAAAATTATTCCAAGAGTATTTTCATTTGTTCAAAGTGATTTTACACCCGTGTAAAGTGATTTTGACATATGATTTTAGAATTTAAGGTTTAACTTTATGGAAAGTGATTCACATGTGAGAATTGATTTTTTACCTTGGGGTTTAGGATTTAGAGTTAAACCATAAACACTAATGACTAAATCTTAAACTCTAAGATGGAAAAATCATCTTTCAGTGTAAAATCACTTCTCATAGGTAAAGAAATACTTGGAATTTAATTTTATATTGATGCAAAATAAAATTGCGCTGATACAAAATAAGATTGCAATGGTGCAAAGTAGTTCAAAGTCGATATACTAGTATAAAATAAGATTGCATCGGTGTAAAGTAGTTTAAAGTAATCTTACTTTGCACCCATCCAAAATTATTTTGGGAGTGTAAAGTGGATTTGTTTAGGTGTAAAATAAGATTATACCTGTAAAAGTGATTTTATACTAGTGTAAAGTAATTCCGAAGGTGATTTGAATGATTTGTACTCGTACCAAAGTGTTTTGTTATTAGTTTCTATAATGGTAGATCTTAGCATGTGTCAGTATTTTTTTTTGCGTAAAAAGAAGGGACGTGAGTTAGAATTACTGTACGTCAATTTTTATGTTTCCCAATCAACTTTCATTTCAATATACCTTTCTAAAAGAATTTGATTTTTAATAATGGAGTAAATTTTAGGTTGTATTATGAGGTTTGGTTTGCAAAGTTCTTTTATCTGTCGTGTTTGTTGAAATTTTTTTTTTATTTCAATATAAACCCGTACACATTTAATTTCAATCATTATAATCAAATCAAAATAATATTTACTCTTATTTTTATTATTAACTAATATCTATTGCATCTTTCTTTCATTTTGAATATTAAATAAATAGTTAGTACATCATTCATTTTTATTTTTAATATTAAACAAATATTCACTATTATCGTTTTAATACACCAATTATGTTATCTCATCACTTAATCCTCTACTTATTCTACCATCCAAATAAACATCCATATTTACTTATTTCATATTAATCTATTTCTACGGTAGTTTATCCTATATCCAAATGGACACTTGGAGTTCAAGAATATCCTTCCACTTATCTTAATATTTTCTTGAGGATGTACTCAATTTTCTACGAAAGGCATCCAAAGACATGAGATTATGAGGAGCTTTTGCTGGAAATGACATGCTTTCGTCAAGGGACTTTGACACTGGAGTATCATATTGGTTTATATCACCTTCTTGAAAGACAAAGCTTGACAGTGATTGCCCATCCAAAGTGTGAATGTCACTTACTTGGCATCCTTTTGATCATGGGGTTCCAATTCCATGGTACGGAACATCCCCAAAATAGGAACCTCATAGGGAGGAAGGGCTCGTCAAGCCCCCATTAGGCCTTAGCAACCCATAGAACAAAAGAAGAAACTCCAACTAGCTACTAAAGGGCCTATTGGTCGACCAAGCAATGTAGTCCAAGTAGGCCTGGAAGATGGATTGACACTACGGAAGGATCCTTGAGGAGAAAAGTGGTCAATATCGTTTCCAAGAGAGTGATTATTACCCCTATAATCGTTGTCTTAGAACATCCTCGGTAACCCAAACTTTTCTGTAATTTCTCTCATATGGTATGTAATTGAAAGTTAATCTTCTCTCTAGATGTATACTATACTAGTGAGTCATCAATTCTCTATCTCTTTTAAGTGTGAGTGGTTACTTATTTGTTGAATTGGACCATTTGAGGCAAGATCAAGGCCCATTGTTATTTAGTTAAATATAATGCATATGAACTCTATATACCGCTCTCAATTGGCTCTTCGAAGATTCTCGATAAGTAGGAAAAAGGAGCCACCTTGGAAATTCGAGATATGTTTTTAACTCTTGCCAGTTCCTAGTAGTAGATCCAAGAGGGTACATTGAACATATTTCTCCCTCCTTTTTCTGGATTAGACCATCGACCTCCTCTCCCCCTTAAACCACCTTTCTTTCAAGAAATCAAGCATCTCTTTCTCTTAGTTCTAGATGTCATTTTTTAGGCATCCTGGAAATAAAAATATGTAAGCATATCTCGAATGGTTCGTTGTTTTTCATTACTATGATACTTTCTTCATAATCCAACGTAGAAAACTTATGAAAGTAAGTAATAAAATATAAGAATTGAGAATGAGTACTTAATAACTTAGAATTAAACATTTGGGTAGAAGCCATGAATCTAATGAGCCCAATACCTAACAAGATATTAAGGAAAGTCTTTCTTAATGGACTTGAATTTACACTTATAATCCTCAAAGAACTATCCCCTTTTACATGGATTCTACGTGGATCCAAATAACTACAATATTCTTACAATATTCAAAGGGCATTAAGGTTACGCATATTTGATATATATTTTCAAGTGATATTTTCTTACGTGGCAATATAAGGCTTATTTCCATCATTACTATTGAACCTCCATTTATCTTCCATCCCATATATCTTTCACTTGTACCCAATATCTACCCGGTTACTCTCAAATCAATTAAAATAACACTACCAACCATATCTACCCTCTACTCCTAAATCAAAGAAAATAAAAATACTCCTTGGAACACATCAATGCACCTATCAAATCCATCACTCACCATTCTAACTACCCAACACTCTCGGATTAAATTTTACCAAGTGTTTTCCACTACTCATTCAAGCACTACCCAAAGGTTCAATGAATGGAGTCTACCGTTTCCAAGGATAATGGGGAGGTGTCTACTATTTGATTTCAAGAACAGCTTACTTGGTCAAGCAATGGTGTATCATAAGGATTTATTTTCCTGGTATGGAAAAGGAACGGAAACGTATGCTTTCTTTCAACTTAAACATCTCTTTCACCGCATATTTATAATAGGAAAAGGGAGCTTACATTGGAGTGTGGGAAATTTTTTCTGCATTAACTTTTATATATTTGTTTACAAATAATATTTGAAATAAAATTTTAAATATTTAGATTACCTTGAATAAGCATGGTATCAGATTTAAGCCAATTGGATACCTTTAACCCTTATGTCAAAGGTATTAACTTTCAACAATTTTTAATAATTTAAGAATTATCAAAAGTATACCCACTTGATAAAGGAGATATGAGTGTCTATTTCAGATGAAATTTGAAGCACATATTATTGTTAGTTAATAATTACATCCTATAATATTTTATTTCAAAATATTATACATGGACAAAGATGAAGATGTAAATAACTTTTCCTACACTTGTAGGCTCCCAAACCTCTTTATAATATTCCACCAAATATAATTTGTGTGGTTGGAATCTCTATGATGTCCAAAGAGCACCGTAGAGTGCAATGTTGTACAATTTTGTAATTTGTATTCTTGATTTTGAAATTCATTGTGGTACCAATCAAGGATCACTCAAAGCACTAGTATATCGAAAATCATGTTAATTAGTTCAAAATAGTCCCTTCATCTTAAAAGTATTCTTTTTGAAGTCAGATTTCATTCATGGAGAGTGGTAAATGAGTACAAACCCAACAAGGGAAGTTATGGCAACCAATAACACAACAATATAAAGAAAACAAATTTAAGTCTAAAGAAGCTGCAACCACTCACAAATCCTTGGTTGAAGTCGTCCGCAAGAGAATCGAGTAGGATTTCAGAGAAGTCACCAGATAAGGAATCAGATCTGCCTTGAGATATCAACTTACAAATGGGTCAAATGACATCTTAAAGCTCGATACTCGTGCATCTCCAACAAAATCCAACACAAACCATAACAACAACTCAACAAAAGACCAAAAACAACCTAAAACCAATAAAGGAAAATAAACAAAGAAAATGGCATAGCCATCGGGATGAACAAAAGTGCCGAGGATGATGGGGGCAGGGTGGTTCTATGGTCAAATTTGATGGAGAGTAGCTTCCTCCACCTCTGTGGACCAGCCACCCATCATCATTGTCACAAACGCCTGGATGATCGTAGTAAGACCTTCCTTAGATGCCGACACCCACTGATGAGATGGCTTGAAGATGGTATGGTAGGATGACAAAGTGCATCAACACAACCCATAGATGCCACATCACCTAAGAAGGAGCACTATGAACCACCAATGAAAACATAGTGAGGCAACAATGATGCCACACCACAGTCAACTGAACCACATCATCGAAGTGGGAGCAAGACCATCTAAGGAGGAAGGAGAGAAGAGAAGGGTTGAAAGGAAAGAGGTTGCCAAGGGGGGTGGAGGGCCTAGATCGACATCGATCAATTGGTTAGGACCCTAGATAGCGGCACAACTAGGTATTAAAGGTGGGGAAAGAAAGGGGAACAAAAGAACTCTCTCAAAAGGGTCACAAAACAAGCACGTCCTTCATCTTATACAGTTCAAAAAGAATAAATTAACCGCTCATACTTATTATCCAAAATAGTTTGTTTCAGTATATTCAAGGTTGAGTAGTCACATATATTAGAATGATAAGGTTTTTGATATGCTAAGATTATGACCAATTCCTATTCCATATAGACAATTGGATTGGATTACAAGAGTCACGATGATAAAATTTTGAAGTATCGCGTATATGATACTTTTGGGACACCGTAAAGGATCTTAACTCATATTTGCAGATGTATCCATTGTTTCAAGTAATGAGAACAAATGCACTTCATCACTTGGACTTCTAAACAACACTCCCACCCCACCCCGCACTCCCCGTCTCTCCCTCTCTTACTCACGAAAAGAAGCACTTTTTAGCAGCATATAGCAAACCAATGAATTACACCAAATGCCCCAAAAAGATAAAAATAAAAAATTAAAGGACTTCGGCTAGGACAGGAATCAACACTAATTACATTTTGGAAAACTCTAATTTTTCTAAATTAAGCCTTGGATAGGGAATGGGCAACACTAAGGCTCCATTACCCAACGGAATTAGGGAGGAGATAGGAATAAGTCATTTCAATAAACATCTTCACATATCATTCTATTACAATACATTAATATCAATATATAACATATCCATTAAAATATATTTACTTACATCCATATCTTAATATTAAATAAATACTTATTAACATCATATCTATAACACCAATCATTTTAGTGAAAAAGTAAAGGAATGCATGCTTGCAACGGGTTTTGTAATGTGCAGAGTGAGAGAAAGTGATTTCAACAAGTGTGTTTTTATTTTAAACCAGTGTATTTTGATTTTCCACTAATGGAAATCACTTTTTATAGGTAAAAATCAATTTCTTAGTGAAAAACAGCTTTTACATAAGTGTATTCTTCATTTTCAACAGGTGAGAAATCATTTTAAACAGGTTACCGGTTGAGAAGCAAAACACACAGTGTATTTTCATTTTCAAACTGTGTATTTTGATTTTCAACTTGTTGATTCTAATTTTTAACCGATTGATTATTTAAATAACGGCATGAGTGGGAGTTACGTATTGCAAATGAGGTCACGAGTAAAAATAACATGTTACAAAATAAATTATAACATGCATTTTCATACTCATACTCATCATTTTTATTCCTATAATTTCTTATATATCTTGAAGTTACTCTTATCCGGCCACTATCAAATGCCGCCTAATGTTATCTTGCATGAGATTGAAATGGGGATGGGAGAGAAATAGAAAATATATATAGATGACCGGTTTAAAGCTGCACTCCCGGATCACATGCCCTGATCAAATAGCGAGGTGCACCATGTCCTTCCAGTGGGTCCGATGTCTCCCTCCTTCCAAAGTGCATGCATCTGTTGAAGTATTTTTCTTCTTTACAAAAATTAACCTTTCATCGAAAGGGAAAGATTATGATACAAGAGAAGTAAGGGAAAAGATACAAATACCTAATCCTCAAAAGAGGAAAAAAATATTATGTAAAATAAGGGAACGTCAAAATATAAAATAACAAGAAAAGAAATAAATGAGAAAGAAAAAAAAAAATCTAATCATCGAGAATCGAACGATCTCTCAAAAGGAGGCCGATCCTATATTTGTAGAAATCGTTAGTAGGCAATCCCTGAACCACATCCAGTAACTCTATCAGATTAAATACAAGGTCACACGTAATCTTCCAATAAAATTAAAACAACAAATTAAAAAATAAAAAAAAACGATCAAAATTCTCCAATAAGCGAAACAGCCCCAACAATAGGAAAGTCACCCGCAACCCTCGAAGCCACTTGCACCGCCTCACGGCATACACGACCGTCGTGGTCGCCACCCACCAGAGCCACAGCACCCACCTGTTGCAGCATTGGACCGGCAATAAAAGAGCTATGATCTTCGCGAACCACCAACCAAGAAAAGGAGGCCTTTATAAAAGATAGATGATGCCAATAAAGAGGGAACAAAATTTCCGATGGCAGACAAAGTCTTCATCCGCGAGCAGAACGTGTAGCCGTACGTAACAACAACCGATGGCCTCTTTCCTATCGTCAACTTTTGTTTAATTGGTGATGAAAGATTTCCCCCCCTCTTTCACCCAATTACGTACACTCGCACACATGATTGGGATTTGGGTTTTAATTTCAGAAGCGACGGGTGGAGTCGGTAGTCGTGTCGCAATTGATTGCGCGGTGACTTTCAAGCAAGTGGGATGCATAGGTTACCTTTCCGTTGGTTGGATAAATTATTTGAAACTATAGAAGAAATAGTGGAGGAAGAGAAAATCGAGGGAATAATACCTATGTTGTTCCTTCTCCCACTTCAAATTTAAGATGGTGGTAAACCTAGGATGCTTAATTACAGTTTACCATCCCACTAAGTTGGATAATATTCCCACTTTGAGGTCTCCTATCTTCCAAAGTGAGGGGATATGTTTATGCTTCATATTGGGACCCTAATGGCAATAGATCCAATTAAAGAAGCAATCACACCAAGAGAATAGAAGAATTGGTAACCTAATTCCATCTTAATAGATGTACATCTGGGGAAAGTGATAACTCTCAATTTTTACTATATTTTTCTTTTGAGGATACAAAATACAACAAAATCACTTGTCCTTCTCTCAAAGATTGTCTAATCCCTTTCAACCGAATGGCCTCAACCTTTAAAGGTTACGAGATCCTTCAATGTGGAGATCGTGGTTAGCTGGACATGCAATTGTGTGGGTCACAACATACGATACCACGATCTCCGGTAACTGCTTGCCTCGAACAACTGTGCTGCCTTTGGCAACTACGTAGCTGTATTCTGACGAAGGAGTGCATGGCCTCTTTTAGTCAGTCAATATTGGCGACCAAGCTCTGTTGGTCCGACTGGTTAAATCAGCTAGACTAGTGATGTCTTCCTGACCACCCGCCGTGCCAAAGCTTACAGGTGGATATCCCCTTGCTAGCCACCTGGTGGGCCTACTTAGCTGGGGCAATCAACCCAACTAAGCAAGCCTACCTAGGCAGGTAATTCATCATCGGTCAGTCAACCTAACAATCTGACTGCCCAGTACTTGGGTCGTATCCAATTGAATATTGTAAGATACTACCATTATCTTTAGTGGGCCTCATTTACAAGGCCCATTAAGAGGATTTTCCTTCCCTTATTGACTTCATAAACATAAGAAAAGGGATTCCATGAGATCAAGTAAAAGTTTGGAAAATGGAAGCAAGGAAATATAAATCCCTCTTGATCAACTTTTGCATATTTGTGCTTATAATAGAAAGGATGTGGGTTCAAAAACACAAAAGGTTATACATTTTGCATTGTAAGGAGATGAAGGCAACTAAAAAAGCAAATTCAAAAGTGAGGATCACATCTTGTGTCTCTCATTCATGCAAAAAAAGTAATGCGAGTATTGTCACGTGGTGAGGTTTTCCACTACTTAAAAAAGCCATCATTACTTCTAAATAAAAAATGAAACCATTATACACTAGTGTAAATCTAAAAAAATCACATTCTGAATCATTGTGCACCTGTGCAAAATCAACAAAATCACCTTTAGAACCATTTTACATACCGATACATTTTGATTCAAAATAAAAAATCACCTAGTGCCCATTAACTCACAAAGTGATGACAGCTTTTTTAAGTGTTACATACCAGAACTTACTTTACTTTTTAGGTTTGTTTACATTAAATACTAACTTTACAGTAAAGACCATGTTCATCTATTCTATGCATTACGAAACACATCACATTATATATTTGTGTATATTTTAGCTAACAGAAAATAGGCCAACAAGAATATATTTTTGTTTCCTTTTTTCTTACATCTAGGTCCTCATGAAATTTTAAGAGCCCTCTGTAAGGTAAGATGAAAGAAGACCCTTATCAGATCTTAGATTGAAAGTCAAAAGGATCAAGTAAAAATTTGGGGAATTCAATCTTTACGTTTTAATCATATGCAACGAATAATCAGTAATTTGGTACAACCAAGAATTATACATCTATATATGGGTCTTTTGTACCTAATCGAAGGATCATTCTTGTGAGGTTGTCACTGTAGGTTTGGCCCTTTGAAGAGGGGTGACGTAATAAATACGGAAATAAAATATAAAGCAATCTCACCAAAGAAAACCAATCACACAAAAAGACAATCACACAAAGAACACAAGAAATTTTAGGTGGAAACCCAAATCGGGTGAAAATCACCACCTAACCCTCTCGAGTTAGGATTTTTCGATCAACCTAGTTGATCAAATCCACTAACCGAATCACTTTAAAACGAGGGTGATTCAACCTCAGTACAACCACGTTACAAGTACGAGGGTAGCGTTCCTCAACCCCTTCTCTCCACGAGAAGGATTTTGTCCCACGAAGGAAACGGAAATTCGCAAAGCAAATACCCAACCAAAAGACAAGGATAAAATAAAACAAGTAATCCTATAGAGCCAACAAAGGAATTTAAACCTAGCTTCTATAGGAAATAGGAAACTCCCCTTTGCAAGGAGTGCGTCGAGTTGATGACGCGGTGTGTGTGCCACGCGATGGCGCAATGTCGCTCTCGTAGACAACGGCGGGAGAGCAGGTGCGTGAAGCTTGATGCTCTCAAAAGAATGGAACTTGAGCTTGGAGAGCAAGAGCTAGCTAGGACACAAGAGAGTGGAACTATGTTGCTTAAGTGTGTCTTGTGTTTCTCTTAGTGTGTCTCTTGTATATCTAGGTGTGTAAAGTCTCCCCTCTATTTATAGAGGCCTTATGAAGGCTTTGGAAGGCTTAGGAAAGGTTCTATAGCCGTTGGGTGTAAAGCCCAAGAGAATCAGCCCGAAATCAGGAACAATCATTGTTCTGACAGGCTTATCAGACGTCTAATTCTATCATCAGACATCTGGAAGTTCACTTTAAGACGTCTGATTCCAAGGTCAGATGTCTGATTTTGGGCTGGTCTCTCCCTGACTTGGATCAGATCTAAACAGGGTTTTTGCGCAAGTCCATCAGACGACATACAGGACGTCTGGCACTATGTCTGGACGTCTGGAAACCTACTTTTACTGTGGGAATTGATTTCCAAACGTTGCAACGGCTAGAAAATCTCTGAGAAGAGATTTTGGGTCAGCCGAGGCAAAACGGTCAATTATTAGACGTCTGGAAAGGCTTAAGGACGTCTGATAAGGCTCTAACGGTCATATTCTTGAGTGTATGCTAAGCCAGTCAACGGTCCACTAATTGGACGTCTGGCAAAGTCATCAGACGTCTCCTAAGACGTCTGGTCTAAGGTATGGACGTCTAATTTCATCAGACAGAACTAACTATGTCCAGCCTAACAGTTATCAGACGTCTGAAACAACAGTCAGACGTCTTAAAATACATTATCAGACGTCTGATTTTGGAATTAGACGTCTGGAAGTGCTGCTTGAGCCCTATATTAGTTTTCGAAGTATTCTACAGAAAACCTAAGTATCCTAGGGTTGTGCCGGTGTTCCTAGGACTACTGTTAGGGTACTTTGAGGCTCTTTAACAATATTCTAAGGAAAATAAAAAGAGCAAGAAAATAAAGACAAGAGATACAAGAAAGGATTAAAAAGAATCTATCCTATTCTTCTTGTCTTCTATCTTCAATCTGTCGCTCCACGCGAACCTCCTCTGTTTTCCGTCAAGCTCCTCCAATCCGTCCTGGATGCGAGCTCGAACTCCGTCTAAACACGTCCACATTTGCAATTGACCAGAAATCTAGGATTCAAATTGCAAATGTTAAATAACACGTGTTTTGTTATCATCAAAACAAATGATCGTGGTGCTCTAGCACCAACAATCTCCCCCTTTTTGATGATGACAAAACCGTAAATAATGCATAAAAATCCTCCCCCTTTTTGACATTATCAAAAAGGTTTGATTGGTTTTAAATTTCCTATAACTCCCCCTTAAGACATGCTCTTCTATGAATTTATTTCAACAAAGGTGATATTCTCCCCCTTTTTGTAACAAGATAGCTATTATTTTTCTCCCCCTTACTAAAGGAAATTTAGCTAACTTGCATCTCCCCCTTAAAAATTGACAATTAGCTCATCATTTTTTTTAACTCCCCCTATCTAAATGCTTATAAAAAGATAGGGTTAAGAATTTTTACCTCACCTACCATTGCCAATAAAATGGCCCGAATGGTGGTGGTGGATGCCACATCGGATGGGGCTCCCATCCGTAGCTTGGAGGCCCGGGCATCGGCGCCGGTCTCCAGTCTGGTGGTCGACGTGCGGCAGGTCCGTCGTTTGTTCACCGTCTCGTCGGTCTTCTTGTTCTCCTCCTTGGTCTACTCCTTGGTTCTCCCAACTTGAGTTGACCAGCTTTGAGTTTGTAGGTCCAGTCCTTTGTGTTGTAATTATCCCTAAACCCTACAAAACAAGATTCTAATTCTTTCTTTGGTATCCAAGTGGGCTTGGATCCGGATCTGTTAGCGGGTCTCCTTGATGGAGATCCTTTCTCAACCTTAGGGCTATAAAAATTATCTACTTTATTGATTAGTTTGTTGGAGTTTTCCCTAAGACATGCAATTTCTTTTTCTATACTATTCATCTTAGTCTTTAAATCAGAAATTTTTATTTTTAGACTAACATTTTCCTCAATCAATTTATTATTTTCATTGATGAGGTCTTGATTTTCTAATAATAGGTTATCATTTTTAGGTCTAGCTTCTATGTCCTTAAGTTATTTTTCTAACCTATCATTTTCATTTTTAAGAAAACTAAGGTTCTTCTTCTTTTGTTTTCTATTTTTAGTGATTTACTAATCTCAAATAGTTCATTAAAAGCTTCTTGTAAATTGAAATTTACCTCGTTGTCGGAGTCGTCGCTTCCGCTTTCGTTGTCGCTGTTGCTTCCTCTGGCCATGAAACCAAAGCAAGCGGTTTCTTCTTTTTCTTCTTCTTCTTCCTCCGAGCTGGAATCGTCCCAAGTGGCTTGGAACGCCTTCTTCTTAGATTTCTTTTTCTTTTCCTTTTTCTTCTCCTTTATGAGAAGAGGGCACTCTGGTCGTAGGTGCCCTTTCTCGTTGCAGTGGTAGCAACGTCTCGGGCTTTCCTTCTTCTCCTTTTTCTCTTTCTTTAATTCCCTACAAAACTTGGAAAAATTTTTAAGTAAAATTCTAAAGTCTTCGTCGTCGGAACTTACCTCGCTATCCGACGCGGCTCTGAAGGCGAGAGTTTTCTTCAGTTTTGGCTCCGGTGTATCCTTCTTCTTCTGCTTTAACTTTGTCTCGTAGGCCATTAGATTGCCTAGGAGATCTTCCATGTTGAGCTCCTCTACTTCGTTCGCCTCCTCGATGGCGGTGACTTTCTGTTCCCACTCCGGTCCAAGGGAACGAAGAAGCTTCCCTTGAAGCTCCCCCTTGATGAAGGTCTTCCCTAAAGCTTTTAAATTGTTTACTATGAGAGTGAACCTAGTGTTCATCTCACTTAAAGTTTCGTTAGATTTCATAGAAAAAGCCTCAAATTCTTGTGAAAGTAAATTGAGTTTAGAAGTTTTTACCTTAGAGGTACCTTCGTGAGTTACCTCAAGTGTGTGCCAGATCTCGTATGCGGTGGCGCATTGCGAGATTCTGTTGAACTCCTCCGAGCTGAGCGCGCAATACAACGCGTTCATTGTTTTCGCGTTGAGAGAGAGCTCCCGGATCTGCTGCTGCGAGTATCCTCCGGCGGGTTTCTCTGGGATGTCGAAGGGGGTCTCGCACCTGGCCCAGACTGTGAAATCGGTGGCTTGAGGCCACGTCTTCATCCGCAACTTCCAATAGGGGTAGTTGCTCCCGTCGAAGAACGGCGGACGGGTTGTGGACTGCCCCTCGGAAATCCTGCTTGTGGAATAGCTTCCCTCAATGTGATCTTTCCGCGGATGTTACCCCTGTAGGCGGAAAACCCGCTCTGATACCAAATGTAGGTTTGGCCCTTCGAAGAGGGGTGACGTAATAAATGCGGAAATAAAATATAAAGCAATCTCACCAAAGAAAACCAATCACACAACAAGACAATCACACAAAGAACACAAGAAATTTTAGGTGGAAACCCAAACCGGGTGAAAACCACCACCTAACCCTCTCGAGTTAGGATTTTCCGATCAACCTAGTTGATCAAATCCACTAACCGAATCACTTTAAAACGAAGGTGATTCAACCTCAGTACAACCACGCTACAAGTACGAGGGTAGCGTTCCTCAACCCCTTCTCTCCACGAGAAGGATTTTGTCCCACGAAGGAGACAAGAATTCGCAAAGCGAATACCCAACCAAAAGACAAGGATAAAATAAAACAAGTAATCCTATAGAGCCAACAAAGGAATTTAAACCTAGCTTCTATAGGAAATAGGAAACTCCCCTTTGCAAGGAGTGCGTCGAGTTGATGACGCGGTGCGTGTGCCACGCGATGGCGCAATGTCGCTCTCGTAGACAACGGCGGGAGAGCGGGTGCGCGAAGCTTGATGCTCTCAAGAGAATGGAACTTGAGCTTGGAGAGCAAGAGCTAGCTAGGACACAAGAGAGTGGAACTATGTTGCTTAAGTGTGTCTTGTGTTTCTCTTAGTGTGTCTCTTGTATATCCAGGTGTGTAAAGGCTCCCCTCTATTTATAGAGGCCTTAGGAAGGCTTTGGAAGGCTTAGGAAAGGTTCTATAGCCGTTGGGTGCAAAGCCCAAGAGAATCAGCCCGAAATCAGGAACAATCATTGTTCTGACAGGCTTATCAGACGTCTAATTCTATCATCAGACGTCTGGAAGTTCACTTTAAGACGTCTGATTCCAAGGTCAGACGTCTGATTTTGGGCGGGTCTCTCCCTGACTTGGATCAGATCTAAACAGGGTTTTTGCGCAAGTCCATCAGACGACATACAGGACGTCTGGCACTATGTCTGGACGTCTGGAAACCTACTTTTATTGTGGGAATTGATTTCCAAACGTTGCAACGGCTAGAAAATCTCTGAGAAGAGATTTTGGGTCAGCCGAGGCAAAACGGTCAATTATTAGACGTCTGGAAAGGCTTAAGGACGTCTGATAAGGCTCTAACGGTCATATTCTTGAGTGTATGCTAAGCCAGCCAACGGTCCACTAATTGGACGTCTGGCAAAGTCATCAGACGTCTCCTAAGACGTCTGGTCTAAGGTATGGACGTCTAATTTCATCAGACAGAACTAACTATGTCCAGCCTAACAGTTATCAGACGTCTGAAACAACAGTCAGACGTCTTAAAATACATTATCAGACGTCTGATTTTGGAATTAGACGTCTGGAAGTGCTGCTTGAGCCCTATATTAGTTTTCTAAGTATTCTACAGAAAACCTAAGTATCCTAGGGTTGTGCCGGTGTTCCTAGGACTACTGTTAGGGTACTTTGAGGCTCTTTAACAATATTCTAAGGAAAATAAAAAGAGCAAGAAAATAAAGACAAGAGATACAAGAAAGGATTAAAAAGAATCTATCCTATTCTTCTTGTCTTCTATCTTCAATCTGTCGCTCCACGCGAACTTCCTCTGTTTTCCGTCAAGTTCCTCCAATCCGTGCTGGATGCGAGCTCGAACTCCGTCTAAACACATCCACATTTGCAATTGACCTAAAATTTAGGACTCAAATTGTAAATGTTAAATAACACGTATTTTGTTATCATCAAAACAAATGATCGTGGTGCTCTACCACCAACAGTCACATCAAAGATTAACCCTCCTCTAAAGTAAATAAATGGAAACATGGGTTAACTTTGCTCTTTAAATGCAAATGCAAGTGTAACCTAGCCCCAAGAAAACAATGTTAATGTCATCTCTAACTTCTCTTCCTTCGAAGTCCAACCAGTCAACTTTGCAAAGGTTGTCAAGAAACTAACTCTCATTTTCATTAGTTGTTACAGCGATCCATTCCTTGTTGCTACAGAAAAATCCTTTCTCTATCTCCTTTATGAAATCACTCATTGATAATAAGAAAAGAAAACATATAAATTGAGAAAGGATCCAAGAAAATACCAAAAGGATGATCTATCACAGGACAAAAACAAGGGACAACAATTAACTCACATAAAAGTTGACACATTTTATCACACACACACACATATTAAGGTAGCATCAGGATAATATTCGATGCATAATCAAATATCACATGTGATATCTAATTTCAAGAGTGATAAGGTAAACTTTAATTCATGTGATATCATCAAAGTAAGTGATCATATGGTTGAAATTTTGCTCATCCTTTTTTTTTTTTAACCAAAAGGGTAATTTAGTTAAGTAAAAATTGACGTAAGGCCATGTACATCGGATCTCAACCCATTTACATCACTAACAAGAACATTCACCTCTCATGCTTGAAATTCCTCCCAACCAATTCTTGATCCTAACTCATCGATTTCAAATCCAATGCCTGTGTGCACCATTCGATTCATCTCCCTCCAAATCGCCCAAATTGCATCACACAAGGTTCTACCTTGCAACCTCACATTTGGTCCAGCTCCCCATAAGCCTACGGTCATCTACTAGATGGCTTCCCTCACAAATTCCTCTAATTGCATCCACCTCGACATCCCGCTTAGAACAGCTTATTTGAATCTGCAACCAAAGAGGCGATGATCCCTCTATTACATTCGAAGTTATTAATCCACGAATCTTCTACCTAATCACAAGCCGCTCATCCCATGATTTCATGCAAGCAAGTGAGAAACATAGAAGTCCTATTCTTCAAATTCACCTCCAAACATTTATCTTGCAACCAAGGAAAAATTGGGAGTTCCTTTCTTCTTCTTCCCCCCTCCTCCTCCTCCTTCCCTTTTCTAATTTAGCTACTACAAATTTGCAGTTAAGTTTAGAAAACCGACGAAAGAGAGAATATACCCCGATCGTGCTTCTAGATTTCTGCTAAAGGTTCTCATGCTCATGCTCATGCTCATGCTCATGCACATGGCCGGCGGGGGGGGGGGGGGGGGGTGGAGGTTTGTGTTCGAGGTCCGCAAACAAAGGAGAAAACGTGGGGATCCGATCCGCGGCATAGAAGCTTCTGTGCTACTCCTCGCATGGCTCGTGGGCACCACCCAATCGAGGACCAGTGGGAACAGCTCCACCGTCACGGTCACGGTTTACCCTCTCACCAATTATAGGTGCATCTTTCTTTTCTTTTTTTCTTTAAAGAAAATATAAAAAAAACTAAAGGTCTGGGATTGGGCGTTCTGGAAAATGATTTAGCATGTAAAAAATGGTTGGATCTTAGGAATTCGAGATCCAACAATCCTCAGATGAAACCATGTTGGATCTTCGGAATTCGAGGATTCAAGAGCTAGGATTTGTCCTTTGGAAATCCCTAGTACTTTGTTTACATGGAAAGGGAATTATTTTGGGGTTGGAAGGAATTAGTTAAGAGGAATGTGTAAAAAAAAAAAAAGATGTGGGTATAAAAATATAAAAATCGACGTATTTTGTAACGATGTTGACGTAATGCATTGATGGAAAATCATTGTTAATTATTTTACATTGGTATAAAATTATTCAAAATTACTTTCCACAGGTGTAAAATCACTTCATAATAATTTGCATCGATGAAAAATCTCCCAAAATCACTTTGCATTGGTGCAACTGATGTGCCATGTCAGCACATTGCAAAATATGTCGCATGGTACATTTTTTTTACATTTTTGCAAAACTAAAAGAATTGCGAAACAATGATGTGATGTGTGTTAATGGGAAATTACTTTGGGTGACGGTAAGGAAATATGTGTTGTAATGCATTTTGCAAATCACGTCCCCTGTTCAACAAAATATATTGATATATTTTGATTTTTAACGGTGTGTTTTGATTTTCCACCGATTGAAAATAAAAATAAAATAGAGTATTTTGATTTTCAACCAATTTTCACTTATGTAAACTAATTTTTAACCTATGAAAATTAATTTTTTACATTAAAAGTAATTTTTCACCATTGAGTTTAAGGTAGATTAATCCTGAAACGACCCACAACTCCTTTGGTCATTTAAGACGTCTGGGATGTTCACGAAACATCTGAAAATACTTTTCAATGAGGAACGTACGTACACCATACTTCCTCACCACGCCTCACCGCACCTCCTCCTGCGACGCCACTCAGCGCTATGCTTCGCCTTTCCGCCCCCCTCACCTCCTTTCCCTTTATAAACCTCTCCCCCTCCTCTTCGTTGCCCACCCCGTAGTCGAGAGCAGAGTAAGGGTGAGAGCGAGTGAAGAGCGGAGAGCCCGAGCGAAAGGAAGCGCGAGAGCGGAGGGTGCAGCACCGTTCTGCTGCAACGCCTGCAGGCGAGGGGAGCCAGACTGGTTCCGCGGAAGTCATTTCTCCGCGGAATCAGACGACCTGAGAGACACCCATACATCTTACCGGACGTCCGAAGGTAGAGCAAGACGTCTGGTAGAGATCTACTCTCCGTACTTTTTCCCTCTGACAAGTCCTGACAGCGTACGTGTATGTGTCGGGAGGTGAGAGCGTAGCCGAGGCAGTTTCAGACGTCCAGGAGCACCCTCAGACGTTTGACGAAGTCCTTCGACGTTGGCATTGAGTTCCAGACGTCTGATAGCGGAACACCGAGAGAGGTATCCCTAAGAACTGTTTTAAGACGTCTAGGACCTTTCCCAGACGTCTTATTTCCGTCTGACAACGTGTTTTCGGGCCACGCAAGGCCCTATTATTATCGCTTTTCCACAAACAAACCGTCTCTATTTTCCGTACAAGTTTCTCTATATAATGATACCTTGTTTATATCCTTCTGAACATTTTGGCCCATCAATCCATGTTTTAGGTCTCCAGTCCGTCGAGTGTACGGGACCTGTGGAGATGTCGGGAGCCACTGTACGAGCCCCCATTCCACCCGGTTACCCAGGTAGAGTGGTTACAACCTTAAATCTCTAATTTAATACATGCAAGTAAGTAATCTTAGGACTTGAGATAAACCATAGGAAGGAATAAACGTATACTCAAAAATAAATTCTTAAACCCTAGGTCTTGACATGAACACTAGGGTTAGAAGAAACTGCATGTGAATGATTGAGTGATCAAGTTGCCTGTTTTTACTTAAAATGGACCCATACTGTAATGAAAATTGCACTGTTTGTTACGTACATTTCCAACCCGGATGTGAAAAAGAAACTCCTGTACGAACCCCACGGGGAATGTAAACAAGAACACCGTACTACGGAGAATCGGATGGTTCTGGAAATTTGCTACCTATGGGCAATTGTTAAGGGAGGTAAGTTGACCTTCGTGTACGTGGTACCGAAGAGATCAACTATCCCTTGTAGTATAGAGGGGAGCTTGCCGCCCTTGGGTTGGGACCTGGGGTGGGTTTGGCCACTCTACGACGACTCTTACTGGCCCTCGTGTACGTGGTACCGAGGTGAGCTATTTAGTGTAGGGGGAGCTATCTGCCCCAGGGGGCCCGGGGCTAGGTATGGCCACCCTACACCGACTCTCGTCAGCCTATTGGGCAAACCGGGGTAGTCAGACGAGGGTACGCGGACTAAGGAGGGGCGAGACCCCTGAGGGGCAAGAACCCTGTTCTATTCTGAGAGGGCAAGGCCATATACTGTTCCGCACTGTACGTTGAGGCATATCCACTAGCGGAAACGACTGACCGCGTGCCAGTGCAGGGTAGCTACCTGCGCACTTATCACGTGTGCCGTAGTTACCGCTATGTCACGACCGTGACCTCGGGGTGGTAGACCGAGTATAAGACTACCACGGTGGGACTCCCTCGGCCAGGAGAGTGCCACATGGGCATCCTATATCACTGGAAGCTACAGGCAAAATCGTTCCTATAGGGAATAAGAAGATTAATTAACAAATCCTAATTAGAGATCTCTACGTACACGCATGTATAATATAATTGGAAAAATGGAAAGTTTTATGTTAACTACTTGTTAAATGCATGCTGTTTCTTAGCCACCACTCTACTCAGCGTTAGCAGACTCCAGTTAAATAAATTCTGTACAGGTCAGGGATTTGAGCAGCGCGAGCCACCGGCTGCTGAGGACGCTGGGCCTAGTCGAGCCTAGCTTTAGTTCTACTAGTTGATGGTGAGTTTCTATAGCTTTGTCTTCTGTTACATGTACTCGTTTTGTTATGATGGCTATATTATGACATAATATTATTATTCCTTTTCCCCTCTATTGCAAATTTTTTTCTACTTAGCTTTATACTTGTGTGATTATGGTTTGATGAATGTTACTTGGTTATTTCTTGTTGGACAACTGGGTCTTGGGATTAACCAAAGCGAGCCGATCTCAGATCTTGTAGGGATTTGGGACCGGGTCGTGACAGATGATATCAAAGCAAGGTCGTCCCAGGAAATGAACCAAATAGTTTGGAAAACACCACACTTGTACATGTAACTAAGATAGCCATCACAACATTTTCTCTTGATTATTGTATCCGAGTCTTGCATCTCCTCTTTGGTCAAACAGGCACCAATAATCTCTTTCCTCCTCAATCTTTGAGTAGGAAATACCTCGTCAGGGAGCTATTGAGGCAGGTCGCGGACGTGGTCATGGCCGAGGACATGGTCGCAGGGGAGGACGAGCGATGGCCGAAGATAGAGTCGCTCCATCTCTCCTCCCAAGCATCCAGACACTAGACCTCACCTGATGAGAACCTCATCATGAACCCTAACTAGCACAATCTAACCCAGATATGTAAGAAAAAGCTCCTACATAACCCAAAGAAAGGCTTAACTCAGATAATTCTGAGTTTAAGAAGAAAACAAATCATAAGGGGTAAAACTGTAATTTCACCAACGCAGTTTGGAAACAGGATAATTAAGGGTCCAAACACAGGTCAAACAAGCCTAATAAGAAGGAAAGTGGGATGGTCGGATCTAAAAAGGGTTATAGCAACTTTAGGAAATTAAATGACATTCTGTAACCCTAAAATAAATCTACTTCAATTCACGAGGTTCGAGATAGGATAAAAATCAACTAAACCCTCTAAAATTCATAGAAAAATGATCTCTAGGGTTTAGAACCTTCAATTTGGCCTTAGAAACCCATTTTGACCTACAAAGAGAACCTTGCCCAATTAATGACTTCATCTGGGTTTTTACGTAAATTGGCCGCTCAAACATGGTCCAACCTAGAAATTAAATTCACCACTAAAATCCTTAGATTCAAATTAGTCTTGTATAAAAACTAGAGCCTAAGAGGAGACCTCCTTGACCGACTTTGCAATTTGGTTCTCTTCATTTACTTTTTGACCATTATCTTTCGAAACCCATATGTTTTGCCCCCATCTTTTTCATCGTTCTTTGCAGAACGGTCCCTCCTGCAAAACTCTGCGCAGCACCATACTCCGGCGACTTTGCGCGGAGCATGGCGCCGCGTAGAGAGGGGTGACCGCCCTGCAAAGCAGACGCGGGGTTCCCTGCGACGTCCTCTGTCGCAGGGACCCGACCATGCTCTCTGTCGGCCCCCATACCACCCGTGCGAACGCGCGAAAGGTATGGGTCCCCTCTCCGGCCACGCTTCGGCGAGGCTGGCACGTCACCAGCCCGCGCCTCCCTCTGCGCTAGCCCCTTTATAAGGACCGACACCCCCTGCCGGTTCCTGGAAGCTCTCTTTGATGGAGAACAACCCCCCACTTCATCCCCTCCTCCTCCGTCAGACGGCTCGCAGCTTCCGGCGACTCCTTCCTCTTCCTCCTCGTCGCTCTGCCGCCTTACCTGCAGCAGGGTTCTCCTAGCCCTCTCGTCTGTGCCGTGCTGCACCCGCCGGCACCCTCCGCCTGCTTCCTCGTCGCCGCACTTCTCCTCCAGGGCCCTTTCTTCCCCAGCTCCGGCAGGTACGAGCCGGTGGCTTCACCCTCCCCCTTCGTCCAAAACCTAGGTAATTAGCTTCCTCTCCTCCTCCCTTACATTTTCCCTCTCTCAAGTTATCTTTTTGCCTCACCGCACACGACTTCCACCTCCACCTGCTACGTCTCCGACCACCCTCTCCAGCGAGCTCATCCCACCTCCACAGACCTTCTCACCCCTCGCCGACTACCCTAAAAGCTTTCCCTCACTCCACTCAACAAATCCCCCCTTCCCATCCACTGCCAGACGCCACCCGTCGACCCCCCGAACAGACCCATCTCTTCGGCCACAGTCTGACCTAGGGCTACCACCATACGCCGCCTCACACCTTGCCACCACCCGCACTACCTTCGCCGCACTCCGGCGAAGCTCCCTGCATCCTCTGATTAGGCCGAGAGGCCGTATTCTTGTTTTTAGGTCGACGACCCTTCACCGCCATTACCGAGCTTCTGAAGCTCCTTCACCTGCAGCTGCAGGTGCTCTCTCGCCCAAGCTCACGCCCCAGGACGCGCGGCTTGCCTCCGCAAAGCATCTGAGGCCTGCAGCTGGGGCAAAGGCCTCGCGTGCTACTGCGATTGCCTGCAGCTTCCTCAGCTGCAGGCGCCAATTCGGTTGGGACATTTAGTCCCACCTCGAAAGTTCTGGAAGCGCCGCAGCCAAATAAATGGAAAAAGTGTTGTAGGCTTATCGCCTTCGAACACAAGGGTCGGGTCCCTCACGCACGCCACGCGCCACGCGCTCGCCCGCGCTCATGCCCTGCAGGTCTGGGCCGGATCAAATTACCCTAACCCGCGCACTCCTCGCCCACCAACGCACGCAGGTGGGCCTAGTCTCGGGCATGATACCCGTACCTGAATACCCGGCTCTGGGAGAGCGATCCTATGAGAGAAATCTGAGAAAGAGAGAGACGCGGGGAAGGGTAGGGGTAGGTTTTGCTTTCTGATCCTTGTGTGAGCGTGCAGGAGCAGAAGGAGAAGGAAGGAAGGCGGCCGAAGCCTTAGCCGCTCAGGGCAGAGAGGAAGAAGGAGAAGAAGAAAGAAGAAGAAGCAAGGGAGAAGAAACAGAAGAAGAGAAGCACTGTAGCAAACCTATAGTTAAGTCGTCTAACCGCTGCATCAGACGACGGTTGAGCAGCGGTCAGAGGAGATAAAGAAAGAGAAGAAAGAAGAAGAAGGCGGAAGAAGAAGTCAGAAGAAGAAGATGATTGTCACAGCCGCAGAAGAAGAGAAGAAAAAGAAAGAAAAAGAAGAACAAAGAAAGAACGGAAGAAGACGAAGAACTCTGCGGAAGAAAAGAAGAGAGAAGACACAGCCGTGAGCAAAGAAGAAGAAAAGAAGAGCAGCTGAAAGGAGAAGAGAAGAAGAAGAAGCTAAGACAAGCTCCCTCTCTCTCTCTTTCTCTCTCTCTCTCCCTTATTTTTGTAATCTAATAGAGAACCTTTGTATTTCTAGAATTCCAATAGCTCCCTGAGTTCGACTTCGGGAAAACCATTTCCGAGTAAAAATTTTTGTAATGATAACCTAGTAGCCGTTTTATTACTACAATGACTGTAACTTGACATATAACAAACGCAAACAAGCTAACCGGACAACAAAACCCACGACGGTCATCATTTCTTAGCGTCGTTGCCGGGGAGCAACGGCTATTCTAGAAGCTATAAATTCTCTATTTTGGAGTTTTATAATAATCTCTTCGCTCTTGTGTGCAGGTACAGGAAAAATTAAGAAGCAGCCACACAACAACCACTCCAAGGACAGATAACTTCTATCCTCCCACTATTAACCCCTAAATTCTAAAGAGGAAGAAAAAGGAAAAAAATAATATAGGTATAACTTGTCTTTCATACTTAGTAACAGCTGCATGTTTTCAAAATCACTATTCCTGCACACAGTATTAAGGGTAATTAAGGGCTAACATTTTCTTACCTGAAGCCCTAATTACCCAACCAAGAGTTAACTGGACCAAGTAGAGCCAACATAGGAATTAACAGGAGGGTTTTAGAGACACACTACTTAATCAAGAATTGAGAAATCCCAAAAGAAGTGTGCCTAAGCCATTGATTGAATATACTTATTCAGAAAAACCCTAAGCAATTAGCTCTCTAAAAACACTTGAACCCTAAAAGACAAGACCTAATAAGTTCTCAAAGGAATAAATAGGTGAAGTTGACCCCTTAGGGTCAATCAACCTTCAACTTAGGTCACTCTTCGCACTCAAAAAACTAAAAGTTCAAGTGAAAACTTAAGCACCCTGATCTTAAACTAAAATTGGTAGACTTACGAGGTCAAGATCCCCATTCTGGTCTACCTGGAATCTCAGTGACAAGAGAGGTCGGGTGGGGGAAACCCTGTAACCTGTGGGGACGCTCTACCGTGTAGGGGTCTTTGCGGGACTCACCCTCTCTGGCTGCCCAGGTAATTCTCAGGTGGCCGATCTTTTGATCAAGGGGTCCATCTGTCCCGCACCTCTATAGTCACCCAACATTTTGGGTGCCTTGATTGGGTCCAGCACCTGCTACTCATCTCTTCCAACAGTGTATGTTTGGTAGGAGGTCCTTAAAACCTCCTTTAGAACTTCACTCTCCTCGAAGCCGAGCCTCAGGGCCCTTGTTTGAGAAAACAACACCACACATTGACCTCTCCTCCGACTCCGAACCCAACTCACCTTCTTCTTCCACAATGGCTCAGCCAGTTGAGGAAGAAAACAATCTGGAGCACCAGCTCCAGCGACTCAATGACCTCTTCCAGAACTTTGTGCATCCACCGCAGCATCCTATGATGCGGGACCATTATAATCCTGCTGCGGTGACTGTTGAGCCTCGAGTTAGAATCCCGACTGGAGCACCTCATTCTGAATTAAAGCCCAATATGATTCATGCTATACCTAAATTCCACGGGCTTAATTTTGAAGACCCCTTCCAACACATCAAACAGCTAAAGCATCTGGTCCAAACTTTTGGGTCAGATGAACAAAATCGGGACATTCTCCTCATGAAAATGTTCTCCTTCTCCCTTATGGACAAGGCCGCTCATTGGTACCAGACTCAGACCCGGCCGATCAACAATTGGGAAGAACTTCAGTCCGAATTTTTGAAGAAGTTCTTTCCCGTTGGTCGGACCAATGCCTTGCGCCATCAGATTACTCACTTCACTCAGCAAACGGGAGAACCTCTCCATGAGGCATGGGATCGCTTTCAGGATCTCATGAGAAAGTGCCCCCATCACGGAGTTCCTAAATGGGAACAAGTCCAGTCTTTTTACCAGGGACTCCGTAAGGATATCAGGCTTTTTGTCAATGCAACTTGCGGAGGGAATATCATGGGTCAATATGAGGACACCGTGTGGGAGATTCTCGAAAACATGTGCGAGAACTCCATCGACAATGACTCCATGGGCTTATTCGGCAGGACGAATACCCACGCATCGACGAATCTTAGGGGAGCACACGAGACGCAGGGCCTGTCCGCATCAGTCGACCTGGAACTAATGGCCAGTCGATTGGACAAGGTCTCCATCATTGAGAAGAAGGTGGACGAGCTGACTCAGCACTTGCAGCGAACCACCTGTGCGCATAACTCCTTTGCACAACCTCCTTCCACACGGGAAACTGTGCAAAACATTCTCCACCGATCTTCTCCTGGGATGGATCCATATCCACCCCCATCTGATTCTCGGATCGGAGGGTCATCCGATCCTTTCTATACTAGACCAGGGAATTCCATTCCCCCTTTCTCTGATTCTTTGGAGGTTCCTCAAACCTGTGAGGACCTCAATGCCATCCAGAATGACCCATTTTCCAACACCTATAACCCTGGATGGAGAAACCATCCCAACTTCCAGTGGGCGGGAAATTCCCAAACCCAGAGACCACCCTTTCAGCCCCGTTCACAACCATCTTGTCCTTACCAGCCGCCTCAGCCTCGGCCCAACCCTACCTATCCATCAGGGCCAAATCAGGACCAAATGTCTCTCATTCTTCAAACTCTGGCTGACATTCAAGGAACGAATGTGGCTATTCAGAACCAACACAAGGACGAACTTACAGAGGTTCGAAATCAACTGGCCCAGTTGGCAAATTCTCGCCAACCGGGCACACTTCCTTCCCAACCTCTTCCTAACCCGAATAACGTGTCGACCCAGCGGCGCGTTATGAACCCAAACCCGGGCCAAGCACACATGATTTATCAGGCTCCCTATGTTCCTTCACCTGACGGGATGGAGGCTTCCACTTCCTATGCAGGCTATTAGCAACAACCCATCGTACCCAACCCCAACCAAAACCAGGCAGGGCTAAATTCTGTAACAACCCGTAGTGGTAAGGAAACCCAAGATCCACCCTATCCAAACCACTCCAAGCCTAGTAGTAATCCCAACCCTAGGACAGTAATCCAGGACGTTCCTATCCCTGTCCCAGATCAAAAACCTGGACCTATCCTAGAAGAACCAACCAAGGTTCCATTTCCCGAGGCCTTGACCAAGGGAAAGAAGACCACCAAGCCCGCGGCACCTGAGGAGGACCTGGTCAAGCTCTTTGAGCAGGTCCAAATAAACATCCCCTTGATGGATGCGATTCGCCACGTACCGGCTTACGCACGATTCCTAAAGAATGTGTGTACACCCCAGCGTAAGCCGCGAACCAAGAGTGGGAGTCCAATTGTACTGTCAGAGCAAGCCAGCTCTATAATCCTAAGTAGACTCCCACCCAAGGCTAAAGATCCTGATACTCCCCTGATTTCCTACAAGATAGGTGATACCCAATTCGACAGAGCATTGCTAGACTTGGGTGCTTCCATAAATCTGATACCTACATCCTTACTTAACCACCTAGAAGAATCTGAGCTAAAACCGACTGAGGTGACATTGCAATTAGCAGATCGATCTATAAAGTCACCAAAAGGGATTCTCGAGGATGTTATTGTAAGAGTGCGGGATTTTTACTTTCCTGTAGACTTTATAGTCTTAGACATGGACGCACCTGAAAACCCTAGGGATACACCGATCATTCTAGGGAGACCTTTCTTGGCTACTATTAGAGCCAACATCAGCTGTGAGGAAGGCCAAATAGAGCTCAAATTTGAAAATCAAACCCTAAAAATTAATATATTTAAGGCCCAACAAGGAATCAATTGCGGTGTCATCGAACAGATTTGTGATATCAGGACTTTGGTTGATGAAGCGCATTTTGAGAATGACCTGATTATACCTCATCAACCACAAAAAGATTTTGAACCGCAATCAGAGGAGTCAAAACCAGATTTAGACAGACCCATAACTCCAACCCTTGAACCTCACATTTACCCTGAACCACCCGCTGCTGCTGATAACCCCATCCTTGAACTGAAACCCCTTCCCGATCATTTGAAATACATCTTTCTGGGTTCTAATCAGACCCTTCCTGTGATTATTAATTTCAAGCTTAATCCCGAACAGGAATCCCGTCTGATTGCTGTTCTCCAGCAACATTGCAGAGCCATTGGATGGACTCTCAATGATTTGACTGGAATATGTCCCTCTTATTGCACACACCATATTTACTCAGAAGAGGGTGCACGACCTTCTCGTGAAATGCAGAGACGTTTGAACCCCAATTTGCAGGAGGTCATGAAAAAGGAGATCATCAAGTGGGTAGATGCAGGGATCATCTACCCGATCTCCGATAGTCGTTGGGTGAGACCAATCCAGGTTGTGCCTAAAAAGGCACGGCTCACCACCATAATGACTGAAACCGGAGAAGTTATACCTACCCGATTAGCCAACTCGTGGAGAGTCTGCATAGATTACCGACGACTCAATTCCTCCACGAAGAAGGATCATTTCCCACTACCTTTCATTGATAAGATTCTCGAGAACTTAGCTGGAAATCGATTCTTCTGCTACCTTGACGGGTACTCCGGTTATCACCAAGTAGCTATTCATCCTGAGGATCAAGAGAAGACCACGTTCACTTGCCCCTTCGGAACGTACGCATTCCAAAGGATGCCATTCGGTCTCTGCAATGCACCTACGACTTTTCAGCGGTGCATGCTTGCCATATTCTCTGATATGGTAGGTGATTATCTGGAAGTCTTCATGGATGACTTTTCAGTTTTCGGGGCATCATTTGATGATTGCCTCCAACACTTGGTTCATATACTCAGGCGCTGCATCGACGTTAATTTGGTTCTTTCCTGGGAAAAGAGCCACTTTATGGTACCTGAGGGGATCGTCCTAGGACATCTAATTTCTGAGAAGGGCATCCAGGTGGATCGAGCTAAGGTTGATCTAATCTCTCGCCTTCCTATGCCTAGCTCGATCAGGGACATCCGTTCTTTTCTGGGGCACATCGATTTTTACCGTCGTTTCATTCCTGATTTCTCGAAAATCGTGCGCCCCTTGACGACTCTCCTCTCTAAGGATGTACCCTTTGAAATCTCCAAGGAATGCACCCTAGCCTTTGAAACCTTCGTGAACGAGTCACCCAGGCACCAATCCTACAATCCCCTGACTGGTCTCAACCTTTTGAGATCATGTGTGATGCGTCTGATTTCGTTGTAGGAGCAGTTCTGGGGCAGAAAGCTGACGGGAAACTCGTGGTCATCTACTACGCTAGCAAGACACTTGACAAGGCTCAGCGTAACTATACAGTTACGGAGAAAGAGCTGCTAGCCGTAATATTTGCCCTTGAAAAATTCCAATCTTATCTCCTGGGTTCCCACGTCATCATCTACTCGGATTACACGGCTGTGAGGCATCTCCTTGCCAAGAAGGATGCGAAGCCCCGACTAATTCGATGGATCTTACTGTTGCAAGAATTCGATCTCGAGATTTGCGACAAGGTGGGAAGACAAAATATGGTAGCTGACCATTTGTCCCGCCTTCCTTATGAGATTATCAACCCTTCCGGACCCATCACAGAGCATTTCCCTGATGAGCACTTACTGACTATTGGAACTAGACTTCCATGGTTTGCTGGTATAGTAAACTACTTGGCATCTCATCAGATCCCGTCTGATTGGCCGAAGGCCAAGAAAGACAAATTGCACTCTGATGCCAAGTGCTACATTTGGAAAGATCCGTACCTCTTCCGCATAGGTGCTGACCAAATCATCCAGAGATGTGTCCCGGAAGGTGAAGTCGATGATATTCTTTCCTTCTGCCATGACCAGGCATGCGGTGGCCATTTCTCTAGGCACAAAACCGCATCGAAAATGATGCGCCGCAGCCAAATAAATGGAAAAAGTGTTGTAGGCTTGTCGCCTTCGAACACAGGGGTCAGGTCCCTCACGCACGCCACGTGCCACGCGCCACGTGCTCGCCCTCGCCTGCGCTCACGCCCCGCGGGTCTGGGCCGGAACCGATTACCCTAACTCGCGCACTCCTCGCTCACCACCGCACGCGGTGGGCCTAGTCTCGGGCGCGATACCCGTACCCGAATACCAGGCTCTGGGAGAGCGATCCTATGAGAGAAATCTAAGAAAGAGAGAGACGCGGGGAAGGGTAGGGGTAGGTTTTGCTTTCTGATCCTTGTGTGAGCGTGCAGGAGCAGAAGGAAGGAAGGCAGCCGAAGCCTTAGCCGCTCAGGGCAGAGAGGAAGAAGAAGAAGAAGAAAGAAGAAGAAGAAGCAAGAGAGAAGAAACAGAAGAAGAGAAGCACTGTAGCAAACCTACAGTTAAGTCGTCTGACCGCTGCATCAGACGACGGTTGAGCAGCGACCAGAGGAGATAATGCAAGAGAAGAAAGAAGAAGAAGGCGGAAGAAGGAGAAGTCAGAAGAAGAAGATTGTCACAACTGCAGAAGAAGAGAAGAAAAAGAAAGAAAGAGAAGAACAAAGAAAGAACAGAAGAAGAAGAACTCTGCAGAAGAAAAGAAGAGAGAAGACACAGCCGTGAGCAAAGAAGAAAAGAAGAGCAACTGAAAGAAAGAGAAGAGAAGAAGAAGAAGCCAAGACAAGCTCCCTCTCTCTCTCTCTTTCTCTCTCTCTCCCTTATTTTTGTAATCTAATAGAGAGCCTTTGTATTTCTAGAATTCCAGTAGCTCCCTGAGTTCGACCTCGGGAAAACCATTTCCGAGTAAAATTTTTTGTAATGATAACCTTGTGGCTATCTTATTACTACAACGACTGTAACTTGACATATAACAAACTCAAACAAGCTAACCGGACAGCAAAACCCACGATGGTCATCATCACCCAACTGATCCGGAGTCTTATACTGGAGGAGCTCCATTAGCCTCCTCCTCAGCCTTCCCTTCCTGGGGATGCGGAAGGGGAATCCTTCGTAGGGCAGGCAAGCCGCCACGGCACTAGACAAGCTGGAGGGGGAGGGGGTGTTCCTCTACCGCCCCCTTCAGACACTTCGGGGCACGAGCCCTACTTGCCTTGAGGTGCACCCCTTCCTCCGCTGCGGCTACACCATGAGGTTTTCAGCCAATTCAGGAAGCTAAAGCCCCCCTCTTTCAAGGGGGAGGAAAGCCCGTCTGAGGAAGAAGATTGGATGGAACAAACGGAGAAGATCTTCGACATCCTCTCTCCTCCTGCAGAATGCTGCGTGGCCTTCTCCACGTATCAGCTAGAGAGTGCAACCCACAGGTGGTGGAAGGCGGTCAAAGGACAAGAGGAGGGAGAACTGATGTGGGACCGATTTGTGGTTTTCTTCTGTGAGTAGTACTTCCCACAGACTTGGAAGGATCAGAGGAGGCAGGAGTTCCACACTCTCCGCCAAGGGACAATGACAGTTAGCGCGTACCGTACGCGTTTTCTGGAGCTGTCACGCTTCGCCTCGATAGCCACATCCACCAAGGAGGAACGCCTGTGGAGATTCACCGAGGGTCTCTGACCCGCCATCCGGGGGAACGTAAAGCCCCTGAAACTGCCTACCTTCTCCTGCGTAGTCGAGGCTGCCATGACCTACGAGGAGACTAACCCGATCGCATGAGATATTGATGGAGGAGGACGGAAGAGGCCCTACCTGCAAGAGCACTCACAGGGCCGCCGGGAGAGGAGGCACCGACACCAGCAGGGAAACCGTCCCGTTCTGTGGGTCCACCAGGGACCTATGGGGGTCCCCGACAGGGATCAACCGACTGCAACAGACCCCCACCCAGTCACCAGCAGGGACAATAGACAGAGGGTAGTCGCGTACCCCTCTGCTATCAGTGTGGCCAGCCGGGTCACATACGGAGGAATTGTCCATCTAGGCCTGGAGCGAAGTCGGCGCTCCCAGCACCGAACACTGGAGGCTGATCTGGCAGCTGCGGATACCAGATCCGATGAGGAGGACAGTAGTCACGAGGAGGGTACTGGCCCGCTGCCTCCCGCCTGACCCAGAGCATCGCTGTTTCTTCTGCACCGAGGACTGATGAGCGTTTTAACTCCCTAACTCACGGAGATGCCAGAGCTTCAGGCTCCATAGTGGCAGGTATGGTTACTATTTCCGGCAGACTCGTCTACACTCTTTTCGATTCCAGAGCCACACATTCATTTGTTTCTACGAGTTTCGCTGTCTGCACGGGAGTGAGCAGTGTGCTTTTAGAGGAATCCTTCCTGATTGGAGGACCTGGTGGGCAGGTAATTATTGCCAAGGAGGTTCTCACTGACTGTGAGGTCATGATAGGGGAATACAGTCTCCCGATAGACCTGATCATGATCTTGATGGATGACTTCGGTGTAATCTTGGGGATGAACTGCTTAGCCGCATACTATGCCCTTGTAGATTATTTTGGGAGGAAGATTGTCTTCTCCATACCACAGCTGCCTCCCTTCGAGTTCCACGGCCAGCCTGTAGACGGAGGATTCAGATGCATCTCCGCACTTCGGGCAGCGACGCTACTGAGTCAAGGGTGCAAGGGCTTCCTTGCTTGCGTTCTAGTAGAGCCCTGCCCCGTGGACAGTATACAGAGTATTTTGGTGGTTTGTGAGTACCCCGACGTCTTCCCAGAGGAGTTTCCAAGACTACCACCTGAGCGCGAGATCGAGTTCGAGATCTCACTGATACCAGGGACAGGCCCCATTTCTTCCGCACCGTACCGATTGGCCCCGTTGGAGCTGCGAGAGCTCAAGACACAGCTGTAGGACCTGCTAGAGAAAGGCTTCATAAGGCCTAGTGCCTCTCTGTGGGGAGCCCCCGTCCTGTTCGTGAGAAACAAGGATGGTACTCTTCGGTTGTGCATTGACTACAGACAGCTGAACTGGGTCACCATAAAAAACAAGTACCTGTTACCACGCATAAATGACCTCTTCGACCAGTTGAGGGATGCCACAGTATTTTCAAAGATAGATTTGAGGTCAGGATACCATCAGCAGAAGATTAGGGAGACCAACGTCTCCAAGACAGCCTTTCGTACACGGTACGGCCACTACGAGTTCTTGGTCATGCCGTTTGGATTGACCAACACCCCTGCCGCTTTCATGGACTTGATGAACCGCATTTTTTAGCCGTATTTGGATCAGTTCATGGTTGTTTTCATCGATGACGTGCTCATTTATTCACGAGACCAGATGCAGCATAAGCAACACCTTCACATGGTCTTGGATACCTTGAGACGGCACAGGTTGTATGCCAAATACAGCAAATGCGAATTCTGGTTGAGACAAGTCATCTTCCTGGGCCATGTGATCTCAGAGGACGGTTTAGCTATGGATCCAGCCAAGGTAGAGGCAGTACTCAGATGGGAGAGACCGCGTTCGGTGACAGAGATACGCAGTTTCCTGGGGCTGGCTGGTTATTACAGATGATTTATCCAAGGGTTCTTGCAGATTGCCCATCCTCTGACTCATTTGACTCGGAAGGACGTACCCTTCTCCTGGACAGACGAGTGTGAGTCTTGCTTTTAGAAGCTCAAGGAGAGGTTGACCTCAGCTCCTGTACTCACCATCCCTGACAGCAACGGCGGATTCGTCGTCTACACAGACGCCTCGTTGCAGGGATTGGGGGGTGTACTTATGTAGCGGGGTCATGTTGTCGCATATGCTTCACGGCAACTAAAGCCCCATGAGCATAACTACCCTACCCCCGACCTAGAACTGGCAGCAGTCATCCTAGCATTGAAGATTTGGAGGCACTATTTGTACGAAGAGACGTTCGATATTTTCACTGACCATAAGAGCCTCAGATATCTGTTTGACCAGAAGGAGCTCAACATGAGGCAGAGACGTTGGTTGGAACTCTTGAAGGATTACGATTGCAGCATCTCCTACCACCCAGGAAAGGCCAATGTGGTAGCTAACGCCTTGAGCCGAAAGGCGCCCGCCCACTTGGCTTGCTTACAAGCCCAAAGTTGGAGGCTCATGGAGGAGTTGAGCAGCTGACGACTCCAGGAGACACAGGGGTATTGCTGGGTATTGACAGTCGCGAGGCAGACACTACCAGAGCTGGTGGATCGCATCATGGTTAAACAAATGACGGACTCATATCTACAGACACAGTGAGACCAAGTATTGGTAGGGAACCCAGGAGATTTCTCTTTCACTGACGGAGTTTTGCGTATGAGGGGACGCTTGTGCGTTCCTATAGATGAGGAGCTATTAAGGGAGCTCTTGACTAAGGCTCATGGATCTAGATTTACCATACATCCCAGGAACACAAAAATGTATCACGACCTACGACGTGATTTTTGGTGGAGAGGCATGAAGCGGGATGTTGGCCTTTTCGTCCAGCAGTGTCTAATATGCCAGCAAGTGAAGGTTGAGCATCAGAGGCCTGCAAGGCCATTACGGTCACTTCCCATTCCAGAATGGAAGTGGGAAAGTGTCACTATGGATTTGGTAGTGGGGTTACCTGTGACACAGAGAGGGCACGATGGAGTCTGGGTGGTTGTGGATAGATTAACAAAGACAGCACGGTTTCTACCAATCTGAGTCACTTATGGACTAGCACAGTTAGCAGAGAGATACATCAGAGACATAGTATGCTTTCACGGGGTTCCCCATGAAATTATTTCAGACAGGGACACTCGTTTCACATCCCAGTTCTAGATAGAATTTCAGCGAGCTTTGGGGACTTGTCTGAAGTTTAGCACAGCCTATCACTCCCAGACAAACAGACAGTCAGAGTGCACCATTCTGACCCTTGAGGACCTTTTGCGCGCTTGCGCACTAGATTGGAGAGGCTCCTGGGAGGAGCATTTGCCTCTGCCAAAATTTGCATTCAACAACAGTTACCACTCGAGCATTGGCATGGCACCATATGAAGCTCTATACGGGAGAAAGTGTACGACCCCCTTGAGTTGGGTAGAGGTGGGGACCAAGTGGGAGGTCGGCCCCCGTCTGATACACCGAAGTCAAGTGGTGATCGAGCAGATCCATCGACGACTGCGTACTGTCCGGAGCAGGTAAAAGAGTTATGCCGATCTGAAGCGTAGGGAGGTACAATTTGAGGGTGGAGATCACGCTTTTCTCCGTGTTTCACCGATAAAAGGCTTGCAGCGGTTTGGGATGAGAGGGAAGCTTGCACCGAGATATGTGGGACCCTTTGAGGTCTTAGAGTGGGTAGGACTCGTCGCTTACTGGCTTGCCCTTCCTCCCCATCTTTTTAGAGTGCACAATGAATTTCACGTGTCCAACCTCAGAAGATACATCACCGACCCCAGCATGTCCTTAGCCACGAGAGCATCGAAGTGGGAGATGACCTGACCTAACTCGAGAGACAGGTACAGATACTAAACCGAGCCATTCGGAGGTTGAGGCGGAAGGAAGTACCCCTGGTGAAAGTCCTATGGAAAAGCCAGCGGTATGAGGAGGCAACTTGGGAGCTTGATTCGGCGATGCGAGAGCAGTACCCGGAACTCTTCAAAGGTATGACTCTTCTGACCTACTTCAGTCCTCTTTAAGTTTGTTATACGCTGCTACGTTATATTTTTCGCACCCTAGACAGTTCAAGTTTCGGGGACGAAACTTCCTTTAAGTTTGTTATATTGAAACGACCCACCACCCCTTTGGTCATTTAAGACGTCTGGGATGTTCACCAGATGTCTGTCCGGATGTCTAGGATGTTCATCAGTCGTTTGAAAATGCTTTTCAGCGCGGAACGTACGTACGCCATACTTCCTCCCTCACTGCGCCTCACCGCACCTCCTCTTGCGACGCCACTCCGCGCCATGCTTCGCCTTTCCGCCCCCCTCACCTCCTCTCCCTTTATAAACCTCTCCCCCTCCTCTTCGTTATCCACCCCGTAGCCGAGAGTAGAGTGAGGGCGAGAGCGAGTGAAGAGCGGAGAGCCTAAGTGAGAGGAAGCGCGAGAGCGGAGGGTGCAGCGTCGTTCTGCTGCAATGCTTGCAGGCGAGGGGAGCCAGACCGGTTCCGCAGAAGTCATTTTTCCGCGAAATCAGACGACCGGAGAGACACCCAAATGTCTTACCGGACGTCCGAAGGTAGAGCAAGACGTCTGATAGAGATCTACTTTCCATACTTTTTCTCTCTGACAAGTCCTGACAACGTACGTGTATATGTCAGGAGGTGAGAGTGTAGCCGAGGTAGTTTCAGACATCCGGGAGCACCCCCAGACGTCTGACGGAGTCCTTGGACGCCAGCATTGAGTTCCAGACGTCTGATAACGAAACACCGAGAGAGGTATCCCTAAGAACTGCTTTAAGACATCTGGGACAGTTCCCAGATGTCTGATTTCCATCTGACAACGTGTTTTTGGCCTGTGCAAGGCCCTATTATTATCGTTTTTCCGCAAACTAACCGTCTCTATTTTCCGTACAAGTTTCTCTATATAATGATACATTGTTTATATCCTTCTGAACCTTTTGGCCCATCAATCCATGTTTTAGGTCTCCAGTCCGTCGGGTGTACGGGACCTGTGGAGATGTCAGGAGCCACTGTACGAGACCCCATTCCACCCGGTTACCCAGGTAGAGTGGTTACAACCTTAAATCTCTAATTTAATACATGCAAGTAAGTAATCTTAGGACTTGAGATAAACCATAGGAAGGAATAAACGTATACTCAAAAATAAATTCTTAAACCCTAGGTCTTGACATGAACACTAGGGTTAGAAGAAACTGCATGTGAATGATTGAGTAATCAAGTTTCCTGTTTTTACTTAAAATGGACCCATACTGTAATGAAAATTGCACTGTTTGTTACGTACATTTCCAACCCGGATGTGAAAAAGAAACTCCTGTACGAACCCCACGGGGAATGTAAACAAGAACACCGTACTACGGAGAATCGGATGGTTCTGGGAATTTACTACCTATGGGCAACTGTTAAGGGAGGTAAGCTGACCTTCGTGTACGTGGTACTGAAGAGAGCAACTATCCCTTGTAGTGTAGAGGGGAGCTTGCCGCCCTTGGGTTGGAACCCGGGATGGGTTTGGCCACTCTACGACAACTCTTACTGGCCCTCGTATACATGGTACCGAGGTGAGCTACTTAGTGTAGGGGGGAGCTATCCGCCCTAGGGGGCCCAGGACTAGGTATGGCCACCCTACACTGACTCTCGTCAGCCCATTGGGCAAACCGGGGTAGTTGGATGAGGGTATGCGGACTGAGGAGGGCCAAGACCCCTGAGGGGCAAGACCCCTGTTCTGTTCTGAGAGGGCAAGGCCGTATACTGTTTCGCACTGTACGTTGAGGCATACCCACTAGCGAAAATGACTGACTGCGTGCCAATGCGGGATAGCTTCCCGCGCACTTATCGCGTGTGCTGTAGTCACCGCTACGTCACGACCGTGACCTCAGGGTGGTAGACCGAGTATAGGACTACCACGATGGGACTCCCCTGGCCAGGAGAGTGCCACGTGGGCATCCTATATCACGGGAAGCTGCAAGCAAAATCGTTACTATAGGGAACAAGAAGATTAATTAACAAATCCTAATTAGAGATCTCCATGTACCTGCATGTATGATATAATTGGAAAAATGAAAAATTTTATGTCAACTACTTGTTAAATGCATTTTACTTCTTAGCCACCACTCTACTCAGTGTTAGCTGACTCCAGTTAAATAAATTCTGTACAGGTCAGGGATTTGAGCAGCCCGAGTCACCGACTGCTGAGGACGCTGGGCCTAGTCGAGCCTAGCTTTAGTTCTATTAGTTGATAGTGAGTTTCTATAGCTTTGTCTTCTGTTACATGTATTCATTTTGTTGTGATGGCTGTATTATGACATAATATTACTGTTCCTTTTCCCCCTGTTGTAAATTTCTTTTTGCTTAGCTCTCTGTACTTGTGTGATTGTGGTTTGATGAATGTTACTTGGTTATTTCTTGTTAGACGACTGGGTCTTGGGATTAACCGAAGCGAGTCAATCTCAGATCCTGTAGGGATTTAGGATCGGGTCGTGACAAATCCTAAGCCCAAAAGTGAAAAACCACTTTCCAAGTAAAAAAATCACTTTCATAGGTAAAGTCATTTTCCATAAATCCTAAACCTTAAACCCTAAATCTAAATCCTAAATCCATAAGTGATATCACTATCCACTTTCCAAATAAAAACCCATTTTTCACCGGTCAAAGTTAAAATATATCGATGCGATTTTATTTTCAATCAATGTATTTCGGTGAAAATCAAATATATTGATTGAAAATCAAAATATATCGATATGTTTTATTGAATAAAAGATACACATTGCAAAATATGTTGAATTGTATATTTCTTGCAAGAGATCGACCAAAAGAGATCGGCCTCACGCTTGTATAACCGACAAAGCGCTAATAGGCAACCCCTAAAACCGCGTAAGGGAACTTGCCGGAAGAAGCACGGGGTCACACGTGATTCCCAACAAAATTAAAAGAAAAACTACACTTAAAAAAGAAAAAGAAAGCCACAATTATTCTACAAATCGAAACCATCACAGTAGCATCAGAGCAGCACCCACGATTGTCCCTCGTCACAGACGACGACCTCAACCGCATGCGTGAGGCTGGAAGCCGCCGCAAACCCCTGCCACACCACCAACCGCCGCAACCTCACGCCGTAGACCACCGCCACCGCACGAACAGGACCGATGACCCATCGCATCTGCACGAACGTGACTGTTGACCATGCCAACGCGATCGCACCCCGATCACCACAAACACGCACTCCGACATCGACCCACCACAGTTGAACCCAAGAAGTGGTACCGTTGCGATGTTGGAGACGAGACCACCTCAGCCGGGAGCCGACTAGCGTGGCCACCATCAGCACAAAAGTTGATGCATGTCACAACAAAGCTGAGATCGTCGAAGCCCCAGCTTCTCGAGCTTCTTTTTGGGGCAGACGAAGGGGTTTCTTTTCATGACGCTGTCGTAAATAAGTTAGTCAAAGATGTTATCTCTTTGATCCAGCGATGGTGCTAATAGAATAATAATTAAAAAGATTGACGGATAAGCATATGCACACATAGTTTTTCGCAGGAACGCCCATGCTACTGCGAATATATATTTTGTAGTTTCATCACTGCAAAAAATTGTTTTAGTGCAAGGGTGTGATTTGGCCACGATGAACTTGCCTTGGACTGGCATAAGTGTATTAAAAAATCTAGAGATTCAAAGCAGTGGAATTTTTATCAAAATAAAATAAAATAAAAAGGAGATCACCTTCTCTTCCCTGCCAACCTTGCAATTTATATGCAGCTCGCAACAAATCCTTTTTCAATTCAAAGTGATCGACAGAGTTGCCTCTTCCTTAATTGATTCGACAGTTACACCTATGTTTCTTTTCTGCACTCTCGCCGTCTTGCTGTGATCTTCTACGGAATTTTCTGTAGTTTAGATATATGCTAATATTTTAGACTTGAGTATCAGATTTAGGAAAAGAAAGAACGAATAACGTCGTTTGTGAATTAAGGGATTAGTTTACCTTGCGAGATATATTGTGCAGATAAAAATTTATAAATATGAGATATCTTGTATTAATGTTTGCTTGTAATTTAGGATAATTATGTGAGAATATTTATATTCATAAGGGATAAGGTGAGAATAAGTTGAAGATGAAAAATTAGATGTTTACTTGTAAATAAGGGATGAAAAAATCGATAAGTTGTCAAAAGATGAACTAAATTGCTAGATTTATGATTATGTTGGTTAGTGGATTTTTTCTTTTTTTGAGGAAAGGGAGAAAGGGGAGAATAGATGTAGAAAGAGTGCGAGGTGTTGGGGAGAGGAATCCAAGGGATTAGGATACGGGATAATTTATCCCTCACCTATACTTTGATTTTGAGAAAATGCAAGTTTAGGGTAAAATATAAGTTTACTTATTTCCTTTCGTACGCATAGGATATCCCATGAACTACAACGTAAATAGGTTCTAAGGGTTAATTTACTTAGGGAGTTAACTAAAACAGGTTTTTGTGTTTACATGAAAGTGAAAGTTAAATCATATGGCTTAGTTTGGTAAGGGGGATAATCCATCAAAATAGGAGTTAACCTTGTTTGATGAGAAGGATATTTTGACCCGGGTTAAGTTCAATAGAGGTTAACCTTGTTTAGTAGGAATGATATTCTGACCTGGATTAAGAGAACTTCACCTAGAATAAGTTATTCTCGGGTGATTGTGGGATAATTTTTTTTTGTGAGTTATCCCATGTGTTCTTATATAAGTTAACTGATAAATTTTCTAAACAGTCACAAGTTAATCCACCAGGATAACCTTTATAACTTACAAATAAAATTAGAAGGTAATCTATCTATAAAAAAATTATCCTATAAAATCTATCTCTACATCCAAATTAGCTCCATAGGTGTTTAATGAATGAGAGTTAACCCTTAAAACAAGGGACTCGTGAGAGAATGGTAAGTCAACACCTGAGCCAACTCGTGTCAGAGGAAATTCGAGTTTTCATCGAAACCTGAGTTGACATAATCTTAGGAGTTAACAAGAAAACGGGAGTTAACCGCGATTTTCGTGAAGGGCACCACCGACTTTAATTTCAATCAGAATTTTCTCAGATACTTCGCACTGAGCAATGGTTTGTATTGGTCCGGAAAAGACTTTGGACATCGGCAGCCTTTGTGGGCTATTAACTCACCCTATAAATACATCTTCAAGGGTCCTAAACCTATGTGTGTTTAGCTAAGCGTCAGTGATTGCATGCATGGTGACGTGAGTTAGCTAGTAGTGACTGGGGTCTAGTGCCATTAAGTGTATTTTATGTTTTGTTTTTATATAACCTAAAATTAGAGGAATCTGTGATTTCGTAACTTCAACTCTTGGGTAATGTAAAGTTGAGACTCAAATTCAAATTTCCTTTATCATAGTCAATGGTGATAACCACTTGATTCTATGCTGATGAGGGTGAGTTATTTTTTATAAGATTGTTTGCAGTGGATTAACACATATCATTAGTTGCTTTTATGTGTAGCGTATTAAAGTTCGATCAAGATTTCCAACATTTTGGTTGTAACTCCCCAAGTGAATTGCCCTAAAGCACATACTCATTCAAATTTGGTTGAATTTGTCACGAAGAGGCAAGCCTCAATGGCCATCAAAGTGGGTAACCAAAAGTAAAGGCACATGCTACAGAAATATTCCGATCCCTAGAGTTGGTTGCTAATGAACACGAGCATCATATTATAAGTAAAAGAAAGGTAGTTTGGCAATGAATTGCCAGTGATGGTGCTAGAGGTTAGGGGAGTAATGTGCTTGGGGGTGGTTGTCGTCCCAATTGCGTTGAATGATCAACTACCATCACCAATTTATTGGAGGCGATCATTAATGAAGGTATACTGGATCTAACAAATTCGTGATCTAGTAATTAAATAATGTTAACCATCTTAATTTCTTTGAGGTTATAAAAATGAAAGTCAAAAGTCTCTATGGTGGCATGAGAGGGAGATCAAACTAATGACATAAGTTTGCCAACCTTTGATTGAGAAATGATACTGACTTATCTTTCTGGACAAATGTGTATGACGATTTGAGTTTGGAAAATTTTTCTTCTTTTTCCCCCCCTTACTCCTCTTTGACCTCTTGTTTCAACTTAAAAATTTTATTTCTTATTGTCATCTTCAACGATACTAATCTTCGCTATTTTTTAGTAGATTAAAATGTAGAATTGGTATCGTCATCTCCATTTGAAACGTACATTAAAGTTTATTGGCCCTTTCTCTTGACTTCTTTGAAGAATCTAACAGCGATTTGGCAATATAAGTAGCTCGTCTCTCGCACAAAAGAATAGTAGTTCATTTAATTGAATCCCGTTGAAGCTCGAGATTAATATCGTTCCATCTTCCGCTAAAAATAAGGAGAAATAACTTTATCCCCTCTTTTGATAAATGACTTATATGATTTCTATAAGATATGAATAGCAATTTACTGAATTAAAAGGCACCTCGTCATCTGTGCAATTCTCAATTTATCAAGCCTATTGTAACTCTATTCTCCCCCTGCAACATGGCAATATGGGCCCAAAATATAGTGAATCTCACTTGCTCTGAATCCATAGATTTAGTAGGAATTGTAGCAGTGGCAATGTAATGTAACTTGTGGTAAATTGGCACACCTTATGTATCACTTAATCATGCTCACCATAAAGCGTAGGGTCCACTTATCACGTGGGATGATTGGAATCACCAAAGTTCATGTGGGCATCAACGGGATACTTCCAGATGGGGAAGTACAAATGGTTTGACCGTTTTCGATGGGAAATTGGCACACACGCACCTTTGGCATTTTATATGAACGTGGAGAATGGGGTACAAGATCTAACAGGATCAGCTTTACTAAATTATGTCACATGCTTAACATTATAGATCGGTCTATAATTTTGAAAAGTTATAGAGGCATGTATGTTGCAAATAACATCTACAACATAACTCTTGGATGTAACATAAATGCCAAAACAACGTTGTAAAATGTTGTAGAAAGAGAAGGATGGTGATTTGTGGGATCTGATTCCATGTCCTTTACTTGCCAAAAGATTTTGTTACTCTATCAACTACTCGGTTGTGATTATAGCTACTTTTCGTCTTAAGTTAGGAGATTAATCCCCTTTACCCTGCTTCTTAATTAATCTAACGAGTTTGGCTTGATAAAATTGCGCAATTTAGACATTTGCATGTTTATACATGTCTATAATAACCTATCAAAACTAATTACCTTGCGAAAGCCAAGTTAGTTTACAGGCTGAACTTTGAGCTTGCAAATTGCTAAGCTCAAGCCTAGTAGGGATATATGCTAATGGCATAAGGATGAATTTGTTTGCCCTCAAGAGATTAGTTCAGTGGTAGAGGTGTACGTTAACATCTAAGAGGTTATCTGATCAAATATTATACCTATCATATTTACCTTATAAAGAAAAAATTATCTTGCAAGTTGGAAATTGATTCAAGTAGTAGCTTTAGAGTAGGCTTGAGCAAACCTATATCGAATTAGATTTGCAGACTGTTTGGCCTCATGTTAACATTCAAATATGAATTTCCTGGAATGAATCTAAATCTGAGAGCAAGGTGAAGTTGAGATGGATTGAACTAGATTTGCTCATATATATCCCTCCATGGTTCAACTTAGTCAATGGATTTTTTGATTTGCATTCTAAAATTGAAATTTACCTCATAACAACTTAAAGATATTAGGAGGTGTAAAATTGTAAATTAATAACAACTTGCTTTACAAAATAAAGCCGGCCATGAATGCACCCTGCTGCTCATGGTCTTGTTTCAGATTCATCTGACATTTACTTTGGACGAAAAACAAGTTGGTGCCCCAGTGCCTTTTAATTTGCACAAATGCATGTAGAAACTATATATATATATATGAGAGAGAGAGAAGGGAGCATGAAGTTTGCCTACATAGGTGAAATTTAACTAATATCTTCTATTACGAGTAATATTTTGAAATAAAAATTTAATAATTAAGATCACTTTATATGAACATATTATGTATAAAATTTCAAATTAATCTGATACTCCTACCCCCTATATCGAAAGGGCTCAATTTCAATAGCCTAAGTATTACGAAATTTGACCCTACTCGATGGAGGTGCTTTAGTCATCCAATTTTAATGAAATTTTATACACTTTATGATTTCACTAAATGATTTCAATCCCTGAGTTTTTATTTTGAAATATTGATTATGTATAGAAATATGTTTAAGTTTCACCTAAGTTATGTATAGGTTAGCTTCACGCTCCTGCCTTCTATATATGTATATATATATATATAAAATATCTTTTGAGCACTATATTTAAAAGATCCTAAATGAGCATACAATCATGTCCGTCAGGTCATTATTATCGTTTATGGAAATCATCATATATATCAAAAGTTGATTTAAAAAATCACCTTTTATATTTGAAATGTACTTCTAGAAAGTATCATTCCACATAAATGGCAAGTGTATTATAATATATTTTGGAATATAATCAATTAATCATTAAGTTATTATTGGAAAATAAATATATTATATTAATATTTAATCATATTACAACTCTCTTCTTTTAACCAAAACGAAGTTATATTACAATTACCATAGTTAAAAGTTAATTTAATCGATATATTACAACTTCTGTATAGGTGTAATAGAACTTCAATATGGTTATATTACAACTCTTTATGTGATTGTATTACAAATAAGCAATTTTCACATAAATGCCACTGAAATTATTGAAAATTACTTTCTTGTCATATAATTTTCAATATTACTTTAAATTGCATCAAAAAAATGATGTCATTTTCATAATTGCTATTCTATTACTTAACATCATTAACTTTAAAGACGTTGGATTTAAAAGTAATGAAAAAATATTTTTTTAACGAAAAACCTTTTTTTTCTCCCACCTATCCTTTTCCCTCTTTCCTCCCCTTCCACCACAACACATCTTCCTCCTTTACCTTCTTTCTCCTCCTCATCCCTTCCACCACCATCAATGATGCTATAGTAGATGAGGTGAATGGTGTGGATGGTGAACATGCTATTGACGAGCCTTAATGCAAGAGTCATGGCGTAATTGGGATAACGTCGTGCTAAGGAACTTCTTCTTGCTCAACAATGAGAGTTACGTTGTGAAGAAGGTGTCGATGGGTGAGTTAAGAGAGGTATTGAGGGAGAATTGGATAAGGGAGCAAGTGGCGAGAGTGAGGTAGTGGTATGGTAGGTGCCTCAACCACACTTGGGGGAGGCTCATGGATGTGTTGAGGACAGACAATGTTGGGTTTGGCATCGAGGAGGATGTGACGGTAGTAGGCAAGGAACTAAGTGACGAGCTGATACAGCAATGCTAGATGTTGTGGTTCCCAAGTACATGGTGTTGTTGGTGTCATTCTACAGTAGGGGAAGGGAGGTGACGAGGAAGATGGATAGGTGGGTGAGATATGGGAAGGCGAATGTGCGAAGGATGATACAAGAGCTCTATCAACGTCCTTGCATAGAGGACCACCACATAGAGGTAGTTGTGTGTAGCAAGGAGGGTGGTCGTGGTGGTGTGCAGCAAGGAGAGAGCATGGGGAGGGTGGTGGAGGTGAGAAGGAGGAGGATAGGGAAGTGGAGGGGGAGGGAAGAAGGTGGAGTGGGGAGGAGGAAAGAGAGAAAAGTAAGAAATAAAAAGAAAATAAGTTTTGACGGTAGAGAAATAATTTTTCATTACTTTTAAATCTAACATCGTTAAAAGTTGATGATGTTAATTAATAGAGTGACAATTATGAAAAGAGAAAATATACAAAAACACATCATGTGATGTGCTTTATAACACACACGTGATGGATCGGTGTAAAATGGTTATAAGGAGATTTTACATCGGTGCAAAATGAACTGTACCTCTTTACGTTGCAAAATACGTCAAATTTTACATTTTTTTACTCTCATCCTTACGAAAATAACTCAACTTTTTCAACGACATTTAAAGAATATTAGGAATTTGATGGTAAGAAAGTAATTTTTAAATATTTAAGTGACATTTATACAAAAATTACTTATTTGATTTATTTTTATTTGGATAATGATACGTAGACATATTTTAAATATAGAATTTGACATCCATTTACAGAAAATATGATACCATCTTAATAAGGAAAGAGTTATGTGTGTGTATACATCTATATACACTTTGATGTAGACGAAACAATTTTCTTTTTATTTTATTTTATTCTTATTTTGATGTACCTCTATTTCTGAGCTCTCTCATTTCATGGGAAGTATTTTCATTTTGGAGTTCTCCCGTTTCATAAGAGGTAATTTTCCCTCCTCCCATGAGAGGTACTTCGGTCGTCTCCCGCGCCTCCTCTCGTTTCTATTGGTGGAGTATTTTACCGTCTCAAAAGGCCAAAAAACTCACAAATGCGTTTTTATACCCACCACAAACTTTCCGGTGGGCCCACTAAGAATCGAAATAGACGTGGAATCTGCCCACGAAATTTCTCTGGTCCACATCGTTTGCTTGCGGAAAATAAAGGAATAGGGTACACCTAACTGCAACAGCCTCGATAAAATAATAACAACAACGGTGGGGGCTACAAATAATCACTTGAAAATTTGATAGAATTTTACCTTAGTCCTCGAGAATTTCAATTTAATCCATAACCTGGTGGATTGGTTTTTTTTAAAACATTCCATTTCCCGCATAGGAAATAGAAACTTTGGTTGCTTTGGCCTTTGCCTAGCTTTTGCCGATAAAAAGCTCTTGTACCCTGTGGGTTACCTCCCTTTGCACGGAAGCAGTCCCTGCTATTTGTCTTGTGGCACAGTTTTTCTCTTACCAATGAAAGTGCTACTAACATGAGTGAGGGAAATCCTTCGGTTTTTTTGGCTTGAGAGGTCGTATAATGGATAAAAAGTCAAATGGAAGAAAAGTTTTCCACACATGCTTGTATCTTTTCCAACCACGGATGTCACAAATCTCATGGAAACATATGGATAAACTGATTTTTTAACCGTAAGTTATTTGCCAGTCATCCAACCACAGCGGATGTTTTCCTCTGATCGCACATTTCTCCATCGTTTTAGGAAGCTCCCATTTAGTTTTCTACGGACATTACATATTCTCACTCCATAAGGGTGATCTTCAAATTTTCCTTACTCTGGTGACTCAGAAACCATTTGTTTATCGAAATTGAAAAGAAAAATTAAAAAATAAGACATCGGAATTAAAAAATCGTAACTCAAACTAAGATCATGACTCGTTCCGCGTTTCTCCCAAATGAAAAGGACTTTTTTTTTGGCCTATTGGCAATCGCCGCAAACATCCCTCTTCCCACTATAGTCAATCGAAGTTGGGGGAGTTCACGCCAAGAAGCAAGACCTTTTGAAGTTTGCATAAGCTTGCTTGTAGAATATTTCATGGGGTATTCTCGATTAAATGGATGTCTTGGGGATATGCAAGGGATTACGAGAAAATATCATTTCTCTCAATTTATTACATTATTACAATTCTACGGTCATATATCAACATTAATATATATTAAAATATATACATTTAAATGTATATTCACTCCATCATATCAATTCTTATCACAAAAGAGAGACAAAATAATTTGGTTAATTAATTACACCCGAAAGGTATATATCTAGGGAGAGTAAGTGTACTTTAAAAAATTTCATTAGTTTTCTCTTGAGTACAAGGAAAATCCTCTCTCTTTCTCAATGTACATTTCCTAGCCCTTGGTAGGACACTTGTTTCATGATTACTACAAATCTCATGTGATGTCACATTCACGAGCTTCTCAAATCATACTAACTGTGGTCAAATGAACGGTTCATAGGTGATAACTGTTCTTTGTTGCGTAGTCACGTTTTCAATGAATGTGAGAACGTAGACTTAATTGCTTGCAATGGTCATCCTTTAGCTGGTCAAACGGCTTACTTGTCGGTTCAATATGAAACTTCAATCTGATGGTGGTACCCTTAGACAGGAGAATACAAGAAAGGTTGTCCGCCTAATTCTCCAGGCAGATAGAGGGGTTGTCTGCCTACTCTACCAGGCGGACAAAGGGGCTTAGCCACCTAATCCTTTTGGCGAGTGGAAAATTTATAACCTAGCTTTTTAAAATGGACTAAATCCTAGTTGTTCATCAGGCTAGTCAAGCGGATAGGAAGCCTTGTTGGCTATAGTCCTCTTTAGGTAATTGTTGCTTTCGGCTAATCTTTTTAAGTAGTTCTTGAGACTTTCTCGACCTACTTGTTTGAAAAAGTATCTATATCTTTTATATGTTGGGTATCTTTGGACTTGAAGGAAGCCTTTAACAAATGCGCTTGAGTAAAAATTTCCTTTTCATCATCACATACCAATCATTTTATTTTATTACGTATTCATTTCCTCAAATATATTAACATAACTGATTCTACTACCTATTTTACCTCGAAATAACCTCATTCATCGAGGAAAAGCAACCCTTAAAGTTCCCCTTCCTCCCAATTCTTATAACCATACATACATTACTTTAACAACTCTCCAATCTTAAGATTTCAAATGGTTGGTCCCCTTGGTTAGGGATGAAAATGGATCCAAATCTGAATTAGATATCTGGAGATCATATTTGATTCTAGTCAGATTCAGAAAATTTTTGGATTTGATTCTAAATTTTGATGGTGAAACACTAAAATTTTTGGATTCGAATTTTATGGAAAAAAATCAGATTTAAATTTAGATATTCGATTACATTCATTCTGATTTGAATTCGGATCTTGGATTCAGATTTGGATTCGAAATCGAATTCAAATTCAACATCACCTTTCATTTCAACATGTACTCACGGTAGCTATATGTAAATTTGCTTAAAGCGAGTTAATCTACCACTTAATCCTCAGATATTATGATTTCATAATATGTAGAAGCACTACAAACTATTAGATGAACCACCATAAATCAAACTTAACATGATTTTTTAAAATCTTACTTTAATATTAATCATACATATATGAAATTCAGAAATAGATATAAAGAATGTATTTTATTCTATTTTATTCTTATTGATTTTTTAATTCCTATTTTGTCATTATTTATATCATGGAATGTATTTCAATTTAATTACTCTTATATAATTAATGATGATTCATTCTTTTTTTATATTTATAATAAAGCTAATGGTGCATACGCACTGGTTGATGATACTTTTATCTAATAATTACTTCTCGACCATGTATTAATCTTTAGATAAAGAAGCTTATTTAATTTTATTCTACCTTTTATAGCAATATTATTTCTTCTATAAATCTTCTTTTAATTTTTATTTTCATTTATATTTATCTAATAAATATTTCTTTTGAGAAAATTTATCTATAAATAATAGATTTTGATTCATATTTGAATTTAATTAATGTCAAATTTATATCTACCAACATCCGATCTGAAGTCAATGTATATTCTATTCGAATTGTTATTCGATTTTACTAGAATATGAAAATAAAAATGTCTAACACACTTAATGTTTGAATCCAAATCCAAATTTAATTTTAGAAAATAGATATGAAAATACCTACGTCTGAACTAAATCCTACCCAATTTCATGGCTCTTCAACATGGAACGACTTCACCTCACCTCCAAATCCGACTCCTCGGGGACTCCCACGGAAACACACAACAGAAGCGGTACGATGTCCGAGATGGGATCAAGTTTTACCTGCATTCACGTAAACAGCAAGAAAACATGGACACCCACGCCATCACCGTTTCCAAAAGGGCGCGCATGTAAGAAACCCAAGAGAATAAAGAAAAAGGGAGGAGAAAGAGAGGGAGAGAGTTGGGATGGAACACCAACCATGCAGCTCCCATTACCAGTCTCATACTTCTCTATGAAAAAAGGAACATCTTATTGGAGGAACCATCGTAATAATAGCGGTAATAACGATAACAATAATAATAATAATAATAATAAACCACATAGCGTGAAACAGGGAAGACAACACAGGGCACCAGACCTCCCCCTCCTCTCTCTCTCTCTCTCTCTCTCTATGTATATATATATATATACACATCTATCTATCTACCTCTACTTCTCCTCCTCCATTTTTCTCCGATCCCCTCACGTCGAGCTCGGGAGTCCGCGTAGAAAGAGGTTAGAACGCGCCGCCGATGGGGCTCTGCGTGTCGAAGCCGGAGGGCTGCGCCGGAAAGGGGCTGAGGGCGCCGCGGCGGCTCCGGCGGAGGCGCCGCCGCCGAGCGCTGCGCCAGCCCAAGGGGAGCATGCGGAGGATCCCCGAGGTCGCGGCCGAGCCGGAGGGGGACGCCGCCGGCGGGAGGCCGAGGCCCGCCGCCGTCGCGTACAGCAACCCCGCCTTCCACGGTACGCCCACTCGAAATCCCCGCCGACGGTTGGGCCCACCGGGCGGTGGATCCGACCCGGTCCGCTTGGCCGCAATGTGGGGGTGGTTGTTCACGTGGGAAAGATCGGATCTTTGTCGGTGTTGTGGGGCGCCGCAGGGGAGGTGCCTTTGTGGTTCCATATGGTTAAAGTTTGGGTCTTGTCTCTGTTCCTGAGCTCATGATGATCATCTTCTTCCGTAACGCGGGGGGATGTGTTTTTTTTTTTTGCTTTGTTTCTCGTCAAGTCACCTCGTTTTTTTTTTGACCTCTCTCTCTTCACTTGCTCCCTTCGGTGTGTCATCTTGCGGGGTATGGTTCCATGGTGTTGGTTTCTGGTGCTTGCAATGTGGTAAGAATGGAACCCTTGAGGTGTGCTTGCAGAATTGATACAATAGACAAATCTTAGAGTTTCTTTTTCTTTTTCTTTCTTTTTTGTGTTTTTTAGTGTAGATGAGGAAGAAGATCATTTTGTGGTTAAAGTTGCCATTCTTTTTTCCTGTGGGAATTCTGCAAGAACTAAAAGAACTTGTTTTGCTGTAATGGCATGCAACCATGACGGGAGAGGGTTGGCTTTCCACTGTTTCTCATCAAGTTACCCTTTTTTTTTTCCTCTACTTGGGTCGTTTGGTTGTAGTTTGGCCTGTTGAATCGATTTTGGAAAGACATCGATTTTAGAGAGTTATATCTAGGAAATTAATTATTTTCACATCTACCATAAGTTCTTTCCAAGAGAAAACATGTTCTTCTTCTTTTTGCCGGGCATTGCAAGTGAGATTCTTTTTCTTTCGTTTTTTTTTTTCTTTGGTGAAATCTATACTCCGAGTTCAAGATTGCCTTGTTGCATTTCTGTAATAGTTGCACCTGGAAGTGTGGAGGAGACTTGGTTTGACACCTATGGCTCGGAACTGGAATCAGATTGTGAAGATGAATTTTGGAGTGTGGTGGATGGTATGTGTTAGTAGACTAATTTTGCGCTTGAAAAAGGATTCTGCTAGCTTCAGTTCCGTCTGCATATCCCTCCTGTGGTGAGGTTTCCTGGATTTGCATGTTTATGCAGATACATTATCTCAATGTGGAAGCGAGGTGACATGCACATCCAATGTTTCATCCTTTAAAGATGCTTGCAATGGAGATCATACAAGCAATCCGTGTACTGCCACTGCCAACCAGAAGTTAAACAATCAGAAACAAGGGGAGGACAATGTAGATAACTTAGGAAGCAGCGCAAGAGCTCAACCGTCAAAAAAACTGAGTAATATGAAATCTGAAGAATCAGGTGTGCGTGTGGAAGAACTTGCTGGTCATGGAGAAGGGGGCTTGCTGGAACATTGCGGTATCCTGCCAAGTAACTGTTTGCCATGCCTCACACCTGCGGGACCGACAGTGGATAAGAGAGGATCTTCCAGCTTAAGTCCCCCAAGCTCAAGAAGAAAGGCTTCACTGAAGCTTTCCTTCAAGTGGAGGAGTAGTGAAGGACACCCAACTACCCCACGTGGTAAACTCTTTTGTTTCTTATGCTAACTAGGTTCAGCATCCTAGAAGTATCCAAGTCATATGGACAAATCTTCCCCCTTTTGTCATCTAGAATTCACGAAGTTTCTTGAGAGACCACTGGCTGGTACTCAGTTCCCACACTCCTTATTGGAGAAGAAGATGCCTGATAGCTGGTCAAGCATTGAGCCTTCATCCTTTAAAGTTCGAGGAGCATACTATCCACGGTATGTGATATTTGTGTTTACTGCTGAGCCTTCACCAGCCTTCTTGAATTTTGGGAGTAATGAACATTTGAAAGGGTTTTTTCGAAAAATGAAATTGCTATTGATAGAATACATAATTTACAGAAAATTTTTGGTCTTTTAACAGGGATAAGAAGAAAGAATTTGCTGCTGCACCTGCTGCTTATTACCCCTTTGGTGCTGATGTATTCTTATGTGAGCAGAAAATTGATCACATTGCTCGATTTGTAGAGCTCCCGGAGGTCAATTCTTTTGGGAAGTTTCCTTCCCTTCTTATAGTGAATGTCCAGGTATCATGATTGTCCATGTATTAAATACTTTTTTTCTGCACTTAACCATGCCTGCATTCTCTGAACTCCATGTTTATTCAGCAAAACAGGACTTCTGTTGACAAGGTAGATTTGAGGGTAGCGACAGAATATATATATATAAAGAAACAAAGAACGAAGGAAGGAAGGGTGGTTATCCAATTGATAATCACCGAAAATCATTCATTAACCATCAAAAGATGACAACAAAACGAGAAAGTTATAGGGAGGACTCCCAAAACATCACCTGGGAGGAGATGCAAGAAACAAAATTTTTAACATAGGGGTTTTGCCCCCCTAAAAATCACCTTGTTTCTCCCCAACCAAATACCCCAAAAAACCACTAAGACCTTAGCTTTCTCCTTTTTTTCGATCTGAACATGTTATGCCTCCCTTGCCTCCCACCCCTCTTGAAAGATGCCCAACAACCACTCACATTACCGTGACTAATCTAGTCTATCCCTAGCCTCCTCCAGACTTGGTCCACAAAAGCACATTTGAAACACAAGTGTTCAATATCCTCCTTATCCCCAGCACAAAGTGGGCAGGTCCTATCATTCGTCGGTGCCCACCTTGCCCGCCAAGCCTTTGTAATGAGTCTTCCTTTTTTTAGTAACTACACAAAAATCTTCACCTTAAGTGGGCAATCTGTCGACCATATCATTCTACAATTCTGTAGGAAATCAATGTCCGCCTTCTGCGCAGACCCCTACAACCTAGCGTAGGCCTTCCTTACCGAAAATTCTCCCTATTCCCAGTGGAAATCATCCAACCCTTCATCTAGCTCCCATCCCTGCAAGCACTGTAGGAGCTCTTGCAACTTTGCCAGCCTCTGGTAAGAGAACGACCCTCGAAAATCAGGGCACCAAGCATTGGCCCAACAGCTCCTCACCATCACCTCTCTATGAGTAGCCTTGGTGAAAAGAGTAGGGAATTTGTCACATAGAGAACCATCACCTATTTAGTCATCCATCCAGAAACTGAAAGCCTCGCTTATCCCTAGAAGAGGGGAGAAGTCATTCATTAGCAGGGCCACTAATGCTAGCCCCTTAAGGAAAGGGGAGGCCCCAACCACAGGTGACCCCAAAGTTGACCAGGACAGAAAGGATCCATAGAACTTCTCCTTAACACTCCCAAAAAGGTCCCGGTCCCCTCTTAGCAGCCTTGTAATCCACTTTGTCAGCAAACTCATATTCATACACCCCATGTTACAAACCCCAAGACCTCCCTCCTGCACCGGCCGATAGACCTCCTCCAATGCCTCCAGCCTAGCACCTTTCCCCACAGCCCCATAATTTGTTTAGAAGAAATCTCGCATCAAACTTGTGATCCCTTTTTCTATCTTCTTCGACATTTTAAAAACAGAAAGTAGCTCAGCATGAAGGATAACACATCCTTGACCAATGTCAACTTTCCACCTGTGGATAATAGCTTAGATGCTCGCCCTGTTAACCTCTTCTTCATCTTCTCAAGCACTGGGATCCAATCTTGTAGCCGTAGGTGCCCGTCAGCCAAAGGTAGGCCCAAGTAAGACAACGGTAAGGATCCAACAACCGTTTGAAGCAGTCTATTGCAAGCATTCACCTTTGACTTCGACATGTAAAAAGTTATAAAGTTGGATTTCTCGTAGTTGATCTACAAACTAAACACCTCACCAAACAACTCAAGCAAGGCATGCAAACATGTTGTCTCCGTGGAGGAACCCTCCACCAAAAGGAGAGTGTCATCCTTATATTGAAGAATCAGAATCTAAAGCTCGTCACCTACCAAAAAGCCTATGAAGAGGCCTCTCAAACACACCCTAGATGCAACCCTCCCTAAGGCATCAGCTGCCAAAACAAACAACATAGGGGCAAGTGGGCACGCCTGTCAAACTCTTCTCCTGGGTTGTACCCAACCCTCAACGGGATTCCTATTAATCAAACCAAGAATGATGCTGTCATGACGCATCTCTTTATCCAATCAATCCACCTTTGTGGGAAGCCTCTCTTGGCTAAGCTAGCCCACAGAGAAGGACACCACACCAAGTCGTAGGCCTTTCTGAAATCCACCTTCCAGAGGAATGCTTTCGTCCTTTTCAATGCTACCAAAGCCTCCGACGCCAGCGCAAAGCCATCAATGATACCTCTCCCCGATACAAAAGTTGTCTGCAACTCAGAGACCACATTATGTAGCACACCATGCAATCTGTTTGCCAACATTGTTCTAAATGCCCACGGTGTACCCACTGTATGCCCACGAAATGACCTTTTTTTGACATGGGGCAGCATTGGCACACATGTAATGTTAAAATGTAGGAGTGTCAAATTTCAATAATATTTTTTCAACTATGGATAATATGTCGATAAGTTCGGAGAAATGTGTGGCATTAGGTATAATTTTTAAATCGTTATCATATTTTAAGATCAATATAGGTGTTTCAATAACCAGTTTCTATCAATTAGTATTTTTGTAAGTGATTTAAATTTAGACAACATGACGTCAGCATGTTGTCGAAATGGCTATTTTTTGGGTTAAGCCATATTGACATCGATATAATGTCGAAACATAAAGATTTCGTCGACATATCAGCAAGTGACAAAATGTACTCGACATTTCGACTTGCTGCTATTGCTTCTCACTCTCTGTTCTCCATTCTTCTCTACTAGTGCTATTGTTGGTCACGTTGTTGCTGCTATTTGTTTTTATTAGAATCAAATCTCTGCTACTATTGCTCCATCTAGTCTCACTGGTCCTCTTCTCTGCTCTCTTAAGGTTTGATTATATATATATATCCATAATTATAAAGTAGATCTACATACTAAACTCTAGATCTACTATTGTTACGAACATATAAGGTTAATGATAATTCAGAATTGAGGAAACATTTGTTTAATCCCTAAAAATAAAATTTTAAGTTTATGTTAACATTAAAGAATAAAGAACTTACATCCATCCATAAGAGGATACAACCTGAAAATTGCAAACACTAATGACCTATTTACTTCATAAATTAATCATGATTTACTTCAAAAATAACATCCAACCTAGAAACCTGTGGTCCCACGTTTAAAGGTGACAATCTATATTTCATACATAAATATGATATAGTTAGATCTAAACGTAACTCATAAGGTCTATTCAAATTGATTAATCTGGTAGCACTCGAAATACCTTAAATTAACTAATAAATTAATTTAACATCAGTTGGTCAAATAGTTAAATTTCAGCTTTTAAATTTTTACTTTGATTTACTACAAACTATATATTTGAATTTTTTATTTTTACATGATTTAATTCAATTCACATAGTAATTATTTGATTGTTGGTTGTTAACCTTAAACTTTTTTTTTTTTGAAAAAGGAAAGGGTAGTTATCCAGAGAGATAACTACCCAAAAACTTATATATTAGAACCAATAAAAACAACCATTACAATAGACGGACACCAAGGCCCCCACTCACACCGATACAACCCAGTGGGAAAGCAAGGAGTCGATAGACTCAACAAAATTCTCTACGTAAGGTCTCTGGCCCCAGAAAACCACCGCATTCCTGCCTAGCCAAATCTCCCATAGAACTGCCAACGGCTTGGCCATCTCCTTCTTCGAACGGAAAACCAACCGTCTGCCACCACTACCTCCACTTCTAAAGCTGTGCCAGAATTCGTCAAACAGCCTACACTCCCACCATCTCTCGCCCATTCTATCCCAAATCTGCACCACAAAAGGGCAAGCGAAAAAAAGGTGGTCAACGTCCTCCTCACCACCCCTACATAAGGAGCAAACCGTACACTCTCCAGGAACCCACCTTGCCCTCCACACCTTAGTCACCAGCCTTCTTCTCCTAAGCAGCCAGGCGAAAATCTTGACTTTTAGCGGACACGCGGCTTTCCAAATCTGTTTGCAGTCCTTTACCAAATCCAGCTCCACCTCAGGACCACCAGTATACAACCTCCTGTACGCGACCGAAACTGAAAAATCACCTTCATCCCAACCAAACATGTCCGTACCAGCCGCCGGCTGCAGTCCCTCCAACTTAGCTAGTAAGGTCTAGAAATCATGCGTTCTTGCATCGGACAGACTGCCAACGAAACGCGGGTACCACCCACCATCCCACACCTCAGCCAAAGATGCCATCTTGTTTTGGGATAAGGCAAACAGTCTCTGAAATCTGCTGCAAAGCGCTCCATCACCTGTCCAGTCATCCTGCCAGAATCTGAAAGTTTCCCCTGTTCCTAACACTGAGACGAACCAGTTCCTCACCCTTGGGGCCACCTTCGACAAGCCTTTCAGGAAGTGAGAAGCATCCCTAGGCGGAGATACCAGAAGATCCCATCGCACCGGACAACCATATGCCGTCTCAAACACCTTGCCCAACATATCCCCCCTTCCTTCCAACAGGCGCCCCACCCATTTCGCCAATAGACTGTCATTAGATCTCTCCACATCCCTCACGCCTAGCCCCCCATCTTTCAGCGGTCTGCAGACCTCCTTCCAAGCAACCAACCTGGCACCCTGTCCATTCGTCCCCTGATTGGACCAGAAGAAATCCCTCATAGCTCGTTCAATCCTTGCAATCATTTGTCGAGGCATCTTCAGTACAGAAATGAAATAAGACGGCATCGCCGACAGAACCGCCTTGAGCAGAATCAGCCTCCCACCTCTAGACAGAAGCTTGGACGCCCACCCCTCCTGCCTCCCAGTCAACCTCTCCACCAGGGAGGTCCAGTCTCTCACTAGAATCCTCCCATCTGACAATGGCAGGCCCAGATACTTAACCGGAAGTTTACCCCGTTCCGTGCCAAGACCCAAACTGCATCCCCTTGCCTCCGCCTCATTCATGTTGAAAGGGATAAAATCCGACTTAGCCAGGTTAATCTGCAAACCGGATGCCTCACCCAGCAAGAAAATCAGGAACCTCAACCTTCTGGCCTCCACTTCACCACCTTCAATAAAGAAGATCGTATCATCCGCATACTGGAGCAAAGGGATACCCGTCCCATCCCTCAGGGAGAAACCACTCAACAGGCTTCTCTCACAGGACCTCCTCGCCGCCCTAGCAAGAGCATCCACAGCGATCACAAAGAGCATCGGGGCCAGCGAACACCCCTGCCTCACCCCCCTCCTAGGTTGGATCCAACCTCCAGCCGGATTTCCATTGATAAGAACCGAGAAAGACGTCGTAGTGACGCATCTCTTCATCCACTCAATCCACACCGGTGGGAACCCCCTCTTTACCAAGGACGCCCAAAGAAACGACCACTGGATCGAATCATAAGCTTTGCTAAAATCGACCTTCCACAAGAAAGCCTTCTTCTTTTCTCTCTTCCAGGATGAAAGGATTTCCGAGGCTACCACAAAGCCTTCTAAAATATTCCTGCCAGGGACAAAAGCCGTCTGCACCGGGTCTATAGTCTCATGCAATGTTCTCCTCAGTCTATTCGCCAGAAGCTTAGCCACCACCAAGTAGATAGCATTCGAAAGAGCTATCGGTCTGTACTCCTGAATCTCCTCAGCGCCCTCCCTCTTCGGCAATAAGAACATATAGAACTTGTTCAGCCTGTTAAATCCCGAGTTGCCTGTTCTAAACTCTTGCACCACTTGCATAACGTCTTCCTTCACCACCGGCCAAAACTCTCTGTAGAAGGCAACCGGGAAGCCATCCGGCCCTGGACACCCATCCGCGTTCAGCCCCCAAACTGCCTCACGGACCTCATCCTCCTCAAAAGAACCCGTCAAGAAATCCGCGTCTGTCCCCCTAATCTGTGGTATCCCGGATCCCAACCACCTCCACCTTCCCCCCCGCCTCCACCCTGTGAATTCTCTAAAATAATTCGCAACCGCCTCTCCCACCGCTTCCCTTCCCACAAACTCCTCCCCACCCACCATCAACCTGTCAATCCAGTTTCTCCTTCTCCTGCCCGACGCAGCCATATGAAAAAAGTGGGTATTGGAATCGCCCTCTTTCAGCCACTTCTGCCTAGATCTCACCTTCCATTCCACCTCCGCTTTCCTGTCTTCCTCCTGAATCACCTGAGTCTGTCTCGCTCTATAAGCCCTGTCATCTTCTGAAAGGAGTCCAACATCCTCTGCCCTGTCCAGGCATGTAATTGCAGCAAGAGCCTCCTCTTTCTTCCTTCCGCGTTCCTCCCTAACCCGCTTGATGTGGGACTTCAAGAAGGATCTCAAATCCTTCAGCTTCGCTTCCAACCTGGTAGCTGCCGACCCATCCACCTGAGTAGACCTCCACCGTTCCTCAACCAAACCCCTAAAGTCCTCCTCCAAGAGCCACGCTTTGTTGAACTTAAAATAAGTGCCATGCCTCCATACCTCGTTCGACGTCCACAGCAAGGGGGTGTGATCCGAGAACGGGTGCTCCAAAGGCCTAACCTCCGCCATCGGGAACAACTCTGCCATCGCCGTCGAAACCAGAAATCTGTCAATACGGGATCGCTGCCCTCCCGCGTTCCTCCACATGTATAGACAGGACAACGGAAGCATATCAACCAACCCTTGGTCCGCCACAAAGTTCGCAAATGCCTCAGAGCCCTGGTCCAAACCCCCTCGGTCACCCGGTCTGTCCTCAGCCCGTAGAGTAACATTAAAATCCCCACCAATCAGCCATGGGATCCCCTGGAAAGCTACCGCAACCTGGCTCATATCTTCCCATAAGACCTGTCTCCTCCGACCCTCCGTCGGGCCATAAACCGAGGAGAGGAGCAAACATGTGTTATCCCGGCGTCTCTGGAGTCTGACAGTGACAACGCTGGATCCAATCAGTGAGTCCAGCAAGGAGAACTCCTCCCTCCACCCTACAGCAATTCCCCCCGCACTCCCATCCGCATCCAGGGCTAGGAAACCCCCACAACTTTCTCCCCCCACCTCCCTCCACAGCCTTCTATCACAGCTCCCCTACTTCGTCTCTTGAAGAAAGACCACATCAGGGGCCCACCTCTGAATATACCCCCGCAAAATCGATCTCCTCGACGGGTCATTCAGACCCCTCACATTCCAAGATAAGATCTTAGTCATGTGGTCCTCTAGGAAACGCCTCCAAACGTCAGCCGTCTAAACCCCATCATTTCTACCACGACATTCTCCTCATCCAGCAATTGACGTCGGTCCTCCGAGCTTCCCTCACCACCACATACCTCAATTCCACGTCCTGCGGCCACCAGATCACCTACAGCTCCGACCACCTCGCCGCCAGCACCAGCCCCCAGCAACTCAGCCTCACCCCCAAGCTGCCCAGCTGCCTCCATCGTTCTCTTCCCCGCCCTCGCATCCCCCAGCCCCCCATCTCCATCATCAGTATCTGCCGCCCGCCGCCCATCTGCCAACCCACCGGACCCCGGAGCAAGCAGGTCCCCGCCGCCACCTCCAGAACATGCCGCCGCTGACGATGCAGCGCCACCAGATGTTCCTCGCTCCTCCGGCGATCGGCACCGGTTGGCCGCAGCCCCCCCTCCAGACGGGTTCCTCCGAGGCAGCCCCTACGGTATGACCACCGTGGCCGGTAGAAGAGTCTCTGCGACCCAGCCATCTTCCGCTCCCGTCGTCGTCCGCCGCCCTCCCCGCCAGCCACCTCCAGTCTTGCCGCCTGACTCGGACCGGCGAAGGAGCGCTTCAAAACCCCTCCAGTAACCTTCCGGTCCTCCCCCGCAGAGACCAGGAAACGCGGGGGCGGGCGTGCAAGGGGACCCGACCCGGCTACAGCACCGGAGCCCCCAAACCCCGTAGCCGGGTCACGCCCACCCGAAACCGCCATCCGCCACCTCCTCAAGACCAGGAGCCAGCGCGTCACCACCAACACTCTTGCAATCAGCGGGGTCGCTCGGTTTTAGCACCACATTCAATTCCCCCGCCTCCTCCGCCAAAATCGCACCTGCCCTCTGCATTCCCGCCGCTTCGTCTTCCGCCGATCGTGCCACAGGAGACGCACTCACCCCGAGATCCTCGCCGTAATCCCCGCTGAGACCTTCGACCTTCCCAAGAGCAGTCCTGCCCTCCTTCGCCCGCCTGCCGCCACCGCCTCCACACGTCACCGCCGCTCCGCCACCCACCACCGCAGCAAAGGACCTAGGGTTCTCAGACCCCCAGGAGACGCGGAGAAGCCAGGCGGAACTACCCCACCGGAGCACCGACCTCTCCACCAACAGCCGCCCCGGCTTCATCTCCACCCAAGCCTCAATCCGCGACAGATCAGCCGCCTTCAGGCCGATGCCACCGCACCCACGTAGCCTCGCAAAAGGGGCAACCACCGCCGCGACCACCTCCACCGTGCGGAGGAAGAGCGGAACCCCCTCAATCAATATCCTCCTCGCGCCAGACGGTGGCCTCTCCGCCAGCGCCCCATCAGACCTGACCGGCCACCGACATCTCACCACACCATCGCCACATTGGATCACCCTGAAGACTAGTCGCCCCAACTCCACTCGGCTCAGCCCCAGCAACACCATCCGCCCTCCTCCCAAAGAAGCCACCCTCACCCGACCCCCCTCATCCCCCAAGTAGGCAGCGACCGCCTCCCTCAGGGCTTCCACCTCTACCAACCCCTCCAAGACCACCGCAACCAATGCCGAAGCCAGCCTCCCTTCCAGTTCTCCCAACTCCTCCGACCACGACGCTTCAACCTCCACAAGGGGTGCCCCTGCCGAAGGGGGCGGAGGCGTCTCTCCTTTCCTCGAAAAAACCACCTCACTCGACCTCCGCCGCCCACAGCCCGACCTCCGATGACCTAGAGCACCACAGCGCAGGCAGTGCACCGAGTCCCTGCACATCGCCGCCACGTGCCCCTCACCAAGGCACTTGAAGCACCTCACCGGCACCGCCACTCTCCTCCGCCTCCCACCTACCACCGTCCAGCCCCCCCCGCCCCGATCGTCTGACCCTTCTCTCTCTCACTCATTGCGTCAAATCCCCAAGTTTCAATTAAACTTAAACATGAAGGTATAATACTATACGTTGCATATGAATATTAGGATATAACAGTATTATTCTTATATAAACATGTTTAAGATTGTGATTTCTTTGAAATTCTAGTCGTTTTGACTACTTTTGCCAATTTGGTCAACATATATCGGCATGTCCTCTACGTGCCTTCGAAATGAACTATTTTTGAGGCATCGAAATCATTGAAATTTGACATTGAAATATGGGTTTTTTCATGGCATGCCCTCGAAATGCACACTTAGAAATTTATCGAAACGACGTCGAAATAGGCATTTCAAACCTTATTTGACAGGACCTTCACAGCAATCAGGTAGATCGCACTGGATAGTGTGATTAGCTTGAAGTCTTCTATTGCCTTCGTTCCCTCTAGCAGCAGGAAAATATAGAATTTGTTAAACTTATCAAGGCCCTTATTTCCTTCAGCAAATTCCCCAATTACTTGCATCACTTCCTCCTTGACAAGCAACTAGAACTTTGTAAAAAAGCAGGGGAAAGCCATCCAGCTTGGGGCACCCATTAGCATTGAGCCCCATAGTGCTGCCCTAACCTCATCCTTTGAGAAGCAAGCTGTGAGAACTACCACCTGAGCACCAAAAATTCCCTATGTGCTCTCCTCTATCCACCTCCGTCTCCCTTGCCTATGCCTTCTGGTGAACTCTATGAAAAATTTCGTTGTTGCCTTGCTTACCATCTCTTTATCTGAGTGGCACACCCTACCCACTAGTAACCTATCAATCTAGTTTCTCCTCTTAGCTGACGCCATCTGGTAGAAAAATCTAGTGTTTGAATCATCCTCCTTCAGTCACTTCTTCCTGGATTGACTTCCACTCAACCTTCGCCTTCCCGTCCTACACTACGTGCACTTGTCTTGCTTTGTGTGGCCTCTCCTTTGAAGACAACATTTTTCCACCTATCCAGCTCACTAATCTTTGCCAAGGCCTCCCTTTTCCTTCTTCCCCTCACCTCTTTCACTTCCTTTCTGTACTCCTTCAAGTGTCCTCTCAAGGCGATTAGCTTGTTCGCTAGCTGAGCCGTTGTCATTCCCTCCACTTGTAAAGACCGCTACTTCTTTTGAGCCATCTCCCTAAAGTCGATCTCCATTAATCAGGATCTGTCAAACTTGAAATACGTGCCAAAAGATGCTCCTTCATTTGACTTCCAGAACAACGATGTATGATCTGAGAAAGGCCTGTCCATTGAATCGACAGAGGCCATGAGGAAATCCTCCACTAACTCCACACTGGATAGAGAGTGATCATGCCTGGATTTTTGGCCATTCAAGCTCCTCCATGTGTATGTAAATGAGGTGGGCACCATGTTAATGAGGCCATGCATTGCACAAACTCAGCAAATTGATTTGAACCGCGATCTTGTCTCCCCCTTCTGCCAGGTCTATCATCCATTCTCAAACTAGTGAAGTCCCCACCAATTAGCCATGGTGTCCCTTGATAGTTCATCACCACCGTTGAAAGCTCTTCCCACGTTGCTGTTCTCGCCACCACCTCTGCTAAGCCATAGACTCCTGAGATCACCGTCCTCGCCCCATCTCCTCTCTTAAGCATAATTGAGATCATGTGCGCCCCAACTAAAGAATCCTCCATCTCAAAAGCATCCTCCTGCCAACCTACTAGCTGCCCTCTTGCTTGGCCAGTCGTGTTTAGAGTTAGAAACCCGTCCATGAAGGAGCCACCCACTTGTTCCATATGGCTTTGTCGCACGCCACCAACTTCGTTTCCTGCAAGAAAACCACATCTACCCTCTACTGCCTAACATACCCCCTAACATTCCACTAGAGGACTCCCGCCATTGGGCACCAGCTCGCTCCTCCCCCACGACAGGTTTAAAGCCCACTGCCTTTGCAACTCGCCACATCACTACCTTCTCTTCTTCAGTAACCATCTCTTCTTGTGAGGTCGTCTTTGTGATACGCGCATCTACCACAACTTACCTTCACCAGCTTCCATCACCTATCAGCCACTCGTTATTACCCGCATTCCTAATAAAAGACCACTTCCTCATGTATCAGATACCACCACCACCACTTCTCTATACCACTTGCAGCCTCCATCTTGTCTAGGGCAGGCGAGGGTAACCCCCGACCTCTACCATCTCTGCCACTCTTCGCACTTCGCGAAGATCCGACCAACAAAGGAAGGTCCCCCTTGCTGTTGTCGGGTCTCTTACTCCTTGCCAGATGCTCCTCCATCTCTACTGCAATCACCCCCACCGCCTCTGAGTGCCAAGATCCACCACGAAGGCACTCCATCTTCTTCTCACTCCCAACTAGTCACTTCATTACACAGGGTGGACCTTTTTGTCGCCTTGAGTCGGATCCCTTCAACCTCCTAGTGTGTCGAAGGAAAAGCTTTTAACATGTCCTCAACATGGGTCACTGAACCCGCTTGCATCCTTTGATCAACTAGGTTAGATCCGGATCTGCCTTTAACCCCTAACACCTAGTCACGTGCAGCAATCCCCCCCCGCAACCCCATCATCATAAATAACACCCCCCCAGCGCCCCTTTGTCTCATCCAAAAAATCAGTCGCAATCTCGCGATACTCCACTTTCCCCCCCTACTCCATTGAAACCAACGCCTCCAAGTCCTCACTATCCACATTGGGCTGCTGAGAGGCCGGTGCCCCCAAGAAATCAACGATAGCAGCTGCCATGTCAACTCTCAACCCACTATCAACCACGTGGCACTTGGGTTTCTATACCGTAGTGAGCCTTGGCAATGTCACCACCACATCATCGCACTCTGATCGACATGCACTGCCTATAGCCACCGAATGCCCATACGACGCACGTAACTTAGCTTCTTCGCATTGACTCACTCTCCCTGACGTACACCACCACCCACGACGAACTACTATGGTGGACCACCTTCACCAGGAGGGTAGTCCTTGCCCTTAAATCCACCACTGCTGCCACTCGATGAGAACCATCCACAGGTGCACCTAACCCCCATAGGCCTTCAACATCATGAATGGTGAAACAATCACCGACACAACCTCCATTGCATGAAGCCTGAAGGGGATCCCCTCCAACCTGACCACACCAAGCGCCCTTCGCAATGGCTACTCGTTAATCGCCCCATCGTGAGCGCACAACCTCCACCACAACTGAGCTCCTCCAACCTCCATCTCTGCAAAGCACAACACCTTCCTATTGCTTGGGTAAAGACTAGTGAGGAGCAGCTTCCCCTACTCAACCTTCGCAACTTTGGGTTGACCGCCATCCAAGCACCCTAAGAGAGACCTCTCCACCACCCTCGACGACAATGGCTCCGATCCTCCAGAGATGACCTCCCCAACCAAGGCCAAGTCCAAAGATGCCTCTAACTCAGCCATAAACCTCATCCATGGCACACAAACCTCCACAACTGGTGTGGTTGGTGGCGGCGGCGGCGACAACAGCTATCTCCCCCCACCAACCTTCCCCTCCCCCCGTGGTTCCACGCAGTGTGATGATCGGTGACCTAAGCGTCTGCACCACCAATACCGCATGGGCTCCCTATAGTCCTTTGCCTAATGGCCATTGCCAAGGCACTTGAAGGACCAATCTTCTCCACCCCTCCTCCGCATTGACACTTGGTCCCCCCATCTCCGATGTCCCTCCACCAAGGTCCACTCTTCACCATCTCCCCCACGATGGTCCCCTTCTCCCCACTCACCTTCCCCCTTCTCACTTGTTCTCGCACCTCCCCCCTTTACACCTACCCCCACTCTCATTGCTCCTAGCAAAAAACTAAAATAAGACGACAGAAAATATTTAATGTGTTTAAGAAGTACCGATTCCCTATTCTTTGGATATTTACAAGAAAGAAAGAAAAAGATATCTTTCTGCTAGGAGGTCTAAAGCATTTCAGTAGTGTAGAGATTTCTGAGGTGGGCGTAGACAGAGCGTGGAGGCTCTTGTGTGTAGAGAGATCTAGAAATCTTACGCACAATACTGAGTTGCACGTTTAAGACGTCTGGAATGTCTACCAGACGTCTGACCTGAGTGATCAGAGAATCTGGGAAGAAGGCAGCAAGGAGCATGGAAGGTGCACTTGCTCCTTATCGACCAACTGAGGGTGGCTGGCAAATCTACCAGTAGGATGACCTGCTGAAGGTGGTTTGTCGACGGTGAAGGTGCTGGCCGGTGAGTAGAGAGAGAGAAGTAGAGGGGAGAGGAGCTTTGTGGTTTGGAAATATTTTTGTATTGCTCAAAGAAATAATAGTTGTGGAGGCTCTCTATTTATAGAGAGAATATATCCACTAAAAATAGTAAAGACTCAAATCTTAAAATAAATCCTAAAACTTGTTTCCTAAAGAGATAAAATCTTTTCTCATTTGGAAAGATTTTATTTCTTAACAAAAGAACTAATCGCACAACTTTTATTCCTAAAATCACTTTACTAAAAATAGGAAATCACCAATTTTGGTGCAACCAAGTTTGGTTCTTGGGAACCCAAACCACCGGTCCTGCTAGGCATCCAGATGGCTGCCATGTGGCCTACTGATTGCCACGTGGCATGTGCCACGTGGGATATTTTCCAAATCCCAACACCCCCTCAAGTCGAAGGTCGTAAGGCCAATGACTTGACCTTCCATAGGTGAAGTTAAACGTCCCACCACTCATCTTCTTCGAGGGTGAAGATCTCAGTTTTCTTCTTGGACAAATCGATGGTGAGTCCTTCTGCGACTTCTGAAGTCGTTGCTTTTGTGGCAACTTGGGTGGTTGTTGTAATGGTTGTTGTAGACTTGTCTTCCGGTAGAAGAACTCGAAGCTTTTCCAAATCTTTAGAAGTAAGGGAGTCGATATGCAAGGTGCTAGTAGCCCAACGTGGTGGTCTCCCGTACTTCACCAAATACTTGTCTTGTGGATGATTATTTCGTCCACAGTATTGGCACTTCAGGTAGACACGGTCAGATCTACGTCCACGCCCTCATCCTTGTCCTGCACTTGCTTTTTATATAGCGAGTGCGAAACTCTTGATCTTTGGCTCGTTTGCCTCCTCAGGGATTTCCATTTTGAGGAGACGGCAAAAGATGGTCTCCAAATCCATCTTCCATTCTGAAGTGAGAATCTGTTCACGTGTGACTCGGTAGTGGGAATTTAATCTCGAAAAAAACTTTTTTAGTGGATTGCCACACCGCACGTGTCTCCCCCTGCTTGTCGCAACAGAGAAGTTCATAAATCTCTAGCTCCTCGAATAACGCCTCCATCTTCTCGTAGTACTTTATCAAGAAGATATCTCCTTGATTGGACATCTAGATACGAGTGTGAAGCTTGGTGATGCAGGCATTGCTCAAGGTGCGAGCATATCTCTTCTCGAGGGTCGTCCAGATCTCGAAGGTGCTCTTTTTACTGAGCATATTCGAGGCGATGGTAGGGTCCATCGAGTTAATGAGCTAATTCATGACGACATAGTTCTCCTTCTCATGCCTCTTCTTTTTTTCATCCTTGAACTTCGATGCCTCTTCCAGGAGAATACTAAGTTTCTCTTGTCCACCAACGAAGATCTTGAAGGTGCGAGCCCACAAGACGTAGTTGGCAGTGCCATTCAATTTGATAGTTGTCTCGGAGACAACTACCTTTCTCCAGGGTTGAGAGTAGCATCTCCTACAGTCATGGTAGATTCTGCCATCTTTGGACCATTTTTTTCTGTGCAACTCGCTGGATTTGAGGACTTCTTTGGATGCGAGAAACTCTAACAAATAGTTGAATCTCCTACGTGCACAGAAGCCTAACGTAGGCTTTGATACCATGTAGAAATTTTTGAGGTGGGCGCAGATGGATGTGGAGGCTCCTGTGCTTTGAGAAATCCAGAAATCTCACGCACAACACTGAGTTGCATGTTTAAGACATCTAGAACGTCTACCAAACGTTTGATCTAGGTGATCAGAGAATTTGGGAAGAAGGCAGCAAGGAGCATGGAAGGGGCACTTGCTCCTTATTGACCGGCTGAGGGTGGCTGATAGATCTGCCGGTAGGGTGATCTGCTCAAGGTGATTTGCTGGTGGCGAAGATGGTGGCCGGTGAGTAGAGATAGAGAAGTAGAGAGGAGAAGAGCTTTGTGGATTGAAATATTTTTGTATTTCTCAAAAAAATAATAGTTGGGGAGGCTCTCTATCTATGGAGAGAATATACCCACTAAAAATAGTAAAGACTCAAATCCTAAATTTGTTTCCTAAAAAGATAAAATATTTTCTCATTTGGAAAGATTTTATTTCTTAATAAAAGAACTAATCCCACAACTTTTATTCTTAAAATCACTTTACTAAAAATAGGAAATCACCAATTTCGGTGCACCCAAGTTTGGTTCTTGGGAACCCAAACCGCCGGTCCTGTTGGGCATCCAGATGGCTGCCACGTGGCAGTGCTGATTGCCATGTGGCATGTGCCACATGGGATATTTTCCAAATCCCGACAAGGAGAAAATGTCATGTCTTACCTACTCTGTTCAGTAATGGATGATGGATATTCTTTACCCCTTTTTGTTCTTTTCACGAGAGACCAGATGACCATGACAGATTAGTAGTCATTAATTGCTTTGATGTAAAATATTAAAGATAATCTTAAATGGATTTCTGTAGGTTGAGACACTTCCTGGGCAATTATTTGAAGATTGGAAAATAGAGGGTTGGATGGCTGATGATTGTTGTTTACGCTTCACCTTCTTCATGAATAATATATTTTTTCTCCTTTTAGATTCCACTGTACCCAGCTACAATATTTCAGAGTGAAAATGATGGGGAAGGAATGAGTGTTGTCCTGTATTTCAAGATATCTGAAACTTTCGCAAAGGAGATGCCTTCTTATTTCCAGGAGTCCCTCCGAGTATGTCTACTCTGTCTATCTATATAAGCACAACAGCCGTAATATTCTTACCTTAAATTTTTTATTCTTCTTGCAAGTTTTTTTTTTTTTTTTCTTTTCACTAATTCTGGTCTCTGTTATTGGTCAAGTCCTTCTGCATATTAGTGTAACATGTTGAAAGAGAGTCTTCCCAGAGTTTGTGGCAAAATACCTTTTTCCATCTATCATCAAATTAGGCAAAAAGATGATTACTTGATGTCTGAAGTTATCTATTTGTATAAGTGAAACAACTTTAAAAGTACAAAGCCAGGAATTCAAATGCTCGCCCCTGTCAACAACAAAAGATTTTGCCCTGTAAGTGATGCCGCAGCTGAATGTAGGGCCTTGAAGTGTTAAAATTATTCTAACCAAATTTGGCCTTCTCTCATGTTTTGCATGTGGAACTGGGCTGGTCCAAACATTTGCAATATTGCAAGTTAAGAAAAGGTGATTGATGTCCTCATCCATCATAAAGATCATTAGAGACTGATTCATCATGGTTTGTGCTGGATCTTGTTGTCTTCTTTTTCTTTCTTTTCAGCTATCTGCAAGAAGCTGGAGTACACCATACAAACAGCAGTAGGGTATGCTACCTTGACCAAATTTTATAACTTGTGCAAGTGTGTGCATGCAGGGAAGGGAGGGAATGTTGATGACAATTTTCTAGCTATCTCGGGCCTAGTCACCAAATCAGAGATATCTGAAGTGGGGACCAGGGGTTTAGTAATGAGACTGGTGGTACTACAAAGCTTTTATTCTTGCTTAGAAAACATTGACCTCTTTGGTGGATTGTAATGCTTCTTTAAGATGTTAGGTTTTTCCTCCTTTGAAATTGGTAGCATCCAAGAGCCTTGTTTATGCTTATTGACTGATTGGAGAAGATAACTTGGTGTAGGCTAATTGAATGTTGAAGTACTTATCAGGTGCAACAGCAGGGAGACAGCTATATGGTGACTGGTGCTTTATGGCATTGGTGTCAAGTTTTTCTGGAGCTTACTGGTGCTTTAGTCTGAGATTGCATCTTTCAAAAGGATTCCAATGAGGCAATAGTTTCTTTGCTTTAAATTCATTTCTAGAAATGTGTTGGTTTATTGGCTGTGGTTTTTGGTAAACAAAGGCATTGGAACTTTGTGCCAAGTGATTAAAATTTCGCTGCAAGTTCTTTTTGACTTAGTCAAGGGAATGAGCGTGCATGAGGATATGGGAGTTTGCAATTTTGAGTCAAAAATATGGGTGCTATGAAGGGTTCTTTTGCTGCAGTGACAACAGGTTGCTTCAGGCCCATATCCTCGGCAATCTACTTGCTATGGAAAAGTGGAAATGGGTACCTTTGGTTGTTTTCTCAGAAAGGAGGAAATTAATGAGCTGCAGGTGCACTTCCTCAGATGTCTAGTTGCAACTTGCAAATTTTAGCAAAATCAGAAAGGATCTTTTGGAATTTCAGTTGCTTCTTGCAAGAGTGAAGGGAAAATTTTACTTTGGTGACATTGATTCTTGTAATGTGTTCTCAGATCTAGAAGGGACTTGGACTTTCTTCGAAGTTTACTTAAATGCTTATGAAAGAAAAGAGGATCGTGATCTTGACATTCTTGAAGCTTTTTTGTGTGTTGGGATTGACAGGCTTTAACTTCCACCTCTTTAACTTTGGCTCTTCAAAGTCTATTGCTCAGTCTGTGGGGAGATTTATTTACATGGATGGGATCTTCATCCACTAACGTGGCTAGTGCATCTAAGAATGTGATAAAGACTGATCTAATGCTGTCCAGGATGAAACAAAATGTTAGTAAAAATTGTTCCAGCTATTCAACCCAAAAAAAAAAAGAAAAATCATGACTCAGGAGAGGCATCCTTCTTGTGTGGACTATAGGCCCATGAGGATAGGCGAATTGTTTGTGTGTTCCACGCCATGCACATGTGATCCACAAGGCCAACCGTCCAAGCCACCAACTCATCAATGCAAGCAAGCCCTTCAAAGAGGACTTAAAGGTTGAGAATTGAGGGGTTGCAAACTTGCAATACCCCATGCTTTGCTTATCACATACCTTGTTGTGTAGAGGGAAAGTTTATTGTGGCTGATTGAAAGAATGGTTCCAATAATCAAGCTGTCTCAGCTGCTCCCAAAGTCTCACTTAACAGTTCTTCCATCTCAACTGTGAGTTATGCCAACTATGACTTTCCAATGATGTGTTTCCCTTCCAATCTAACCACCTGTGAATGGAAAATTTTCTGATACTCCTGCAATATTTCTGATATTCCAGTAATTTATTAATGTCTATTAAAATTAGTAACATCAGCAATATTCCTGATACTCCTGAACTACTTTGGCCACATCATTGAAAGAGAATAGAAGGTGCCCGTGGGTTTAGGGTCATCAAGGGGAGAGAAAACAAGTTGATGCATAGTGGATGTAGAGCAACTACAAGGACGTCTCCAATTATAAGCAATACTTCCATTTGCACTTTGGGAACAATTAAGAGAACTTCTTTCTTCCTTGGTATAATCAAATGGATCATGGGCAAATGCAGGGTATGACTTCTTCCTTGGTATCATCTAATGGCATATTTACCTTCATCAGCACATCTATTAATGGGAAATTCCTATTCCATAGACTTCCGCCGTGGTGGAGACCAACATTTTAAAAAACACAAGGCGGTATCGAGGCAATTTGCCTTCATTGATGCGAGGTGTAAGCCTCAAGGTAGTTGAGGTGTAAGCTGTAGGATTTGCATAGAAAATATAGAAAATTGATATAATATATACTTGTTAAGTGCTAATAAAGAAATAATAATGTAAGTGCTAATAAGAAAATAATAATGTAAATAACACGCTTGCATAACATTTTTTCTCTATTACAATATTGAAAAAGCGAAACTAAACGAGAGATGATATTTAAATAAAAAGATAAACATCCATACAAATACAACATAGAAGATTAGAAACTATAATCAAAGTACAACTAAATCAATCTCCCAAATCATTGGGAGACTTAAAATTTAAAACATACATTAAAATGAAGGTACATGAAACATTTTTTTTCCTAACATCATAAACATATATGATGCAAGTTGCCTAACATCATATAACATGGTAGGTTGATAACTTACAAAGAAATGAACCTAAACAACCTAACCTAAACATAATTATAAACATGTAAATGATGTAATGTAATCTAAGAATAGTAATCAAATAAATAATCGATAAATAAATAAATACAACAAAGTCAAATGACCTAAATAACAAAATCCTTTTGAGTCAAAATTAAAAAATCCTAAATAAATTAGTGAGCCAACAATAAAAGCTATTTCGATGCACTTAAAACATCAACAAAAACTAACTAAGTGACCCAAATCAATGAAATAAAGGAGCTTAATCCCATCGCCTTACCTATGGCCTTAGTTAAGGCTATGTTGGGCGACGCTGGCGACGATGTACAACAATGTTAGGCGGCGCTAGCGACCACCCGTGGCGCTGCTTGACCACTGGCAATGCTCCTCCTTCGACGCTACTACAACCCACAAGAAGCTCCAAGTCGATAGGACCAAGGGTCAGGGAGAGTTGGCGATAGATTAAGACTTTTTTTCTTGTCGTTTCTTGGTTTTAAACCCTTAATAGATGTCATGTGCTTGTCACATGACAACTTATAAACCCTTATACACTGAGGCGATGCCTCAGTAATGCCTCACTGCCTCAACGCCTCGCCTACGCCTCGCATAATTGAGGTGCACGTCCCACTGCTGAAGGTTGAGGCTACCGCCTCAAGGCTTTTTTGGGTCGCCTCACCTTGAGGCGTACACCTCTAGCGCCTCGATGCGCAATTTTTTAAACCATGGTAGAGACAAATCCAAAATCAATTTTCTGTTTTGCACCCTATGCTGATTTATATTGCTGAAAACATGCAGTAAACTAGAGATTATATTTCTCCATGAGACACACTACCAACTTTATTAGGAGCTTGTCAAATAAATCTCATCTCTCCCTCCCATCTCTTCATATTATATTGGATTTTGGAATGGACCATCGCCATCTTGAGGTCTCGTCTCCTTCCATCATGTTGATACTTGTGGATTGGGGCCTGGGAAGTCTAGAAAGCAACATTTGAGTGAGGAGGACATCCCAACTAAACAAGTCTAGGGATTCAAGTTGAAAGAGGTTAGAAATGAAGAAAAGAATTATTGGGATGTAAACCTAGTCAATAAGAGTCAAATATTTGTCGAAATGATGATCAATCAATTGCAAATGCAGCAAAATGAAAGAGAGGAAAGTTTGGATGAGGGAGAAGAGTCAATGATGTTTTAAATAGGAGAGGTGATAGAAACATTGTACAGAAGAAGCATGGCTTAAAAGGGAAAGAAAAATCTGAGGATGGGCTAGAACATAGCTGCAGATTTGCAGGGGTGGGAATCGAAAGGAGCGGATGGTCTCTATTGGGAGGAGGGTGAATTCTTGGTGAGGAGGACCTACAGCAGGTTACGAGGCCCCGTGTTGACGACCGACATTGATCTCTTGCAGGATTGCAGATTGGTTTGCTCGGCGGAGTGCCCCCTCAAGGCGAAGATCTTTGGGTGGTTGCTGACATGTCATGTCACAAAGGACATGACATGTATGCTTTGTGGGGGAGAGGAGGAGGATATTGAGCACCTACTCTTCAAGTGCACCTTTGTTGGTCATATTTTGAGGTGTTTGGGGGTGGATTGGATCACCCATGGCAGCTTCAATGGCTTTTGGGATTCCTTTAGGAGAGGTGGGAGGGAGGGGAGGCCTAATGTCTTCAGGTCGAAGAAGGAAAGGGGGAAGGTGTTAGCAATTCTGTGGGGCATCTGGTTGGGGCGGAATGGGGTGGTATTTAGAGGGCACACCCCCTATGTAATTTTATTGCCACTAATTCCTCCCAGGTGGTATGGTGGGAGTCTTCCATGTAATTGTAACTTTTTCGATTTGGTGTTAATATATGTTGGGTGGTTATCTCATGGATAACCATCCTTTCCCTTTTCAAGAAAAAAAAAACATAGCTGCAGATTTTTTTTTTTAAAGAACATAGCTGCAGGATTATGATTATGCATCAGCAGAAGCACTTACATGGACAGCAGAAATTGAAGTTGAAAGAAAAAGATTTGCAGTGAGGACACTACTTGGAGAGCATCTGCCACTGATATAACAGACCTTTGAGGGAGGTGAAGATGTCAATTTGAAGCAAATTGAGTTGAAAAGGCAGCATCAGCAGCAGCAAATCTAAGAGGAGCAGAGAGCATTAATGAAAGTATGCCATTTACTATTCTCCTCTCATGGGAATCATTCTCATTCTCTGAGGATCAGAAGAGGGTTTGGAAATGCCAAAAATTAAAAACATCCCTGTGAAAATTAACTTATATGCTATAGCTGTTACTTGTCAGCTTGATTAATGAATCTGAATTTGGCATTGGATATTTGAATTTCCAAAGGTCATGGACAGTAGAAAGAGGGTGAATAGAAGTCCTTTAGAATTAGCTTAGGAGGTTCTGCGGAAAAGAAAGAAATAAAATTGAAATGATAGAGTGAGTTTCATTGATGATGATATCAATCATGGTAGGAGGCAGACGCATCTCACAGTAGCTCGCTTAGGTTTATATCGAAGAGCATGACACAAGTTTGGGTGGGTGAAAGTTGCATCATTAGGTGGAAAAAAGATGCATGCACCTAGCAAGGAAGGCAACATCTTTTTCGTTGATATTCCTTTTGAAACAGTACAATCTTCAATGGGTGTTAAAATATTGGATCATTGGACATTAACATAAATATCATTCTTTATGAAAATTGTCATCCCTTTTGGGTTCCAATGTGGGCTGCCCTGTTGAGTGATAATACTAAAATACATGTGTGTGTTTTGTTTCGACAAACCAGATGTCCCTTTTGGTGTGCATCAACATAGCTAGGATAGATTTTAATACAAGGCAAAGATTCTATGTAGTTTTCTTCGGTTAATATCGACATGTAAAATGCACTACTGTAATTTTTTTCCCCAAATGTTTTTGAAGTTTTTTTTATTCTGTGCCATATCTTGCAAACATATGATTTCTTTCTATTTTTTTCTCTTTTTATGCTCATATTCTCTAACATTTGAAAACAGAGATTAATTGATGATGAAGTTGAAAGGGTCAGAGGTTTTCCTGTAGATACAATCTCACCCTTCCGAGAGAGATTGAAGATACTGGGTCGAGTTGTGAACATAGAAGATCTTCATTTAAGTGCAGCAGAGAGGAAGCTCATGCATGCTTACAATGAAAAGCCTGTCCTATCTCGCCCACAGCATGAATTTTACATGGTAACCTAGCAATGTTTATTTCACCTTTTCCACCCTGCTCCAACCAAACTCGTTCACCACTTTTTTGCATGAAGTCATAAACTTGGAAACAAAGACTTATACTGATTTTCTGTCATAGACGAACACCATGCTGGTTTTTCACATCTAGAAATACCTGGAAGGATACAATTTGTAGAAACTATTGGGTTTCATGGTAGAAATAGACAAGTAGATAGCATGAGCAATAACAATTGGCTACTGTATTGATCTTCTCTTATTGAACAGGGTGAGAACTATTTTGAGATAGACATTGACATGCATAGATTCAGCTACATATCTCGAAAAGGATTTGAAGTATTTCTAGACAGGTTAAAGATTTGCATTTTGGATGTCGGCCTTACCATTCAGGTAGCCTTCAGTTTTAATGTTGGATGTTATGTTATGATCTTCAGTATTATCATGGATGCTCACACATCTGGCATGCAGGGAAACAAAGCTGATGAGCTGCCGGAGCACATTCTATGCTGCATACGGCTGAATGGCATTGACTATGCCAACTACCGTCAGCTAGCAGTTTCATGATTATGTGATTCAAGATACATAGTAAGATCTACACTTGACCATTGCTCATTTGAGGCGAACAGGCTTTCCACTAATTGCGGCGTAACTGGCATGCTGGAAGTTAGAAAGCACGTTAGGTTCTCGCCCATCAATTGACCTTGACATTCTTTCCCACATCCATGGTGCACCCACCGACTGCGTGACTGGTTGGAGCAAATGTTGTACACGTGTCGGTGGAGCATGCACATCAGAAGCTTGGAACGGGAAAGCAATTGACGGTGCATTCCCAGTAGGATTACGAATGTTGTTGATATTAATGCATCAGAATGCCAATGTAGATTTCATCCCCAATTGTTCAGAACATTTTTGAGTGTCAGCCCTTTGTTGTATATTATCATGGAATGAGGGGGCAAGGTACTTGCTTGCCAATGTGTATCATAACATGTTTCACTTATCACAGTGAGCACTTGTCATAAAAAGGAGAGAGTGGAGGGTAATCCAAAAGAAAAATGAATATGCCCTTTTGCACATAATGGGACCTGTCTTCTATGCTGCAGCATTTCTGAGTTATTTGAATGGCCACCTTGCCAATCGACAGCGGCAGTAACGTGCTATTCTAAATTGGATAAAATAATTCTTGAAATTACCCATCGAAACGTTCATTTTACTCTAATGTTGTGTTTGGTTTAGTGTTGAAGTTGATGGTTAGGTGAGATTTCCAGACCTTCGGTATGAAATGAACAATATGGGTGGAGTAAGCATGGTTTATGGTTTAGGGATGTCATTTTACATCTTTATTTATAACATATTAATTTATATATTGCACCCAACTCGTACTTCATTTTTTCAACAAAATAATAATAATAATAATAATAATAATAATAATAATAATAATAAATACTTAATATTTATAAAATAAATAAATCATAACCCTTTCTTTATTTAAGTTACAACAAATCATATATAACATCAAATCCTACTATTTATGGTATTGACAAACGCAATGTCCTTAATTTAACACTTGAAATTTGGGAAGTTTTAAAACCCAAATCCTTTGGCATAACCCAAGGCTGCGTTTGGATCCACCATAAATGGGGGTCGGGGGTGGGAAGGGGTGGGTGAGGAACAAATGGGTTAGGCGTTGCGGTTTCGTCGATGCTACGGAGTTCCCCTAGACTATATTCTTGCAATAAACATGGGGTTTCTCTATTCGTGTGCTGAGCCTATTGTTGATTTCTATTATCGGTTGGATGCTCACTATATTCTCTGTACCGTTGATCTCCCCATGTAGTCCTTCCTTCTTGCAATAATGTCTCTCTTTTTTCGTCCCTGGTTCGAACCCTGTTTGGTGCATAAAATCGTTACGTTCTGTGTCTATCTGATTATTGTTGTGTGTTATTTTCTATTTGGTCCTCCTATACTTCAGCCTATGTTTGTCGAAGAGATTCCACGTGCATGCCTTCCATCTCGACGTGCATGGATTGTGCTCGCATATCTTTGATTGTGATTGATCTTACATTGTTGTGAATTTGGGGATACGTCCTGAATAACGGGGACATAGCCAAGATTTTTAGTTGGGTGGGGGATGGGGTGAAGTAAAATTTTTTCATCCGCTAACGTTTTGTATGCTATTAAAACTTTCCTAATCTTGGTTTTTGTATGTTATTTTATGATAGAGAACATAACCTATTTTTTCCTTTCAGAGAACAGTCCACCTCTTCACCTTTGAAATGAATTTAGCGATTATGAATGAAGAGATTTTCACTTTCGAACATCAACTAAATTTACTTTTAAATTTCAATTAACTTATAACAGGTCTATACCACACTGTAGTTAATAAATGAACAGAAATATCAAATTACTGCATGGATTTCAAAAATGAGAAAAAAAAAAAATAGAAGTTTTCTATTAGGATGTAGGCACGTAAATTACACGATCATTTAATTAAGAAAGCATACTATCAATTAGAATTGCAAACAAAAGGTGAACTAAAGTGCATCGAGAGTAATATGTATAAGAAAGTCCAATAGACCTTGACAATTGTGAGGCACAAAGAACGTGCTAATATGTAATAAGATATCGTGATTTTTAGTCAAGAGAAGTGGATATTTGGAAATTTCAATTGTAGGAAGAAAAAAATGAGTGGTCGCATAGTTGACTAAATGAAAATCACGATTGGAGAGAGAAGGGAATTGATGCTGTACATAGAGAGGGAAACAAAGAGAGGTATTGTCTAACATATAAGCGGAAGAAATAGGTACTAAAATACGTGAGATTGGAGGAGAGATGGGGTGAGTTTTGGGCATGTTCACGGAAAATACCAACAGCTAATGAGATCAAGAGATGTAGTTGACAAAGCATATCGTAAAGGTAAGAGCGATGAGAATGAGAGAGAGATAGAGGACTTTGCAGTAGTCAAATAAATTAAAATACATTGAATAGAAATAACTTTAAATTGATTAAAAATAAAAATATATTGATTTATTTTATCTTTTTATTAATAGAAAATAATTATTCACTTGTAACGTAATTTTTTTATATATAAAAAATAAATTTTTATTTGAGAATTAATTTTTCATCGATAAAAAATAATTTTTATAAATAAAAAATTAAAATATATTAATTAAAATCACTACTCTTATACCTACGTTGCCAAATGCATTTCTTTGCTTTTACTCGTTGAAAAATAATTCATCAATTAACAAATTTATATGAGATTTTATGTGATTTGGGAGATTGGGGGAATGTAACTGATAGGAAGTTCTCCTCGTCAATGCCATGACATTGCTCTAGTCGCGTTTGAGACTTAGCTTTATTTAGATGTTTAAATGCAAGTTACAGCATTAACTTTTCTTAGATACTATCCCGTTGGATTTAAGTAACCATTTCCCCATAATTCAATGATAAAGGAAATAAAATAATTCTTGCATATATTACCCTTTCTCTCACACTGAGAACACAATAGGTGAAATAGTTATTTCTTGTGTGCAATTTCCCATCTACGATTGTGCTCAATTTTTATATTTGTCACCGTACATTTTTCACATTTGTAATGGATATATATATTAATTTGCATATGCCTCATTTTGCTTTTATTGCTGGAGTTTTTATCTTTTAATATATAATTGATAACGAATGGGATGAACAATTCAGGATATGCAATTAAAATATAGCTAGAGATAGGTGTCAATTCATTGCTAGAATTTGTGGTGTAAAGGGGTTGTTGCGACTTGCTTTTGGTTTCCTATAGGTCTCAAGAATAGTTTACCTCGATGATTCCTAAGATCCAGTCATCTAACGAGAAAGAATCAAATGCTATAATCATTCCACAACCACACGAGTAATGTAACTAAGCAGAAAAAATATATGATTGAAAATAAATGAAGAAAACATCAAAACACTAGTATCTCACATTATACAGTAGAACGTATAAGTATAGAGCATAGCCATCACAACTGAACTTAGTAGAAAATACAGTTGAAAACACTATGAGTTACAGGTACTTACTACTAACAAAAACTCTCTGTAAGAGAAGCAGAAGAAAACTACTGCTGGACTTGACTGGGCTCAGCGCCCTCAACAGCCCGTGACTCTAGCTGCTCGAATTCCTGACCTGAACAAGATTATGAAAATTGTTGTCAGCTAGTGCTGAGTAGAGTGGTGGTTGAAACATATAATTTAAACACGCAGCTAACTAAACATGCAATTAATAGTTTATTTATCATCATCCATTTCCAATTATTGTCTTTCTGTTCTGAGTATTTTAATCAGGTTCCATAACATTTCTCAATCTTTTTGTTCTTTAAGGGAACGATCTTGCTTGTAGTTTTCCTGTGATGTAGGATGTATATGTTGCACTCTTCTGGCCATAAGAGTTCCCTATGGTAGTTCTACACCTGGTCTACTACCCCGAGGTCACGGTCGTGACGTAACGGTGACTACGACACCCGTGATGTAAAGATCCGTCCCACTTTTAGCCTTTTAAGACGTCTGAAGTGTCAGTCAGACGTTTGGACCATTTCCTGGATGTTTAGAAATTAAAATTTTGTACACATTCTGTGTTTTGCACGTGGGCGACATGCAGAACTCTCCTTCTCTCTCTCTCTTTCCTCCTTCCTCCCCCTTTCAGAACCCTAACCCTCGGCCTTTATAAGAGACCACCCTCCCCTCCTCTCCTCTCCACTCCACACACCACCATCTCCACCTTCAAAGCGCGGCGGAGTGGCGAGAGGAGGTGAGCGAGGGAGCGCGTGAGAGCGAGGAGGAGGAGAGTGTGTGAGGAGGAGAAGGCTGAGGTCGGGAGCTTCGTGGAAGCTCGTCAGCGTTCGCACGGCCACCGCGACGCGTGCGGGAGGAGGAGGGAGTCCGGAGCGTTGTCCTCGACCACTTGCAGCAGCTAGAGCTGCGGCGGAGCGAGGAGAAACGCGGAAGAGCACGGCAAGGAGCGCTGGGAACGCGTTCTAATACTGAAATTTTTCTAGTAGCAGACGTCTAGAGTGCAATCTGGACAACCGACTGAGCGTCTAGTCATATGGAGTCAAGACTAGACGTCTGAAAGCACCTTTATCGCGAAGGTACGTTCTCTTCATGGTTACGACCATGCAGGCCGCACTGCAGAGGATTTGCTTGGCTAATTTTATGATGGCTGCTCTGTCGTACGCAGGAGCAGCCTTGGGAAGGTGCGTGGAACTCCTTTCCACGCACTTTCAGACGTCTAAACAGCTCACCAGACAATCGGAGGTACTTCTAGACAACTGGAGGAGTAGTCCGACGTCTGGAACCACTTTCAGACGATCGCAGGGGAGTCCTGGATGTCTGAGGGTACTGCAGGAACTTGAGGTGAGACTCTATAACTTTTAAGACGTCTGGACTTATTTCTAGAAGTCTAATTTTGGTCAATAGACACGTTTTTGACCCGTTTGGGGTCCAATCGGGATCCGTTTTACGCAAACGAAGTATCTGTAGTTTCCTTGCAAGTTTCTCTACATACTAGAAGCCATTGTGCACTGTTCTGAATCCTCCTTTGTGATGTGTTCCTTGGTTTAGGGTTTCTACCTTATGCGTGTTTGAGGATCGCAAAGGTGCTTGGGTCTGCGGTTCAAGCCCCCATTGCTCTCGGATTGTCTGGTAGAGTGGTCCACCCCTATTAATCTTATTAAATAAGAATGTATCTGTGAAAGTAGCCAACTGGAAACCTAGGATGTGGCATGAACCCTAGGACAGAGATGAATAAACGAAATTGTTATGCATGATTGTATTTGTATACATGAATGAGTTAAATTGTTAGCTATTGTCTGTAAGAAAGTATGAGCTGCTTGTTAGAATATGAGCTGCCTGAGATAACTGAATAGTTACCTGTAAAATCATTAGTTGCATGTATTAAATTATGGAAATACGAGCTGCCTGTATATAAACGAGAACTGAATTGTGAATAATGGAATCTGGATTGGAATAATATGGTGAACATGAGCATGCATCCTACGGGGAGTTAGGAGTAGAGCTCCTGTGGTTAGATGGAGAAATTTGGAAATGTGGAAGGGAAGTGTGCTGGCCCTTGAGTACGTGGCACCAAGGAGAGCGATTGTCCCCTTTTGTGTAGAGCGGAGCTAGCTGCCCTTGGGTTGGGACCTGGGGTTAGGATTGGCCACTCTACACCGACTTCTGTAGGCCCTAGTGTACACGGTACCGAGGCGAGCTACTAGTGTAGGGAGGGAGCTAGCCATCCCACGGGGCTCGGGGTTCAGCTAGCCACCCTACACCGACTTGTTAGGCCCTCTAGGCAAATCGGGGTAGTTAGACGAGGGTGTGCGGACTGTGGAGGGGCGAGACCCTTGTCTGTTTCTGAGAGAGCTAGGCCCTATACTGTTCCGTGTGTACTTTAGGCATACCCGCTAGCGGAAACGACTGACCGCGTGTCAGTGTGAGGTAGCTACCCGTACACTTAGCATGCATGCTGTAGTCACCCCTACGTCTTGACAGTGACCTTGGGGTGGTTGACTGGATGTAGGACTACCACGGGGGACTCTCACGGCCAGGAGAGCACCACGTGTACCTTCTACTCTTCGGAAAAAACTGCAATCAAGATCGTTCTCACGAGGAACATGCAAGATCAAGAAAAATCTGAAAGTTGACAAAAAGGGGTGAAAATGAATTACCTGTAATAACTAGAAAAGATAATTATACCTGTTACTTTTACTGCTTTAGATAGTATGGTTACCACTCTACTCAGCGTTTGCTGACTCCGTATTTTTCATAACATTGTTTAGGTTTAGGAGTTGAGCAGCCTGAGCTTCCAGCTGCGGAGGGTGCTAGGCCCAGTCAAGTGTAGCTGTAGTTTTCTGCACTCTTTGATGTACCCTTTTTACTGTTGTAGTAAGTTTCAGACTTTTAGCTACTATTCTTGTTACTGTTGCTTTCGTTTCCGTTGTTCCTGTGTTGTGGTGGTATGTACTTGAATAGCCGCTTTTACTTTCCTTTACTGCTTGTACGTTTTTACTGCTCAGTTATATTGCATATGTGAATGTGGTTTATTTTCCTACTTTTTGGTTATTTCTTGTTGGAAGACTGGGTCTTGGGATTAGTCGAGATGAGCCGGTCTCAGGGTCCTGTAGGGATTCGGGAGCTGTTATGACCCCGGCATCAAACGTTGTTTAAGACGTCTGGGAGTTGGTCCAGACGTTTGGAAGCCTTCCCGAAGGTCTGGAATTTAATTTTTTCGACGTACAATTTCGTGTCTACGCGCATGCGCGTGCAGACTGAACCGCCGCCCTCCTTTCTTCTTTCTCTTTCCTTCCCATCCTGCAGGCGCAGCTTTCCTTCTCTCTCTCTCCCCACGGCACCTTCAAATACACCCCCTCTCCTCTTCCTCACCATCACTCCACCGCCTTCTTCTTCTCCTTCTTCCTATTAGAGTGAGAGTGAGCGGGCGAGGGTAGCAGCTGCTGCCGTTGGTGCGCGGGGAGGAGTTGCAGCGAGAGGGAGAAGGGTTAGAGCGTGAGGGTGTGAGCTCGCCAGAGCAGCCAGGGCCGGCCGGCGGGTGCACAACAGGAGCATGGTGCTGGAAAAGAGCTGTTGTAGCTAAGGCAGCAGGCGAGCACGGCGTGGCACGGCCGTGCGCAGCAGGCGGAGGGTGAGAAGGTCCGAATTCTGGGAAAATTTCCCAGAATCAGACGTTTGGACCTACGTCCAGACGACGCGGGAGACGTCTGGAGGAAGGTCCAGACGTCTGAAAGGTACGATATTTTCCTTTCCTTCTTCTTTCGCGTGTACGGCCATGCAGCCGTTTCGCCGAGGGATTCTGCCTCGTTTTGTGTAACGACCCGATTTCCCGAGACCCTACGAGATACGAGAACCGGACCGATTCAACTAATCCCAAGACCTACTCGTCCAACGAGGAAGTAACCAAAAGAGCTGTAAAATAAACCACATTCGACATGAACATAACTAACATAGCAGTAAGAAAAGGAACCACTACAGTATATACCACCACAACAGTAGAACAACATTTATAACATAACTGTTGGTGCTAGAGCACCACGATCATTTGTTTTGATGATAACAAAACACGTGTTATTTAACATTTGCACTTGGAGTCTTAGATTTCAGGTCAATTGCAAATGTAGACGTGTTTAGATGGAATTCGAGCTCGCATCCAAGACGGATTGGAGGAGCTTGATGGAGAACAGATGAGATTCGCGAGGAGCGCTAGATTGAAGATGGAAGGACAAGAAGAATATGATAGAATTTTGTTTAATCCTTTCATGTACTTTTATCTTTATTTTTGCTTGCTCTTTTTATTTCCTCAGAACATTATGTTAAAGAGCCTCAAAGTACCCTAACAGTAGTCCTAGGAACACCTGCACAACCCTAGGATACTTAGGTTTTCTATAGAGAACTTAGAAAACCAATATAGGGTTCAAACAGCATTTCCAGATGTCTAATTCCAAAATCAGACGTCTGATAAAGTGTTTTAAGACGTCTGACTGTTGATTCAGACGTCTGATAACTATTAGGCTGGACATAGTTAGTTCTGTCTGATGAAATCAGACGTCCAGACCTTAGACCAGACGTCTTAGGAGACATCTGATGACTTTGCTAGACGTCCAATTAGTGGACCGTTGGCTGGCTTAGCGAACAGTCAAGAATGTGACCGTTAGAGCCTTATCAGACGTCCATAGGACTTTCCAGACGTCTGATAATTGACCGTTTTGCCTCGGCTGACCCAAAATCTCTTCTCAGAGATTTTCTAGCTGTTGCAACGTTTGGAAATCCATTCCCACAGAAAAAGTAGGTTTCCAGATGTCCAGACATAGTTCAGACGTCCTATATGTCGTCTGATGGACTTGCACAAGAACCCTGTTTAGATCTGATCCAAGTCAGGAAGAGGCTCGCCCAAAATCAGACGTCTGACCTTGAAATCAGACGTCTTAAAGTGAACTTCCAGACGTCTGATGCCAGAATTAGACGTCTGATAAGCCTGTCAGAGCAATGATTGTTCCTGATTTCGGGCTGATTCTCTTGGACTTTGTTCCCAACGGCTATGGAACCTTTCCTAAGCCTTCCAAAGCCTTCCTAAGGCTTCTATAAATAGAGGGGAACCTTTGCAACACAAACACACACCTAGAGACACCAAGATACACAAGAAACAATTTGTATTACACTTTCCACTCTCTTGTGTCCTAGCTAGCTCTTGCTCTCCAAGCTCAAGCTCCATTCTCTTGAGAGCATCAAGCTTCGCGCACCCGCTCTCCCACCGTAGTTCACGAGAGGGAAGTTCCGCCGTCGCGTGGCTCACGTACCGCGTCATCAACTCGACGCACTCCTTGCAAAGGGGAGTTTCCTAATTCCTATAGAAGCTAGGTTCATAATTACTTTGTTGGCTCTATAGGATTACTTGTTTATTTTATCTTTGTTATTTGGTTGGGTATTCGCTTTGCGAATTCCCGTCTCCTTGGCGAGACAAAATCCTTCTCGTGAAGAGAAGGGGTTGAGGTACGCTACCCTCGTCTAAGTAGTGTGGTTGTAATTGAGGTTGAATCACCCTCGTTTTAAAGTGATTCGGTTTAGTGGATTTTGATCAACTTGGTTGATCGGAAAATCCTAACTCGAGAGGGTTAGGTGGTGGTTTTCACCCGGTTTGGGTTTCCACCTAAAAATTCTTGTATACTTGTGTGATTGCTTATTTGTGAGATTATATTTCAATTCCGCAATTATTACGTCACCCCCTCCTGGTAGGGCCGAAACTACATTTGGTATCAGAGCAGGTCTTGCGAGATCGGAGTAACACCCGGCAAGAGATCAAATGGAGGGAAGCACATCAGCGATCAAAATATCCGAGGGGCAGTCCACCGTCCGACCACCCTACTTCGACGGGAACAACTACAGCTACTGGAAGCTGAGGATGAGGATGTGGCTTCAAGCCACGGACTTCGCTCTATGGGGACGTTGCGAAGCCCCATACGAGATCTCGGAGCGACCCGACGCAGGATACTCGCAGCAGCAGTTTCGGGAACTCTTGCTCAACGCGAAAACAATGAACGCGTTGTATTGCACGCTCAGCCCGGAGGAGTTCAACAGAATCTCGCAATGCGCCACTACATACGAGATTTGGCACACACTTGAGGTAACTCACGAAGGTACCTCTAAGGTAAAAACTTCTAAAATTAATTTACTTTCTCAAGAATTTGAATCTTTTTCTATGAAGCCTAACGAATCTTTGAGTGAGATGAACACTAGGTTCACTCTCATCGTAAATAATTTGAAAGCATTAGGGAAGACTTTCATCAAGGGAGAGCTTCAAGGGAAGCTTCTTCGTTCCCTCGGACCGGAGTGAGAACAGAAAGTCACCGCCATCGAGGAGGCGAACGAAGTGGAGGAGCTCAACATGGAAGATCTCCTAGGCAATCTAATGGCCTACGAGACAAAGTTGAAGCAGAAGAAGGATACACCGGAGTGTAAACCGAAGAAGACTCTCGCCTTCAGAGCCGCGTCGGATAGCGAGCTAAGTTCCGACGACGAAGACTTTAGAATTTTACTTAAAAAATTTTCCAAGTTTTGCAGGGAATTAAAGAAAGAGAAGAAGGAGAAGGAGAGCCCGAGACGTTGCTACCACTGCAACGAGAAAGGGCACCTACAACCAGAGTGCCCTCTTCTCAAAAAGGAGAAGAAGAAGGAAAAGGAGAAGAAATCTAAGAAGAAGGCGTTCCAAGCCACTTGGGACGATTCAAGCTCGGAGGAAGAAGAAGAAGAAAAAGAAGAAACCGCTTGCTTTGGTTTCATGGCCAGAGGAAGCAATAGCGACAGTGAAAGTGGAAGCGATTTCAACAACGAGGTAAATTTTGATTTACAAGAAGCTTTTAATGAACTATTTGAGATTAGTAAATCATTAAAAATAGAAAACAAAAGCATGAAAAAGAATCTTAGCTTTCTTAAAAATGAAAATGATAGGTTAGAAAAATAACTTAAGGAGATAGAAGCTAGTCCTAAAAATGGTAACCTATTATTTGAAAATCATAACCTCATCAATGAAAATAATAAATTGATTGAGGAAAATGTTAGTCTAAAAATAGAAATTTCTGATTTAAAGACTAAGATGAATACTATAGAAAAAGAAATTGCATGTCTTAGGGAAAATTCTAACAAATTAATCAACAAAGTTGATAATTTTTATAGTCCTAAGGTTGAGAAAGGATCTCCGTCAAGGAGACCCGCTAACAGATCCGGATCCAAGCTCACTTGGATACCGAAGAAAGAATTAGAATCTTATTTTGTAGGGTTCAGGGATAATTACAACACAAAGGACTGAACCTACAAACTCAAAGTTTGTCAACTCAAGTTGGGAGAACCAAGGAATAGACCAAGGAGGAGAACAAGAAGACCGACGAGACGGCGAACAAACGACGGACTCGCCGCACGTCGACCACCAGATTGGAGACCGGCGCCAATGCCCGGGCCTCCAAGCTACGGATGGGAGCCCCATCCGATGTGGCATCCACCACCACCATTCGAGCCATTTTATTGGCCATGGTAGGTGAGGTAAAAACCCTTTACCCTATCCTCTTATTAGTAGCATTTAGATAGGGGGAGTTAAAAAATTATGAGCTAATTGTCAAATTTTAAGGGGGAGAGATAAGGTAGCTAAATTTCCTTTAAAAGGGGGAGAAAAATAATAGCTATCTTGTTGTTATAAAAAAAAAGGGGGGGAGGCATTACCTTTGTCAAAAGAAATTTATAGAAGAGCATGTTTTAAGGGGGAGTTATAGGAAATGTAAAATCAATTAAACCTTTTCGATAATGTCAAAAAGGGGGAGGATTTCTTTTGCATTATTATTTATGGTTGTCATCATCAAAAAGGGGGAGATTGTTGGTGCTAGAGCACCACGATCATTTGTTTTGATGATAACAAAACACGTGTTATTTAACATTTGCACTTGGAGTCTTAGATTTCAGGTCAATTGCAAATGTAGACGTGTTTAGACGGAATTCGAGCTTGCATCCAGGACGGATTGGAGGAGCTTGATGGAGAACAGATGAGATTCACGAGGAGCGCTAGATTGAAGATGGAAGGACAAGAAGAATAGGATAGAATTTTGTTTAATCCTTTCACGTACTTTTATCTTTATTTTTGCTTGCTCTTTTTATTTCCTTAGAACATTATGTTAAAGAACCTCAAAGTACCCTAACAGTAGTCCTAGGAACACCTGCACAACCCTAGGATACTTAGATTTTCTGTAGAGAACTTAGAAAATCAATATAGGGTTCAAACAGCATTTCCAGACGTCTAATTCCAAAATCAGACGTCTGATAAAGTGTTTTAAGACGTCTGACTGTTGATTCAGACGTCTGATAACTATTAGGCTGGATATAGTTAGTTCTGTTTGATAAAATCAGACGTCCAGACCTTAGAAGACGTCTGATGACTTTGCCAGACGTCCAATTAGTGGACCGTTGGCTGGCTTAGCGAACAGTAAAGAATGTGACCGTTAGAGCCTTATCAGACGTCCATAGGACTTTCCAGACGTATGATAATTGACCGTTTTGCCTCAGCTGACCCAAAATCTCTTCTCAGAGATTTTCTAGCCGTTGCAATGTTTGGAAATCCATTCCCACAGAAAAAGTAGGTTTCCAGACGTCCAGACATAGTTCCAGACGTCCTATATGTCGTCTGATGGACTTGCACAAGAACCCTGTTTAGATCTGATCCAAGTCAGGAAGAGACCCGCCCAAAATCAGACGTCTGACCTTGAAATCAGACGTCTTAAAGTGAACTTCCAGACGTCTGATGCCAGAATTAGACGTCTGATAAGCCTGTCAGAGCAATGATTGTTCCTGATTTTGGGCTGATTCTCTTGGGCTTTGTTCCCAACGACTATGGAACCTTTCCTAAGCCTTCCAAAGCCTTCCTAAGGCCTCTATAAATAGAGGGGAACCTTTGCAACACAAACACACACCTAGAGACACCAAGATACACAAGAAACAATTTGTATTACACTTTCCACTCTCTTGTGTCCTAGCTAGCCCTTGCTCTCCAAGCTCAAGCTCCATTCTCTTGAGAGCATCAAGCTTCGCGCACCCGCTCTCCCGCCGTAGTTCACGAGAGCGAAGTTGCGCCGTCGCGTGGCTCACGCACCGCGTCATCAACTCGACGCACTCCTTGCAAAGGGGAGTTTCCTAATTCCTATAGAAGCTAGGTTCATAATTACTTTGTTGGCACTATAGGATTACTTGTTTATTTTATCTTTGTTATTTGGTTGGGTATTCGCTTTGCGAATTCCCGTCTCCTTGGCGAGACAAAATCCTTCTCGTGAAGAGAAGGGGTTGAGGTACGCTACCCTCGTCTAAGTAGTGTGGTTGTAATTGAGGTTGAATCACCCACGTTTTAAAGTGATTCGGTTTAGTGGATTTTGATCAACTTGGTTGATCGGAAAATCCTAACTCGAGAGGGTTAGGTGGTGGTTTTCACCCAGTTTGGGTTTCCACCTAAAAATTCTTGTGTACTTGTGTGATTGCTTATTTGTGAGATTATATTTCAATTCCGCAATTATTACGTCACCCCCTCCTGGTAGGGCCGAAACTACGATAACATGAACTACAAGTAAAGAAAAGTGTAGAGAGTAACAAGAACTACTCACTACAGTGGAATAAAAAGGGTACAAAAGAACAGTGGTAACTCTACTGGACCCTACTCGGCCCAGCGTCCTCTGTAGCCGCTGACCCTGACTGCTTAACACCTGGTCCTGAAAAGTAACGAGTGTAACACGTCAGCAAAACGCTGAGTAGAGTGACAGCTAAAACTAAAGAGCAGTAAAGTGTACAGTAGCTGTTTTATTTTCTTTCTTTCTTTATTTAAGTCTTTCTATTATTTCAGAATTTATCTATTTCTCAGATCCTTCACTTGATCTCGAATGTTCCTCGTGGGAACAATCTTGATTGCAGTCTTTTTCGAAAAGTAGAAGTAACACGTGGTGCTCTCCTGGCTGGGAGAGTCCCCCGTGGTGATCCTATTCTCAGTAAACCACCCCAAGGTTACTGACAGACGTAACGGTGACTAGGGCACGCGCGGTAAACGCACCGGTAGCTACCCCGCACTGGCACGTGGTCAGTCGTTTCCGTTAAGGGGTGCGCCCCAAAGCACAGCATGGAACCAGTATAGGGCAGAGCCTTCTCAGTAACAGGGGTCCAACACCTCCACAGTAACCAAACGGGGGCCTTGCCCCTCCACAGTCCGCGCACCCTTGCCTGACTACCTTAGTTTGCCCAGTGGGCCTAATAAGTCGGTGTAGGTGAGCTAGCAAAACCTCGGGGCCCGTGGGGTAGCTAGTACTCGCTCTACACTAGTAGCTCTCCTCGGTACCGTGTACACGAGGGCCAAAAAGTTGGTACAAAGTGGCTAGACTTAACCCCGGGTCCCTGGGGCGGCTGGCTCCGCTCTGCACTAAACAGGTAACAGGTGCTTCCCCTGGCACTACGTACCCAAGAGACAACACACCTCCACATCTTTCCTTCTCAGTTCCATTTCATTCTCTTTCCAGGTGTTCTACTCGTAATTCCCCGTAGGGTTCCAACTCTTTTAACTCAGCACATTCAGGTTTCACCATTCCAGTTTCACATTCATACAACCCATATTCTCAATCTTGTTCATTTATTCATAACAGGCAGCTGTTAAACCAATTTACAGGCAGCTATTATTTCCTCTCCACATTTTCCAAGACTGCAATATCTATATTCATATTACTAGTTTTCCAGTCCTAGGATTCATGCCGTACCCTAGAATCTATCATTCAATCTAGTTTTCCAGCCCTAGGATTCATGCAATACCCTAGGATCTATCATTCAATCTGGTTTCTCATTCCTAGGATTCATGAAATGCCCTAGGTTCTATTAATTCTTCCATAATTGTAACAAATTATGTTAATAATTTTAAAGCCACTCTACCAGCTACAACGAAAGTACTGGGGGTGTGGTCGGAAATCCTGCGCGCCTCCGCAACCCCCGGGACTGCAATGGAACAGGGTCCTATCACATGGATCAAACACAAGGAGTTTCTCAGAACAGTATATAATTACTGTAGACGGGTAGAGGATTTTATTCCGAAAAGAACGCAACTCGAAATGAGGAAAACAGACTCCGAACGGGCCCTAAACGGGTCGAAAACGACGAAACAGTCAAAAATCAGACTTCTGGAACCTCTTCCAGACGTCTTAAAATGTGGGTCAAATGGTACCTTTGTTCTGCGTAGTCTCTTAGACGTCCATAAGCCTGCGGGGGCGTCTGGCCTAGTTCCCAGACGTTCGATGGTCACCCCGGACGTCTGGATGTCCTTCTCGTCGTTTGGCACTGCGGCCAGACGTCTGATTCGTGTTGGATGGAGAATCTCAGAACCTGCACGTACCCACTCCTCGTTGTCAGTACGAACGATCGCAGAAAAGGAAGAAGGATGAAAATAACTCACTTGCCAGACGTCTGGACAGTCCTCCAGACGTCTTCACCGTCGTCTGGTTGGAAGCCCAGACGTCTGATTCTGGAAAAATTTCCAGAATCAGAGCTCGACTCACTCTCCGCCCGCGATGCACGGCTGCGCCGCGCCTCGTCCGCCTGCTGCTCGAGCTGCAGAAGCCCTCCCGCGTCACTCCACACCCGCTGCTCCCCCGCTGGCCGGCTCTAGCTGCCCCGACAAGCTCGAGCCCTCACGGTCGAGCTTCTCCTCCCTCGCGCAACACCTCCTCCTGCAACTCGTCGCGGCTGCCGCTGCCGCCGCTCGCTCACGCTCGCGCTCTCGCACCGGCTGGAAGAAGAAGAAGGAAGCGGAGGAGATGAGAATGAGGAAGAGGGTGAGGGCCTTTTAAGGCCGCGCGGGGAGAGAGAGAGAGGGAGCGCAGCCTGCGCCTGCAGGAGGAGAGAGGGAAAAAGAGGGGAGGTGCGGCGGTTGCAGGTCTGCGCGTGCCTGCGCGCAGACGTAGCCACACAAGCCACAGAGAATAAATCCCAGACGTCTGGGCCACCTCCCAGACGTCTTAAAAAATTTTCTTGGAATGCGTTCGTAACAATATAACAAACTCAAAGAAAGTTTCGTCCCCGAAACTTGCGCTAATTAGGGTGCGGGAAAAACGTCATATAAAAACATAACAAACTCAAGGAGGATCGAAACCGATCCGAAAGACGTACCCGCGAAGAGCTCCGGGTACCGCTCCCGCATTGCCACCTCAGGCTCCCAGGTAGCCTCCTCATACCGCTGGCTCCTCCACAAAACCTTCACTAGGGGTACTTGCTTTCGTCTCAAACTGCGGATGGCTCGGTCAAGAATCTGCACTGGCCGCTCGGGGTATGTCAGGTTGTCGCCCACCTCGACGCTCTCGTGACTCAGCACATGACTGGGATCGGCTACGTACTTCCGGAGGTTGGACACGTGGAACACGTCATGCACACCAGAAAGCTGAGGAAGGAGGGCAAGTCTATAAGCAACGGGTCCAACCCGCTCCAGGACCTCAAAGGGCCCCACTAACCTCGGCGTGAGCTTCTCTCTCACCCCAAACCGCTGCAGGCCCTTCATGGGCGAAACACGAAGAAAGACGTGATCCCCAACCTCAAACTGCACCTCTCTGCGCCTCCGATCTGCGTAGCTCTTCTGTCTGCTCCTGACAGTGCGGAGTCGCCTGTGGATCTGCTCAACTACCTCCTGACTCTGCCGGATCAACCTGGGGCCAACCTCCCACTTGGTCCCCACCTCAACCCAACTCAAGGGTGCCGTACACCTCCGTTCGTACAGAGCCTCGTAGGGAGCCATGCCGATGCTCGAGTGATAGCTGTTGTTGTATGCAAACTCCGCCAGGGGCAGGTGCTCCTCCCAAGAGCCCCTCCAGTCCGGTACACAGGCATGCAAAAGGTCCTCAAGTGTCTGTATCGTGCGCTCAGACTGTCCGTCCGACTGGGGGTGGTAAGCTGTACTAAACCTCAACCGTGTCCCCAGGGCCTGCTGAAGCTCAGCACAAAATTGGGACGTAAAGCGGGTATCTCGGTCGGATACGATCTCCCGCGGAACTCCGTGTAGTCGTACCACGTCGCGGATATACCTCTCTGCCAACTGTGCTAGTCCCAAAGTGACTCGGATCGGCAAGAATCGTGCCGTCTTCGTCAGTCTATCCACAATTACCCAGACTGCGTCGTGTCCTCTCTGGGTAACAGGTAAGCCCACCACCAAATCCATGGTGATGCTCTCCCACTTCCACTCTGGCACTGGATGCGACTGTAGCGGCCCTACAGGCCTCTGATGCTCAGGTTTCACCTGCTGGCACACTAAGCACTGCTGCACGAATTCACCCACATCCCGCTTCATCCCCCTCCACCAAAACTCGCGTCTCAAGTCGTGGTACATCTTTGTGTTTCCGGGATGTATGGTGAATCTGGAACCGTGTGCCACAGTTAGGAGCTCTCTCAACAGCTCCTCGTCCCTGGGAACGCACAACCGTCCCCTCAGGCGCAGCACCTGGTCTGTGAAAGAGAATTCCCTTAGGTCTCCTGACAGTACTCTGTCGCGCAAGGACTGCAAGTACGGATCGGCCATCTGTCCTGTGATGATGCGGTCTATCAGCTCTGGCCTAGTCTGTCGTGCCACAGTCACTGCCCCACAGTGCCCCCGTAACTCTAGGGGTCGCCAACTGCCCACCTCCTCCAAAAGGCTCCAACTCTGTAACTGTAAGCTGGCCAAGTGTGCGGGCGCCTTCCGGCTCAAGGCGTCAGCCACCACATAGTCCTTGCCCGGGTAACAGGAAATCCTGCAGTCGTAGTCCTTCAGGAGCTCCAACCAACGTCTCTGTCTCATGTTGAGCTCCTTCTGATCAAAAAGGTATCTGAGGCTCTTGTAATCTGTGAAAATCTCGAAGGTCACACAGTATAAGTAGCGCCTTCAGGTCTTCAGCGCGAAAATGACAGCTGCCAACTCCAGGTCGTGGGTAGGGTAGGTATGCTCATGGGGCTTCAGTTGCCGCGAAGCGTAAGCGACAACGTGACCCCTCTGCATGAGCACACCTCCTAACCCCTGCAAGGAGGCGTTCGTGTACACAACGAACCCGCCACTACTATCAGGGGTGGTGAGCACGGGAGCCGAGGTCAACCGCTCCTTCAGCTCCTGAAAACACGCCTCACAGGCGTCTGTCCAAGGGAAGGGCACGTCCTTCCGGGTGAACTGCGTCATAGGACGCGCGACCTGTGAAAAATCCCGGATGAATCGTCTGTAGTAGCCTGCCAGTCCCAGGAAACTGCGAATCTCAGTGACTGAACGCGGTCTCTCCCACCTGAGCATTGCCTCGACCTTGGTTGGGTCCACCACCAAGCTGTCTCCAGAGATCACATGACCTAGGAAGGTCACCTCCCTCAACCAGAACTCGCACTTGCTGTATTTAGCGTACAACCTACGTCGTCTCAGTGTGTCCAGAACCATCTGCAAGTGCTGTCTGTGCTGCGTCCGATCTCGAGAATAGATGAGTACGTCATCAATGAATACCACCACGAATTGGTCCAAGTACGGTCTAAACACCCGGTTCATCAGGTCCATGAAAGCAGCGGGGGCATTGGTCAGCCCAAACGACATGACCAAAAACTCGTAGTGTCCATACCGGGTGTGGAAAGCTGTCTTGGAGACGTCTGCCTCCCTGATCCTCAACTGGTGGTATCAAGACCTCAAGTCAATCTTGGAGAACACCATGGCACCTCGCAACTGGTCAAACAAGTCATCGATCCACGGCAGCGGATATCTGTTCTTGATGGTGACCCTATTCAGCTGTTGGTAGTCCACAAAAAGGCGTAGGGTACCATCCTTCTTCTTCACAAACAGTACCGGGGCTCCCCAGGGAGACGCACTGGGCCTCACGAAACCCTTATCCAAAAGGTCCTGTAACTGAGACTTGAGCTCTCGTAGCTCAAGCGGTGCCATCCTGTATGGCGCGGTGGAGATGGGGCTGGTCCCTGGTACTAGTGAGATCTCAAACTCGATCTCACGCTCGGGCGGTAGTCCTAGTAACTCGTCTGGGAACACGTCAAGGTACTTTCTGACCACCGGGATGCTCTGGAAGTCTGCCACAGGACTGGGCTTTGCCACCACACAAGCTAGGAAGCCCTCACACCCCTTGCTCAAAAGTCTCACCGCCCGAAGTGTCAAAATGCACCTGAAGCCTCCGTCCACTGGCTGTCCGTGAAATTCGAAAGAAGGCAACTCCGGCATGGAGAAGACAATCTTCCTCTCAAAACAGTCTACCAAGGTGTGGTAAGCGGACAGTCAGTCCATCCCCAGAGTTACGCCAAAGTCCTCCATCTGTATCATAATCAGGTCAACTGGTAGACTATGTCCCCCGACGCTGACCTCGCAATCCGTGTACACCTCCTCAGCTACAAACAACTGACCACTCGGACCTCTGATTACTAACGGATTCTCTAACAGCATATAATCCTGGCCCAAACTAATTGCGAAACTGGCTACGACAAACGAGTGCGTAGCGTCGGAATCGAAAAGTGTGTAAATGAGTCTGCCGGAAACTGAAACCATACCTGCCACCACCGATCCCGAAGCTCTGGCATTCCTGTGTGTCAGGGCATTGATGCGCCCCTCAGCTCTAGGTGCGGACGAAGCAGCCACACTTTGCGTTGGACGGGTTGGTGCTGGCCGGTACCCTCCTTGTGACTGCTGTCCTCCTCCTCGCGCCTGGGAACTACGGCCTCCAGCGCGCCCTCCAGTGCTCTGCGCGGGAAGTATCTGCTGGCCACCTGCCCTAGACGGGCAGTCCCTCCTGATGTGGCCCAGTTGGCCACACTGGTAACAGAGGGGAACCCGACTCCCGCCCTTAGTGGGTCCTTGCTGTCGGCTGGGCGGGGGTCTGGTGCTGGCAACTGCCCCCTGTCGAGGGCCCGCAAAGGCCACGGATGGCCCTGCAAAACGTGACGGCTCTCCTGCGGACGCCACGTGTCCCTCTCTCGCCGGTCCTGTGAAAAGTCTGGCTGAAAAGGCCTCTTCCACTCGCCGTCAGTGTCTCGCGTGGACGGGTTGGTCTCCTCGTAAGTCATGGCTGCCTCCACCACCCTAAAAAACGTAGGTAGCTTCAGGGGTTTGACATACCCCCGAATCGCAAGCTGGAGCCCCTCGGTGAACCTCCAAAGGTGCTCCTCCTCAGTGGCTACTGCTGTCGCTGCAAAGCAGGACAGCTCCAGGAAACGCGTGCGGTACGCGCTCACAGTCATTGTCCCTTCGTGGAGAGTGTGGAACTCCCGCCTCCTCTGGTCCTACCACGTCTGCGGGAAGTACTGCTCGTAGAAGAGGGTGACGAACCAGTCCCAGGTCAGCTCGTCCCTCTCCTGTCCCATGACCGCCCTCCACCACCTGTGTGCCGCACTCTCCAGCTGGTACGTGGCAAAGGCCACGCGACACTCCACCGAGGGGCGAAGGGTGTCGAAAATCTTCTCCAGCTGCTCGAGCCAGTCCTCTGCCTCGGTCGGGTCCTCATCCCCCTTAAAGGAGGGGGGCTTCAGCTTTGGAAACTGTCCGAAGAGCTCGGAGTGGCGCTGTAGTGAGGATGCTGGTGCACCTCCAGGCAAAGGTGCCTCTTGCACAGAAGTGTTGGAGGAAGGTGGGGGCGGCGGCGGCCCATCCCCTCCTCCGTGTCTAGCGCCGCGTCCGTTGTGTGGTCCCACAGAGGACTCCCCCTCCACAGCCCCAGGGTGAGGCTCTCGAGGAGGTGGGTGGAGCTCCTCTCGCACAATGTCCCGTATCAGCTGGGCGAGGTCCTAGGCCTGGATGCTTGGGAGTGGTGGCTGGTTCACCGAGGCGTCGACCACGGCACGCCCACCTCGCCGACCTCGTCCTCGGCCGCGCCCGCGGCCAGTCTCGCTAGTCCCGCGACGAGGCATCTCCTGCAAGGAGATGCGGAACAAAACGAAACACGTCAACATGGAACGATACCCAACGAAAACATCTAAGAGCTCATGTCAAAAGATATGTTGTGGTGGCTACTCTAGTTATAGACATGTGAATTGGTTATTTTCCAGTCAGTTGATTCACTTCTCGGGATGACCTTGCTCTGATACCATCTTGTAACGACCAGATTTCCTGAGTCCCTACGAGACACGAGAACCGGACCGACTCGACTAATTCCAAGACCTAGTCGTCCAACGAGGAAGTAACTAAAAGAGCAGTAAAATAAACCACATTCGGCATGAACATAACAAGCAGTAACAAAATACTGCAGTAAGAAAAGGAACCACTGCAGTATATACCACCACAACAGTAGAACAATATTTATAACATAACATAAACTACAAGTAAAGAAAAGTACAGAGAGTAACAAGAACTACTCACTACAGTGGAACAAAAATGGCACAAAAGAACAGTGGTAACTCTACTGGACCCTACTCGGCCCAACGTCCTCTGCAGCCGCTGACCCTGGCTGCTCAACACCTGGTCCTGAAAAGTAACGAGTGTAACACGTCAGCGAAACGCTGAGTAGAGTGGCAGCTAAAACTAAAGAGCAGTAAAGTGTACAGTAGCTGTTTTATTTTCTTTCTTTCTTTATTTAAGTCTTTCTATTGTTTCAGAATTTATCTATTTCTCAGATCCTTCACTTGATCTCGAATGTTCCTCGTGGGAACGATCTTGATTGCAGTCTTTTCCGAAAAGTAGAAGTAACACGTGGTGCTCTCCTGGTCGGGAGAGTCCCCCGTGGTGATCCTACTCTCAGTCAACCACCCCAAGCTCACTGACAGACGTAACGGTGACTACGGCACGCGCAGTAAACGCACGGGTAGCTACCTCGCATTGGCACGCGGTCAGTCGTTTCCGTTAATGGGTGCGCCCCAAAGTACAGCATGGAACCAGTATAGGGCAGAGCCCTCTCAATAACAGGGGTCCACCCCTCCATAGTAACCAAACAGGGGCCTTGCCCCTCCACAGTTCGCGCACCCTTGCCTGACTACCCTAGTTTGCCCAGTGGGCCTAACAAGTCGGTGTAGGTGAGATAGCAGAACCCCGGGGCCCGTGGGGTAGCTAGTACTCGCTCTACACTAGTAGCTCTCCTCGGTACCGTGTACACGAGGGCCAAAAAGTCGGTACAAAGTGGCCAGACCGAACCCCGGGTCCCTGGGGCGGCTGGCTCTGCTCTGCACTAAACAGGTAACAGGTGCTTCCCCTAGCACTACGTACCCAAGAGACAACACACCTCCACATCTTTCCTTCTCAGTTCCATTTCATTCTCTTTCCAGGAGTTCTACTCCTAATTCCCCGTAGGGTTCCAGCTCTTTTAACTCAGCACATTCAGGTTTCACCATTCCGGTTTCACGTTCATACAACCCATATTCTCAATCATGTTCATTTATTCATAACAGGCAGCTGTTAAACCAATTTACAGGCAGCTATTATTTCCTTTCCACATTTTCCAAGACTTGAATATCTATATTCATATCACTAGTTTTCCAGTCCTAGGATTCATGCCGTACCCTAGGATCTATCATTCAATCTAGTTTTCCAGCCCTACGATTCATGCAATACCCTAGGATCTATCATTCAATCTGGTTTCTCATTCCTAGGATTCATGCAATTCCCTAGGTTCTATTAATTCTTCCATAATTGTAACAAATTATGTTAATAATTTTAAAGCCACTCTACCAGCTACAACGGAAGTATTGGGGGCGTGGTCAGAAATCCTGCGCGCCTCCGCAACCCCCGGGACTGCAATGGAACGGGGTCCTATCACATGGATCAAACACAAGGAGTTTCTCATAATAGTATATAATTACTGTAGACGGGTAGAGGATTTTACTCTGAAAAGAACGCAACTCGAAATGCGGAAAACGGACTCCGAACGGGCCCAAAACGGGTCGAAAACGACGAAACAGTCAAAAATCAGACTTCTGGAACCTCTTCCAGACGTCTTAAAATGTGGGTCAGATGGTACCTTTGTTCTGCGTAGTCTCTCAGACGTCCATAAGCCTGCGGAGGCGTCTGGCCTAGTTCCCAGACGTCCGATGGTCACCCCGGATGTCTGGAAGTCCTTCCCGTCGTCTGGCACTGCGGCCAGACATCTGATTCACGTTGGATGGCGAATCTCAGAACCTGCTGATAACACCACTCAAGGGGGTAGTAATTAGGTTGAATATGGCCCATCTTTAGAATAAAAGGCACAACATAAAGTAGAATAGGAGCATTGCATGCATCAAGTACCAAGATTTCTTATAAACTGCATTAATGGCCATTTGTGTAAAGCATGTGTCAAAGCAGGCCTCAGATGAGCAATCGGACCGCACGGATGGATTCAGAACGACGAACGGAGTCCAACGGACTCAAGATCTGCCAAATCCGACATCCGGAGCTCCCACAATGGGCCCAAGAAATTCTGACCGTTGATCTGGAGATTAACGGCCCAGAAAGCACCACGTCGCCCCGCCCCCACCGCTCGCATGCCCTCAAGCCAGCCAAGGACGAATCTCGGCCGTTGATCTTCGATCGAACGGCCGAGATCCGCGCGCTCGCCCACGGTCGCCGCGACAAAGCGAGGGCATGGCGCAACGGCTAGCGTGCACGCCCGCATCGCAGCGACGCGCGTTCGAATCGCGCGGAGCGGAAATCAAGCGAGAGCGAAGGGCGCGGCAAAATTGGACCGCCCGATCAGCAACGGGCGCCCAGGATCGCGCCACGTGGCGCGATGACAGCTCTCGAGTTCCCACGCGCGCGCGCACGCCGGCGGAAACGCGCGCGCGCACGCGCGCCCGAGGCGCGATCTCAGCCGTCCGATCTTCGATCGGACGGCTCTCGTTCAACGTCCACGGATCACGCATGGAGAGAGAGCGGGGCGTGCAGCTGACCGGCGGCAGGAGAGCTTCACCGATGTATCTGGAAGCGGTTTTAGCAACGTTCTAGATGTCGCTAAAGCACATTCTTCTTTTAGGAAGCCCTTAACTCTATTTAAACCCTCTTCTACCACCATTCAAGGCATACTCTCCCACTTGCAACTACTCCACTCCTCTCCTAGCTAGTTTTAGGCACTCTTGTAATCGCCGGAGACGACGAGCCGCCGACGGAGCCTCCTCCACCGCCGTAGCTGCCTCGTCGCTCTCCACTCTCTCTCTACCTCTCTCTCTCTCTCTTTTAAGCTTTCATTTACTTTTGTTGAAGCATGTATTTAATGTTGTAAACCATGAACTATGAATGCATGTTTAATGAAATTATTTTCCATTTAGTCGCCATTTTAATTTCTGTTTAAAGTGCATGATCAAAACCAAGAGCTTTCTAACCCTAAACTCTCTCTATCTCTCGCTTTTCAAAACCGTCTCTTTCGCAAGCAAAACTCTGCCTTTTTCATGACAGCAAGTGGTAAACAAAATCCGATTTCCACGCCTCCCTGAGACCGACACTCGGACTCACCTCCGTTTACTTCTTTTAAAATCGACGTATCAAGTGCGACTATAACGACACCTCTTAACACACACGCACAAGACCACGTTAGTTTTTGGCGCCGTTGCCAGGGAGGCAACGGATTTGTTTTATCACTTCCGTTCCACACTCATTCTCACATCATCTAATGCCCTATTTTCCTTTTTACTTGACGGTTGCAGGAATTCGACGCATGGACGGCGAAGCGACGCATTCCACGACGGTAGCAAGGGAGTAGGCGCCTCGAGGACCGATAGTGAGTAACCTGTCTCTCATTGTTTGCTTGCGTGAAAAAGCTAAAAAAAAATTGTAAAAAACTACAAAAATTGGCGTGGTGAATGATTGCTTGACCCACATTCTTAACACATCACCCTACAAAAAAATGTACACTCTAATATGCTGAATAAATTCTTGGAGTGTTCTTTTCTTTCTTGAGTGGTGTTTGTGAAGCCACCATGAGTTGACCTGTGCCGCACCACTCAACCCTAAAACTGACTCATCTAATAGAAGCTGCATGATCATTAGGATGAGTACACTAGGATTTTAGAGCCTCTACAGAAGAAAAAGGAAATCTACTTTCATCAAATTGTGTGCAGAACTTGACGTGCCCACTGAAACTTGTTTGAAAATATTAAGACACGTCAACCCTAAAAAGTACTAAAGTAAGGATGAAACACTAAAAGACACCACATCCTAACAAATCCTTGCTTGAAAATCATGTTTTGCTAGAAGCACACACTTTGAAAGTGGAAAATTAAAAGGCACCACCCCAATCAACGCCTCATCACATCACCCTAAGCACAAGCACTATCCTAGCCCTTTAAAAATGAGTAGACGTGCCGTAGGCATGACTGAGTTAAGTCTCAAAAGGTGAGGTTTTGTTCGCTAGGCACTTGGCTTTCATTCCCTTGGTAGAATCTGGTGACTAGGCTGTGGGGCAGTGTCAAACGACCGCGGTTGTGGGGTCTATGGAACCGGAGGCGCAAGCCAAAGGAAGAACCTTCCCTGCAATCCCCTCATAATCAACCTGGCCAGATTAACCTCGGGAAGGGGAGTCCAGTGCTTACGGACTTAATCAACCTTTGTGAGATTTCTAGACCTTCTAAGGAATACACCATAAGGACTAGGCTTGTTTGCTTGGTTGAGGACACAACTCTCTCGCATCTGTTCTTCCCACATCCCTCTATTTCTTCCAAACCATGGATTCCAATGCCTATCCATCTTACCCAAACTACCCCCAACAGGATTTGTATGCTAACCCAAGTGGACCATACCCACAGCCTACTTGGGCTAACCAACCACCAAGTTGGGGGTACAACCTTGAATATCCCTCTTGGCCCAACTATGACCAAACCGCACCAACCTCTTATTGGAATACAACCAACATAGCCACCCAAGGGTACGATTCAAATCATGGGGCTCCATATCTCGATTGTCCTCACGATGCCTCCTCATTTAGGTCCGACCCGCTCTACTGTGATAGGACCTACACTTTAGGAGAACACCAAGAACCCTACCCATCTCAGGATAATAGCCAAGAAAGGTCATCTGAATTCAACAACCTTGCCTACTTGACCTTTGGATTAGAAGGAGTTCTAGACAAATGGAAATCAGAAAATGATCAGAAATCTAGGCAAGTCCAGGATCATCAACCTTTGATTTGGTCCCCTGATGAAGAATCTGACTGGGAGGAGGACTTAGAACCTCAACTATTCTGGAGTAGGACCAAACAGAGAATGGTTCCTCTTGAAGAACTGGACCCTGAACATGATAGAATAGAGGACCCACCCAAGAACCTAAACACCAATATGGATTCTGATCCACAACCTCAACCATACTCTCTTAACCTGGATTTCAAGGAGGAAATCCAAAGGACACCAAATGACACCATGTCAATTCTTGATAACCTCTAGTTAGAACTACACAGACAGAATCAAGAATTGGTAAAAGGGCAACATGCCATGTTGGAGTTGTTCCAACAATTGGGGGAAGAACGCCAACGAAAGCTGTTGCACACAACGCCATTCATGGAATTCATAAAGCAAGGACCTACCATGATCAATTGGACTACACCCAGTCATCCTGATTTGGTTCAGTCCACCATTGATACCCCTCAGGAGTTGGATAGCTCAGTGGATAAGGACAGTAAGGATTCCTTGGAACACAATTTGGGGAGCATTGAGAACAAACATCAGGAGGAAAGTGAGAAGGTGAGGGGAGAGACCTTGGAATCTAAATCTAATCGGCCCAAGACAAGTAATCCGGTGGGAGTAGCAGCCAACGTCGGAGATGGAGAATGGAGTTACAATCTCAAAGAAATTAATTATGAATCGGTTGGAATCCCCATCACAAATTTGGAGGAGGGCTGAGAGAAAGAATATGATCTAGAGGATGAAATTGACCCTACCTCTAATGTAACCCCAAACAGTGAATCTGATACAGAGAAGGTGGCAGAAAATATTCTTGAGATTAAGGGCTTGGAAGGAATGAGCGATGAAACCATAGTTGCGGAAGAGATGGATTCGTCTTTGGAGAGAGGCCTCATGCTTGGTTGCAGGGCTCAGTATGAAACTCTGGACTTTGTTACCTGCCCTACCAGAATAAGAATCCCGCAACCCGAATGCACTGGAATTGATACACTTTCGATGGATTACAGTTTTATGGGGACACAAGCTGAATATAAGACCTACATCTTTAGTGTTTGGCATGTCATATTTGGGGTGTGTTCATCCACAACAACTTGTTTGCATGCCCACAAACTAAGAGAGGATCTGACACGGGCATGCTTGATATATCTGTTACAGAATTCCCGCCCCTTAGGAACGGGACTCCACCACAACCTTATTCGCATTTGTGGACTTTTGATTTTGGGTCTGGTTAATTTTGAACATATCTTCTTGACCGAAGCCATTCCTGTTTGTGCACCGCCCAACTGGAGGCGTTAAACTCAACGCTTCCTGGGAGGCAACCCAGCGGATTCAGACTGATCTGGTAGTTTACGTCACTTAGGTACTATCTTTTTGAACCCTTCTGCATCCATGCATCTGCCAATGAGGACATTGTCCAACTTAAGCATGGGGGGATGGTAAATTGTATAATCCTGAGCTTAATTAATCAGTCTGAATGAATAAATTAATTGATTAAAAAAAAAAATTTGAATTTAGGAAGAAAAACTTAGGCATTAGAAACTTGTCAATAGTGGGAAATAATACAAAAAGAACTTAAACACTTAGACTTTTTAGGCTTTCAGGCTTAATCAGCCCTGGTGTCCGTTAAAATATGGATTTAGCGGCGAATCCTTGCAACTTTAAGCTATTCTAATCCACCTAATAAATAAGGTAATAAGTATACGACTTATCAACTCACCCTCTAACTGAGGAAAACTTTGAGTCTAAGCATCTATACACATTTTTGCACAGACTCACTTCTCGGAGATTTTGACAAAAATTGGGTAGCTAATGAACTCTCTAGGGTGGTATGGCTGGCAAGTTGTCGTGGGTAATAGCCCATTGACAGGTTGTCCAGAACCCAGCCACAGGCCATTTCTTTTTCGCTGCCTCTAGGTACATTTGAGATTAGGGAAGCCACCTACGAAAAAAAAAAACAGAGAGAAGAAAAGAAAATAAACCACACTTCACCGCACAAGTATGGCTGGCAAGTGATCGTGGGTAACAGTCCATTGGTCGGTTGTCCAGAGCCCAGCTCAATAATTGCACAAAAAAGACCAAAACACCTAAGGACGAAGCGGGGAAGTAGTACAAGCCGGGGAGATATACACTGGAAAATCCTTATGTTGACCCCAAGTAAAATGAACGTAGGGAGAAAGCTACCAATCGAACAAATACACCTTCAGGCAAAAATTTATTTTCTTTTTCGGTCACCTAGAGGCGTAGAAACTCGAAGTCTGTCTTAATTACCATTAAGTGAGTCTATCACAACATTCACACCAAGATGCTTAGCACTTAGGGTTTTGACCGAGTTTTGGGTGGGTTGGGTAGCCGTAAAAAGTTACCAACCCACACTGAATTCCGAAAATTCTAAAAAGACATATATAGATATATACGTATACATATGTATAGTTATATATACAAAGCAAGGATTCGGGCGATTCGTATTTTGGAAGACACCCAGGCGCTGCTTAGTCTTTGTAGATTAAGATCTTCGTATATTTCCTCTTATTGACAAGTAACGAAGTGCCTAAGCAATTACTTCTTGAATTCTCCAAAGAAATAAAGGCTAGAATAAACCTTGCTAGGGACTATCAAGGAGTAAGCATGGGGGTATGATAACACCACGCAAGGGGGTAGTAATTAGGTTAAATATGGCCCATCTTTAGAATAAAAGGCACAACATAAAGTAGAATAGGAGCATTGCATGCATTAAGTATCAAGATTGCTTATAAACTGCATTAATGGCCATTTGTGTAAAGCATGTGTCAAAGCAGGCCTCAGATGAGCAATCGGACCGCACGGATGGATTCAGAACGACGAACGGAGTCCAACGGACTCAAGATCGGCCAAATCCGACATCCGGAGCTCCCACAATGGGCCCAAGAAATTCTGACCGTTGATCTGGAGATCAACGGCCTAGAAAGCACCACGTCGCCCCGCCCCCACCTCTCGCACGCCCTCAAGCCAGCCAAGGACGAATCTCGGCCATTGATCTTCGATCGAACGGCCGAGATCCGCGTGCTCGCCCGCGGTCGCCGCGACAAAGCGCGGGCGTGGCGCAACGGCTAGCGCGCATGCCCGCATCGCAGCGACGTGCGTTTGAATCACGCGGAGCGGAAATCAAGTGAGAGCGAAGGGCGCGGCAAAATTGGACCGCCTGATCAGCAACGGGCGACCAGGATCGCACCATGCGGCGCGATGACAGCTCCCGAGCTCCCACGCGCGCGCGCACGCCAGGCGGAAACGCGTGCGCGCACGTGCGCCAGAGGCATGATCTCAGCCGTCCGATCTTCGATCGGACGACTCTCGTTCAACGTCCACGGATCGCGCATGGAGAGAGAGCGGGGCAGGCAGCTGACCGGCGGCAGGAGAGCTTCACCAACGTATCTGGAAGCAGTTTTAGCGACGTTCTAGATGTCGCTAAAGTACATTCTTCTTTTAGGAAGCCCTTAACTCTATTTAAACTCCCTTCTACCACCATTCAAGGCATACTCTCCCACTTGCAACTACTCCACTCCTCTCCTAGCTAGTTTTAGGCACTCTTGTAATCGCCGGAGACGACGAGCCGCCGACGGAGCCTCCTCCACCGCCGTGGCTGCCTCGTCGCTCTCCACTCTCTCTCTACCTCTCTCTCTCTCTCTTTTAAGCTTTCATTTACTTTTGTTGAAGCATGTATTTAATGTTGTAAACCATGAACTATGAATGCATGTTTAATGAAATTATTTTCCATTTAGTCGCCATTTTAATTTCTGTTTAAAGTGCATGATCAAAACCAAGAGCTTTCTAACCCTAAACTCTCTCTATCTCTCGCTTTTCAAAACCGTCTCTTTCGCAAGCAAAACTCCGCCTTTTTCGTGACAGCAACTGGTAAACAAAATCCGATTTCCACGCTCCCTGAGACCGACACTCGGACTCACCTCCATTTACTTCTTTTAAAATCGACGTATCAAGTGCGACTATAACGACACCTCTTAACACACACGCACGAGACCACGTCACCTGCACGTACCCACTCCTCGTTCTCAGTACGAATGGTCGCAGAAAAGGAAGAAGGACGAAAATAACTCACTTGCCAGACGTCTGGACAGTCCTCTGGTTGGAAGCCCAGACGTCTGATTCTGGAAAAATTTCCAGAATCAGAGCTTGACTCGCTCTCCGCCCGCGATGCACGGCCGCGCCGCGCCTCGTCCGCCTGCTGCTCGAGCTGCAGCAGCCCTCCCGCGTCACTCCATGCCTGCTGCTCCCTCGCCGATCGGCTCTAGCTGCCCCGACAAGCTCGAGCCCTCACTGTCGAGCTTCTCCTCCCACGCGCAACACCTCCTCCTATAACTCGCCGCGGCTGCCGCTGCCGCCGCTCGCTTGCGCTCGCGCTCTCGCACCGGCTGGAAGAAGAAGAAGGAAGCGGAGGAGATGAGAGTGAGGGAGAGGGCGAGGGCCTTTTAAGGCCGCGCGGGGAGAGAGAGAGAGGGAGCGCAGCCTGCGCCTACAGGAGGAGAGAGGGAAAAAGAGGGGAGGTGCGGTGGTTGCAGGTCTACGCGCAGACACAGCCTCGCACGCCACAGAGAATAAATCCCAGACGTCTAGAAGGGGTTCCAGACGTCTGGGCCACCTCCCAGACATCTTAAAAAATTTTCTAGGAATGCGTTCGTAACATTTCGTGTTGAGGACGGTCGCGTATGTGTGCAGGTCTCGTTCGAGAAGGAGCAATGGCACGCCCTCCCACACAGATCGGACGTCTGGGCACAACACCAGATGACGAAGAGGGTCTCCAGATGTCCGGAGTGACAGTCGGATGTTTGGAAACTAAGTCCAGACAGTTCAGCGGGATTCTGGACGTCTGAAGGACCGCGCAGGATCAAGGTATGACCTGAGCCATCGTTTAAGACGTTTGGAAGATGTTCCAGACGTCTGATTTTGGGCAGACTTGTCGTCTTTGACCCGTTTAGGGTCTGTTCGAAGTTTGTTTTCCACGTTTCAAGTTTCGTTCTTCTCAGATTTAGTTCCTCTACCTGTTTATAGTATTTGCATCACGTTCTGAGTAGTTCCCTTTGTTGATCCTTATGTTAGGACCCTGTTCCGTTGCAGCTCTGGGGGTTACGGAGGCACGCAGGCTTGCCGATCACGCCTCCAGTACTCCTGATTTTGCGGGTAGAGTGGCTCCCTTTAATTATTTACCAACATTTATGCACTTGTGAGATAATTAATAGATTCTAAGGTGTGGCATGAACCCTAGGATTGGAAAACTATATTGAACGATAGATCCTAGGGTATGGCATGAATCCTAAGATTGGAAAACTAGATTGAACGATAGATCCTAGGGTATGGCATGAATCCTAGGATTGGAAAACTAGATTGAACGATAAATCCTAGGGTGTGGCATGAATCCTAGGAACAGAAACACCAAAACGAATGTCATGAATATATAAGTTGTAGTCTTGGAAAAGTAGAAAGAAAAATGATAATTGCCTGTAATTGGATAACAGTTGCTTGTTATGAATGGCTATTAACTGTTGAGAACATGGGCTATATGAATATAAAGCTGAAATGATGAAACCTAAATTGGCTTAGTGAAAGAAATATGAGCATGAACCCTATGGGGAATTAGGAGTAGAGCTCCTGAGAGGTGAATGGAATAGAATTGGGGAAGTGAGCTGGTCCTTGAGTACGGAGTACCAAGGAGAGCGACTGTCCCCTTGTTTGGTGCAGAGTAGAGCTAGCCGCCCCAGGGACTCGGGGTTAGGTCTGGCCACTTTGTACTGACTTTTGGCCCTCGCGTATACAGTACCGAGGAGAGCTACTAGTGTAGGGAGAGCACTAGCCACCCCACGGGCCCCGGGGTTCTGCTAGCCCTCCTACATCAACTTGTTAGGCCTACTGCGCAAACCAGGGTAGTCAGGCGAGGGTGCGCGGACTGTGAAGGGGCAAGACCCCTGTTTGGTTACTATGGAGGGGCTGGACCCCTATTACTGAGAGGGCTCTGCCCTATACTGGTTCCGTGCTATGCTTTGGGACGCACCCGTTAACAGAAACGACTGACCACGTGCCAGTGCGGGGTAGCTACCCGTGCGTTTATCGCGTATGTCGTAGTCACCGTTACGTCTGTCAGCGACCTTGGGGTGGTTGACTGAGGGTAGGACCACCACGGGGGACTCTCCCGACCAGGAGAGCACCACGTGTTACTTTTACTTTTCGAAAAAGACTGCAATGAAGATCGTTTCCACGAGGAACATTCGAGATCAAAAGAAAGATCTGAGGAATAATTCAATAATGAGCAAATGGAAAAATAAAGAAAGAGATTAAAAATATAACAGCTACTGTCCACCTTATTGTTTTTCTTAGCTTTTGGTTGCCACTCTACTCAGCGTTTCGCTGACGTGTCACCTTTGTCACCTTTTCAGGACCAGGTGTTGAGCAGTCAGAGCCGGCGACTGCAGAGGGAGCTGGGCCTAGTAGAGCCCAGTAGTCTTACTTGTGTAGTACCTACTGTACCGTTTCTTTTGTGTAGTGAGTATTTTTATGTTACCACTGTACTCTGTTATTGTAAGCATCATGTTTATGTACCTGTTTATTTCTCTACTATTGTGGTGGTGTGTACTGTAGTAGTTCTTTTCTTTACTACTGTATTTTGTTACTGCTAGTTATAGACATGGTGAATGTGGTTTATTTTACTGCTCTTTTGGTTACTTTCTCATTGGATGACTGGGTCTTGGGATCAATCGAGTCGGTCCGATTCTCGTGTCTCGTAGGGATTCGGGAATCGGGTTGTAACAGGAACCAGGTCATAACACGTGATAAGCGCATGGGTAGCTACCTCGCACTGGCACACGGTCAGTCGTTTCCGCCAACGGGTACGCCTAAACGTACAGTACGGAATAACACAAGACCTTGCCCTCTCAAAACAGGGGTCTCGCCCTAAAGAAATAAGGGTTTCGCCCCTCACAGTCCGCGTATCCTCATCCGACTATCCCGATTTGCCCAACGGGCTAACAAGAGTCGATGTAGGATGGCTAGTCCTAACCCCGGGCCCCATGGGGTAGTTAGCTCCCTCCCTACACTAAGTAGCTTACCTCAATACCATGTACATGAGGGCCAAACAGGAGTCGACGTAGAGTGGCCAAACCCACCCCGGGTCTCAACCCAAGGGGTGGCAAGCTCCCCTCTACTCTAAAGGGATAGTTGCTCTCCTCGGTACTACATACTCGAGGGTCAGCTCACTTCCCTTAACCAAGTCCGAACAGCTGTCCGTAGGCGACATGTTCCAAAACTCACAGGTTTTCCGTACTACCGTATTCCTGATTTCTTTCTACATTCCCCATAGGGTTCGTACATGGACTTTCTTATTTCCATATCTGGTTTGTTGTACGTAGAACAGGCAACTCGAATTCCACCATCAATTATTTAGTACAAGCAGGCATGACGTAGTTCATTACAGGTAGCTCATGGTTTATTTCTTTCCAGGAAACAATAATTTAATCCTTCACTAAATGTACATTCATTTATTTTAGCCCTAGGGTGTATTTCACAATCCTAGGGTTTGATTCTATAGTAGCATGCATTTACCTCTTTTTAGTCCTAGGGTTCATCTCACAACCTAGGTTCAGTTAATTCTACACATGCAATTTAATTACTAATTCCAAGATTTATTATGGGAACCACTTTACTAGGATAACCGGGAGATGTGGGAGCACAATTGACAGAGCTTGCAATCCCTACAGGTTCTGTGCACACCATGAACGAATGACCTATCACATTGACCCATATGTCAAAATGAGCTCAGAACTGTATGGACATTATATCAATGCGTAGGGAAACTCGAAAGGAAACCAACGACGTTTCGTTTGTAGAAAATCGACTCCGTTTGGGCCCTGAACCGGCTCAAAAACACCAACCCTGATCAAAATCAGACGTCTGGGAATAGTCTCAGACGTCTTAAACGAACTCAGGGACTCACCTTGCTCGAGACGCCTTTTCTCGACGTCTGGAACTCCGTGCAGACATCTAAGGGTGTCTTCAGACATCTAGAGACCCTTCCGGACGTTTGAATTTGCCTCGGTCTTCCCACCGGAGTGTTTCTAAATCCTCTGACATATGCACACGCATGGTCAAACTTTTGGCAGGAAAATAAACAAAATACGTGTTGTCAGACGTCTGAGAATTACCTACGGATGTTCGACCCGACGTCTGGATGTCACTCCAGACGTCTGATTCTACGAAAAAATGATTCTGCAGAACTGTTTGTGACCCTTCTTCTTGCTGCAGAAGCTGTAGCACCGCCTCACCCTCGTGAGTCCTCCGCTCTCAGGCCACTTCTCTCCTCTCCGCTCTCCCTTTCCTTCTCCTCTCGCTCGGCTGCTGGTGTGGGGAACGAATGGAGGAGGCATGGGGGAGGGAATGGGGCAGCATGGCGTGAAGTGAGGAACGACAGGGGATGGCATTGGTCGTGCGTGAGGGGTGAGGGGGGGGAGGAGATGGTGCAGGTGGTAGGGAGATGGTGGTGGGAAAATTGCAGGGATGCCCCTGCAAGTTTCCTCTCCCTCTCACAAACCCTAATATAAAAACCTAGGGTTTAAAAACTATACAAAAATTCCTATGAATTTTCGAAAATGCCACACGAACTTAGGAAATGGTCATTTCAAGGGTCAGTGGAGAATCAATTCCATTACAGGAGTTGAAAATAAAAAAAAAAGGAAAACTACATAAATATCATCTGTTAATGTTGTCAAATGACTATTACAACATTATTTGACAAAGTATAGGTATTGAGATAATTTTAAAAAATAGACAGATTTCTGATAGGTAACACATATGCGATAGGTGCTTGCTACTGATAAATGCAATACGCTCTCTTTCAATTTATACGAGAAGGAAAATGCAATTTGTTACAAAATATATCTCAAAGTTGTCTCAGTACCCTGTTCATGCTACACAAGGAAATATATGAGGTGTCATTTCCATGGGAAAAGGGCAAAAATATAAGGGCAAAATAACGACCATCTAAAAAAAAGTTTTCAGAGTCTATAATCCATATACATGTAGATATTTATATGTATCCCCAAAGAGTGCGAGGGAGTTGGAAATCATGGACTACATTGGAAGAGATCCAAGTTTAAATTCCAATCCTACATTTCTCAACAGAGTTGATGTTATGGGATCGTCAATTGGGTCATTAAATAATAAAAAAATCGTCACCTCTCTATCGAAATAATTCCGTAAGAACGGTATATATAAAATACGTATCGTTAACTACGACGAAGAAAATCTAAAATCATTACGTAGGTAAAATTATATCTTAAAGATACTACTCTGATATTTCTAGCGAAAACTTATCTTAAGGACACAATTTTAATGGAAATGACGAGGTCCGATCTTCAAAAACACGATTTTGCTCTGGATAAGGCACCCGTCCGCCGCCAAGGGCATAAGCACCGTGGGATACTTATCAGTAGAGTCATATCTCGAAAACACGACTTTACACTCTACAGCAAAAGTCGTGTCTGGCTAGAAATAGAGCGGTCGAGTCCCGAAGACTCGTGAGCCACACCCCCTCTCTGCTGCTCTTCCCAGCAAAGCTCCTCGTCTGCTGGGATTTGGCGCTCATAGATAGATAGGTGGATAAAGAGAGGGAGCTGATTTGGAGATTGCGAGAGCTCCTTCGAGTGGTACCTTTAGCCGCTTAGTTTTTTAAATGCTGGACGAGATAGCGATCTCCTCCCGTCGCCCATCGGCATCTACCGCCATCCTACAGGTACGACGTATATGTTTGGATCCAGTAGTAGTAGTGGTAGTGAGTACCCCCTTGGGGTTTCTATTGGATTTTATATTCTGGAGAAGACTTCTCTTAACCTAATTGGGGATACTTACTTGTTTATTCTTCTTCGTCAGGACCCGAGTAGTAGTCGATTCTTCCGAGCAGCTTTTCCTCTGCGGAGTCGAATCGGGTGAGCTCATCCATCATGGCTCTTCTGATCATCGTAATGACATCTAGTCGGTGTAGTTGAGAAGTTCCCCGACCTTCCAGGCGAGGTTGCGACGCCGCCCGTCTCGGAGGAGGAAAAGACCCCTTGCGAGCACAAGTGAAGGGGCGTTGGCGGATCTTATCGTCCCACAAGTGGCTTACCTGATAAGACATTGGCCCGAATCTCGACCCCAAATCAAGGAAACGGCTCGAAGGTATCCTCCTTTTCTGCCCGCCTTAATTTGCAACGGAAAACTAAGCCTGCTGTCGAGTTCCTTCTAGACGTCGGTGTAGCCCGTAGGGATATACCCGTCATCCTGTATAGATGTCCCGCATTGTGCAACTATAGCTTCTAGCTTAAGACGTGGGAAAGATGCTAACACGGAATCCGGATATCGTAGTTTGTAACTTGGACAAGAAACTGAGGCCTACAGAGGAGTATTTCCATCCGTTGGGCATAGATGTCGCAAGTCTTAGGTGCCGTAGCCCGCAAAACATTTTGGTTGAGCATCATTGAGAACTTAATGCCGAAAATGGATCTTTTAGAAAGTCCGGGTTTGTGGACAAGGAGCAGTGGGCAAAGGTGATTCACCATTCCCCCCTTGCTGCCGCCTGTCTGAATTGGGTATATCGACTAAAAACATTGGGAAGATGTTGGCAAGATATCCAGATATCGTAAATTATAATGTGGACACAAAACTCGAACCTGCAGAGGAGTATTTCCGTTCATTGGGCATAGATGTCGTAACTCTCATGCCTCATGGTCCATGAATATTTGCCTTGAGAATCAATGATAATAACTTAATACCAAAGATGGAATTTTCAGAAGGTTTGGATGTGGACAAGGCACAATGGGCAAAGGTAATTTCTGGTTGTCCTAGACTTCTTGTCTTTAGCAAGCGGAAGATTAAGGCAAATATCGGTTACTTCTTTAAATTGGGTGTATCAGCTATTGTATGTTCATCTGGAAAGAAAACTCAGACCTACAGAGGAGTATTTTTCATTCATTGGGCATAGATGTTGCAACTCTGTGTTGTGTAAGCTGCGTATATTTGGCTCGAGCATCAACTGGAATATAATACCAAAGATGGAATTTTTAGAAAGTTTGGGTGTGGATAAGGCACAATGGGCAAAGGTGGTTTATCGTTGCCCCAGTCTACTCTTTTACAGCAAGCAAAATACTAAACCAACTGTTGACTGTCTCTCTGAATTGGGTATATCAGCTAAAAGCCTTGGGAAGATATTGACACAACATCCGCTTATCATAAGTTGTAATGTGGCACGAAACTTAGGCCTACAGAGGAGTATTTCCATTCATTGGGCATAGAGGTTGAAGTCTTATGTGTCGTAGTCCCACAACATTTCAATCTTCAATTATGGAGGCGAATATCAAGCCCAGTACTCAGTTCTTCCCGGGGAAGGGCTTCACCATTGAGGAGATCCGAACCATGGATTCAAGATTTGTGGCATTTGCGTGCTTTAAGAATAGAAACTTTGATGTCAAAGTGGGAGTTTTTCGTGATGATGGATTATCCAAAATCAGAGCTTGTGAAGTTTTCCCATTTTTTTGGACACAGCTTAAAGGGAAGTGTGTAATTCAACCGAATCTGTATGGATGGTTACCAGTATTGAACATTGAATTCAAAAGGATAATGGAAAAAGAGATGGAGATTCGTGCTTAATGCTTCTTTATGGTGTCTACCACCCCACCACCACCACACATGCACACATCATCATCGTCGTTGTCGTCATTTTCATGTCCAGCTGGTTGTTATACTAGAATTCTTTACTATAGGTTGCGGTGAGATGGGCCTAGAACTAATTGTATGGCTGCAGATGGAAGAATCCTACCTAAAATGAATGATGAATAAACCTGTACAATGCTCTATGTTGAGTGTATGATAATGAAAGGAAGGAAGAAGATCATTTCGGAATACTGAAAAATAAATATTTTTGGCCTAGGACTTCTCAATCCAAATCTTTTGAAATGAGAGATCATCTTCTATGTTTGGTCAAGCCATGTAATCAGATTGCAATCATCACTGCAAGCAGAGTTGTGATAAACCCATTTCTTTGCCTACACATGTAGGAGAGATTTTGTGATTAATGTGTCTTTACTTTATTGAGAAAAGTTGCTTTCTTGTATTTAGACGAAGAAAAACAGTGCATAACTAAATGGACATATTGTTGAGAGTTATGGTGGTAGAAATGAGTTTGGTCCTACACCTCCGAGGATAGGATTAGCATCATGATTGGGAGTTCAATGAGACTGTAGGTTTATGTAAATAGCATTGTACCATTATTTCCCCTTGAGAAAAATCAATGCAATGTCCAATTCTCTAGGCTGTTTCTCCAATGGTTTTTTCCTTTGAAGGTTTCTAATGTTGTATCTTAATGTTTTAGTATTATTATGATGCTATAAGTGTATTTTATTGTTATCAACATGTTATTTGATCATGTAGGTTCTGTCTTAATAATTGTGCAGTCATCCTATGAAGGCAATTTTAGAGAGTTGCATTCGTGGTTGTGTCTATGTATCATGGAGTGGATTCTAGTGCCTGCTTTGATTCCTACATTTTATGTTTGAAGTTTCTGCGACCTTAAGAGCTTTTGTAGATCATGTGGAAATCTATGTGAGCATCATTTCTGCATTATTTATTTCTTGTGGTCCATAGAAGGCATTTCAGAGTAGTTGAAATCATGTAATGAAAAGAAGTGGTGATGGTGCCCATAAAAACATGGAAATCAGTGGTGCCTTAAATAAAAACTCACATAAAGCCTTTAATAAACTCAATGATCCCTGCATTTGATCCTGGCTTATTTTCTTGCATGATTTCTTAAATAAAGCCCCATAAAAACCAAGCGTGCCATCCAAAATACCCCCATCGTCCCCACAAATCCTATCCCAAATTTCTGACTTAGGGGAACTTCACTCCTCCCCCAAATAAGCCTAGCTATCAGTACCCTCACCTTCCTCCTCTCATCCTCGAACTCTAAGCTCCATCACCGGCAAGTCGACAATGCCTCTCCTCCTCCTTGGTTGCCCCATGTCACCCCTCCTCTTCTGACTCCATTGTGCCTCCAACACCACACAAGTATGTCCTTAAGTCCTCCTTTCTCTTCTCCTCCTCCCCTTACCTCCCTTTGCCTTCCCCCATGCATTGACAGCTCCTCATCTTCTTCTGCCACCACCATGTCATGTACTCATGTTTCACCACCTCCTCCTCCTTCCCTACATCACCTGCCTTTACCTCGAGTTGGCTCAGCTTTTGTGGCCGGCTTCCTTAACCTGGAATTTAATCTTGGGAATCTAATGCAGACCAATGGGGAGAAAAAGTGGAATTTGTTATTCATTCTTGGCAGCCTCTACATGATGGATGTTTTCTTCTTCTTTTTGTTATTCATGGCAGTATTGGTTGGCATCTCCATAGTTTACCAATAAACTTTGGGTAAAGCAAAGAGAAGGAAGGGAACACCTTTTCTTGATAGACTAAACATGATAAACCAGACCCAAACCTGATAGGTTTGGTTCATGGGTCAGATCTTGGGCATGAAATATAACTCTGACTTGATTTGTCTAACGAATTGGTTCCAAGGTATGGAACCTGTACCCATGGAATTGCAGATCTGAACCCATTTGGTTCATGAGTCGGGTCATAAGTGAGCAGTATGGACCTGTTTGGTTTACAGGTTGAATCTAACCTGAACATTTAAACTTGGGTTCAGCATGAATCCAATTAGGTTGGACATGGCCCAACCCTTTTGACACTCCCACTTGAGATGATGATGCTTCCTAACTGGATATGTGGTTTCAGCCCAGAACACATGCAATAAAGATTCAGACTATCACGCCCCAGAATATATTTCATCTAGCATGAAATATAACTGAGGGTGACATGTACTTACTCAACCTTGGCTGCACAGCCAATTTTTATAAGATTTAAGCGCATGAAATCTTTCCATAGTTGTCTCTCTGTCAAACAACTCCTGCTGATTAGTCTGATCAAGGTAGATACTATGCAGGTCCTTAAACAATCTCTCTGTTTCATTTTCCCTTTAAACAATCTCTCTGTTTTATTTTCCCTTTTATATTTTTCTCCAGACTGATAAGCATATCCAAACACTTTTTACTTACTAGAGTTGTCCGGTACCTTGTTCTTGAAATCCTTATCTTGATCAAGCAATGCTCTTCCATCCACCGGTCATTGATTTACTTAGCAAGGTTCTAATTTAATTCCGTATTTTAACATTGTCGCATGAACATCAACGGTTTACAACAAATGCTCCTAGGACCCCGAGATTTATCTGTGTTTCCTTTTAGGTTCTGTTAATTTTGTTTTTACTTCTTATCAAAGCCATCAGACTCTCTCTTGTGGGATTCTGCATGGCTCCTAATGAAAGAGCTATGGCTGACCATAATTTTTTCTTTCTGTTGCTTGTATCCCAAGTCAGATAACCTTTGTTATGACAAGAAAATTGATGACATAAGACAAACAATGCCCAATTCCTCTCGTCTTTGACCATTGTTCATCATTCTCGAGAATCTTAAAGACTTAAATAGATCATCACACGGTGACACATATTTCTGTTGCTTCCCATGCAGTTACCAAGTTCTTGATTAGTTTCAATACATCATGAACAAACTGGGAGAATTAATCTGATTCTACCAACTTCCCCGCCACCCAAAAAGTTGTTGATTGGCAATCATGATCAATGGTCATTGCAATGTTCCCAGGAACTGGAGATTTATCTGTGTTTCTTTTGTTTTTTTTTTAGAGTAAGGGTGATTATCTGTGTGATAATTACCCAGGAATTAATCCATTGATAGGTAAAAAATGGCATTAATTACATAAATGTTACAAGAAGACTCCTAGAAATGAACAAGTGAAGAGATACTAAAAACGAAGTTCACAATGCAGGGGATCTATCCCTGGAAGATGGCAGCATTCCTTCCCAACAATATTTCTCAAAGTACCGCCAGCACCTTTGCTTTATTTTTCTTTGACTTGAAAACATTATGGCCTACACTCAAACCCCCATGCCTAAATGTACTCTAAAACTGAATTTGAATCCACTCAAAATTAATCTTCATCCATATCTTAGAGGAAAAGGTGCAACCATTGTTGTAAAAATCAGCATACTCGGCCGAGTAATTAGCCGAGTAATCCTATGTGGTACCTTACTGACTGAATAACCCATAGTCAAGCCTATAGTCGACAACACCGACTACTCGATCGAGTAGTCGGTGTAGTCGATCGAGTAGTAGGTCGATTTTTGCATAGATGGAACAATAGGTATTTAGGTATATTATTTTTTGAGGTCAAATAAAACCCCACTCGACCCCCCTCCCCTGACCACTCTCCTAAAATCGTTTATTTTCACCCGAGACTCCTCTTCGACCAAGCAAAAATCCTCTATCGCCGAAGCATATATTGTAATGTATTTGATTCAAATATATATTAATTCTTGATTTATATTGCTCTGTCGTTGGTAATGTATTTGTAATGGTTTATATCTTGATTTAATTATTAAATTTGTAATGAATTTAATATTATTTGTACTTTATAACTTATTTTATAATTTTGAACTTGAATATGTTTACTTTTGTGTAAAGATATATTTTACTTCTTGATATGTGTGTATCTATACACACAAACACACACATATATAATGGCCAACCGAGTACTCCCTGACTACTCCCTCGCATACTGTATACTCCTTAGTCAGTGGTTTGATCGATTGAATACCGACTATCGACTTTTACAACACTGGGTGCAACCAAAGAAAAGATGTACTCCAAAACTGAATTTGATTTGAGTGATCAATCCACTTAAAACCAATCTTCGTTCATATTTCAGAGGAAAAGGTGCAACCAAAGAAAAAATTATCAATGTTCTCATCTCCTAATTTGCAGAACAGGTAGGCCCTGTCAGCCTCCAGTATCCACCTAGCCCTCCATAGCCTTGTCATAAGCCGCTCTTTTCCCATCAATCAAGCAAAAATTTTAATTTTCAATGGATAATCTCCCAACCAAATAAGTCTGTAATTTCCAAGGAAATCAATTTCTATTATATGATCTATATTCCACAATCTAGAGTAGATCTTTCTAACTGAAAACTCCACATCTACCCCTCCTCCGGGAGCATAACCATAGAGCTTTTGCAGTAAAGCTAGAAACTCCAATTGCTGTTGAGAGAGATTCCCCACAATAGTTGGGCACCATGAGTCATCCTAGCTATCTACGGTAACCTCCCCATCTGCGGCCAATGCAACCTCTCCCTGATTGTGTTTTCTTTAAGGTTCCCTTAATTTTGTTTGTACTTATTATCAAGTCCACCGGACTCGTCTCATGGCATTCCAAATTGCTCCTTGTGAATTTTCTCTGTTGCTTGTATCACAAGTCAGATAACCTTTGTCATGACAAGAGAATTGATGCCATATGACAAACAATGCCCAATTCATTTGATCTTTAATCGTTTGTTCATCGTGCAGCTGCTTGATTCTCTAGAACCTTAAAGACTTAAATAGATCATCACTCAGTGACACATGTCTGTGGATTCCTGTGCGGTTCCCAAGTTCTTGATTAGCTTTAATACTTCATGAAAAGAACTGGGAGATTTTATCTGATTCCCAAAAAGTTGTTTATCGGCAATCATGATCAATGGCCATCACAATGTTCCCAGGAACTGAAGATTTATCTGTGTTTCCTTTTAGGTTCCATTAGTTTTGTTTTTACTTCTCTTCAGGTACACCTGACTCATCTTGTGGTATTCCGCATTTGCTCCTCATGAAAAAGCTATGGCTGGCCATACTTTTTTATTCATCATGCAGCTGGTTGATTCTCTGGAACCTTAAAGCCTTAAATACATCATCACCCAGTGACACATTTCTGTTGCTTCCCATGCGGTTCCCAAGTTCTTGACTAGGTTTAATGCATCATGAACATACTGGGAGATTTAATCTGATGCTACCAACTTCCCTGCCACCCAAAAATTTGTTGAATGGTGATCATGTGTACGTGCGCTATTAGTATATGTACATTGAAGTTTGTGTGTGTATAACTTGCAGAAAGAAGACATTCTTGTATGCTGGTGCATTAACTTCTAAAGATGCATTGATTGTATCCAAGTCAAGAGTTTCTTGCGGGATTGACCACAGGCTTTTTTTGGAAAGAATGTGAGTAGGGAAACATGCGTTGCAACGCTTGTTCCTGCTCAACAAAACACACCGGTGTTTTTGATATTTAACAGGTGTATTTTGATTTTCCACTGATTGAAAATGAAAATACACGGGTTGAAAATAAAAATACAATTGAAAAGGAAAATATACTGATGTATTTTTATTTTTAACCGATTTTCATATATGCAAAGTGATTCTTCACCTATGAAAAGTGATTGCTCACTTGGAAATTGATTTTGCACCTTTGAGTTTAGAGTTTAGAGTTAAGTGTTTACCTTAAACCTTGTAACGAATGTAACAGGCTATTGTAATCCATATAACTGTAATGGACAAGTATGGTAGTTGTATAAAAGGCCCAAGGCCTGATGTGGAATAACAGATTGACTATGCTGCCTTCCCTCCCACTCTCTCTTTCTCTCTCTCTCTCTCCAATTCTCCCCCTCCGCCTAGGCTCCAGCGACGGTAGGACTCCTCTACGCCTCTACTCTTCTTCTCCCTGTAATTGTGCAGCGGCACTGGCCGTCACACGCTCCCAGGTGGGTGCTCTAGCTTTACAGCCTTCACTCGATCCGTCTCCTTCCTCTTCTCCTTCTTCTAGTTCTACCTCTAACAAATTGGTGTCTGAGCCCCCCTCAGGCTCTTCTTTGACAATGTCGCCGGAGGTGATTGAAGTTATGAAGTGACTTCTTATGGACACGGTGGACCGCATGATGGACACACTACATAGTGAATTTCGTCAATTCTCTCATAACTCGAAAGCAAGCATGTCGCAGCAGTAGGGGGTGCGGATTGAGCAGGCCGATCTAGGTTTCATGTTGCAAGTTAAAGGCAAGAGGCTCGATTTTCCAACTTTTGATGGGACAACTGATCCCATGGCATGGAGGTACAAAGCTGAACAATATTTTCTCTTTTATGATATTCCACTTGCGTAACGAATTCCTTTGGCGTCATTTCATTTGAACGGCGAGGCTTTGCAATGGTTTTAGTAGATCACAAATACAAGACAAGTCATGGATTGGGATGTGTTTGTCACTGCCCTTAACGTGCATTTTAATCCAGACTTTTTGGAAGATCCACATGGGACTTTCAGCAAGTTGAAACAGAGTTAGTTGTTGGCCAATTATGTCAAGGAATTTGAGACGCTATGAGCATTTATTGGGAACGTTTATCAGTGGGTTACGGGATGATCTTGTGCTAGATGTGCGCTCCTTTCAACCCACAAATTTGTTACATGCTATGGAGTTGCCAAGATTCAAGAGGCTAAGCTTGTGGAGCATCAACCTTTGGCTACTTCTAATGTCAAAGGCTTGTTGCCCACACCTGATCTATTGGCTCTCCTGGCCCCAAGGCCAAGGCCAACGATCAAGAGGCTAACCACAACCCAATATGAGGAACAGGTAAAAAAAGGATTGTGTTTCCAATGTGAGAATAAATGGTCTAAAGATCATAAATGCAAAACATTATCCAAAATTCATTTATTACTGGATGGTCAGTTAATCCCTGAGATTGGTGATGAACCCCCTCAGGACAATGATGATATCCCTTATCCTCAGATTTTTTCTCATGCTATTAATGGTGTTGGAAGAAATTCCACAATGAATGTGGAGGGGAAACTATAGGAAGTTCTCACAATTGTTTTAAGTGATTCCGGAAGTTTGGATAATTTTCTTGATTCGAAGATTGTAACCAAATTGGGATTAAAGGTTTCTAAACCTTCACATTACCAAGTAATGGTGGCTGATGGAAGGAATGTGGTGAGCTTAGGGAGGTGTATGGCAGTCCAAATAAGCCTAAACACTCTTAATATGAAGATTGATTTCTATGTGTTGCCTTTGGGGGGTTGTGATGTGGTCTTAGGCACCGATTGGTTGAAAAGGTTGGGCACAATAGAATGGAACTTTCAAGAACTTTCTATGGAATTCTTTGTGCATGGTAAATGCCACTCTTTATTCGGGTTGAAGCCAAAGCAACTATGTTTGCTTGAACCTCACTCTATTTCTAAGGATTTAATGCATACAAAAATGGCATTCGTGTTGCAAATACAGCCACTGTAGTCTGCACAGATAGAGGACTAGTCCTAGTGGTTGTACCCCATAGAATTGATGCATTTACTGCAGAAATTTCAGAATATATTCCATATACTTCATGGCTTACCTCCAAATAGGTCTCATGACCATAAAATTCCCTTAATGGATAAATCTGCATCAGTAACACATGCACCTTACCGTTATTCTCCATTTCAAAAATAGATCATTGAGCAACAGATTCAAGAAGCTTTGAAAGGAGTTATTCGGCCAAGTTCTAGTTCTTTTGCAACACCAGTGTTATTAGTCAAAAAGCATGATGGATCTTGGCGTATGTGTGTGGATTATAGGGGGTTGAATGTTATTACAGTTAAAGTCAAATTCTCCATTCCACTAATTGATGATCTAGTAGATGAGCTTGCTAGTTCTACATTCTTTACCAAACTTGATCTTCGGCCTGACTATCATCAGATAAGGGTGCGTGAAGAGGATATTCATAAGACAACATTTATTACACATGAAGGTAATTATGAGTTTCTCGTAATGCCTTTTGGTCTTACTAATGCCCCATCTACATTCCAGAGTCTTGTGAATACATTATTCAAGCCTATGATACGTAGGTTTGTATTGGTCTTCTTTGACAATATTTTAGTCTATAGCAAGACCTTTACGTCACATTTGCACCATCTTCATGAGGTTTCCAGATATTACAAAATAACTATCTTTTCCTTAAACATTCCAAATGTCATTTTGTGACTAGAATGGTGTTGAAATGGAGCCTGAAAAGATAGAAGCTGTTCAGATGTGGTCAACTCCAAAGTCAATTAAGGCTTTGCGAGGATTTTTAGGCCTTGTGGGATATTATCGAAAATTTATTCATAACTTTGGCATTATTTCTCAACCCTGGATTGAGCTATTAAAGAAAAATTCATTCGCTTGGAATGATGATGCTAATAGTGCATTTCAAGCACTAAAACAAGCCCTTATTTCTAGCCTTGTTCTTGCACTTCCCAATTTTACAATTCAATTTGTGATCGACTGTGATGCTAGTGGAATGAATATGGGGGCTATTTTATCTCAACAAGGCCACCCATTAGCCTATTTGAGCAAAGCATTTTCAGTACGGCAGCATGCTTAGTCTACTTATGAGAAGGAGCTTCATGCTATTTTGTTCGTCGTAGATAAATGGCGTCATTATCTCTTAGGTCGAAAATTTATCATTCGGACTTATCATCAAAGTCTTTACTACCTATTGCAACAAAAAGGTTCTACACCTACCCAGCATAAGTGCTTAATTCACCTTCGCCTTATGCATCTAGATCTCTAGTTGGAATACAAAGAAGGATGCCACAATCAAGTTGCTGGTGCACTTTCAAGGCAAGAAGAATACATGTATTGTCAGGCTATTTCCAGAGCAGTTTTGAACTGGTTGGCTGAAATCAAATGTGCCTACACTACATATTCAATGCTTCTACCGTTGCTACAGTAGTGACAGAACGGTCAGCTGAATAGAACTTTGTACAAGTGGTCGATGGTATTTTGTGGTACAAAAACCACATCTTGTTAGCACCCTCATGTCTGTTTATAGAGAGCTATCTGATGGGCTCATGATTCTCCAGTGGGGGGACACGTTGGTCTTCCTACAACATTAGCCCATCTAAAGCAAAGTCTTGATTGGAGGGGAATGAACAAAATAGTCTGGGCATACATTCGTCAATGCGAGGCATGTCAATGGTGTAAAATAGACACCCAAACTCTAGCTGGATTGCTACAACCCTTGCCTATTCCAACGCAAATTTGGCAAGATATCGCTATGGATTTCATAGAAGGTCTTCCCTTGTCTTAACAAGAAATCAATGATGCTTGTGGTGATTGATAGGCTTTTTAAATACAGCCATTTTATTCCACTCGCACATCCATTTTCAGCCAAAGATATTGATTCATTAAGAAGGTGGTGCATTTGCATGGTATTCCTTTTTCTATTGTTTCTGATAGAGATGCTATTTTTCTAAGCAATTTCCAAACTGAGTTGTTTGCAGCACATGAAACTAAATTGAAAATGAGTTCAGCCTATCATCCACAATCGGATGGGTAGACAGAAGCTCTAAATAAATGCTTGGAGACATACTTGTGTTACTTTTGTTACCAACAACAAAAAGAATGTTTTCAATGGCTTTCGTGAGTTGAATATTCATATAATACAAGTATTCACTCTTCAGCCAAGTTGCCACCTTTTCAAATTGTATATGGTCGGCCTCCACCAACGGTTGTTACATATAGTTATGGTACTTTCTTGGTGTCTTATGTTGCTATTTCCTTAAGAGAGTGTGATCAAATATTAAAGCAGCTTGCCAATCATTTACAAAAGGCCCAGCAAAGAATGAAAGTATAGGCAAATAAGAAATGTATTGAAAGAAGTTTTCAAATTGGGGATTGGGTTTATCTGAAATTGCAACCATTTCGTCAGAATCTGTGGTTTGTAGATTTAATAACAAGCTTGCTGCAAGATATTTTGGGTTGTATCAAGTCATTGCGAAGATTGGCCAAGTAGCCTATGTTAGAATTAATTTAATTAACCGTATGAAAAATCTAAACATAATGATTTTTCTATAATCCCAATAACGACCTAATCATCATATCATCAACCAAAATGACATAAAAGAGGAGGTATGGAAGTATACCTAAATCTATTCGATTATTCAACAGAGAAACACGTACGAATTCTCTGGAGTCGTAGAGTCCTCCAGAGAGGGGGCGATGGTACATCCAAAAGGAACAGAAAGTGTGGAAGAAACTGAGGGGAAGAAAAATCATATCCCCAAGGTTCTATCCTGAGGCCTATTTATAAACTTTTCTGCGATGAGATGCAGAAAAATCGTAACCGCCCACTTATCTCTTATCCCTTCGGGGATCATAATCATGTAATATGAAATGACAATTTCGCACATCATAGAATTGCATTTCCTTAAGGTATCTATGTATAAAATTCCATATCCTATTGAGATACAAGTGGTTAATTAACTTAATTAGATTACATTAATTACCACATATGTGATGTTAAATACGAATGTATATTACATCATATGATTTCATAATAATAATATAATATGATTCGTGTTATGACTCTAACAATCTCTTGTTCGAACCATATATATTATCCTTATAATCATATGGTTTCATATACCTGTATGAGTTTAATAATACAACAAAAAAAATCACATCTCTTCCAATCTTGTCCATACTCTATTAATGTACGACTAAAGTTGGTTTTCGCCATTATGAAATTGACTAGACCAAACAATGATCACATACATTAACACAAGTAACGACATAAATCTGATATAGGTATATAGCATGAAAATTGCATGTTAACGTGATCTACACATGTTTATTTTCAACTTGTCCTGAACCATATCATACAAAAGATCACATGACAAGTACTAATGACTTCAAAGAATGAAGAACTTTATTATTATGCGCATAATCCAAAACACGTCCATACATGAAAAACACCAAAATAGAACAAATTCTCACTGAATTGTTGTATTACAAAATAGATACAACACCCATACACAACATGCTCATGGAAAACCTTTGGCGTTAGCCCTTTAGTGAGCGAGTCTGCTAGCATGGAGTTGGTTCCAATGTGTTCAATAGACATCTGTTCATTTTAAATGCTTTCCTTGACCGCTAAATACTTGAGATCAATATGCCTTGACCTTGAAAAACATTTGTTGTTGTTGGAGTATCGCATCGTCGAATTATTGCCACAGTAAAGTCGAAGTGGTCTTTTAACATTATCAATGATCTATAGTGCTATGACAAAACTCCTAAGCCATACCTCATGATTTGAGGCCTCAGAACATGCTATAAATTCTGCTTTCATAATGGAAGTAGCTATCAAGGTTTGCTTAGCACTCCTTCGCAAGATAGCTCCTCCAACCAGCAGAAAAATGTATTCCGATGTAGTTCTTTGGGTATCCTGACATTCCGCAAAATCAGAGTCAGAATATCTGAGGACCTCTAAATGATTTGATCTCCTTTATGTGAGCATGAAATCCTTTATTTTTTGTAGGTAGTGTATAACCCGTTTGGCTGTCTTTCAATGGTCAGGTTCAGGCTTTCTCAAATACCTTCCTAACATGCCAATACTGTATACTAGGTCTAACCGCGTGCAGACTTGGGCATATATCAAACTTCCTCACTGCCGATGTATAGGGAATATTTTTCATCTCTTTTACTTCAAATTCATTCCTAGGGCATTGGTTAAGAGAGAATTTATCTCCCATAGCCACTGGGGTATCTCTTGGTTTGCAATTCTCCATGCCAAAGTGTTTTAGAATGATATCAATATATCTCCTTTGCGATAATCCAAGAATACCACGAGAATGATCTTGTTGTATCTGAATTCTTAATACAAATGAGGCTTCACCAAGATCCTTCATTTCAAAATTACTTGGGAGAAATATTTTGGCTTTCTGAAGCAAACCATTATCATTACAGGCAAGGAGAATGCCATCCACATACAATACCAGGAAGATATGTTTTCCCATGCATAATTTGTGGTATACACAATCAACCTAATTTGTCTCAAAACCAAATGAGTCAATAACTTGATGAAATTTGTAATACCACTGTCTTGAAGCTTGCTTTAATCTATAAATGACTTTTTTTAATTTACAAATCATTTTCTTTACGTCTCATAATGCAAAGTTTTTTTGTTACACCATGTAAATTGTTTCATTAATGTTTCTATTAAGAAATGCTGTCTTTATATTCATCTAATGTATATCTTTAAATCAAAATGAGTTACTAAAGCCTTTATGGTTCTAAATGAATCCTTAGATGAAACTGGCGAAAATGTCTCTTTATAATCTATACCTTCCTTTTGAGTAAATCCCTTGGCAACAAGACGAGTCTTATATTTGTCTACATTGTCTTTTGAATTCTGTTTGGTTTTAAATATCCATTTACAACCAATGGGCTTTACACTTTCAGGCAATGGGACATCACAAACCAAGTTGTCACTCATGGATTTCATCTCTTCATTCATGGCATTGATCCAGTTTTGAGAGTTGGAACTTCTCATGGCATGAGTGACCGAAATAGGATCTGTATTCATTTGATCTGCTTATAGTTCCTGGAGAAATACAACATAATCACTTGATATTGCACTTCTTTCATTACTAGATTTCCTAATCAGTGTAAGATCTGGAATATTTTGAGGTTGCTCAATTTGATTAATGGAAAGATTATCCACATTACTTTCTTCCCCTGATGTTGAAGAAACAACATTTGGAATAAGAACTTGACTATATTCAATGGTTTCCTTATAAATAGGCTCTGGTTCTTCAAATGTAATGTGGTGACTATCACCTCCAAACCAACATCCTCAAAGTAGGTATTCCTTGTCTCAAAGAATGAGTAAGTGTAACGACCCGGTTCCCGAGTCCCTACGAGACACGAGAACCGGACCGACTCGAGTAATCCCAAGACCTAGTCGTCCAACGAGGAAGTAACCAAAAGAGCAGTAAAATAAATCACATTCAGCATGAATATAACTAACAGTAAGGAAGTACAGCAATAAGGAAAGAAACTACTACAGTAGATACCACCACAACACTAGAACAACATTTATCATATAACAAGAACTGCAGGTAAAGAAAGTACAGCGGAAACAAAAACTACTCACTAGAACAGAAACAAAAGAGGTACAAAAGACTGTGGTAAACTCTGCTGGACCCTACTCGGCCCAGCGCCCTCTGCAGCCGCCGACCTTGGCTGCTCAACACCTGGTCCTGAAAAAGGTAACGAGTGTAACACGTCAGCAAAACGCTGAGTAGAGTGGCAAACTAACTAAAGGCAACAGTAGAGAGTACAGTAGCTGTTATGTTCTATTACTTCCTTTATTCACGTCTTTCAATTTTCTCACTATTTCATTTATTTCTCAGATCCTTTACTTGATCTCGAATGTCCTCGTGGGAACGATCTTGATTGCAGTCTTTTCCAAAAGTAGAAGTAGCACGTGGTGCTCTCCTGGCCGGGAGAGTCCCCCGTGGTGATCCTACCCTCAGTCAACCACCCCAAGGTCACTGATAGACGTAACGGTGACTACGGCACGCGCGATAAACGCACAGGTAGCTAGCCCGCACTGGCACGCGGTCAGTCGTTTCCGTTAACGGGTGCGCCCAAAGCACAGCACGGAACCAGGGCAGAGCCCTCTCAGTAACAGGGGTCCAACCCCTCCACAGTAACCAAACCGGGGCCTTGCCCCTCCACAGTCCGCGCACCCTCGCCTGACTACCCTGGTTTGCCCTAGTGGGCCTAACAAGTCGGTGAAGGAGGCTAGCAGAACCTCGGGGCCCGTGGGGTAGCTAGTACTCTCCTAGCACTAGTAGCTCTCCTCGGTACTACGTACGCGAGGGCCAGCAAGTCGGTACAGAGTGGCCAGTCCTAACCCCGGGTCCCTGGGGCGGCTAGCTCCGCTCTGCACTAAACAGGGGGACAGTCGCTCTCCTTGGTACTCCGTACTCAAGGGCCAGCTCACTTCCCCAAAACTATTCCATTCACTTTCCAGGAGTTCTACTCCTACTTCCCCGTAGGGTTCCATCCTTTTTACTCAAGATCCAGGTTTCACTTCCCAGTTTCACATTCTTACAATCCATGTTCTCAACCTCGTTAGCTGTTCACAACAGGCAGCTGTTAATTCAAATTACAGTCAGCTTTATATTTCTTTCCATTTTCCAAGACTGTAGTATATACATTCCACTAGTTTTCCATCTTAGGATTCATGCCATATCCTAGGATCTATCATACAATCTAATTTTCCAGCCCTAGGATTCATGCAACACCTAGGAGCTATTATTCCATACATTTCTCATTCCTAGGATTCATGCAACTCCTAGATTCTAGTTAAGGTTTCATACTTTAACAGATTTTAATAGCTTGAGCCACTCTATCAGGTACAATGGGAGTAATGGGGACGTGATCGAGAATCCCGCGTGCCTCCGCGACTCCCAAGACTGCAACTGAACAAGGTCCTATCACAAGGATTAAATACAAGGAGTGTCTCAAAACTGTGTATAGCTACTGTAGACGGGTAGAGGAATTAATTCTGAAAAGAATGCAACTCGAATCGTGGAAAACGGAGCCCGAACGGGCCCTAAACGGGTCGAAAAAGACGATACTGTGCAAAATCAGACGTCTGTAACTTCTTCCAGACGTCTTAAACAGTGGATCAGAGAATTACCTGTTCAGCGTGGTTTCCCAGACGTCCAGAAGTCTGCGGGGACGTCTGTCCTATCTCCCAGACGTCTGATGGTCACCCCGGACGTCTGGAGGTCACTCCCGCCGTCTGGTACAACTTCCAGACGTCTGATTCGCAAAGGATGGCGAATCAGCGAACCTGCGCACAGCCAACTCCCTCCCTTAGTACGGTCGGTCGACAAGAAGGAAGAAGAAAGCGGAATACACACCTTTCAGTCGTCGGTATGAGCTACCAGACGTCGTCCTCGCCGTCTGCCTATCAACCCAGACGTCTGATTCTGGAAATTTTTCCAGAATCAGGGCGCGACCCAGACTCTACTCGCGACGTCGCCCGCGTCGCACCTCGTGCTCCTGCTGCTCAGACTGCAGCAGGTCCCTCTCCGCGTCGTTCCGCGCCCCCTGCTCCCTCCACCGGCCGGCCAAGCCGCTCCGGCGAGCTCGCCCTCACGGCAGAGCTCCGCCCTCGCACGCCGCGCCTCCTCCGCGCTCACTGCGGCCGCCGCTGCAGCCCTCGCGCTCGCTCGCTCTCGTGCACAGGAAGGAGAAGAAGAAGGAGACGGTGGAGACGGGAGGGGAGGCGTGGCCCTTTTTAACGCCGCGTGGAGAGGAGAGAGAGAAGGCGCGGCAGGCGTCTGCAGCCGCAGAAGAAAAAGAGGGAATAACGACTATGCGGTCTGAGCGCGCAGGCGCGCAGACGACTCGCGGGTGTGGACGATAACTGTTTTTCAGACGTCTGTAAACCATCCCAGACGTCTGGCAGGACGTCTGGATGTGATCCTAGACGTCTGGTCAGACGTTTGGGCCACCTCCCAGACGTCTTAAAATACGTCCGGGGCACGCGTTCGTAACAGTAAGCCATTGGGTCATAAAACTCATAGAGTCCAGCTTTCTTTCGGTTGGCCTGTATAGCTTAGCCTCAGCTGAACAACCTCAGATATGAAAATGTTTTAGACTATGTGCCTTAGTAGTTCACATTTCATATGAGGTTTTATGCACTGCTTTAGTTTGTACTCGATTGAGAACATTTACAGTTGTCCTTAATGCTTAGAGACTCAAGTAAAGAAGTATGACTAATCATATTTTATACCATGTCCTTAAGAGTCCTATTACAGCGCTCAACAACACCATTCATGTTTGGTGTTTTAAGCATGGTGTATTAAGGTACTATGTCGCACTCATTTAGAAAAGAAGTAAATAGTCCTGGATGTTGTTCTCTAGATGCATCATATTTACTGTAGTATCCTCCACCACGGTCAAATCTGACGACCTTAATCATTTTCCTGAGTTGATTTTCCACCTTGGCTTTATAGGATTTGAACGCATCCAAGGACTACGATTTTTCGTGAAGGAGAAATAGATACATGTATCTAAAGTAGACATCTATGAACGTAATAAAGTATTGTTGCCTTTTGAGGAAGCTGTAGGGAATGGACCACATGCATCTGTTTCTATTAGTTCTAAGACATCTAAAGCTTTAGTGGCAGCTACACTTCTTTTATTTATTCTTTTCCCTTTTAAATAATCTACATAAACATCTAAATTCGTATAATCAAGGGAATCAAGAATTCCATTCGAAATAAGCATATCCATTCTCTATTTAGAACGTTTATGCCACAGTAAAGCGGAATTTTCTTGATTTAGTTTATGCTTTGTATCACTCAAAGTTGTATTGAATGTTTCAAAATTGGAGGAAAATATATACAGCATATATAATTTATCACTAACATATAAAGAACCAAAATCAATTAAATTTGAATTAAAAAAAATATGAAATTGTCTATCTCCGAATGAATAAGTGTAACTGCATTTGTTGAATAGATAAATAGAAATCAAATTTTGTCTAAATGACGCTACAATGAAAGTTTCTTTCAAATCTAATTGTTAGCCGGTAATCAGTGATAACCTAAAATCCGTAATTGCTTCTACCTCAACCTTCTTGCTGTCACCCACATGGATATATCGTTCACCATCATTTGGCATTCAGCAACTTAGGCAACCTTGCACAAACACACTAATGTTAATAGTAGTTCCCAAATCTATCCAGTAAATGTTTGAGGGTACAAACATATAATTAACTTCTAAACAAACTAAAAAAGATAATGTACCTTTCTTTTCAAGCCAAGCTTGATATTTGGTACACTCCTTCATGTGTCATTCTCCCTTGCAAAAGAAGGTTGCCTTAGGCTGCTTTTGACTTCCTTTAGAGGAGGATGAATTGGTAATAGTTGTATCCTTAGCCCGCTTCCTTTAGGGTCCAGAAACCAGATGAGCACTCTCTGCTTTGTCCTATTTTAGCCTCTCTTCCTCTTACACACAATGAGAAATGTGCTCATTAAGAGTTCACTTCTCATTTTGGCAGTTATAGCTGACCTTAAACTGCCCATATTGTGCAGGGAGGAAGATCAAAACTAAATGCATGTTGAGATCATCATACAACTCCAACTTAAGTGCTTTTAGTTTCGAGGTCAAATGGGACATCTCCATGATATGCTCCTTAACGTTTCCAGTGCCTCTGTACTTTAGTGAGACAAGTTTGCTAAGAATATTGCTTGTCTCAGCTTTCTCATTCTTAGCAAACCTCTTCTCTATCTCATCAAGGGATTTAATTCCTCTGAGATAGCACCTCTAAAGTTTTCTACAATAGCATGCTTCATGATCATCAGACACATGCAATTTGATCGCTCTCACTTCTGAGAGTTCTTGATATCATTAGGAGAACTCTTATCCGTAAGAGGGGATAGAGGATCAATCCTAAGCACAAGGTCTAGATCCATACATCCTAGAACAATAATGATATTTTCTTTCCAGAACTTAAAATTAGATCCATTTAATTCTGGAATATAATTTAGGTTGACAGTTATGGCAGATGCAGAGGAGTTAATTGAAAACGAAGGAATAAACAAAATACATGTTCAGAATGAAGAAACGAAAATCACAATATTAATATTTTGTTTTTAGATAATAAACATTAGGCATCATGGGTAACACAGTTGGTGCGGTCGCTCCTTATAAGGCTTCCATGTGCGAGGTGCGCGGGATCGATCCCCGCGGCATGCCCAGACGCTCATAGTGATCTCAAGGGGGGACACATCGCTGATGCTGTCCTGCCTTGACTTGGCACTGGAGAGTGGTCGTGGCTAAGATCATGGAAGTGCTCCATGGCAAGCGAGAAATTAGATGGCCCTTGGGGGGGGTGGGGTCTCCCCCCTCCCTACCCTTTCTTCTATTTAGACAATAAATATTAACATTGTAAGGGTAGTCTTTAAGAAAGGATAAATAACCATTGAAAATAATAATCTAAGTTATTAATCCATCTTTGTATTAACTTAATTAATTACATGCATCCTAATAATTCAATAAAAAGTTTATCACAAATATACATACAGGTATTTAGTATTGAGGCGATTTTCTTTTAGGCCAATCATCCCACACATGAATACAAATATATATAGTTGTTTTAATGTTTTAAATAAACTGGCACAAGAAGCAAATTACTTTGGCAAGAATTACTAAATGTGACAAAATACTTAATAAATTAAAATCAATTACTAATGTTTGTACCAGAATATTCATAATCATAATATTATATCCCAAATAATACACTAGTACTGGTACTGATGGTGAGTACCGTACCAACTGTATGGACCAAGTAATGATACTAATGGTCGGTATCGGTACCAACTATATGGATCAAGTACCGGTATTGGTCCTTATGTATTGGTACCCAAATGATGTGTATCGGTACTACATCCTAGATGCATTTCTGGAACCTGATCTGTATCCCACATATACCAGTACAATGATGCAGACAACGCTCCAGGATTGCCCAAGCGATACCCATACTCTACCAGTACCGGTACTCATGATGAGTATCGGTACCAGATCGACTTTGGCTCGATTCCAGGGCGGCGATTAGAAGTTGAGATATGGGGAAAAACCCCAAATCGAGATTCCAATAAAAAATTGAAATTTATTGATCATGCATGGAATATAAACAATCATGAAAACATAGAATAAACATTAGTTTGCATTGATTCATCAAGATGGGATTGAATTAACCCAAAACTGATCGAAGAATAATTCTCCAAAAAACGAACAAAAAATTGTTCTTCCCAAAATCTGAATCATTAAGGCAATATGATACAATGAAAAGAAATGCTCTGATACCACTTGATAGAATTAATTTAATTAACCGTATGAAAAATGTAAACATAATGAATTTTCTATAATCCCAAGAACGGTCTAATTATCAACCAAAACGAAACGAAAGAGGAGAGATGGAAGTATACCAAAATCTGTTGCTTCAGTGATTCGACGGAGAAACACGTGCGGATTCTCTGGAGTCGTAGAGTCCTCCAAAGAGGGGGCAATGGTATTTCTAAAATGAATAGAGAGAAAGTGCAAAAGAAACTAAGGGGAAGAAAAACCATATTCCCAAGGTTCTATCCTGAGCCTATCTATAACATTTTCTACGATGAGTTGTAGAAAAATCGTAATCGCCCATTTTTCTCTTACCCCTTCAAAGACCAAACCACTTAATATGAAATAACAATTTCGTCCATCATAGAATTGCATTTCCTTAAGGTATCTATGTATAAAATCCTATATCCTAATGAGATAATTAGATCACATTAATTACCACATATGTGATGTTAAATACGAATGTATATTACATCATATGATTTCGTAATAATAATATAATATGGTTCATATTATAATTCCAACAACCTATCATCCAAGCTCAAAGATGCACAACACATGTCATATACCCCAACTAAAGAAGAGTCATTGGAAACAACCATTATAATCCCAATTGCTACAGGAATATCTTGAAGAAGACGCTCAACCACATTGGCTGTTGGGACATCCAATGGTTAAATGAAATAACATAGCTGTAACCCATTCATTGGGCAAGTCAAACAGTGGAAGAAGCAACTTGGGTGGATTATGCCACATTCCAGTAGAAGTATCCTCACTTCAACCTTGAAGACAAGGTTCTTTGTGGGGGGGTGGGGGAGATTTGTAACGTAGACTATTGTAGTTTATATAATGGTAGTTGTATAAAAGGCCAAGTGCTTGATGTGGAATGACAAATTGACTAGTTTGTTGGCTTCTCTCTCTCTCTCTCTCCAGTTCTTCCTCTCTGCCTAAGCTCTAGTGGCGACGGGACTCCTCTCCGCCTCAGCTCTTCTTCTCCCCTTGTAACTGTGCAGTGGCGCTAGCCGTCACATGCTCCCAGGTGGGTGCTTGGGCTTCACAGCCTTCATCGAATCCCTCTCCTTCCTCTTCTTCTCCTAGTTCTATCTCTAACAAACCTAAAGGGTGAAAAATCACTTTTCATAGGTAAAATTACTTTCCACAGACCTAAATTATAAGTTCTAATCCTAAATCATAAACCTAAAATCCATAGGTGAAAATCATTTTTCATTTTTTAAGTAAAAAAAAATCTATTTTTCATCGGTTAAAAGTTAAAATATACCGATGTATTTTCATTTTCAACTAGTGTGTTTTGATGAAAAATCAAAATACATCAATGTATTTTGTTGAGCAGGAGACGCACGTTGCAAAATATGTTGCAATATGTATTTCTTTACTTTTTGATTTTGAAAAATATCTAGCTTGCTGCCTCCACTCGTTCCTTCTCTTGCACATTGTCTAGTTTCTCTCTTAGGGTTAGTTTACTTGAGAGGTTATGAAAGTAGTGTTAAGAAATGTGAAATTGGTGTTAACCTGTAGTCGTGTTTACTTACGGTGTGGTGTTAACACCAATTTGTGTTTACTTGAATTGGTGTTAAGTTATGATGTTAACCTTTATGATGTTTACTTGGTAGTGGTGTTAGGTATATAAAATATGAGAGATATCAGAGACATAAGTGGTGTAGAATTTTAACACGGGTTTTGCTAACATCAGTTGAAACTGGTGTTAGATAAACCCGTGTTAAAGTTGCTAAACTCGGGTTAACAAATGAAGGGTTAAGTAGCCAAGTAAACAGATGTTAACCCGTCTTTTGAGGGGTTAACCCTCCAAATAAACTAGGCCTTAGACTTAGTAGCTATATCAAACTAGCCTTCCCTTAGACAACGGTGGGATATGGAAGCAGATATATGTTCGTGTGGTGAACTTTCAGCGGTGAAGCAGCCAATTGTTTTACTCTGTACAGAATTGGTTAGTAAATACAGAACCAAAGAGCACTGATGAGAGATGGTCCATCTCTTTCCCGTTGTATTTTAAACAATAGAACAAGTACTGTTCCCGTCATCGTCATCATGGAATTACCCACAAGGTCAATAAGGTGCATGCTATCCTTAGACGTAGCCCATTATAAATAAGGGTGTACACAAATCATGTTGGATAGATTTTGCTAAATGACAATTTGGATCATTTTTCCAATTCAATCTAATCTATTTTAAGGTCTAACGTAATCCGCTTCACTCCATGAAGTTTCTTTAAGTAAAAAAATCAGTCCTCAAAGTTTCAGATTTTCTTTTTCCCTTAGTGGTAAATGATTTGCTACATGTTTTTCTATTTGTTAATACAAAGTTTGAGAAAATAAGATTGAAATATTACACTTATTATTTGTTTCTTGAGTTTTCCTTGCTAATTTACTGACATTTCTCAAGCAATTAGAAAATTATATTAAAGATCTATAACATTATTGACTTCAGGAAACTTATGAAATGAAGGAATTAACTCCAAAATTAAAAGTAGGGATGCAAGTTTCAGTCAAATTGACTCGAGTCAACCTAAAAGGAATGGATAAAATTTATCCCATTTGAATTTGGGTTATATTTTGGATTTTCTCAAAAAAAAAAATTCAATATATAAGATTGGATCCATACCTATTAATCTCACCCGATAATCGGACCTATATACCTAATTTATATTTTGTATATATTGTTCTTTTATATTATTTATGGTATGTTATTTTTTTATTGGTGGAAAAATATTAGATGTTTTATGTATGTTGTGAGATATGATTATTATATCATTTGAATTTCGTTGTAAGTTAGTAATGAATCATGTTATTGATTTGTTTTTTAAATTTATTTTAGGCATGATTTTATTGTATGGTTCATTTATAATTGGTGAACAAATGGGTATTCAATTCGTATAGGTATAAATTTAGTCAAATTCAATTCATTTTCATCCCTAGTAAAGGGAAGTGGGAAATGGAAAATGTTTGTTGATGAAGTAAGGTAGGATTAAGCTTGTCAAACCAAACCTGAACTTGTTTAAAAATAGGTGGGTTAGGTCAGGTTTGACTCAACTAATAAATGGGTTGAGTCTGCGTGAAGTTGTGTGGACTTGTTAGGCTCATTTAAGATTAACCCACAACCTATTTAGGATCTAGGTAGGATCCATTTAGGACTTGAGTGACACACTGATCTAACGAGGACCTGCAAACCCAATTGACCTATGGAACTATTTAAGTAAATGGGTTGGGTCAAATCTACTTATAGATAAATGGGTTGTGCAATGGGTCCATTAGCTTGGACCCATTTAATAAACAGGTCCACCTGAATTTGACTTGTTTGACACCTCGAGAAGGAAACGTCATAGGGATAGATTTTGGAATTAGAGAGGAGTTTATTTAGGAGAATTTGTTTTACGTAGCCTACAGATGTTAGAAATTAACCTTATGATAAAAATATATTATATATGTATATGAACAAATAATATTATTGTTGAGAATAAATCTTATTTTGGTCATTTTAGGTTTCAAGTTTTGTTTATTTATTAGGTTATTTCTAGGAAAGTTATTTAGAAGAATTATTTTGGGATTTGTTTTCTCTTATTTTAGAGATATGATTTGTTTTCAAGTTAGAGGATATGTTCTCCTTATAAAAGGAGTCATCCTCTTGTAATTTTCTCTTAAGTTGAATATAATAATTCTTCCACATCTTCCAACTCCTCTCCCTCTCTCTCTCTAAGGTCGGCGGCCCCTCTTCCATAGCAGTTGGCCACCACCAAGCCATCGGCCACCATCAACAGCAGTTGGTGGCTGCTGCTCTTCCTCTCCCTATTCCAACTTGGAACAGTCCAACAAACTCCTCTCCCTCTCTCTCTCCAAGGCCGCCAGCCCCTCTTCCATTGCAATTGGCTACCACCAAGCCACTAACCACTATCAACAGCAGTCGGTGGCTGCTGCTCTTCCTCTCCCTGTTCCAACTTGGAACAATCATTATTGGATTGCTTTTCCACACATCGAGCTTCCACGCTCCGAACGTGCACAAATCTTGACATGGTATTAGAGGTTATAACCTAGGCTCCTCAGCGTGCACATGTTCCTTGACTACACGTGTGGTTTCCATCATCGACGAATCTTCCTTGACAAATACAACGCCTTACGCAGAGAAGGAATATCTTAGAAAATGAAAAAAACCACTGCTACGGCCACCGATGTCACGTTGTCAACAAAGAGAGCAGAGTTCGAAGTTGAGAAAAAGCAGAGGAGATCTATCAAGTTATTCGGTTTGCGATCTTCATGTCTTTTCAATTGACACTTTATATTCATTTTTTTACTCCTTCAAAAGAGGAGATTTTCTAGAGAAAACATGTCAAATATTATGTATGAGGTCGTACATCAATTGACTGCTCTAAGAAGAAGACACCACAGTCCACGTAACGACTTTCAGGTTGCGAAAAGACTAGTGGTTGATCCAAGAAGTTTCGTTTCTAAAGATTCAAGGTATAAAGACCACGACGTGCGGCTACTAGCATCTCACGTGTGATTTCTTTCACGTTTGTCAATCTTGAGAAGATGATCATGATGGTCGTTGCGACAATTATTGAGGTTGCCACAGACGCAACGACTTCGGTGGTCACAAGAGGCTACACCGTAGCTTCCTCCAAAAAACAAAATGAGGATCACAGAGCTCAAACAGGAAGAGTGGTGGGGCATCTAACCTCACAACTTGAAGGCCAAGTCATCATCCTCCCAACCTTAACTTAAGGGGGAGTGTTGGGAATAAAAGAGGTCGTGGTAGCCAACCAAGTCACATGGCGGTAAGTTAGGAGCCCACTTGGGTGTCGGTTTTGGAGTCCTAGAAGTCCTATTTTGGTTATTGCTTGAGTTCCAAGTTTTGTTTATTGAAAGTTATTTAAAAGAATTATTTTGGGATTTGTTCTTTCTTAGTTTAGTGATAAGGTTTGTTTCTAAGTTTGAGGATATGTTCTCGTTATAAAATGGAGTTTTCCTCTTATAATTTTTTCTTGAATTGAATAGAATAATTCTTTTACTTCTTCCAACTCCAATCCCTCTCTCTCTCCAAGGACATCAACCCCTCTTCCAAGGCAGTCGACCACCACCAATCCGCCAGCCACCATTAACAGTAGTCGGTGGCTGCCACTCTTCCTCTCCTTGTTCCAACATGGAAAAGTACTTGTTGGATTATTTTTCTACACGTTGAGGAGCCTCCACGCTCCAAACATGCGTAAATTTTGACAATTATTTTATGGATCATTGATAGGATTGGATTGGATTAAGATTTTAACTTGATTTAATCAAACTTCTAATAATATTAAAAATCTTCTAATCCAATCCATAGCGGCAAAACATCTCATCCATATGATCCAATTAAATTGAAATGAATTAGATTGTAGATTTATCAAATGCATGATTACACCTAATGGTAATGGGTAAATGTTACAACTTGGTTCCTGGATCTCTACAGGATCCGAGATCGACTCGCATCGACTAATCCCAAGATCCAGTCGTCCAACAAGAAATAGCTAAAAAGCAGAAAAGTAAACTACATCAACATATGTAATACAACTAAATAGTAAAAACGTGCAAAGCAGTAAAGGAAAAGTAAAACTGTTGTTCTAATACATACCACCACAACAGAGACAACTGAAACGAAAGTAACAGTAACAACAGTAGTTAAAAGTCTGGAACTCACTACAACATAAAAGGGAAGTACAACAAAGAGTGCAGAAAAACTACTGCTGGGCTCGACTAGGCTTAGCACCCTCCGCAGCCGGAAGCTCGGACTGCTCAACTCCTGGACCTGAACAGTGTTATGGAAAAGATAGTCAGCGAACGTTGAGTAGAGTGGTATCTATACTATCTAAAGCAGTAAAAGAAACATGTTTAATTTTTTTATCTAGTTATTTTATTTTACATGCATCTCGTTTTCACCCATTTTCCTCAAACTTTCAGGTTTTCTTGATCTTGCATGTTCCTCGTGGGAACGATCTTGATTACAGTCTTTTCCGAAGAGTAAAAGGTATACGTGGTGCTCACCTAGCCGAGAGAGTCGCATGTGGTAGTTGTACACCCAATCAACCACCCCGAGGTCACTGTCAAGACGTAGCGGTGACTACGGCATGAGTGAGAAACGCACGGGTAGCTACCCCGCACTGACACACGGTTAGTCGTTTCCACTCGCGGGTACGCCTAAAGTATAGCATGGTATAGTATAGGGCCTAGCCTTCTCAGAAACAGGGGTTTAGCCCTTCAGAACCAAATAGGGGTCTCACCTCTGCACGGTTTGCGCACCCTCGTCTGACTACCTCGATTTGCCCAAAGGGCCTAACAAGTCGGTGTAGGGTGGCTAGCTGAACCCCGGGTCCCGTGGGGTGGTTAGCTCCCTCCTTACACTAGTAACTCACCTCGGTAGCGTGTACACGAGGGCCAACAGAAGTCAGTGTAGAGCTACCAATCCTAACCTCGGATCCCAACCCAAGGGCGGCTACCTCCGCTCTACACAAAAAGGGGACAGTGGCTCTTCTTGGTACCACGTACTCAAGGGTCGGCACACTTCTCGTCTACATTCCAAATTTTCCATCTAACCACAGGACCTCTACTCCTAATTCCCCATAGGGTTCATGCTCATATTTACCACATTATTCCGATTCAGAATCCATTATTCACAATTTAATTTTCATTTATATATAGGTAGCTCGTGTTTCCACAATTTCATACATACAACCGATGATTTCACAGGTAATTGTTCCTTTATCTTAGGTAGCTCCTATTCTAACAGGCAGCTCACAACTTTATTACAGGTAATTGCTAGCAGTTTACTTAATCATGTGTACATATACAATCATGCAGTACAATAGTTTCATTCATTTCTCTGTCCTAGAGTTCATGCCACATCCTTAGGGTTCCAGTTGGCTAATTTCACAAGCACGTTCTTATTTAATATAATTAACAGAAGTAGACCACTCTACCAAACAATCCGCGAGTAATGGGGGCTTGAACCGTAGATCCAGGCGTCTCTGCGAGCCCCAAACACGCAGCAGGTCGAAACCCTAAAGTAGGGAATACATCACAAAGGAGGATTCAGAACAATGTACAAAGGTTTCTAATACATAGAGAACATCGCAAGGAAACTACAGATCTTCGTTTGCGGAAAACAGATCCCGATCGGATCCAAAACTAGTCAAAAACGTGTACTGACCAAAATCAGACGTCTGGAAACAAGTCCAGACGTCTTAAAAGATACAGAACCTCACCTTATGTCTCTGCGGTGTCCTTAAATGTCCAGGACTCCCTTGCAATCGTCTGAAGGCGGTTCCAAACGTTGGACCACTCCTCCGGTCGTCTGGTGAGCTGATCAGACGTCTGAAAGTGCGTGGGAGGGCGTTCCGTGCACCTTCCCAAGGCTGCTCCTGCGTATGACAGAGCAGCCACCCCAAAATCAAACCGGCATATCTTCTGCGGTGTCGCCTGCATGGTCGTAACCATGAACAGAATGTACCTTTGCGATAAGGGTGCTTTCAGATGGCTAGTCTTGACTCCAGATGTTCAGATGCTCAGCCAGTCGTCCGGACTTTACTCCAGACGTCTGATACTGGAAAAATTCCAGTATCAGAACGTGCTCCCAACGCTCCTCGTCGCGCTTCTCCTCGCTCTGCCACAACTCCAGTTGCTGTAGGTGGTCGAGGACGTCGCTCCGGACTCCCTCCTCCCGCACACACCGCGGTGGCCGTGCGAGCTCTGACGAGCTTCCACCGAAGCTCTCGACCTCGGCCTCCTCCCGCACTCTCGCTCTCATGCGCTCCCTCGCTCGCCTCCTCTCATCGCTCCGCCGCACTCTGAAGGTGGAGATGGTGGTGTGTGGAGTGGAGAGGAGAGGAGGGGAGGATGGCTTTTTATAGAGGCTGTGGGTTTAGGGTTCTGGTAGGAAGGAGGAGAATGGAGAGTGAAAGGAAGTTCTGCGCGTCGCTCGCGCACAGAGTGTAGAACGCGTACAAAAATTTCATTTTCAGACGTTCGGGAAGGGTCCAGACGTCTGGAGAGATGTCTGACTGAGACTTCAAATGTCTTAAAAAGCTAAAAGTGGGATGGGTCCTTATATCATAACAAACTTAAAGGAAGTTTCGTCCCCGAAACTTAAACTAGCTAGGGTGCAGAAAAAGGAGCATAACACGCATAACAAACTTAAAGAGGACCAAAGTAGGTCCGAAAAGACGTACCGTCAAAAAGCTCCGGGTACCACTCTCGCATCGTCGCCTCAGGCTCCCAGGTAGCCTCTTCGTGCCGCTGGCTTCTCCATAGGACCTTCACCAGGGATACCTGCTTCCGTCTTAGACTCCGGACGGCTCTGTCTAGTATCTGCATTAGTCTCTCGGGGTAGGTCAGGTTGTCACCAACCTCGACACTCTCGTGACTCAGAACGTGACTGGGATCGGCGACGTACTTCTTGAGGTTGGATATGTGAAACACATCGTGCACTCCAGAAAGATGGGGAGGAAGGGCAAGCTGGTAAGCAACGGGTCCTACCCGCTCTAGGACCTCAAAGGGCCCCACAAACCTCAACGCAAGCTTCCTTTTCACTCCAAAACGCTGTACACCCTTCATGGGTAAAACGCGGAGAAAGATGTGATCCCCAATCTCGAGCTACACCTCCCTGCGTTTCCGGTCAGCATTACTCTTCTGCCTGCTCCTAACAGTGCGGAGTCGTCTGTGGATCTGCTCTATCACCTTCTGACTCTGCCGGATCAGCCTGGGGTCAACCTTCCACTTGGTTCCTACCTTAACCCAACTCAAGGGTGCGGTATACCTCTGTCCGTACAAAGCCTCGTAAGGTGTCATGTCGGTGCTCGAGTGATAACTATCATTATATGCAAACTCTGTCAAAGATAAATGCTCCTCCCAAGAGCCTCTTCAGTCCAGTACACAGGCGTGCAAAAGGTCCTCAAGTGTCTGTATGATGCGCTCTGACTGTCCGTCCGTCTAGGGTTGGTACGCGATACTGAACCTCAACCATGTTCCCAAAGCCTACTGAAACTCAGCCTAAAACTGGAAAGTAAAATGAGTATCTCTGTCGGATACAATCTCACGCGGAACTCCGTGCAGGCAAACCACATCGCGAATGTACTTCTCTGTCAGCTGTGCTGGTCCCAAGGTGACTCGGATCGGCAGGAAATGCACTGTCTTCGTCAACCTGTCTACTATTTCCTAGACTGCGTCGTGTCCTCATTGGGTAACAGGTAGACGCACCACCAAGTCCATGGTAATGCTCTCCCTACTTGCACTCTAGCACAGGAAGTGGCTGCAACGACCCAGCAGGCCTCTGGTGCTCGGCCTTCACCTGTTGACACACCAAACACTACTGCACGAACTCACCTACATCTCGCTTCCTCCTCCACCAAAAGTCGCGTTTCAGATCATGATACATCTTTCTGTTCTCGGGATGTATGGTGAACCTGGACCTGTGCGCTTCCGTCAAGAGCTATCTCAACAACTCCTCGTCCCTGGGAACGCACAAGCTTCCCCTTATGTGCAGCACCTCGTCTGTAAAAGAAGTCTCCTGAGTCCCCTGATAGCACTCTGTCCCACAGCGTCTGTAGGTACGGATCTATCATCTACCCGGCGATGATGCGGTCTATTAACTCTAGTTGCGTCTACCGCATCACTGTCACTGCCCCACAATACTCCTGTGACTCCTGGGGTCGCCAACTGCCCAACTCCTCCATAAGTCTCCAACTCTGTGCCTGTAGATTGACCAAGTGGGCGGACACCTTCCGGCTCAAGGTGTCAGCCCCCACATTAGCTTTCCTTTGATGGTAGGAGATGCTGCAGTCGTAGTCCTTCAAGAGCTCTAACCGTCTCTGTCTCATGTTAAACTCCTAGTCAAACAAGTACCTGAGGCTCTTATGATCTGTGAAAATCTCAAAGGCCTCACCGTAAAAGTAGTGCCTCCATGTCTTCAGCGCGAAGACAACAGCTGCCAGCTCTAAGTCATGGGTAGGGTAGCTATGCTCATGGGGCTTCAGTTGCCACGAGGCGTAAGTGACAACGTGACCTCGCTGTATGAGCACACCCCCTAACCCTTGCAAGGAAGTGCCTGTGTAGACCACAAAACCACTGCTGTCCGGGATGGTGAGCACAGGAGCTGAAGTCAGTCTCTCCTTCAATTTTTGAAAACATACCTCACATGCATCTGTCCAGGCAAAGGGCACGTCCTTCCAAGTCAACTGGGTCATAGGACGTGCAATATACGAGAATTCTCTGATAAACCGTCGATAGTAACCTGCCAGTCCTAAAAAGCTGCATATCTCTGTCACTGTACATGGCCTCTCCCACCTGAGTACGGCCTCAACTTTGGCTGGATCCACAGCCAAGCCATCCCTCGAGATCACGTGGCCCAAGAAAGTCACCTGCTTCAACCAAAACTCTCACTTGCTGTACTTGGCATATAGCCTGCATCTCTTAAAGTGTCCAGAATCATCCGTAGATGTTGTCCGTGCTGTGCCTGATCCCGTGAGTAAACGAGTACATCGTCGATAAATATCACCACAAACTGATTCAAGTACGGTCTAAAAACTCGTTTCATCAAATTCATAAAAGCAGCAGGAGCGTTGGTCAGTCCAAACGGCATGACCAAGAACTCGTAGTGCCCGTACTGGGTACGAAAAGCTGTCTTGGGGACATCAATATCCTTGATCCTCAACCAGTGGTAGCCTGACCTCAGATCTATCTTGGAGAACACTGTGGCATCTTGCAACTAGTCAAAAGGTCATCAATCCTCGGCAACGGATACTTGTTCTTGATGGTGACCCTATTCAGCTATATGTAGTCAACACAAAGTCGCAGGGTATCATCCTTCTTCACAAACACAGGGGCTCCTCACGGGGACGTGCTAGACCTCACAAAGCCCTTTTCCAACAGGTCCTGTAGCTGTGAATTGAGCTCTCACAGCTCAAGTGGTGCCATCCGGTACGGTGCAGTAGAAATGGGGCTGGTCCTCGGTATTAGTGATCTCAAACTCGATCTCACTTTCGAGCGGTAATTCTGGCAGCTCCTCTGGAAACACGTCAGGGTACTCACAAACCACCGAAATGCTCTCAAAGTCAACCACTGGAATGCTCTGCCACTACACAAGCTAGAAAGCCCTCACACCCCTAGCTCAAAAGCCTCGCTGCCCGAAGTGCGGAGATGCATTTGAAACCTTCATCCACCGGCGGTTCGTGGAACTTAAAGAAAGGCAACTCTCGTATGGAGAAGACGATCTTCCTCCTAAAACAGTCCACCAAGGCGAGGTAGGTGGACAGCCAGTACATCCCGAGTATTACGCCCAAATCCTCCATCGGTATCACAATCAGGTCAGCGGGGAGGTTGTGTCTCCCTATACTGACCTTGCAATCCGTATAGACCTCCTCAGCTACAAACAGCCGGCCACCTGGGCCTCTGATCACAAATGGATCCTCTAACAGCACACTGTCCTGTCCTAAACTGACAACGAAACTCGCAACAACAAAAGAGTGTGTGGCGCCGGAATAAAAAAGTACGTATACTAATTTGCCGGAAATGGTAACCATACCTTTTTTAGTACGTAGAGAAACTCACAAGGAAACTACAGATCTTCGTTTGCGTAAAACAGATCTCGATTGGATCCCAAATGGGTCAAAAACGTGTCTACTGACCAAAATCAGATGTCTAGAAACAAGTCTAGACGTCTTAAAAGATACAGAACCTCACCTCAAGTCTCTGTGGTGTCCTTAGACGTCCAGGACTTCCCTGCAATCGTCTGAAGGCAGTTCCAGACGTCAGACCACTCCTCCGGTGGTCTGGAAGCACCTCCGGTAGTCTGGTGAGCTGATCAGACGTCTGAAAGTACGTGGGAGGGCGTTCTGCGCACCTTCCCAAGGCTGCTCCTGCGTACGATAGAGCAGCCATCCCAAAATCAGACTGGCATATCTTATGTAGTGCGGCTTGCATCGCCGTAACCGCGAAAAGAATGTACCTTCACGATAAGGGTGCTTTCAGACATCTGGTCTTGACTCTAGATGCCCAGATGCTCAGCCAGTCATGTGGACTTCACTCCAGACTTCTGATACTGGAAAAGTTCCAGTTTCAGAACACACTCCCAGCGCTCCTTGTCGTGCTTCTCGCTTCGTCGTAGCTCTAGCTGCTGCAGGTGGTCGAGGACGTCGCTTCGGACTCCCTCCTCCCACACGTGGCATGGTGGCCATGCGAGCTCCGACGAGCTTCTATCGAAGCTCCCGATCTCGACCTCTTCCTTCTCTCGCACTCCTCGCTCTCACACGCTCCCTCGCTCGCCTCCTCTCGTTGCTCCATCGTGCTCTGAAGGTGGGGATGGTGGTGTGTGGAGTGGAGAGGAGAAGAGGAGAGGGTGGCTTTTTATAAAGGCTATGGGTTTAGCGTTCTGGTAGGAAGGAGGAGAAAGGAAGTTCTGCGTGTCGCCTGTGAGCAGAGTGCAGAGCGCGTACAAAAATTTTATTTTCAGACATCTGGGAAAGGATCCAGACGTCTGGACAGATGTATGACTGTGATTTCAGATGTCTTAAAAGGTTAAAAGTGAGATGGATTTTTACAATAAATCTAGCTAAAAACTGCACATGTTCTTTCTCTGTTCTCTTCTTTCACTCTAATTCCCACGAATATATTGGAGGGATTAAGTGTTTCATGAGAGCTGTCTGAAGTGATTGAGCGACCAACTCCTTGAACTCATGCACCCACTATAGCCATAAGGGTTCGCCAAGAAAATTCTATGTAACACGAAATTGAATAGGAAAATCATCTACAAAACACAACCATACTATAATTACTTAATTTTTCGATTGAAATTCTTCCCTTTCTACAATCGTTACTCGTTGACAACGTTGGATGATTCAGAGGTCTTCTAAACTCTCTAATGACACTCGTTAGTGTAAGAAACTTTTGATTCTTCGTAGCACGCGGAAACCACATCTCCACCCAAATTTTCTGAAATCATTGGTCTTCCAAGTGATTTCTATGGAATTCTCGTGAGAGCTACGTAGAGGAGGTAGTCCATGACCTTCCCATCTAACTACGAAGCTACAGGTTGCTGCTACTTGGGTCAAAATCAATGTTGTTTCCCGGAGAAAGTGTTGTCGAATTGAATTTCATGAGTTTGCATGTGAAACGATTATTACGAGGGCATTCCCTGCACCAGAGCTGTAAAAAATATCCATTAATATTTGATTTATTAAAACCTCGATGTAGATGTAGTTTGTAAATAAACAAATAAAAGTTCATTTTGATTTGATATATATTGTAGAGATTTTTTGGCGGAAGTAGACAGAATGCAGAGGCTCTTGTGTGTAGAGAGATCCAAAAATCACACACAATACTGGAATGTGCATATAAGATGTTTAGATCGTTCACCAGATGTCTGATCTAGGTGATCAGCAAATCTGGAAAAGAGGCAGCGGTTGGATGAAGGAGCAAGAGCTCCTTGTTGATTGGCTGGAGGCCTAATTTGGCCTTAGTGATTCATGGGAGAGAGAGAGTAGAGAGAGGAGATGAGCTTTGATGTTTTGAAAATATTTGTTCTATTGCTCAAATGAAAATAGTTGGGAAGTCTTTATTTATAAAGAAACATACCCACTAAAAATAATAAAGACTTTTCCTATTAGAGATTTAGATCTTTTCTCATTTGAAATGATCTGATGTCTTTAACAAATCCCACAATTAGTTTCCTAAACCAACTTGCTAAAAATAGGAAACAACTAAGAATAGAAAATAAACAATTAGGAATATGAAATAATCAAAACAGGAAATAACTATTTTTGGTGCACCCAAAATTGGTCCAAAGGACTTTGCACCATCGATTGTTGGGTCTCCAGATAGTTGCCACGTGGCACTGCCACGTGCCCTGATGATTGTCACATGGCATGTGCCACGTGGGATATTTTCCAAATCCTAACACTCCTCTTCAAGTCAAAGGCTGGGAGGCCGACGACTTGATCTTCATGTGTGAGGCTATCCGCCTCACTATTCGTCTTCTTCTTTAGTAGAAACGCTCTCGTTCTTCTCCTTTGACATGTCGACTATATAGCTTCTTGTGACTTCCAAAGTCGTTGCTTCTGTGGTAACTTGAGTGGTTGTCAGTATGGCCAGTGTTGTTGTATCTTGTAGAAGTCGAGCACGTAGCTTCTCGAGAACTTTGAGAGTTAGGGAGTCCATATCCACACACGAGATATAGCCTTACGTGCGATAGAACTTGATATATTTCCTCTTGCTTCCTTCTTCTTGTCTTCCTTGAACTCCGATGCCTCTTCCAGGAGAATGATAGGTTTCTCCTATCCGCCAACAAAGATCTTAAAGGCATGAGCCCACAAGATGTAGTTGGCAGCACTATTCAATTTGATCGTTGTCTCGGAGATAATTACCTTGCTCTCTCTAGGGTCGAGCGTAGCATCTTCTACAGTCATGGTAGATTCCGTCATCTCTGGACCTTCCTTGTCCACGCAACTTGCTGGATTTAAGGATGACTTCTTTGGATGCGAGAAATTTCCAACGAATAGTCGAATCTCCTACGCTCATAGAAGCCTAGAACGTAGGCTCCGATACCATGTAGAGATCTCTAGGTAGGCGTAGACGGAGCGTGGAGGCTCCTGTGCGTGGAGAGATCCAAAAATCTCATGCATAGTAATGGAATGTGCTTATAAGACATCTGGAACGTCCACTAGACGTCCAATCTCGGTGATCAATGAGTTTAGAGAAGAGGCACCAGCTGGATGAAGGAGCAAGAGCTCCTTGTTAATCGGCTGGAGGCCTAATTTGGCCTTGGTGATTCACGACAAAGAAAGAGAAGTAGAGAGAAGAGATGAGATTTGATGTTTTTGAAATATTTGTTCTATTGTTTAATTGCTCAAATGAAAATAGTTGGGGAGTCTCTATTTAACACACCCACTAAAAATAGTAAAGATTCTATTTCTATTAGATATTTAGATCTTCTCTCATTTGGAAAGATCTAATCTCTTTAATAAATCTCAAAACTAATTTTCTAAATCAATTTGCTAAAAATGTGAAACAACTACTAATAGAAAATAACCAACTAGAAACATGAAATAATCAAAATAGGAAATAATTATTTTTAGTACACCTAAAATTGACCAAAAGGACGTTGCACGCCTGTGGGATATCTTCCAAATGCCAACATATATAAATCAAAACTTGCTTCATTTCCCCACCCCCACTTAAAAATTCAGAACTTCCGTTACAAAAACAGAAAACTCAAAATCCGTAACCAAAACATTTCCATTGTCCTCTTGTGAAATGTTTAGGATATCATTTGTATATTTTTAAATTTTTTGCTCTATGTGTTAATTTTATTTTGGATTATAATTTATCCATCTTATGTTTATAAAAAAACAATATTTTGAAAAAAATATGTATAACAAAACATTACCAAATAATTTATACTTAAAATAAATCATCAATTAACCTTTAAATGAACCTTAAATAAATTGAGCCAAAATTAGTAATGTCTAAACTTTATACTTAAACTTATCAAATCAAACCTTAAATAACATGAGCAAATTAAATTGAATTCCACCCATATTTTTCCTTATCTAGCCTAAACCATACTTGAACGTTAAAAAATTCTTATCAAATCAAATTAAATTTAGACAGATTTGCTCAAGTTTGATTCGTTTACTCTATTCTAACCAATTAAATCCCCTATGGTGCAAACACAAGTAGGGAACGTAGCCGTTAAGAAGTATGATGCTAACAATACCAGTTCCAGTGAAAAAAAAGAAGCAATTGACAACTTGTATCCTATCAGGCACAATGGACCTTAAAAGGTTGTACTCAGCTTCTTCATTGTTGGAGGTTTTCTAGTTGTAACCAAGGAAATCAATGTGGCGACATGTTGGTGACTTATCACGTGTCATCGGTTGGGTCGATGTCGATAGATCTAATGTTCCATTTTTCTTCCATTTAATTATCATTGGATGTTGGTGACATGTAGGTAAAATGGGCAAACTTCAATGCAAAAATGCTATGATATTTTTGATATGGGATGATATGTTGCTTGAGCCTACACTCTTAAACTCAAAATTAATTGAATAACAGATTTATGATTTGCATTGTTGACTGGGTCACCGTCCGATATTATTATAAAAAATTATTAATGATGTCCATCAACAGGCTTCTTGGTAAAAAAATTCAAAAAAAAATAATCAAATCACAGTATCGACGGATTTCTCTGTAGAACGTTCAAAAAAAAATAATCGAATAAAATAATTTGCATTGACCTACCGACAAATTTTTTTTATAAAAATCTTATAAATATCGATGTTGATACCCATTTCAAATCATCATGCAAAAACATGGAAAGTGATAAATGAGCAAAAAGTTAAGGAAGGTGAAAGAAATTAAATTTTTTAAAAAAATTGTAGATAAGTTTTTCCACAAAGAAGTTTAGCTAAACTCAACGTTAAACATCCTCGCAGCCCTATCTTTATTTTTCCTTTAGAATTCATGTCATTTTGTTTCTTGAATCGTATAATAGTGCTCTCTAGGTAACATGAATCCTAGACGATCAATTTGAATACCTCCGTAAGAGCTAATCTATAGAATCTCCTTCCCATGTGCATCCTAGCACCTATTGGACCTCAATTGATGTAGCCTGGAAGGTTGTCATTCTCTCACTGGCATGCACCATGTCTCAAACTATAGTTTGGCTAGTTGCAACTAGATATGTACATGTGCTTGGATTTACAGGTTACACTTGACCAACCGGTGGAATTGCATGCCTACGCTTGGGTGGATTATGCATAGATTTGAGCTCGATTTTTGCCTAGATTCGGTTCTTGTGTTGTTCTATATTCTCAAATCATGGAATTATTCCTTATTTTGTTGAGTAATTTTCTCATCAAAATCAGATTATCACAGTAGACTATTCATAGTTTATTTTACTTGTAATATTGTCCTAGTTATCTACTGGACTCTAATAATCAGTTGTGTATATCCTCTAGCCGACCATTCATAATGTTGACAATTAATCTAGGGTTTAACCTAGGTAAAAGTTGATACATAAATATTCACCTTATGGTTGATTTGCTTTTGATAACCTCCCAAACTCACATGAATGGTTCGTCATTACTTTCATTTTGCAGACTATGCATGCAGGGAATCCTTTAAACTTCATAACTAGCCAACTATACTTCCCTCCTGGATGGTTGTGACAGTAAACAGCCATGCTTTTGGGTCTAAGGGTTAGTTTACGGCGCAAGTTTGCTAACTTCGGTTATCAAAGTTGCAATAGGCGTTAACCGATATTTGTGTTTACTGAATGAGAGTTAAAAATGATGGTTTTCCTGTGATATAAAGGGGGGTGTTTACTTGGGAATGAGGGTTAAAATAGGAGACAAGGTAGTAAAAGACATGTTTACCCTTAGAATTATAGATAAGTTATTTGAGGTAGTTTTTTTTAAAAAAGAACTAAAACAAGTATGTGTAATAGTGTAAGGTACTTGATTAAATTATGAGTTACCTGTATGTATAATTTGACCAATATCCATAATTTAAGCAAAGTAAGGAAAGTAAAAAAAAAATTAGACTAATTAATTGTGTCAACTACTTGTAACCATATATCAATTTGACCATCAAAATTAACAAACATTTAGAATCGAGGCACATATGAACCACATACCAAATATAAGCACATCCCAAGTTGATCATATAAGTCATATTTGTTCCTTCTGTCACAAAAACTTGTTTCATCTATTTTTTCTGTGTTCCCTATTGTCATAAGCAAGAAATGTATTTGATTTATCTTGACCAAAACAATACCCATAAATTTAAATAGAGCTGATCATTAAGACATTGTCATAACGTGAGGTAAATTATGAGGAAGTGTTGGTCATTTTGTTGTTTATATGAAACAAGAGCATCTTTACATGAAAAATAGATAACAAAAAAATAAGTAATCATGAATGTAGGATTTCACTGCATCTTTACGTACAGCTAATTCATAGAAAGAAAATTCTGATCAATTTCTTTCAAACGTTCACATACTACATTATGTTTAGGGTTTTCCCTTTCATCTTCAGCCTTGCTCTTCTCATTGCGAAAACGAAGAGGGTGGAAAAGGGTAATTTGGGAAATTGGTCGCGAGGGAGGTAGTCCTTCGAGGACAGAAAGAATGGGAGTTGAAATAGAGGTTAAGCTAACCCCCCTTCAAATCCAAGTTGGAATAACCTGTGTTAAGAGCTCAAATAGGGGTTAGATTATCCCTCTAAATAAGAGTTAACCTTCACTGTAAACTAAGCCTAAAATTTGATTTATTCTCTCTGGTCAACTGGTTTTAAGCTTCTAATCACCTTTCTAGGAATTATTCAACACACTTTTAGTGTATGAATTAAGTAAGGAGTCTTGTAAAGTGCAAATTTGAGCATAAACATTAAATGATCTTCGAGCGGCCAAAATGCAAAGGAAATTCACTTTTCACCCTATAGAAGACAAGGAATCAATCAACTGATCATCTTTCAACAGTATGAGATATGCACGGATCGCATGAGCACCTCAAAAGAACTTCCATATGTAATTAAACTTGAATTGTAAATCGGTTTCAAAACACATGCATACTATATATTTGGATTTCAATCTTCGCCGCAAACAAGTTTAACTGCAGCAGTTATCTCAAAAGCTCTCCAACACCGCCAGGTGCTCCTCAATTCGCATATTATATGCGAAGTTTCACCGAGTTTTCCTCCAGAGAGCCACGTATTCTCCCCCACATCTCCACTGAAACCACTCGATCTCTTGTAATTTGTATTTATGCTTAGTTCTGATCCCATAGGCTATACATAGAGAGGTTCACCGTCCTCCCTAACCGACCACCACTTGGATTGCAACTAAAATGGCTGCATTCACTTTACAAGTGTGCACCATGACCGCCAAGGCATGGTCAAATGCGTGAGAACTCTGACCTTAGGTAGGGGGTGCCCATTCAAATCTTACTTGCACTTATCCGAAGGGTGCGTGGTGCAGGGGTCATGTCTCCCCCAGTTTAGCAAGGGGAATTCCTTGGGTTCTTAGTTATCAAAAAAAATAGGGGGATTACCATGGTATGAATTGACTATATGATGTGGGGGTGTTACTACCGGTTCTTTGTACTTGGATAGGGGTTACACAGTGTATCCTTCAGCACCTATGTTTTTTATTTTGGTTGTTGATGCTGTGGCATGGGTCATGTCCAAAGCCTGTTCAAGAGGCATCATTATTGGATTTTTAGCTTAGATTCCTCTATTACAATATGCGGATGATACATTATATTTTATAGAGGGATGCAAGGTAGAGGGAAGGATATTGTGCATCCTATTGGAGTTGTTTAGAGAGGTAGTAGGGTTGCAGATTAATTTCAATAAGCCCACCTTTGTTCCTATGTAGATGTCTAGTAAGGAAGCACATGAGTGTGATAAAGGCACGCTTGAAGTTGGCTCCTTACCATTTTATTGGGACCTCTCGTTATCGCATGGACATATTTGTATTTGAGATTGGTGTTCCCTGTTGAAGAGGATGGAGAGAAGGCTTAGTCGATAGGCATCCAAAATTGTTATCAAGAGGAGGCAAATCGGTCATGATCAGAGGTAGTTCTCTCTTCAATCTCAACATATTTCCTATCTATTTTTAAGCTTCCACGGAAGATAGAAAAATGACTCATAAGTTTGATGTGTGATTTTTTTTAGATCAACTTTGGCAACTAGGAAAGGGGTGTCAGGTTGGTAGCTTGGGAGATTTCCAAGCCTTTGCAAGCCTATGAAGGAGGGGGCATGGGGGTTCAAGAAGCTGGCACTTTCAATGATAGCCTCCTCTGTAAGTGCATCAATAGAATTATACAGCATAGATAGGATCTCTTAGGAAGTGTGTTGGATGCATGTTATGGAACTCTACTTGACTAGGAGCACCTTGAATCACCTACAAGTGGTGCCTTGCATTTTTAGATAGGTCCAACTAAGGTAGCTCGAGATAAAAATATTTTTTCTCCCTCTTGGTAGGTACGGGCAATATATTTTGCTTTTGGAGAGATAATTGGATGGGGGATGGTCTACTTTGTAAAAGGTTTCCTAAAGTTTTTGCATTGGCCGCAGATAGGGAGATTGTGGTACGTGGTGTTGGGATGACTCTTGGTGTCCAACTTTTGTGCATAGTCTTTTATAGCATCAATCGGAGGAATTTCAAACATTATTAGAGTTGTTTCTGGACATGCACTTGAAGGAGGTGAGGATGCATAGCTCTGGGATGGAGAAGAGTTCTGAATTAGAAAGGCATATTTTAAGCTACGGAGTATTGAGTATATAACAAACATTGATTTCGTTAAAGACCGTAAACTTATTTGGTCTAGGGATTATCCTCTGAAGATTAAGATTTTTACTTGATTGTTGCAGAATGAAAAGCTAATGCTAAAGGTTCAAAGGGCTAGATGGATGCTGGAAGCTAGTAAAACTTGCATTTTATGTAAAACAAGGGATTATGATATTGATCATTTGCTTTTTGGATGGCCATTCTCTCTCAAATTTGGACAAAGATTGGTCTGAATCGGATTGATCACATAAATCAAATAAGATTTTGGAGCTCATTTAGGCGAGGGAGAATGGATGCAGGCCATGATGTTTTCAGATCAAAGAAGGAAAATGTCGAAGTGTTGGTAATTGCTGTCATTCTTGGCCATTAATGAAGTAACATGCGAGTGATTATCAAAATGGATATCATGCTTTTCCTTTTCAGAAAAAGGGGAGATTTTTTACATCCATGCCTCTCCAAGCATTGCCAATTACACTTGTAGCCTTGTATGCGTCATTATTAGATCTATATCCCCCACAAACTTATTAATCATATTGGTTACACCTCTAAGTTAAATCTCCGTTAGATGTTCAACTGAAATTATAAAAATTACATTCATATCCATATGCTTTATTTTCTTCTTTTTTGTCTTCTTTCTCCACTCTTCTCTCTCCACCTTCCCCTGCTGAATGACGATGGCGACGTTGACGGTGGCGATGGTGGTTGTGATTGACATCAACAATGGTGGTGGCACCTCCCCCACCTTGCCCTTCCTCCTCCATGCCAACCCACCCCTCCTCTCTTATCCCCACATTCCCTCGTCCTCTGTATCTCCCATAGTTCCCGCCCTTTCTCTCTCTCCCTCCCCTCCCAAGTACCCCGTCAAGGCAACACGTCGTCCTCACCAAACCTTCTTGCCCTCAACGGAAATGTGAGTGAGGGTCAACACCCTTTGCATGTTAACCATGGTAAACAATTAATATCGACCAAAGTTATACTCATCTTCCGTTTGATCTAACGACAAGGACATTTATGAATAATGGTGTAAATTTGTGGGGCATGTAATAATGAAGTGTATCGGGATATAAATATAATTAGCAAAATATTCAAGGGGCATGGATGTAAAAATCTTAAAAAAGAAAAACAAAAAAAGTGCACCATTAGGTGTTTTACCTCTTCTAGCTTGAAGCTCATGTGAATTCTTTTAATTTTTTTATGACCTAAAATCCTATTTGGATAAATTAAAGGGGAATTAGTTAATTCTTGCACACCAATCCTTCAAGGGATAGAAATTCGAACCTAAGTCTCTTTTGTCAAAATCAAGAGTTTACACCATTCAACCTAAGTAATGCACGGCTAGGAACTACGTTGATGGGGAGATGCATAAAGATGAAGCCAAGCAGCTCTTGGCTCATGTCCTTACGTTGATGGTTGATCGTGTGATTGCTAATTAATTTTGAACTTCACTGCAATGGGAGAGCAGTGAAGTGGAGGAAACGAGATGCCTCTTGGTTCCTATTTACTATTATGTTGGGAAAATGGCCACGTGCTTCAATTTTCTTTCGCAGGAAGGAAGTGGAGTAAAGGCACATGGAGGCTGTAGGTCAGCAGGAGAGGTGGAAGAGGGTGGACGTTAAAGAAAAAACTACCGTAGAAATTGAGTGGGTGTTTGAATGCATTTTTTTTACTTTTACATCTATGTCATAGGCAACCAATAATGTCAACCAACCGTGCGCAGATAAATGGATTGGCATTTGTGCAAACAGAACAACTTTGTAATAGCACGTGAATTTTTAGGTGTTGGTGACAATTCTGTAATCTTGCAAGTTCCGATGTCAATACCACTGGAAGAAGAAAACAAAAAAAATAAAGCCACTCTGTTGGCTTCCAACAAGCGATCTATACCACCTCTCCAAGCCCTTATAAATTCCAGTGAACCTTTTATTTTTGTGAAAACTCAGATTCCCGTGCTCTTATCATCTCCTATTATGAAGTGGTTCTCAAGTATCGAAAGAGATATTCGTCCAGCTAACAGGATTTATATTTCAATCATTTGGATAATCATAATTGATTGCAAACTAATTTAGCTGAAGTTTAAGGCTTCGTTTGGTAGATTGTTAAAATTTAAGATTATGTAAAGTTTAGAAAATTTTGTAGAGGGACAAGTTGATCGATAATAAGAGGGTTAGTAGGTATAGATATGATAATTAAGTTGATATGTTTTTATTGATATTTATTTTTATTTGTATTAGGAGTGAGTTAGTAGGATAAATGTGATAGGTGAATATGATGGATAAGAATGAGTTAGTGAAGATAGATATAATTAATAAGAGATACATATAATGGATGATGATAGATGTGACGATGAGAAATAAATTTTTTTTATTATTTATTTACTCTAATTTTAAATTTTTATATATCGGATAAAATCTTCCTATGAATATTTACCAAACAGGGCTAATTGATCTCTTATTTTCAATTATATTGGTATCGTAGATGTTCCCAAGTGGCTTCCGTCTTGAAGATGGTTTCGGTGATCATATGCGATGGGATGGGACACATCGTAAGCATTGAAATATTTCAAATCTGTGGTTATACGCTAATAAAGCGAACCTAAGTCACGTGGTTGAGCTGAACGTTGACGCCGTACATTTTTCACTTGGTATAAAGTAGACAATGTACATTCTTTATTGTGCATGCTCATAATTTCTTGGGTTTCTGACGTGGATATTATTAAAATTCTTTTGAAATTATTTAATTTACTATATTTATAAATTTATCATTGAAAAAATAATATTTTTATATTTGTCACTTCGTTAATTATAATCGTTAAAATTAACGATTTTGAATTAAAATATAATTAAAAGATTATTTTATTTTTCAAAAATTTTTTTATCTTCAAATTTTTTTTAACCTGCAAATTTTATTTTCCTAATTTTTCCACCCTCTCCTCACCTATTCACATCTTTTCTTCCTCACCTCTGACAACCTTTACCTTACTCTTCACCTTGTGATTACCTCCTCCCAAAGCAACATCGAAAAGGAAGTCTCCAAAGTCCACCACAACATTGTTGGGTGTTTCTTCGACCACAACTCAAGAAGAGCGTCATCACAGATTATGAGAAGTTAAAAAAAGGCGATAGAGGGAGGGTAGGGTTGTCGTCTTGGGAGGAGGTGGTGGTGGTTAGAGAGAGCGGTTGGAGGTTTGACAGTAGGTGTGGAGGAGGTGGGGAGGGAGGGGTGAAAATTGTAAAAATAAAATTTGAGAATAAAAAAATTTTGAAGATTAAAAAATAAATTTTTATTATATTTCAGTTGAAATTTATTAAATTTAACAATTTTAGCTAACAGAATAATGACTACAGAAATAATATTATTTTTTCAACGATATATTTGTAAATATAATAAATTTAATGTCATTTAAATAATTTTAAAATATCTTAATAACACTTACGTAAAAGTTCCTAATTTCTTTCTAAACCTAATTCTCGTGATAGGGTTAAAATTGGAGGAACGGCAAAAAAATCAAAGGAATTTGTACAGAAGTGCATCTATAAATATCTAATGTTGTACGTATTCTTATTGGTTTGTCATATCTGTGCAGATGCTCTCTCGAAGTTACTCGATTTTATACCATATGAGTTTATTTATATCAATGACATGGTTGAGTGAGATTTTAGCATCTGGTAAAATTGATAATGTCAAGATATTAAAAAGCTAATTAGAATGAGATTCTCATCATCAAGATTTAAATATTGCACGGTTTGAAGCTGTGATGATATCATAGTTGAGATGATAGAGGGCAGGAATGGTGTTCGTAAGATGATTAAAGTACAAGCGAAGGAGAAATTAATGAATTTTATCTCCGCCAATGTTAACGGATTTTCCGTTGGAAATTAATTTTGGGGGCATTCCTGCAAAGGATAGGGTCGTGTGCTTAAATGTGGGAAATTGAGGGGCATTCATTTGGTTTCAGCAATCTACAAAGATAAACAACTAAAATCCCATACAATAAATGACATCTCACATATTAGCCAATTAACACGACACTGCTTTGGATATAATTTTAAATGGTAACATGACAGCCTTTAGAAGAGACATAAGAAGAAAATATGTCCACAGACAATAACAGATCCTGATTTTTTGATAAGGGGTGGTATGATAAAAAATTTACCCTCACGTTTTTAGGGAAATTTTCTGTGGATACAGAAGTGTACGCTAAAGTGTACACAATGATATCCCTTTATCTCTCATTAAAAGTGGATAACATATCTATGATATGTTTATTGATTAAGAGGATATCATATTTCCTATACATTTTTGTATATACAATTATCAGCGCCTCAGATCCTACCTACGAAAGACAACATCCACGATGACATCACTGCACACCTCACCCTTTTTGGGATGGTTTCGGCGAGAAACAGTAGGGTTATGCACTGGCCATTTATGGCCTTTCCCCGCTAGCAAATGAAATAATTACAAAAAGACAAAGTCTCTATATACTGAAAAAAAATCCAATAATTCACAAAAAAAAAAGCACCCTGGCTATTATGGTGCCCTTTGGGCTATCTATGCATGAACAGATAATATGTGAATTAGCGCAGCCATGTAGTACGTATATGGTTCCAACTGCCTAGAAGGAGAATGAGGAATGGAATCCGTACGACAAAACTATGGGATTGTCACAAGATATGTGGTTGGATCTCGTTTCCCTGCCTTCGATCTAAAAATTGTAAACATTAGAAAAATATAAACTATTGATAACTTAATTCCATCGTCAAAGGTGTATATTTAAAGAGAAAATTTAACATTCAAAATTTTCAATGAGTGCTGGAATACAGAGAGTGAAAGTATAAAAGGTATTTTTTTATCTCTTGTCTCCTTTTTCCCTTGTTGCATGGTTCCTTTTATATTAGGGTTTCACTGCGTACATTTCTCTCTTCTTACATGAATTCAAATCCTACCATCATCAGTCGTAGTATTGAGTACCGATCCTTCACCCATATGTTACCTCACGTATAGCCCACACGTTCCACTAATTCTATTACATTTGAGTAGGTCTCTGCACAGTCATCGGATCGCTTTCTCACATTCCTCCTTCTACATAACCACCCATCTCCTTGATTACTTCTTGCCAGGTTACATTCTTGATAGAGCTTGTCTGGCAAAATCCTTCATTGGGCAATGTTTGGGTTGGCGGCTCAAATGATCCATCTAGTTAGGTGAATCAGGGGATCCACCTGGAAACATAGATGAGGCGGATCTCTGTATATAGGCCTTTCCCCTTGCGAGATGGATCAATCTCAGTGGACCTCTATGGGTCGAGTCTATGCTTGATATATTTTTATCCTCATCGGAATTAGTGGTGTGTTTGGAATTGATTGGACTGCAAGCGGCTTTGGACCGATCAAGGCTCTCCCAGTTGCATGGTGGCTACAATCTTATCACTTGGGAGGAGGCAAATTGATGATAAGATAAATAAGAAAGAGGCACCGTTCATCTACGTTGGGTGCTGCATGAAATTTGTCACATCCCTTTCAACTTAAATTAAGGGTGTATGCTTTTATCCAACTGTGGACCCCAATTTCTAAAAGGGGAGAGGCGTAATATCAGAAGTTGATTGCTGTCCTATTTTACCGATTTCTCAAAGAGATAATAGTATGTAACAGTTCCTTCTCATTAACTACAATCTATATGTGCCACTCATGTCTTCTTCCGCAGACTCCCAACTTGGAGTGTTGCGTGTGGTTGCAGCTGTCTTGGAGTTCAATCTCATCTGGATGAATTCCAACGTGATTTCGAGCCGTCATGGGCCCATTTTTGCTGCTCCGATATAAAGAACGTACCTCGGAGATACATAAAGCAACGAGGGAAAAGTATCTTGCAATCATGGGAGAAGCGACAAGTTATTCTATGATGTTAATCAGTGGATCCTTTTTCTTTGACCGACCAGGGGTTGGGGGACCAAAAATCCTGGGATATTCCTAACGAAGGGGATAGAATCACAGCGTAGTAAAATATCCTCTCATCTATGAATGGCTTATGTTCTCCTGGAAATCTGTCCCTGAATAAATGGATTAATGGTTAAAATTACTTCTCACGAATTAATTTACTTTCCCAATATGTGTTTCTGCTTGAGCTGAAAATTGTACGTAACCATTGGATATGGGCTTTCAAATTCAATAATAAGAAATTGCCATAAGACTCTAACCTACATATGGTTACTGCTTCTAAGATCTTACGAACGTGGACTTCTTTCCTTTGCCGGCTTGCTGTGCACGTAGGCGGCTGCAATCTCTAGGGGTTCATTCCTAAACCCTAGCATGGTTTATCGAACCATCATAAATCTCGCCTACCTCATCTATCTAACGGCGAGGGCATTTATAACTAAGGGTGCATATATATATATATATATATATATATGTTAAAAATTAGTAAAATATAGGTATTGACGTAAAAAATGATGTAGGATTATTTTTATAATTCACATGGTGTTAGAATGTTGATGTAGTTGATAATTGATATTTAATATAAAAAAATAAAAAAAACGTAAAATTTGTTACATGGCGGTCCTCACTATATTTATAAAAATCACCACACCACTTTAACTTAAAATGTACAGGTGATAAATAACTTTACATCGGTGATAAAATACTTTGCACATGTTTTAAATTATTCTTTGTGATTTTACACTGTTGATAAATTATTTTAAGATGTCTGTATCGGTGCAATCTCATTTTGCATCGGTGCAAAATTATTCCAATGGTAGTTTCACCTGTTCAAAGTGATTTTGCACCCGTGTAAAGTGATTTTGACCTATGAGTTTATGATTTAAGATTTAGGGTTTAGGTTTATGAGAAGTGATTTCACATTTGAGAAGTGATTTGTCACTTGATAGGTGATTTTTTACCTTATGGTTTAGGGCTTAACGAAGCTAAACCTTAAACATTAAAGACTAAACCCTATATCTTAAGGTGGAAAAAATACCTTTCAAGTGTAAAATCGCTTCTCATAGGTGAAGAAGTACTTAGAATTTAATCTTGCACTAGTGTAATCTTACTTTGTGCTCGTGTAAAATAAAATTGTACTAATATAAAGTAGTTCAAAGTAAGATTGCACCGGTGTATCTTACTTTGTACCCGTACTAAATTATTTTGAAGGTACAAAGTGATTTTACACAGGTGCAAAATAAGATTATACTTGTACAAAGTGGTTCGGAAGATGATTTGAGTGGTTTACAACCGTATAAAAATGATTGTTAATTTCAAAAGTGATAGATCCCATCATATATCAATATTTTTTTATAATAAAAAAAAAGAATGTGAGTTAAGATCACGTCTATACGTCTGTACTGTTGTACATTAACTTTTACTTTCTCAACCTATATATATATATATATATATATATAATTTAGTAAGAATTCACAGACCTGTATGTGGCTATCTCAAAATGTAATATATATCAAATTTATTGTATACATACAGCTTTGTTTTTATATGTGTAATTGAATTTACGAAATTAGTTGAGTATATTCCAAGTTACCTTCCAAAAGTTATCAAAAATTGGCAAATCTATCTTAAATTTTTACCAGCTTAGGCATCTAAAGATATCTTTTCTCTATTTGAATTGTAATAATATGATATTTTTTCTTCATTACGAAGGTTGAAGGGCTTTTTGCACTTGATGAAATTTTGTATACAATATATTTAAAGTAGTAAAGTTTCTATACAAACGATTGGATTTCCTGTACGAGGTTCAATATTGATCAAATACTATATTAGTTCGAATAGCTTATTTGAGCCTTTATAAATTAAAATTTAAAAGTTTTTCCTTTGAAATGATGAGTATCATAAATTTTGCCGTTCTTGCTGAAGCATGTACGATGTGCTTAAGTAGTGAACTTCATTTTTATACGGCATGCATCAAACATTATTTTGAATCATTTAAGTAATTTGATTCTTGAGTTTATCGAAAGGGCATACAAATTTTTTATCTGTGTGTATTTATGTGTATGTGATACATGTAGGATTATACCTGCATCCACTTCCATTAACCTATGAGGTGGCATGTGTGCCACATTCAAATATGTGACACACGAAACATATGTGTATATATGATGATGTGTATGGTGGGTGATGCATGTCTTATTGCTTTACGATAAATATTCGACATATGCCACGCGAATCTTTACCTTGGTAAGATTTCAAAAAGGCATAAAGGGCATTCAAGGCCGGTTTATATATTGCAGGTTTGGAAACCCAAGGTTTGGACTGTGTAAATAAGAATTACCTTTCGTTACATTTACTTTGCAGCAGACATTTCGTGCATCTGCATTTACCAGAAGAAGTAGTGACTTGTAAGATGATTCAAAATATCAATTATGATATCTTCACTTGTTGGCATATTGAAAGCATTTTTGTACCGATAAAAATTAGGGGCCTTAGAGAAACGAATTCAGGTTTACAAACATGGGATGGTTAAATTTCTTTTCCTAACTTACTTGGAGAATTAATCCTTTAAAAGAGTAGTTAATATCTATTTACTTGACTACTTAACCTCTTATTTGTTAATCCGGATTTAACAATTTTAACACGGATTTGTCTAACATCAGTTTCAACTGATGTTAACTAAATCCGTATTAAAATTATACACCACTTATATCTCTGATATCTCTCATATTTTATATACCTAACATATTTACCGAGTAAACATCATAAAAATTAAACACCATAATTTAACATCAATTCAAATAAATATAAATTGATATTAACACCATATCATAAATAAACATAATTACACATTAACAATTTCATATTTCTTTTCACACTATTTTCTAATCCCTCGAATAAATTATCCCTAAAAGACATACCAACAAAAGCCATATTCGGGCACATATTTTATTTGCACACAAACATTTTCTTCTATGATTAATGAAGGGAAGAAGTTCACGTTGCCGCCGCCATTAGCTACTGCCCTTAGGGTCGTCGCCGCCACGAGCCCATGGTCCAAAACTCGTACACGTGGCACGTATTTCATTTTTACCAAGATTTTCCTTTCAATCATTGGAGACAAATTCAATATTGTTACATGGTTGGAAAAGAAAAATCCAAGGTAGTTAATTTCCAAAGGATCGGCATGGTGTGGGGGCCATGCACAAGTATTGACTTTGTCCATACAAAATACTGGATAAAAATGACCATCATACGCCCCTTGGGAAGCAGCAAAGTGAAGCTCCACACGTCCCTCTCCATCCAACTCCCCAAGGTTGGGGTTTGTTTATCGGAATATGACGGTCTATTTCATGTTTGGCTCTCTTAATCTCAAAGTTTGTCGATTTCAAAATCTAAGTCCTACATTTTAGAATAAAATTTTCGTACTTCAAAGGTGAAACTAATTTATCTCTCACGGCAATCTCACATTAATCCTCGGTTCCTTGAAGCGACCCAAACACCTAAATCCCATGATTCTCTTGTTTATTCCGCTTTTTTTCAATTCCTCCATTAATTCCACTACCACCCAAGGAAATCCATTACATTCCTCATATTCGTATGGGGTTGGGTATATGCACATGCTCTTTGCATATGGAAATCGTTTTTAAATGAAAATATATGCACTAGGGAATCACTTATGCTACACAGATGTTCTTTGTGCACACTGTACATGTCTAATCTCAACGAGTTCGCGAGTGTTTCCATGGCTTGAAAAGAAGCAAAAGAAAGTGCTTGAAAGGAAAATGTGCGCCCACGAAGATATGATCGAATAATAGAAACTATTGACTTTAGCAAAATCAATTGAGGCCTGAGTTTCCTTGAAGGTCGTTAAAATACAAAAAAAAGTATACTTAAATTTATGATAGTGGTTGTGGTAAATGAAGAATGGAGGATATGTACAACACCTTAAGAATAGTCTCATATTAAAAATTCATAAACTTGAGCTGTGGGATTTGAAGGGTTGAGAATTACTACTTAACTACTTGAGCTTAAACATCTTAATTAGGTAATTTCCTTAAATCCATTGAGTTAATATCTAATAAGTTGTCAAAGTCATTTTTTCTCAATTAAATTCTCACTTAGACTCGGGTCATTACAAATAATATAAGAGTCATGAACCAATCATACATGTGCGAACCACCTTCAAAGCCTCTATGAGCTATCTTTAGCGACCACCCTAAACCCTATAGTAATTGATCAATTGATTGATTGATTGATAAAACTTGATGAGAATATCAAGATTTCAAGTGGAGAAAATTATAACACTCCAAATATAATCTCACATGAACAACTCATGAACTTCAGTAGTGAGATTTACAAGATTGAAAATTATTACTTAATAACTCAGACTTAATTATTTTAAATGTTTACTTTGAAATTCATTGAACCATACCCAACAAATTATCAAAGTCAATTTCTTTTAATTAGACTTAGGCTTAGAACTAAGTCATTATAGTATGTGTGTGTTTTGGTGGGGTTTCGACCACGGGGAAGGAAGGGAACTAGAATAGTGGGTTTAGCAATTTTGGTGATTGATTTGAGTCCATTTGGATCAAACTCAATAATAAATTATCAAGTCATTTTTTCTTAATTAAGCTTGAGATTAGGCCTGAGCTACTGCATCTTAAGTACCACACTACTCTTATAGGTGATCACTATATTACCTTGATCGATGCCATGATCTACAAGCAAGTTTAGAAAACCTTTTTTCGAATGGTAAAATTTCTCCTTCCAATAAAAGCTAGCAGTTTGTTGGAATATATACACCCATTCCTCCCCTCTCTCTCTCTGTTACGACCCGGTTCCCAAACCCCTACAGGACACGAGACTGAACCGACTCGACTGATCCTAAGACCCAGTCATCCAACGAGAAAGTAACCAAAAAGTAAAAAAGTAAACCACATTCACTATACTAACCAACTAACAGTAAAAAGGTACAGCAGTAAAGAAGTAAAAACTGCTACAGTACATATCACCACCACAACAGTAGAAAGTAACAAGTATAGGAATATAAAGAACAGAATATAAAGGTACAAGAGTCTACTCACTACAACAGAAAGAAGTACAACAAGAAGCTACAACTACTGGGCTCTGCTGGACCCAACACCCTCTGCAGCCGTGGGCTCTAGCTGCTCAACACCTGGACTTGAAAAGGGTTATGAGTACACGAAGTCAGCGAACGCTGAGTAGAGTGGCAACCAATTAACTAAAGTTGTAAAAGTGGACAGGTAGCTGTTGTTTTTCAATTTCATTATTTCACAAGTTATTCCCTTTTTACCCATTGGTTTATTTATCAGATCTCTTTCTTGATCTTGAATGTTCCTCGTGGGAACGATCTTGATTGCAGTCTTTTCCGAAGAGTAGAAGGCACACGTGGTGCTCTCCTGACAGAGAGAGTCCCCCGTGGTGATCCTACACCCAGTCAACTACCCCAAGGTCACGGACAGACGTAACGGTGACTACGGCGCGCGCGGTAAGCGCACGGGTAGTTACCCTGCACTGGCACGCGATCAGTCATTTCCGCTAACGGATGAGCCCAAAGTACAACACAGAACCAGTATAGGGCCTAGCCCTCTCAGTAATAGGTGTCTAGCCCCTCTCAGTAACCAAACAGGGGTCTCGCCCCTCCACAGTCCACGCACCCTCGCCTGACTACCCTGGTTTGTCCAGTGGGCCTAACAAGTCGGTGTAGGGCGGCTAGCTCTCTCCCTACACTAGTAGCACTCCCCGATACTGTGTACGCGAGGGCCAAGAAGTCGGTACAGAGTGGCCAATCCTAACCCCGAGTCCCAACCCAAGGGCGACTAGCTCTGCTCTGCACTAAACAGGGGGACAGTCGCTCTCCTTGGTACTCCGTACTCAAGGGCTAACACACTTCCCCACTCTCATTTCCAGATCCATTCCATTTAATTCTAGTATCTCTACTCTTAATTCCCCGTAGGGTTCATGCTCATATTCCTCATGCCATTTCATATTAAGTTTCATCATTTTTATTTCCATTCTCAGGTTATACACATGCAACTTATAATTCTATCGTTCACATTTCCATACTCAGGTTATAAACAGGTAACTCGTGTTTCCAACATTCGCATTACCATTTTCAAATTATATACATGCAGCTCACATTATGTCATTTCACGTGTGCGACAGGAAGGTTACATACAATAGTTAACTAACACAAGTACTACATATTTCGCAGGCAACTGTTATTCATTTACAGGCAATTGTTATCATTATATCTACTCATTCAAGACTGCAATCCAGTCATTCAATACAGACATTCCAGTATTTCCAATCCTAGGATTCATGCCATACCCTACGTTTTAATCATTCATTCCACACATGCATTCAGGTTTGTATTTAAATTAGGAGAAGCCACTCTACCAGTAAATCCAAGAGTAGTGGGGGCTTGAACGGCAGGCTCACGTGCCTCAGCAAGCCCCGAACCCGCAATGGAACGAAGTCCTATCACAAGGATCAAACACAAGGGAATATTAAGAACAGTATAGAAAGTCTTCTAACAATTAGAGGAATTCACAAGGAACACATCGGTATCTTATTTGCAGAAAACAGACCTCAAACGGACCCTAAATGGGTCAAAAATAAGGTTTCTGACTCAAATCAGACGTCTGGAACAACTTCCAGATGTCTTAAAAGTGTCCAATGTCATACATCAAGCCCTGTGCCAATCCTCAGACATCCAGGAACTCTTCTAGACCATCTGGGCCCAGCTCCAGACGTCCGACAACCTCTCCGGATGTCTGGAAGTGCCTACAGTCGTTTGGTAAGCTCCCCAGATGTCTGAAGTGCGTGGGAGGGAGTGTCCCACGCCTTCCCAAAGCGAATCCTGCACGCAAACACCCAATCTTCTCAAAACAGGCATGCAAAGTGGTGGCAGCAGAGCAGCCTGCATGGCCGTATCTGCAAAGAGGACATACCTTCGCGAAACTCTCACCCCAGACGTTTGGAACCGCCTCCAGACATCCGCTCCGTCGTTTGGACGTCGCTCCAAACGTCTGATTCTGGGAAAAACCCAGAACCAGAATTAGTTTCCGCCCTCTCGCGCCACACCCTCTCGCCTGCAGCTCCGGCTGCCGCAGTGTCAGGGAGGACCTCCCCGACGCACTCCTCACGCACACGCCGCTCCGGCCGCGCGCTCTCCGGTGAGCTCCCACGCGAGTTTGCTTTGCTCCTCCTCTCCTCACGCCACTCCTCCTCGACACTGCCCGCGCGCTCTCTCACTCGCACTTCCTCTCTCGCTGGAGGGAAGAAGGAAGGTGGCTGGTGGCTAAGAAGTGAGGGGAACGAAAGAGGAGGGGTTTATATAAGGTTGGGGTTAAGGTTTGCTTGGAGGTAAGGGAAGAGAGAGAAGGAGGAAAAACGAGGGGTATTGTCTGCGCGCAGCACGCGTGCAGACGTAAGCTCGTACTCAAATTTTTTGATTTTCAGACGTCTGAGTAGGTGTCTAGATGTCTGACCCACAGTCCAGACATCTTAAAAGGCTCAAACAGCACTGGTCTTAATACACACACACTCTCTCTCTCTCTCAGCAACAAGAAAAGGGTGCAAAAGTCAATTAATGGCGTGGACCAAGAAGGTAATTTTGAAGTATGTTCCCCTTTGCTGAAGGGAGGTTCTATTCCTCCACATAGATGGTGGAGTAGCTAGGGTTTCTTGGTGGGTTGTTGGTCTGCTCTGTTGAGAAGATGCTCGTTGGTTGTTCCTCTTGTTTTCGATTCTCCACTCTTTCCAAGCTCGACCGCTTGGTGGGCTTGAAGGTGGTGGACATCTCAGTGGGTTGCTGTCAGCTCATTGAGAAGCTGCTTGTTCTCCATTTTCTCCAAGACTGGATTGTCAGTTTGCATTGGAGGGCTGTGCTTCCTCCTTGAGGGGGGTCGCTTTTTCTTTCCTACCCCCTTTTTGGCAGAGGACTGTTGGAATGGACCAAGATATTCAAAAGGAAAAGATCTGATGATGGTGTTGATTGACTAAGTAAGTTGACATTGTGTCAATGAATATTTTAGTGTGGAACTGCAGAGGATTGGGATCTCCTTCTGCAGTTCGTCATCTAAAGTTCCTATTGAAAGCTAAGAAGCCAGATGTTTGCTTTATTTCTGAAACTCATGTAAATGGGAAGAATTTTGGAATGATTGCGCTAAAGCTTCAAGGATTCTCTTCCTTTGTTTTGGATGCAAAAGGTAAGTCTGGTAGTCTTGGCTTGCTTTTCTACAACAAGTTAAATGTGGATATTATTTACTTTGAAGCTCATTACATTTTGTTGAAAGTGTATGCTATGAGTTATGAGTGGGTTTTGGCTTGTATCTATGGTACTCCAAAACAAAATAGAAGCAAAAAATTTTGGGAGCAAATGGTTGGGTTGCTAGAATATTATGCTGACCATATGGTTTGCATTGGTGACTTCAACTCTATCCTATCTGCACTAGATAAAACTGGAGGTAGATCTCCCCCCCCTAGAGATTGTTATCATCTAAAGTCTTTTGTCTCCAAACTAGGATTGATGGACTTGGGCTATTGTGGGTTGGCCTATACTTGGAGTAACAAAAGAAATCCTCATTATCTTATCAAAGAACGTTTGGACAGGGTGTTTGTCTCCAGTAATTGGAATGCACAATTTCCCAACGCCGGGGTGGTTCACTTACCTGCGCTTGGTAGCGACCATTGTCCCATTTTATTGTGCCTAGACAGGAAAATAGATCATGTTGGAAGGGTTTGGAGATTGGGGGCGGAGTGGGTTTTGAGAGGTGAATATAAATTCACGGTGGAGAAAAGCTAGAAAAGTAGGGAGAGTTCAGAGCCAATTCTGATATGGAAAAGAGGGGAACAGGTTGCTGTTGATTTAAAGAAGTGGCATTCAAAATCAGATGTCAATTGGAAAGCCAGAAAGTCGATAATTGAAGCTGAAATGTTATGTTGCAAGGGAGAAGTGTTGAAAATAGTGATATTAGTAAAGAACAGTTGCTGAAAAATCAGTATGAAGATTTATTACTACAGGAGGAAGTGTATTAGTGTCAAAGGTCTCGACATAGTAAGGATCATAACACTAAATTTTATCACTTATATGCTAAGAATAGACAAAAGAAAAATGCAATCTATTAGATTAAACTCCCTGATGGAAGTGAAACAGGTGATCCTATTTAGATAGGAAAATGCTTTTTAATTTCTATACAAAATTATATACATCCCAGTGTGGTTGTCCTATTCTCAATAATATATATGGTGCACAAGATTGGCCAGATGGTGTGGAAAGCAGGTGGCGTACAAAAATTTCAAATGGGGAGGAAATTCGTAACACTCTATTCTCCATGAATCATTGCAAGAGCCCTGGGCCAGATGGGCTCCCTGCACTCTTTTATCAGCATAGTTGGGATACTGTTTATCATGATGCTATCTTATTTGTCCAAGAATGTTTTAAGAAGGAAGAGATGCCTATTCAGATGAGTAGAACCTTCTCAACATTAAAGTCAAAAGTCTCATCTCCACAACAGCCCAAGGACTACAGACCTATAAGTTTAACAAATACTTTGTATAAGCTTGTTGCAAAGTTAGTGGCAAAGAGAGTGAAGCTTATATTGAAAAGGGTAATTTCTTTAAACCAGATGGGATTTCTCTCTGAGGCGGATCACCGATAATCTAATTTTGGCAAAGGAGGTGGCTCACTCAATGAAGAAATTAAAAAAGAAAAAAGGGTCAATAATTATAAAGTTAGACATAGAGAAGGCCTTTGACAGAATCAAGTGGTCCTTCGTAAGATTTTGTCTAAATCAACTTCGTATTCCTTCTCCCTTAATTTGATTATGTCATATTTCAACAACTTCCTTTCAAGTACTGATTAATGGTCTCCTACCAATACTATTATTTCTTCTCAGGGACTATGATGAGAACCTCATCATGAGCCCTAACTAGCATATTTTGATCTGATAGAATGAACAAAAGCTCCTACATAACCTAAGAGAGGCCTAATTCAGGGAATTACTGATCTGAAAAGAAAACATGAAACAAGGGGTAAAACTGTAATTTTACCATTGCAGTACATCAATGAAATTTCTAAGGGTCTATACATAGGTAAATTGAATTTAATAAGAGAAAACGTGGGATGGTTCAGTCAGATAAGGATTATTGTGAAATTTAAGAATTAAATGACATTCTATAACCCTAAAACAAACCTACTTTAATTCACAAGGTTCTAAGAAGGATAAAAATCAACTAAACCATCTAAAATTCATGGAAAAATATCCCCTAGGGTTTAGAACCTTCAATTTGACTTTTAGAACCTATTTTTACCTAGATTGGGATCCATGCCTAATATTTGACCTGATTTAGGTTTTTGTGCAAAATGCCCACTCAAATGTGGTCAAACCTAAAATCCAACTTCACCATTGGATTCCTTAGGTCCAAATTAGGCTTATACCAAAATTTGGATGTAAGGGAAGGTCGTCTTGACCCACTTTGCAAATTGGTCCTCCAAATTACATTTAGACCATCAACTTTTGAAACCCTTGCAAATCCTCCCCTAACTTCTTCTCTTTCTTTCTTTCGATCCCTCTGCCATTTGCAACAGGGATCATACCTACGGCGACTTCACGCGAAGGTTTTCGCCTCATCTGCATGGGGAGCCACCCCTAGATTTGAAAGGGGAGCTCCCTGCGGAGCCCCCTACCGCATGAGCAGCTCCCCATTCCCTGAACCCATCATACCTCTCGTGCGAATGCTCGGCGTGTTTTTCCCGCTGCCCCCGTGCGCTTCCCGCCCTACCTACGCCTATTTAAGGAAGAGCAGACCACACCGCTTCCTTCAAGCTCAAATTGGCTAGAGATCTCCCTCAATTCCGTCTCCTCCCAACTCCAGCCGACTGTCCGAAGCTTCCAGCGACTCCTCCCTCTACTCGTCGCTTTGCTACCGTACCAGTGGCAAAGCTAGCTTCGCCGTTCTCCTTCGCACTGCGCAGTACTAGCGTGCGTCCTCCGACCCTCTTCCTCATCACCGTCTTCTTCCCCTGGGCATCTTCATCTCCGGCGACGGTAGCACCAGCCACTCGCCATCCACCTCCCCCTTGTGCTCCAAACCTGTCAGATAAGTTTCTCTCACTCCCCTCTCTTAATTTGCACCTTCGACCCCTCGGCACCACAGACCACCATCACCTTCTCCATCTCCGGCCGACCACCGGCGAAGGTGCTTCCATCGCTCCACACCTTCACACGCCTTGCTAGATACCTCACCACCTCCGCCATCACCCATTGATCGTCATCTGCCCCTCCATTGACCGCTATACCCTTCAGAAACACCCCCCGAACACACCCACCTACACGCACGCAGTGTGCCCTAGGCACGCACGCATAGGCACCCTCAAGCCACGCCGACCACCGGGCCACCTTCGTCGTGTCACGGTGAAGCCTGCTGAGTGTTCTGACAGGGCTGCAAGGCCGTGTTCGTGTTTTCAGGTTCAGAGCCACCTCCACCATTGACGTAGAGTTTGGAGCAAGCTTACAAGCTGCTCCAAACCTCGCCAGCCCCAGGTCACGAGCCCAGGTCGTGCGGACTCCCCTTGTCGTGTCCTGACCTCTAATTGCAGCTACAAGTCTTCGCTGCAGCTGCAATCAAGCGCAACATCTGCTGCAGGCGTTCGTGAAACGAAGGTGGGACGTTTAGTCCCACCTCGGAAGTGGGTGAGCGGGCGCAGGTAAATAAATTGAATTTGTGAATTAGGCTCTTCGCCTCCGAACACGGGGTGAGGTCCCCTCGCCCACTCGACCCAGTATCGTCCGCGACCCATGCCCCCACGAACCTGGCCTGACCCATTTACCCTGCACTCCTCGCGCACCACCCACGCCGGTGCGCCTGGACCTGGGTGCACGTGACTCGACTCGATTACCCGACTGGCTTTAAGAGAGCAAAGAAAAATAGAGAGAGACGCGAGGAGGGTAGGGGGTAGGTTTTGCTTCTCCGTGCCTGTGCAGGGAAGGAGGAAGAGGAAGCAGCTGCGCGGAAGAAGGAGAGAAGAAGAAGGGGCCAGAAGAAGGAAGAAGAGGAGGCAGCTGAAGACTTAGTCGCGCCAGAGAAAGAAGAAGGAAGAGGCGCAGCACAGTGCAGAAGGAGCTGAAGAAGAAGAAAGCAGAGGAAGGAGCAGAAGAAGAAGAAGCCAAGGAGACTCAACCTCAGAGAAAGAGAAGGACTTGGCCAAGAAAGAAGAAGGAAGAGGAAGAGCAGCTGAAGGAAGGAGCAGCCACAGAGAAAGAAAGAAAGAAGAAGAAGAAGTGCAACAGAGAACCAAGGAGAAGAAGAAAAGGAAGACACTGGCACTGTAGCAGACATCACTTAAGGCGTCTGATTCACAGAATCAGACTTCTGAAGACAGAGAGGAGAAGAAGGAAGAAAAGGAATTTATTTCTTTTTATTTTTGTCTCTAGCATTTATCTTCCCTGCATCAATTTTGAACATACTTGAGAATTGTGATATTTGGCTTCTAAATACTGAATTGCTCCCTGAGTTCGACCTCAGAATATTTTTAAATTTCGAGTAATAAATAAATAAAATGCGAAAATCATTTTCGCGGTAATACTACAACGAACATATTTTTAAACCCGACGACGATCCGCTCAACAGAGTATGACAGGGTTGCCCCTTGTCTCCTTATATTTTCATCTTGTGCTTTGAGTATTTATCAAGAACTCTTGAATTGGCTCCATATTATGTCAATTTAGTTATAAATTGAGTAGAAATGCAAGGCCATTAACTCATTTAATGTTTGTGGATGATGCAATTCTATTTGCCAAGGCCACGGTGAGTCTCAGATTATTCAAAATATTCTTATGGAATATGAAGGTGCTTCAAGTAAGGTCAACTATAATAAATCAAAATTTTATTTTAGCAATAGAGTCCCTAAGGAGGATCGGGCGAATGTTACACAAGTCTTCAAAGTCAACTTAATGAGTGGTGTTTTCAAGTCGAAAGGCGAAATCAATTTTAAAAGATAAATGATGTTACGTTGCAGTATAAATGAAATCGCCTCGAAAATAAATAAGAATTTTTTTTATTACTCGAAAACCTAGGTATTCGAGGTCGAATACAGGGAGCAAATTGATATTTAAAAATTAAAATCACAACTTTCAATTTAATAGAATGTAATGACCAATCAAATTATGAAGCAATAAAAATGATTTCAATGTATATAAAAGCTCAAAAAATTGTAAAGATGGGCGTTTGACGTAAAAATCAGACGTCTTAAATCTTTAATGCTGCAGTGTTTTGCTTCTTTTGATTTCTGACTTTGGGTTCTTCTTTCTCTCTTCTTTTTCTTTCTAATTTCTCCTTTCTATCTCTACAGCTACTCTTCTTCTACCTTCTTCTTTCTTCTTTTTCTTCTCTTGTTTCCCTTCTTGGCTGCACCTCTACTTCCTTCTGCTTTCAACCATTGGCTTCTTCTTCCTTTCCTCTCTTTGGCCTCCTTTTCTTCTTTTGCCTCTACCTCTTCCTTCAAGTCTTTCTTCTTTCTTCAGCCTCTGCTTCTGCGGCTACAGTGCTTTCTTCTCCGTCCTTCCTTAGCCCTCCTAACTTCAGCTCTTCTTCTCAGCAGCACCTTCTTCTCCTTTCCGTGCTCCTGCCTTTAGCTTCCCTCCACAACTCCTTCACAGCTGCCTCTTCCTTTTCCTTCTTTCCCTGCACAGAGCGAAGCAAAACCTACCCCTGCCCTTCCCCGCGTACACTCTCTCTCTATTTCTCTCTTGGGTTCACTCTCCAAGAGCCAGGTAATCGAGTCAGGTTTCACGTGCCCGGGTCCAGGTGCACCAGCGTGGTGTAGTGTGCAAGGAGTGCAGGGTAAACGGGTTGGATACCAAGTCCGCGTGGGTGCGCGTCGCGGACGAGGCGAGGGCGTGGGTGAGGGACCTCACCCTGTGTCACTTGAGGCGGTAAGCTAAAAACACAAATTCAATTTATCCTACGCACCTGCGCTGGTCGTTTCCGAGGTGGGACTAAAGTGTCCCACCCGCTTCTTCGCGCCCGCAGGTGAGGTGTTCTGCTCAATTGGGGCAACAGGGTTCCACACAGAACCTGCTCTCTAGCTGGATGCATCCGCACACGCAATGCGCATCACCTGGAGCGCAGCACCTGGGTGGATGTGGCCTGGAGCGCTGCTTGCAAGCTCCTTCCTTCTGCTTCAATGGCGGCAGGGGCTCAGATCTGAAACCACTCAATATGGCCTTGCAGCTTCATTAAACCAGAGGGGGAGTTTCGTCATGGCACGGCGAAGGTGCCTAGGTGGGTGGCTGGCCGCAGGGCGGCCTAGGCGTGCATGCCTAGGTCGCTCTGTGGCCATGAAGATAGGTTAGGTCGGGGGGCGTTTAAGAAGGGTATGGCAGTCAGTGGAGGGGCAGATGACGATCAGTGGGTGATGGCGGAAATGATGAGGTGTCTGGCGAGGCGTGTGGAGGTATGGAGCGGTGGAAGCGTCTTCGCCGGTGGTCGATCGGAGATGGAGAAGGTGGTGGTGGTTTGCGGCTTCGAGGGATTTAAAGTAGAAATTAAGAGAGGGAAAATAGAGATTAGAGAGAGAGGAACTCACTGAGGGTAGTTGGACGAAGGGGGGAAGGTGGAGGATGGGCGGCGCGTAGGTGCCGTCGTTGGAGAAGAAGGCCCTAAGGTGAGGATGACGGCGACGAGGAAGGGGTTGGAGAGGCGCACGCGGGTACGACGCGACGCGGAGGAGCACGGCGAAGAAGACTCTGCCACTGGTATGGTGGTAGAGCGACGAGAAGAGGGAGGAGGGATCGTCAAAGCTTGCAGGCAGATGGCCGAAGACGAGGGAGGACGAAATTAATAGGGTATCCGCAGCCAAAACAAGCTTCCAAGATGCGTCAAGGACCGAGGGTCCTTTTAAAGTCACTGGCAGAGGTCAAGCGCAAGAATCTTGCCGGAAAACGCAGAGGAGACCATACCCATATCGCTCGCACGTTTGCACAAGACATATGGTGCGAGTCAAATCTTGGGATAATGCTCAGATGATAGGGAATTCCTCAGAGGACCCCCATACCAAATTCAAGCGGAGATCTCTGGGGAAGCAGGGAGAAATCCTCCTCGAAACCTCGCCGGAGTATGGCTCCTCTTCTGAAATGGCAGAGGGACCTAAATGCAGAGAGTGGCGAGGAAGATAGGGGGGTCTGTGTAAGGATTTTCAAAAGTTAAGGGCCAAAATTTAATTGTGTGGACTATTTTGCAAAGTAGATCAAGGTGACCTTTCCTTAGGCCTAAATTTTGGTACAAATCTAATTTGGACTTAATAAATCCAATGGTGAAGTTGGATTTTAGGTTTGACCACGTTTGAATGGATATTTTGCAAAAATACCTAAATTAGGTCAAATATTGAGTTAAGACCCCAATCTAGGTCAAAATAGGTTCCAAAGGCCAAATTGAAAGTTCTAAACCCTAGGGCATATTTTTCCATGAATTTTAGAGGGTTTAGTTAATTTTTATCCTAACCAAAACCTTGTGCAATTAAGTAGGTTTGTTTTAGGATTATAGAATGTCATTTAATTCTTAAATCTCACAATAACACTTTTCTGACTGAATCATCCCACTTTTCCTCTTATTAAGTCCAATTGACCTATGTTTAGCCCCTGAGAAATCCTGTTGATGTACTGCAATGGTAAAATTACGATTTTACCCTTTAGTTCATGTTTTGTTCCCAGAACAGTGGTCTTTAGTTACAGGAGAAAATGGATTGTGGCAGAATTTAAGGATGAAGTATTTTCCTAATGATTTGTTATGGGAGTATATACCCAAATCTTCTAATTCAATGCTTATGAAGGCATTGGGAGAAGTGAAAGATTTACTTTACAAGCATTCCAAATGGCGAATTGGAATTGGTCTGAATGTGAATATATGGAGTGATAAATGGGTAGGAAGTGATGGCTATATACTATTACCAACTAGTACTTCCTTGCCCCAGTTTTCCAAAATGGCTGAACTTATTTATGGGAATTCTACATGGAATTATAAGTTCATTAATTCAATTTTCCATAATAATGCATTGCAGGATATCCTTTCCACTTAAATTCATCAAGGCCCTGATCTTTTGGTTTGGAAAACATATCCAAAGGGACTCTTTTCCATTAGGTCTGCTTATTTGAGCCTTTTGGATGATTTGGGCTTACCAAGGGCGACTAACAATAGAGATATACAATTCGCTAAGAAAATATGGAATATAAAGGAATTGCCACCTAAAACTAAGTTATTCTTATGGAAGGCTACAGTTGAAGCTCTCCCCTTCAAATCTTTAATTGCGAGTAGGCTAAAAAATTCAAATTTGAAATGTCCTCTATGTAACAGCAATGAAGAAATGTGGGATCATCTCCTATGGTCCTGTTCGCTCATGAAAGTTGTTTGGTTTGCCTGGGGTATGAGAATTGAAGGTTTTAAAGGTTATTGGTGGGAACATGTCATAAATATAAATCAAATTTTCCATCGAACAAGTTACATATCCACTATGGCTTATTTCCTAATTCATGCCCTATGATTACATCGTTGTAAAGTGGTGATGGAAGGTGAGAATCCTAATCCTAGTGTTGTCTTGGAGTTTGGCCTAAATATGGTGAAATTTTATAATATACAGTGCCGAGGCCAGCATGTAGTCTCTATTAATGAAGATCAAGATATGGCCAGTCTCTCTATTGCAAGGGACGTTCCACTCTGCTCTCCTTTGATTAGAGTGGATGCAACTGTTAGCAATACTATCTCTATGGTGGCTGCAGTCCTTTCTGATGGATATGGTAGTAACATAAGGTGCGGAGCTCTCAAAATTCAGACCTCTTCTAGCTCCAAAGCCAAAGCATGGGCAATCTACAAAGGTCTCTCATTGGCCTTGGATGTTGGCTTACGGCGAGTGGCAGTGCTTTCTGACACCATTGATCCGATAAGGCAAAATTAGCCCTACAGTAGCCTGATTGGAAATACAAAGATATCATCCAGCATTCTTCTTTGATTTTAAAACATCAAGCTAAATTTTCCTTACTCAACGTTCATAGAAAAGATGTGCAATCAGCTCATTTGTTAGCGAGGCATTGTCTTCACCGTAATTTACAAGGAGGTTGAGTCTTCGTTAACTTTCCTTCTACCTTGCTTCTTGGTGTTTTTCAGATGAAATGAAAACAAAAAAAGGTTATTTTGAAGTGGGGCCATGGGATTTATTTTACCAAAAAAATGACGCAAGGGGATCGGAAGGAACGCAATATTACATGATCTCTGCGAATAGACCCATAAAAATTCCAATCTGATGGCATCACATGAGCTTGCCTACAAATCAAGTGACACGCTTGGTGCCAGTGTAACTTTTGCCCAGAAGGTCGACCTAGTGCTTGTTTAAGACAATAATACGTCATATAGCTGTGAAAATCATCTAACAAATCTAATGATCAAATAATTTATTCGACCCATAAAAAATAAAAAATTTTACATTTATATACCTGTAAGATTTGGAAAAGACATGCATACCTCTACTTATTTTGTATATATGTATATATCCTTACAAATATTTACGTATTTGTTTAAATGCCCTAATAAGTTTTAAGAACTAAAAGGTAAATTAATTTTTATATAAAATTCATTTCCTTTTCTTTCTCTTTCACCGAGAAGCCCTCCACCTCCTCTCCTCTTCCTCCCCCTTCTCTTCCACCTCTCCTCTCCCTTACACCCCCTCCTCCGATCCCTCTTTCCTCCTCTGGCACCCCTCCTCTGCACCTCCTCTCTTCTGCCCCTCCTCCACCCCCTACATCTCCTCTCCTCTACCTCTCTCCAATCCTCTACCCCCCTAAACTTCCTTTCCTCCACCCCTTCGTCACCCTTGTACCTTTTCTCCAGTGGCCCTCCTCCTCCACCCCTTCCTACGCCTCCTCCCCTCCAGCTCGCTCTTTTGCCCCTCTACGATCTTTCACACCCCCTCCTCTACCCCTCTCTAGTTCTCGACCCCCATTACACCTCTCCTCCTCCTCCTCCTCCTCAATCTCCTCTCCTCCAATCCCTCCTCCTGTTGCTCCTCCCACGTTGTCACCATCATTGTAACGACCATGCATGGCTACACAAGGGGGGAGGAGATAAGGGATGTGAGGTGAAGGATGCATGAAACATGAAGGGTTGATTTTGAAAAAAAGATAACAAACTTATGAGTCTTTTAAAAAGATTTTTTTAACTTTTACTCTAATATTTTCTTAATGGTATACAACTTAATACATTGAAATTTATATACAAAATAAATTATGGATATATATGTATTTTTCAAAATTTACAGATATATATATGTGTGTGTGTGTGTAAAAGTCTCCTTTAAAACATTTATTTTATAGAATTTGTGATTTAAATTTAGAAAGTTTGTGTTACACTAATGTATTTATATGCTACCATTAACTTGAACTTTTACAAATTAGTATTTTTATAATTTTTCCAATAAGATGGCCACCATAAATAGTTTCTTTTGCTTTAAAATTTCATATGTAATCTATCTAATTATTAACCTTTCAAATCACATGAGGTTGCAAATGAATTTAATTTAACTAGGTCATTTTAGCTTTAAACTAACTGGATAAATAATACATAGGATCCCTCTGAGAGAGCACATCTCTCTTGTCCTTTGAGTATAAATGATTTAACTAGATCATTTTGGGGATGGATTTCAAATGAATGTAAGGTCAGAAGTGGGACCAATCATTCGATCAATCAAAGCAGTTCGGTGCCTTGAAAGGGAATGCACTATGATCGCCTCCTCCAGTTACATGTGCTGAGAGATGGAGAATTTGGCCTCCTAGCCCCAAAACCGTACTCTATCCCTATTTAGATAGAGGAGCGGGGTGGGTTCTGTAATTACAAAAATGCCCCTTTGAGCTACAATTTGCCTCTAAAAAAAAATATATATATATATATATATATAATTTTTTTAAATGATCCATTCCAAGATTCCCGTGAAATTTTCGGATTTTCAGGGTGTTTTTGAAATTTTCACAATGTCGATTGACTCCGAGGAGTTTCCCTAAACTCCAAGAGATTTTCTGCAATTTTCTACGCTCTAGATACCCACATAGGGACTCCCATGAAGCTCTTTCCTCCTTGACAGGGCAAATCAAAATGTTAATGCCCCTAACTCTTGCCCCGTGGATCCAATGAAATTTGTGGAGTCTAATCCGTAAGTTTTTCGCACCCACTTTATCCTCGAGAATCTTAACGCCATGCTCCCATAAAATCCAAGCACCTCCTCAAAATTGGCACCTCCCTCGATCTCCGCGACGGCCTCGGGTGACGAGCCATCCACCATCACTGCCGTGAGAGGGAGAACGGGGAGAAGAGCGGGTGAGGAGTGGGAATGGGGAGGGGACGTGGGAGAGAAGGCGTGCTCCCACCGTCTCGCACCTTCCTTCCCTTTTTCCCCGCACGCCTTGAGGAGTCGGGTTGCTTAACGCAGCACAAGGCGCGAGCAGCGAGGCAAAGCCCTAACGCGAGGCGCAAGGCGAAGAAGCAACGAGCGGAGCGAGGACCAACGCATGCGTCGGGCTAAGCACACGGGCGCCCGAGGAGCGAGCGCAGTGCTCGAGGGCGCGTGCGGCGCACGCAGTGCGGAGCACAAGACCCGCACAAGCCGATCAGTTCACTTAACCGGTCTAACCTCAGTTCACGTGAACGGAAAGGCATATTTAGGTTGGCGCGATGCGTAAACGAAATCCGTTTCACTTAAGTAAGATATCGTTGGACAATTTTTGCATTTTTTTCATTTGTTAAAACCTTAACTACTCTATTTTAGACTCGTTCGGCGCACTGGAAATTCGATCCAAGCTACTAATCCTTAGTTTGACCTAAACGTATTTCCCAGAGAAGACCCGACACCCACCGGAGTTGCAGCCAATTAAGCCTCCCGCACCCCCGTATCTCCCGAGACCTCACGAGTGATGCATCTATTTGTTTCCTTTCCATTTACCCGACCAAATCAGCCCCACCCTCCCACGTGAACTCGCAGCCAAGTACTGTAATGCTTAGACTCAGTACGATGCCAGCACAGGAAACCTGTACTGATTGTAATGCGTTTGTGTACTTGTAGTTTTTCTTTTGTAGCCCCTCTTAAATATAGTCTCGTTAGTCTCCATGCCAAAAAAATGTATGTGTTTGTGCATGGATACCATCTTACGTGCTGTACGTAGGGGATGTCGGGGGTGGTGGACGGGCAATGCCTCCACGAGTCGAGCGGGAAGCAAATGGGGAAAGGCTTTTAGCTTTTATGGGTTTTCCCGTTATATTGATATTTTACTTATAGATATGTATGTATAGGAATTTTGGTGGGTGCATAGAAATGTAAGAGCATGTGTGCTTTTCGTAGAGTATTGGTCATGTATCTGTACACATGTACCTTCATAGATGGAATAAAAAGGAAAGCCACCATGCATGGCAAATGGTTGGGAAATTATTGATGGGTCAAGTGACCAGGTGTTATTTTTAGTAAGGGAATAAGTTGGCTTTTAGGTATGTGTTTACCAAAGAGAGCTGACTATCCTATAGTGTAGACAAAAAGTTGACCTCCTCAAGTAGGGATCTGGGGTAGGCACAATCTTTTTACATCAATTCCTGTTGGGCTCAGATGGGGTTAAATGGGAAATCCAAACTGGGTAAAAACAACTACCTAACCCTCTCAAGTTAGAATTTTCCGATCGATCAAGTCGATCAAATCCACTAACATAGTCACTTAAACGAGACTGACTGAACCTCAATACAACAATATTACTTTGAACGGGGGTAGTGTGCCTCAAACCCCTCCTCTTCACGAGTATTTAGTTTCTTGATGGAAATGGGAATTTGCAAAGCGAATGCCCAACCAAAGGCAGTAAAATACAACCTATAGAGCCGCAAAGATTAAAACCTAGCTACTATAGGAGTTAGGAAACATTCCTTTGGCGGAAGTGCATCGACTTGATGCGGGTGCGTGAACCGTGCAATAGCACGACAATGCTCTCGAAACCGACGGCGGGAGAGCGTGTGCACAGCGAATGTGGTGCTCTCAAAGTGTGTGAGATTATCTCGGAGAGCAACAACATTTCTAGATGATCTTCTTCTTCTCTAGGATACAATGTATGTGGAAATAGAATAGCTTGGTGTATCTAAACAAGGGAAGGCTACTCCTCTATTTATAGGTGACGTAAGAAAGCTTTGGAAGGCCTTAGAAGCCTTAGTTAGCTATTAGGGTTCATCCCAAGACAAGGAAAGCCGCAATCAAAATCATTAATGATTTTGACAGGGTCATCAGACGTCTGGAAAAAAGATCAGACATCTAGAAGTCACTCTTAAGACGTCTGGGAACTAAGTCAGACGTCTAATTCTAAACAAGTTCCCTTACTGACTTTCATCATACCTAAACAGGGTTTTAGTGTGAATTAATCAGATGACGTACAGGATGTCTGACACTAGGTCTGGACGTCTAGAAATATATTTTACTGCGGGAATGGATTTCCCAAGGTCCAAACGGCTATATTAGTCTAGGAAATCGATTTTGGATCAGTCGAGGAAAAACGGTTACATATCAGATGTCTGGAGTCTTTTAAGGACGTCTAATAGAAGATCAAAGGTCAAAACCTCAATGATGATATTCTAAGTTAACGCTCCACTAATTGGACGTCTGGCCAAGTCATCAGACATTTGCTAAGACATCTAGACTAAGGGACCGTCGTCTGAAATCAACAGGAAGAAGGTTTTAAGATCAACTCTAAATGTTTGAACGTCTGATTCAACATTCAGACGCCTTAAAGTCCAAGATCAGACGTCTTATTTTCATATTGGACATCTGATCAGGCTGTCCGAAGCCTAACTTGCTTTTCTAAATTCTCTAAGAAATATCTAAGTGTCCTAAGGTTGTACAAGTGTTCCTAAGACTACAGTTTAGATCATTTGAGACTCTTTAACATATATCTAGACACAAAGAATAAAGAACAAAAGAATTACAAAAAAATACATGGAAAGAGTATCTATTATATTCTTCATCTCCTTCCTTCTTCAAGCTTTCGCTCCTCGCAATGCTCCATCTTCTCCGATGAGCTCCTCCAATCCACCATGGACGCGAGCTCTGAGGTCCTTCACACTTAAATCAATATGCAAATAATATAAAATCTTAGACTTCAAATGCAAATGTTAAATACAAGTGTTTTTTTATCATCAAAATAAACGATCGTGATGCCCTTGCACCAACACGTTTATCACATGTGTTGTAGTCCCCATCGCGACCGTGACCCTGAGGTGGTAAGTCGGGTGTAGAATAGGCACGGGATGTTCTCACAGCCAAAAGAATGCCACGTGTGTGTTGTCGAGGCGAAGTTGTGTTTTAAAAGATGTTACGTTGTAGTATAGATGAAATCGCCACGAAAACAAATAAGATTTTATTACTCGAAAACCAAGGTATCCGAGGTTGAACTCAGGGAGCAAATTAGTATTTTAGAAACTAAAATCACAACTCTCAATTTTACTCAAAAGATGATGTTCAATAATATCAATGTAATTCAATGTTTATGAAAGCTAAAGAGAGAATAAATATGCAAAAAGAGATTGAATGTTCTCTTCTTTCTTCTTCTCCTTTCTCTCTCTGATGTCCTCTTCCCTCGTGAATCAGCCGTCTAATTTTGTGAATCAGACGGCTTAACTTGCGATTGCTATAGTGCCTTTAGCTCCTTCTCTTTCTCTTTCTTCTCTGCCTTTGTCTGTCTTCTTCTTCCTTCTTTCTCTTCTTCTGTGGCTCCTTCTTCTGTTCTTGCTTCCTCCTACCTTCTTCTTCCTTGGCCTCTGCCTTGTCTTTCTTCTTCTTTCTTCTCCTTGGTTCGCCTTTCCTCTACCTTAGCCTTTCCTTCTTTTCTCCAGTCGCACCTCTGCTATAGTGCTTCTTCCTTACCTCTCTTCTGTGACTGCAATGCTTCTTCTTCTCCTTCTGGGCGTCTGCTGTGCCTTCAGCTTCTTCCCTCTTCTTTAGCAGCTACCTCCTCCTCCTTCCTTTGCCTGCACAGCACAGCAAAACCTACCCTTACCCTCCCCCGCATCACTCTCTATTTCTCTCTTCGCTCTCTCAGACCCAGCCGAGTAAACGGGTCGGATTACGCGTGCCCTGGTCCAGGTGCACCGGCGTGGGTGGTGCGCGAGGAGTGCAAGGTAAACGGGTCAGCCAGATCCTCGTAGGAGTAGCCACGGACGAGGCAGGCGTGGGCGAGGGGACCTCACCCCGTGACTTGAGGTGATGAGAAGGAAACACAAAATCAATTTAAGTAATGCACCTGCGCCTACCGTTTCCAAGGTGGGACTAAATTCCCACCCGCTTCTTCGCACGCCCGCAATGAGGACTCTCATGTAATTAGGGCAACTACAGTCGACGAAGCCTCTGATTGCGAGGTGCGAAATGTTCACAGGATGGTTCCGCACGCCTGGGATGCTTCAACCTGGAGCGCAGCGACCTAGAGCTAGCTTTGCTCCTGCTCCAATGGCGGCAGGGGGTTGAAACTTGAAATGCACAAATATGGCCTCGCGGCCCTGTCACATGCCTTGGGAAGCGTCGCCGTGTCATGGCGAAGGTGAGACGGGGGTTGGTTGGCCGTAGAACTGCCTAGGCATGCGTGCCTAGGTCGGACTGTGACTGTGGAAGTGCATGTGTTCGGTGGGCACTTGGGGTGTGTGTGGCGGTCAATGGAGGAGTGATGGTGATTAGTGAGTGATGGCGAAGGTTCTGAGGTGGGTGGCAAGGCATGTGGACGGGTGGAGCGACGAATTCGCCTTGCCGGTGGTCTGCGAGAGATGAGGGAGATGAAGGTGATTGGTGGCTGTCAAGGGGAGTTTTCTAAAATTAATTAGGGGAAAACAGAGAGTAGAGAGAGGAATTCACTGAGGAGAGTTGGACGAAGGGGGGAAGGCGGAGGACGAGCAACACGTAGGTGCCGTCGTCGGAGAAGAAGCCCTAAGATGAGGATGATGATGACGAGGAAGGGGTCGGAGAGGCTCGCGTGGGTATGGCACGACTCGAAGGAGCAAGGCGGAGATGACTCAACCACTAGTATGGTGGCAGAGTAACGAGAGGAGGGAGAAGAGGTCACTGGAGCCTACAGGCAGATGGTCGGAAACGAGGAAGGACGAATTTCAAGGGGTATCTCCAACCAAATCAGGCTTGGAAGAAGCGACTGGACCTGGAGTATCTTTTATAGGCACAAGCATAGGGCCTTGTGCTTGGAAGGTGAGCTTCCAAGCGCAAGACTCTCGCTGGAGGTCACCGCAGGTACAATACCCATGCCTCTCAAGCGTTCGCACGAGAGGTATGGTGCAAATCAGGGCATGGGAAGCTGCTCAGACGGTAGGGGATTTCTCAAAGGACCCCCCTTTCAAATCTAAGAGCAGCTCCCTGAGGAAGCAAAGAGAAATCCTCCTCGAAACTTCGCCGAAGGTGTGGATCCTCTGCAGCAATGGTAGAGTGACTGGAATGCAAAAAGTGACGAGGAAGTTGAGGGGGTTTGCGCAAGGGTTTTCAAAAGTTAGGGGCCAGAATGTAATTGGGTGGACTATTTTGCAAAGTAGGTCAAGATGACCTCCCTTAGGTCCAAATTCTGGTACAAACCTAATTTGAACCTAGGAAATCCAATGGTGAAGTTGGATTTTAGGTTTGACCACGTTTGACTGAACATTTTGCACAAAATCTCAAATTAGGTCAAATGTTGAGCTAGGACCCCAATCTAGGTCAAAATAGGTTCCAAAGGTCAAATTGAAGGTTCTAAAACCTAGGAGATATTTTTCCATGAATTTTAGAGGGTTTAGTTGATTTTTATCCTAACTGGAACCTTATGAAATTAAGTAGATTTATTTTAGGGTTACAGAATGTCATTTAATTCTTAAATCTCACCATAACCCTTTTCTGACTGAACCATCCCATTTTTCCTCTTATTAAGTCCAATTGACCTATGTTTAGCGCTTGAAAAATCCCGTTGATGTACTGCAATGGTAAAATTACAGTTTTACCCTTTGTTTCATGTTTTCTTTCCAGATCAGTAATCTCCTGAGTTAGGCCTTCCTTTAGGTTATGCAGGAACTTTTGTTCACTTTCTTAGGTCAAAATAAGCTAGTTAGGGCTCATGATGAGGTTCTCATCAGTGTGCATCCTACATCTCAAGGATACCGCAACGAGATCGTTCCGCTAGAGAACATGTGAATAAAGAGAAGGATGATCCTATGCTAGAATGCCTTGCACCCAAATAACAAGTAGCTTAACGGACAGATATAAAACATATTAAATGCCTGCAGTTTTGTCTCTCTTTCTTTTCAGTCAATTTTGTCATTTTTTTTCATTGTACACTTGCCACTCTACTTAATTTTTCGATGGCGTCAACTACTTGAACTCAGGTAAGAGGAGTGAGCAACTAGTCCCACTAGCTGCAGAGGGAGTCGGGCCAAGCCGAGCCCAACCTTAGCAGCTTCTGTTTTTCATTCTGCTGTAATGCGTCCTTTTTCTAATTGTAGTGAGTACTTTAGTTTTAGGACCATCAGTTCCTATTAATCGCACTTATCTTTTGTTGTGATGGCTACGCTTGAAGGCTGCATTCATTTCCTTGGAATGGATACTAGCACAGGGATCTTGAGTTCTATTCTTCTATCGGTAATTATATCCTTGCTATAATGTACGTGTGATAATTTTATGATTTTTTGTTATTTCTCATTGGACGACTAGATCTCGAGATAAATGATGCAGCCCAACCCGGTTCCCCTATGGAATCAGATCAAGTTGTAACACTTTTAGACCATTATTATTTGATTTTCCAAATGGAAATGCATGATGGGGTTTTTTTCGTACTCCTATTACAAGTGTGTATTTTATCTTCTCTAATAAATAGAGATCTACATTAACTCCTCTTTTCCATCCACCCATTACATGATCGCCCCATATGATCTCCACATCTTCAACCTAATTTTTTAGTTGTTGCCATAACTTGACCTAGACCTAAGCAAGCTTGCTAGCACCATGTTGGTCAATTCATTCCAATATCCTCAAAGCTCTTAAATCTCATATGGAATGCAGAAGCATGTAGATTTTAATTTCATGTTGATAAGAAAAAATATTCACTGGCTTAGAGTTTTGGGATGCAAAACCTACAATGTGTGTAGTTGTTCAAAAAAGATAGATGTAATTAAAATCAATCTGTCTAGATAAAGCCATCAATAGGTAAGCTTCTCAAGTGCTAAATCATCATTATTGATGTTGTAAAGATAAGGACCGAATGCATATATTCATACCATGATGCATTCACATTATTTGTCTGTTTTGTATGATGTCATCCATGTTACATTTCTTAAAATGAACGTATCAATAGAATTTGTTCACTCTACTCAATGCTTGATATAACTCTTAGCATTAGCAAGATTGTTGTTAAGACCCATGCTGTTTGAGCCATTTAAGACGTCTGGAATTTGGGTCAGACGTCTGGACACCTTCCTAGACATCTGGAAATTGAAAATTTTGAGTACGAGCTCGCGTCTGCATGCGTGCTGTGCGCAAGCAGTACACTTCTCTCGTTTCCTTCTTCTTCTCTCTCCTTCCGCCCCAATGAAACCCCAAACCCACACCCTTATATAAAGCCCCCTCCTCTCCCTCGTTTCACCCCACTTCCCAACCACCTTCCTCCTTCCCTCCAGCGAGAGCAGCAGAGCGAGCGAGAACGGTGGAGAGGAGCGGCATAAGAGGAGAGGAGCAGCATGAGGAGAGGAGAGCAAGCTTGCGAGCTCGTGTGGGAGCTCGCCAGTGAGCTCATGGCCAGAGCGGCGCGTGCGCAAGGCGGAGGTGTGCGTCGGGGAGGTCCTCCGTGACACCGCTGCAGCCGAAGCAGCAGGCGAGAGGGTGCGGCGCGGCCACGCGCAGAGCGAGAGGGCGGAAGCAGGTTCTGGTTCTAGGATTTTCCCAGAATCAAACGTTCGAAACGACGTCTAGACGACGTAGGCGACGTCTGGAAGAGGTTCCAGACGACTAAGGAGTAGACTTCGCGAAGGTACATCTTCTTTGCGGATACAGCCATGCAAGTCGCTCCGCCGAGGCACTGTTGCATGCCTTTTTGAGGGGATTTTGGTTGATTCGCGCAAGAGTTACTTCGGGAAGGCGCGGGACACGTCCTCCCACTCAAACAACCAGATGGTGGGACGCTTCCAAACGTCCGGAGAGGTGGTCGAACATCTGGAACTGGGTCCAGATGGTCTAGCGGAGTTCCTAGATGTCTGAGGAGTGGCGCAGGACTTGAGGTATGGCACTAAACACTTTTAAGATTCTGGAAGTTGTTCCAGACGTCTGATTTGAGTCAAAAACACTGTTTTTCACCCGTTTAAGGTCCGTTTGAGGTTCGTTTTCCGCAAATAAGATACCGATGTTTTCCGTATGAATTCCTCTACTTGTTAGAAGACTTTCTATACTGTTCTGAGTATTCACTTGTGATTGATCCTTGTGATAGAACCTCATTCCGTTGCGGGTTCGGGACTTGCTGAGGCACGTGAGCTTGTTGTTCAAGCCCCTACTACTCCTGGGTTTACTGATAGAGTGGCTTCCCCTTAATTTAATTACAACCTAAATCCATGTGTGGAATGAATGATTAAAACCTAGGATATGGCATGAATCCTAGGACTAGAAATACTGGAATGTCTGTATTGAATGAATGAATTGTAGTCTTGAATGAGTAGATAGAAAGATAACAATTGCCTGTAAATGAATAACAGTTGCCTGCGGAATATGTAGTATTTGTGCTAGTTAACTATTGAATGTATCTTTCCTGTCGCACAAGTGGAATGACATAATATGAGCTGCATGTATAAATTTAGAAATGGAAAGATGAATGTTGGAAACACGAGTTACTTGTGAATAACCTGACTATGGGAATGTGAACTATAGAATTACAAATTTCATGTGTATAACCTGAGAATGGAAATAGAAATTATGAAACCTGATATGGAATGGCCCGAGGAATATGAGCATGAACCCTACGGGAAATTAGGAGTAGAGCTCCTGGAAATAAATGGAATGGAACTGGAAATGTGAGTGGGGAAGTGAGCTGACCCTTGAGTACGGAGTACCAAGGAGAGCAACTGTCCCCCTGTTTAGTGCAGAGCGGAGCTAGCCGCCCTTAGGTTGGGACCCGGGGTTAGGATTGACCCTCGTGGACACAGTACCGAGGAGAGCTAGTAGTGTAGGGAGAGAGCTAGTCACCCCACGGGACCCGAGGTTCAGCTAGCTGCCCTACACCGACTTGTTAGGCCCACTGGGCAAACCAGGGTAGTCAGGCGACTGTGCGCGGACTGTGGAGGGGCAAGACCCTTGTTTGGTTCGTAGGGGCTAGACCCCTATTACTGAGAGGGCTATGCCCTATACTAGTTCCGTGTTGTGCTTTGGGCGCACCCGCTAACGGAAACGACTGACCGCGTACCAGTGCGGGGTAGCTACCCGTGCGCTTATCGTGCGTGCCGTAGTCACCGTTACGTCTGTCCGTGACCTTGGGGTAGTTGACTAGGTGTAGGATCACCACGGGGGACTCTCTCGGCCAGGAGAGCACCACGTGTGCCTTCTACTCTCCGGAAAAGACTGCAATCAAGATCATTCCCACGAGAAACATTCGAGATCAAGAAAGAGACCTAATAAATAAACTAAATGGTGAAAAGGAATAAGTAGTTAAAGAAAGTAATTGAAAAATAACAGCTGCCTGTCCACCTTTACTGTTTAATTAGTTGGTTGCCACTCTACTTAGCGTTCCCTGACTTCGTGTACTCATAACCCTTTTCAAGTCCAAGTGTTAAGCAGCCAGAGCCTACGACTGCAGAGGGTGCTGGGCCCAGTAGAGCCCAGTAGTTGTAGCTTTCTGTTGTACTCCTTTTTCAGTTGTAGTGAGTAGTTCTTACACCTCTGTACTCTGACATTTTGTACTTTATATTCCTGTACCCATTTACTTTATATTTTTGTGGTGGTGTGTACTGTAGTAGTTTTACTTCTTTACTGTTGTACTTTTGTTACTGTTAGTTGCTTAGCATAGTGAATGTGGTTTACTTTCCTGCTTTTTGGTTACTTTCTCGTTGGACGGCTAGGTCTTGGGATCATTCGAGTCGGTCCGGTCTCGTGTCCTGTAGGGATTCAGGAACCGGGTCGTAACAAGATGGTATCAGAGCAAAGTCATCCCGAGAAGTGAACAACTAGCTTGAGAATAACCAATTCACGTGCTTGTAACTAAAGTAACCACCACAACATACCTTTTGACATCTGTTCTGAGGTTCTTTTGCTGAATGTCAGTTAGAATTGATGTCTTCCTATTCTGTTGATCGCGTCTCCTTGGAGGAGATTCCTCGACGTGGAGTCATTGAGGCGGGCCGCGGACACGGCCAAGGATGAGGTCGGAGGGGCGAACGTGTTGAGCCTGACATCTCAGTGGTCCAGCCACTACTTCCGGGCGTTCAGGCCCAGGACGTCGCCCAGCCGATACGGGAGATTGTGCGAGAGGAGTACCCGTATCCACGGCGCCTCTCGCTGGGGACGTGGAAGGGGAGTCCTCTTTGGGACCACGAGACAGATGTAGCACTGGACGTGGGGGAGGGGGTGGTCCTCCACTGCCCCCACCATCCTCTGACACTTTCGAGCACGAGCCCTCCCTGCCTGGAGCCGTACCAATTTCCCCACTTCAGCGCCATTATGAGCTTTTCAAACAGTTCCTGATGCTAAAGCCCCCTTCTTTCAAGGGGGATGAGGACCCGACCGAGGCGGAGAACTGGCTCGAGCAAATCGAGAAGGTGTTTGACACCCTTCGCCCCCCTGCGGAGTGCCGCGTGGCCTTTGCCACATACCAGTTGGAGAGCGCGGCACACAGGTGGTGGAGGGCCGTAAAAGGTCAAGAGATGGCCGAGTCGACTTGGGACCAGTTTGTCACCCTCTTCTACGAGCAGTATTTTCCCCAGACGTGGCAGGATTAGAGGAGGCAGGAGTTCCACACTCTCCGCCAGGGGACGATGACTGTGAGCGCGTATCGCATGCGTTTTCTAGAGCTATCTCGCCACGCCGTGACAGCTGTAGCTACTGAGGAGGAGTGCTTGTGGAGGTTCACCAAGGGGCTCCGGCCTGTTATTCGGGGGTATGTCAAACCCCTAAAGCTTCCTACATTCTCGAGAGTGGTGGAGGCAACTATGACATATGAGAAGACCAACCCGGCTATACATGACACTGATAGCGAACGGAAGAGGCCCTACCAGCAAAACTACTTACAGGGCCACGAGAGAAGAGGCACGCAGCGCCCGCAGGAGAGCCATCACGCTTTGCGGGGCCATCAGCGGCTTTTGGGGGCCCTCGACAGGGGCCAGCTGCCAGCACTAGACCCTCGCCCAGCCGTCAGCAGAGACCTACCGAGGGCGAGAGTCGAGTTCCCCTTTGCTACCAGTGTGGCCAGTCGGGCCACATCAAGGGGGATTGCTCATCTAGGGTTGGAGGTCAACAGATGCTCCCCGCACCGAGCACTGGAGGACGAGCAGGAGGCCGTAGTTCTCAGGCCCGTGGGGGAGGACAGCAGTCGAGCAGAGGGTACCGGCCAGCGATTACCCGTCCGACGCAGAGTGTGGCTACTTCTTCTGCACCGAGAGCTGAGGGGCGTATTAACGTCCTGACACACAGAGACGCTAAAGCTTCAGGTTCAGTGGTGGCAAGTATGGTTATAGTTTCCGGCATACTAGTTTACACACTTTTTGATTCCGGCGCCACGCACTCGTTTGTTGCTACTAGTTTTTGTTATGAACGCGTGCCCCAAACGTCTTTTAAGACGTCTGGGAGGTGAGCCAGACGTCGGACCAGACGTCTGGAATCACTTCCAGATGTTGTATCAGACGTCTGGGATCGTTGCCAGACATCTGGAAAATCTGTTATCTTTGACACGCGCGGGTCGTCTCCTACGGCTGCAGATTCCCCTGCCGCGCTCCTTCTCTCTCCTAATCGCGCGACCTTAAAAGGCCATGCGCTCTTCCATCACCACCGCCTCCTTCCTCTTCTCCTTCAGCCAGTGAGCGCGAGAGCTATACACTAGCTATACACTGTTTTGAGACACTCCTTGTGTTTGATCCTTGTGATAGGACCTCGTTCCGTTGCAGTCTTGGGGGTCACGGAGGCAGCCTGGATTCCCGATCACGCCCCCATTACTCTTGTCGTACCTGGTAGAGTGGCTTTTAAGTATAACCTGTTAAATTGTGGAATCATAAATAGAACATAGGACATTGCATGAATTATAGGAATGAAAAACATATTGAATGATAGATCCTAGGTGTTGCATGAATCCTAGGGCTGGAAAACTAGTTTGTATGATAGATCCTAGGATACGGCATGAATCCTAGGATGGGAAAACTAGTGGAACAGATGAATACTGTAGTCTTGGAAAAATGGAAAGGAACAAATAGCTGCCTGTAATTGAATTAACAGCTGCCTGTTGAATAAATAAACGTGTTTGAGAACATGGATTGTGATAACGTGAAACTGGTAGGTGAAACTTAGACGTTCTGAGCTGGAACCCTACGGGGAAGTAGGAGTAGAACTCCGGGAAAGTGAATGGAATAGAATTAGGGAAGTGAGCTGGCCCTTGAGTACGGAGTACCAAGGAGAGCGACTATCCCCCTATTTAGTGCAGAGCGGAGCTAGCCGCCCCAGGGACCCGGGGTTAGGACTGGCCACTCTGTACCAACTTTCTGGCCCTCGTGTACGTAGTACCGAGGAGAGCTACTAGTGTAGGGAGGTACTAGCTACCCCACGGGCCCCGGGGTTCTGCTAGCCTCCCACACCGACTTGTTAGGCCCACTGGGGCAAACCAGGGTAGTCAGGCGAGGGTGCGCGGACTGTGGAGGGGCAAAGCCCCTATTTGGTTACTGTGGAGGGGTTGGACCCCTGTTACTGAGAGGGCTCTGCCCTGTACTGGTTCCGTGCTGTGCTTTGGGCGCACCCATTAACGGAAATGACTGACCGCGTGCCAGTGCGGGTTAGCTACCCGTGCGTTTACCGCGCGTGCCGTAGTCACCATTACGTCTGTCAGTGACCTTGGGGTGGTTGACTGAGAGTAGGGTCACCACGGGGGACTCTCCCAGCAAGGAGAGCACCACGAGCTACTTCTACTGTTCGGAAAAGACTGCAATCAAGATCGTTCCCACGAGGAACATTCGAGATCAAGTGAAAGATCTGAGAAATAGATAAATCGTGAGATAATTGAAAGACTTAAATGAAGAAGGTAACAGAACTTAATAGCTACTGTACACTCTACTGTTTCTTTAGTTTTAGTTGCCACTCTACTCAGCGTTTTGCTGATGTGTTACACTCGTTACCTTTCAGGACCAGGTGTTGAGCAGCCAGGGTCAGCGGCTGCAGAGGACGCTAGGCCGAGAAGGGTCCAGTAGAGTTACCACTGTTTCTTGTACCTCTTTTTGTTCCATTATAGTGAGTAGTTCTTGTTTCCGCTGTACTTTTCTTTACCTGCAGTTCATATTTAGTTATGAATGTTGTTCTACTGTTGTGGTGGTATATACTGTAGTAGTTTCTTTCCTTGCTGCTGTATTTTCTTACTGTTAGTTATATTCATATTGAATGTGGTTTATTTTACTGCTCTTTTGGTTACTTCCTCGTTGGACGACTAGGTCTTGGGATTAGTTGAGTCGGTCCGGTTCTCGTGTCTCGTAGGGGCTCGGGAACCGGGTCGTTACAGTTTTGCTGTCAGTTTGGGATAGGACTGTGCATTTTTAGAGGATCCGTTTGTAATCAGAGGTCCGGGTAGTCAGCTGTTTGTAGCTGACGAGGTTTACACAGGCTGTGAGGTCAGTGTTAGGGGACACAGCCTCCCCGCTGATCTGATTATGATACCGATGGAGGACTTTGGCATGATTCTGGAGATGGACTGGCTATCCGCTTACCACGCTTTAGTGGATTGTTTTGAGAGGAAGATCATCTTCTCCATACTGGAGATGCCTTCTTTTGAGTTTTACGAACAGCCAGTGGACGGAGGCTTCAGGTGTATTTCTGCACTTCGGGCGACCAGACTTTTGGGCCAGGGGTGTGAGGGCTTGCTGGCTTGTGTAGTAGCAGAGCCCAGCCCCGTGGTAGACTTTCAGAGTATTCTGGTGGTCAGGGAGTACCCCGACGTGTTTCCGGAGGAGCTGCCAGGACTACAGCCTGAATGTGAGATCGAGTTCGAGATCTCACTGGTATCGGGGACCAGCCCCATTTGTACAGCACCTTACAAGATGGCACCACTTGAGCTGCGAGAGCTCAAGTCCCAATTGCAGGACCTTCTGGAGAAGGGCTTTGTGAGGCCCAGTGCGTCTCCGTGGGGAGTCCCGATATTATTTGTGAAGAAGAAGGATGGTACCCTTCGCTTTTGTGTGAACTACAAATAACTGAATAGGGCCACCATCAAGAACAGGTATCCGCTACTGAGGATTGACGACTTGTTTGACCAGTTGTGAGGTGCCACAATCTTCTCCAAGATAGACTTGAGTTCTGGCTACCACTAGTTGTGGATCAAGGAGACCGACGTCTCCAAGACAGCTTTCCGCACCCGGTACGGACACTACGAGTTTTTGGTCATGTCGTTTGAGCTGACCTATGCCCCCGCTGCTTTCATGGATTTGATGAACCGAGTGTTAATACCATATCTGGATCAGTTCGTGGTGGTATTTATCGATGATGTGCTCATCTACTCTCGAGATCAGGCACAGCACGGGCAACACTTGCGGATGATTTTAGACACATTGAGACGACGTAGGCTGTATGCCAAATACAGCAAGTGCAAGTTCTGGTTGAGGTAGGTGACCTTCCTAGGTCATGTGATTTCAGGGGATGGCTTGGTTGTGGACCCAGCCAAGGTAGAGGCAGTGCTCAGGTGGGAGAGACCACTTACATTGACAGAGATCCGCAGTTTCTTGGGACTAGCAGGCTACTACCGGCTGTTTATCAGGGGTTTCTCGCAGATTGCACGACCTATGACACAGTTGACCCGGAAGGACGTGCCCTTTTCTTGGACAGACGCTTGTGAGGCGTATTTTCAGGAGTTGAAGGAGAGGCTGACTTCGGCTCCCGTGCTTACCATCCCAAACAGTAGTGGCGGGTTCACTGTGTACATGGACGCCTCTTTATAGGGGTTAGGGGGTGTGCTAATGTAGTGGGGTCATGTTGTCGCTTACGCTTCACAGCAACTGAAGCCCCATGAGCATAGCTACCCTACCCACTACCTAGAGCTAGCAGCTGTCGTCTTCGCACTGAAGACATGGAGGCACTACCTGTACAGTGAGACTTTTGAGATATTCACAGATCATAAGAGCCTCAAGTATTTATTTGATCAGAAAGAGCTCAACATGAGACAGAGACGTTGGTTAGAGCACCTGAAGGACTATGACTGCATCATTTCCTACCATCCGGGGAAGGCTAACGTGGTGGCTGACGCCTTGAGCCGGAAGGCACCCGCCCACTTGGCCAGTTTACAGGTACAGAGTTGGAGACTCATGGAGGAGATGGGTAGTTAGCGACCCCTAGAGCTACTGGGGCACTGTAGGGCAGTGACTGTGACACAACAGACGAGGCTAGAGTTGATGGATCGCATCATCACAGGACAGATGGCAGATCCGTACCTGCAGTCGTTGCGTAACAAAGTACTGTCAGGAGACCCTAGAGACTTCTCCTTTACTGACAAGGTGCTGCGCATAAGGGGATGGTTGTGCGTTCCCAGGGACGAGGAGTTGTTGAGAGAGCTCCTAACTGAGGCACACAGTTCCAGGTTCACCATACATCCCGGGAACACAAAGATGTACCATGATCTGAGACGTGACTTTTGGTAGAGGGGAATGAAGCAGGATGTAGGTGAATTCATGCAGCAGTGTTTGGTGTGCCAACAGGTGAAGGCTGAGCATCAGAAGCCTACAGGGCCGTTGCAGCCACTTCCAGTGCCAGAGTGGAAGTAGGAGAGCATCACCAAGGACTTGGTGGTGGGTTTTCCTGTTACCTAGCAAGGATACGACGCAGTCTGGATGATTGTGGACAGATTGACGAAGACGGCACGTTTCTTGCCGATCCGAGTCACCTTGGGACCAGCACAGTTAGCAGAGAGGTATATTCGCGACATGGAACGTCTGCACGGAGTTCCGCGTGAGATTGTATCCAGCTGGGATACCTGACGTGGAGTGGGGCGTGTATGTTTAAAAGAGTCGTTATAGCTTGCGCTCGCAACGTCAATTTTAAAACGAAGGAATGGACATGAGTTCGAGTGTCGATCTCAGGGAGGCATGAAAATCAGATTTTTCTTGTCACTTACTGTCACGGAAATAGTAGGTTTTTGCTTGCGAAAAGTCATGGGTGAAAAGCGAGTGAGGGAGAGAGAAAGAGAGAGAGAGAGAATAGGGTTAGGATTCTTTTCATTCATAGCATGCAACTCAAACATAAAAGAGAGCAAGCAATTGAATAGAAAACAGCTTCATTTGACATGCAACTTTAGTTTATAATTACAACACTAGATGAATGCTTGAACATAAGTAAAGTAAAGCTTAAGATAAAGAATGAAAGAGAGAGAGAGAAGACGGCGAGGCAGCCACAGCAGTGGAGGGGAGCTCCGTCAGCGGCTCGTCATCTCCGGCGATTACAAAGGGAGCTAATGGTGGCTAGCAGGGGGTAGAACACTTGCAAGAGGAGTGAATGCCTCCCGTGGGTGGTTGGAAGGGGTTTAAATAGCAAGAAGGGCTTTCCAAATGAAGAAAGGGTTTTAGCAATGTCCCTTCCCAAAACGTCGGTGAAGGCCCCTGCCCACCGATCGCTCGCGTGCGTCCATTCTTCTTCGCGCCTGATCCGCGTGCGCAGGCCGTAAGCCGTCCGATCTTGAGCTTCCATGCGGGGCACTGGCGCAGATCGCGTGCGTCATCACGCACGTCTAGTCAAGGCGCATCTGCGGGTGCTGTGATGAGAGCCTCATCATGAACCCTAACTAGCACATTTTGATCTAAATAAGTGAACAAAAGCACCTACAAAACCTAAGGGAAAGCCTAAATCAGAGAATTCTAAATTTAAGAATAAAATAATTCACAAGGGGTAAAACTACAATTTTACCAATGCAGTACACAAACGGGGTGTCTAAGGGTCTAAACACAGGTCAAATGGGCTTAATAAGAAAGAAAATGGGATGACTTGATCCGAAAAGGGTTATAGGAACTTCTAGAAATTAAATGAAATTCTATAACCCTGAAACAAACCCGCTTTAATTCACGAGGTTCCAGGCTGGATAAAAATCAACTAAATCCCCTAAAATTCAAGGAAAAATATTCCCTAGGGTTTAGAACATTCAATTTGGCCTTTGGAACCTATCTTGACCTAGATCAAGAATCATGCCCAATTTTTTACCTAATTTAGGTTTTTATGCAAACTGACCGATCAAATATGGTCAAACCTAAAATCAAACTTCACCATTGAATTTCTTAGGTCCAAATTTGGTTGGTACCAAAATTTGGGCCTAAGAGAAGATCATTTTGACCGACTTTACAAATTGGTCCTCATGAATTACTTTTTGACCCTTAACTTTTTGAACATTTTCACTTTGATCCCTATCTTTCCTTTCGTTCTTTACAGAACGGTCCCTCTGCCACCCGCGCAACTGCCCATACCTCCAGCGACTTTGCGCGAAGAATGGCATCGCGTAAGGTATGGGAGCCACTCTTAGAGATGAGGGGGAGTTCCCTGCATCGTCCTCTTCCGCGCAGACCCCTTCCCATGACCTGCCACTGCCCATGCCTCTCGTGCGAACGCACAAAAGGAATGGGTCTCGTCTCCGACCATTCTCTGGCAAGCTTTCCGCTCTCTCCCCTCGAGATCCTCTCCTCGCCAACTGCTATTTAAGGGACGACAGGGCCCTCCGGTCATGGCAAGCCTGTTTTGGCCAAGGAAAACTCCCAAACTTCATTTTCTCCTCCAGTCAAGCGCCCGCAGGCTTCGGTGACCCTTCCTCCTCCCCTTCGTTGCTATGCTGCCATACCTGCAGTAGAGTTCACTCCGCCTCGTCCTCCCGTGCCAGGCCGCACCAGCTGGCACCTTCCTGACCTCCTCCTCGTCGCCGTTACCCCCCTCTGGGCATCTTCGTCTCTGGCGTCAGCAAGCATGCGCTAAGTGCCTCCTCCTCCCCTTTCGTCAGATAAGTAGGTAAACACTCTTCCCCTTACTCTCTCCTTTATTTCCCCCTTATTAATTTGTTGTTTCCACCCACCAACCACCACTGTCCATCGCCACCTTCTCCATCTCCGGCCGCCCTCCGGCGAGGCATTTTTGCCGCTCCACGCCTCCATCCGCCACGCCAGCTACCCCTTAAGCATCGCGACACCTCACTGACCCTAAATCCGCACTCCATTCACCACGCCATACCTCCAGAACACCCCCTGAACACACCCCCTCTCACGCACGCAGTGTGCCCTAGGCGCACGGCCACAGGCACTCTCACGTCTCTTCGACCACCTCTGCACACTCACCACAGCTTGGCGAACCTCCCTGAGCCTTTTGACGTGGCCGCGAGGCCGTTTTAGTGTTTTCAGGACCCAGGTGCTCGCCGCCATTGTTGAGCAAGTTGAAGCTGCTTCGCGAGCTTCCTCAGGTCCATCCTCTCCAGGCGTAAGCACCAGGCGACGTAGAATTGAGATGCGAGTGTGTCCAGGTCTTCAATTGGGGTCGTAAGCCTCAACTGTTGCCCCAAATAGCTTGAGCCTTCTGCCTGCAGAACACGAAGCAGCAGGTGGGACTTTAGTCCCACCTCGGAAGTGTGTGGGCGCACGCCCACACATAAATTGAAAAAGTGTTCTTAGCTTATCGCCTCGAAACACTGGGGTGAGGTCCCTCGCCCTCACTCACCGGGTCTCGTCCGCAGCACTGCCCACGCAGACCTAACCCATGACCAGATTACCCTCATTCGTGCACTCGAGCACCACACCCACGCCGGTGCGCCTGGACCCGAGCATGCGACCGACCTGATAACCCGAGAGCATACCGAAGAGAGATTCAGAGAGAGAGAAACGCGTAGGGAGGGTAGGGGTAGGTTTTGCGCTCGTGTGTGCAGAGAACAGGTGAGGAAGAAGAAGAGCGAGGGGTGAGGACTTAGCCGCAAAGCTCCCGCAACAAAGAAAAAGGAGAAGAAAGGAGGAGGAGCGAAAAGGAAGACGAAGAAGGAAGGAGCTGCTGAAGAAATAAGAAGGAGAAGAAGACGCAGAAGAAAGAAGAAAGAAGAAAGAAGAAGAAGCAGCAGAGAAAAGGAAGAGAAAAAGAAGAACCGCAACAGAGGAGAAAAAGAAATAAGAAGGCAGAGAAGCTGACGGAAGAAGAGAAGGCACAGTAAGAGAAGGGAGAAGAAGAAGCCAAGAGAAAGAAGAAAGAAAGAAAAGAACCGCAACTGCTAAAAGAAAAGAAGCACAGTGCTAGAAGAGAGAAGAAGAAGACAAGAGAAAGGAGAGAAGAAGAAAAAGAGAAATTTTTGCTCACCCTCTCTCTCTTCAATTTTTAACAGTATTGTGAACTTATATGTTTCTGGAATGACGTGTACTCCCTGAGTTCGACCTCAGGATAATCTAAATCTCGAGTAATAAATAAATTAAACTGGTGATCATTTTTTACAATATACTGCAACGAATATATCATTAAAACACCGCAAATGACGAACCGACCACGCTACATCTCACAATCGCACCCGTCCGCTCGCCAATCTACGGTCTAATTTCACCTACGCGCGCCTTCGCCTTCGATTTGCTGCATGGTGTGTTTCGATCCGGCATCGCATGAACGTGGGTGAACGCTTCGACCGCTGCGTTGCTTTGTATGAATGGTCGCGATCGTGCGTTGGTGCTCAGCTGCTGTCGACCGTTGGACGGAGATCCGACGGTCGTGATCTGCTGCGGGCGAAGAGTGTAGCGATGGCGCTGGCGATGGTGCGGCGCTCTCAGCCGTCCGATCGAAGATCGGATGGCTCAGATCGTTCTGCGATTGGTGGAAGGGGCTGGGCGAGGCGTACGGGCACTAATTGGGTGCCACGTGGTGCTTTGTGAGCCGTTGATCTTCAAATCAATGGTCAAAACTTCTTGGGCCCATTGCAGGATCTCCGGATGTCGGATTTGGCCGATTTCGAGTTCGTTGGACTCCGTTCGTCGCTCTGAATCCATCCATGCGATCCGATTGCTCATTTGAGGCCTATTTTAACATGTCCTTGCACACATGGCCGTTAATAATACATTATAAGCAATATTGATGTGTAATGCATGCGATGCTCCTATTCCTATTTATGATGTGTTATTTGTGCATTTTGCTCTTAAGATAAGCCCCAATTGACAGAATTATCATCCCACGATGCAGTGTTATCAATACCCGTTTTACGTCCCAGTTTTGGCTGAGTTTCAGCAGACTTTGGGGACACGGTTAAGATTTAGTACAGCATACCACCCCCAGACGAACGGACAGTCAAAGCGCACGATACAGACGCTTGAGGACCTTTTGCGTGCCTGTGTACTGAACTGGAGGGGCTCTTGGGAGGAGCACTTGCCCCTGACATAGTTTGCATATAATTACAGCTACTACTCGAGCATCGGCATGGCACCGTACGAATCTCTATATGGACAAAGGTGTACTACACCCTTGAGTTGGGTTGAGGTGGGGACCAAGTGGGAGGTTGGTCCCAGGCTGATCCGGTAGAGTCAGGAGGTGATTGAGCAGATTCATAGGTGACTTCGCACTATCAGGAGCAGACAGAAGAGCTATTCCGATCGGAAGAGTAGAGAGGTGCAGTTTGAGGTTGGGGATCATGTCTTCCTTCGCGTTTCGCCCATGAAGGGCCTGCAGCATTTTGGGGTGAAAGGGAAGCTCGCGTCGAGGTTTATGGGGCCCTTTGAGGTCCTGAAGCAGGTTGAACCCGTTGCTTACAGGCTTGCCCTTCCTCCCCAACTTTCTGGTGTGCACGACGTGTTGCTTGTGTCCAACCTCATGAAGTACGTCGCCGATCCAAGTCACGTTCTGAGCCACGAGAGTGTCGTGGTGGCTGACGACCTAACCTACCCCGAGCAACTAGTGCAGATACTAGACAGAGCCGTCCGGAGTTTGAGACAGAAGCAGGTACCCCAGGTGAAGGTCTTGTGGAGGAGCCAGAGGTACGAAGAGGCTACCTGGGAGCCTGAGGCGGTGATGCGAGAGCAGTACTCAGAGCTTTTTGAGGGTACGTCTTTTCGGACCAGCCTCGGTCCTCTTTAAGTTTATTATGCGTATGTTGCTCTTTTTCCGCACCCTAGCTAGCTCAAGTTTCAGGGACGAAACTTCTTTTGAGTTTGTTATGATGTTAAGACCCGTGCTGTTTGAGCCTTTTAAGACGTCTGGAATTTGTGTCAGACGTTTGGATACCTTCCCAGACATCTGAAAATCGAAAATTTTGAGTACAAGCTCGCGACTGGGCGCATGCTGCGTGCAGACAGTACACTTCCCTCGTTTCCTTCTTCTTCTCTCTCCTTTCGCCCCGACGAAACCCTAAACCCACACCCTTATATAAATCCCCCTCCTCTCCCTCGTTTCACCCCACTTCCCAGCCACCTTCCTCCTTCCCTCCAGCGAGAGCAGCAGAGCAAGAGAAAATGGCGGAGAGGAGCGGCATGAGAGGAGAGGAGCAGCGTGAGGAGGAGAGGAGAGCAAGCTTGCGAACTCGCGTGGGAGCTCACCGGTGAGCTCACGGCCGGAGCGGTGCATGCGCAAGGCGGACGAGTGCGTCTGGGAGGTCCTCCCCGACACTACTGTAGCCGGAGCAGCAGACGAGAGGGTGCGGCGCGGCCACGCACAGCGCAAGAGGGCAGAAGCAGGTTCTGGTTCTGGGATTTTCCCAAAATCAGACATCCGGAACAACGTCTAGACGACGTAGGCGACGTTTGGAAGAGGTTCCAGATGATTGAGGAGTAGACTTCGCAAAGGTACGTCTTCTTTGCGGATACGACCAAGCAGGCCGCTTCGCCGAGGCACTGTTGCATGCCTTTTTTAGGGGATTTTGGTTGATTCAAGCAGGAGTTGCTTCAAGAAGGCGTGGGACACGCCCTCCCACGCAGTTCGAACGTCTGGGCGACATACCAGACGACGGGAAGCACTTCCAGAAATCCGGAGAGGTGGTCGGACGTCTGGAACTGGGTCCAGACGGTCCAGCGAAGTTCCTGGACGTTTGAGAAGTGGCGTAGGACTTGAGGTTTGGCACTGAACACTTTTCTGAAAGTTGTTCCAGACGTCTGATTTGAGCCAGAAACACTGTTTTTGACCCGTTTAGGGTCCATTTGAGGTTGTTTTCCGCAAATAAGATACTGATGTTTTCCGTATGAATTCCTCTACTTGTTAGAAGACTTTCTATACTGTTCTGAGTATTCTCTTGTGATTGATCTTTGTGATAGGACCTTGTTCCGTTGCGGGTTCGAGGCTTGCTGAGGCACGTGAGCCTGCCGTTCAAGCTCCCACTACTCCTGGGTTTGTTGGTAGAGTGGTTTCCCCTTAATTTCATTACAACCTAAATGCATCTGTGGAATGAATGATTAGAACCTAGGATATGGCATGAATCCTAGGACTAGAACTACTGGAATGTCCGTATTGAATGAATAAATTGTAGTCTTGAATAAGTAGATAGAATGATAACAATTGCCTGTAAATGAATAACAGTTGCCTGCGGAATATGTAGTATTTGTGCTAGTTAACTGTTGAATGTAACTTTCCTGTCGCACAAGTGGAATGACATAATATGAGCTGCATGTATAAATTTAGAAATGGAAAGATGAATGTTGGAAACACGAGTTACCTGTGAATAACCTGAATATGGGAATGTGAACGATAGAATTACAAATTTCATGTGTATAACCTGAGAATGGAAATAGAAATGATGAAACCTAGTATGGAATGACCTGAGGAATATGAGCATGAACCCTACGGGGAATTAGGAGTAGAGCTCGTGGAAATAAATGGAATGGAACTGGAAATGCGAGTGGGGAAGTGAGCTGGCCTTTGAGTACGGAGTACCAAGGAGAGCGACTGTCCCCCTGTTTAGTGCAAAGTGGAGCTAGCCGCCCTTGGGTTGGGACCCGGGGTTAGGATTGGCCACTCTGTACCGACTTCTTGACCCTCGCGTACACAGTACCAGGGAGAGCTACTAGTGTAGGGAGAGAGCTAGCCACCCCATGGGGCCCGGGGTTCAGCTAGCCACTTTACACCGACTTATTAGGCCCACTGGGCAAACCAGGGTAGTCAGGCGAGGCTGCTCGGAGTGTGGAGGGGCGAGACCCCTGTTTGGTTCCTAGGGGCTAGGCCCCTGTTACTGAGAGGGTTATGCCCTATACTGGTTCCGTGCTCTTCATTGGGCGCACCCGCTAACGAAAACGACTGACCGTATGCCAATGCGAGATAGCTACCCGTGCGCTTATCGCGCGTGCCATAGTCACCGTTATGTCTGTCCGTGACCTTGGGGTGGTTGACTGGGTGTAGGATAACCACGGGGGACTCTCCCGGCCAGGAGAGCACCACGTGTGCCTTCTACTCTCCAGAAAAGACTGCAATCAAGATCGTTCCAATGAGGAACATTCGAGATCAAGAAAGAGACCTGATAAATAAACTAAATGATGAAAAAGAATAAGTAGTTAAAGAAAGTAATTGAAAAGTAACGGCTACCTATCCACCTTTACTGTTTAGTTAGTTGGTTGCCACTCCACTCAGCATTCGCTGACTTCGTGTACTCATAACTCTTTTCAGGTCCAGGTGTTGAGCAGCCAGAGCCTACGGCTACAGAGGGTGTGTTACAAACGCGGCTTCAAGACATTTTTTTAAGATGTCTGGGAGGTGGCCCAGACGTCTGGAACCCCTTCCAGACGTCTGGGATTTAAATTCTACGGCGTACGGGGTTGCGTCTGCGCACATGCACGCGCAGACCTGCAACCGCCACCTTCTTTCCTCTTTTTCCCTCTCTCCTCCTGCAGGGCGCAGTGCTACGCTCCCTCTCTCTCTCTCCCCGCGCGCCCTTATAAGGACCTCGCCCTCTCCCTCACGCTCATCTCCTCCGCTTCCCTCTTCTTCTTCTCCCAGCCGGTACGAGAGCACGAGCGAGCGGCGGCAGCGGCATCCGCGGCGAGTGTGCGGGAGGAGGTGTTGCGCGAGGGAGGAGACGCTCGACCGTGAGGGCTCGAGCTTGCCGGAGCAGCGGGCATGGAGTGTCGCTGGAGGGCTGCTACAGCTCAAACAGCAGGCGGACGGGGCGCGGCGCGGCCGTGCGTCGCGGGCGGAGAGCGAGTCGAGCTCTGATTCTGGAAGTTTTTCCAGAATCATACGTCTGGGCTTCCAACCAGACGACGGTGAAGACGTCTGGAGGACTGTCCAGACGTCTGGCAAGTAAGTTATTTCGTCCTTCTTCCTTTTTCGCGCGTACGGCCATGCAGCCGTCCGCCGCGGCTTCGTCTGCAACCCGTCGTACTGAGAGCGAGGAGTGGATACATGCAGGTTCTGCTCGGGAGGACGTGAGGCTCTCCATCCAACGCGAATCGGACATCTGGCTGCAGTGCCAGACGACGGAGAGGACTTCCAGACGTCCGGGTTGACCATCGGACATTTGGGAATTAAGTCAGACGCCCCCGCAGGCTTCTGGACGTCTGAGGGACTACACAGAGCGGAGGTATCCTCTGAACCACCTTTTAAGACGTCTGGAAGAGGTTCCAGACGTCTGATTTTGGACTGTTTCGTCGTTTTTGACCCGTTTAGGGCCCGTTCGGAGTCCGTTTTCCGCGTTTCGAGTTGCGTTCTTTTCGGAATAAAATCCTCTACCTGCTTACAATAATTATATACTATTTTGAGAAACTCCTTGTATTTGATCCTTGTGTTAGGACCTCGTTCCATTACAGTCTCGGGGGTTGCGGAGGCGCGCGGGATTTCCGACCATGCCCCCAGTACTCCCGTTGTAGCTGGTAGAGTGGCTTGTAAATTTATTAGTATAATTTGTTACAATTATAGAACAATTAATAGAACCTAGGACACTGCATGAATCCTAGGAATGAGAAACTAGATGGATTGATAGATCCTAGGGTATTGCATGAAACCTAAGACAGGAAACTAGATTGAATGATAGATCCTAGGGTACGGCATAAATTCTAGGACTGGAAAACTAGTGATACGTATATAATGTTGCAGTCTTGGAAAGGTGGAAAGGAAATAATAGCTGCCTGTAAATTGATTTAACCGCTGCCCGTTACAAAGAAATAATATGGTTAAGAACATGGGTTGTATGAACGTAAAACTGGAATGGTGAAACCTAAATGTGCTGAGTTAAAAGAGCTGGAACCCTACGAGAAATTAGGAGTAGAACTCCTGGAAAGAGAATGGATGGAACTGAGAAAGAAAGACGTGGAAGTGTGTTGTCTTCGAGGTACATGATACCAAAGGGAGCACACATTACCTCTTAGTGCAGAGCGGAGCTAGCTGCCTCAGGGACCGGGGGTTAGGTCTGGCCACTTTGTACCGACTTGCTGGCCCTCGCGTACGCAGTACCGAGGAGAGCTACTAGTGTAGGGAGAGCACTAGCTACCCCACGGGCCCCGGGGTTCTGCTAGCCTCATACACCGACTTGTTAGGCCCACTAGGCAAACCAGGGTAGTCAGGCGAGGGTGCGCGGACTGTGGAGGGGTTGGACCCCTGTTACTGAGAGGGCTCTACCCGATACTGGTTCCGTGCTGTGCTTTGGGTGCACCCGTTAACGGAAACGACTTACCGCGTGCCAGTGCGGGGTAGCTACCCGTGTGCTTATCGCGCGTGCCGTAGTCACCGTTACGTCTGTCAGCGACCTTGGGGTGGTTGACTAAGAGTAGGATCACCACGGGGGACTCTCCCGGCCAGGAGAGCACCACGTGTTACTTCTACTTTTCGGAAAAGACTGCAATCAAGATCGTTCCCACGAGGAACATTCGAGATCAAGTGAAGGATCTGAGAAATAGATAAATTGTGAAACAATAGAAAGACGTAAATAAAGGAAGAAGAAAAATAAAACAGCTACTGTACACTTTACTGCTTCTTTAGTTTTAGCTGCCACTCTACTCAGCGTTTCGCTGACGTGTTACACTCGTTACTTTTCAGGACCAGGTGTTGAGCAGCCAGGGTCAGCGGCTGCAGAGGACGCTGGGCCGAGTAGGGTCCAGTAGAGTTACCGCAGTTCTTTTGTACCCCTTTTTGTTCCACTGTAGTGAGTATTTCTTATTACTCTCTGTACTTTTCTTTCCTTGTAGTTCATGTTATGTTATAAATGTTGTTCTACTGTTGTAGTGGTACATGTTGTAGTAGTTCCTTTTCTTACTGCTGTATTTTTGTTACTGCTAGTTATATTCATGCTGAATGTGGTTTATTTTACTGCTCTTTTGGTTACTTCCTCGTTGGACGACCAGGTCTTGAGATTAGTCGAGTCGGTCTGGTTCTCGTGTCTCGTAGGGACTCGGGAATCAGGTCCTTACAGGATGTTGGGCCCAGTAGAGCCCAGTAGTTGTAGCTTTCTGTTGTACTCCTTTTTCAGTTGTAGTGAGTAGTTCTTGCACCTCTGTACTCTGACATTTTGTACTTTATATTCCGGTACCCGTTTACTTTATATTGTTGTGGTGGTGTGTACTGTAGTAGTTTTACTTCTTTACTGCTGTACTTTTGTTACTGTTAGTTGCTTAGCATAGTGAATGTGGTTTACTTTCCTACTTTTTGGTTACTTTCACGTTGGACGACTAGGTCTTGGGATATATCGAGTCGGTCCGATCTCGTATCCTGTAGGGATTCGGAAACCAGGTCATAACAATTGTCCACCAGATCAACTGGGGGCCCTATTTGAACTGAATTCTAGCAAGCTAACGAGTAGCCAGTAAGCCTAGGAGCTAGTTTAGGTCAATTGAGATGGTTATAATTGTCATGGCTTCTAATAATGTACTCTAATTCCCAACATAAACAATCATCTAGTGCTCAATATGGAATTAAAAACATACATCACTAACATCCTTATTTATAATTTATTGACTCATCTATCAAATTCAACCCAATTATTCTACTATAACAACATCCACCCAACATAAAATAGCAAATAAATAAAGTATTATCCCAATCTTCTACTTACATCAAATGAATTCACTATCAAATTTAATCCACAACTTATTCCAATATTGAATCAAATGCCTCTTTTGATTAAAAACTTTCTAAAGTTATCCCATCTCAAACTTGAAGCTAAACGCAGATGCGTTTTAACTATAACTTTTATGTTTTCAATGGGTAGAGATTTTAATGGAGAATACCCTATCTACGCATAAGTACTAATGTATTAATTTTGATGATAACAAAATACAGTGATTTTATTTTGTCTTTGGAGGATTGACATTGCAGGTATAAGGATTAGAATAGCAACAAGAAGCAGAAGAAGGAAGACTAAGTTGGAGGGTCAAGAAGAAAGATTCAAGAAGGAGATGAAGATAGATAGTTTTGATAGATTCATTCTTTTAATTTTGATGTATTATTTTTTCTTTATTAGAATGTAAAAAGAGCCTTTGGAATCTTGAATATCCATACGACATACCCTAGAACTTACCTAACCTACCCAAGCTTTTCATTTTCTCAGAACCTTAAAAAATTCAATATGTTGAATTTTTAGGCATCTCTTCTTACCCTCATACATCTGAAAGCCTCATGTCATATGTCTATTCACTTATTTGAGGCTTCTACCCTTCAAGGCAGATTATTTCTTAAGATTTCATACATCTAGTTTGATTGTCAGAAATCTAAACCTCTCATTCCAGATGTTTGATTTTAATTTTAAGACATCTATTGTTATACAAGACATCTCTCACTCTCATCTTCAATTCTCTTAAATGTCTATCCCTACTTGAAAAATGCTTCAATAATCATATTTTTCAAACTCTAATGTTTAAGGCTTGATTTCTGATTGATTACTTTGGTTTGAATCAAACACTTCCATTCTTGATCATTTCCTTGAGATGTCTAATCCTTCTAATCAGGCATATGTCCATTTCATTGGATGCCTTATTTTGACTTCTGGGACATCGAATCCTTTGTGTAAGATAGCTCTAATCTCAATTTCACAGGTCCAGTAACACACTTGTTGATACTATGCACTTCTCAAGCATCTTTGTTCTTTTATAAGCATTTGACTTTTAATTTGAGATGTCTCAACTCTCTATTCAGACATCTCTACCTATTTGAAATATTGAATATTAGTTACTATAATCCTTTAAATGTTATGTCATTTAATTTCAAACATCGAACTCTTCCTTACGACATCTTTTATTTGTGCTTGAAATGTCTAAATTGTGACTTTCAGATGTCTCAACCTAATTTTCAAACGTCTAATCCAGTCAAATTATACTTAAATGTTGTGTACCCATTTCACCTCAATTTATTGAATTCAAATGCAAATTCAAAAGAAATCAAAGGCCTAAGCTTGACCTTGTACACCTATAAATACCCACCTAAGGTTGTTTTAAGCGTACACATCAAGAAAAGAAATATTCTAGTGCTAAAATCTCTCTTTCTCTATTCTTAAGTATTCTATACTCTAGTGCTCTTATGATCATCTTAATCTTTTCAATCTCTAAGAGTATCCACACTCCCTCGACTCAATCTCTGGTTCATATAGGTTTGAAAAGAGAGTAATCTTGCCATACATTATTTTTATATATCCTTCAAGTCTCATAGGATTTTATTATTCTGCTTTTTATTTACTTAGGAGCCTAATCTATGAGTTTTCCATTCTCTCTTAGAGGGAGGCAAAACTCTCCTTAAGGCTGTCCAAGAGAAGAGTTTTGTAAATTTAGGAACTCCACCCTCAGATTCATGGTATGACATAGTGATTCCCACTTATTATTGGGGGTAAAATTATAAATTGAGAGATCTAGAGTTACGACCCAGTTCCCAGATCCCTAAAGGATCCGAGATCGGCATGCCTCGACTAATCCCAAGACCTAGTCGTCCAACGAGAAATAACCAAAAGCAGGAATTAAACCATATTCACACATGTAATATAACTAAGCATAAGGAAAAATGAGACGTAAAAAAACAACAGAGCTAAAAGTCTCAACAAAGTAATACGTGCCATCACAACAACACAGCGGAAAAGAAAATAGAAAGTAACAGGAACAGTAAAATAGATGTCAATTACTCATTACAACAGCAGAAAACTAAAGAGCTGGAAAGAAACGACTACGGCTGGGCCCAGCACCCTCTGCAGTCGGAAACTCAGGCTGCTCAACTCCTGATCCTGAATAGGGTTACGAAAAGACAGAGTCAGCGAACGCTGAGTAAAGTGGTGTTTACATTATTTATGTGCAAGTAAAGTAAAACAAGCAACTAGGTTTTATTCTCATTTCTATTTATCTCATCTATGTATTTCTGGTTCATTTATTTCACAAAGGATCCAAGTATTTCTTGATCTTGCTTGTTCCTCGTGGGAATGATCTTGATTGCAGTCTTTTCCGTTGAGTAAAAGGTACACGTGGTGCTCTCATGGCCGAGAGAGTCCCCCACGGTAGTCCTACACTTAGTCAACCACCCCAAGGTCACTATCGTGACGGAGCGGAGACTACAGCACGCGTGATAAGCGCACGTGTAGCCACCCCGCACAGGCACGCAGTCAATCATTTCCGTTAGCGGGTATGCCTAAAGTACAGCACGGAACAGTATAGGGCCTTGCCCTCTCAGAACAGGAGTCTCGCCCTCGGAACCAAACAGGGGTCTAGCCCCTCCATAGTCCGCGTACCCTCGTCCGACTACCCCGATTTTCCCAGAGGGCCTAAAAGTCGGTGTAGGTTGGCTAGTCCTAACCCAGGGCCTCATGGGGCGACTAGCTCCTTCCCTACACTAGTAGCACACCTCGATACTACGTACGCGAGGACCAAACACGAGTAGGTGTAGAGTGACCAATCCTACCTCGGGTCTCAACCCAAGGGGTGGCTGGCTCCCCCTCTACACTAAAAGGGACAGTCGCTCTCCTTGGTACCGTGTACACAAGGGCCAGCTCACTTCCCGTCTACATACCGGATTCCTTTCATACACAGGAGTTCTACTCCTAATTCCCTGTAGGGTTTGTGCTCATATTCATCTCATTATCAATATCCGGATCACACTATCCAATTCTCAATTTTCCATCACATACAAGCAGCTCGTGTTTTCATGTCTAAAACAGTATCTTATAATTACACCAATACCATTGCTAGCAATTTATTTTAACATGCACTCAAGTAAACAATATAACTCAAAACATGCTCATACATTTCTACCCTAGGGTTCATTCCACATCCTAAAGTTCGATCCAATTATTCCAAATAAGCACATTCTTATTTAAATATTAACAACTAAATTAAACCACTCTACCAGGTATCATGGGAGGAATGGGGGCTTGCACCGCAAATCTCATCGTCTTTGCAGGCCCCGAACACGCCACCGGCTGGTAACCTGTATCAACGGCTAATTTACATCAGACGAGCTAAAAACAATAGGTACTTAACACGAACAGGTAGAGAAACTCGAGTGGAAAACAACGGTACTTCGTTTGCAGAATTCTGATTTCGTTTGGGCCCTGAACGGGCCAGAAACACAGTTATTGTCCAAAATCAGATGTCAGATCTTACCTTTCACTTCCTGCAGCTGCCTCAGACGTCCAGACTCCTTTGCAACCATCTGAGGAGAGTTCCAGATGGCTCACCTTCCTTCCAGTCATCAGGAAGGGCCGTCAGACGTCTGGCAATGTGGTCAAACGTCCAAAAGTGCCTGGAAAGGCGCATGCTCGCCTTTCCAATGCCCTGCACCTGCATACGAAAAGCCCAGAACCCATTTTAGCCCGACATCCTGCGCTACAGTCGCATGGTGGAAAGTAGCTTAAGAAACACGTATCTCCGTGCGATAATATTCTTTCAGACGTCCGGCTTCAGCTCTGAATGTCCTGATGCCTCTCCAGACGTCTGGTCGACCTTCCAGACGTTTGATACTCGAAGACGTCCAGTATCAAGACCTCCTCAGTGACGCTGCTCCTCTCGCGGTGTCGCCTGCAGCACACCGCAGTAGCCTCAGCAGCTGCAAAGGGCCGAGAGGTCGCCTCCCCGAGCCCCTCCTCGCGCACGTGCTCGCCGCCGCTCGCGTGAACTCCTCCGAGCTCCCGCACGAGCTCCGCCGAGCTCCTTGGGCCTCGTCCCTCCCACGCTCTCGCTACGCTCCCTTCTTCCTCCGCATCCTGCCTCTCTCTCTCTCACGAACTCCTCGAGCTCCATCGAGCTCCCGCAACCATCGTCTCTCTCCCCCTGCTCTCCTCTCACTCCCTCGCACTCTCTCTCTCTCGCTCTTCCCCGTTCTCCCTCGCCAGCTCCTCTCCTTCCTTGCCACAACTGCAGCAGAGACGGGAGGTTGGTGGGGCGTCGCCAAACGCAAGGAGAAGGTGGAGGTGGAGGTGGCGGTGGCTCGAGTGGTGGGGGGTGGAGTGTAGATGGGGGGTTTAAAAAGAGAAGCCTTAGGGTTTCGGGTGAGAGGGTCGAGAGGAGAGAGAACGGTCCGCGCGACGCGCACGCGGGGAGGAAAAATGTTACGACTCGGTTCCCGAATCCCTATAAGACACAAGACCGGACCGACTCGACTAATCCCAAGACCCAGTCGTCCAACGAGAAAGTAACCAAAAAGCATGAAAGTAAACCACATTCGCCATGCTAAGTAACTAACAGTAACAAAAGTACAGCAGTAAAGAAGTAAAACTACTACAGTACACACCACCACCATAGTAGGAAAGTAAACAGGTACAAGAATATAAAGTACAGAATGTCAGAGTACAGAGGTGCAAGAACTACTCACTACAACTAAAAAGGAGTACAACAAAAAGCTACAACTAGTAGGCTCTACTGGGCCCAGCACCCTCTGCAGTCGTAGGCTCTGGCTGCTCAATACCTGGACCTGAAAAGGGCTTATGAGTACAAACGTCAGCGAACGTTGAGTAGAGTGGCAACCAACTAACTAAAGCAATAAAGGTGGACAAGTGGTTGTTGTTTTTAATTACTTTCTTTAACTAATTATTCTTTTTCACCACTTGGTTTATTTATCAGGTCTCTTTCTTGATCTCGAATGTTCCTCGTGGGAACAATCTTGATTGCAATCTCTTCTGAAGAGTAGAAGTCGCACGTGGTGCTCTCTTGGCCGGGAGAGGCCCTTGTGGTGGTCCTACACCCAGTCAACCACCCCAAGGTCATGGACAGACGTAATGGTGACTACAGCACGCGCAATAAGCGTACGGGTAGCTACACCGCACTAGCACGCGATCAGTTGTTTCCGTTAGCGAGTGCGCCCAAAGTACAACATGGAACCAGTGTAGGGCATAGCCCTCTCAGTAACAGGGGTCTCGCCCCTCCACAGTCCGCGCACCCTCACCTGACTACCCTAGTTTGCCCAGTGGGCCAAATAAGTCGGTGTAGGGCGGCTAGCTGAACCCCGGGACCCGTGGGGTGGCTAGCTCTCTCCCTACACTAGTAGCTCTCCCCTGTATTGTGTACACGAGGGCCAAGAAGTCAGTACAGAGTGGCCAATCCTAACCCTGGGTCCCAACCCAAGAGCGGCTAGCTCCACTCTGCACTAAACAGGGGGACAGTCGCTCTTCTTGGTACTCCGTACTCAAGGGCCAGCTCACTTCCCCACTCACATTTCCAGTTTCATTCCATTTATTTCCAGGAGCTCTACTCCTAATTCCCCGTAGGGTTCATGTTCATATTCCTCATGCCATTCCATACCAGGTTTCATCATTTCTATTTCTATTCTCAGGTTATACACATGTAAAGAAATTCTATCATTCATATTTCCATATTCAGGTTATTCACAAGTAACTCGTGTTTCCAACATTCACCTTTCCATTTCCAAATTATATACATGCAGCTCATATTATGTCATTTCACGTCTGTGATAGGAAAGCTACATTCAACAGTTAACTAGCACAAATACTGCATATTTTGCAGGCAACTGTTATTCAATACAGGCAATTGTTATCGTTCTATCTACTCATTCAAGACTGCAATCCATTCATTCAATACAGACATTCCAATATTTCTAGTCCTAGGATTCATGCCATATCTAGGTTCTAATCATTCATTCCACACATGCATTTAGGTTTTAATTAAATTAAGGGGAAGCCACTCTACCAGTAAACCCAGGAGTAGTGGGGGCTTGAACGGCAGGCTCACGTGCCTCAGCAAGCCCCGAACCTGCAACAGAAACAAGTCCTATCACAAGGATCAATCACAAGAGAATACTCAGAACAGTATAGAAAGTCTTCTAACAAGTAGAGGAATTCGTACGGGAAACATCGGTATCTTAATTGCAGAAATCGGATCTCAAACGGATCCTAAACGGGTCAAAAATAATGTTTCTAACTCAAATTAGACGTCTAGAACAACTCCCAGACGTCTTAAAAGTGTCCAGTGCCATACCTCAAGTCCTGCGCCACTCCTCAGACGTCCAGGAACTCCGCTGGACCGTCTGGACCCAATTCCAAATGTCCGACCACCTCTCTGGATGTCTGGAAGCGCTTCCTGTCATCTAGTATGTTGCCCAGACATCCAAAATGCATGGGAGGGCGTGTCCCACTCCTTTCCAAAGCGAACCCTGCACGAAATCCACCAAATCCCCTCAAAAAGGCATGCAACAGTGCCTCGGCGGAGTGGCTTGCATGGCCGTATCCACAAAGAAGACGTACCTTCATGAAGTCTACTTCTCAGTCGTCTAGAACCTCTTCCAGACGTCAACTACGTCGTATGGACGTCGCTCCAGACGTCTGATTCTGGGAAAATCCCAGAACCAGAACCTGCTTCCATCCTCCCACGCTGCGCTTGGCCGCGCCGTGACCTCTCACCTGCTGCTCTGGTTGCAGCAGTGTCGCGGAGGACCTCCCCAACGCACTCCTCTGCCTTGCGCACGCGCCGCTCCGGCCGTGAGCTCCCACGCGAGCTCGCAAGCTAAACTCCTCTCCCTCTCACGCTGCTCCTCTCCTTCTCGCGCCACTCCCACGCTCTCACCACTCTACTGCTCTCGCTGGAGGGAAGGAGGAAGGTGGTTGGGAAGTGAGGTGGAACAAGGGAGAGGAGGGGCTTTATATAAGGGTGTGGGTTTAGGGTTTCGTCGAGGGCGGAAGGAGAGAGAAAAAGAAAAACTAGGGGAGTATACTGTCTACGCGCAGACGCTAGCTCGTGCTCGAAATTTTCGATTTCCAGACGTCTGACCCACAGTCCAGATGTCTTAAAATGTTCAAATAGCACGGGTCTTAACAAAAAATAAGTTTCGATTTTTTCCACTGTCAGACGTCCGGACCTATGTCTAGATGTCTGACTGACACTCCAGACGTCTTATCCGACTAAAATGGTGGTGGGTCATTTCATCTAAGTAGAAATTTTTCTTACCAAAGTTTCCTCTATATATTCTTGTTTTCATTTATATAATTGATTATATATTATTTTATTTAATTTTATTACACAATTCAACCCTCCTTATACCATTAACATATCCAAAATTGCAATAATAGAAGAGGCTAAAAGTTTGACAAGGCAATGAAAATTTCTATCAAATCCTAATTATTCTTAACGTACATTGTGGCCCACCCAAGTCATTATGTTACGACCCGATTCCCGAATCCCTACAGGACACGAGACCGGACCGACTCAACTGATCCCAAGACCCAGTCGTCCAAAGAGAAAGTAACTAAAAAGCAGAAAAGTAAACCACATTCACTATGCTAAGCAACTAACAGTAACAAAAGTACAACAGTAAAAAAGTAAAACTACTACAGTACACACCACCACAACAATATAAAGTAAACGAGTACAAGAATAGAAAGTACAAAATGTCAGAATATAGAGGTGCAACAACTACTCACTACAACTGAAAAAGGAGTACAACAAAAAGCTACAACTACTGGGCTCTACTAGGCCTAGCACCCTCTACAGCCGTAGGCTCTGGCTGCTCAGCACCTGGACCTGAAAAGGGTTATGAGTACACGAAGTCAACGAACGTTGAGTAGAGTGGCAACCAACTAACTAAACAGTAAAGGTGGACAGGTAGCTATTATTTTTCAATTACTTTCTTTAACTACTTATTCTTTTTCACCATTTAGTTTATTTATCAGGTCTCTTTCTTGATCTCGAATGTTCCTCGTGGAAACGATCTTGATTGCAGTCTTTTCCGAAGAGTAGAAGGCACACGTGGTTCTTTCCTAGTCAGGAGAGTCCCCCGTGGTGATCCTACACCCAGTCAACCACCCCAAGGTCACGGACAGATGAAACGGTGACTACAGCTTGCGCGATAAGCGCATGTGTAGCTATCCCGCACTAGCATGCGGTCAGTTGTTTCCGTTAGTGGGGGCGCCCAAAGCACAGCACGGAACCAGTATAGGGCGTAGCCCTCTCAGTAACAGGGATCTAGTCCCTAAAAACCAAACAGAGGTCTCGCCCCTTCATAGTCCGCGCACCCTCACCTGACTACCCTGGTTTGCCCAGTGGGCCTAACAAGTCGATATGGGGCAGCTAGCTTAACCCCAGGCCCTGTGGGGTGGCTAGCTTTCTCCCTATACTAGTAACTCTCCCCAATAGTGTGTACGCGAGGGCCAAGAAGTAGGTACAGAGTGGCCAATCCTAATCCCAGGTCCTAACCCAAGGGCGGCTAGCTCCGCTCTGCACTAAACAGGGGGACAGTCGCTCTCCTTAGTACTCTGTATTCAAGGGTAGCTCACTTCCTCACTCACATTTCCAGTTCCATTCCATTTATTTCCAGGAGCTCTACTCCTAATTCCCTGTAGGGTTCGTGCTCATATTCCTCAGGCCATTCCATACCAGGTTTCATCATTTCTATTTCCATTCTCAGGTTATACACATGAAATTTGTAATTCTATCGTTCACATTCCTATATTCAGATTATTCACAGGTAGCTCGTGTTTCCAACATTCATCTTTCCATTTCTAAATTTATACATGCAGCTCATATTATGTCATTCCAGTTGTGCGACAGGAAAGTTACATTTAATAGTTAACTAGCACAAATAGTACATATTCCGCAAGCAACTATTCTTCATTTACAGGCAATTATTATCATTCTATCTACTCATTCAAGACTGTAATTCATTCATTAAATACAGACATTCCAGTAGTTCTAGTCCTAGGATTCATGCCATATCCTAGGTTCTAATCATTCATTCCACAGATGCATTTAGGTTGTAATTAAATTAAGGGAAAGCCACTTTACCAGCAAACCCAGGAGTAGTGGAGGCTTGAACGGCAGGCTCACGTGCCTCAGCAAGCCCCGAACCCGCAACGGAACGAGGTCCTATCACAAGGATCAATCATAAGAGAATACTCAGAATAGTATAGAAAGTCCTCTAACAAGTAGAGGAATTCATACGGAAAACATCAGTATCTTATTTGCGAAAAACGGACCTCAAACGAACCCTAGCGGGTCAAAAACAGTGTTTCTAACTCAAATCAGATGTCTGAAACAACTTCCATACGTCTTAAAAGTGTTCAGTGCCATACCTTAAGTCCTGTGCCACTCCTCAGACATCCAGGAACTCCGCTGAACCATCTGGACCCAGTTCCAGACGTCCAACCACCTCTGCGGACGTTTGGAAGCGCTTCTCGTCGTCTGGTATGTCGCCCAGACATCCGAACTGCATGGGAGGGCGTGTCCCACACCTTCCCGAAGCAACTCCTGCGCGAATCAACCAAAATCTCCTCAAAAAGGCATGCAACAGTGCCTCGGCAGAGCGGCCTGCATAGCCGTATCCGCAAAGAAGACGTACCTTCGCGAAGTCTACTCCTCAGTCGTCTGGAACCTCTTCTAGACGTCGGCTACGTCGTCTGGACGTCGCTCTAGATATCTGATTCTGGGAAAAATCCAGAACCAGAACCTGCTTCCGCCCTCTCGTGTCGCCCGTGGTCGCATCGCGCCCTCTCGCCTGCTGCTCCGGCTGCAGCAGTGTCGAGGAGGACCTCCCAAATGCATTCCTCCTCCTTGCGCACGCGCCGCTCCGGCCGTGAGCTTACCGGCGAGCTCCCACACAAGCTCGCAAGCTTGCTCTCCTCTCCTCCTCACGCTGCTCCTCTCCTCTCACGCCGCTCCTTCTCTCCGCCATTCTTGCTCACTCTGCTGCTCTTGCTGGAGGGAAGGAGGAAGGTGGTTGGGAAGTGGGGTGAAACAAGGGAGAGGAGGGGGCTTTATATAAGGGTGTGGGTTTAGGGTTTTGTCGGTGCAGAAGAAGAGAGAAGAAGAAGGAAACGAGGGAAGTGTACTGTCTGCACGCAACACGTGCACAGACGCGATCTCGTACTCAAAATTTTCTATTTCCAAACATCTAGAAAGATATCCAGATATCTTAAAAGGTTCAAACAACATAGATCTTAACACATTAATCTCAAACAAGTGCAGCCACTTAGTCACCATCTAATTCCCCACCTAACACTTTCATTTGCATGTAATCGAGGATATTCCAAAATCCATATATATATATATATATATATATGACAGAAATATTTCTCTTATTATTACAAAATATATGAAAAATTTTATCACCCTTGGAAAATGTCAAGCTATCGCATCAACAATACATTTTACTGTGATCTCATTTAGTAAGTGAAATAAATAAAGAAATTGAGAGGAAGTGAAATAAATAATAAAATAAATGAATTAATATATTTGAATATTTAAATGGATTAAAATTATTTTATAGAGATAGTAAAATAATTTTATCTTGAATTAAATTTACTTAATTTGATATAAATAAAAAAATAAATAATAAATTAAATATTTAATCCGACCAAAATCTACTAAATTTGGCAATCAACCACCCAACCTAATTACATTGAAACGATGCATTTGCTCTGCCGTGAGCAACACGGAGAATAAGTCACGACCAGCCGGCGGTGGACCCGCTTGGATCTTGGCACGGAGCTCTGCATTAAAAAATCGTTGCCCTTAATAATACATCACAATCAACTAAAAAAGACTTTTTTCTTTCATTGATCTTTCCACGTTGGGGTGTAAAAAAATATAAAAATTAATACCACACATTTATGTTATATATTTAATTTAGACCCGCTCACTAAGCTTTCCGTCCTCTTGGTCTTCGACCTGCAACAGCCCCCCACAACAATCGCGGGACCCCTTTTCCCTCCGTTGATCTCACAGGTTCTCTTTAAAATTCTAGATATTCTAGATCCTCTCCATTATTCCCGATCTGGGTAACCGAGTCCTTCGCCTCTGATCTCCTCTAGATCCAGAAAGGCCTCACCTTTGAACACCCCCTCCCTTGTTACAGGGCACGTACTAGTAGTTGGAAGTGAAGCGAGACGTGAGTCCTTACGTCGGACGTAAGCGGATTGGATTGGGTCCGTTTGTGCTGTTGGGTTTTTCCTCGCTTTTGATGATTCATCTCATGTGGATGTTATCCGATCTTGGCAGGGTGGTGAGTAATTGCTGGTGGAGGATATCTCTCCCTCCCGAGCAGCCCCCTGAATTGTTTGCTGCTTCCGAGTTCTCAGGTGACACACATACAAAAAGACAATATTTTGTGCTGCCTGTGGTGTCTACTTGTTGTTTGTGGATATACGACAGAGTGGGGGAGGGAGGGACTTGGGGAGGGGTATACATAGTAAATGGCAGAACACTTTCTCCGCCTGGCCCAAGGATTCATTTGCTTCAATTATCATATGTAAATCAAGGATTTGGTGCTTCATTTGCTATGAATTACTTTCCTTTACTCCCCAGTGATCATAACTGCAATGGAAAGTATAGAATATCTTTCAAGTTTGTATGAATATTGTGATTTTGTGTTTAATTCATCATCATCTCCTACAGAATTTGTTGTTTAAGTTGTGTTACTTTTATTTGCAGTTGCTTGACAAAGAGGAACACTTTACATTCTGCACTCACTTGAAATCAGGAAGCACCTCTGAGCCTCCAATTCTACAATGGCAAGCAATAACTCAGATGATTGTGAACTTTTCGAACCCATGAAACGATCGGAAATACTTTCCTATGGTGTGGGGCACATGCTAAATGACATTACTTCTGCTTGTTGGTTTACATATCTACTACTGTTCTTGACTGATATTGGCCTTAGCCCAAGGTATTTTTATTTATTTATCTTGATTTTTGACTGTGAGTTGAATAAACTTGAAATTTCTCTTTTCTAGTTCTAGAAATTTCATTCGCCTGCGATTGCTAGACAAAAAGTATAAGTAAACTTTTTTTGACATTGCAACCTGACACAAATAATGATAATTACAGGGAAGCATCTATTGTCATGCTCTCTGGCCAAGTTGCTGATGGATTTGTAACTATATTTTCTGGTGAACTGGTAATTTAGCATTCCTTTACAGTTTTTATTTTGACATGTGCTGTAGAACAACGTATAAATAATTGTAAATCTTTTGAAACTTTTTTGGTTAACTATCTACATATCTTTTCTTCCACACCCATTGCCTGATTTGAAGTCATTTAATTATTGCTTTCAATGTGTGTGTGTGTTTTGATAAATAAAAGGAAGATCACTACTACTTTTAATGTGTTCCAATGAGATTTTCTGGGATGTAAGTCAATTTAGCAGCTTTTTTGGAAAGAAAATTGATTTTCCAGCGGTTCTATATTTTCCTGAGAATGCACATATTTCCGCATAGTTTTCTTTATTAAAAAGTGAGATTGTATGCTTCATGATTATTGTGAAACCTTCTTTGAAGATCCAAGAATTTATTTCTTGAAGGCATATTCTAGAATGTTGGGGAGGAAAGGCCCCATTTTGGTTTAAATTTTTTCAATAAATTGTAATTTAGTTACCTGATGCTTTACCAAATAGATCTAAACGAGGAAAAAGCTTGTAGCCAACCCCATTCAATGTGGGAAGAGGCTTGGTGGTCCTTTTCATTAAAGAGAAGAAAAGAAAAAAGAGGCTTGGTGGTAGTTGTTGTTGCTATAGTTGGAGTTGTTTGTCTAATGTTTCAGTATCGTGCTTATGTTCTATTTCATGGTAAAGAAAACCTTAAGACTAGAGTCATAAGGGGACCAAATCACAATTCATGGAGGAATGTTATATGAAAAAGTTAATGAGATAAAAACCTGTTTTCATTAAGAACAATAAAAAAATGAAAAGCTTAAATTAAAAAAAGAAAAAGAAAAAGAGAAGAAAAGTAGTTGTTATTTTCATATAGTTTTGATAACCAAAATGGAAGTGTTAAGTGGTACTAGCTTCATTGTTTATTTGTCTCCATTCAAATCTTTCCCAAATCATCCTGGACATGCATCTAGAAAGCAAGATAACCTCTGATAGTTTCTTTACGGTACTTCTTTAGCCTTTGTTGATTCTTAAGGCTCTATATCCAACTTTTCACATTCTCAACCCTTCAAAGAGGGGCATAGATTGGTATTCTCCCTCTCACTCTCTCAAGGTTTATCATTATCATTATGTAGAAAGCTCTCAAGTGGTCATCCCTTCCCCTCTCAAAAATAAAAAAATACAAAGTTAATTTTTTTATTTTTTTAAAGCAAAGGTGAGCATATAACTCGATGAGTTAAATATGTAGTAGAATTACTGAAATTGGTGCAAAATAATGTAAATAGATTACATCTATAACCTCACATCTGGAAAACATCAGCAGATGCCAATAAATGGTTCGTTAGTATTTTATTTGTAGGATTATTTTTGTGTTATAGTCTTCGAGGCATCCAAAAGTAATCTGTTTTCCCTTTTCTCAGATTGATAGGTTTGGGAACTACAAATTATGGCATATGGGAGGATCTATCCTGGTTGCCATCTCCTTTTCATCTGTTTTTGGAGGCTGCTTGCTCTGCAAAATCCTAGGGACTGATTCAGAAGCTATGGAGACAATTGGATACAGCATCTTTGCTGCTATTTTCAATGTTGGCTGGGCTTGTACTCAAGTTTCACATATGTAATTCTCGTATTCTCCCATATATTTCACTCGTGCAGAATGTTGCATATAACAAGTTTCTTATACTCTTTTGTTGCATAGAATAATAGCAATAATCTAACAAGTGCCATGTCCTTTTGTTAAAGGGCAATGGTAAATCGCTTGTCATTGAATCCCACCAGCAGAGTTGCAATGACAAGTTGTCGCAACGCTTTCACAATGGTTAGTTTCTATGGATCACTTATTTAACATTGTGTAAGTGCACATTTGGTGATATAGATCTTATGTCATACAACCATGATTTTAGGTTGCCAATCTCAGCTTATATGGGATTGCTTTAGTGGTCTTCACTGTCCATGGTGCTCAAACACCAGAAGACGTTGAAGATCAGGTATGTCCATTTGAACAATCAAGTTCATACTGTGTCAACAATGTCTTTGGTCTAATATTTGCACCCTTTCTTAGTACCGGTGGATCGCATATGTCTCCATATTTATTGGATGCTGCTTTATTGCTATTTTTCTTTTTGGGACCAAAGAGCCAAGGTAAGATTACATACATGACTTGTGTTCTCAATCCACTTGGCATCAATTTACAGTAGTACTTATGGTGAGCTGTGGTTGACCATGTAGGATGATTCAGCACGTACATTGTAAAAGTAATCAGAAGATTTCATGGATGCATTGGTTCAAGAAGGTTCTTTACTACCAGGTTGCCCTAGTCTATTTACTCACTCGTCTAATCACCAATGTTTCACAGGTGAGCTTTTTTTGTCATCTTTAGTAAAAAGAAATCATGTCGATCTTACTTCCAATATTATTTGGGGAACCATCTGGTTTGCTATTGATAGAGCAACATTTGTTATTTGATGAGATTCTGTGAGGAATGAAGGGCTATGTGGCACAGTGGACCATGCGGCAATGCCACATGGCAGTTAGTCGGTCAAGGTGGGCTGCCAACGAGTCTTAGGTGTCAAGTCTAGTTACTTGGAGTCTAAGTTTTCTTATTTTAGTAAGTTAGGTGTCAAGTAGTTTGAGTAATTAGAGGGATTTGATTTGTTACTGATTTGGTTGATTTGAGATATGATTAGATTCTATTTTCCTGTTTTAGAGAGCCTATGTAATCAATTGCTTCTTGAGTTGCAATATTAAAGAATCATCTTCATAACTCCTCTCCCTCTCTTCTTCCTCTCTCCACCGACTCTTCCTCAACATAGCAGCAGCCACAACAGCAGCCAGCTGATGCTGCTGCTTCCCTCCACATGGAAGAGCCTCCACGTTCCGGTAGCACACAAATCTTCACACTTACCTCAGAGGCCTCTTTCTTATCATGTGGATATATGTTTCCTACTTCATTTCAAAGTTTTATTGTGCTTTCAACCGTCTCATTCAACCGTGTTGTTGTCTTGTTGAGTATTCTCCTCAAATCTTCGATGTCAAGGCTGTGTCAACAAAATAGAGAGCAGGAATTTTCAGTAGATAAAACTTATGGATATCTTCTGAAGATCCCTATATTGTGGATATCATGGGATAGTTTGAGTTGTTAAATCCCTTGTATTTCAACAAAAGTACCACATGACATAAAGGCTATATAAGTAGATTTTTGTCACCATGTGATTCGAAATAAGACTTGTAAGCTCTTTGTGTGTGTTGTGTGTGTTGTGTGAGCCGTAGCCTTTCAGACCTAACCATCCTTTTTTTACATGCATAAGTTTTTGGGTCTAGTCCATTTCTTTCCATTGCCGACTCCCAGGAAGCATTCACTTTTGTTCATGCTGTTTGTGAGAAAATTATTCTATGAATTTTGGTCTACCTATCTTCTTCCATATTCAAGGCACATATTCATGGGGTAGATGGTATAACTTAAATCAATGTCGGTGACCACTTTTTTAGCTCGGGTCATTTAAAAAGAAGTGATTCATTGTTTTAGTTGGACAACACCCCATGTTTGCTCCTGCCTTCATCATGCTTTCTATTCTCATTGTCATTAATTTCCTAGACATCCATTTTTTACTGTTTTCGAGACTGATTTATAAGGACTTACCAAATACCAATTCTGGCTTTGCAGTCTCTTCTTGCATTTTATGTCCTTAATGATCTGGAGATGTCTCAATGTTCTAAGGCATTGGTAAGCACCCTTTTACTGCCTAGCATTTGGAAATCCAAGCATGGTAGTGCTCAGGGTTCAATGTGCCATTATGAATGTCTCCATAACATCTATTTTCAGGTACCAGGGATTATCTTCATCTGTAGCTTTCTGGTATCAGTCATCTTACAGGTGACACTAGAAATCTAGCAATGTTATGTACGCATTATAGATTCCGTCCTATACATATTCATTATTTTCAATTGTGCAGGAGATGAAGTGGAATAGCTGCCGTCTGAAGGCTGTCTTCACTGCCGGTTCTGTTCTTTGGATATTTACTGGTGCTGGGATGTTTATTCTTCCCAGCAATCTTAATAATATTATGTACTTCTTGTCAGTAACAACCGGCATCGCCAATGCTCTTATGATGGTATGTTGGCAACTCTCCTTCCATTCAATTTTTTCCGGTACTAAAAAACATATATATCTTTGAACAAGCACTAAGGAGATGTTTATTTCAAACTAATTGCCAATATGGCTTTCTTTACTAAAACTCTGAATTCTCAAATCATTAAGGTAATGAAACTTGAGGTCAAAAGAAACTCCCTGTTAATTTGCCCTTTGGCATATAAGCTAATTGTCAAGATAGTCACAATTATTTCCTGTTCCTTTCCTGAAATCAGGTCACGGCCGTAAGCATGGAAAGCATATTAGTCGGTGAAGACCTCAACGGTTGCGCTTTTGTCTATGGCTCTCTGAGTTTTCTGGAAAAAATGTCATGTGGAATTGCTCTATACGTCCTGGAATCATATCAAAGTGAGTTCACCATTCTTTCAATCATACTAATGCTATTTGAGTAATTTACAAAAAAGAAAAAAAAATCCTAAAGTTGCACCTAAATTTCATTGTCCTTCCTGAACTTCAAAACATGTCATTTTGATCTTCAGTCTTTGTAAATGAACCAACATGGTCCCTCTTTTCCAATGCCTAACTATCACCGACATAATTTCAAGGATTCATTTTCATGTTACAGTTTGGCAAAGGTGATGTTGGTTCATATGGGCTCAAAAGAACCTAAAAGGGGTAAACTGATGGAAGTAATTGGAGCTCCCATGGGCTCTGATAATTAAAATTTAGAAGATACACTGAGTAATTTTCGGAAAATGGGAAGTGATCACATAAACTAAAGGACTAACTTGCTGTATGGAATCCAGATAGATAGACCACATTGGTTCACTTATACATATCAAAGACAACATTGTTGTGTCTTGAAGTTTAGAGACGACGTCGAAATATGGTAACAAGCATAGGATTTCTTCATGTAAATTACTCCACCAGCAATTTGGCTACTTCCAACAGCATGGATGTGAGCATTAGCAAGCACAACAAACCATGTTCGTGACTTGGAAAATAAAAAATCTAATCGCTTAGATGGGAACATGGGAATCATATATATCCCACATGTATTGAATTAATCTTGTTCTTCGTTGTTCTTGGTACACCAGGTTCTCCTAGCACTTCCGGCTGTCAAGACATCCGAGCGTGCCAATCTGTCACTAGGTATGGAGCAGGCCTCATTCCTGCAGCTTGCGCACTTCTTGGGGTGGCGGTTACCTATACCATGAAGCTTCAAGACGCGGTCTCAAAGCCTCTGACTGAACCACTCATCGTCTGATGTTGCGAAGTTTCACTGCCACCCTCAAGGCATCTCTCCCGGCTGCTTGAGGCATCTCTCCCGGCTGCTGAAATCTCCTTTGCACAAGGTTCTCGCTCTTCGCCACTCAATTCGATTTGAGAGGCAGAGTGGAGGCTATCCCTTTAAGCACTCATAAGCGGATTTGCCTGATCCACAGTGATTAATATCTGCAGCTTCTGTCACGTTCTTGATGCATGCAATTGTTGTGTTGCGGTGCGTCCTGGTTCATTTCACGAAGAGGTTGTAATCAATGGTGTAATTATTTCTAGAAATAAATGTTTGGTTCTCATGGACTTTGTCCAAATATGTAGTTTCCATTTGAACAAACTGTGCATATGATATCAGAAGTCAGTCCTCAAGATTAGAAATCCATCAGAGCTTTTAACTGCTTAGTTCCTATAACTCAAGAAAAAATTGTGGTAGCCTGAGAGTACAATTAAAGGTAGGCTTTCTAGTTGCTTAGGCTTGGGTTTTATTTTCGGTTTTATGGCCAGCCAGGAGATCTACAATGGATGTAAAAGGCTCGGATGATTTACGATGGAGAATGCAGCCCAATCTTTCACATGATTTTGCAGTGTGACGTGATTTTCCGCGCTTCTATATGGGTGAGGGCTTTCCATGTTGAATTATCATCACAAGTAGGCTTACGAAAATTCCCAACAACAACCAATTCAAATAGTCTAAGAGTAGGGTAGTTTAACTCCCACCCAAAGGACTAGAATTTACTTTTTGCCCTTCTCATAAATAATAATTATAACAACAAACAACAGCAATGGCAAAAGAAAGAAAAGCAACCGGCCGACCATGGCACTGTCCCTAGATCAATTTGCAATCACCCTTTTGAAAGTCATTATTTTTTTCTTGAATCAAATCATCCAATCTTTCACTATTTTGAAGATGACAACCATCTCAGTTTGACAAAATTACCTCTCATTTTTTCTTCTCCACATGCACAACACCCTCTTGACCCCTCACCATCCCACATGAGTTTCAAGAAAGTTATAGAATAAGTATACGTAATGAATTTCCATAAGAACGATTGAGGTAATTATGTTGATAGATCAACAGTATTTTCATTTTGTACATTTTAATAATTGTATGTCAAGTAAGATTGCAAGGGATATGTGTGGTGAAGGTAAATTGGTGGTATTTTTGCCAAATACCAAATGGTTGTTAACTTAAAATAACAGGAGGAGAATTGATTTGAATCAAGACGACACCTTTGCAGAGCAAGTGATAGTCCTTAAATCATAGGGGAGCACATTCGTCTGGAAATTGTACCATAAGGGTTTATTTGTTTTTCCTCTAATAGCTATCCACGATTCTTTTAATTTCATCTGTGGATCACACATCCTCACAAAACTCTAGTGAATATAAGAAAAATATGTTTCAAATTTTATTTAAATCAAAAATCCTTAACCCTTCCATGAAATGAGATCGATTTTTAACATTATCTTAGCCGTTGAAAATTTGATATTGTTGATAAAGGAGATGGGATTATCCCATTAAGTTAAAACTCTATACAATACATGGTTAAAAGCATCGCGGGGAGCCATTTGGGTAGCCACATTTACATGTGCGTGCGTGGAGGCATATATATGTATATGTATGAAATCCACCTTCAGTCATACATAATGAAGTCAAAAAATACTTGGTAGCCTGGCTAAGGGTAACCACTGCTACGGGAAATAATCACTCGCAAGGATAATATTTGGAAGTAACAAAGATTTCAAAGATGCATATTTCTTTTCGAACTGAATAGCATATTCCAGATCTTCCACCCCTCCTAAGGTAGGTACATCACTGTGTATGAGCCACCAATCCCAACCCTGCAAAAGCTTTATACCACATGTCATCCCATGCTGCATTAGATGAATACATGCAGCTTAGCGGAAAGAAGCACCTGCCTCCGGCGTGGGAATCCCTTCTTGCTGCAAAAAATGTTGGCATAGCCATCTGTAACTCACAATGCTACCGGTGTGTAAAATATGAAGGACTTCAAGAAGGTGGGGTGCCACCACAGGCTATGGCCACCGTTGTTATGGTGAATGCTCTCTTGGCCACAAGAAATTCCAGTACGCCAGGAAAACCAGGATATCGGTCCTTACAGAAAAAACCTGACCTCGTGCTAAACCTGAAGAACTTGACAGTGGACAATGTGGTTCCTCAATCCGCTCCTACCAGCAATACTTGACCACAGATTAGTGACAAATGTCTTAAAATGCCCTTTTCCTGCAAGCATCTCCCAAATCTGAGAGCTGTTTGTCTCCGAGTTCCCACCTGAACCTGAAACATCAACAAGGCTGATGCTCATGTTGTTCCGAATTATGCCAAGTTTCCCATTGAGAGGTACTAGCGCTGCAGCCTCCATTGCCTGGGAGCTGCCTAGATGGAGCCTGCTGTCTGTGAACCTGCTCCATGAATCTGTAGATCCATCATAGACTCGAAGCTTGCAGCCATCTCTGCAATCCAGTGCAAAGAGTCGGCCATTTAAGGAAATGCTCGGGTTTCGCCATCCTCTTACCAGTCCATCATTGATTGGAGACCAGCTGTTTGATTCTGGTGTGTAAACCTCACTCATGTCTTGCCGATGAGATCCATGCCCTTTCAGATACCATTTGCTCTCGTAAACAACACCAATAAATGGCACCATCGCAGTGCTCATATCAGCAATGAAGGTCCATCTATTCTTGTTTGGATCATAGACCTCTGCAGAGCGCAATGTTCTCTGGATCCCTTCACATTCTCCACCAGCAACATAGAGGCAATTATTTATTACACAAGAACCAAAGAAATGGCGTTTTCGCAGCATATCAGGAGCCCTATGCCATTTATTCGTTCGGGCATTGTAGAATACAACCCGTCTCATTGAACCTCTCAATGGATCCTTCCCTCCAAACAAATAAAGGTTACAACCACTAAGAACAGCACAGCCAAATCCAAGTGCCTCAGAATATTCCACGGGAACGGGAGGAAGAGGCTGCCAAAGCTGGTAGATTGGATCAAAAGCGTGCCATGAGACCTTCCCTTCACGATCTCTCTTGAAGACATACACCCATTCCTCTGCCATTCCAACCTTCTTCCGGAGAGAATAAAAGTAGTTCCCAGATAAAAGCCTGTACCACCTTTTGCAAACCAACCTCAGTTTCCGATGCTCAACTCGAGGAACACGGATCAGACAAGCAATAGCAAGGTCATCAGGAAGACCAGGCAAGAGTGGTGGCTGGATTTTACATCTCTCTCGGCGTGAACTCTTCTTCTTGGGTCCTTGAGGTTTGATATCTGGCTGCAGACAAAGTTTTGTTCCAGGAACAAACTTACTGGCGCCAACAACAGTCTTCAGACCAGCATCCACTCTACAATAACAGGACACAGATTCAACCTGCAAAGGTCCAGTCAGTTTCCATGCAGCAAGACATCCACCCTACAGTGAAATATGATGTGGCACTGACTAAAACACTATCCAAATACAGAGTATAACAAAAGCATAAAACTAAACTACCGCACCATTCTTATCAAGACTTCGAATGATTATAGGCAGAGTGAAAAGGTATAAAAGGTATATAGGTTTATTTGGCAACAAATACGGAACACCTCCAACGGAAACCCGTCACACACCTTCAACCAAGTAGACAGAAATATGTGTAATGCATCAGATGATATGTGAATGAGAATCAAATACACAGTTGTCAATCCAGACTAGTCATCTATCTTACTATTGCATCTAACGGCAGAAGCATGATGCAGCCATATCTGGGCTACTCAGATTTTCCAAAACAACATTAGCATTTGCATGCTGTAGAGTGTATCCTTGTTATTTTGATTTAAATTAGTTTTTTTGAGGTTCTAGTTGTAATTTTCTTGAGCACCTTCTGTATTTAAGTTGCCAAGGAGAAAAAGAAGGCAGTGATATTTTGGAGGAAAATCCCAAACCAACAGCAATCACCAACATGCGTCATTTTCCAACACCACTGCCAATGTCGGGCTATTTGCTGTTTTTAACTGATTTCCAGTGGTGATTATGTTCATGAATCTACATATCTCCATTTTTTGGTATGGAAAATTAAGCACCTATATCCAGAGTATAGGTCACATTGCCATTGCAACTTTGTACACATTCATCTCCAGGCTTCACTGCTGTATCTTTTTTTCCCCTTGCAATCACATCTTTCAAAGTTTCAGGCCAAATCTTAGTGGCAATCAGGAAAATGAAAACACCATGTTAGTCCTACTTCCCCATCAGCAGTAGCAGCTTATGTAGCCTCTGTTTGGTTTATTTAGTTGCTGTTTCTGTTCAAAAAAGTTCTGATTTATAGTTGTTAGAACAGTGCATAAAGTCATCAATACTTCTTATCTGTCCGGAAACAAAAGAGGTATTATTGGTAAACTCTGTTCCGTTGCTAAGATCTTCTGATTTTTATAGTATTTTAGCTCTTCAGCCAAGATCACTTGTGTTTGGGCTTCATCAAGTAGGAACTCTCCACAAGCTTCACATCACTCTCGATATCAATTTCTCTCCCTCAACCATTTTCTTTCTTTTTTTTCTCTGCAAGCTCAACATCTTAGATTGGAAAGTTTGTCCATCTCATATTTCTTTCCATCAAAGAATCAATCGTCTGAAGCATTGACACATCATTTTGGTGCTAAATGTATGTATATTCCATATTATTGAATAAATAAGTAGCATAAGTATGGCAACAAAACCTCTCTCAAGAGAAAAAGGGGGAAACTACAAAAGAAAGGCTAGATATTATTCTATTCATTCTTCTACAAAAAGCAGGAAGTTCATGGCCATTCCACATTCCACTACAACAATTCTCTCAAGTTAGCAATGTGGGACTAAACATGCACCCAGCCCTCATTTGTTAGTTGGATCTATAAGAGGATCCACTTATCCATCTATTCTAAGAAACATAACTCTCAACACTCCCACTTAAGTTGCTTATCAATCTGCTCACCTCCTCAATCAACAAATCTTTAAATGGAAGCAGAAAAATGGCAGGTTAGGGTGCACATCACCGTACAATCAAGCAAATAAGTAGAAGACAGACAGCTTGAGTAGAATTGGTTTGGGAAGCCGATATCTACTTAGAGGGCAGTCTCTCCGTAAAAAGACCTTAAAAAGCATGCACTTCCTCTATGGGACCCTAAAGATTGAGCCGCTTTTATATATATGTGAAAAAAAGGAACATGAAGCTCACTTGCACAGAACTTATGTGAAGCTTACATAATATCTTCCACTGCAAGTAATGTTTTGAAATGAAAGCTTAGAAATTGAGATCATTCTATATGAATATATTGTACACAAAATTTCAAGTCAATCCATTGACCCTACTTGATAGAGGTGCTAGGGTTGTCCGATTTTAATTAAATTTTGTGTACTTTATGTTTTTACTAAATGAATTAAATTCATAAATTTTTGTTTTAAAACATTGATTTTGTATAAAAATATTCCTTAACTGCACGTACGTTAGGTACAGGTGAGTAACACGCTCACACTCCCTGCCCCGTGTGTGTGTGTGTGTGTGTGTACATATCTATATATATGTCTATGTATATGTATATATATACATATCTATGTATATAGACCTCAATGTGAGTAGGTCACTTCCAATAGGAGACCTCAAGGAGAGTGGGTCTCTGTCACATTCCCCTTTGCTGAATTATGTTTCTTTTTTCTTCTATCTCCTCTTTTTCTTCTCCTTTGTCCTTTTGCTCTTCCCTTTTTTCATTTTTTTTCCCTCTCTTTTCCTTTCTCTCTCCCCTTTCTGGAACAACCCAAATACTCTTAATAAAATCAGCTGAGCAGAATTGGGGATTCGAATCCTGGGAGGCCATAACGGTGCCAGGAAAAGAGTGTTGGGAAGTTCTGAACTAAACTAAAAGCTTAACACTTCTAAGACTCATTGAACAAATCTGAAAAGAATAGATTTTCCCTGAGATTAATGTATACATTGAGATAACTGGAGGTAGAAAAGGGCAAAATTAAAATGGTTCCGTACAGTACGTATAAGGAAAGCCTTTTATGAATGGCAAAAGGGCCATTGTGGAGACTGAATCTCTGAAAAGAAGCAAACTATAATAAATGGCAGGGAGAAGGAAGCAAATGATGCACCACCTAAGCAAGCTTATGTCAAGTTAGCCAATTTACGGCGAGGACCATGTCTCCACCAAGCAGAGGCAGTGGTAACAAAAAAAATTGCCAATTAGTTCAGGATTCAAGTTGATATCCAAACCTGCCTAAAACAAGAACAAGAATTTTTTTCGATCAATTGTTATTTAGAAGACCAAATGTGTGAAACAATAAAGGCAAATGGCTGAATATTCTTGTTAAAGGAGCACTAATTCAATGTAGAGGGTCTGAAAGCAGGGATTCTATCAACAACAAAGTTGCCATTGGACATATGATTGCATAAGGGACAAAATTTCCATAATAAACCCTACAAAGAGCCTTGGTAAAGATGATGCACAAGCCACAGTCAAGTAGTCACTCACATAGTTACTAGATGCAAACTTTAGGGCTATATAAGGAGAAGCAATTCAAATATTGGATCAGTGAGGACACGGTCTACCATATCTCACTCTAAAAATTCAGGCTAGATATCAAAGTAATGGAGTAAAGCATCTACTGGATTATACGGACACATCTGAGAAGATATGGAATAAATTTAAAAGCACATTAATGTGTGAAGGATGTCCTTGTGAAGGGTGGAGAGCTAAACTTAAGAAGTTGTAATTTGATCATTTTTAATTGATAATTTACATTTCTTGAACTATAACTACTTGTCTCTATTATAAGAAAATTCTCCAGCCCCTCGCATATAGCAATGATGAAACTATTTCTGGAAATTATTGATGTTGATGAAAGCAGAAAGTTAAAAGACACTCTAAACCTTTAAAATTGGTGGATCAAATAGCTAACATGCTAGACAAGAACAGAATTGTATAAGTTGTTGCTGAAATGCAACAATATAGAAATGCATTGGGGAAATTTTATGGATGCATCAGAATGTTTTGGATCCCTCGTCCAACCGATTTGCAGGTGCTAATGATGCAGAATATTGTAAAGATTGCTGGGCTTGACTTTCCACAAAGAAAAAGAATAAGATCACTTGGCATGATCACTATTATGAAAGGCATATCGACAATAATGTTGATATACATGTCAAAAATAAATATGACTGCAACCAGATGAGATGCATAAAACTTTCAACTCTAAGTAACAAGGTTTATCTCTAGTTATGTTTCTTAGGAAGGTTACTGGTCCCATTACTTAATTTGATAAATTACTATTATCCAAAAGGTGAGAGTTGTCTACATCATAAATCAAACCTAAACAAAGACATACATACCAAATAAGTTAAGGAGGTGTGCAAAAATCAACCAAGACAACCATTGGTGAGGTATGTGATAGATTCCTAGGCACTTCCTAGGTCAAGTAGCATAAAGAAAAGGAGACAAAACATAAAATCATACATCAAGGCCAAGGAAAAGCCAATGGAGAGTGATCTATAAACACCAGAGAACCATCCTTGATGTGAAGGTCTAGTTGGATATCCTTCCTATGATGACTACCATGATTCTCTCAAACTGTCTCCGGATAACCCCTAACGTGCATTGCCACCATAGTGCATACATTTGCAACTAATACAAAGCATCATTAAAAAAAAACAAAAAAAACAAGGTACTAGGTAAAACATTTTTCAGAAGTCTTCATGAAGTAACCTGACAATCTTTTCAATCCTCTTTTTAAGAGTGAAGCCTTAGCAAAACTGTGTACCAGCAATATGGACAAATGCCTGAGATGTCTGGGGAACTCAAAGACAGCACATTATTTAAATATAGAAAGTTCAATTTCACAAGCTGATGTGGCAATTCAGAGGGATGAGTACAAGGACTTTAGTAGGTTGAGAGACAAAAGAGGAAGCAGATGAAGAGAGAATCAGAAAATACTCTTAACAAAAGCAGCATCAACAACTAAGCCGTTCTTCACAGTAAGTGGAGTCAGATACTCTAAGAAAGTAATTCCAAATAAACATCTTTTTCAATGTTGCTTTTGAATCACTAGTTTCATGTGCAGACATGTTACAATTGCTTGAGATGACTGGGAGCTCCACTTATCAAGGGTTTTGCCTGGGTCAAATAAGACGTATGATCACCGCTACACCAGGGAGGGGTCAACTCTTGCCTGATTTGCAACTCCAGGTCCTACATTCCCATACTTCTACAGCAAAGATCTTCTATTTAACCGTCCACCAACAAATTGTCTCCAGCTGAAATCCCCTTTGTGAAACTGTTCATGAAGGAGATCCGGCTATCTTTAATAGAGGGCTCCAGCATTGAATTTTTCCTCTTCCTCACTAACCCTTCTCCTTGCTTACCTGATCATCTTAATCAAAGCTCTTCTAGTTTTCTGTTTTTTTTTTTTCCTTTACAATTAGAGCCTATTTTTTTGGTTCCAGGTTTACAAGAACTTATATATAACAAATGGATGCCTGGAAGCTAATATCCTAGTGCAACAGATTCTACTCAGGTAATCATCACATGCTACAACATGGAGATTGTCCAAAGATTTTATTGTTGCAACCATCTTAACCGCATTCAAGGTAGTTTAGCAGGTCATGAGCAGCATACGTCTTGCTGTGCAGATTACTGCTCTCTTAGGTTTTTGAGGCACCAGCCGCACCACAACCTTCTCAGCTGCAATGAACAAATGCGAGGTGTCTCTTCAACACTTTTGCGTGCATTTGCACCCCCTACACACACACACCAAGCCCCAACACCAACTACAATCTCTCCTCTTCATTTAGTTTTTCTTGTGTGGTTCTCTTTCTTATGCAAGCACTTATATTCTGCAACTTCTCTCGATGAATCAAATCAAGTAATTGCTCCTTCAGGGGAAAAAGGCTTTCTTTGTCAAGCACTCATAAAACCAACCAAAGATGATTCTACTCATCGGAGTCCAGTGCAGATTCAACCATAACAAATTGCAGTGGTGACAGAAAAAATCCAAGTAACTGCACCCATCAACAACAAGAATACTACATTACACCAACGCTTTCAGACAAACTAAACCTAGTGTTAGGATTCATACATATGAAATGAGATCTTGAAGACACCAAATACTCTAACAAAACCACACATTTAGCTCCTGGTTAAGATCTCCTAATCAAAACAGAACTTCTAAATTATAAGGTTTGTAAATAGGCACGTGCCTGTTGACACGTCAACTATAAACCAAACCAAAAATGGCTATTGCCAGCATCAACTTAAATACATTCAATGCATCCTCATCGCCAGATATCTACACTATCAAGAGCTTTCCAACCACTATTACTATTCAATGGCCTGAAATGTTTGATCTCTTTGTTGATTGTCACCTGCTCATTATCTTCACCAATTAGCTCAAGCTGACAGCCAGACACTGATTCGATTACTGGTTAGTTCAAGCTACAACTCCCATCCCACTTCTTGTCAACCCAACTTCAACAAGCTCGCTCGAAGAACCCCTCTCTCAAAGCAAACTTCACATATCCTTCAATTGCCCACTCGTAACCGGCATCCAAAAGTCTCCGCTAGATATTAACATCGAGAGTAAACATATCTGCATCTGTTCCTTTAGAATTTCACACTCCACAGGGAATTCGCGCATGTTTCAAACAACCTTCAATTCTGCTTAAAAGTTGAATTTCTTTTTCTTTTTCCTTTTTTTTCAGAGCTACCTTCCCTGAATTTCTTCTTCCGATTGTAATCCTTCCTATTCGTTTGCTTACTTTTTTTCCAATAATGGAAAGAGGAACAAAAGGTTTATCTCACCATTTTTATTTCAAGAATGGCACTTATCCAGAGTCTTAAGAGTGGAAAAAGATCCTATATGCGGATGTAATCCCTAGTTATCCCACATTCCTGGCCATCCTCGTCCATGAAGCAAACGTAGATTGGGAGACCAAAGCGGAACCCTAGAAAGCGAGAGAGAGAGAGAGTGGATCGAAGGAATACCTGTTGCAAGTGATTCATCGGGGAAACGGTTGAAAGGTTCGATTCGTGGAAGCCCAGGAGCGAAGGAGAGAAGAACCCTAAAGAACCGATCTCTCTCTCTCTACCTCTATCTCTATCTCTCTCGACCTCTCCCCACTGTGTGTGCGTGTGCGCGTTGCGTGAGCGAGTGTGTGTGCGAGAGACAGAGAGCGGGGAAGGAGAGCAGGAGGTGAAAGTTTGTGCAGGAGTTTGGAGGTTCTCGCCAGATCTACGGGTGAATTAAATGCGGTAAGGTTTGGACCAGACCGGCCATCAAATGATGTTCTCCTCTTTTCTTTTCTCTCACTCTCTTTTGTTTTTTTTTTTTTTCCTCCCTTGGGTGTTTAGAATTTTTTTTTTTTTTGAGTTGAAATGGATTAAATCGAACACTTTATTTTTGTAGAGTAGATCAATGTGATTGGTTGAGGAGGTGATCAGAGAAGGAGAATGTACTTTATTAAGAATGAGTAATATACATCCCAAGTCTCTTCCAGCGAGAGTTCCTCGTCGTTTTCATCGTTGGCAACTCTTGAACGACCGATTGACGCTGGTTGAGGTCTCCCTTTCCTTCCTTTTGTCGTTTTCGACATGCTCCCCCTCTTCTCTTCAGGTAGAGTTTCATTTTTATCCACCTCTTCCTTGCTGCGGCGACCTCGTCCCTCTTTTTCCCTTATTGTCGACCGTTAACATGAATCTCGCTCTCCACCCCTTCAACCTTTTGATGGGACCATGTTAGAACTCCATCAACACGGTCGAGATCTTGCCAACTTGTTTTGGCTCCTTCCTTCTCATTTGCACAGATCTACGGATTGTCAGAACCATGCTTTCGATGGTGCAACCATCATCCTTCGTCATAAAGCTACATTGGCTACAAGTTTGTTTGCCTAAGGATGCTTCTTTGATGTTTGTTATCTTTTTCATTTTTTTTTCCACAAATTTTGTTCCCCCTCTATGTAGGGGAGTTTACCTTCCCCACCTTTGTGTGGGTGATTCAGTTTTCTCTTCTCTCTTTTTCTTCTAAGTTGCGTCTTCTTATAGTCTCTCATTCCCTTTAACGAAGTATTTCATGTTTCAAAAAAAAAAGGATGACTAATATAAGATAAAAAAAATATGATTCTATACATCACTTACATACGCTCAATTAAATATATTTCCAAAATGACGAGAAACTCACTTCTCGAATCACTTTATGCTTTAGCACCATCTAAATCCAGTAGTGTTACAAAGCCCCCACTAAGCACCTTGCATTGATCAAGGTCTCATGAATCTCCTTGACTTCATTCTTTTTTGCTGACCACCCTTCACGCTAATTTCACCAATAACCGCACACGATTTCATAGCGCTTCGATCTATCCCTCCCCCCATCCACTTTAGGGTTCCTATGTAGCAACTAGGGTTTAGATCTAAGTCTAATCAAGAGAAGTTATCATTGACAACTTGCTGTGTATGGACATAGTGAATCTAAAGCAACTACCTAAACTGCATAACCCCAAGCTCCCAAGTAACGATTCTCAATCATTTTTATCTCATTACTCATTTTTATGAGTTTCCTATATCAAGTTACTTTTAAGGATGTTACAATATTGGAATCTCAAAAAAATAAACATATAAGAAACTCATTTAAATGAGTAGTAAGATATAAATAATTGGGAGTTGCTATTTGACAAGTTAGGCTTAAGTATTTTACGCAATTACTTTTAATCCATTGAGTCTATAACAACAAGTTGTCAAGGTCAAATTTTCTCATTTGACTCAAATCTAGGTCTGAGTCATTGCAAAGGGCATCAGAAACAAACTCTCTATGATATGAGGAAAGGGTGACCCTTGACACGACCAAATAGTACGCCATAAGGTAAAGCCACCACTACTACTACAAATATATTGATTGATTGAACCTTAACGAGGAATTAATTTCAAGTGGGAGAAGTTGTAACCCCTTCACCAACAAAAAACTATAGATAAAAAAGTCATGTGAATGACTAGTTAGATACAAAGAATTGAGAATTATTACTTAAAACTTGTGTTTAAATATTTTAAGTGATTGATTTTGATCCATTGAGCCCATATCCAACAACTAGTCAAGGCTATTTTTCCTTTTTTTACTTGGGTCTAAGCATAGGTCGTTACATCCTTCCACTCCCTCCCCCACTTGATAGTGCATCTCTTGTCTCTACTTGGCCTTTCGACATGATCCTCCTTATGAGATTAATCTTGGTTTTAGATGGTTGTTTGATTCCCTTTGACTCCTTTTCCTTCTCATTCTTAGTAAAATCCCTATTCCTTGAGCTCTACCTATCTATCCTTGAGCTTCTTGTGTTGATCAGGTTTGGCCATGGATGGCCATTTCTAGCCACTCACTAGGGAGGTGGGTAAATTTGTTATGAGGAAAGGTTCACATAGGGAGCTAGTTCTGAGATTTTCATCCATCTGTTGTTGTGTTTGATCCGCTTATATTCTTTTCATGCCAACAAAAGGGAGATAAAATTATCTTGTTATTTTTTTGTTATTATTGACTTGATTGTTTAAAGTGTTACAAGAAATTGCAAGTGCATGCAAGAAATAACTTAAGTGAGTTCTATAGGAGGGTGGTTATTGTGGTTAGCAAATTCTCGAATGAAGCTATTTTGTGAAAAAAAACAAGCTTGAAATACTATGACAAACATATGAGAAGTTTGGGACATGATGTTGAGATTTAATAGCAATTTTAGATGTTCTAAGAGAAAGTCCTTAAACAATAAGAAGATATGAGAACTATGAAAGAAAGAAAGCAAGTCCAAACAAGATTAATCTTATGCCTTAGGAAACTTTTATTGATCATTTCTCAAAAGAATAAAGAGGAAACCTAAAGGGTGATAGTCTAAGAAATTTTTAATCTTGAGATATATCCCAAGAAATTTTCTAGAAAATCACTTTATGTACATAATTCAGTTGAAGTGTTGCATATGAAGCTCAACTGACAGAGTTGAGATAATGAACAATAAACTTGGCACCTAACTAATAACCTCAGGGCACAATGGCAAGTAAAATACTTGCAATGTTTGAGTTATCCAATTTGTCAAACACCTAAGATATGATCATCCATCGTGTATACATAAAGTAATAAAAGCATACACAGTATATTGCATCACAAATAATATGTAACAAAAGAAAATAATATGAACTAAAAAGGAAATTTTGAGTATTCATAGCCATCTCATATACTAACATAAAATCGAGGGAAACAAAACGAGTACCAAGAAAAGCTAACAAGTACTATGGAAATAAAATAGAAGTGGAACACCAACTGAAACAACTATATCTACCAACTATGAGGCTATGCTCGAACTGGCACCGTCAGCTCCTACAGCCATAGGACTTGGCTATAACCCTCCTCGACCTGAGTACAGAGTGAAATTTCCTACTTGGAGGGGGTGAGATTAGTGTGACGTAAAAAAAATGCGGAATTGAAATATAAATAATCTCACAAATAAGCAATCACACAAGTACACAAGTATTTTTTAGGTGGAAACCCAAACCGTGTGAAAACCACCACCTAACCCTCTCGAGTTAGGATTTTCCGATCAACCAAGTTGATCAAAATCCACTAAACCGAATCACTTTAAATAAGGGTGATTCAACCTCAATACAACCACGCTACTTAAACGAGGGTAGCGTACCTCAACCCCTTCTCTCCACGAGAAGGATTTTGTCTCGCGAAGGAGACGGGAATTCGCAAAGCGAATACCCAACCAAATAACAAAGATAAAATGAATAAGTAATCCTATAGAGCCAACAAAGTAATTTTAAACCTAGCTTCTATAGGAATTAGGAAACTCCCCTTTGCAAGGAGTGCGTCGAGTTGATGACGCGGTGCGTGAGCCACGCGACGGCATAACTTCACTCTCGTGAACTACGGCGGGAGAGCAGGTGCGCGAAGCTTGATGCTCTCAAGATGAATGGAATTAGAGCTTGGAGAGCAAGGGCTTCTCTTGGACACAAAAGAGTGGAACTAAGTTGCTTAGGTGTGTCTTGTGTTTCTCTTGGTATGTTTTTGTGTTGCAAAGGCTCCCCTCTATTTATAGAGGCCTTAGGAAGGCTTTGGAAGGCTTGGAAAAGCTTCCATAGCCGTTGGGTGCAAAGCCCAAAAGAATCAGGCCAAAATCAGGACAATGATTACACTTGACAGGGTAATCAGACGTCTAATTCTGGCATCATACGTCTGGAAGACCACTTTAAGACGTCTGATTTAAAGGTCAGACGTCTGATTTCGGGCGGGTTCCTTCCTGACTTGAATCAGATCTAAACAGGGTTCTTGTGCAAGTCCATCAGACGACATATAGGACGTCTAGCACTATGTCTGGACGTCTGGAAACCTACTTTTTCGTGGGAATGGATTTGCAACGAATAGAAAATCTCTGAGAAGAGATTTTCGGGTCAGTCGAGGCAAAACGGTCAATTACCAGACGTCTGGAAGGGCTTAAGGACGTCTGATAAGGCTCTAACGGTCATATCCTCATGTGTTTGCTAAAAGAGCCAACGGTCCACTAATTAGACGTCTGGCAAAGTCATCAGACGTTTTCTAAGACGTCTGGACTAAGGTCTGGACGTCTGATTTCATCAGACAGAATACTAAGTCCAGCCTAATAGTTATCAGACGTTTGAAACAACAGTCAGACGTCTGGAAACTCCGTTTGAACCCTATATTGGTTTTCTAAGTATTCTACAGAAAACCTAAGTATCATAGGGCTGTGCGGGTGTTCCTAAGACTACTGTTAGGGTACTTTGAGACTCTTTAACATGAATCTAAGTAACAAAAATAAAGAGCAACAGAAGAAACGAAAAATACAAGGAGTACAAGAGAAGGAAATCTATCCTATTCTTCATCTCCTTCCTTCTTCAATCTATCGCTCCTCGCGAATCTCCTCTGTTTTCCATCGAGCTCCTCCAATCCGTCCTGGATGCGAGCTCGAACTCCGTCTAATCACGTATCCATTTGCGATTGACCTGAAATCGAGGACTCAAAGTGCAAATCTTAAATGACACGTGTTTTGTTATCATCAAAACAAATGATCGTGGTGCTCTAGCACCAACAATCTCCCCATTTTTGATGATGACAAAATCATAAATAATAATGCAAAAAATCCTCCCCCTTTTTGACATTATCAAAAAGGTTTAATTGATTTTACATTTCCTATAACTCCCCCTTAAAACATGCTCTTCTATAAATTTCTTTTAACAAAGGTGATGTCCTCCCCCTTTTTTATAACAACAAGATAGCTATTATTTTTCTCCCCCTTTCTAAAGGAAATTTAGCTAACTTGCATCTCCCCCTTAAAAATTAGCTCATAAATTTTAACTCCCCCTATCTAAATGCTACTGATAAACAAAGATAGGGTCAAGAATTTTTACCTCACCTACCATGGCCAATAAAATGGCCCGAATGGTGGTGGTGGATGCCACATCGGATGGGGCTCCCATCCGTAGCTTGGAGGCTCAGGCATTGGCACCGGTCTCCAATCTGGTGGTCGACGTGCGGCAGGTCTGTCGCTTGTTCGCCGTCTTGTCGGTCTTCTTGTTCTCCTCCTTGGTCTACTCCTTGGTTTTCCCAACTCAAGTTGACCAGCCTTGAGTTTGTAGGTCCAATCCTTTGTGTTGTAGTTATCCCTGAAACCTACAAAACAAGATTCCAATTCTTTTTTCGGTATCCAAGTGGGCTTGGATCCGGATCTGTTAGCGGGTCTCCTTGATGGAGATCCTTTCTCAATCTTAGGGCTATATAAATCATCTACTTTGTTGATTAATTTGTTAGAGTTTTCCCTAAGACATGCAATTTCTTTTTCTATAATACTCATCTTAGTCTTTAAATCAGAAATTTCTATTTTTAGACTAACATTTTCCTCAATCAATTTATTATTTTCATTGATGAGGTTATGATTTTCTAATAATAGGTTATCATATTTAGGACTAGCTTCTAGATCCTTAAGTTTATTTTCTAATCTTTCATTTTTACTTCTAAGAAAACTAAGATTCTTTTTAATGCTTTTATTTTCTATCTTAAGTGTTTTACTAACTTCAAATAGTTCATTAAAAGCTTCTTGTAAATCGAGATTTACCTCGTTGTCGGAGTCGCTTCCGCTGTCGCTGTCGCTATTGCTTCCTCTGGCCATGAAACCAAAGCAAGCGGTTTCTTCTTCTTCTTCCTCCGAGCTCGAATCGTCCCAAGTGGCTTGGAACGCCTTCTTCTTATATTTCTTCTCCTTTTCCTTTTTCTTCTCCTTTTTGAGAAGAGGGCATTCTGATCGCAGATGCCCTTTCTCGTTGCAATGGTAGCAACGTCTCGGGCTCTCCTTCTTCTCATTCTTCTTTGATTCCTTACACAACTTGGAAAACTTTTTAAGTAAAATTTTAAAGTCTTCGTCGTTGGAACTTACCTCGCTATCCGACGCGTCTTTGAAGGCGAGAATCTTCTTCGATTTAGGCTCCGGTGTATCCTTCTTCTTCTGCTTTAACTTAGTCTCGTAGGCCATTAGTTTGCCTAGGAGATATTCCATGTTGAGCTCCTCCACTTCGTTCGCCTCCTCGATGGCGGTGACTTTCTGTTTCCACTCCGGTCCGAGGGAACGAAGAAGCTTCCCTTGAAGCTCCCCCTTGATGAAAGTTTTCCCTAAAGCTTTCAAGTTATTTACAATGAGAGTGAACCTAGTGTTCATCTCACTTAAAGACTCGTTAGGTTTCATAGAAAAAGATTCAAATTCTTGAGAAAGTAAATTAATTTTAGAAGTTTTTACCTTAGAGGTACCTTCGTGAGTTACCTCAAGTGTGTGCCAAATCTCGTATGCGGTGGCGCATTGCGAGATTCTGTTGAACTCCTCCGAGTTGAGCGCGCAATACAACGCGTTCATTGTTTTCGCGTTGAGAGAGAGCTCCCGGATCTGCTGCTGCGAGTATCTTCCGGCGGGTTTCTCTGGGATGTCGAAGGGGGTCTCGCACCTAGCCCAGACTGTGAAATCGGTGGCTTGAAGCCACGTCTTCATCCGCAGCTTCCAGTAAGGGTAGTTGCTCCCGTCGAAGAACGGCGAACGAGTCGTAGACTGGCCCTCGGAAATCCTACCCGCGGAACTGCTCCCCTCCATAGATCTTCTTGCTTGGTTGTTACGCCGAAACAGCAAGACCTGCTCTGATACCAACTGAAATTTCCTACTTGGAGGGAGTGAGATCAGTGTGACGTAAAAAAAATGCGGAATTGAAATATAAATAATCTCACAAATAAGCAATCACACAAGTACACAAATATTTTTTAGGTGGAAACCCAAACCGGGTGAAAACCACCACCTAACCCTCTCGAGTTAGGATTTTCCGATCAACCAAGTTGATCAAAATCCACTAAACCGAATCACTTTAAACGAGGGTGAATCAACCTCAATACAACCACGCTACTTAAACGAGGGTAGCGTACCTCAACCCCTTCTCTCCACGAGAAGGATTTTGTCTCGCGAAGGAGACGGGAATTCGCAAACCGAATACCCAACCAAATAACAAAAATAAAATAAACAAGTAATCCTATAGAGCCAACAAAGTAATTTTAAACCTAGCTTCTATAGGAATTAGGAAACTCCCCTTTGCAAGGAGTGCGTCGAGTTGATGACGCGGTGCGTGAGCCACGCGACGGCGCAACTTCGCTCTCGTGAACTACGGCGGGAGAGCGGGTGCGCGAAGCTTGATGCTCTCAAGATGAATGGAACTAGAGCTTGGAGAGCAAGGGCTTCTCTTGGACACAAAAGAGTGGAACTAAGTTGCTTAGGTGTGTCTTGTGTTTCTCTTGGTATGTTTTTGTGTTGCAAAGGCTCCCCTCTATTTATAGAGGCCTTAGGAAGGCTTTGGAAGGCTTGGAAAAGCTTCCATAGCCGTTGGGTGCAAAGGCCAAAAGAATCAGGCCGAAATCAGGACAATGATTACACTTGACAGGGTAATCAGACGTCTAATTCTGGCATCAGATATCTGGAAGACCACTTTAAGATGTCTGATTTAAAGGTCAGACGTCTGATTTCGAGCAGGTTTCTTCCTGACTTGAATCAGATCTAAACAGGGTTCTTGTGCAAGTCCATCAGACGACATATAGGACGTCTGGCACTATGTCTGGACGTCTGGAAACCTACTTTTTCATGGGAATGGATTTGCAACGGCTAGAAAATCTCTGAGAAGAGATTTTCGGGTCAGTCGAGGCAAAACAGTCAATTACCAGACGTCTGGAAGGGCTTAAGGACGTCTGATAAGGCTCTAACGGTCATATCCTCGTGTGTTTGCTAAGAGTGCCAACGGTCCACTAATTGGACGTCTGGCAAAGTCATCAGATGTCTTCTAAGATGTCTGGACTAAGGTCTGGACGTCTGATTTCATCAGACAGAATACTACGTCCAGCCTAATAGTTATCAGACGTCTGAAACAACAGTCAGACGTCTTAAAATACTTTATCAGACGTCTGATTTGGGAATTAGACGTCTGGAAACTCCGTTTGAACCCTATATTGGTTTTCTAAGTATTCTACAGAAAACCTAAGTATCTTAGGGCTGTGCAGGTGTTCCTAAGACTACTGTTAGGATACTTTGAGGCTCTTTAACATGAATCTAAGTAACAAAAATAAAGAGCAACAGAAGAAACGAAAAATACAAGGAGTACAAGAGAAGGAAATATATCCTATTCTTCATCTCCTTCCTTCTTCAATCTATCGCTCCGCGCGAATCTCCTCTGTTTTCCATCGAGCTCCTCCAATCCGTCCTGGATGCGAGCTCGAACTCCGTCTAATCACATATCCATTTGCGATTGACCTAAAATTTAGGACTCAAAGTGCAAATGTTAAATGACACGTGTTTTTTTATCATCAAAACAAATGATCGTGGTGCTCTAGCACCAACACAGAGTCCACAGAAAGCATCAGTAAATGCTGAGTATAGTACTAGAAACAATGGAAGGAGAACAAAGTTTAATATGAAAAACAAAAAAAAGGGTATTGTTTCATATGTTTTTAAATTTATCTTTTATTAATTCTATTATCTGTGCCTTGCCATAGTTTCAGTCACTATCTATCTAAATCAATTTCCTCGGAAGGCACGAGGAGATTTTATTGCGATATCCTGGATGGTAGATTGCATGTGGGTCACCCCTTGGCCAAGGGGAGAACCTGTATCCGCTCTATCATCTAGTTGACAGCCCTAAGATCCTAACTAACGTGGTGAAGTGGTTAATATGATCCGTGCGATAAACATGCGGAGGGTTATCCTGTATTGGCACATGGCCAATTCTCTCCACTACTTGGTATGAGAACAAAATAGGCCCAATATCTCGTACAACAACGCATACCCAACACCCTGCTACCCGATTAACCAATGGCCTAACAAAGCAAGTCATAGGGAGGCTAGCTCATTCCTTTAGCCAATCTCTACCCTAAAAGGGTATAGCCGACCTTGCCGTTGATACCGAACACGAGTAGTGACTTTCAAACATTTATCACAGGCATCATTATCCATTTCACAATTATTTGGTCAATTCTATTTCCTTAGATTATCACATTATTCCCACATGTACCACATATTCCGAGTTCACCACCCAATATCAATCAGATTTTATCGGTTATCACATCCTACAGTAAACAACTACTCTTTCTTTTCTTTCTTGATTCACTTTTTTTTTTGTATCCATATATCAAGGTGTTTCTATTTGTTTAATTCAATAAGCTAGTCAAATATTAAATTCACCTATTTAGGCTTTCATGCACATAAGTTCTTGTTCACTGATCCACTTATTCCATTCGTAACTGGCCAAGTTATTAAGCTAGAATCATGTCAAGCATTCGTAGGCATTTTTGTTGGTTATTCGAGTATCCAAAATAAAATATAACATACTAGGTAAGGACTCACATACTCAGCAACAAGAGAGGTAGGGTGCAAGATATGACAACATATTTAACCAAATGATTATTTGAACCCAACATCAAATGTCATAAGGAGATATGGACGACTACTCAACCAAGGGTCACCGGAGGGTCGCGGTGACTCCGAGAAAATATGTTGGAGGCTCCTCGGACTTTAGATGTTTGCCTTTAATCAAGATAAGAACAATGCGTCAAAACGTAATTAATAGAACCCCAAGTGTAAAATCATAAATTACCACTTTTAATATCAAATCATATCATACCAAGTCAAAGTACGCCTAAACGCGATTCTAACAGCAGGTGAATCGTCGAAATTGGACTTCGAATGCTTTTTGAATTAAACAAATAAGGAAACAATCTTTATGAAAACACAAAATATTAAAAACTTATAATTCAAAGATCACAATTTTTTTAACTTTCTATCCTTCTCTTCTTCTTCCCCTACCCCTTCTTTTTGTGCATGCATGTCCAGCCAACCGATTTTCCCATCGGGTGACCACCCCTTGGTCATAATGGACTTCACCGTCGTTCCCCATAACCCTGGCGACCCTCCTTCTCCAATCAATCTCCTCCTTCATTCTCCCTCTCTTCTTTTTCACCGATGGTAGATGCACCCACCATGCACCACAGCCTCCATATTACAACAAAATAGACGTGTAGTGACGGCCTTTGAAAACGGAATTGAAGGCTATGGGAATGGAAATATGGGCGGGTGACGGATAATCCATCCCCAAAAATCCACCTCCCAAATGAGGGTCACCAAAACTTTTAGAGACGGATTTTCTATCCTCAACTCATGCAACGGAAAATTGGTCATAATAAATTGGACATAACAATGCATTGATGACATGGCATGAAAATTTTCAAGGATGAATGATTCTATCTCTGTAACTTTTGGAGATGAAAATAATTCTCTTTAATTATGTTTTGGAAATGATTCGTGGATATAACGTTATTAAGATAAAAAATCCATCCAAATATTATTTTTAATTTTCTCAATAACATCAAACACACAATAATTTGACAAAATTAATCTTTAGACATCACTTTTATTAAATTTCAAGTATAAAGTACATGTTACACAAATTTAGAGGTTTAAGTTACCCTAATTTATTAAACTCAAAATCAAGTACAAGTGTTCATCATTTGAGTCACAATAATTTTTTTTTTTATGGAAGAAAAATGAAATTACAAGAAAATACAACTAAAATTCAACCAATTGCCACTACAACAAAATATACTTATAGTAATGGCCTATGGTCACCCAGGCTATCATACATAGGTTCATGAACAGACTTGAGCTAAAGGCTTGAAGGAAAACTGACTGAGCTCGATTGAGTAACAGGTAGGGCTTTTATCAAACTTGGTCGAGCAGAAAGTCCAGCTGCACCCCTGTAACCACATTTTGGGGAAAGAGGATGGAGGAAGGAACTGAAGTGTTGACAGGACTCAAGGCATTGGCACCTCCTCATGAATATTGGAGGCCTTACTACTGCTTGTTCTCCTCTGATCTTCCATATCTTGATAACAACTTGCCTGTGAGAATGTCCCAGCAGTCCTAATTATCAGCAACTGGTCTGCAAATTGGTCTTTGCTGAAAAGAATCTTCACTTTCAAAAGGCACTGGATGAAGTTTGACAGAAAAATTAGTTAGACATAAAAACATCAATGGAATTCAATCCCTAACAAATTATAATAATTTCTTTCTCTTCTTTGATCTAAATGTTCCACATCAATATTCAATCCCTGACAAAATACTTATGGTACCCAGAGGCCAAACTACATCCTTGTATTTCTTGCATTTTTTATCTGAAACAATCTTGCAAATATTATACTGACATCATCGTTAAGGCTAGCCCCAACCATCATGACTTCACTTGGATGGATATCCCATGTTGATCAAACATGCAACAATGGTGCAAGATCTGGTTTGTAAGGCCAAAACCCCTTGCTGAGTGCTGAGTGCTGAGTGCAGGACTGAACTCGATCTGCAGTAAGCACAAAATATTGTATAACTCAAATAGGCAAGAGTTTACCAATGTGTTTCAGAAAAGCTGCACATGCAGGAATAATGGTCAATAGCTCAATCCATTTTCAAGCTAACAGCATGGCATTCTTTGCTTAAAAATGTCAATGAATAAGTAAGGAAAAACAATAAAACAAAGATATATGTTCCACCACTAGATCTTTAACAACAAATCAGATTCCTAACGTAGTGACTTTTCATTTTTCTGTTAAGAAAGCTAATGCAACATCAGTAGTTGTCCAGCATCTTTTCTGCTAGGTAAATTTATGAAAACTACATCCCACGCCCTTTCAGAAAGCACCTCGCTTTCCAAGAAATAACATTCCACAACATATAAATTCTATCAACATGTACCGCCTAGACAGAAAATATGTTGCCTAGAAAAAATGCTTAAATTTTGCAGCTCCAGCGATTGCAAACTAGAGAAACTGGTTTGTGTGATCTACCAAAATAAACCACATCACTAGAGTCTTGGATGTCTCAAAAAGTGACAAAAAAATTTTGGTTATTCAGTAGTCTTGTAGTAAACTTACAAAGTTTTCCAGAGTTAAAACCGTTGCAATGAGTGAACTTATAGACATCGACCTCATAGTCTAATGCCATCAGCATTTCCCCAACATTTAAATACACAATGGATAGAAAAAAGTAAAATAATTAACGTTGGTGCTGGATAGCTCTTTTTTCAGTGCATATGAGAAGTATTATTTTGGCAATTGAGATTAAGAAAATGGCTGGATAATCATCCAGTCAATGGTTCTGTCTTTGACACAGTTGATAGGCTATACTTCTTATTCCCCACCTTTTCATGGGCTCTCAGCCACCGCAAATACCAAAACAACTTATTATAGCTACTCCAGCAGGGTAAGTTATCAAAAAAAAAACTTGAAACCCTCCTCCTCACACTTTATTCCCATAGGGGAGGAAGGTGGTGGCTGCAGTAAAGGAGGCAGTGGACAAGATGGTGGACAACAGGAAGGGCAAGTTAGGGCCCTGTATTTCTGGATCAGTAAGGGTGAGGGCATAGGTGATGGCTGCCATAAAGGAAGGCTGTATTGAGGTGGAAAAGGGTGGTAGCTGGGAAGCGATGTCAGGGTGATGGGTGTCGGCAGAGGGGATGAGCCTCTAAGAACGGGCAGGATTGGTGGAAGGGATGAGAATTGTGAATCTGTGATCCGTGAGGGTTGATGGAATGGAGGGATGGGGTTATATGAAGGGATAAAGGGGAGGACAGTGTTAGGAGAAAACCAAGGGCATGCTGGTCTGAATATTCTCCAAAGTTTATTGCCATACTCTCAACCTAACAAAAGCCAGGTGAAAACCTAGTGGAGGGACTACATTTAGGAAAATTGGGGACCACATTGAGGATCAATAAACATCACAGATGACATTGAAGTCATGTTGAAGGAGTAGACTTTTATTAGAATTACGCAAGAAAAAAATATGTATAATTTCAACTGTATGCAAATGAACCAAGCAGGAAAATGACTGAGCATTTAATATCCAACAAATTAAAAACGAAGCCATCACATTTCTCACAATTGACAAAAAAATTCAAACTGTCGTACGTCTTTCCCCCTGCAACCACCATGCATCATTTGATATATACCTTGTTAGATGAGGTCATGGAAAGTGTCAGCTATGAAAAAAGTGGCATGGGTGAGGTTTTCTGCCACCAGAAGGAGAAAATGCAACCTAAAACATATTAGATACCTCTTCTACTTACCACAACCAAATTTTTTTTTTAAATGCACAACCAAATTGGCCATCTAACCCTGTCAACCATATGATTCTAGATGAAGGTCCCTATGAGTTAGATGAAGGTACCAACAATCTAGGCGAATTAATAAAATAAGATTTTTAATCAACCTTCCTCAAAGAGTCAATGCACTATCCAATGCTTGTTACCTAGAAAAGGGCCTCATAAGCTACGTATGAAACAAGTAGGGTACACAAGGGAATTCAATTTATAAGGTTATATGTGCATGTTTTTGCTTGAAAGATGCCACAACTGCACAAAAGTCATTCAAAAGTTAGGATTTTAGATCTTAATAAAATAGGAAGTTCAGTAAACATTGTTGACTAATAGACCATAAGAATATGGCAATGTAGAGAAATATCAATAAAACTTTTTTTAGTATTGGATATTTTGCAAGTCATCCCATAGACCAATGCACAAAGAACTAAGCTAGACAACCTCTAAAGAAATGGTCCAAAAATGGATGCTTACGATAATATATATTTCAAACAATCTAAACATTCCATTTATTACAGTTGGAAACAAACTATTACCTTAAAACTATGTTCCCAAAAATAAAAGGCACGGAGGTTTCCCATGAAAATACTTTCTTTCCAAGGCCCCTATCGTCTTCAAAGTAGTTGTCCAAATAATGTGCATACTACAATCATTTAAAGATTACAAGAAATTAATTTACATAATAGTTGTGATAGGAAATTAATATGAAGTTATCTATCCTTACAGAGAAAATAAGCTAGTTGTTGTTATGAAGATGGTTTAGTGGTTGTAAGATGAGCACCTTTCTTTGTGCCTTCATTGATGCTGCTTTCAGTCATAATCATCAGTAGAATCCCTGCTTTTCCCTGGATGAAAAAGATCATCAGACCCTGCATGCTGAACCATGAAAAGAGATATATACTGGTTAAGCCTACATTAGTTGCAATTCTTGGGATTTTAATACTAATAAATTGTTAAGACCCGAGACATCAAACACATTTTAAGACGTCTGGGAGTTGGTCCAGACGTCCGGAAATAAATTTTGGTGTGCGTACGATCGCGAGTCTGCGTGCGTGCCGTGCGCAGAGTGAAACTCACCGCCCTCTTCTTTTTCTCTCTCCCCTCGCCGACCTGTAGACGCCTCCCCCACGCCTTCAAATACCCCCTTCCTTCTCCCTCGTTCACCACCCCACCGTCTCCTTCTTCCAGCGTGAGTGCGAGAACGAGAGCGAGGGCAGCAGCTGCTGCCAGGTGTGGTGCGGAGAGGAAGAGGTGCAGCGAGAGGGAAGAAGAGGGAGAGCGCGCGAGAAAGAGAGCCTGCCGGAGCAGCTAGAGGCCTGCCGACATGTGCGCGGAGGAGCGTCGTGCCAAGGAGATCTCCCATGGTGCTGCTGCACCTCGAGTAGCGGACGAGCGGCTGCACAACACGGCTGTGCGCAGCAGGAAGAAGGTGAGGAGGTTCTGATTCTGGGAATTTTTCCCAGAATCAGACGTCTGCACCTACGTCCAGACGACGTGGACGACGTCTGGAGGGAGCTCCAGACGACTGAGAGGTACGTATTTCCTCCTACATCTCCTTTTGTGGATACGGCCATGCAGGCCGTTCCGCCGAAGTTCTGAGACGTGTCGTGTTGAGGAGGTTTTCGTCACGCATGCAGGTTTCGTTTCGGGAAGGCGCGAGGACACGCCCTCTCACGCAGTTCGGACGTCTGGGCACTGCACCAGACAGCGGAGAGCGTCTCCAGACGTTCGAAGAGGTGGTTGGACGTCTAGAACTGGGTCCAGATGATTCAACAGGATCCCTGGACATCTGAGGAGTAGCGCAGAGTGAGGTATGACCTAGACCACTTTTTAAGACGTCTGGAAGGTGTTCCAGACGTCTGATTTAAGTCAGAGTTGTCATTTTTGATCCGTTTAGGGTCCGTTCGAGGTCCAATTTTCGCGTTTAAGATTCTATTCTTCTTAGAATTAATTCTTCTACTTGTATAAAATACTTTTATCCTATTCTGAGTGGTTCCTTGTGATTGATCCTTGTGTTAGGACCTCGTTCTGTTGCGGATTTAGGGGTTGCGAAGGCACGTAGACTTGTCGATCACGCCCCCATTACTCCCGATTTTGCTGGTAGAGTGGCTTCCTTGAGTTAATTACAAACATTAATACATATCTAAAATAAATGATAGATCCTAGGGTATGGCATGAATCCTAGAACCTGAAAACTAGATTGAATGATAGATCTTAGGGTATGGCATGAATCCTATGAACAGAAACACTGAAAGTAATGTCTTGAATACCTGAATTGCAGTTTGGATAAGTAAATAGAATAATGATAATTGCCTGTAATTGATAACAGCTGCTTGTGAAATGTAGAGTACTGTTGCTAGTAACTGCTACATGTAATTCCTATTGTTTGGAAACTAAATTCGAGCTGCTTGTATATAAATGGATTTTAAATGTTGGAAACGTGAGCTATATGCGAATAAAATTGAAATGATAGAACCTAGTATGGCTTGGCCTGAGAAATATTAGCATGAACCCTACGGGGAATTAGGAGTAGAGCTCCTGGAAAATAAATAGAATGGAATTGGGAAAGTGGATGGGGAAGTAAGCTGACCCTTAAGTACGGAGTACCAAGGAGAGCAACTGTCCCCCTATTTAGTGCAAAGCGGAGTTAGCCGCCCCAGGGACCCGGGGTTAGGTCTGGCCACTTTGTACCAACTTTTAGCCCTCGCGTACACAGTACCGAGGAGAGCTACTAGTGTAGGGAGAGAGCTAGCTACCCCACGGGCCCCGGGGTTCAGCTAGCCGTCCTACACCGACTTGTTAGGCTCACTGGGCAAACCAAGGTAGTCAGGTGAGGGTACGCGGACTGTGGAGGGGCAAGACCCCTATTTGGTTACTATGGAGGGGTTGGACCCCTGTTACTGAGAGGGCTCTGCCCTATACTGGTTCCGTGCTGTGCTTTGGGCGCACCCGTTAATGGAAACGACTGACTGCGTGCCAGTGCTGGGTAGCTATCCGTGCGTTTATCGCCCGTGCCGTAGTCACTGTTACATCCATCAGCGACGTTGAGGTGGTTGACTGAGGGTAGAACCACCATGGGGGACTCTCTCGGCCAGGAGAGCACCACGTGCTACTTCTACTTTTCGGAAAAGACTGCAATCAAGATCGTTCCCACGAGGAACATTCGAGATCAAGAGAAAGACCTGAGAAATAAATCAAGAAAAAGTAAATAGAGAAATAAAGAAAGAAATTAAAAACAACAGCTACTTGTCCATCTTTACTGTTTTCTTAGCTAGTTGGTTGTCACTCTACGCAGTGTTTCGCTGACATGTCATATTTGTCACCTTTTTCAGGACCAGGTGTTGAGCAGCCAGAGCCTACGGCTGCAGAGGGTGCTGGGCCTAGTAGAACCCAGTAGTTGTACTTTTGTGTACCCATTTTCTGTAGCAGTGAGTATTTTTGTTACACCTTGTATTCTTTTATTGTAAACTTCGTATTTCTTTATGTGTTTTTAATTCTCTACTGTTGTGGTGGTATGTACTATAGTAGTTCTTTTCTTTACTGCTGTACTTTTGTTACTGTTAGTTACTTGCATGGTAAATGTGGTTTACTGCTTTTACGATTGGTTATTTTACTGCTTTTTGGTTACTTTCTCGTTGGACGACTGGGTCTTGGGATCAGTTGAGTCGGTCCGATTATCGTGTCCTGTAGGGATTCGGGAACTGGGTCTTTACAAGATGGTATCAGAGCAAGGTCATCCCGAGAAGTGAACCAACTGGCTGGAAAATAACTAATTCACGTGCTTGTAACTAGAGTAGCCACCACAACGTACCTTTTGACATTTGTTTTAAGGTTTCTTCGTTGAATATCGATTAGTATTAACGTCTTTTCTGTTCTGTATTTGCGTCTCCTTGCAGGAGATGCCTCGACACGGGACTAGCGAGGTGGGCCGCGGATGCAGCCAAGGACAAGGTCGGAGGGGCGGGCGCGTTGAGCCCGACGCCTCAGTAGACCAGTCACTGCTCCCGGGCATTTAAGCCCAAGACCTCGCCCAGCTGATACGGGACATCGTGCGAGAGGAACTCCACTCGCCGCCACGAGCGCCTCTCCCTGGGGCTGTGGAGGGGGAGTCCTTTGTGGGACCACGAGACGGACACGGTGCTGGACGCGGGGGAGAGGGTGGGCCTCCACCACCTTCACCTTCCTCCGGCACTTCCGAGCACGAGGCTTCTTCTCCTGGAGGCGTACCAGCTTCTACACTTCAGCGCCACTTTGAGCTTTTCGGACAGTTCTGGAAGCTGAAGCCCCCCTCCTTCAAGGGGGATGAGGACCCGACCGAGGTGGAGGACTGGCTCAAGCAGATCGAGAAGGTATTTGACACCCTTTGCCCCCCTGTGAAGTGTCGCGTGGCCTTTGCCACTTACCAGCTGGAGAGCGCGGCACACAGGTGGTGGAGGGCGGTCAGGGGTCAAGAGAGGGATGAGCCGACTTGGGACTAGTTCGTCACCCTCTTCTGCGAGCAGTACTTCCCCCAGACGTGGCAGGACCAGAGGAGGCGGGAGTTCCACACTCTCCGCCAGGGGACTATGACCAAGAGCGCGTACCGCACGCATTTCCTAGAGCTGTCTCATTTCGCAGCGGCAGCCGTGGCTACCGAGGAGGAGCGCCTTTGGAGGTTCACCTAGGGGCTCCGGCCTGCTATTCGAGGATATGTTAAACCCCTGAAGCTGCCTACGTTCTCGAGGGTGGTGGAGGTAGCTATGACATATGAAGAAACCAACCCGTCCGCACGCGACACTGACAGCAGGCGGAAGCGGCCCTACCAGCCAGACTTCTCACAGGGCCGACGAGAGAGGAGGCACGTGGCGCCCGCAGGAGAGCCGTCACACTTTGCGAGGTCCTCAGTGGCCTTTGGGGGCCCCCGACAGGAGCCAACTGCTAGCACCAGACCCCCCGCCCAGCCGTCAGCAGGGACCCCTGAGGGCGGGAGCCGAGTCCCCTTTTGCTACCAGTGTGGCTAGCTGGGTCACATTAGGAGGGACTGCCCGTCTAGGGTTGGAGGTCAGCAGATGCTTCCCGCGTCGAGCACTAGAGGGAGAGCAGGAGGCCGCGGTTTCCAGGCGCGAGGAGGAGGACAGCAGTTGCGGGGAGGGCACTGACCGGCGGCTACCCAACCGATTCAGAGTGTGGCTGCTTCGTCCGCACCTAGGGCTGAGGGGCGTATCAACACCTTGACACACAGGGATGCCAGAGCTTCAGGATCGGTGGTGGCAAGTATGGTTTCAGTTTCCGGCAGACTTATTAACATGCTTTTCGATTCCGGCGCTACACACTCGTTTGTCGCTGCCAGTTTTGATGTTAGTTTGGGCCAGGATTGTATGTGGTTAGAGGATCCATTCGTGATCAGAGGTCTGAGTGGTCAGCTGTTTGTAGCTGAGGAGGTGTACACAGGTTGTGAGGTCAGTGTTGGGGGACATAGCCTTCCCGCTGACCTGATTATGATACAGATGAAGGACTTTGGCGTAATTATGGGGATGGACTAACTGTCCGCTTACCATGCCTTGGTGGAATGCTTTGAGAGGAATATCGTCTTCTCCATACCGGAGTTGCCTTCTTTCGAGTTCCACGGGCAGCCAGTAGACGGAGGCTTCAGGTGCATTTTTGCACTTCGGCCGATGAGACTTTTGGGCCAGGGGTGTGTGGGCTTTCTAGCTTGCGTGGTGGCGGAGCCCAGCCCTATGGCAGACTTCCAGAGTATCCCGATGGTCAGAGAGTACCCTGACGTGTTCCCAGATAAGTTGCCAGGACTACCGCCCGAGCGTGAGATCGAGTTTGAGATCTCACTGGTACCGGGGACCTGCCCCATCTCTACAGCACCATATAGGATGGCACCACTTGAGCTACAAGAGCTCAAGTCTCAGTTGCAAGATCTTCTGGAGAAGGGCTTTGTGAGGCCCAGTGCGTCTCCATGGGGAGCCCCGGTATTGTTCGTAAAGAAGAAGGATGGTACCCTACGCCTTTGTGTGGACTACAGACAGTTGAATAGGGTTACCATCAAAAACAGGTATCCGCTGCCGAGGATTGATCACTTGTTTGACCAGCTGCGAGGTGCCACGGTATTCTCCAAGATAGACTTGAGGTCTGGATACCACCAGTTGAGGATCAGGGAGGCAGATGTCTCCAAGACAGCTTTCCGCACCCAGTACGGATACTACGAGTTTCTGGTCATGCCGTTTGGGCTAACCAATGCCCCCACTGCCTTCATGGATTTGATGAACCGGGTGTTCAGACCGTACTTGGACCAGTTCGTGGTGGTATTTATTGATGATGTGCTCATCTATTCTCGAGATCAGACGTAGTACGGACAGCACTTGCGGATGGTTTTGGACACACTGAGACGACGTAGGCTATACATCAAATACAGCAAGTGCGAGTTCTGGTTGAGGGAGGTGACCTTCTTGGGTCATGTGATCTCCGGGGGTGGCTTGGCTGTGGACCCAGCCAAGGTTGAGGCAGTGCTCAGGTGGGAGAGACAGCGTACGGTTACTGAGATCCGCAGTTTCTTGGGACTGACAGGCTACTATCGGCGGTTTATCAGGGGTTTCTCGCAGATTGTACATCCTATGACACAGCTGACCTGGAAGGACGTGCCCTTTTCTTGGACAGACGCTTGTGAGGCGTGTTTTCAGGAGCTGAAGGAGAGGCTGACTTCGGCTCCCGTGCTCACCATCCCAGATAGTAGTGGCGAGTTCATTGTGTACACGGACGCCTCTTTGCAAGGGTTAGGGGGTGTGCTCATGTAGAGGGGTCACGTTGTCGCTTATGCTTCGCAGCAACTGAAGCCCCATGAGCATAGCTACCCTACCGACGACTTGGAGCTAGCAGATGTTGTCTTTGCGCTGAAGACTTGGAGGCATTACTTGTACGGTGAGACCTTTGAGTTTTCACAGATCATAAGAGCCTCAGATACTTGTTTGATCAGGAGGAGCTCAACATGAGATAGAGACGTTGGTTGGAGCTCCTGAAGGACTATGATTGCAGCATTTCCTACCACCCGAGAAAGGCCAACGTGGTGGCTAACGCCTTGAGCCGAAAGGCGCCCGCCCACTTGGCCAGTTTACAGGCGTAGAGTTGGAGCCTCAAGGAGGAGATGGGCAGTTGGCGGCCCCTAGAGTTACTGGGGCACTACGGGGCAGTGACGGTGACACGACAGACGAGGCTAGAGCTGATAGACCGCATCATCACTGGACAGATGGCCGACCTATACTTACAGTCATTGCGTAATAGAGTGCTGTTAGGAGACCCTGGGGACTTCTCTTTTACAGATCAGGTACTGCGCATGAGGGGACGTTTGTGCGTTCCCTGGGACAAGGAGCTGTTGAGAGAGCTCCTGACTGAGGCACACGGTTCCTGGTTCACCATACATCCCAGAAACACAAAGATGTACCATGATTTGAAACGCGACTTTTGATGGAGGGGGATGAAGCGGGATGTGGGTGAATTCGTACAGTAGTGTTTAGTGTGCCAGTAGGTGAAGGCCGAGCATCAGAGGCCTGCAGGGCCGTTGCAGCCACTTCCAGTGCTAGAGTGGAAGTGGGAGAGCATCACCATAGACTTGGTGGTGGGCTAGCCCGTTACCCAGCGAGGACACGACGCAGTCTGGGTGATCGTTGACAGATTGACGAAGACGGCACGTTTCTTGCCAATTTGAGTCACCTCGGGACCAGCACAGTTGGTAGAGAGGTATATCCGCGATGTGGTACGTCTACATGGAGTTCCACGGGAGATCGTATCTGATGGTAGTACCTGGTGTAAGGTGCCTTGTTCTGTCTTGTTGTGTCTTTATGTTTATTATAGTTTAAGTACAGTTGTTATAATATAAGACAAGACAGCTACCAGATTACTATTAAAATTTTTTACTCGGAACAAGGTTTTCCCGAGGTCAAACTCAGGGAGCAACTATGTTTCTAGAAGACTAAGTAAGATCTCTATTATGTTACAAAAATAAGAGAGAGAGATCTTGGCTTCTTCTTCTTCTCTCTTTCTCTTTTCTTCTTCGTCTTCTTCCTTGGCCGTTTCTCTTCCTCTCTTCTTCTTCTTTCTTTCTTCTTTCTTGCTTTCTTCTTTTCTTGCCTTTTTCTTTTATTCTTCTTCTGCCTTCTTTTTCTGGCGCCCGCAAGCGAGCAATCTGCAACTAAAGTCCCACCTCCCGATTTGGCACCAGCAGGGGAGCAATCTGCTGCCAATTGAGGCAACCCGTAAGGCCTTCGCCCCAACTGCAGGCCTGGGTGTCTTTGCAACTCCTGCCCGCACAGCCTAGGACGTGCACCTGGGCTGGAAGATGCCTGCAACTGCAGGTGAAGTTGCTGCAGCTCGTCGACAATGGCGGCGAGAGGGCGCGAACCTGAAATCAAAGCTACGGCCTCTCGGCCCAGTCAGAACACGTGGGAAGCTTCGCCAGAGTGTGGCGAAGCTTGTGTGGTGGTCGCGGGGTGCGGGAGTGCGTGCAGAGGCTGACCTAGGTCAAACTGTGGGCGGAGAGGTGGGTTTGTTCGAGGGGTGATTGGGTGGCGCTTGGCAGTGGATGGAGAGGGGGGATCGGTAGAGTGGAGTGTGAGGGAGCTTCTGGGCTGGTCGGCGAGGTGTGAAGGGGTCTGTGAGCGTGGGGTGGACTCGTCGGAGGGGGTGATCGGAGGTGGAGAAGGTGGGTCTGGACAGTGGTTGGCAGGTGGTCGAAAGGGCAAATTGGAAGAGGGAAAATACAAGAGAGAGAGAGAGGAAGCTATCTACCTAATTACTCGATGAAGGGGGAGGGCAGAGCAGTCGGCTCGTATCTACCGGAGCTGGAGACGAAGATGCCTTGGAGGAGGGTTTCGGCGATGAGGAAGCAGGTGGAGGGCACCAGCAGGTATAGCCTGGTGCGGACAACAGAGCAGGGGAAACCCTGCTGCAGGTAGGGCAGCAGAGCGACAAGGAGGAAGAGGAGGAGTTCTCCGGAAGCTTCTGGCTCTCTGACCGGAGGAGAAAGGGATGAAGAGGGGGGTAGTTCTCCGTCAAAGGAAGCTTGAAGGAGTCGGTAAGGTCTGCCGCTCCTTATAAAGGGCTTGGCGTAGAGAGAGGGGCGAGCTGGCGTCGTGCCAGCCTCGCCGGAGTAAGGCCGGAAGGGACACCCATGCCTTCCGCGTGTTCACATGGAAGGCATGGTGGTCGGCAAAGGTCGTGGGCGGGTCCCTGCGATAGAGGACGTCGCAGGGAACCCCGCTTCTGTTCTAAAGGACGGTAGCCTTGCCCTGCGCGGCGCTATGCTCTGCGCAAGGTCGCCGGAGATGGCGCTGCGCAGAAGTTGCAGGGAGGACCGTTCTGCAAAGAATGATGAAAAGTTAGGGACCTAAATGCAAGGGTTTCAAAAGATAAGGGTCAAAAAGTAAATAAAGAGGACCAAATTATAAAATCGGTCAAGGAGGTTTCTTCTTAGGCTCAAGTTTTTATACAAGACAAATTTGAACCTAAGGATTTTAATGGTGAATTTTAATTCTAGTTTGAACCATGTTTGACCATCCAATTTGCGTAAAAACCCAAATTAAGTTATTAATTGGGCATGATTCTCTTTTTAGGTCAAAATAGGTTTCTAAGGCCAAATTGATGGTTCTAAACCCTAGATAATATTTTTATATGAATTTTAGAGGGTTCAATTGATTTTTATCCTGCCTCGAACCTCATGAATTGAAGTGGATTTGTTTTAGGGTTACAGAATGTCATTTAATTCTTAGAAGTTGATATAACCCTTTTTAGATCAGATCATCCCACTTCCCTTCTTGTTAAGCTTGTTTGTCCTGTGTTTGGACCCTTAATTACCCTATTTGCAAACTGCATTGGTGAAATTGCAATTTTACCCTTTATGATTTGTTTTATTCTTAAACTCAGAATTCTTTGAGTTAAGCCTTTCTTTGGGTCATGTAGGAGCTTTTTCTCACATAACTGGGTTAGATTGTGCTAGTTAGGGTTCATGATGAGGTTCTCACCATACCCCCATGCCTAGCTTTTGCTAGTCCCTTAGCAAAAACTTAAGGTTTCAACCCTTGTTCTAGACCATGAAGTTCTTGATGATTTCAGATAAGTGCTTTTTCATTTGAAACCTAGATTAGGTTAGAATGCTAACTATAGGCCTAAAAGGTACTCTAGTACCAACCAAGATCCAGATCTGTCTAGCCTCAACCTCATTCCTTAGCAAAGTTTTTTAACGCCTACAAGAACTAACCTAAGGTTTATTGGACTTTGTGGTTAAAGCACCCGTGCTTGAGATAATTTTAGCCCTGGCTCAGTTAACAGTGCATTTTTGTAAGAGAGGTAGAAGATTTATCTGTTTGGAGAGTTTTCTCTCTCTTTTTCCTTTTAATTCTAGCTTAGGATTGGCTTTTTAACACGGTCTGTATCAGATTCCTTGTCCCCATCATCAATCCTCAAGGGTTCCTGGCAGTCAATGCTTCGAGATAGCACCGCCCATGGTAACCCCCAGAACCCTGGCTGTTGAGATTTCGAGATAATCCCATCCATGGTGTTTCGTGGCCGAATTCAGACCCTGGCAATTGACACTTCGTGATAATGTCATCCATGGAACTGAACCAGCAGAGTGCTTACATGCCCCCAGTAGGATATGTAAATATCCTAAGAGACAAGCACCGAGGAGATGATATTTTGTTATGCATCTTTGAGGGGAATTTCCCACCTCTCCGCGCTGGGAACTCGTCCAAATCAACTTGTGTTGATCGGCCGCTCCTACTCTAGGTGTTATTTTCAGAATTTTTACGACGCTTCTGCGTGATTTTGATTTTTACGCTTACTGAACCAGGCTGTGTGTGAGGTTAGGGTGCTTAGGTTACTGAGTCCGTAAACCAAAAGTTAGTTAACGAGACCAAATACTCCCTTAGCCTTAGACCTAATACTCAAGCTTTTTATTTTCCTCAACCTCTTGAGGAATGTCTAGATCTTAATGGGTACTAAGAGTCTATCCAAGAATGCCTAAGGTTCGCGTTCTTACTAATCTCACTTGTGCACTTTTCATTTCTTTTCTTGAATGAGGTCCATAACTTAGGTTAATTCCTTAGTTTCTTACTAATGACTATCACTTTTTCTTTCATTTTGTGCTCCTTCTTTCCATTTTGTTCCTTTTTCCCTTCCTCCTTCACAAAATTTCTTTCCCCCCTCATTTTATTATTCTTTTTCAAAAATTTTTTTTTAATTTTTATGCTGTTTTTGGCATATGTGAATTTTTTCGTTTAAAACCTTTTCTTACAAGTTTTGCACTTTCATACCCCCCCATGCCTAAGATTTGCAATGTCCTCATTGTGACTTAGGGGGTTTTTATTCAACTTAGTTCATTCATTAGGACAGATGTTTTGATGAGTGAATAGGTCGGGGTGGCTGTTGCAAACGATTTCTAATCTCAGATGCAAGCACCTGAGGTGGAGTCGGCTGTCCTAAAGGGTGAACCTTAAGTGCACAAAGGTGTCAGAAAAGGTTTCAGGTTTTCAAAGAGAATGACGGGCTGCCTCCCGTTGAGTGCTGAGTTTTATGCCATCGGCTGGGCGCAATATGCTCAAGGAAAATGGAGGATAGATGATGATTCAGACAAATCAGTAGAAGTTACATCAATGAACGATTTGAGTCTCTGGCCGTTCACGATGAAAGGTTCGGAATCATGGCTGAGCGGACTGATTTCGATGGCTCCATTTCCAAAAACCTGTCGGACCAAGTATGGTCCGACCCACTTGGATCGCAGCTTTCCAGGGAAAAGCTTGAGTCGGGCATCAAAGAGTAGGACCTTCTGACCAGGATGAAAGATCTTTCTAGAGATATGCTTGTCATGGAAGGCTTTAACCTGCTCCTTGTAGATTCGCGAGTTCCCGTACGCATCAAGGCGTAATTCATCGATCTCGCTGATTTGAAGCTTTCTGTGGGTTCCAGCCTTAGAAAGATCTAGATTACAACTCCGTACTGCCCAATAGGCTTTGTGCTCCAGTTCGACGGGAAGGTAACACGCCTTCCCGTACACCAATCTAAAGGGAGACATGCCTAATTGGGTTTTGTGGGCGGTCCTATAGGCCCACAAGGCTTCCGGAAGTCGGGACGACCAGTCCTTCCTGTCAGGCCGAACAGTGACCTGCAGGATTTTCTTGATCTCCCGATTTGATAGCTCACCTAGACCATTAGTCTGGGGGTGATAAGGAGTGGAGATTCGGTGAGACACCCGTATTTGGTCATCAGTGACCTGAATTGAGCATTCGTGAAATGGGTCCCCCCGTCAGAGATGATAGCACGAGGAATCCCGAACCGTGAGAAGATATTGTGATGAATGAATTTGAAAATAATTTTATGATCACAGGTTCGGGTCGGTATGGCTTCGATCCATTTGGACATGTAGTCCACAGCTAGCAGAATGTACTCAAAGCCATCCGAGACAAGAAAGGGACCCATAAAATCAATCCCCCAAACATCAAAGATTTCACATACAAGAATCGGCTGCAAATGCATTATGTCGTGATGGCTCATGTTGCCCAAAGTTTGGCAACGACTGCATGCCTTGCAGTAATTGTATGCATCCTTGAACAGAGTGGGCCAATAGAAGCCACACTGAAGGATTTTCGATGAGGTTTTGTGCCCAGAGAAATGGCCACCGCATGCTTGGTCATGGCAGAAGGAGAGAATATCATTGACTTCACCTTCCGAGACACATCTCCAGAAGATTTGGTCGGCACCTATGCGGAAGAGGTACGGGTCTTCCTAAATGTAATACTTGGCATCAGAGCGTAATGTCTTTCTTGGCCTTCGGCCAATCAGACGAGATCTGATGGGATGCCAAGTAGTTTACTATATTAGCAAACCATGGAAGTCTAGTACCAATAGTCAGTAGGTGCTCGTCAAGGAAATGCTCCGTGATGGGTTCAGAAGGGTTGATGATCTCAGAAGGAAGGCAGGACAAATGGTCAGCTACCACATTTTGTCTTCTCGCCTTGTTGCGAATCTCGAGGTCGAATTCTTGCAACAGCAAGATCCATCGGATTAGTCGGGGCTTCACGTCCTTCTTGTCAAGGAGATGCCTCACAGCTGTGTGATCCGAGTAGATGATGACGTGGGAACCCAGGAGATAAGATCGAAAATTTTCAAGGGCAAATACTACGGCTAGCAACTCTTTCTCCGTAACTGTATAGTTATGCTGAGCCTCGTCAAGTGTCTTGTTAGCGTAGTAGATGACCACGGGTTTCCCATCAGCTTTTTGCCCTAGAACTGCTCCTATAGCGAAATCAGATGCATCGCACATGATCTCAAAGGGTTGAGACCAATCAGGAGATTGTAGGATCGGGGCCTGAGTGACTCGGTCACGGAGGTTTTCAAATGCTTGAGTGCATTCCTTGGAGATCTTGAAAGGTACATCCTTAGAGAGAAGAGTAGTCAGGGGGCACGCGATTTTTGAAAAATCAGGAATGAAATGACGGTAAAAATCGACGTGCCCTAGAAAAGAACGGATGTCCCTGATCATGCTAGGCATAGGAAGACGAGAAATTAGATCAACCTTGGCTCGATCCACTTGGATGCCCTTCTCATAAATCAGATGTCCTAGGACGATCCCCTCAGGCACCATAAAATGGCTCTTTTCCCAGGAAAGAACCAAATTAACATCGATGCAGTGCCTGAGTATATGAACCAAGTGCTAGAGGCAATCATCAAATGATGCCCCGAAAATAGAAAAGTCATCCATGAAGACTTCCAGATAATCACCTACCATATCAGAGAATATAGCAAGCATGCACCGCTGAAAAGTCGTGGGTGCATTGCAGAGACCGAAGGGCATCCTTCGGAATGCATACGTTCCGAAGGGGCAGGTGAACGTGGTCTTCTCTTGGTCCTCAGGATGAATAGCTACCTGGTTATAACCGGAGTATCCGTCAAGAAAGCAGAAGAATCGATTTCCTGCTAATTTCTCGAGAATCTAATCAATGAAAGGTAGTGGGAAATGATCCTTCTTCGTGGAGGAATTGAGTCGTCGGTAATCTATGCAGACTCTCCACGAGTAGGCTAATAGGGTAGGTATGACTTCTTCGGTTTCAGTCGTAATGGTGGTGTCCTGCCTTTTTAGGCACAACCTGAATTGGGCTCACCCAACGACTGTCGGAGATCGGGTAAATGATCCCTGCATCTAACCACTTGATGATCTCCTTTTTCACGACCTCCTGCAGATTGGGGTTTAAACGTCTCTGCATTTCACGGGAAGGTCGTGCGTCCTCTTCTGAGTAAATATGGAGTGTGCAATAAGAGTGACTTATTCCAGTCAAGTCATCGAGAGTCCATCCAATGGCTTTGCGATGTTGCTGGATAACAACAATCAGACGGGATTCCTGATCAGGAGAAAGTTTGGAATTTATAATCACAGGAAGGGTTTGATTAGAACCCAAAAAGATATATTTCAAATGATCGGGAAGGGGTTTCAGTTCAAGGACGGGGTTATCAGTAGCAGCGGGTGGTTCAGGGTAAGTGTGAGGTTCAAGGATAAGAGTTATGGGTCTGTCCACATTAGGACCTGACTCCTCTAATTGTAGTTCAAGATCTTTTTGTGGTTGATGAGGTATGATCAGGTCATTCTCAAAATGAGTTTCATCAACCAGAGCCCTAATATCACAGATTTGTTCAATGACACCGTAATTGATTCCTTGTTGGGCCTTAAATATATCAATTTTGAGGGTTTGATTCCCAAATTTGAGCTCTATTTGGCCCTCCTCACAACTGATGTTGGCTCTAGCAGTAACCAGGAAAGGTCTCCCTAGAATGATCGGTATATCCCTAGGGTTCTCAGGTGCGTCCATATCTAAGACTATAAAGTCTACAGGAAAATAGAAATCCCGCACTCTTACAATAACATCCTCGAGAATCCCTTTAGGTGACTTTATAGATCGATCTGCTAATTGTAGTGTCACCTCAGTCGATTTTAGCTCAGATTCTTCTAGGTGGTTAAGGATGTGAGTATCAGATTTATGGAAGCACCCAAGTCTAGCAATGCTCTATCGAATTGGGTTTCACCTATTTTACAGGAAATCAGGGGAGTACCAGGATCTTTTGTCTTGGGTGGGAGCCTGCTTAGGATTACAGAGCTAGCTTGCTTTAACAGTACAATTGGACTCCCACTCTTGGTTCGTGGCTTACGCTGAGGTGTACACACATTCTTTAAGAATCGTGCGTAAGCCGGTACGTGGCGAATCGCATCCATCAAGGGGATGTTTATTTGGACCTGCTCAAAGAGCTTGTCCAGGTCCTCCTCTGGTGCCACGGGTTTGGTTGTCTTCTTTCCCTTGGTCAAGGCCTCAGGAAACGGAACCTTGGTTGGTTCTTCTAGGATAGGTCCAAGTCTTTGATCTGGGACAGGGATAGGAACGTCCTGGATTACTGTCCTAGGGTTGGGGTCACTACCAGGCTTGGAGTGGTCTGGATAGGGTGGGTCATGGGTCTCCTTACTACTACGGGTCGTTACAGAATTCAGTCCTGCCTGGTTTTGGTTAGGGTTAGATAAGATGGGTTGTAGCTGATAGCTCGCATAAGAAGTGGATGCCTACATCCCGTCAGGTGAAGGAACAGAGGGGGCCTGATAAATCATGTGTGCTTGGCCCAGGTTTGGGTTCATAACGCGTCGTTGGGTTGGCATGTTATTAGGGTTAGGAAGAGGTTGGGAAGGAAGTGTGCCCAACTGACGAGAATTTGCCAATTGGGTCAGTTGATTTCGAACCTCTGTAAGTCCGTCCTTGTGCTATTTCTGAATAGCCGCATTCGTTCTTTGAATGTCAGCCAGAGTCTGAAGGATGAGGGACATTTGGTCCTGGTTTGGCCCTGATGGATAAGGAGGGTTGGACCGAGGCTGAGGCGGCTGGTAAGGACGAGGTGGTTGTGGACGGGGCTGAAAGGGTGGTCTCTGAGTTTGGGAATTTCCTGCCCACTGGAAGTTGGGATGGTTTCGCCATCTAGGGTTGTAGGTGTTGGAGAATGAATCATTCTGGATGGCGTTGAGGTCCTCGCAGGTTTGAGGAACCTCCAAAGAATCAGAGAATGGGGGAATGGAATTCCCCTGGTTAGTATAGAAAGGATTGGAGGATCCTCCGATCCAAGAATCAGATGGGGGTGGATATGGACCATCCCGGGAGAAGGTCGATGGAGAATGTTTTGTACAGTCTCCTGTGTGGAAGGAGGCTGTGCAAAGGAGCTATGCGCAGAAGTGGCTCGCTGCAAGTGCTGAGTCAATGATGAGAACCTCGTCATAAACCCTAAACTAGCACCATCTAACCCAGATTTGCAAGAAAAAGCTCCTACATAACTATAGAAAGGCTTGACTCAGAGAGATTATGAGTTTGTGAAGAAAACAGGAACTAAGGGGTAAAAATGCAATTTCACCAACTCAATCTGAGAACAGGGTAACTCAGGATCCAAACATAGGTCAAACTAACCTAATAAGAAGAAAAGTGGGATGAGTTCATCCAATAAGGGCTACGGCAACTCCAAGGAATTAAATGGCATCCTGTAACCCTAAAAACAAATGCACTTCAATTCACGAGGTTCGAGGAAAATAAAAAATTGAATAAACCCTCTAAAATTTATAGAAAAATAATCTCTAGGGTTTGGAACCTTCAATTTGTCCTTAGGAACCCATTTCGACCTACATTGAGAACCATGCCCAATTAATGACTTAATTTAGGTTTTTATGCAAATTGATCAGGCAAACAAGGTCTGATCTAGAAATAAAATTCACCATTAGAATCCTTAGATCATAGTTAGTCATGTATAAAAACTTGAGCCTAAGGAAAGACCTTCTTGACCGACTTTACATTTTGGTCCTCATCCATTACTTTTTTGACCCTCAACTTTTGAAACCCTCGCATTTTGGCCCCTAAGTCTTCTTCGTTCTTTGCATTTGGGTCCTCCCTGCAAAACCCTGAGCAGCGCCATGCTCCGGCGACTTGCGCGGAGCATGGCGCCGCGCAGGGTGAGGGAGACCCTTTGCCAAGACAACTGGGGGTTCCCTATGACGTCTGCTGTCGCAGGGACACCCCCATGGTCTCTACGGATGCCCATACCTCCCGTGCGAATGCACGGAAGGTATGGGTCTCCATCTCCGACCGTCCTCCGGCAAGGGAGGCACGACCGTCCTCCGGCAAGGGAGGCACGTCGCCTCTCTCCGCCCTCCTCTCTGATTTCACCTCTATAAAAGCCTCCACCGTCTGCCGCACTCAGTAGCTCGGTTCTGACGGAGAAACACCCCCTCCTTCCTCTCTTCCCGCTCCGGCAGAAGCCCTCTAGCTCCGGTGGTTCTTCCTCCTCCTCCTCGTCGCTCTGCCGCAATATCAGCAGCAAAGCCGCCTTCACCCGCTCTTCCCGCGTCGCGTCGTACCTAGCGCGCGCTCTCCTGCTCTCTCCTCGCCGTCGCCCCCTCTCCCTGGGCACTTTCTTCTCCGGCGACAGTCGATACGACTGCCGCCCTGCTCCGTTCCCCCCTCGTCCCTCCAAGTAGGTACAGTTCTTTCCTTTCCTCCCCTCTTTCTTTTCCCTACTTCAATTTGCTCAACCACCTTCGACCGCGCCTGATCGCCTTCACCTTCTCCATCTCCGGCCAACCTCCGGCGACTCGCTCCCATCATTCCACCACTCCACACAGCTCGCCGACCGACCCAAAACCTCCACCTCTTCACGTTGAACCACTTCCGCCCCTTCATTCCCTGCCATACTCTACCTAAAGACCCCCCGAACAAACCCATTATCCCAGCCACAGTCCGACCTAGGGCAGCCCCTGCACGCCGCCCCACGCCTCGCCTCCACCCGCACAAGCTTCGACGCACTCTGGCGAAGCTCCCTGCACCTTCTGACTAGGCCGAGAGGACGTATGCTTGATTTCAGGTCAACCCTCCTCCACCGCCATTGCTGAACAGCTGGAGCTTCTTCGCCTGCAGCTGCAGCCCCAATCTCGCCCAGGCATTAGTCCCAGGTTGCGCGGAGTGTCTCCGCGAAGCGCTCCAGGCTTGCAGCTGGGGCGATTGCCTCGCAAGCTGCTGCGATTGCCTGCAGCTTCCTCAGCTGCAAGCGCCAAATTGGGGTGGGACATTTAGTCCCACCTCGGTAGATTTTGAAGCCGCGCACCTGCATAAATTGTAAAAGTGTTGTAGGCCTATCGCCTCAGCACACGGGGTGAGGTCCCTCTCACCCGCTTACCCGGCCTCGTCCGCGACCACCCCCCACGGACTTGGCCCGACCCGTTTACCCGACCTGCACTCCTCGCCCACCACCGCACGCCGGTGGGCTTGGACCCGGGCGCGACCCGTACCCGAATACCCAGCGACTCTGGGAGAGCTATCCTACGAGCGAAATCTGAGAGAGAGAGACGCAGGGGAGGGTAGGATTAGGTTTTTCCCTCTGACTAAGCTGTGATCGTGCAAGCCAAGGCAGAGAAGAAGAAGAAAGCAGAAGGAAGAAACAGCCAACGCTGTGGCTGCTTGAAGCAAGAAGAAGAAGAAGAAGCAAGAAAGAAGAAAGGAGGACGCACTGTAGCAGAGGCTACTTAAGTCGTCTGATTGAAAAATCAGACGACGCTCTGAAGAAAAAGAAAAGAAGGAAAGAAGAGCAGGCACTGCAAAGAAGAAAGAAAGAAAAAGAATAGAAGGAAGGAGACAAAGAGCTGAAGGAGAGAGAAGAGAGAAGCAGAACACGAAGAGAAAGAAGAAAAGCTTGGAAGCAAAAGAAAGAAGATTGAGGAACTGAAGAGAAGAAAAAGAAGAGGACAAAGACAAGAGAAAGAAGAGAAGAAGAAAAAGCCAACAAGACAAATCTCTCTCTCTCTCTCTCATTTTTGTAATAGAAGCATTGTACTTCTAGAATACATTTTGCTCCCTGAGTTCGACCTCGGGAAAACTTTTATTTTCGAGTAACAAATTGTATTAAACTGGTAACCGCGTCTCTATACTATATTACGACGAAATATTAGAACTACAGACGATAGGCCAACCAGTCAGCTCGTCCACCTTCTTCTCAATGATGGAGACCTTGTCCAATCGACTGGCCATTAGTTCCAGGTCGACTGATGCGGACAGGCCCTGCGTCTCGTGTGCTCCCCTAAGATTCGTCGATGCGCGGGTATTCGTCATGTCGAATAGTCCCATGGAGTCATTATTGATGGAGTTCTCGCACATGTTTTCGAGAATCTCCCACACGGTGTCCTCATGTTGACCCATGATATTCCCTCCACAAGTTGCATTGACGAAAAGTCTGATATCTTCACGGAGTCCCTGGTAAAAAAACTAGACTTGTTCCCATTTAGGAACTCCGTGATGGGGGCACTTTCTCATGAGATCCTGAAAGCGATCCCATGCCTCATGGAGAGGTTCTCCCGTTTGCTGAGTGAAATGGGTAATCTGATGGCGCAAGGCATTGGTCCGACCAATGGGAAAGAACTTCCTCAAGAACTCGGACTGAAGTTCTTTCCAATTGTTGATCGGCCGAGTCTGTGTTTGATACCAATTAGTGGCCTTGTCCATAAGGGAGAAGGAAAACATCTTCATGAGGAGAATGTCCCGATTTTGCGCATCTGACCCAAAAGTTTGGGTCAAATGCTTTCGCTGTTTTATGTGCTGGAAGGGGTCTTCAGAATTAAGCCCATGGAATTTAGGTATAGCATGAATCATATTGGGCTTTAATTCAGAATCAGGTCCTCCAGTCGGGATTATGACTCGAGGCTTAATAGCCACCGTAGTAGGATTATAATTGTCTCGCATCATAGGACGCTGCGGTGGGTGCACAAAGTTCTGGAAGAGGTCATTGAGTCGCTGGAGCTGGTGCTCCAGATTGTTCTCTTCCTCAACTGGCTGAGCCATTGGGGAAGAAGAAGGTGAGTTGGGTTCGGAGTTGGAGGAGAGGTCTATATAAAGTGTTGATTGCACAAACAAGGCTGCTGAGGCTCGGCCTCGAGGAGAGTGAATTTCTAAAGGAGGTTTCAAGGACCTCCTACCAAACATACACTGTTGGAAGAGATGAGTTTAGCAGGTGCTGGACTCAATCAAGACACCCAAAATGTTGGGTGATTATAGAGGTTCGGGGCAGATGGACCCCTTAATCAGAAGATCAACCACCTGAGAATTACCTGGGCAGCCAGAGAGGGTGAGTCCCGCGAAGACCCCTACACAGTAGAGCATCCCCACGGGTTACAGGGTTTCCCCCACCCGACCTCTCTTGTCACTGAGATTCCAGGTGGACCAGAATGGGGATCTTGACCTCTTAAGTCTACCACTTTTAGTTTAAGATCAAAGTGCTTAGGTTTTCACTTGAACTTTAGCCTTTTGAGTGCAAAGAGTGACCTAAGTTGAAGGTTGGTTGACCCAAGAGGTCAACTTCACCTGCTAGTTCTTTTGAGAGCTTATTAAGACTTGTCTTTTAGGGTTCAAGTGTTTTTAGAGAGCCAATTGCTTAGGGTTTTTCTGAATAGGTGTTTTCAATCAATGGCTTAGGCACACTTCTTTTAGGATTTCTCAATTCTTGATTAAGGAGTGTATCTCTAAAACCCTAATGTTAATTCCTATGTTGGCTCTACTTGGTCTAGTTAGCTCTTTGTTGGGTAATTAGGGCTCAGGCAAGAAGGTGTTAGCCCTTAAATACCCTTAATAGTGTGTGCAGGAATAGTGTTTTGAAAACATGCAGCTGTTACTAGGTATGAAAGACAGGTTATACCTATATTATTTATTCTTTTCTTTTTCTTCCTCTTTAGAATTTAGGGGTTAATAGTGAGAGGATAGAAATTACCTGTCCTTGGAGTGGTTGTTGTGTGGCTGCTTCTTGATTTTCCTGTACCTGCACACAAAAGATAGAAGAGATTATTAGAAACTCACAAATAGAGATTTTATAGCTTCTAGAATAGCCGTTGCTCCCCGGCAACGGCGCCAAAATGATAGTAATACCTGGTGTAAGCCGCCTTGTTCTGCCTTGTTGTGTCTTTATGTTTATTATAGTTTAAGTATAGTCATTATAGTATAAGACAAGACAGCTACCAGATTACTATTAAAATTTTTTACTCGGAACAGGGTTTTCCCGAGGTCGAACTCAAGGAGCAACTATGTTTCTAGAAGACTAAATAAGATCTCTATTATGTTACAAAAATAAGAAAGAGAAAGAGAGAGAGATCTTGGCTTCTTCTTCTTCTCTCTTTCTCTTTTCTTCGTCTTCTTCCTTGGCCGTTTCTCTTCCTCTCTTCTTCTTCTTTCTTTCTTTCTTCTTTCTTGCTTTCTTCTTTTCTTGCCTTGTTCTTTTATTCTTCTTCTGCCTTCTTTTTCTTCTTCTATTCTTCTTTCTTCTTTTCCTTCCTTTCTTTAGCTGGCAGCTGTGGTGATCTTCTTCTTCTTTCTTTCTTTTCTTCTCTGGCCAACTTTCCTTCTTTTCTTCTTCTCTTTTCTTTCTTTCTTCTTTTCCTTCCTGCCTTCTGCGGCTGTAGTGATCCCGACGTCTGATGCTGTGCTCAGACGACTTATCTGTGGCTGTGCTACAATTCCTTCCTTCTTCTTTTCTTCTTCTGTTTCTCTCCTTCCTTCCTTCTTCTTTTCCTTCCTTCCTTCCTTCTTCTTCAGCTGCCCTAAGCGGCTAAGGCTTCGGCTGCTTCTCCTCTTCTTCTTTTCCTTCCTGCCTTCTTCTTCTTTTCTTCCTGCACGCTCACACAAGGGTCAGAGCTAAACCTACCCCTACCCTTCCCCGCGTCTCTCTTTCTCAGATTTCTCTCTTAGGACTGCTCTCCCAGAGCCGGGTAATCGGGTGCGGGTATCGCGCCCGGGACCAGGCCCATCGGCGTGCGGTGGTGGGCGAGGAGTGCGTGGTTCGGGTAGTCGGATCCTGCCCAGACCCACGGGGCGTGAGCGCGCAGGCAAGCACTTACGAGGTGGGACTAAAGTCCCACCTCCCGATTTGGCGCTCCCAGGCAAGCAATCTGCGGCCAATTGAGGCAGCCCGTAAGGCCTTCGCCCCAACTGCAGGCCTGGGGGTCTTCGCGACTCTTGCCCGCGTAGCCTGGGACGTGCGCCTGGGCTGGAAGATGCCTGCAGCTGCAGGTGAAGCTGCTACAACTCGTCGACAATGGCAACGAGAAAGCACGAACCTGAAATCAGAGCTATGGCCTCTCGGCCAAGTCAGAACATGTGGGAAGCTTCACCGGAGTGTGGCGAAGCTTGTGCAGTGGTCGGCGGGGTGCGGGAGTGCGTGCAGAGGCTGACCTAGGTCAGACTGTGGGCGAAGAGGTGAGTTTGTTCGGGAGGTGATTGGGTGGCGCTTGGCAGTGGATGGAGAGGGGGGATCGGTGGAGTGGAGTGTGAGGGAGCTTCTGGGTTGGTCGGCGAGGTGTGAAGGTGTCTGTGAGAGTGGGGTGGACACGCCAGAGGGGGTGATCGGAAGTGGAGAAGGTGGGTCTGGACAGTGGCTGGCGGGTGGTCGAAAGGCCAAATTGGAAGAGGGAAAATACAAGAGAGAGAGAGAGGAAGCTATCTACCTAATTACTCGACGAAGGGGGAGGGCAGAGCAGTCGGCTCGTATCTACCGGAGCTGGAGACGAAGATGCCTTGGAGGAGGGTTTCGGCGATGAGGAAGCAGGTGGAGGGCGCCAGCAGGTATAGCCTGGTGCGGACAACAGAGCAGGGGAAACCCTACTGCAGGTAGGGCAGCAGAGCGACAAGGAGGAAGAGGAGGAGTTCGTCGGAAGCTTCAGGCTCTCTGACCAGAGGAGAAAGGATGAAGAGGGGGGTAGTTCTCCGTCAAAGGAAGCTTGAAGTAGTCGGCAAGGTCTGCCGCTCCTTATAAAGGGCTTGGCGTAGAGAGAGGAGCGAGCTGGCGTCGTGCCAGCCTCGCCAGAGTAAGGCCTGAAGGGACACCCACGCCTTCCGTGCGTTCGCACGGAAGGCATGGTGGTCGGCAGAGGTCGTGGGTGGGTCCCTGCGACAGAGGATGTCGCAGGGAACCCGCTTCTGTTCTAGAGAACGGCAGCCCTGCCCTGCGCGGCGCCATGCTCCGTGCAAGGTCGCCAGAGTATGGCGCCACGCAGAAGTTGCAGGGAGGATCGTTCTGCAAAGAACGATGAAAAGTTGGGGACCTAAATGCAATAATTTCAAAAGATAAGGGTCAAAAAATAAATAAAGAGGACCAAATTGTAAAGTCGGTCAATGAGGTTTCTTCTTAGGCTCAAGTTTTTATACAAGACTAATTTGAACCTAAGGATTTTAATGGTAAATTTTATTTCTAGGTTGGACCATGTTTGACCAACCAATTTGCTCAAAAACCCAAATTAAGTTATTAATTGGGCATGGTTCTCTTTTTAGGTCAAAATAGGTTTCTAAGGCCAAATTGAAGGTTCTAAACCCTAGAGAATATTTTTTTATGAATTTTAGAGGGTTCAGTTGATTTTTATCCTGCTTCGAACCTCGTGAATTGAAGTGGATTTGTTTTAGGGTTACAGAATGTCATTTAATTCCTAGAAGTTGATATAACCCTTTTTAGATCAGATCATCCCACTTTCCTTCTTGTTAAGCTTGTTTGACCTGTGTTTGGACCCTTAATTACCCTGTTTGTAAACTGCATCGGTGAAATTACAGTTTTACCCCTGATGATTTGTTTTATTCTTAAACTCAGAATTCTCTGAGTTATGCCTTTCTTTGGGTCATGTAAGAGCTTTTTCTCACATATTTGGGTTAGATTGTGCTAGTTAAGGTTCATGATGAGGTTCTCATCAGTATCCGACCGGGATACCCATTTTATGTCCTAGTTTTGGGCTGAGTTTCAGCAGGCCCTGGGGACGCGGTTGAGGTTCAGTATAGCATACCACCCCCGGACGAACGGACAGTCTGAGCGCACGATACAGACTCTTGAGGACCTTTTGTGTGCTTGTGTACTGGACTGGAGGGGCTCTTGGGAGGAGCACTTGCCCCTGGCGGAGTTTGCATATAATAACAGTTATCACTCGAACATCAGCATGGCACCCTACGAGGCTCTGCATGAACGGAGGTGTACGACACCCTTGAGTTGGGTTGAGGTGGGGACCAAGTGGGAGGCTGGCCCCAGGCTGATCCAACAGAGTCAGGAGGTGATAGAGCAGATTCACAGGTGACTCCGCACTGTCAGGAGCAGACAGAAGAGCTATGCAGATCGAAAACGCAGAGAGGTGTAGTTTGAGGTTGGGGTCCACGTCTTCCTTCGCATTTCGCCCATGAAGGGCCTGCAGCGGTTTGGGGTGAGAGGGAAGCTCGCGCCGAGGTTCATGGGACCCTTTGATGTCCTGGAGCGGGTTAGACCTGTTGCTTACAGGCTTGCCCTTCCTCCCCAGCTTTCTGGTGTGCACGACGTGTTCCACGTGTCCAACCTCAGGAACTACGTCGCCGATCCTAGTCACATCCTGAGCCACGAGAGCGTCGAGGTGGGTGACGACCTGACCTACCCCGAGCGGCCAATGCAGATTCTCGACAGAGCCGTCCAAAGTTTGAGACAGAAGCAAGTACCCTGGTGAAGGTTTTGTGGAGGAGCCAGCGGTACAAGGAGGCTACCTAGGAGCCTGAGGCGGCGATGCGGGTGCAGTATCCGGAGCTCTTTGAGGATACGTCTTTTCGGACCAGCTTCGGTCCTCTTTGAGTTTATTATGCGTATATTGTTCTTTCTTCACACCCTAGTTAGCGCAAGTTTCGGGGATAAAACTTCCTTTGAGTTTGTTATGCTGTTAAGACCCGAGACATCAAACACACTTTAAGACGTCTGGGAGTTGGTCCAGACGTCTGGACGCCTTCCCAGACGTTTGGAAAAAAATTTTGGCGTGCGTACGATCGCGAGTCTGCACACGTGCCACGCACAGACTGAAACCCGCTGCCCTCTTCTTTTTCTCTCTCCCCTCGCCGACCTGCAGACGCCTCCCCCACACCTTCAAATACCCCCTTCCCTCTCCCTCATTCTCCACCCCACCGTCTCCTCCTTCTTCCAGCGTGAGCACGAGAGCGAAAGTGAGGGCAGCAGCTGCTGCCGGGTGCGATGCGGAGAGGAAGAGGTGCAGCGAGAGGGAAGAAGAGGGAGAGTGTGCGAGAAAGAGAGAGAGAGCCCGCCAGAGTAGCTCGAGGCCGGCCGACGTGCGCGCGGAGGAGCGTCGTGCTGGGGAGATCTCCCCTGGTGCTGTTGCAGCTCGAGCAGCGGACGAGCAGCTGTGCAACACGGCCGTGCGTAGCAGGAAGAAGGTGAGGAGGTTCTGATTATGGGAATTTTTCCCAGAATCAAACGTCTGGACCTACGTCCAGACGACGTGGACATCGTCTGGAGGGAGCTCTAGACGACTGAGAGGTATGTATTTCCTCCTATACCTCCTTTTGCGGATACGGCCATGCAGGTCGTTCCGCCGAAGTTCTGAGACGTGTTGTGTTGAGGAGGTTTTCATCGCGTATGCAGGTTTCGTTTCGGGAAGACGCGGGGACACACCCTCCCACGCAGTTTGGACGTCTGGGCACGGCACCAAACGGCGGAGAGTGTCTCCAGACGTCCGAAGAGGTGGTCGGACGTCTGAAACTGGGTCCAGACGATTCAATAGGATCCTTGGACATTTGAGGAGCAGCGCAGAGTGAGGTATGACCTGGACCACTTTTTAAGACGTCTGGAATGTGTTCCAGACATCTGATTTGAATCAGAGTTGTCGTTTTTGACCCGTTTAGGGTCCGTTCGAGGTCCGATTTCCGCGTTTAAGATTCCGTTCTTCTCAGAATTAGTTCCTCTACTTGTATGAAATATTTTTATCCCATTCTGAGTGGTTCCTTGTCATTGATCCTTGTGTTAGGACCTCGTTCTGTTGCTGCTTTAAGGGTTGCAGAGGCACGTGGACTTGCCTATCACGCCCCCATTACTCCCGATTTTGCGGGTAGAGTGGCTTCCCTGAGTTAATTACAAACATTAATACATCTCTGAAATATATGATAGATCCTAGGGTATGGCATGAATCATAGGAACAGAAACAATGAAACGAATGTCTTGAATACCTCAATTGTAGTCTTGGATAAGTAGACAGAATAATGATAATTGCCTGTAATTGGATAACAGCTGTCTGTGAAATGTAGAATACTGTTGCGAGTAACTACTATATGTAATTCATGTTGTTTGGAAACTAAATTCGAGATGCTTGTATATAAATGGATATTAAATGTTAAAAATGCGAGCTATATGCGAATAAAATTGAAATGATAGAACCTAGTATGGCTTGGCCTGAGAAATATGAGCATGAACCCTACGGGGAATTAGAAGTAGAGCTCCTGGAAAATAAATAGAATGGAATTGGGAAAGTGGATGGGGAAGTAAGCTAGCCCTTGAGTACGGAGTACCAAGGAGAGCGACTATCCCCCTGTTTAGTGCAGAGCGAAGCTAGCCGCTCCAGGCACCCGGGGTTAGGTCTGGCCACTTTGTACCGACTTTTAGCCCTCGCCTACACAGTACTGGGGAGAGCTACTAGTGTAGGGAGAGAGCTAGCCACCCCACGGGCCTCGGGGTTTAACTAGCCGTCCTACACCGACTTGTTAGGCCCACTGGGCAAACCAGGGTAGTCAGGCGAGGGTGCGCGGACTGTGGAGGGGCAAGACCCCTGTTTGGTTACTGTGGAGTCCTGTTACCGAGAGGGCTTTGCCCTATACTGGTTCCGTGCTGTGCTTTGAGCGCACCCGTTAACGGAAACGACTGACTGCGTGCCAGTGCAGGGTAGCTACCCGTGCGTTTATCGCGTATGCTGTAGTTACCGTTACGTCTGTCAGCGACCTTGGGGTGGTTGACTGAGGGTAGAACCACCACGGGGGACTCTCCCGGCCAGGAGAGCACCATGTGCTACTTCTACTTTTCGGAAAAGACTGCAATCAAGATCGTTCCCACGAGGAACATTCGAGATCAAGAGAAAGACCTGAGAAATAAATCAAGAAAGAGTAAATAGAGAAATAAAGAAAGAAATTAAAAACAATAACTACTTGTCCACCTTTACTGTTTTCTTAGCTAGCTGGTTGCCACTCTACTCAGCGTTTCGCTGACGTGTCATATTTGTCACCTTTTTCAGGACCAAGTGTTGAGCAACCAGAGCCTACGGCTGCGAAGGGTGCTGGACCTAGTAGAGCCCAGTAGTTGTACTTATGTGTACCCATTTTCTGTAGTAGTGAGTATTTCTATTACACCTTGTACTCTTTTATTGTAAACTTCATATTTCTGTACTTGTTTTTAATTCTCTACTGTTGTGGTGGTATGTACTGTAGTAGTTCTTTTCTTTATTGCTATACTTTTGTTACTGTTAGTTACTTGCATGGTGAATGTGGTTTATTTTACTGCTTTTTGGTTACTTTCTCGTTGGACGACTAGATCTTGGGATCAGTCGAGTCGGTCCGATTCTCGTGTCCAGTAGGGATTCAAGAATCGGGTCGTAACATAAATCATCCTAGTGAGTGTGTCGGTCTATATAATACCAATAAATCATCTTTCCCTCTAACAAATCACCTTGCTAGTTGTGACAAGAACAACGAAATAAGAAAGGCCATTCATTATCTGAATCTGCAACAAAAAGAAATCGAATTGGCTGATTATCTCAACAAAAAGAAATCAATAGTAGCGCTATCATCCCAATCTGATTTCAGTGGGAACACCAGTAGTAGCACTTCAAAATTCAACCAATTCAGACATCATGAATAACCCGAAGATAGCCAGCACCTTGGTGATCTTCAAACTTACTAATCTTCAGACTGAACGGGACTTTAAACAACAAATGAGTCTATGAAATAGCAGCAACCTCTAAACAATCATAGACCTGAAAATTGATGTGTTGATAACATGACAACCATGCGGAACAATATGCCTAAGGATACTACAATATAATGGTCTATAACTAACTTAAATAACCAAAATAATAGTCTAGTATCTCCCTCTTCAAGCTGGATGCCACCATCAAGATCTGTAATGATATCCATGACCGATAAAATGATCTTCTAAGACTCTTTAAATATGGAGGCCTCCCTCCACGGGCTAGTTACTTTTTCTTAGGGAATTATGTCGACCAAGGCAAGTAAAGTTTGAAAACATTTTTCCTTCTTTTATAGATAAGCATTAGTTACGATTTATAGTACACCCCTTGTCTTCCAGAAATTATTTAACTAAAAATGCCCAAACTTCCAAAACCTTAATATGGAAGAGTGAAATAACAAACTAATATTCTTCTCATGATATCGGATACATTTTGCTCATTCTTTGTTGTAAGATTGTTTTAGTTATATAGCTTGTTTTAAGACTATGTAATTTTCAACACCGTGACCATAAACACAAAATGCAACATATATTAATTCTCAACTGGAGAGCCATCATGAATCATTGAAAAATAAAATATACACCATGTAAATAAAAAAAAATAGCATGCAAAACAAGGAGTACATTCCAATATAATACATACAAATGCTTACTTGCTCAATAAATTGCTTGCCTCTACTTGATATTTAATGTACAGGTGATGGGTGCATATTATATTAATGATATGCCAAATTTCACTTAAAAAAAAGCAATGCTATTTAAGAAAACATATTGGAGCAAATTGCACTAGTTCTATGACTTCTCAACTAATCCGGGAACGATTTGAGATTTAGAATAGCAATAAGTTATCAATTTTCACTAAAAATTGAAGTAAAACAGCAGCAAGCAAAGACCAAAATGCTCTAAACCAATATAAACTTTTGTTAAAAAAATGTTATAAAAAAACCCTTCTATTGTTTGAATGTTATAATAAACTTATAAAGAAAGAAAATTAATCTATACTACCATTACTATCTAAAACACTAAAGTCTATAAAAAAGAACACTAAAAAAGAATCATCTTTTAGTTCTTGCATCAACACTTTTTCTTTACACATCAAATCCCTTGTTACCCCTATAAAAGAATGCACAAATGAAAAAGAGTCAATAGTTATAACATGAATGCAATTACTATTTTTTAAGAAACACTATACTTGAGAAGGTGTTGGTATTCCAACTGGATTGGGCACATGGCTCATACTTTGAAATGGACCGTTGATGTTTTGATGCACCTAATTACATTAATAGACAATATGAAGTTTAGTCCAGAGAAAACAATCTTTAAAGATAACAACTAAAACTACCTGTGAAATAGAATGAGTCATAAGTGTACTATATTGGATCCCACCTCCTTGATTTAGATAATCAACCTGCAACTATTACTTATATTACACCAAATACACGTGCTCTAATCATTATGAGATGGATATTTACTTGTTGTAAAAAGTAAAACTTATTTATAAAAAAAAAAGAAAGGATACATGTGATAGAAGAAAATAAGGAATTTAATAAGGTGGGCGATTTGAATATTGGTTGGTCATTTGATCATTTGGAATGATGTCACTACCTACTTCATGATTGTTACTATTTCTACCAACATTAACAACCCCTACATCACCTAGTTAAGAAGACTTTTGTCTCATTTCTTGAAGTTCTTTTCTCATTTGTTCCATCATTATGTTTTTGCATGTAACAAGACCTTCAAGCTGTCTCAATTTTTCCTATATTAAAGAAGACAAGAATATATATATTTAGTTATACTTTAGTAAGATTAATACAATACAATATGATTAATTAGACATTATAACCCCCTCGTCAGAGTGCATCCCATCAAATTCTCGAAGGACTAAATCAATAGATTGACAACGTGATTTATAATGTCCAATCCTAAGATTGCGACTGTAGTCCTGCTTTCTAGGTTGTAAGACGTGCTTATATGATTCGTCCTCAATATGTGCAGAAGACAAGTTCCCCATACTTTGTTGTGTTTCCTCAACATGGTCTTTGTTACGAACGCGTGCCCCGGACGTCTTTTAAGACGTCTGGGATGGTTTCCAGATGTCTGAAAAATCGTTACCTTCCACGCGAGTCGTCTGCGCGCCTGAGCGCGCAGACCGCATATTCGTTATTCCCTCTTTTTTCTTCTGCGGCTGCAGACGCCTGCCGCGCCCTCTCTCCTCCTCGCACGGCCTTAAAAGGCCACGCCTCCCCTCACTCCGTCACCACCGTCTCCTTCCCCTTCTCCTTCAGCCAGTGCGCGAGAGTGAGAGAGAGAGTGAGCGCGAGGGCGGCAGCGGCGGCCGCAGTGAGCGCGGAGGAGGTGCTGCGTGCGAGAGCGGAGCTTTGCCGTGCGGGCGAGTTCGCCGGGGCTGCTAGGGTCGGCCGGCGGAGGGCGCAGGGGGGGCGCGGAACGGCGCGGGGGGACTGCTGCGGTCTGAGCAGCAGGCGCGCGAGGTGCGACGCGGGCGGCGTCGCGAGCGGAGGCCGAGTGGCGCCCTGATTCTGGAAAAATTTCCAGAATCAGACGTCTGGGTAGATAGACAGACGGCGAGGGAGACGTCTGGAGGACCATAAAGATGTCTGAAAGGTGAGTATTCCGCTTTCTTCTTCCTTCCTGTCGACTGACCGTACTGAGGGAGGGAGTTGGCTGTGCGAAGGCTCGCTGATTCGCCATCCTTTGCGAATCAGACGTCTGGAAGTTGTACCAGACGGCGAGAGTGACTTCCAGACGTCCGGGGTGACCATCGGACGTCTGGGAGATAGGCCAGACATCCCCGCAGACTTCTGGACGTCTGGGAAACCACGCTGAACAGGTAATTCTCTGATCCACTTTTTAAGACGTCTGGAAGAAGTTCCAGACGTCTGATTTTGCACAGTATTGTCTTTTTCGACCCGTTTAGGGCCCGTTCGAGCTCCGTTTTCCGCGATTCGAGTTGCGTTATTTTCAGAATTAATTCCTCTACCGGTCTACAGTAACTATACACTGTTTTGAGACACTTCTTATGTTTGATCCTTGTGATAGGACCTCATTCAGTTGCAGTCTTGGGAGTCGCGGAGGCACGCGAGATTCCCGATCACGCCCCCATTACTCCCGTTGTACCTGGTAGAGTGGCTTTAAGTTATTAAAATCTGTTAAATTATGAAACCATAAATAGAACCTAGGACATTGCATGAACCCTAGGAATGAGAAATAGATGGAATGATAGCTCCTAGGTGTTGCATGAATCCTAGGACTGGAAAACTAGATTGTATGATAGATCCTAGGATATGGCATGAATCCTAGGATGGGAAAACTAGTTGAATGTATAATACTGCAGTCTTGGAAAATGGAAAGAGATATAAAGCTGCCTGTAATTTGAATTAACAGCTGCCTGTTGTGAATAGATAACGTGGTTGAGAACATGGATTGTAAGAATGTGAAACTGGAAAGTGAAACCTGGATCTTTGAGTAAAAAGGATGGAACCCTACAGGGAAGTAGGAGTAGAACTCCTGGAAAGTGAATGGAGTAGAACTGGGGAAGTAAGCTGGCCCTTGAGTACGGAGTACCAAGGAGAGCGACTGTTCCCCTGTTTAGTGCAGAGTTGAGCTAGCCGCCCCAGGGACCCGGGGTTAGGACTGGCCACTTTGTACCGACTTGCTGGCCCTCGTGTACATAGTACCGTGGAGAGCTACTAGTGTAGGGAGGTACTAGCTACCCCACGGGCCCCGGGGTTCTGCTAGCCTCCCACATCGACTTGTTAGGCCCACTGGGGCAAACCAGGGTAGTCAGGCGAGGGTGCGTGGACTGTGGAGGGGCAAGGCCCCTGTTTGGTTACTGTGGAGGGGTTGGACCCCTGTTACTGAGAGGGCTCTGCCCTGTACTGGTTCCGTGCTGTGCTTTGGGCGCACCCGTTAACGGAAACGATTGATCGCGTGCCAGTGCGGGTTAGCTACCCGTGCGTTTACCGCGCGTGCCGTAGTCACCGTTACGTCTGTCAGTGACCTTGGGGTGGTTGACTGAGGGTAGGATCACCACGGGGGACTCTCCCGGCCAGGAGAGCACCACGTGCTACTTCTACTTTTTGGAAAAGACTGCAATCAAGATCGTTCCCATGAGGAACATTCGAGATCAAGTAAAAGATCTGAGAAATAAATGAAATAGTGAGACAATTGAAAGATGTAAATAAAGAAAGTAATAGAACATAACAGCTACTGTACACTCTACTGTTGTCTTTAGTTTTAGTTGCCACTCTACTCAACGTTTTGCTGACGTGTTACACTTGTTACCTTTTTCAGGACCAGGTGTTGAGCAGCCAGGGTCAGCGGCTGTAGAGGACGCTGGGCCGAGTAGGGTCCAGTAGAGTTACCACTGTCTTTTGTACCTCTTTTATTTCTGTTATAGTGAGTAGTTCTTGTTTCCACTGTACTTTCTTTACTTGCAGTTCATGTTATATGATAAATGTTGTTATACTGTTGTGGTGGTATCTTCTGTAGTAGTTTCTTTCCTTACTGCTGCACTTTCTTACTGTTAGTTATATTCATGCTGAATGTGGTTTATTTTACTGTTCTTTTGGTTACTTCCTCGTTGGACGACTGGGTCTTGGGATTAGTTGAGTCGGTCCGGTTCTCGAGTCTCGTAGGGGCTCGGGAAACGGGTCGTTACAGTCTTTAATGTCATACTGAATTAAAGAAAAAATGAAAAAGTAACTACATGTATATTATTATAGTCATCGATAAAGCACACAGTGATAAACATTGACACTCACCACTAGTTCCTAGTTACGATAAATCTTTTTCATTAGCTTCGCATTAGTCGGTTCCTTTTCCATTTCCTTTCTCTAAAAAAGGGAAGAACTTATGAAGTCAATGAATATTTTCATATAAGATGAACAGTAATCAGTAATATATATTACCATTTCATCACAAATGTTTGCAATCAAGAGCGTTCCACAATTGTGATTTAACTTATTTTTCCTTACGGTTCATCTTATTTATTTCAACCTTTTCGTATATAAAAGAATTATAAGAAATAATGTAGCCTTTTAATACAAAATGTGGCACATCATTCTACGTTATAATGATAAATGGATCTTCCTTACCTTTGATTTCAGCATCTCCCACTCATAAACCAACATTGCAAATTGAGTAGCACTAATACACGGATCCTTTTCAATGCTTGCCTTCAACTTCTCAGGGTCCTTAAGATCTATCCACTTCCTTTTCACAATGTTTCTCCAAGATTTCCATCTTGAATGAAGATGTTCAAGTACCCACTTTTTGGCATTTGAGTGGCCATCCAATTTAAAATCCACCTAAATCATTAGCGTGAATTTCCACACAACTCAAAAACATTGTATTCAAAGTAAAAATTAAGCATTACCTTCAAAACTTTCCATGTATCCTTGAAACCTCTCTCGTGTATCTTATTCCATCTCTGATCAAGTGGCAAAAGACATGATTGGCGAGCACAAAAAGCACAACCTCGAGATAAACATTTTCCAATGTCTTCTATTACTTGACCATGCTGGTTCCATTGAATAACTTGTGGATTTCTATCTTTTGACTTAAAGGCACTCCTTGTAGTTACAATCGACATAATTTTTGAAAAAATAACATGGTGAAATAGTTTCCAATCATCTGATGAGATGTGGGGTGCTTTTAGTACTTCCAATAAACATAGTTTAAAATGTTTTAATGAATTTAACAAGTGTTTGAGCGAAATCGTCGTTGTTTAGGAAATGCATCGTAATATAGGATAAAATAGCTCAAATCATTTAAATTTATAAACTCAATTCAGAAAGTAGAGTCCAAAATTATTCGTAGGAAGCAAGTATGTGATTTAATTCACTAATCACAAGAAATATATGCAACTGAAATCAATGATATTCAAAATGATATTTCAATAAAATCAAAATAATAGTGTAAAAAGATTGGGTTAAAATGGTGATTTGAATCACCAAATTAACCCTCAATGTTATGCTCACAACCATTTAAATATCTCAACAGTAAATCACAAGTATTAATCCACGCCAATCAAGTTATTCAAATAACCCACAGTAACCAGCAGAGGGCCCCATATGTCGACCTTATGTATCAGATGCTTGAGTGTTAAGCCTTAGCAAGCACAACACCACAAGAGGTACCAAGAGCATAAGGCTCTCTCTCTCTTAAGAGCCTCAGAACCTTCCCTTTCTTTCCTTCACATCTCAAGATAGACACAACACAGGCTCAAGGAATTTCGCTAAGTACTGAGAGTAGAGTGAGTGCATGAGAGCAAAACCCACCCCCTCTCTCTCAAATCCTCTCTCTCCCCCTGAACTCAGAATTAGACCAAACCCGTGATGCGGGTAACCGGATCCATCACCCAGACATGCGTGGCGTGTGTGTGAGCGAGGGCGTGGACGAGCGCGTGAGGTGCAGCGTGTGCGGGGGCGTGTGGTAGGGACTTGACCCTAGTGACTCGAAGGCGATAAGCCCTCATCACATTTTCCTTATATGCACTGCTGGGGTCCTGCTGTTAACGATGTGGGACTATGTTCCCACAGTTCCTTCGCGCAACAGTTGCAGGAGATGATGTCTCCAATTGAAGGCGAAGACGAGTCTGGCAACTGCAATTTAATGCCTGGGAAGGGACCTGGAGCTCAGCTGCGCGACCTGGGAGTGGAATCGTGGATGATTGTGGTCGGAGAACTTAGTGAAGGTCAGAGAAAATGAGGGCGGCGATGGAGCAACGGCGAGCACCTAAAATAGAAAACACGGCCTCACGGCCACGTCAAAGCAGCTCAAGAGGATCATCGAATGTCGATGAGTGCGATGGTGGTTGTTTTGTGGAGTGAGGGTGTGTGTGTGGAGTTTTGGCGACCTCGGGAAGCTGGTGCGGTGAGGGTGGCGTCGGGTGGAGGCGTTGAGTGGCCAATCCCCTCAATTTCTTGAGGGGTTTTGGTGGGCAAGAGACGACGAAGGTATAGGGATTTGTGGCGGGCAGTTTGGTGCAGTGGAGTGAGCGGAGGGCTTCGCTGGAGTGGAGGAAAATGATGGTGGCAAGGTCATAAGAGCATGCAATTGTGGAGATTAAGTGTGTGAGTTGGGTCCGGGGAAGGTGAGGAGTCGAACTAGAGCGGCTGCAAACGATGAGAGGGTAGAGGTGCCGGCTATGATTGGCCGGCGCCGAAGACGAAAGAAGCTCCAGGGAGAGGAACGACGATGTCTGAAAGGGAAGGAAGCCCCTCGCAACTGTGGCGAGGTGCAGACGACGTAGAGAAAGAAGAACTTGCTGCCTATAGTACGTGGCAGCAGACGAAGAGGTCGGAGGAGGAAGGTCGCCGAAGACAAGTTGGAGCAAGCCTGAGGTAGAGGAGGATGGTTTGTTTTCGGCCAAAAACTTACTAAGGAGCTCGAAGTCGTGAGAGGAGCCTATTTAAAGGTCTTAAGGAGGCATCCAAGCTTGGAGATAAGCTCCGCGAGCTTGAAAACTTAGGGATGAAAAATCCCTAATTTTGTGAGAGTTCGCATGAGGATTCTAGGGTAAATCAACATCCAATACCTAGTCCAATCGGTAGAGAATTTCTTTGGGATTCTCTCTTTCAATTTTGGAAATGTTTAATTGAGAATCAAGCAAGAAATCTTCGTTTGAATCTCAATGGAGCTGCTGCGTTCATGTTAATGGTAGCAAGACCATTTTACAAGGAATGATGACAAAGTTAGGGGCCTGATTGCAAAGATTTAAATAGTTAGAGGCTTAATTGAGAGAAACATAATTTAATTGGACTAAAATACAAACTAGGTCAAGATAGACTTTGATTGGGCCCAAATTTTAGTACAAACCTAATTTCGACCCAAGGAATCTGATGGTGAAGTTGGATTTCAGTTTTGATCAGTTTTGACTAAGTTTGATTGGAAAATTTGTGTAGAAACCCAAATTAGGGCAGAACTTTATCTGTGACTCTGTTTAAGGTCAAAATATGTTCCAAAGGTAAAATCAAGGATACCAAACCTCAAGGAATATTTTTCTATAAATTTTAGGAGATTTATATGAATTTTATCCTAACCAGAACCTCGGTAATTTAAGCAGGTCTGAAATTAGGGTTTGGGGTGTTGTTATCGGTTCTCGAAATGCGTGAAACCTCGTTTCTGTCTGCATGGACCCACTTATTAGTCTTTAATGCTCAATTGAGCTTCAGTTAACCCCTGACAAATCCCGTGATTATTCTGTGTTCATGATATGCTGTTAAAATTACAGAATTAACCCTACTTTCTTATTCTCTTGTCAAAATAGAATAATGTGGAGTTGCAACCCTCAGATGGTTATGTAGGAGCATTTATCTTTTAATGCTGAATAAAAGTGGCTAGTTAGGGCCTATGATGGTGTTCCCATCAACAAGCATGTAGCATTTAGTAACAAAAATGTAATATAGGGACTTGACTCTCTAGGAAAACTTGTAATTTACAAGCCCGTAACTAAAGCAACACCTCAATACCCCCTTATTGCTATAAGGTCGTCTCACATGTCAAGGCTTAAGCCTCATAGGAAATAAATCTAGCTTAAGCATACACCTCAAGTGCTTGATAGCCAAGAGCCCAATCTACAAATTCCGTGTATGCCCAACCAATGTGAAATGACCCTTTCCAGGGCCACTTGACGTTTGTGAATTTTCGTAGAGGTTTTTGTGCAATTCTAAACCCCTTAGGTTTTGTTTTGGGGTTTTTAGGAGGGAGGAAAAATTACAGGAGCATCCTCGCAATTTTTCCCTACCACCACTCCACCGTACGCACACCACACCCCATACGCCGCACCCCTCCCCCCTGCAGCAGCTCACCCACGACATCCTCCACACCTCCACCTTACCCCTCTCTCCCATTCCTCCCCACTCCTCCCCATTCCACACCTACGCCCCAAGCTCCTTATATACCCCCTCCTCTGCCATTCTCCCCACACCACAGCTGAGATGGGGAGGAGGAGAGTAGGAGCAACAACAGGAGGATCCAGAGGGGAGGAGCTACTGCAAGCGCTTGCAGCTGGGCTAGAGGAGAAGGAGAGGGAGAGATGCGGAGAGAAAAAGGGTTGAAACGGTTCTGCGGAATCATTTTCTTCGCAGAATCAGACGTCCGGAGTGACCTCTAGACGTCGGGTCGGACATCTAGAGGTAATCTCAAACATCTGATAGCGCGTATTTTGTTTATTTTCCTGCCTAATTTCTGAACATGCGCATACATGTGTCAGAGGGTGGGAAAGTGCACTGGTGTGAAGACTGAGGCAATTTTAGACGTCCGGAAGTGCCTTCAGATGTCTAAAGCCACCTTCAGACGTTCGCACGGAGTTCCAAACATCCATAGAAAGGCGCCTCGAGTAAGGTATGCATGCGAGTTCATTTAAGACTTCTGGGACTTTTTCTAGACGTCTAATTTTGGTCAGAGTTATGTTTTTGGGCCTGTTCAGGGCCCAAACAGAGTCGATTTTCCGCAAATGAATTATCACTGGTTTCCATTTGAATTTCTCTACGTTGTGGTATAGTGTCTACACTGTTTTAAGCTCCTTTTGACATGTGGGTCAATGTGATAAGTCATCCGTTCATGGAGTGTACAGGACCTACAGGGGTTGCAAGCTCCGTCAACTGTGCCCCCACATCTCCCAGTTATCCTGGTAGAGTGGTTCTCACCCAAATCTCGGAATTAATAAATTGTACGTGTATAATTAAATTAAACCTAGGATGTAAGCTGAAACCTAGGAAGAGATAAATGCATGCTACCATACAATATAGTCAATCGAATCCTAAGTTGTGGCATGAACACTAAGGTTGGAAGAAATGCATGCGTAATTAATAAATGTTTGGATCACTATAATGAAATCATGAGCTGCCTGAAATAAACTACGTCATGAATGGAAATACAAACTTGTACAAAGTAATTGATGATGGAATTTGAGTTGCCTGTTCTATGTACATCGAACTAGATATGGAAATAAGAAGGTCCATGTACGAACCCTACGGGGAAGTTAGAAAGGAATCAAGAATACTGTAGTACGGAAAACCTGCAGGTTTTGGAACATGTCACCTACGGGCGACTGTTCGGACTTGGGTTAAGGGAAGTGAGTTGGCCCTCGTGTACGTAGTATTGATAAGAGCAACTATCCCTTTTAAGTAGAGGAAAGCTTGCCGCCCCTTGGGTTGAGACCTGGGGTGGGTTTGGCCACTTTACGTTGACTCCTACTTGGCCTCGCATGCATGGTATCGAGGTGAGCTACTTTGAGTAGAGGGGAGCTTGCTGCCCCTTGGGTTGAGACTCGGGGTGGGTTTGGCCACTCTACGTTGACTCCTGCTCGGCCTCGCGTACGTGGTACCAAGGTGAGCTACTTAGTGTAGGGAGAGAACTAGCCACCCCATAGGGCCCAGGGTTAAGACTAGTACCATATACTGACTCTTGTTAGCCCATTGGGAAAATCGGGATAGTCAGACGAGGGTACGCGGGCTCTGAGGGGCGAGACCTCCTTTCTTGAGGGTTGAGACCCTGGTTCTTAGAGGGTAAGGCCCTGTGTTATTCCGTGTTGTACGTTCGGGCGTACCCGTTAGTAGAAATGACTAATCGCTTGCCAGTGTGGGGTAGCTACCCGTGAGCTTATCACGCGTGCCGTGGTTACCGCTACGTCGTGACCGTGACCTCGAGGTAGTAGACCGAGTGCAGGACTACCGCAGGGACTCTTCCGGCCAGAAGAGTGCCACATGTACATCCTGCATTGTGGGAAAACTGCAAGCAAGATCGTTCCCTTAGGGAACAAGAAGATTGAGAAATATTATGGAACCTGATTAGAATACTTGAATCAGAAAGATGATAATTGGGAACGGATGATAATAAATAAACTGTTAAATGCATGTTAGCTGCCTGTTTAAATTATATGATTTAATCACCACTCCACTCAGCGTTAGCTGACCACAGAATTTAATAACCTTATTCAGGTCAGGGATTTGAGCAGCTAGAGCCACTAGCTGCTAAGGGCGGTGGGCCCAGTTGCGTCCAGCTGTAGTTTCCTACCATTTCTTTTACAAAGTTTTGTTAGTAGTGAGTACCTATAGCTCATAGTTATTTTCAATTGTATTTTTTACTAGTACCAATTGTGATGGCTATGTTCTATACTTTCCGCTGTATACTGTGAGATACTAGTGGTTTGTTGTTTTCCTTCCTTTATTTTCTGTCGTATTTTTTTCTGCTTGGTTACATTACTCGTGTGGTTGTGGAATGATTAGGGCATTTGATTCCTTCTCGTTGGACGGCTGGGTCTTAGGGTTCGTCGAGGCAAGCCATTCTCGGCAATACACAATGTGAAAATGAAGCTAATCAATATTTTCAATTCCTACTTAGAGTTACCTAGCTGGCTAATCCTAAGTGCTACTGTTTGTAGCTATTGCCCTTCTTTTGTCCTTACTCATTTTTTAGCATCTTGCTATCTACAATGAGCCTAAGGTTTGGTTTTGCTTTATTCTTGCTTGTCAAGACTCTATATTTCAAAATTCACTATTGTCGTATAAATTTTCACTATTCTTGTTCATGAAGAAACTGTTAAGTATTAAGTTTATGTATTTTTAGTACTCTCACTAAATCAATTTTATTTTTTATTTCAAGAAAAGGAGTTTTTGAGTGATCTTGTCCTTATGTTCCCTATCTATGGCGTGGAATTTGTAAGATCCCTATTCCTAGCCAAACTCCTATTCAAGCTTAGTACCATTCAGCTTGCAATGAATAAAAACTAGTCATCTTATAAAACTCATGTTTGTAGTTAACTTTTTCCTGTCGTTAAGCATTTGGATCGCATATTTAGTGTTAATTTCTGGTTGATCTATAAACTTGGAAATTATAATAATCATAATAGAGAATGCTTGGGCTTTTGATCCATGAGGTGATTTGATGATTATTGATTCTACTGTAGGATTTCCTATTCTTGGGTAGCACCAATTGCTTTTAATAGAGTTAGGAACTTGATGGTCATATCGTTGTAGTTGTGAATTGATGTTGTTGTAGTAAATGTAGAAAATACAAATCATTATTACGACCATTTTTATTTAATTATCTAATTTTTACTGATTTATTCCAGGTCGTTCACTGGGAGGCAGTTATTGATTTACATCACTCTCTAGGTCTAAAATTAATAATGAATGAATATATGAAGAATGAATCAAAGTTTCCATGATGTACAAAAAAAAGTCAATGAAAGTTATTGCAAAAATCTACTTACAAACAAGCATCAAATACTACATAGGTATATTCTATACTATCTATTTATAAGTTATATTATTAATACTTACATAATTATACATTACCAACTCATATTATATAGCATACTAACGTAACTTACTATACTGACATATACAGTAACACATATAATAGCTACAGCGACAGATATAAACGTCGTTGGACCTCAGAAAAACTATATACAAACTGTAAGAAGGAAACTAGGGTCTATAGCAACAGTTATTTCGCCTACAGTAACGTTTTATTATGTTAGTAAAGGTATGAAGCTATATATAAATGTAAATAGCTATACTACGTATATATATACTTTAGTTATCTTATACATATTTATTTATACGAGTCTCTGTATATACATTATACTTATACATACCTTTATTCTCTCTTTACTTCTCAGCACTTCTTCTTCTTAATTTTACTCGTCTTAAGTTCTCAGCAGCACTTAGGCATTAAATACTTAGGTGTTTAGACAATGTCATTACAGCTTTTAATTAATCAAAAATTTATTTAATTTGCGGGCACACTATTCGAGGGATACATAGCACCTAGAGGGTAGGACCAAACATCTACTAAGCGCATCCTAATTTTTCATTAGGCCACTTAATTACATGTTCATACTTAATCATTTGGGCTTTACAAGCCCGCACACACCCGAGCCCCCAGCCCCACACACACAACTCATTCATGCTCAGATATGCTTAGATATGGTCATATGTATTCGGTTGTTCGGGCATCCGGCGCCTGTGACGACTAAATAGCGTAAGGAACAAAATCAATATAAAGCGCTGCGCGCGCTCGCCCGCCCACGATGTGGGACTATTTGGGCGCTAGCGCAGCATTGGAAATCCAGTGCAGCCATACGGAATTTGTGATTTTGGCCCTCGATTCGAGGGCCATAATTTATTAGTTATTAAAAATAAATTATGTGAAAATAAAGTATTTATATAGTACTATACAATTATACAATTAATTTGGAGTTTTAATTATATTTACTGCATAAATAAATTAGCTAAAGTATACAATTTATACATACTTATCTTTAAGTTTTGTTTCTTAATTACATATAAATTAGTTATTATTTGGTCTAATTGACCTTATACAGAGTTAGTATACATGTCTAAGTATTTTATAAATATTTTTATTATATTTTACAGATTTAATTTATATTTTATTTACATTTAAATAACAAATTTTTGGACTATTTTATTTGTAAATTAAATTTAAGTAATGTATATATTATAAATATACTTAAATTAGGTTAAATTACTTAAAATACAGTAGTATACATATACATTATAAATTAACTTAGTTTTAACTTAGTCTACTAATTTATTTTAATTTAATCTGATAACTTAACTATTAACTTAATAAATTATTTATTTATTCTGTATACATAATTAAATTAAGGTACCAGGTTCAATATGTTTATTATATACGTATAAATACATATATACAGTCTTATAACTTAATAAGGTTATTTATAGTATTTATTACTTATATGACTTTATTATACATATACATTAGTTTAATTAATAATTAGTTGTATAATTAAGATATATATAGTATAATCTAACTTCAATATTTACTTTACATAATACAATATATACATAAGTTATTTAACTTATAGATATGTATACTTTACATTATAGATAAGTAAGATTAATATATAGCTTAAATAAATACTTATATACATATTATACAAGGGATTTTTACTATTTTTAGAGTTTTTTCAATTTTTATGGTTTTTATTTATGTTATGGAGATAGGAGATGCGAATGAAAGAAATGGATGAGAAGAAGGAAATGTTTTTTGGTGTTTTTAAGGGTATATTCTTTTATTAAATTCTATGGTATACGGAACCGTCGACTGGTAAATTATACCAAGTCGGGGATTCAGAATACCATGAAACTTGGTATGCATTCAAGGAACTATCTGATCTTCAATCAGACAGTTTTATTTTATTATTTTATATTTTTTTTATAATTTTTATTTAAACCCTAAGTTTACTCATCCTAAGCCTTTAAAGAGGTGTCTAAAAATATCCTAAGGGCTTAGGATGAGTCCTAAGTGTCTAAAAGGCAGGGAACTGCCTTGAATGTGTTCAATACAAGTTATGGAATAGATAGAAGTAGTTAGGCATGCAACTCAAGATAAATTTTAATTAAATTCATATAGTGGACAGTTAAACTCATTATTTAGTTGACAGAGGATTAAAAAGATTTCATTACAAGCATTCAACAGATATTACAAGGCAATTACAATAGGAAAGCTTGTATACAATTGATACAACATTTTACATCAGTCAGCTTCTAAAACAATTAGATCTAAGCTACTGTCCATAAGATGATTAAAACTTGGGATTCCTGCTAGAACAACAGGAAGAAGCTATCCACTGCAGCAGATCAGAAACTCCCCTTACTGCCACAGGTTAGGTTCTACTTTAGACGTCTTAACTGCTGCTGCAGTTAAGACATCTTCCATGGAACTATATCTGCAACAGAGAGCACTAATAACCAGCTACCTATTAACATGAAACAAACAATCAAATTCCAGATCAGGCTATAGACAACCTGATCAAGAATTTTAATTGGTTGTTTCAGGAACTACACAGCTGGGAGAGAGGGAAATGTAGCTGCAATTGCAGCACTTTGCTCTAAATCTGGGATTTATACACAAAACACACAAATCAGAAATTTACTCACACAATCTGACAAGGGTCTTAATCCATAAAAAAACCACTCGGGATTACAAATTAAAACCAAAATCCCTTGTCAGTAACATCTGATCAAACCAAAGTTAAAAGGGTAACTGATTTGATTCTTTCTAATGCTATAAACAGCATGTAGAAAGAATCAATTTAGTCCATTGAAACCAAACACTCCAATCCCAGAGTTCTGGAACCTTAAGGAATATGGAGAATTCCTTAGGTTAGGAAAACAGATTTGCTCCTTAAAATCAACTAAAGGATGCAAGGTAGAGTCTCAAATCAACTAATTGATTTTTCATTGACTCATCCATGCATTCAAGATAGTTCAAAACTCATAAAAATCTAGTTAAGATCATGGCTCTTCTAAGGTGAATTTTGACTTCAAAATCACCTCAGATTCCTTGCCAAGCAATGAATCAAAATTAAAAAAAACTCAGTCTACTAGATCAAACATTCAAAACTCAAGTGATTCAAATTCATTGCAATCCAAATTTCGCTATCAATCCAGCAAACCAATTTTCTTTAAAGCTCATATCAGGGGCTTTTGTGAGCAAAATGGAATGAGTGAGAAGCCCCTAACATGATTTTTGACGTTAATTTTAGATATGATATCAGAAGATAATCAGATCTGAAATTAGGTCTGATGAGTGGGTGAAATAGTGAGAAATAAATCGTGGGAATCAGAAGTGGAATGAAAACATGAAGAGGGAGAAAACTCATGATCAATGGCTGTGTGAAACCATCCCCTCTAATCTGGAATGATCAGAAGAGGCGAGGGTAGTGAATCTACTCTAATTCTACTCCTACTTCTAAACAAACAGAGTAACAGAATTAATCACTACAATTTACTCTAATTCTACTACTAATCTACTTAACTACTGGTACAACTAAATTACAAAATGCTAAAACTATTCTAACAGGAAGAATGGGACCTATGGGTCCTTAGCCGGTGGTTAAGGAGGAAGAAAGAAGGGAGGTGACTCCAGCGGAGGGAAAAGCCTTCTAGTGAGGCTTCAGAGTCGTCCTCAAGTGCTATGAGGTCCTTAGCAACGAGGAAGGTTAGAGAGAAGTCGGAGATTTCACAGCCGATGGCTGTGAAATCAGGGATTTGATGGGGAAAGGCAGCTGGAGTGGAAGAATGACCACTAAGAAGGTAGGAGAGAGCGATCCTCTGCGCGCACGACCACTGAGGTGCTTAAGTAGCAATCTCAGTGGCTCAGATCACCACAAAGGTGAAGATATTCGTTGATGGAACCGGCAACAAGGATGAGAGGAGAGGAGCACACGAGCTGCCAACTTAAAAACTAACTGTCGGATGGGATCGGGGGAGAAGGGTGAGCACACGCGCCGCTTCGCACGAAGCTTCAATTCAGATCGGGCCGCAGTCACCTCCCTCAACCAGAACTCGCACTTGCTGTACTTGGCGTACAGCCTGCGTCGTCTCAGAGTGTCCAGAACTATCCGCAAGTGCTGTCCGTGCTACGTCCGATCTCTAGAATAGACGAGTACATCATCTATGAAAACCACCACGAACTGGTCCAAGTACGGTCTAAACACCTGGTTCATCAGGTCCATGAAAGCAGCGGGGGCATTGGTCAGCCCAAACGGCATGACCAAAAACTCGTAGTGTCCGTACCGGGTGCGGAAAGCTGTCTTGGAGACGTCGGTCTCCCTGATCCTCAACTGGTGGTATCCAGACCTCAAGTCGATCTTGGAAAACACCGTGGCACCCCACAACTGGTCAAACAAGTCGTCGATCCTTGGCAGCGGATATCTGTTCTTGATGGTGACCCTATTCAGCTGTCGGTAGTCCGCACAAAGGCGTAAGGTCCCATCCTTCTTCTTCACAAACAATACCGGAGCTCCCCAGGGGGACACACTAGGCCTCACGAAACCCTTCTCCATAAGGTCCTGCAACTGAGACTTGAGCTCTCGCAGCTCAAGCGGTGCCATCCTGTATGGCGCGGTGGAGATGGGGCTGGTCCCTGGTACTAGTGAGATCTCAACTCTATTTCACGCTTGGGCGGTAGTCCTGGTAACTCGTCTGGAAACACGTCAGGGTACTCTCTGACCACCGGGATGCTCTGCAAGTCTGCCACAGGGCTGGACTCTGCTACGACACAAGCTAGGAAGCCCTCACACCCCTGGCTCAAAAGTCTCACCGCCCGAAGTGCCGAAATGCACCTGAAACCTCCATCCACTGGCTGTCCGTGAAACTCGAAAGAAGGCAACTCCGGAATGGAGAAGATGATCTTCCTCTCAAAACAGTCCACCAAGGCGTGGTAAGCGGACAGCCAATCCATCCCCAGAATCACTCCAAAGTCCTCCATCTGTATCATAATCAGGTCAGCTGGCAGGTTATGTCCCTCGACGCTGACCTCGCAATCCGTGTACACCTCCTCAGCTACAAACAGATGACCACTCGGACCTCTGATTACGAACGGATTCTCTAACAGTGTATAATCTTGGTCCAAACTAACTGCGAAACTGGCTGCGACAAACGAGTGTGTAGCGCCGTAATCGAAAAGCGTGTAAACGAGTCTGTCGGAAACTGAAACCATACCTGCTACCATCAATCCCAAAGCTTTGGCGTCCCTGTGTGTTAGGGCGTTGATACGCCCCTCAGCTCTAGGTGCGGACGAAGCAGCCACACTCTGCGTGCGGACGGGTAGGTGCTGGCCGATACCTTCCTCGCGACTGCTGTCCTCTTCCTCGCGCCTGGGAACCGCGGCCTCCTGCGTGCCCTCCAATGCTCTGCGTGGGGAGTATCTGCTGACCTCCTGCCCTAGACGGGCAGTCCCTCCTGATGTGGCCCGACTGGCCACACTGGTAACAGAGGGGAACCCGACTCCCGCCCTCAGTGGGTCCCTGCTGTCGGCTAGACGGGGGTCCGGTGCTGGCGACTGGCCCCTGTCGAGGGCCCCCAAAGGCCACTGATGGCCCTGCAAAACGTGACGGCTCTCCTGCTGACGCCACGTGTCTCCGTTCTCGCCAGCCATGTGAGAAGTCTGGCTGGAAGGGCCTCTTCCGCCCACCGTTGGTGTCTCGCGCGGACGGGTTGGTCTCCTCGTAAGTCATAGCTGCCTCTACCACCCTCGAAAACGTAGACAGCTTCAGGGGTTTGACATACCCCCGGATCGCAGGTCGGAGCCCCTCAGTGAACCTCCAAAGGCGCTCCTCCTCAGTGGCTACCGCTGTCGCTGTAAAGCGGGACAGCTCCAAGAAATGCGTGCAGTACGCGCTCACAGTCATCGTCCCTTGGCGGAGAGTGTGGAACCCCCGCCTCCTCTGGTCCTGCCACGTCTGGGGAAAGTACTGCTCGCAGAAGAGGGTGACGAACTGGTCCCACGTCGGCTCGTCCCTCTCCTGTCCCCGGACCGCCCTCCACCACCTGTGTGCCGCACTCTCCAGCTGGTACGTGGCAAAGGCCACGCGGCACTCCACCGGGGGGCGAAGGGTGTCGAAGATCTTCTCTAGCTGCTCAAGCCAGTCCTCTGCCTCGGTCGGGTCCTCATCCCCCTTGAAGGAGGGGGGCTTCAGCTTCCGGAACTGCCCGAAAAGCTCGAAGTGGCGCTGTAGGGGAGGTGCTGGTGCACCTCCAGGCAAAGGTGCCTCGTGCACGGAAGTATCGGAGGAAGGTGGGGGCTGCGGCGGCCCATCCCCTCCCCCGTGTCCAGCGCCGCGTTCGTCGAGTGGTCCCACAGAGGACTCCCCCTCCGCAACCCCAGGGTGAGGTGCTCGGGGCGGTGGGTGGAGCTCCTCTCGTACAATGTCTCGTATCAGCCGGGCGAGGTCCTGGGCCTGGATGCCCAGGAGTAGTGGCTGGTCCACTGGGGTGTCGACAACGGCACGCCCACCTCGCCGACCTCGTCCTCGGCCGTGCCCACGGCCCGCCTCACCAATCCCGCGATGAGGCATCTCCTGTAAGGAGACGCGAAACAAAATGGAAAAACGTCAAAACAAACGGTACCTAACGAAACTTCTAAGAGCTCATGTCAAGAGATATGTTGTGGTGGCTACTTTAGTTATAAACATGTGAATTGGTTATTCTACAGTCAGTTGATTCACTTCTCGGGACGACCTTTCTCTGATAACATCTTGTAACGACCCAGTTCCCGAGCCCCTACGAGACACGAGAACCGGACCGACTCAACTAATCCCAAGACCTAGTCGTCCAACGAGGAAGTAACCAAAAGAGCAGTAAAATAAACCACATTCAACATGAATATAACTAACAGTAAGAAAATACAGCAGCAAGGAAAGAAACTACTACAGTATATACCACCACAACAATAGAACGACATTCATAAATAAATATGAACTGCAGGTAAAGAAAAGTACAGCGAAAACAAGAACTACTCACTATAACGGAACAAAAAGAGGTACAAGAAACAGTGGTAACTCTACTGGACCCTACTCAGCCCAGCGTCCTCTGCAGCCGCTGACCCTGGCTGCTCAACACCTGGTCCTGAAAGGTAACGAGTGTAACACGTCAGCAAAACGCTAAGTGGAGTGGCAACTAAAACTAAAGAAACAGTAGAGTGTACAGTAGCTGTTAAGTTCTGTTACTTTCTTTATTTAAGTCTTTCAATTATCTCACGATTTATCTATTTCTCAGATCTTTCACTTGATCTCGAATGTTCCTCGTGGGAACGATCTTGATTGCAGTCTTTTCCGAACAGTAGAAGTAGCACGTGGTGCTCTCCTGGGCGGGATAGTCCCCCGTGGTGATCCTACTCTCAGTCAACCACCCCAAGGTCACTGACAGACGTAACGGTGACTACGGCACGCGCGGTAAACGCACGGGTAGCTAACCCGCACTGGCACGCGATCAATCGTTTCCGTTAACGGGTGCGCCCAAAGCACAGCACGGAACCAGTACAGGGCAGAGCCCTCTCAGTAACAGGGGTCCAACCCCTCCACAGTAACCAAACAGGGGCCTTGCCCCTCCACAGTCCACGCACCCTCGCCTGACTACCCTGGTTTGCCCCAGTGGGGCCTAACAAGTCGATGTGGGAGGCTAGCAGAACCCCGGGGCCCGTGGGGTAGCTAGTACCTCCCTACACTAGTAGCTCTCCTCGGTACTATGTACACGAGGGCCAGCAAGTCGGTACAAAGTGGCCAGTCCTAACCCCGGGTCCCTGGGGCGGCTAGCTCAACTCTGCACTAAACAGGGGAACAGTCGCTCTCCTTGGTACTCCGTACTCAAGGGCCAGCTTACTTCCCCAGTTCTACTCCATTCACTTTCCAGGAGTTCTACTCCTACTTCCCTGTAGGGTTCCAACTCAGAACGTCTAAGTTTCACTTTCCAGTTTCACGTTATCACAATCCATGTTCTCAAACACGTTTATTTATTCAACAGGCAGCTGTTAATTCAATTTCAGGCAGCTATTTGTTCCTTTCCATTTTTCCAAGACTGCAGTATTCATCTGTTCCACTAGTTTTCCAGTCCTAGAATTCATGCCGTATCCTAGGATCTATCATACAATCTAGTTTTCCAGCCCTAGGATTTATGCAACACCTAGGATCTATCATTCAATCTGTTTTTCATTCCTAGAATTCATGCAATGTCCTAGGTTCTATTTATGATTCCACAATTTAACAGGTTATACTTAAAAGCCACTCTACCAGGTACGACGGGAGTAATGGGGGCGTGATCGGGAATCCCGCGTGCCTCCGCGACCCCCAAGACTGCAACCGACCGAGGTCCTATCACAAGGATCAAACACAAGGAGTGTCTCAAAACAGTGTATAGCTACTGTAGACGGGTAGAGGATTTAATTCCGGGAAGAACGTAACTCGAAACGCGGAAAACGGAACCCGAACGGGCCCTTAACGGGTCGAAAATGACGACACTGTGCAAAATCAGACGTCTGGAACTTCTTCCAGACGTCTTAAAAAGTGGATCAGAGAATTACCTTGTTCTGCGTGGTTTCTCAGACGTCCAGAAGCCTGCGGGGACGTCTGGCCTAGTTCCCAGACGTCCAATGGTCACCCCAGATGTCTGGAGGTCGCTCCCGCCGTCTGGTACTACAGCCAGACGTCTGATTCGCGTTGGATGGCGAATCACCGAGCCTGCGCGCACCCAACTCTCTCTCTCAATACGGTCAGTCGACAGAAAGGAAGAAGACGGAAGAACTCACCTTTCAGATGTCTGGATGGTCTTCCAGACGTCGCCCCCGCCGTCTGGCTATCAGCCCAGACGTCTGATTCTGGAAATGTTTCCAGAATTAGGCCGCGACTCGCCCTCCGCTCGCGACACAGCGCCTCGTCGCACCTCGTGCGCCTGCTGCTTGGACCGCAGCAGTCCCCCCCGCGTCGCCACGCGCCCGCTGCGCTCCCCTCCGGCCGGCCTTGGTAGCCCCGGCGAGCTCGCCCTCACGGCTGAGCGCCGCTCTCGCACGCAGCACCTCCTCCGCGCTCACTGCGGCCGCCGCTGCCGCTGCAACCTCGCGCTCGCTCTCGCGTTCACTGGCTGAAGGAGAAGAGGAAGGAGGCGGTGGTGACGGAAGAGTGCGTGGCCTTTTAAGGCCGCGCGAGGAGGAGAGAGAAGGAGCACGGCAGGGGAATCTGCAGCCGTAGGAGGAAGGAATAAGCGAATATACTGGTCTGCGCGCTCAGGCGTGCAGACGACCCGCGCGTGTCAAAGATAACAGATTTCCAGACGTCTGGCAACGATCCCAGACATCTGATACGACGTCTGGAAGTGATTCCAGACGTCTGGTCCGACGTCTGGCCCACCTCCCAGAAGTCTTAAAAGACGTCTGGGGCACGCGTTCATAACAGCCTTCCTCCTTCGCGCCCTGTTCCTGCACAAGGCCACAGCAAAACCTAGCCCTTCCCTCTACCCGTATGTCTCTCTCTGTGTAAACCGCTCACAGGAAGCTCTCCCAAAGCCGGGTTATCGGGTCGGATAGCATACCCGTGACCAAGCGCATCGGCGTGGGTGGTGCGTGAGGAGTGCAGGGTAAACGGGTCGGCCAGGTCTGCGTGGCGTGGGGTGCGGACAAGGCGGGCGAGTGGGCGAGGGGACCTCACCCCGTGTTATGAGGCGATAAGGTAAAAACACAAAATCAATTTAAATGGGTGCGGCGCTTCAAGATCTTACGATGTGGGACTAAACTCTACTCCTTCTCGCGCTCGCCCGCAGGAACACCTCCTCGTAACCTACTCAGCTGCTATCGCTGTTGGTGCCAAGTGTTGAAGCAAAAGTCTTCACAAACTTCGCCCCAGTCCACAGCACCTGGAGCGCAGCTGCCCCGACGCCTGGAGCCTGCTTGGAAGCTGCTTCAATCGTCAACAATGGCGGCAGAGCTGCAGAACCTGTCGTGCACGAATACGGCCTATCGGCCTAATCAAATCACAGGGGAACCTTCGCCGTGGCACAGCGAAGGTGGTGCGCGGAGCAGCAGGCCGCAGGACGGCCTAGGCGTGCATGCCTAGTTCGTTTTGTGGTCGGAAAAGTGGGTTTGATCGGGGGAGTGTTGTGGAGGTGTGGAGTGGCAGTGGAGGGGCAGAGGGCGTTTGGTGAGATTAGGCGGAGCTTTTGGGACAGTTGGCAAGTCGTATGGGGTTGTGGGATGACGGGGACGACTCGCCGGAGAGTAGCCGGAGGTGGGGAAGGTGAGGATGGTCAGGTGTGGTCGTAGGGTAATCAAGCAAATTAGATTAGGGAAAAGAAAGAGGGGAAGAAGGGGCGTAACTGCAACCTACCTACAGAGACGAAGGGGGCCGGAGCGGCGGGCAGTCGTATCGACTGTCGTCGGAGAAGAAGCACCCAGAGGGAGAGAGCAGCAGCGAGGAAGTGGGCCGAGAGGCGCGTGCTTAGTACGGCGCGACCCGGGAAGATCAGGCGAGGCTGGCTCTGCTGCTGGTATTGCAGCAGAGCGACAAGAAGGAGGAGGAGGGGCCGCCAGAGCTGGTGGGTTTCCTGTCGGAGTGGGGAGAGAGGAAGGGTTGAGGTTTTCTCCGCCAAGATCAGACTGGCAAACCGGCTGGCGATGCTGGTCTTTATAAAGGCGATGGCGGAGGGGCAGATGCAGGCTGGCGACGTGCGTCTCTCGCCGGAGTATGGTCGAAGACGAGACCCATACCTTCCGCGCGTTCGCACGGAAGGTGTGGGTGTCGTCAGGTGGCACGGCCTAGTCCCTGCGACAGCAGACGTCGCAGGGAACTCCGTGTTCTCTTTACAGGACGTCCCCCACACCCTGCACGGCGCCATGCTCCGCGCAAAGTCGCCGGAGCATGGTGCTGCGCAGAGACTTGCAGGAGGGACCAAAATGTAAAGAACGATGAGAAAATTAGGGGCCAAAATGCAAGGGTTTCAAAAGTTGAGGGTCAAAAAGTAAATGATGAGGACCAAATTGCAAAGTTGGTCAAGGAGATCTCTTCTTAGGCTCAAGTTTTTATGCATGACTAAATTGGACCTAAGGATTTTAATGGTGAATTTTATTTCTAGGTCAGACCATGTTTGACCGACCAATTTACGTAAAAATTTAAATTAAATCATTAATTGGGCATGGTTCTCAATGTAGATCAAAATGGATTTCTAAGGTCAAATTGAAGGTTCTAAACCCTAGAGATTATTTTTCTATGAATTTTAGAGGGTTTAATTGATTTTTACCCTACCTCGAACCTCGTGAATTGAAGTGGGTTTGTTTTAGGGTTACAGAATGTCATTTAATTCCTTGGAGTTGCTGTAGTCCTTGTTGGATCATATCATCCCACTTTCCTTCTTATTTGGTTTGTTTGACCTGTGTTTGGATCCTGAGTTACCCTGTTTGCAGATTGTGTTGGTGAAATTACATTTTTACCCCTTATGACTTGTTTTCTTTTTGAACTCAGAATTCTCTGAATTAAGCCTTTCTTTGAGTCATGTAGGAGCTTTTTCTTGCATATCTAGGTTAGATTGTGCTAGTTAGGGTTCATGATGAGGTTCTCATCAAGCGTAGACTATGGGAAACCTTAATATTAATTACAACTTTGAAGACATCAAATAGATAGACTATACATCTCAGATAATGTTTGTAGACATTTGCGAGAATCATCTGAACTGGCAGTCTATAAATAGTCTAATGCTGGGCAAGAAATTAAAAGAGCATAAGCTTTCTAAAGGGAAAGAGGAATTCTTGCACATTACCTATCACCATGGAACAAAATTATTTAATAAGAGCTTACTTTTTGAGTGGGAACTATAATGGTCTCAGTATTGTGAGAGGAACCCTGGGGAGAAACATGGCGGTGTGGGAGGTGGTGGAACTCGCGAGGCAAACGAGCAATGATGTGGGAGGCGTTGGAACTCGCGGGGCAGAGGAGTGGCAGTGTGGGAGGCTGTGAAACTTGCGAGCAGAGGAGTAGCTGCGTGGCAGGTCGTAGGGCAGAGGAGTGGCTACGTGGGATGTCGTGGGACAGAGGAGGGACAGAACTGGTAGGGCAAGGGAGCGGCGGCATGGGAGGAACCTGCGGTGTAGAGGAGCGGCGTAGGAGGAACTTCGAGAGCAGAGGTGACAACGTGGGAGGAAATCGCTCGCAGATGCAGAGGGTTGGAGGAGATTGATAGGTCGTGATTCTGGGAGGTTGGGCAACGCAAGCGGGAAGGTGATGTGCAAGTGTGGGAAGAAAATTTGGTGATTTGTGGGAATTGGATGAGATTTCTATTTCTAATTTAAGCCATTTTTCACTTGTAAATAAGGGGAAAAAAAGCAAAATGTAACCAAACTTTACATACCATTTATCCATCATTACAAATTGGTTTAATTTTTTGTGACGGTTTAATTGGCACCCACTCATTTTTGGACTCCGAAAAAATATCTATCCCTAAAAGATAGTTACTAAAATCCTATTTTGTTGTAGTGAAAGCAAATCACATCGAACAACCATCGACAAGCGTGGTTGCCCTTACCCTTCTCCCTTTCTTCTTCTCCCCCATCCCCCTTTCGATTCTCTTCTTCTTATTCTCCCTTCTTCCATGCGTGCATCCCACAAGATGTTAATGGAGGAAAATGATTTACATCTTCGACCTCATGAGTGTCGTCAACTCTCTCTCTCTCTCTCCGGTTGTCGATGTTGTTACAATCTGCTCTCACGTGGCATGGAGGGGAGGAGGGTGTCTCTTCATCTCTCTCACTCTCTCGTGGAAAGGAAATTGAGAGTTGGCTAGTGGCATTAGCAATCTTTAGGCTTATGTTTAGGTGTATTTAAATAGGAAGAGGGGGACAAAGAATGAGATAAAAGGAGGGTGGGGATTTATAATTAAGAATAAAGAATAAATAACTAATTACAACTTCAAAGTTACATATTCTTCCCGCAATCATATCAAATAATCTCTGATTTTCACGAAATTGATTTCCTTGGAAGGCTTGCAATAAGAGGAATCTAACTGTATCAAGTATGACACCATCAATGCAAAATTTCCTAAGAGTTGACTAGAGTTGACCACAACTCAAAACTCTTTGTTTTCAAGCCACGCGAACTTAATTCGCATTGGACAAGCATCCAGGGTTTGCATTAACATGCTTAATTTAAACTCGAGCTTTGATTTAAATTTCAGGACATTACAGTTATCTATGGCACCCAAGATGCCCGAATACCCTAATCAAAGAGGGAAGGTAAACGAAAGTCCTTTGAAGCTTGGAGATCCAATATTTAATCTCTATAGAACTCAAAATTTTTGAAATGCTTTTAATGAGGAATGAAATTACTCTCACAAAATAAACCTAATAGGTTTACAAACAAGGCAATCTAATTCCAAGCTACCTAATTTCGGTCCACCTAACTTGATATGCTCTAGAAGACAGAGAGACACGAGAAGAGGGCCCATTACACTTCCCTTGTGGTTACACTCCTAATAATTCACCTTATCAAATGGGGCCAAGTACTAAATCGAAAACCACCAATTGCAAAAGTTACCATATCATACAGGCATGATAAAAATTGCGGCCCTTGCTTGCCTATATCTAGTGTTATAGTTGGTAAAATTGGTTATAAATTAGTCTTGTATAGGGGACACTTTGAAAAAATGGTTGTCCTCCTCTTGCTTACTTGCAAATTTATGGTTACCGCTCCTGTCTTACTTTTTTGGTAAATGAGATAAATATTGCGTTAGATTATGAAGTTGCACCCCATGTGAGATGGTTGCTTGCTTTTCTAAACTTCATCACCCGTGGATTATTATATATATTAGTTGTAGCTCATTTATTCTGAAAATCGAAGTTCACCGGTTGACGTCGGTCATTCCAAGTTGAAGTGACATCTATTTTGTGTAAAACACGGAAAGGGGGAGAGATTTTGGGAGAGGATGGCAGAGCATTTTACAAAAATTAGCATAGCGTGTGTTGGAGACTTTAACATCATTCTGAACAAGGAAGACGTTTAGGGATGTTCAATTCCTTGCAGGGAATTCAACCACTTGAGGAATTTTGATAGCAAACTCAAATCGATGGTTCTTGGGATGTAATCAAGTTATCTACTTAGAAAATGTCTTGATAAAGGTTTTGTCTCGTGGCAATTGAAGGTTTCCCTATCCAAAGGTAAGGGTGCTTCATCTTCTAGCAATAGGGACCGTCCACCCCTCCATCTTGCTATGCACGGAGAGAAAATCAAAATATAAGGTGGTGTTTGATAAGAGGAATAGATTTGTGGAATAAGGAATGAAATGGAATGATGAAATATGTAGATTAATCTATTTATGAGATTTTGCAGGTTAAAGTTATTTCACAGAGATAATGTAATAACTTTACCTCATATTAAATTTTCCTTAAGCAGTTGATTAAGTGGATTCAAACGAGAATTAAGTCTACCATAAACCTCTTAACCTGCCTACCAAACACCCCTGAAGAAAGTATTTGACATTTCAAGGCCAATTGGTGTAACACTCTGGAGGATGCTTAATGCATTGGCAATTAATCTTAATGATAAAGTAATCCCCCGCTAGGTGGAGGCGACCTGGCCTCGGTCAAATAGATCATAGGAGGTTCAATTCCTTATCTACGCTTTTTGCTTGCACTTAAATGATAGATAAAATTGCATCTACATCCCTTCTATAATATTGAATTACTACCCGTAACTTAGAGATTTTGGGTGTTACAGCTACATCCAAACCCCTTCCTTACGGAGGGATGATTCCAGAGTTAATGATCTCGTGTGGTGAGCAAGCAAACTCTAAAATAATAATTTGCCTAAACCAACAATACCATGTAGGAATAAGGGAATGAAAAGATTTCGTTGCAATCTTAAGTATTTATGCACACCCCCATTCTTTTTTAGTAATGGTTTTCTGAGGGGAAAATTGACTCTCCATCTCGAGCCCGACATCTGCCCCCTCAGTGCCTCACATAGCGACGAAAATGAGACACAAGCCTCACTTGATGGCAGGGCCCATTGTCAGGATAAGTGGGGGTGTTGTTTTTATCATCGTGGGCGTCATTTTTGTCGTTGTTTTCTACCAACAGAAAATGTCCCTCTTCTTTTTTTCCTTGCTTGAACTCAAATTTTTCTTTACGAGTCACTTGGTTCAGCACTGGCTTGTGACCTACTTTTAATGAACAGTGCCTTAGTCACCAATAATTTTCATACATTGAGGTAACCCTAGGAGCTGTAACTAGCAAGGCATAGGTTTCTATAAGCTTGTCCCATATAGGGATTGTAGACATGAAGCACCCCGTTGGCTGGAGTGAGCCATCTGGATTCTGGACTAAACAACCTCCTCTTTGCTTTCTTGGGAACTGATGGTTATATTTGCATGTGCTTATGCTGACATATCGGGCTTGTAGTTGCCCCCTTTTCATGTATCCCTTGTTGAAATGTCGTATATAATGGCAAAGGAACATCTTCTTATGCATAAATGTATTTTATAGGCATTGGTAGTGATATTGTTGTCTACTTCACGTCTGGGATCGTTGTTATGTGAAAGCTTTTACCATATCATCTTTTTCATTCCTACGTGCAGGTTTCCTCACCTTTGTTGTCACCATTGTGCCACCATATGCATACTTTGTTGCACACGACACCAAGACAACCATACAAGAATTGTTATAATACTACTCATCAATCCTAACAATTATGCTAATCACATCTGTTAAGATAATTGTCGAATAATCAAGAGGTTGCGAGGTGTGACTATGCCGAAAGAAATGCATAAAGAAAATAAATAAATAAATTTATTTTTATGTAAATCAAAATTATCAAATCAAAAAAATCAAATATGATTTGATAAGATTAATAGTAGAATAAAGAATAAATAATATGCAACAACACAAATAAATAAAATGAAGAAATATTAGAAATTATTCCGATCGAAACGTCTATTAAGTACTTTTCTTGAAAAAGATATCGCCTCCCACAATACCGATGTGTCGGGATCTAACAAACTCTTCTCAAGATACGACAATCCACCTCCAAGATTTGACGTGCTTCGATCTTAGACGTCCTCGAAAATCACCTCAGGAGAATGAAATCGAAGCAATTTGGTTTCCAATCAAATTCTCGATTGATCTACCAATTTAATGATTTGATCAACCAAAAACTCCTCGTGGCTCTCTGAATTCTCTTGTACAAGATCGACAAAAGTGATTGAAGATTTTTTTATCAATCTCATGTCGAATAAGCACACCAAGAAAGAGAGACAAAAACAAGAGAGAGGGGGAGAGAGTTGAGAGAGTTTTTTTGCTCTTGTTATGTGTCAAATGAGAATTCCCTCGTGACCCTTATATAGAACCTATGACCAAATGTTTATGAAAATTTTCGTTTTATAGAAAAACGATAATTGATCGACCAATTAAGTTCATTGATCAATAAAACAAATTTATCGACAAAACTTAACTCATTGATCGATCAAAATAATTGATCGACCAATTTTATCTTTTGATCGAATAATTCAGGTCAAAATCATGAGATTAAAAATTCATAATAAAAAAATTTAATTTTATAATTTCAAATTAATTATTTTAACATGAATTTTAATATCATCATATAACAATTGTATCTCAATTAATACGATTAGATTCTAAAATCTAACATACTATTTATATATCTATAACTATCACCTACGATTACTTTGCATTAACTTAAATAGAAAAGCGATTGTACAACGCATACTTCTGTGCATAATAATTATGTAATACAGCAAAAATGGTAAGCGTAAAAATATTAATCGACTACAATTATAATTTTGCAACATGTTGCAATTGCGTACAACACGGTGATGCATAAACATAAGTAAGACAGAGATTGACATCAATCGTATGAACATTTGTAACCAATAAGTTATTGGAAATCGATCTCCATTGAATCCTTATAATTATCAATATTGCTGAAAACTACAATGTGCAATGCAAAGTTTCATCACGGTCAGTCATGCACAACAATTAAGCAGAAAATATTCTAAAGAATTCTCGAGCTCGTTTCTTTGGTGGCCATCTTTTTTTGACCATTAACTTATTTTTTCTACTAGCGAATGGTATGGCGACCTTAGCATTAAAAAAAAAAAAAAAAGGAAAGAATGAGACAAGCTATTTGCTTTCGGATGACGACGAAGAAACGCAAAACTTTCCAAAATATTTATTATATCACGTGGTGATATTGATCTTAGATTTAGAATTATTTATTATATGTGTAATATGATATTTGAAAAATTATCATTATAATTTAATTTAATTAATTTATAACTAAAAATTATTTGTGTTATATGACTTATAATTAAAAATCTCTAGTGTAATGTGTTTTATGACTAAATATTACTAATGTAAAGTTAGATTTGCATAAGTGAAAAATTCATTGAAAATAAAAATATATCATTGTGTTTGTTGAATGGAGTTTGCGTGCAGGAAGATGTGTTGTAATGCATGTGTTTCTTACTTGCACCCTTAATATTATGATATGATTGTGGAATAAGTTGATATGTAGTAAATATATGTTAATTGATATATTATACTAGGATGAATATATTTTAATATATATTGAAATTGATGTAATGTAATGTAAAAGTTTAAGAGTGATATATTTTAATATATAAATTTTGATTTGACCGTGGCAAGGGGAGAGGGGGGGGGATAAGTTGAATCCCATTGGGAGATATCTACTAATCAAATGAACTCTAAGGTGATATCCAATCAATCCATCTTTCTTATGATACCCGACCACCATCGAGGAGCAATAGGGCAAAATAAATAAAATTTCTCAAAATAAAGAATGCCAAACATTATTATTATCTTCAATCTTGAAACAAAACAATCCTTGCATCATGACCATCAAACAAAATATCACCTTAAACTAATCAAATATTTCTTTTGCATTATATCTAGGGGCAAAGTTAGGAATCTATAGTAGGGGACCTAAGTTAATATATCACTGGATTATAATTATAAAAGGACATTGCTAAAGTAATAAATAATATATAAAAGAGAATATAAACAAAATATTAGAAAGTCATGCATCTTTATTAAAGCTACAATTGATGATTCTTCAATGCATAAATGTCATCAATGATTTCCTTAGCATCAAAATTTTTGGACATTCTAGTCAAAATTTTCATGCTTGAATAGTCAGCAACATCAAGCTAACATTACTTCAATTGAAATATTAAGAGGTTTTTCTCATTTGCTGTAAAATCTTCTCAATAATATTTATTTACAATAGAAAAAAAATTAGTTTTAAACATTTTAGTTCTATATCGAGGGTTCAGTGTCAAATTAAGATGAAGAAATTTCATTGCATCATCATTAAATCTGTCATTTAAGACAACATTAAAAATGTCAATCCAAAAGTGATGCTCAATTATAGAATCATCTTTCTTGTGGTGAGAACATGCTCAACTTGCTCAACCAAAGATAATTGTAGCCTGTGAGCAAAGCAATGCACATATTTACAACCTGCAACCCCTTCCATTCTTTATGCTTATTGCTAGCACGATCATAATCTTGACCTCAAATATCTTGAATAATGATATTACATTGAGAAAGGACCATAGATGTCTAATTCTTCAATGTGATAATAGTTGTATCTTTCATATGGATAAGGTTCAAAAATCTTTCCTAAATAAATTCACCGACATCAACAAATTGAATTACAATAGCCATTTGTTCATTCTTAAATTCATCCTGAGTTTCATCTACAATGATACAAAACTTTGACAAAAATATCTTTTATTATACCAATAAAATAATAATCTCATGTAACAAAGATACCATTACATTTGAAAAAAATAGGTTACGGTGGTTGTACTCTTGCAATTTTTAGTACATTTTAAATAAGGTACTTTTTTGAAATACAAAACTAAATATATAAGTCATTCCAAAATAAATCTTAAATATTAATTAAAAGTTGACAATCATGTACCAATACAACTTTTTCAGTTTCGTTACAACAACTGAAATTATACTTACCTAAGAATATCTACATTTCTATCAATTTAAGCCCAACCTATTACTCCCTGCTCATGTCCACAACAAGCAAAAGCTAATCGCCTAAAATCAACCTAATTTATTTGGAATAGTAAAAAGATTAAAAAATAATAGAAAATTTCTAAAACTAAAGATAAGATGTTTATCTAAGATTTTTGTTTTGGTTGCAGAAAGGAAGGAAAAAAAATCATATTAATATTTTCATTGACAGTCACACACACATGTTTTTCTTTAAAGAGTCGCACACATGTTATTAAATCAGACAAGTTGTAAACTTGTAATAGCACATGTAAAGAGAAATTATAAACTAAAAAAATGAAGAGATTACATGATATGAGTTGCAAGAGTAGAGAAGAAATGCATATCAATCATCCTTTATACTCATTGATTGATGTTGATGTTGGGACTTGTAAGATGGAGAAGTTCAAAAAGTCCAAATGGAAGAGGAAAAAGTTTGGTGTGTAGCCAAAGGGTAGAAGACAAAACTTAATAGCAAAATAATGATAGATGTATATGATATAATGACATTATACTTGCTCTATTATTCTTAATTGGAAAAGTTTTAGCGCCTAGAAGACAAAATCGAAGGAGATTCATGTGAAAAAGGAGAAACTAATCGGTAAATGATGAAACTTAAAAGAAAAAGAATAATAAGATGTACATGATAAAGCCTACACAGATTCAATATTGGCTGGACGATTAGGAATGTGAAGACTTCGAGTATGACAAGATTTTTGTTGTTATGCTAGAGGTAAATCAATGAGTACATAAAATTACTTCTTTTTAGGAGAGAGGGGCACATAAAAAGCAACTTGTATATTTTAACGAAGGCTTCCGATTTGAGAGGACGACCATGCCCCCTAGTCACCCCTCTTTCCTTACTTTTACCTCCTGACTCCTTCCTTACTTTCACCCTTGCCTTTAACAAACGCTTTGCCACAATGCCGCGAAGGAATTGGTTCTATGGTAAGTTCCTTGCCTCACACATTTACCTTCTCCCCGCCACCATAGTTATTCCTATTCCTCACTCCCCTCGATCCCTTGCGTACCAATCTCAACCTCCCATCAATCCATCCGATCCCATCCAATTCAATCCCCCACTCATCCGACGGTCCAGGGTCCTCCCCCTCCTCCACAAAACGAACGACGGTGACGCGCACCATACCATCCCCACCCGCTTCGCGTTTAGGTGCGAACAAAACCCCCCTATTCCTTCCCGTCGGAAACACCCACACATCCCCCCGTAGACGGCGCGACTGCCTCCTCCCCGCTCTTACTGCTCCCCATCCTCTTCTCCTCCCCTCCCATTCCCGCTCACCACTTTCCCCTCCCACCAACCGCCCTCCCCCGCTCCTATATATACCCCTCTTCCGCTACTCCTTTCGAGAACCTTCCCCTCAGCCGCCGCAGCCGGCGCTTCGCCTTTAGGGTTTCGGAGATCCGCGCCAATGCACACCTCGTGGGCGGACGCCGTCGCCGAGTCCGACGCGCAGGAGCGCGCCACGGCGCGCCCCACGCGCGCCTCGTACGTTCCCCCCCACCTCCGCAACCGCCCCGCCGCCGCCGACGCCGCACCCCCTCCCCCCGCCGCCGCTGCCGCCGCCCCCGCTCGCTTTGGCGCGCGCGGAAGTGGCGGATTCCAGGGGGCTGGGGGGCGGGGCGGGTGGGGCCCCTCCTCCCGGTCCTACGAGCGCGAGGCGAACCCCTTTGCGAACGACGAGGCCTCTGCCGGGGCGGAGGCCTCTGCCGGGGCGGAGGCCTCAACGGGGATCAACTTCGACGCGTACGAGGACATTCCCGTGGAGGTGAGCGGGAGGGACGCGCCCCCGGCGGCGAACACGTTCGCCGAGCTGGATCTGGGGCAGGCCGTGAGTGAGAACATAAGAAGGTGTAGATACGTCAAGCCGACACCGATACAGAGGCACGCCATCCCGATCGCGCTCTCAGGGAGGGACCTGATGGCATGCGCGCAGACCGGGTCGGGAAAGACCGCAGCTTTCTGCTTCCCGATCATTGCCGGGATCATGCGTGGCCCCCCCGTGCCCCCGCAGAGGCCCAGGGCATCGAGGACCGCGTTCCCCCTTGCGCTCATACTCTCCCCCACACGCGAGCTTTCTGTGCAGGTGATGGTTTGGGGGAAATTGGAGCCCTTTTCCTGCTGCTTTTGACGATCTTTACCTGCTGATCACGTTTGCATGCTCTTTCTATTTCTCTTGCCAGATCCATGAAGAGGCCAGGAAATTCTCCTACCAAACCGGAGTTAGGGTTGTCGTTGCTTATGGTGGAGCGCCCATCCATCAGCAGGTTGTGTTGGATTTTCCTTTCTATGTGTCAAAAGGAATGCTTTTTTTTGTTGGTTGTTGCAAAATTTAGATATGATGTTGGTTTCTGCTTTTGTTGTGGATGAATGTGTTGGGGTCCTCCTGCTGTGGCCATTAGAGTATTTGCTTTTGAAAATTAGGGTAGGAATCTTACAAACGTGCAGCTTCCAAGATAGGTTTGAAGCTTCATTTGTGGGGAAAGGAGGAATAGGCAGTGTTTGCAGAATTTAGTTGTTATTTTTTTAAAATCTTCCCCTTTTGCTGAAAAAGTTAATTTCATTATGGCAATGGTAGCTTTAGCCTTGGTAGCATCTGATGGGTTTTACTGAGTAATTCCTGACGCTTTTGGAAGATAAATTCTTTTGGTACGCAACAAAGACCCCCCTTTTTTAATAAGTGGTACTCAGTGAAGAAGATAAATGATACGGATGCTCCCTTTCCTCTTCTTCTCCTCTTCCTTTGCCGGAAAGAAGGTGCAAGATGGAGATTCTTTCCTAGAAGTACACCTTTTACTAATATTCTTTGGATTTTTTTTTCTTCCTGTTTGCATTTGGTGGCTGTTCTTCAGAATATGCCCCTTCTTAGTTGCAGCGATCTTCTCTGAGATCTAATCCCATGTATAAATGATTTGTAGAAAATTTTGGTATTTAGGATATATTATGGGGCAAATAACACTTTCTTGCATCTCTTTCACTGATATAATTTGTGGTTGGGATGCCAACTATGATTTTGTGGGATTTGAAGGGAAAGATGCAGGTTTAAAAGGCCTTGGTTAATGAGTGTAAGTTTTTCTGTATAGGTGAAGTTACGGCACGAGGTCCATGACATGTCTAATCTTATTATTGTTCTTTTTTATGGTCTTGAGTTTTCCTGACATTTCAGACAGCAATGATGTGATTTAGTGTATATTTAATGTTTAACAAAGTCCTCAAGCTGAAAAAAATCCCACCATTAATGGTTTTTTTTTTTTTAGCTACTTCATATGGGTGTTAGCAGTTAATTCTAATTTTTTGTCCTTCCCTTTTTTCTTTTGAAGGTATGGCTTATTGGGTGTGGTTCTTGTCCTTTTACCTCTCAATTTTCAGATCAATGACTTGTAGCATTTTTCACAGTAGCTTAAGGTCATTTATTATTTTTATGTTAGTATCTTTAATATTACTCCTTGGTAATTGCATCTGCAGATTTAGGTTTGGCCTGCCTTTTGGCGTTTCACACACACACACACACACACACACAAGGGTGTCCTTTTATAATATTGTACATCACACTTCACTTTTCTTGATGGCTAAGCTTGTTCATCTGCTTTCAGAAGTGCATTCCTTTCTATTTTTCTGCATTTGTTTTTCCCAAAATATTGTCAAATCTGGATGTTAGATGTCTCATTCATTTAAGATATTTTCACAAGCTTTGCTGATTAGTAGGTATTTTCTTTGTCAGCTACGTGAACTAGAGAGAGGTGTTGAAATTCTTGTGGCTACTCCTGGACGTCTAGTTGATTTGCTGGAGAGAGGCAGAGTTTCACTTCAAATGATCAGATATTTGACCTTGGATGAGGCAGATAGAATGCTCGATATGGGTTTTGAACCTCAGATACGTAAAATCGTTGAAGAAATGGACATGCCTCCACAAGGTGTGAGACAGACTATGATGTTTAGTGCAACTTTTCCCAAAGAAATTCAGGTACTAATGTTGTCCATACTGCATCCTTTTCCATTTCATTCAAGAAGCTATCTTCATTTTAGATGACTATATTGCTGGGATGGTAATCTTTGCTTTCATCGAGGTTTTTAGAATGTGTAGTAAGACATAATCTTGTGTTCTAAAGCAGTTGCTGAATTGATATTTTTTTAAAATACCATGTATATGTTTGCTCTTTAGGCATGTTGAAACTGTACCTCTGTGTGTGTGTGTGTGTGTGAAAAGTGGCAATGTCTATACATGTGGCATTTTGTAATCTGGGGATATTCATGTATGTTACCATGCTTGAACGGGACCATTTCCATGTAATATCTCCCCAGAGTTGCATCCAACTATCTAAGTTATCACCTTCATTTGTACATCACTTTGGTTTTACTGCAACTTAGAATAAATGCCTGCTGGGAAAACTGATCACAAATATGCTTGTCCTAGAGACTGGACTGTTTTTTTGATTACTAGATATTTAAAGATTTACCCACATTTTGCTCTGGAACCACCTCTTCCTGTGAGTTGTGCTTCATGCAAATGGTTGTCCCTGATTTGGCCTATCAATCAAGGTGTGATGTTTTTGGGCTTGTTCCAAGAAGAAAACAATTGTGTTATACCTTCTATCTTCTATATTTAACCAATATCCTCATTTGCTCTTGGCACCGCTTCAAAATGTAGACGTGTGCTCATTTGTAGGATGCTTGGTGAGGTGGGGGGTCTTATTTCTTATGATCATTTATTTTGTTCACTTGGGTTCTTGACATTATCTTTTTGTGTTTCAAACTTTCTATTATCTCAATAATTTGCACCGTTGAGTTCTAATTATATCTTTGTAGTGGTTACATTTAAAAGTACTATATATAAACTTCTTTTACTTTTCAAGATGAGAAACAATTCTTTTCAAAAAAAAAAAAAAAGAGACGAGAAACAATTATAACATGAGTAATGGAAGCCACTACTTAACTGATATAGGTACTTTGTGAGCATATACACAATGTTAATTCTTTTGATACTTTATTAGTTTGGCTGATTCACAAGCTTAAATGATTTTATTGCGAAGTATTTTCTTTTTTCAGAAATCATAAAGGTATTTTCTTGTTGATTCTGGTGAACTGCTTCTTCTGAACTGGACCTACGAGTGTTGGTCTCTCGAGTGACTGAATTATTGTCATTCTTAATGGCTTTGCTTTCTGCCATAGGTGTAGCATTATTTACTTTTTGGACTACATAGTGAAGGTTTGGATTTAAAAAGAAATAGTTTTTCTCTTTATTGGAATAAAAAATGAGCATTGTCAGTATGTCAACTTTTTTAGTTGAAGAACCTAATATGGTGCTAGTTGAAGAAGTTTTCGGATTTCGGAACTACCAAAATTACATTTTCAATCCCTTCTAAGTATAGTTACTTTCAGTGTACTTTCCTAGCCATGGTGATTTATTTGGTTTTTCCCTTGTGCATGGGCTCGTTTTTTCTCTGATTTTCTTTTTCTAATATTGGGCTAAAAAGCTGGTCTCTGGTTCAGAAATACGGTATGTGTGCTTGACCCCTTTTTTGTGTTGGTTCCTTGTTTTTATCCTTACCTGTTGTGCATTACTACTTATGGGAAGCCTGAAGCTAGACCTTTTTTGATTGGATTCCTGCAATGGGAATTCCAGGAGCCTTTTCTATCTAGGTAGAAACTAGAAACTAAGTTCTAGTTTGTGCCTTTTTTAGTTGAAAATCCTGTTCACACAAGCCTTGGATTTGGACGGTTGAACTCTAACAGCTATATTTGTAGCTATGCCCATGTGCCAAAGCTGCAAAGGACCCTTTATGTAACATCTCACGAGCCATTTTACTTTCACATACGCTTTTCGTAGTTGACGTCAGTCATCCATCATGGATATCTGTTGGAAAGCTAAATTCATGTTATGTTATTGTCATCCCTCTTGAATATCTATCTTCTTAATTTTTGGACTATTCTAGTTCTATAAGAGGTGGACAGAAGCCGCTTCATACCATTTATTGCAATATGAATCTAGTTTTATTCATATTTATTTTGTTTTTCTATCACCTAATAGGCACTAATATAATCTCCCTTCGTATCAGAAAGCTGATATGAATGTAATTTCCTCTTCATATGAAAAAACAAAGGAAATTGAGAGTACAGACTTCAAACAGTGGTACTCAGGAAGTAGAAAGCTCAAAATGGGGTTGGAATTATCACCATGAGGATTTGAAGGAAAGTGTAATTGAGTTTAAGTGGCTGTCAGATTGGTTAGTGACAAAATTGATCTTGACGAAAGAGAGTTTGAATATCATTTTGGCTTATGCACCTTAAGTTGGTTTGGAGGAAGGGATACAGAAAGAATTGTTTGGAGAGGTTTGATATGGTAACTCGAAGAATCTCACAATTGGATGGAGATTAAAATGGACATGTGGAAAAGATGCTCCGAAGTATACAGTGGTTTATGAGAATTATGCCCTTGGTGGTATAGATGAAGAGGGAAAAAAGGCTTTTCATGATTTTCAGATAGCTTACGAACATTTTATAGCAAATACTTTCTTTAAAAAAAAGAAAAGAGCATTTGGTTATCTGTGAGAATGGTCTACCAAGAACACGAATTGCTTTGAGAAGTCTTGTGCTACAACAATTGTAAGGTTATTTGGAGGGAGACTTTAACTACCCAATATTGTCTTTTGGGGATGAATGTGCATATAAGGAAGTAAAAAAGAGAAACTTGATTTTTAAGAATATAAGAACTAAGGGATGGAATCCTAAACAAGAGTAGGTGCATTTCAAGGGAAGATTTTTAATGAGTACGAGCTCAATAGAGGTGCTGGCGAAATATGGGAGATTATGACGATTTGCATTAAAAGCTGGCAAAGGAGGTGTTAGTCTAAGGGAGCACTGGCGTAAAGGGAGCTTGGGTGTGGAGTGAAGAAGTGCAAGGGAAGCTTTGCTAAAGGTTGTGCTTCAAGTCCTTAATATCTGTATAACATTGATGAAAACTTGGCATATGAAAAAGAGCAAAGAAGGTAGTTAGTGAATAAAAAATAAAAGTTGGAGAGCATATATACAAAAGTTGATTATAGAGAAAGTGAGAGAGATATATTTAAACAAGCTAAAGCAAAGGGTGCAGAAAACAAAGGATATTACACTAGCAATATGATTAAGGATAAATAATTACTTCCAAAAAAGAGATGAAGAATTAGTGGTTCTTATAACTGGTGAATGTATAGACATAAGCTTTTTAAAAGTAAGAGGTTGATAATATTTTAGGGAAGCAAGCCAATTTGAAAGCTTACATGAATTGTGCAAGTTACCAACAAATATAAAGGAAGTAATGGATAATTTAAAGATGATGAAAGTTGGAAAGATTGTTGGATTTGGTGATATTTTGTAGATGCTTAGAAAGTAATGGGGGAGGAATAATTACCTTGTTTCACAAAGTTATTTAATTCTACTTGTGAGGTAAGGGGGTGCTAGAGAAATGGTGGTAAAGTATTGTGTTACCCCTGTACAAGAACAAATGAGACATAAAATTTTGATCAAACTTCAGTAGCATCAAATTGAGAGAGTCATTCTATAAGACTTTGGAGAGGTAATTAAAAAATGGTTAAGTTACATAGTACCTAAGAACTAGTTTGGAACTAGGTTCTAGAAAACATGCCTCGAGGCGAGGCGGCCAATTTCCACCTTGAGCCGTATGCCTCTGTTGATGGCGAGAGAGGCGTACGCCGTAGTTGGTGTCAAGGCATTGAAGTGAAATTGAGTTGAAACTCGACTCACATCCGTAGACGGTAGGTGCACATTTTGGAGTCACCATGACCTCTCGATGATGTTAGGTAGAGTAGTCTCCTTGTTCTCACACATTTGATTTGTTCTCGTGTGTTTTGACTTGTTTCTGCGATTTCCTTTGTGTGTTGCACTGTTTAGCGTATGTTCTACCTCTTGTTGAGATCAGAACCCTTATTAGCATGTTCATACTGTTATGGGTACTAAATTGTAGCATTAATGCTATGGTAAAAATTGATAACTTAAGATTGAGGTTAAATGAATTAAATAAATGAATGATTGAGTTCAGGTGATTAGATTATATCGAGTAAAACTATGATTTTCAGACCTTATAGTTGGGGATAAAATGATAATTAGACTTTTATTTTCATGTTTTGGATAGTGGGAAATCAGTTGTAAGATTGACTTGTAGATTTTCAATCTGGAAGCTATTACATGTTGGTTGGATTAAAGGACTATGATTGCTCAATTATATATCATTTAGGGAAGCACAATATGTCGCATATGCACTTAGCAGGAAGCCTCCAACTAGATTGGTAGCACTCCAGGCACATAGTTGGAATCAAATAGTCAAGGAAGTGCACCGGAAACCGTAGCAAGTGGTTGGTTACCTAAGGGAGTTGACTGTTATGAGATGAACATGCCTCGAGTTAATAAACCCCATCATGAGTGCATAGTTTGGTGATCCAGAGTTCCAGACTCTCCGGGATCAGATCCTTGTTGGAAATCTAGGAGAGTTCACCTTCGTGGACGGAGTACTTAAACTCTATGGCCAGTTGTGCGTTCCTCAAGTTGTGCTACAAAGGGAATTACTGGCAGAAGCTCATTGTAGTAGACTCACCATTCATCTAGGGAACAACATGATGTTTCATGACTTAAAGGACTTCTGGTAGTGTAGTATGAACAAAGATGTGGTTGTGGCTCCTCTTGGCTCTGTAATGAAAGTGTGAGAGTATCGCCATAGATTGTCACTGGACTGCTATTAACATAGAAGGGATATAATGTTGAGTGATCGTCAATTGATTAATGATGTTAACACTGTTCTTGTCAATCTGGGTAAATTATGGCCTGCCACAGTGGGCAGAGTTGTATATCCGGGAGATTGTGCAACTTCATATGGTATCGAAGGAGACCATTTTAGACAAGGGTGCTTGGTTTACTTCTCAATTCTGGGGAAGTTTCCATTAGGCCTTGAGGACTCAGTTGAATCTCGACACAACACATCACCCACAAAGCGAAGGATAGTTAGAGTGAACGATTCTGACTTTGGAGGACCTGCTATGGTCTTGCATTCTTGAGTGGAAAGGTTCTTGGGAGGATCACCTTCCTTTGGTGGAGTTCACCTACACTAATAGTTGTCATGCCAATATTGATATGGCCTCATATGAGGCATTATATGGCAGGAAGTGCATATTTCACGTTGCATGGGATGAGGTTGTCGGGTTGAAGTAGGAGGTAGGTCTTAGATTGATATGTTAGAGTAGGGAGATCATGAACTTGATCCGAAGGAAACTCACCACAACAGAGAGTCGAAAGGAATGTTATGCGTATTGCAGGAGGTGGGATGTCTGATTTGAGGTTGACGATTTTGTTTTTCCTCAAAGTATTACCCATGAAGGGCATACAAAGGTTCGGAGTAAAGGGAAAGTTAGCATCGAGATTTGTGACCTGTTGCCTATGGGCTTGCTCTTCCACCTAAGCTAGCTAGCATTCACAATGTTTTCCACATCTACAGCCTGCGAAGTACGTGCGAGACCAAAACCACATTTTTAGCTACGAGAAAGTAAGGATCAAGGACCTGACATATCAGGAGTAGCTGGTGCAAATCTTGGATCAGATGGTTTGGAGGTTGTGGAATAAAGAGGTCCCTTTGGTGAAGGTGTTGTTGAGGAGTCAGAAGTATGAGGAGGTGGGTTGGGAACCTGAGATGGAGATGCAAGAGAAATGTTTGGAGCTTTTCAATGGTAAGTCCATAATACCCTAGTTTATTTCTCTTCAAGGTTATATCTCTTTAAGGTTGTTATAGACTTGATGTTGTTTTGCTTTCCTTTCTACCTATAACTTTGCTTGAGTTTTTGAGACGAAACTCCCTTAAAGGTTATATTTGTAATGCCCAAACTCAAATTGTTTATGAAACAGTTGCATCAATTTGGATCCATATGCACTTGTTGGGTTTGGGTCGAGTCATAATGTCTTGTAAAATGTGAGGAAACATGTGCTTTTGGTCAACCTTGGTCAAAAGGGGGTCATATGTGGTTGTATTAGATTTCTCTCGTTGCAAGTTTTTCAATGATGCTTGTTTTGTGCGAATCTGATGTGTACAGCTCAAGTTATGCCAAAACAAGTCGAAAAGGATCTTAATGTAAAGTTAACCAAAACTTTGGATTTCTTTTGCAAAAACTCAACTTTTTTTTTAACCCTAACCCTAATTGGTGGTCCATATAAAGGTCTCATTAGGGCTTGGGGGCATCACAACTCTTAAATCTTGTCTAAAAGTTTAGGGGAACAAAGAAAGGAGAGAAAGGAAAGAAGATGAAGAAAAGGAAAGTTGGGGGGGGGGGGGGGATTTGGAAAGAGGAGAGGCGGTGGGAGGGTTATCGTAGTCTTCATAGTGGTGATTGCGGTGATGAGAGTTTGCCACGTGGCGGTGGAGTGGCGAGGGCGTGACGTATGGTGCACGTACTTGGAGGTTTTGCACATGAGGGCTATGTGACGTGCGCGTGAATGTGAGTGTGGGCATGTGGGTATGGTTCTTTCTCGATTAGCGTACCTTCATGTATTTTGAATGGTTTGGGGCCTTTTTACCTTCGTTTTTTGCACATAAGGTACAATGGGTTCGTCTTGACACGTATTAGATGTTGGTAAGCCCTCTATTTTTGAAAATTGTTTCATATGTGAAAATTTAAATTATTGTTCTGAGTTTTGGATCCGATTCCTGATGAGTTTGGAATAGCAAGTTGACTTGAAGCAAGCATGGATTACGTGGTGTGCGATACCCAGAGATAGTTTGTGTGGACAGTAGTTCTTTAGCTGTGTAGGTTCTTTTTCAGTTTTTGAATGACTGTACTTTGTTATTCTAATACTTTTTTTCCCTTTACTATCTTTCGATAGTAAATTCTTATTATGTTTGTTAGTACTCTTTTATTTGATGCATTATGAGTTTCTATTTGGCTATTATTATTTTGCGATTATGTGTTGGATGCTTACGAGCTTATTATGTGTTGAATGCTATTCCGTACTCAACGACTCAAGTTTCATTAGATTTACTTGATTAGTAAGACTTGGGTTGTCACAATAAGTAACATTGTTAGGGTTTGAAATGAAAGTCTTACACGAAATAGAACTCTTGTTGGATGTTATTCTTAAATAAAACTTCCCCAACATCTTGAAAAATCCTATGTGCTCTTTTAACCCCTACCCATCCCCTCCCAGAACCTTAAGGAAGCCCTCATGAAACTCCTAATTGATGTTGGAGCTCCACATCATGGTGCTGCGTGTTGCCAATATTCATCAGCAACTCTCACCGCTTACCATGCATCGAACAACTCATCTGATCTCTTCTCTTCTATTTGTTGCTTGTCTATTTAATTGTCATAGATCCTTGATGCAACAGATACTCATGACTGCAACTATCCTTTGCCCATCTACTCATCATTAACGCATTTCTTACTCTCATTTGTAAGCAACCAAGGGTGCAAAAATTGGTTTATGTGGTCGATTAATCGACCGCATAATCATATGTGGTCCAAAAATGAATCAAGTACTTATATTCGACCCTATAGTCGGTTTATCTAATTAATTGGCCGATTATCCGATTAATCAATCGATTAATCTGTCGAGGAAGTTTTAAGACTTCAATTTTTTTTTAGCTTTCATGCACGTATAATGCACCCTCAAACCAAAACCTAACTAAATCCGATGCCAAAAATGCACTCAACTACACCCGATGCCAAAAATGCACCCAACTAAACCCGACTACTCCCATTACCCCAAGTTCCCAACGCACGAAAGCCTCAACCTTAAGCAAAACCTTCGGTCCTGAGTTCCTTTTATTGTCTCCTTTAATTTAACTTGTCTCTTTTAGATTTATGATGCACTAATCTTAGTTTATTTGTCTTATTTTATGTATTATGATATTGATAGCTATTTGTTAGAAGTCATATTGGGAGAATATGTATATAAAAAAATAATATTAATATATATGTGATATTTCAATTCATATATATATATACACAAACTTAATATGTATAATGGTATATATAATTATATTTAAAATTTTAAATATTAAAAAATACTATACCGATTAATCACCCATGTACTGTATACTCCTTAGTCGGTGACCTTACTGACTGAATGCTGACTGCCAATTTCTATAGCTATGTAAACAACCAATCACATGTCCATCTTCATTGACTCATCCTTTGTTTGCCCTGAATAACATAACGTTGTCAAGTTAAATTGTTTGTGTTTAACTCTTCATTGCATGTTAAAACTTAAAAGTTAACATCATTTTAAAGTTTTTAGTAAAAGATCCTTTTTAGCAAAGAAGATGAACATACAATAATGACATGATATTTTCAGTGTACATACATAATTGATATCCTTAAGAATAAAGTATATGCACTTCTATTTTATGTTTTGAATATCCTTATAAGATCTTGGACGTTTTTATTTATTTTATTCTTATTTTGGTTTTTGAATCCACCTTGTGTTTTCAATCTCCCATGGACTCATTATTATCTATAATTTTGTTTGTGGAATATTTTTGGTGTAGTGAATGGTCATGGAAATGTGTTATTTGCTTTAATTTCACATCAATAACTCATAATTATGTCAAATTTTAATTCTTTTCTTTGTAAATTTTGAGTCATACGCCTTGAGCACCTTAGGGTTTTGTGCCTCGTATCAATAGTGGCAAAATGGCTAGTTGTGCCTTACATTTTTTTTAAACCTTTTGGGTTCATGCTTGGTAGGTTTATGATTGAAGCAATACATCTGCTGGGGTGTATTGCAGGAGATTTTTAAAGTCTACAAGGATTCATATATGATTTTTATTAATTTAGAAAAGAGCTATGATTATGTTCCAAGGAGTATGTCCAGGTGAATTTTTGAAAAGAGACGTGCCATTTTTCTATATCAACCTTATAAAGGATATGTATGATGAAGTTGCCGTTTTTGTAAGGATTTAGGCTAGTTTGGGAGACTACTTTAATATTGTCATGTATACATTGTTCACATTAAGGATTAGCTTTACGCCATTAGGTGAGTTGAAATGTTGGTGATGAGTGAGAGGGAAGGGTGTAGCGACGAAGGTTGGTGAAGGGGATTGGGTGGTGGTTGGTCTAGGAGGGTGAGGAGGAGGTCAATGGAGGAGGTGAGGTGCTTTAAATGCTTCGGTCGAGGACACTTCGTAAGGAGTTATCAAGATTAGGTGAAATGCTCGAGATGTGGCGGTGTTCGACATTGCAGGAGAACCTGTACTACAAGGCATTGTGGCCAAGGGGAGATGGTGACCGGAAGACAACATCCCCTTGAGGGGGCTTCAATGGTTGAAGTGCAAGCACCATGATCGGCATAGCTTTGATCCATCGAGAAAGAATTGGCAGGGTCTTTAATTGGTGATGTAGTGCAGGGGAGGTTGAATAGGACAGAGTTGAAGAGGGGGCTGATGGTAGTGTTTTAGTCTGGAGTATATCCTAAGGTGGCAATGTTGTCACAATCGAGGTTCCTCATTTTGGTTTGCAACCAGAGGTGGCGATGAGGTTGGTGTTTGTGGTGTTGTCACTGGAGGGGGGCCTTAGTGTGGTGGAGATGGCCATCAGTCCATGATGGTGCCATGGTGATGTGGTTGGTGCAAAAGGTGGTGTGTGTGGTGGTTAAAGGAATTCCTCTGTGGCTCTGTACCAGGGAGGTTTTGGAGGTTGTTGTGGAGCCTGTTGCGAGGGTTAGTCCTTGCATTAGGCTTGGCCTCATTGATGGTGACATGACGACCATTAGGGTTGTGCTGGAGCTCACTCCAGCCATGAAAGTTGTCCTGAGGTGACACCATACCTTGGAGGATTGTTGTGGGTGGTGGCGATAAAGTTTGCTGATGAAGTTGGGAGGTCCTATGCACAGGCGTTTGTTGGAAGGGGTTGACATGAGGAGGCTGATGGTGCTCTGAAGGTGGCGATGGGGGCCAATGTCGTTGCGAAGTTAATGGTAAGGATTTGGAAGGCGGAAGGCCCGTGCGGAGATTGCTGTGACAACGAAGTACTGGGATCTGCATAGATGATTGCGATCCTCGAAGATGGAGGTGTCATAAATGGGGGTGTTTGAATGTTGCAAGTGTTGATTGCAAGGAAGAAGATCAGGTTGTGTGGAACGGGGGTGTGGGGAGGGTTTATGGGCATTGCCTCGGAGCAGCATCGGGTCGAAAGCGAAATTGGATTCGCTTTTGGAACCAATAAGAGGGGTTGTTGCTCTAATCCTTTGCTCATGGGTGCAAGGCCTATTGATGAATTCCCACCAGCGGCCCCATCAACTCGTGAGCTATGTGGGCCTTCAACTTTACAATTAGCATGGATCACCATTGCCCTTTGAATGTGGGTGCAATGGAAAGCTCTGTGACTCCTCTTACGCTCTTGATCGATGTCAAGGTGGTAGTGAATGGAGGCAATCATCTGAGGCTGCGGTTGGAGTAGTGGAGGTCGATTAGGCTCTAAGGGCAGTGGTTGTGATACTGGACAATGTGGCAGTTTTGACTTGAGGGCGACCAAAGGTGGATGTGGAGGTAATGGTCAACTCATTGAAAATGAGAAGGGGTGATGGTGTTGGTAGCAGTGGGACAATGGCTGCGTTGGTGAAGGAGGTGTTTCTTGATGGTGATGGAGGTGGTGGTGGTCATGTGGCGACGGTGATGGGGGGATGTGGGGATGGTTTTTAGGGGGAGGGTTGAAGGGGTGCGCTGATGTTGGGTGTAGTGTGGTTGCTAAAGGGGATCTTGTTGCAGTTGCACCTGCAAATGGTGGGGATGGTGTGGCTGTCGAGATGGCATGTGAGAAGGTTGTGGGGCAGAGTTCGAAGGGAGCAAGCTTGGAGGTCAATTGGGAGGTGGTGGAGGTGGTAGGATTTAGGAGCACGTCAGGGGGAGATCTGCTATTTCCCTGTGACGAAGGTCCTAACATGATGTTAGGGGGTTGAACGATCCCTTGCGCTGAATGGTTACTTTCAAATCTAGGGCTCGAAGGTTGTATTTATCTAGGAAACGAAGTGGGAGCGTTGTGATCAACATGTTTGGAGGGAGATTGGGGGAGGAAGTTTGGGTGAGTTTGTTGTGTTGGATGCGGCTGGACACTTTGGTGGAGTGATCATAGGGTGGAAGGATGATGTTTTCCCTCTAGTTGACTCTTCGGTCAGCTCTTTTGCGGTGACTGCTCAGTTAAGAAGGCATCGAGATAACTTCACTTGTGTTTTCTCGACAATTTATTGGTCCAATGAGGATGCTATGAGGCTTTTGTTGTGGGAAGAGTTGAGTCAGGTGGCTGTGAGGCTTTAGGGGTGTCCTTGGATGATAGGAGGGGATTTCAACGTCATGTTGGTGGCGGAAGATTGGCTGGATGGAAGAGGTGGACGGGATTGTGGATTGGAGGATTTTACAGAGTTTGTTTTTCTGCATGGTTTGTTGGATATGCCTCCGAGCTCCTGTGCCTTCACGTGGAGGAGCATTAGAGGGTACAGATAAGGATAGATAGATTCTTTTCCTTGGTGGAGCTTGTGGAAGTTTTTCCCATGGAAAGGCCGTTCTCGGACCACACGATGCTGCTATGGTGGTCGAATGAAGGAAGACAACATGGATGTTATTTCAAGTTTGACAAGGCTTGGCTACTGGAGGAGGGGTTCAGAGGGTAGATGGGAAAAGTGAAGTTCGTTGTAGCTGGGTGGATCAGCAGTGCCGAGACTGAAGGCCAAGTTGTGAGAGCTGACGTTGTTCCTTAGGGATTGTAGGAGGCAGATTAAGGATGAGTGGAATAGAAAGAAAGGTGGAGTGCTTGAGGAGATTGCGAGGTTGGACAAAGTAGATGATTTGGGACTCCTAACTGAGGAGTGGGTAGGTAGAGCAGATTACATGCGGGTTGTTCAGATAGAGGATCAGAAAGCAGAGGTGGAGTGGAGAACGAGGACCCGACAGAAGTGGATGAAAGAAGGTGACTCTAACACATGTTTTCACCATATGGTAGCCTTGGGTACAAGAAGAAATTGGATTGATAAGTTGCGGGAAATGGTGTGGAGTTCATAGGTAGAGAGGCGGTTGACAAGGTTGTAGTAGATTACTTTAGGGAGTTTACTAGGAGAAGGCTGGGTGGGAGGTGGGTGCGGACGTTGTGGGCATTAGTGAGGAGCAAGCTAGGGGACTCACAATGCTTTTCACTGAGGATGAGGTGGTGAAGGTTACTAGGGGTTGAATGCAGATGGGTTTTTTGGTCCTGATGGCTTCCTGGTGTATTTTTATAAGGAGTTTTGGATGCTTGTAAGGACGCTGTCCTACAAGTTGTGGTGGAGTTCATGGATGGAAATCGGTGTTTTAACAAGCTCAACAAGTTCTTGATGTTTTCGCTACCAAAGGAGGAGGTAGAAGTCATTGATGAGTATTGACCCATTACCTTGTCCAATGGCATATATTTGATTGTGGCGAAGGTCTTAGCAAGTAGGCTGAGGAGGGTACTGGCAAGGGTTGTTTCTTAGATATAGATAGCTTTTGTGCGAGGTAGAAACATTTTGGATGGTTATGTTATATCTACAGAGATTCTTGCTTGTTGGAAGAGGATGAAGAAGACGACATTTTTATGGAAGGTTGACTTCAAGAAGGCCTATGACTTGGTCCAATGGTCTCTCCTTTAGGTATCCATGATTAAAAGGGGTTTCCTGCCTATCTGGATCAAATGGATGAAGTGGTGTGTCACGATGACTTCCTTGTTTGTCCTAATCAACGGTAACTCGGCAGGTGGTTGGATACAACCAAGGAGGGGCATTAAATAAGGTTGCCCTTTGGCGTTAATGCCTTTTGTTTTGGTTGCATGTGCTTTAGCCAGGTCATCGATTAGAGCTTGTGGGAGGAATTTGGTTAGGGGATTCTCTTTGGATGACAGATATGTAATACTAGTGCATAGATGACGCATTATTCTTTGTGGAGGGTTCTGTGGTAGAGGCGAGGAAGTGCATATTGTGCTGGAGGTGTTTGGGGAGGCGTCCGAATTGCAAATTCATTTCTCGAAGTTAACATTTGTGTTGTTTCACTGGTTTGTTGACGAGGCTACCCATTGTAGTTTGGCTTTATACACTGAGGAGGGATCTCTGCCTATCTCATATTTGGGCCTTCTCCTGACGTATAGGAAGATCTCCGTGCATGACTAGGCTCCCTTAGTAGAGAGGATTGAAGGAAGATTGGTGGGGTCGGCATCCAAGATTCTTTCTAGAGGAGGGAGGTTGGTGATCCTCAAGGCGGTATTGTCCTCTATGCCGTCATATTTCACCTTTGTTCTGAAGTTGCTGCAGTGTATTTAGAAGAGGATTTTGAACATGATGATGAACTTTTTCTGGATGAACTTTGGTGCAGGCGGAAAAGAGGCGAGGATGGTGGTGTGGAAAGAGGTATGTAAACCCATGAAGGAAGGGGGGTTGGGAGTTAGAGAGTTGGGGAGAATGAGTGGCAATTTTTTAACCAAGTAGATTAGTAGGTTGCTTGAGAATAGAGAGGGCCTCTTAGGGAAGGTCTTTTGTACATGCTATGGTTGTTTGGTTCATTAGGATCTCTTGCTGTTGCCATCATGAGGTGCTTCTCACCTTTTTAGAGGCCTTCACTAGTGAGCCCATAATACAGAGTTTTCTCTCATGTTCTTGGCTCTGGTAATTTGTTTAGATTTTGGCTAGATGATTGGATGGGTAAGAGAAAATTGTGTGATCGGTTCCCCAAGCCGTTTGTGCTAGGCACGAGTAGGGGGCCAAGGTGGCTGGCGTGTGGGAGTGCCGTGCTTTTTAAGGGAATATGTCAAGCTAGAGGATATAGGAGGTTCAGGCGCTATTGCAGGAGTTGGGGGGTTTTCAGCCAAAGGATGGTGTGGATGCTTTCTTTTGGGAGGAGGGTGATTTCTCGATTAGGGGTGTGCTTATAGGAGGTTGGGGAGTGGAGGTATGTGGATGGATATCGATCTCATTAGGGATTGCAGTTAGATCTGGTCAGCAGCTTGTCCGTTGAAGCTGAGGATCTTTGCCTGGATGCTCAGGAGAGGTAGACTCATGACAAAGGCGTGGAGGGCTAGGTGGGTGCTCGATGCGGATAGGAGGACCACTCTTTGTCTCCAGGCAAATGAGGGTGTTAATCACTTGTTTTTTTGTTGCCCCTTTGCTATTTGATTTGGAGTTGATTCGATGCAGGGTTGTGGATGCATTCTATGTTTGATGATTTTTGAAGGTCTTTCAGAAGTGGGAGCAGGAATGAAGACCACAATGTTTTTAGGTCAGGGAAGGAGAAGGTGAGACGCTTGGCTGTTCTGTAGGGTATCTGGTTAGGAAGGAATGCAGTTGTTTTCAAGGGGCAATGACCTTATGTTGAGAACTTTGCTATGTCTGTTTCCTCTTTGAGTGGTCTTTGGAGTTTTACTATTTAACTTGAATTCAACGTTTATTAATTAATATATTTGCTAGATGGTTATCAATCGGATAACCACCTTTTCCCCTTCAAAAATATGAGAGGTATTTGAGATCAATGACTCAAAAAATAAGAGAACTCAACAAAAAACTAGAACTTTGAAGAGAGGCCCAAGAAGCTAATAGTTTTTGAATAAGTAGGACAAGGATGTAGTATATGGTATGTATGTAATGATAGAGGAGATGAAAATAGGGTAGAGATGTACAACCTTATGAAGAAGGTTTTTTTTTAAATATTTGAGGCTCATTTTTTTAGTTGGAATATTTGGAAATCTTATGCATAAAATCCAATGCGATGATCTTTTCATATTTTGTGTGACTAGATTCCCTCGAAGGTTAAAGTATCATAAAGCAATGGTGGATCCTTATATGTTATGTTGATTTAAGTGTTAATGATTTAAATGTCAAATGACATGTCAGTGAAATTCTTGAAATGACCTATTTTGATGTCTATTCCATGTCGACATGAAATAATGTTGAAATTTTCGGATGTTATCGCCATGCCAAATACATTTCAACTACTTTGTCGATTTTGATGCTCATGCCAATTATTTTGATATCATTTCGACGATATGTTGTGGATTGAGCCAAAATTTTCATTTTTTAAATGGGAAATGGCATGTTGGATACATTATTTCTTAACCCACAACTCTCCCTTAAAAAATAATCTTTTCTTTGCCTCCACAAATTATTTTCTCCACTAAAATGACAATTATTGTTCAAAAAATCATTATCTCTATAAAGTGACAATTATTATTGTAATTGAATTTGGTCATGCAACATGTTGAACTTTAAATTTGAACATGTATTGCATATCGCATTTATATGCTATATGTTGCATTTGAATTTAGGCATGTAACATTCCGTTGTTGCATAGCCTTCTAAACTTTTTACATTAATAGGCATTTAAAGCATTGATATTGAACTTTGATATGGAAGACTATATGTTGCATATGAATATTATGATAACATTCTTATTCTAGACATTTAAATTTATGAAATTTTGTGAAATTGTAATCATTTTTATTTCTTTTGCCGTTTTTTGTTGACATGTGTCGACATTCCTTTGGCATGCTCTCTATGTGGCTTCGAAATATACTATTTATGAGGTGTTGAAATTTTTGAAATCTAATGTCGAAATTACTTGCATTTCCACGGTATGCTTTTGAAATGCGCACTTACAAATTTATTGAGACCGTACTAAGTGTTGTGCTATCAATTATAGGCATATGTAGAGGATGCTGGTGGCAAAAATGAAGATATTTTGGTAAATGTATAGCCTTGTAAGGAGGGATCATATTCGCCATAGGATCATCAAGAAAAAAGTTGAGGGTGGCACCAATAGATGACAAAATTAGAGACATCTTAGGTGGTTTAGACACCTGTAGAGGTGTGATGTCTTGTCAAGTCAAAAAAGGGGTATATTGGAGATACATCGTTGATATATCGTCAATATTAGAGAGGTTCAAAACGGTTGAAAATGCCACAGTTTACAAAATTATGATTTTATAGATAGTGTATAAAATTATTGTTAGAGATATTAGAATTATTAAATTAGGAAAGTTAGGGATATTTTGTTAGGGATTTTGTTTCTAATTATAGAGGATTTGTTTAGGACTTAAAATAGGAGTGATCCTTCGCATATAAAGGGACGAACTCCCATCAATTGTATTTGAGATTCAGAAATAATATTTTCTATTTCTTCTAATCTCCAACATGGTATCAGGGTCATTATCTCACCTCCCTTCCACCTTTAAACACTAAACAAAAAAAGAAAAAGAAAAACAACTCCCTCGAAGTCCCACATCGAAGCCTTTCTCTCTTCGATCTCCACATCATCGCTTTCGCTCAGCTTCATCTTTGATCTCTCGTTGCTTCGACCACCTTAGCATTGTCGACCTCCACAGCCGCAACATCTCTATCTCTCAACCGCTCTCACTCAACATCTCTCTCTTGTTCTCTCACTTGCACGAATGTCACCCCTCCTGGCCATCGCTCAACCAACATCTCGGTTCTCGATCATTCTCCTTGATCTACCAACGCGACCACATCATCACCTTAAACTAATCTACTACGACCTCTCATCTTTCATTTTTCTTCGCTCATTCGACGCTACTGCCTCAATTCATCTATTGCGTCGCCTCTTGTTGCGTCCACGACACTGCTGTCATTCTTTAGGGTTTAGGGTACCCTTCCTATGGCGTCGTCTGGCTTTATCTTATGCTTCGGTAACTGACCAACGCCACTAAGCTCCATAATCGTTTGCATCGCTGTCGTTGGCCAACAAACAACTTGCTCTACCTGTAGAGCTTCACAGAGGCGGACAATGTCCTCAAGCTCCACGTCATCCATTGCTCCCTTTGATGTTGGTGATGAGCACGTGAACAATCCCAAGAAAAGTGGTCGTATGCTATTTGAGACATTCCTTCATCTTTACCCTACTGAGAACTACAAAGTGTATGGGTATTTGACAAATACCAAGGTGAAATTTATTATCGTCATTGTCTTAGATGTTCGAGATATTGATGCAAGAAATCTTCTGATATTCTTACTACTGTTGTTGCTATTGCTGCCATTATCGGAACTATTGTGACTGGGACCACTACCACTACTGCTTCTGATCATGTCACTTCTCCTCGAGCTTCTGATCCTTACTACTATTGATGCATTTTATGTGGAAGAGGATGACTAGTGGGGAAATGATTTACCCTCAACCATCTTTACTGGCTGCTGCTACTGCTATGACCTCATACTACTTCCTGATGTTGCTACTTCTGCTACATCCCAATTACTGTCGATTACAGTTGCTACTTATGCTACACCTCTCCAGTTTATTGTTGCTACTATTGACGATTGTGACTGCTACTTCTGCTATAGGGTTCTTCCATTTTCTACTGCTTCTGCCACATGACTACTGCTGTTTCCCTCTCCTGTGGTTGCCACTTCTGCTCCAACTACCATCTACTCACTTCTCTGACTTCCTACATTGGGGGGAAGTTCTCTTATTGTGCCTCCTTCAAGTTGGACGTTGCACACTCCAACTTGGGGGGGGGGGGGGGGTGTTAGCGATATTAGAATTATTAAATTAGGAAAGTTAGGGTATTTTGTTAGAGATTTGTTTCTTATTATAAAAGATTTGTTTAGGATTTGAAATAGGAGTGACCCTCCTTATATAAAGGGACCGACTCCCATCATTTGTATTTGAGATTCAAAAATAATATTTCCTATTTCCTTTAATCTCCAACAATTATGATTGTAATTGTTTAAAAAAATTATGATTTTAATTATTACCATACACGTGAAATGTCTATAAAGGTCAGAATTAAATTTTAAGTGACACAATCGAAATACACTACATTCATACTATTCAAATGGAACAATAAAAGACATGGTTAAAAGACATGGTAATAATCTCATAGGTAGTATGGGAACTCACTACAAAATGAAGAGAACGAAAAGCTAATAACCCGTCATTTAATGATCATATGAATCAAGTAAGGTTTAGAGGATATTATTTATGAGATCATCAATGAGAAAGTGATAGAAAAAACATTAAAAAAGTGGTATACAAGATCAAATTTGGGTTAAGCATTAACATAATTTTCATGTTTGATATGAGTTGATTGGTGATGGCATGCCAAAAAAATGTAAGCATGGATTAATTACACATGATTGATTATGATGATCAACATAAGCATAAACATGAGCTAAACATTGCTTACATGTATGGCAAGGGTTGATTAGTAACAATGAGTCCAAAAAAAGTTTATATAAAAAGTTTGGAGATTGAGGAAGGAAGAATAAATCCTCAAATTATAGAGAAAGTGGAGAATTGGAAGAGATTAAAGAAGGGAAAGTGTTAGATATTTGACAAGAGTCAAAAACTGCAAATCAAAGCCAATAAAACTTCTGACTTGAGAACAATTCAATGGACACAACAATATTGAGGACATATTGCAACATATTGGTTGTTTTATGGGATATTTATTTCGATAGAGAGCATTTTCATCCAATTGAATTCCTTAATGTAATGTTGTTAATCATCTCATCCTTGTTGACCATGTAAGCCTTTTGGTTTGTATCCAAAGTTTGAAGGTGGATTACAAATATTACCAAGAGTCAACTCACGGGTTGATGTGTTTAGTCTCTTATGTATTGTTCTTTGATCTTGGAGGCTAACATACCTCGACTTAAAAGACATTTTTAGGGGATCCCTATAAACGACATTGATGTCCTCCAATATTTAGGGACATCGATCAAGATCGACTTATATGGGTGACATATCATTGATACCTTGGAAAAAAGATATTCTCGTGATATTGATATGAGTTATGCTGGAAATATAGAGATTTTGCTTATATATTGTGAAATATATTTCCATCAGGATTTCTATTATATCATATTTGCTAGGACAAGCCCTTTTAAAGTAAAGTCGGTGGTTGGTATTCGGTCAGTTGGGTTACTCAGCTGCGTTACTGACTAAGGAATATACGATACATAGAGAGGTAATTGGGGAGTACTTGGTCGGGTGTTTTTTGAATATACACACACACACACACACACGTGCATAAATGAAGATTTCAACACATAAAATATATCATTGCATAAAAGTGAACCATTTGCAAGCTCAAGATTAAGAAAATAACCTACAAACCAAAAGTCCAAACGAAATAAAAATACAAGTTCAAAGTATGTAATTATTAAAGCTTCAGAAGCTACGTCAAAGGTGAACATCTAAAGTCAAAGGGCTTGGGTTACGATTTTTGAAGTCGAGGAATGGGGTTGGGGGTCTAATTGGGTTGGGGGGGGGGGGTGGTTATTTTTTATTCGGGTTGGGTACCTAGGTTTGAAAATCCTGTGTGGAAATCAGGTGCATACTTAGTTGAATAGTTGGGCTTGCCAACTAAATACTCGAGTATGGGTAGTCGGGTTGATTAGGGGACTGACTAGGAGTAGTTGGCCGACTAGTCAATTGAGTCGGCCTTGTTAGCGAAGGTTGTTAGTGGTGTCGACATGTCTACACCACTTGCAGAGAGGATGAAGGTGTTGAAGAAATGGAGGGTCAAGACCGAGAAGACAACGTTCATTCTCAAAACCACTATTGAGGAGGTCAAGACCACTACAATATTATGGGAGGTCTGAGATGCTGCCACTCTGAAGGATGAGTAGGATGCACTGGAAAAGCAAAATTGGGATAAATATCAATTCCATTACTTGCAAAAAGATAGAGATTTTAGAAATTCTTATTGCACAACTGTAGTGAACTCTCTTTTTCAATGTTTAAAAATGCCTCTTTTTACAATTTTATCTTGTAAAATCTCAATTAAAAGCTCGTAAAGAACTTGCCTTATTTGATTATAAAGTGCATTGTGTAATTATATCAGCCCTTATACCCAGTTTCTCGCTTGAATATTTCATTATTTTCTGCAAATTCTGTACATAAAATGCATAATCTTCCTCCGGATCTTAGATTTCTAATGCTTGATTTGTGTATTCTGCATCTGATGGTTGCATTTGTCTATGGTAAGTTGGTTTTACATTATGTTTAAGATAAATTGGTTTTGCAATCTGCAAGCATGATTTATGTCACCCGGTTCGCTTTGTCCTGCTCCATTGCAGTCCAGATTGGCCAATGAGATTAAGATATACAATCATGCTAGTTCTTATGGAAGACATGCAATTTAGAACCTTTTGACTTTATTCTATTGCAAGAAAAAAATTGTAGATTCATGGAAAAGAAGCCATCCTTAAGCAACATGATGACTGCAAGAAATGGGGATTATGTTTTTGTTTGTGGTAATGAGACTTATGGTTTTGTTAATAATTGCATAGCAGGTGGACTGTATTTAGACTATGCTCATTCCTTCTTCATCCATCCCCTATTTGCATTAGTAGTTTCCATCCCGATATTATAGAATCATGAAATGTTATTTTTTATTTTTGGCTTTCTATTTTTAGGGAAAGGATTAGATTTGGTTTGATAGGGTTCAATTATTAGGATCAGTGTTCAAGAAGTCGGTCGCCTAGGTTGAGTAGGCACCTGCATAGGCGTTAGGGGGCCCCTTCCTGAATCGAGTAGTGCTATGCGGTCCTATACTCGGGTTTGGTTGAGTAGCATGCCAAGTAGGCATTTACTCAACCACATACTCGATTTTTGAGATAGAGCCATCAGTGGCCTCTTCTCAAGAAAACCCACATTAACCCAACACCTACTCGATACTTCCTTTCCTGATTCCCCTCTCCCCGTCGACACATTAACCCCTCGATAACCCCTAAAAATAAAACCCCCATCGCATCCCACTCCACAAAACACCCAAGCTCTTAAGGTGGGGGATTCTTTTGATCGGCAATGGTAGGAAGCCAAGCTCTTGAGGTATATACTAGATAATTTTGATTTTAGTCTGAGTGAATTCTTCTTTTTAGCCGTTTAGGTATTGTTTGACACAATGTCCATTGTACATTTTATTTCTTTGTTTTGATTTACATTTGATTTTAAGTTTTTGTTTTAGGTTTGATTTTAGATTCTTGGGTTTGATTTTAGTTTTTTGATTTAGATTTTATTTTAGATTCTAGATAACATGTTTTGATTTATGTTGATTTGAAGCTTTTGATTTAGTTTTTATTTTAAATTCTTGATTTAGATCTATTGTTTATGTTCAATGATAATAAATATGAACATTTGGATCCTAATCTTCACGTTTTCTTTTTTCAAGATGTTGAATCTTTTATATTCTAAGTTGTATAATAATTAAAGAGTTGGAGTATTAACTATGTTATTTTTATTATACTACTTGAGGTAGTTGTATAGTTATAATATTACATATAACATAAATTTTAATAAGCTAACTAATTATTTTATATTTTTTAATATAAAAAATGCAAAACTGCATACTTGCCTGAATACCGCATACTCTATGCGGTAACCCAACCAACAGCATACCGACTTCCTGAACCTTGATTAGGATTCCTTCTCTCTATATAAATAGGGTTAAGACTTGTTTAATGAAAAAAAATGAAGTTTATTTTTCTCCAACTTGGTATTAGAGTGGGCTTAGGGAATCGAAAACCTAATTTCTTTTTCCCTTTTTTCTTTTCCTCTTCCTTCTTTGGTCATCCCTAGAAAGGTTCCTACCATTGCCTTTAGCCTACTAGAGGGCTTCGGTGACCCTTCCGCCAATGCTGTCAGCACTCCTGCGACCTCTAGTTGGTGACCAAAGGGCCTCTTTCCACTGTTGTAGATGTTGCCAATGCTGTTACTGTTGTTATTGCTGCTGCTATTGTTGCGTTGTTATTGTTGTTGCCCTCTTCGATGCCGCTTGACCTTGCTAGGCCTCCGCCCTGCTCCGATGACCTCTTCCGTGGCTTTGGCGATGCTTCCATGATGCTCCAACTAGTTGCGAGGGCTGCTTCTCCACTGATTTGGTCTAAGATATGGACAAATTTGACTACTGCTAGGCTTCTCTCGACTGTTGTTGCATTGCCTGGCTCCACCACACTCTAACGACCCTTCTCAAAGTGGTTTGCTGACCAACCCCTTCCTCTTGATCGGATTTGGCCGTTGACCTTGCTGGTTTGTAGATTGGTTCCATAGTCCAATTCTGTTCATGCAACAATTTGGGTTACCTCTGTGGCCATATGATTCTCTGTTGATCAGATCTTGTTGCTATTTGGTTACCTGGTTCAATTGCTATTGATCGGATCGACTCTCTAGGCTTCGTATTTGATCCTGCATGCATCGTGCGTGCCTACTATGTGTTTTTATTGTGTACCCTATTGTGGATCTTCTTTGATTGCCTTGCACATGATTTATCTGCTCTGATTATCTTTACGTGCATGGTGCATGCTCTCGTGTGCAAGATCACGCATTCTTGCCTGACTGCCAGTCCTACTACCTACTTCTACTGCTACCATTGATCGGATCACTGCATATGGAGCATCTGTTACTCTACTTATCATGGTGATGATGATAACTGATGGGGGATTTTAGCGAGGGTTCTTGTCATTCTTAACTACCTGCTTATTGATTATTACTGCTTAAGATCGTTTTCTGTCTTATTACTGCTCAGGATCATCTCCTATCCTGTTGCTACTTGGGATCATCTCTCGTGGTACTACTGCTTGAGATTGTCTCTCGTCTACTGTTGCGACTATTGCTACAGTCTACTATCGTCTCTTATTGTTGCCATGGTTTTAAAAAATAAGCCTCGTGGTGCTTGAGGCGTATTCCTCGAGGCGAGGCAAAAGAAAATCACCTCAAGGCTATAGCCTTGGGGTTGTAGTATGAAGCATATGCCTTGGTTTGTTGAGGTGGAGCTAAGGTGGTGAGGCGGAATTGAGGCTATAACCTTAGTTGAAAGTTTACATTTAAACGTCATGTGAGTTACATATAACCTAATAAAGTAAATAAAATCCATTTCCAAAATTCCGTTCCCATCACTCGACTGCGATTGCAAACAATTGACCTAACTTCTCAAGCCCTAAAACACTTATTGCCCTTGGCTATTGTGAGTTATTCTCCATCTTTGGACTCCTCCATTACTATTACCAGTGGCTGTTGCTGCATTGCTAATTGCTGATCACCTCCCTTATGTACCATCTCTTACTAGTTTGTCACCTCTCCATTGCCCATTGTTGCCCCCTTCCTATTTCAAGTCTCGACCTCACTTGTTGCTGCTATTGGTAAGAGTCTCGACCTCGCTTGAGTTGTGCATTACATTTTTTTTCTTGTTACTTATACCTCTTTTATTGTTTAGTTATTTTAGAGTATGTTTGAATGTTTTATGTGGTTAGTTTACATGTTATGTGATCACTGAATTGATTTCTATGAAGAGGCTATGTGGTGATTGTTTACTTAGATCTTGTTGTTATATGTTTATTATTATTCTCTCAAAAGAATGCTTTTTTATTATTATTTTGATTTTTTTAGTACTATCGTGTGATTGGTGTTTTGGTTTTTTTGAAGAGTTTACATGTGTGGTAGTTATGTGTATTTAAATCTTATTGTATTAGTTTATATGTGAATATTGCATGTATTGTGTGGTAATGATATCTAGTAATGGGCATTTAAATGTTGTGATAGAGCAAAAATTGCATAAAAGTGGGTTTTTATATTATTTTTCATTAGTAGCACTTAACAATATATATTTTTGTCATTTTTTTCTTATTTTCCATTCACAAATTGAGGCTTACACCTTGAGTGCCTCAAGGATTATGCCTCGCCTCGATAAAGGTAAACTACCTTGATCTAGCTTCATGTTTTTTAAAACCTTGATTGTTGCTACTTCTGCTATAACCATACTGCTGTCGTCCGTGATTGCTACTTTTGCTATAGTTGACTATCGTTTGTTGCCGCTACTATTATTATCTGCCTGGTATTGCTTTTGATTTACTGCAATTGCTACTTCTGCCACAGTCACTCCTGCTGCTTTGGATGTTTACATTGGGGGAAGTTAACTTTTGTTTTTTGTAATAAGTTGGGTATTGCATGCTCCAACTTGGAGGAGAGTGTTAGAGATATTATAGAATCAAGAAAAGTTATTTTGATTTATCGTAGGATATGTTTAGAGATATGATTAGATTTGATTTGTTATAGTTAGGACTCCCTCTCTCTATATAGAGATGGTTAAATAGAGAGGGTTAGGACTTGCTTAATGAAAAATAATAAAGTTTATTTTTCTTTGACACATCCAAATGCTGGTTATTTGGTTATTTTCTCTGTTGTGATCGTTACTAGAAATCAGTGTTTGAAATTGGGGAAATCTCTTCTGAATTTATTTTTTATTTTCTCTAATGGAAAATGTTAGTCACAAAATTCATCCATTTTAATGTTAAAGTTGAATGGTCTAGATTTGATTCTAGTGTGAATTTTTTGGAACTCTTAATCGCTACATATCATGATATATTGGTTCCTTAAAGCACGAATTAAATCATAAAAGGGATGTCCTGTTCTAATGACACAACGATTGCAATGACTGTATGTGTATGCTTGTTTGCTTTCCTTTAGCATTCTTTAATTCTAAGTAGAAAGGTCATATTTTAGATAAAATTTCATTTCTTTTAATTGTCTTGATTTTATGGAATTTCTTTGGCATGTTTCAAATGCTTTCAACTCCACTTTTAATAGCATTTGGTCATTCATTTGCTGATTTATGGAGTATGGATTTCTTATTCTGCTTCTTCCTCTTTTTAAGGGAATATGGAGTATGGATTTTATCCTCAATACCGTCCTTTGTCCAAAATCCAGTTGGTAGTGTCCTTTTACTTTTCATTTTTATTTTTGAAATTTTTATGGGTTTATTTGCTATGTAAGTCTGGGTTCTTTTGTCAAAGGTTTGGTCAGAATGCTATAGCCATTTAGGGTAATGGGAGTGGATGGTTGATACTAGTTGGAGTATTTGGTTTGCTCTATCATTGTATTACTTTTTCTTATTATGCACATATGATAGGATTTTTGAATACATCGAGGCTAATGCTTCTTTGGAATGAAATCTTCCTTGATTAATTGTTGGGAATGCATATGAAGAACAGATTGGTCAAAGATATGCACATTATCAACTGATGTCTACATGCCTTGCTTTTTCAACAATATATTTTGATATGTGTTTGATGCTGGTGTTTTATTTGACTTGCCGTTTGATTGTGGCACTTCCTATACATTACTTACTTTTTTTGGTATTTATATGAATTATTATGGTTTGATTATGGCATGCTAATTTAGTTAAGTTGTATTAAGTGTTTATTTGTCTCTGACATCATTATCTAAACAGAGACTGGCTTCGGATTTCCTCGCAAATTACATTTTTCTTACTGTTGGAAGAGTTGGTTCCAGCACTGATCTTATTGTACAGAGAGTTGAATATGTTCAAGAAGTTGACAAAAGAAGCCACCTAATGGACCTTCTTCATGCCCAAAGAGCAACCAATGAGCAGGGCAAGGTAATGGATTTTCATTTTTACCCTTTCCTCGATGATTACCATTTAATGAATTTCTGCATCTTGTATGTATTTTGACATGAGGATTGAATTTTTATACCCCTCATCTAGTGAGTATTACTTGGTTATTGTGCTATATTTCACAGAGCCTCTAGTGGCAGTTTTTTTCCCCTTGCAGTGATCTCTAACCCTAGCATCACGAACAAGGTTGTAAAAAACGGGAGGATGTACCAGTTTTATGTTATTGAGGCAAGGTGTAAGTCTCATTTTATGGGGGCAAAGAATTAAAATTGGATATGATCATATGCTCTGAAAGAGTTAATAATGAGAAAACAATATAAGAAACACATTTATATGTCGTTTTACTCTATTAAAACATTTGAAGAACATGGATGGGAAGTGACAAATAGGACCGAGCTTCAAACATCTGGTCTTTTCTCTTTGGCTTTCTTATATAGATGCCGATAGGTTGAGCTTGGGGGCTATAGCAAAACCTATACTCATTTACAAATCCACGACTCATACCTTATCTATTTATTCATTATGTATCCAAATTTAAACTCATATAATTTGGCCATAAGGTATGCAGTTACTCATCGGATACCTATTTCCTTTTGAAGGCTCGTGAGATCTGTCTTAGTATATGAGCCGTTCTCAACATAAGACATTTGATTGGCACTTATAAGATAAAGTTTGGTTTTGCTTGATACAAACAATAGAAAATTACAGGGGTTAGCAGCCCTCACTTTCCTTTTTTCCAAAAAAAATTATAAGTTCATAACCAAACAAATAGAGTACTGTAAAATTTCTGTAAAATTTCCATCGCAATATACAATAACTAAATAAGGTGAGGTTTTTTTTCAAAAGTAAATGAGGTGAATAGTGTGTGTGTATATTGGTGTAAATGGGTTGGATAAATGGGTAAAATTTCAACCCACACTTGTGCCCGTTATCTGTTTGGGTGTATAAAACCAGAAGTCCATACTCATCTAAGAATTAAATGGTTGGGTTAGGTTGGATTTGGGTCAGGGGAACTCAACTTGGCATCCCTACTCTCTCTCTTTTTTTTTTTTTTGAAAGAGGAAATCCCCACTCTCTTATGGCTTTATGTATGGCAACATCTGGTCATATCTCAAGGGAAAAGCTTTAGGCACTGGCAGTAGGGAGTGGGCCCAAAGAGCTCTCTACTAGTATTCAACAAAACTGACTAATGCACTTATAAAACTATGCGAACCATAAATATCTGCCAGAATGCATGCATTTAACTTAACTAAGCTTGAACTATATGGATTTAGAAAGCCAACAATACAAGGCATCACTTTCAAAGCCAAACCATTGAACAGAACACCAAATCAGCATCAAATGAAAAAAAATAAAGAACTGCAAACCAGCAAGCATATCTTACGAACAGAGGTGACAGAAGACATGCAGTTGCAAATGGAGGCGAGAAGGTCTTGTGATCCATGGTGGTACCAGTGGGTAGGTAGAGTGCTACAGTGGCTTGGGTGAGATGTGGTGTGTTAGGTGATGACGCCAATTAGGAATTGTGAAAACAAAAGATTGGGGCTTGGGATGAATGAAAGGTTTGGATTGTTTTTATTTACATGCCCCAGTACGAGCCTTATAGTGAGCCAGACTGCGTATCTGCCTTGATATCATCTCAATCCTTGCTGTGGAATAACTGAGGTTGATGCAGGGAGATGAGATGCACCTGCCCCACCTCAAGATCCACCTTTTAAAATTGTGACAATAAAGTCTGATTTTTTCAAATTTTTTGCCAATGGTTTCTGGATGTTTCTACATAAGGATAATATTTTCTAGGTGTCCTTTTGTGTGTCGACTTAGACAAGAAGATTGAAATTTTCCATTCCTTTCTAAGAAATAGCTAACTTTTTGGTCTTCTCTGTCCCTGCAGCCAGCTTTAACGCTAGTATTTGTAGAGACCAAAAAGGGTGCTGATTCCTTGGAATATTGGTTGTGCTCAAATGGGTTCCCTGCAACTTCAATCCATGGAGATAGAACGCAGCAGGTAGTTATTTAACTTTTATCTAAATCATTTGTTGGTGAATGTAGTAACTATGTTTCCAATAGTTGGTGTCCATCATATATAAGTTGGAGTCATTTATTTTTCTGATAGACATAATTTTGACGATCAATCTGTTTGCAAGTCATAAGGAAATTAATAGGTCTTGGGTTGGGATCTGTTTAACATGTCACGCCTTCTCATGATGTTGGTGTTGGGATCTGTTTAAAATGTCACGCCTTCTCATGATGTCCAGTACCTGCTTTACTGTCTTGCAAATGGAGATAAACTGTTATTTCCTACTTTACTGTGTTGCAGATAAAAGATAAATGATGTAGGGTGTTGACTTCTGTGATCCTGTGGACTTAGATTCCCATGGATTGGACATGTAAAATTTTTCTTCTATATCTCCTAGATGGTTATGCATCAACATAATTTCCATTTGATTTGTGTGCAAGGCAACTCAGATGAGAAATTGGCATGCATCATGGTTTACATAATCACCTCAGTGCATTGATCACGTTACTGATTTTGTTGCTTTATTTGTCCTATGTTTATAATCACCATACTGGCATCCAAACCTTCATTGGTGTGGCATTTTTGCTGCTGAAAATAGGTCCAGGAGTATGCCGTGCATTCTCCTGGCTCATGATATATTCACAGGTTTCCTTAGATTACATGCCCCAGATCTTGGATGTGGTTTTGGTCATGTGCCCCTTGTATCTTGAACTTTGTATTAGCTTGTGGGTCTTATGAATGCCGTAGAACATGGATAGAATACATGTATGCACACCTTTCAAAAAAAGAACACATGTATGCATGCACACTATCGTCTTTGTCATTCAAGCTTGGACGAATTTGCTGCCAGCTGAACTTAAACAGTTCTCAGTAGTCAATCATGAAGGCATTCTTGAACTTTGTTCCACATTGAGCATTCTTGTAGCTCCTCCTTTGACAAACTTATCTCAAATCCTTCCAATGCACTTAAATCCATCCTTGAAGTTTAGCATGCATCATTGAGACGTGCACGTATGATCATCATCTGAAAGAACAAGGATCTATGATTTATTCCATGAACAAAGAAGGAACCTTTTGAACTTCTTTGGATCCACAATCTTAGATAATAACTACCTTCGTGGCCACTTGACTCTCTCTGGTTTGGATCTCGTACGGTTGGTTTGATAGAAAGCTTGTTTGGCTTGTGGGCAAAACGAAAATGGGGTTACTTGAGCCAGGCAAGCTGATATGATTGAATTGATTTAGGAGACCAGTTAACTGTTTTTCCAGTTGGACCTGCAGTGAAAGATTCTGTTTTTGACAGCAGGGCCTCAGCCATCCTATGCCATCTCCTATGCAAAATAATTATAAAGAACAAGAAAATGGAAGAGAAAAACGAGACGATCAAGTTGAACATGAAACCGAAAGGACAAAATGCTTGAGATGCTGGTTGATGGTGTGAGAAAACTACTTTGAACTCCTGATCTCATATGCTAACCTGGAAACCTGAATTAACCAACAACATGGGAAACCACTTGCCAGGTTATTCCAATGCAAGGACAAGAACAAGCAATAAGATAAAATGATAACATCTTAAAGGAAAAAAAAAATGTACTTGAGACCCTAAAAAAAGGTATTATTATTATTATTTTTTTTAAAATAGTAATATGTAATTGAGATATAATGCAGTTACTATGCATGAGATGTCAGGTAAGCATCTCTTTGAATCTATTTACGTTTCAGGGAACTATTTTCAAAATTTCGAAACGATGCTTAAAATTTTTTTAAAAATTTAAGTCGTAGCTGTATGATGTGCCATATAAATATTGGCAATCATTTACTCTAACCAAATTCCAGAGCCTCAATATTGGTTGTTTTGTACGGAGGCACCAACGTGCTTTGTCGTAACGTTACGGCTAGCTATCTGCAGCTATGGTTTTGTATCAGGAGGGATCATGACTTCATCGGCTGTCAGTCTATTCCAATGACTACATATTGTAGGTGAGCTATCTGCCACATTCTAAAGACGATTTGTTAGGAAGAAGTAACTGATTGATCCAGATATCTGCATAGCCAGTTATCTTTATTTATGCTGAGATCTGGGCTTATTTCGGGACTATTGTGCAGTACCTAAAGAATGGCACTTTATTTGTTGAGAGCTAGATCTATGGACTCATTGGATGATTACCGAGTGCTGGTAATCTTTCTTTTCTCTCCCTCCAAAAAAAAGATCTATGGACTCAAATCACATAAACACACTCAAGGATGATTATTTTGTGCCATCCAATTTCAAATAATCATTGTGTACTGGTTGGTGTCACATCGCTACCTTTATTTTTACTCAAATCATACTAGACATGTTTTGTGCACTAGTTTTTGAAAGAGGACCTTTTATGAAAATTGTGAGGCATGTGCCTCTTGCCATTAGGACAGAATTTACTGTGGCTAGGTGTAAAATTACTTATCCAAGAAACTTCAATGGTATCTTTTTGCATATCAGGACAGTCTTATTTAGCACCTGCGCTAATTCTGTTTCAACATAAGCTTTCCTTGTTTTTCCTGTGCTTGTAGAACAATTGTTACCCTCTTCTTTTTTTAAGAACAGGAGCGTGAACTGGCCCTCAGGTCATTCAGGAGTGGCAGGACGCCTATATTGGTGGCCACTGATGTAGCTGCTCGGGGGCTCGACATACCTCATGTGGCTCATGTGGTGAATTTTGATCTTCCAAATGACATTGATGATTATGTTCATCGCATTGGAAGGACAGGGAGAGCTGGCAAGAGCGGTCTTGCCACGGCCTTCTTCAACGAGAAAAATGCCTCGCTGGCTAGGCCTCTGGCCGATGTGATGCAGGAAGCGAACCAGGAGGTGCCTGCATGGCTCTCCCGCTATGCAAGTGCACGTCTTGGTTACGGTGGAGGTGGCAGGAATCGGCGGCCTGGTGGAGGAAGCAGGTTTGGTGGTCGTGACTTCCGTAGGGACCAAGGCAAGGGTGGTGGTGATTATTATGGTGGTGGCGGTGGAGGATATATGGGTGGATCCAACTATGGTGGTTCTGGTTACGGTGGTGGATACGCTGGTCAGAGTGCCTGGGGAGACTAAAGGCACTACTTTTTCTGCGGCTCTTTTTTGAGTGCACAGTGATTTTGGTGGGGATGCGGACACCAGCATTTTGCGAGCGATAGGCTGTTCCTTTTTGCCCGTGGATATACTGACCTGTTCATATTCCCACTGGAGATGCTCTTTAGTAGGGATTTTTGAAGCTTGTCGAGTGTGATGGCGAATCAACTCGTTGCCGAAGAACTGACTTACCAATATAGGGACTGTACTCTTTTGTCGTCGAATTTCTATCTTATTGCCCCGCTATTCTTGCTTGTAATTTGTCAAGAGACTGTAGAATGTGGCGTAGCAGAGGAAAGAATATGCTCTCACTGGTCTTTTGTTCGTCCTATAGCATATTCTTTTTGACCTGTTAATTTTTTTTTTCCAAGGTCCTTATCGTTATTGTACTGTTGCTGACTAATAGTGTCACGTATTTAGCAATTTGAATACTTTAAAGTGGAACGAGTTTCTTTCCAAGTGAGAGGAAAGAATATGCCTTTTAGTGCTAAAACAGCTTTTATGAGATAATGCTGGACGTTTTTGGATGGGGAAAAAGCGGACTTTTTCCTGTGATCGACAAAAGATTTTAAAAATCCATGCGGTTGTCTTGTGGTTCTGTTGTGCATCCATCCTCCTCTCTTATAGAAACATCTAATTTCCGAATGCAGTTAACCACTTATTCATAACTCTTGCTTCTTCAATCCACCGTCGATAATTACATTTCCTGCCGGCATCCACACGATAATGGTTAGCAAAGATGGCCATCTTATCCCATATATATGAACAAATGGTATCATTTTAATTGGACGTGCAAGCGTCGTCTGGATCGCATACATGGGGAACAGAGCCACTTGGTTAACGACAAGGTAACACCTCTACAATCTCAAATAAGTGAAGATGGATGGCACCAGATCTACAACGGACCAGGCCAGGCCAGCATACTGGAAAAACCGTATGCCAGTATCTACATCATAAGATTCCTGTGGGATAAAGGCCATAATTTTCTGGAGATAACCAGATGATGATGGCTTGCTACTGGTGTTATCTTTGTGGCTGCAGGTGTCTCTTAGTACCAGAATGTAAGATGAGGACCTTATCGGGATGCCAAGAGTGTTGCATATCGCAGGGAGCAGCCATTTTGAGAGTGCTTTGCTACAAAATTTCACCATCAGCATGGTCGGAATCCCTACCAACACTCTTCCCATGAAAGCCGGAAGCGAGAGATTTGCGAAGATGCGAGGGACATCTTCGTGGTGGAACTGATGAAAATTCTGATGTATTCCAGTGACCTGGAACATGATGATCGGACTTAATTTCAGAAACATTGTTATGAAGAACTTATCGTAAATAAATTCAAGCTACAATAAGCAGATTCTGCTAAGGCTATATGCTGACTAAAACAAGATTAATCAAATAGGTCAGATATGTTCGTTCATGCTCTCTTGTTTCTGCACCATTTATCTAATCAGCTTTAGTGTTCAAATTATCCAGCTTCCATCAAACAACTTACTTTTCTGGAGATGCAGCGACAAGCCATGTTGGTATCGTGCAATAACATTTTCACATATTCATTTGTTGTGTTTAAAATAGAAATTAAATTGAGAAACAAAGTGGGTATTTAAGCAACTCAAGGCATATCGATTGTGAATTCATGAAAAATGCTTTTAGTACCTCTTTATGTCATTATACAAATTCAACACATGGAGCAATTTCTTTGCTGTATACTTAAGAGAAATAACAGCAGCTGTATTCTGGTGGTGACACCCACCATGGTTAAAAACCCTTCATCTGGAAGCAGAGAGCAGAACAATTTCACTTTGAGATCTTATCTTCCAAATTAGGTGGCAACCCCTAGAAAGATTCCCCTCCAAATCAGCCGCTTGTTAGTAAACAGACTTCACCATCAAAGGGCTATCCTCCCAAACCAAACCCCCTCTTCTGACAAAACTAAGAGCAATAGACTCAGCAGCCCTCTCATCTTAAGTACTACCCTCCTAGATTGGTGTCCAGAAACCTCTCCTATCTTGGCAAGAGTCCCAGTAATTAGCAACGCATGCTTCCAAATGCAACGCCAAATTGTAGGACCTCGGAAGATAATTGACAAGAACCAGTCTGGTTGATTAATTATCAAGCCAAAAGCTCATCTTGAATCCATGCCTGAGATGAGAAATGTGGAAAGGGATCACCCGAGATACAGTCAATATACCTTTCCAATAAGCAGAGCTGCCCTCAACTTCTGCTAGACACTTTAGCAAAGCTTCATTTAGTCTTGTCCAATACTCCTGTGCGACCTTCTACAGGAGGTCTTAAATATCATCCTAGGTTGCCAAAATGAGCTCCTATACCCTCATCACCACTCCCTCGCAGAAAATTCTCTATCTCAAGCCATCCAACTTATCCTTCACTTTCTTTGGCTATGGGAAAACAGAGAGAGAAAAAAGGCAATGGCAGATAAAATCAACCAAATTTGTTCCCTGGATGGAAGGCAGGACCTCAATCCTGTTAACCTATTCCATACCTTTCCAAATTCCACCCTACGGCCCCCAGTGGCCAATCAGACAATGATAGCCCCACGTACAACAAAGACAGACCAATCCTAGAAGTCTGAAAAATAACACATCCCACAGCCTCATCCTTGTACATACTGAACAAGATAAAAGAGTACTTCTTTGTGTTAACCTTGAGGCCTCCAAAGAGATCCAAAAAGATGGTCACATTCTCAGCACATTCTCTCATTCTTTCGATGAAGAAGGCTGTATAACCCGCATACTAAATACCAAGATTAATTTTGTTTCTTGGCCTGGGCTAAAACCTCTGACAAATCCATGATCACATGCTGCAGAAGTGCATGTAGCAAGAGCATCACTGGCAAGCACAGAGCTAAAGGGCAACCTTGTCTAACACCCTCTACATAGTTGAATTTCCCTCGTTTCCCATTTCCAACATCTAAGAAGAATAAGTAATGATGCATCTCTTTGTCCATGCAATCCAAGTATTTGAGAAACACCTCCTTGGCAACAAACAACAAAGGAAAAACTAATTGTACAGTCATATGTTTTGGCAGCATCCACTTTCCACATGAAGGCCTTTGTTCCCATCCTCTTTCAAAAGCTGATAATCTCCATCAGCATAGAAACACCATCCAGCATCTCTGCAAAATAAAGGCAAATTTCACATGGCTAGTGGCATTTCTTACCACCTCAGATAATTTGTTTGCAAGAACCCTGGCAATGGTCAGAGACACAACATTCGAGAGAGAAACAAGCATGTAATCTCCTCGCAACTAAATTTTTCCTGGGCAACGGGGAGTGAATTATTCATCCACTCCAAGCCACTTTTGCCACACAAAACTCCCTAATAGTTAGCATAATATATCTCCAACTGCCAACCAAAATTGCTAAAAAATAAATCAGGAAACCCTTCTGAACTTGGTGCTCTCTCTGCATTAGCATTGCCCAAAGTTTCCTTCACCTCCAATTTGAAGAATAGTCAACTTAGCCATTCTGTCTGCTCGCATGAAATTAACCTAAAGCCCCTGCTTATCCACCTCCACTTGTCCTATACTCCTTTGGTAGACATTCTCAACTGCTCCATAAGCACTACCATCCCAATCTCCTAACTGGCAACCCTCTTCCCATCTTGCACAACAATCCTCTTAATCAAATTTATCCACCTCCACCTGTAACCATATGAAGTGTGTATTTGCATCACCTTCCTTTAATGCAGTCATCTTTATCTCCAACACCATTCCACCTTCACTTATCTTCCTTTACAATGGCCTGATGTCTATTATTCCTTTCCTGAACTCCCTCCCAAACCAAGACCCCTGCATCCTCCATCCTGTTAATAGCTCGTGGTCGCTCCAAAGACTCTTGCATCCTCTATCCTGTCAAACAGCCTGCATTTGCTCCAAAGCCTCTATCCCCCTCAATGCCTCCATTGCCTTAACCTTCTTATAATTAACGAGAAAGCCTTTTCAAACCTTGAAGCTGTTTTGCTAACGTCATAGATGTGAATAAAGAAGGGCAGCTTTCCACCAATCTTCAACTTGCTAGTGGAAATCCAGCTCCATTAGTAATGATTGCTCAAACCTGAAGTATGTCGATGACCTCAAAGATTCATTAGCTAATGGTGTATGGTCAAATAAAGGCTTAGGAAGAGCCAGCACTATGGATAGAAAGAAAGCCTCAAGGAACTCTATCAAGTACAAGAACTTGATACTAGGCTTCGACGAAGGTGCCTCCATACTCATCCATATGTAGTGTTAGCTCAAGTGCCTAACTCCAAATCTGACCATGAACTCACAAAACCCAGCTGATCCCGCATCATTACTACCCTCATCATCTGACCCACTGTCCAAGTTTAGTGTCAAGTCAAAATCACTGCCTGTAACAAGTGAGACCACTGAGAAGACTGTAGTTGCCATCTAAGTTCATCCAAAGCCCAGCCCTAAGGCCACTTTAGAGGGCCCATAGACATTAATGGCAGCAAATCAGAGGCCATACACTCCTCTTCAACAACATCACTCCTGAGTGATCACTCCAATCTTCCTCTTCAAAAAGGTTCTCTTTCCAAGCTTACAGTAGCTCACACAGCCCACTATTTAAGTTGGTCTAAATTAGGGATCTTAATTTACCCAAGGTTGGTTACATCAGTGCCAATCTGGTTAATTTTTGACCTCATGGTCATCAAGGAGCATAAGCGTGACTCCGAGCAACTTACGAGCGCATTTGTGTAAATATGGAAAAATATGTAGGGGCGTCTATCTATGAGTTATTTCATGCTTATAGGGGTTTTGTGTAAAGATCCCAAATATGAATCTTGTTACGCCATTCTGTCAAGTTGGATTAGTCATACTGCATAATGATGACTGCTTTCCAAGAAAAGAACCTGACAAGAATGTTCGCTACTAAAATTTCCAGCCTCTAACATGGGCAGTCATAAACTGTGGAGCCAATAGGCATCAACTCATTCCATCTTGGGTTAGAAATGATAAATTTCTTTCAGAGAAAAATCAGAAAAACTGTGAAATTGTTAACTTACATTGTTTTTTTTTTTTTTTTTCACATTAGTGGGCCAGTCTTGTTATAACCATATTCAAGCTTGTGGGCTTTCAAAATGCTATTAATATGTCAAATTGTAGCAATCAAACCAGAATTTCCCACTTCAAGAACTCAACCACTGACTTTAGAAACTATATTCATAAGAAAGGAATCTTTTTTTGAAAAGACACGAAAGGAATCTTAGATGCAGGATGACCAAAAGCAATAGAAAGAATGTGTCTTCACTTCTCAAAGAAAACAAAAACCAAAGCTCCTGGCCTTGGTTTGACAAGTCTATATGATAACTTATGTACTGCAACTCAATTCTTAGCTAATATAAGGCTTAGCTTCCACAGGGGAGCCCTTTTCCAGAAGCTCACAACAATTGCTATCAGTAAAAATAAGGCTCGTGAAAGCTTGCACCTTAAAAAATTGCAATAGGAACCATCATTAATGCTGAAGATCATTGTGTCACCAAATAGGCATGAAATGCTCATAGACAATAAAAACATTAATAAAAGTTTAAAAAGGCAGTAATGAATCACAGCAGAAAATAAAGCAGCTGCAAAATAAAGAACTGGATTAGAGCTTACTATGCCAAATGCAACACCATTGAATGCTGTGTGGTAATCGAAGCTTGGAGTTGGATGTTCAGGAGCTGGATATGCAAAGCATAACAAAAAGGAAAGGGCAGCACAGAAGGAAGTAACTGCAAGCAACAAGATTTTAATGAAGAATATACAGTAGTCGAGCATTCAACTCGTGTAGACAATCATTTAATTCAATATGCATGGTGATGTTTTTTAATGTATGTGTTCAAAGCATTCTGATAGATAAAATTTACATACCATTCCACCCATAAACGATGAAGTCATCCACATATTCATGAATAGCTATCCAGAAGCAAAGAAAAGCAAATCCGAATATGATTCCTGCCAACACATCTATGATACTATGCATTCCTAGGTATATTCGTGCTGCCAAAATAAAAAAATAAACATCAGCGCATAAAAATTCAAAATGCACATAACTAGTACCTAGAAGTTCTAAACTCCCATCTGGTTGCAAGTTTAGGGGTAAAGTTAAAGAACATGGAATTAATGCAATGCAAAAATTAAGATGAGTGACAAATAAAATGGTGTCCTCTCATTCCAGAAAGGATCGAGGAATAGACGGAATCCCATATTATATTTCCTTGCCAGGATGAACAATTTCAGGCTGCAAGCCAGATAAGTGGCATTTATCCTCTATCCCTTATTCCTGTAATCAAATGGCTTCACATAAAGAAATTAGGAACTACCTACAGAAACGAGAAAAACTACCAACGAAACAAGAGTGAAGCCAACGAATATTGCAGTTTGATCTTCTTTGGCATTGTTTGAAATGGCGTGGTAGAGCATGTACCTATAAACACAAACCCGGTGAGGGAATCAGAATCTCATCATAGCAATGACCTGCTGACAGAAAATCTCAAGATAGCATTCGAGAGGAGTCTTTCAAGCTAGAACGAGTTTTCCAAAAGTTTCCCATGTGTAAAGCTTGTGCCAGTTTAATTTCATAAATCATGAAGACCATATTTTAGAATAGAGATAGTAGTTGTTGATCTGCCTGCTTGATAGCTTGATGGGCGAACAACATGGGGGTATTGCCACTGTCACTGAGCTCATCAAGTAGAGATTCAAAGTGATGCAATGTTGATATTCGAGGCTACAATTTCATATTCCACTTGGTTGGCCAAGGCCCAAGGGGCTATCTATAGATGGATTAGCTAGGTTTGCAGTTATCTTTCCTTGAAAACTCTATCTCATGCCATAAGGGTCTGATATTAATTAAAAAAGCAATTTATGACGTCATCAATCTTCTTATACATTTATTTGATTATTTATGGATGCATGTCTTTGATCACATAAACAACATTCCATTACTACAATTACAGGATTATGTATTCATGAATATAGTACATATCAGTTTCGAGAACATCAGGAGCATTGAAAAGGAGAAAGATAGAAGAGAAGAAACTTACCCCATCAAGCACACAGTATTAAGAGCATGAGAAGAGGGCAACCCATACTCCATGGCATGTTCTTTCTCATCCATGGTGGCTTCCAATCTCCTAATAGGAGGGCTACTTGGTCTTGGAGCTGATACCAAATCCTGCATCAACGCAAAAATTCCACCAACAACAAAACCAAGTGTAAGTTGACAACTTCATTTAAAATTCATCTATCTTCTCCCTCTGTAATGAAGACCTCCACGAGGAAACTCCACATACCTTGATAGAATTCCCCAAATAATCACAGAAAGCAATAAGCAGGGTCATCTGCCTGGCAAGTTTGCTGTACCCACTCTACACCAAAACATACGTCCCAACCAATCCCTTTAAACAAAGCACAAAAAAAAAAAAAAAAAAAAGATACAACAACATTACCAAGTAACGAACACAAGTTATGATTACCCAAAAGACCAGAGGAAGGAAACCGGTGTAAAAGGGCACAGAAACAACACATGACAGCACCGAGAAGAGCACGTCCAGGAACCCATGACTGAGCGCCTGCACAGCAAAGAACGTCACTATTCAACCAAGAAGACCGCACAAGACGGATCAAGATCGAAACTTTATGGCCTTTTTGGAGTACCCAGTTCTACCTGAACGCCGAGGATCAAGGGGACGTCGGCGTGGACGCGCCTGGTGACCCACGGCCGCACCAAAGATCTCACCTTTCTCGTCAGGCCCATCTTGGAGGACACGAGGACCCAACCCATCACGCCCAAAAGGGACGCCGCCTGCCACAATGGCACGCCCCCCTCCATCGCCCACTCCTCTCCTTCGACGAAGCTCGGATCTTTCTGGATATACGGGGGTTTCTGGGAGATGGGTATCTCTTGGCACCGGTTAAGATGGTGGAACGCGGGGTGTGGGGCCTCGTACAGGTTGGCTTTGATGGTGGTGTGTGGTGGTGGTGGGGGGATTCATTCAAATTCTCTGTGTGCCGTTGCAAAGATGGTAAACTTTGGAGGTGGGTCGAGTCTCGTGTTGGCGGCGTTTGGCAGAGGACGCCGAGAGAGGAGGGGTGATCGATTGGCTGGGACGGTCCAATGAGGAGGAGGAATGGGGGGGAGGGAAGGAGGCGCTGCCGTGTTGAACGGCGATGTGGTCTGTGTTAAAGTCTGGTAAAAATGGCGTGGAAGTGAGAGAGGAGGACCACTCTTCGATTTTGTCTTCGGACAAATTTGGACATCAGTAAATATAAGCTCAAACGCACCCACCCTTGTGTGACTATTATAAATATGAGGTTTATATATATATATATATATATATATCCTTGAATTTTTAATTATTATAATAATATGTTTCTTATATTTTCTCCCCTAAATGATAACAGTTATTGTTAACTTAAGTGAGAGACATTTATGTTAATAGAGTAAAGATATAAAATATAATTTTGTAATAATAAAGAATCTCTTAAATTATATAAAAATAAACTTATCTTCCAACGTTTATTTTTTTAACGTTCGAAAGAGGTGTCATACTTTATTTAAGGGTTATTTTTCTTTTACAACGTGCATATTTTATCCTTTAAAAATCATATACGTTACGTTTATTTTATTTCATCTTAATGAAAAATATGCAAGTGGTTATAGGGTTGGTGAAATAATAATAGGACATGGCATATGAGTTTATTGGATTTTTCATAAATAATAAGGCATGGCATGTGCATGTGTTGTAACTGCAGTAGAGCATTGAAGCCTCAAAAGGATAGTTGCTTGTTGAGAAATTTATTGACTTGTTAATTACTTCAAGGTGATGTTATGTTAAGGATTCACATAGAAGCATGAAAATAGAGTAAATTATTCGAAGGTCTTAAAACTTTCATTATGATTTCAACTTTGTACTTAAGTTTCAAAATGCATTGATTTGATTTCTAATTCCTTATTGGTCGAAAGATGCTATGTCAGTCTAGATTCTTGATTTTATTTTCCTAGCCACAAAAATTTATAAACTTCAAAAAGAGAGATGACACTTGCCATCGCAAAATGTTCGAAGACTCAACTAGTAGGTTTTTTAGTATCAAGAGTTAGGTCTAAATTTGCACTTGAAGTTGGGAGTCCTCTTATAAAATATTTTTAAAAAGATAACCATTGCTATATTTCGAGAAATTATAAAAAGTAGAATCTACCATGTTCTGACAGTTGTGGATGCCTCTAATTTTCAAATAAGAATTTGTTACTTCTCAGATTTTAGGATTTTATTTCAAGGGAAATTTTCTGTTTACAATCATGTAGAAGATAGCAACAGGTGAGGATGTAATTTGTTTAGATTTCTTCAAGATAAGGCTTGATCATTTGTCCACTGACAAGTTGGAATGGCTACAAATAATTTATTCTATTTTTGTGCTTCTATGTGAATCTCCAACATATCATCTACTTGAAGTAATGGTGGACATTTCTAATTTTGACAAAAGAGATTCAGATTTGAGTTTCTATCCTTACATTACTCAGAGGATTGGTGTGTAAGTGATGATCAAGTCCTCCTCAATTTATCTAAATTAGATTTTAGGTCATAAAAAAATTTTAGAAGAGTTAAAATTGAGTTTATGCTAGTTGTTGTATTTAAATTGAAAGCTTGCGCAACAAATTCTCTTGAATATTCACTTGGGCAGGGGTAGATTTGACGTTTTCTACAAAAAAAAAAAAAAAGTTGAAATTTCAGAAAATGAAAAAAATTAGCTGACACTTGTGGTGAGCCACAGTGAAGTCATTGGGAAGAGAATTCAACCCTAACCTCAGAGAAGAATCTTGTTATTGACTGCATATTATGATATAATAATATAACCAACAGAAGGAAGAAGTTCTAACTCGTCCAAATTCCTAATTTTGATAGGGGATGAAGCTTCTGGCTATCCTTATTTATTCATATATATGGGATTTTTATATATGTGCACTTGTAATCAATCAATATTCATAGATAGCATTTTTCGTATTCACACCTGTAGTCTTACAAAGTTGACATCATTTTACATAGATAACCATATGATTAAGTTTCACTAAGAAATTTGCTATTTAAACGTTATAAGTCTAAAAATAAACACTCTTTCACTTCTCTGATATCCACATTAATATCAATTTACTTTCACTCAACAAAGCTCTTAATCATGCTATGTCTACAATTTCGTAGCGAGGTTCCCCTTCTTTACTAATTTTTAACATCTTGATAGCATATCAAATTTTAAATGTATATTAATATCATAATCAGCACCATCCCTAGTATAAGTTAGAATATATCTACTAAAGGGATAAGCTTATATTGCTGGGCAGGCATAATTGTCAGGTAATTATATGAGAGCATAAATACGAGGAACCTAAGGTGCATTAGAATAAGATCTAATGTTTAAAAATTATAAGAATATCTTTTGGAAAATCCACTTGGGTGGGGGGCATTTCTTTTTGAAATTCATATTCCCCCCTTTTTGGTTGCAAGGATTTGGACATGAGTATGGCCTTTATTCATGTCTTTGTTTAAATGTAAAAATAAAAAAAAGTAAAATATATTAGTTGAAAAATAAAATTTATCAATCAAAAATTAAAATTAATTAATTAAAAATTAAAATACACTAAGATTAAGATAAAAATACATCGATATATTTTGATTCTTAATCAGTATTATTCAAAATAATTTTTTAATTATTAAAAATTAAAATACATCAATTGAAAATGAAGAACACACCTATAAAAAGTATTTTTTTACATATAAAAAATAATTTTCATCAATAAAAAAATCAAAACATACTAATTAAAACGACATTCTCACATCATTAAGTGGACTTAACTCAAAATAAGGTTATTTCTCCTTCTCTGTAAAATAACTTTAATCCATCAAAATATTCAAACAAGTTAATTTACTTCTTTCATCGTTTATCCTATTTCTTTTCTATTCCTTTACTTATTTCCTTTACAAAACATGACCGAAGGATTTCCATTTCTACTTAGATGGTTGTGTCCAACGTCGGTCACATGCAGAGAGATTAGACCTAAATTCCGTGGATGATAATCGAAGGGCAAGGAAACGTAGGATGCATATGATAAAATCAAAAGAACATGAGAAGTCAACGTGGAGAGATTACACCACGATAGAAAGAAGCAAAAAATGCAAGCACGAAGAGATGTTATAGCACGTGTCTGAGCCAACTGGTCGGGTCACAATTTTATGTATGATCGATGGTGTACTTGCTTTAATCTTTATGGTAGAAATTAAATGCAAAATTTAGATGCCGCCCTCAATCTACTTATAACAGAATAAGATATCCTTCATACAAGTGGTGTAGACCCTTCGGGATGGATCGGGTGGTGGTGTACGTGTCTAACATGCAAGTAAATGTTTTAAGATTTGGATACGGAGCTTTTGACGACAAATCCACTAGAGATGACTTGCAACAATTGATCCTACGTAGAGGTAACATGTTAGGTAAGAATTTTTACATTTACATCCTTCAATTAATCTTTTTCAATTACTTCTATACCCTCATATACTTTATTATTGTATTTATATGCCCCCACAAAATTGCTAGCCATATCGATTACACTCCCAATTTAGACTTGAAGGGAATATTCCCCTAATGACAATTAAAGTTAATCACTCAAATTATGTAAATTAAATCCATAACTTAATGCTTAATTTTTTTTCCTTGTTCGTTTCCTTTGTTTTTTTTAACTTCCACCTCTTCTCTCCTTCTTCGTCCTCCATATTGAACGGCGATAGTGACGTGGTGCCTAACACCCATAACTCCCACCCTTGTTCTCCCCTCTCTCGTCGTAGACCCCTCGACCCTCCTCTTAAATTCCCTCTAGACCCTACTCCTCCTTGCCCTGTAGCCCCTCAACCCTCCCCTTAGGATGTAACTATGGTGCATGATTAATATTTAATCATATCAGTGAATGGCATATTTAACAAATGGCGCAACTTGACGGTGGTACGTAAGTAATAATTGAGTATATGAAAAGCAAAAGTTTGAGAGACATTAATCTCAAAATTATTATTGAATGTTTTTGTTCATATTTTTTCTTTTCTTTTTTTAAGGATGTAGGCTCGAAATGTAAAAGTTAACATAAAGATTGATGTACAGCAGTATAAATGTGATATCAACCTATGTTTTTTTTTTTTGTGCAAAAAAAATACTACACATAATTGAATTCATTATTGTTAAAACCAACAACAAATCACTTTGACATGGATGTAAACCACTCAAATCACCTTTGAAATTACTTTGCATAGGTACAATTTTACTTTACACCCGTGAAAAATTATTTTAAAGGTGCAAAGTGATTTTACACAGGTGCAAAATAAGATTACACTAGTGCAAAATTAAATTTCAAGTGTTTCTTCACTGACAAGTGATTTTACACTTTAAAAGATGATTTTTCACTTTAGGGTTTAGGATTTAGTCTTTAGTGTTTATAATTTTCGTTAAATCTTAAACCATAAGGTGAAAAATCACATTTCAAATGAAAAATCATTTCTTGTATGTGAAATCACTTTCCATAAACCTAAAACTTAAACCCTAAATCCTAAACTCATAGATCAAAATCACTTTGCACAGATGTAAAATAACTTTGGACAAATGAAATTACATTTAAAATAATTTATCACAAGTACAAATGAGATCCCATCGATACAAAGATACATTAGAATAGTTTATTTGCAATATAAATTAATTTATAATAGATATAAAATTATTTATCGTCTGTATATTTTAAATTAAAATTATATGATAATTTTTTTAAATATAATGAAAATTACTGTATAATAAATTTTATATCTTTTTATTTTTTTATATAAAATATCGATTATGAAATAATTATGAAATAAACTCACATTCTCACTATTATATGAAATACGTAAATAACATCTCACATCGCTTTTTACTTTTCCTCTACCTTTTAGCTTTTTTTTATTTGCGGAAGCAACGGAGAAAAACTCAATGCGTACTTTGACCGCTAGTGTTTGATAGAGCCGATCGAATTGGACTATACTTTTTCATTATCTAACCACTGATTGACCTAACAGGGACAGACAGGACAGTCTCTCCCTGCCAGCTAGTGTTGACGAAGCCTTTGATTTTTGTTCGTTGCCTCTTACCTTTCACCCCCTTGGTTTTCTTGTTCTTGAATTTGAAATATAGGAGAGTGATAGGTACGAAGCTGAAATGTGCTCCTTTGCACACAGGTTGTATAAGAGATAAGTGTCATCTTGAAATAAAGTATCGTGAGGATACATAGAAAGAAATACTTTTTTAAGCAATAGGACAAAATAATTAGTTTATTAATATGTTATTAGTAAATATTTATTTAAGATTATGATACGAGTGTAACTGAATTAATGTGATTTAATAAATATATTGTAATAGATATATTACATTAAATTAGATATATTTTAATATATATTAATGTTAACATAATATAATAAAATAATTTGACGTGGATATTGATCGATAAAGTAAAATAAATTATATTTCTTGATTTTAAATTTAAATCTTTTGAGTAAACATTTATTTATTATTCTTTGACCTAAGAATAATTCCCTCTTGTCAAATGCAACCTCAAAGGTAGTGTTCGTGATGGCCTGACTATTCTTCCCCCCAAATACCTTTGAACCCCCAACCCCCTCCCACCCAAACTTCTCTGTCCTCCAGGGTCGAAGTCAAAAGATAGTATTTATCGATGTGAAACTAATGGTTGGAGGGGCAATACATGATATAAAATTAAATATAATTTTGAAAGAAATCAAAGGTGTCTCAACGGGCTTGCGCAGACATGGGTAGTTATTTAAACCACTCTTTCGAATAGCCCGATGCCAAAGAAGACTCTGAAGCGAGTGACCCCAAACTCAAAAACTTAACCGCTAAAGTGTGGAGTTGTTTGCTATCAATTGGCAGGATTCACTTGGGCTACAGATGCCGGTCGATGATTTGTCTCCCTTGGGCATTGGCTACTCTCTAATTCATTTGGCAAGGTGTGATGCACATTTGCATGGAGGGGAACTCCTTAGGGCCCAGTTACATATTTGCAGGATATTTCATGTGAAGAATAAGTGAACCCGTATTATGTTTTGAATTCTGATTTCCTAAAACCTAGTTGTAGATGAGGGATGAGTTATCATGTACTTTAATCCCTTACAATCCTCTCCCTCACATCTCGCACTCTTTTCGCATTTACCCTCCCCTTCCCCCTTACCCTCAAAAATAGAAAAAAATTTACTAACCAACATAACTATTAATCTAAAGGTATAATTTTCTTTTGACAACTTATTCCTCATTTTATTCATCATTTCCAAGTAACCACCCTAATTTTTCATACCCAATTTATTCTCACCTTATCCTCCATTCATGTAGCCACCCACATAAAATTATCCCATGTTACACATAAGCACTAATACAGGATATCCCCTTTTTAGAAATTTTTATCTCGTAAAATATATCCCACAACGTAAACTAACCTCTAAGATTAGTTTCGATGAAGGGATAGATTTTATGAGATGATTTTTTTTACAGATGGATTATCTTACACTTTTGTTTGAAATGCATAAAAGTTATTCTAGTGTGTTAACTTGTGACTGTTTGGAAAATTTTTGAGTTAACCTACAAAAGTACATAGGATAACTAACAAAAATAACTTATCTCATGTTAAATCTTCTTAATCTAAGTTAAAATATCCTTCTCACAAAATAAGATTAACCCCTACTTTGATGGACTATCCTCCTTACCAAACTAAGCCTTTCAAGTTGGTAGTGTGACCCACGCTGGATTGACACGGTTTTGCTGTACCCCTTTTACAGCAACCAGCTGTTGATAAGAAGATGCACAAGGAGCCCCAAATCGCCATAGTTTCATGTTATCCTCGAAAGGGGAAAAGATAAATTAATGGGCTACTCATAGATATATATTTTTGTGTGCTACTCGCTAATAATCCTTTCGTGGATAGGACCTCCACCCTCCAGTTAGCCAATGGAGAAGGTAACTGAAAGGCATATTTTACCAGGATTTAATAAAATAAACCTAATGATGCACGTTATTCAGACAACCGGAACAGCTCAACACTTCCTGCAAGTCTCAGCAACCCAGTCTTCAATTAACAAATGCCCATCAAAGTTCGACATGTGAACCAACCAGCGTGCGGGTGTTGTTCCCCACGGTTGTTTCCATGAACAGCCAGGGAATGCAAAATTGTCATCCGGTGGATCTCCAGGAATCTTGCAGCTCTCTTTTCAACATGTAGGATGAAAATTACGGAGGAATTAGTGGGAGAGGAAAACTGAGTCAAGAGAAGCTTTGAAAATTGTTTCCAGAACCTTTGAGAATCACAGATAGATCTGCAGATCTAGGTTTGTGTACACAGAGAGAGAGAGAGAGAGAGAGAGAGAGAGAGAGAGAGCAATTTCAATATCTGACTTCTGTTATACGACAAATACACTGGGAAAACTGACTTCGAAATTTAGTTACCTAAACCCATGCTCACAACTTGATGCACCCTCCAATCAACCTGCTTGCAACTTCTAAAATCTCCCCAAGAAAGATCACACCGTAATAAAGCCAAAGGAGCATATATTATTCTTTCAAAGTTCACCTTGATTTCATGTGAACACGGAGTAATATTTTCACTATACACAAGAACCTGACATAAATGGAAAGCAACTACATCCCCTGCAAACGGATTTTCAGCAAGAATCTTGGCTGGATGGGAATTACTCGACATTGACTTAGCAACTTGCCACTAGGAATAAAGCATCAGGTTTTCTAATTTGCAGCAATTGCAAGGAATCCAGGCAACCAGAGAAGAACCACACAACGTTCAAGGGTGGTGAACTTTCAAGGCACAAGTGGAACAGTAGAAATGAACCCAATTTCGAGATGCAACATTAAGATGAATCTCCCTAGATCTTCTGCTCTTATCAATATATTGACAAACTTCAAAGAACCTTAGAGTAACTAAAATATAGAATTGAGCATCAAGAGCATACAAGACTTTCATTTACGTGCAAAACCCTTCTCAAGAAAGAAGAGAAAAACATGGCAAAAGCATCCGAATGCACTGGATATTATATCAATATTTTTCATATAAAATAGTAGTATAAGGGCTCTTTGTCCTCACAAAGTCTTTTAACAAGCAAGGTTAGCCTGAACTAGACTAGTACCATGTGGAACCAAAAGAGGATCAAATTACCCCTTTAGTCTAATATCATTCACATCAGAGTTAATGTAGGTACTAGTATAACCTTTTGTTTTGAAAAGGGAAGTAATAGTATAACTTTTTACTTCACCTTGAGAATTAAGCAAAAGAAATATTTCTGAAAAAGAACCTGTCTTATACAAGACATCTATGCTCCAGGCACTCTTTACCCAGGTTTACCAATGTTTGCAAGGGAACCCAACCTTCATTTGCCAGGAAGTAAAATCATTTTGCAAATATGAAACCCACTAACATACAAAGCGATTTTAAGGAAAGTGGTGAGCAGAAAGACAAAGAGATTCAGAAATTGTACCAATAGTGGCTGAAAACATAAAAGTTCCTTCATCTGCTAGTCTCTACAAACTGAGGGATGAGTATCTACCATGGCAGGTTCAAACTTCAAAGAAAAAATTGAACACAAGCTTGATGGATATGTATATAGATTACCTTCTATCATTGTCTATCATGTGTAATTCAGCATTCAAGATGGACTTCTCATGAGAAATATATTTACAACAATTTATCGACCTGAAGGTGCAGCACTAATCTCTATCTATAACAATACACATCACAAACTTACAAATCTAACACATGCAGGTTAGATCATGTTTTCAATCTATTTTCACCTAGCTAAGTCAAATATTGTCATACAAAAACCAATAGTAAGTTTGGTTTCTAGCTCAGATTATAACCTAGTTCTGTAGCTCTCTTCCAACAACTTCCAAGATGTGTCAAGAGATGGATGCAAAATACAAATAAAGGATAAGGTACCTTCATAATCAAAAGCCTAATGCATGCAATTACATGGACTAGCTTGGATATTGCTTATGCAAGTCATTGTTTTTTTTTTTTTATAAAGGAAAGAGGGGTTAACAAGGAATGTTAACCGCCTAAAAATTCATTAATAGGGGAAATTATGTTGAGAGAATTGAGTGGTTGTTTAGTGACACATTAGAAATTGCGACACTTTGTGTGTGAGTGGTGACCTATAAATAGACGTGTACTCTCTCAGTTATTCTTTGAGGAGAAGAAATACAAATCAATGTCCTACAGGAGCCTTTTCCCGTAATTTTTTCCCCGCTCCTCGTGAGTGGGATTTTCACATAAATCCAAACATTCCTTAATTTGTTATACTTTGATATTTATACTTACACGTTATTTAAATATTTTAATTTGATATCAAAGCAAGTAGATTTTTGGATTATTTTTTCATTCTTTAGATTATCCTGGTTATCATTTTATTTTTGAAGTATTCTCATGTTTGTCAAAGAGTAGCGCAGCAGTAGGTGCTGCCACAGGAGGTGTGATGGTGTGGGATCGAAGTCGAAGAGGATCACGAGATCGACGAAGAAGCCGATGGCGTTGTCTTATGGTCGAAAGAGGGCAGCAACATTGCTGCCATCGATTGCCCTTGGGGTGACGCTGGACCCTCAACCATTGCTAGGGTTGCGTTACTGGGCATCAAGCCTTGTGGCCATGCGGCAGTGCCGTTAGGCAGCGATGGTGCTTGGCGCATGAGAAGGCACTAAGGAGAAGGCGCTAACGATGGTAATCTCGACAGAGATCCAATGGCGACGAAGAAGTCGATGAAGGTGGAGTTGATCTCGCAGAAGATCGCTGCAGCAGTGCCAGTGATGAAGTCGACCATCCGCAGCGAGGAAGGAGCAATCGCGGCAAGGACTCGACAAGGATCTCAGGCGGCGCGCTCGAGGAGCTATCCCTAGCGGAGATCACAGCATTGATTTCACGATGATGGCGGCGAGAAATGAGTGTGTGGTAGGCGGCAAGGATCTCGCAAGATGAAGGTGTGCACCTCTAAGGACGAGGCAGAGGTGGAGTGCGAGCAATGGCCGCTAGTCTTCTGGCTGGCGGCGAAATCAGGCAGCGTCGTTAGGCTGTGGCTGACGTAAGAGGATGGTGGCGATGCTTTACACCAGCCGCGTCGGATTGAGACGAAAACGATGCGACACTGCCCTTTGGTTGAGGGAGGCGGCGCAGGCGATGCTGACGGCGACGACGCAGAAGAGGTGAACAAGGCGTCGATTTGGCGAGGAGGCTGTGCCATTGGGTTCTCTGAACCCTAAGGTAAGACCGAGGTCTTTTAGGGAAGAAAAATGAACGTTTGAGGCCTCACTTATATCTTTGTGAAGAAAAAAAAGGGACGTGGAGTGAAAAAAAAGGGAGAGAGAAAGAAAAAGGTAAAGAGAAAAAAAAGAGAGAAGGGAAGAAAGAAAAATAAAAGAGAAAAGGAAAAAAGAGAAAATGGTGTGAAAAAAAAGAGGAGAAAAGAAAAGAGAACAAAAGAAGGAAAAAAAATTAAAAAAAGGAAGGTAAAAAAATGATGATAAGGTTTATGATTGAGAGAAGATGTAGAGAAGTCTTCTCTAATTTTTAATGTTTTATTTTTTTTCTCGTTATTATTTTTTCTTCCATGTTATTGTTGTAGTCAACCTTGCTTGGGAGTCCCTTTTGTTCATGGATTCCACATGAGAAACCTATCTCTGGGAGGTCCAAAGTTTCGAGATCTTCAGAGGAAGAACTCATTTTAGGTTTCTATGTGGGAGATCCAGTTTCGTGGACTCCAGAGAGGGAGATCTACCTTTAAAGTCTTCAGAGGAAGACCCAATTTAAGGGATACTGAACGGGGAGCCATCAGCACCAGATCTTCAGAGACAGCTACAGATCTTTCAGCAGCTCCAACCTTTGTTCCCGCCTGTGTAGAGTGGGTCTCTTTGTGTTACAAGCTAAGCATCTCATGCTCTAGCTTGAGGGGGAGTGTTAAGAGAATTGAGTGGTTGTTTAATGCCACATTGAAAATTGTGGCACTTTGTGTGTTAGTGATGGCTTATAAATAGGTATGTACTCCCTCAGTTATTCTTTGAGAAGAAGAAATACAAATCAGTGCCCTATCGGGACCTTCTCCTGTGGTTTTCTCCTCGCTCCTCGTGAGTGGGGTTTCCACGTAAACCCAAGCGTTCCTTGATTTGTTATGCTTTGATATTTATGCTTCCGTGTTATTTAAATATTTCAGCTGACTAAGAGCTCCAAGTGTTACAAAACTAAGAGTACAAATGGCTAACGCCCTCGATGGAAAAATGCTCCCCTCTAAAAATAGCACCATTACGCTCCATCCAAATGCACCGGATGAGAATAAAAGTCCTCCCAATGGACCCTAAATCAGCTAGGGGGGAATGCAGACTGCCAAAAGGATTGCTTTGACTCATGTCGGATAGGCTCAAAGCCTGAAGTGGACCAACAATCCCTTGCAAAGGGGCAAGTGAAGAATAGGTGCTCGGTGTCCTCTGGTCCTCCACAACAAAAGATGCAAGAGTCATCCAAGTCAGGTGCCTAATGACGCTTGTAGGATTGAGTAATCAAAGGCCTCCTCAGAAGCCACGCGAAGATCTTCACCTTTAATGACAAATGTGTTCTCTAGTTCTTGGCGTCAGAAGTTAGGTCCTGATCATGACAAGGGGATCTTCCAATAAGTGCAAGTATGCGTTCTTCACCAAAAATAACCATATTTCCACACCCAACCATCACAGCCTGGACATAGCCGTTTGTCATGGAGTGTTTGGAGAAGTAGGGTGAGCTCCTCAAGTCGTGTCTCTAGTAGCTCGGGTGTCAATTGGGTCGGGTCAAGTCTTACTCGACCCAATTTCACTTGACTCAAAAATTAGCGAGTCAGGTCCAACCTAACCTAATAATGAACTAGTGGACCTGACCCAACCCAATATTGATCGGGTCTTATGTGGGTCCAATAGGTCTACAGATCTACTAGGTCTTATGTGGGTCTATCAGGTCCTATATGAGTCAAATGGTTGCTCTTTATCGGGTCCATGAGGGTCAAATATTGGTCTGACGGGTCCTATTTAACAGGTCCATGTAGGTCCAATATAGGTCTAATGGGTTGTATTTATCGGATTCATTGAGTCCTCCAAGAATTGATCTTGAGACCCAATCTGATAAAAGGTGGATCAGATCTAACTTGACCTAAATTGGATCCAATGCTTATCAGGTCGAGTTTGGGTTAGGTTATCATGTCTGAGTACACTTTGACACCCCTATAGGTAGAAGGGGTGACCAGGAGCTGTGGGAGAAACAGTCTGCTACCAAAGCTAGAGGGGACATAGAGAGTGCCGCAAGTCTGGGAAAAAGCTCAGAAAGGATCGTCGTAGGAGACCAGGCATGGGGTCAAAATATAAAGTGAGAGACATCCCCAAAGACAGCCTTACAATGGGACTAAGCCCTCCTCAAAGTCTTCCGCGAACCCTGCTAGAAAAAGAAAGCTCCTCTACTAGTGTATAGGAGATTGACTAGTTGCTCCAGTTTGGGGCATTGTAATGCATGAGGATAATGAAGTCTTTTGCACATTGATTATCTTCTGATTATGCAACCCAAGTCCGTACATATTTACTCCAGCAAGATATCAAACATTGATGGTCCAATTTGGCAGAGGCTAAAGGTACAAGTAAGGAAAGCTTGTCAGAAGTACCTCCTTAGTGAGTGATTCAGACAGCCTAATAAGCTAAGAAGACAATGAACTCTATTGCTGCCTTCACTTACCTTCTAGCAAGGGCAAATGAAAGATGGAGCAGGCAAGCAGCCTCATGGTGATGTTCTAGTACTAAGGAATGTAAATGGAATGAAAAAGAGATTACTCAGAAAGAGAATAGTAATTTGTACTCCTAAAAAGTATCTAGACAGGGGCCAAAAACATTAAACTTCTCCCAACCAATAACATCTGTGAAAACTGGGAGATAGGTAGTGGACACAAGCTCTGACAGGCATGCATCTAAATTTTGTAACTTTTACTGCCGTATATCATGTGCTCTTCAGAAGTCAGGATAGATTTCCATGAGCAATATCAGGTAGGCAAAAATAACAATTTATAGACCTGAGGGTGTAATCGGCAGCTTACTACCTGTGACAATCCACTTCTATAACTTAGATCTGTTAAATAAATGACTTAAACTAAAAAATAAAATGCTCTATGATTGAAGAGTATAAGTGGAATAAAAAGGAAGTACTGAGAAAGAGAACAGGAAGCATATTATACATGGTAAAAAAATTTCGTATGCTATATACCCTGATACAGCAGGTGAAAATATATATCACTTTGGTGACAGCAGCCTCATCCATATTTCAGTAAATGTTGCTTGGTTTAATGAAGACAGCAACTAATATACGAGGATTGACTACTGTGCTTCTACCTTGCAAACCGCAAGGTCCATTCTTCAGCTATTTCATCGTGTCTATCTCGATCTGTCAGGTACAACCTTGCAATGTTTGGAACTGCTGGGTTATCTGCAAGGATGAAAGATCAACCTAGAATGAAATTGTAAACTTCATGTCAAAGGATGGAAAGGAAGAGCTCAAACCACTTACAGGGATCCGGATTTATGAATAATGTCTTGATTGCCACTAGCACCTTGGAAATGGTCAAAGCAGGACTCCAACTATCCTTCAGCATGTCAAGATTTACACGTCCAACAGAGTCCACATTGCAATGGTAGATCCTAGTCTTAAAGCGCACCTGTTGATTATGCAAAACTTAGTAAAACAAACCAAGGTCGAAACTGCACGTCAAATAGTACCTTGGGGTTTTATGGTAGCCCAATGACATCCTGTAAGGGTCTTTATATCAAAGCCATTAATTGAAACATCACTTGAAAGGCCATACTAAAACCCATTGCAGCCAGGTAGCTGCTCAATTCCAGCATTTCCAGTCTTGCTCAGTGATTCAAAGAAGCAAAATTTTGTGCATTTTCAAATCTACTCAAACCATGCAAAACACTACCGTTCAGAGCATCATCTTTTGTTTAAAGTCCAAACAATTCCCTACAGGTTGGGGGAAGTGCAGGTTGGGCACACAAAATAGGAAGTTTTGTGTTGATTATTCCAACAACTGAGGACAACAAACATGGATATTTTTCCTGGGTCCCCATACTATTTGGGGAAACTGTACATTCTTTCATCCTTAGTTGAAAACATAATCTCACAAGAGTTTCTTTCCAATAACTTAAATAGATAACAAAAGAATACCTCTGGGGGTTTGAATGGATAATCACTTGGAAACGCGATGTTAAGAAAGAAAATGCCCCCTTCATATGGAGACCCTACAAAGCAGAATAAAGATCATATGTAAGGCTGATTTGTCCACTACTCAACTTTCGCTCACTAAAAGCCCAGTTTGAATTTCAAAAATAAACAAGCTGAACTTGAACTTTTATCATGCTCCTCTAATCACACAAGCCTGATCCAAGCATCCTAGGTGCATGCAGAAATGCATCAACATTGGCACTATGTAAGCACGCATACACACTGGCACATGTGCAGATCAATACTGACAGAAACATGGCAGCCAAATTGGATCCAGTAACAAAAAAAGGGCTACTCATTACAGAGTCGACTCCACCCTTCCAAAACCAAAATGGGCGGTTAGGACAGCAAGAGCCTACATCCTGTTATAAACACAAGCAACTGAATTACAAATCTCTTGGAACAGCTTGATATCGTCAAGTATGAGGGACCATCATAATTGCACGCTGAAATTTCCCAAGTAATTTCTAAATCTAATGCCTATACAACACATTCCACACCATACCTTTTTCCATAAAAAAACCTAGCTCAGATTTTCGAACAATTCGGATTTGGCTCATTTAAAGTTAAATTCAAGCTTGATCTCGAGAACAAAACACACCATTCCCGCGGAGCTCGTTTACAACCCACTGGAAAGGTCAAACAGACGTCGTCAAATTCCATCTCCATCATATCGTTTAAAAATTCGAAAGGCACACAACACAATCAATATGAGACGACCAGTCGAGCCCGTAAAAGGCTCCCAACTTTTTATCTGAACGAGCCCAGCAGCGAACGCCCAGTACCTGTTCGACGAAATGCCTCAGAGAAGAAAACAAGGGAACGAGAGAGAGGTAACGGTGGGCTGATACCTTGGGGACCGATGATGGTGGAGATCCAGTTGTAGAGGTCCCCCTTGGGGCCGGCGGAGCATCCAGGTGGCGGGTCGGCGGCGAAGTCCGACATCTCCTTCTGTATCCTCTTCCCCGAGGACGACAACGACGTTGTCGAGGGCCACGACCGCGCCCCGCCGCCGCCTCCGGCACCGCCTCCGCCGCCGGCGGTGGGGAAGAAGCTGGAGGACGAGGACATGAGGGGGGGTGGAGGCAGGGTGACGGGGGGGAAGACCACGGGGGTGTTTGTGTTCGAGTGTGGTGTTGTTTATGGATAAGGAGGGAATTTGGATATTTGTATGTTCTGTTCTTTGCAATGGAACATCTCAAACTTAGGAATGTGGATGGTAGAAAAGGAACCTCTCGTGGGCTCTTCAAATGTCTCGTCTCCACCATGTGTTCACGTTCCTACTGATCGAGAAACATCAAATCCAATGAGATGTCTCTAAACGTCAATTTACAACGGCAACTAGTTAACTTAGGTTAATTTTATTTTTTATAATAGAAGATAACTCATATTGGTGTTTATTTAAGAATAAGATTTAACTATTGTTTGTGTTTAAGAAATAAAGATTAAAAATAAGGATTAACATGTGATGTGAAATAAGCATATTTAATTAGATATAGGGGTGGAGATAAGGTTGGAAATGACATGTTTATCCTTTGGATGGTAGGTAGGTTAATTAAGATTCTTTTTATATATTAAAATAGGGAGGCATATTGGAAAAAATTGCATGCAAGATGACATATGGGAAGAGAGATAAAATGTAGGTTAACTTGCAGGTTACTGACACGACCTGATTCAAAATCCCTACAGAATCGAGATCGACTCGCCTCGACTAATCCCAAGATCCAGTCGTCGAATAAGAAATAACTAAATAACATGCATCAATCCACAACCACACAAGTACTATAACTAAGTAAAAAGAAATTGGTAATAATAGGAGAAACAGAATAGCAATACTAAAATATTACATGCCTTCAATAACAGAAATACAGTCATCACAACCAAGAACTAGTACATAGATGATAGAGAAAAACAGCGGAAAAGTACTGGAAAGTATAACTATAGAAACTCACTAGCAGCAGAAACTACAACTGGACTCGACTAGGCCCAGCGTCCCCAGCAGGTGGTGACTTGGGTTGCTCGAATCCTTGACCTGTACAAGGTTATACATCTGGAGTCAGCTAACGCTAAGTAGAGTGGTGGCTAAAACATAAAATGCATTTAACAAGTAGCTTAACTATTACTTTCCTATCCCAATTATCATATAACGGTTTGCTGTGTAGAGATTTCTAATCAGGATCCATTACATTACTTAATCTTCTTCCCTAAAGGAACGAGCTTGCTTGTAGTTTTCCCGTGATGTAGGATGCACACGTGGCACTCTCCTGGTCGGGAGAGTCCCTCCATGGTAGTCCTACACCCGGTCTACCACCCCGAGGTCATGGTCGCAACGTAGCAGTGATTACGGCACACGTGATAAGTGTGCGGGTAGCGACCCCACACTGGCACGCGGTTAGTTGTATCCACTAACGGGTACGCCCAAACGTATAGTACGGAATAGCACAGGGCCTTGCCCTCTCAGAACAGACAGGGGTCTCGTCCCTCTACAGTCCGCGTACCCTCGTCCGACTATCCCGGTTTGCCCAACGGGCTAACAAGAGTCGGTGCAGGGTGGCCATGCCTAACCCTAGGCCCCCTGGGACTGCTAGCTTCCCCCTACACTAATAGCTCACCTCAGTACCACGTACGTGAGGGCCGGCAGGAGTCGACGTAGAGTGGCCAAACTCACCCCAGAGCTCAACCCAAGGGCAGCAAGCTCCCCTCTACACTACAAGGGATAGTTGCTCTCTTCGGTACTACGTACACGAAGGTCAGCTCACTTCCCTTAACGGCTGCTCGTGGGCGGCAAATCCAGAACCATCCGGTTCTTCGTGTTACGGTATTCTTAACTTGTTTTATATTCCCCGTAGGGTTTATACATGAATTTCTCTACATCCGGTTTGATATATATATAGAACAAGTAGTTTAATCACAGTACATGTTTGTTCATAATGTGGTCCATTCCAGCTAATACAGGTAGCTCATGATTTACTCAATCATGCATTTTTCTCTAACCCTAGTGTTCATGTCACAACTTAGGTTTCAATTGAATAGATGTATTCTAGAGCATACGTTTAGTTCTTCCTAGAGTTCATCTCACATCCTAGGTTTAACTAATTGCATGCATTTTATTAATCTTGGAGATTTATGGTCAGAACCACTCTACCAGGATAACCGGGTGGAATGGGGGCTTACACAGTAGCTCCCGACGACTTCGCAAGTCTCATACACTTGACGGATTGGAGACCTAAGATATGGATTGACAGGTCAAAGAGGGTTCAAAATGCTACAAAAAAGGTATCATAACATGGAGAGAAACGTATGGGAAACAAAGACATTTTGTTTAGGAAAATTGACATCGCTTGGGCCTTGTACAGGCCTAAAAACACGAGGTTTGACAGAAATCAAACGTCTGGGAGAGATCCCAGACGTCTTAAACCAACTTGCAAGCATACCTCTCTCAGGGTGCCTCTATCGGACATTTGGAACGCAGTGCCGATGTCCGAGGGTTCTGTCAGACATCTGGAGATGCTCCCGGACATCTGAAACTGCCTCGGTCCTCGCTTTGTTGTGCCTCCCAACCTCTGATACATGCGCACGCATTGTCAAGACTCAGCAGAGAAATAACGGAAAAATAAATCTCTACCAGACGTCTCATAATACCTTCGGACGCCCTCCCCGACGTCTGGAGGTCACTCCGGACGTTTTATTCCGTAGAAAAATGACCTCCGCGGAACCGCTCTGGGCTCTCTTTGTGGCAAAAGCTGCAGCAGAGCAGCACGACACCCTTCGCCTCGCGCTCAAACTCACGATCTGCCCTTCGCTCTCTGCTCTCTACTCTCCGCTCACTTTCTCCTTCTTTGGCTCGGTTGAAATGGCGCGAGACGAGGAGGACGGGGGTTTATAAAGGGAGAGGAGGTGAGGGGAAGGCATGGGCGAGGGCGTGCGGAGTGGCATCGTAGGGAGGAGAGAGGCGGTGAGGGAATAGGCATGGCATACGTACTGTAACGAGCGCGTGCCCCAGACGTCTTTTAAGACGTCTGGGAGGTGTGCCAGACGTCTGACCAGATGTCTGGAAACGATCCCAGACGTCTGAAAATCAGTTATTCTGGCACGAGTCTTCGTCTGCGCGCCTCAGCGCGCAGGCCTGCGAATATCCGATATTCTCTGCGGCTGCAGACGCTCTGCCGCGTCTCTCCCTCCTCCTCGCGTGGCCTTAAAAGGGCACGCCTCCCCTCACTCCGTCACCACCGTCTCCTTTCCCTTCTCCTTCAGCCAGAGCGTGAGCGCGAGCGCGAGGGCGGCAGCGGCGGCCGCAGTGAGCGCGGAGGAGGTGCGGCGTGCGAGAGCGGAGCTCTGCCGTGAGGGCGAGCTCGCCGGAGCGTCTTGGCCGGCCGGCGGAGGGCGCAGGGGGCGCGGAGCGACGCGGAGAGGGACCTGCTGCGATCTGAGCAGCAGACGCGCGAGGTGCGACGTGGGCGGCGTCGCAAGCGGAGGCCGAGTAGCGCCCTGATTCTGGAAAAATTTCCAGAATCAGACGTCTGGGTTGATAGGCAGACGACGAGGACGACGTCTGGTAGCTCATACAGACGTTTGAAAGGTGTGTATTCCGCTTTCTTCTTCCTTCCTGTCGACTGACCGTACTGAGGGAGGCAGTTGGCTGTGCGCAGGTTCGCTGATTCGCCATCCTTTGCGAATCAGACGTCTGGAAGTTGTACCAGACGGCGGGAGTGACCTCCAGACGTCCGGGGTGACCATCGGACGTCTGGGAGCTAGGACAGACGTCCCCGTAGACTTCTGGACGTCTGGGAAACCACGCTGAACAGGTAATTCTCTGATCCACTGTTTAAGACGTCTGGAAGAAGTTCCAGACGTCTGATTTTGCACAGTATCGTCTTTTTCGACCCGTTTAGGGCCCGTTCGGGCTCCGTTTTCCGCGATTCGAGTTGCGCTCTTTTCAGAATTAATTCCTCTACCCGTCTACAGTAGCTATACACTGTTTTGAGACACTCCTTGTGTTTGATCCTTGTGATAGGACCTCATTCAGTTGCAGTCTTGAGAGTCGCGGAGGCACGCGGGATTCCCGATCACGCCCCCATTACTCCCGTTGTACCTGGTAGAGTGGCTTAAGTTTATTATTAAAATCTGTTAAAGTATGGAACCATAACTAGAATCTAAGACATTGCATGAATCCTAGGAATGAGAAATGTATGGAATGATAGCTCCTAGGTGATGCATGAATCCTAGGGCTGGAAAACTAGTTGTATGCTAGATCCTAGGATGTGGCATGAACCCTAGGATGGAAAAACTAGTGGAATGTATAATACTGCAGTCTTGGAAAAATGGAAAGGAATATAAAGCTGCCTGTAAATTGAATTAACAGCTGCTTGTTATGAATAAAGAAACATGATTGAGATCATGGATTGTGAGAACGTGAAACTGGAAAGTGAAACATATGATGTTCTGAGATAAAGAGCTGGAACCCTATGGGGAATTAGGAGTGGAACTCCTGGAAAGAAAAAGGAATGGAACTGAGATGTAGTTTGTACTGTCTCTTGGGTATGCAGTACCAAGGGAAGTACCTGTACCTATTTAGTGCAGAGTGGGGCCAGCCACCCCAGGGACCCGGGGTTAGGATTGGCCGCTCTGTACCGACTTGTTGGCCCTCGTGTACGTAGTACCGAGGAGAGCTACTAGTGTTAGGAGAGTACTAGCTACCCCACGGGCCCCGGGGTTCTGCTAGCCTCCTTCACCGACTTGTTAGGCCCACTAGGGCAAACCAGGGTAGTCAGGCGAGGGTGCGTGGACTATGGAGGGGCAAGGCCCCGGTTTGGCTACTGTGGAGGGGTTGGACCCCTGTTACTGAGAGGGCTCTGCCCTGGTTCCGTGCTGTGCTTTGGGCGCACCCGTTAACGGAAACGGCTGACCGCGTGCCAGTGCGGGCTAGCTACCTGTGCGTTTATCGCGCGTGCCGTAGTCACCGTTATGTCTGTCAATGACCTTGGGGTGGTTGACTGAGAGTAGGATCACCACGGGGGACTCTCCCGGCCAGGAGAGCACCACGTGCTACTTCTACTTTTGGAAAAAAACTGCAATCAAGATCGTTCCCACGAGGACATTCGAGATCAAGTAAAGGATCTGAGAAATAAATGAAATAGTGATAAAAATTGAAAGATGTGAATAAAGGAAGTAATAGAACATAACAGCTACTGTACACTCTACTGTTGCCTTTAGTTAGTTTGCCACTCTACTCAGCGTTTTGCTGACGTGTTACACTCGTTACCCTTTTCAGGACCAGGTGTTGAGCAGCCAGGGTCGGCGGTTGCAGAGGACGCTGGGCCGAGTAGGGTCCAGTAGAGTTTACCACCGTCTTTTGTACCTCTTTTGTTTCTGTTCTAGTGAGTAGTTTTTGTTTCCGCTGTACTTTCTTTACCTGCAGTTCTTGTTATATGATAAATGTTGTTCTACTGTTGTGGTGGTATCTACTGTAGTAGTTTCTTTCCTCACTGCTGTACTTTCTTACTGTTAGTTATATTCATGCTGAATGTGGGTTATTTTACTGCTCTTTTGGTTACTTCCTCGTTGGATGACTAGGTCTTGGGATTAGTCGAGTCGGTCCGGTTCTCGTGTCTCGTAGGGACTCGGGAACCGGGTCGTTACACGTACAGTACGCGCTGAAAGAGAAAAGGTATTTTTAGATGTCTGGCAATCTCTCTAAACATCTGGACAGACATCTGGTGAGCATCTTAGACGTCTTAAAGGACCGAAAGGTGACGGGTCGTTTCAGTTTCCCTTGAAGAAACCTATATGATATAATAATTTATACTCTAGGAGGTGAACGGTGTATAAAAAATATATCAATTTAAATTTTAATCCACAAGAAGCATGACATAATGACACTTCAATTTATAGTGGAAACTCTTTAAAGTAAAAATTACTACCTAAACCTCCCAACTTAGGATTTTCTCAACTAAGTGAAACTAGTCAATCCACTATCTGCACCACTTGAATGAAAGTGGCACAACCTCTTACAACAACCACTTCTACCTTCAAGAAAAGTTAAAACCAACTCGGGAATCCCAACAAATTAGGTCCCAATTAAAATAGGAAATGGAAAAGTATAGAAGTATAATCTTATAGGACCTCAAGAAATTTAAATATTCAAACTGAATTTTCCATGAAGGTGCAAAGTGTCATGCTTTTAGGAATGTAGAAGAAAGAGTGCAAAAGCATGAGGAGAGTAAAAATACTTTTGCTCTTTGAAATACTTTGAGAGGTATGTTTTGAAATGATGGGCAAGAGATTCTATTTGTAGGTGAAAATCGAATATTTTAGAAATATTGGAAAATATCTTTTAAAGCCATTTGGTCAATAAAATTTTATCTTGGTTGATCAAATTTCACTTTGGGTGCTTAATTGATCACATTAGTTGATTAATTATCGGTCAATTAATCTATATTGATGGTCCATCATCTGCAAAAAAAATTAAATTTTATTATTAGGCTGATTTGGTCAGTCAAATTACTTGATTCCTATGTTTATATCTTTTGCTTTTGTTCATATGTTGAATTAAATTACATTGTAAAATGATTTCTATGTGGCCTTACGATGTTGTATCCAGATGTATTTTTACACCTTAAATGAATTTTAGTTATTCTGCAAAAATAAATAAATGTTATTATTAGGCTGATTTGGTCAATCAAATTATCTGATTCCTATGTTTTCCCTGATGTATCTTTTGCTTTTGTTCATATGTTGAATTAAATTGCATTGTAAAATGATTTCTATGTGGCCTTACGATGTTGTCTCCAGATATATTTTTACACCTTAAATGAATTTCAGTTATTCAAAATATTACTTAAAAGAAAAAAAAACCTCTCAACTCTCGACCCACGTTTTGACAAATTCACCTTCTTATATCAAGTTAGAAAGACAATGAAGAGAGAGTCATCCTACTAAACTTTTGTCTATTAGCAAGGACTTCGACAATAATTTTAATTGATGGGATAAGCAGTACATGCATAAATTATTTCCCTAAGGTAAGCTAATGTTTCAATCTCTAATCAAGTATATCATGAGATAGACATCTCCCATATACCATAGGATCGATAAATCATAAAGAAACATGGAGTCAAACACATGTCATATTTGAGATTCAATGTTCTTGTTGTAGGTTAGAAGTTTCTCACTTTGAATTTTTTTAATAGAAATGTAGGGGTTGATGGCACGACATGAGTCTCAAATATGAACTTTTTAATACTCAAGCTTTTTTTTTACTTCTTTGTTATACTAAGAGAATAGCTAGAAGTATCAAAAACAAATGTGAAAGTAGAATAGGATCCGTGCTTTTGTAAGGACAAACAAATAGACATTAATTAAAGAAACTCACACGCTCATACCACATATTCATACGTGCCTCGCATGCTTTTCAAGTACTCGAGACAAGGTACTGATATTGCAACAAATTATAGCATCAATGTTGTGATAATATCAATATAATAACTAGTAAATAAAAATGCTATAACGTAGATGTTGTTGCCTGTGAACATTAAAACACCATTGATATGCACAAAAAATCCTTAAAATCAACCATGTAACACATGCCAAGAACCTTATAACATCAATATTTTACCATTAATTAGTATCGATGACTTTCCTACAATGCCATAAGAAGCATACAAAATGATATAGCATATGTAACGACCTGATTCCTAAATTCCTACGAGACACGAGAACCGGACCGACTCGACTAATCCCAAGACCTGATCGTCCAACGAGGAAGTAACCAAAAGAACAATAAAATAAACTACATTCAGCATGAATATAACTAATAGTAAGAAAATACAGCAGTAAGGAAAGAAACCACTACAGTATATACCACCACAACAGTATAACAACATTCATAACATAATATGAAACTGCAGGTAAAGAAAAGTACAGCGGTAACAAGAACTACTCACTACAGTGGAACTAAAAAGAGGTACAAGAGAACAGTGGTAACTCTACTGGACCCTACTCGGCCCAGCGTCCTCTGCAGCCGCTGACCCTGGCTGCCCAACACTGGTCCTGAAAGGTAACGAGTGTAACACGTCAGCAAAACGCTGAGTAGAGTGGTAGCTAAACTAAAGAAACAGTAAAGTGTACAGTAGCTGTTTTAATTTTCTTTCTTCCTTTATTTACGTCTTTCTATTGTTTCAAAATTTAACTATTTCTCAGATCCTTCACTTGATCTCGAATGTTCCTCGTGGGAACGATCTTGATTGCAGTCTTTTCCAAAAAGTAGAAGTAGCACGTGGTGCTCTCCTAGCCGGGAGAGTCCCCCGTGGTGATCCTACTCTCAGTCAACCACCCCAAGGTCACGGACAGGCGTAACGGTGACTACGGCACGCGCGATAAAGCATAGGTAGCTAACCCGCACTGGCACGCGGTTAGTCGTTTCCGTTAACGGGTGCGCCCAAAGCACAGCACGGAACCAGCACAGGGCAGAGCCCTCTCAGTAACAGGGGTCGAACCCCTCCACAGTAACCAAACAGGGGCCTTGCCCCTCCACAGTCCGCGCACCCTCGCCTGACTACCCTGGTTTGCCCAGTGGGCCTAACAAGTCGGTGTAGGAGGCTAGCAGAACCCCGGGGCCCGTGGGATAGCTAGTACCTCCCTACACTAGTAGCTCTCCTCGGTACTACGTACAAGAGGGCCAGCAAGTCGGTACAAAGTGGCCAGTCCTAACCCCGGGTCCCTGGGGCGGCTGGCTCCGCTCTGCACTAAACAGGTACAGGTACTTCCCTTGGTACTACGTACCCAAGAGACAGCACACTACCACATCTTTCTTTCTCAGTTCCATTCCTTTCTCTTTCCAGGAGTTCCACTCCTAATTCCCCGTAGGGTTCCAGTTCTTTTAACTCAGCACATTCAGGTTTCACCTTTCCAGCTTCACGTTCATACATCCCATATTCCCAGACATGCTCATTTATTCATAACAGGCAGCTGTTAAACTAATTTACAGGTAGCTATTATTTCCCTTCCACGTTTTCCAAGACTGCAGTATTCATATATTCCACTAGTTCTTCCCATCCTAGAATTCATGCCATACCCTAGGATCTATCATACAATCTAGTTTTCCAGCCCTACGATTCATGCAACACCCTAGGATCTACCATTCATTCTAGTTTCTCATTCCTAGGATTCATGCAATGTCCTAGGTTCTATTTATGGTTCCATAATTAACAGATTATACTAATAAACTTATAAGCCACTCTACCGGTTACAACAGGAGTACTGGGGGCGTGGTCGGGAACCCCGCGTACCTCCGCAACCCCCGAGACTGCAACGGAACGGGGTCCTATCACAAGGATCAAACACAAGGAGTTTCTCAAAACAGTATACAACTACTGTAGACGGGTAGAGGATGTAATTCCGAAAAGCACGCAACTCGAAACGCAGAAAACGGACTCCGAACGGGCCCTAAACGGGTCGAAAATGACAAAACAGTGCAAAATCAGACGTCTGGAACCTCTTCCAGACGTCTTAAAAAGTGGATCAGAGGTTACCTTTGCTCTGCGTGGTCTCTCAGACGTCCAGAAGCCTGCGGGGGGTCTGGCCTAGTTCCCAGACGTCCGATGGTCACCCCGGACGTCTGGAAGTCGTTCCCGTCGTCTGGCACTGCAGCCAGACGTTTGATTCGTGTTGGATGCGAATCTTAGAACCTGCGCGTACCCATTCCTCGTGCTCAGTACGGACGGTCGATGGAATGAAGAAGGTACGAAAATAACTTACTTACCAGACGTCTGGACAGTCCTCCAGACGTCTTCCCCGTCGTCTGGTTGGAAGCCCAGACGTCTGATTCTGGAAAAATTTCCAGAACCAGGGCGCGACTCGCCCTCCGCTCGCGACGCTCGGCCGCGCCGTGTGTCGTCCGCCTGCTGCTCAAGCTGCAGCCGGCCTCCTGCGTCACTCCGTGCCCTGCGCCCCCGCCGGCCGGCTCCCGTTGCCCCGGCAGGCTCGAGCCCTCACGGCCGACGCCTCCTCCCTCGCGCAGCACCTCCTCCCGCACCCACCGCGGCTGTCGCCGCCGCCGCTCGCTCATGCTCGCACTCGCGCACCGGCTGGAAGAAGAAGAGGAAGGGAGCGGAGGCGAAGAGAGTGAGGGAGAGGGCGTGGTGTTTTTAAAGCTGCGCGGGGAGAGAGAGAGCGAGAGAGACAGCGCTGCGCCTGTGGTCGCAGGAGAGAGGGAAAAGAGAGAGGAAGGCGGTTGCGGGTCTACGCGCGCCTGCGCGCAGACGCAGTCCCGCGTGTCACCGAAAGTAGATCCCAGAAGTCTGGAAGTGGTTCCAGACGTCTTAAAAAAAACGTCTTGAGTGCGTTCTTAACAGCATATATATCAATATTGTGGTCATTTCTTACAAACGCTATAAACACTAATGGTAGTGTAATGACCGTTGCTGATACACTATAATGAACATCAAAGTTACCATGACATCAATATTGTGATTCTATTTTGTGTATTGCTCCCATTTTCCTAAGTAAATGGAGAGGAAGTTTATGGCTATGTATTAAAGTAAATAAACATCTTAAGGTATGTATTTAACGACATAGTCATTTGAATAAGTTTTTATAATAGCATTTTGCTTCATTTATATTACATTCACATTGATTTTTACACCTCTATTGCCCATTAATATTAAAAAACAAGCAAGTCATTTCATTTTTTTTACATTTTAAGTAAATATATTGGGCAAGTTTTCCATTAGGTATTCATTAAATATGTGAGTTTGCTTGTGAATATATATTTATGCTAAAAATCACTTAATTTAATAAATAAAAGATACAAGGTAGGATGATTGTGTAGACTACTAAATATACATATCTTTTTTAGTACATACGATTTTTACAAAAAATGTTCTAAAATTTTCAAATAAAAACTTTTAGATGAAGTGTATATGATTTTTCATTAAGATATTCTACATGCTAAAGAAAATCTTGAGACCCTCTTATTAATAACTATTTTGTGTATCTTCTTAAAAAAAAAAAAACTATTTTGCGTATATGAGAAATATTAGGTAGGATTAATATGCTACATCACCGTGTTATCTAATATTTAATGTATTTATGTATGTATAAATTTTTATTTTATTTGTAGGAAAGATGTAGATAAGTTAACACGTTCATAATGTAATCACAACTTTAATGAACATGTAAATAAAGATCAGGGATTAAATATTAGATTCTACTTAGATTTGCTGTACAAAAATAAATTAATTAATTTGATTTTTTAACGATGTCAAAAAGTAGGAAAATATAAATAGTGGTATAAAAAGTAACAAGTGGAAATTTGTAGGTTATATTCTTATACTTTATACAACGTTATGAACGTGTGTGCATTTGATAATTACTATTTAATGTAAAGAAATAAAAATAATGTAAAGTTTGTTACGTGGTGGGTTCAACCACATTTAAGAAAATCACTACATCACTTTAACTTAAAACACACAGGTGATAAATAACTTTACATCGGTGATAAATCACTTTGCACTGGTGATAAATTATTCTAAGGTGTCTTTTCATCGGTGAAATCTCATTTTGATTCGGTGTAAAATTATTCCAAGGGTGGTTTCACTAGTGCAAATTAATTTTGATTTATGGGTTTAGGATTTAGGGTTTAAGGTTTATGATTTAGGTTTATGGACAATGATTTTATGTATGAGAAATGATTTTTCACTTAAAAGTTGATTTTTCCACCTTAGGGTTTAGGATTTAGTCTTTAGTGTTTAGGGTGAAAAGTGTAAATCACATTTCACTAAATCTTAAACCCTAAACCTTAAACCCTAAACCCTAAGGTGAAAAATCACATTTCAAGTGTAAGATCACTTGTCATAGGTGAAAAAACACTTGGAATTTAATTTTATATTGATGCAATCTTACTTTGCACCAATGCAAAGTAAAATTGCACCGGTGCAAACTAGTTCAAAGTAAGATTGCACCAGTGTAATCTTACTTTGCACCAGTGCAAATTATTTTGAAGGTGAAAAGTGATTTTGGACCAATGCAAAGTAAAATTGCACCGGTGCAAAATAGTTGCAAAAGTGATTTGAGTGATTTGCACTCGTATAAAAGTAGTTTGTTATTGATTTTAACAATGGTGGATCTCACCATGTATTAGTATTTTTTTTTGCATAAAAAAGAGATATATCAATTGAGGGCGACGTTCATACAGCTGCGCGTCAACATTTGTATCAGCTTTTGCATTTCCCAACTCACGTCATTTATATATATAGTTGCTGATCAGTCCGATTAATATTTTTTTCATATTTACACATATATCTCTACAAAGTTAATACTTACTACCTAAATATCCCTATAATTAAGTTCCAAAAGTAAATCTATTATTTTTTATGGAAAAAGGTCAACAAATAAGAATTTTCTGGAAAAATTGTTGCTTGACGGATGTCCTTGATACACATTCTCTGCATATGAATAAAGATTTAAGCCTGTCATGTAAGTTGAGTTAAGGGGTTGACTCAACGAGACGGAGATGTGAAAGTCTTTCTCTTATCACTATCACAGAGAAGGTGTAATCCTTTGACCTGAGATAGATAAGTGTCTATGTTTGAATAAATACATTTGGTAGACCAATGGACATGCACTTAGCTTAGTGTTGAGATTGGAAAGCTAGTGTGTATATGAGAACACGTGAGATACACAATCACTCAAAGGGATTACACAGATCTGCTATTGAAAGTATACATAGTGTATTGAATGACAAGGGCTCGCTTCGTGTATATTGGAATGTACAAAATTTTACACAGTCCTATATGGGTTTTGCTTAAACCCATACATGAGAGAGAAGAAGTCAATCTTTTTAGAAAGGAGTTTGTCTTCGTTCTCATCCTAATGATACAAGGAGAACGTGAATATATGTAACCCATGGTAGGAAGAACAATGGATTTATGAATTAATCATTGGGGTTACATATGTCTTCCAGTGTGAAGGATTCATGGATATTTATAATTCCTAATTGACACGCCTTGTAAACCTTCCGATGAATCAAAAACTAGGTTAACGAGTGTGACACACTACTGTCTGAGTCATTAGAGTGATTAAGGTTGTAAGTAGTCCATTTTCTAGGTTATTAAGCTAATGACGATTAATTAACCTTAAGATGTTGCATTAACAAATGGCATATATCCTTATGGCAGCAAGTAGAAAAAACAAACAACATGATACGAGGTTAAACAACAGTAAAGAAATTTAAAGCTAACTACGCATTATTTACAAGTCATTGTTTTCGTCAGCAATATTTACAAGAGCCATTTGAACAAAAAGTTCATTTTTACATTAGTGATGGGGCCTAATCACAATATAAAGATATCCAACGAGGGCTTACATTTATAAAACCAAAAGAGTCTTGTACAATGACATCAACTGATAAAATTACTCTTGGTCCTCCTTAGGCCTAAAGCCTACAAAACAGATGACCTGATTCCCCACGTAGATGAAGTTAGCGATGAGTTCCTGCAGTGACTCATGGAGTGGGTCTTCCCATGTCCTTGGATGTCGTGCCTTTGCCATGATCATCTCCAGGCACCACAGATCTAGTAGAAATGTTGAAATATCCACTCTAACATCTGACATTGTTCCCATGATATCTGGAATCTACTACCTAAAGTCATCTGGTTCTAAAAGTAGATCACAAATATGGGATGAGCCAAGTGATCCAATAGGGACAAAACTCTATGTATAAACAAGAGGAAATAGGTAGTGTCAGGGTACCTATATTACAAGTCGACCATCTTGTCCCATATCAGGATTTTCCCCTTTGGTTCACTGTTAATATTATTATATGTTTTCTCACTCACCTCATAAGGTCAGATCCAATAAACCATTCCCTTCTAGGAGAGATGATGAAAACACATCCTCCTTTTAAATCATAGTCTGATAGTCTCTCCTCAATTAGGGGAGAGACTAGTAGTATTGGTGGTCATTGAGTGCAGCATACTTGCCCTCAATATACGACAACGTTGCTAATGTTAGTTAAAAGAGTCGGGTCTCTTAGGAGTTATCCGGGCCGATGCCTCGAGAATTTTAGGAGCAAGCTCAACTCAAATCCATCAAGATTAGGTCATGATCATTTAGATCTGGTGGGGGTTAGATAGATAGTTTATGGCTACACCAATGCTCCTGCTAGGAACAAGTATTTCGAGTGTGCCTGTTTAGTCCAACCTTAGATGAAGTCTCAACTAAACCCTCTTGCGGTAGCTCGATGTCACTACACATGCAGGCGCCTACAGGGCTTTTGTTATGAGTACCATAGCATCAAGTTAGATTTAGGTACCTTGACATTATCTGTGTACATGGGCACCTACAGAGCTTTTGCTACGAGTATCTCGTTTTGGTGATTGGGTCATGACCTATCACCTTAGTTAGGAACTTTCCAAGTTTCAACTATCTCAAGTAGCAGCCAACTACCACACACCTCGGGTTACAACCTGAAACAATGAATCGCACAATTCATGAGGTCACAAGTGATTTCTATGAATCCACTTATGATTGACTTATTTTTTCTTTGTTTTTCACCTCTGGGATTCAATTCCCACAAGGTCACCTTAGACCTAAGGACTTACCTAGGTTACCTAGGGTTCTTTTGAAGCACCAGGGACCTAAACTCCATTTATTAAGCCCATTACAGGGTCATAGTTGCATTATTTGAAGTTTAGACCATTAATTACTCTTTTAGGGTCCCATTTAGCCCTCGTTTGTGGTGGGGAAGTAAGCATCTTAACAAATCCTTTTATACTATATTTGTCTCGATATCAAGACTAATATTAATCTTTGAGTACTACCAAAATTTCAGGAATGCAAACTACTACATTTATGACAGTTGTTCATCCCATAATGTGATTCTATCAAAATCTATATATATAATTTGGAGTTCATATGTCACGACCTGATGCTAGATCCCTATAGGATCCGAGACCGGCTCGCTTCGATTAATCCCAAGACTCAGTCGTTCAACAAGAAATAACCAAATAACATTCAACAAATCACAACCACACAAGTACAGTAGCTAAGCGGAAAGAATTTAACAACAACAGGGGGAAAGGAGCAGTAAAAATATGTCACAATACAACCATCACAACAAGAACGAGTACATATAACAGAAACAAGGCTATAGAAACTCACCACACCAAATAGTAGAACTAAAGCTAGGCTCGACTAGGCCCAGTGTCCTCAGCAGCCCGCAGCTCAGGCTGCTCAAATCCCTGACTTGTACAAAATTTATTTAACTGGAGTCAACTAATGCTGAGTAGAGTGGTGGCTAAGAAGTAACATGCATTTAACAAGCAAATTAACATATAATTTCCACTTCCAATTACATTATACATGTTGGTGTGTAGAGATCTCTAATCAGAATTAATCACATTAATTAATCTTCTTGTTCCCTATAGGAACGATTTTGCTTGCAGCTTCTCGTGATGTAAGATGCCCACGTGACACTCTCCTGGTCGGGGGAGTCCCTCCATGGTAGTCATACACTCGGTCACCACCCCGAGGTCACGGTTGTGACGTAGCGGTGACTACGGCACACTTGATAAACGTGCGGGTAGCTACCCCGCACTAGCACACCGTCAGTTGTTTCCACTAGCGGGTACGTCTCAATGTACAGTGCGGAACAGTATAGGGCCTTGCCCTCTCAGAATAGAATAGGTGTAACCCCAGACGTCTTTTAAGACTTCTGGGAGGTGGCCCAGACGTCTGACAAGACGTCTGGGAGCACATCCAGACGTCTGACCAGACGTCTGGGATCGTTTCCAGATGTCTGTAAAACAGTTATTTTTCGCACGAGAGATTCGTCTGCGCGCCTGTGCCCGCAGACCCGCGATTCCTCTCTCTCTCTCTTTTTCCCTCTCTCTCTGCGGCTGCAGGCCTGCCGCGCTCTCTCTCCCTCCTCCTCGCGCGGCCTTAAAAGGCCACGCCTCCCCTCCTGTCGTCTCCACCGTCCCCTTCCTCTTCTCCTTCCTGTGCGCGAGAGCGAGCGAGCGCGAGGGCGGCAGCGGCGGCCGCAGTAAGAGCGGGGGAGGTGCGGCGTGCGAGGGCGGAGCTCTGCCGTGAGGGCGAGCTCGCCGAAGCGGCTTGGCCGGCCGGCGGAGGGCGCAGGAGGCGCGGAACGACGCGGAGAGGGACCTGCTGCGGTCTGAGCAGCAGACGCGCGAGGTGCGACACGGGCGGCGTCGCGAGCGGAGGCCGAGCGGTGCCCTGTTCTGGAAAAATTTCCAGAATCAAACGTCTGGGTTTATAGACAGACGGCGAGGGAGACGTCTGGAAGATCATACAGACGTCTGAAAGCTGAGTATTCCACTTTCTTCTTCCTTCCTGTCGACTGACCGTACTGAGGGAGGGAGTTGGCTGTGCGCAGGCTCGCTGATTCGCCATCCTTTGCGAATTAGACGTCTGGAAGTTGTACCAGACGGCTGGAGTGACCTCCAGACGTCCGGGGTGACCATCGGACGTCTGTGAGTTAGGCCAGACGTCCCCGCAGACTTCTGGACATCTGGGAAACCACGCTGAGCAGGTAATTCTCTGATTCACTTTTTAAGACGTCTGGAAGAAGTCCCAGACGTCTGATTTTACACAGTGTCGTCGTTTTCGACCCGTTTAGGGCCCGTTCGGGCTCCGTTTTCCACGATTCGAGTTGCGTTCTTTTCAGAATTAATTCCTCTACCCGTCTACAGTAGCTATACATTGTTTTGAGACTTTCCTTGTGTTTGATCCTTGTGATAGGACCTCATTCAGTTGCAGTCTTGGGAGTCGCGGAGGCACGCGGGATTCTCGATCACACCCCCATTACTCCCGTTGTACCTGGTAGAGTGGCTTTAAGTTATTAAAATATGTTAAATTATGAAACCATAAATAGAACCTAGGACATTGCATGAACCTTAGGAATGAGAAATAGATGGAATGATAGCTCCTAGGTGTTGCATGAATCCTAGGACTGGAAAACTAGATTGTATGATAGATCCTAGGATATGGCATGAATCCTAGGATGGGAAAACTAGTGGAATGTATAATACTGCAGTCTTGGAAAATGGAAAGAGATATAAAGTTGCCTGTAATTTGAATTAACAACTGCCTGTGGTGAATAGATAACGTGGTTGAGAACATGGATTGTAAGAATGTGAAACTGGAAAGTGAAACCTAGATGTTTGAGTAAAAAGGATGGAACCCTACGGGGAAGTAGGAGTAGAACTCCTGGAAAGTGAATAGAATAGTTTTGGGGAAGTGAGCTGGCCCTTGAGTACGAAGTACCAAGGAGAGCGACTGTCCCCCTGTTTAGTGCAGAGCGGAGCCAGCCGCCCCAGGGACCCGGGGTTAGGACTGGCCACTCTGTACCGACTTGCTGGCCCTCGCGTACGTAGTACCGAGGAGAGCTACTAGTGTAGGGAGGTACTAGCTACCCCACGGGCCCCGGGGTTCTGCTAGCCTCCCACACCGACTTGTTAGGCCCGCTGGGGCAAACCAGGGTAGTCAGGCAAGGGGTGCGCGGACTGCGGAGGGGAAAGGCCCCGGTTTGGTTACTGTGGAGGGGTTGGACCCCTGTTACTGAGAGGGCTATGCCCTGGACTGGTTCCGTGCTGTGCTTTGGGCGCACCCGTTAACGGAAACGACTGACCGCGTGCCAGTACGGGTTAGCTACCTGTGCGTTTATCGCGCGTGCCGTAGTCACCGTTACGTCTGTCAGTGACCTTGGGGTGGTTGACTGAGGGTAGGATCACCACGGGGGACTCTCCCGGCCAGGAGAGCACCACGTGCTACTTCTACTTTTTGGAAAAGACTGCAAACAAGATCGTTCCCACGAGGAACATTCGAGATCAAGTAAAAGATCTGAGAAATAAATGAAATAGCGAGACAATTGAAAGATGTAAATAAAGAAAGTAATAGAACATAACAGCTACTGTACACTCTACTATTGTCTTTAGTTTTAGTTGCCACTCTACTCAGCGTTTTGCTGACGTGTTACACTCGTTATTTTTTTCAGGACCAGGTGTTGAGCAGCCAGGGTCAGCGGCTGCAGAGGACGCTGGGCCGAGTAGGGTCCAGTAGAGTTACTACTGTCTTTTGTACCTCTTTGTTTCCGTTATAGTGAGTAGTTCTTGTTTCCGCTGTACTTTTTTTTACCTGCAGTTCATGTTATATGATAAATGTTGTTCTACTGTTGTGGTGGTATCTACTGTAATAGTTTCTTTCCTTACTGCTGTACTTTCTTACTGTTAGTTATATTCATGCTGAATGGGGTTTATTTTACTGCTCTTTTGGTTACTTCCTCGTTGGACGACTAAGTCTTGGGATTAGTCGAGTCGGTCCGGTTCTCGTGTCTCGTAGGGACTCGGGAACCGGGTCATTACAATAGGGGTCTCGCCCCTCCTCAGTCTGCGTACCCTCGTCCGACTATCCTAATTTACCCAATGGGCTATCAAGAGTATGTGTAGAGTGGCCATACCTAACCCCGGACCTCTAGGGCAGCTAGCTCCCCCTTACATTAGGTAGCTCACCTCGGTACCACGTACACGAGAGCCAGCAAGAGTCGACGTAGAGTGGCCAAACCCACCCCGGGTCTCAACCCAAGGGTGGCAAGCTCCCCTCTACACTACAAAGGGTAGTTGCTCTCTTCGGTACCATGTACACGAAGGTTAGCTCACTTCCCCTAACAACTGCCCGTAGGCGGTAATTTCCAGAACCATCCGGTTCTCTGTATTACGGTGTTCTTGTCTACATTCCCCATAGTGATCGTACATGAGTTTTTCCACATCTGGGTTGGAATGTACTGAACAAGCAGTTCAATTTCCATTTTTAACACAACATGTGTCCATTTTAGATAAAGCAGACAGCTTTTGATTACTCAATCATTCACATGTAATTTCCTCTAGCCCTAGTATTCATGTCATAACCTAGGGTTCAAGAATTTACTCTAGAGTATGCGTTTATTCCTTCCTATGGTTCATTTCAAGTCCTAGGATTATTTACTTGCATGTATTAATTTGGGGATTTATGGTTATAACCACTCTACCTGGGTAACCGGGTGGAATGAGGGCTTGTACAGTAGCTCCCGACATCTCCACAAGTCCCGTACACCCGATGGACTGAAGACTTAAAACATGGATCGATGGGCCAAAAGGTTCAGAATGATACAAACAAGGTATCATTACATAGAGAAACTCGTATGGAAAACAGAGACGTTTTATTTGCAGAAAATTGATAGCATTAGGGCCTTGTACGGGCCCAAAAACTTACAGCCAGATAGAAGCCAGACATCTGGGAAAGGTCCCAGACGTTTTAAAACAGTTCTCAAGGATACCTCTCTTGGTGTTCCTCTACCAAACGTCTAGACTCAGTGCAGGTCCAAGGGTTCTGTCAGACGTTTGGAGGTACTCTCAGACGTCTGAAACTGCCTCAGTCCGCCTTCCAACTTCTGACACATATACGTACACTGTCAGGACTTTGGCAGAGAGAAAATACGGAAAGTAGGTCTCTACCAGATGTCTTACTCTACCTTCGGACATTCGAAAAGACGTCTGGGTGTCGCTTCAGACGTTTGATTCCACGGAAAAATGACTTCCGCGAAACCACTTTGGCTTCCCTCGCTTACAGGCGCTGCAGCAGAGTAGCACAGCACCCTCTGCTCTCGCGCTCAGACTCGCTCTGGCTCCCCGCTCTCACCCTCGCTTTGCTCTCTGCTCTCTCGTCTTTCAACAAGGTGGGCAACGAAGAGGAGGAGAGGTTATAAAGGGAGAGGAGGTGAGGGGGACGAGATGGCGAGGTGTGGCGCGGAGTGGTGTCACAGGGGAAGGTGCGGTGAGGCGCGGGTGAGGGAGAAGGCATGGCGTACGTATGGTACGCGTCGAAGAAAAAAAATATTTTCAAATGTCCGTTGATCTTTCCAAACATCTGGACAGATGTCTGGTGAACATCCCAGATAAACAAGAAATAGGAATATTTAACGTGGATAAACCAGTAACTTGCTTCTCACCATGACGTTGCATATGCTAGAAAAAAGGATAATCTTTTTTGTTTGGTATCTTAACATTTCATCTACAAAAATTTCATTCATGAAGCAACAAAGCATCCCATCTCGTTATTCTGTGAAATCATCTATCACCACATAATTATAAATCATTCTCTCCCTTGTTTCTGTTATCAGTAGAAATCTACTAGCATTGTGCATGTAAAATATGACATGCACCCCCATTCCTAGGGTTCAATCTATACGAATAGATGCTTATGAACTTAATGGACAGCAGAAATAAAAAGAAAATTTAAATGATCCCTACCTCTTTTTTCATTTGTTTCTTTTTCCTGCTACTTATTATGGGAAGAGGTTTGCTTAGCTAAGCCCCCTTGTTCCCTCTTACAGCAGCAATCACCTCTAGCAGTAACAACAACCCCTTCCCCTTCTTCTTTCCTCCTCAATTTCCCCCCTTAAAACACAAAATATCCCAAGTATATATTAGGGAAGGAATCGAGCTAAGGAGGAAGAGAGGAGGGGTTACCTGCGGCCTTTAATGAGGCCTTTGATTCCTTCTCGTCCCGTTGTTGCACAAGGGAAAAAGGTGAATGAGAATAGGGAGAGGGGTCGGTGGGGAAAGAGAGCTGACGGAGGGTGAAGAGAGGAAGAGAGGGACGGTGGGGGTGGGGACTCAAGGGTCAGTTTGGAACAAGGAATTAGTTTCGGAGGACTTGTTGATGGAATTACGCTTTAGGTGAAATAAGTTAGGAATAAGATTTTTTTTTTTGGTTTATACGTTGAAGGTGAGGAGGAATAAGTTAACATTATTATTTGTCCGATGGAATTGAAATGTTTGATAAGAGGAATAAAAGTGAAGAATTTGTAGCAAAGTAATAGGTTGTTTGTGGAATTATGTAGTTAAAAATTAATGAAAGGACAAAAATATCCATATAGTATTGTGAGTTGTCATTTCTAATTTACCTAACATCATATACCATTATAATATCTTGGACTGAAATTTCAATTGTTGGAAAATGAATTCGAAATTTAGAATTTACATTGCATCTGTTTAATATATCATAATCACCTTTCTTATGTGCTATTAATTATCTTATGCAAGAATTTCAATAATATCAATGAGAATATAAGTTATACATGGAATGTTAAATATGATTGGTTGTTAATTTCCTCAAGTGTCATAATTAGTTATTATCTATTGAAATCAATTCCAATAGAAAAGTTATATTTTCCCAAGACATCCTAAAAATGGAATACTTCATTTTTTCGAAATGCTTCAACGTAATTACCCATAAATAGAACACGGACAAATAATTTGCATGATTTATAGTATACATGGAAGTAACTTGAAAACTTTTGAAATTTTTATTTCTCAAGAATGTATACAATACATATGGAGGTATGTTACAAATTAGGTTACAATGAATGTATAGAAGAAATTAAATATATTTGAAAGTAGTACACATTTACGAGAATTGAATGTTGTCATATGAAAAACAATGAAATGAAAATAAATTGACAAGCATCCCCAAATTTGTAACAATCTTCTTGGACACTTTAATTATGAGTCCAACGTTGGCTGTAAATAAATTTAATATAGATCAGTAAACTAAAAGTTGATCCAACAAAGAATGGAATTGCGAAGGAAGTGAGAGTTAGGAAAGAAGGAACATAACTTTGGAGGGGAGACTCCTATATCTTGAAGTTGTAATTTATTTGTATTTGAAGTTTGGCACAAGTAGTTGACTTTAATATCATTATTTATAGGGAGTCTAAGAAAAGCCTTCCATATAAAGGTTTGTCAATCTTTAAGTGACATGAAAGGAGAAATGTAGGCGACGAAATCAAATTGATTAAGATAGTAATTTGAAAGTTGCTAGAGCAAAGTAACTCGAGAAAACTTAGGTAGAAATTTGTTATCAAGTCAATAAAAAAAAGTGTAGAAATTAGCAATAGAGAATGTTGCAATGACACAAAGAAGTAAAAGCGTATGGTGGCACAATGAATATGTGAAAATAAACTAATGCAAAAAATCAGTATTCTCAAATAAGGAAAAGAAATCTCCACAGAAAAATGGTAATCCCAACTCAACCACAAATATAAGAAAATAGATCTCCAAAATCCGAAATGAAATCAGAAAATATCATAAGAACAGAAAAAAAATCATAATGGGTTGGGGCTGCAAATAAGCCTTCCAAACCATCCTCTGAATGGACCAACTTAGGGGTTGGGGTTGCCTACATCTTACCATCCATGCCAACCAACTTCGGGGTTGGGATTGCGTCTTACTCAGGTTCCCAATTTTTTTATTGTTTCTTTGTTAAACTTGGTTGACCTTGCTTATCAATCATTCTACATGAAAGAAATTACATTGCATGACATAAGTCTATTTTTATATTTAAATCTTTCAATCATGAACCCAAATAATGACACGACATTCTTTTTGGAAAATGCACGCATTCAATTTAACGATTTTATTGACAAATTCCAAAGACTATGATTTATAAATTTATATCCTCAACGGATCTTGCAAAAATAACCAAGAACAGAAATCTTGTCTTTCGGATAGAAAACAACCTTAACGTCCATAAGCAATGACCCTTTTTTAAAACCCTACTTAGCAACTAAAGCAAGTAACCACTTAGCCACTGGGGGGAATGTGCCTACCCCCTCTAATAATGCTCTATAATACCAGGAACTAAAGCAAGCGACCACTGCATCAAAATGAACTCCTGGCTACACGTGTATGAAAAGATGACAACGCATGTGCATATGGCAACATAGGATTCAAAGATCAAGTAAGAAACGCATGATTATACAAATGTGTCATACAATACATATTCTTTTATATATGTTTATATTTATATATTACTTAGAATCTAGCATATATATATATATATATATATATATATATATATATATATATTTCTTTGTATTAATTTGTTAGATAGAAAAAGACGAACCATCTGTATATATCCATCAGGTATATATACATAAATAAGTTAATAAAACTCAGGAAACTCCGGATTGGGGCGGACTTCCACGAGGAGGTCAGTTGGAACCAATAGATCAGGGACACATTAAATTTTTTCCAAGCAGTAAAGAACTAATGCTGATTACATATGCAGGAGTGTAATATACATTGATCGAAAAGAACTATAGTCAACTTAGAAGATAATGCTTCATTGAGATAAATTATGTGAACCAAAAACACAATATGTTGCGCACTATCCACAGCATGATAGTAATGACATAAATCCCCATAGCATTGTTGTACGGTGACCCTTTTTCTGATTAGAAGCAAATAAATATCCAGCACAGCATATAAAAACTCAGGAAACTCTAGACTGGGGAGGACTTCCACCAGGAGGTCGGTTGGAACCAATAGAATAGGGACACGTTAAATTTTCTCCAAGCAATAAAAAACTAATGTTGATTACATATGCAGGAGTGTAATATACATTGATTGAAAAGGACTATAGTCAACTTAGAAGATAATGTTTCACTAAGATAAATTATGTGAATAAAAAACACAATATGTTACTCACTATCCACAGCATGACAGTAATGACATAAATCCACACAGCATCGTTGTATGGTGCCCTTTCTCTAACCAGAAGCAAATAAATATCTAGTTAAGTTAATAAAACTCAGGAAACTCTAGACTGGGGTGGACTTCCACCAGGAGGTCAGTTGGAACCAACAGATTGGGGGCACATTAAATTTTTTCCAAGCAATAAAGAACTAATGCTAATTACATATGCAGGAGTGTAATATACGTTGATTGAAAAGGACTATAGTCAACTTAGAAGATAATGCTTCACTGAGATAAATTATGTGAATCAAAAACACAATATGTTGCTCACTATCCACGGCATTATAGTAATGTCATAAATCCCCATAGCATCGTTGTATGGTGACTGACCCTTTCTCTAATCAGAAGCAAATAAGTATCCAGCATAGCATATAATTTCAGCAAAAAAATTGGAATCTACAGAGGAATGTTAAACAGCGATCTAAATTCGGAATACACTCCTTAAAAAAGGTAACTCTATCTTTCGCCCACGAAAATAAGGGCAACTTCATCGTAATGTGGATCTACTACCTCTAATGATCAAATCCACGAATAATTTGAGTAACCAAAACTAATATACGTGAATCATTTGTTAATATGTCTTTTTCTTATATTAACCACAACCTAATTGAGCAACTAGAAAGACAAAGCAGAAAATTGTTGTTTCTAGCAAGAGAATGGAAATTTGAAGTTCTACATGAAGTCCAAGACAGAGCGAACCAAAAGAACAAGCATATTGTCAAGTGCTGATTCAATGCCAACAACAAGAAAACTAGAGTGAACTCTAACCATTATACCTTGCGATTACCTTCCGTGTGAGCTCCTCGTGCACACTCTTCAACCGATCGAGCAGTAACAAGAACTCATTAAAAAGATGAGATAAGTACTTACCATCCTCTTCCAAGAACATGTCAAGCACAACCCACAGGATGCCATCAAGGATCCATGGTGCCAATTTATAGGAGGACGACAACCTAATCCTCCCACAGATCTCAAGCCACTTGTCCGCACTGAACCTCCTACAAGAAAACTAGCACGGGTTGAGGTGTAATGAAGAACCAAATCCCATGATAGAGGGGTGGGAAGCAAAGGACAATCTAGCAAGGAAGCCGGAGAAGGAAATCACGAATGCAAAGGTTCTTCAATGCAACAACAAAATGGGAAAAGAAGGAAGTAACAACATGCATAGAAGGTAGATATTAAAAGCCATGTGAATCAATCGACGATTCAAACGAAGACCAAATCAGAGACCAACCGCAGACATTAATGTCCATTGCATGATTTGATGATAGCTGCGACAAGATTCATCGGTCATCAACACGACGACAACAATCAATGCCATGGCAGTAGCCAAAAAATCATAAAATAAAGAAAATATTTCGAAGGTGGTCGCTATGATAAAATGCTTGGTCACAAGACAAGGATATGATCTCCAAAAACCCCTCTAGCCAAAATTGAAGATATCACAGGTCGAGAAGACCATGTATTAGGAAACCCTAACTTGAAAAACACATAATAAAACTCAAATCGACAAAAAAAACACGATTCATACTCCATTGATGCTCTACCAATAACATCTCCTCTAGATCGTGCCGACCACATGCCATTAAAGGCTGCACAGAAGAGTGCAATGAAGATGGTAGCAGCCATCGACAATCCGATGTGAAATGGGGAGGCAGCAGATGAGAACCAGCAGCATTAGGGGCAACGAAATCAAAAGTCAAAATTAACTAAATTCCACCTCGAGGGTGGAATACGGAAGAGGCGGGATTTTAAACCTTCCACCATCTTAACTTTAGGTCTAGTTTCATGAGCCCAAACAAGGCTTAATGGGCCTCATTCCGATAATCAAATGGGCCCTACAGGTTGGGGTATATCTACTCGTCACCTAAATTGTAAATATACCCTTTTAAGCAAAAGAGTTCACTAAAAACTAGCCCTTCAAATTATTGATATTGCAAAATGACCCTTAGTTTTTTGTTCATGCCTTTCGTGGAGAAAATAATCTATTAAGTTACAATTTAAAAAATTGACCTTTATCACCCCATTAATTCATTTAATTAACAAAATGAGGATTTGATCAGGCACGAAAGAGTATTAAAAAAAAAATTCAAACCCTTACGATAAGAGTCATAATGTTGTAAATCCTAATTCTTTGATGTTTCATTTTTGACGTTGAAATAACCCTTTTCCTAAGGTCATTTGGCATTTCCAGAATTCATAAGAATTTTTGTGCAGTTTTAAACCCCTTAGATTTTTATTTTGAGGTTTGTGAGGGGAGATGAAAATTGCAAGGACATCCCTGTAATTTCCCTACCACCATACCCACGACACCCCCCCCCCCCCCCACTCCACCTTACTCCACACCATCCTCTTCCCATGCCTCCCACACCCATAAAAACCCCCTCCTCCATTTGCTTGCCACCACCGCAGCCAAGAGGAGAAGGAGAGGGAGAGGGAGAGCAGGGAGCAGTAGGGCTCGGGAGGAGGCCGAACGGTGGGATGCTGTGAGGAGAGGCGAGGAGGTGCTGCAGTTTCTGCAGTGAGGAGGAGCTCACAAACGGTTCTGCAGAATCTTCCTTTTCCGTAGAATCAGACGCCTGGAGGGACCGCCAGATGTCTGGTCGGACGTCCGAAGGTAATCCCAGACGTCTAATAGCACATAATTTTTGATTATTTTTCCCCTGACGAGTTCTAACTGTCCGTACGTATGTCAGAGGTTGGGGAAGCACGTCGGTGCGAGAACCGAGGCGGTTTCAGACATCCGAGAGTGTCACCAGACATCTGAAGGCACCCTCAGACGTCTGCACGGAGTTCCAGATGTCCGAAAAAGGTGCCTCGAGCTAGGTGATCCACTGCGTTCATTTAAGACATCTGGGACTTTTCCCAAACATCTGATTTTGGTTAGAGTTGTGTTTTTGGGCCTGTTTAGGGCCTAAACGGAGTCGGTTTTCCTCAAACGAATTATCATTGGTTTTTGTTTGAATTTTACCACGTTGTGGTATAGTGTCTACACTGTTTTGCGCTCCTTTTGACATGTGGGTCAATGTGATAGGTCGTCCGTTCGTGGTGTGCACGGGACCTGCGAGGGTTGCAAGCTCCGTCGACTGTGCCCCCACATCTCCCGGTTATCCTGGTAAAGTGGTTCTCTCATTAATCCCAGATTTAATAATTAAATTACATGCTTTAGAATTAGTCCAATCCTAGGTTGTGAAATGAACTATAGGGCTGAAAGAGATAAATATATACTACTTTAGAAATATTCGACTAAACCCTAGGACGTGGAATGAACCCTTAGGCTGAAAGAAATGAATGCACATTTAATGAATGATTAAATTGTTGTCTCCTGAAAGTAGAGAATCATGAGTTTCCTGTAATGAACCATGACATGAACAGAAACTCATGCTATGTATTGAATAATTGATGGACGTGATTGTGAAATTATGAGTTTCCTGTTATGCATTTATTGAATCAAATGTGGAAATGAGAAAGTATATGTACGAACCCTATGGGAAATTTTAAAGAAAGTCAGGATACAGTAATACGGAAAACCTGACGGGTCATGGAACATGTTGCCTACGGGTGGCTGTTCGGACCTGGTAATGGGAAGTAAGCTGACCCTCGTGTACGTTGTACTGAGGAGAGCGACTGTCCCTTTAGTGTAGAGGGGAGCTAGCCGCTCCCTTAGGTTGAGACCTGGGGTTAGGACTATTCACTCTACACCGACTCCTGTTTAGCTCTCGCGTACTTGGTACCGAGGTGGGCTACTTAGTGTAGGGAGGGAGCTAGCTGCCCCATGGGGCCCGGGGTTAGGACTAGCCATCCTACACCGACTCTTTGTTAGGCCCACTAGGCGAACCGGGATAGTCGGACAAGGGTATGCAGATTGTAGAGAGGCGAGACCCTTATTATGTTCTGAGAGGGTAAGGTCCTGTGCTGTTCCATGCTGTACGTTTAGGAGTACTCACTACTGGAAATAACTGACCGCGTGCCAGTGCAGGGTAGCTACCCGTGCGCTTATCACACGTGCCGTAGTCATCGCTATGTCGCGACCGTGACCTCGGGGTGGTAGACCGGGTGTAGGACTACCACAATGGACTCTCTCAGCTAGAAGAGTGCCACGTGTACATCCTGCATCGCGGGAAAACTGCAAGTAAGATCGTTCCCTTAGGGAATAAGAAGATTAAGCACTATTATGGATCCTGATTAGAGATTTCGACTCAGAAACGCGTAAATAAGACGAATGGAAATTGATGATAATAATAACCAATACATACATGTGTAGTTAGTTGCTTGTTTAATTGCATGTAAATGGCTTAACCACCACTCTACTCAGTGTTAGCTGACCACGGAGTTTGTAACCATGTTTAGGTCAGGGATCTGAGTAGCCAGCGCCACTGGCTACTGAGGGCACTGGACTCAATCGAGCCCAGCCGTAGTCTTTCTCCTATTTCTACTGCAGAGCACTTGTTAGTCGTGAGTACTGGTAACCTATAGTAACTGTTCCGTACTATTTCTGTTATAATTGTGATGTCTATGTTCAGTAACCATATCTTTCTACTGTATTATGTAATATCCTTGTGATTTACTGTTCTATTTCTTTTACTGTCTGTTATATACTTTCTGCTTAGTTACGTTGCACGTGTAGTTGTGAAATGGTATGCATTTGGTTATTTCTCGTTGAACGACTAGGTCTTGGGGTTAGTCAAGGCGAGCCGTTCTCAGGTTTTGTAAGGAGCCAGAAACGGGTCTTGACAATATGGTATCAGAGCAAGGTTGTCCCAAGAAATGAACCAAATGGTTTGGAAGTATTCACACATATACATGTAGCTAGGATTGCCATCACAATGTATCGTCTTAATCTTCGCTTCCGAGTCTTATTTCTTTCTGTAACCTGGTATCGTTGATAGTCCCAATCCTTCCTCTTCTGTCTCCTTGCAGGAGATGCCTCATCAAGGAACTCGTATAGCAGGCCGTAGACGTGGTCGAGGGTATGGACGAGGGGGCGGACGTGCCAGACTTGAGGCAACAGTTGATCCACCCCTCCTCCTAGGCATCCAGGCCCAGGACCTCGTCTAGCCAATTCGGGAGATCATACAGGAGGAGGTTCAGCATCTATCGCCTCTGCCATCTCCTCATGCCACTTTAAAGGATGCGGATGGGGAGCCTCCCGTGAGACAAAGGAGCTACCGCAATGTTAGGCAAGCAAGAGGAGGTCAGAAGAAGCCCTACCAGCCGAAGTACTCCCAGGGACGGATAGGTGGAGGAAGTCGTTGCCCTCTCTGCTACCAGTGTGGTCAATTGGGTCACATGAGGGACTACCCATCTAGGACGGGAGCAAATCAAATGCTCCCCGCACCGAGTACTGGAGACTGATCTGGCGGCCACGGTTACTCGATCTGAGGGGGAAGACAACTGTCACAAAGAGGGTACCGATCGACTGCCACTCGCCTGGCCCGGAGCATAGCTGTCTCTTCCGCACTTGAGGCTGAGGGGCATGTCAACACCCTGACTCACAAAGACACCAGAGCAACAGGTTCTGGGATGGCAGGTATGGTTACAGTTTCTGGTAGATTAGTTTACGTGCTTTTTTTATTTTTGGGTACCACGCAACCTTTTGTCTCAAGTTTTGCTGTTAGTTGGGGCTGAACAGTATATTGTTAGAGGGTCCGTTCCTGATTAGAGGACTAGGTGGACAGTTATTTGTCGCCGAGGTGGTCTTCACAGATTCGGGGTCACTATAGGGGGGACATGGTCTTTCGATTGACCTGATCGTGATCCCGATGGAAGAATTTGGCGTAATCCTAGGAATGAGCCGGCCGGCTGCTTATTATGCCTTAGTGGATTGTTTTGGGAAGAAGATTATCTTCTCCATACCGGGACTGCCTCCCTTCGAGTTCCACGGTCAGCCAGTAGACGGAGGATTCAAGTGCATCTCCCTGCTTTAGGAAGCGAAGCTATTGAGCCAAGGGTGTGAGGGCTTCTTAGCATGTGTCATAGTGGAGCTTAGCCCCGTAGTCGATTTATAGAGTATCCCGGTGGTCTGCGAGTACCCGATGTCTTTCCAAAGGAGCTGCTAGGACTACCACCCAAGCATGAGATCAAGTTTGAGATCTCACTGGTACCAGCCCCATCTCTACTGCACCATACAGGATGGCCCCACTTGAGCTGCGAGAGCTCAAGTCTTAGCGACAGGATCTATTAGAAAAGGGCTTTTGTGAGGCCTAGTGTATCCCCGTGGGGAGCCCCTATCCTGCTTGTGAGGAAGAAAGACAGCACCCTTTGTTGGTGCTAATGCACCACGATCATTTGTTTTGATGATAACAAAACATGTGTTATTTAACATTTGCACCTGGAGTCTTAGATTTCAGGTCAATTGCAAATGTAGACGTGATTAGATGGAATTCGAGCTCGCATCCAGGATGGATTGGAGGAGCTTGATGGAGAAAAGAAGATATTCGCGAGGAGCAATATATTGAAGAAGGAAGGAGATGAAGAATAAGATAGATTTCCTTCTCTTGTACTCGTTGTATTTTTCGTTTCTTTTGTTGCTCTTTATTTTTGTTACTTAGATTCATGTTAAAGAGCCTCAAAGTACCCTAACAGTAGTCCTAGGAACACCGGCACAACCCTGGAATACTTAGGTTTTCTGTAGAGAACTTAGAAAACCAATATAGGGTTCAAACAGCATTTCCAGACGTCTAATTCCAAAATCAGACGTCTGATAATGTGTTTTAAGACGTCTGACTGTTGATTCAGACGTCTAATAACATTTAGGCTGGACATAGTTAGTTCTGTCTGATGAAATCAGACGTCCAGATCTTAGACCAGACGTCTTAGGAGACGTCTGATGACTTTGCCAGACGTCCAATTAGTGGACCGTTGGCTCTCTTAGCAAACACTCGAGGATATGACCGTTAGAGCCTTATCAGACGTCCTTAAGCCCTTCCAGACGTCTGATAATTGACCGTTTTGCCTCGACTGACCCAAAAATCTCTTCTCAGAGATTTTGTAGCCGTTGCAAATCCATTCCCACGAAAAAGTAGGTTTCCAGACGTCCAGACATAGTGCCAGACGTCATGTATGTCGTCTGATGGACTTGCGTTAGAGCCCTGTTTAGATCTGATTCAAGTCAGGAAGAGACCCGCCCAAAATCTGACGTCTGACCTTATTTTCAGACGTCTTAAAGTGATCTTCCAGACATCTGATGCTAGAATTAGACGTCTGATAAGCCTGTCAGTGCAATGATTGTTCCTGATTTTGGGCTGATTCTCTTAAGCTTTGTACCCAACGGCTATGGAAGCTTTTCTAAGCCTTGCAAAGCCTTCCTAAGGCCTTTATAAATAGAGGGGAGCCTTTACACAACTAAGACACACCTAAGACACAACAAGACACACCTAGCTACACACTTTCACACTCTTTTGTGTCCAAAAAGACTCTCTTGCTCTCAAAGCTCTAATTCTTCATCTTGAGAGCATCAAGCTTTGCGCACTCGCTCTCCAGCCATAGTTCACGAGAGAGACGTAGCGCTGTCGTGTTGTTCACGCATCCGCGTCACCGACGCACTCCTTTCAAAGGGGAGTTTCCTGATTCTTATAGAAGCTAGGTTTAAAATTACTTTGTTGGCTCTATAGGATTATTGTTCTTTTATCTTTGTTATTTGGTTGGGTAGTCGCTTTGCGAATTCCCGTCTCCTTCGAGGGACAAAATCCTTCTCGTGAAGAGAAGGGGTTGAGGAATGCTACCCTCGCACTTGTAGCGTGGCTGTATTTGAGGTTGAATCACCCTCGTTTAAAGTGATTCGTTTAGTGGATTTTGATCAACTTGGTTGATCGGAAAATCCTAACTCGAGAGGGTTAGGTGATGGTTTTCACCCGATTTGGGTTTCCACCTAAAAAATACTTGTGTACTTGTGTGATTGTCTATTTTGTGAGATTGTTTATATTTATTTCCGCAATTATTACGTCACCCCCTCGTAGTACGGAATCTACACCCTTCGGCTTCACGTCGCCTACAGACAACTGAGTCGGGTCACCGCCAAGGATGAGTACCCACTGTCTCATATTGATGATCTCTTCAACCAGTTGAGAGAGGCTACAATGTTCTCCAAGATAGATCTGAGGTCGGGTTACCATCAGTTGAGGATCAGGGAGACCGACGTCTCCAAGACAGCTTTCCGCATACAGTATGGTCACTACGAGTTTTTGGTTGTCGTTTGGGCTGACCAACACCCCCGCTGTTCTCATGGATCTGATGAATTGCGTCATCTGACCGTACCTGGATCAATTCGTTGTAGCATTCATTGATGACGTGCTTGTCTACTCTCGGGATCAGGCATAGCATGGACATCATCTCCGCATGGTCCCAGACACTTTGAGATGGTACAGGCTGTATGCCAAGTACAGCAAATGCGAGTTCTGGTTGAGACAGGTTACTTTCTTGGGCCATGTAATCTCGCGAGACAGGTTGGCTGTGAATCCAGCCAAGGTTGAAGCAGTGCTCAATTGGGAGAGGCCGCATACAGTGATAGAGATACGTAGTTTCCTGGGGCTGGCAGGGTACTACAGGCGGCTTATTTGAGGTTTCTCGCAAATCGCACGTCCTATGACTCAATTGACCCGGAAGGACGTTCCCTTCGCTTGGACAAACGAGGGTGAGTCATGCTTTCAGGAGCTGAAGGAGAGGTTGACTTCAACTCCTGTACTCACTATCCTAGATAGCAGTGGCAAATTCGTGGTCTACACCGACACATTGTTGCAAGGATTGGGCAAGGTGTGCTCATGCAGCGGGGCCACGTTGTCGCTTACGCTTCGCGTTAACTAAAGCCCCATGAGAACTACCCCACCCATGACTTGGAGTTGGTAGTAATTATCTTTGTGCTGAAGACATTGAGGCACTACCTATACGGAGAGACGTTTGAGATCTTCACTGATCATAAGAGCCTCAGATATTTGTTTGACCAGAAGGAGCTCAACATGAGACAGAGATGTTGGTTGGAGCTCGTAAAGTACTATGAATGTAGCATCTCCTAGCATATAGGGAAGGTCAATGTGTTGGTTGACGCCTTAAGTCGGAAGGTGCCTGCCCACTTGGCTAGTCTATGGGCACAGAGTTGGAGATTCATAAAGGAGGTGGGCAATTGGCGACCTCAAGAGTCACGGGGATGTTGCGGGGTAGTGACAGTGGCGAGGCAGGCACGACCAGAGCTGATAGATTGTATCGTTACTAGACAGATGACGAATCCATACCTGTAGACACTACGAGACCAGGTATTCACAAGGAACCCAGGAGAGTTCTCATTTACTAACAATGTCTTGCGTATGAGGGGACGCTTGCGGATTCCTAAAGACGAGGAGCTGTCGAGAGAGCTCCTGGCTGAGGCACATGGGTCAAGATCCACCATATATCCCGGGACACAAAGATGTACCACAATCTATGATGCGATTTCTGGGGGAGGGGCATTTGCCCCTGGTAGAGTTTGCATACAACAACAGTTATCACCCGAGCATCGACATGGCACTGTATGAGGCTCTGTACGGGAGGAGGTTGAAATGACCTGTTTGCATTTTTTTTAGCTGGATAAGACGTCTGGAGTTTCAGTCAGACGTTTGTTCAGACATCTAGACACGTGCCCGGACATCTGAAAGTGAGATTTTCGTACTGCGCTTTGCGCTCTGCTCTCGAACAACGTGCAGAGGCCTCTCTCCCCCCTCACCCCTTTAAACCCTAAACCTATCCTATTTAAACCCTTCCTCCTCACCACCCTCACCCCCTCACCACCAGCCACCACCACCTCCAACTCTTCCTTACTATGCAGCTGTGGCGGGGGAGAGAGAGAGTGATGAGAGGGAGGGCCAGCGAGAGAGGATGGGAGGGAGAGAGGAAGAGAGAAGAAGGAAGAGAGTGTGAAGGTTAGAGGACCTTTGAGAGCTCGGTGGAGCTTGCACGGCCAGCGGCAGGCGTGCGCGCAAGGAGGAAAGGCTCGGGGAGGCAGCCTCCCGACCCTTTGCAGCTACTGAAGCTGCTACGGCACGCTGCGAGCAGCGTTGAGAGGAGAAGAGCTACGCGGAGGAGGTTTTGGTACTAGAAGCTTTCCAGTATCAGACGTCTGGAGTACCATCCAGACGGCTGGCGAGGCACCAGGACGTTCAGAGCTGGGGTCGGATGTCTAAAAACATAATATCGCGAGGTACATACCTTCCTGCGCTGCTTTTTGTCATACAGAAGATTTCAGCGCAGGAGGTGTTGGGTTAAAAATAGGTCTGTGCTTTGTGTGCAAGCGTAGAGCGTCGGGAAGGAGCGGGGTGTGCACTTCAAGGTGATTTTCGACGTCTAACCGCATCGCCAGACATCCGACGGCCCTTCCAAACGATTGGAAGGAGGGTGAGATGTCTAGAGCTGCCCCCATACGGTCGCGGAGGGATCTAGACGTCTGAGCACACCGTAGGAAACACAAGGTGAGATCTGACGTCTTTTAAGACGTTTGGGACTAGTCTCAGACGTCTGATTTTGGTCAGTAATCACATTTTTGGCTCGTTTAAGGCCCAAACGGAATCAGATTTCCGCAAACGAAGTACCGCTATTTTCCACTCGAGTTCCTCTACGTGTTCATGTTGAGTATCTACTGTTTTGAGCTTGTCTAATATACATTAGTCGCTGGTACAGGTTACGAGCCGATGGTGTGTTTGAGGCCCGCGGAGACGACGAGATCTATAGCTAAAGCCCCCATTCCTCCCATGATACCGGGTAGAGTGGTTTAATGCAATTATTAAGATATGAATAAAGAAAATGTATGCTAAGATTAAATTGATTGAAACCCTAGGATGTGGAATGAATCCTAGGGTAGAAATGTATGAGCATGATATGGAACTACTCTGGTTTACTTGAGATGCATATTAAGATACGAGTTGCCTGTATGTAAATGAGAAATTAAACTGTGAAACCTCAAGCTGCATGTTTATGATTGACAACTGAATTATGAAAACACGAGCTGCCTGTATATGGATGAGGAACGAGTTATGAAATATGACATCTGAATATGAGCATGAACCCTACGGGGAATTAGGAGTAGAACTCCTGTGTACGAAAGAAATATGGATTATAGACGAGAAGTGTGCTGGCCCCTGTGTACGCGGTACCAAGGAGAGCAACTGTAAAGACCCGTTCTGATTTGAGCCTTTTAAGACGTCTGGATTGTCGGTCAAACGTTTGACCAAACGTCTGGACCCCTTCTCGGACGTTTGGAAATTGAAAAACCTGTGCGCACTGTTGGTTCTGCATGCAAGCAGCACGCAGACCATTCTCTCTCTAGTTCCCCTTTTTCCCCTGCCGAAACCCTAACCCCGCAGCCTATAAAAGAGAGACCCCCTTTCCCCCTTCTCTCCACTCCACCACGCCTCCCCACTTCACTGCAGTGAGCAGGCGAGCGCGAGAGAGAAAGAGCGAGAGTGAGGAGGAGGAGAGGGAGTGAAGAGAAGGAGAGGGTCGAGGTCACGAGCTTCGTGGAAGCTCGCCGGAGGTCCGCACGGTCACCGCGGCTCGTGTGGGAGGAGGAGAGCGTCGGGGCGTCGTCCTCGACCTTCTACAGCAATCGGAGCTGCAGTAGAGCGGAGGGAGTCATGACGGAGCGTAGTGAGCAGTGGAGTGAGGTATGGTACTGGAGTTTTTCGAGTATCAGACATCCGGAGTGCCTCCCGGACGACTGGCTGGACGTCTTGTGTCGACACCATACGTCTGAAAGCGGGTGTATTGTGAAGGTACGTCTTCCTCGCGGTTACGGCCATGCAGGCCGCACCGCAGAGGTGATCTGCTTGGCTAAAAGTGGTGTGCTGCTCTGTTGTGCGTAGGAGTAGCTTTGGGAAGGTGCGCGACATGCCCTCCCACGCTTTTCGGACATCTGGACAGCTTACCAAATGACCGGAGACGTTCCTAGACAATCGGAGGATTGGTCGGACGTTTGGAATTGAGTCCAAACGTTCGCGGAGGAGTCCTGGACGTCTGAGATCATCACAGGAACCTGAGGTGAGTCTCTGATGACTTTTAAGATGTTTGGACTTTTTTTCCAGACGTCTAATTTGGGTCTACAGACACGTTTTTGACCCGTTTAGGGTCCGATCGAGATCTGTTTTGCGCAAACGAAATATCTGTGGTTTCCTTATGAGTTCCTCTACATATTAGAAACCTTTATATACTGTTCTGAACATTCCATTGTGATGCGTTCCTTGGTATAGAACTTCGATCTGTTGCGTGTCTGGGGCTTACAGAGGCACGTAGGCCTGCAGTTCAAGCCCCCAGTACTCCCGGATTGTCTGGTAGAGTGGTCCACCCCTGTTCTATTTATAAAATATGAGTGCATCTATGATAATTAGATAATTGGAAACCTAGGATGTGGCATGAACACTAGGATGAGAAATAGTTGCAGTGTTTGTGTGCGTGATTGAGATTGTATTTATAAATGAATGAACTAATTGTTAGCAATTGCCTGTTAATGAATACGAGCTGCCTGTTAGAATATGAGCTGCCTGAGATAACTAAACAGTTACCTATGATATCGTTTGTTGCATGTGTTTAATTATGGAAATACGAGCTGCATGTGTATGATACGAGAATTGAATTGTGAAAGATGAAACCTGGTTTGGAATAATGTGGTGAATATAAGCATGAACCCTATGGGGAGTTAGGAGTAGAGCTCTTGTGGATGAATGGAAAGACCTGGAAATGTGGATGGGAAGTGTACTGGCCCTTGAGTACGTGGTACCAAGGAGAGTGACTGTCCTCTTTTAGTGTAGAGCGGAGCTAGCTGCCCTTGGGTTGGGACCCGGGGTTAGGATTGGCTACTCTACATCGACTTCTATTGGCCCTCGCATACACAGTATCGAGGCAAGCTACTAGTGTAGGGAGGGAGCTAGCCACCCCACGGGGCCTGGGGTTCAACTAGCCACCCTACATCGACTTATTAGGCCCTCTGGGCAAACCGGGGTAGTCAGACGAGGGTGCGTAGACTGTGGAGGGGTGAGACCCCTGTTTGGTTCTGAGGGGCGAGACCCCTGTTTCTGATAGGGCTAGGCCCTATACTGTTCCGTGCTGTACTTTGGGCGTACTCGCTAGCAGAAACGACTGACCGCGTGCTACTGCGGGGTAGCTACCCGTGTGCTTATCGCTCGTGTCCTAGTCATCGCTACGTCTGTCTGTGACCTCGGGGTGGTTGACTGGGTGTAGGACTACCACGGGGGACTCTCTCGGCCAGGAGAGCACCACGTGTACCTTCTACTCTTCGGAAAAGACTACAATCAAGATTGTTCCCACGAGAAACATGCGAGATCAAGAAAGAAATCTGAAAGTAAACCAATGGGGTGAAAAGAAATTACTTGTAAAAGAAATAACTGGAAAAGATAAATTTACCTACTAGCTTTACTGCTTTAGATAGTCTGGTTACCACTCTACTCAATGCTCGTTGACTCTGTTTTTTCATAACCTTTACAGGTCCAGGAGTTGAGCTGCCCAAGTTACCAGCTGCAGAGGGTGTTGGGCCCAATCAAGCCTAGCAGTAGTTTTCATACTGTGGTTGTACTTTCTTTCCTGTTAGTGAGTTTCAGACTCTTGTTTACTGTTCATGTTACTGTACTGTTGTTCTACTTTCCTGTTGTTGTGGTGGTATGTACTGATTAGCAGCTTTTACTTCCTTTATTGCTTGTACACTTTTACTGTTAGTTACATTGCATAGTGAATGTGGTTTATTTTCCTACTTTTTGGTTATTTCTTGTTGGATGACTGGGTCTTGGGATTAGTTGAGTTGAACCGATCTCGGGTCCTGTAGGGATTCGGGAACCGGGTCGTAACAGCAACTGTCCCTTTTTAGTGTAGAGCGGAGCTAGCGTCCCTTGGGTTGGGACCTGGGGTTAGGATTGGCCCTCTACACAGACTCCTGTTGGCCCTCGCGTACATGGTACCAAGGCGTGCTACTAGTGTAGGGAGGGAGCTAGCCACCCCACGGGGCCCGGGGTTCAGCTAGCCACCCTACACCGACTTTGTTAGGCCCTTTGGGCAAACCGGGGTGGTCGGACGAGGGTACGCAGACTGTGGAGGGGCGAGACCCCTATTTAGTGCTGAGGGGCGAGACCCCTGTTCTGAGAGGGCAAGGCCCTATATTGTTCCACGCTGTACTTTGGGCATACTCACTAGCGGAAACGACCGACCGCGTGTCAGTGCAAGGTAGCTACCTGTGCGCTTATCACGTGTGCTATAGTCACTGCTACGTCTCGATAGTGACCTCGAGGTGGTTGACTGGGTGTAGGACTACCATGGGGGACTCTCCAGCCTAAGAGAGCACCACATGCACCTCCTACTCCATGAAAAAGACTGCAATCAAGATTGTTCCCACAATGAGCAAGCAAGATCAAGGAATACTTGGATACTTTGGGAAATAGATAAATCAGAAATACATAAATGAGATAAATAGAAATGAGAATAGAACATGTTTGTTATTTTTACTTTATTTATGCATAGATAATATAAACGCCACTCTACTTAGCGTTTGCTAACTTTGTCTTTTTGTAACCCTGTTCAGGACCAGGAGTTGAGCAACCCGAGTTTCCGGCTGTAGAGGAAGCTGGGCCCAGCCAAGCCCAGCCATAGTTGTTTCTTTTCCAGTTCCTTGTTTCTGCTGTAGTTCTGAGTACTGGACTTTAAATTGTTGTTCTCGTTACTTTCTGTTTCCTGTTGTTGTTGTGATGGCATGTACTACTATTTTGAGACTGTTGTTCTACTTTCTCTACTGCTTCGTTCTTTCCTTCTGCTTAGTTATATTGCATGTGTGAATGTGGTTTATTTTCCTACTTTTGGTTATTTCTCATTGGACGACTAGGTCTTGGGATTAGTTGAGGCGAGCCGGTCTCGGGTCCTGTAGGTATTGACAGGGAACCCAGGAGAGTTCTCGTTCATTGACAGGGTCCTGCGTATGAGGGGACACTTGTGTATTCCTAGAGACGAGGAGCTTTGAGAGAGCTCCTGACTGAGGCACATGGGTCCAGATCCACCATATATCCCGGGAACACGAAGATGTACCACGACCCACAACGCGATTTCTGGGGGAGGAGCATTTGCCCCTGGTAGAGTTTGCATACAACAGCTATCACCCGAGCATCGGCATTGCACCGTATGAGGCTCTATACGAGAGGAGGTGTACTGCTCCATTGAGTTGGGTTGAGGTGGGGACTAAGTGGGAGGTGTTAAGACCCGAGGGATCAAAACACTTTAAGACGTCTAGGAGTTGGTCCAGACGTCTGGAAATTAATTTTTACGTGCGTACGATCGCGAATCTACGCGCGTGCTGCACGCAGACTAAAACCCTCCGCCCTCTTCTTTTTCTCTCCCCTCGCCGACCTATAGAACCTTCTCCCAACGCATACAAATACCCTCCTCTCCCTCACACCACCCATATCCATCCGTCTCCTCCTTCCCCAACGCGAGAGCGAGAGCGAGGGCAGCAGCTGCTGCGGGTGCAGTGGCGGAGAGGAGAGGTGCAGCGAGAGGGAAGAGGAGAGAGCGTGCGAGCCGTGAGAGAGAGAGCTCGCCGGAGCAGCTCGAGGCCGGCCGACATGCGCTCGGAGGAGCATTGTGTTGGGGAGGGTTCCCCGGTGCTGCTGCAGCTCAGGCAGCAGGCAGACGAGCGCGGCACGGCTGCATGTAGCGGGAAGAAGACGAAAGAGCTTCCGATTCTGGGATTTTTCCCAGAATCAGATGTCTGGACCTACTTCCAGACGACGCGAACGATGTCTGAAAGAACCTCCAGACGGTTAATAGGTACGTACTGTGCCTATGCCTTCCTTTTTGCGGATACGGCCATGCAGGCCATTCCGCTGAAGCTTTGTCGCGTGCCTTGCTGAGGGAGTTTTGCGTGCGCGTGCAATTTTTGCTTCAAGAAGGTGAGGGACACGCCCTCCCATGCGATTTAGACGTCAGGACGAGTCACCAAACGGCGGAGAGCATCTCCAGACGACCGGAGAGGTGGTCGGACGTCTGGAACTGAGCCCAGACGGTTCAGCAGGACCTCTGGACGTCTGAGGAGCAGCGCAGAGTGAGGTATGACCTAGACCCCTTTTTAAGACGTCTGGAAGATGTTCCAGACGTCTGATTTGAGTCAGAGTTGTAGTTTTTGACCCGTTTAGGGTCCGTTCGAGGTCCGATTTCCGTGTTTAAGATTTTGTTCTTCTCAGAATTAATTCCTTTACTTGTTTGAAATGCTTTTATCCTGTTCTGAGTGGTTCCTTGTGATTGATGCTTGTGTTAGGATCTCGTTCTATTGCAGCTTTGGGAGTTGCGGAGGCACGTGGACCTACTAATCACACCCCCATTACTCCCGATTTTGTGGGTAGAGTGACTTTCCTTAGTTAATTATAAACATTAATGCATGTCTGAAATGAATGATAGATCCTAGGGTATGGCATGAATCCTAGGACTTGAAAACTAAATTGAATGATAGATCCTAGGGTATTGCATGAATCCTAGGACCTGAAAACTAGATTGAATGATAGATCATAGGGTATGTCATGAATCCTAGGATCTAAAAACTAGATTGAATGATAGATCCTAGGGTATGGCATGAATCATAGGACTAGAAACACTGGAACGATTGTATTAAATGCCTGAAATGCAGTATTGAAATGAGTAGATGGAATAATAACTACCTGTAACTAGATAACAGTTGCCTGTGAAACGTAGAGTACTGTTGTTAGTAACTGCTACATGTAATCTCTGTTGGTTGAAATGAAATACGAGTTGCTTGTATATAAATTGGAAAGGAAAGAAGTTGAAATGTTGGAAACACGTACTATATGCGAATAAACCTGAAATGATGAAACCTAGTATGGCTTGGCCTGAGAAACATGAGCATGAACCCTACGGGGAATTGGGAGTAGAGCTCCTAGAAATAAATAGAATGGAACTAGAAGTATGAATGGGGAAGTGAGCTGGCCCTTGAGTACTGAGTACTAAGGAGAGCGACTGTCCCCCTGTTTAGTGTAGAGCGGAGCTAGCCGCCCTAGGGTTGGAACCCGGGGTTAGGACTGACCACTTTGTACCGACTCTATGGCCCTCACGTATATAGTACTGGGGAGAGCTACTAGTGTAGGGAGAGAGATAGCCACCCCACGGGACCCGGGGTTCAGCTAGCCGTCCTACACCGACTTGTTAGGCCCATTGGGCAAACCAGGGTAGTCAAGCGAGGGTGCACGGACTGTGGAGGGGCGAGACCCCTGTTTGGTTACTGTGGAGGGGCTAGACCCCTGTTACTGAGAGGGCTCTGCCCTATACTGGTTCCGTGCTGTGCTTTGGGCGCACCTGTTAACGGAAACGACTGACCGCGTGCCAGTGCGGGGTAGCTACCCGTGCATTTATCGCGCGTGCCATATTCACCGTTACGCCTGTCAGCGACCTTGGGGTGGTTGACTGAGTGTAAGACCACCATGGGGGACTCTCCCGGCTAGGAGAGCACCACGTGCTTGATGTAAACACATTTACACTACTTAAGATGTCTATTTATGCATGTTCTTAAGCATAGGAGTGCATTTCATGATATAAATATTGCATAACATGCATCATCTTGCATTTAGAGTAGTTTGAATAAAATGGAGATTAATTGTCTCCTTTTATGTGCTTCGACAGGGCAAAAGTTTTATCGGGGCCTCGGATCGAAGATCCAACCATATGGATGTGATCAGGGCGACAATTGGAGTTCAACGACTCCAAGATCGCCCTAATTAGGCATCCGTAGCATTAGATAGTGACTGGGGAACCTTAGAAGATCAAAGGCCAGGATGGTGTAAATCCGTACTTCAAATGACAAATCCGACCGCACGGATGAATTCGGATCGACGATCGCAGCCCAACGACGCAAAAATCGAGTCAATCTGACATCCGAGGCACCATCTACAACATCCAGAAGATGGACGGCCAAGATGGCGCCATGTGGCGCCATCTTGGCTGCCCAAACGGCCGCATGCATCCAGTGAAGCTTTCGCACCCGCTCCCTCTTCGCTGTTGGATCTCAATCCAACGGCTGTGGACAGCCGCGCCTAAAAGCATCCGCTCGACCATCCACGCCTCGTAGCACAGCGGTTGAAGGCGCTATCGCGAGCAGCGGATGCGCGTTCGAGTCGCAGCAAGGAGGCGAAGGGTGCGGGCGAGCGAGCGCGGGTGTGCGTCGAATCTTGATCGGACGACCGTCTGCGCTCAATAGAGATGACGCACTACTGCACGCCCGCGCCTCACGCGGCATTGTACGCGCTGGGGCGGGCGCGCAACAGCGGGCGATGGCGCATCCTAAGCCGTTCGATCTCACGATCGAACGGCTGGGATCTGATGAACGTGGGCGGGCATTGTACGCGAGCAGCTGAGGAGGCGCGCGTGGGGAGCGCCCACTACACCCACGTTGGGGCTTTAGCGACGGTTTTATCTGTCACTAAAGACCCCTCATTTATTGTTTTAAAGATGTAATGACCAATTTGCCCCCACTCCTTGCAACTATAAAAGGAGACCCCCTCCATACGAAATTCTCATCCCTTCCTTATCTTATCTACCTCTCCAAAGCTCAAGAGAAGCTTGTCCCACACCCGGGATGCTTCTCGCGAGATAAAGTCCAAATTTTCGTTCGCGTTTGGAAGTGGATCCCGCGACGATGACGACGTGCTGCTCCGTTCCTGTTCTTCTGCTTCGTCCTCCTTCATCCAAGCGTCGTCCCGTCCGGCTCGTCCTCCAAGCGACTGTCGAGGAGGATATCTCTCTCCCTATTCTTGTACTGCTTTCTAATATAGATTTACTACTTTCTAGTGTAGTTCTGCTCATCCTCCAAGCATTCGTCGAGGACATTTCTCCCTCCATTCTTTTAATGCTTTCTAAAGTAAATTTATTACGTTCTAGTGCAATTGTGTTATGTTTTCTAATTGTAATGAACAATCTCCTTAATGACAAATTCTCTTATTATTCTACATCTCATTTTTTATTTCTATGTGTATTATTCTCTCTCTCTTACCCTCTCTTTCTCTTCTATTTATTGTAAATAATTAGATAGATTTAAATTGAATTACTTCGTGACAAATAAAGAAACGCGTAATTTTTAAATCCAACGTACGCCTCCCTGTGTTCGACCCGGAATTTTCATTTCGGTATAAATTTTATTTGTTGAACACGAATTCTTCGCTTTCAAGCTACAACGACAGGTTTTCCAAAACCAAACACGTTAGCGTAGCAATTCGAACGTTCAACATGTGCTACTTCTACTCTTCGGAAAAGACTGCAATCAAGATCGTTCCTACGAGGAACATTCAAGATCAAGAGAAAGACCTAAGAAATAAACCAAGAAAGAGTAAATAGATAAATAAAGAAATAAATAAAAAAAATAGCTACCTGTACACCTTTACTGTTTTTCGTAGCTAATTGGTTGCCACTCTACTCAGCGTTTCGCTGACGTGTCGTACTTACCACCTTTTTCAGGTCCAGGTGTTGAGCAGCCAGAGCTTACGGCTGCGAAGGGTGCTGGGCCTAGCAGAGTCCAGTAGTTGTACTTTTGTTGTACCGTTTTCTGTAGTAGTAAGTATTCTGTTACACCTTTGTACTCTTTTATTGTAAACTTCATATATCTGTACCTGTTTTTAATTCTCTACTGTTGTGGTGGTGTGTACTGTAGTAGTTCTTTTTTTTACTGTTGTACTTTTGTTACTGTTAGTTACTTGCATGGTGAATGTGGTTTATTTTACTGCTTTTTGGTTACTTTCTCGTTGGACGACTGGGTCTTGGGATCAGTCGAGTCGGTCCGATTCTCGTGTCCTGTAGGGATTCGGGAACCGGGTCGTAACAGGAGGTTGGTCCCAGGTTGATATGTTAGAGTCAGGAGGTACCCTTGGTGAAAGTCTTATGGAGAAGCCAGCGGTACGAGGCCACTTGAGAGCCTGAGGTGGCTATGCGAGCATAGTGCCCAGAGCCTTTTGAGGGTACGCCACTTCTAACCTACTTTGACCCTCTTTAAGTTTGTTATGCACAATTGTTTTATTTCCGCACCCTAGTCAGCTCAAGTCTCGGGGATGAAACTTCTTTTAAGTTATGTTGAAATTACCCTTTTCCTAGGGTCGTTTTGCGTTTTCGAAACTCATAGGGGTTTTTGTGTAATTTTAAACCCCTTAGGTTTTTGTTTTGGGGTTTGTGAGGGGAGAGGAAAATTACAGGGACATCCCCGCAATTTTCCCACCACCATACCCGTCATACCCCATACACCTCCACCATGTTCACCATACCCACGACACCCCCTCGCCATACTCCACCTTACTCCACACCATCCTCTCCCCATGCCTCCCACACCCATAAAAACCCCCCTCCTCCATTTGCTTGCCACCACCGTAGTCGAGAGGAGAAGGAGAGGGAGAGGGAGAGCGGGGAGCAGTAGGGCTCGGGAGGAGGAGGGCGGGACGCTGTGAGGAAAGGCGAGGAGGTGCTACAATTTCTGCGGTGAGGAGGAGCTCGCAAACGGTTTTGTGGAATCTTTTTTTTCGTAGAATCAGATGTCTGGAAGGACTGCCAGACGTCTGGTCGAACGTTCGAAGGTAATCCCAGACGTCTGATAGCACATAATTTTTTATTATTTTTCCCCTGACGAGTTTTGACGGTGAGTACGTATGTCAGAGGTTGGGGAAGTGTGTCGATGCGAGGACCAAGGCAGTTTCAGACATCCGGGAGTGTCGCCAGACGTCTGAAGGCACCCTCAGACGTCTGCACGGAGTTCCAGACATCTAAAAAAGGTGCCCCAAGCAAGGTGAGCCATTGCGTTCGTTTAAGACATCTGGGAGTTTTCCCAGATGTCTGATTTTGGTTAGAGTTGTGTTTTTGGGCCTGTTTAGGGCTTAAATGGAGTCGGTTTTCCTCAAATGAATTATCATTGGTTTTCATTCGAATTTCTCTACGTTGTGATATAGTGTCTACACTGTTTTGAGCTCCTTTTGACATGTGGGTCAATGTGATAGGTCGTCCGTTCGTGGTGTGCACGAGACCTACGGGGGTTGCAAGCTGCGTCGACTGTGCCCCCACATCTCCTGGTTATCCTAGTAGAGTGGTTCTTTCATTAATCTCGAAATTAATAATTAAATTACATGCTTTAGAATTAGTCGAATCCTAGGTTGTGAAATGAACTCTAGGGTTGAAAGAGATAAATGTATGCTACTTTAGAAATATTCGATTGAACCCTTGAACATGGAATGGACCCTAGGGCTGAAAGAAATGAATGCACAGTTAATGAATGATTAAATTGTTGTCTCCTAAAAGTAGAGAATCATGAGCTGCCTGTAATGAACCATGACATGAACAGAAACACATGCTATATATTGAATAATTGATGGACGTGATTGTGAAATCATGAGTTTCCTGTTATGCATTTATTGAATCAAATGTGGAAATGAGAACGTATATGTACGAACCCTATGGGGAATTTAAAAGAAAGTCAGGATACAGTAATATGGAAAACTTGACGGGTCATGGAACATGTTACCTACGGGCGGCTATTCGGACCTGGTAATGGGAAGTGAGTTGGCCCTCGTGTACGTTGTACCGAGGAGAACGACTGTCCCTTTAGTGTAGAGGGGAGCTAGTCGCCCCCTTGGGTTGAGACCCGGGGTTAGGACTAGTCACTCTACACCGACTCCTGTTTGGCCCTCGCGTACTTGGTACCGAAATGAGATACTTAGTGTAGGGAGGGAGCTAGCCGCCCCATGAGGCCTGATGTTAGGACTAGCCACCCTACACCGACTCTTTATTAGGCCCACTAGGTGAACCAGGATAGTCGGACGAGGGTACGCAGACTGTGGAGGGGCGAAACCCTTGTTCTATTCTGAGAGGGCAAGGTCCTGTGCTGTTCCGTGCTATATGTTTAGGCATACTCGCTAGTGGAAATGATTGACCGCGTGCCAGTGTGAGGTAGCTACCCATGCGCTTATCACGCATGTCGTAGTCACCACTACATTGCGACTGTGACCTCAGGGTGGTAGATCGGGTGTAGGACTACCACAGGGGACTCTCTCGGCCAGGAAGGTGCCACGTGTACATCCTGCATTGCAGGAAAACTGCAAGTAAGATCGTTGCCTTAGGGAACAAGAAGATTAAGCACTGTTATGGATCCTGATTAGAGATCTCGACTCAGAAACGCGTAAATAAGACGAATGGAAATGGATTATAATAATAACCAATACATACATGTGTATTTAGTTTCTTGTTTAATTGCATGTAAATGACTTAACCACCACTCTACTCAGCGTTAGCTGACCACGGAGTTTGTAACCATGTTCAGGTCAGGGATCTGAGTTGCCAGCGCCACCGACTGCTGAGGGCGGTGGGCCTAGTCGAGCACAGCTGTAGTCTTTCTCCTGTTTCTATTGCAGAGCACTTGTTAGTCGTGAGTACCGGTAGCCTATAGTAACTGTTCCGTACTATTTCTATTATAATTGTGATTGCTATGTTCAGTAACTGTACCTTTCTGTTGTATTATGTAATATCCTTGTGATTTACTGTTCTATTTCTTTTACTGTCTGTTATATACTTTCTGCTTAATTACATTGCAAGTGTGGTTATGGAATAGTATGCATTTGATTATTTTTCGTTGGACGACTAGATTTTGGGGTTAATCGAGACAAGCCGTTCTCGAATTTCGTAGAAAGTCTGGAACGGGTTGTGACAAACATGATGAAAAAAATAATAATTTTTATGGATTTCTATTTAAAGAAAAATAAATATTATTTAAAAAATTAAATAATATTTGATTTGATATTTAATTGGATCAAATATGTTTCATCTTTATTCAAAATGATTTGGATAAAAATTAAATATATTTGGATACTAAAATTTAATTGGTTAAATTAATTGAAAAGTCAATCATGTAAAATTATAATTAGAATTGATTAATCCCAATCATTGAATTTAATGTAATGATTCCCATCATATTAGGAATAGAAAAATTTCCTATATATATCTTCAAAAGTCAAGACAATTCAACCATAATCAATCATAATTTATGTGCAATTATAATCCTCCATCGAGAAAGAGAGAAAGAAGAAGAAGAGACGTCGCCATCGCTGCATCTTCTTCCTTTTTAGATGCCTGGCGACCTTAGGAGGGGCCTTAAGAGGACATGGTACATCCAGCAATCCAATGGGACTTCTGGACGTCTAATAGACGTCCAATATTTGTTAGGCGTGAGTTTTCAACTTGTGTACTCAATCTTTGGAGGAGCCTTGAGTTGACGGTTGCCTTGACATTTGCAAAGGTTCACGTGATTGAATGTCCTCGACACCAAGGATCTCACCTACTTGTCAAGAAGAAGCGAGTCTTGTTAAGTTAAGATTTATCGTAAGAGGCATAATATGTGAGATACTGTAATTTGTCATTTCAAGAGGTATTTTTCTATAATCATAGGGATCCCGAAACGACAAGCTGTTAGTTTTTCTGGATTTTTTCATATATATATATATATATATATATATATAGTCTCGTAAACTTTAGACAAAATATATATACCTGTATGTATTTGTTATTTGACAAATATATCCTTATAAAATTATTATATTAAAGTTATATACCTTTACTCCGTTAAATTCATCAGAAAATCTAATAAACAATTAAAATATTAAATTTTTTTTTATACATATCTCTATATTTATCTTTTTATTTATACCAAACTCTCCATCCTCTTTCCTTCCTCCTCCTCCTCCCCCCGTACTCCTCTTCCTCCCCGTCCGAGCAGCTCTCTTCACTCCAATTTATCCAAAAAAAAAAAAAAAAAAAAAAAAATATATATATATATATATATATATATATATATAAACTCGTAATTTTTTCCATGTGTATCGATCCAATTTAGTTCGTTTCTTCGATTTTTGAGTCGTCAACCATTCGTCGAATCGAAAATTTTTTTTCAACCTCATTTTTTATGTTTTCGTAATGTTACGGGAAGAATGGTTTATTTCCAACATGTAATAGTTGCTCAATGTTTGTATGGTAGCATTAATCTGCTTGGTTAATCTTTTTGGGTTTTCACTTGAAGTTTCGTCTCTAGAAAAAGTTACCCACAAGATAGAGCTAAACGACCCTCGAAACAAAAAAAAAAAAGGCACAGGCAAGATGCTCAGTTAGAGAATTTCCAATCATTTTCAAAAAGTAGATAATAGAGTTAAAGATACCTTTAGGAAACATCGTAGCAATGGATGATAGATAAAAGGTTCCTGCCAATAGTTAGGGGATTCTGCTAAATCATGAGGACCACTTATCATAAGGTAAGTCCTCTTGAATCAAGGCATAATTTCTATTTACTAAGGTAGAAGTCCCTTCAATTTTAATACTAGTTTGACCCGTTGATCTGGGAAATGCAAACATGCAATTGATGGATAAGCATCCCCACCCTCACCCCCCACAAATCTTGTTAAGGAAATATAAATAAAGATCATTTCCTCCTTAATCTATTGGGTAGCTCTTGTGAATGATAGGTTTTCAATTTGAATTTTGATTAATTTGAGGGAAAACTTTGTGGGCTATTTATTTCCTTTACTTAGAACATGCATCATCATCTTTTTTTTAAGATCATTTCCTCTTTTTAAGTGATTACAAACAAAGGATACCTCATGTATGATAGTTACTAACTTAGTAGTGAACTAGCATGTGAAAGATCTTTACCTTTGGGCTTTGTTTGCATTAGGGTTAGTAGGTGAATCACTGAATTTAAGAAGGGGAGAGGTTAGATTAACTACAGAAAGTGTGGGTTACTGAGGATGTCAACTCACATCCCTACTTATCTAATTAACTTGAGGGTTTTGGGCTCAAAACCTAGATCTCGGTAAACATAAATTTGAGGTGTTATTAACATCACCTCTTTATTTAACTTGCAACAGTGTTAACACCATAGGTTAACTCTTATTTAATGTATACATTAGCACTCCTACCACAAATGAAAACTTGTGTTTTAAGATACACCATGTAAAAGATGAGATCATGAACGATGATGCACATCCGGAAGAATACTCGTGAATACTTGTGGATTGGACTAGAGGCCTTCACAATGGTTGGGGAAGGAGACAAGCATGCTAGGTTAGAGGTGAAATACATGAAGAAGGTTGCGATAATCATTACAAGGATTATTATGCTTGCGAATCTATACGTGACATCGATATATATGGAGCATCTTCCCTATTGACCATCCTCCCCTTCTACAAGCATCACCTCCTTTCTCCATCGATCCACCTTCCTTTCCCTTAACAACCATTGGCCTCTTTTTCTACCTATCCACCAAATCATCGGCCACCACCTCCTCTTTCTACCACACACAACATGAACAAGGGCAACACTAAAGGTTCGCAACAAGGGCAATTGTGGTGGCGATGAAGTTGAGGGGTATTGAGGAAGATTAGGGATTTAGTCACCAGGGATAAGAGATGTATGGATGGGATAAGAGGATGTGGGGATGAATGATTGAAAACTTTTATAAATTAATTAGCAAATTATCGGTAAAATAGATGTTTTTTCAATTTTATTTGCCAGAGCTAATAGTCAATTTGATGGATCTCAAGTAAAGGGGCATTTAAAACTCTACTGCACAACTTTGCAGGGGCATGGGTGTGTTCGACAGATTTATAGGGGTGCATGCATTGCAATAGTTTATAAAAATATTTCCCTTCTTTCCGGTCTACCCTCCTTTATCCGGCATTGTCCTATCAGTTAAAATCACATGACGTGAAATATTACCGGTTGGGCCATCAGCTTTCCTTCTGTTCCCCTTTTCACGCAGATCCCACACTGTCCTCTGCTCTGAGCCTCTCCTTATTAAATCGATAAAGTCAGATTCCTTCGTTGGGCTTCGAGATGGTGCAACAAAAAGACCGCTGGATCTCAGACAAGTCCATTTGCTTTTTCTTTTTTTATTAATAACTAGCATTTGAAATTTGATTCATGGGATTGTACGAACTCCACGGTCAAATTTATAGACAAGTGTATTTAAAAATTTAATTACGTCAGGATGGTGATCCTGTTTCGTTCTTTGAAAAGGCTAAGGTTTTGCTAATATCTTGATAGTCTATGTTCTTCTCAGGAAATAAATTAGGATCCAAAAAAGCCACGTTGAATTTTGATTGTCTGATTTATTACTTAAAATTGTGATTTGCGCAATTAATCACATCAATGCACATACACGAGAATATAACTTCTCAATGGTCTAAGTGCTTTACCGGATAACTAACATGTACATGGCATACTCAACTTTGTCTTGGAAGACGTTTTGGGTTGGTATAAATTTTTTTTTTTTTTGGTGAGATAAATGGTGATGGCTGTTTGGTTGTGGAGTGTATAAATGATAGTTGTTTGGTAGCTCTGTATTTTTTTGTTGTGGTAAAAAGTGTATCTCGTGAAAATTAATTGCAATGCTCGTAAAATTTTTTCTTGTTACTTTTTGCCATCCCTCTTTCCTAGGGATACAAATAAATTAGATATGGATTTGGATGTTCGAAGACCATATCAGAATATGGTTGGATTCGAATGTCTGAATTTGGATATTTGTCAAATTTAAATAAGGATTTGGAGGACAAATGTAGAATATGTTGGATACAAATTTGGATATGATAAGTTGAAATTTAAATTGAATTTAAATTTAGATTCAAATATTTCATAGATTTAAGTTGTATATTGTACATTTTTAACTACTTTTATGTGTTTTTTTCTCAAAAGTCTTTTATGGATATTATAGTTTTAGGCATTGTAAAATTCAAATTATTTGTACTTGTTAACAATTATCACATATTTTAATTTAAATTATTATCTATTTAAACCTTATAATATTTAAATACATTTATAGATGGATTGAAGCTTATGATGTATTCACATTTTTATCTATATCAATTATACGTTACATTAATATTCAACTTATATCCATATTTAATTTTTATTTAAATCAAATTTATATTTAATATTCTTAAGATATAATAGAAAAATTACATCTAATCTAATCTGCATCCAAAGTCAAATCCGTATTCAACTTCAGGACAATAAATTTAGATATAAAACTAATCATATCTTATACATATCTTATCCGAATTCATTACTACTCATATCAGTGGTAATTGCTTTCCAGTTGCTTCTGCAAAACGCTGAAGATGTGGAGTTCTTCAATTGGTTCCCCGCAAGCTCGTGCTCTTCCTCGCTTGGCGTATTGGTATGGAAGAGTTGCCATTATATAACAATGTATCTTAAGCTTATTTTGTTCGAAAAGATGAGCTTTAACTACAGAGATACTTCGTTTAATCGATCCTTTGCTTTATTCCCCCATTATTTTTATGTTTCAGCAACTTTGTAAATGAAAATAAAATTTCCTTTTCAAGGATTTGTAAATTGATTTTTCCATGAAGAGCCGTGTGTGCAAGCGATCAGCGAATTGCTAAAGGTACTTTCCTATTTAACTATTACAAATTGCAGCCCCTTCAACTGGTGAGGTGCGGTGGCTCGTGAAATAAGGGTTAGTGAAGGTGTGAGCGAGCACGATTTCTTCCACGGGAAGGTTAGTCTCCGGGAGAACCCGTTTGATTGCTTTGAGCCTGATTGGACTCGTCTCGTAGAATTCCATCGGGTTCGAGGTGGGACAAAGATCCGACCAAAAGGATAAAGTAATTGTAAGATGATATAGGAGGGTTAACAATCTAATTTCTTTCTCGGAAAGTGATGTAGGTGTGAGAAGGTGATCTAATCCTTAATATTTTTATCATATATGTGTGAGAAAAATAAAATAAAATAAAGTGTATAAGTAATTTCTTTCTTAAAGTCACATCTTGTCAACTTAAGCAGTGCCTTTTTATAGAATCAACGCCTTCAAGATCTTCCGTAGTCATAATTTGTTGAGGGATATCTTCAAGATTATATTTTCATAATCGTTGTGAGATTTTTAATGTCAAATTAATTTGTTGTTTGGATTTCGTAATACTTGGATTATGTCAGCTGCTTTATTTTTTGGCAAAATCTTTTTGTTTGACTTGCTTACTAGTATTCTAGTTAATCCTCTTGCAAATTTGCAGGGATCTAAGTCAACTTTATTAGGTGAGCATCTTAAATTTAAGCAGATGATCATCTGGCCTCTTGCTGGATCCTTTTGTTGGGGAAATAGATTTACTCAGGTTGCTAAGTCTCTCTACAGGGAAACAAATCCACCCCCCTCAAATGGACAATCGATGTTTATTATTTATCTTAGATTATGATCTCATTTTTGCACTTGTAACATGTGAATCTCTATGGAATTTTTTTTTTTTTTGGACTTAGAGAAGAACTTTTTCTTCCCTCATTAGAGTCATGTCAACTCCATTGTACTTCAATTAAAACACATATGCATATGTCAAGTAAAGATTGTACACTATTGGAATAACGTGATTGGAATGCAATTAAGGCTCATTGTTGGTTTAATTTCTTGTGCAAGTTAGCAAACTTAGGTTAATAACTACATAATCGAGGATATTTCTCTTTCGTGTTTATTTCAAAATATGGGAGATATCTCCTACTTGTGCTTACTTGCAATGGTAGACATTTCTTGATACCTATAGAATTACCAAAGAAGAGGTAATCCCCAAGCCCCCATCCTAATCGGGTTTGACGAGATGTGGGTTTCAAATTACCTTGACTTCCTATGTATGGGAGATTTTGGAATATTAAAAATAAATAAATAAATATATGTTGCAATATATTTTATAACATATGAAGTGAGAGTAATAATTTTAATCTATGTATTTTAATTTTTTATTGGTAGAAATTATTTTTCACAGATGAAAAATTATTTTTCAAGTGAAAAATAACTTTTAATAAGAGAAATATCATTTACCATTAATAGAAAAGATAAAATACATCAGTGTATTTTTATTTTCAAAAGATGTATTTTTATTTTCAATCGATTGAAAATTATTTAGAATCGATATGTTTTGATTTTGAGTTAGTTTACTTGATTTTCAACTGTTGAATTTTCATTGTCAATCAGTTCATTTTAATTTTCAAGCAGCTCATTTAAATTCTCAATTGATACATTTTACTTTCTTTTCTGAAGAGATACGATGAGACGATGATGTGATCATTATAAGAATACATGTTATTAAAAAAAAATCATTAAAGGTACTTGTTATTCTTTAGCGATTGTTTTTCATGGGGTTGATTTTGATTTTCTTTGATTAATGTGTTTTGCAATATATTTTGTAACATACGGTGTATTTTAATTTCAATCAATGTTTATTTGTTTTCTATGGTAAAAAATCAAAATTCGTCGAATAATATATTTTATAACGTATGATAAATTAATTTTTCACTGATTGAAAGTTAAAACATATCAATTGAAAATTATTTTTAACTTTTTATATGATTAACCTTTTACACTTCCATAACGATTAATTTTTATACCCATGCAACAACACATGATTTAAAAATCATTATGTTTATAAGAGGAAAATTTATGTCATGTGAATAACTATATTTCAAGTGATAAAATTTACTTGCATGAAATAGTGGTGCTGGTTAAAGAGCTGGAGGTATAATCATGGAAGCGACACAAGATGACAGTGGTGCACGGTAGCGATTGTGCTAAGGTTGTATTTGGTAATTGTGTTAAGGAGAGTTAAAATGAAATAAGTGAAAATGATATTTGTTTGGGTAGTAGAATAAGGAGATAGTTAAGTATAAGATTAAAATGATTAATATATTGATATGATATTAGTAAATATTTATTTAATAGTATAAATGGAAGTGGAAAATATTAGTAGTTTTTTGTTTAATATTAAAAGTGAAAATAAAGGATGCAGTGAATATTTTTTAATAATAAAAATAAGTAAAAATGATTAAAAATTATTATATAAGAATTTATTTTAAAATAATAAAAAAATTAAAAAAATTTAAGATAACTCTTACCATAAGATAACCCCGTTGCCAAATGTAACAAGGGACACGATGGAAGGTTGGTGGCGGCTCCAATCAGCGGTGGTATCTCTCTCAAACACACCCCAGCGAATTTAAAATGGTTGGTTTTATTACGGCCGTGCTGTCTTTTTATCCTTATTAGATTATGCGTCTGTAATGTAACGAAAGGATGCCCTCAACCTAAATGGTCTACCCGTAAACTCCCACCCAAAGCTACATTTATGAGTGTTGGGGCACACGAAGACATTCTTCATTTATTATTATTTCTACTTTTGAAAATAAGGTTTCTTTCGAGGGATGAGTTGATGCCAAGAAAATTCTAATGGGAGAAAGAGAATCAAAACACTCAACGCATCGTAAAATGGGGAAATTTCAAAATGGAGACAGTATGAGTTAGTTTACAACATAGGTTAGTTAACGTAGGTTTAGTAAAATTATAACATGGGTTAATTTTTATTTCTATTTAATGAATGTGATTTATCATGTGATGTGAAATGAAAGTGTTTACTTAAGAATACGGATTAAAATAAGAGATAAGATGGTAAAAGATATGTTTGCTCTTGAAATGATAAGTAATTTAGTTGAGATAGTTTTTTTAAAAATGAAATAAAATAATTATACATAACAGTGTAAAGTACTTGATTAAGTTATGAGTTACATGTATGCTTAATTAGGTCAATGTCCACAATTAAAGTAAAGTAAAGGAAGCAAAAAAAATTAAAGTGGTTAATTGTGTTCACTACTTATAACCACATATCAATTTGACTATGAAAATTAACGGTAATTGAGAATAGAGGCACATATGAATCACATGCCAAGTAAAAGCACATTTGAAGTTGACCATGTAAGTCACATTTGCTCCTCTTCATGTCATAATAACATGTTGTTTCGTTTATTGTTCTTTTTTCCATGTTTTCATAAGTTAGAAAGTTATTCCATCTATCTTGAATAAATCAATATCCACAAATTTAAATAGAGCTGTATTATTAACATTGGCAAAACTTGAGAGGTAGATTGTGAGGAAATCTTGGTCACTTTGTTGTTTAAATGGAATGTAAGCATCTTTATATGAAAAACATACAACAAAAAAAAGGATAGGTATGAAGTTTGGATAACCAACCCCCTTTTGAGGAGAAAGAAAGAATGCGAGAGCGAAGAGGGTGCAGGAGGGCAACTTGGAAAATAGGTCGCGAGAGCATTGCCACTTCAAGGAGAGAGAGTACGTGGGTTGAAACGGGGGTTATCCCAACACCCCTTCGAATCTAGGTTGGGATAACCTGTGTTAGCAGTTTAAAGAGGGGTTGGGTTATCCTCTTTAGTAAATAAGGGTTAACTTCCATCGTAAACTAGGCTTATAAAATTAGAATAAAACAAAATAAAAGAATAAAAAATAGAGAACAGAGGAAGCATCTGCATAAAGGAATACGTAGAAATAGAAGAAGACTCTCCATGTTGATGGATGATGATGGTGCAATCGAATGTGAAACCTCTACGATCAAACTAATCTGCACTAGAAGTACTCAAATAGCTAGCAGCTGAAGTGAGTTGGCAAAAACTCAATCGCGTAAAACTATGAACCTGTGCATGGTTCCAAAATATCTAGCACATCAAAATTGTTGAGGATGGTGGAGGCCGAGCGAGTCCATAGCCAAAAAAGATGGAGGCAAGCTTACCAGCTCTCAGGCAGACGACTAAGGGGAGGTCAACCAATGACTGCCAGAGGCACGACCATTCGGTTTGCCATGGCAAACCTCTCTAAAATGTCAACAACTACATCATGAAGAGCCGAGAAGGAAAAGCGACACAACAAGAGATGCAAAATCACGACCCCATAAAAGGACAACATGGCCAAGAAGGCCAACGAGCACCATCAGAGAGAGGTGTGGTAGGAGAAGGCGACGATCTCACCATTGTTTAATTAAATCAACAAAGTTGCCAAGGAATACTACCATCAAAAGAGACGAATTGAGAGGGGGAGTCCCAACCGGCAATGACGTCGGGTAGGACATGGGGTTAGGTTCTCTAGGGCAAGGGGATGGAGAGGAACCCCCTTCATTTATTGATACTTGCTTACTCGAACGATCCTCTACATGTATTACAAAGGCAATAATATAATACTTGAAATTATCAGTACCAACGGAGGTCGGCGATTTGGCGTGGACATACGTCCACCTTTACGTCACCAAAGCGCAAATCGGTGACACCGTCCAAGTCCATAAACAGAGCAAGGGACGGGGGGGCTCTGTTCACAGCTTCACCGTACTTACAGTACAACTGGGACTCCTCCCTCTTTATGTCCGCCGAGGGATCATGCACTTTCATTAACTTTTTCTTGTTTGTTCGAAACCACAAGTTGCGTAGGATGTCATAAAATATGAGGTCCTTTTACGTGCAGATGCTTGCAAACATTTCAATTTTGATCTCTGCCCCTACGTTTTTGAATTGTTTACGTTTTACTTCCCAACGCAGCTAATCTATGCGATACGTTTCTCGGGAGCGTCGATCTTAGTTCATCTCCGACCACCACGGATACAACGGTTCCGATTAGCGTGGAGATTTCCGCCGCCCGTTTAGTTTGCAAGAGAGAGATTTAATTTCCTCACCATCTATGTAGTCGAAAGGATAGACATATGTTTTCAAAGATAATCAGGTAAAGCATACTTTTCTCGCGAGTCAGTTTCGTCGTCCCTTTTAACTGTGGACAACAAAACAAGGTACTTGGGTCTTTGTCGCACCATTTTTTTTCTCTTGTCGATCCTTCTCGATGAAAAGGACAGTAACCATGGACTTTACTTTTGGAATTGTTTTCCTTTTTTAACGTAGGTTGTCATTGAATGAAAATAAATTAATTATAAGAATATCGAGAGACAAAAGACAATCGAATTCCTTTCAACACAGGGTGACTTCAAATAAGGAGATAAAACAAACAAAAATAAATGAGAGAGAAGAAATAAACTTCACAAAAGATGTCACTGCAATTAAGTCATTGCAATCCGAGCTTACTTCACTATGTAAGATGATGATGGTGTCACTGTGGAATTCAGCGATCCGTGCCAACAAGATATAGGAAAAATCTGTAATCGAAGAAGATCCGACGAATTCTCGATCATATGTAACTTCGAACTCTAACATGGACCCAATAAAAGAGTTGCAGAAGTGGTCAAATAACTCATCTTATGCATCCTCAACTCATTGCCTCAACCCCCCTTCCCACCTCCATGAGCAAATGCAGAGAGGGAAAAGGAGCATGAGCTCCAGTGGATGACGAAATCTCTCAAAGCCAAAATCGTCGGAAGCTCACTGCTGGAGCTAGAGCCCCTTGCCAGTGGGTGAGAGAGGCATTAGGAGCTCCCTGAAAGAAGCCGAAGGAGGAGAAGGTGAATGAGATGGCAGCGTCGTGGCATGGAATAGATGAGAGTTCAAAGGGAAGGGATGAGATCGAAGGGGAAGGGTAGGGGGAGGGGGTGGGGGTTCTGATTGGCAAACAGATGCCGATTAAGACTCGAGCGAAACTAGGATTTCATTGTCTCGAGAGTAAAAATATTTTACTTTTAAAATTATTCAACAGTACATGCAGCCGTAGAAAATTTCCATCCAAGTACCTTGTGATCCCTCCACGACCATAGAAAATTATTTTCACCGCTTAATCCACCGTCGATCTTTTCGCGGACAAACAGAGGGGCATTTAGTAAACGTAGAAATATCCATATGGTATCCATGTAAATTTAAGTTTGGAAGAAGATATACATGCAATCTTTCGTCCAAGTAGGATCTTGCAAGCGTACTAAATGGGAAGGCGCCACAACTCGCTTGGGATTCCAGTCAGCAGAACTCCCTCTCTCCCTCTCTCCCTCTCTCTCTAGACGGTGGCGGTGCCTGTGGTCTCTTGGCACACCTCTCAGCAACCAGGAAGGTGGGTTCTTAGGCAAGTCCTCGAGCTCCCTGGGGGGCTCTAGAGAAGGAGCCCACATTGGTTTGTCGTCTCGGGAAGGTGAGTTCGATGGTCTGTTCGTGGGTCCTTTACCTCCTCTTTAGATGCTGTGCTTCTTCCTGTAGCTCATGCTTGCTTGGGGTTTCCCTTAAGGGTTCGTGCCCTATTTTCTCTTTTATTACTTTTCAGGGGTGGTAGTATTTTCTTGCAAGCATATAGAGCTCCACATACATGGGGTGTGGGGGTCTTCGTTCTCCTGTTGCTAAGAAAGAGAATGATATATAGGTGGGAGGTGACAGATCGTTCATATTCCCTATCTGTTTTAGTGCTCCAAGGTGTTTTAATAAGTGCTAACGTCTAACGTTTCAGTTCATGTCATTCAAGTATCCTGGGGTTTTTATTGTTCCTTCTGATATATAAATATTTCGTTCTATTCAGCTAAGCCAGTGCTTGTTTGTTTGCTTTTTTTTTATACATATATAATTTTTTTATGTTCACCCAATCGACTGCGAACAAGCTCAAAATACAATTTTTTTTCTTTTTGATTCACTGGTTGGGTGGTGGTGGTGGTTGTAAAGATTTCTGCTTTCAGGTTTCTTGATATGTAGAGATAGAGTTATGCAGAGGAGAGCGTCAGTCTGATTTTATGGTTGAAGAGTAATTGGGTGCTGGTCTTTGGAAATGGATAGTGATAAAACATCGTGGTATTTATATCCCGTAAAATTTATCGTCAAAGATTGCAGTTGTTTGTTTGGCGTATTAGATCACAGGGTCCAGTGAAATCTGCCAAGATTCTGGTCTCTCAGACAGGAATAGTTGAAATATTTAAATAAGCAGAGGCATAAATATCAAAGCACATAAGCATCACAAAATACTTGGGTTTACGTGGAAATCCCACTCACATAGAGCAGGGAGATAATCACGGGAGAAGCGCCTTATAGGTGTGTTTTCTCTGTATTTCTTCTCAAAGGAAATGGGAGGAGTATACATCTATTTATAGGTTATCACACATACATAAAGTCCACATTTTCTAATGTGACATTAAACCAACACTCAATCCTCTCAATTGGAATTGATTTAGCAAGCTTGTGCTTTTCGCCTGTGAGAAAGCTGTTTAGGAGATTTGGGCAGAGAACCAGAAAAGGAAACTGATACTTTAGTTTTGGAGTCTCCAATTGATAGTTTGTCTCATGATTGCTACTGAGATCAGTGAAAGCAATGCCGGGAACCATGGTGCTTCATGACAGGGTCCGAGATCTTTTCTAAATTCTATATTGCTTGAGAGTGAGCATATAATATTCTGAAAAGTCTGATTACTTGATAGTCATAGCCTTCTGTCTTTATTTTTTGTTTTTGCTAGAAGAGGGGCGTGCTTACCTTCCATCTAGCATTGCAAACATATTTTTGCAATTGATTCTCTTCTATAATTTTTTCAAGAAAAGACAATTTTTTTCTGTGACATTTCAATTCAAACAAAAATTTGTCAGTGGCATTTATCAAAACCACTTCCAGTTATATACACCATGGATGGGATTATCAATCTATGATCTGACAGTCAAAGAGATGCATATATCTTAGAGACATTTTCCTCTACCTTATAATGGTTTGTTCCCTTTTCATTGTAACTTTTTACGGTTAATAAAATTCTCATGTTTATTGTCTGGCTTATGAATACTATATCATTTCCATGCTTTTCGAAAAAAACCAACCCACTCCATTCCTATTTAATTTATCTAATTAAGGATTGTGAAGTTAGTGAACTTTTGTTATTTTGGTTTCACAAAATTTTCTCTCTGATCTCATTGTTAGATAAAAAGTTTGCTCTTTAGGATGGTGCTATTTTAAATGGCCTACTTATTTTTTCATTTATTTATTTTTGTGTTGCTGCCATCGCCTCATGGATTCATGTCATCTTATAAATCAATAGGTAACATTAAGAAGCTCACTCTTTCATGCAGTTGTGCATGCATGCCAATCATTTGTTGATGTAGGGGTGGAGGTGCTGAAGAATAGAAATGGAGTACCAGGGGGAGATGAGTGTGACATCCTTTGATGTAGTACTCACTGCCTCTTTGTGATGGGGCCTAGTTTTTGTTTGGGGGTTTAGGTGACGGATGGAGAGAAGTGTAGGTCATGATGGAGAGTTGTGGGGGGGTGACGGAGGCAATGGGCCCTTGAGGTGGAGGTAGGGGAGTTTGAGGGAATGAGGGTGGAAGAAGGTGAAAGACTTGTAGTATGTATTCGTGCCCCACACCGTATCACTGATTCTACAACATCAGTGGTATGGCATTGCATTGGTAGCATAAGCCACAACATTGTAGCATTGATGTTATATGACATTGCACTATTATTATGATCCACAATATTGCAGCATCAATGCAGGAAGCTATAGCATTGAAGCTTTTATCATAGATGCAATACATCAATGCTATATAATGTTACTACGGTGCTAATGCTCAAAACGTGCTGATGTCGATGTTGATGTCAGTGTAGCCAGGCAAGTGGTGTGTCTATGCAGGGATGTGCATATGGATGAGTTTGTTTCCGTTTGTCCTAAATGCATTAATGGAGGGAAAAAAAATTGATTCTCATTATATTGCCTAAGTTTGCTACTGCATTAAATTAAAAACTGTGTAATGTTTTTCATCAAACACTGTGTGAAATATGCCTTTCTAAATTTAAGATTGTTAACGCCCACCTTGTATCATTAGTTATCCTCTTGGTTTCTCAACCTTTTCAAAGTTCAAAAGGTGTAACCCATTAGAATTTTGAGCACTTTTTAATGCAAAAACTATGTTTATTTATATGGATTTTTCTTTCAAGTATTAGTCTCTTGATTGTGAAAGAGAAGAGTAGAAGAAATAAGTGCACTGAAGTTGCTTTCATTTATTTTAAGTGTACCTTTGTGTATTATCAAAGATGAAATATTGTTGTCAATGCTTCAAACTGATACAAATGCCTGATGTCATTTTCTTATTTTTGTTTAGACATCTTTATATTGCTCATGCTATGAATTGATTACAAACCAATACAGATATCTGTTAATGTTATGTTGCCCTCCCTCCCAAAAGGAAAATTGTTCACAGTGCTTTCTAATGCAAATCTATGTATGCCTAAACCTTCTGATTTCTTTCAGCAGCAGGTTGGTGAAAATAAATCCTTCTGGATGAACTAAATTGAAATCCGCTTTTTCAACGGAATATCTTTCTTACAACTGGATGTTTCCTGGAAGATGGATAGGAAGTGCCCTTTTACTTTTCCTTTGGGCTTTTGCAATATCAGTTGTGTCAGGTACTTCTCCACCTGTGATGATATTTTGATTCTAAATTTATTTTGATGATATTTTTCTTCCTTGCTAATTGATGGAAACTAATCTATTGCCAGGCTGAAAAATTAGTGTTGAGGCTTCTATTTATCTTGTATTTTTTCTTCTATTAGTAGCTATTTATAGTTTGTTATTTCTTTATGGACATTCATTATTCTTCACCCATACCTCTTTCTCTATAAAGAGGTATTAGGTTTTTTTGTAAGAAATAAGACAATTCATTTTTCCAACTATTAGCAATTCATGTGGTTACAAATTAGAATATATACCTACTTGGTAAACAGCAATTATCAGTATATGCGTGAATATCTAGATATTTCAAGCCAATGGCATATTTAATTGTTTAGTTTCAGATTTTGACTTGAGCTTGGACTTTTTATGCTTTTGTAAAATTACACGGTGAACCATTTTCATTTTAGATTTACAATATCTTTATTGTTCCTGTCTGTTGCCTTCAAGATTTGACACATAAAATTGGTTTTTCATTTTGAGTATTACATTGGGGCATTCAATTTGGAGGCCATTATTGAGGGTGAAAGACATTTGAGAATTATTGGAACTGTTTGAGCTGCCTCTGTATAAACTCTAAAAATCGGACTCAAAGTAGATTTTTTTTCCCCAGTTTTATGGAGCTTTCCTACTAATTCTCTGTAAAGGTAGCCACTCTTGGGAATCTTTTTGCTCATTTTTTTCTCTGGCAAAGCTGCAGGTGCATTTATTGGGGTTAACATTGGCACAGACATCTCAAACTTGCCTTCTGACTCAGATATTGTGTCCATACTTAAAGCTCAGCATATCCGCCATGTCCGCCTTTTTGATGCAGATCACAGTATGCTAAAAGCTCTTGCAAACACAGGAGTTGAGGTAATTGTTGGGGTACCGAATGACCAGCTTCTGCGAGTTGGGCAGTCTCGCAAAGAAGCAGCAAGCTGGGTCAAACAAAATATTGCAACTTTTGTACCTGCCACCAACATTACGCACATTGCTGTGGGCAGTGAGGTACTCACCAGCATACCGAATGCCGCACTTGTTCTTGTGCCGGCAATGCGGTTCCTTCACTCTGCGCTCGTTGCTTCGGAACTAAACTTTCAAGTGAAAATCTCGACTCCACATTCCATGGATGTGATTCCGCGAGCATTTCCTCCGTCTACAGCCTCCTTCAATTCCTCATGGACCTCAATCATGTCCCAACTTCTCCAGTTTCTAAAGAATACAGATGCACCATTCATGCTAAATGCACAACCATATTTTGGTTACACAAAAGGAAATGGTATCTTCCCCATAGAATATGCTCTCCTTCAGTTGCTCACTCCTGATAAGCAGATAGTGGACCCGAATACGAATTATTCGTATACTAACATGTTTGATGCGATGGTTGATGCTGCTTATTACTCCATGCGAGCTCTGAACTTCTCCAGGATCACAATTCTGGTAACCGAAACTGGGTGGCCCTCGCATGGTGGGTCTAACGAACCACATGCTATGGTAGATAATGCCGTTACCTACAACAGCAATCTTATTCGTCATGTACTCAACAACTCTGGCACCCCCAGCCAGCCGAAGACTGCGGTTAGTGCATATATATATGAATTGTTTAATGAGGATCTGAAACCAGGGCCTATTTCGGCGAAGAATTGGGGTCTCTTCTCTCCAAACGGCACATCCATTTATTCTTTGGTTTTCAGTGATGCATTGGAGCAATCGAAAAACACTTCTGGGCTTGGTGATTTTTGTGTTGCCAATTCGAGTGCAGCATCCGCATCTCTCAAAGATGGCCTTGACTGGGCTTGTGGTCCAGGAGGAGCGAACTGCACTGCCATTCAGCAAGGCCAGCCTTGCTATGATACAAATATAGTGGATGTTGCCTCCTATGCTTATAACGACTATTATCATAGGACGCTGTCGTCCGGTGGGACCTGTTATTTTGGCGGCACTGCTTACATAACCAACAAAGATCCTAGTAAGTCATTTGTTTTATGTGAAGCTGTTGTCTACAATTTCTGTTTACCATGTTGATAGTCTGCATGTGGGAGCTACTATTTTTAAAATATGAAGCAGCTTTAATGTCGCACTTTGTTTTTCATGGTTAACTGCTAGAATACAGTATGTCAGGAGGTACAAGATGGTACGGTAAATTATTGCCTTATTAATAAGTTAGAGCTTTGCCTCTGAAATTCTTATCTGCTATTTGTTATGCTATAATGGTGTCTCTTCTGTTTGTAATCAGGTAATATATGGTTTCTGCTGGGAATAAAGTGTGCCATGTGGCAGCAAGTTAGGGCCCTCTTGGGTGCTGGTTTTGAAGTCTTAAAAGTCCTATTTTGGTTTTTGCTTAAGTTGCAAGTTTTATTTTTTTGTTAAGTTATTTTTAGGAAAGTTGTTTAGAGGATTTGTTTTGTTTGGGATTTATTCTTTCTTATCTAGGAGATAAGATTTGATTAATTTGTTTCTTATTTTAGAGGATATGTTTTCTTTATAAACAAGAGCCTTCCTATTTTAGTTTGCCTTTGAGTTAAAGTTATAATATTTCCCATCATCTCCAGCTCTTCTCCGTCTCTTCCAATATCCGCTGGCCACCATCACCGGCCGGCCACCAGCCCACAGCAGCCGGTGGCTGCTGCTGCTGCTTTCTCTGTCCCTGTTCAATGTGGAACAGTCCTTGTTGGACTGTTTTTCCACATGCCTAGGAGCCTCCACACTCTACATTGCGCAAATCTTGACAGTTTCCAACATGTGTCTTGGCTTCTATTGTCTTCTCACTTATTGTTGGGACAGATGATGGAACAACTAATCTGTAAGAAAAGTAGATCGAAATTCTAAAATTGACAATCTGATGTGCAAATCTAAAAGGATAGAGATGTTTCGAGTCTGTTATACATATGCAAGCCTGCCTGGCCATCTGGTAGCTGTTCAATTGCATGTTTCTCATGTATTCTAATGCAATTACATATTGTTTGCACCTTGGGCATGTCCCCGTTATTATGATGTACTTTAATACCATGAAAGCTTTTCCATGTGATTTGGATCTACTGTTTGGTGTCTGACAAACATTTGAGGTGTAATAGCAAAACTGACGTTGATAATGTGTTGAGTTTGGATTTGTTGGGTTTGACTTCAATCTTCTGAAATCAATCACCTTGGATGCTTAAGGCTAACCTATGAAGTAGGTGTCCTTGACCTTCATAACTATATTCCACATTTTAGAAGTTCTCTTTGAGGTGTTATAACATCCCATACTTATTGTCAACGTGTCCTTGCCATGACTTGGTCCAAGCACCTTAGTCCAAGTAGTAGTGCTATATTCATCTCCTGAGTAGTCTTTTCCTATTATTCTTGTTTATTATTAGTGACTTCATTTCTTGAGTAGTCCTTTGCTTATCCTAGAGGGTGTTCGACTATGATACTATTTAGGACAATTATTCCTCTATCCTCCATTCCCATCCATCTTTCTCCACCATTGGATTTTGGAATGGGAACAAGGTAGGTGGATGGGGGGTATAGCGGGTGGTGGGGGCCCTTTTGGGTGAGGGTGGAGGTAGGTTTTTGGGCATGTTTGGGAGTATGTTAACAATTATTCTATTATTTATAGTGACTTGCGTGCCTAGACCAAAGTGGAATGAAATAAAACTAACATTGATAATAATAAGCTTTAAACCATAATGAATCCAAATCAACCACATGCAATGCTTAACCCAAGTTATGAAGTGGTCGCTCTCATCCCTTCTAACCACATCTCACATGTTATGGCTTTCCACTTGGTACTATTTTAAGGTAATATTTGACCTAGAATTTATTTTACAATCAAATCTGCCATAGCTAAATAAGCAAAGATATTTTGAAAAGGATGGATTCCCCAGAAAATGCTGTTATCAAGCTTTTCACAAAAACAATATTGATATTATTAGATGCAGATGCTTGTTCCACAGCTCCAGTCACTTCGCACAGTTAAGTTAGCAATCATTATATGTTATATGTTAGCACATGACTAACTGTCACATATACACATATCCAGCATGGAGTTTCCAAAATTTGAAGTCTCGAGTAGGCATCAGGAAATTCATAAATATATGTAAAAAAGAAGGTGGTATCCTCAACATAGGACCGAACCAACAGAGTCTATGTCATGAAAAAGTTAGATGGAACATGAATGAAAAAGTCAAGGCATGACACTGTTTATTTTAATTGCTCGGAACCAGGTGACACCAATGACATTAGCTGGTTTGCACTCAGTCCAAAATCATACTTGGAACGTATATTTACTGTGTGTTGAAACCTACCCATTTGATTTTCCTAGCATTAAGATACATAAAGTACTAATGACTAGAGAGTTGGACATTATTGATAGAAGGTATATATTGCTGTCTGTGCAATGTTCGAAATGTAGTTGCGCTAATTTTGTGAAATGATGATTCATCCCAAGGAAAACTAACATCTGTAAATGCCACTTGCCTGCAGGTCATGGCTCGTGCATCTTTGCTGGAAGGTGATTAATCTCATTCATTTTTTGTCTGGTTTTTGGTCAAATGCTTTCTCTATTTACCTTGCACTGATATATATATGTATATGTTATTTTTCCTTTTTCCTTTTTAAATGACAGTTCAGGATCAAATGCAACTGGTTCATCACCTACCAGCCCTGGAGCACCAGCACCTACGAGTCACTCGAGTGCTGCTTCAAACTTGAAAATCGCGACATTCTTGTACTTAATCTGCCAGCTGCTGTTTTACCTGATGTGAATTGTGGCTTCTCTGGTTCCTTCCTCAGGAAACAAGCTTCGCAACACGAAGCAGCACCTCATGATGGTTCCCAGAATGGGACGGAAAACCAAAGTGGAAAACAGCAATGTTGCCGAGCCTATGTGAATTAGCTCCATTGATAGCTCTTCAACTGATGTTCAGATCAAGAGGTACCATACTTGGGGGAGTGTTCGGAAGAAAACTAACAAGGTTTCGCATGCAAGGTGAAGTCTTCACCTTTGTATCAAAACCAAATTCTTGCATCTCTTTGTAGTTGTTTCTGAAGTTTAAAGTTTTCAAATCTTAGATGGAAGAGGTAATGATTGGGGATATTCGCTTGCAGAAATAATGTGGTGGAGAATCTTCGATCAAAGTTACTAAAATATTGAATTTACACTGCACTTCAGGTCGTATCACAGGAAGGTGTAGAACCAATAAGATCACCAATATTAATTTCACATAAAATCATGTCCAAGAAAAATATATTGCCATTGATATCAACTCAACATGGGAGGAAAAATAAAATGCATTAACTAGTAAATCAAATCCTCCATTGTTGTCACAATAATTCAAGAAGAGAAGGGCCTCCCACAAGTTTGTCATAATAAAGTAATCAATATCAAAATCAAATTCTTGGCAAGGGCATTGAATGTAAAATTTAATGGAGCTTTCCTTGTAGCAAAACATGGGATGCTTTCACCTTGCTCGCGCGAGGAGAAGCGTCGACTGGAGGAGAGAAGTCGGGGGGAGGATGTCTGCGACGAGGGCATTCCAATGGCAGTGGTGGCACGACAAACGGCGGTTGGAGTTGGCACCAGTGACAAGGAGGATTGGTGGTGGCGACGGCTCGTTAGTGTGCGCGGGCCGCTGTCGTCCTTCAGAGGGTGTGGCAGCCCTTGTGGGATCGAGGCAAGGTCATTGGTGTCAGTGGCGTGAAGGTTTGAGGCCAGACGAGGCGGTTGCGTGGAGGTGGACTGGCGGTGGCGTTGGGTTCCTTCAGTTGGTGGAGAAGATGAAGATGAAGAGGGTGCACGTAGGGGGGCTTTGTTGGGTGGAGGAGATGCTACGCGCGTGCATGAAGACTGATGTGAGTTTGGACACGCTGTTGTGCATGATGTGCGTGAGGGCGAGGATGCATGAGGAGGTTGACGATGGCAGTTGCGCATGGGCATGCGCAAGGATGTGTTGGCACTGCATGAGGAGTTGATTGCTTGTGAAGAGGATGAAGCACGGTGGTCGTGGATGGAGGTCCCTGCTGCAATCGCGAAGATGAGCACGAAGAAGCCTACGTACACCGAGGAAGGAGATAGATGTTGGGTTGCTGGTGGTGGTGGCACGCACACACGCTGTCACCGTGCGTGCGTCGTCGGCGAGGGCAATGTTGAGGACGCAGGGGTCACGGTACTTGCTGAAGTTCACGGTGCATGCAAAGATCACGGTGGGGAGGATGAAAGATGGAGAGCTCGATCGACCTCTCCTCTGCGGATGGCCCACCTCTTTTTTTTAAAAATTCTCTGTTTCCTTCCACCACAACTTCTCTAACCACTCACGAAGATTGTGAGTGGTTAGAACGGCAAATAAACATTGGCTGGTCTTTATTAGATGTCTGACTTCATCACCAGATGTCTTAAAAATTGTAAAATCCAGGAACTTATGTTGGCAGTTCCCAGACATCCATCCTTAGCTCTAGACGTCTTATATATACAGAATGAACATTTGATTCTTATACTTAGTCTGCATCCAATCATATAGAATATGTGAATATATCATATGTTATTAAATGTAAAATTGAAGTACAAAATTATATGCAAACTAAGATGAATTACCGTATAACTCCTAATCACTTAGAAACTATGAACATATAATTAAAGAGTACTTAGGTCAAATAATGATCCACTAATGTGGATTTATCAAATACCCCTATGCTTAAGTTTTGTTAGTCCCGAGTACTGGGGGTAATGCACATGGCTAAATTGTTCACTATGTCAGTGAACCAAGGAGTTTTGGCCTCCACTGCCATTAGAGACTCATCAGGGAAAGTCTCTTGGATACCGTCAGCAGGGGTTGATGCCTCAATAGGGATCCTAGACAGATGATCTGCTACCACATTCTCAACTCCTTTCTTATCTTTAATTTCCAAGTCAAACTCTTGGAGTAGCAGAATCCAACAAATTAGGCGAGGTTTGGTGTCCTTTTTAGCAAGAAGATGCTTTAAAGCAGAATGATCAGTGAACATCACAACCTTAGATCTCAAAAGAAAAGATCGAAACTTTTTCAAAATAAACACTACAGCAAGAAGCTCCTTTTCAGTGATCGTGTAGTTTTGCTGAGGATCCGTAAGTGTCTTGCTGGTATAATGCATCACATGAGGTTTGCCATCAACCCTTTGACATAAGTCGCTCCCACTGCGAAATCAGAAGCATTGCACATTAGCTCAAATGGGAGGGTCCAATCTGACGTTTGGAAAATCGACACGGTAATAAGGGCTTTCTTCAAGACTTGGAAAGCCTCGCCACATCTGTCATCAAAATTGAAGGAAACATCCTTCGCTAACAAGTTGCAGAGTGGCTTAGAGATTTTACTGAAATATCTAATGAAGCGCCTATAGAATCTAGCATGGCCAAGAAAAGATCTAACTTGACGAATATTGGTGGGTGATGAAAGGTTAGAGATGGAATTAATTTTGGAGAGATCCATCTCTAATCCTCTTTCAGAAACTTCATGCCCCAAAACAATGCCTTGCTGGACCATAAAGTGACTTTTCTCTCAACTAAGCACTAGCTTTGCCTCTTCGCAACAGGTTAAGACTTTATCAAGGTGCGAAAAGTATAGGTCAAACGACGAGCCATAAATGGAGAAATCATCCATAAAAATCTCTACAAACTCGTCGATCATATCGGAAAAGATAGCTATCATACATCCTTGGAAAGTGACAGGAGCATTACATAACTCGAATGGCATTCGACGGAACGCAACTGTGCCATACGGACTTGTGAAGGTGATACGTTCCTGATCGTCAGGAAAGATGGCTATCTGATTATACCCAAAGTACCCGTCAAGAAAATAGAATTACTTGTTCTCCACTAGTTCTAAATTTTGTTAAATAAACGGTAAGGGGAAATTGTCTTTTTGGATAGTCGTGTTCAAACGGTGATAATCAATGCAAACCCTCCAACCAGTTGAGAGTCTAGTGGTTACCAACTCTCCTTGGTCGTTCTCTCTACAGTGATTCTTGTCTTTTTTTGCATCACATGAATAGGATTGACCCATTTACTATTTGAAATGAGATAGATAATTCCTGTTTCTGTTTTCTCGCCCTTGTACTCTGGGGTCAGTTTTTGGGGGAGTGTCCTCGATTCTTTAGATTCTAGGATCATTATGTGGTAGTTAGATCTTTTGATTGTGTATTTTTTTTTACAAAAAAAAAAATTGAACTATCATCTGAAAGAGTAATTTTTGTTTTCGATAAAATTTGTAACATAAAATGGCTTGTCGTTTTAGTATGTCGCATGGTAGAAAATCACTTTTCAAAATATTTAATTATTCAATCTAACCACGAAAATAGTTAGGTCGTCTCCATATGGAGGAATTAGCCTATTAAACTACTGAATGATGTTTCGTTTATTCGGGAAACTTAATGGGTGCGCATGTTAATTCGTGTAATTCTTTTTCAACATAAGTCATCATTTTATGTAATTAATTAAGAATATAGGTGTTTGCATGCTAAATGATCATAATATAATACCATGCAAATATGTGAATCGTTATCTTGATACTAGTAAATATCGTGAATCTGAATCTCAAACAATATAGAGTTTGTTCGTTTTAACCATTAAGTCATAATTTTGAAGAACTCAACTATGCATAATTTTAATCAAATAGAGGGATGTCCATGCAATTTGCTGTAATATATTAAATCAGGAAAATAAATGAACAGTGTATCCTGCAATGACATATGTTATAAATTTTAATACGTTGTTTACCGTAGAGAAACAGGGGAGGTTGATTTCCCTTGGTGTGCGCATGGAGGGAGCCACGACTGGTGGTGCGGCTCGTCGGAGTAGGGCTGGCGGAGAGGAGTGCCCTAACGATGTTGTGGTGGCACGTGGTGGCCGGAGTTGGTTGTACGATGAGGAGGAGGCCGACGGAGAGGAGTGGCAGAAATTGCAGCTGCACGCAAGCTGGTTGCTGCGAAGGTGGTGGCGCGAGCGTGGAGTTGGCATAGGCGCACGGAGATCGGATGCGAGCGTGGGAGGTCGGGGAGAGGCGTGGGCGCGAGGTGCACCTGCTGTGGTAGCGGTGGCGTTTGGGTTCTTTGCTGTGTGTGAAGGAAAAAGGGGGGGTTCCCTGCTGCGTATGAAGGAGAGAAGGGACGATGGAGGTCCCTGCTGCAATCGCGAAGACGAGTGCGGAGAGGCCTGCGTGCACCAAGGAAGGCGATAGACGTTGGGTTGCTAGTGGTGGTGGCATGCACACATGCTGTCACCGTGTGTGCATCGACGGCGAGGGTGATGTTGGAGCAAGCTGGGGCCACAGTGCGTGCTAGGTTCATAGGGTATGTTTATTCCACGGTGATGGAGGAAGGAGATGCTTGCAGGGGGAAAGGATTGATCCTCTTGAAGAAGATGGTCGGCCCTCTTTTAAAAGTCCCTGGTTTATTTTCCTTCGGCCATTGACTTCTCCAGCCACTCACGAACATCGCAAGTGGTTGAAACAGATGGATAAGTTCTGGAGGTTTTTCATCAGACATCCGATAAATTCTCTAGACGTCTTAAAATGTGTAGAAAGCAGTGGTTCTCGATGGAGATTCTCAGATGTGCAAATTAAACTTCAGACGTCTTATAGAGTGATTTTGGCTGTCTGCTTGATGTCTTCAGGTGTCACGTGCTTAGCCTGCATCTATCAAATGATTATCATAATATATCATATGTTATTAAACATAAAATTGGTGCATAAGATGATATGCAGATTACGTTGAACTTCCACTTAATTCCTAATCAAATATCAACTAAGAACAACTAATTAAAGAGTACTTAAATCAAATAATTGTTGGTGCTAGAGCACCACGATCATTTGTTTTGATAATAACAAAACACGTGTTATTTAACATTTGCACTTGGAGTCTTAGATTTCATGTCAATCGCAAATGTAGACGTGACCAGGCGGAATTCGAGCTCGCATCCAGGACGGATTGGAGGAGCTTGATGGAGAACAGAGGAGATTCGCGAGGAGCGATAGATTGAAGATGGAAGGACAAGAAGAATAAGATAGAATTCTATTTATTCCTTTCATGTACTTTTGTCTTTATTTTCTTGCTCTTTATTTCCTTAGAAAATTATGTTAAAGAGCCTCAAAGTATCCTAACAGTAGTCCTAGGAACACTGGCACAACCCTAGGATACTTAGGTTTTCTGTAGAGAACTTAGAAAATCAATGTAAGGTTCAAACAGAGTTTCCAGACGTCTAATTCCAAATCAGACGTCTGATAAAGTGTTTTAAGACGTCTGACTGTTGATTCAGACGTCTGATGACATTTAGGCTGGACATAGTTGGTTCTGTCTGATGAAATCAGACGTCCAGACCTTGGACCAGACGTCTTAGGAGACGTCTGATGACTTTGCCAGACGTTCAATTAGTGGACCGTTGGCTCCCTTAGCATACACTCAAGGATATGACCGTTAGAGCCTTATCAGACGTCCTTAAGCCCTTCCAGACGTCTGATAATTGACCGTTTTGCCTTGACTGACCCGAAAATCTCTTCTCAGAGATTTTCTAGCCGTTGCAAATCCATTCCCGCAAAAAAATAGGTTTCCAGACGTCCAGACATAGTGCCAGACGCCCTGTATCTCGTCTGATGGACTTACGTTAGAACCCTGTTTAGATCTGATTTAAGTCAGGAAGAGACCCGCCCAAAATCAGATGTCTGACCTTATTTTCAGACATCTTAAAGTGGTCTTCCAGACGTCTGATGCCAGAATCAGATGTCTGATAACCCTGTTAGTGCAATGATTGTTCCTGATTTCGAGTTGATTCACTTGGACTTTGCACCCAACGGCTATGGAGCCTTTCCTAAGCCTTCCTAAGGCCTCTATAAATAGAGGGGAACCTCTTGCACACAAACACACACCTAAAAACACAAGACACACCCAAGCAACATACTTTCTACCATTTTGTGTCTCTCTTGCTCTCAAAGCTCAAGTTCTATATCTTGAGAGCATCAAGCTTTGCGCACCCGCTCTTTCACCGTAGTTCACGAGAGCGATGTAGCGCCGTCGTGTTGTTCACGCATTCGTGTCGTCGACGCACTCCTTGCAAAGGAGAGTTTCTTAATTCCTATAGAAGCTTAGGTTTAAAATTACTTTGTTGGCTTTATAGGACTATTTGTTATTTTATCTTTATTATTTGGTTGGGTATTCTCTTTGCGAATTCCCGTCTCCTTCGTGGGACAAAATCCTTCTCGTGAAGAGAAGGGGTTGAGGAATGCTACCCTCGCACTTGTAGCGTGGTTGTAATTGAGGTTGAATCACCCTCGTTTAAAGTGATTCGTTTAGTGGATTTTGATCAACTTGGTTGATCGAAAAATCCTAACTCGAGAGGGTTAGGTGGTGGTTTTCACTTGGTTTGGGTTTTCACCTATAAATTTTTGTGTACTTTGTGTGATTGCTTATTTTGTGAGATTGTTTATATTTCAATTCCACATTTTTTACGTCACGCTGATCTCACCCCCTCCGAGTAGGGATTCTACAATAATGGCCCATGAAAGTGGACTTATCAAGTAATATAAAAAATTGGGTGGTTTTGTCCACACATCCCTTCATAGATAGATTATTATGAGTCTCATGGTGAGAGAATTGGTGTAAGATGCCTGAAAAATTTACCTTGTTCCTCAAATCTTTGCGGAGTTAAATGGGTTGTGAAGGATTGTTAAGCAAAGGAGATTAGATATTAATAGCAGCAAAATGTGTTTAAGGACCCTTAACTTTCTAAGGGTTAGTTTGCTTGAGGGATTAACCCTTCTTTTGAGGTGTTAACCTCCGTTTACTTGAGAGTTTAATCCTTATAATCTTAACATCTGTTTTGGAAGGGTTAACACTTGTTTTGCTAACATTAGTTCTAAGGGGTGTTAGTAAAATATGTGTTAACTTTGTAACTCCCTCACACCTAAACTTCACTCTATAGAAACTGATGTTAACACAAGTTCAAGTAAGGACCCAAAGAGTTAACACTACAGCTTAACATCAGTTTAAGTAAATAGAAATTGGTGTTAATATCACCTTGCAAGTAAACAGAAATGGAGGGTTACATCAATTTCACACTTCTTAACATCACTTTCCTAACATATAAAGTAAACTAACCCTAAAGATTTCATACGTAATTTCATTGGTTGATATCTAGCAATTGAGAATGAGGTACCAAGACAACTTGCGGTGAATTTTTTAAAAATTACATGAGAAGGAGCTAAAATTAGATCACAAGGGACTAATCACAGTTCTGAATGTCCCCAACTGATCTCTCCAAGTAGTAATAGTTGAAATTTAGGGAATTTCCTAAGGATTAATTTACCGTAGGGGATAACATAACTTCTTTGCAGCAGAGGATAAGGTCTTCCATGTAACACGATGAGAAACTCTATACCAATATCATGAATGCCTCCATTTCAATGTGATTTCAATGACAAAGACTCACACCCCTCTTTGTAAGTTTAATTAGAATAAAAGAAATTACGGTGATCAATTGCTATGCACCAGCGCCCGCGTACTAAGATATAAATGAGGATTTCGGTATAAAGGTTCCCTCGTTCCGGTATGTAATTGGTTTTGGATGTGCTTTCCCAAATACAATTGCAGTCTTTAATATCTCAATGCAAACTATTACGAGTCCTCGAGCATTTACCTCTCCCACTTGTTTTCCATGATATTTTATAATGGTCGTTTATATCACCTGATTTCGAGTATGGATTCAAGATATATCGTCACACAAACATCAAACGTGGAAAACCAACTTGGAACATCAAATGGTTTGATAGAGTAATAGGCAGGAACCTCTGTTAAAGGATGGTTTATGTATAAAAGGGTTGTTATAGCCCTATGACAACAGATAGCAGTGGACTTTGAGGCATTTTGCCGTTCTACCTCCTCTTCTTTTTCTCTAAGCTCTTTTTTACCCATCTCTCTTGCTTTTCCTTTAATTTGACAAAGCTTGGTGCCCTGAGCTGCGAATCCTACTATCAAATTGGGGTGCCTGAGCTCACACTGGGTTCTTCGCCAGTAGCAGTAATGTCTTCGAATGAGTTTAAGGTTATCATGAAACTGATTGTGGATTCTGTAAATCAGAGCTCCGGGAGGAGTGCAAAATGTAGGAAAAGGATCCTAATTCAAGTAAAGCCATGAATGTTGTTGATTTAGAGGTGTTATCCTGGGATGTGCTTGCAATGCCCTAATTATGATGGCACATTCGATTCTTCCTGTGGAGTTGCAAAGCTGATTGGTACTTCACATTTTGTAAGATACTAGATTCTTAGAAATTATTATGAGCCTCTTTTCATTTTATCGACCTAGCACTTCAATTCCATTGGTGGTATGTCAGTAATGATGGTGAACTAGATTGGCCTTCTTTTGTTGAAGCCTTGGAAAAATGATTTTCTTCAGATGTTTTTTCAAGAACCTTATGGATCTTTAAGTAAACTCAAGCAGAGGCTTTCTAATAAGGTTGGTGCCAGAATCACATTTGTTGTGTGTTTTCTTAAGTGGCCTATGTGAAGTTCCTAGTTTTGATATTCATTCTTTTAAACCCTTCACGTTAATCGGGAGCAGGAGGGTTACTGCCCACTCCATCCAAGAATAGTTAAATCTTTTCCACCTGTAGACAGGATATCTAATGTTGAATATAAAGATCACTTAAAAGGAGGTCTACTTGAAATGTGGTGATAAATTGTAACGATCCGATTTTCGAATCCCTACGAGACACGAGAATCGGACCGACTCGATTAATCTTAAGATCTAGTTGTCCAACGAGAAAGTAACCAAAAGAGAAGTAAAATAAATCACATTTACCATGAATATAACTAACAGTAACAAAATACAATAGTAAGAAAATGAAGTGCTACAGTATACACCATCACAACAGAAGGGAAATAAACATGTACATAACATAAAGTTTTTTGTAAAGAAAGTACAGGGAGTAATAAAGAAAACTACTCATTACAGTGGAAGAAAAGTACAGAAAGTACTACAGGTAACCCCACTGGACCTTATTAGGTCCAGCGTCCTCTACAGCCGTTGACTCTGACTGCTCAACACCTGGTCCTGAAAAGGTAATAAGGGGGGGACACGTCAGCGAAACGCTGAGTATAGTGGCAACTAAAAGCTAAAGAAGCAGTAGAGTGTACAGTAGCTGTTATATTTTTTAATTTCTTTATTTACATTTTTCTATTATTTCACTATTGATTTATTTCTCAGATCCTTATCTTGATCTTGAATGTTTCTCGTGGGAACGATCTAGATTGCAGTTTTTTCCGAAAAGTAGAAGTAACATGTGGTGCTCTCTTGGCCGGGAGAGTCCCCCGTGGTGGTCCTACCCTCAGTCAACCATCCCAAGGTCGCTGACAGACGTAACGGTGACTACGGCATGCGCGATAAGCGCACAGGTAGCTACCCCGCACTGGCACGCGGTTAGTCGTTTCCGTTAACGGGTGTGCCCAAAACATAGCACGGAACCAGTATAGGGCAGAGCCCTCTCAGTAATAGGGGTCCAACCCCTCCACAATCCGCGTACCCCCGCCTGACTACCCTGGTTTGCCCAATGGGCCTAACAAGTCGGTGTAGGAGGGCTAGCAGAACTTCGGGGCCCGTGGGGTAACTAGTGCTCTCCCTACACTAGTAGCTCTCCTCGGTACTGCGTATGCGAGGGCCAACAAGTCGGTGTACAGTGGCCAAACCCACCCCAGTCTCAACCTAAGGGCGGCAAGCTCCCCTCTACACTAAGAGGTAATGTGTGCTTTCTTTGGTACCAAGTACCCAAGAGACAACACACTTCCACGTTTCACTTTCTCAATTCCATTCCATTCTCTTTCCAGGAGTTCTACCCCTAATTCTCCGTAGGGTTCATATTCTTTTTGTTTGGCCATTTTGGGTTTCACCGTTCCAGCTTTATATTTATATACCCCATGTTCTTAATCGTATTGATTCATTCATAACAGGCAGTTGTTAATCCATTTACAGGCAGTTATCATTTCCTTTCCACTTTTTCAAGACTGTAATATTTATATATTCAACTAGTTTTCCAATCCTAGGATTCATGCCGTACCCTAAGATCTATCATTCAATCTAGTTTTCCAATCCTAGGATTCATGCAATACTCTAGGATCTATCATTCTATCTAGTTTTTCAGTCCTAGGGTTCATGCAATGCCCTAGACTCTATTAATTGTTCTACAATTGTAACAAATTTTATTAAGTAAATTAAAAAGCCACTCTACCAACGAAACCGGGAGTACTGGGGCGTGGTCGGCAATCCTGCGCTCCTCTGCAAGCCCCAAGACTGCAACGGAACGGGGTCCTAGCACAAGGATCAATCACAAGGAGTTTCTTAGAACGGTATACAATTACTGTAAACGGATAGCGAAATTTATTCTGAAAAGAATGCAACTCGGAACGCGGAAAACAGACTTCGAACGGGTCCTAAACGGGTTAAAAACGACGAAATTGTCCAAAATCAGACGTCTGGAACATCTTCCAGACGTCTTAAAAGGTGGATCGGTCGTACCTCAATTCTGCGCAGTCCTTCAGACGTCTAGAAGCCCGCTGGAACGTCTGGCCTTGGTTTTCAGACGTCCGATTGTCACCCCGGACGTCTGGAGGTCCTCTCCGTCATCTAGCACTGCGGCCAGACATCTGATTCACGTGGGATGGCGAGCCCTCGCGCCCTCCCGAGCAGGACCTGCGCACCCATACACCTGCTCTCAGCACGACGAAGCGCAGAAGAAAACGTGGCGGACGGTTGCATGCTCGTACACGCGCAAAAGGAGAAGGTAAGAAATATCTTGTCAGACATCTGGACCGTCCTTCAGACGTCTTCAGCGTCGTCTGGACGTAAGTCCGGACGTCTGATTCTGGAAAATTTTCCAGAACCAGAACCCGATTCGCTCTCCGCCCGCGACGAACGGCCGCGCCGCGCCCCATCCGCCTGCTGCCCTAGCTGCAGCAGCCCCTCCGCGACACCCCACGCCCATCGCTCCCCCCGCCGACCGGCTCTAGCTGCCCCGGCAAACTCGAACCCTCGCGGTCGAGCTTCTTCCGCTCACAACCCTCCTCCTCGCACGCTCGCCGCGGCCGCTGCTGCCGCCGTCGCTCACTCGCTCGCTCACGCTCTCGCTGGCAGGGAGAAGGAGAAGAGAAAGGCGGAGGAGATGAGGGTGAGGGAGAGGGCGAGGGTTTATAAAGGCAGCGCGGGGAGAGAGAGAAGAGAAGCGGCGCTTCTGCAAGGACAGAGGAAAAAGAACGAAGGCAGTGGGTGCAGTCTGCGCGTGCATGCGCGCAGACGCAACCCCGTACGCCGAAAAAATTTATTACCAGACGTTTGGAAAGGGTTCCAGACGTCTGGGCCACTTCCCAGACGTCTTAAAAATCCGTCTGATGCCACGTTCGTAACATAAATGGTCAAAAGGTCATAAATATAAACTAGTGTTTGCTATTCAAATAACTCTTAATGACTATTGTGATTAGTCTTATTGGCTTGAGGAGCCATTGTTGAGTGATGATTCTACATCCCCCTAATGATGAAGTTCCTGAAATCTCAACTTAAGCAATCGATGGTATTGTCGCTTATTTAATAATGAGGGTAGAGGGGGTGCTTAAGGGGGTCTATACTATTATTTTAATTGATTTGGGTAGTTCTCATAATTTCATATACCCTTGGTAAAAAAATTAGCATTGTGTATATCTAATCACACTCCATTTCAAGTGATGATAGCAAATGGTTCTTGTTGTTAGGGTGAAGGCCGTTGTACGAATATCCTAGTGAAATTGCATGGCTTCTCTTTTACAATCAATTTCTACATATTGCAGCTTGAGGGTTGTGATGTGGTGTTAGTGACAAAATGGTTAAAAACTCTTGGCACAATTGAGTGCAACTTCAAAGAATTGAGTATGAAGTTCAATGTTGATGGCTCTCAGAACTTTCTTGAGGGTCTTCCCAATGCTTCTATTACTGTATTAGCCAATGGTGAATAGGGCAGGCAGCTTCAAATGATTAAGCAATCTTAGTTGATTCAATTACAACATGTTGCAAGTGATACTTTTGTTCCTCATGTTGATTCTGATTTAAGATCCCTATTAGATGAATATGTTCATGCATTTGAAGAAAACCCCTCCTTATCAGTTGTCAAGAGTTGTAATCATTATATTCCATTGATTGATGAGAGTTTGACAACTTCAAGGCCACCTTACCGGCATCGTTATTGAGAAATAAGTAGCTGAGGCCATAGAAAATGATTTGATTCGCCCAAGTGCTTGTTCTTTTGCTTCTCTAGTACTTCTGGTTAAAAAGCATGATGGCTCATGCAACATGTGTATAGACATTGAATGAGAAGACAATAAAAGATAAATACTTGATCTCTAGCATGATTTGCTTGACAAATTGGCGGGCTCTACTTATTTTTCCAAGTTATATTTGCACTTAGGTGTTTATGCGGGAAATCGAGGTTTTAAAATAATTCGTTGTAGTATAAGTCGAAATCGTATCAAAATAAATACAATTTATACTCAAATTTAAAATCCGAGGTCGAACACATGGAGCAAGTAGGAATTCATACACTAATCTTGATTAATATATAAATGAGCACAAGGAATCAAGACAAGAATGATTATCAATGAATAATATCTACTCAAAATTGATCTTCAATGTAGAATATGAGTGTATCAAGAGTTTAATGAAGTAAAAAGATGTCTAAGGCAAAATAGCGGTGATTTGAATCACCAATTATTAATCTTAAGTATATATATATATTAATCACTCGATATCTGAAATAAATGAATAGTGGCTTGAATCACTTAAGTTTAATTCCACGCAAGTAAATGCATCAAGCTAAATCAGCCTTATCAGATGTCGGTAATGAATATCAGACGACTTAAACGTCGTTGCTACAGTGCTCCTTAGAGAGCTTTCTTCTTCAACTCCCTCTCTTCTTTCCTTCGGCCCTTCCTTAGCCACGATCCTTCTTTACCTTTCTTCTCTTCCTTCAAGTCTTCTTCTTCTTCTTTTCGACTAAGTGTCAGAAGTTCTCTTTGAAGCAAAACCCTCCCTCCTTCGCTCTCTCTTTCCTTTCCTCCTTTCTCTCTCTCAAACCAGGGTATTTGGGTATACGCACCCGGGTCCAGGCTCACCGACAGTGGGTGATGAGCAAGCAGTGAGGACTTAGGTCGGGTCATGAGTGAGGGTGTAGTGAGACCTCACCCCATGGTTGGAGGCAAACAACCGTAGTTACAAATTCAATATATGTGCCTTCATGCGCTTCTCTCCCGCCGATGTGGGACTATATCCAGTCTCCTTCTTCGCATGCACCTGTGGTGAAGACTCCTTCAATTGATGCAGCTGCTAAGGTTGGCGTCCCCAATCAAGGACCTGGGAATGATCTTGGAGGTCACCCACATCTCCTGAGTGCAGCAATTGGGGTGAATGTGACCTGGAGCTCAAATAACGAGCGGAGATGGTGGCGGCGATGGCAGTGCTCTAGTGAAGACTTGCAAGTCATAATCACGGCCTTTTGTCCCCATTAAAACAGCTCGCAAGCATCGCCAGTGGACGAGGAGTACAGTGATGGTCATGGCGCGGAGGATGGAGGTGCGTGGTGGTCGGACGGTGATGGAGAAGGTGGTTTGTGATGGGTTTGTTCGGTGGCGGTTGTGAGTAGGTGAAAGGGTGGAATAGGTGAGGGGTTTTGATGAGTGTGATGTAGTGGAGATTTTGGGAGTGTTGGCGAGGCTTTTGGAGGTGTGAAGCGTGTAGAGGATCAGCGGCCGGAGCGGAGGATCAAGGTGGGTTGCAATGAGCATCGAGGGTTGTTTTCGATTTTTGATAGAGGAAACTAATCTAGGAGACTAAGTGTTAAGAACGCGGTTTCAAGATGTCTTTTTAAGACGTCTGGGAGGTGGCCCAGACGTCTTACCAGACGTTTGGAACCCCTTCCAGAAGTCTGGGATTTAATTTCTGCGGCACGCAGGATTGCGTCTGCGCGCCTGCGCACGCAGACCTGCGAACGCTCTCTTTTTCCCTCTCTCCTCTTGCAGGCGCAGTGCTGCGCTCTCTCTCTCTCTCTCTCTCTCCGCGCGGCCTTATAAGGCCCTCGCCGTCTCCCTCACTCTCATCTCCTTCGCTCCCTTCTTCTCCTCCTTCCAGCCGGTGCGAGAGTGAGCGAGCGGCGGCAGCGGCAGCCGCGGCGAGTTGCAAGAGGAGGTGTTGTGTAAGGGAGGAGACGCTCGACCTTGAGGGCTCGAGCTTGCCGGGGTAGCTAGGGCCGGCCGGCGGGGGAGCAGCGGGCGTGGAGTGACGCGGGAGGACTGCTGCAGCTCGAGCAGCAAGCGGACGAGGCGCGGTCGTGCGTCACGGGCGGAGAGCGGGTCGAGCTCTGATTCTGGAAATTTTTCCAGAATCAGACGTCTGGGATTCCAACTAGACGACGGTGAAGACGTTTGGAGGACTGTCCAGACGTCTGGCAAGTGAATTATTTTCGTCCTTCTTCCTTTTCTGCGACCGTTCGTACTGATAACGATGTGTGGGTACGTGTAGGATGTGGGATTCGTCATCCAATGCGAATCAGACGTCTGGCCGCAGTGCCAGACGACGGGAAGGACTTCCAGACGTCCGGGGTGACCATCGGACGTCTAGGAACTAGGCTAGATGTCCCCGCAGGCTTCTGGACGTCTGAGGGATTACACAGAGCGAAGGTATCCTCTGAACCACCTTTTAAGATGTCTGGAAGAGGTTCCAGACGTCTGATTTTGGACTGTTTCGTCGTTTTTGACCCGTTTAGGGCCCGTTCGGAGTCCGTTTTTCGCGTTTCGAGTTGCATTCTTTTCGGAATAAAATCCTCTACCAGTTTACAGTAATTATATACTGTTCTGAGAAACTCCTTGTGTTTGATCCTTGTGTTAAGACCCCGTTCCATTGCAGTCTCGGGGGTTGTGGAGGCGCGCGGGATTTCTGACCACGCCACTAGTACTTCCGTTGTAGTTGGTAGAGTGGCTTACAAATTATTAACATAATTTGTTACAATTATGGAACAATTAATAGAACCTAGGGCATTGCATGAATCCTAGGGCTGGAAAACTAGATTGAATAATAGATCTTAGGGTACGGCATGAATCCTAGGACTGGAAAACTACTGATATGAATATAGATATTGCAGTCTTGGAAAATGTGGAAAGGAAATAATAGTTGCATGTAAATTGGTTTAACAGCTGCCTGTTATGAATAAATGAACATGATTGAGAATATGGGTTGTATGAACGTGAAACTAGAATGGTGAAACCTGAATGTGCTGAGTTAAAAGAGCTGGAACCCTACGGGGAATTAGGAGTAGAACTCCTGGAAAGAGAATGGAATGGAACTGAGAAAGAAAGATGTGGAAGTGTGTTGTCTCTGGGGTACTTGATACCAAGAGAGCACACATTACCTCTTAGTGCAGACCGGAGCTAGCCGCCCCAGGGACCCGGGGTTAGGTCTGGCCACTTTGTACCGACTTGTCGGCCCTCGTGTACGCAGTACCGAGGAGAGCTACTAGTGTAGGGAGAGCACTAGCTACCCCACGGGCCCCAGGGTTCTGCTAGCCTCCTACACCGACTTGTTAGGCCCACTGGGCAAACCAGGATAGTCAGGCGAGGGTGCGCGGACTGTGGAGGGGCAAGACCCCTGTTTGGTTACTGTGGAGGGGCTGGACCCCTGTTACTGAGAGGGCTCTGCCCTATACTGGTTCCGTGCTGTGCTTTGGGCGCACCCGTTAACGGAAACGACTGACCGCGTGCCAGTGCGGGGTAGCTACCCGTGTGTTTATCGCGCGTGCCATAGTCACCGTTACGTCTGTCGGCGACCTTGGGGTGGTTGACTGAGAGTAGGATCACCACGGGGGACTCTCCCAGCTAGGAGAGCACCACGTGTTACTTCTACTTTTCGGAAAAGACTGCAATCAAGATCGTTCCCACGAGAAACATTCGAGATCAAGTGAAGGATCTGAGGAATAGATAAATTGTGAAACAATAGAAAGACTTAAATAAAGAAAGAAAGAAAATAAAGTAGATACTGTACACTTTACTGCTTCTTTAGTTTTAGCTGCCACTCTACTCAGCGTTTCGCTGACGTGTTACACTCGTTACTTTCAGGACCAGGTGTTGAGCCGCCAGGGTCAGCGGCTGCAGAGGACGCTGGGCCGAGTAGGGTCCAGTAGAGTTACCGCAGTTCTTTTGTCCCCCTTTTTGTTCCACTGTAGTGAGTAGTTCTTGTTACTCTCTGTACTTTTCTTTAATTGTAGTTTATCTTATGTTAAATGTTGTTCTACTGTTGCGGTGGTACATACTGTAGTAGTTCCTTTTCTTACTGCTGTATTTTTGTTACTGCTAGTTATATTCATGCTGAATGTGGTTTATTTTACTGCTCTTTTGGTTACTTCCTCGTTGGACGACTAGGTCTTGGGATTAGTCGAGTCGGTCCGGTTCTCGTGTCTCGTAGGGACTCGGGAATCAGGTCGTTACACTAAGGGAACTAACTAACTAGTTTAATGGGACGAAGGGGGTAAGGATTGGCACCAGTTGTGGCTTGCTGATGCCGTGGAAGAGAGGTTCTTCGGTGGAGGCGCAGCGAGGAAGAAGGTGACTTGAGTGCCCCTGATTTGGTCGTCAAGGGGCAGAAGAGGTCGGGGAAGAATGTGGCACTCCTAATTTGACCGTTGGGAGGCTGTAGGATGACAGAGGGAGGAGCTCGTCGGAGCTAGGTTGGAGATGGCTCGGGAAGGGGTTCAAAGAGGGTTTTGAGGCCAAAACTTAGCTAAGGAAGTGAGGAATGCAATATGGGTCCTTTTGTAGGTCTTAGAAAGGGGTTCCAGGCATGGAAGGAAGCTTTCAAGCTCTGTCCAATTTGCACATATGGGATACCCACATCTCCCATGCGTTTGCATGGGAGATTGGGAAAGAATTAGAGCCCAAGATCAAGTTTAGATCATAGGGAAATCTCTCAGGAGTCTCCCTTCCAAATTTGGAAGAGACTGGGTGAGAAATCAGGGAGAACTCCTTGATTGAAGGTTGTCGAAGTTGGGTTTAGGAGTCTGAAGGCGGCGGAGACCTATTTGTGAAGAAGATGATGAAGTTAGGGGGTATTTGCAAATAATTTTGAAAGCTAGGGGTTTTAAGTGAGAGAAGAAGAATCAAACATGATCAAAATGTAAACTAGGCCAAGATGATCTCTGATTGGGTCCAAATTTTGGTACAAACCTAATTTGGACCTAAGAAATCTAATGGTGAAGTTGGATTTAGGTTTTGGCCAAGTTTGACTGAGTAATTTGCACAAGAATTCAAATTAGGGCAACTATCTGTCTGAGACTATGTTTTAGGTCAAAATTGATTCTAATGGTCAAATTAAGGATACCAAACCTTAGGGAATATTTGTTTATAATTTTTAGAAGGTTTAGGTGAAGTTTATCCCGACCAGAGCCTCAGTGAATGATGGGAACATCATCATGAGTCCTAACTAGCTCATTTTGACTATAAAAGATAACAAAAGTTCCTACATAACTAACTGGAGGTCCTAATTCAATGAATAACCATTTTGAGAGAAAAGCAAGAAATAAGGGGTAAAACTATAATTTTACCATTGCAGTATAACAACGGATTTTCTCAAGGGCTAAACACAGGTCAAATGGTCTTAACAAGATAAAAAGTGGGTTGATTCAAATAGAAAATGGTTCGTGTGGATTCTGGGAATTAAATGACTTCTTTTAACCCTAAAACAGACCCGCTTGATTAAATAATGTTTTGGTTAGGATAAAATTTACCTAAACCCTCTAAACATCATAGAAAATTTTTTTCTAGGGTTTAGAACATTTAATTTGGCCATTAGAACCTATTTTAACCTAAAATGGGATCTCAGATAAATATTTACCCTAAATTAGGTTTTTACGTAAATTTCCTAGTCAAACGTGGTAAAACCCAAAATCCAACCTCACCATTGGATTCCTTAGGTCCAAATTATGATTTTACCAAAATTTGGACCTAAGGGGAATTCTTCTTGACCCACTTTGCAAATAGGTCCAGTCCAATTACATTTCTACCGCTATCTTTTAAAAATCCTTACAATCAACCCCCTATCTTCTTCGTTCTTTGCAATTAGGTCCCTCCACCATTATAGCGGAGGAAATCTTACTCCGGCGAGCTTGAAAGGGTGATTTCCCCCTAATCTCTTAGAGAATCCCCTTCAAAATTAAAAGGGAGATTCTCTGAGAAATCTCCTCTAATGTGAACCCAACTAGAAGACCTATTTGGTACCCAATCTCTCATGTAAACGCATGAGAGATTTGGGTCTCTCTCGAGTTTCCATTGCCAGTGAACTTCCCTTGCTCGGAAGCTTGGCTTCCAAGCACAAACCTGACCTCTAGGGCCTCTTTAAGAGACCCCAAATCACCCTGCATCTCTTAAGCTTGAATTCAGCCGAAGAAACCCCTCAATTTCATCTCTCCTCCTTCAGCCGAACTGCTCATCAAGCTCCGGCGACTTCCCTTACTCTCCCTCATTGCCTAGCCACAATACCGGTGGCAGGTTCCTCTTCCTCTCGCTTGTTCGCGTCGCGTTGCACCTGTCAACGCTCCTGCCTCCCCTTCATCTTCGCCAACCTCCCTCTCTGAGCACTTTCGTCTCCGACGTCGACGATACGAGCCAGACGCCATCCCTGCCTCCCTCTTCATCCCTTCACTCCCGGACAAGTCCTCTTACCCTCTACTCTATTTTCCCCCTTCTTTATTCCCTCGAACGACCACTGCTGCACTCCACCACCATCATCCCCTTCACCTCCGGCCACCACTCCGGCAAGTTCGCTCCACCTCCACAGACCATCTCCCTCCTCGCTAACTGATACTGTAAAGACCCGTCCTGTTTTTAGCCTTTTAAAATGTCTGGAGTGTCAATCAGACGTTTGTCCAAACGTCTGAACCCTTTCCCAGAAGTCTGGAAGTTAAATTTTTGTATGCCTTCTGTGTTTTGCGCACAGGCGGGACGTAGAACTTTTTTCTCTCTTTCTCTTTCCTCCTCCCTCCCCCTGCAGAACCCTAACCGTGGCCTTATAAAAGGCCACCCCCTTCCTCTCCTCTCCACTCCACCACTACCACCACATCCCACCTCCACTGCCGTGAGCAAGGGTGCGCAAGAGAGAGTGTAAGAGTGAGGAGGAGAAGGCCGAGGTCGAGAGCTTCGTGGAAGCTCGTCGGAAGCTCGCACGGCCACCGCGGCGCATGCATGAGGAGGAGGGCGTTGGAGCGTCATCCTCGACCATCTGCAGCAGCTGGAGCTACAGCGGAGTGTGGCGAGAGGCTCAGTAGCGTGGTCTGATACTGGAATTTTTTCAGTATCAGACGTCTAAAGTGTCTTCTGGACGACCGGCTGGACATCGGGTGCCAACACCAGACGTCTGAAAGCATTTATATTGTGAAGGTACGTCTTCTTCGCGGTTGCGGCCATGTAGGCTACACCGGAGACGATCCTGTTTGGGCTAAAATGGGGTGCTACTCTGTCATGCACAAGAGTAGCTTTGGGGAGGTGCGCGAAACACCTTTCCATGCACTTTCGGATGTCTTGACATTTTATCAGATGATCGGAGGACTGGTCATACGTCTGGAACTATTTTCAGACGGTCACGGGGGAGTCCTGGACGTCTGAGGTCACTGCAGGAGCTTGAGGTGAGTCTCTGTGACTTTTAAAACCTTTGGACTTCTTTCCAGACGCTTGATTTGGGTCTGCAGACACGTTTTTGACCCATTTGGGGTCTGATCGGTATCCGTTTTACGCAAACAAAGTATCTGTGGTTTCCTTGGGAGTTTCTCTGCATATTAGAAACCTTTATACATTGTTCTGAACCTTCCATTGTGATGTGTTCCTTGGTATAGGACCTCGACCTATTGTGTGTCTAGGGCTCGCAGAGGCGCGTGGGTCTGCGGTTCGAGCCCCCAGTACTCTCAGATTGTCTGGTAGAGTGGTCCACCCCTGTTATATTTATTAAATATGAATTCATCTATGAAAACTAGTCAATTGGAAACCTAGGATGTGGCATGAACCCTAAGACAGAGAAATGGTTGAACCAATTGTTCTTCATAATTGTAATTGTCTGTATATAAATGAGTTAAATTGTTTGCAATTGCCTGTAAATAAGTATGAGCTACCTGTTAGAATATGAGCTGCCTGAGATAACTAAACATTTACTTGTGATATAACTTGTTGCATGTGTTAAATTGTGGAAATATGAGCTGCCTGTATATAAACGAGAACTGAATTGTGAATGATGAAACCTGGATTGGAATAATATGGTGAACATGGGCATGAACCCTACGGGGAGTTAGGAGTAGAGCTCCTGTGGTTAGATGGAAAAGCCTGAAATGTGGATGAGAAGTGTATTGGCCCTTGAGTACGTGGTACCAAGGAGAGCGACTGTCCCCTTTTAGTATAGAGTGGAGTTAGCTGCCCTTGGGTTGGGACTTGGGGTTAGGAATGGCTACACTACACTGACTTCTGTTGGCCCTCGCGTACACGGTACCGAGGCGAGCTACTAGTGTAGGGAGGGAGCTAGCCACCCCATGAGGCCTGTGGTTCAGCTAGCTACCCTACACCGACTTGTTAGGCCCTCTGAGAAAACCGGGGTAGTCAGACGAGGGTGCACGGACTGTGGAGGGGCGAGACCCCTATTTGGTTCTGAGGGGTTAGACCCCTGTTTCTAAGAGGGCTAGGCCATATACAGTTTTCTCCTGTACTTTGGGCGTACCCGTTAGTGAAAACGACTGACCACATGTCAGTGCGGGGTAGCTACCCGTGCACTTATCGCGCGTGCCGTAGTCACCGCTACGTCCGTCAGTGACCTCGGGGTGGTTGACTGGGTGTAGGACTACCATGGGGGACTCTCCCGGCCAGGAGAGCACCACGTGTACCTTCTACTCTTCAGAAAAGACTGCAATCAAGATCGTTCCCATGAATAACATGCAAGATCAAGAAAGAAATCTGAATGTTAATCAAATGGGGTGAAAGGGAATTACTTGTAAACTAAAATAACTCGAAAAGATAAATATACCTGCTACTTTTACTACTTTAGATAGTATGGTTACAAGTCTACTCAACGTTCGCTGACTCCATCTTTTGCATAACACTGTTCAGGTCCAGGAGTTGAGCAGCCTGAGCAATCGGTTGCGGAGGGTGCTAGGCTCAGTCGAGCTCAGCCGTAGCTTTCACTACTTTTTGTTGTACTCTCTTTACTGCTATAGTGAGTTTCAGACTTTTTGCTACCGTTTCTATTACTGTTGCTTTCGTTCCGTTTCTCTTATTGTTGTGGTGGTATGTATTGAATCAACAGCTATTACTTTCCTTTACTATTTAGTTATATTGCATATGTGAATGTGATTTATTTTCCTGCTTTTCAGTTATTTCTTGTTGGATGACTGGGTCTTGGGATTAGTCGAGGCAGGTCGGTCTCGGGTCCTATAGGGATTCGGGAATCGAGTTGTAACAGATCCATAAGCTTCGCCCTGACTCACTGAACGTAACCCCCCACTCACAACACTCCGCCACTCACCCAAACACACCCCTGAACACACCCACATACACAGCCGCAGTGTGCCCTAGGCACGCACCCACAGGTGATCCCACGCCACGCCGACCATCTCTGCACGTTCGCTGCACCTTGGCGAAGCTCCCTGAGCGTTTTAACGCGGCCGTGAGGCTGTCTTGGTGCTTCCAGGTGCAGACGTTCATCCGCCATTAAAGCGAAGCTCGAAGCAAGCTTGCAGTTGCTCTAGGCTCCGCCTGCTCCAGGCTCGTGTCCTAGGCTGCGCGGAGCACTCTCGTGAACAACTCCAGGCATCCAATTGAAGCCAAGAGCCGTAGCAGCTACTACAATCGAAGAGTGCATCTCTGTTGCAGATGCACACAAGGAGGGTGGGAAGATAGTCCCACCTCGGAACTGGAAGAAGCGCTGCGCCCGCATAAATTATTTTTCTGCTAGTGGCTTATCGCCTCCAACTCACAGGGTGAGGTCCCTCTCTCACCCGACCCAACGCCTTGTCAGCGACCACCCCCTGCGGACCTGGTGACCCGACCCGACCTCACACCTCGCCCACCACCGCACGTCGGTGGGCCCGGTCCCGGGCGCGTACCCGACCTAATTACCCGAGAAAGTGGCTCTGGGAGAGCGAACCTAAGAGAGAAAGGAGAGAAGAGAGCTCGCGCGGGTAGGGGTAGGTTTTGTTCTGCAGGGTAAGGAGAAGACAAGGCTGAAGAAGAAGCTAAGGGCTGAAGCCAAGGAAGGAGAAGGAGGAGGCCGAAGTCAGAAGCTAAGGAAGGAGAAGGGCTGCAGCAGAGACAAGAAGGAAAAGGCAAAGGCAGAAGGAGCTGAAGAAAAGGCAGAGAAAGAAAGAAAAGGAAGGAACTGAAGGAAGAAGCTGAAGGCAGCCGAGACAGAGAAGAAGATAGAGGAAGAGAAAGGCTAAGGCAAGGAATCAGAAGAAGAGAAAGAAAGAAGAAGATTGAAAGCAGCTTCCAGAGACAGAGAAAAACAGGAGAAGAAGAAGAACTGTAGCACCAATATTTTAAGGCGTTTGATTCCCAAATCAGGCGTCCAATTTTGTGTTTATTCACAAACATTGATTTCTTTAATATTTTATGTTTACATTTATTCCTATCTTTTTACACTATAACATTGATTTTTATTGCATATTATATTCTTTCAAATTCTTAAGTTGTGATCTTGATTTCTAAACCTTAATTTGCTCCCTATGTTTGACTTCGGACTTTCAAATTCGAGTAATAAATTGTATTTGTTTTGAATGCTATTTTGACTGTACTATAACGCGACTTTTCTAAAACTTGATCAAGCGCTCACAAACAATGAATTAAGTGGGTCGCTTTTTAGTATTTCAGATGTCATTTAATTCTCAAAATGTGTGAAAACCCGTTTATGTCTGCATGTACCCACTTATTACGCATTTATGACCATATGACCTTTAATAAATCTCTGGGAAACCCCATGATTGTTCTTCAATCAGGATATTATGTTAAAACTACAATTTTACCCCTGTTTTAATGTTTTTCTTTCAGAATGATTATGCAATGAATTAGGGCTCTTTGGCGATGTTAAGACCCATGTTATTTGAGCCTTTTAAGACGTCTGGTGATGAGAACCTCATCATGAACCCTAACTAGCACAATCTAACCTAGATATGAGAGAAAAAGCTCCTACATAACTCATAGAAAGGCTTGACTCAGAAAATTTTGAGTTTATGAAGAAAACAGGTCATAAGGGGTAAAAATGCAATTTCACCAACACAATCAGTAAACAGGGTAACTCAGGGTTCAAACATAGGTCAAATTAATATAATAAGAAGGAAAGTGGGGTGATTTGATCCAACAAGGGCTATAGCAACTCTAAGAAATTAAATGACATTTTGAAACCCTAAAACAAACCCACTTCAATTCACGAGACTCGAGGCAAAGTAAAAATCGACTAAACCCTCTAAAATTCATAGAAAAATAATCTCTAGGGTTTAGAACCTTCAATTTGGCCTTGGAACCCATTTTGACCTACATTGAGAACCATGCCCAATTAATGATTTAATTTAGGTTTCTACGTAAATTGGCCGATCAAACAAGGTCTGACCTAAAAATAAAATTCACCATTAGAAACCTTAGGTCCCATTTAGCCATGCATAAAAACTTGAGCCTAAGAAGAGACCTTCTTGACCTACTTTGCATTTTGGTCCTCATCTATTACTTTTTGACCCTCAACTTTTGAAACCCTCGCATCTTGGCCCCGAGGTTCTTTGTCGTTCTTTGCACTTAGGTCCCTCCTGCAAAGCTCTGAGCAGCGCCATGCTCCGGCGACTTTGCGTGGAGCATGGTGCCGTGCAAGGTGAGGGAGGGTACCTACTAGTTGAACCGGGTGTTCCCTGTGACGTTTGCTGTCGCAGGGACACCACCTTGACCTCTGCCCTTGCCCACACCTTCCGTGCCAACGCGCGGAAGGTATGGGTCGCAATTCCGACCACTCTCCGGCGAGGGAGGCACGTTGCCTCCCTACGCCCACCCCTCCGCCTTCGCCTTTATAAGGACCGGCGTCACCAGCCGATGGGGGCAGCTCGGTCCTGACGGAGAAAAAACCCCACCTTTCCTCTCTTCCCACTCCGGCAGAAACCCACCAGCTCCGGCGACTCCTCCGTTTCGTTGCTCTGCTGCAATACCAGCAGCAGAACCACCTTCGCCTGCTCTTCCCGCGTCGCGCCGTACCCAGCGCGCTCCCTCCCGCTCTCTTCCTCGCCGCTGCCCTCCCCCTCTGGGTATTTCTTCTCCGGCGACAGTCGATACGACTGCCGCCCTGCTCCGGCCCCTTCGTCCCTGTAATTAGGTCAGAACTATTCCCCATCTCCCCCTCTTTCTTTTCCTCACTGTCTTTCATTCAATTAACCCTCGACCGCTCCTGTCCACCGTCACCTTCCTCGTCTCCGGCCACCCTCCGGCGAGATGCTCCCATCGCTCCGCACCCGCACACGCCTCGCCGACCCTCACAGAACCTCCGCCCACCCACTGCCGCTCTACACCCCCACCACACTCCCCCGATCATACCCATTTTTTCGGTCGCTGTCCGACCTAACCCCGCCGCCAGACGCCGCCCCACGACCTGCTGCACCCTGCACCACCTTCGCCGTGCCACGGTGAAGGTCCCCCGCTGATCTGATTAGGCCGAGAGGCCCTTTTCGTGTCTGGCAAGTTCGACGCCCGGCCGCCATTGACGTTGCATTGAAGTAGCTCCACGCGTGCTCCAGGCTTCAGAACTCCAGGGCTCCAGGTGCTGCGAAGTCGGGAGGGTAGTGCGAAGGCAGCAACCTAGCAAGCCAAGCGAATAGAGCCTGCAGCTGAGGAAGCGAAGCTGCGGTCTGCTGCGGGCGCGCGCGAAAAGAGCGCAGAGGATAGTCCCACATCGGGAGTCTACCAAACCTCGCAGCAGTATAAATTGTTTTTGTGTTTTGTACTGGTCGCCTCCGAAAGCACTGGGGTGAGGTCCCGCACCTACTCACCCTCCCGGTCCGCGAGCTCATCACGCGGATCCGGCGGACCCGACCTGACACTACTTGTGCACTCCTCGCGTACCAAACACGCCGGTATGCCTAGTCACGGGCATGAAACCCGACCCGATTACCCGCAGCTCTGGGAGAGCGTCCTGTGAGTGGTTTACAGAGAGAGAGAGACGTGCGGGTAGAGGGACAGGGTAGGTTTTGCTCTTTGTTCAGGAACAGGGTGTGAGAGAAGAAGACCAAGGAAGAAGGAAGAAGAAGACCGTAGGAAGAAGAAGAAGGAGAAGCACAAAGGAAGCACTGTAGCAGACACCACTTAAGTCGTCTGACTGAGAAATCAGACGACGGATGTAGCTCTGCAGACAAAGCAAAGAAGAGGAAAAAGAAAAGAAAAGGTGCCGCAGTTGAAAGAAAAGAGAAGAAGGAAGAAAGAAGAAAGAAAGAAGACAAAGAAGAGAAGAAGATCAAGAACTATGAAGAAGAGAAGAAAAAGAAGACAAGCAAAGAGAGAGAGAAGAGAAGAAAATGCCAAGCAACAAAATCTACTTCTCCCTCTCTCTCTCTTATTTTTGTAATAAAGAAGCATTGTACTTCTAGAATTCTAATAGCTCCCTGAGTTCGACCTCGGAAGAAAAATATTTCTGAGTAAAATTGTAATAGTGGCAATGACGACAAACCGAAGCTAATTTATCTGTACCACAACAACATTACTATAATAAGAAGAAACAAAAAACTAGACTAAGCTTTAGTCGACATAAACCACCACTATTCATCGGTCGAGATAAACCCTACGGGGAATTAGGAGTAGAGCTCCTGGAAATAAATGGAATTGATCTGGAAATGCATTGGGAAGTGTGCTGGCCCTTGAGTACATAGTACCAAGGGGAGTGCATGTTACCTCTTAGTGTAGAGGGGTGCTTGCCTCCTTCGAGTTGAGACCTGGGGTGGGTTTCGCCACTTTTCAGCGACTCGGTGGCCCTCGTGTACACTGTACCGGGGAGAGCTACTAGTGTAGGGAGAGAGCTAGCCACCTCATGGGGTCCGGGGTTAAGCTAGCTGCCCTACACCTACTTGTTAGGTCCACTGGGCAAACCAAGGTAGTCAGGCTAGGGTGCACGGACTGTGGAGGGGCGAGACCCCTATTTGGTTCTGAAGGGCTAGACCCCTGTTACTGAGAGGGCTAGGCCCTATATTGGTTCTGTGCTGTACTTTAGACGCACCCGCTAACGGAAACGACTGACCACGTGCCAGTGCGGGGTAGCTACCCGTGCGCTTATCGCGCGTGCCGTAGTTACCCTTACGTCTGTCTGTGACCTTGGGGTGGTTGACTGGGTGTAGGATCACCACAGGGGACTCTCTCGGGCAGGAGAGCACCAGGTGTGCCTTTTACTCCTCGGAAAAGACTGCAATCAAGATCGTTCCAACGAGGTGTTGGTGCTAGAGCACCGCGATCATTTGTTTTGATGATAACAAAACACGTGTCATTTAACATTTGCACTTTGAGTCCTAGATTTCAGGTCAATCGCAAATGGATACGTGTTTAGACGGAATTCGAGCTCGCATCCAGGACGGATTGGAGGAGCTTGATGGAGAACAGAGGAGATTCGCAAAGAGCGCTAGTTTGAAGATGGAAGGACAAGAAGAATATGATAGAATTTTGTTTAATCATTTCATGTACTTTTATCTTTATTTTGCTTGCACTTTTTATTTCCTTAGAACATTATGTTAAAGAGCCTCAAAGTACCCTAACAGTAGTCCTAGGAACACCTGCACAACCCTAAGATACTTAGGTTTTCTGTAGAGAACTTAGAAAGCTAATATAGGGTTTAAACAGCACTTCCAGACGTCTAATTCTAAAATCAGACATCTGATAAAGTATTTTAAGACGTCTGACTGTTGTTTCAGACGTCTGATAACTTTTAGGCTGGACTTTGTACTCTGTCTGATGAAATCAGACGTCCAGACCTTATACCAGACGTCTTAGGAGACGTCTGATGGATTTGCCAGACGTCCAATTAGTGGACCGTTGGCTGGCTTAGCAAACACTCAAGATTATGACCGTTAGAGCCTTATCAGACGTCCTTAGGCCTTTCCAGACGTCTGATAAATGACCATTTTGCCTCGGCTGACCCAAAATCCCTTCACAGAGATTTTCTAGCCGTTGCAACGTTTGGAAAATCCATTCCCACAGTAAAAGTAGGTTTCCAGACGTCTAGACATAGCGCCAGACGTCCTATATGTCGTCTGATGGACTTGCGCTAGAACCCTGTTTAGATCTGATTCAAGTCAGGAAGAGACCCGCCCAAAATCAGACGTCTGACCTTGGAATCAGACGTCTTAAAGTGAAGTTCCAGACGTCTGATAAGCCTGTCAGAACAATGATTGTTCCTGATTTCGGGCTGATTCTCTTGGGCTATGTTCCCAACGGCTATAGAACCTTTCCTAAGCCTTCCAAAGCCTTCCTAAGGCCTCTATAAATAGAGGGGAACCTTTGCAACACAAACACACACCTAGAGACACCAAGATACACAAGAAACAATTTGTATTACACTTTCCACTCTCTTATGTCCTAGCTAGCTCTTGCTCTCCAAGCTCAAGCTCCATTCTCTTGAGAGCATCAAGCTGTTGCGCACCCGCACTCCCGCCGTTGTTCATGAGAGCGAAGTTGCGCCGTCGCGTGGCTCACGCACCGCGTCATCAACTCGACGCACTCCTTGCAAAGGGGAGTTTCCTAATTCCTATAGAAGCTAGGTTTATAATTATTTTGTTGGCTCTATAGGATTACTTGTTTATTTTATCTTTGTTATTTGGTTGGGTATTCGCTTTGCGAATTCTTGTCTCCTTCGCGAGACAAAATCCTTCTCGTGGAGAGAAGGGGTTGAGGTACGCTACCCTCGTTTAAGTAGCGTGGTTGTATTGAGGTTGAATCACCCTCGTTTAAAGTGATTCGGTTTAGTGGATTTTGATTAACTTGGTTGATCGGAAAATCCTAACTCGAGAGGGTTAGGTGGTGGTTTTCACCCGGTTTGGGTTTCCACCTATAAATTCTTGTGTACTTTGTGTGATTGCTTATTTGTAAGATTATATTTCAATTCCGCAATTATTACGTCACCCCCTCCTGGTAGGGCCGGAAACTTCACGAGGAACATTCGAAATCAAGAAAGAAATTTGATAAATAAACCAAGTGGTGAAAAAGAATAATTAGTTAAAGAAAGTAATTGAAAAATAATAGCTACCTGTTCATTTTTACTACTTTAGTTAGTTGGTTGCCACTCTACTCAGCGTTCGCTGACGTTGTGTACTCATAACCTTTTTCAGGTCCAGGTGTTGAGTTGCCAGAGCCTACGACTGCAGAGGGTGCTGGGCCCAGTAGAGCCCAGTAGTTGTAACTTCTTTGTTGTACTTCTTTCTGTTGTAGTGAGTAGACTCTTGTACCTTTACTTTCTGTTCTTTATGTTCCTGTACTTGTTACTTTCTACTGTTGTGGTGGTGATATATACTGTAGCAGTTTTTACTTCTTTACTGCTGTACTTATTTTACTGTTAGTTGCTTAGCATAGTGAATGCGGTTTACTTTCCTGCTTTTTGGTTACTTTCTTGTTTGACGACTGGGTCTTGGGATCAGTTGAGTCGATCCGGTCTCGTGTCCTGTAGGGATTCGGGAATCGGATCGTAACAGACGGTTATGCAGGAGCATTTATCAATTGATTATGACTAATTTAAGTTAGATATAGTTGATGATGACGTTATCATCATTAGGTTATTATCAAATTTGAATAAAAGAAGCTGATATTCACAAAATAGCCTTTAAAACTCATGATGGCTATTATGAGTTTTTAGTTATGCCTTTTGGTCTTCTGCAGTTTACAATTTGTCACGACCCCTTCTCAGCTTCTTATAGGACCCGAGAAAGGCTTGCCTCGACGAACCCCAAAACCCAATCGTCAAACGAGAAACAACCAAATACGTATTCATTCCACAACCACACCAGTAATGTAACTAACTAGAAAAATATATAACTGATAATAAAAGAAAGAGAACATCAAACCAATAGATTTTTTACAGGATACAGTGGAAAAATACTAATACAAATGTAGCCATCACAACAGAGAACTGGTAGAAATATAACTGAAAATAAGCTACATGATACTCACTATAACAAAAATTCTCTGCAGCGAAATAAAAGAAAGAAACTATGGCTAGGCTCGACTGCGCTCAGTGCCCTCAGCAACCGGTGGCTTTGGCTGCTTGAATCCCTGACTTGAACATGGTTATAAAAATTTGGGGTCAGCTAATGCTGAGTAGAGTGGTGGTTAAGTTATTTACATGAAACATAATTAAACAGTAACTAGCTAAACATTTAATTGTCGGTTATTTATTTCATCCATTTCCAATTTTCTGGTTTATGTGTTTCTGAGTCAAGTACGTTAATCAGGTTCCATGATATTGCCCAATCTTCTTGTTCCCTAAGGAAACGAACTTGCTTGTAGTTTTCCCGCGATGCAAGATGTACACATAACACTCTCTTGGCCGGGAGAGTGCCCCTTGGTAGTCTTACATCCAGTCTACTACCCCGAGGTCATGGTCGCGACGTAGCAGTGACTACAACACGTGCGATAAGCGCACGGGTAGCTACCCCGCACTGGCATGCGGTCAGTTATTTCCGTTAGTGGGTACGCCCAAACGTATAGCACGGAACAACATAGAGCCTTGCCCTCTCCCTCATAACAAAACAAGGGTCTCGCCCCTCCACAGTCTGCGTACCCTCGTTCGACTACCTCGGTTTGCCTAGCAGCCTAACAAGAGTTGGTGTAGGGTGGCCATACGTAACCCCGGGCCCTATGGGGCGGTTAGCTCCCCCCTACACTAAGTAGCTCACCCCAGTACCACGTACGCGAGGGCCAAACATGAGTCGACATAGAGTGGCCAAACCTAACCCCGGGTCTCAACCTAAGGGACGGCAAGCTCCCCTCTACTCTAAAGGGGTAGTTGCTCTCCTCGGTACCACGTACACGAGGGTCATCTCACTTCCCTGAACCAAGTCCGAATAGCCGCCCGTAGGCAACATGTTTCAAAGCCATCAGGTTTTCTGTACTACAGTATTCTTGGTTTCTTTCTAATTTCCCCGTAGGGTTCGTACATAGGCGTTCGCATTTCCATATCTAATTCATTAAATGCATAACAAGAAGCTCAAGATTTCACAATCGATTATTCAGTATACCGCAAGTATTTCCATTCATGTCATAGTTCATTAAATGAAGTACGAGCAGCTCATAGTTTATTACTTTCAGGAAGCATCACAGCAATTTAATCATTCATTAAATGCGCATTCATTTCTTTTTGACTTTAGTGTTCATTTCACAACCTAGGGTTAATTGGAATGTTTCTAAAGTAGCATACATCAATCTCTTTCAGCCCTAGGGTTCATCTCACAACCTAGGGTTCAATCAAATAATTCTAAAGCATGCAATTTAATTACTAATTCTAGGATTAAAGAGAGAACCACTCTACTAGCTTAATTGGGTGGAATGGGGGCTCGTACGGTAGCTCCTGATGTCTCCATAAGTCTCGTATATTCTACGGACTGAAGACCTACAACATAGACTGACAGGTCGAGCAAGCTCAAAATTGCATAGACACTATGTCATTGGGTAGAAAAACTCGAAGGGAATTCAACGACATTTCATTTGCAGAAATTCAACTTCGTTTGGGCCCTGAACGAGCCCAAAAACACTACTCTGACCAAAATCAGACATCTAGGAAGAGTCCCAGATGTCTTAAACTCACTCAGGGGCTCACCTTGCTCATAGCACCTTCTTTCGAATGTCTGGAACTTCGTGCAGACGCCTGAGGGTATCTTCAGACGTCTGGAGACACTCCCGGATGTTTGAAATTGCCTCAGTCCTTGCATCGATGCTCCTCCCCAACCTCTGACACATGCACGTGAAGTCAGAATTCGGTAGGGAGAAAACAATTGAAAAAAAATGTTATCAGACACCTGGTATTACCTCTGGACAGACGTCTGGCGGTCTCTCCAGACGTCTGATTTTGCGGAAAAATAACTTCGCAAAACTGTTTGTGACCTCTCTCTCCTGCAAAAGGTGCAGCAACTGTAGCACCTCCTCGTCTCCCTCTGCTCTCAGGCCTCCGGCCTCCTCTGCTCTCCGCCTTCTCCTCCTCTTGCTCCCTGCTCTCCCTCTCCTCAATGGTGTGGGAACAAATGGAGGAGGGGGGGGGGGGGGGGGGGGGGGGCTTATATGGAGATGGAAGGCGTGGGGAGAGGTAAGGTGGAGGCATGGAGGGGTGTCGTGGGTGAGGTAGGAGGAAGGTGTATGGGAGAGGGGTATGGGATGAGATACGGAGGAGATGGGTGGGTGTGCGTGGGGTAGGGGAATGGTGTGGGAAAAATTGCGGGGGCACCCCCATAAGTTCTTTTCCCTTGCATATCCACAATAAAAACCAAGGGAGGTTAAAATTGCACAAGAACCCCTAAAAACTTTGGAACGCCAAACAACCCTTAAGAAGGGTCATTTCACAATTCCTTCGTTCAATTGAAAGAGGCTTTAATATCTAATCATGTCCTAGCATTGCTAGATTTCACAAAGACCACTGTTGTTGATGGGGGAAAGAAAGTTAAGCTTGCTAGAAGCCAACCCATGAAGTAGGCAGGCCCAAGCAAAGCCTAAGAAGAGTGCCAACCCAACCTAGAAGCAAGAAAAACCCCCATCGTCACCTTGGAGACCGCCCAAGCAGGTCGACCGAATCTTCCACCCAAAGATGACTAAGACTGCCTAAACCACGTAGCCACCTGATCTATAAGCACTAGGAGATCACCAAAAAGACTGAGCCTTTCACCCTGCCATTACCTCACTCCTAGCAACGCCAAGAGATAGCAACATTGGAGATAGGGTGGCGATGCAGAAATCGAAGTAACGAGGCAAGAACCGAGGTGACAATATGAAGGGCAAGGTGACAAGATTGACCCTTAGGTAACTTGTTTCCCCTCCCTTAGGATCAAATGATTATCGCTCGATCCCCTACATAAAGAGATTATTGTATCCAAAAAAAGGCACGCCTTGTAATACTATAAAGAAATACCACTCCAATGAATATTTGAGGGTCAAATTCTCTCCCCATACGTACATCGATTCAGTGGAACTAGGTAACTAAACTCCCATGTTCTTACTTTTTCAGCTTCAATACTTCCTTGCTACCACCTTCTCCCCACTAACTTGTTGGGCTCCATAGGCTTGATTAGTTGTAGAATGTGATGCTAGTGGAGTGATGTTACGACCCGAAATTGGCTTCACGTGAAACCTGGATCGGATCGCCTCGACTATCCCAAGACCCAGTTGTCCAACGAGTAATAAATCAAAACATATTAATTTTCACACATGTAGTACAACTAGAAGAACAAATAAAAGACTGAAAGCTATAAGGTAACAATAACAGTAAAATAGTTCCATAAGAGAATAACACAATTACAACTTAGCCATCACAACTTACTAATAAAAACGGAACTTGAACTAATGGTTCAAAAACAGACTCACGATAACAAAGGGAGAATCAACCTACATTAGAAGAGAAATAAAACAACTAAGCTGGGCTCGGCTAGGCTCAGCTCCCTTCACAGTCGGTATGATGGGCTACTCACCTCCCTGTCCTGGACACAAGTAGTAGACGTCAGTAAAAGCTGAGTAGAGTAGCAAGTATACGTTCAACTACGCAACTTAGTTTAAAGAGGAAAGCAGTAAACATTTTAAGTATTTTCATATTTTATTTCTATTTCTAGATACTAGTTGTTTTATTATTTCAGTTGTTTTAATAGAGGGTCTCATTATCTCTTGGTTCACATGTTCCCTAACGAAACGATTTTGCTGCAGTTTTCCTGAGAAGTGCACGTGGTGCTCTCCTGCCCAAGAGAACACCTCGCGTTTGTCTTACACTTGGTCTACCACCGCAGGGTCATAGTCGCAATGTAGCGGTGACTACGGTACGCGCGATAAACGCATTGGGGGTTACCCCGCACTAGCATGTGGTCAGTCGTTTTCGCTAACAAGTATGCTCTAAGCCGTACAACATAGAATACAATAAGGGTTGCGTCCCTCACTAGTCTGTGTACCCTCGCCCAACTATCCCGGTTGGCCCCATGGGCCTGACAGGAGTCGATGTAGAAAGGTCATTCCTACCTTGGGTCTCAACCTAAGAAAAGGTATCTCTCTTCCTACACAAGGGGTGGTTAGCTCTCCTTGGTACGTGTGTACCCAAGGGCCAGCTCACTCTCATACTAGAACCCAAACAATAATTGTGCCTCACATTAGGCGAATCATTTCATCATTATCAGAGTTTCATATCATAGCAGATAAGGTATTCTTCTAGTTCTCCCTAAAGTTCATTTATAATTCCTTTGATTCTTTTTCAAACACTAGCAAATAACATACATCTCCATTTATATTTATATTTCAAACATGGAAGTAGACAACTAAATGCATTACAGTAAAAGCCAAGATCTCAACCATTAGGGTTATCGTTACTCACAACAAGAATTAATCCTTACCCACATGTATAACAAGTATAAAACTCATATACTAAGAGTTAGGGCATGGACGTGTGTATATGAGTCTATAAGACAAACTAGTTTTCGATTTCATTCACAAAACTCATATATAGAAGTCGAAATAATTCATTAAGTAGCTACTTGTATCATACATTTAAAATGGAACTAATTACATCAGGTCAAGAAGGACCACTCTACCTAGGTGTACGAGAGGTATGGGGGCAAGAGGAATCAACTCAAACGTCACCACAGGTTCTGTACGTACCCCGGACTTAGAGCCTACACCAAATCAATGGTCAAAAGGGGCATTAAACACTATGACCGACATTTCAATGTGCTAAGACAATTCAAAATAGTGTAGAAACGACTCTAAAATGTGCGAAATTCCAAGAGCTTTCCAACGATACCTGCCGCACGAAAATTGGACATCGAATGAACCTCGAACTGGCCTTGGAAAGGTCCTACTTCACCTAAACTGAACCAGGTGGGTTTGGTCTGGTTAGACCAACCAGCTGCTTGCAGCAAGAGTGCGCCTCTCACCGCTATCAGACGTTCAGAGTGAGTCTTGAATGGCTTAAACTCGCCCAGAGGCCCACCTAAAGCCTTTGCTTCTTCCCCGATATCCACTGCTACTCCCAATCGTCCAAGGCTCTATCCGAACGTCTGGCACCACTCTCAGACGTCTGAAAGTACCTTGAAAACTGCAGGTGCACGCTTTCCCTCGCAGTCGCCCTGCGCGAGTGCTGCTTCCCCATGACGCACGCACCTTGAGCTCGTCCTCACCACAAACACCTCGAGCAGGCCGCACCTCATGCCTCGTGCATCCTCGAATGTCCGAAGCTCGTCCTAGCCGTTCGCAAAGTCCCTTGGCCATCTGCAGGGTGATGCAGATGTCCGATGGACACGTAGGGATCACCCCCACCTCGTGCGCAGCGACCACCTCGCCACTCCCCCTCGCATAGCATGCCCCATGTGGCCTCGCTCACCGTATGCCGAGTTTGCCTTGTGAACTGCTCCTGCCTCGACTCGCGCACCGCTCTGCCTTACGAACTGTGCTCAGCTCCTCTCTCGCTTGCCTTCTCCTTCTCTCCCTCGCTCTCCTCTCACTCGTTGGAAAATGGGAGGTAGGGCACGTCATCCAAGGGGGAAGTGTGGAGGGAGTGGGTTTAACTCAAGGGGTTTTTAAGGGGCCGTTGGGTAGGGTTTTAGGTTTGGAAAAATTGCAGGTTTGACCCCACAGTCTTGTAGTTTTCTAGTGGAGCCCATAGAACAAGGTTTGGGGGTGTTAAAATTTCCATAACACCCCGAAAAAACCTAGGAATTCATAGGGATCCTTGGGGAAGGTCGTTTCAGGTGGGAATGGGAGTTGCATTGCTACAAGGGGGACCTATTGCTTACAATAGCAAGCCCTCTTCAGCCAAACAATTGGCTTTGTCAACTTATGAAAAGGAGTTGGATGCTACAGTATTTGCTACATCCAAATGGTGATCCTATAAGTTGGGTAGGCCATTTATCATTAAAAGAGATCATGAGAGCCTTAAGCATCTGTTACATGGTAGAGTTTTGACGCCAATGTAGCATAAATTTCTTACTGAACTGATTGGTCTTGACTTTGAAGTGCACTATAAGGCCAACATAGTCAATCATGTAGCTAATGCCCTCTCAAGATTACATGCTACAACTTCAACCTTTGCTATATCATTCTTAACACCAGCTTGGTTTCACATCCTATCTAAATTATATCGTAAGGAACCTTCCTTATTGTATTTGTTAAAGCAATGGGATTTGGGTAAGCTTGATCAAGTTTTGTATTAGAAGTGTGGACATATTTCGTTCTTTAAAGGGAAGATTTTATTGGTAGGAGAGCTCTCATTTATTGTTGAGGTTCTTCAACATCATCATGATTCACCAAAGGCTAGACATTCTAGATATCGTAGGACTCTTCATTGCATTAAATGCACATTCTATTGGAGTGGAATGACAAGGATGTTAAGGCTTATGCTAGAGATTGTGATGTTTGCCAGAAAAGCAAGTAAGATACTTCACTGCTAGGGGGTTTACAATAGCCTTTATCCATTCTTGATTAAGTTTGGACAGACATTTCCATGAATTTTATTGAAGATCTTCCTCCATCTAAAAGGAAATCAATACTTTTGGTAGTTGTGGATTGGTTAACTAAATATGCCCATTGTCTTTACAATCTCCCTCGCTCTATTGTATTAGACAAAGATGCTATAAGTAATTTTTGGCAAGAGCTCTTCCAAGCTATGGGAGTCAAACTTCACATGCCTTCAACTTACCATCCCTAATCTGATGGTCAAATTGAAGTTGTCAATCGTTGCCTTGAAGCTGATCTTCGCTATTTTTTGTCACCGGCAACAAGATGCTTGGATGTCTTGGCTATCTTTAGTCGAGTATTGGTACAATACAATGTTATGTATATCTACTATATGACCCCCTTCGAGGTTTTTTATGGTCGACCACCTCCAACTCTTCTATCCTATGTTCTTAGAACTGTTCGTGTGCAACAAATAGAGAGTTTATTGAAGTCACGGCAATGGATTTTTAATGAATTGAAACATCATCTTATGATGGCTTAAGACAAGATGAAGCATCAAGTAGATAAAGGGAAGGTTGACAACCAATTTTCTATGGGAGATTAGGTTTATCTAAAGTTGCAACCACATTGCCAATCTATGTTGAAAGGTGATTTAATTACAAATTAAGTGCACGCTATTTTGACCCTTCTTCGATCGAAGCTTGGGTTGGTTCTATCCCTTACCATTTGAAGTTACCTCTAGCATCTAGAATTCATTCAACTGTTCATGTCTCTCAATTGAAGCAATGCATTGGTCATGGAGTTCAACCTGCTCTCTTATGCCCATTGTTCCATAGCATTTTCCTGAGCCACAATTCTTATTAGGTTGATGCATGATTTCATGCAATAATCAAGCTATTACTTGGTGGCTAAGTCATTGGAAGTGAGAAGATGTGGATGACGCTTAGTGGGTGGATTATGATACTTTCATCACAGGGTTTCCCTCATTCCAAGATCGAGGACAAGGTTGTTGCTAGCAGGGGGGGATTTGAAGGAGTACATTTGTAAGCCAATAACTGAAAGGGTGTGTTTATAATTTTTTGGTAGTTGGTTGGTTGTTACCGTTGGTAGAATAGGTGGGAACCTTTGTTAAAGGGTGGATCATGTATAGAAGGGTTGTTATAGCCTCATTATAGAGATTAGTGGATTTTGAGGCGTTTCACCATTCTTCCTCCCATTCTCTCTCTCTATACTTTGTTTGCCCCCATCTCTCTTTTTCTTTTCCTTCCATCCGGCGAAAACTTGGGCACAAAGTCGAATTGAAGCTGCGAATTCTACTATCATGGTTGAGCAACAAGAGACCAGGCTTTGACCTTGCTCTTTTAAAATTGAAAGATGGATTGTGGAACGATGTACCTTGAACTAAATAATATGGTGGTCAATAAGCCAAAACCAAGTAACATTTGTTGAAAAGTAAGATATCATTAACGGCATGGTAGATCGTAAAAATTTCCACGTTAACTTCAAAATAGAATCCATATCGAAAGATAGGATACGTTACTTATGAGATGGGTATTCTCTGGTTTACAGCCCCATATAAATAGACTTACTATTTTTTTCCCTTTTTTTTTTGGACAAATTGGGGGAAAAATTTGACCATCCCTCACGCATACACACACACCAATCCCCTTAAAGTTTTGATGGACTTGCTGATAAGATAATGACCCAGGCTAAACTTTTTCCTAATAAATTTTGATGGACTTCCTACTCCGTTATTCCAAGTTTGATCGAGCATGCCTTTGTTTATACCTGATTAGTTTGGCATGCCGATTGAAACTCGAGTGAAGCCATATCAAACCAAACTATACATTGACCTTCAATCAAACGGGCACATGTGGTAACTAAATGTACTCGAGGTGAAGGTCTACAAAAGGGCTATAAAATGAAGGTTTCTAGCCAGATAAAAGAAATGGAGATAAAATGAGTGAACAAATGCCTCAAGATGTGGGAGAGGAGATTGTACCAAAGAGAAAAAAATAGGGTCAAATATATATATATATATATATATATATATCACCTCAAAAAACATAGTTTAAAGAGGTATGTCTACAAGGACATCAAGTCATGGGTCACGACCAAGTCGGATCCAAGTTAAGGTTTGACCATCATTTGGTCATCTATGACCACCTTCCATTTTGACCCAGCAGGAATAGCCGTCACCCATAAACTAGATAGCCTTATTTAGAATGAGGATTGGATAGCTATTTTTAGAAGAAAATAGGCTCTCCTCCAGGAGGGCCTGCAACAACCATCCACATAGCAACAAATCCCTCTTTCTATTTTTATACCAAGGAATTAGGAAAAGAGCTGTCTTCAAACCATCCCTTGTTGTCAAACCATTGCATTTGGGTGTAGGGGAAGAAGGCACCTCACTCGGAGAGGGAGAAGCACTTGTCCTTTATTTTCTTCCTCCAATTCCCCGCAACATTTTCAAACCTCCCGCGCCCCCCATTCACTCTTCTGAGATTTCTCCTTCTGAAATCTCTCCTGGTTCTTCACCAACCGGGTAAGATATGGAGCTTATCATGGAAATTTTTAGGAGATGTTGGAATTGAGGGTCCAGACAACTGCATTGTGTAGAAATATTTCCTATCTAATCAAATGTAACCATGTTGTATGGAAAAGCTCCCAACTTCTCAAGGATGCTGCTTAAGTAAAATTCCATTTTTGTTTCTCTGTGGAGTTTTATTTTACATTGTGGCATACAAAAACTTTTAACCTGATATTGATACAAAACCGGTGGAATTATGAAATTTATGTTCTTTTCATTGCAATTGCATTTTAAGGTTCTTATATTTGATTCTAATCTCCTCATCATTTTACAATTTTTGATAAACTTAAAAGAATTTAATTAATTCACTTGATAGATTGCTTCTTTATATCTAGAACATTCTTTAAGCCTATGATTTAATATATTTTACTTAGTACAATTTAATACTTTACATTTATAAAATCAAAGATGCTTATATAAAGATATTTACTATATGAAAATATATAGAAAGGGCTACTATATTGATTCACAAAGGAAAACAATTTGTTTGCTATATGTCATGTTTTGATCTAATTAAAGCATTGCATTTGGATGATATGTTACGCATTTGAATAATAATTCTCCTTCTTTACTTCTCTCCAACTTTCCTACTCCCTATTATTGCCCTATAAAGGACTTTCTTTTAGGGAGTTCTACCATCTAATTACTAGATTACATTTTTGAATAGGATTTTTTCACAAATATTGTGTGTATTCATGCTTAGTTACTTTTTTTTTTTTTCTTCATTCTCCTGTTTTCGCAGATCCTAGGATACACATATATGTCTACATAAACGAGAGAGATAAGAGTTCAAAAATCATATGATTTAGTCTTAATGGTCGATTAACGAACCATCAGTTCTCTCCTTTATAATTAATCATAGCTTATTTTTTTAGATTGGTGGTCGTGTTTAGTTTCAATTTCTTTTCTACTGATGAGAGTACTTTATGTTTTAATTGGCAACATCTCTTTTGCTATTCACATGAGAGTATACCGCTACCTATGCTAATTTGTTTCATTGCATGTACCTAAGTGGACACCCCATATGAAATTTCGCAGGGCATACAATTGGCCATCAAAATGGGGGTATCCTATTCTTGCAGTGGAACTGATTATGATGCTTTAGATGAGGGCCTTCAAGCTCTTATCATGAGAACATTGAGCTTCAAAGGTGAGGATGTCGACACATCCGTTCATTCATTCAGTTCCAACGGGCACGAATTGGAGTCCGAGTCTTCGCTCCTCGAAGCCATTGGCTCTGGGAAGATGATTATCGAAGGTTCTCTGAGCTTCAACAGGAAGGAGTCCGATCCTTTCCACGTCGAAACCAAATTCTCTATAAAAAGCCCCCGCATCCAGAAAATCAATCCTTCAAGAGATACCAACCAAAAGCCTTCAAGATTCAAAGCTTCTCTAGAAGCAATTGAGCAGAAGCGGACTACGTTCAAGCCTGGAAGTCCAGAGCATGAAGCTGCTGTAAAGCTACAGAAAGTTTACAAGAGCTTTCGTACAAGAAGAAAGCTCGCAGATTGTGCGGTCCTCGTTGAGCAACGCTGGTGAGTCCATCTCTTTTATGTGATGGACGAAGTATCTTCTTGTTTCCAAAATCCTACGACTTTTGTTCTTGTTTTCTTGAAGGTGGAAGTTGCTAGATTTTGCCTTGCTTAAGCGGAGTTCCGTGTCCTTCTTCGACATAGATAAGCCAGAGTCTGTAATTTCCCGGTGGTCAAGAGCTAGAACGAGAGCTGCTAAGGTATTTCCTATAGCTGGTGATTCTAAGCCCGTGCTTTCTTTTATTCAACATTCCCAAATAATCATATTGTAGGTAGGACAAGGGTTGTCAAAGGATGAAAAGGCTCAGAAACTTGCCTTGCAACATTGGCTTGAGGCGGTATGTTCTTACTCTTTTATAATCCATCTTACGGATTAGCATTTTGACCCCTCTAATTTATTTCCTTCTTGTCACATTAGATTGACCCGCGTCATCGCTATGGCCACAATCTTCACTTCTATTATTCTGCTTGGCTCGATTGTGAGAGTAGACAGCCTTTCTTTTATTGGTAAGTTAAAATAGATCAGCATCACCTGCATATCAGAAAAATATAATTTTTTATTTGGGTTTCCATATGAGTAAAAGTTATATATGAATAATATAATAGGCTGGATGTGGGTGAAGGAAAGGAGGTAAACCTAGAACGCTGCCCGCGGTCAAGGCTCCGCCAAGAATGCATCAAGTACCTTGGTCTAGTGCGTGTCCATCTTCAATTTTAGCTTACCATTCCTCTGTGGTCAGCCTCAGAATATTGTTGTTCTAACATGTCCAATTCCACGTAGAAAGAAAGGGAGGAATATGAAGTTGTAGTGAAAGAAGAAAAGTTCATATGCAAGATTAAAGGGAACATTCTCGACACAACTGGGGGCCCCCCAGATGCGAAGTGGATCTTTGTCCTTAGCACTTCAAAGAAGCTCTATGTTGGGCAGGTGATTTCGGCTACAACCAAGATGAAAATATTTTCTATGGTTTAGCTGCTGTGAAACACATCTTCTTTAATTGGCTTGTGTAGAAAAAGAAGGGCAAGTTTCAGCATTCAAGCTTTCTTGCAGGAGGAGCTACTTCCGCAGCTGGAAGGCTGGTAGTAGAACGTGGAATTTTAAAGGTAAGAGATTCAATAAAAACAAATCCTCAAAATTCATCATTTTTGACAATACCCTCCATGATGCTGTAATTCTTCTGCAAATTGCTTTTGCAGGCTGTTTGGCCTCACAGTGGTCATTACCGCCCAACGGAACAAAATTTTCAGGAATTTGTAAGTTTTCTCAAGGAAAACAATGTGGATCTCACTGATGTCAAGGTTTAGACTCTTCCACTTTGATTAATAATTTCATATTGGAAGCAAATTACTATGTTTATACTAAATATTTTTTTCATGAATTTAGAAAAGCCCTGATGACGAGACTGAATGGAGCAATGCACCAAATATTGGTGCTCTTAGCAGGAATTTGTCCATGTTGAATTCAGCTAAAGATACAACCACACCTCAAGTTGAGATTTCCAACCATGGGAGGGAGGATGAAGCGGATATGCAACAATTTCATCGTTCTAGTGGCCAAACTAGTCTTGCCACTCCTGAAACAAGTGTTGCTGAGGAACCAAAAGGATTGGTTCATGATGTAGCCCCTACAAGATGGCAACCAACACCAAGTAGATTGCAAGTACAAAAAACTTCCCTCGATCGTCTTTACGCAGTGTGTCTTCAAAAACTCTTCAAGGAATTTGAAGGGGAGAGTGATGAAGACTTAGATGACAAAGCAAGCAGTGATGAAGAATCCGAGACAAATAGCTCGCCAAGGAAGTGTCAAGAGCCAACTTGCAGCATAAGTAGCTTCTCCCCAGAAATTCCTTGCGAAGCATCAAACGAGGCCACTTCCACTTCTGAGAAGCACTACAAGAAGAATCTGTTTCAAGAAGGCCCAAATGAAGGTGAAGAATCGGTTATTCCTAGAGAATTGATATTGCACAGAATCAACTCAAAGAAAGGAATGAAATCCTATCAGTTAGGAAAACAGTTGTCTTGCAAGTGGACCACAGGAGCTGGGCCTCGTATTGGTTGTGTGAGAGACTACCCATCAGAGCTGCAATTCCGTGCATTAGAGGAAGTTAACTTGTCACCAAGGAGTGCTGGAATCTCCAACTTTAATGCCTCTTCACCCTACAGTCTACCAAGCTCAACCCCCAAAACACCAGGCATGTCACCCCTAAGGACATTGATATCAACAGATGTCACACAAACATGCAGAAGATAATTTGAGGAAGGAACTACCGAAGGAAGAGTATTTACATATTCTCTTCTTGATCAGTTTGTAGATCAATCAGAGAAAAGTATCAGTATCGAGCATGTGGTTAAACTTTAGAGGAGTTTCACTTTAAACATGAATCTGTACATCCTTTCAGATTGTTCATGTTATCCTTCATCTGCTGATCATATAATAGCAATAGCAAATTAGATGGTGGTCATAGTTATAATTCTTCTTGCTATAAAATCTGAAAAAGAAAAGGGAAATATCAACTATATCTAGGTATTGTTTGTTTAGTTGTAATGTAATTTCACGGAGAGCCTTTATTACATAATAATCTGCTTACATGAATACGTTTCCACGTAAGACACCTACTGTTCTAGGTATGGTAGAAGTTTGATATCTACATGCATTAAGACGGGATAAAAGCCAATCATGTTTCTGTACAAGCAGATGTCTTCATTCTTTCTTTTTTCTTTTCTTTTGCTTCCTTTGAAGAGATGTCATAATCCAAATTTTGCATGGTGTTCGATATCTTGACATACAATATCCCAGGCTGTTCCCTATTGATAGCTTGAGTTAATTGCATAAGAGAAAAACGCCTTCTATGATAATCAAGAGGGCAACATCTCTCTCAAGCTTGAAAGATATAAAGATAGTGGGTTTACTACTTTCAGCAATTTCTCCACTGTAACCCCTTTCTCTTTAAAAAAAAGTCTCCCGTAACATCGGGTGTATGTAATTGAATCACAATAGGAGAGAGGATCAAATAGCCTAAGTTGCTTCTCACCTTTTTACAAGGAACGCACGAATGGTTTTTCATCAAGTATACAAAACTTCTAAGAAGCAACAGAGTTCAAGATTACAACTGACCACATCATATGCATTTGAAGAACCAAGCAAAGTCACACAACTCTCCGAATACGGGCAACTAATTCCCAAGGTGATCACCTTTTCTTTGCTGCAACATCACCTGGATGGCCAGGTGCATATACTTGCACCAGCTCTAGTAAGTGGCAGGTTTACCATAATTTTCCTTCAAATAAAAGATTTCAAACCATATGGGACACAGAACATCAATCCAACAACCCATTGGTGACAAATGCTCCCTTATCTGGGTTGAGAGTGAACAGAGAAAAGACTCCTGTCTATCCATTGAACTTGGAAGATCAAGACATTGATTCGCAAATAGATTCTTGATTGGGGAATTTCCAAATTATTATTAAGTATCTGTGCTTCTCTTTAGCCCCGAGTCCTTTGTTGATAAATGAGTGGTCTTTCTTAATTGAAAAATTGTACAAAAAATAAAAGGGGCTTTTGCATCCATGTCCCTGCAAACGTTCATAAGTACATCCCTACCCCTTAATACCTTGTTCCATCCATTACCCTACAAACTTGTGCCATTACTCATTCACGTCCTTCCATTAGATGTTAAAGGCAGATGAGTCTAACTATAATTATTATGCAACTCATCATAGTTAAGCCCAAAAAACAGATTTTACCTTTGTGCCCCACTAAACTTTCATAATTACATCCATACTAATAGTATCCCCACTAAAAGAAAATCTAAATTTCTCCCCCTTCTTGTGTGAGAGAGAGAAAGAGGTCAAGAGAGAGAAAATGACCCCTTTGTTGGTTCCTCCCATTCCCTTGACGAGTTTCAAGCTAGGAAAGGAAGGATGGAGAGGAGAAGGCTAGGGTTGCAGGGACGTGGCAGGGGGTGTTAAGGCTGAAAGGGGCAGAGGAGGTCATTGGAGTTACAGGAGAGGAGAAAGGAAGCGGGGATGGTGAGATGGGGAAGAGGAGTGGTCACTGAGGGGAGGGAAGTAGGGTCAGTTGAGCTAGAGAGGAAGGAGGAGGATGATTAGATGGGCTAGGAAGGAAATGCGGAGGGTGTGGTCGGTTGGGGGAAGGGAAGGAGAAGGGAGGACCTCAAGGTGAATGTAGATGGAAGGACGAGGACCTTTGGTAAGGATCTTGACACAGGTGTAGTTTGAGCTTGAGGTTAAGAAGAAACAAGAGAGGAAAAAAGAAAAAGGTGGATAGGCGTATTGATTAATTTCCAAAAAGGAAAAAGTTAGATAGGGGTATTGATGTAATTTTTGAACTATGCATCGTTAAAAGTCAAAGGCCATTAGACAATATTTGGGGAATGTTTGCTTAAATCCAATGGAGACAACCTAGCGGCATGATCATGTTTGGTTAGTATGCAGGGATACAAATGTAATAATGGATGGTGAGGTATATGAATGTAATTATGAAAGTTTACAGGAATATGGATGTAAAAATCCTAAAACTAAAAGGCCGAAAGGCAAAGCAACTATCATTGCCTTCTAGCGTTGCCCTTTTCAATAGCTCTCTCATCCCTCTTAGCAACCTATGTCCTTTCTTATCTACAACTTCCAAAAATAAATAATCAAGCTTGCAGACAAAATAAGATGGGATTTTTTTTCGGGAAAGGGACTAACCAACAAAACAAAATACATTAGGTTAGATGGGATACCATATGTCAATCCAAATTTAATATTGGTGATGAGGGAGGAAAAAATTTCCTCATGAGCCTAACTAAAAGAGGCCCACGAATGACCCTGAGACCCACAATGACCCCTTAGCTCAATAACTTATCCCTAAAAGTCTAAGGGATCCTCACGTAAGCAAACGAATGAACTGTCTCATTGAGGTGGGTGGCTAAATTGCCTCATTTTGGCAGACAGGTGAGCTACCTAAGCTGCTTAGGCGGATCATCATCTGTCTGTACTTAGGCATTTTATAAGCTCGATTCTATGTTAGGCAGATAGCCTGATCGTCTAAAATCCAAGCAAACCATTAAGCCAACATCCCCATTAGATAATTCTGGCGAATGAACCTTGTTAGGTAGTCAAAGAGAAGAAGTGAATAACCTTGCAAGATAATGACGCCAAATGAAGAATGCGCATTTTCCTCCGATCATAGTGAAATCAACGAAACGTGTGACCGTTAGGAAGGATCAACCTCGACAATCGCGGGATTTGAAATTAAGGAGCAAACACTCATGTAATCTATTATAAAGTGTAGGGGTAAGATTCACGGTCACGCAAAAGGAGCAGTCATGTACTCCCTTTCTCTTTTACTTACTAAACACTTAGCAGAAATTTCGAGGGTTTGATCCCCTCCCTAAATGTACATTTATTAAGGTAAAACTGGGTTTCCAAACCTTTAGTGTTCTTGTGATTTTTGGTTGGATCCTCTTTGTATTGAGAACCTGGGAGAATCTATTTAGAGACTCCGATCAATTGGTGTTGTCTGTGGGAAAATTTTCATATATAACTATTACTTTTGTAAGTGTTCAAAGACTCAAAGATTGATGGCTTCCACAACCCGAAATTGTTCCAAGCTAAACCCAAATCCAACATTTAAGGAGGAATTGAGTGTCGCCTTGTTGCACCATCGATGCCAGGCAAAGGAATGCAACAACCTCAAGAAGAAGGAGGTCGTCCAGCTTGAGGAGGAACCTTCACTTTCTTCGCTCTGTCATGTCGAGCAGCAAGAGTACCTAATAGACCTCGAGGCAGAGTATGAGGAAATAATGGGTTACCTCCATAATGTGCGAAAGCGTAAGAAGGAGGCCCTTCGGCAAAACCCAGACTCCTCCCATGAGCAACTAGATCAGCAGGCATAGTGACATCTTGTCATAGAAGAGGAAAACACTCGTCTTCTCAAGCAAATAGAAGAGCTCAAATGGGAGATAAGGCATAAAGAAGGAGAAGCGTTGCAAACCTTTTAGCCTTCACCTGCCCTATGGGATTCGGATGGTCAGTTCACCTCGTGGGTGCATTAGTCCAATGACGATAACTCCTTAACCTATATTGTCCACCAAGTTATGCGGGCAATGAGGGAGATCCACCCTTGAGCTTATGCTACCACCTACTTCACAAAGGAGGTGATGAATGTGTCCCTCCCAGAGTAATTTAAACACTTGACTCTCCCTCAATATGATGGAATCACGGACCCCAACAACTTTGTTGGAAATTATTAGTAGATGATGTTTGTACATGGTTGTCCAAATGGGGTCCTTTGTTGGGTATACCCATCTTATTTAGTCAGGATGGCTCATGAATGGTTCAATAAGGTCCCCACCGATCATATTTCATGTTTTTAACTAGCCAATAAATTTTGCTAGTATTTCATTGGCCAACAAAGGGTCAAACAATCCTGAGAGGTTGTTCAAGATCCAACAATGAAGGGGTGAGTCCTACTCTTATCTCAATCGCTTTAAGATCTAATACTTCAAGTGTAAGAGACCTCATGATGCTATCGTTGTTTAGTACTTCAAGTTTAACCTTTGTACCTAGAGATTCTGATTGCTTAAGGACATGGCTGAGTTGTGGAATAGTGTCACTCATTTTATGGAATAGGATGACTCCTTCAATTCTCGTGGTGGCCTAGCTAACAATGTCGAAGAGGAACCTAACTACCCACCTAGCGACAGGCGAGACAGAGATGAGATCGCCTAAGGCAAAAGTGTCAATAGGCATTTCAATAAACAAAAGGGTCACCCAACCAACCACAAGAACGGCCACCAAGCCAGCAATCATGGAGGGGGACCAAAATAGCCACAAAGGGAAACATATCAAGAATACACCCCCTTATTGTTAGTCACATGAAGATCTTGGCAATGAATAAAGGTCTCTTACCTCCACCTCCACTTCTCAGAAGAAAAGCAACTGCTAAGCCTTATTGTCGTTATCACAAGGAGAAAGACCATGTTATAGAATATTGTTAGGATCTGCAAGATCAAAGTGAGTATCAAATCTGGCATGACAATTTAGCTCAGTTTGTCAAATGCAATGAAGATTCAAAGGGCAAGAAGCCCATGGAGGATCTTGAAGATTACCAGTAAGACAAGTTACAACTTAGAGGAGAAAATATAGTTTCAATGGTTGACCATGTTCGAGAGGATGCTACTCAACTTCTCGAAGAGCAAGGCCTTACTAGAAACCTCATAGCCGAGGAGTATCATGAACACACCATCACCCTTTTGGATAAGGCGAAAGTGCAGACTAGCGGGCACTAAACCCAAACCTACCAAAATGTCGACAATCTCTACTTCCACAAGTTGAAGTAATGTTTGGCATTAACATCAACCCCTATGTCGCCGCTCTGGCAACCACCTTAGCTGGCACCTTTGAACCGATTATGCCAGTTAACCATTAGGGAGTTGCGAATCCATGCCAAGAGTTTGACAAAGCCGCAACTGCCTTGTTCCACTTGTTAAACCCTGATGTGCACTCCAACCCTCTGATGATTGCTCTCCTTGTAGTAGGACAAGATCAACCCTTCCTTCTCATTAAAGACTTAGTCCTTCTACAAGGAGAGTAATAATCAGAGGGTTAAGGTGCGTGCCAAGGTTCAGCAGCAAATGGAACAAGGTAGCTGCTACTTTGTTGAACTTCTAGCGTGGATTCCTATCTCCCCAACGATTAATTGATATAACCGATTCAAAGAAACTAGCTAAGGTGGTCGCCTAAGCAAGGGCACGGAGATTGGCATTAATGCCAAAGATTACTACGACCTCAGTGGAAGTGGATGTTGTTGATGTCTCGACAAGCACGGGTTTAGTGCCTGCTAGTCTGCACTTTTACCTTAGTTAAAAGGGTGAGGATGCACTCATGGTACTCCTCAACCAGGAGGTCTCTGTGGAAGTCTTGCCCCTTGAGAAGCTAAGTGACATCTTCTTAGACATGGTCAACCATCGAGAACATATTTAACCCTCCAAGCTATTGCAACTTGCCTCAGTGGTAATCTTCAAGATCCTCTATGGGCTTCTTGCCCTTAAGATCCTCATTACATTTCACATACTGGGCTAAATTGCCATGTTGAATTTGATAGTCAATTTGGTCTTGTAGATCCCAACACCCTTTCGTGGCATGGCCTTTCACCTTGTGATAACAATAATAAGGCCCAATAGTTGCTTTTCTCTAGAGAGGCAAAGGTGAAGGTAAGAGATTCCGATTCGTTGCCAAGACCACTAAAATCTCTATGCAATTGACAGTGAGGGGGGTTTATTCTTGATATTTTTTTCTTTCCCCCTCACGATTGCAGCTTGACGGCCATTCCAATGGTTGGCTAGAAAACCTTATCGTTTATTGAAATGGTCGCCACCGCTTCTTCCGTGGCTAATCTCGTCTTTGCCCTATGTATTGCTAGGTAGCTAGTCAAGTTCTCCTTAGACATTGTTAGCTAGGCAACCATGAGAGTAGAAGGAGTCACCTATTCCACAAAACGGGTGGCCTGATCCCACAACTCCACCATGTCCCTAAGCGTGAAGTCGTCAAGGTCATACAAGAATCTTTGGACGAAAAGGCCGGATTTGAAGTACTAAACAACGATGGTATCATGAGGCTTTTTATACTTGGAAGTATTGGCCCTGAAGCAGTTGAAATAGAAGTGGAAGGACTCTTTCTTCCATTGTCGAATCTTGGACAACCTCTCAGGATTATCTCTGACCCTTTCTTGGCCAGCAACATTTATCAACGAATTCTTAAAAACAAGAATCTGATCAACTAGGAGCTCATTGAATTGGTCATGAGCCATCCCAACTAAATAAGACAGGAATATCCAGCAAAGAACCCTGTTTAGGCAATCATGTGCTAGCATTATTTGGCGGTAATTCTCAATAAAGCTGTTAGGGTCTGTGGTTCCGTCATATTGAGAGAGAATCAAGTGTTTGAACTTTTTCAGAAGGGGTGCATTTAGCACCTCCTCTATGAAGGGGTAGGTGGTAATGTAAGTTCGGGGATGGATCCTCCTCATTGCCCCCATAACTTGGTAGACAATCTTAGGTAGGGAGCCATTGCCGCTAAACTAAAGCGCCCACAAGGTAGGTTGGCCATCCAAATCTCGTGGGGCAGGCGGAGGTTGGAGGGGTCATGATGCTTCCTCTCCTTTATGCCTCATCTCCCGGTTGAACTCTTTTATCTACTAGCGAAGACGGGTGTTTTCCTCTTCTATGACACACCGTGCTTGCTCATCTAATTGCTCATGGGAGGAGTCTAGGTTTTGTCGTCCTTGTGCTTTCGCACATTATGGAGGTAGCCCATTATTTTCTCCTACTTTGCTAAAAAGTCTACTGGGCACTCAAGGTACTCCCGCTCCTCCTTTTCGGCCTGATGGAGGTGGAGAAAGGAGAGATTCCTCCTCAAGCTAGACAACCTCCTTTTTTAGGTTGTCGCCCTCTCCTCCGCCTGACGTCGACAGTGCGACGCTCAATTCCTTGTCAACCATCGGATTGTGGTTAAGCTTGGAATCATTTCAGGATTTGGGAGCCATCAAACTTTGAGTCTTTGAATATTGACAAAAGTAATGCTTATATATAAAAAATTTCCCCACAAACGACACCAATTGCTCCGATCAAATGGCTAGTGCATTCCTGCTCTATATAATTTAAACAAAGTGTCTTCTAAGGCTTCTAAACAAGGGGAAGATATTTCAAAGGACTTCCAATTGCCTCAGACTTGAAATTTTCAGGTCAAACTTCCACTTGTTGGATGCCTATTTCCAAAAATGCAGACTTCTTTCTTTCTATGAAACAGGTTTCTTTGGGGAATGGTAACAATCCATACTCATAATAGCATGATAGCCTCTTGGAAAATTCTCCCCTTAAAGAAATCTTTCCAAATATGTATAGTTTAGCCTGCAATAAGAAAGTGAGGCCAGCCAGGGAATAAAAACTTAAACTCAAGAAACACTTGGGTTAAGGCCCTAAAAAGAATGAACTGGTTATTGGCCATCTTAAATTCCTTGGCTCTGTCTAAAGAGAGTATAAAATTTATTTAGTAAATTTCCCTAAAAAAATAACTTGGTAAGATCAATTTACAGAGCTTTATTGGATGGTGGATGAGGTCTCTCCTAGACTTGGGTATTGGGGGAAAACTCTTCCCACCTAGAGTATGATATGGTCCCCAGAACTACTGCAACAAATAACAAATAAGAGGAGCCAAAGTGTAATTGTTGAATCTGTTACAACAGAGTGACATTCTCTATTATCCTTTTCTATAAATAGCAAGATAGCATTCAGAGGTAGAGCAAATTAGTTTTTCATTGTCCCAAGTAATTCTCTACCCTCTCCTTTCCTCCTGCTATCTCTATTTCCCCTGATATCTTCCAATCACTTCTGTTTCCTCCCTTTTCAGATTTCTCCACGTTATTTTTTTCTGTATTGGATCTCTCCAACTTCAATAAGCTGGCGATTACACGCTCCCAGAGCAAATCATCTTCCTTAAGTTCTTCTGTAAGTCCCATCAGAGTACCTTAGGTTATTTGAATAGCCTTTCATAGCAGGCTGTCAACACAAGACTTGCTGCCAAATAAAGGTTTCTTGCTTATTAACAGATGTATTTTGCGTATATCGAATGTAGAATGCTCCAGACATCTGAATTTGAATTGTCCATTCATCTTAGAAACTCTAAGTTCTCTCTGGCCAGAACATCAATGGCAGAGTCCTTTCACCTTCGTTGAATAACTGCAAGTCCAAAAAAAAGAAGCAGAACCCTGGTTAATCAAATCTTCTTTGGTCACATCTCTTTGCCTAATTTGGAAAGAATGCTATAAAACAATTTTTAGGAATTCAGAACCGGATCTGAGGCTTGCAAATAGAATTAAGAGTTCTTGTAACTCTCCTTTTTGATTCAAATAATCTGGTCTCTCCTGGTTATACCTTACCCTTCCTTTCAGTTTGGGTTTCTATGCTCACAGGTCTTTCGGCTAAGGTGGTGAGCCTCAACATTGCACCTCGCTGATTGCTTCACTCTGGTCTCTCTTGGTGGCTGGTTGCCTATTCAGAGTGTTCTTTAAAGTGTTTCTTTAGTGTCCCTGTTTCTGGATTGGTTTGTTGTGCTGCTGGTAGCTTGTTTGGTTTTGGAAACTGTGTTGGCTTTCTGCCCTTGGTTTTGGTTGATGTCTGGTGTTTGGGGCTTCTCAACTCTTCCCCCTTGTACCTGGAACTTTGTTTTTCTCCTCTGGATGAATGAATCAATCTTTTTTACTTGCTCCAAAAGAAAGGCATGACTACTGGCATGTCAAATTCAAGAGCAAGTGGACATCAATACATAATCAATCATTAACTTCCTATAATCTTCATATTTAAGAATGAAAACATTCATGCAACCAATAAGTAGAAGATATCTTTTGATTCGAAGTACTAGCATTCTTGACCATCAGACTTTGTAGCATAAACCCCAGTGCAAAAATGCACATTTATTCATTCATACATATGAATGTTTTGCACATAATCATGTGTGATAGTCAAAAGGAACTATGCACATTTATTCTTCAGGATCTTAAGCAGTCACGGAAAAATATAAAGCACTTGCTTCTGCAGATAATTTGAGCAAACCCTTGCAAAAACAAGATGGGCATGGTCACCAACATTGGCAGCATTGCCATGCGAATCTGTGCACTGTCTACCATCTCTTTATCTTATATCTCACCAATATCGCAAAGTTTGAGTTGATGAATAACTGAAGGTGGCAAAAGCTGGTTGGTGATGAGAATGCCTATTGCATTCTTTATGTTAGGACAGCAGACTAAAACCACGTGGACAGGCCACGTGACAGTCAACAGGCCATGTGGACTGTCCACATGGCAATCAGCAGGAAGGCCCATAGGAGCTGGCGGTCATGGGTTTTTGGACCCAAGTTTGGAGTTTTTGTTTAGGGAGAAAGTTTTTTTATTTTTAGTAAATATGCTTTAGGAAAAGAGTTTGAGATTTGATTTTTTATTTAGAGAGATAAGATTTTTCCTTAAGAGATAAGATCTTTTGTTTCCAAGTGTGGGATATGTTCTCTCTATATACAGATGGTCTTCCCTTATAGTTTTCCTTGAGTCATTAATAATATTTCCAACTATTCAAAGACTCCTCTCCTCTCTTCTTCCGCCACCACAACCGGCCACCATCAAAGGCAGCCGGCCACCTACGCAGAGCATTTAAAGGTCGTAAGATAGATGTTGCTGATGTTTCACAAAATGAGGTGGCCAAAATGGGTCCACAATATCTTTAATGTCGTTGAATTAACAACTATTGTGTTCTAACTTCTACGTGGATCGGCATTTACGGAGTATGGAATAAAGTGATTTCTTGATTGTTTCCAAAATAGTGATTTGTAGATCGACTTTATAGCACGTGTCGTAAATCAATTGGCACCTACAGATAAGTCAATATTCTAACTCAAATTCATACTCCATTGATTTCTAGATTTAAGACTAAGTAATGCATTTGTAAGACCATTTAGTTTTTTGCATCCAAGTAGAATGCTGTTACAAGCATTCATGTTTACCTTTGCCTTGGAGATGAAACATCTGCTATCTCCGAGATAACACTTCTCAGGTTCTGGAAATCTCTTTTAGGTTATGTTCATGAACCACCCTCCATGTCACTAATTGGTTTACCACTTGCAACATTGGGTATAAGCGACCAAATTACAATAGGATAGAACGACATAAACTTTTTTGAAACGTTGAAAGGGTGGCTATCCTTTAGATAGCTACCTAGATAAGTATATTAATAAAAGGAAAGATCATAGTACATACGCCATGTTACATCAGAGTACCCCAACTCGACATAAACGACAATGTAGAGGCCACAAAGTTTTCTACATAAGTGTGTTGCCCCTTGAACACCACCGCATTTCTTTCTAACCAAACAGATCACAGAACCGCCAGCGGTCGCGCCTTCTCCTTCTTTGACTGAAACAAATTGGTCCCTCTGCCCATGTTTCCGCACCTGAATGACGTCTAGAAGCTGCTAAAAAAATCAACTGCCCACCACCTATCCCCAATCCATCCCTGTACCTGCACCACCATGGGACAAGTGAAGAACAGGTGGTCAATGTCTTCATCATGTTGCGAGCAGAGCAGGCAAGATCTATCAACCACTTGGTCCCATCTAGATCTCCACATCTTCGTCATTAGTCGCCCCCTCCTCAACAGCCAGATGAAGATCTTCACCTTTAGGGGGTAGGAGGCTTCCTACACATGCCTACGATCCCTGACGAGGTCAATGTCTTCTTCATGCTGCGAGCAGAGCAGGCAAGATCTATCAACCACTGGGTCCCATCTAGATCTACACATCTTTGCCATCAGTCACCCCCTCCTCAACAGCCAGATGAAGATCTTCACCTTCAGGGGGAAGGAGGCTTCCCACACATGCCTACAGTCCCTGACGAGGTCAATGTCCTCCAGCGCCACCGGACCCTCAAGCCTTCTGTAAGCATCTCGAACGGAGAAATTACCCTCCTCCCATCCAAATCCATCTACCCCCACCTCCAGCTAAAAGCCCTCCAACTTTGAAAGGAGCTCCTACAACTCAAAAATCCTTTGGCCCGACAGGTTCCCCATGAACACAGGGCTCCAGCACCCATCCCAAACTTCCGCCACTGTAACTCCCCTGTCAACTGCAAGCGCTGCCAACCTGGGGTATCAAGCTGCCAATGACTCATGGCCCGTCCAATCATTCGTCCAAAATCTGAATGTTATGCCCAATCCAAGGACCAGTGAAAAAAAGGAGTGAACCAAGGGCACCATCATAGAGAGACCCCTAACAAAATGGGAGGCGCCTCAGGGCGGAGATTGCAGCAGGTCCCAACTAAGCAATCTCCCATAGCAAGATTGCATAATCCTCCTCACCAAACAGTCCTCACCACCAAGGAATCTCACAATCCATTTGATCAGAAAGTTATCATTCATCCTTCCCACCCTTCTAACTCCTAAACCTCCCTCTTTAGCTGGCTTGCAAACCTCTTCCCATGCCACAAGTTTCGTGTCTTCCCCAGTCACCCCATAGTTGGTCTAAAAGAAAGATCCCAAAAGACCCTCAATCTTTCTTTCAATCTGCCTTGGCATCGTTACCACAGACGCAAAATAGGAAAGCATAGCGGCCAACACAGCCTTTAGCAGCACTAACCTTCCCCCTCTAAACAGCAACTTGGATACCCAACCTGCCAAGCGACCCTCCATCCTCTCTAGCAACAGGACCCAATCCTATGTAGATACTCTGTTGTCTGTCAAAAGCAAGCCCAAATAGGGCATAGGCAAGGTGCCTCTCAATGTCCCCAACTGCATTGCTGTCGCCGCTACCTCCTCATCGGTCAAACCAAAAGGGATGAAGGACGATTTTGAGAAGTTAATATGTAGACCCGAAGCCTCACCAAAAAGCTACAACAGGATACGTACCCGCTTCGCCTCAGTCTCAGCCTCCTTTATAAAGAGGAGATAGAACAACATAGTTGCAACTATTAAATAGCCTAAGTTGCTCCTCACCTTTTCACAAGGCACGAATGGCTTTTCATCAAGAGTTCTAAAAGGCAATAGTGTTCAAAAGCTCTAAAAAGCAGTAGAGTCAAAATTACAATGGAAAGCATATACACCTTAGGCCTTCAAGGAAACTTGTGTGGCAAGGGATGGCGAAGGCAGGGTGCGCTTTGGCTGAGAGGGTGCGCTTAGGCTGAGGCAAGATGATCACATTCTTTTCCATGGAAAGATGGTGCCTGTCGCAGGTAAACACAAAACTGTTGAGACTTTGGTTTGCAACGGTTATTTGGAAAAGAGGCTGGTTGAACTTGAAAATGGGTAAGCCTCACTTGTATGCTCTACCTATATAAAAATGAAAGCCTGATGTACTCTAAGAAGTCAGTCTAGTGAATCATGCTGAAAGAATTGGAGCTACTGGTGGTTGTCTATGAAGATGCCTTCTTGGACTGGGTATGAACTCTAGGCAGAGAAGTATCATCAAGAATGAACTAACAGCATTGTAAGATGTGTATATTCAAGAATAAAGGCTCAGTTGGGACATTGAATATTGGCTTACTAACCAATATCCACACTAAGTGGAATTAGTTTTATGAACTGGTTTGCCAAGAAATTTGCCTACATATGCCACATGGATCCTAACTTACGCGAGAGCAACCGCAGACCCTCAGTAGTTATTAGACTATTATCTGTCCATGAATGGGCTTTTGTAATCCAAGCAACACATAATCTGCATGTTCATTTCTCACTATCTAAGGTGCAATTTGGTTAGTAGAATTAGGAAAGGGGAACAAATAGAGGGCAAAATTGGAATAAACAGGGGAATTAAGGGATTTTGGTATTTAAATCACTTCAAGGAATTAAGTGAGAAATAGGGAATTTCTGTGAAGAATAAATTAATCCTTACTTTTGAAGTGGAATTAAGTTTGTTTTGGACTTGAGGGCCCAATGTCAGAACTATCCAATTCCAGAATTGAGTTAACCAAATGCAGAATAAACGGTCTTATTCTGCTAACACCACCAAAGAGACTCCAATTTATCACGGTTGAAATAAGAAAACACTTTAAGTTATTTATTTAGTTTCGTTTAGGAGAAAGCATAGGAAATACACATTCCGATGCTCTCCCAGCACTGGATATTCTACTGCAATCCAGAAGCAGTATCTAGACAGTTGCACTCAAAGAAAATTTTGACAGTTGATTTAGTAATAATGCCTAACAACCAGACCATGCATCCTCCAAAGATGTCAATATATTCATGTAAACAAGTTGAACCCAAAGGAAGCATGTATATTATGGGTCTCAAAAATCATTGAAATTTACAAACATACCTGCTGTGAAAACGCTCTACATCTCCTACATCCTCCCGGCACCTCTGTTCTGAACTTCCATGCGAACTACACAAGCACCATGGTATAAACTTGTACTTCAATTCACAACAATCTACAACAAGTTAATCAACCAAGCCAATTGCTTCAACTATCACCCAACACACCTCTCAACTTTCCTATTCTCACTTACTACTTAGCTTCCCTGCAGCTTCAGCTTCCCCACACTTGCTATACATATCGAACAATGCCTTGACCACCAAGTCCTCCATAGTTCCACCATACATCTTGACTGCCCTTCCATGCAACTGCCTTCCTTCTTCCAAACTCCGCAACCCCGTGCAAGCTTCGACAGCGCAACGAAACACATTGCGATCGCCCCCCGTTGTGCCACCACATGCCACAAACATCTCCGAATATGCCTTCAGCGCATCTGTATGCATCCCCTTAGCAACCAACCCGATCACAACTCCACTCCAAAGCCCCGCATTCTTCAACCCCGTCCTCCGCCCGAGCCGATACGCCATCACCATTCGATCGCACTTCTCGTATAATTCCACCAGGCGCCCAAGGGGCTTCGGGCCAGGGTTGATCCCGGTCTTGACCATGTACGCATGCACCTCCATCCCTCTTTCCACTGCTGCCTCCAAAACGCACGCCTTGATTGCGCCAGCGAGGCCCATCTCCCGCACGAAACCCTTGTCGGCCGACCGTAGAATCTTCCTGAACACCTCCAGGGCCTCCAGGGCCATCCCGTTGGCATTGAACCCCTCGATCATGGCGGTGCACGCGACGGGGTTGGGGCGGGGCACGGCGTCGAACACCTGGCGGGCGTCCCCCACGGCCCCGCACTTGGAGTACATATCGACGAGGGCGGCGGCGACGAAGAAGTCGGCGTCGCAGCCGTTTCTGGTGGCGTCCTCGTGGACGCGGCGGCCGAGGTCGGCGTCCTTCGCGCGGGCGCAGGCGCCGAGGACGGCGGCGTAGGTGAAGGCGTTGGGGGGGTCGGGGGAGGCGGAGAGCATGGAGCGGTATAGGGCGAGGGCTTCGAGGGGGAGGCCGGCGCGGTGGTACATGGCAATGGCGGTGGTCCAGGAGGACGGGGTCTTGTGGGGCATTTCGTCGAACAGGTTGCGCGCGACACGGAGATGGCCACAGTTGGCGTAGGCTGAGACGAGGGCGGTGGCGACGTAAGGGTGGTGGTGGAGACGGAGGCGGAGGGCGTGGGAGTGGAGGGCGCGGGCGTGGGGGAGGCTGCGGTGGGAGGAGGCGAAGTGGAGGAGCGTGCAGAGGAGGGAGGGGTCTGCGGGCACGCGACGCTCCCGCATGTGGTCCAGCACGCGGAAGGACTCCCGCATGCGCTGCTCGAAGGACCAGTCCGAAGGCGCGGGCGGCGGCGAGCACGACAGGGGCAGCGCCATCGCTCCACTCTCCACCAGCTGCTGCTATTGCTGCTGCGTCGGACGGATGAAAAATATAGGCGCCTACCTTTTTGCCGGTGAGATACATATTCGACTCTCATTCCTGCATTTAACTGGCGGTTTGATAAGTGAAATAAGTCTGTGAATAAATAAAATAATAATAATAATAAGAAATAGAATAATTGAGTTAATTTATTTTGATATTTTGATAGGTTAAAATTATTTAATAGAGATAATAGAATAATTTTATCTAGCATTAGATTTTTTTAATTTGACATAAATAATAGGTAAGTTAAGTAGGGGATTAAATACTTAATTTACTGTAAATTTACTTAACTCGTCAACCAAACATCTTCTTAGGAAATTAGTACATGAGAGTGTTAATTCCTCTCTCATTTACCCAAATGAGCATATGGAATATTATAAAAAAAAAATAAAGGATATTGATTATCCATGATTTGAAAATGGGTTTTAGTTGTACAATTTTCGTTTAATAGCCTTAGTTAGAAGACTGTGAGGGGGTAAGTTGGGGGCCGATTTGATGAAGTATTTGGGCTTGGGTGTAGGGTAGAAGTACTTGATTTGAAGATAATTTGATGTAGATGTATCGGGATGAATTTTGACATTTCTTGTAACTGAGGTATGTAATGCCTTTTTTTTAAAGCTCTGATTTAATAATTTTGGTTTGAGAAACTTTTCACTTAAGTTCTAGTGAATTGGATCTTTAATAGGATAGGGATAGTTTGATTAGGTGCTAAGGAAAATATAAATATGAGATAGAGATTTTTAGACTTGTTATCACTCTAATTTATCTCCATTGACTTAGTTAGTCTTCCTAAAGAAGGAAAGAGGTTGCATTCTTTTTTTTTCTTCCTTCAAATTTCTAGTAGATGCAAATTTTAATGTAAACTCTATAGAATCAATGTGATGCCAATTCTAACAAAACTTTCTTAGAATCAATTTGTTGCCATCATCATAATCTTCTCAAATATTCATAGGTGTATACTAAATCTTATAAAAAATTTTAAGACACATCCATAAATGTAATATATTAGGAATTAACCTTTAAAATTTTAGCTTCAATCTATTAACAATGAACGTTCATTTTTCTTATAAAGTAAGCTTTTAGGCAGCCTTGGAATTCAATGTCACCTACTTATCCAAACACGTTGGTAGTATTTCAATACACCTTTAATGTTAGTCTAAATTCAAAAAAAGTATAAAGATCAAATATTGAATAACTTTAAAAAATCTACCTTTTAAACTCAATGATTCATATTTTAGGTAATATACAATTAATCATATGTTTTAATCTTGTAATAACTATTGGAAAATTTGACTTGAGATGGATAAGAAGGCAAAAATAGAATAAGTTTCAATGTATTGACCTAGGGCTAAACTTGAGTCTAATGGAGATAATAATCTCATTAAAGTAAGTGGTGTGATATAAAGGATTGAAAATCATTACTTGACAACTTAAGCTCAAGCGTTTAGAAAGTTGGTCGCCTAGGTTGAGTAGGTGCTCGCATAGGTGTAAGCAGACTCCTCGAATCGAGTAGCGCCATGGGATCCTGTAGTTGGGTTTAGCTGAGTAGGCACTTACTTGGTCGCATATTCACTCGATTTTGAAATAAAGACACCCGATTTGAGTCTTTGAGAGATTTCTTCTTTTTAGCCTTTTAGGTATTATTTGACATGATGTCTATTGTACAGTTTATTTTTTTGTTTTGATTTCCATTTGATTTTAAGTTTTGTTTTAGGTTTCAATTTAGATTCTTGGGTCTTAGATCCTTGGGTCTGATTTTAGATTTTTGATCTATATTTCATTTTATATTTTTGATGATATATTTTGATTTAAGTTTATTTGAAGTTTTTGATTTAGTTTTCAATTTAGATTTCTGATTTAGATCTATTGTTTATATTCATTGATAATAAACATGAACATTTGGATCTAATCTCTACATTTTCTTTTTTCAAGATGTCTAATCTTTTATATTCTAAGTCTATAGTACTTAAAGAGTAGGAATATTAACTATGTTATTTTTATTATATTACTTGAGATAGTTGTATAGTTATAACACTGCATATAACAAAAATTTTAATAAACTAACTACTTATCTTAGATTTTTTAAAGTAAAAAATGCAATCCCACATGCTCATTTGAATACTGTATACTCTCTATGCGATGACCCAACCGATCGTGTACAGACTTCCAGAACCTTTAGCTTAAGCATTTTGAGTGACTATTTAGGTTTATGAAACACATACTCAACTAGTTGTCGAAGCTAATTTTTCTCAATTAAACTCAGGTGTAGACCTACGTCATTACAAATGTTATTAAAACCAAACTCCTAATTATAAGAACCGTGTGAGAAATTTTCACTAAATTTATAAATATATTGTAATTATTCATTTACAAATTACATGCTCTATTTCTAATAATGCATAGATACATGTTACGAACGAAAATCGTCGTATTTAGGAAACAATTGTATCGTATTATAGCGGTGAAAATCAATGCGACATTTAAATTTATAATGCTCGAAAAACCATGAGTTCTGAGGTCATTCATAGGGAGCAAGTGTAACAAATCGATCACTAATCACAATAATCAGAAATAATACAAGTGTATCAACCAACTAAAATGATATTCAATAAAAGCAATAATATGCCTCAAGAGTTAGGGACAAAACGAATATAAAATAAAAGACTAAAAATGGCAATTGAAACCACCAATTAAGCCCTAAAATTAATCACAAATCCCAATCAATTTCTCAATAGTACTCTTCAACCAGTTAACCAAGAATATCCACATCAGACCAATTGTCAATAAACCCACAATAATCTTCAACCAATGTCAAATGTTGGAGGCCAAGGTCAAATGCCTTAACCTTCAAAACCTCATCACCTTTCAGAAATTCACCGAAATGTTAGGCGAAGGCACGAAGCTTGAGGAGTAACAATACAAAGCCACCCCCCACCCTCCTTAGAAATCTCTTCTTTTTCCTTTTCCAGACTCGGGTATAAGTATACGGGTGAACAGTAACCAGGTAATTGGGTCGAGAGGTCCAGGCCTGCGTGTGTGGGTCGCGGGCAAGGGTGCGTGGGCATGTGCAAATGAGGGGACCTCACCCCCATGCGTACTGAGGCAACCGAGTATGCCACACAATGCGTATTATATGCCTTCAAGAGCTTGTCAATCCTCGATGTGGGACTAAATCCCACACTTCTTCCCTGTAGTATTCGTGGAGAAGCGTGGCTCAATTCGGTCTGTTGCTGCCGATGCTTCGTCCAATTGAGTGTTTGGAGATGACCCTGAAGTTGTTCCACGTCGATTGGGAGTGGGGGCGAGATCGGTGGTGGGCGAATGACAGTGGTCAGAGATGGAGATGATGACTGGCGACAGTGAAACACTTGTGACAAGAATACGACCCTAGAGACGAAATTAAGCACACACGGAGGGTTAGCACTACTCGCCAAAAAAAAACCTAAGGTGATTGGAGGTGCGAGTGGTCAAAGGTGTGTGGTGGATAAGCTCTAATGAGCTCCACTCGGCGGTGATGGTGTTTGTGAATGGTGAAATTGAGGAGTTGGGAAGCTCCGCGATGGCGAGGCAATGATGGTGGTGGTGGTTATGGGGTGTGTGATGGGCAGAGGTGTGCTGGCGATGGAGGTGGTCAGTGGTGATGTAGCCGATGTCGGAGAAGACAAAGGAGAGGTAATTAGGAGCCAAGAAGCTCCAGATTCCTAATTGAGGGAGAGAGAGAGAGCGAAACCCTATACTAATTGGGAGGAAGGAGGTGAGGGAGATGCTACTGGAGGTACTCCGAAGCAGAGGAAGACAATGAAGCGGTCGGAGTGGAAGAAGGGGCTAGAGAGGTTGAAGCTTCGTGGGAAGCGCAAATGCTTGGGGAAGAAGATCCCTCTGCCTATCGTACATGGTAGAGGGTGACGATGAGGTTTCGAGGAGCTTCGGTGGTGGTCCTCTCCACCAACGAAGAGGAAGATTTTCAGGGGAATATCGACAAAGACTCTGCGAGAAAGCACTTAGGAATGTGTTGTGCTTTAAATAGGACCAGCATCGAGAGAGATTAAGCCAATTCAAACACATTTGGCAAGTGGCCAGACCGACTTTTGAACTTAGGTTTCCCAAGCTCGCCGACAAAGAAATTGGGGGAGATTGATCTCTTGACAAGGCTTGAATGATTGACCGAGATCAGGGGAAGAAATTTGCCAAGTTTGGCAATTTTATATTGAGATTTCTTCAATTGATTCCTCGATTAAATGTTGGCGATGAGAATTTGAAGATCCTATTTAGACGGTAATGGCGGCAGGGACCGTTTTGATAAAAACAATGAGAAGTTAGGGGTCTAATGGAAAGGATTTGAAAACCTATGGGTACATATGTAAGAAATAAAGTTTTTAGGGGTTAAAATGTAAACTATGCTAAGATAGACTCTGATTGGACCTAAATTTTGGTTTTAACCTAATTTGGACTCAAGAAATCTAATGATGAACTTGGATTTGAATTTTGACCACTTTTGAATGGGTAAATTACATAGAGGCCTAAATTAGGGCAAATTCCTATCTAAAACTCTGTTCTAGGTCAAAATGAGTTTAGATGGGTAAACCAAAGGTACCAAACCTCTTAAAATATTTTTCAAAGATTTTTAGAAGGTTTAGATTAATTTTATCCTGATCAAATCTTTTCAATTTAAGTGTGGCTGATAATCAGTATTTTTTAATACTATTTTCGACCTCCAAAAGTGTGAAACCTTGATTCAGTTAGTGTAAGTCCACTTTTTAGTCTTTTTTGCTCAATTAACCTTTAATTAACCCCTAAGTAACCCCGTGGTTAATATACATTTGTGATGTGCTGTTAAAACAACCAATTAACATCGTTTTCTTATTTTCTTCTCAAATTAGATCAGTGCGGAATTGTGATCCACAAATGATCAAGTAAGAGCATTTACCAATTGAATTTAATTAATTGTGACTAGTTAGAACCCATAATGGTATTACCATCAATACATGAAGCCTTCTCTTTAGTATGTGTCGACTTTTCTTAAGGACGCAGGTACACAAACGTAAAAAGTGACGTAAAATGCAACATAAAAGGGTGTGAATGCATGGCTCTTTTTTTATGTATCTCCTTTCTAAGCAAAAAGGTACTGACATGTGATGGGATCTACTACTGTTGAAACCAACAACGAACCCATTTTGTACATGTGCAAATCACTGAAGTCATATTTACAATCACTTTGCACAGATGTAAAATCACTTTGCACATTTTTAAAGTGATCTGGTGGTTTTGCACATGTGCAAAACCACCAGATCACTTTAAAAATTACTTTGCACCAATGTAAAACCACTTTGCACCGATACAAAACTATCATCTGCACAGGTGCAAACCACTGAAATCACTTTGCACAAGTGCAAAAATACCAAATCACCTTCGAAATCACTTTACATCGGTGTAAAACTATTTTAATCGGGACAAAACTACTATATGACCTTCGAAATAATTTTAAATCTGTGGAAAATGAGATTACACCAGTTCAAAATCACCTGAAAAAATTTATCATTGGTGTAAAGTTATTTATCATCGATGTAAAATTATTTATCACATATGTAAACATAATTTATCACTTATACATTTCAATTCAAAGTGATGCAATAATTTTTTTTATTGTGGTGAAATCTACTATATAATAAATTTTACATTATTTTATTTATTTATATTAAATATAATTATTAAATAAAGATCACGTTCATATCACTCTACAATATATTTTAGATCATTTTATACATTTCTCTACGTTTTAGTTTCACTTAATTTACTTAATCTAAAGAAACTTCCTAGAAGACGGAGGTTTCTATTAGCCTTCCCGGCTTAACTTCCGCGTGCTCTTTAGATCAACATGTAGATAACAAACTAATCATTCATGACTTTTGATGTCAACGTCCTGCACTAACATTAAAAGTGCCTTTTTTCCGGGATGAATTGCCGATTTAAAACTCTACGCATCAAAATGATGGATCAAAGTGCTACCAATTGTGCTCCAATTATCATAAATTTACGTAAAGATTGCATACTTAAATTTGCTTTGAAGTGAGAAACTGGATAAATCCATTGAGCTTTTGACCACTAATAAGAAATTGTCAACAACACGTGAGAAATGAGTTTTCAAAGCAAACAAAGTCCCTTCTAAGTACATGAAGGCTCGTGTGGTGGGTATTCGATCAGTTTTTTCAGAGTTCTTCTCTTTTATCTTCTAATCCTATGTTTCTTTTGTTTAATGTAGATAGAAGTGTGATGCACCCTACTCATGAGTTGACGCGGCATTGTTTAAGATATAATCTTAAAAAAAGCTGAAATCCTCCCATGCTTGCTTGTATCTTTCAAGGCTGCTATAAATGACGTTTTACCTAAAAAGAAAGAAAGAAAACTCCGTTGCCTCTTTAAACGGTTGTAAATGGAACCACCGTCAATTCTTCTGCCATGTCATTGTCGATCACGATGGCCGGAAGATATTTGTTTGCAATTTTTCTCCATGTGTTCATCATGCTAAACCACCAGCCAGCAATGCCCTATGTTTGTCGCAGTGATTTTTGAGAGTTCAAGGGATAATTAGGATAATTAAATAATAATATAAATTAGGGCTGCACACGGATTAGATTCATCTGTAATTCTTAATCTGATTCAATGCAATTGGATTGAATTGGATTTTTTATAATTATAGATTGGATTGAATTGGATTAAAAGATTTTTAAGCTGTTTTCATCGGATTGGACTTGAATGAGGGTTCCATGAATCCGATCCAATTCTGTAAAATTTACAAGGTATATGATTTGATTCAATCCGATTTGTAATCCATGCAAGAATAACATTGGTACACATTCATACGTATATCACATATAATAATAAAAATAAATAAATCTTCCATATTTAAGTATACAAAAGTCGAGAAAGATTCGCCCCACTCAATTTCCTTTCCACCGGTTTACTCTCCCCAAATAACCCTCTCCCCACCCCCATGGTCCTTTTTTGTCATACATTGTGTTAATATCATAACAGAACCAAAAAAAAAATCTTTCAGTTAGAAACTTCCCATTACCTAACTAGAAGCCATGTATAAAGTATAAAATTAAAAATATAAAATAATTCTTTCCAATTCAATCCAATCTAAGATTTTAAGGATTAAATTGGATTGGATCATATCTTAAAATAAATTAAAATCAACTACAAAATTATCAATTTGAAAATAATGGATTAGATTATAGATTTATTAAAAGCTAATTCAATCCCACCAGTGTATACCCTTAACATAAATAGTTGCTCCCTTTAGGCATTAAACCAACCTACCTTGTTACAATTGGAATTAAATTTTTATATTTTTTTCATTTGTCATTAATTGAAAGAATTGAGACCGACCGAAGGTAATCCGTCACCAAGAACAATAGGGAGCCTCTTCCATCGAAGTGCCCTGCAATGGTCCTTATCTACGCATTAGACCTAAATCAAGGTGATATGATTTGCTAGAGGAGACGTAGAGATGACATACGATATATCCAATTTGTGAAAGTATAATGTATTCATAAATAGCACAAGATCGTAAACTCGTAAGAGCCAATGGAGTTGTGGTCATAGGGCTCGAGGATCATGAAGATTTGGATCTATTGAATCTTTATGTAATAAGTTGATACTTCATGTGATTAACAAGATATGACGGTAAAAGTGTAAAAATGGACACAATTTACGATATAAAGAGTACGGACACATAAAAAAATGAAATTCAAAGATGAGGGTAACATCATGTATTTTTCTCTCACATAAAAAAATTAATGTAAAATATTATTATGCGATGAGATTTATCATCAATCAACAAATATTATCACTACTTCTAAATTAATAATAAAATTATTTTGTATGAATATAAATCACTAAAATTATTTTAAAATTATTTTATATCAATATAAAATACTTTTATATTGACGTAGAGTCGTAATAAATTTTAAAATTATTATTTTAATTTAAATTTGTGACGAATTTTTAAGTGATATAGAATCCACCCTTTTTTTTCATTTTTTACATTAAATAACAATCGGAAATTACGAATCATGGCCGCACATGCGTACGTTACAAGACGCGTCACATTAAATATTTTTATATATTTTAACTTAATAAAATAACGAAGTGATACAGTGCTGAGGACAGCAGCGATGTCATAATCTTGACAAGGAACATTTTTCGTAGAAGTCTTGTCCTTTCGCACATCCTCTGCTTCAAAGCAGTGCGGGTTAGACGCTTTCCCTCGTTCTAACTTCTAAACACATCTCCATTTATATTGGACTCTGACAAATTGGCATCCCACTTGCAACCGCAGGGATAATTTTATTAGTCTTTAATCGATGCTTCGTGCATGATTTCACACCTGAAAATGGACTCTCTCTTACCATTGATTTGATTTTTTTTTATAAAAAAATTCTCTCATTTTAATATAATCTCATCCTCCAAAACAGGGTGGAGAGTGGTCTTCCTTCGCCCAACTTCGATCCTTCCCATCGTCATTGCGCATATCTTAACAATGCAACTGTAGCACAGCCTCGTTGGAATTGATCGAGTCGCAGATACACAAATATATCCCTTGAAATATGGGGGTTGATTTTTGTTTATAAATTCAAATTTTTTAATTAATATTATGGTCAAAATAAATCCTAAAGGACAATCAAAAGAAGTGTCTATTTTTTAACATATATCTAGATACTGGCACAAATTAATATTTACAGCTTTTGTTTTCACATGAAAGCACTACATATCGGAAGTTAGATCATCAAATAGAGCGGCATCTTCGTTGCAAATCAAGTCACAAAATTCGTTTATGTTTCTTTGAGAATTAGGAAAAGGTCAAGGGCCTCGTGTTCAAATTTCACTTCATAAAAATGATTGGATTAGGCTTCTAAGTGTAGTTTATGGAGGGAGATAATCTCTCTTTTTACAAGTTATCTCTTATTTATCTTGGGGGTAATCAAATTTCTTTTGGCTTTTGCATCTTAGGTTATCCCAACTCATGTTAGAAGAGGGATCGAGACAACCTGTATTCTAAGTAACTCTCACAATTCATGTCTTGTCACAACACATTTTCGACTCTTACATAAATTGAGAATGGCTCATTTCGACGAATCCCAAGACCTAGTCATCCAATAAGAAATAACCAAATGTATATTCATTCCAGAACCACATGTGCAATGTAATTAAGTAGAAAGTACCTAAGAAATAGTAAAGGAAACAGAACAGTATATTTTAAAGATATAACATGGTATAAGTGGAAAAGTACAGTTATTAACATAGCCATTACAACAGAAACTGGTAGAAATATAACCGAACATGATAGAACAGCCTACAGGCTACTCACCACTAACAAAACTCTGCAACAGAAAAGAAGGAAGGACACGACTGGGCTCGACTGGACCCAGCGCCTCCAGCAACCGGTGGCGTTGGCTGCTCAAATCCCTTACTTTAATATGGTTATAGAAATTCGTGATCAGCTAACATTGAGTAGAGTGGTGGTTAAGTCATTTACATGCAACTAAACATAATTAAACAAATAATTAGCTAATTATACATTGCCAGTTATTCATTGTCATTCGTTTTTGTTTATCTCATTTATGCATTTCTAAGTTGAGTACTCTAATCGAGATCTATAATATTGCTAAATCTTCTTGTTCCCTAAGGGAACGATCTCAATTAAGATCTCACTTGTAGTCTTCCCGCAATGCAAGATGTACCGTGGCACTCTCCTGGCCAAGAGAGTCCCCCGTGATAGTCTCACACCCGGTCTAGTACCCCGAGGTCATGATCACGGCGTAGCGGTGACTACGTTACGCGCGATAAACGTACGGGTAGCTACCCCGCATTGGCACGTGGTCAGTTGTTTCCGCTAGCAGGTACGCCTAAAAGTACAACACATAACAACACAGGGCCTTGCCCTCTCAGAACAGGGGTCTCACTCCTCAGAACAGAACAAGGTTCTTCCCATTCCACAGTTCTCATACCCTCATCCGACTATCCCGGTTCGCCTAGTGGGCCTAACAAGAGTCGGTGTAGGGTGGCTAGTTCTAACCTCAGATCCCGTGGGGCGGCTAGCTCCATCCCTACACTAAGTAGCTTACCTCGGTACCACGTACGCGATGGCCAAACAAGAGTCGATGTAGAGTGACTAGTCCTAACCTCAGGTCTCAACCCAAGGGCGGCTAGCTCTCCTCTACACTAAAGGGACAGTGACTCCCCTGGTACCACGTACGCAAGACAGTCGTTGTCCTCGGTACCGCATACACATGGGCCAACTCACTTTCCACACTAAAGGGACAGTTGCTCTCCTCGGTATACGAGGGCTAGTGCACTTCCCATAACCAAGTCCGAACAGCAGCCCGTAAGCAACAAGTTTCAAAACCATCGAGTTTTCATACTACAGTATTCTTGGTTTTTTTTTAAGCTTCCCATAGGGTTCGTACATGAACTTTCGTATTTCAATATCTGGTTCGTTACATATAGAATAGGCAACTCAAATTTCACCATCGATTACTCAGTACAGGTATGTATTTCCATTCATGACATGGTTCATTACAGGTAGTACAGGCAGCTCATGATTTATTTCTTTTCAGGAAGCATCGCGGTAACTCAATCATTCATTTATTATACATGCATTTCTTCCAGCCCTAGTGTTCATTTTACAACCTAAGATTCAATCGAATATATTTTAAAGTAACATGCATTTGTCTCTTTTCAGTCCTAGGGCTCATCTCACAACCTAGGGTTCAAATAATTCTATGCATGCAACTTAATTATTAACTCTGGGATTAAGGTGAAAACCACTCTACCAGGGTAACCAAGTGGAATGGGGGTTCGTACGGTAGCTCCCAATGTCTCCGTAGGTCCCGTATACTCTACGGATTGGAGAACTATAACATGGACCGATAGGTCAAACGAGCTCAAAATTGCATAAACACTATATCATTACATAGAGAAATTCGAACGGAAACCAACGACAATTCGTTTGCAGAAAACCGACTCCGTTTGGACCCTGAATAGGCCCAAAAACACAACTCTGACCAAAATCAGACATCTGGGAAGTGTCCCAGATGTCTTAAATGAACGCAGTGGCTTACCTTGCTCTCTGCGTCTTTTTCAGACGTCTGGAACTCCTTGTAGACATCTGAGGGGATCTTCAAACGTCTGGAAATACTCTCGGACATCTAAAACCACCTCGATCCTCGCACAAGTGCGCCTTCCCAACCTCTGACAAACACATGCATGATCAGAACTTGGCAGGGAAAAATAATTGAAAATTATGCACTATCAGACGTTTGGTATTACCTATGGATGTCTGGATAGACGTCTGATGGTCTCTCCAGACGTCTGATTCTGTGGGAAAATGACTCCGCAGAATCGTTTGCAAGCTCTCTCTCCCCTGAAGCTGGAGCAATTGCAGCACCTCCCCGTCTCCCTCACGAGCCCTTTGCTCTTAGGCTTCCAGTCTCCTCTGCTCTCCCTCTCCTCTCGGCTACGGTGTGGGATGGATGGAGGAGCGGGGGAGTTTATATGGAGAAAGGAGGTATGGGAAGAGGTAAGGTGGAGGTGGAGGGAATGGGGGGAAATGGGGATGGTGTATGGGAGAGGGTGTCGTGGGTGAGGGATGGGGTGGTGTGAGGGGTGAGGGGTGAGGGGTGAGGGGGATGGTGTATGGTGGGTAAAGTGTAAGGATGGAAAACTTGCGGGGGCACCCTCATAAGTTTTCTTTTCCCTCATATATCCACAATACAAACTTAGGGGTTTAAAATTGCACAAAACCCCCTAAAAATTCTGGAAACATCAAACAACCATTGGGAAGGATCATTTCATACCCTCTCTTGCGACCTTTTCTGAAGTTGCCCACTCCCAATATAAATGAATATAAGCTTAAAAAAGAAACAATTTCAACTAATTTACCTACCATCGTAGGAGCAAAAGAGCTTTTTGTCAACTTATCCCCCACAGTAACCTCTAAACCCAGGTAAATATCTCTACTCCATTCACAACGCATGTTGACCCTCAATATATAAACATAGGTTAACCTTCATTTGAAAGTAAACATAAATAAATATCAATCTCTATTGTAACTTAATTAATCCAAATTAACCAACTCACCAACAACCGTGTGTCTCAAGGATGGATCTCACCTTCAAGTTTCCCCGTGAAATTTGTGGTTTGAGATCTCCTTCTCTCTAACTCACTCTACTAGAAACTACATAATATAAGTTTCCTTCTTTGCAGATTAAAACATTATTAAATGTAAAAGAAGCTGCATCATATTGTAGGACGCGGTGCACTGAAAGGGCGACGTTAAGGAAAATTGATAGCTTTACCCCGACGAGGGGTAAGATCGTAGATGTCGTGTGACGTGGGGGAAATTCACACTTGTTAAGAGGGAATACAAAACTCAAAACAAAAAAGTATAAGGAAAGTAAACTAAATAAATAAAAGAGAAGATTACAAATTGAAGTAATTTCCTAGTAGACACCGTTCCATGCTTAAGATGGCAATTGTGCCGTCGAGAAAGAATCTCCCAACAATCTACACAATCTGTGCAAATGAGAAGTTGACTGACCCAAGTATCTGGAACAAGTTGGCTAAATCTTGATCCTATTCTTAAATGATACTAAGATCAACATAAGCTGCACTACATCTTCATCTAATTATGAAACTCAAGATGGACCAAATCACCAACAAAGATTATGGCTAAAGGAGGCCTTTACATCAGACTCTCAACCATCAGATCGAGATACTTGGACATAGAGGCCACAGCCAACCCTCAATTTGCCATCCATCCATCATGGTGACTGATCGACTTTCTACGACATGTTAATCAATCACTTTACAATAAAATGCTGTTGTTGGGTTTTTATCCCGAGCAGCGGCGCCAAAAATATGATGCGATCAACCATGATTCGTATAAAAAAATCATCGTTGTTGTATATATGTCACAAATATAAATCATTGTTGTGTCAATTTTATTTAATTATATAATTTTTACTGGTTTATTCCAGGCCGTTCTCTGGAAGGCAGTTATTGATATACATCACTCTCTAAGTCAAACATTATTCTTTAATTCTAAAAAGATCAATTTTATGTACAATCATAAATGAATGAATTAATGAATGAAAGAATTAACTAATTTATATATTGAAATGCTTGCAAACATAAATATACAAACAAGCATCAAACATTATATTTATATACTATATACTATCTATTTATAACTTATAATACTAATACTTACATATATATACGATAATAAGTAATAATATATACTTTACTAACTTCACTTAATATATTAACATATACAGTAACATATATAATATGTACAGTGACAGATATAAACGTTGCTAAACCTGAGAAAAACTATGTATAGAATATAAGATAAAAACTAGGGTCTATAGTGACACTTATTTTATTTACAGTCATGGATAATTCTGTCAGTAAAGCTATTGTGTTATATATAGACATATATAACTCAAACATTTGTTATACTACGTATAATTAATATACAAATACTTATTATTTACAGTATACTTAGACATATATATACATATACACTATACGGATATACATATACTCTTCTTTTTTTTTTTCTTTATCATGTTTTTCTTCTTTCAGGCTTAACTCTCTCTCTTCTTCTCTGTTCTCTCTTCTTCTAACACCTAGTTTCTTTTACTTTCTTCTCTTCTTAACTTAGCCACTTTCTCTTCTTCATTAGTCTCCTTATTAGGCCTTAGTTTAAAAATTAGGTTTATTAGTTGGTGGGCGACCTTTTCGAGGGATACACAGCACCCTCCCAGGTAGGACCATACCTCTACTAGGAGCTACCCTAATTCGTTAATTAGGCCTCTTAATCATGGTTTATGCTCAGTAATGAGTTTAATCAAGCCCTCGCACAGTGTATGGCTTCCAGCCATACACTGCACACCATACACACATCAATGCCATATGCCATACATCATACATATGAATATAAGGGGATGGGATATATGGTTTTCTCGCACCCAGCACTTGACGACTGGGCAGCTCGAAGCAGAAAATCAATATAAGCACCTCAGAGCGCATGTCAATAACCGATGCGGCGCTATTTAGCGCCCCTTCAGGCGTTTGTGCTACCATCCCAGAAGTCCGATTGGCAATGTTTGGCCATCGATTTGAGGGCCCGATTTCAATCCAATTTCAAATAAAAATATATAGTTCGAACGCCCTTATATAGGGCTATATAATTATATGATTTATTTACAAAAATAATTATATTTACTATATAAATAAATTAGCTAAATTTCGTAAATAATGCATCCTGATTTCAAGATTTATTTCTTAATTAATGTATAAATTAGTAAATTAATGGTCTAATTGACCTTGTACAGAGTTAGTACATATAATAAAGTATTTAACAAGTTTTATTTTAATTTATTTTCATTTAAATAGGTGAATGCAGAGTGTATAAGTATAATTTAAGTTATAAATAACATAATTGGTGATCGCTTTCGCCTTTGTGGTTATTATAGTCGTTGCGGTATATGACAAAACGGTTACCAGTTTAATACAATTTATTACTCGAAATGACAAGTTTCCCGATGTCGAACTCAGGGAGCAACTATAATTCTAGAACATAAAGGTTCACAATTATGTTACAAAAATAATAAGAGAGAGAGAGGGAGCAAAAGTTCTCTTTTTGTTTTGTTTCTTCTTCTTCTCTCTTCCTCTTCTCTTTTCTTCACTTTCAGCCGATTCTTCTCTTCTTCAATCTGCCTTCTTCTCTCTTCTTTTCTTTGCTGCAGCTGTGGTGACCCTTTCTCTTTCTCCTTTCTTCCTCTCTGATTTTCTTCTCTTCTTCCTTGTGGCTGCAGAGGCTTCTACCTTCTCTTTCTTTCAGCTGCTACGTGTTCCTTTCTTCTTCCTTCTTTTCTTCTTCTTCTTTTTCTTCTGCTCTGGCTGTTCCATTCTTTCTTTCTTCCTCAGCCTGCCTTCTTCTGCTTTGGCTGCTGCCCCTCCAACGTCTGACTTGGTGCTCAGACGACTTAACTGTGCGTCTGCTATAGTGCGGCTCTTCTTTTCCTTCAGCTCCTCTTCTTCCTTTCTTCTTCAGCAGCTGCTCAGTGCGGCTAAGTTTTCAGCCGCTCCTCCTCCTCTCTTCTTCTTCCTTCGCCTGCTTCTTCCTCCTTTTTCCTTCTTTCCTGCGTGCGCATACTATTATCAGTGCAAAACCTACCCTTACCCTTCCCTGCATCTCTCTCTCTCTGAATCTCTCTTTGGAAAGCTCTCCCAGAGCCGAGTAATCGGGTCAGGTTGTGCGCCTAGGACCAGGCCCACCGGCATGCGGTGGTGGGCGAGGAGTGCTTGGTCGGGTAGTCGGGTTCAGCCCAGACCCGCGGGGCGTGAGCGCGGGCGAGGGCGGGTGCGAGCGCGTGGGCGGATGTGAGTGCGTGGCGCGCTACGTGCGTGGGTGAGGGACCTGACCCCTGTGTATCGAAGGTGAACAGCTAATATCACAAAATCAATTTAAGTGTGGGCGCGAGGCCACACACTTACGAGGTGGGACTAAAGTCCCACCTCTACTCTGCGCGCCCGCAGGCGAGAAGGCGCTGGCAATTGGGGCAGCAGCGAAGGCTCGCGAAAGCACCCCGTGCTACCTAGAGCTCACGCCTGGACAGGAGGAGTCCTGGAGTTGCCTGCGAAGAAGCTTCAGTAGCTCATATTGGCGGCGAGGAGGCGAGACCTGAAATCACAAAGACAGCCTCACAGCCACATCAGACAATGCAGGGAACTTCGCCGGAGTGTGGCGAAGGCGGTGCGAGGGTCAGCGAGGCGCGAGAGTGCCTGTGGCCGTGTGCCTAGGGCAGACTGTGTGTGCGGAAGTGGGTGTGTTCGGGGGGTGATCTGGAGGTGAAGGGCGGTGAATGGAGTAGGGGAAATGCTTGAGTGGAGTGAGGGGGAGCTTCTGGGCTTGTCGGCGAGGGGTGAAATGATCTATGGAGGTGGAGTGACCTCGCTGGAGATGGCGGCCGGAGGTAAAGAAGATGGGGGTGGTAGTGGCAGTCGAGGGGTCTGAAATGCTAATTGAATAAGGGAAAAGTGAGAGGAGAGTAAGGGGAAGATTCCTACCTACTTAGTCGACGAAGAGGGAGAGGAAGACGTCCGGCTCGTGCCTGCCGGAGTTGGGGACGAAGGTGCCCAGACGAGGAGTAACGACAACGAGGAGGGGATCCGGAGACGCCAGCTGGTGCGGCCTGGCGTGGGAAGACGGGGCAGAGTAGGCTCTGCTGCAGGTATGGCAGCAGAGCGACGAGGAGGAGGAAAGATCGTCGGAAGGTAGGGCACTCTGACTGGAGAGGGGAGATACGAAATCGAGGATTTTTCTCTGCCAGAAGTAGCATGAAGGAGACGGCAGACCCTGTCGCTCCTTGTGCGTTGCTCGACGGAGATGGCTGGAAATGAACACCCATGCCTTTTGTGCGTTCGCACGAGAGGCATGGGCGTTTGCAGAGGTATGGCGCTACGCAGAAATGGTAGGGAGGACCGTTTTGCAAAGAACGATGAGAAGGTTAGGGGGCCTTTTGCAAGGATTTCAAAAGATAAGGGTAAAAAAGTAATTTAAGAGGACCAATTTGTAAAGTCGGTCAAGATGGTTTTTCTTAGGCCCAAATTTTTATACCAGCCTAATTTGAACCTAACAATTTTAATGGTGAAATTTGATTTTTGGTTGGACCATGTTTGACCGATCAATTTGGCGCAAAAATCCAAATTAAGTCATAAATTGGGCATGGTTCTTATTTCAGGTCAAAATAGGTTGCAAAGGTCAAATTGAAGGTTCTAAACCCTAGGGAATATTTTTTCATGAATTTTAGAGGGTTTAGTTGATTTTTATCCTGCCTCGAACCTCATGCAGATCAGATCATCCCACTTCCCTCCTTATTGAGCTTATTTGACCATCATTCAAATCCTTAATTACCCTGTTTGCGCACTGCGTTGGTGAAATTGCAGTTTTACCCCTTATGATTTGTCTTATTCTTTAACTCAGAATTCTCTGAGTTAAGCCTATGTTTATGTTTTGTAGGAGCTTTTTCACACTCATTTGGATTAAATTGTGCTAGTTAAGATTCATGATGAGGTTCTCATCAATAATATAATATAAATATAGTTAAATTATCTTAATTTACTTAAAATACAATTATATAAATGTACAATATAAGTTAATTCAGTTTTAACTTAAATTACTAATTTACTTTCATTTAGTCTAATAACTTAGCTAGTAACTTAATAAATTAATTATTTATTCTATATATATATAATTAAATTATGATACAAGGTTTCTAATATACATAATACGTATATAAATATGTACACACAGTATAAATAGTAAATACAGTTATATACAGAGTTTTATAAATTTATTTAAGTTATAGTACTTAGAAGTTAGTATAAATAATAACTTGTTAAATAATTAAGTTATATACAGTTTAACTAATCTTAAATATATAATTTACATTATATAATAAATATATAAGTTATATATATCTATTATGTACATATCTTACATTATGTACAAATATATAGCTTAGTATAAGTTATATATACAAGTATATGCATACCATACATAGTATTTTCCTTTTGGTATTTTTTAGGTTTTTCTGATTTTTATGGAGGTAGGAGATGAGAAAGAAATAAAGAGATGATATGAATAGATTATTTTTTGGTGTTTTTGTGTTAAGGGGTTTTTATTGAGTTAAGAGATAATGAACCGTCGGCTGATATGTTCTACTAAGTCGAGGGTTTAGATGACCTCAAAACTTTGTATTTACTTAAAAATATACCTAATCTTCACTAAGATAGGTTTATTTTATTTTATTTTCTATAGAAATTTTATTTATTTACAAGTTCAGCTCATTTCAGGCCTTAGTGGGTGTGTTCAAGTGAATCATAAGGCCTAAATTTTAATTATAAGGTCTAAAAATTCAGTGGGTTGCCTTATATATGTTTAACAAATCAAACGGAAGATATTCCCATAGATTACCATGGTTTTCACTTCAATTTTCCATTCATTTTCTTTGTTGGACAGTTATACATACAAAAACTAGCTAACAAAGAAGGATTTAACAAGGCTACAAGCAATCCAAATGAGATTTAAAATTATAAAAGAGTACAGAAATGCTTGTTACAAATTAATATACACATTACAAACATGTCAGCCATTCAACTCTCCTAATTCAAGCTTACTGTCCTATAGTCTAAACCTAGCAGTGGACAGCTGCAACAACAACCTCAAAAAGCAGCAATGTTGCTGTTGGAAACCAGCAAATTAACAGCAGCAACTAAACAAAACAGTAGCAATGCTGCTACCAACAGCTGTAGCCACTGAACAACAGCTAGTTGAACTGCTGCAATAGCTCCAGATGTCTTAAACATCCAATTCAAAGGTTGCTGTAGTACATGCAGAAATCAAAGAAACAACTGTAGTAGGGTCTGGATCACCAATTCAGCAGACTAATTTCCTGATTCAGTCATTTGTATCTCAAATCAGACTTGAGAAAGTCTGATCAGAGATACAAAATGTCTAAATCAGAGAATTACTTTGCTGGATTTCAGTTAAAATGTAGCCGCATCATGCAATAGTTTACTATGTTGGATTGTGATTCAAAACTTATAACAGAAATCACCTCAAAATCTAATCAGGCTTAGAAATCACATTGAAATCACTTTGGGATGTTAAACACTACATCAGAAAATCCTTGTCAACATTTTCTTTTCAAATCAGAGATAAAACTACTGATCTAACACCTTCCTAATGCTATAAACAGCATGAAGGAGGGTCTTAGATCAGTCCATTAAATTCAACTTCAATCCCAATTTTTTAAACCTTAAGGAATATTGACAATTCCTTAGGTGAAAAATTAGAATCAAAAGAATTCAATCCACATAGAAATACAAGGAATAAAGCCTTAAATCAACAAGGTTGGTTTTCCTTGGCTTTCTACACATTGAAGATCAAAACATCCTAATTCAAAACAAATTCAGATATGGCTCATCTGAGGGAAAAACTTATCATTAGAATCATCTCAGAATCACAACCATGGACTGAATTAAATAGAAACTTATCCATTCACTTGATCAAAAATCCTTTAAAACTCAATTTGAACAAAATCTTGCTATCTTCCATTGAAAACCAAATTAAAAATTGATCAAGCAAACTGATTCAATTTAAAACCAGATCAGGGGTCTTTGTGGAAAATCTAAAATGGATGGGAGACCCCTAGATGGATTTGAGTGCAAATGCTCATCCTAAAGCTTGAGAGCAATGAGATGAGGGTTTGACTCTAATGGATGGGTGGATTGAGAAACAAAAAAAACGTGGGAAATTAGAATGCAAAGTGAAAACATGGGGAGGGAGAATCATTGATCAGTGAATGGGCAAAATCGTCTCCTCTCATCTGAAATGATCAGAGGAGGTGAAAATGCGGATTCTACACTAAATCTACTCCTAAGCTACACTACAATCATGCATAGATCAGAACTATTCTACATCTAATTTCTACTGCTAAACTACTCTAATTAACACTACAGCTACTCTAGAAAGCAGTAAACCTTAATCTAATCAAAGGAATGGGACCTTTGGATCTCCATCTAATGGATGGAGACGAAGAATGGAGGGAGGAAATGCTCCAGCAGAGTGAGAACTCGCTAGTGGAGTTCTGGGCCGTCCTCAGGTGCTACAGAGTCCTTAGTGGCGAGTAGAGTCAGGGGAGAAGTGGAATTCACAGCTGGTGGCCGTGAAAATGGGAAAATGTGGGGAGGAGAGCTGGAGTGGATGAACGATCAGCTCAAGAGGTATAGAAGGGAGCAATCCTTTGCACGTGCAGCTGCGGTGCTCCTTAAGTAGAAAGACAATGGATCAGAGCACCGAGATGGTGCGATTAGTCTCCAAGGGCTTGGGCGGTGGGGATTTTAGGAGAGAGCGCGCGCGAGCTAAAATCAAATAGCGGCCATTAGATCAGATCTGGGAGGAGAGGTGACCACACGCGCCGAATCGTGCGAAGGTTCAATTGATTGGCAGCCACAGATCAAGAGGGTCTAGATGATGGACGGTAGGGATAGCGCGTGTTCTTCGCGGCTATAGTGCATCGCGAGGAGCACCAGGTGCAAAGAGATGTTTTGGTGAAATTGTGCTAAAGGCCCCTACGCGAAAGGGGTAGAAAAATGGGAAGCAAGCCTATAAGTGGTTGTGAATGGTTACAGAGAGATCCTTAAAGGCTTGCAAAAAGGTCCTTGCGGCCTACAAATGGGGCCTTGGAGGTTTTCTGATGAACAAAATATGATGTATGAAGGACCTTGATGTGAATCCTTAATTGCAAGGCCCTAGTGATGTTCAAATGTACCCAAGTTTTTATTGAAGCTCAATTGAACATTTTAGAAGTTAATTACACTTTTTATTTGAAATTTTGAGCTTATTTATTTGTTCAATTTGCACTTGGATCACTATTTTACATTTATTAATAGAATATATCATTTAATGACCTAATTATGCCTTTTTAACACACAGTGGATGTTTTAGGTCTTTTTCTCTATTTTCCACATTTAACCCTTTTTATGTGTTAATTTGATGGTATTTAACTTAGTTTCTAGCTTAACTTAGGCGATTTAGCTATAATGAGTCGCAACTCATCAATGACCAGAGCGAGGGAAGTTGAAGATGATTTCGAGAATGCAAGACAAGGTTAAGTGTTGCAATGTGACAACTCAAACCCTATGATCCAAACTAACTAGGTGGAATCTGAGTCATTAGGTACAGTAAATACAGACTAACAGGATGAAAGTCACCCGACACATAATTATAAAATATCAACATAACAACTAACAATTCATAAAGCATTAATTAAATAAATAAACAAAATATTGACCATAATAAGTAATTCAAACTTTAATTATGCAAGTATGAATGAGCTCCAAAAGTACCTATCGATATTAGCTATTAGAATATACCTAAGTATAGAGTCCAAAAAATACGTCAACAGACATTGAGTAAAGTAGTACAAATGAAAAGCAAGAAAAGAACTACGAACACAAGATGGTACTAATTAATCCTCATAAATATTCTTTGTTGATTCATCAATCAATTAGTTTCAATTTATCCAAACAAGTGTGTCGCCCTCAGCATTATAGTTGCATTTATCACATATTAGTTTCTCAAAAGGTGCGAGGAAATCAATTATCACAGAAGGACATAAATTTATTAATTAAGTAACATTTAAGGATTAACTCAAGTCAATAGTCTCACCATCCAAATCAAGAATCAATTTCAAGTGCCATTAGCAGCCAAACAAGAATAATCATTCATCATAATTTTTCAAACTTCGGCACTCAACAAAAGGAAAGGGAACGCACATGAAACAATAATTTTCGTGAAAAAGGGCATAATAGCAATTTTCACCAAGAGGGAAATAGGACTACTCTACCTACTGTCATAAGAGGGTCACTATGACTCTAAAATACACACCCAAAATCCCTCTCTACTACCCTAGGGATCCATGTGATGATAATGTCATTATTGGCCATATTTAGCTTTAATTAGTCATAATCAATTGATAAATGCTCCCACATAACTGCTAAAGAATCGTAATTTACTGCTTATCCTTTATGAGAGATAAAACATGAAAATAAGGGTAAAATTACAGTTTTAACAGAATATCCTAAATGCATAGCAATCACGGGATTTCTTAGGGGTCAAATAAAGGTTAAATGGTCATAAATGTTTAATAAGTGAGTTCAAACAAACAGAAACGGATTTTCATGCATTTCGAGAATTGATATCTGAAACCTTAAAAGCAGACCTGCTTAATTAACTAAGGCTCCAGCCATGATAAAATTCACCTAAACCTTCTAAAAGTCATAGAAAAATATTCCCTAAGGTTTAGTATGGTTGCTTTGACCATTAGAACCCAATTTGACCTAAAACAGTCTCAGACAGATAGTTGCGATAATTTGGATTTTTGCATAATTTACCCAGTCGAACTTGGTTAAAACCTAAATCCGACTTCATCATCAGATTTCTTGGTCCAAATTAGGTTTGTTCCAAAATTTGGGCCCAATCAGAGATCAACTTGACCAAGTTTGCATTTTATTTTAGACGAACTCTTTTCATTACACAGAGGCACTTAACTTTTTGAAATCATTACAAATAGGACCCTCGATTTTCCATCTTCTTCACAAATTGGACCTTGCACCATTAATGGAAGGTCATAACTACACCGTCGAAATTCAAGCGAGGATTTCTCATTCTATTCTCAATCAAACACTCCCAAAATTGAAAGGGAGATTCATTGAGGAATTTCCTTCCAAATGAGCCCATCCAAGAATCCTAACTCGTTCTCAAAACTTCATGCGAACCTTTCAAAAGTTTAAGTTTCCCTCTTTGCCAAGTTGCCGTGCTTCCAAGCTTGGGTTCCATGCTTGGAACGACCATTTAACACCTACTAAAGCACACCTATTGCAAGGTCATGCTCTTTAGCAAGGTTTTGAGCCACAACAAGTATTCATTTCCTCTCTCTCCGACTCGCTCCACCTTCGCCTCGACAAGCTTCTCCCTCCGTCGTCCTACAGCCTCCCAACGGCCAAATTGGGAGTGCCACATTCTTCCCCGACTTCCTCCGTGCCTCACCAGTCAAAGCAAGGGCCATCATGTCCCTGTCTTCGCCGTCGACCCCCTCTAGAGCATTCTCTTCCACGGCATCAGCCAAAGTTGGCACCATTCCTATCTCTTTCGACCACTTAGAGTAGTTAGTTTAGTTCATTTAGAATCTTAGGTTAGTTTGCACTACTCAAAACGCAGAAAAGTACCCCTCAACCGAATGCACGCCGTCATTTTTCCACCTTCGGTCACACCTCTGGTGAGGTCATCCGTTCACCTCACACCTCCAAACCCCTTGCCAACATTCCCAAAACTTTCACCATTCACCTCTGACCAAAACCCCTCTTCTATTTTTCCCTATCGTCCACTCCAAAGCTCCACCGAACAACCCACCTTTGCATTACCTTCCCCAAGGCCGTCCAGCCACCTCACGCCCTCTCACGCTACCGAACCACCACCACCACACTTCTCGCCCACCGGCGATGATCGTGAGCTGTTTTAATGTGGTCGAGAGGCCGTGTTTGTGACTTGCAGGTCTTCATCGGATCACTGCCATCGCCGCCGCCATCTCTGCTCGTTCTTCAAGCTCCAGGTTGAGAGAGCTGTAGGATTCATCTCTAGGTTGCGTGGAACCTCTCCAGGACCATCTCCAAGGCCTTAATTGAAGACCCTACCCTCAATAGCTGCTCCTATTAGCGAAGAATTCACAGCTATAGCCACACGCGACAAAGGGACTGAAGATAGTCCCACATTGTGGGATTTGGTGGCACTTAAGGTGCATAAATTGTATTTGTGTCTAAGGTTGTTTGCCTCAGAAACTTGGGGGTGAGGTCCTCTACACCCACGCACTCATGACCCGACCCGACCTATCACTCCTCGCTCATCACCACCCCCGGTGAGCCTGAACCCGGCTACGCGATCCGATTACCCGATTAAACAAGATTTCAGAGAAAGAGAGGAGGAAGGAAAGAGAGAGAGAGCAGGGGAGGGTGGTTTTGCTTCAGAGAAGAAAAGCCTAACACTTAGCCCCTGTGAGAAGAATAAGGAAAGGAAACCCTTGACTGTGCCTGAGAAGAAGAAGAGAAGGATTAAGGAAGAAAGGCAGAAGAAAGAAGGAGAAGAGAAGAAGGAAGAAGAGCCAAAGCAGAAGAGAAGAAGAAAATCAGAGTACTGTAGCAAATGACATTTTAAGTCGTCTGATTATCAAATTAGGCGTCTTGATATTGTTCATTTATTTAACAATGATTGAGTAATTGATATACATGTGCTTAAGCTAAAATTGGTGATCTAAATCACCATTATTTTATCTTAATTATCTTTTCGGTATCTTAAAGTCTTGAAATACATTGATCTTCATTGAATACTTAAATGTGATAGATTAATATTCATTGAATATCTTTATAGAGCTTCATTTATTATGCTCATTTAGATTTTAATTGAGATTAGAGTGTGAATTCCTATTTGCTCCCTGTGTTCAACATTGGACTTCATTTCTAGATTTTCGAGTAATAAATTTCATTTGCTGAAGAGCTATTTGTCAGTTATACTACAACGCATCTCCCTAACACTGATGAAAAGTTGTTCAACACCATGTTCTTCAAAATCATATAAGTCCAAGCACATAAGAAAACAAGTCAAAATCACAATGTGGGTTTTTATGAAATTTGCACATGCAAAACAATTTCCAAATTTTGGTTTAAGTTTTACCATGATCTAGTATACATTGAGATGATTCTAATGATGCTAAGAATGCAAAAATAAAATGTCGTTTGACCCCTTAACGGATCAAAATACATGTAACACGAAAACCCGCACGTGTATACGCCTCAAGATTTGTGTCTCTCGCCTTGTCATGCATGCACGCACACATTGCCTACATCAACGCTGATGCCAGTTGCCTAGGTCTGTTGAAATCACCATCCCATTTCTCGCACTCGTGCTCGCACGGGTGTGACTTTCTCTCTTGCAATCTCCATTGCACTTGCGACAGGGCCCGCTGAGCAAAATTGTGCCGTCACAATTCCCCCCATCGTGCGTGCAACTGTAGCAGACATGTGAGAGGAGAGACATGCACGTTGTGAGCTCTCTCCATTCTCTCTTCTCTCATCTATCTTTCTCTCCCTTCTTCATCCTCTTTCCTTTCTTTTCTAACTCTCTCTTCTCTTTTTCTTGAGAGTAGCACCGCCACCAAGGAATTAATGATGGCTCTAGGTACCCAAAGACCTATTTTATAGGGCTAGGAACCTTAATTAGGTTAGAGATAACCCTACTTGACCAAAATACCTTTCATCACATGTTTAGTTACATTTGCCCTCTATTGTATTTTTCACGTAACTTTTGCTATGGACCTCAGATTTTCGCAAAACAAGTACCATTGGAAAGTTTGTGATGAATGGCACATTTCAAAGATGTTTCAACAATGGCTTACCAAGTTTGACCAAAATACACATTTTTCTCATTTTTGGGATACACAGACCCAATTTGCGCCCGACAAATGTCGACGGGTTCATCTTAACCTGCTTACACTCAAAATGGCTCTAGAATTTAGGTTCAATGCTTTATAATTGTAACAACCTTAAAAGAAGTTTTGCCCCCAAAACTCAAGCATGTCTAGGTAAGGGAAGAAATATGTAAACAAATAATTGATAACAACCTTAAAGAGAACAAATTAGGGTGTTAAATACTCACTAGCAAATAGCTCCAAGTATTTCTTCTGCATTTCAACCTTAGGCTCCCAGGTGGCCTCCTTAAATCTCTAACTCCTTCACAACACTTTCACCAAGGGAACCTCCTTGTTCTACAATTATTTCATCGATCTATCCAGAATCTGCATTGGATGCTCATGGTATGTCGGATTATCTCGATCCTAGGCCATGTTCTTGTAGCTAAGAACATGGCTCATGTCCGACACGTACTTGCAGAGGCTGAAGATGTGGAACACGTTGTACATGCTGGCTTACTGTGACAATAAGGCACGTCTATATGCAACGAGCCTGACCTGCTCCATGATCTCGAAGGTCCCACAAATCTCGATACCAATTTGCCTCTAACTTCGAACCATTGTATGTCTTTCATAGGTAATACTCTTAAAAAGACAAAGTCGCAGACATCAAATTGAATTTAACGTCGCTTGTAGTCTGCATAGCTCTTCTATTGGCTCTATGCTATCATGAGCTTCTTCTATATTTGTTCAACAATCTCCTTGTGCTGGCGAATGAGCTTGGGAGCCACCTCCCATTGCAACCTAGCCTCTACCTAGTAGAAGTGCGACATGCTCTTTCTACCATATAGTGCCTTATAAGAGGTCATATCAATGACGGCATGGTAGTTATTATAGGTGAATTTGACCAGCAGCAAATGATCCTCCTAAGGGCCCTTCCACTCTTGGATGCATGCCCGTAGCAAATCGTCCAATGCTTGTATAGTCCATTATGTCTGGTCATCCTACTATGGGTGATATGTCATGCTAAACTGGTGCTGAATCCATGAGGGCTGTTGAAATCCTTTCCAAAATTGTAAAGTAAAATGAGTCTATCGGAAACGATCTCCTTGGAGTTGACACTGTAGAGTCGCACGATTTCTGATGATAACATCATGAACCATAACTAGCTTTAATTACTCAAAATCAAGTGACAAATGCTCCTACATAATCGCCTGAGAGTTGTAATTCTGTGTACATCCATTCTGAGAGTAAGACACTAAACTAGGGTTAACTCTACAGTTTTAACAGTATATTATGAATGCAGAATAATCATGGGGCTTCCTAGGGATGAATCTAAGGTCTAATGAACATTAAATTCTAATAAGAGAGTCTACACAGACAGAAATGGGTTTTTACGCATTTTTACAACTCCCAAAACTCTAATTTTAGGCCCGCTTGAATCACAGAGGTTCTGTTCAGGATAAAATTTATCTATACCTTCTAAAATTCATATAAAAATATTTCGTGAGGTTTGGTATCCTTGATTTGACCTTTGGAACCCATTTTGACCATAAACAGAGTCATAGACACAATTCTACCCTAATTTGGATTCCTACATAAATTTTCCAGTCAAACTTGATAAAAAATGAAATCCAACTTCACCACTAGATTCCTTGGGTCCAAATTAGGTTTGTCACCAAATTTGAGTCCAATCAGAGTTCATCTTTACCTAGTTTGCATTTTAGTCTAGATAGACTCTTTCTCTCTCAATTAGCCCCTCAGCTTTTGAAATCCTTGCAAATGACCCCCTAGGTTTGTTGTTTTCTTCGTAAGCAAGTCCTTGCTGCCATTGGAGGTCAATCGACCTCCAAGCAGGCTTTGACCAAGGCAAACCCTACTAAAAAATTCATCAAATCCCATCAAATTTGGTGAGATTGATGTTCATACCATGGAGAATTGATTATGACCAGTTTTCGATCCCAAATCTCTCTTGTTTGCCCTAGCGAACCCACAAGATTCGTGGGTCTCTTGTGCTTCAAGAACAAGTCAAATTAGGTTTGTTTCCTGACCTAGAGCTCGGTTAAAGCTCTATAAAAGCTCCCTCATTGCAAATTCGTGCTCTTTAGCTCAGTTGAGGCCACATCTCTTCACAAATTCCCCTCTCCGGCTACCTCCGACCATAGCTCCGACGAGCCCCTCCAACCTCCGTCTTCGCCCTCTGCCACATACCATAGGTAGAGGGAAACAACTTCCCTCCTTCCTCAGCTTCTCGCAAAACCAGTAAGAGCCACCCTACCCCTTCATCCTCGTCGTTCTCCCCCACCGGAGACTTCGTCTTCTCCACTTCTGACCATCAAACCGACGTGGAAATCTCCTACTCCTTCGTCCTATAGATAGGTCTAGCATCTTCCCCTTCTCCTAAAACTCCCCATCCCTCTCTTTTCCTAATTCAACCCACAACTTGCCCTCGACCTCTCCATCTTCTCCATGACCGACTGAGCTTCGACGAAGCCTCCTGATGAGAACCTCATCATAAATCCTAACTAGCACATTTTGACCTAAATAAGTATACAAAAGCTCCTACAAAACCAAAGGGAAAGCCTAAATCAGAGAATTATAAATTTGAGTATAAAGCAATTCACAAGGGGTAAAACTATAATTTTACTAATGCAATACATAAATGGAATTTCTAAGGGTCTAAACACAGGTCAAACGGGCTTAATAAGAAAGAAAGTGGGATGATTTGGTCTGAAAAGGGTTATAGCGACATCTAGGAATTAAATTAGAGTTATATCAAAATTTGGACCTAATGAAAGTTTGCCTTGACCCACTTTACAAATTGGTCATCAGTAATTACTTTCTGACCCTTAACCATTTGAAATTTTGCGTTTACCCCCTCAACTTTCCCTTCATTTTCTTCAGATCGGTCCCTCTGCCACCTGCAGCAGCAGGCCATACCTCCGGTGACTTTGCGCGGAGGATGGCGCCGCGCAGGGTATAGGAGCCGGCCCTAGAAACGAGAGGAGTGTCCCCTGCATTGTCCTCTTTCGCATGGACCTGCTCCCATGCCCTGCCGGCACCCATACCTCCCGTGCGATCGCGCGAGAGGTACGGGTCGCTTTTCCGGCCACGTCTCCGGCGACCAGCCCACGCCTCGTATTTCCTTCCCTGCAAGCACCTATTTAAGAAGCGGCAGGGGCTGCCGCTTAGGTTAAGCTTGATTTGGCCTGAGATTTCCCTCAAATTTCTTCTCTTCTCCTCCGGCCAGGTGATTAGCAAGCTCCGGCGACTTTTCCTCCTTCTCGTCGCTCTGCCACAATACCAGTGGCAGAGTTGTCTTAACCTCCTTCCTCCACGTCGTGCAACACCCACACGCGCGCCTCTAACCCCATCGTTGTCGCCGCTCTCCCTCCACTGGTTCCTTCGTCTCCGGCAACGACAGAATCGCGCCGCTCGCCATCTCTCCCCCTTTGTCCACTTAAATAGGTTAGAAACACTCCTCTCTATCCCCTCTTAAATTCCCCTCAATTTATTTCACGAATTATCCTTCAACTGCCACTATCCACCATCGCCATCTCCACCTCCGGCCAGACCTCCGGCGAGGTGCTCCCGTCATTCCATTCACTCATCCACCTCGCTAAACACCCCAGAAGCTCCGCCACCTCCCACTGATTATCCTCCGCACCTTCACCAATTGCCACGCACACTGCACACCTCCACCGACCTAACCCACCATCACAGCTGCAATGCGACCTAGACATGCACGCCTAGGTCTCCTTACAGCCAGCCAACCCTCATCTCACCTTCGTCGTGATACGACGAAGGTTTTTCTCTGGTCTAACAGGGCTGCAAGGCCGTATTGCTGATTTTAGGTCTCGAGCGTTTACCACCATTACTGCCGAGCTTGGAGCAAGCTTGCTAGCAGCTTCAGGCCTCTGCAGTCCCAGGTGGGAGTCCCAGGATGCGCGGAAGAGACTCACTCACGATCCTGGGTCTCCAATTGTTACGACCCGATTCCCGAATCCCTACGAGACACGAGAATCGGACCAACTCGACTGATCCCAAGACCTAGTCGTCCAACGAAAAAGTAACCAAAAGAGCAGTAAAATAAACCACATTCACCATGCATATAACTAGCAGTAACAAAATACAGTAGTAAAGAAAAGAACTACTACAGTATGCACCACCACAACAGTAAAAAAATAAACAGGTACATAAACATGATGTTTACAGTAAAAGAGTACAGCGGTAACAGAAACTACTCACTACAACAGAAGGAAAGGTACAGTGGGTACTACACAAGTAAAAACTACTGTGCTCTACTAGGCCCAGCACCCTCTGCAGCCGCCAGCTCTGGCTGCTCAATACCTGATCCTGAAAAGGTGACAAAGGTGACACGTCAGCGAAACGCTGAGTAGAATGACAACCAAAAGCTAAGAAAAACGGTAAGGTGGACAGTAGCTGTTATATTTTTAATCTCTTTCTTTACTTTTTTCCATTTACTCAATTATTGGGTTATTCATCAGATCTTTCTCTTGATCTTGAATGTTCCTCGTGGAAACGATCTTGATTGTAGTCTTTTCCGAAAAGTAGAAGTAACAAGTAGTGCTCTCCTAGCCCGGAGAGTCCCCTGTGGTGGTCCTACCCTCAGTCAACCACCCCAAGGCCACTGACAGACGTAACGGTGATTACGGCACGCGCGATAAACGCACGAGTAGCTACCCCACACTGGCACGCGATCAATCGTTTCCGTTAACGAATGTGCCCCAAAGCACAGCACGGAACCAGTATAGGGCAGATCCCTCTCAGTAATAGGGGTCCAACCCCTCCATAGTAACCAAACAGGGGTCTTGCCCCTCCACAGTCCACGCACCCTCGCCTGACTACCCTGGTTTTCCCAGTGGGCCAAACAAGTCGGTGTAGGAAGACTAGCAGAACCCCGGGGCGCGTGGGGTAGCTAGTGCTCTCCCTACACTAGTAGCTCTCCTCAGTACTGTGTACACGAGGGCCAAAAGTCGGTACAAAGTGGCCAAACCTAATCCCGGGTCCCTAGGGCAGCTAGCTCCGCTCTGCACTAAATAAGGGGACAGTCTCTCTCCTTGGTACTCCATACTCAAGGGCCAGATGACTTCCCCAATTCTATTCCATTCACTTTTCAGGAGTTCTACTCCTAATTCTCCGTAAGGTTCATGTTCTTTTAACTCAGCCAATTTAGGTTTCATCATTTCAGCTTTATATTCATATAGCCCATGTTCTCAACAGTAATTATCCATTCATAAACAGGTAGCTGTTAACCAATTACAGGCAGTTATCGTTTGCTTTCTACTTTTCCAAGACTGCAATATATATATTCAATCTAGTTTTCCAGTCCTAAGATTCATGCCATATCCTAAGATCTATCATTCAATCTAGTTTTCCAATCCTAAGATTTATGCAATACTTTAGGAACTATCATTCAATCTAGTTTTTCAGTCCTAGGATTCATGCAATACCCTAGAACCTATTAATTATTTTACAAGTGCATAATTTTTTATAAATAATTAAAAGGGCCACTCTACCCACAAAATCGGGAGTAATGGGGGCGTGATCGGTAAGCCTGCGCGCCTCCGCAACCCCTAAAGCCGCAACGGAACGGGATCCTAACACAAGGATCAATTATAATGAGCTACTCAAAATAGGATACAATTATTGTAATTAGGTAAAGGAACTAAATCTGAGAAGAACGAAACTTGAAACGTGAAAAACAGACTTCAAACAAACCCTAAACGGGTCAAAAACGACAAGTCTGTTCAAAATCAGACGTCTGGAACATCTTCCAGACGTCTTAAACGGTGGCTCAGGTCATACCTTGATCCTGCGCGGTCCTTCAGACGTCCAGAAGCCCGTTGAATCGTCTGGACTTGGTTTCCAGACGTCCGACTGTCACTCCGGATGTCTGGAGACCCTCTCCGTCGTCTGGTGCTATGCCCAGACGTCCAATCCGTGTGGGAAGACATGCCCTTGAGCCTTCCCGAACAAGACCTGCACACACACACGATTGTCCTCAACACAAGATGAGGCAGAACTCCTTGGCGGGACGGCTGCATGGCCGTACACGCGAAAATAAAAAGGGAGGAAAAAAATATCGTACCTTTCAGATGTCTGGACCTTCCTCCAGACGTCTCCTGCATCGTCTAGACGTATGTCCAGACATCTGATTCTAGGAAATTTTCCCAGAATCAGGACCTCCTCGCCCTCCTCCTGTAGCGCACGGCCATGCCGCACCGCGCTCGCCTGCTGTCTGAGCTGCAGCAGCTCCTCCCCAACACATGCTTCCACTGCGCACCCGTCGGTCGGCCCTGGCTGCTCCGGCGAGCTCACACCCTCGCAGTCTAGCTCTCTCCCTCTCGCAGCAGCCCCTCCTCCCCACGCACTTACAGCAGTAGCTGTTGCTGCCCTCGCCCGCCCACTCTCTCGCTGACAGGAAGAAGAAGAAGGCGGTGGAGTGAGGGTGAGGGAGAGGAGAGGGGGGGTATTTGAAGGATGCCGTGGGGAGAGAGAGAGAGAGAAAGGTGGCTGCGTCTACAGGGAGGAAGGAAAGAGAAGAAGGAGGGCAGCGCGAACCCGTACGCCGAAAAAATTAAATTCCAGACATCTGGGAAGGCTTCCAGACGTCTGGGCCAACTCCCAGACGTCTTAAATGACGTTTGGTGTCGGGTCATAACACCAATCAAAGGCACAAGCCTCACATGTCGCTGCAATCACGAGGATTCCTGCTGCTAGCGTAGGTGCGACATTTAGGTGAGACATTTAGTCCCACCTCAGAAATCCTTGAAGCGCCACAACCGAATAAATTGAAAAAGTGCATTTGCCTTATCGCCTTCGATACACAGGGGTCAGGTCCCTCGCCTACGCACGTGCAACGTGACACGTGTTAGCACCTGCCCTCGCCCACGCTCACACCCCACAGGCCTAGGTCCAAACCCGATTACCCGACCAAGCACTCCTCGCGCACCACCCACGCCGGTGCGCCTGGTGCCAGGTGCGTTACCCGACCCGCTTACCCGATTAAGGCTCTGGGAGCGAACCTTGGAGTGAATTTGAAAGAGAGAGAGACGTGGGGCGAGTAGGGGTTAGGTTTTGCCTAACCTTGTAATGTGCAGGGAAGTAGGAGAAGAAGAAAGGGGGAGGAGCAGCTGAGGACTTAGCCGCACAAAGCAGGAGAAGTTGAAGAAGAAGGAGGAGGAGGGAGTGCAGCAGAGAGAAGAAGAAGAGACATGGCTGAAGAAAAGAGAAGGAGAAGCAGCCAAGAGCTGCAACAGAAGGAGCTGAAGAAGAAAGCCAAAGGAAAAGAAAAGAAAAGAGGAGGAAAGCCTGCTGCACAGAGGAAAGGAAGAAGAAGAAGGCCGAGCAAAGAAGAGAAGAAGCCAAGAGGAGAAGAACCTACAAAGGCACTGTAGCAAGAGGCAGATAAGGCGTCTGATTCAAAGAATCAGACGTCCGAGAAAGAAAAGGCAGAGAAAGAGAAGGAAGAGAGAAGAGGAGAAGAAAGAAAAAAAAAAAGAGATTTTTGTTCCCTCTCTTTAATTTTTTGTAAAGTAGTATATTGTAGTGAATTGTGAATTTTGTATGCTTCTGAAATTAAGTTTGCTCCCTGAGTTCGACCTCGGAACATTCTAAATTTCGAGTAATAAATTAACTTAAATTGATAATCGTTTTTCATGGTAATACTGCAACGACTATATTTTTAAATACCGACGAAAGACGGCTATCACCTCCACACCACCACAGACCACCAAACGCGACGATATCACCTCTATAAGCTCCCCCTCATCTCGCCCATCAAAACCCCTCACTTAATTCTACCACACACCCACTAAATTACCTCACTGAACTCACCCACCTCCAAACACCTTCCCTAAGTTCGCCCGACCACTGCACGCCATCACACGCCACGAGGACCCCGCCATCACCTTCGTTGTCCTCATGTGAAGCTTTTGAGAAGCTTTGACATGGCCGCAAGGTCGTTCTTTGTGTTTCAGGTACACACGTCGACGCTCTGCCGCCGCTCTCATCTTCTTCGACATCAGTGATTGTTCTCCAGCTACAATCCCCCTCAACTCCACTTCCGGGCAGTGCGCAACACTCCCAAGACCCTTCCCAGGTCCTCCAATTGAAGACATGGCGCCAGCAGCAGCTTAATTAGAACGAACTCTAGCAGTAGTTGCACGCGAAGGAAGCCCCTTCACTTAGTCCTATATCGTTAGTTGAGGGAGTTACGACTAGATATAAATTGATTTCGTGTTCTCAATTGTCTGCCCAAGAACACGAGGGGTCGAGTCCCTCCACGCACTCACTTGCTCACCCGATTACCCGCCTACGCTCACTCCTCGCCTGCGACACACGCCCACAGGCGTGGCCATCGATAACCCGACCAATTACCCGACTAAGCCCAGGTCTTTGAGAGAGGAGAGAGGAGGAATCTCTGAGAGAGAGGGGGGTGGGTTTTGCTGCGCCATCCTTGTACCTCTGTGCAACACTTAGCCTTTGAAGAGGAAGCCTTAGTCTCTAAAGGCTTAAGGAAGGAAAGGCTTGCAAAGGCTTGTGAAGAAGAAAAAGAAGGCTTAGAGGAGAAAAGCCTTGTGCCTTCTGTGAGGCACTGTATTTTTTTGACACTTAAGTCATCTGATGCTATACTCCTATCGTCTATCTGATTACTCTGAGAACTATTGAATGATTTAAATACTATAGTTAACATTGATGAAATTGATTAAGTATGAGATATATATGCTTAAGTTAGATGAATAATTGGTGATCTAAATCACTATTATTTTATCTTTCTATTCTTTTTATCTCATCATCATTTGAATTACAAATCTGACAACTTGTATTTATTAAATATCTAATTTGATGCTCAATTAATTGTGTTCATTGATTCTGAATGAAGATTAATGTATGAGTTCCATATTTGCTCCCTGCAAACGACCTCGAACTCCTTTTAGATTTTGAGTTTATAAATTTAAATGTCTTGTTGTGCGATTTAGAAGTGTACTATAACGAACGCATCTTTTAAATCTCCTATTTCATCTAACAACAATCTCTCTAATAGCTTTGCTAGCTGACATGGATCGTAACTCACTCTAATCAGTAGGAATCGTGTAGACTTTATCAATCAATCAAGTATCACACATATAGTGTCGTGTCTTCTCTGTATTGTTATTTCTAATCACAAAATCCATAAAGATGCTCTCCCACTTTCATTCTAGTATGGGAAGAGGCTGCAACCATCCCATTGATCTTTGGTGTTCTGCCTTCACCTGCTAATAGGTAAGGCACTACTTCATGTACTTGTTAATTTCTTTCTTCGTACCACACCACTAGAATTCTTTCTTCAAATCATGCATGGTACACCTTGTTGTTGCTAGGGTGGATGATAAGCTTGTTGCAGCAAGCCTCTGCAAGTAACTCTCTATGTAGAGCATTATCACAGGAACGTATAAGCAATCATGCAACCTCAGGACTCCATCCATGAAAGTAAAATCACCCAAAACTCCCTTTAGAATCTTAGCATGAATCACCTCTAGCTCTTAATTAGTCATTTGACCATCAATCACATGATCCATCAACTCAAGTTGTGACCTTCTCGGAATGATCAAGGTCCCCAAGTGATTTATATATATAACTACATCTATAAATACTTTTCATGGCGGTCAAAATTTAAAAAAACATGGAAAACAAAAGTATATATATATATAGTTTCATCTATTTTAACCTAATACGTCAAGGAGGGATTACAGGAACAAAAATATGTATCCCTCCTAATCTTTTAAGGATTATGTAATTGTAAATGTTAATTATTAAGATAAAACATCAAAATATTCTTAATTATAGTAATACATATAACATGCATGGATAGTTGGACAAAAGTGAACTTTGACAAAAGACATCATTTTTATTGAAATAAAAATACAAAGTAATTGTTACAATGTTGTGAAGAAAATACAAAAAAAAATAATAAAAAAATATATTATAATACAAAAGAACACTTACCTTTTTTTTCCTCTTTGCAGTAGAAGTTAAAACTATTCTAATCTAACACCACGAGGAAACTCAAGAAGAAAATCATTACTTTGACAAAGGATCTTCATCTACTCAAATATCTACATGAAACAAATCAGCACCACTCTCCAGATCTTCGACACTGGCCGGTGAATTCATCATTCCACTCTCCAGATCCCACTCTAATTTGTTATCTACCATAACCCTTGGAGGGCAGCCTTCGACCAGCACCTCTCCCTAAGGCTGAAAATCTATTGTTTTGGTTAGGATGCATCTCTCTATCATTACAATAATGCTGAGCAGAATGACTAGGCATGTATGCCTGGCTTGATAAGACTTGTAGGCATTATTAGCAACTTGAGATGGTACAACATTCCAACCATCGTTATCTAAGCATTGTTATAAGCAATATAAAAAATCTAATCTCGTGTGCAGCATGACATGCAGATAACTTCTCTACCTTACTAGCATATGTGAACAATAGGACAAGCTAGAACTTCTTCTATTTTCCTTCCTAACACGCTACCATATGTATCAATATGAAAGCGAGTCAATATATACATGCTATTAGAACTCACCATGATTGATGAATCGTAAGAAAATGAAAGAAAAAGTTATCATGCCAACACTGTAAAGCTGCGACTATTTTCATGAAATCATAGGAAGGGCACATCAAAGCCTTGACTACTAGGTGGTTTTTTGCAATCTATTTGCCAATGTCAAGTATATAAGCATACAAAACATTAGCTATGATCATCTGAAAAGTCTTAATGACATGTTTGCTTATGTGTGCTTTTTTTCTTTTTCGTGGAAGTAAAATGAAGCGACTAAATATTGGCTAAAGAGTCAAAAATAAAAAATACATGGAGAATTAAATAGCAGGTGAAGACCTTCTTGCCAGATACACCGGTCAAACATGAAAAGTAGTTTAAGTTAACTTGAATCACATGGTGGATCAAGCGGCATGAACATAATGGGTGTAACGAAAGGACTTACTTTAGTGCACATACCGGATAGAAAGAACTTACTTTAGGCATGGATAAGCATGGGGACCTCGATACTGGTCCACATACGGGATAGAAAAGAACTTACTTTAGTGCAACCATGGCCTAGAGATTTTGCTGGCGGATGGCTCCTTTATAAGTTGATCCCACCTAATGAAGTATGTAATGCCAAAGAACCGCCCAGCGGATCTATCTCAGGAATGCTACCAGTTAATGAGAAACCAAATAGTCTACAACTCCTTCGAAGGGTAGAGGTACAGTTTCTCTCAGCCTTGGAATCTACAGAACTAAATAAATAAATTAGATGCAAGAATGATGCTATAATGTCATGGCCTGCTCCTGACTCCCTACAGAATCTGAGAACGGCTTGTTTTGACGAATCTCAAGTTCCAGTCGTCCAACAAAAAATAATCAAATACATATTCATTCCACAACCACACGAGTAATGTAACTAAGTAGAAAATATATCACTGATAATAAAAGAAAGAGAATAAGAAATCACTAGATTTTTACAGAGTACAACAGAAAAGTATTGATACAAGTATAGTCACAACAGAGAATTGGTAGAAATATAACAGAATATAAGCTACAGGTACTCACTACAACAAAAACTCTCTGCAGCGAAATAAAAAAAAGAAAACTATGGCTGAGCTCGACTGAGCCCAGTGCTTTTAGCAACTGGTGGCTCTAACTGCTCGAATTCTTAACCTGAACATGGTTATAAAATCTAGAGTCAGCTAATGCTGAGTAGAGTAGTGGTTAAGTTAATTACATGCAACATAATGAAAACAGTAATCAACTAGACATTCAATTATCGATTATTTATTTTCATCCGTATCCAATTCTCTAGCTTATGTGTTTCCGAGTCGTATACGCTAATCAGGTTCCATGATATTACTCAATCTTCTTGTTCCCTAAGGGAACGATCTTACTTGTAGTTTTTCCACGATGCAGGATGTACACGTGGCACTCTCCTACCTGGGAGAGTCCCCTGTGATAGTCCTACATCTAATCTACTACCCCGAGATCACGGTCGCGACGTAGCGGTGACTATGACATGCGTGATAAGCACACGGATAGTACCCCGCACTGACACGCGGTTAATCGTTTCCGCTATTGGGTAGGCTCAAAAGTATAGCATGAAATAACACAGGGTCTTACCCTCTTAGAATAGGAGCCTTGCCTCTCATAACAGAACAGGGGTCTCGTCCCTCCACAATATGTGTACTCTCATCCAACTATCCCGATTTGCCTAGCAGCCTAACAAGAGTTGGTGTAGGGTGGCCAAACCTAACCCCAGGTCCCATAAGGTGGCTAGCTCCGCCCTATAATAAGTAGCTAACCCGGTATCACGTAAGCGAGGGCCAAACAGGAGTCGACGTAAAGTGACCAAACCTAACCCCGGATCTCAACCTAAGGGACCGCAAGCTCCCCTCTACTCTAAAAGGATAGTTGCCCTCCTTGGTACCACGTACACGAGGGCAACCTCACCTCTCTTAACCAAGTCCAAACAGCCGTTGTTACGACCCGAATCCGACCCCTCCGGAAACCCGAGTACGGCTCTCCTCGACTAACCCCAAGACCCAGTTATCCAACAAGAGACTATCCCAAACACACGAAACAAACCACAAACCACGCATGTAAGCAGCTAGGCAATTTAAATAAAGCCAACAGCGGAAATTTAATTTAGATTCCAGAAGGATAACATGCCATAGGCAGAAATAATCACTAACCATCACAACTATGGTAAAAAGACATAACTATAAGAGTTCTCAACATAAAGCAGTACTCACTAACAACGAAAATAGCAGAAACCAAAAGAAAACAAGTACAACTATGGCAGGACTCGACTGGACCCAACACTCTCTGCAGTTGGAGGTGCTGGCTACTCAACTCCCTGACCTGTACACGGTTATATATGACGATGGCCAGCTGACGCTGAGTAGAGTGGTATATTTAAAGCAGTAATAGCATTTAAAACAGTAAGGAAAAGCAATTTTGTACAGGCATTTATCCAATTATCCAATCATACAGTTAGTTTACTACAAAGTTTTCATGAGTCATTTCTCTAACAAAGGTCAATAGTGTCTTTTAATCTTCCTGTTCCCTAAGGGAACGATCTTGATTGTAATTTTTCCCGTGATGAAGGATGTACACGTGACACTCTCCTGGTCGGGACAGCACCTCGTGGTAGTCCTACACCTGGTCTACAACCCCGAGGTCACGGTCGCGACGTAGCGGTAACTATGGCACGAGCGACAAGCATAGGGGAAGCTATCCCGCACTGACATGCGATCAGTCGTTTCCGCTAGCGAGTACGTCCAAAGGTATAGCAAAAAACAGAACAGGGGTCTCACCCCTCAAAAGTTTACGTACCCTCACCCGACTATTCTGGTTTACCTAGTGGGCCTCAATAGGAGTTGGTGTAGGGGGTCAATCCTAACCCCGAGCCTCATGGGACGACTAGCTCCCCCTGCACAAAAGGAACAGTAGCTTTCCATGGTACTACGTACACAAGAGCCAGCTCACTTCTATACCAAGGGACAGTTGCTCTCCTTGGTATCGTGTACGCAAGGCCCAACTCACTTCCCTTACTAAGTCCGAACAACTGCCCATAAGCAACATGTTCTATCATTCTACAGATTTTCCACATCACGGTTTCATTTTTCTTTTAAATTCCCTGTAGGGTTCATGCATAGCTTTCTTTATTTCCGTAGCATCCAAATATCTCCATTCATGTCATGCTTAATTAAACACATAGCAGATAGCTTGGTTTCACAATCCGGCAATTATCTCCGCAATTAGTTATACAAGATTTAACATGTATTCCAGTTCAAGTCATGGTTCAATAATCATGACAGGCAGCTCATGATTTACCATATTAAGGAAACATCACAACAGATTAAGCATGCAAATTTCTCTATCTCAGCCCTAAAGTTCATTACACATTCTAAGGGTTCAATAAATAGTTCTAATATAACATGTACTCCAATTATGTAATTCATAAGGCATAGCAAAACCACTCTACCAAGGTAACCGGGAGATGTATGGCCACAAACAGCGGACCTCACAGCCTCCGCTGGTTCCGTGCACACCACAAATGGACGACCTACGAATGGTCAACACACACATTACTAACAACTCACATGACAGGAATGTGTTCAACACAATTAGAACCAACTCCATCACATTGGAAAATTTGACAGGAAGCTAACGATACTTCGTTTGCCAAAAATCAACCTCGTTTGAGCTTTGAACCAGCCCAAACACTCTCCCCGGTTCACCTGAACCGGTCCAGGCAGGCTGGTCCAGTTGGACCGACCACCTGATACCTGGAATATTCCAAATGGGTTGATATCAGACGCCTGGAACAACTTTCAAACGTCTTAAACAACACCAAAATGCCCACCTTGCATTCTGTATTGAAAACAGACATCCGGTACACCTTACAGTTGTCCAGGGGTCCTTCCAGACGTCTAACAGTTCACTCGAACGTCTGGGACGAGTATCAGTCATCTAAAGAGACGTCAAGACGTCCTAAAGTTTCTAGAGAGCTGCATGATGGAAACACCATCATGAGCCCTAACTAGCCCATTTTGACCCATAAAAGAGAACAAAAGCTCCTACATAACCAACTAGAGGTCCTAATTCACTGAATAATCATTCTGAGATAAAAGCAAGAAACAAAGGGTAAAACTATAATTTTACCATTGTAGTACAACGAATTTTCTCAAAGGCTAAACACAAGTCAAATGGTCTTAACAAGATAATAAGTGGATTGAATCAGACAGAAAAAAAGTTCGTGTGAGTTCTGAGAATTAAATGACTTCTAGTAACTCTAAAACAAACCCACTTAATTAAATAAGGTTCTGGTCAGGATAAAATTCACCTAAACCCTCTAAAAATCATAGAAAAATATTCTCTAGGGTTTAGAACTTTCAATTTGGCCATTGGAACCTATTTTGACCTAGAATGGGGTCTCAGACATAAATTTGCCCTAAATTAGGTTTTTACATAAATTACCCAGTCAAACGTAGTCAAACCTAAAATCCAACCTCACCATCAGATTCCTTGAATCCAAATTAGGTTTGGACCAAAATTTGGACCTAAGGGGAACTTATCTTGACCCACTTTGCAAATAGGTCCGACCCAATTACATTTCTAACCCTATCTTTCAAACATTATTGCATTTGACCCCCTAGCTTCTTCATCATTCTTTGCAATTAGGTCCCTCCACCATTATAGCGGAGGAATCCTACTCCGATGAGCTTTAGAAGACGATTTCTCCCTGATTTCTCAGAGAATCCCCTTTAAATATTGAAAGGGAGATTCTCGGAGAAATTTCATCCAATGTGAATCCAATTTGAGGCCCTACTTGGTACCCAATCTCTCATGCGAACGCATGACAGATTTGGATCTCTTTCGAGTTGCCATCGCTGTCGAACCTATCTTGCTTGGAAGCTTTCCTTCCAAACACAAAACCCCTTCCAGAGGCCTATTTAAGAAGCCCCAGTTCGCCCCGCATCTCCTAAGCTTGAAATTAGTCAGAGAACCCTCTCAATTTCGTCTCTCCTCCGACTGACTCGCTCATCAAGCTCCGGCGACCTATCCTACACTCCCTCGTCGCCTAGCTACAATATCGATGGCAGGTTCCTCTACCTCACGTTCATCCGCGTTGCGCAGCACTCGCTGATGCCCCTACATCCCCTTCGTCCTCGCCGACCATCCTCACTGAGCACCTTCGTCTCCGACGCTGGCAATACGAGCCAGACGCCATCTCCGTCTCCCCCTTCGTCTCTTCACCACTAAATAAGTTCCTTTCACCCTCTACTCCCTTTCCCCCTTCTTTATTTCCTCAACCAACTACTACCGCACTCCACCACCATCATCAGCTTCACCTCCGGCCACCAACTCTGACGAGTTCGCTCCACCACCATAGACCACCTCCCTCCTCGCCGACCGGTCCAAAAGCTCTGCCTCGACGCCCTGATCATAACCCCCCACCTATATCACTCTGCCACTCACCCAAACACACCCCCGAACACAACCACACACACGGCCACAGTATGCCCTAAGTATGCTCCCTCAAGCGTTCTCACGCCACTCCTACCACCTCTGCACACTTGTCTCACCTTGGCAAAGCTCCCTGCGCTTTTTAACGCGGCCACAAGGCCGTTGTGGTGATTTCAGGTCCAGGAGCTCTCCTCCATTGACACTGGGCCTGAAGCTTGCTTGCAAGCTGCTCCAAGTCACAGTCCCAGGTTGCGCGGAAAGACTTCGCGAACATCTCCAGGCATCCAATTGGTGTCGAGGGCCGTAGCTGCAGTTGCAATCGAAGATAGCCACTCTGCTGCTGGTGCGTGCGAAGGGGGTGGGAAGATAGTCCCACCTCGGAAAGCTTTGAGGCACTTCACCCACATAAGTTGAATTCTTGCCATAGGCTCTTTGCCTCCAACTCACGGGGTGAGGTCCCTCTCTTACCAGACTTGACCGCCTCATCCACGACCACGCCCCGCGGACCTGGTGACCCAACCCGACTAGCACACCTCGCTCACCACCGTGCACCGATGGGTCTGGTCCCAGGCACGTACCCGACCCGATTACCCGAGAAGCATGGCTCTAGGAGAGTGAAACCCAAGAGAGAAGAGAGAAGAGAGCTCGCGCGGGTAGGGGATAGGTTTTGCTCTGCAGAGGAAGAGAAGCAAAGCCAAAGGAAGAGGAAGGAGAAGACAAGGTCGAAGAGAAGCTACGGAAGAAGGAGAAGGGCTGCAGCAGAAGGAAGAAGCCAAAGCCAAAGCCAAAGAGAGGAAGGCAAGGAAAGCAGAGAAAGAAAAAGCTGAAGGCAGCAAGGCAAAAGCCAAAGAAGAAGGTAACTGGCAAAGAGAGAAAAGCCAAAGGAAGAGAAGAAGGCAAAGGAAGCCAATAGAAAGGCTAAGCAAAGGAAGAGAGAAGCAAGACAAAATCAGAAGAAGAAAGAAGACAAAGGAAGGAAGAGCTTGCCAAGGCAAAATAGGAAGGAGAAGAAAATGAGAGAGAGAGGGGAAATTCTCATATTTTCTCATTCATAATTGAGTTCTTAAATATTTTGAGCTACACATTTACTCCTATATTTTTTCATTGTGACATTGACATTATTGCATATTCCTTTAATTGTGATCTTGTTTTCTAAACCCTAATCTGCTCCCTGTGTTCAACCTCGAACTTTAAAATTATACTTGTTTTGAATGCTTTCTCGGCTGTACTACAATGCGACATTCTTAAAACTCGATCAAGCACTCTAAACACTGCGCCTGCGCCTCTTCCCAACGACCTTGCACACGCACAATGACGTACAGTCACTTGCAGACTACGAGTACGAAAAGTATAGGAGGACAGAACCTTACCGTTTGAATCTGCTTTATCGAACATCTCGTGCTACCTCCGGACGTCTGGTTAGACATCTATTGAGAGATACAGACGTCTGATCTGCGGAGCCCCAGAGTCCTTCGCAAGTCTTCCTCTCCTCGCGAAAAGCAACCCCCCCTGCCCTGCACAACGCACACACTAAGGCACTCAGCCTTACGCCTATTAGATAAAGAAGAGCATACTGAAAAATGCACATAAGTCTCGAGTAGGGCGCTACCTTAGATTTTGCACGGTATCAGGTGTCCGATGATAGCTCCGGATGTCCGATCAGACGTCTGGTAGACTCCCCAGATGTCTGGTTTTGCGGAAAAATGACTCCACAGAACCATTCGCGAGCCTTTTCTCCTCGTGAAAACACTGCACCCTGCACCAGGAGCTACAACAACAATGGCACTCGTCAGCCTCACAAGCACGTCCTCCCTCCAAGCTCCGTCGTCAGCTCGCCCGGGCTCCTCGCACACTCGAGCTCCCGCAGCTGAAGCTCCTTGTGCAGTAGGGAGGACACGGAGAGGAAAGGGGAAGGGAGGGTTGCTGGTGGCGTCGAGGGAGGAAACAGGAGAGGTGGGTGGCTCCTGAAACGAGGTAGGGGATTTAAATAGAGGGGGGTTTAGGGGTATGTGTGGGTGTGCATGAGTGTGGGTGGGGCTAGGGCATTTTGCAACAAATGCCCCGCAAGGGTCTCATTTATCCACAGACCCCCAAAATAAGAAATCCAGGGGGCTACAAATTGCAGCAACCCCCCCTAAATTCCAGAAAATGGCCCCACGACCCTTGAGAAGGGTCATTTCAATCGTACGTAAGCAACATATTCCAAAATCATCAGGTTTTTTGTACCACAGTATTCTTGGTTTCTTCCTAAATTCCCCGTAAGATTCGTACGTAGACTTTCTCATTTCCATATCCGATTCGATAAATGTATAACAGGAAGCTCAAGATTTCCCAATAGATTATTTAGTACAGGTATGTATTCATGACATGGTTCATTACAGGTAGTACAGGCAGCTCATAATTTATCACAGTAACTCATTCATTCATTAGCTACACATGCATTTCTTCCAGCCTTAGTGTTCATTTCAGAAATTAGGGTTCAATCGAATAATTCTAAAACATGCAATTCAATTATTAATTTTGGGATTATAGAAAACCACTCTACCGGTTAACCGGGTGGAATGGGGGCTTATACGGTAACTCCTAACATCTCCACAGGTCTCGTATACTCTACGGACTGGAGACCTACAATATGGACCGATGGTCAAACAAGCTCAAAACGCATAGACACTATATCATTATGTAGGAAAATTCGAACGGAATCTAACGACGTTTCATTTGCAAAAATCCGACTCCGTTTGGGCCTTGAACGGGCCCAAAAATACCAACTCTGGCCAAAATCAGACGTCTGGGAAGAGTCCCAGACATCTTAAACGAACTTAGAGACTCACCTTGCGCAGGGTGCCTTCCTTTGGACGTCTGGAGCTTCGTGCAGACGTTTAAGGGTGTCTTCAAATGTCTAGAGATACTCCCGAATGTCTGAAACCATCTCGATCCTCGCACCGACGCACCTCCTCAACCTCTGACACATGCACGTAAAGTCAGAATTCAACAGGGAGAAAATAATTGAAAAAAAATGTGCTATCAGACATCTGGTATTACCTCTGGATGTCTGGACAGACATCTGGCGATCTCTCCAGACATCTGATTCTGCGGAAAAATAGCTCCGTAGAACCGTTTGCGAGCTCTCTCTCCCACAGAAGCTGCAGCAACTGCAACAGCTCCCTGTCTCCCTCTACTCTCAGGCCTCCAGTCTCCTCTGCTCTCCGCCTTCTCCTCCTCTTGTTCCCCGCTCTCCCTCTCCTCAGTGGTGTGGGAACGAATGGAGGAGGAGGGGGCTTATAAGGAGATGGAAGGCGTGGGGAGAGGTAAGGTGGAGTGGAGGGGTATCGTGGATGAGGTAGGGGGAAGGTGTATGGGAGAGGGGTATGAGGTGAGATACGGTGGAGATGGGTGGGTGTACGTGGGGTAGGGGAATGGTGTGGGAAAAATTGCGAGGGTATCCCTGCAAGTTCTCCTTTTCCCTCCATACCTACAATAAAAACCTAGGGGGGTTAAAATTGCACAAAACCCCTAAAAAATTTTGGAACACCAAACAACCTTTAAGAAAGGTCATTTCATATAACAAGGATGATACACATCTCCAAGAAAAAAACAAAAGAAAAATGCTCTGACATTCAATAGTGTAGACCCTTCAAGCAAAAATAGAATGATTTACTAACCATTAGCATCACCTGTAGCATTGTTGTCATTCTCTCTGACCTTTTTATCCTTGTAACCCTGTTCCAAGATGATGTTGCGATTCTGACATTCAAAACAAATCAATAAGTTACTGAAACTGATGAATTAATGAACCAACATAAATGTCTTCCACTCAAACAAAAGTTTCTTTCTGAAACCGACATACAGAACGAAGCAGAGGTACTTTCATTAGTTAACATGGGCATGAAGGCAGCATAAGGATAAAGGTGGAGAGGGTTTCTCCTTTGGCAGTACTTTGGCCTTTATTGCAACATGTTTCTTGATCTGAATTATTTCCATCTTTACCTTTTCAATCAAGTCAAGAGCTCCACTGATGATTGTAGTATCATCATGAGTGAGTTCTCCACCTCTACCTGCCTGCATTAGAAAATCACCTTTTAGGACAAATTCCACACGTGCAAGGACATCAACAAAGGAAGTAAGCATTTTGGGCAAGTAGCAAATATATAAAATGTATGGTAACCTACCTCTTGACCATGGATTGAAACCAGAACTTTTAACTGAGCCCTTCTAAAGAGAGCAGACTGGTTATGCCCAAGTACACGATCAAGAACCTGAAATCAAGGTAGAACACTCGATTTATGATCCAAATTTTTATGAATGAGCTTGAAATGCATGGCTTAAATTATATTGGTATGGTGATATTAAAGTAAAAATAAGCTGTTAAACAGCAACTAGAGACATAGTATATAAATTACCTTCCCAACTGGATAAGCTAAAGGGTAACAGATTATTATCAATATCCAAACAAGCCCAACCAAATTAGCTCCAACAGCTAAGCCGTATCTTGTACATATGGCTTGTGGAAGCACCTGGGACATTACAGGAATTTTCATTAGCGTACGTGTGATAAAAAAGGAAGAGGCCACATTCTTAATAGATCTGGAGAACATAGTTATCGGCAACCTTGAGATTCATTCTCATCTGGATGAATGTTCTTTCCTACTGAGATAAGATACTGTTGTAGGATGCTCCACTTACGAACTGGCTAGGTAGGCGTTACTGCTTCCATGTAAAGAACAACCAACTCTTCTGCATTTCGAAGCAAAATTCCTAGCCACCATTAAAGAATGCCACAAAATGTCCTAGCAGCCACAAAACCTCTAGACCTTCCTGCCCGGCGTGCCTACCCTCCCTTCTTTAGTCCTATGGACCCAGCAGCCCCAGCAGTAGAAGCGAGAGGAGGGGGAGTAGCGGTAACAACAAGAGCAAGAGCAGCAGCCGCGACACCAACAGTGGCTCCAGCAGCAACGGGAAAGGAGGAGAGGAGAGGAGAGGGGTGGTGTCTCGCCCTCTCCCTCTCCCTCTCTGTTAGAGTTCGGTGACTACCAAGCAACATTACTTAGCTAAACATACATTATATCAAAACCACCAGCAAGAAGGCACCAAAAACACCATCCATCACAAATAAACGCACACAGCAACAATCTCATCATCATCAGAAGACGCAAAAGCACAAGTTGGTTTTACTGCAACCTGACCTCCTGCTCCATTCATGCAACCCAATAAAATCCACAACCTTTTTCCAACAAAGCAAACAACTTGCAAGCAACAACCCGAGTTTGAGGTTCGCGCGCATACCTAAATACCCTAGGTTGAACCACGTGGAAGAACTGGTGAAGCCTTAGGGAGAGTACTGCCAAGCGAAGCCTCTGAGTGGCAGAATCTGATGCCCATCCAATGGGCACGGGGCAAAGCGGTGGCGGTCGTGGCTCCATCATCGACAGGGAAGAACTGGTGAGTCACAACCTCAGGGGGAGGCGACGAGGATGGGTGGCTCTTTGAGGATAGAGCTTACAAGGAAAGGAAAGAAGAAGATCGGGAGGTAGCGAGGAGGGGGAAGGGGAGCCTTGGAGAGGGAGGAGGAGGCGGTGGGGAAGAGGCCACAGGTCGTGGGTGATAGGAGGGGGAGTTGAAAGGCTTCGAGGAAGGGTAGGGCTTGTGTGGGATTTTGGTGGGAAACTAAAATCATGGGTGGGAAAGGATCTGGGTATTTGAGTGAGAAAGTTTCAGTGATTAAATATAGGTCTTAAAAATAGTGATTAATTTTTTGAGGTGATTTTTTTATCATCTATCTATTTTTATAATTAAAAAATTTATTTTTAAATTGTGATTGTCAGAGAGTTATTTTATTATAGTGGTCCATATCCATATCGACAAAATAAATGAATATTGTATCTTTTTCAACACTATTAAGTAATAAAATAAAAATAAAATGATCAATAATCTTCTACAATGAACTCCATTTGAATGCTCTAAATTTTTCTCGAGAACTTCACCCCCAACAAAAAAAAAAACAAAACAAAAGAACAAAGACTCAATATCAAATTACTCCTTAAGTTCATTATCTCAATTCTATTTATAAAAGATAATAAAATTGACAAATAAAAGAAAGTAATTCTTAAATTTCTAAAAAACTAAAAAAAATTAATTTTTAGAAATAGAAAGAGGAGCGAGCAACGGACCAAAATAAAAAAAGAGAGATAAGACAGAGTGAATCAATTATTAGTAAATCAGTATATCCCATTCATTATCGAGGGATTTCCTTAACCATTCATTCTCAATTTAAATCCTCATTAATTCAAAGGATAAAACTGTCTTAATTATTCCCTCACATTGATTCCTTTTGTTACAAAATCAATTATCACATAAGGACATAAATTTATTAATTAACATTTAAGGATTAACTCAAGTCAATAGTCTCACCATCCAAATCAAGAATCAATTTCAAGTGCCATTAGCAACCAAACAAGAATAATCATTCATAATAATTTTTTAGACTTCGGAACTCAACAAAAGGAAAGAGAACGCACATGAAACAACAATTTTTGTGAAAAAGGGCACAACAGCAATTTTCACTAAGAGGGAAATAGGACTATTCTACCTAATGTCATAGGAGGGTCACTGTGACTCTAAAATGCACACCCAAAATTGTAACGACCCGGTTCCCGAGTCCCTACGAGACACGAGAACCGGACCGACTCAACTAATCCCAAGACCTAGTCGTCTAACGAGGAAGTAACCAAAAGACAGTAAAATAAACCACATTCAGCATGAATATAACTAACAGTAAGAAAGTACAGCAGTAAGGAAAGAACTACTACAGTAGGTACCACCACAACAGTAAAACAGCATTTATCATATAACAAGAACTGCAGGTAAAGAAGGTACAGCGGAAACAAAAACTACTCACTAGAACAGAAACAAAAGAAGTACAAAAGGCTGTGGTAACTCTACTGGACCCTACTCGGCCCAGCGTCCTCTAAAGCCGCCGACCCTGGCTGCTCAACACCTGGTCCTGAAAAAGGTAACGAGTGTAACACGTCAGCAAAAAGCTGAGTAGAGTGGCAAACTAACTAAAGGCAACAGTAGAGTGTACAGTAGCTGTTATGTCCTATTACTTCCTTTATTCACATCTTTCAATTTTTTTCTCGCTATTTCATTTATTTCTCAGATCCTTTACTTGATCTCGAATGTCCTCGTGGGAACGATCTTGATTGCAGTCTTTTCCAAAAGTAGAAGTAGCACGTGGTTCTCTCCTGGCCGGGAGAGTCCCCCGTGGTGATACTACCCTCAGTCAACCACCCCAAGGTCACTGACAGACGTAACGGTGACTACGGCACGCGCGATAAACGCACAGGTAGCTAGCCCGCACTGGCACGCGGTCAGTCGTTTCCGTTAACGGGTGCGCCCAAAGCACAGCACGGAACCAGGGCAGAGCCCTCTCAGTAACAGGGGTCCAACCCCTCCACAGTAACCAAACCGGGGCCTTGCCCCTCCACAGTCCGCACACCCTCGCCTGACTACCCTGGTTTGCACTAGTGGGCCTAACAAGTCGGGGAAGGAGGCTAGCAGAACCCCGGGGCCCGTAGGGTAGCTAGTACTCTCCTAACACTACTAGCTCTCCTCGGTACTACGTACACGAGGGCCAACAAGTCGGTACAGAGCGGCCAATCCTAACCCCGGGTCCCTGGGGCGGCTGGCCCTACTCTGCACTAAACAGGTACAGGTACTTCCCTTGGTACTGCGTACCCAAGAGACAGTACAAACTACATCTCAGTTCCATTCCTTTTTCTTTCCAGGAGTTCCACTCCTAATTCCCCGTAGGGTTCCAGCTCTTTATCTCAGAACATCATATGTTTCACTTTCCAGATTCACGTTCTCAAAATCCATGATCTCAAACATGTTTCTTTATTCATAACAGGCAGCTGTTAATTCAAATTACAGGCAGCTTTATATTCCTTTCCATTTTTCCAAGACTGCAGTATTATACATTCCACTAGTTTTTCCATCCTAAGATTCATGCCACATCCTAGGATCTAGCATACAACTAGTTTTCCAGCCCTAGGATTCATGCATCACCTAGGAGCTATCATTCCATACATTTCTCATTCCTAGGATTCATGCAATGTCCTAGATTCTAGTTATGGTTTCATACTTTAACAGATTTTATTAATAACTTAAGCCACTCTACCAGGTACAACGGGAGTAATGGGGGCGTGATCGAGAATCCCGCGTGCCTTCGCGACTCTCAAGACTGCAACTGAACAAGATCCTGTCACAAGGATCAAACACAAGGAGTGTCTCAAAACAGTGTATAGCTACTGTAGATGAGTAGAGGAATTAATTCTGAAGAGAACGCAACTCGAATCGCGGAAAACGGAGCCCGAACGGGCCCTAACCGGGTCGAAAAAGACGATACTGTGCAAAATCAGACGTCTGGAACTCCTTCCAGACGTCTTAAAGAGTGGATCAGAGAATTACCTGTTCAGCGTGGTTTCCCAGACGTCCAGAAGTCTGCGGGGACGTCTGCCTAGATCCCAGACGTCCGATGGTCACTCCGGACGTCTGGAGGTCACTCCCGCCGTCTGGTACAACTTCCAGACGTCTGATTCGCAAAGGATAGCGAATCAGCGAACCTGCGCACAGCCAACTGCCTCCCTCAGTACGGTCAGTCGACAGGAAGGAAGAAGAAAGCGGAAAACACACCTTTCAGACGTCTGTATGAGCTACCAGACGTCGTCCTCGCCGTCTGCCTATAAACCCAGACGTCTGATTCTGGAAATTTTTCCAGAAACAGGGCGCGACCCCGACTCTGCTCGCGACGCCGCCCGCGTCGCACCTCGCGCTCCTGCTGCTCAGACTGCAGCAGGTCCCTCTCCGCGTCGTTCCGCGCCCCCTGCGCCCTCCGCCGGTCGGCCAAGCCGCTCCGGCGAGCTCGCCCTCACTGCAGAGCTCCGCCCTCGCACGCCGCGCCTCCGCGCTCACTGCGGCCGCCGCTGCCGCCCTCGCGTCCGCTCGCTCTCGCGCACAGGAAGGAGAAGAAGGAGGAGACGGTGGAGACGGGAGGGGAGGCGCGCCCCTTTTAACGCCGCGCGGAGAGGAGAGAGAGAAGGCGGCAGGCCGCCTGCAGCCGCAAAGAAAAGAGGGAATATGCGGTCTGCGCGCTCAGGCGCGCAGGCGACTCGCGTGTGTCGAAAATAACGGATTTCCAGACGTCTTGAAACTATCCCAGACGTCTTGTCAGACGTCTGGTTGTGATCCCAGACGTCTTGTCCGACGTCTAAGCCACCTCCCAGACGTCTTAAAATACGTCTGGGGCACACATTCGTTACAAAAATCCCTCTCTACTGCCCTAGGGTTCCATGTACTTCAAAATCACATAAGTCGAAGCACATAAGAAAATAAGTCAAAATCACAATGTGGGTTTTTATGAAATTTTCACATGCAATACAATTTCTAAATTTTGGTTTAAGTTTTACCACGACATAGTATACATTGAGATGATTCTAATGATGCTAAGAACACAAAAATCAAATGTCGTTTGACCCCTTAACGGATCAAAACACATGTAACACGTAAACCCGCACGTGTATACACCTCAGGATTTGTGTCGCTCGCCTTGTCATGCATGCACGCACACATTGCCTATGTCAGCATTGATGCCACTTGCCTGGGTCTGTTGAAATCACCATCCCACTTCTCGTACTCGTACTCACACGGGTGTGACTTTCTCGCTTGCAATCTCCATTGCACTTGCGACAGGGCCCACTGAGCGAAATTGTGCCCTCACAATTTCCCCACCGTGCTCGCAATTGTAGCAGACGTGTGAGAGGAGAGACATGCACGTCATGAGCTCTCTCCATTCTATCTCCCTTCTTCATCCTCTTTCCTTTCATCTTTTCTTCCTCTCTCTTCTCTTTTTGTTGAGAGTAGCATTGCCACCAAGGAATTAATTATGGCTCTAGGTTCCCAAAGACCTATTTGATAGGGCTAGGAACCTTAATTAGGTTTGAGATAACCCCACTTGACCAAATACCTCCCATCACATGTCCAGTTACATTTTCCCTCTATCGTATTTTTCATGTAACTTTTGCTATGGACCTCAGATTTTTGCAAAATAAGTACCATTGGAAAGTTTGTGGTGAATGACACATTTCAAGCATGTTTCAGCAATGGCTTACCAAATTTGACCAAAATACACAATTTTCTCAATTTTGGGATACACAGACCCAATTCGCACCCAAGAAATGTCGACGGGTTCATCTTAACGTGCTTACACCCGAAATGGCTCTAGAATTTAGGTTCAATGCTTTATAAATGTAACAACCTTAAAAGAAATTTTGTCGCCAAAACTCAAGCGTGTTTAGGTAAGGGAAGAAATATGTAAACAAATGATCAATAACAACCTTAAAGAGAACAAACTAGGATGTTAACACTACTATAAATATGTGATATGTCATTGGTTCCTCGCCGTCAGTTTATAAAATCGATGGCAATAAAATTTTTACCGTCGCTTATTCAAATAAGCGACAGCGAAGGCTTGTAACCGACGAACCGTCGGTTGAAGAAAAGCGATCGGGCGCACGGCTGTCAATAATAGTCACTGTTACTTTAGTAACCGACAGTATTAATATTTTTACCGTCACTTATTAAAATAAGCGATGGGGATGCCTGCACTCTACCGATCGCCCGTTGAAGAAAAGCAATTGGACGCGCGGCTACCATTAATATTCGACGTCACTTTAGTAATCGACGGCAAATATATTTTTTTCGTTGGTTGATGTAATAAGCGACGGTAAAGGAATGTATTCGTCTGTCCTAAATCCATTTCCACAGTGATTTCTCTATCCGGATGTCCAACATATTGTCAGACGTCCAACCTGTCGTCTGGGCAACTTATCTAGAACCCTGTTTCGATCTTGTGAAAATAAGAAAGAAAGAATCTTAATATTAGACGTCTGACACTTTTGCCATATGTCTTATAATTGACACTCTGCCTTCGGTTATATGAAAAAGCGACGGAAAAAATTTAGGGTTTAGGCGCCATTCCCAAATTTTGGGCGCGGTTCAATTCACCTTTTGTCGTCGGTTGTTAATATAACCGACGGTTTAGGTTCCTAAATCAATTACCGTGCTGTGGCCCACTGTTCATCTTTGTCCTCCAAGCCCTCGTCCATTGACCCCTCGCGCAGGTCCTCGCACCTCGCACCGAGCACCTCCACGTGGTCCTCCTCACGTTTCCCCCCTCCTCCTCAGGTGAATCACCGTCCTTGTAGTCATAGTTCCTCCCTCCTCCTCTGCACGCCACTCCCCTCCTCTGCGATAGCTCGCCCTGCTCCTCCTTGTCCTCTGCTGCTCCTCGCCCTCCTCCTCCTCTGCCAGTGCCCTTTCCAGCACCCTCGCCCTCCTCCTCCTACACCAGCACCATCGTCCTCCTCCCCGGCTCGGCGACACCCGCTTCCTCCTCTTCTATTTCAGTTTTGACCCATCCTCCTCCTCCTGTGCCCCTTTCCTCCCTGGTTCCTCCCCCTCCTCCTCCTCCGCCAGCGACCTCGCCCTCCTCCTCCTCTGCCAGCACCCTTACCAGTGCCCTCACCCTCCTCGTCCTCCACCAACATCGTCGTCGTCCTCTTCCCTAGCCCAGCAACGCCCTCCTCCTCTTCTATTTCAGTTCTGACCCATCCTCCTCCGCCTGCACCCCCTTCCTCCCTGGTTCCTCCCCCTCTCCTCCTCTGCCAGCGACCTCGCCCTCCTCGTCCTCCGCCAGTGCCCTTGCCAACGCCATCGCCCACCTCCTCCTCCGCCAACACTGTCGTCCTCCTCCTCCGTAGTTGTAACAACCCGATTCCCGAGTCCCTACGAGACACGAGAATCGGACCGACTCGACTAAACCCAAGACCTGGTCGTCCAACGAGGAAGTAACCAAAAGAGCAGTAAAATAAACCACATTCAACATGAATATAACTAACAGTAAGAAAATACAGCAGTAAGGAAAGAAACCACTACAGTATGTACCACCACAACAGTAGAACAACATTTATAACATAATATGAACTGCAGGTAAAGAAAAGCACAGCGGAAACAAGAACTACTCACTACACTGGAACCAAAAAGAGGTACAAGAGAACAGTGGTAACTCTACTGGACCCTACTTGGCCCAACGTCCTCTGCAGCCGCTGACCCTGGCTGCTCAACACCTGGTCCTGAAAGGTAACGAGTGTAACACATCAGCAAAACGCTGAGTGGAGTGGCAGCTAAACTAAAGGAACAGTAAAGTGTACAGTAACTGTTTTAATTTTCTTTCTTCCTTTATTTACATCTTTCTATTGTTTCACAATTTATCTATTTCTCAGATCCTTCACTTGATCTCGAATGTTCCTCGTGGGAACGATCTTGATTGCAGTCTTTTCCGAACAGGAGAAGTAGCACGTGGTGCTCTCCTGGCCGGGAGAGTCCCCCGTGGTGATCCTACTCTCAGTCAGCCACTCCAAGGTCACTAACAGACGTAACGGTGACTACGGTACGCGCGGTAAACGCACGGGTAGCTAACCCGCACTGGCACGCGGCCAGTCGTTTCCGTTAAGGGGTCCGCCCAAAGCACAGCACGGAACCAGTACAGGGCAGAGCCCTCTCAGTAACAGGGGTCCAACCCCTTCACAGTAACCAAACAGGGGCCTTGCCCCTCCACAGTCCGCGCACCCTTGCCTGCCTACCCTGGTTTGCCCCAGTGGGCCTAACAAGTCGGTGTAGGAGGCTAGCAGAACCCCGGGGCCCGTGGGGTAGCTAGTACCTCCCTACACTAGTAGCTCTCCTCGGTACTACGTACACGAGGGCCAGCAAGTCGGTGCAGAGTGGCCAGTCCTAACCCCGGGTCCCTAGGGCAGCTCGCTCCGCTCTGCACTAAACAGGGGGACAGTCGCTCTCCTTGGTACTCCGTACTCAAGGGCCAGCTCACTTCCCCAATTCTATTCCATTCACTTTCCAGGAGTTTTACTCCTAATTCCCCTTAGGGTTCCAGCTCTTTAACTCAGCGCATTCCGGTTTCACCTTTCCAGTTTCACGTTCATACATCATATATTCTTAATCATGTTCATTTATTCATAACAGGCAGCTGTTAATTCAATTCACATGCAGCTATTATTTTTTTTCCACATTTTCAAGACTGCAGTGTTCACATATTCCACTAGTTTTCCCATCCTAGGATTCATGTCATACCCTAGGATCTATCATACAATCTAGTTTTCCAGCCCTAGGATTCATGCAACACCCTAGTGATGATGTTGTGTAACGTGTATATAACACAATGGTTGTATGATGATGAATGATTATTGTTATGATCATGTCGTTGTAGTATAGGGTGTATAATATAACATTAAGAATGTCGTATAGTGGTGAGTATGGGTGAGTACCAGTCATTACAACCATTATTATCATTTGCTTATTTATCTAATTTTTACTGGTTTTGTTCCAGGTCGTTCACTGGGAGGCAATTTATTGAATTTAATTCGGTCACTCTTTGATCTCAAAATTATCCTCTAATTCCAAAAAGAAACTTTACATCTTATTAAAGAATGAATGAATGTGTGTTTTATTTACCTAATTACTAAGAAATGCTTGCAAAAATACTAACTATGAACAAGCATCAAACAATCTATTATTATACTCTAAACTATGTATTTACAAGTTATCCTATTAGTACTAACATAATAGTATATAATACCTCAGGATGCAATGGTGTAGAGACTTAACTTATTAGTCTATTATGTATAGTAACATATACAGTAGTTTCAGTGACAGATATAAGCGTCGCTAAATCTCAGAAAACACTATATACAACCTAAAAGGCAAAACTGAGATCTTTAGCGACGTTTATAGTGTCATTTTATTTTGTTAGTAATTATGTGGGTTTACTTATACGTATGTATATTACTTATTCTACTACTATATGTACAGTAAGTCTTTATGTTCTTGTTATCTCTTGTGTTCTCTCTGTTTCTTCTCTTTGTGTTAACTTAACTCGTCTGTTCTTTTCTTCTGTGTTAACTCTTCTGTCTTAAGATACTTCAGAGGCTGCGGTGGGGAGGGGGTTAGGCTAATGTCATTAGTTTAAAACGGGCTTAGTTTGCGGGCGCGCTTTCTGAGGGATACACACAACACCCTTTCGGTGGGATCAGACCTCTACTAAGCACGCCCTAATCTCAGATTAGGTGGCTTAATTACGTTTTCATATCAGCGCAAGGCCTCAGCCCAACGCCACATACTCGCACGCTCGGGCCCCCGGCCCCCACAGACACATCACACATTCATCGCAAATCAGACAGTACATGGTTAACGAGTAATCGGATCGAATGGAAAAGGATGCTGTTTCGGGCGCCCGGCGCCGTGACGACTGGTGAACCTATAGCATAATTAACTTATATGTGGCTGCCCTTGACTTGCAGCACACGATGTGGTGCTATTCCAGCGCCACATCGTGCGCTGGAAATTAGGCGCAGCAGCGTCTGGGCACGTTTTTGGCCCTCGATTTGGGGGCCATAAATTATTAAAAAAAATAAAATAAAATATGGTAAATAAAATATTTACATAATACTACATAATTGATTAATTAATTTTGAATTTTAAATATGTTTACTATACAAATAAATTCGCTAAACTAGGCTGATTATACAGGTTGATTTAGGTGATTAAATAGTTAATTACTTATAAAATAATTAGTAAATGGTCTAATTGACCTTAAACAGTTTTAATTTACATACTTAAGTATTTAATACATATTTTTATTGTATTTTTACGAATTTATTTATGTTTTATTTAGGTTAAAATAGCTATTCTGGGTTGTTAAATTAAAACTAAGCTAATCAGTAAGCTATACTAGGTATAAATACACTTTAATTAGCTTAAATTACTTACTATAAATATTATCCTAAGTTTATAGATTTATTTAATTTACCTATAGCTCTAAATTATTAATTTAGTTAAGTTAATCTATAATCTAGCTACTAAATATGTAAATAGAAATCTATATCTTTATATAAACATAATTAAGTAAATACATACATAATAGTTTAGTATTTATACATATATTTACATAGATTACATATGTACATAGATATATATATAAGTTTGTACAGTAATTACAGTATATCTATGTATTTATACCTACATAATTAGTCTGTATATTATAGTTAGAATGATATAGATAGGTATATTTACAATTTTAAAATAAGTATGTATAATTAGGTTTTAGTATGAAGTTAGGGAATTAGGGTTGATTAAGTTTTTATTTGAGTTTAGACAGCAGCCGCAGCTACTGTCAGAGGAGATGGAGAAGGATGAGAAGGTGTGCTGTTTAGGGTGTTTTGTTTAGCATCAGCAGTGGCTTAAGTCACTGTCAAATGGGCTAACTGCTGCTGCAGTTAGTCCACTTGAAGAGAGGGATGTATTCAACAGATGAGAGGAAAATTTAGAGAAGAAGGGAGTTTAGAGAAGAGGGGAATGTAGCTGCTAGAAGCAGCATGTTGCTGTGTAACTGGGAATAAGAGAAAATTCAAAACAAACTAAAAATTTTGAGAGTTGAAATCCAAATCTGATAAGGGTTTAAATCTCACGAAAATCTCATGTAAATTCAGCTCAAATACTCATTAGGAAAAACCTTATCAGAAGCATCCTTTCAGATCAAAACTCAAATGGCATTGAGTTAGTCTTCCTAATTCCATAGACAGCATGAAGGAAGACTTAGCTCAATCAATTAAAACCAACAACATACAATCCCAGTTTCTTGCAACCTTAAGGAGTATGGAAAACTCCTTAGGTTAGAGAATCACCATACAGAAATGATCATCAACACAAATAGTGTATGGCAGTTCTGAAATAGCAAAAAGAGACTAAGAATGCATTAAGGAAATTTAATGGAAGCTGGCGAATGCATTCAAAACAAAGTATAAACAGAATCATGAAAGGCTCTTCTGATTGGTTCTCTGTCACCAGAGAACTTCTCAGAGTCCTTGCCCACAATGAAAACCAAAAATCCCTTCAATTTGTCAGATCTGTCAAAACATTTCAGAGAGTAAAAATCCTTTAAAATCCAAATTAAAAGTGCTCTGACAAACTGAGGCAATCCATTTAAAACAGAGGGGCTTTTGTGAAACAAATGGAGTGAGTGAGAAGCCCCAAATGGTGCTTGTGACGGCACTTTCAGATCTGAGGCAGTACACCATCAGATCTGAAATTGGGTCAGGATGTGTGGGTGATTGATGAAAAATTCGTCGTTAAAAGAAACATAAATCAAAATTGGATGGTGGAAAAACAAAACATGAAGAGGGAGATAAATTGAACAATGAACAGATGATTCTTCCCCTCTGATCTGGACTGATCAGAGGAGGTGAGGGAGGAGATCTAATACTAATTCTACTCCTAAGACTAATCTAACTACAGCTAACATTAAACACTAACAATTAAAACTAAATCTATTCTAAACTACTGCAAACTAAATCTAACAATACTTGTGCAGAATTAAAAACCTAAACTAAAAGGAAGAATGGGACCTATGGGTCCTTAGCCGGTGGCTAAGGAGGAAGAAAGGAGGAGGGTGACTCTAGCGGAGGGAAGAGTCTGCTAGTGGGACTCCAGGGTCGTCCTCAGGTGCTACGAGGTCCTTAGCGACGAGGAGGGTCGAGAGCAGGCGATGATTCCACAGCCGTTGGCTGTGAAATCAGGGTCTAGATGAGGGGGAGAGACTGGAGTGGACGAACTGATCGCTAAGAGATGTAGGAGGGAGCGATCCCTTGCGCACGACACCACTGAGGCGCTTAAGTAGCAGCTCAGTGATTGGAATCACCGCAAGGGTGAGGTTAATCAAAATTAGGCCGGCGGTGAGGATGAGATGGGTAGAGCGTGCGGCGAGTCGAGAGGGAAATCTGACCGTCAGATGTGATCTGGGAAGAGAGGTGAATGCACGCATCGAGATCAAAAGTGCGATGGACGGTCGAGAATGGCTGTGTTCTTCGCGTGCTACAGTGCGCGTAAAGAACACAGGCTTCTCTCTGAAATGAGGGAAAACTTGCAGGAAGACCCTTGAACGAAGGGGTAGAAGAATAGCTTGCAGGTCCAAAAGTGAAAAGAACTATAACTAGAAGGGCCTTGCAGTCATACAGAAGGGTCCCTGCGGCTTGCAAAAAGGTCCAAGAAGGAGTTTTGAAGGGTAGAAATGTAATGCATGAAGGACCTAATTGTAATATATTTATTTCTAAGCCTAAATGATGTCCAATTGCTTTCAAATTTTTACATGTGCTTAATTGAACATTTAAGACATTGATTTTACTTCTGATTTGTCTTTTCAAACTTGTTTATGTGTTCAATTGATGCATGGATCATCATTTGTTCTTTAGTTTTCAGAATATCTCATTTTTGTGACCTAATTAGGAGGTTTTAACACACATTCAAAGTTTTAGGTCTTTTCTTTAATTCCCACACTTAACCCATTTTATATGTTAATTTGATATTGTTTTGCTTAGTGTCTAGCTTAATTTCGGCCTTTTAGCCATGATGAGTAGCAACTCATCTCCTAGGATCTATCATTCAATCTATTTCTCATTCCTAGGATTCATGCAATGTCCTAGGTTCTATTTATAGTTTCATAATTTAACAGATTATACTTAAAGCCACTCTACCGGTTACAACAGGCGAACTGGGGGCGTGGTCGGGAATCCCGCGTGCCTCCGCAACCCCCGAGACTGCAACGGAACGGGGTCCTATCACAAGGATCAACATAAGGAACTTCTCAAAACAGTATACAGCTACTGTAGACAGGTAGAGGATTTAATTCTGAAAAGAACGCAACTCGAAACACGAAAAACGGAACCCGAACGGGCCCTAAACGGGTCGAAGACGACGAAACAGTGCAAAATCAGACGTCTGGAACTTATTCCAGACGTCTTAAAAAGTGGATCAGCGAATTACCTCACTCTGCGTGGGCTCTCAGACGTCCAGAAGCCTGCGGGGGCGTCTGGCCTAGTTCCCAGACGTCCGATGGTCACCCCGGACGTCTGGAAGTCGTTCCCGTCGTCTGGTGCTACAGCCAGACGTCTGATTCGCGTTGGATGGCGAATCACCGAACCTGCGCGTACTCATCTCTCTCTCTCAGTACGGTCAGTCGAAGAAAAGGAAGAAGACGGAAATAACTCACCTTTCAGACGTCTGGACAGTCTTCCAGACGTCGTGTCCGTCGTCTTTCTATCAGCCCAGACGTCTGATTCTGGAAAAGTTTCCAGAACCAGGGCGCAACTCGCCCTCCGCTCGCGACACCCGACCGCGCTGTGAGTGCCCCGCCTGCTGCTCGAGTTGCAGCAGGCCTCCCGCGTCGCTCCGCGCCCGCTGCGCCCCCGCCGGCCGGCTCCCGCAGCCCCGGCAGGCTCGAGCCCTCACGGCCGACACCTCCTCCCCCGCGCAGCACCTCCTCCTGCACCCGCCGCAGCTGTCGCCGCCGCCGCTCACTCGCGCCCGCTCTCGCGCACCGACTGGAAGGAGAAGAGGAAGGGGGCGGAGGTGACGGGAGTGAGGGGGAGGGCGTGGCCTTTTAAGGCTGCGCGAGGAGGAGAGAGAGAGCGCGACAGAGGGCGCAGGAGGGAGAGGGAAAAAGAAGAGGCGAAGCAGGTCTACGCGTGCAAGCGCGCAGACGCAACGGTGTGCGCGGCAGAAAAATGAATCCCAGACGTCTGGAAGTGATACCAGACGTCTGGTACGACGTCTGGGACACCTCCCAGACGTCTTAAAAGACGTTTGAAAGCACAGTTCGTAACAATATAACAAACTCAAAGGAAGTCTCGTCCCCGAAACTTGCGCTAACTAGGGTGCGGCAAAACGTCATAAATACCATAACAAACTCAAAGAGGACCGAAGCCGGTCCGAAAAGACGTACCCGCGAAGAGTTCCGGGTACCGCTCCCGCATTGCCGCCTCAGGCTCCCAGGTAGCCTCCCCGTACCGCTAGCTCCTCCACAAAACCTTTACCAGGGGTACTTGCTTTCGTCTCAAACTGCGGACGGCTCGGTCTAGAATCTGCACTGGCCGCTCGGGGTAGGTCAGGTCGTCGCCCACCTCGACGCTCTCGTGACTTAGTACGTGACTGGGATCGGCTACGTACTTCCTAAGGTTGGACACGTGGAACACGCCGTGCACACCAGAAAGCTACGGGGGGAGGGCAAGCCTGTAAGCAACGGGTCCAACCCGCTCCAGGACCTCAAAGGGCCCCACAAACCTCGGCGCGAGCTTCCCTCACACCCCAAACCGCTGCAGGCCCTTCATGGGCGAAACCCGAAGAAAGACGTGGTCCCCAACCTCAAACTGGACCTCTCTGCATCTCCGATCCGCGTAGCTCTTCTATCTGCTCCTAACAGTGCGGAGTCTCCTGTGGATCTGCTCGACTACCTCCTGACTCTGCCGGATCAACCTAGGGCCAACCTCCCACTTGGTCCCCACCTCAACCCAACTCACGGGTGCCGTACACCTCCCTCCGTACAGAGCCTCGTAGGAAGCCATGCCGATACTCGAGTGATAACTGTTGTTGTATGCAAACTCCGCCAAGGGCAGGTGCTCCTCCCAAGAGCCCCTCCAGTCTAGTACACAGGCACGCCAAAGGTCCTCAAGTGTCTGTATCGTGCGCTCAGACTGTCCGTCCGTCTGGGGGTGGTAAGCCATACTAAACCTCAACCGCGTCCCCAAGGCCTGCTGAAACTCAGCCCAAAACTGGGACGTAAAGCGGGTATCCCGGTCGGATACGATCTCCCGCGGAACTCCGTGTAGTCGTACCACATCACGGAAATAGCTCTCTGCCAACTGCGCTGGTCCTAAAGTGACTCGGATCGGCAAGAATCGCGCCGTCTTCGTCAGTCTATCCACTATTACCCAGACTGCGTCGTGTCCTCGCTGGGTAACAGGTAAGCCCACCACCAAGTCCATGGTGATACTCTCCCACTTCCACTCTGGCACTGGAAGCGGCTGTAGCGGCCCTACAGGCCTTTGATGCTCGGCTTTCACCTGCTGGCACACTAAGCACTGCTGCACGAACTCACCCACATCCCGCTTCATCCCCCTCCACCAAAACTCGCGTCTCAAGTCGTGGTACATCTTCGTGTTTCCGGGATGTATGGTGAATCATGAACCGTGTGCCTCAGTCAGGAGCTCTCTCAACAGCTCCTCGTCTCTGGGAACGCACAACCGTCCCCTCAGGCGCAGCACCTGGTCTGTGAAAGAGAAGTCCCCCGGGTCTCCCGACAGTACTCTGTCGCGTAAGGATTGCAAGTACGGATCGGCCATCTGTCCTGTGATGATGCGGTCTATCAGCTCTGGCCTGGTCTGTCGTGCCACCGTCACTGCCCCACAGTGCCCCCGTAACTCCAGAGGTCGCCAACTGCCCACCTCCTCCAAAAGGCTCCAACTCTGTAACTGTAAACTGGCCAAGTGTGCGGGCGCCTTACGGCTCAAGGCGTCATCCACCACATTGGCCTTTCCCGGGTGATAGGAGATGCTGCAGTCGTAGTCCTTCAAGAGCTCCAACCAACGTCTCTGTCTCATGTTGAGCTCCTTCTGATCAAAAAGGTATCTGGGGCTCTTGTGATCTGTGAAAATTTCGAAGGTCTCACCGTACAAGTAGTGCCTCCAAGTCTTCAGCGCGAAGACAATAGCTGCCAACTCTAGGTCGTGGGTAGGGTAGGTATGCTCATGGGGCTTCAGTTGCCGCGAAGCGTAAGCGACAACGTGACCCCTCTGCATGAGCACACCTCCTAACCCCTGCAAGGAGGCATCCGTATACACAATGAACCCGCCACTACTGTCAAGGATGGTGAGCACGGGAGCCAAGGTCAACCTCTCCTTCAGCTCCAGAAAACACGCCTCACAGGCGTCTGTCCAAGCGAAGGGCACGTCCTTCCGGGTCAACTGTGTCATAAGACGCGCAATCTGTGAAAAACCTCTATGAATCGTCTGTAGTAGCCTACCAGTCCCAGGAAATTACGAATCTCAGTGACTGAACGCGGTCTCCCCCACCTGAGTACTGCCTCAACCTTGGTTGGGTCCACTGCCAAGCCGTCTCCAGAGATCACATGACCTAAGAAGGTCACCTCCCTCAACCAGAACTCGCACTTGCTGTATTTGGCGTACAGCCTACGTCATCTCAGTGTGTCCAGAACCATTCGCAAGTGCTGTCCGTGCTGCGTCTGATCTCTAGAATAGATGAGTACATCATCTATGAAAACCACCACGAACTGGTCCAAGTACGGTCTAAACACCCGGTTCATCAGCTCCATGAAAGCAGCGGGGGCATTGGTCAGCCCAAACGGCATGACCAAAAACTCGTAGTGTCCGTACCGGGTGCAGAAAGCTGTCTTGGAGACGTCGGTCTCCCTGATCCTCAACTGGTGGTATCCAGACCTCAAGTCGATCTTGGAAAACACCGTGGCACCCCGCAATTGGTCAAACAAGTCTTCGATCCTCGGCAGCGGATGTCTGTTCTTGATGGTGACCCTATTCAGCTGTCGGTAATCCACACAAAGGCGTAAGGTCCCATCCTTCTTCTTCACAAACAGTACCGGGGCTCCCCAGGGAGACGCACTGGGCCTCACGAAACCTTTCTCCAAAAGGTCCTGCAACTGAGACTTGAGCTCTCGTAGCTCAAGCGGTGCCATCCTGTATGGCGCGGTGGAGATGGGGCTGGTCCCTGGTACTAGTGAGATCTCAAACTCGATCTCACGCTCGGGCGGTAGTCCTGGTAACTCGTCTGGAAACACGTCAGGGTACTCTCTGACCACCGGGATGCTCTGGAAGTCTGCCACAGGGCTGGGCTCTGCCACCACACAAGCTAGGAAACCCTCACACCCCTGGCTCAAAAGTCTCGCCGCCCGAAGTGCCGAAATGCACCTGAAACCTTCGTCCACAAGCTGTCCGTGAAACTCAAAAGAAGGCAACTCCAGAATGGAGAAGACGATCTTCCTCTCAAAACAGTCCACCAAGGCGTGGTAAGCGGACAGCCAATCCATCCCCAGAATCACTCCAAAGTCCTCCATCTGTAACATAATCAGGTCAGCTGGCAGGCTATGTCCCCTGACGCTGACCTCGCAATCCGTGTACACCTCTTCAGCTACAAACAGCTGACCACTCGGACCTTTGATTACGAACGGATTCTCTAACAGTGTATAATCCTGGCCCAAACTAACTGCGAAACTGGCTGCGACAAATGAGTGCGTAGCGCCGGAATCGAAAAGCGTGTAAACGAGTCTGCTGGAAACTGAAACCATACCTGCTACCACCGATCCCGAAGCTCTGGCGTCCCTGTGTGTCAGGGCATTGATACGCCCTTCAGCTCTAGGTGCGGACGAAGCAGCCACACTCTACGTCGGACGGGTAGGTGCTGGCCGGTACCCTCCTCGTGACTATTGTCCTCCTCCTCGCGCCTGGTAACCGCGGCCTCCTGCGCGTCCTCCAGTGCTCTGCGCGGGAAGTATCTACTGACCTCCTGCCCTAGACGGGCAGTCCCTCCTGATGTGGCCCGGCTGGCCACACTGGTAACAGAGGGGAACCCGACTCCCGCCCTCAATGGGTCCCTGCTGTTGGCTGGGCGGGGGTCCGGTGCTGGCGACTGGCCCCTGTCGAGGGCCCCCAAAGGCCACTGATGGCCCTATAAAACGTGACGGCTCTCCTGCGGACGCCACGTGTCTCCTCTCTCGCCGGCCCTGTGAAAAGTCTGGCTAAAAGGGCCTCTTCCGCCCGACGTCAGTGTCTCGCACGGACGGGATGGTCTCCTAGTAAGTCATAGCTGCCTCTACCACCCTCGAAAACGTAGGCAGCTTCAGGGGTTTGGCATACCCCCGAATCGCAGGCCGGAGCCCCTTGGTGAACCTCCAAAGGCGCTCCTCCTCAGTAGCTACCGCTGTCGCTGCAAAGCGGGACAGCTCCAGGAAACGCGTGCGGTACGCGCTCACGGTCATCGTCCCTTGGCGGAGAGTGTGGAACTCCCGCCTCCTCTGGTCCTACCACGTTTGGGGAAAGTACTGCTCGCAGAAGAGGGCGACGAACCGGTCCCAGGTCGGCTCGTCCCTCTTCTGTCCCCGGACCGCCCTCCACCACCTGTGTGCCGCACTCTCCAGCTGGTACGTGGCAAAGGCCACGCGGCACTCCACCGGGGGGCGAAGGGTGTCGAAAATTTTCTCCAGCTGCTCAAGCCAGTCCTCTGCCTCGGTCGTGTCCTCATCCCCCTTGAAGGAGGGGGGCTTCTGCTTCCGGAACTGCCCGAAGAGCTCGGAGTGGCACTGCAATGGGGATGCTGGTCCACCCCCAGGCAACGGTGCCTCGTGCATAGAAGTATCGGAGGAAGGTGGGGGCTGCGGCGGCCCATCCCCTCCCCCGTGTCCAGCGCCGCGTCCGTCGAGTGGTCCCACAGAGGACTCTCCCTCCACAGCCCCAGGGTGAGGTGCTCGGGGCGGTGGGTGGAGCTCCTCTCGTACAATGTCTCATATCAGCCGGGCAAGGTCCTAGGCCTGGACGCCCGGGAGTAGTGGCTGGTCCACTGGGGTGTCGGCAACGGCACGCCCACCTCGCCGACCTCGTCCTCGGCCGCGCCCGCGGCCCGCCTCACTGTTCCCACGACGAGGCATCACCTGCAAGGAGACGCGAAACAAAACGGAACACGTCACTACGAAACGATACCGAACGGAAACGTCTAAGAGCTCATGTCAAAAGATATGTTGTGGTGGCTACTCTAGTTATAGACATGTGAATTGGCTATTTTTCAGTCAGTTGATTCACTTCTCGGGACAACCTTGCTCTGATACCATCTTGTAACGACCTGATTCTTGAGTCCCTACGAGACACGAGAACCGGACTGACTCGACTAAACCCAAGACCTGGTCGTCCAACGAGGAAGTAACCAAAAGAGCAGTAAAATAAACCACATTCAACATGAATATAACTAACAGTAAGAAAATACAGCAGTAAGGAAAGAAACCACTACAGTATGTACCACCACAACAGTAGAACAACATTTATAACATAATATGAACTGCAGGTAAAGAAAAGCACAGCGGAAACAAGAACTACTCACTACACTGGAACCAAAAAGAGGTACAAGAGAACAGTGGTAACTCTACTGGACCCTACTTGGCCCAACGTCCTCTGCAGCCGCTGACCCTGGCTGCTCAACACCTGGTCCTGAAAGGTAACGAGTGTAACACATCAGCAAAACGCTGAGTGGAGTGGCAGCTAAACTAAAGGAACAGTAAAGTGTACAGTAACTGTTTTAATTTTCTTTCTTCCTTTATTTACATCTTTCTATTGTTTCACAATTTATCTATTTCTCAGATCCTTCACTTGATCTCGAATGTTCCTCGTGGGAACGATCTTGATTGCAGTCTTTTCCGAACAGGAGAAGTAGCACGTGGTGCTCTCCTGGCCGGGAGAGTCCCCCGTGGTGATCCTACTCTCAGTCAGCCACTCCAAGGTCACTAACAGACGTAACGGTGACTACGGTACGCGCGGTAAACGCACGGGTAGCTAACCCGCACTGGCACGCGGCCAGTCGTTTCCGTTAAGGGGTCCGCCCAAAGCACAGCACGGAACCAGTACAGGGCAGAGCCCTCTCAGTAACAGGGGTCCAACCCCTTCACAGTAACCAAACAGGGGCCTTGCCCCTCCACAGTCCGCGCACCCTTGCCTGCCTACCCTGGTTTGCCCCAGTGGGCCTAACAAGTCGGTGTAGGAGGCTAGCAGAACCCCGGGGCCCGTGGGGTAGCTAGTACCTCCCTACACTAGTAGCTCTCCTCGGTACTACGTACACGAGGGCCAGCAAGTCGGTGCAGAGTGGCCAGTCCTAACCCCGGGTCCCTAGGGCAGCTCGCTCCGCTCTGCACTAAACAGGGGGACAGTCGCTCTCCTTGGTACTCCGTACTCAAGGGCCAGCTCACTTCCCCAATTCTATTCCATTCACTTTCCAGGAGTTTTACTCCTAATTCCCCTTAGGGTTCCAGCTCTTTAACTCAGCGCATTCCGGTTTCACCTTTCCAGTTTCACGTTCATACATCACATATTCTTAATCATGTTCATTTATTCATAACAGGCAGCTGTTAATTCAATTCACATGCAGCTATTATTTCTTTTCCACATTTTCAAGACTGCAGTGTTCACATATTCCACTAGTTTTCCCATCCTAGGATTCATGTCATACCCTAGGATCTATCATACAATCTAGTTTTCCAGCCCTAGGATTCATGCAACACCCTAGTGATGATGTTGTGTAACGTGTATATAACACAATGGTTGTATGATGATGAATGATTATTGTTATGATCATGTCGTTGTAGTATAGGGTGTATAATATAACATTAAGAATGTCGTATAGTGGTGAGTATGGGTGAGTACCAGTCATTACAACCATTATTATCATTTGCTTATTTATCTAATTTTTACTGGTTTTGTTCCAGGTCGTTCACTGGGAGGCAATTTATTGAATTTAATTCGGTCACTCTTTGATCTCAAAATTATCCTCTAATTCCAAAAAGAAACTTTACATCTTATTAAAGAATGAATGAATGTGTGTTTTATTTACCTAATTACTAAGAAATGCTTGCAAAAATACTAACTATGAACAAGCATCAAACAATCTATTATTATACTCTAAACTATGTATTTACAAGTTATCCTATTAGTACTAACATAATAGTATATAATACCTCAGGATGCAATGGTGTAGAGACTTAACTTATTAGTCTATTATGTATAGTAACATATACAGTAGTTTCAGTGACAGATATAAGCGTCGCTAAATCTCAGAAAACACTATATACAACCTAAAAGGCAAAACTGAGATCTTTAGCGACGTTTATAGTGTCATTTTATTTTGTTAGTAATTATGTGGGTTTACTTATACGTATGTATATTACTTATTCTACTACTATATGTACAGTAAGTCTTTATGTTCTTGTTATCTCTTGTGTTCTCTCTGTTTCTTCTCTTTGTGTTAACTTAACTCGTCTGTTCTTTTCTTCTGTGTTAACTCTTCTGTCTTAAGATACTTCAGAGGCTGCGGTGGGGAGGGGGTTAGGCTAATGTCATTAGTTTAAAACGGGCTTAGTTTGCGGGCGCGCTTTCTGAGGGATACACACAACACCCTTTCGGTGGGATCAGACCTCTACTAAGCACGCCCTAATCTCAGATTAGGTGGCTTAATTACGTTTTCATATCAGCGCAAGGCCTCAGCCCAACGCCACATACTCGCACGCTCGGGCCCCCGGCCCCCACAGACACATCACACATTCATCGCAAATCAGACAGTACATGGTTAACGAGTAATCGGATCGAATGGAAAAGGATGCTGTTTCGGGCGCCCGGCGCCGTGACGACTGGTGAACCTATAGCATAATTAACTTATATGTGGCTGCCCTTGACTTGCAGCACACGATGTGGTGCTATTCCAGCGCCACATCGTGCGCTGGAAATTAGGCGCAGCAGCGTCTGGGCACGTTTTTGGCCCTCGATTTGGGGGCCATAAATTATTAAAAAAAATAAAATAAAATATGGTAAATAAAATATTTACATAATACTACATAATTGATTAATTAATTTTGAATTTTAAATATGTTTACTATACAAATAAATTCGCTAAACTAGGCTGATTATACAGGTTGATTTAGGTGATTAAATAGTTAATTACTTATAAAATAATTAGTAAATGGTCTAATTGACCTTAAACAGTTTTAATTTACATACTTAAGTATTTAATACATATTTTTATTGTATTTTTACGAATTTATTTATGTTTTATTTAGGTTAAAATAGCTATTCTGGGTTGTTAAATTAAAACTAAGCTAATCAGTAAGCTATACTAGGTATAAATACACTTTAATTAGCTTAAATTACTTACTATAAATATTATCCTAAGTTTATAGATTTATTTAATTTACCTATAGCTCTAAATTATTAATTTAGTTAAGTTAATCTATAATCTAGCTACTAAATATGTAAATAGAAATCTATATCTTTATATAAACATAATTAAGTAAATACATACATAATAGTTTAGTATTTATACATATATTTACATAGATTACATATGTACATAGATATATATATAAGTTTGTACAGTAATTACAGTATATCTATGTATTTATACCTACATAATTAGTCTGTATATTATAGTTAGAATGATATAGATAGGTATATTTACAATTTTAAAATAAGTATGTATAATTAGGTTTTAGTATGAAGTTAGGGAATTAGGGTTGATTAAGTTTTTATTTGAGTTTAGACAGCAGCCGCAGCTACTGTCAGAGGAGATGGAGAAGGATGAGAAGGTGTGCTGTTTAGGGTGTTTTGTTTAGCATCAGCAGTGGCTTAAGTCACTGTCAAATGGGCTAACTGCTGCTGCAGTTAGTCCACTTGAAGAGAGGGATGTATTCAACAGATGAGAGGAAAATTTAGAGAAGAAGGGAGTTTAGAGAAGAGGGGAATGTAGCTGCTAGAAGCAGCATGTTGCTGTGTAACTGGGAATAAGAGAAAATTCAAAACAAACTAAAAATTTTGAGAGTTGAAATCCAAATCTGATAAGGGTTTAAATCTCACGAAAATCTCATGTAAATTCAGCTCAAATACTCATTAGGAAAAACCTTATCAGAAGCATCCTTTCAGATCAAAACTCAAATGGCATTGAGTTAGTCTTCCTAATTCCATAGACAGCATGAAGGAAGACTTAGCTCAATCAATTAAAACCAACAACATACAATCCCAGTTTCTTGCAACCTTAAGGAGTATGGAAAACTCCTTAGGTTAGAGAATCACCATACAGAAATGATCATCAACACAAATAGTGTATGGCAGTTCTGAAATAGCAAAAAGAGACTAAGAATGCATTAAGGAAATTTAATGGAAGCTGGCGAATGCATTCAAAACAAAGTATAAACAGAATCATGAAAGGCTCTTCTGATTGGTTCTCTGTCACCAGAGAACTTCTCAGAGTCCTTGCCCACAATGAAAACCAAAAATCCCTTCAATTTGTCAGATCTGTCAAAACATTTCAGAGAGTAAAAATCCTTTAAAATCCAAATTAAAAGTGCTCTGACAAACTGAGGCAATCCATTTAAAACAGAGGGGCTTTTGTGAAACAAATGGAGTGAGTGAGAAGCCCCAAATGGTGCTTGTGACGGCACTTTCAGATCTGAGGCAGTACACCATCAGATCTGAAATTGGGTCAGGATGTGTGGGTGATTGATGAAAAATTCGTCGTTAAAAGAAACATAAATCAAAATTGGATGGTGGAAAAACAAAACATGAAGAGGGAGATAAATTGAACAATGAACAGATGATTCTTCCCCTCTGATCTGGACTGATCAGAGGAGGTGAGGGAGGAGATCTAATACTAATTCTACTCCTAAGACTAATCTAACTACAGCTAACATTAAACACTAACAATTAAAACTAAATCTATTCTAAACTACTGCAAACTAAATCTAACAATACTTGTGCAGAATTAAAAACCTAAACTAAAAGGAAGAATGGGACCTATGGGTCCTTAGCCGGTGGCTAAGGAGGAAGAAAGGAGGAGGGTGACTCTAGCGGAGGGAAGAGTCTGCTAGTGGGACTCCAGGGTCGTCCTCAGGTGCTACGAGGTCCTTAGCGACGAGGAGGGTCGAGAGCAGGCGATGATTCCACAGCCGTTGGCTGTGAAATCAGGGTCTAGATGAGGGGGAGAGACTGGAGTGGACGAACTGATCGCTAAGAGATGTAGGAGGGAGCGATCCCTTGCGCACGACACCACTGAGGCGCTTAAGTAGCAGCTCAGTGATTGGAATCACCGCAAGGGTGAGGTTAATCAAAATTAGGCCGGCGGTGAGGATGAGATGGGTAGAGCGTGCGGCGAGTCGAGAGGGAAATCTGACCGTCAGATGTGATCTGGGAAGAGAGGTGAATGCACGCATCGAGATCAAAAGTGCGATGGACGGTCGAGAATGGCTGTGTTCTTCGCGTGCTACAGTGCGCGTAAAGAACACAGGCTTCTCTCTGAAATGAGGGAAAACTTGCAGGAAGACCCTTGAACGAAGGGGTAGAAGAATAGCTTGCAGGTCCAAAAGTGAAAAGAACTATAACTAGAAGGGCCTTGCAGTCATACAGAAGGGTCCCTGCGGCTTGCAAAAAGGTCCAAGAAGGAGTTTTGAAGGGTAGAAATGTAATGCATGAAGGACCTAATTGTAATATATTTATTTCTAAGCCTAAATGATGTCCAATTGCTTTCAAATTTTTACATGTGCTTAATTGAACATTTAAGACATTGATTTTACTTCTGATTTGTCTTTTCAAACTTGTTTATGTGTTCAATTGATGCATGGATCATCATTTGTTCTTTAGTTTTCAGAATATCTCATTTTTGTGACCTAATTAGGAGGTTTTAACACACATTCAAAGTTTTAGGTCTTTTCTTTAATTCCCACACTTAACCCATTTTATATGTTAATTTGATATTGTTTTGCTTAGTGTCTAGCTTAATTTCGGCCTTTTAGCCATGATGAGTAGCAACTCATCTCCTAGGATCTATCATTCAATCTATTTCTCATTCCTAGGATTCATGCAATGTCCTAGGTTCTATTTATAGTTTCATAATTTAACAGATTATACTTAAAGCCACTCTACCGGTTACAACAGGCGAATTGGGGGCGTGGTCGGGAATCCCGCGTGCCTCCGCAACCCCCGAGACTGCAACGGAACGGGGTCCTATCACAAGGATCAACACAAGGAACTTCTCAAAACAGTATACAGCTACTGTAGACAGGTAGAGGATTTAATTCTGAAAAGAACGCAACTCGAAACACGAAAAACGGAACCCGAACGGGCCCTAAACGGGTCGAAGACGACGAAACAGTGCAAAATCAGACGTCTGGAACTTATTCCAGACGTCTTAAAAAGTGGATCAGCGAATTACCTCGCTCTGCGTGGGCTCTCAGACGTCCAGAAGCCTGCGGGGGCATCTGGCCTAGTTCCCAGACGTCCGATGGTCACCCCGAACGTCTGGAAGTCGTTCCCGTCGTCTGGTGCTACAGCTAGACGTCTAATTCGCGTTGGATGGCGAATCACCGAACCTGCGCGTACCCATCTCTCTCTCTCAGTACGGTCAGTCGAAGAAAAGGAAGAAGACGGAAATAATTCACCTTTCATACGTCTGGACAGTCTTCCAGACGTCGTGTCTGTCGTCTTTCTATTTGCCCAGACGTCTGATTCTGGAAAAGTTTCCAGAACCAGGGTGCAACTCGCCCTCCGCTCTTGACACCCGACCACGCTGTGAGTGCCCCGCCTGCTGCTCGAGCTGCAGCAGGCCTCCCGCGTCGCTCCGCGCCCGCTGCGCCCCCCCGGCAGGCTCGAGCCCTCACGGCTGATGCCTCCTCCCCCGCGCAGCACCTCCTCCTGCACCCGCCGAGGCTATCGCCGCCGCCGCTCACTCGCGCCCGCTCTCGCGCACCGACTGGAAGGAGAAGAGGAAGGGGGTGGAGGTGATGGGAGTGAGGGGGAGGGCGTGGCCTTTTAAGGCCACGCGAGGAGGAGAGAGAGAGCGCGACAGAGGGCGCAGGAGGGAGAGGTAAAAAGAAGAGGCGGAGCAGGTCTGCGCATGCAGGCGCGCAGACGCAATGGTGTGCGCCGTAGAAAAATGAATCCCAGACGTCTGGAAGTGATACCAGACGTCTGGTACGACGTCTGGGACACCTCCTAGAAGTCTTAAAAGACATTTGAAAGCACGGTTCGTAACAGCAGCTCCTCAGCTTCCTCCTCCCCAGCCAGCAGCCTCATCCTCGTCCTCCCCGGCTCGCCGGCGTCACCATCCTCCTCCTGACCGTCCCCTCCAACTGTTACGAACGCGGCTTCAAAAAGACTTTTAAGACGTCTGGGAGGTGGCCCAGACGTCTGACTAGACGTCTGGAACCCCTTCCAGACGTCTGGGATTTAATTTCCGCGGCACGGTGGATTTCGTCTACGCGCCTGTGCACGCAGACCTGCAGATGCCCCTCTTTTTCCCTTAACTCCGGTGGGCGCAGGCTGCGCCCCTCTCTCTCTCGCTCTCTCTCCCCGCGCGGCTTTAAAAGGGCCTCACCCTCTCCCTCACTCTCATCTCCTCCGCTCCCTTCTTCTTCTTCTAGCCAGTGCGAGAGTGAACGAGCGGCGGCAGCGGCAGCCGCGGCGGGTGTGCGGGAGGAGGGGTTGCGCGAGGGAGGAGACGCTCGGCCGTGAGGGCTCGAGCTTGCCGAGGCAGTTGGAGCCGGCCGGCGAGGGAGCAGCGAGGGCGGAGTGACGCGGGAGGGCTGTTGCAGCTCGAGCAGCAGGCGGACGAGGCGCGGCGCGGCCGTGCGTCGCAGGCGGAGAGCTCGTCGAGCTCTGATTGTGGAAATTTTTCCAGAATCAGATGTCTGGTCTTCCAACCAGACTACGGTGAAGACATCTGGAGGACTATCCAGACGTCTGACAAGTAAGTTATTTTCGTCCTTCTTCCTTTTCTGCGACTGTCCGTACTGAGAACGATAAGTGGGTACGTGTAGGCTCTGAGATTCTCATCCAACGCGAATCAGACGTCTGGACGCAGTGCCAGACGACGGGAACGATTTCCAGACGTCCGGGGCGACCATCGGACGTCTGGGAACTAGGCCAGACACCCCCGCAGGCTTGTAGACGTCTGAGAGACTACTCAGAACTAGGTCAGGGTCTAAATTCGGTCACGGAACACCATGGATGGGATTATCCCGAAATCTCAATAGCCAGGGTTCTGGGAGTTGCCATGGGCGGTGCTATCTCGAAGCATCGATTGCTAGGAACCCTTGAGGATTGATGATGGGAACAAGGAATCTGATACAGACCGTGTTGAAAAGCCAATCCTAAGCTAGAATTAAAAAGAAAAAGAGAGAGAAAACTCTCCAAACAGAAAAATTTTCTATCTCTCTCTCTCTTACAAAACGCACTGCGAACTGAGCCAGGGCTAAAAGCATTTCAAGCACGGGTGCTTTAACCACAAAGTGCAATAGACCTTAGGTTAGTTCTTGTAGGCCTTAAAAACCTTTTCTAAGGATTGAGGCTGAGGCTAAATAGATCTGGATCTTGAGTGGTACTAAAGTACCTTTTAGGCCTATGGTCAGCATTCTAACCTAGTCTGAGTTCAAATGGAAAAAGCACTTATCTAAAGCTGTTAAGAACTCCATGGTCTAGAACAAAGGCTGAAACCTTAGGTTTTTTTGCTAAGGGACTAGCAAAAGCTAGGCATGGGAGTATGATGAGAACCTCATCATGAGCTATAACTAGCTCATTTTGACCTAGTACAAAGGATAAAAGCTCCTACATAACTCAAGGAAAGGCTTAACTCAGAGAATTCTGAGTTTAAGAAGAAAACAAGTCATAAGGGGTAAAAATGCAATTTTACCAGCACAATCTGCAAGCAGGGTAATTCAGGGTCCAAACACAGGTGAAACAAACCTAATAAGAAGGGAAGTGGGATGATCTGATCTGATAAGGGCAACAGCAACTCCAAGGAATTAAATGACAATCTGTAACCCTAAAACAAATCCATTTCAATTCACGAGGTTCGAGGTAAAGAAAAAATCGACTAAAACCTCTACAATTCCTAGAAAAATAATCTCTAGGATTTAGAACCTTCAATTTGGCCTTAGGAACCCATTTTAACCTACATTGAGAACCATGCCCAACTAATGACATAATTTGGGTTTTTACATAAATTGACTGGTCAAACAAAGTCTGATCTAGAAATAAAATTCACCATTAGAATCCTTAGGCCCCATTTAGTCATGCATAAAAACTTGAGCCTAAGAAGAGACCTTCTTGACCGACTTTGTATTTTGGTCCTCATTCATTACATTTTGACCCTCAACTTTTGAAACCCTCGCATTTTGGCCCCTACCACTTCTTCTTTCTTTGCATTTGGGTCCTCCCTGCAAAACCCTGAGCAGTGCCATGCTCCGGCGACTTTGCGCGGAGCATGGCGCCGCGCAGGGTAAGGGGGACCCTCTGCCATGTCAACCGGGGGTTCCCTGCGACCTCTGCCGTCGCAGGGACACCTCCATGGTCTCTGCAACCACCCATACCTTCCGTGCGAACGCACGGAAGGTATGGGTCTCCATCTCCGGCGTCCTCCGGCGAGGGCGGCACGTCGTCTCCCTCCGCCCGCCTCTCTGATTTCGACTCTATAAAAGCCCTCGACGCTCTGCCGCACTCTCCAGCTCGGATTTGACGGAGAAACCCCCTCCCCCCTTTTCCTCTCTTCCCACTCCGACAGAAGCCCCCTTGCTCTGGAGGATCTTCCACCTCCTCCTCGTCGCTCTGCCGCACTACCAGCAGCAGAGCTGCCTTCACCTGCTCTTCCCGCGTCACGCCGTACCCAGCGCGCACTCTCCCGCTCTCTCCTCGCCGCCACCCTCTCTCTCTGGGCACCTTCTTCTCCGGCGACAGTCGATACGACTGTCGCCCTACTCCGGCCCCCCTCGTCCCTCCAAGTAGGTACAGTTCTTCCCTTTCGTCCTCTCTTTCTTTTCCCTACTTTAATTTGCTCAACCGCCCTTCGACCGCGCTTAATCACCCTCACCTTCTCCATCTCCGGCCACCCTCCGGCGAGACGTTCCCATCGCTCCGCAGCCCCATACGCCTCGCCGACCCTCACAGAACCTCCGCCTCCTCACCCTGATCAACCTCCGCTCACCCATTACCACTCCACACCCCCACCATACTCCACCGAACAAACCCATTCTCGCGGCCACAGTCCGACCTAGCCCCGCCGCCAGACTCCATCCCACGACCTGCCACACCCCATACCACCTTCGCCTTGCCAGGGCGAAGGTCCCCCGCGTGTTTGATTAGGCCGAACGGCTGTATTCCTGTCTAACAGGTTCGCTGCTCCAGCCGCCATTAGCGACGACTGAAGCAGCTTCGAGGCGAGCTCCAGGCCCTGCAGCCCCAAATTCCCAAGTGCTGCAGGTTTGGTCGAAGTCTGCGAAGGCTTTTGCCTCTTCAGTTGGCCCAGACATCGACTGCAGCTGATTAGAGGGCGAGGTGGAGTCGTCCTACGGGCGCGCGCGAAGGCAGCAGAAGTTAGTCCCACATCGTGGGATTTCGAAGCCGCGCACCCGCATAAAGGCAAAAGGTGCCTTAGCCTGTTTCCCTCCTAACCACGGGGTGAGGTCCCTCTCACCCACTCGACTCGACCTCGTCCGCGACCACCCAACGCGGACCTGGCCCGACCCGTTTACCCGACCTGCACTCCTCGCCCACCACCGCACACCGGTGGGCCTAGACCCGGGCGTGACCCGTACCCGACTACCCGGCAGCTCTGGGAGAGCTATCCTATGAGTGAATTCTGAGAGAGAGAGACGCGGGGGAGGGTAGAGTAGGTTTTTTCCCTCTGACCAAACTGCGAGTGTGCAGGCACAAGAGAAAAGAAGAAGAAGGGAAGGCAGACCGCAGAGGAAGGAGAAGAAAGAAGGAAGGAGGACGCACTGTAGCAGCGGGTTACTTAAGTCGTCTGATTGAAAAATCAGACGACGCTCCGAGGACGAAGAAGAAGGAGAAGAAAAGAAGAACAGGACCGCAAGGAAGAAGAAGAAGAAAAAGAAGAAGAAGAAGCTCTGAAGAATCCAAGAGAAGAACAGAAGGAAGAAGACAAAAGAAGAGAAGCAGAACACGAGAAGAAAAGAAGGAGCTCTGAAGAAAAAGAAAGAAGAAAGCAAGAAAAAGAAGAACAGAGGAAGAACAAGAAGGAAGAAAACTGAAGAACCAAAGAGAAGAGGAATAAGAAGAACAGAAGGAAGAAGACTGAAGAACCCAAAAGAAGAGAAGAGAAGAAGACAACGACGAGAAAGAAGAGAGAAGAAGAAGCCAACAAGACAAATTTCTCTCTCTCTCTTTTCACTTTTGTAATAGAAACTTTGTATCTCTAGAATACAGTTTGCTCCCTGAGTTCGACCTCGGGAGATCTTTTATTTCCGAGTAAAAATTGTAATAGTGGCAATGACTATCTGTACTACAACGTCATTTCTATAACAAAACCTAGTCATACCGCCATTATTCTTGGCGCCGTTGCCGGGGAGCAACGGCTATTCTAGAAGCTTTAAATTTCTTTCAAGAGATTGCTAATCTTTCTCTCTCTCTTATGTGCAGGTAAAAATTGGAAGAGCAGCCGCACAACAAACACTCCAACAAAATAGGTAATCTTCATCAGCCCTTTCTTCACGCCCTTAAAATCTAAAAAGAACAAAAAGAAAAATCAACTTAGGGCTACCTGCATCATACCTAGTAATTCCTCAAAGTTGCCTAAATTTTTCATTTCAACACATTGTAACTGTTCATCCAACTAAGGCAACTAGGGCTAAAACCTTCTTGATTGAGCCCTAGATACTGCATTTTTGAGGCAACTGAAATGGACCAACTAGAGCCAACTCAGGAATTGAAAAGCTAGGGTTTTTAGAGACACACCTTCTATTAACAAAGAAAAGATCATCCCAAAAAGAGGTGTACTTAAACCTTGTTTGAAAAGATCTATACAAGAGAAACCCTAAACAATTGGCTCTCTAAACCCTTGAACCCTAAAAGAATGGACCCAAAAGCTCTCAAAAGAACAAGAGGTGAAGTTGACCCCTTGGGTCAACCAACCTTAAAATTAGGTCACTTCTTCACTCAAAAATACCTAAAAGTTCAAGTGAAACCTTAAGCACCCCGATCTTAACCTAAAATTGGTAGACTTAAGAGGTCAAGATCCCCATTCTGGTCTACCTGGAACCGCAGTGGCAAGAGAGGTCGAGTGGGGGAAACCCGGTAACCCGTGGGGACGCTCTACTGTGTAGGGGCCCTCGCGGGACTCTCCCTCTCTAGCTGCCCAAGTAATTCTCAGGTGGACGATCTTTCTGATCAAGGGGTCCATCTGCCCCGCACCTCTATAGTCACCCAACAATTCTTGGGTGCCTCGATTGGGTCCAGCACCTGCTTATCTCATCCAGTCCTTTAGTATTTGGCAGGAAGTCCTTGAAACCTCCTTCAGAAATTCACTATCATACTGTATGCACTAAGTTGAATAAAAACCCCCTAGGTTACAATGAGGACATTGCAAATCTTAGGCATGGGGGGGTATGATAGTGCAAAACTTGTAAGAAAATGTTTCAAACAAAAAATTTACATATGCCAAAAATACCATAAATATTAAAAAAAAAAATTCGAAAGAGAATAAAAGGAGAAGGAAATTTTGTGGGAGGAGAAAAAGAAACAAAATGAAAAAGGAGCACAAAATTATGAGAAAAAAGTAGTCATTAGTAAGAAACTAAGGAATTAACCTAAATTCTAGACCTCATTCAAGAAAAGAACTGAAAAGTGCACAAAGGGATTAGTAAGAACGCAAACCTTAGGCATTCTTGGATAGACTCTTAGTACCCATTAAGATCTGGACACTCCTCAAGAGGTTGAGGAAAATGAAAAGCTGATATTAGGTCTAAGGCTTAGGAAGTATTTGGCCTCGTTAGCTAACTTTTGGTCTACGGGACTCAGTAACCTAAGCACCCTAACCCCACACACAGCCTGGTTCAGTAAGCGTAAAAAATTCAAAATCACGTAGAAGTGTCGCAAAACTCTGAAAAATACACCTAGAATAGGAGCGGCCGATCAACATAAGTTGATTTAGACGAGTTCCCAGCGCGGAGAGGCGAGAAATCCCCTCGAGGATGCGTAACAAAATATCATCTCCTCGGTGCTTGTCTCTTAGGATATTCACATATCCTACTGGGGGCATGTAAGCACTCTGCTGGTTCAGATTCCATGGACGGCATTGTCACGAAGTGTCAATTGCCAGGGTCTGAATTCGGCCACGGAACACCATGGATGGGATTATCCTGAAATCTCAATAGCCAGGATTCTGGGGGTTGCCATGGGCGGTGCTATCTCGAAGCATCGATTGCCAGGAACCCTTGAGGATTGATGATGGGAACAAGGAATCTGATACAGACCGTGTTGAAAAGCCAATCCTAAGCTAGAATTAAAAAGAAAAAGAGAGAGAAAACTCTCCAAACAGAAAAATTTTCTATTTCTCTCTCTCTTACAAAACGCACTGCGAACTGAGCCAGGGCTAAAAGCATTTCAAGCACGGGTGCTTTAACCACAAAGTCCAATAGACCTTAGGTTAGTTCTTGTAGGCCTTAAAAACCTTTTCTAAGGACTGAGGCTGAGGCTAAACAGATCTGGATCTTGATTGGTACTAGAGTACCTTTTAGGCCTATGGTCAGCATTCTAACCTAATCTGAGTTCAAATGGAAAAGGCACTTATCTAAAGCTGTTAAGAACTCCATGGTCTAGAATAAAGGTTGAAACCTTAAGTTTTTTTGCTAAGGGACTAGCAAAAGCTAGGCATGGGGGTATGATTAGAACCTCATCATGATCCATAACTAGCTCATTTTGACCTAATACAAAGGATAAAAGCTCCTACATAACTCAAGGAAAGGCTTAACTCAGAGAATTCTGAGTTTAAGAAGAAAGTAAGTCATAAGGGGTAAAAATGTAATTTTACCAGCACAATCTGCAAGCAGGGTAATTCAGGGTCCAAACACAGGTCAAACAAACCTAATAAGAAGGGAAGTGGGATGATCTGATCTGATAAGGGCTACAGCAACTCCAAGGAATTAAATAACAATCTGTAACCCTAAAACAAATTCACTTCAATTCACGAGGTTCGAGGCAAAGAAAAAATTGACTAAACCCTCTACAATTCGTAGAAAAATAATCTCTAGGGGTTAGAACCTTCAATTTGGCCTTAGGAACCCATTTTGACCTACATTGAGAACCATGCCCAACTAATGACTTAATTTGGAGTTTTTACGTAAATTGATCGATCAAACAAGGTCTGATCTAGAAATAAAATTCACCATTAGAATGCTTAGGCCCCATTTAGTCATGCATAAAAACTTGAGCCTAAGATGAGACCTTCTTGACCGACTTTGCATTTTGGTCCTCATTCAATTCTTTTTGACCCTCAACTTTTGAAACCCTCGCATTTTGGCCCCTAACTCTTCCTCGTTCTTTGCATTTGGGTCCTCCCTGCAAAACCCTGAGCAGCGCCATGCTCCGGTGACTTTGCGCGGAGCATGGCGCCGCGTAGGGTAAGGAGGACCCTCTTCCAAGTCAACCGGGGGTTCCCTACGACCTCTGCCGTCGCAGGGACACCTCCATGGTCTCTGCAACCACCCATACCTTCCGTGCGAACGCGCAGAAGGTATGGGTCTCCATCTCCGGCATCCTCCGGCGAGGGAGGCACGTCGTCTCCCTCCGCCCTCCTCTCTGATTTCGACTCTATAAAAGCCCTCGACGCTCTGCCGCACTCTCCAGCTCGGATCTAACGGAGAAACCCCCCCTTTTCCTCTCTTCCCACTCCGACAGAAGCCCCCCTGCTCCGGCGGTTCTTCCTCCTCCTCCTCGTCGCTCTGCCGCACTACCAGCAGCAGAGCTGCCTTCACCTGCTCTTCCCGTGTCGCGCCGTACCCAGCGCGCGCTCTCCCGCTCTCTCCTCGCCGCCGCCCTCTCTCTCTGGGCACCTTCTTCTCCGGCGACAGTCGATACGACTGTCGCCCTGCTCCGGCCCCCCTCGTCCCTCCAAGTAGGTACAGTTCTTCCCTTTCCTCCTCTCTTTCTTTTCCCTACTTTAATTTGCTCAACCGCCCTTCGACCGCGCTTAATCACCCTCACCTTCTCCATCTCCGGCCACCCTCCGGCGAGACGTTCCCATCGCTCCGCAGCCCCATACGCCTCGCCGACCCTCACAGAACCTCCGCCTCCTCACCCTGATCAACCTCCGCTCACCCATTACCACTCCACACCCCCACCATACTCCACCAAACAAACCCATTCTCGCGGCCACAGTCCGACCTAGCCCCGCCGCGAGACGCCATCCCACGACCTGCCACACCCCGTACCACCTTCGCCTTGCCAGGGCGAAGGTCCCCCGCGTGTTTGATTAGGCCGAAGGGCTGTATTCCTATCTAACAGGTTCGCTGCTCCAGCCGCCATTAGCGACGACTGAAGCAGCTTCGAGGCGAGCTCCAGGCCCTGCAGCCCCAGATTCCCAGGTGCTGCAGGTTTGGGCGAAGTCTGCGAAGGCTTTTGCCTCTTCAGTTGGCCCAGACATCGACTGCAGCTGATCAGAGGGCGAGGTGGAGTCGTCCTGCGGGCGCGCGTGAAGGCAGCAGAAGTTAGTCCCACATCGTGGGATTTCGAAGCTGCGCACCCGCATAAAGGCAAAAAGTGCCTTAGCCTATTTGCCTCCTGACCACGGGGTGAGGTCCCTCTCACCCACTCGGCTCGGCCTCGTCCGCGGCCACCCCACGCGGACCTGGCCCGACCCGTTTACCCGACCTACACTCCTCGCCCACCACCGCACACCGGTGGGCCCGGACCCGGGCGTGACCCGTACCCGACTACCCGGCAGCTCTGGGAGAGCTATCCTATGAGTGAATTTTGAGAGAGAGAGACGCGGGGGAGGGTAGAGTAGGTTTTTGCCCTCTGACCAAACTGCGAGTGTGCAGGCACAAGAGAAAAGAAGGGAAGGCAGACCGCAGAGGAAGGAGAAGAAAGAAGGAAGGAGGACGCACTGTAGCAGCGGGTTACTTAAGTCGTCTGATTGAAAAATCAGACGACGCTCCGAGGACGAAGAAGAAGGAGAAGAAAAGAAGAACAGGACCGCAAGGAAGAAGAAGAAGATAAAGAAGAAGAAGAAGCTCTGAAGAACCCAAGAGAAGAACAGAAGGAAGAAGACAAAAGAAGAGAAGCAGAACACGAGAAGAAAAGAAGGAGCTCTGAAGAAAAAGAAAGAAGAAAGCAAGAAAAAGAAGAACAGAGGAAGAACAAGAAGGAAGAAAACTGAAGAACCAAAGAGAAGAGGAATAAGAAGAACAGAAGGAAGAAGACTGAAGAACCCAAAAGAAGAGAAGAGAAGAAGACAACGACGAGAAAGAAGAGAGAAGAAGAAGAAGCCAACAAGACAAATTTCTCTCTCTCTCTTTTCACTTTTGTAATAGAAACTTTGTATCTCTAGAATACAGTTTGCTCCCTGAGTTCGACCTCGGGAGATCTTTTATTTCCGAGTAAAAATTGTAATAGTGGCAATGACTATCTGTACTACAACGCCATTTCTATAACAAAACCTAGTCATACCGCCATTAGCTACTAGTGTAGGGCGAGTACTAGCTACCCCACGGGCCCCGGGGTTCTGCTAGCTCACCTACACCGACTTGTTAGACCCACCGGGCAAACCAGGGTAGTCAGGCGAGGGTGCGCGGACTGTGGAAGGGCAAGGCCCCTGTTTGGTTACTGTGGAGGGGTTGGACCCCTGTTACTGAGAGGGTTCTGCCCTCTACTGGTTCCGTGCTGTGCTTTGGGCGCACCCGTTAACGGAAACGACGGACCGCGTGCCAATGCGGGGTAGCTACCCGTGCGTTTACCGCGCGTACCGTAGTCACCGTTACGTCTGTCAGTGACCTTGGGGTGGTTGACTGAGAGTAGGATCACCACGGGGGACTCTCCCGGCCAGGAGAGCACCACGTGTTACTTCTACTGTTCGGAAAAGACTGCAATCAAGATCGTTCCCACGAGGAACATTCGAGATCAAGTGAAGGATCTGAGAAATAGATAAATTGTGAAACAATAGAAAGATGTAAATAAAGAAGAAAGAAAATAAAACAGCTACTGTACACTTTACTGCTTCTTTAGTTTAGCTGCCACTCTACTCAGCGTTTTGCTGACGTGTTACACTCGTTACTTTTCAGGACCAGGTGTTGAGCAGCCAGGGTCAGCGGCTGCAGAGGATGCTGGGCCGAGTAGGGTCCAGTAGAGTTACCACTGTTCTTTTGTGCCCTTCTTGTTCCACTGTAGTGAGTAGTTCTTGTTACTCTCTGTACTTTTCTTTGCTCGTAGTTCTTATTATATTATAAATGTTGTTCTACTGTTGTGGTGGTACATGCTGTAGTAGTTCTTTTTCTTACTGCTGTATTTTGTTACTGCTAGTTATATTTCATGTTGAATGTGATTTATTTTACTTCTCTTTTGGTTACTTCCTCATTGGACGACTAGGTCTTAGGATTAGTCGAGTCGGTTCGGTTCTCGTGTCTCGCAGGGACTCGGGAATCGGGTCGTTACACCTGCTCAGCAACTCCCCCCCTCCTGCTCCACTTCCTTAGCAGGCCCCCCCTCCTCCTCGCCCTCCTTGGTTCCTCCCCTCCTCCTCCTAACTCCTTGCAAATCTAGAGCATCATAGATTTAATGTATGTAGCCAAGGTATCATAGCTGGATACATGCCAATGAGGTTAATTTGCTTATATCTTGCTAAAGGTAAACCTTCTTTTCCTGAAAACAATGAAGAGCTAGTCATAGTGTAATGCTTCAAGCATAAGTTCTAATCAACTAAGGACAACCGCTTCAAATCAAATTTTCTCCTTCCAATCATGAAACTGTATGGAGTTGTCATTTGAAGTGCTTAAGCTCTACTTTAGAGGTGGAAATTCCTCGACAGGAATGTGCCATAGGTTATAGTAGGACCAAGCACTGGAGGATGCCTTGAACAGACATATCTGGTTGATTTTGGCTTTGATCTAATAACCTGTCTCTAGATTCTAGTCTATAGAGGAAGTGTGTCATGACTTATTAGGTTTAGGTCCAACTTGGTGCAAGCCAAGAGTCAAAGATTTTTAACATTAAGGTGATAGTTTGAAACGTCTTGATTCTTGTGTCTTATTACCGTATTTGAGGGGTAAGGCCTGCCAAGGTCGTATAGGATGAGGATTGGATCATTTCTATTGCTCAAGTAAAATGAAAAGTGAATCTTTTTGCTCTAATTTGATATTTCAAACTACTTGATTCCTTTCTCTTTGATGCCCTTTGTTTTTAGTAGATTGGATTTGCATAGGGAATGCTTTACACCGAGAAGGTGCCATCATAATGTTATACCTATTCTTTCCATCAGCTTAGATTGAATTTTGAAGGCTTTGATTTCATGTCTCAACTTTATAAAGCCCTTGTTCTAACCAAACAGGGGTTCCTCCTGTCCTCCTCCTGACCACCCCTCTCCACCTCCTCTCCGTCCTGCTAACCCCCTCCTCCTCCTGCTGCCGACCCCCTCCTCCTTAGTTTGACTCAGGGTTAGGGTTTTATGATTTGTTAAGAGTTTGGGTCAGGGTTAGGGTTTTCGCTTGCTCTCGTGCTTGGTTTGCATGTTTAGTTTGGGTTAGGGTTTAGGATTATAATTAGAATTTTTTATTTAATTAATTTTACTTTTGAAATTGCAGGTTATCAGTGTCAGGTACACTTGGAGGCTTCAGTAGTTTGAGGTATATATATATATACATTCAATCTTTCTAATTTAAATGAATGATTTTTTAGGTTTTTTGGTAATTTTTTTTAATGTTTAAATTAGTTAATGTTTAGATGCATACACTTATTAAAGAAGATTTATGCACGCGAGGCCAAACATTAAGTATTTTAACCCCTAGGGTAAAAGTCCTCCGAGTCAAAATGTGTCCAAATTACTCGTCCATCGAGACTTATGATCATGTTATATGGACAATGTAGGAAGTATATGTATACTTCACTTACATACATGATGTGTTGTTTTTGTAGCATGCCATAAGACTTGATTGACCTTAGCTCAGTGAAGTACCAAACTAAAGAAGGTCCTTTAAGATTTGATCACAACTTAGGTTTGCTCATTACATGTAACCTTGTACAGTAAAATTTCGGTTGCTTCTTCCTACCCTTCTCTAGTATATCAATTAATCTTATCTAGTTTCCTACGGTGCCCTTAATTGGGTGTTAAAAGAAATCTAGCCAAGGTTAGTATTGGGGGCTATACTTGAAAAGTGCGGGGAGATACTACCGAAATTTCACTACACTAAGGTTACATGTAACGAGCAAACCTAAGTTGTAATCAAATCTTTGAGGATGAGCTATAAAGTGAAAATTTTAATCAAGATACACATCATTCAGTCCTTTCCCTTCCTAATAAGTGGTTTGTTTACATTAAATTTTAGGTTACAATGGATACATCTTGGATTGGATTGCGGGGTTTAGGTTATTCCAAACATAAGGATGGAGTAATTTCATTCATGGATTGGGCCTTTGATGACGATAGGAAGATATTTAGGCGAGAAGGTTAATTTGAAAATATCTTCTGCCCATGCAGAAGATGTTTGAATGATTCATTACATGATCGTAATACTATGCTCAAGTACTGCATTTGTAGTGGGTGGTGGCAGCATTACACTACTTGGGAAGCTTATGGAGAGGAGTTCACTGAGAAAGCCATAAAACAATGAGAACACTGTTGACGAAGAGATCGACGATGAAATTAGTGATAGCAGAGGTGAAGAAATACAAGACATGTTAAACGAGATGAGAGTAGGAGAGGATATAAATACAGATGAGAAAGATCCATTCAATTGTGATCCATTCTATAATGCTGTTAAGGCGGCTGAGGATCCTATTGCTCCTGGTGTTACGAAAATATCCAAGTTGTCGTTTTTGTTGAACATGTTTCAACTGAAGGTTATGAATAAAGCTAGTGATAAATTCATCTCAGAAATACTTCAGTTTATTGCAGAGCTGTTGAATAACCCAAATGGTTTTCCGGCTTAATGGTATGCGGCAAGGAAACAGATTCGTAAGCTTAGTTTGGACTATCAGAATATCGATGCATGTCCGAATAACTATATTCTTTTTAGAAATGAATTCGCAAACTTAAGTAACTGTCCCGAATGTGAACTTCAGAGATATAAGGAAGGTCAAAATGAAAGCAAAAGGAAACAACCTCAGAAGGTTCTTCATTACTTCCCACTGACACCTAGGCTTCAATACTTTTTTATATCAACTAAAACTACACGGTGGATGACATGGCACCAGGATTGTAAATCTCAAGATGGAAGAATATGTCATCCTACTGATTTAGAGGAGTGGAAGATATTTGACAAAAGAAACAATTCATTCGCTTCAGAAGCAAGGAACGTGTAGTTGGGTTTTGCAAGCGATGGATTCAATCTATTTAAGATTATATACCCATCGTACTCTATATGGCCAGTGGTAATGGTCACTTATAACTTACCTCCATGGTTGTGTATGAGATCGACATTCATGATGCTGACCATATTAATCCTCGGTCCAAAATAACCAAGAAATGCAATAGATGTTTATCTCCAGCCAATAATCGATGAATTGAAACAGTTGTGGTTCACAGGCGTCAAGACGTATGATGCAGAAAAGAAAGAATTTTACAATATGCATGTAGCATTGTTATGGATCATAAACGACTTCCCAACGTACGCAAATTTGTCAAGTTGGAACACTAAAGGAAAGCTTGCTTGCCCAGTCTGTATGGAAGACACTCATGACCTACGACTACCGGAAAGTAAGAAGTTCTGTTACTTAGGACATCGCAGATTTCTACCTATTGAACATAAATAGCAAACATCACAGTTTAGAAGTAAATTTGATAGCATGATGTGTCTGTATTAAAAAAAATCTAAAAAATAAACTTAGTACAGATTCTATCAAGTTGCTGGGCAAGGTTATAATGGACATATTACAAGATATGGGTCGACCATTCAAACAAGACCAAACGGCCTCAAGAAATTCTGGATTTCGAAAGAAAAATATTTTCTTTTTAAAGCTGCCATACTGGAAAGATATTAGAATATGTCATAATTTAGATGTTATGCACATCGAAAAGAATGTGATGAATAATATCTTAAACGTATTAAATCTGACTAATGATCCAAAGGACACAATCAAAACAAGAAAAGACATGAAAACTTTGGGAATACGTCCAGAGCTACATATTTATGAGGATGATGGCTACTTCCCACCAGCTATTTACAGCTTGAATTAAGAACAGAAGAGTAGACTACTCTCCTTCTTAAAGGAAATTCGGGTGCCAAATGGGTTTCCCTCGCAACTTTCCCGTTGTGTGAATGAAGTACAGAAAAAGGTATTTGACTTGAAAAGTCATGACTCACATGTTTATATGCAAGTATTGTTTCCACTAGTGATACAGGGAATACTGTCAGAGCCAGTTATTGATTCATTCACAGAAATAAGCAGGTTTTTCAAAGCTGTTTGTTCGAAGACGTTACAAGATGATATGCTGGAATACTGGGATAAACAAATAGTCATTACTCTTTGTAAGATGGAACAGATTCTTCCCCCAACCTTCTTTGATGTGTTGGCTCATCTCACGTTGCATCTTGCAAATAAAGTGAGAATCAGTGGACCGATATAATTCAGATGGATGTATCCTATGAAGCAATTTTTGAAAAAGTTTAAAGATTATGTTTTGAACAAAGCAAAGCCGGAAGGATCAATTGTAGAAGACTATATCGTGGATGAGTGTATTAATTTTACGTCGATGTATATGAATGGAACAGATAACCGCTTTAATAAACTTCAAAGAAATTATGAGTGGGAATACAATGACATTGATGAAGAATCTTTGTCAATTTTTGATATCAGAGGAAGGTCGATCCTTCATACAGAGTACAAGGCTATTTCAGAAAATGATAGACGTTGCGTGCATCTATTGTTGGTGCTAGAGCACCATGATCATTTGTTTTGATGATAACAAAACACGTGTTATTTAACATTTGCAATTTGAGTCCTAGATTTCAGGTCAATTGCAAATGAAGACGTGTTTAGACGGAACTCGAGCTCGCATCCAGGACGGATTGGAGGAGCTTGACGGAAAACAGAGGAGGTTCACGTGGAGCGAAAGATTGAAGATGGAAGGAAATGAAGAATAGGATAGATTTCCTTCTTTTGTACTTGTTGTATTTTTCATTTCTTTTTGTTGCTCTTTATTTCCTTAGATATTTCATGTTAAAGAGCCTCAAAGAACCCTAACAGTAGTCCTAGGAACACCGGCACAACCCTAGGATACTTAGGTTTTCTGTAGAATACCTAGGAAACCAATATAGGGTTCAAACAGCACTTCCAGACGTCTAATTCCCAAATCAGACGTCTGATAAAGCATTTTAAGACGTCTGACTGTTGTTTCAGACGTCTGATAACTGTTAGGCTGGACATAGTTAGTTCTGTCTGATGAAATCAGACGTCCAGACCTTAGACCAGACGTCTTATGAGACGTCTGATGACTTTGCCAGACGTCCAATTAGTGGACCGTTGGCTGGCTTAGAAAACACTCAAGATTATGACCGTTAGAGCCTTATCAGACGTCCATAGGAATTTACAGACGTCTGATAAATGACCATTTTGCCTCGGCTGACCCAAAATCTCTTCTCAGAGATTTTCTAGCCGTTGCAACGTTTGGAAATCAATTCCCACAGTAAAAGTAGGTTTCCAGACGTCCATACTTAGTTCCAGACGTCCTGTATGTCGTCTGATGGACTTGCACAAAAACCCTGTTTAGATCTGATTCAAGTCAGGGAGAAACCCGCATAGAATCAGACGTCTGACCTTGGAATCAGACGTCTTAAAGTGGCCTTCCAGACGTCTGATGCCAAAGTTAGACGTCTAATAACCCTGTCAAGTGTAATCATTGTCCTGATTTCGGCCTGATTCTCTTGGGCTTTGTTCCCAACGGCTATACAACCTTTCCTAAGCCTTCCAAAGCCTTCCTAAGGCCTCTATAAATAGAGGGGAGCCTTTACACACCAAGAAACAACAAGAGAAACACAAGAAACACTTTGCAATACATTGAGATCAAGTATTTCCACTCTCTTGTGTCCAAGAAGCTCTTGCTCTCTAAGCTCAAGTTCTACATCTTGAGAGCATCATTCCCTTCGTGCACCCGCTCTCCCGCCGTAGTTCACGAGAGCGAAGTTGCACCGTCGCGTGGCTCACGCACCGCGTCATCGTCGACGCACTCCTTGCAAAGGGGAGTTTCCTAAATCCTATAGAAGCTTAGGTTTATTACTTTGTTGGCTCTATAGGTTGTTGTTTATTTTATCTTTGTTATTTGGTTGGGTATTCGCTTTGCGAATTCCCGTCTCCTTCGTGGGACAAAATCCTTCTCGTGGAGAGAAGGGGTTGAGGAACGCTACCCTCGTACTTGTAGCGTGGTTGTATTGAGGTTGAATCACCCTCGTTTTAAGTGATTCGGTTTAGTGGATTTGATCAACTTGGTTGATCGGAAAATCCTAACTCGAGAGGGTTAGGTGGTGGTTTTTACCCGGTTTGGGTTTCCACCTAAAAATACCTGTGTACATTTTGTGATTGCTTATTTTTTGTGATATTGTTTTATATAGTTCAATTCCGCATTTTTTTTGTCACGCTGATCTCACCCCTCCAAGTAGGGAACTTTCATCTATACATTTTAAAACAAATTTCCGAAATTGATCCATTTTATGAGGAATTCGAACGAATACCTCTTTCTAGGACAAACGAATTTCGCTTTTTACATCGGTTTAAAGACCGGGTTCATCAATTGAAAGAGGATAAGGACTCATGATGGATACCAAATTTTGATGTAATTGCTGATTCATCATTATATCATGTACATTACCACTCTGGGTATATAATAAATGGGTTCAGATTCAGAATAAAAGAAATTGATGATAGGAAGGTTACACAACAGGCAAGAGTTGCTGTTGATTCAAATCTTTCCACCGATCTGGATGGGTACTATGGTAAAATTAAAGAAATTGTGGAGATCACTTCAGATATGATTGTAGAGTTATCCTATTTAAATGTCATTGTTTTGATATTTTCAAAGAGGGCAACGGTTTCAAAATTGATAAGAAATACAATTTCTTGAGTATAAATCCCAATCGTTAAATTCTTCAGTCTGATAAACTATTTACATTGGCATGTCAAGCAGTACAAGTTTTCTATGTCTCCGATAATTGCGAAAGGGGATGGGTTATACCCATAAGAACAGTACCGCGCAACCATTTTGATGCATAGTCTGAAGCGTACCAAAAATTAACAAAAGAAAGTCATATAGATTCACATGTAGTAGAAGTGGACATTTAATGTTAATAAAAGTTTGTTTACTTTAATTCATTTCTGTTTATATCAAATTCATATTAAAATTTAAGAAACCTAAACTACAACCAGCATTTTCTATACATTAAAAATAACTAAACTTAAATCAATCAAACACACACATTCAATATTTGTTATTCTTGATCTATTGACATTTTAATTACTTCTGTTTTTCAAATTATAGTTTCTCGATGATGGACATACTTGGAGGTTGTTGTACTTAGAGTTATAATTTCAATGTTTTAAATTTGATTAGATGAAATTATAGGTTTTTCCTAGATGTGGGGTGTGCTCACATATTATTTTTTATTTCATTAATTAGATGTAGGATGTACCCACTTGTGTTACATATTTTATTTGAATAGATGTGGGGTGTACCCACTTGTGGTTTGTCTTTGCACTTTTTATTTATGTGGGGTGTATCCACTTTAATTTAAATATGCAGATATTTAGAGAAACCTCCAAATTTAAGGGGAAACTTTGCCGAAATTTTTAAATTTTCCTTTTTTATTTTGTAATAGACATTTCCATACCTTAAGTCTGATACAAGAAAAGAGCTAAAATTTCTGAGAGGGCAATGTTTTAAAGTTATCCAACTAATAGAAATTAAGTCTACCAAAATCTATGTCACAGAAACATGATTACTAGTAAGAAAGTCAATAAATCAATAAAGCTTTTTGTCAAAATAAGATTCTAATTCTTTTTTCGGTATCCAAGTGGGCTTGGATTCGGATTTGTTAGAAGGTCTCCTTGATGGAGATCCTTTCTCAACCTTAGGGCTATAAAAATTATCAACTTTGTTGATTAATTTGTTAGAATTTTCCCTAAGACATGCAATTTCTTTTTCTATAGTTTGCATCTTAGTCTTTAAATCATAGATTTCTAACTTTAGACTATCATTTTCCTCAATCAACTTATTATTTTCATTGATGAGGTTATGATTTTCTAATAATAGGTTATCATTTTTAGGACAAGTTTCTAGATCCTTAAGTTTTATTTCTAACCTATCATTTTCATTTTTAAGAAAACTAAGGTTCTTTTTAATGCTTTTATTTTCTATTTTTAATGATTTACTAATCTCAAATAATTCATTAAAAGCTTCTTGTAAATCGAAATTTACCTCGCTGTCGCTGTCGTCGCTTCCGCTTTCGCTGTTGCTGTTACTTTCTCCAATTGCCATGAAACCAAGGCACGTGGTTTCCTTCTCCCCGAGATCTTCTTCCGAGCTCGTCTCCTCATGAGTGTCTTCTAACCTCCTCCATATCTCGTGGCCGGTGGTGCATTATTTGATTTTCTCGAACTCCTTCAGACTCAATGCGCAATACAGGGCATTCATTGCCTTTGCGTTGAGTAAAAGCTCTTGAATCTGCAGCTGCGAGTAGCCTCCTTGGGGTTGCTTCGGGATCTCGTATGGGGTTTCGCAACATCCCCATACCTCGAATTCAGTGGCTTGAAGCCACATCCTCATCCTCAGCTTCCAGTAGCTGTAGTTGTTCCCGTCAAAGTAGGGTGGTCGGACGGTTGACTGCCCTTCAGAGATTCTGATTGCGGCTATGCTTCCCTCCATGATCTAGATCCTCGCCGGTTTGTAACGCCGATTTCGCGAGACCTTCTCTGATACCAAATGAAATTCCCTACTTGGAGGGGGTGAGATCAGCGTGACAAAAAAAATGCGGAATTGAACTATATAAAACAATATCACAAAAAGTCAATCACACAAAGACACAAGTATTTTTAGGTGGAAACCCAAATCGGGTGAAAACCACCACCTAACCCTCTCGAGTTAGGATTTTCCGATCAACCTAGTTGATCAAATCCACTAACCGAATCACTTTAAAATGAGGGTGATTCAACCTCAGTACAACCACGCTACAAGTACGAGGGTAGCGTTCCTCAACCCCTTCTCTCCACGAGAAGGATTTTGTCCCACGAAGGAGACGGGAATTCGCAAAGCGAATACCCAACCAAAAGACAAAGATAAAATAAAACAACAGGTCCTATAGAGCCAACAAAGAAATTATAAACCTAGCTTCTATAGGATTTAGGAAACTCTCCTTTGCAAGGAGTGCGTCGACGATGACGCGGGTGCGTGAGCCACGCAACGGCGCAATGTCGCTCTCGTAAACAACGGCAGGAGAGCGGGTGTGCAACAGCTTGATGCTCTCAAGAGAATGGTGCTTGAGCTTGGAGAGCAAGAGCTAGCTAGGACACAAGAGAGTGGAAAGTGTGTGTCTTGTGTTTCTCTTGGTGTGTCTTGGTGTGTAAAGGCTCCCCTCTATTTATAGAGGCCTTAGGAAGGCTTTGGAAGGCTTAGAAAAGCTTCCATAGCCGTTGGGTACAAAGCCCAAGTGAATCAGCCCGAAATCAGGAACAATCATTATTCTGACAGGCTTATCAGACGTCTAATTCTATCATCAGACGTCTGGAAGTTCACTTTAAGACGTCTGATTCAAAGGTCAGACGTCTGATTATGGGCGGGTCTCTCCCTGACTTGGATCAGATCTAAACAGGGTTCTTGTGCAAGTCCATCAGACGACATACAGGACGTCTGGCACTATGTCTGGACGTCTGGAAACCTACTTTTACTGTGGGAATTGATTTCCAAACGTTGCAACGGCTAGAAAATCTCTGAGAAGAGATTTTGGGTCAGCCGAGGCAAAACGGTCAATTATCAGACGTCTGGTAAGTCCTATGGACGTCTGATAAGGCTCTAACGGTCATATTCTTGAGTGCGTGCTAAGCCAGCCAACGATCCACTAATTGGACGTCTGGCAAATCCATCAGACGTCTCCTAAGACGTCTGGTCTAAGGTCTGGACGTCTGATTTCATCAGACAGAAGTAGCTATATCCAGCCTAACAGATATTAGACGTCTGAAACAACAGTCAGACGTCTTAAAATACTTTATCAGACGTCTAGAAAGTCTGTTTGAACCCTATATTGGTTTTCTAAGTATTCTACAGAAAACCTAAGTATCCTAGGGTTGTGCCGGTGTTCCTAGGACTACTGTTAGGGTTCTTTGAGGCTCTTTAACATGAAATATCTAAGGAAATAAAGAGCAACAAAAGAAACGAAAAATACAACAAGTACAAAAGAAGGAAATCTAACCTATTCTTCATTTCCTTACATCTTCAATCTTTCGCTCCACGCGAACCTCCTCTGTTTTCCGTCAAGCTCTTCCAATCCGTCCTGGATGCGAGCTCGAACTCCGTCTAAACACGTCCACATTTGCAATTGACCTGAAATCTAGGACTCAAATTGCAAATGTTAAATAACATGTGTTTTGTTATCATCAAAACAAATGATCGTGGTGCTCCAGCACCAACAGTTTTGACATAGCATTCAATCGCCCACTGTTTCCTTCTACAAATTGTTCTTTTGGGACTCCATTGGTGTGTGCTTTATCAATGATTTCTTTCTGTATAGGGTGTTATTATGGTAACTCTAGATGCTGGCCTGTGGTAGCAAGCATTTGACAATCTAATTAGCCAGATAGGATTTCTTTACAGTCATCAGAAAATAAAGTAATAAAATGCACACATCTCCATCACTCATGGTTGATGCTTATGATATAGTTTAAATGAATGGGATGTTACTCATGGCTTTGTTTTATGATATAGTTTAAATGAATGGGATGCTCTTGATCTCATCAAGATTGTAGATCATGTCGCTTTTTCATTAACTGCATTGTTTATTTGAATGGATGTCAGGTGTACCCACTTGTGATTTATGTTTGTACTTTATTTTATGTGGGTTGTGCCTACTTTAATTTAAATATGCAGGTTTTTAGAGAAACCTCTAAATTTAAGGGGAAATTCTGCCGAAATTTTTAATTTTTTTTTGTTTTGTAATATATGTTAACATAAAAGGTTAGTAATATTTTATTTACTTTGTTTTATTTCTATTTAAATGATTTTTTTTATGTTTATCAAACTTTTTTCATTAATGATTTATATATTTGTGATTTTTAATTATATTAATTATTACATTTTTACTTGTTACATATGAAGTTGTTTAAGAAAAAATCCAAAAGAAAGAAGGTCCTCCTGAGACACAGCCCTCCACACAGCCTGACTCGTCACCTTAGGCTCAGCCACCCCCCCCCCCCCCCCACAGCAGACTCAGCCACCTCTTCGACAACAGCTTCAGCCACCCTCCCAATCACGTTTCGTACGACCTGGGGAGATGTCATGTTTACTACATGCAAGGGGGAAGGGAAAGGGGAAGGAGATTACTCAGACCTTCCTAGACCAAGTAGAGGATGATCAAGATTATGGAGGATCAGATGAGGTTGAGTAGGAGGATGAGGGGGAGGAGGCGGGAGAGGAGGGAGAGGAGGAGGGGGAGGAGGCGAAGGGTGAGATGATGGGGAGTATGTCCCCAATTCATGTCAACCCCTCACCGGCGGGCTCAGGTTTTGATAAAAAATCATATACCTTTAAGAATTAAATTATATACCTTCAAAAATATATAATAATATGATTAATGTTTATGTAGGTAGACTAAGAAGAGGACGGGGGAAGACAAAAAATCTATCCCCGAGGGCACCAGATTAACGATTAGGCTCAGATCCACAAGGGAGGCGGAGAATTAACCAAGCTTTATCAGTCGAGTGGGAGTAATTATTAAGTCCATTGTGCCCATTTTCTACTTCTACTGGAGGAAGGTGCCCGCAGAGCTGAAGAGGCAGTTGATCCGTCAGTTTGAGATAATTTCATTTACAAAAGTTATTTCTTTTATAATTTTATCTTAAATTTATTTTTAGGTAACATTAGCATATTCTTTTAAAATTAATGTAGCAAAGTTATGATTGGGGTGACGACCCCAATGCCTCCCGATACATCCTTAAGCACACCGCAAAAATGCACAAGGATTGGAGGACGGAGACCAAGAGAAATGTAAGAATTTTTAAACATTTACATTTTTACTATATACATAATGTCTTATATTATTTCTAATAATTTATATTTCGTATTTAGTTTTTCTCGAACATGAGTTCACTCGAGGAGGCAATGGAGAATTATCCTCCTGATGTCATGCCTGAAGATTGGAAGAAGGCATGCGAACATTGGATGAATCAAAAGACGAAGGTTAGTAAATAATTACAAATTATTCTATTAATTTCATATAACTCAAATTTATAAAAAATATTATTATGTATGTCTACAGGAGCAAGCACAAAAAATAAGGCCAATAGGGCTAAAGCTCCACCACAGACCCATTATTTGGGTCGAAGGAGCATCGAGACAGTCAGGAGCTGTTATGTAAGTATTGAAATTACTTTTTAATTAAATATTACTTAATTTTAAACTTATTTTAACCTAATTGTATCATTTTTTTTTAGTCCGCTGCACATGATGGGATGGAAATGACTTGAATGGAAATCTACGAGGTCCCCCATAGTAAGGCTACAGTTGAGGGTGCTCGTAAGTGGATTCATCAGTCATACCAGGAGAAACACGTAAGTTTCCTAAACTTAAAAAATTTATAACTTTGTATATATATATTATAGTAATATTACGTCATACATTTAGGATCAAATGGTACGATTAGTACATCCCCCTGCTGACGAGGCCTCCGACAGCGTTCAGCAGCCTTTAGATGCAAAGGAGGCATTTAGGAGAGTGATGCCACCAGACCACAGTGGTTTCGTTAGTAGTGCGAGGAGGGCATACTCGTTATCCACCTGGTATAAGAGGAAAGGTGTTGTCTTATCTAATGTTGTCGATCAGCTGCATCGAAAGATCAACAAACTACAAAGACGAGATGAGGAGAGAGAGAAAAGAGAGATAGAGATGAAGAATAAGATTAATGCGATGGATGATAAGCTTCAGTAGCTTATAGCCCTTATTCATAATAAGGGTCAATCAGAGCATCAATCTTCTATGGATCCTCGCAGCGGCAGACGAGACGACGACGACTCCATGGGTGGTGGAGGTAGCATTGGAGCAGCTGTATTTTGATTTTTATGCATTTTCTTTTCTTTTATTTTTCATGTAATCCTCTTTATGTAAATATCTCTTTTTCAAACTTTTAATGTATCAAATTTTATATTTATGAAATATAATTGTTTGTTCATTTGCATTACTTGTTTTTCTATAAAAGCATAACTAAAATTTAGGGTTTAGTACTTAGTTTCCATCCGCTGGAAATTAAAAAAAAAACCCATACATTTGACATCGCTTATTAATATAAGCGACGACAAAAATATTTTCCCAATCGCATGAATGTCGTCGCTTACTCAAATAAACGACAGGATATCTGCGATGGGGAAAATATTTTTCCCGTCGCTTATATAAATAAGCAGCGACATTTAGGATTTGATAAAATTGCTATTGTAATGTTATACTGACGGTTATCAGAATAAGCGACGGTAATAATATTTTTGTCGTCGCTTCTATAACTGACGGTAAAGGTTATTAAACGACAGCATAAATAAAAAAAGGTGCGTAAAAGCGGGAAGAAGTGATTGACATATACAGTCGGTTATTGAATAACCGACGGCAATTGTTTTTGCCGTCGGTTGTAAAACGATGTTAAAAACTCTAATCCATCCGATGGTCATACATTATTTCCACATTGAATTATCCCTGTAACTGACTGAAAATCTAAACAGCGACGATATTAACAGCATCGCTTATTGTCGTTGGTTATATAGAATTGCCGTCGATTTTAAACCGACGGCAAAAGTCCTGTATGTAGTAGTGTAAATACTCACTAGCAAACAGCTCTAGGTATTTCTCCTGCATTTCAGCCTTAGGCTCCCAGGTCGCCTCCTCAAATCTCTAACTCCTTCACAACACTTTCACCAAGGGAACCTCCTTGTTCCACAACTGTTTCATTGATCTATCCAGAATCTACACTGGATGCTCCTAGTATGTGAGGTTATCTCGATCCCGAGCCATGTTCTTAGCTCGTGTCTGACATGTACTTGCAAAGGCTCAAGATGCGGAACACATCGTGCACACAAGCTTACTGTGAGAATAAGGCAAGTCTATATGCAACGAGCCTAACCTGCTCCATGATCTTGAAGGGCCCACAAATCTTGATACCAACTTGCCTTTGACTTCGAACCATTGTATGCCTTTCATAGGCGATACTCTTAAAAAGACGAAGTCGCTAACATCAAATTAAATTTATCGTTGCTTGTAGTCTGCATAGCTCTTCTATTGGCTCTATGCTATGATGAGCTTCTTCTATTTGTTCGACAATCTCATTGTGCTGGCGAATAAGCCTGGGAGCCACTTCCCATTGCACCCCAGCCTCTACCCAGTAGAGGGGAGATATGCTCTTTCTACCATATAGTGCCTCATAAGTGGTCATATCAATGACGACATGGTAGTTGTTATTATAGGTGAACTTGACCAGCATCAAATGATCCTCCTAAGAGCCCTTCCACTCTAGGATGCATGCCCGTAGCAAATCGTCCAATGCTTGTATAGTCCACTATGTCTGGTCATCTTGCTACAGGTGATATGTCATGCTAAAGTGGAGCCGAATCTATGAGGTCTGTTGAAATCCTTTCCAAAATTGTGAAGTAAAATGAGAGTCTCTATCGGAAACGATCTCCTTGGAGTTGACACTGTAGAGTTGCACGATCCCTCTAACATATAGCTCTGCTAGCTGACATGGATCGTAACTCACTCTGATAAGTAGGAATCGTGTAGACTTCATCAATCGATCAATTATCACACATATAGTGTCATCCCTTCTTTGCGTTGTTATTTTTAATCACAAAATCCATAAAGATACTCTCCCACTTCCACTCAGGTATGGGGAGAGGCTGCAACTGTCTCATTGATCTCTGGTGCTCTACCACACCACTAGAATTCTTTCTTCAAATCATGCATGGTACACCTTGTTGCTGCCATGGATGATAAACTTGTTGCAGTGAGCCTCTGCAAGTAACACTCTATAGAGGATTGTCACAAGAACATACAAGCGATCATGCAACCTTAAGGTTCCATTCGTAAAAGTGAAATCACTGAAAGCTCCCTCTAGAATCCTATCATGAATCACATGTAGCTCTTAATTAGTAATTTGATCACCAATCATGTCATCCATCAATTCAAATAGTAACTTTCTCAAAATAGTCAAGGTCCCAAGTGACTTATGAATATAATTGCATCCATAAATACTTTTCATGACAGTCAAAATTGAAGAAAAAAATTGAAAAAAGGAAGCATCTATATATATAGTTGCATCATCTTTTTTTAACCTAATACTTCGAGGTGGGAGTTTCTAAGTGTACAAGGACAGCCACAACTTGCTCGCTCTTAGTGCATATTCTTAAATATTAGTTGCTCCTCGTGGTTGACCAACGTACATAGCTAAGAAATAGTTGCATACGCACATGGTCCAATTCCCCGGGTGTCAATTTCGAGGTATGCAATATGCATACGTATCTCTCTGTTGCCCGTCAGTCAAAATGATTATATGTCTTTTTCTTTGATTGAGACATATACTAATTAAGATAAACAATAAAGGTAAATAACGAGTGATTTCTCCGTAGATATATACTTTGTCGTTTGCTTTTTTCATTAATTAGTTCGTAAAAGTGAGTATAGATTAAGATTCATTCAAACATTGCAGTTATTAAATATATGCATTTAATAATTAAGCAAGGTATATATAATTAGCGATCTTTTTGCTTCATCGTCCTCGTGGCAATGGAAAATAATTTAGGGTAATTTGATTGACATGGATTTGCGACCGACGTACATGTAAATGTATATCATGCGCTTCTAGAATATGTCTTCGAAGCGACATATGTGAATAAATATATAGCAAAGTCCAGAAAAGGGAAACAAAGGTAAGAGAATATATATATATATATATTAGCTTTTAATTTCTATTTTACTACGTAAGTGTAAAAGTTAATTTAAATTGTACCTAAGTTTCATCGTTTAAAAGACAATTGTAATGAAAAAAAATTCTTAGATCACAATTTGAAAAGGAAATTGTTTTTGTCTATTATCATGTTATGATCCGATCTCAAATTCTTACAGAATCCGAGATCGACTCGTCTCGACTAATCCTAAGGTCTAGTCGTCCAACGAGAAATAATAAAAAGTAGAAAGTATTCCACAACCCCAAGTATAATGTAACTAAGTAGAAAATAATATAGAGACAGTAAAGGAAAAAAATGAAATGTCTCATAATAGTACAGGCCATCATAACTACTACAACTGAAAATAAAGTGGAAATATAGTAGAAAAAGTATTACATATGATAAATACTCACTACTACAACAAAAGAACATGCTGAAACAGAAATGACAACAATTAAGGCTATGTTCGACTGGGCCTAGCTCCCTCTGCAGCCGGTGGTGCTAGCTGCTCAACTCCCTATCCTGAACAAGGTTATAAAATTCCGTAGTCAGTTAACGCTGAGTAGAGTGGTAATTAAGTCATTTACATGCAATTAAGACAGGCAACTAATTAATGTTTCATTTTCATTTAGCTCAATCAAGTAGTTCTAATTTGTTTGTTCTTTTATTTATCTGGTTATTTCTTGATCTGGTCATCAAGGGAACGATCTTAATTGCAGCCTTTCCCGTGATGTAGGATGTACACGTGGTACTCTCCTAGTTAGGAGAGTCCCCCGTGGTAGTCTTACACCCAATCAACCACCCTAAGGTCACGGTCGCGACGTAGCGGTGACTACAGCACGCACGATAAGCGTACGAGTACCTACCCAGCTCTGGCACGCGATTAGTCATTTCCGCTAGCAGGTACACCTAAAAGTACAGCACGGAACATCATAGGGCCTTGCCCTCTCAGAACAGGGGTCTCACCCCTCAGAACAAAACAGGAGTCTTAGTGGCGGTATGGCTAGGTTTTGTTGTTTGTTATAGAAATGGCGTTGTAGTACAGATAGTCATTGCCACTATTACAATTTTACTCGGAAATAAAAGATTTCCCGAGGTCGAACTCAGGGAGCAAACTATAATTCTAGAAGTACAATGTTTCTATTACAAAAATGAGAGAGAGAGAGAGGTAGATTGGTCTCTTGGCTTTTTCTTCTTCTCTTCTTTCTCTCGTCTTTGTCTTCTTCTTCTTTCTCTTCTCTTCTCTTTGCTTGATCGTCCTTAGTTCTTCTTCTTCTTTACCTTCTTTCTTTTTCTTTCCTTCTTCTCTCTTTGATCTTCTTCAGCTCTTTATCTTCTGTTCTTCTTCTTTTCTTTCTTGTTGCTTTCAGCTGCGGCGCCTGTTCTTCTTTCCTTCTTCTTTTCTTTTCCTTCAGAGCGTCGTCTGATTTCTCAATCAGACGACTTAAGTAGCACCTGCTACAGTGCTTCCTCGGTGCTCCTTCTTCTGCTTCTTTCTTCTTCTCCTTGCAGTCCTTCCTCTTCTGCAGTCTTCTTTCTCCTCTTCTTCTTCTCTGCCTGCACACTCACTTAGCTTGGTCAGAGCAAAACCAAACCCTACCCTCCCCCGCGTCTCTCTCTCTCAGATTTCGCTCGTAGGATCGCTCTCCCAAAGCTGGGTATTCGGGTACGGGTTCGCACCCAGGACCAGGCCCACCGGCGTGCGGTGGTGGGCGAGGAGTGCAGGTCGGGTATACGGGTCGGGCCAGGTCCGCGGGGGGTGGTCGCGGACGAGGCCGGGTGAAGCGGGTGAGAGGGACCTCACCCCGTGTTCGGAGCTGAAGAGGCTATGCCACTTTTTTCATTTATTTGGCTGCAGGGCTTCCAGAACTACTGAGGTGGGACTAAATGTCCCACCCAAATTGGCGCCTGCAGCTAAGGAAGCTGCAGGCAATTGCGGCCGTGTGCGAGGCTTTCCCCCCAGCTGCAGGCAATTGCGGCCATGTGCGAGGCTTTCCCCCCAGCTGCAGGCCTGGGAAGCTTCGCGGGGGCAAGCCGCGCGTCCTGGAGTGCAAGCCTGGGCGAGGGCGAACCTGCAGCTGCAGGGGAAAGAGCTTCACCTGCTCAGCAATGGCGGTGAAGAGGGCGTGACCTGAAATCAAGCATACGGCCTCTTCGCCTAGTCAGAAGGTACAGGGAGCTTCGCCGGAGTGCGACGAAGCTCGTGCGAGGTGTGAGGCGGCGTATGGTGGCAGCCCTAGGTCGGACTGTGGTCGGAGAAATGGGTTTGTTCGGTGGGTCGTTAGGTGGCGTGTGGCAGGGAATGGAAAGGGGGAAGCTGTTGAGTGAAGTGAGGGGAAGCTTCTGAGAGGGTTGGCGAGGCGTGTGGGGCTGTGGAGTGATGGGGGCGTCTCGCCGGAGGATAGCCGGAGACGAAGGGGGTGACGGTCGACAGGAGTGGTCGAGGGCTTAATTGAATGTAAAATAGTGAGGAAAAGAAAGAGGGGGAGGTGGGGAGAAGTTCTGACCTAGTAGCCGGAGACGAAGGGGGCCGGAGCAGGGCGGCAGTTGTATCGACTGTCGCCGGAGAAGAAGATGCCCAGAGGGAGAGGGCGGCGGCGAGGAGAGAGCGGGAGGGCGCGCGCTGGGTACGGCGCGACGCGGGAAGAGCGGGCGAGGGTGGCTCTGCTGCTGGTATTGCAGCAGAGCGACGAGGAGGGGGAGGAAGAACCGCCGGAGCTGGAGGGCTTCTGCCGGAGTGGGAAGAGAGGAAAGATGGGGGTGTTTCTCCGTCAGGACCGAGCTGCCTTCTTCTGCAGGCGGAGGCGGCTTTTATAGAGGCGAAAGCGGAGAGGTGGGCGGAGGGAGGCACGTTGGAGGACGGCCGGAGTAGGGACCCATACCTTCCGCGCGTTCGCACGGAAGGTGTGGGCTGCTGCAGAGATCGTGGAGGTGTCCCTATGACAGTAGACGTCGCAGGGAACACCCCGTTGAAAGGTCAGAGGGCCTCCCTCACCCTGCGCGGCGCCATGCTCCGCGCAAAGTCGCCGGAGCATGGCGCTGCTCAGGGTTTTGCAAGGAGGACCTAAATGCAAAGAACGATGAAGACTTAGGGGTCAAAACGTGAGGGTTTCAAAAGTTGAGGGTTAAAAAGTAATAGATGATGACCAAAATGCAAAGTCGGTCAAGAAGGTCTCTTCCTAGGCTCAAGTTTTTATGCATAACTAAATAGGACCTAAGGATTATAATGGTGAATTTTATTTCTAGATTAGACCTTTTTTGACTGGTCAATTTACGTAAAAACCCAAATTAAATCATTAATTGGGCATGGTTCTCAATATAGGTCAAAATGGGTTCCCAAGGCCATATTGAAGGTTCTAAACCCTAGAGATTATTTTTCTATGAATTTTAGATGGTTTAGTCAATTTTTACTTTGCCTCAAATCTCGTGAATTGAAGTGGATTTGTTTTAGGGTTACAGGATGTCATTTAATTTCTTCGAGTTGATGTAGCCCTAGTTGGATCAACTCATCCCACTTTCCTTCTTATTAGGTTAGTTTGACCTATTTGTAGATCCTAAGTTACCCTGTTTACAGATTGTGTTGGTGAAATTACATTTTTACCCCTTAGTTCATGTTTTCTTCACAAACTCAGAATTCTCTAAGTCAAGCCTTTCTATAAGTTATGTAGGAGCTTTTTCTTGCAAATCTAGGTTAGATGGTGCTAGTTTAGGGTTTATGACGAGGTCCTCATCAAGTCTCGCCCCTCCGTAGTTTGCATACTCTCATCCGACTCTCCCGGTTTGCCTAGTGGGCCTAACAAGAGTCGGTGTAGGGCAGCTAGTCTTAACCTCGTGTCCCGTGGGGCGGCTAGCTCCCTTCCTACACTAAGTAGCTCATCTCGGTATCACGTACACGAGGGCCAAATAGAAGTCGGTGTAGAGTGACTAGACCTAATCCCAGGTCTCAACCCAAAGGGGCGGCTAACTCCCTTCTACACTAAAGGGACAGTTGCTCTTCTTGGTACCAGGTACACAAGGACCATCTCACTTCCCGTCTACTTACTAAGTTTTTCCCATATACAGGAGTCCTTCTCCTAATTCCCTGTAGGGTTCATGCTCGTATTCCTTTCATTCCCCTTTCCAACATTTAGATCTCACTATTCACATTACGGGTTTCATTCATATAATAGGCAGCTCATGTTTTACTAATTGAGAAAGCATCACATCAATAAAGTAATACATTTGCTAGCAAATTGGTTTAACATGCATCTCAAGGAAACAATGTAGCTTAAGTAATATTCGTTTGTTTCTGCCTTAGGGTTTATTTCATGTCCTATGATTCAATTAAGTTATTCTAAACATGCACTTTGTTTGATTAAACCTTGATATTACAACAAACTACTCTACCGGGAAACACGGGAGGAATGGAGACCAGAGCCATAGGTCCTGTCATCTCTACAGGCCCCGAACATGCTACAGGCTAGTAACCTGTACCAATGACTAAGTCACATCAGATGAGTTCAAAATGATATAAACTCGACACTAACACGTAGAGAAACTCGAGCAGAAAACAACGGTACTTCGTTTGCGAAAATCCGATTCCGTTTGGGCCCTAAACAAGCAAAAAAATGCAAACTGCCCAAAATCAGACGTCTGGGAAAGATGTCAAAACTCAACCTGTGTTTCCTGTGGCTTCCTTGGACGTGTGGATCCTTCTGCGATCGTCTGAGAGGAGTCTCAGACGTCAGACTCTCCTTCCGGTCGTCTGGGAGTACAATTAGACGTCTGACGATGTGCTCAGACATCCAAAAGTACCTTGAAGGGTGCACCGTGCACCTTTCCAATGCTCTGTGCTTGCATACAAACTCACAAACCCAAAATCAGCTAAAGGTCTCGTCTGCATGGCCGAAACCCGTGCAAAAACATGTACCTCGGCACTAAACGTGCTTTTACGTCTGCTTTAGCTCCGGACGTTCCGCTGCTACTCTAGACGTTTGGTAGATGCTCCAGATGTCTGATACTGGAAAAGATCCAGTACGCAGAACTCCTCGCGACGCTGTCTCCTCCGCAAGCTTGCCCGCAGGAGCTGCAGTAGCGTCTCCAGTGGCTGCAGGAGGCCGAGGCTTTTGCCCGCAAGCTCCTCCTCCATGAGCTCCACCGAGCTTGCGCTGCCCACACGGAGCAAGGCACCCCTCACGCACGAGCTCCCTCGAGGTCTCTCCCTCTTTCTCACACCCTCGCTCACACTCGCTCCCTCTCTCCTCCTTCGCTCGCTTGCTCGCTGCAGGGGGCGGTGACGAAGATGGTTGCCAGCAGGGGGAAGAAGATGGAGGTTGTGGTGGCTGGTGGTAATGGAGAGGGTGGTGTGGGCGTGTGGGGGTTTAAATAGATGGTTATTAGGGTTTTGGGGTGAGGAGGCCGGAGGGGGGAAAGCGCATGCGTGTCGTATGCATGCGAAATGCAAAGGAACGTATGGTTTCCTTTCTTTCAGACGTACTGCCATCTATCCAAGCATCTGAACAGACGTCTGGCGAATACTCCAGATGTCTTATCCAAATAAAAAGTGACGAGTCATTTCATATCATATGTAAGTCTAACATAAATATCATATTTATCATATATGTTATTATTTAAAAATAAAAGTGTTCATATATATGCTATAGATAGATATATTGGATGACTTTTATCTTTTTCACAATTGTGAAATTAGTTGTACTTGTACATTGTCGAAGAGAGACAGACGATCTAAAATTTTACCTGATTACCCGTATGTATTTACATCGATAAAATAAATGAATATTGCATCTTTAATGTCTACTATCTCTTTCGACATAATTAACTATAAAAAATAAAAGAAAATCAATAATCTTCTATAATTAACTCCACTTAACTCCTCTAAATTTCTCTCGACTTCAACGAAAAAAAGAAAAACAATTAAAACAAAACAACAAAGACTCAATATCTAATTACTCCTTAAGTTCATTATCTCTATTCTATTTATAAAAGAATAATAAAATTAACAAATAAAAGAAAATAATTCTTAAATTTTAGAAAATAAAAAAAAAATGATTTTTCGAAAGAAAGAGAGAGAAGCGAACGACGGACAAAAAAATAAAAAAAAATAAAAAAGAGATAAGATGAGTAGAAAATTACAGAGAGAGAGATAGAGATACCTGAGCCAGCCAAAAGAGAGATACGAGAGGGCAAATTAAACACGGCGGCTTCGGGCACGTGACGACGTGCGGTGGTGGAGGCAAGTGGCGGTTCCGGTCGCCATGTGGTGATTTGGGCGTGCTCGGTCCACATGTATGTGGCGGCTCCGGGAATGCGGCAGCCGGGTAACTCCTTGTCACGGTTTGCGTGTTCGAGAGTATGCGTGTTCTAGTTTGTTTGATGGATTGTCTTTCCCTTTCTTTCTCAGTGGTGCTTAATTTCGTTGGGATCACATGTGATCGCAGGATTTCGATGGTCGAGGTCTCCGACGCTGGTTAGAGATCGATTGTAGCTTTTTTTTTATCGATCTATCTATTCGATTCATTCGTTGATGGGATTTTCGAGGTTTGTTTCATTAGTATTTTACTGTATTTACAAAAGTGAGGTTACTTTTTTTTTTTTTTAGGTCATTCTGTTCTTAATTTTCAGGTGAATCTTTCTTTTCTCTTTCCTTATTATTTTTATTTTTTTTATGTGTTTTAACCTTCGGAATGTAACCTCCCCTATACAAGACGTTATAATTTTCGTCTCCTCTTTTCCGCACATACTGTCATATCATATTCTTAACTTTAAAGAAAATATTTTTTCTTAAAAAAAATGAGAACGCAAACTAAAGAACAAAAAATAATAGTAAGTGAACACAGATAGGAAAACTTAACAAATGGTCGTACGCGGTGGCAACAACACGTCCGTGTCATGGGCTTTTATATATATATATATATATATATATATATATATATATATATGATCAATATGTAAATTACATGGAGGTATGATAATATTTCTCACTACATGTAATATTTTAAATTTAAAATTTAGAGATTAAAATCACTCATAGGTATATGTTATACATTAAATTTAAAATTAATCTAACATTTCTAACATATATATCAAAGGAAGAGAATTTTTAACAGTCTAAATATAATGAAATTTGATCATGTTGGATGTATATGTTAAGAATGTCGAATTGAATTCAAATTTGATGTATAATATATTTATAGAAAATAATCTTAATTCTTAATTTTCAATTTAAAATATTATGTGAGATATTGTCACACCTATATGCTCCTCCCCTCGACACTCTCTCTCTAATTTAAATCTGGTGTATATTATGTTCATGTAAAGTAATCTTAATTCTTAATTTTTAATTCAAAATATTAATTGTGATATGAGATATTATCGCACTTATATGCACCTCTTCCCCCCTCCTCTCTCTCTCTCTCTATATATATATATATATATATTTTTTTTTTTTTGTCATCGTTACCATAATCCTTCCGCGGCAAATTAAACAAAAAAGGTTTCGAGGTTGTATTAGCAGTATCTCGTGATTACTTTGTTGCATGTGTTAGGAAATCCGAACCTGTAAAGGGCATATTCCTGATTAAGGAGGGTTTCACATTTGTTTCTTCTACGCCACACACGCTTTATCTTCTAAGAGACACATACGTCTATTTATTTTAATGCAGACGTTGATCTGTTCCACACAATTTTATCGAAATGGAGCGGTGGTCGAAGGCTCTCTTTCCATTATAAATAGACCCCCTTCACCTCTAATTAAACGAAGTCCATTAACCACCGATACATACATACATCTTGTTGTGGAGCCGCAGGTAACTCCAAGGAGACAAAGGCCATGTCCTCCGATGCTCCCTTTCACTTGCCCTCCCCCTTGCCCTCATGGCCTCCAGGTATTTTTGTCGTATATATATGTGTGTGTGTGTGTGGATACGTTGTAGGCATATATGCATTATTTATCTTATTTTCTTACCATCCTCCCTCTGCAGTTGCTTATCAAGCTCTACGTACACTCTTTCAAAGAAAAGAAAAGATATACTTCCAAAATCAACTATAACATCAATTATAGATCGATAATTATGGATATGGAATTATCAATTTGCAAACAAAGAAAAAAAGAGTAATGATTACGAGGACTGAAAAGGGAAATGTATGTGTTCACGTTATAAATCTGCCGAAGCACGTTGATTTGTCCTGATTATCGTTCTGATACACTTTTGCATGAGAAGAGTCTTTTCCATACACTTTCCTACAGTCATGTGATTGACAATTTGGCAATTAAATATCCACCCTTCGATAACCAATATTGAATTATGATGTTCGTAATCTTTGTTTATGTACAAACAAAAATCATTACAAACCACTCATGAAAAGGAGCCATCTGACAGACTTCTAATTTTTGTGTCAAATTGATTTGATCAAGCGTCATAGCTGGATTAAAAAATTCAATTTCATTACCTTTATTTTTCTACCGTTGATATTATAGGTTCGCATTGATAATTGTAATTTTGCTTAACTATGTCTCTTTAGTCTAAATTCTTTTATTTTTTATTTTTTTGGCCATTTTTCATCTAAGATAGAAATTTTCTTTCAAAAGTTAAAAATAGGACGTTTTATCTGAAGATGGTGATCTTTGTAGAGGTGTTAATGTATATCAAAAACTCACGAAGATACATGTAATATATATATATATATATATATATATATATATATATATATATATATATATATATATATACGGGGTGAGAAATGTTGTTGTAATAAGAAAGCTAACTATTTCTCCTTCTAAATAGTCATCCCTCCCAATCATATGGCTGTAATTAAACCAAAAAGTGGTGCGACCTCCACGGAATTTGGATACCGTGTATATATATATATATATATACACACACACACACACACGCACACACGCTGTGGGGAGGCGGGTTTTGCACGAGAAACACGCGGGTCCACGCAAGTTTAGGGGAGGAAATCACAACATCCCGGAAATTGGGGACATCAACATAAAGTTTCCAAACGTGTGACGTCAGGAACGTACAGCACAATTTACGTCTACCGTCCAAGCATACATGAACGTAGGGATGGAGGGGTTTAAGTTTGGACTTCACTAAATATATATCTATATTTATTTATAACATTTTTATATATATCGTTTTTATTTTTATATCCGATTTATTATTAATTTACAATGAGATTAAAATGATATAATGATCATATTTGTAACATACATAAGATATATATATATTTTATCAATAAAAAATATTAATATGCTATATATATATCATAAAAATAAAGAATTAATAAATAATATAAATGAATATATCAGTCGATTTCTCGAATCAACTCCGCAGATATAAAGCTAGAAATATATCCATATCTAAATACAATCAAAATTTTTTTTAGATAAACTCGAACTCGAAACTCGAATTCAAATTCAAAGCGGTCGACTTCCATCCTTGTTTTTCATTGTCCGGTTTGGGTTGAGTTTCATCCCAAGTTGCACGTCATCCATTTCGTCAATTTCGGTAGAACGCGTAACCACCTTTCCACCTGCTTTCAGGTAATAATTGCATCATTTTCCCATTTCGTTGATGCAGGAGGAGATTTTGCAAAAGGGACCATGGATTTAGGTGGACTTGAGATAACACAAATCTCAACGTTCACCAAGGTGTGGTCAGCCCAGGAAGGGGGTCCCAACGATGCTGGTGCAACCTTCTGCAGGCCCTCCCCTATCCCTCTCGGCTTCTCCCTACTTGGTTTCTACGCCCAATCCAACTCAAAGTCTCTCTTCGGCTGGGCCCTTGCCGCCCGCGATGTCTCGGGCACTGGGATCCTCGCGAAGCCGCTCGACTACGAGCTCGTGCACTCCGGCGATTCCCCCAGCTCCGGCAATGGCTACTTTTGGTTCCCCGTCGCCCCCGACGGGTACCGTCCCGTCGGGGTGGTCGTCACCACCTCCTCAGAAAAACCCTCGACCGACGAAGTCCGCTGCGTACGCACGGACTTCGCCGGTGAGTGCGAGAATGAAACATGGATATGGCGCGGCGACGGTGAGGTCGACGTCTATGACCTCCGCCCGAGGGAGCGGGGAATACAGGCTACCGGCGTACGCGTGGGGTCATTTGGCATAGGCACGCCACCGGTCACCGCGCCACCGATGGCCTGCTTGAACAACAAAAACTTTGGGAATTCCGTTCTGCCTATCTTGGACCAGATAAAGGCCCTAGCTAGCGTTTACTCCCCGGTAATCTACTTCCATCCGGACGATACCTACCTGACCTCGTCCGTAAACTGGTACTTCGCAAAAGGCGCGCTTTTATACAAGAAAGGAGACTCAACACCTTCCGCCATCGAGCCAGAAGGCGCCAACCTGCCGCAAGGCGGGTCTAACGACGGCGCCTTCTGGATCGATCTCCCCGCGGACGACCCCGCGAGGAGTACCCTGATGAGCGGGGACCTCGAGACCTCGACCGTGTACGTCCACGCAAAGCCAATGCTAGGGGCGACGTTCACGGATCTCGCAGTTTGGTTTTTCTACCCTTTCAACGGTGGAGCTACGGCCAAGCTTGGGTTGATCAATTCCATCTCATTGGGGAGGATTGGGGAGCATGTGGGTGACTGGGAGCATGTGACCTTAAGGGTTAGCAACCTCACTGGGGAGCTTTGGAGGGTGTACCTGTCCCAACACGGCACAGGCGAGTGGTTGGACGCGTCGGAGGTGGAGTTCGAGCCAGGGACGAACCACCCCGTCGCTTACTCGTCGCTGCATGGGCATGCAAATTACGCGCATCCGGGGCTCGTGCTGCAGGTAATTGGCATTAAAGGAATTCATATGGATGTAGATACAAATATGTGATCTTTACGTCTATATCATAAGATCTTGAATAATTGCCTATATATCGATATAAATAACCTAAATACATATATAAATCTGAATATATTTAGTTAAGAAAAAAATTATAATTATTTCAACTGCAGAAATTTTAGATCAGTAATCTAGGTTCCTGTTCTCTAATCCTTTCGTTCATGCATTAGATGCTGAGTTCAAGCAGGCTTTTCTTTTGGTCTGCTCGAGAGTTGGGAAACTATATTTTTGGTATCTTTAGTATGTTTACTGTTCAAACAAGTGTGCTTTTGGTATGTTTACTGTTCAAACAAGTGGAAAGAATTGGATATCCCGAATGCTCTTCCGGGGATGATGATTCACTTACTTTATTTTAAGCGGCAAGGGCACATCGGAGGACTTAAAAAATAAAAGATTTAAGATATCCTTCCGGGGAAACCTTTGTTGGAGAGATCATACTTTCATAATATCGCTATTCTGGCCTTCTACTTGGAAATAATTTTTAGGAAATGTTTGGACCGATGCCTCAATGTGTTTTCATGCATCTTTCCCCCCCTCCCCCACCCTCTTAGTTTTTTACTTTTGACATGTCCTATAAATTGTGCCTGCACCAATCAATATAACGAACGATTTATTGTCTGTGATAATTATCAACTACCCCAAAAGTATTCCCATCCATGTCTATCGTTCAAAGATAGGTATAAGAATTAATTGTAATATTGATATCCGATCCGTTTTGCTAATTGTAGGGGAGCGAGGAGTTAGGAGTGGGCATAAGGAACGACACGGCCAAGGGAGGTGCGAAGCTGGACACGGCACAGAGGTTCGAGGTGGTGGCGGTGGACCACCTCGAGGGGGCGGTGGCTTCGCCGCCATGGCTGGAATACTACAGGGAGTGGGGGCCAAAAATCACCTATGACATTGCCAAGGAACTGCAAAAGGTGCTGCAATGGATACCCGGAAAGATTAGGGAGGTGATAGAGAATATCGTTAATGGGCTCCCATCAGAACTGCTTGGGCAGGAGGGGCCCACTGGGCCCAAGGAGAAGAGCAATTGGGCCGGAGATGAAAAATAGGTTTCCGACCCTCTTTCTGTTTTTTTTTTTCTTTTAGGATGGCATTGTGGGTGTTATTTGTTATTTTATTATTTTATAGTTCGTGAAGAATGGGAATTGTGTCTGTGATTATTATTCACTAGGTCATACCATCTCCTTGTAGAGCCTGTAGAGAGAGATTTTTTATGTAATGTTTCAATGAATAAAGTCAAAATTGTCATAAAATGTGTAATAATCCCCCCCGCCCCCACAAGAAGATATATGTTAAATCCAACAACTCCAAAAGAAGGTGGCAATGGATAAACAAATTGGAGTACGGGAAACTGAGATATCCCAAGTTGGATATCCTTCATGTACGTGGCTACACCTAACTATAGTTTATTATTTCCCGTGGATAACCTTATAGATTGAGTTGTCTTTGCAATAGGATGGAACCAAAACGATGGCTTCAATGGGATGCATATAGCATATCCAACTAATTCCCACCGCAAAACAATGGCTTCAATGCGATGCACATAGCAGATCCAACTAAATCCCACCGCTAAGCCCTAGCGAACCCTCTCTCTCAAAGTAGCGCTGCTGGGGTCCCGTCTGGCCTCCCATCATTGGTCGACCCTCCGCCCTCGCTCTTCCTCTCCCCTATTATCTTTTGTTGGTTACCGTATTTTATCGATCTACACTCCTTAGGATCCATCTCGTTTTGCATCTCGCTCCCGATCATGGCTGTGCTCGCGCCGTTGACGAGTTTTGCAGCATCCTCGCCGGAGTTGCGTCACTGATGTGTGGCTGCTGGCAGGCCGTCGCTTAGCTCGCTGGCGAATGGGGCACCCTCAATGGGGCAGTCGCTGCCCTCATGGTATTACACATGGTGGTGGTGGTGGTGTATCCCTTGTGACTGTGGTGGTTGGAGCGAAGCATCTGCGGCAAGCATCTTGAAGCTTGGATCTTCGAGGGTGTTGATAGTCCACTTTTGTTGTTGGGATCATGTTGAAATCGAGCACAACATGACTAGGTAAATGGTCTGCTTGATCCAACCCTTGTCTCCTATTAACATAATTCATCAACAGCGTCGACGATGCTTTGTCATATACTGTATATGATACAAACTCTCCAACGTCGAATTTAATGTGTTGGATGCTTCTTTGATGTTCTCTTGATTTTATTTTATATGCTGTTATCTGGTTTTGGCTTTCCCACTCTTGTGGGAGAGTTATCATTCCACCTCTGTGAGTGCCGCCGAGGTTAACCTTTGACACGTATTTCCAGTTCGAGATCGAGCATTGGAAATTACATCATTATATGGAAATTTCATTTGAAGCAAGAAAAATCACGACCATAAATTAGCTCGAGACTAGAGTTATTTCGAAAGCTGGAAAATGTTTGGTAACTTCTCTAACGAAAAAATAAAAAAAAATCTTTAACGTGGGTTGGCAGTGGGTAGAGGGCCATCATAGCAAGCAAGGAAACCAAAGTGGTCTGTTTCCTTTCAGACTAACCAGTGGATGTACTCGTAAATAGCAGCGGTTAGCTGGGGAAGAAGAACACCCGACCTCAAGGGAGGAGAATAATAACATCCGACCCCAAGGGAGGAACAAGAAAGTAAGGAAGAAGACCTAATGGGTATACCGTATTATAAGAGTAGAATATACCCCTTAGGGAGACCAACAAGCTAATTATTAGTAAAATTGATATCTAAAATTATATTAATAGTGTATATATCGCAGGAGAGACGGGTAGTTATATTAATAATATATTTTTAAATATAATTTATTTATTAAAAATTTAATTATTAGTAAAATCAATACCTTAAGATATATTAATAATATATATATTATTTATCTTTTCTAAATATATATATCAAATATCTCACTTCATTTAACAAGGAGATGGATAATTGTAATGTATAGATATTTAAATATATATTAATAATGTCTACATTATTTTAAATATGGATGTGGATTATGAAACCTAAAATATGGAACGTGGTCTTTATTTGAAATGTTTTTTTTATATAAAGAAAATATTGACAAATTGTAGGATCTACCACTGTTAAAATTAACAATAAATTACTTTTGTACTAACACAAACCATTCAAATCACCTTCTATCAGTGTAAAATCAGTTTACACCGATGCAATCTTACTTTGCATTGATACAAAGTAACTTTTTACCTTCAAAATAATTTTGCACTGGTGTAAAGTAAGATTATGTCGGTGCAATCTTACTAATCTTACTTTAAACTACTTTGTACCAGTGCAAAGTAGGATTATACCGGTGCAAAATTAAATTTCAAGTATTTTTTCACTTATGACAAATGATTTTACACTTGAAAGGTGATTTTTCTACATTAGGGTTTAGGATTTAGTCTTTAGTATTTAAATGCTAAGGAAAAAAATCACATTTTAAGTAAAAAATCACTTCTTATACATCTAATCACTTTATATAAATCTAAATCATAAACCCTAAATCTTAAATCCTACACACATAGGTCAAAATTATTTTACACGGGTGCAAAATCACTTTATACAGGTGAAATCACCTTTGAAATAATTTTGAATCGATGCAAAATGAGATTTCACCGGTCAAAAGACACCTTAGAATAATTTATCACAAGTGCAAAATCATTTTACACCGTTGCAAAATCATCTAGAATAATTTATCACTGATGAAATATGATTTCATCAGTATAAAGTAATTTATCACTAGTACAAAGTAGTTTATTACCAGTACAAAGTTATTTATCACCTGTATATTTTAAATTAAAGAGATGTGGTGATTTTTTTTAATGTGGTAGGATTCATCATATAACAAATTTTACATTCTTTTATTTTTTTATATTAAATATCAATTATCAAAGGAACTCATATTCTGAACATTGTATGAAATATAAAAATAAACCTCATAAATTTTCTTGCCACTTTTTTGAGTCACATTTTACTACGTTTTGTTTTTAAATATATAAGCTCCTCTTCTAAATATAATATATTTATTTAAAATTTAATTATTAAAAAATTTTATATCTAAATATACATCAATAATGTGCATATTAAGGATGAGGATGGTTAGGTATTTGTTTTGTTTGCTAGAGGAGAGAAGGGAGTCCGGGAGTGGCCACGTGGGACGTACTCAATTTTTTTTCGTATTATGATGTATTTGTTCCATGACTTTCTTTCATTTATTTCTTCATTGAACTTATATGTGCGTTGGGAAGGAGGTGGAAAATATAGCGAGGGATAGGGAGATGCGGGGTTGATGAGATGCCAAGTGACTCTTTTAGTTTATATAAATTAAATGCGTTAGTTATTTAAATAAAAATAATTGTAATACTTCTTTATTTACATCTTATGTAAAATTACGTTGAAGAATAGTTTAATAGTCCTAATTTTACCTCTTTACTTAATAATTGATCCATTAAGATGTAATTGACCCATTATCACTTTAGCTATTACCGTAAAAATCCCTCGTTTGACTCCTAATTAATTTTATTTTATTTGGTGATATGCATGTATTTTAATCTTAGTAGATGGATCTAAAATATAGGAAATCATATATATCTCTAGTAGATGGGTCAAGCTTGTAGATGCTAGATGGGGGGAAAGAGACGGGGACAGGAAATGTGACGGGGAGGGGGGTTGTGCGTGGGGGTGATATGTTGGATGGTTTTTGTTTGTGTGTGCGAGAGAGAGAGAGAGAGAGAGAGAGAGAGACGTGGGAGTGCAGTGGTGTGAGGGGGGAAATAAGGGAGATGGGGAAAGATGCGGGGGGAGGGGAAATGAGACGAGAGGGGAGTTGTGTGTGGGGGTGTGCAACGTGTTGGATTGATTTTTTTTTTTTTTTTTCTATTATCATTAAATGAGTGTGACGTGTCAGAATGGTTCGGTTCGCGCCTTCCTTTAGTGTACGTATAATTCTATGTAACGTCCTACGTGTTGGTGATTAGTTTTCCTATCTAACAGCGAAACATTCCTTGCATGCTACGAAGGGGAAAGATTCCCATTCGCTTGGATTTGAGTGTAAGTTAGACTTAATTAAGAGACTTGAGTATGTATATTGAACCCTCAAGTAAAGCGCATGCGCTAAGAATAGCAAAAGAGAGAGCAATTAATATGATTTTAGAGTATTCTTTTATTTGGTTGTGCAAGAGTTTAGAGAGTTATTTTGTTTGGTTTTGGGCGAGTTCCATAGATGGGAGTTGGGAGAGTTATGGATTTGCGCCTCCAAAATCTCGTTGTTATTTCGATTTGGGAAGCCCACTGATATTATATCTTCCTTATTTTAGATGTCTAAAAGATGGTCGTGCTTCCAAGAACTTCCCGCAAATAGCTCTCGACAAATGGGAGTCTCGACATCTTAAAAAAAAAAAAAACAAAAAAAACAAAGATAGCTCTTCATTTTAAGCGTATATTATAAATTAAAATGTTGTTCATGAAACTCCTTAAATATTGGCAAACTTATTTTTTTAAGGAAGATCTAAGGTCACGGTCCTTTATTTTTTTATTTGTGACCTACATCCATAGCAAGCAACCTGGAGAATTGGCACACCCACAATATCACCTTTGAGTAAGATAAGATTTGAATTTGGATGCTCACTGTGGTAATCAGTGTTGACATTAACTAATTAAGCAAGCTCAAGCAAGTCATTAGTCTACAATAATTGTGCAAGAGATATTTCAAAGGAGTATTGGTTTAATGCCTACTTCAATTGCTAGCATCCTTTAACGATGGATGCTATCCTTAAAATTGTGCAACCGTGCAACACGTCTACTCTCTGATTGAGTGCAGTCAAAATTTGTTAAGGGTTAACTTTTGAAAATAAATTTTTACAAGGTCACAAGTTACAAAAGCTGGCATACTACAAAATTATCGCTTTTCTCATTTTATTTAATAGTTAGAACAGAGTAAGAAAAGCGTGAGTAGAATGTTTAAATGATTAGCTAATATATTATTGCAAATAGTTTAATAGATACATCTGAAGGCTACAAAATATTTATAGCGAGAATTAGAACTGTGGAAAGATAAATGTACAACATCTTGCAAGTGGATCATCAGAAGTTCCTTACTCTGCTCCAGCCAACCATGTGTCCAACAAGTATAGTGTACTCTCAATAATTTCATTGTGAATGTCCCACAACATTGGTCCCTCGAGACAATGTAATGAGTGCAAAAGGATGAATAAATGTTCAATAATGTCAACAGTAAAAAGATTGTGTTTATATATTTTATTTTTTATTATTATTCATTGTCACATTGAGATCTCTTTTTATGTTATGTGGTTCCTACAGAGAATAACTGATATTAAATAGATGCTCATTGAGTCTGTTATCAGCACAAACCTAATTGATTAGCTCGAACATTGTCCTTTAGACAAAACAATGTTAAATAGCGATAATTTAGTAGCAGTGCTCTGGAGAATTACATCACTTCCCTTTAGAATGATTGACCGACATCATACTTTGGAAGAGTAATTAATCACTGCAACTACCAGTATGCCTATTAGAGATATCTAATGCTTGTTTATAGGTTATGTTAGGATAATAGGAAGGATCATATCATCAGCCAATTCAACATTTTGTCCCGATTCGATTGGTTTCCTCATAGACAATTCATCTGTGTCCTTATCAGGCTTCTAATCTTGAACCAAGTTTAATTTTCAATCCTTATTGATTAATTGAAAATAATATGAACTAGTTGGCAACCTTGATCATGTTTCCTTTGCTAATTTAAGTGACTCCATGACCAAAAACTACAATGCCAATGCCAGTGGGCTAAATGTGTAGCTTAGTCAGTTGGGACATGTGTTAGAAGCCTAGGTCTTTATCTAATATGGTCATGTGATTGATGCACAACCTTACAAATGAGTTTGCCATCTAGTCATCTAAGGACTTTGCCTAAAAGACTAGGACATGCGGCAATAATCGTAAGTCACCTTCTACATCCACCGTGCTCATGGTTCATTGACCAATTCAAGTGATTTTTGTGACCAAATTCGTAATATTGATGCTGGTTGACTGGATGTATAGCTCACTCAATTGAGACATGTGTCGTCAACTTGTCTCTTTACTTAATATGGTTGGTCAATGCAAAACCTCTCAATAAATATCGCATCTAGTTAGTTTCGGATCATGGCTGGTCAATCAAGAGATATGGCAATATCCGAAACGATATTCTCTATTTACTGGTTGATGGGAGTCCTCTCCTAACATTTTATTGGGTTCAAAATAAGATAATGATCTAATCAAATAAACAAGCAATCACACTCAAGTATGTAGGGGATTTGATAATTTAGTTTCACCATTAGGAAAAAGTGTACATCATAAAAAAAAGATTTAACATTTAAAATTTTCACTAAACATGTGAAAAAAAAAAAAGAAACAAATGCAAGGAGCCTCTTCCCCCTTTTTTTTTTTTTGTACCCTCTCGTAATGTGAGCAACCCTTTCTCTTTTATATAGGTCATTCCCAATATTCTCCGTAACTACTGGAATATATTATCGAGATCTTTGGGATTATCCTTTCGTAATTGTAAGACATTTTCGAGATTGTCTTTCCAAAACAACCATGATATTCATGTGCATTCTTAGGGATTATATTTTCATAACCCTAAGATTTTTGGCATGCGATCTCTTTGTTGTTAAGACCTTGCAACACTTAGATACTATCCTTGCTCGACAAATATTATTGCCGCACTATTTACCTTATCTCCGATCAAAGCATTATCACCTAACCTCCTCGGCGTGTCAACTAGTTTTTTTGTTGAAATCTATGACCATTTTATCAAACATGCATCTTAAGTTGTTCAATCGGATAATCATCCAGCCTCTTTTGCCATGTCTCTCTATTGGGAAATCAAATTTTCCTACCCAATTAGGCAGCAGATCTATCTATCTCAAATGGATAATTGATATTGCCAAATCACTCTATCAAGAAGGGGTCCAGCTACCTCAAGTGGGCAGTTAGTATTATCCTAGGCTGTAATGTTATTTTTAGGCTTGTGATTTGTGAGTCTCTTTTTTATTGAACTTTGAGAATAGCTTTCTCCCTCGTCACTAATCAATTAAATTTCAACCTTAGCCAACAAATTTTTGTAGATTAGATATTTCTCAAGTCCTTTATAACTCTCTCATCGAAAGGACAATAAGACTCATTCTTTTCACAAGGTATCCTTCTTTTAAGGAGAACAAATCTACAAAAATAGATTCTAGATTTTCAATATGAGTTAGAGCTAAGTAAAGAAACCTAAATTGAATATCATATTTAACCATAATCAATATCCTCTTTCAAGACAAATGAATTAAAATTGTTATTGTTAGATTAAATAGAGATATTTCTAAATTCGTATTATTAAACCTAATTAGGTCTACTTTTGTGATATCTCAGGCATCGCTTACATTTTTCTCTTTCAACAAAAAAGGGTAATAAGAAAATGTTAAATTGAACATCTTAATTTTACAACCTTACCATTAACAATAAATTTATATAAAGACAAGGGCTTTTACTATGACTTCAAGACTAAATTGTGCTATCCTCGAAATGGATATTAGCTTATACTATTTGAAGTAACAACGTCTATGCCAAAACACTTTAATTTTCATCTTTAATATAAGTGATTGCATCCAGATAACAGTTATGTGATACACCGTTCAGTTCACCATTTATTTATTTTTAGTTTTTTTTTTACTTTTATTTTTTTGCCTCATATGCCCTCTTAGATTTTATTTTTTCATTTTTTTTCCTACCGCCGTGGCACCCTCTCTCCCCTTCTCACTCAAGTTTTTAATTTTCTTTTGTAATTATTTCTTTTTTTTTTTCACATCGCACGTTTGTTTGCTTTAAAATCTATCTTTATAATTGATATTCTCATTTTTTATTTCTTTATTAGACACCCATGCTATATATGTTTCTACAGTAATACAAAATAATATATATATAAAATAAGATAGTATAAATTCAATCTAAGATACCAATTGAAAATAAAATTACATTGAATAATATATTTTGTGACGTATAATGTGTTTTAATTTCTGATCGTTATTTATTTTTTATTAATTGAAAATCAAGATATATCAAAAAATATATTTTACAATATATATTGTATTAATTTTTATTAATAAAAATTAAGATACATCAATTAAAAATTATATTTAACTTTCATACTTTTATATTTTTATATAAATAATTTTTACTCTTCTGCATCGACGTGCAGATTAAAAACTAGTTAAAGTAGTGTGAGATAAAAAAAAATGCCTCTTAGCTTTCTTGGTTCTGACTTCGTTCTAATATCAACAGTTCGGCACAGATTTGTCTATATCTTCCTCACACACTGCATACAATCGAATCTCTTGGAGAAAAATAAATTGCCATGAAAATCGAACGAGGTAATACTAATATATGTTACAAACCTAAATTGAGTTGTAATAGGATCTACTACCGGTAAACCACTCTCATAAAGTCAATAGATATATAAAATGACTTTTTTTTTTTTTTAACGTGAATGAACATTTCACTAAAAAGGAAAAAATCTGATACATAAGGATGTGATCAAAGGGAAAATGGAGGGAAAGAGAAGCCTACCTTCAAAGTGGGAGAAATTACGTAACGTAGAAACACAGGAATGTCAAAACACAAAAAAGCAACCAAATAAGAAGCAAAGAAAAAGAAAAAGAAATACCCTAAGATTGGAAATAGTCGAACTTCAAGAAGGAGAGCGACCCCACGCTCGTTGATACTGCAAAGCGTCAATGAGATAAAATCTAAAAGACCGTGCTAACAAGAAAATCGAACAAATCAGCCTTTGACTCGTGTCAAAAATCTCGACCGTGATGAATACAATGTCACATGTGGTCCCTAGTAAAATTGAGCTACACTAAAAAATAAGAAAAAGAAGGACCAACATCCATCACAAGACCATGCAGTACAAACACTTGCGCCAATCGCCGCACGCGTTGACTGCCTCACAGTCGCACCACGACCATGCACAAGCGTTGATTGCCTAACGGCCACGCGACCACCGCACAACCTCTCGACCTCGCAACGAGCGGCGAGAGCTGATCAATGACAGCTCGACAAGCACACAACGATCCCGCGACCTTGCCGCTACCTCAACCGCCGCAAGGACCCAAAGCACAGCGAGAGGCTGTGCATGTTGGAGGGGAGTCCCAATTGTTGAAGAGGAGAGGTTCAAAGGGGATAGGAGGAAGAGTCAGAGGTTGGGGGGGCACCGATCGGCCGTGTACGGCTGATCAGGGCCCAAGCTAGGCAAGGTCAAGCATTTTCTTCCGAGGAGAGGGAGGGAGGGGAAGTGTCCTTTCCTCAATATGTAAAGTGACATTTTACAAATCAAAATTGGGTTGTAACGGGATCTAATACCATTACACAATTCTGATAGAGCCAATCGACATACAAAGTTGCATCAGATGTAATGACAGGCATATGATTACACATCCAAGGGTGTATCTATCAATGCTGAGGGAAAAATCTTGTGTGGACTACATTTGACCTTTAACCTCTACGTCACCAGCATAGAAATAGTACCACATGCTAAAAACTTAATTGCACCCACTGAACAGTCCCATATTTGCTACATGTTCCTTTCTCCAAAATAAGAAAAAAAAAGCATGCCAAGTTTTAACTGAGATAAATTGTCAAAGTTCAAGATTAACAGTAACAAATTTCTAAGGTAAAAACCATGCCATTCCAATATGAAATATACAAAAGGAGGTGCCAATACCACTAACTTCATGGACATATTTCCGAAAAAATGTTTACCAAATTTAAATTATTACAAGATTTGGGTTAGGATATATACATAAGAATGATCATGAAACCTCTAGCTTTAACTCTAGCCTAAAGATTGAATCCAATGGAAGCCTCGAGCCGATTTATAGATCTCACGAAGTTGGTCCTCATAAAGCTACACGAATGACAGGACCAAGAAAAAAGAAGATTGGTCATGGATAACAGTTGCTCCATACACATGACATGAGAAGAAGACCTGTTCCTAAAACTCGACTACAGGGAAGGTGGAACAATTACATTTGGGAACAACCACACTAGCTGTATTATTGGTATTAGCCAAGTTGGTAACTCCTCTACCTCCTTTGATAATGTTCATTTAGTTAAAGGTTTAAAACACAATTTAAATGTTCACAAATAAATGCGAACATAAGGTATTATAGTTGGTAAACCTTACTTAAAGTTCACAGATACAAAAACATCTATATTGTCGATTTCGACAAATGTGACAGCTATAGATGTTTAGTCGCATTGGACAATGAGGCAATACTTTAGCACAAAATACTATGACATGTTCACATGAAAAACATAAGCAGACTTGTGAAACATGATCTAGTTAAAGGGTTGCCAAAAATTAATTTCAAGAAAAGCAAAGTTTGTGATTCTTGTGAAATTGGCAAACTAACCAAAACCTCTTTTAAATCAAAAAGGATGGTTAGCACTTCTCAACCTCTAGAGCTACTACACTTAGACTTATTCGAACCAACCAAATACGAAAGCCTAAGTGGTTGTTGCTACTGTCTTGTCATTGTATATGACTTCTTTTGGTATACCTGGGCATCTTTCCTAAAAAGCAAGGACTTGACCTTTGAAATATTCAGAAGACTTGTGAAAAGATTGCAAACCGAGAAAGGCTATGAGGTAACAAAGATACAAAGTGATCATGGAGGAGAGTTTGAAAATCAACCTTTTTCTGATTTCTGTGATTAATTTGAGATTAAACAAGAATTTGCCTTTCCAAAAATAGCTCCTCAGAATGGAGTAGTTGAGAGAAAGAATAGGACCCTACAAGAGTGTGCCCACACAATATTGTGCAAATCAAAGCTACCTCGATATTTTTGAGCCGAGATAATAAACACCGCTTGTTATATCCAAAATAGATCTTTAGTTATACCTATACTAGGCAGAAACCCTTTGAACTATATTATGATAAAATACCTAAATTCTTTTATTTCAAGGTGTTTGGATGCAAATATTTCATACTGAATATAAAGGATTATTAAGGACGTGGGCATCAGACGGATTTTTAAGACGTCTGGGAAGTGGCCCAGACGTCTATCCAGACGTCTGGAACCCTTTCCAAACGTCTGGTAAAAAATTTTTTCGGCGTACCGGGTTGCGTCTACGCGCGTGCGCGCGCAAATTGCACCCGCCGCCTTCGTCTTCTTTTCCTCTCTCTTCCTGCAGACGCGTCGTCCCTCCTCTCACTCTCCCCGCGCTGCTTTATAAACCCTCGCCCTCTCCCTCACCCTCATCTCCTCCGCCTTTCTCTTCTCCTTCTTCCTGCCAGCGAGAGCGCGAGCGAGCGAGTGAGCGGCGGCGGCAGCAGCGCCTGCGGCGAGCGTACGGGGAGGAGGGTTGCGAGCGGAAGGAAGAAGCTCGACTGCGAGGGTGCGAGCTTGCCGGGGCAGCTAGAGCCGGTCGGCGAGGGAGCGGCAGGCATGGGGTGTCGCGGAGGGGCCACTGCAGCTCGAGCAGCAGGTGGACAGGACGTGGCACGGCCGTGCGTCGCGGGCGGAGAGCGGATCGGTCTCTGGTTCTGGAAAATTTTCCAGAATCAGACGTCTGGACTTACGTCCAGACGACATCGAACACGTCTGCAGGACGGTCCAGACGTCTGACAAGTAAGATATTTCTTACCTTCTCTTTTTTTCTCATGTACGGCCATGCAGCCATCTGCCGCGATTTCTTCTGCGTTTCGTCGTACTGAGAGCAGGAGTGTGTGTGCAAGCTCTGCTCAGGAGGGCGCGAGGGCTCTCCATCCCACGTGAATTAGACGTCTGGCTACAGTGCTAGACGACGGAAAGAACCTCCAGACATACGGGGTGACAATCGGACGTCTGGAAACCAAGGCCAGACGTTCCAGCGGGCTTCTGGATGTCTGAAGGATTGCGCAGAACTGAGGTACGACCTGACCCACCTTTTAAGACGTCTGGAAGAGGTTCCAGACGTCTGATTTTGGACAGATTCGTAGTTTTTGACCCGTTTAGGGCCCGTTCGGAATTCGTTTTCCGCATTTTGAGTTGCGTTTTTTCCATAATAAATTCTTCTATTCGTTTACAGTAATTGTATACCGTTCTGAGAAACTCCTTGTGATTGATCCTTGTGTTAGGACCCCGTTCCGTTGTAGTCTTGGGGGTTGTGGAGGCGTGCGAGATTGCTGACCACACCTTCAGTACTCCCGATTTCGCTGGTAGAGTGGCTTTTTAATTTATTTAACAAAAATTTGTTACAATTCTGAAACAATTAATAGAGTCTAGGGCATTGCATGAACCCTAGGACTGAGAAATTACATTGAATGATAGATCCTAGGGTATTGCATGAATCCTAGGATTGGAAAACTAGATTGAATGATAGATCCTAGGATACGGCATGAATCCTAGGACTGGAAAACTAGTTGAATATACAGACATTGTAGTCTTGGAAAGTAGAAAGGAAATAATAGCTGCCTGTAAATTGATTAACAGCTGCTTGTTATGAATGAATAAATATGATTGAGAACATGGGTTGTATGAATGTAAAACTGGAACGGTGAAACCTAAAATGGCCAAACGAAAAGAACATGAACCCTACGGGGAATTAGGAGTAGAACTCCTGGAAACAGAATAGAATGGAACTGAGAAAGTGAAACATGGAAGTGTGTTGTCTCTTGGGTACGTGGTACCAAAGAGAGCACACATTACCTCTTAGTGTAGAGGGGAGGTTGCCGCCCTCGGGTTGAGGCTGGGGTGGGTTTGGCCACTGTACACCGACTTGTTGGCCCTCGCGTATGCAGTACCGAGGAGAGCTACTAGTGTAGGGAGAGCACTAGCTACCTCACGGGCCTCGGGGTTATGCTAGCCCTCCTACACCGACTTGTTAGGCCACTGGGCAAACTAGGGTAGTCAGGCGAGGGTGCGTGGACTGTGGAGGGGTTGGACTCCTGTTACTGAGAGGGCTCTGCCCTACACTGGTTCCGTGCTGTGCTTTAGGCACACCCATTAACGGAAACGACTGACCGCGTGCTAGTGTGGGGTAGCTACCCGTGCGCTTATCGCGCGTGCCGTAGTCACCGTTACGTCTGTCAGCGACCTTGGGGTGGTTGACTGAAGGTAGGACCACTTCGGGGGACTCTCCCGGCCAGGAGAGCACCACGTGTCACTTCTACTTTTCGAAAAAGACTGCAATCAAGATCATTCACACGGGGAACATTCGAGATCAATAGAAGGATATGAGAAATAAATCAATAGTGAAATAATAGAAAGACGGAATTAAAGAAAGTAAAAATATAACAGTTACTGTACACTCTACTGCTTCTTTAGCTTTTAGTTGCCACTCTACTCAGCGTTTCGCTGACGTGTTACCCTCGTTACTTTTCAGGTCCAGGTGTTGAGCAGCCAGGGTCAGCGGCTGCAGAGGACGCTGGGCCTAGTAGGGTCCAGTAGGGTTACCTGTAGTACTTTCTGTACTTTTCTTCCACTGCAGTGAGTAGTTTTCTTTGTTACTCCTTGTACTTTCTCTATCGAAAACTTTATGTTATGTACATGTTTATTTCCCTTCTGTTGTGGTGGTGTATACTGTAGTATTTCCTTTTCTTACTGCTGTATTTTGTTACTGCTAGTTATATTCATGGTGAATGTGGTTTATTTTACTGCTCTTTTGGTTACTTCCTCGTTGGACGACTAGGTCTTCGGATTAGTCGAGTTGGTCCGATTCTCGTGTCTCGTAGGGATTCGAGAATCGGGTTGTTACAAGGATAATCTTGACAAATTTGATGCTCGTAGCACAGAAGGAATATTTCTAGGTTACTCCATTAGAAGCAAAGCCTATAGAGTTTACAACAAGACAAATCATGTTGTTGAGGAGACTTTATATGTATCATTTAATGAAATCCTATTTCAACCTTGATCCTCTCTAAATGATGATGATGAGCATTTAGGAGATCCCACAACTATATCTGAGGAAAAGATATCAAACCAGCTACCAAAAAACATAACCTATGTAAAGGATCACCCAAAGGAATTAATGATTGGAGATCCATCCAAAGGAGTGCAAACTAGGTCATCAATCAACACCTTAGCCCTTACAGTCTTTATTTCTCAACTAGAACAAAAGAATGTTGAGGATGCTTTTACTGATAAATATTGGATTGTAGCTATGCAAGATGAATTGAATCAATTTCAGAGAAATAACATTTAGGAACTTATTCCAAGGCCAGAATCTCAAACCACTATAGAAACCAAATGGGTCTTTAGGAATAAACTTAATGAATTTGACGATGTAGTAAAAAACAAAGCTAAACTTGTGACCCAAGAATATAACCAAGAAGAAGAAATTGATTTTGCTGAAAAATATGCACCTGTTGCCTACCTGGAATCCATCTGAATGCTTTTAGCCTTTGCCGTCCATATGGAATTCAAGTTCTCCCAAATGGACGTCAAAAGTACATTTCTGGATGGATTCATCAAGGAAAAGGTATATGTCAAGCAACCTCCAGGATTCAAAAGTGTTGACCATCCAGAATATGTATATAAATTACCTAAAGCCTTATATGATCTAAAACAAGTTCCAAGAGCTTAGCATGACCAACTACAAAATTACCTAATAGAAATGAATTTAAAATTGAAACAATAGATCCAACTGTATTTACAAAGCAAAAAGACAATGATCTCTTAATTCAAATCTATGTTGATGATATCCTTTTCGGTGCTACGAATGATCCATTGTACCAAGAGTTTAAAAAGGTTATATAGGAATAGTTTGAGGTAAGTATGATGGGCGAACTTCAATTCATTTTTGGTCTCCAAATTGACCAACTGAAGAATGAAATATTCATATCCCAAACCAAGTACACCATGGAAATTCTGAAGAAATTCTCTATGGACAAGATGAAGGGAAAAGAAACACCCATGGCTGCCTCAACTCAACTAAAGAGCGATGAAACAGGTAAGCCTATAGATCAAAAATTGTTTTGAAGCTTGATAGGCTCCTTATTATACTTGACTGCAAGTAAACCTGACTTTCTGTTTTCCACTTGCTTGTGGGCACGTTTTCAAGTAGACCTTAGAGAAACACACCTGAATGCTGTTAAAATAATCTTTAGATATCTAAACAACACATCAAATTTAGGACTTTTTTATCCTAAGTCAGCCACATTTGATCTATATCCATACTGTGACGCTGACTATGCGAGTAGCTTTACAGACCGTAAGAGTACCAGTGGAGCGTGACAATTTCTTGAAAATTCACTGGCCTCTTGGTTCTCTAGAAAACAAAATATTGTTTCCCTATCAACCACAGAAGTTGGATACATAGCTGCATCTCTAGCTTGCTGACAACTCTTGTGGATAAAACAAACTCTAGAAGATTTTGCCCTAACTTATGAAAACAACAAGATTCCATGTGATAATACCAGTGCCATCAATCTATCTAAAAATCCTATACAACACTCTAGAACCAAACACGTAGATGTGAGACATCACTTCTTGAGAGATTGTGTTAAAGAATGAAATTAACTTAGAGTTTGTACAAACTGAGAACCAATTAGTTTATATCTTTACCAAACCCTTACCCAAGGATAGGTTTAATCACATATGCCGTGCATTAGGACTATCAAGACTAAATGAACTTACCGAAAACTCTTAAAAAATTATGTTTTCTTTGTTTAATCGATCAAAAGTCACTTTTTGATCGATTATTTTATGTTGATCAATCAATAACATTATATTGATAAACCAATCTTTTGACAGAAAATTCCCTCCAAAAATTTGAACTTTGATCAACCAAAACCTCACTTTTGATCGATCACTTATTTGGGTGGGAATCCCCCCCCCCCCCCCCCCCCAAAACATTCAAGCTTGATCAATCCAATCAATTTCCTTTTTATTGACCAAAACAAAGTTTTGATCGACCATTTCTAGGTAGATTTGACTTGCAATTTTTGGATCCTAATATCCTCTAATCCTGGTCTCGTTAGCATAATTCGATCCCATTACGCCTAATACCTACCTTTTTTACTCCTATCATACATAAACATTCACAAAAATATAAAACCCACCCATTTAATGATCATTCTTACCTCACAACAAACTTACCCCCCATGCCCCAGCAAACAAAACTTATCGCACACCCTTCCATCGGCCCCTCGTAACCACCATCACCACCGATCAAAAATCCCCTCCACCGACCCCCACTCCGACCACCACCAACGACCAATGCCACCTCCAACCACTACCATCGATCAACGCCACCGACCAACCACGAGAACCACCCCCTTCGGCCTTCCCTTTCCCTCTCGCCCCCACCCTTATGGCCAACTCCATCGCTGGCGACGAGCATTGCCGCCCTTCTTCCTGATGTGCACCTCCTCTCTGTTGACCGATCTCTAGCCATCCTCCCCTCCGGCCATTGCCCGTCCTACCCTCTTGATCGATCACTTCGAGCAATCTTGGTTTAGATCTCCCCACTATCTCTTTTTTTTCATCTTTTTTCCACTCTATTTCTCTTGTAAGATTAGACGTTCTACTATCTTTTGTAGCATGTGTTGCGGTTGTAAGGTTATTTGGTGTATGTGAGCATGATTGGTTTGTAGAGACCCCCTTTTTCACAAAAACCCAGCGTTGATCGATCAATGTATACTATTACCCAAACACGCTCGTGTTTCTTCTACTGGGTCTCATGACGATACATTTGACTGTCATTTTATTATTGATGCCACATGCGAGCGTTTCTCTATTCTTGCTAAGCTTTCTCCACATGTTAGCCATCCAGTGTATTTTGCTTATTTTGAGTATATATTTCATAGTCTATGGGACAAATTCGCTTACCACCAAGTTCTCCACCTTTTTTAGCATAATTTTTATGTGAGTTCCAAAACAAGCTGCATATCCAATGTTGACCCAATGGCTTGTCACCTATTTTACGCGAATTTGAAAAACATAGGTGAAGGGTTTAACATCGAGCTTACCTCAAATGTCTATGGGATAGAGGTCTTGGTGAATGCTGATACTATCACGGAGATCCTTGGTTGTCCCAATATCGATTCTACCTTTTTCGAGCTCCACCAATAGATGCAGAGCAATACCATTAGGGAGACTCTTCCCACTCCCTCTCACTATGATTTGGATCATCCTACTTAGTCTCCTTATTTTCGTTGTCTTCCTCGATTTTTGAATTGTGTTTTCTTATGAAATTTTATGTCTAAGACGACATCTTTTGAAAATTATCCAGGGATCATGCTCATTACCCTATATGCTTTCCTAAAAAACAAGCGATTCAACTGGAACCACTTAATATTATATTCAATGAACAAGAAACCCACCAACTCCTTCTAGTTTGGGACACTCCTATCTCACATCTTTTTGCATTTCAATGTCCCAATGGATATTAACCATAAACAATTTATCACTTATCTCCATTTTGATAAGCTCACATGTATTAACATGAAGAAAGCACAAGGAGCACATGGTGAGGAAGACAATCCCTAGCCACCTCAGGAAACAGCCAAACCATCTACACAGGGTGGATTCTCCTCTTCTATAGTACCTCCGTCCTTTCTGCCTTATGGGCACGTCACTGCTACCTATCCACCGTCGGTTTGCCCTACTCCCTCCTTCTATGACTAGGAGTGGAGTCTTCTAAACAAATAGCTCTCAGGCAAGGACTACATCAGTATTAAGAACGTGACAAATGACATTTCTTTGATGATGCATCACCAGCAGGAGATTGATTTAATTCTGCTGTAGCACGGGCATCAGGTATCCGACTACCTGAATGCTCGGGGATGCATTTTAGATAGACTTGGAGAGTGTATCCACAGTTTGCAACAGCAGTCTTATAGTCCTCGAAGCGTCTGAGCAGCAACATCTCCTCCTCCTCCTCCTCCAGTAGCATCTGAGCAGCATATGACTCCTACGCAGTAGACAACTAGGCAACCCACTTCTACTTCAGCCAGCAACGCCTTTGTCTTGGCTACCCTTACTTCTCCTCAGGACCATCTAGCTCAACATCCATGGATCCCATGGACCTCGAGATTGATCAGGATTTTCATACTAGCCTAGATGCCTTCTTGGAAACTCTAGGATAGATTACTTAGCTTCAATCTTTTTATGGACTCTATCACTTAATTTGCACTTTATGTGTTGAAGCAGTCTATATTTTTTATTACCATTTTATCTTCTGTAGCACTATATATTTGTGGACATGTTATTCTTTAGCACTTTCTATTTTTGATTTACATTTTCATTGATATATGACAGCTACTTGTTATATCCTCTTATATGCTTCCTTTGTGATTTCACTAATAGCATGTTAAAAAAATTTGATAGCTAGTTTCAAATTCCATAGCTATGTTTACTTGCTTAAGGGGGAGAAATTCACTTATTAATCAAAACTTACTCCTTGTATCTTAATTTTTACTAAAACAAAAAGGGGGAAATATTATGCATGTCAAAACCTTACTCCTTATGCAAAAATTTTCTATAACTATTTGCTATGCTTGTATAATTATAAGTTTATTGTCATCAAAAAAGGAGAGAATATTAATACCTTAGTTTTGATACACCAAAATTATATTATTTGTCAAACTAATCTTTCAGAATTCTATCATAACTCATGAAAGGGATAAGGGCATCTCTGGAGTCTCTCATTGTATTTTCATTTTTCTTAAGTCTAGAACTTATGTATGGAACCTCAAAATGATTTTCATAAATTGCAAATAATCTTAGAAGCCTTAGCTCAAGCCTTTTTGATTGACCAATATTTAAATATGATCGACCAATTATATTTGATTGACTAAATACTTTTATTAATCAACCAGATAAATATAGAAGTTCATAAAAATCAAGTTAATCAATCAAAATTATAGGTTAGTCGATCAAACAATTTGATTAATCAATTGAAAGGATTTTTGATCGACCAATTTTGATCAACCAACTACTATTGAATAACTTCGAAATCAGGCTGAATTTCTAGTATAAATAGAGGTCCTTGGTAGCCTTTTTCAAAACACAACTCAAAGCAAAATCTCTTGGAAAAAGTGCTCTTATGCTCTATTCTCTAAAGTGCTTCTGTGCTCCTACTTTTACGCTTTTCAAAGCACTCCTCTCAAAGCCTCTATGAAAAATATTGATTTGAATTTTTATTGAGATTCCTTAGGAATATATTGTATTACATTTTCCTTCTGCTATTTTGATTTGGGTCCCAAGTTGGTTTGGGGGACCCATTGTTGTGCTTTTCTTCAGGTATTAAAAGAGTATGGTCATTGTAAGAGGTTGTGTCACCCTCGTTCAAATGGTACGGAGTTTTAATGAATTGACTAGCGTTGCCTAGTCGGAAAAATCTTAAGCTGGGAAGCTTAAGTAGTGATTTTCACACGAAAGGGTTTCCACTATAAATCTAGATACACTTATGATTGTTTGTGGATTGTGTTTTTGCTTAAATTATTTTTAAAATTGTCGTCTATACTATTCACCCCTACCCTCTAGTATAGTCTTTAGATCCGCAAGGTTTATCAGGATGATCATCCCAAGAGCTCTTCCACTCTAGGATTCATGCTCATAGCAGATCCTCCAATGTTTGTATAGTTCTCTCTGTTTGGCCATCGTGCTTCAGGTCATATCATGTTAAAGTGGAGTTGAGTCCCTAAGGTCTACTAAAATCCCTTCCAAAATTTTGAAGTAAAACGGGAATCACTGTCGGAAACGATCTCCTTTGGGACATTGGGAAGTTGCACGATCTTTCTAATATACAGCCCTGCTAGCTGAGATGGATTATAAGTCACTTTGATTGGCAAGAATCATGCAGACTTTGTCAACTGATCAACTATCACCCATATAGCATCATATCCCCTCTATGTTGTCAACAGTCCAACTATAGATCAACCATCTAACCACTATTCACACGGTCCATGTTAACTCAAGCCATAGACTCATAGCCGTCTCAGAACGATCAAGGTCCCCAATTGGTTTATATATATAATTACATTTATAAATACTTCTCATAACGGTCAACATTTAAAAAGAAAAAAAAGAAAAAAAATCAGAAAATCATTTATATATAATTGCATCATCTTCTTTTCCCAAATACTTCGATCAGGGAGTTTGGAGTCCAGAAGGAAAGCCACGCCTTCCTCGATCTTGCCAAGAGAATGGAATGCATATGCTTAATTAGTTGCTCCTCGCGCTTGGCCAACGCACATAGCTACGCAATTAATAGTTGCATATACAAATATACAATTGGGACATGCTTCACACAAGGTCCAATCCCCCGTGTTTCTTTCTATTTCGCTGTACGCACACGTATCTCCTTCTGGACATGAGGAGGGCATGAGGGATATGTAAAGATGATTATATGTCTTTTTCTTTGATCGACACACACACACACATATATATATATATTCTTAATTAAGTTAAACGTGAAGGCAAATAACGCAATTTCTTAATGCGGAGATTCATACTTTGTCGTTCTTTTTTCATTGGTCCGTAAAAGTGAGTATAGATTAAGATTCATTCAAACATTACAGTTATTGCATGCATTTAACTCACAGAAGCATATGAAACTTGCGATCCTTTTGCTTCATCCTCCTCGTGGCAATGGAAAATAATTTACAATTATTCGATAGACATGTATTTGCGATCGATATATATATACATGTAAATATATATTATGCAACGACAAAAGTGAGTATTTTAGCTGAATATATGGCAAAGTCCACGAAAGAAAAAGAAAGGTAAAAGAAATTGTACACTTATATATATATATATGCTATCGAGGTTAATTGTATTAATTGCGACTCATGATCACTCCGTTTTATGCGTTAGGAAATCCGAACTTGTTAAGGGAATATTCCTGATTTCACATTTATTTCTTGTACGCCGCACACGCTTTACCTTATAAGACACATATATGTCGACTGATGTTTATTCAGATGTTGATTTGTTTCACACAATCTTATGGAAATGGAACGGTCGACCAAAACCCTCTTTCCATTATAAATAGAACCCCTTCACCTTTAATTAAACAAAGTCCATTAACCACCAATACGTACACACAACAAAGTTTTTCCTGTGACATCGTGCTTCCCATGCGGTGGTGCCGCGTTGCTTTCCATTATAGATAGAGCCCCACCATTGTCCATCAACCACCATTACTTACGTACAAACTTTTCTTATGATCTGGTGCTTCTCCTGTTGCTGTTCCCCATGTAACTCCGACGAGACGGAGGCCATGCCCTCAGATACTCCCTTTCACCTGCCCTCCCGCTTGAACTCATGGCCTCCAGGTATATTTTTGCTGTATATATAAATGTGCGGGTATATATATATATATATATATATATATATATATATATATATATATATATATATATGACATTAGAATGTGTTAAGGGTTTATATAAAAGAATTTCATAATTTTTCATTCAATATTAATCATTTCTATTTTCTTTATCGCATCAACATCAGTATTCACCTTACCATAATATATTCACTCACATAAATTTTAATATATATTAAAATATATCCACTCTAATATGATATACCTACTAACATTATATTATAATATTAAAATATCACATATTGACATCATATCACCATATCAATCATTACAAATCCTCTAAATAAACATCTATCTTAACTTATCCTACTTCAATCATATCCTCGGATAACACAAACCTCCAACCAAATACAACCTAAATGTGTGGATACGTAGTAGGTATGCAATTGAATACATATTTGTCTTATTTTCCTACCATCCTCTTGTATTTGTTTTTCCAACTCTATGTATACTTTGAAAAATAAGGAAAGAAATGCCTTCAAAAAGAACTAGCAACCATGTGATGCACTTTCCTACAATCATGTGAGATCGACAATTTGGTAAATATTCACCCTTAGATCACCAATATTGAATTATGATGTTTGTAACCACTCATGAAAAGGGCATTGGACCTTTGGCTGCCATATGAGAGACTTTCTGAATATTACATTTTCGATTTGAGCTATGCGGTCATAGGATAGACGATCGAAAAATTCAATTCCATTACCTTTATGTTTCTGCCCTTTAAGTTATAGGTTCACATCTATAATTGCAATCTTGTTGAACTTTGTCTCTTTAGTTTTAGTTCTTTATTTATTATTATCATTATTTTTTGGCTATTTTCCATCAAAGATAGAACATTTCTTTCTGAAGTTTAAGATAGGGGCATTTATACGAAGATGGTGATCTTTGCAGAGGCGATAATAATCAAAACCTCATGAAGACACGTGTAGTACCAATAAATTATGAGAGCATATAGGTCACGATCAAGGGTGAGAAATGATGTCGCAATACGAAGGCTAACTATTTTTCCTTCTAATTAATCATCCCTCAAAATCACAAGACTCTATGTTTGGTATTGTTTGATAAGGGAAATATATTTATGAAATAAGTAAAAGAATAGAAAAGAAGTGGTGAAATAAGTGTATTTTGATATTTAGGTAGTTTAAACTTATTTTATAAAGAAGGTGAAATAAATTTGCATTAGATTTTATTTTAACCCAATATAGATGGAAGGAAAATTAAGTTATGCACAAATAAGAGTTAATTCACTTAACCTGTTTACATATATATCAATTTAACCATTGGATATCTATTAACTCATCAATTGCTTATTTATAAATGAGATTCACAATCAAACCATGCCTATAATAAAGTTGAACAAAAATAAAATATATAATATGATTCGATGCTAGCTTACAGTAAGATTAAAATGATGTAATAATCATGTTCATATATATATATATATATATATATATATATATAATTTTTTCATCAATAAAAAAATAAATAATAAACGTACATAATATAAATCAAATATATAGATCAAGTTATCAATCAGGTTAATAGATATAGACCAAAGACTCGAACCTTATCAATTTTTTTTTTGATAAAATTCAAATCTAAATCTAAATTCAAATGGACAGAGTTTTTGTTCATTTTTCTTAAATCTGATCGACTAAAAACTTACTTCCGTACTTGCCCGGCATCCCTTTCATCAATTTCGATAATAGAACCCGTAAGTACCTTTCCATATGGTTTCATGTAATAATTTGCATTGTTTTCCTCCTTCATCAAGGTAAATGATTCGTGTAAGTACATGACATTTCCTTCCTTAAAATGGGAGGTCATAGCTTCGAATGAAGCTATATATATATATATATATATATATATAGTTGCTGCGATTGAGTGTCAAAATTTTACATCTAAATCTACGTCCGCGTATCGTTGTCCTTCGTTAATGCAGGAGGAGATTTTGCAAAAGGAACCATGGATTTGGGTGGACTGGAGATAATACAAATCTCAACGTTCACCAGGGTGTGGTCAGCCCAAGAGGGGGGTCCCAACAATGCCGGTGCAACCTTCTACAAGCCCTCCCCCATCCCCCCCGGCTTCTCCCTCCTTGGCTACTACGCTCAATCCAACTCCAAGCCCCTCTTCGGCTGGGTCCTTGCCGCCCGCGATGTCTCCGGCACCGGGATCCTCGCGAAGCCCCTCGACTACGAGCTCGTGCACTCCGGCCACGGCTACTTCTGGTTCCCCGTCGCCCCCGATGAGTACCGTCCCGTCGGGGTGGTCGTCACCGCCTCCTCAGAGAAACCCTCGACCGACGAAGTCCGCTGCATACGCACGGACTTCGCCAGCGAGTGCGAGAATGAAAGATGGATATGGCGCGGCGACGACGAGGTCGACGTCCATGAGCTCCGCCCGAGGGAGCGGGGGATAAGGGCCACCGGCGTGCGGGTGGGGTCGTTCAGCATAGGCACGCCACCGGCCACCGCGCCACCGATGGCCTGCTTGAACAACAAAAACTTCGAGAATCCCGTTCTGCCTAGCATGGACCAGATAGAGGCCCTGGCTAGGGTTTACTCCCCGGTATTCTACTTCCATCCGGACGAGCCCTACCTGGCCTCGTCCGTAAACTGGTACTTCGCAAAACAAGCGCTTCTATACAAGAGGGGAGACCCAACGCCTTCCCCAATCGAGCCAGAAGGCGCCAACCTGCCGCAAGGCGGGTCTAATGACGGCGCCTTCTGGATCGATCTCCCGACGGAAGACTACTCCACAAGGAGTACCCTAATGAGCGGGGACCTGGAGACCGCAACCGTGTACGTCCACGCGAAGCCAATGCTGGGGGTGACGTTCACGGATCTCGCAGTTTGGGTGTTCTACCCTTTTAATGGTGGAGCGAGGGCCAAGCTTGGGTTCATCAAGTCCGTCTCACTGGGGAGGATCGGGGAGCATGTGGGTGATTGGGAGCATGTGACCTTAAGGGTGAGCAACCTCAACGGGGAGCTTTGGAGGGTGTACTTGTCCCAGCACAGCTCGGGCGAGTGGTTTGATGCGTCGGAGTTGGAGTTCGAGCAAGGGACGAACCAGCCGATCGCTTACCCGTCGCTACATGGGCATGCAAATTACGCGCATCCGGGGCTCGAGTTGCAGGTATTGGCAATAAAGGAATTCATGTGGGTCATAGATATGGATATGTGATTTTTATATCTATATCATAAGATCATGAATGATTGCGTATATATACATCGCTTTAAATAACCTCAATATATATATATATATATATATATATATATATATATATATATATATATATATATATATATTCCAATATATTTAGTTTAAAAAAAAAATTCTAACTATTTCAGTTGCAGAAATTTTGGATGACTAATCTGTAGGTTCCTGATCTCAAAATACTCCTTGGTTGATGCATTAGATGGGAGTTCAAACAGGCTTTTCTTTTTGGTCTGCTCGTGAGTTGGAGAGATATTTTCGATGCTTTTCAGTATTTTTACTGTTCAAACAAATGGGAAGAATCGGATAGGAATCCCGAATATTCCAGCCTATTTTATTTTATTGGATAATGATTCACCCTGAAGAGGACGTTATTTTACTTTAAGCGGCAAGGGCACATCGGAGGAATTGAAAAATAAAAAATTATTTTAAAGATATTCTTCCGGGGAAAACTTTGCTGGAGAGGTCATACTTTCACAATATCGCTATTCTGACCTTCTACTTGAAAATAATTTTTAGGAAATGTTTGGACCGAAGCCTCAATGTTCTATCATGCATCCTTTTTTTTTTTTTTTTTTTTTTTCCTTTCATTTTTTCACTTTTTTTCATGTCCCACAAATTGTGCCTGCTGAGAGGAGTTCCTAAATCCACCAAACATTAACGTAACCAACGATTTATAATCCAACTCTGATGCTCGTTAGAGATCGTTTGCAAATTGTCTGTGATAATTATCAACTACCCCAAAAGAAATTCCCATCCATGTCTGTCGATTAAAGATAGGTACATGAATTAATTGCAATATTGATATCCGATCCGGTTTGCTAATTACAGGGGAACGAAGAGTTAGGAGTGGGCATAAGGAACGACGCGGCCAAGGGAGGTGCGAAGCTGGACACGGCACAGAGGTTCGAGGTGGTGGGGGCGGACCACCTCGAGGGGGCGGTGGTTTCGCCGCCATGGCTGGAATACTATAGGGAGTGGGGGCCAAAAATCAACTATGACATTGCCAAGGAACTGCAAAAGGTGTTGAAATGGATACCCGGAAAGATTAAGGAGGAGATACAGAAGATCGTTAATGGGCTCCCATCAGAACTGCTTGGGCAGGAGGGGCCCACTGGGCCCAAGGAGAAGAGAAATTGGGCCGGAGATGAAAAATAGGTTTCCGTCATTTTTTTTTTTTTTTTTCCTTCTTTTAGGATGGCATTGTGGGTGTTCTTTATTATTTTATAGCTTGTGAAGAGTGTGGAATTGTGTTTGTTGTTCATTTTATTATATTTTCTTAGAATGACATTGTGGTTGTCATTCACTAGGTTATACCATCTCCTTCCACGTTCCGAACAGAGAAATGTTTTTTGTAATGTTTCAAGGAATAAAGTGGAAATTAATATAAAATGTGCAATTAATTATCTCCCAACAAGAAGATATATTAAACCCAACAACTCCAAAAGAAGGTGGAAATGGACAAACAAGTTGGAGTACAGGAAACTGAGATATCCCAAGTTGGATATCGTTCATGTACGTGGCTATATACAACTAACTATCTGTTATTATTTTTCTTGGGTAACCTTATAGATTGACTTGTCTTTATTAATAGGATGGGACCAAAACAATGCCTTCAATGAGATGCATATAATACAACAGATCATTAACCTTTGACACCTATTTCCAGTTCGAGATCAAGCATTGGTAATTACATAATTAACTGGGAACTCTCAAGTTGGTGATTAGTTTTCCTATTTAATTGTGAAACTTTACTTGCATGCTACGAAGGGGAAAGATTCCCATTCGCTTCGGTTTAAGGGCACGTAAGACTTAATTAAGAGACCGAGTATATATATTGGGCTCTCAAGTAAAGCGCATATGCTAAGAATAGCAAAAGAGAGTAATTAATATGAGTTTAGAGTATTCTTTTGTTTCGTTGTGCAAGAGTTTAGAGAGCTGTTTTGTTTGGTTTTGGGCGAGTTCCATAGATGGGAGTTGGAAGAGTATTATGCATTTGCCTCTTCAAAATCCCATTGTTATTTCGATTTGGGAAGCCCACTGATATCATATTTTCCTTATTTTAGATGTCTAAAAGATAATCGTGCTTCCAAAAACTACCCGTAAATAGCTCTTGACAAATGGAAGTCTCGACATATAAAAAAAGTAGCTCTTCAGTTCAAATGTATTTCATAAATTAAAATGTTGTTCGTGAAACTCCCCGGAGATTGAAATATTGAAAAATCTTAAGGAAGATTTAAGATCAAAGTCCTTTTTCTTTTATTTGTGACTGAGATCCCTTATAGGCAACTAAGAGAGTTGGCACACCTGCAACACCACTCCTCAATACGATAGGATTCGAACTTAGACATCCACTATTATAGTTAATGTTGACACCAACTAATTAAGCATGCCCAAGAAGAACATTAGTCTACAGCAACTGTGCAAGAGATATTTTGAAGAAATGTAGGTTTAATTGCTGACATCCTCTAATGATAGATGTTATCTTAAATATTGTGCAATTATGAAGCACTCCAACTCTCTAATTGACTGCCGTCAAAATTTGTTACTGTTTAACTTTTGAAAACAATTTTTTACAAAGTCACAAGTTACAAAAGCTGACACACTACAAAATTATCACTTTTCTCATAGAAAAGGATTAAGTAGGACGTTTAAATGAATAGCTACTATGCTATTGCATAAAATAGGTACATTTGAAGGCTACAAAATCTTGATAATGAAAACAAGAACAACTATTGAAAAATAAATGTAAAACATCTTACCAAGGGATCATCAGAAGTTTCTTACATTGCTCCAACCAACCATGTATCCAACAAGTCAAGTGTACTCTCAATAATTTCAATATTAATGTCTTACGACATTGGTCCCTCAAGAAAATGTAATGAGTGCAAAAAGATGAGTAAATGCACAATAATATCATCAGTAAAAAGATTATGTTTATATATTTATTTTTTATTATTATATCATTGTCATATTGAAACCTATTTTTAGATTATGTGATTCCTACGAAGAATTACTAATATTAAATGGATGCTCATTGAGTCTGTGGCACAAACCTAATTGATCGGCTGGAACATTGTCCTTTAGACAGATCGATGTTACACAATAATAATTTATTACCAATGCTCTAGAAAACATTACTTCCCTTTAGGATGACTGATTGCCATCATTCTTTGGAAGAGTAATTAATTATTGCAAGTGGCAGAATGCCTATTAGAGATATCTAACGCTTGTTTATAGGTTATGTTAGTACAAGGATTACATCATCAACCCTCAAAATTTTTACTATGCGAAGAAAAAAAAGGGAGAATAACGAATATGGGGAGTCTCTCTCCCTTTTTTTCGTACCCCTTGTGATGTGGGCAACCCTTGCTTTTTTACATAGGTCATCTCCGATATACTTGTAACTAGGATTTATTATTGAAATCCTTAGGATTATCCTTTCATAATCATGAGATATTTTTGACATTATCCCTCCAAAACAAGCCTGATATTCATGATACGTAGCATCTTGAAGATTATCTTTTTAAAACAACTTTGAGATTTTTGACACATGATCTATTTGTTGCTAAGATCTCGCAATAGTTGGATACTATCCTTGCCCAGTAGAGATTATGACATTGAGATGCCATTTGCCTTATCTCCTGTCAAAGCAATTATCGCCTAACCTCCCTATTGGTGCTCCAACTAGTCCTTTAGTCTATGACCATTCTATTAAATAGGCATCTTAAGTTGTTTAATCTTCAGGCCTCTTTTGCCAAGTCTCTCTATTGAGGAATTAAATTCACCTACTCAATCAGGCAACAGATTCGCTTGTCTCAAATGAACAATCGATATTACCAAATCACCCTACTAAGCAAGGGGTCTGGCTGCCTCGAGTGGTAGTTGGTATTATCATAGGGCTTAATCTCTTTCCTGAGCTTGCTATGAGCCTCTGTGAGCCTCTTTTTTGTTGGACTTTAAGGAGAACTCTTCCTCCCTCATCACTAATTAATTAAATTTCAAACTTAGTCAACTAGCTTTTGTAGATTCAATGTTTCTCAAGTCCTTTGTAACTCCCTCTCACACCTCCTCGGCCTCTCACCTCTCCCTTATTTCACAAAAGAAATTAGCTGCTACAATTAAGGCCCCAATCGGTCATCGGGGCCAATTGGGGCCCTCCCCTCTTGTCGGACCTCCTCCCTCCCCGTCCGAATCCTCTATACTCCAACGTGTTCAACATGACGATCGTTGACTGCCTACAACAGTAGATCTCGTGCGACGCGACGACCGTTGACTACCTACAGTTGTAGATCTCGTGCGACGCGACGGTGAGAGCTACAGTCGAAGATCCCCTTCACTCAGCATGCATTCAGGGTGGCAAGACTCCGCTGATCGTCGTCGGTTGGTGGTGCGCTGTGTTCATCTTTCTACAATGGGGCATGCTCCGGTGGATGGTGGTGCGGTGGAGCACGATGGTGCGCGGAAGTTGCTGGTCCTCCTTACGTGGATTGGGGTGTGCGCGGCGATGCTCGTGGATTTCATGGGCAAGGTGATTTGGTAGTGGTGTTTTCGTGATTTTACCATTTGTATGCTTGGATTTGCTTGTTGTGTACTGTGGTTGGAGGTTCCTTTCTTTTTCTTTTCTTTTAGTTTAGGTTATTTTGGTTGGGGTATGTGTTTGTCTTCGTGCTTTATTCGACCAGATTTCTGACTTAGGTCAAGTTTCGTTTTCGACCTTTTGGTCGATATAATTCAATTCTCTCATTGGTGCATTCTTCGAGATTCGTCTTGTTGGTGTCTTGTCGCATTTATGAGCACAGGGTCAACCTCCTTCGAGAGGCTAACCAGATCCTAATATCTCATCGCGTCTTTCTTTTTCTTTTTTCCTTTATTTCTTATTTTCTTTTTATTTTTACTTCCCCTGTTTCTACGGGGAGTAACCTCCCCCTCATTGGAGGGCATTAGGGTTTTTATGTTTTTCTTCCCCTCTAGGGTGTGAGTTGGTTCTTCCCTTTATAAAAAGATGATTTTTTCAAAAAAAAAAAAATTCCTTTATAACTCCCTCATCCTAAGGACAATAAGGCTCATTCTTTTGACAAGGTATTCTTCTTTTAAGGAGAACACATCTACATAAATAGATTCTAGATTTTCAATATGAGTTAAAGCTAACTAAAGAAATGTAAATTGAATACCACATTTAACCATAATCAGTATCATCTTCCATCCAATAAAAGAAGACAAATGAACTAAAATTGCTATTGTTAGATAGAATAGAGATGTTTCTAAATCCATTGATAGAATCCACAAAGAGTTTTATCATAGTTCATGGAGAAAAATTTGAGCTAAATAAGAGAAGAATTTGAAATCATCCCAAATTAAAATGCTACCTTATGCTATTTTTTTCTAACATCCCTTTGACAACAACCTCACATCAATGCCTTCAGTCCATCAATCTACCATTCAAGAATGATGCCTCCCTATTTCTTTCATGCTCTATTCATTCACACACTCCACATAAAACCCACACAAAATCAAGATAGAATTCGCACTTCTTCATCCTCTACCTTGTATAACTAAGCTTCCCACCTCTTCTAAGTATCAAAGGGTTGACTCCATATCTTTTGAATGCATACATCCTTCTTGAAGTCTGAAAAAGAAGACAATCTTCTATGAAATGCATGGCATTTGCAAGTTTCACCAACCCTTAACCACTTCTGTCACGTAGTTGGCTTGGAGTGGACGGAGTCAACTATCTCAAAGTGGGTACAATCTCAAGATTTTTTTTCCAACCAAGCTTATAGATTATATTTATCATTTATTTTCAAGTCCCTGAAGTTAAAGAATTTACATTTTAATCCTTTTAATTTCTTTCACGATACAATTTCTTTTACATTGATCTCGAAGCTAAGTACCTAAATGGCCCCCAAACTGATTGGGAAAGACACCTAAATAAACATTAACTGAGCTAAACTATTTGCACTGTTTGTGAAGATTATGAAACTTGTAAGCCTATGCCAAACTTGAATATAGACTGCATGGATCTGATTTTAAGTTTTTGTGCTTTTTGTTGCTACACCTTGAAATTCCACTAAATAAATACGAATAAAAATTTAATTAATCCTACAAATACATTCACCACAAGTTACACAAGGATTTTTAAGTGAAAATTCTAAAGTTAAAAATCATCACCTAAATTTTTCTGACTTAGAATTTTCCCTATCATCTAAGTCGATCAAATCCATTAATCGTGTCACTTAAATAAAAGTGACAACCTCAATACAACACACTACTTCAACCCGATAGTAGTGTACCTCAAACCACTCCTCTACAAAGAATATTTTATCTCATGAAAGAGATGGGAATTCGCAACACGAATACCAAACCAATGAAACAGAAAATACAAAGACAACTATAGAGCCACAAAATACAAATTTAACTATGCTCCTATAGGCTAAGGGTACTTTCCTAACATGGAAGTGAATGGGCGAGAATTCGCAACTGGTTGTTGCTCTCGTGAGTGTAGGATGGAACTTGGAGAGCAAAGGCATACATTCTCTGTAAAGATCCGTTCTGTTCTGAGCCCGTTAAGACGTCTGGACTGTCGGTCAGACGTCTGAAAATTGAAAACTCGGTACGTAACTTCGTGTCTGCACGCGGGCTGCACGTAAACAGTACTGCTCTTTTCTCTTTCCTTCTCTCCTCCACCCGAACCCTAGCGCACCCTTATAAAACCTCTCCCCCCCTTCCTCTCTTCCCCACTTCACTGCAGCCACCTTCCTTCCTCTCCACTGCAGCGAGAGGGGCGAGTGCGAGAGAGGGCGCGAAAGCGAGTGATGAGAAGGAGAGGCGACGTGAGGAGAGGAGGAAAAGCTTGAGCTCGCGAGCTCGTGCGAGCTCGCCGAAGGACGCACGGTGGGAGGAGGAGCGCGTCGAGGGAGACGTCCCAGACACTTGCTGCAACAGGAGCTGCAAGCGAGGAGGAGAGGCCGCGGCTGCGCGCGGCAAGGAGTAGAAAGTAGTTCTGATTCTGGGATTTTCCCAGAATCAAACGTCTGGCGTGCCGTCCAAACGACGAGTTGGACGTCTGGTGACGACACCGGACATCTGAAAGAAGTGTTCCGCGAAGGTATGTTCCTCTTGCGGATACGGCCATGCAGGCCGCACCGCAGCTTCGATCTGCATGGCTAAATATAGGTGATATAGTCTATCGCGTGTAGGGATAGCTTCGAGAAGGCGCGGGGCACATCCTCTGTTACGAACGCACGGCTTCAGACGTCTTTTAAGACGTCTGGGAGGTGGCCCAGACGTCTGGAACCCCTTCCAGATGTCTGGGATTCGGTTTCGGCGGCACGCGCGGTTGCGTCTGCGCGCGCTGCGGTCACTTTTTCCCTCTCTCCTGCGGGCGCAGGCTGCCCTCTGTCCCGCTCTCTCTCTCCTCCCCGCGCGGCTTTAAAATGCCACGCCCTCTCCCTCACTCTCATCACCTCCGCCCCCTTCCTCTTCTCCTTCCAGCCGGTGCGCGAGTGCGAGCGCGAGTGAGCGGCGGCAGCGACAGCCGCGGTGAGCATGGGAGGAGGTGCTGCGCGAGGGAGGAGGCGCTCGGCCGTGAGGGCGAGCTTGCCGGGGCTGCTAGGGCCGGCCGGCGGGGGGAGCAGCAGACGCGGGGGTGGCGCGGGAGGCCTACTGCAGCTCGAGCAACAGGCGGATGATTCGCGGCGCGGCCGTGCATCGCGAGCGGAGGGCGAGTGGCGCCCTAATTCTGAAAATTTTTCCAGAATCAGACGTCTGGGCTTCCAACCAGACGACGGGGAGGACGTCTGGAGGACTGTACAGACGTCTGAAAGGTGAGTTATTTTCGTCCTTCTTCCTTTTCTTCGGCCGTCCATACTGAGAGAGAGAAATTGGTACGCGCAAGTTCTGGATTCGCCATCCAACGCGAATCAGACGTCTGGCTGCAGTGCCAGACGACGGGAATGACTTCCAGACGTCCGGGGTGACCATCGGACGTCTGGGAACTAGGCCAGAAGCCCCCGCAGGCTTCTGGACGTCTGAGAGACCATGCAGGACAAGGTACCATCTGATCCCCATTTTTAAGACGTCTGGAAGAAGTTCCAAACGTCTGATTTTGCACTGTTTCGTCATTTTCGACCCGTTTAGGGCCCGTTCGGAGTATGTTTTTCGCGTTTCGAGTTGCGTGCTTTTCAGAATTAAATCCTCTACCCGTCTACAGTAGTTGTATACTGTTTTGAGAAACTCTTTGTATTTGATCCTTGTGATAGGACCCCGTTCCGTTGTAGTCTCGGGGGTTGCGGAGGTACGCAGGATTTCCGACCACGCCCCCAGTACGCCTATTATAACCGGTAGAGTGGCTTTTAAGTTTATTAGTATAATCTGTTAAATTATGGAACCATAAATAGAACCTAGGACATTGCATGAATCCTAGGAATGAGAAACTAGAATGAATGGTAGATCCTAGGGTATTGCATGAATCCTAGGGCTGAAAAACTAGATTGCATGATAGATCCTAGGGTATGGCATGAATCCTAGGATGGAAAAACTAATGGAATATACGAATACTGCAGTCTTGGAAAAATGGAAAGGAACAAATAGCTGGCTGTAAATTGGTTTAACAGCTGCCTGTTATGAATAAATGCACGTGATTGAGAATATGGGATGTATGAACGTGGAATTGGAAAGGTGAAACCTAAATGTGCTGAGTTAAAAGAGCTGGAACCCTACGGGAAATTAGGAGTAGAACTCCTGAAAAGTGAATAGAATTGGGGAAGTGAGCTGGCCCTTGAGTACGGAGTACCAAGGAGAGCGACTGTCCCCCATGTTTAGTGCAGAGCGGAGCCAGCCGCCCCAGGGACCCGAGGTTAGGTCTGGCCACTTTGTACCGACTTGCTGGCCCTCGTGTACGCAGTACCGAGGAGAGCTATTAGTGTAGGGCGAGTACTAGCTACCCCACGGGCCCCGGGGTTCTGTTAGCTCACCTACACCGACTTGTTAGGCCCACTGGACAAACCAGGGTAGTCAGGCGAGGGTGCGCGGACTGTGGAGGGGCAAGACCCCTGTTTGGTTACTGTGGAGGGGTTGGACCCCTGTTACTGAGAGGGCTCTGCCCTGTACTGGTTCCGTGCTGCCCGTTAACGGAAACGACTGACCGCGTGCCAGTGCGGGTTAGCTACCTGTGCGTTTATCGCACGTGCCGTAGTCACCGTTACGTCTGTCCATGACCTTGGGGTGGTTGACTGAGAGTAGGATCACCACGAGGGACTCTCCCAACCAGGAGAGCACCACGTGCTACTTCTACTGTTCGGAAAAGACTGCAATCAAGATCGTTCCCACGAGGAACATTCGAGATCAAGTGAAGGATCTGAGAAATAGATAAATTGTGAAAAATAGAAAGACATAAATAATGAAATAAAGAAAATAAAACAGCTACTGTACACTCTACTGTTTCTTTTGTTTTAGTTGCCACTCTACTCAGCGTTTTGCTGACGTGTTACACTCATTACCTTTCAGGACCAGGTGTTGAGCAGCCAGGGTCAGCGGCTGCAGAGGACGCTGGGCCGAGTAGGGTCCAGTAGAGTTACCACTGTTCTCTTGTACCTCTTTTTGTTCCACTGTAGTGAATAGTTCTTGTTACCGCTGTACTTTTCTTTACCTGCAGTTCATATTACGTTATGAATGTTGTTCTACTATTGTGGTGGTATATACTGTAGTGGTTTCTTTCCTTACTGCTGTATTTTCTTACTGTTAGTTATATTCATGCTAAATGTGATTTATTTTACTGTTCTTTTGGTTACTTCCTCGTTGGACGACTGGGTCTTAGGATTAGTCGAGTCGATCCGATTCTCGTGTCTCGTAGGGACTCGGGAATCGGGTCGTTACATCCTCCCACGCATCTTGGACGTCTGGACAGCTTATCAGACGACCGGAAGCACTTCCAGACAACTGGAGGAGAGGTCAGATGTCTAAAGTTGGATCCAGACGATCAAGAAGGGGTTCTGGATGTCTAAAGTTGACGCAGAAACCTAAAGTGAGACTCTGGATACTTTTAAGATGTCTAGACCTTGTGCCAGATGTCTGATTTAGATCTGCAGTCCTGTTTTTGACCCGTTTAGGGTCCGTTTGAAGTCCATTTTACGCAAACAAAATATCTGTAATTTCCTTGTGAGTTCTTCTACATGTTAGAAGTCATTTTATATTATTCTAAACATTCCGTTATGATATATCCTTTGATATAAGACTTCGATCTGTTGCGTGTTCGAGGACTGTAGAGGTACGTGAGCCTGTCGTTCGAGCCCCCAGTACTCCCAGATCGTCTAGTAGAGTGGTTTCCCTTATTTTAATTATAAATCATAACTGCATATGTGAAATTTGATAACTAGAAACCTAGATATTACAGTCTGAAATGAATGAATAGAAATGTAGACAACTACCTGTTAATAAATAAGAGCTGCCTATAAAATATGAAATACCTGTGCTAGTTAAACAGATACCTGTAACATGACTTGTTATATATGCAAATTGTGGAAATACAAGCTGCATGTGTAGAATTTGAGAATGGAATTGTGAATGACGAAACCTAGTATGGAATAACATAGGAAAAACAAGCATGAGCCTTACGGGGAATTAAGAGTATAGCTCCTATGGACAAATGAAATGGATCCGGAAATGTGAGTGGGAAGTGTGCTGGCCCTTGAGTACGTGATACCAAGGAGAGCGACTGTCCCCTGTTTAGTGTAGCGCGGAGCTAGTCGCCCTTGGGTTGAGACCCGGAGTTAGGATTGGCCACTCTACACTGACTTCTTTAGACCTTGCATGCATTGTACCAGGGAGAGCTACTAGTGTAGGGAGAGGGCTAGCCACCCCACAGGACACGGGGTTCAGCTAGTCACCCTACACCTACTTGTTAGGCCTACTGGGCAAACCAGGATAGTCAGACCAGGGTGCATGGACTATGAAGAGGCAAGACGCCTGTTTGGTTCTGAGGGACTAGACCCCGTTACTAAGAGGGCTAGACCCTATACTGTTTCGTGCTGTACTTTGAGCATACCCACTAGCGGAAACGACAGACCGTGTGTCAGTGCAGGGTAGTTACCCGTACGCTTATCACGCGTGCCGTAGTCACCGCTATGCCTGTCCATGACCTCGGGGTGGTTGACTGGGTGTAGGATCGTCACGGGAAACTCCCAGCCAGGAGAGCACCGCGTCTGCCTTCTACTCTTCAGAAAAGACTACAATCAAGATTGTTCCCACGAGGAACATGCGAGATCAAGAAAGAGATCTGAAAAATAAACCAATGGGTAAAAAGGAATAACTCGTAAAATAAAATAATTGGAAAAGATAAATTACCTGTAAGCTTTTACTGCTTTAGTTAGTTTGGTTACCACTCTACTCAGCGTTCGCTGACTCCGTTTTTCCCGTACCCCTTTACAGGTCCAGGAGTTGAGCAGCCCGAGTCGCCGGCTACAGAGGGTGCTGGGCCCAATCGAGCCCAATAGTAGTTTCCTGTTGTTTTACTTCCTTTTTATTAGTAAGTTCAGACTCTCGTTACCGTTTATGTTCTGTACTTTATTTCCGCTTTACTGTTGTGGTAGTGATATGTACTGTTAGCAATTTTTACTTTCTTTACTGCTATATTTTTTTACTGTTAGTTACTTAGAATAGTGAATGTGATTTACTTTCCTACTTTTTGGTTATTTCTTGTTGGACGACTGGATCTTGGAATCAGTTAAGTTGAGCCGATCTCGTGTTCTATAGGGATTCGAGAACTAAGTCGTAATATTCTCTTCTTTTGATCTTTTACAAAGTGAGCCTAATAAGTAGAAGCATTGTCCCAAGGCGTGTCTTAACAAAGAAGAGGTCCTCTTTTATTTATAGAGGCCTTAGGAACCTTCAAGAAAGCTTGGGAGAAAGCTTCTAACCGTTGGGATAGATTCAAGAGAAATTAAGTCAAAATCAAAGTCATAATGATTCTGACAGTAGAATCAGACATCTGATTTTTAGGTCAGACATTTTATCAGACATATGACAATATTTTTTTTCGTCTGATATGAGGGGTTGGAGTTCTTAATTTAATTGGACGAAAACAAGGTTCTAGGTCAGATGTCTTGGATGTCATTTTAAGATGTCTGGATGCAATATTGGACTTCTAATTTTGTAGGGGTTGATTCCTAGATTTAACTAGATCCAAATAGGATTCTAGAGTGCATATATCAGACATCTAACCTAGAGTTTGGACATCTGAAACAAAAGGTATTCTGTAGGAATTGATTTCCAAGAAATTAACGGTCATAAGATCTGACAAATCTCGATTATAGGTTTAACGTTCCATAATTGGACACCTTAAGTCATGTCTAGACGTATGAAAGAAGAGTAAAATCTCCAACTATTGGATTTAATTCAGACAAAGGTGATTTAGAGATAAATAATCCTAACAGTAGTATCTTTAGACGACTAAAGGTGTTACAAGGCATCTAATAGGACCAGTGGACATTTGTACTTAAGTTTTGTTGATTGAAGTCTAAGTGTTTAATTATGAAAGGCAGGCTACAGGTATATTGGACGTCTGATCTAAATATTAGACAACTTAAAAGTCATTATCATACGTCTGACATCATTGTTAGATGTCAGATAAGATAGTTTGAATCCTATTTTGGCTTTCTATTTTAACTTCTAATTTTTTTCTAAGTATTTTAAGGTGGAGTAAGTATACCTAGAACCTAAGGTGATATAATTTAGGCTCTTTAACATGTATCTAAAAAAAAAGAGAACAAAGATAACAAATACATAGAAAGAAAATCTATCATATTCTTTTTTTCTTGATCTTCAAGGTTTAGCTCATTCTTCTTCCAAAGCCCTTTCAAGCTCCACCATTCCTCCATGATCTTGAACTTGATTACTTACTTCTATTTGTATATTAACTTGAAACTTTAAACTAAATACATATGTTAAAATATAAGTGTATTGTTATCATCAAAATCAATAATTGTAGTGCACTTACACCAACACACAAAGAAAGGACCACAACTATATCATACTAAATTATCCTTAGAAAGGGGATATGCCTATGGGCACATGCATGTCAAAAATCCAAATAGAAATGCGTCATCTTCATAGAAATCATATTTCCATAAATGACATATGTTGAATTGTGGCCTTTGAAGATTTAGACCTTTGTAGTACTCACAACTGCTTGGACTTAATCACATCCCAAGCCATGCCCATGTGTGCACTCTTCAATAAACTGCCATCAAAGAAATGGTTATAATTACAGCTTCAATAAACAGCACATACTCTTCACTCACATCCCAGATATCTGCACGCTTTTCTGTGTGTACATCCAATAACTTGCACATGTTCTGCTCCTGATCCAGTATAGACATTTCTTCAGGGATAAGTTGCAAGGATGAGGAATGCACTTTGTTCCTTTTCCCAATCAACAAATCACTACAGTTTCTGCAATCTTTTCATATTTGTGAATCCTTATGCATAAAAAACAATGTTGTAGTGTCAATAAAATTTTGTACCAATGGAATTTGATTCTGCTTGCCTTTCTTCTATCCTTTGCGAAAAAGGCCAGAATTCCAAATACCATCAGTTTGAATTATGACGCTCAACAAATGATTCTATAAGAGGATTTACAAGCTCTGGAGCCTCATCCTACAAATACAACATGAAACCAGTAAGAACAATACATATGTAGCACAAGCAAAGCAGAACCTGCAGATGTGGTTAGACGGCCTTGGTACCTGTGGGCAATGACCAACATTTGGGAGAACAACAAAATCTTCCACCGTCTTGAAATTTCCATATGCTCTTCCGAGTTCGATGGGCTCCCAGGGATCCTTGTCTCCCCATGCAACCAGTACAGGGCACTGAATGGGAAATATATGTAAGTTATATAAGCACCAGATGGTCCTCCATGGGGATGCAACAAAGAATGCAAGTTTAGACAGATTGCAAATATGATCCTTACATTTACGTGGGGAAGTAATTCTTCAGGTAATGGACCACCTGAATAACAGATGAACTCAAGAAATACATCTGCAGCACCAGGCTCAAGTCCTGGCTTCAGAATCTTATCTACTAGTTCATCTGTAACTTTTGAGGTATCATAGTAACACTGAAATAGATTCCAAATATAGAATGAGACTTGCTGGAATGAGATTGGAAAAACAAATGTAATGTTATTCTACAGTCTGGCAATCCTGCAATAAAAATGAATTGAGAAAAAATGTACATTTGGATTTTTGGGAGAAACATAAGAAATAATTTTTTTAAAAAAGAGCTATTGAATGAATGGTAATATCAGAATGTATCTGTGATTTAAGAGACTAAATTCATCAAGAAATTTCAAATAATATACAGAAAAATTGCAATATTCAAGGTAGGAGTATTCTCAAAATTTTAAGACCAAGTCTGGTCAGTACCGTGCAGGCTGCTGAGTGGCAGGAACCTTTTTGGAATCTATAGGGCTCTTTTTCACAACTTTGGGTGGAAGTAGAAAAATTGTTTTGAAGCAAATAACTGTAATTCTCTCTATTCTACAATTAACATATTATTAAACCTAATCAGGTTTACTTTCATGATATCTCAGCCTCAGGCATTGCTTACATTATTTTTTTCAAAAAAAAAGTAATAAGAGAATGGCTAATTGAACATTTTGATTTTACAACATCACCATAAAACAATAAATTTATATATATATATAAAGACAAGGGCTTTTACTAAGACTGAAAAACTGAATTTGTGCCATCCTCGCCATGGATATTAGTTTTTACTATTTTAAGTAATCTAATAGAGTAACAACGTCTTTGCCATATCACTTTAGTTCCCATTAAAGCAGTGAGGGGTAAAAAATGCCTCCAACAACAAGCTTTCTCGGTTCTGGCTTCATTCTAATATCAACGGTTCTGCACAGATTTGCCTACATCTGACACACTGCATACAACCCTATGGAATAGAGAAAAATAAACTGACATGGAAATCAGACGAGGTAGTAACAATATATGTTACAAACCTAAATTGAGTTGTAATGGGATCTGCTACCCATAAACCACTCTAATAAAGCCAATAGATATCTAAAGTGACATTTTACAGATCAAACTTGGGTTGTAAGGGGATCTAATACCATTACACCATTCTAATAGAGCCAATCGACACACAAAGTGGCATCAGATGTGATGACAGGCATGTGATTTGACCTTTAACTAAGGGTGTATCTATGTTGAGGGAAAATTCTTGTGTGGACTACATTTGACCTTTAACCTCTCCGTCACCAGCATAGAAATAGTACCACAAGCTAAAAAATTAATTGCAGCTCTAGATAAAAAGTTGAATAAGGAAAATGGTTGCCTGAACAATTCCATATTTGCTACATATTCCTTTCTCCAAAAACAAAAAAAGATGCCAAGTTTTTTAAGTGAGATAAATTGCTAAATTCAAGGTTAACGGTATAATTTGATGTGGACCTTGGCTTATAGCAGATTTCTAAGCTAAAAGCCATGCCATTCCAATATGAAATATACAAAAGGAGGCGATAATACCACCAACGCAATGAACATATTTGTGGAAAAATGAAATTAGACTTTCCCTCGACATGAACTCTCTGGAAGGTGGCATTATTTCTTTCTAGCACTACTGCATTTACTACTTGATTGGAACAAAAGAGATACATGATAAGACATTAGAGAACAATGGATGGAAAATATTTTCTTCATTGTTTTGCTTATGAATTCTTCATCGTGGTTAAAAACAAATGTCATTATTGTTTAAATTTCTAACTGCATAATTGGATGAAAAAAGTTGATCTCATTGGAAATCCTAGATCCTCCTTATATAGAGAGAGACCGTAGAATCAAAAGTACATAAATATCCTCGAGGGACAAAGACTATCATAGCCCTTATAATAAGAAGAAAAATAAAAAGGTAATATGTACTAACACTTCCTCTCAAGTTGGAACGTAGATATCTATCATACTTAGCTTGGACATACAAGAATCTAATGAAGATCTAACTAAGGACTTGGTGAAAATATCTGCAGCCTGCTCCTCAGATGCAACCGAAGTGGTATATAACAGCCCCTTCTGAATAATGTCCCTGGTATAGTGACAATCAACCTCAACATGCTTCGTCCTCTCGTGAAATACTAGGTTGTTAGCAATGAAGGTAGCTACTCTATTATCACATCACATCTCCGTGGGACTAGAAAACTGCACCTGTAGACAATAAGCAAGGATCCGATCCACATTATCTCAGCAGTCGTCTAAGCCATAGCTCTATACTCAGACTCGGCATCGGATCTTGCAACTATGCCCTGTTTCTTACTCCTCCATGTGATCAAATTCCCTGCTAAGAAGGTGCAGAACCCAGCAGTGTATTTGCAATCGACATGACATCCAGCGTAGTCTGTATCAAAGTAACCAACCAACGTCATAAAAGACCCCTTGGAGAAGAAAAGACCCCTCCCAGGAGCCTTCTTGACATATCTAAGTACCATCAATGCCGCATCCAAATGCTGACGTGTTGGCTTGGCCATGAACTGACTCGGTCTCCCAACTGCAAAGGAGATATCTGACCTTGTGATAGTGAGATACAATAGCTTGACAACATGCTGTCCATACTATCTATTGTCCACCACCTATGCATCTTCATCATAAAGTAGTATCTTGAGGTCCATAGAAATATTGGCCTCCTTGACCCCAAGCATACCAACCTCTTGCAGGATATCTAAAGAATACTTTCTCTGAGACAAGACCACACCCTTCTTGCTGGGAGCAACCTCAGTACCGAGGAAATATCATAAAACCCCCAAGTGCTTCATGGCAAACTGTTCTGCAAGGATGCACTTAATCTCAACAATGCCCTGCTTATCGTCCCTTTGATAATCAAATCACCAACATAAACAAGAAATACTACAGTACCTCGTGTAGTCTTCTTGACAAAGAGTGAAAAATCAGTTGTCGATCTCCTGAATCCAACTACTTCAACAACTTGTGACAACCTCTAAAACCAGTCTCTGCGACTCTATTTGAGGCCATATATAGCCTTCCTAATCAGCATACACACTCCCTCTGACTCTCAAAGCCAGGTGGCTACTGTATATAAACTTCCTCTTGGAGATCACCATAAAGGAATGCATTCTTGACATCTAGTTGATGTAAGGGCAATCTAACTAAACTGCCACTGCAACCAATACCCGAATCGTGGGAAGCCTGGCAACTGGTGAGAAGGTGTCAAAGAAGTCCACCCCATAAGTCTGGGTGAACCCCTTTGACACAAGGCAGGCTTGATACCTAGCAACACCACCATCAGGATTGAACTTCACAATAAATACCTACCGATAGCCAACAAGTGCAGCACCATCAGGAAGTGGAGTTAGCTCCCAAGTCCCACAGCCTCGAAGAGTGACCATCTCATCCTCTATGGCTACCCGCCATTTTGGATCAAGCATGGCCTCATAATGAGTAGCTGGAATTTGTATAGTAGCTAACGCCTAAGTGAATCCAGCAAATCCAAGAGCTAGACTATCAATAGTAAGTGCCCCTACCGTAGGATAAGTGGTGCAGGTCCGTGGTTGCTTCCGAATGGCTATTAGAAGACCAAGATCATCACCTAGCACATCACATGTCCTGTCCCTGTAACCATCACATGGCAAACATATGTCAGTGTCTAAAAGACTCACCCGAGAAGCCAATGGTGAAGGCGAGTGTGGGGGTCCTTGAAAGGTAGTATGAGGGCGAACATATGTCCGGAGTGACCTTGTCAGGCGTGGAAAGAGATGCGTAGTAGGAGGTAGTGGTGGTGTGGTAGGGACAAAAATCTCAAGAAAACTCCCAAAGCGAATGGGAGTATATGACATAGGTGTCATATCAGCCTCAGGAGGCATTTCAGCAACCGTCACAAAAAAAAGATGTAAGCCTCATGAAAGGTAACATCCACAAAAATATAACGCCGAGAAGTGAGCGGATCAAAACAGTAATATCCCTTTTGTGTTCGGGTATACCCTAGAAAGATGCACTTAACTGCTCTCGGTGCAAGTTTATCTCGACCCAGTCCGAACAAATGGACAAAGGCAACACAACCAAAAGTCCGAGGGGTGACGTGAAACAGGTGATCGGGATACATGACCTGAAGAAAAATCCATTCATGTAACACAGCATTGGGCATCCGATTAATTAAAAAACATGCAGTCAAAACAGCATCACCCCAGTAAAGAGATGGGACCGAATGATGAATCAATAAAGTGCAAGCAACATCAAGAATAGGACGATATTTTCTCTTAGCAACACCATTTTGCTTAGAGGTATAAAGACATATTGTCTCATGGATAATGCCACAACTAGAAAAGAAACTGTGCAAATGTATGGTACAAAACTTTAAGGCATTATCAAAATGAAAGCACTTCACCAAACATGAATGCTGAGTTTTTACTTCCTTAAAGTTCTCAATAATTTGTCCTACATTAGACTTATTTTTCAAGAGAAACATCCAAGAAACACAAGAAAAGTCATCAACTAAAACAAGATAATATTTGTTTCCAAGTTGATCAGAAGTACGACTGGGACCCCACACGTCCATATGAATCAGATCAAATACAGCAACAGATGAAACAGGGGAAAAACTAGAGAAACTAACCCTGTGGTGCTTGCCAAGCTGCAAGCATCACAGGTGAGAGCAATAACGGAAGGATGTGCGGTAGAACACGTATGAGGCGATGAATGGATAGATGGCTAAGGTAGTGGTGCCACTGGAGAGGAGATCCAGTAGAAGTAAGGCCTTAAGTAGCTGAGGCAGCAAAAGCAGTACGGCTCAGGCGATACACCCTATGTTCCTCACACCCTCCACCAATCGTCTTCACAGTGAATTTGTCCTGCAAGACACAAGAGGACGCATCAAAAATAACTCGGCAGTTTAGATCTCTAGTGATACTGCTAACAGACAATAAACTCAAAGGAAAATAGTGTACATAATAAACATTTGCTAGCCTCAAGGTAGAAGATAAAGGCATATCTCCCTTGCCAACAAGTGACGAGTGTCTCCCATCAGCCACCTGTACTGTCCTAGCAAGTGTAACAGGTGCTAACTAAGAGAAAGAGCCTCTGTCGCCACATAGGTGCTTGGATGTACCAAAATCAATCGGCCACTCACCAGAAGACAAAAGGGGATGACATAACAGTCGCAGGTGTCTCTGAAGAGGTAGCCATAGCTACAGTATCAGGAGTCTGAGAGGAAGAAGCCTGAGTTAACTGAGCAATCTGTTGTCACAAAGTTTCAATCTCAGTACTCAAGGAGCTAATATCAGAGGTAGGAAGAGCTGAATCTGAGATCTCAGTTGCCTAATTGACCATAGGTGGTCTACCATGCTTCTGCCAACATGTAGCCTCATAGTGACCAAGTTTGCCCCAATAAGTACACGGGGTCCTAGTGCATGTACCAAAAGAATGTCCATGTCCACGACCACGTGCAGGATAAGTGGTACCCCTGCCACGTCCAGGAATTGCAACCGGCACAAACAACTGAGCAGTAAAGTCAGGAGCAGGAGTGCGCACTGCAACTCTGTTGAGTCTATATGCTTTCCTCTAGGATAGGAAGCTCAGGAGCAGTGAGAATCTAATCTCTAGTTGCAGCATATTCAGGTCCAAGGCCAGCTAAGAAAAGGGAGACAGTCGTCTCCTGAAACTCCTCCAGGACTCACAGGCACACCCTGGCAGGTAGGGGTAGTGCCTCTCCAGCATTCCCTTCATAAGGGAGTAATACTGTGACAGCGTGCGTCCCTCCTGACACAGAAAAAAAAGGTCATAAAAGACTTGGAAAACTTGTGCGAAGTTCTTGGCGTGTGAATAAGTATCACACAAAGACTCCCACATCTCCTTTGTTGTAATATAATACATGATCTCATCTCCTATTCGGGGAATAACTGTCTGCATCAGCCATGCACAAACCATAGCATTATCACTATCCCACTTAACATTTGTGCCAATCTTATTCTCAGGCTCTGAATCTGTAAGTATATGGCTCTTTTTATGACCCTTGATGGTCGTAAAAAAGGTTTGGGATCACCACAGGTACTTGGTCTCATCCAACTTAACAACAGGACCAAAGAATGGGTTCTTGAGTACCCTGGTGTTTGAAATAGAGCCCGAAGACACCTCAGACTGATCATCTGAAGCCATATTTGCAATCCGGAAGCCTCAATCAAGCATCTAGGATCAAGAAACCATCAAATAATCTAAAAACCAACAGATTCATATCTGCATAATTGATAAGAGGCTTCCTTGGACAGATATTGGCCTCACCTGGGTGCAAGGAGAACACCCAAGGAGGCCCCAAAGAGATCTAGCCTCCTTCTTGCAACAAGAACAGAGACTGCAGTCCCTAGATCAGGGCAAGATGCCCCTTACGATCACCTCACATAGATCAGAAGCCCCATGCGCTGCCTCAGCAGGTGGTTGCGCCGCAGATCGCAGCTGCAAATGGTCGCCACGGTGCTGAAGAGGTCGCCACTGCCGATCTGAAGCTTGTCGCCGGTGCTAGCACCTGTTGCAGAGCGCCGCCGAGGGTCCTTGGATCGACAACGCCTCCACCAGCTACTATAGCAGGTCGCAACGCAGCTGTAGCACCATTGCTAGGCCGACCGACCCTTGCCGAAGTGTCGCTGCGGTGGGTTAGCAACCCCCATGCTGCCACAACCTCGTTGTAAGGGCTGAAGCGTGCCTCCGAAGCACCATCGGGGACCGCTGGGGCTACTGCGTGCAACTGGAGAGCCGTCGGAGGCTGCTACCGCCACCAAGGAAGGAAGAGGGGAGATCGGGATTCAGTGGTAGGGTTTATGAGGCCTTAAGGGGTGGGAAACCTAGAGCCACGGTTTAGGACCGGTGCTCTGATACCAAATTGGATGAAAAGAGTTAATCTCATTAGAAACCTTAGACCCTCTTTATAGAGAGAGATACCATAGAGTCAAAAGTACATAAATATCCTTGAGGGACAAAGATAATCATAGCCCTTACAATAAGGGGAAAAATAAAAAGCTAATATGTACTAACATGCAGGAATTACGAATTGGTAAAAACCTCAAACGATCATGGAGAAAAGAATAAATCTGTGTGCAAAACTTTTGGACTATGTCAATGACATAAAACCAAGAAATGGGTGGTATTCAACAGGCCAATAATATGGCAGCCTACGCATGATTTTTGGTGATTTCTTCGGCTTATGGTTCAATTATGCAAAGTTAGCCTTTGTTCCTTTTAGTATGAGCGAGTTAGCCTTTGTTCCTTTTAGTATGTGCAAGGGAGGAAATTGGTGGTTGCTCTACACAACACCTGTAGTTCTGCTGATTACCTATGCGGGCCTGACTTTAAATGGTAAGCAGACTACTAATAGGGATTGGAAACCTTTGATTAATAGGTTGGAGAATGTACTGGCTAGTTGGAGAGGGAGGTTGCTTTCTAGAGGGGATCACCTGGTCCTGAAGTCATTACTGACAGTTGTTCCAATTTTTCCTTCATCCATGTTCAAGATGCTCAAAATGATCTTGAAGGGAATTGAGGAAGAGGTTCCTCTGGAAAGGGGTACAACATGAAGGAAGATTCTTCCATTTTGTGTCCTAGGATGACATTTACAGGCTTATTGATCATGGGGGACACAGAGTTTTCGGTTGGCAGATTCTAATGATGCACTATTGACAATATGGATTTGAAGCTCGTAAAAAGTGACAGTTCTATGTGGCACATGATGCAAGGTTGCCATGATACATCATTGAACTAGACTGGCAAAGCCCAGAGGTCACTTGGCTTTCTAGAGGGGATTATGCAAGGTGATGCACCAGGTCAAGAACCTTTTTCAAGCCAGTGCTTGGTGATGGGAGGAATTTCCGATTCCCACTAGATGATTGGATGGGTGCTAGAGTCCTTGTTGATTCTTTTCCCAGAAACTCAATAAGCATGCACCTATGGCAGATTATTGGGAGGGTCCAATAGGTAGGGACATTGGGATTTTGGGTTCCAGATGTTGAAGACATCCAAAGCAATGTTGGATGATTTGCAGAGGATTATTGCTGAACTGGCTGGCTTTTTGCCGAAGTTGGGGGTGCCTGATTCCCAATCTTGTGGCAGGAGTGCTTTTTCCACAAGAAAGGCATATAAGATCTTTGGTGCCAGCATAGGACATCGTGATGTGCTCCTTGGCTTGGACTGTGTGGCTATCTGGAGGATGAAGATACTGTTGAAGGTAAAGATATTTGTGTGTCTTTTTAAGCATGAAAAACTGGTTACAAAAAATGAGATGGGATGCAGGTGTTGGAGGTGTCCTGTCCATTGTGTGGCAAACGGGAAGAGGAAACCTTATGCTTATTCTTTATATGTGTGCCTTTGCAAGGGAGGTGTGAGTGCAGTTGTTATCACCACCTTGGCAGTCAGCTCTCTCAGTTTTTCGGAGCGATCTTTGTGCAGTGTCTGCAAGGATTCTGCTAGGTGCACCAAGGTCCCAGCTGTCTTTGGTCTCTCTATAATGAGGTGGGTCCTTCACAGTGGGAGCATGCATGGGGATGGATTTTTTTTTTTTTTTTTTTCAAAAGGGGGCATGGGTGGAGAAAGGTCTTAAAGAAGTTGTATTTTGTCAAAATTTTGAACACAATTTTTGTAATTTACCATTTTAAATGGAATGAAGCGGGTAACTATTGATCTCAAATAATCATCCTTTACCCTTTGAAAAAAAGGAAAAGAAAACTAATGAAAAATATTATTTATTCATTCCTTCAAACAAATCTATTTATCCAATGAGATTAATTCTATCTGCCAACGGGTCAAAGCAAGAAAAGCAATTTACTTAGCAGGAACTAGATGTTTACAAAATGTCAGCATGGGCAAGTGCCCAGCACTTATTCCTAAGACAATCCAAAACAGCTTGTATATCTTGAAACTGAGCAATCAACTAAATATTTGCAAGGAAGAGCAGGGAACTTCTTTCTTAATGATCAAAATTTTTAAATTGTTGAAACATTTTTTATGAAAGATAAGTTTTTAAATTGCTAAAACTTGGCAATTTCTTTCACATCCATAGGGCAGAGGTCAGCATATCATACTTAAAAAATGTAGAATTTTGGCAAAAACAATGCTGCTCTCAGTGTGGTTATAAACAAAATTTTATGAACAATTTAAATGTATACCTGGGAAAGAATGTTTCTAACACTTTCAGGTTTTGCAACAGCGCTAAAGAATAGTTTTCCAATAGCAGTATTCCTGATTATAGTTCAGAAAAGAAATTAGAAAGACTTAAAATCTTTAGTGAGGAATAATGAATACCAAAATCACAACACTAATAGTGAGCAAACTTTTTTTTTGAAAAATAATAATGAGCAAACTTTGTTCCCAGGAAACTCTAATCCTTGTTACATAGATGTTTCGGTAAAGTACAAGCAAACTCTCACATAGCATACAAAATATAGGAACACCAGAAAATAATAAACTACATGATATTCCAACACTTTCCCTTAAGTAGAGTACAGATGCCAATCATGCTCACCTTGGAATAGGGCATAAAATATAGAAGCAGTAGAAAATAAATAACTAAATGAAACTCCAAACACTTTCCCTTAAGAAAGATGCTTAAAATGGGAGTACATGGTGTCATTGAAGAGAAATTAGAAGTCAAAGTAGAAGAGCTTTTGTCTAAAGAAATAACTGTTTGGTTTATAGTAGTACGAAATTAATTCTTTACTTCAAATAATAAAAATTGGTAATTATGCTGACTAATCAATTTAGGCTTTAAAATTAAATCCTATGGCAAACAAAAGAAATGATCTAGAATAGAAAAGATAATATTCATACCCAAGACTGTAATAGTCGACTCAACCCACTCTAAAGGGTATCCAAATGACTGGATACCCAATTTTTAGTAGGTACTTGCAGATGCACATTTACAGATACCAGAGCCAGATCTTTACTGAGTAAAATATCAAACTATTAGAATATTAATTAAATGGAAGCAAATTGAGAAAGAATTTTCAAGGCCTGAACAAGTAATTGTGTCATCAGCATCAATTCATGCGGAAATACAATCAACATAGAGACAGCATTGGCCATAGCAAAGATGACATTGGCATTGACAGCAACATCTGTAGGGACAACCATGTTCACATCAGTTGCTACCACAATGTCACCAATCTAGGTATCAATTTTGTAGCTGATGTTGGCTTTGTTTTCGGCTTCGTTATCGTTATTAGTTGTAATGCAACAATGGCTTCATTGGTACTTGCATCAGTAATGCCATCATTGGTAACATTACTAATGGCCTCAACATTCATGGCATCATTGATGTCAACATTTTCAATGGCTATGGCAATAACGTTTGATTCATCGACAGTGACAACATTGCCCATGGCAATTATCATGCTGGCACTACCTACTATACTGTCGAAAATGGCTACATCCATTTTAGATCATGGGTTTTCATTGGTTACCCAGTATATAAGCAAATCCACAGCCCAACCTGGATCATCAAATAGGGTACTTGACCCAGAAGGATCATAAGTGTTAGGGCTGGTTAAGCACCCATTTAACTAGGTTATCTTGAACACCCCTCATGATGGATGCACTAAGGAAGACTATACCCTTGATGCATGCATCTAACATCCAGGCACGGAGGAAAAACCACCTCGTCATAAGCAACTACCACAGTTGAGATTTGGCCCAATTGACCAAAGCAGGAAGGATAGCACCAATCCACTAATCCAATTATGTGCCTTCTATAAATTAAGGATCTCAAGTTTTTTTTGAAAGGTAAAGGACAATTAACAAAGATGTTAACCCCCTGGTTAAAAAATAATGAGGCTAAATTACAAGTGGTCTCTCCGTCTAAAGATAACCCCAACTCTCCTCATCTCAGGATTGTCAACATGAGTGCCAATGGGAACTTGTCCAGAGATCCTCATGCAAGCTAAAATCTGGTTCCCAAGATCCCGTTCCCCTCCAACACGCCCTAGTGAAAGGAGCATGAGAAGAACAAGTGGTCTGCATCCTCTAAACCCATGCCATAAAAATGTAGTGGAGGCATTATCATTAGGGATCCAACACTGTCCAAAAACTCTAGTAACAATTCACCTCACCTCTCCTTGATAGACAAATAAAGAACTCCAACTTCAAAGGAATGTAGATACTCCATGTTCCCTTACAATTTGCATCTAGCAAATCATTCAAAGGTGGATAAGCCTCCACTTAACATAAATATCCTTCCTCTCCAAGAAGACGCCATTCTTGTAGTAAATGTAGCCACGTCTTCCCACCCCTAGTTAGTATCATGTAGCACTTACAGCATACAAGTAGGCTCTTTTGCCCTCATATCAGAGCAATAAAGGGAGCCCAGATGCCACTCTGAAAGCAATCTATAATAGTCGTTATGGGATCAGTTGCCAGTGCAGCCAAATGTGGATAGATCTCAGAGAAAACCCCAAAAGAGCACCAATGATGCTTTCAGAAATGAAATCTCTATCCATAACTGAGTGTTGCCCTATGGTGAAGCCTGATTTTCCTTAAAAGTTTCTTCAAACTCTAGCAAAATCTGGTCTAACTCCTATCATCTCTCTCCTCCCAAACAACTAGATCTCTATACAAGTCACAAAGAACTCTCTTATAGAAAAGCAGCTGAGGGCCATAATGTGCAAGACCCATTTGGTAAGCAAAGCATCATTCATTTCCCACAGATTGAGAACACCAAGGCCACCAACCTTCTTTGGTCTACGCATCCCCTCCTTGACCAAAAATAGCATGGAAGTCTCATCCATTCGCTCATACGACCCTCCTCTGCTACTGTCAACACAGTTTGAAACACAAGCAAGCATCTTTAAAAGGGAGAGCGGGTACATTGAGAAGGTTGAGAGGATAGAGGAAAGCACCAGGCTCCTCCCCTCCCCAACATTTTTCCATTCTCTCTATAATAGACAGTTGATCCTTGGAAGTGATGTTCCCCCTAGTCAACAGGAAACCAAAGTATCTAAAGGGAAGATATAGTAGTTTAATGCCTAAAATATCTCAAGACTACTCCAACTTGCTATCAGTCATCCCATGAGGCAAAAAGTCTAAATTTTGCAAGTCCGTGTATAGCTCAAAAATCTCTCTGAAGACCTCCATCAGCAACCCAATCTTCCGTGCCTCCCGTAAGCTGATTGCAACACGGGCACCACCATACCATCTTTCTTAGATCCAAAGCCACAACTGTCTCTAGTATCAGTGTATCACAAAGTAAGAAACAAGTATTTAGTAAAAGATACACCGCCCGGACAAAAAGTAGGGGCACCAAAGGGAAGCTCTATTGGACTCCTCAATTGGATACATCCCCCTTCTAGTCAGCCATTAATAACAATTGGAAAAAAAGCTAAACTGATGCATGTCTTCATTCAACCAATCCAAAGTGATGGAAAGGAAAGACCAAAAGAATTCCTAATCCAGGCTATTGTACACCTTTGAGAAGTCCGCCTTCCAACTGTAAGCCTTCCTTCTTTTGTCAAGTAGAAAGTATCTCGAAGACCATTATATAATTCTCCATGATGGCTCTACCTTAAATGAAAATTGATTGTACCAGATTAATCAAATGATCCAAGACTACAGCCATGCACAGAGCCTATGACTTTGCCTATAATGAATATATTAAGTTCAAAAGATGCTATAGACCTGTAATCTTCTATTGCTTTAGCCATCTCACCCTTAAGCAGGAGGAAAAGGGGAAAAAAAACAATTAAGTCAAGCAAAGCCATCCATCCCCTTTGCTTAAGGAGCTAAAGAGGGCCATGACATCTTCACAACTCCTTGAGGAAGAAAATGGGAAACTATCTTCTCCAAAGGAGCCCTCCTACTTCAGAGAGTGAAGTGCATGCCAAACTTCTTCCTTAATGAATGGATCAACCAAACAGGCAGTCTCCACATTGTCAACTTGTCTTGGATGATATTACCCCAGATGCCAGGCCCTGTCCTTCTCCACACAAAAAGGGTAGCGCTAGAAATCAATAAAGGCAGCACCAACCTGCTACCTTCCTGTGTGCACATCCTATCTGACTAAGATGGAATCAATCCAATCCTGTCTTCTACATTATCTACGGTATAGAAAGAATTTTGTATTAGCATTGCCTGCCTTCAACCATAGCTACCTAGATCTCTTCCTCGAAGCTAATATAATCTTCCCTTCTACGTGAAGTGTCCGACTAAGAATCAGCCCTCTCCTTGTACGTAGACAGGTCCCTAATAGCTTCAATAAGGTGCAGCCTGAAGATCCCTTTTAAGGCCTCCTCACTAACCTTATCCTAAGCCTCTTTTAACTCCCTCTTAAATTCTTGAAGCTTCTCTAAAAGTAAAAGGATCCTATGAAGGAGCATAGTTGGAGGACCTTGCAGATTGCATTCCCCCCACCAATGCTTAATCTTTTCCTTGAAGCCATCCTCAAGAAACCAGAACGTCTCAAACTTGAAGTAGGTCCCAAAGCGTATCTCTTGCCCTAGCTTGAGATTTTTTCACCTATATGTTGGACCGATGCCCACTAAAAAATAATCCACCATGATTTATGAGTTGTGTCTTGAAGCATAAGAATACGCTAATGCATATATTCAAAGGTAAACTTAAAAGCTAGATTAGATTGAGAGAGATCTACCATCTTGATCAAATGTATGATATCATGGTAAATCTACAAAATCTAATAGGCACTCCCAACATGTGAGTAGGTAGTAAGGAGACCATCCACCATCTCCTCCATCATCCCATCATACATGATCTTATTGTTAATACTCTAGATGACCTTGTTCATCATCTAAGCATGGACTATAGCATCGTCCTTCTTCCATGTGACATACTTGCCTACTTTCTCACTACGCTTTGACTTACCAAGGATGTGCTCTTTGTAAGTAATTTCCATTCCCATCAAGAACATATGATAGGACATTATTGGTTTTCGACCAACTTGGCCATCAGAGGCAAGGAGTTATTATACCTTCCAACACCAACGATGTGAAGACTTAGACTCACACTAAAGACAATTAGAAGATGCCACATCAGAAATTTGATCATATGCCTACAGTAATCAAAGAAAAAGGCCTCCAGAATTAGTTATTGTTGTGAGAACAATAACGAAAGGTGTTGAGCAGAAGCTACTTTAAACAAAAATCCTACTAAGCTACTTTAAATGTTGCCATTAAAAGAAACAATGTAATGGAATTTAGAATAATCCTACCAAATGAGACAAATAATGTTCCCATCAATTTTTTCATATATTACTTACCTTAAGACATTTTGGAATGATTTGATGAAGGGCTTTCCGTACCAAGGTTGCTTCTTAATGTGAAGCATTCGCAGTGAAATGTTGAAAAGAATTATACCTTTGCAAATGTGAGGACTAACTATTGCAGCTTGCAACCCGACAAGACCTGTCAGAAGAATGTAAAATACTCAGTTACTGACAAATGAACTTCAGCACCATATAGTAATCGTTGAATAATTTAGTGCAACATAACCCTAAACTGCATAAAGATAGATATACTTATGCATGTTCTGGAGAATGAAGAATATATAATTCATTGACGCATAACTGATAAATTATAAAGATCAGAAAATCAAATATCTTTATGGGGGGATGTAGGCAACATGCCCAAGTACAATATTCCTAAACAAAACAAAGAGCATAAGCTAAACATACAATAAGACAGTCCAATTAATCGGTGAATGGGTGGGCATATTTCATGTATATAGTCTATTAATGTAATGATCCTGAGAATTTCAAACAGTGTGGTTCAGTAGGAGCAGATATCTGGCAAAACTCATCTGTACCTCCAATCGAGTTGCAGATGTAGAATGCTTTGTCTTTCACCACTTCAACGCAGAAATCATTTAACTGTGAAGCCCATGTCTCGAATGTATAAAATGCATCAACGCCAATCTCACGTGGATCTGGCTTCTCAGAATAACCATAGCCAATGAGATCAATAGCAAAAACTCTGTTCGACTTTGCAAGTGCTGGAATATTCTTCCTCCAATGATCACTGCGTTCAATAAATTATATGGAGAAGTTAAAACATAGTCAGTCCAAAGAAATATGAAGCCCATGAATAAAATTGAAAAAAAAAAGATTTATGAAAGAAAAAGAATATTAACATTGTTATTGTGTCTCATGATAACGTGTTTGGAACTAGATAAATGTGCCACATATATCCCAAGTCAAGTATGGACGCTGATGCAGATCCAAGGAGAAATAAATATGTGAAGAAGATGGCCATGCAGACTGTCCATGTGGCAGCTATTTCGATCAAGAAGGATGCCGGCCCTAGTGGATTTAGTTTAGAGTGTCTTTGAATGCAAGTTAGTCTATTTAGTATGTTAGGTGTCAAGATAATTGGAGTTCTCTAGCCAATCATTGAGTTGTTATTCATGGTTTTTTATATTTAGCATTAGAGCATCTTGTGTCATTTAATTTAAGTTGAATATTGTTGAATCAAAAGGAATGCATTAACCTTCAAAAGAAACTGTAGCCTTCTTTATACAAAAGAGAACTAGGCAAATTACATAAGTACCCCCTAAGGATAAAAGAAATGACAAACACCCCCTTACAACTTAACACTCCTTCTCAAGTTGGGGCGTGTATGTCAATGAGGCCAAACTTGTTGCTCAGAAAATCATGGTGCTTCTTCTTCAAAGGTTTGGTGAGAATGTCAGCAATTTGTATCTCATAAGATATATAAGGGGTACTTATCTTGCCTTCTAAATCTGCATCTCAAATAAAATGACAATCAATCTCAATATGTTTAGTCCTCTCATGGTTGACTAGATTGGAGGCAATATAGGCAGCAAACTTATTATCACAATAAAGTGAAATAGGTATATCAACCTTCACCCCTAAATCTCGTAGGAAACCAACCATCCACATGATCTCACACAACTTGAGCCATGGACCTGCATTCTACCTCAGCACTAGAACGAGCAACCACACTTTGTTTCTTGCTCCTCCATGAAACTAGATTTCCTCCCCGGTAGATAGCAAAGTCTAACTAGATCGTCTGTCCTCAATTGACCATGCATAATCTGCATCTAAATATACCACACGATCAAGAGAGCCACTGGTACTATAGTACAAACCTCACCCTGGAGTGCCCTTCAGGTATTTCAAGATGAGATGCACATCACGTCAATGACTGTATCTGGGACTGTGCATAAACTGACTAGCTTGACTGACTGCAAAACTAATGTATGGTCGTGTAATAGTCAGATATAACAAACGGCCAACAATACTGTGGTACCTGGTAACATCCTCAAACAAAGGATCTGTCTCACCAGAGTTATGACTAGAAGGTGCCTCTACTAGTATCCCAGATATTTTGGACCCAAGAAGTCCAACCTCCTCTAGGATCTGTAGCGTGTACTGCCTCTATGATAAGGATAAGCCTGCCTCCTAACGAACAGCCTCTATCCCCAAGAAATAGCGAAAGTCATCTAAATCTTTGGTGACAAAAGTGAACTAGAGAAAAGCTTTTGTCTCCGTTATCCCATCAATATCATCACCAATCAATATTATATCATCAACATAAATTGTCAAGATAACTACTCTCCATGTCTCACCATACTATGTTTGTCTAACAAATATAGAATGATCAGTGGTAGACCATTGAAACCCTACCTTCTTGATCTCCAAATTGAGCCTCTCAAACCAAGCTCGTAGGCTCTGCTTCAAGTCATAAATACCTTCTGTAGACAACAAACAAGCTCTCCCTGATTGTCATAACCTTGTAGCTATCTCATATATACCTCCTCAGCAAAATCTTTGTATAAGAAGGCATTCTTTATATCAAGTTGATGTAAAGGCCACTGCTTAACTATAGCAACAAACAAGACAATCCTAATAGAAGTAATATGAGCAACTGGTGAAAAGGTCTCAAGGTAATCCACCTCATATGTTTGAGTGAATCCCTTGGTAACAAGTCTGGCCTTATATGTCTCCATTGTCCCATCAGATCTATATTTGATGGTGTACACCAATCTGCACCCAACATCTGTGGCACCCTCAAGACATGAAACAAGATCCCACGTTTTCCTGGTCTATAAAGCATGCGTCTTCTCATCCATAGCTACTTTTCACCTTGGATTGTGAAGAGCTTGAAAGAAATCTCTGGGAATAACTGCAGTGGTGATGACAGACACAAATTGTCTACTTCCCTCTTAGAGATGGGAGACTGTAGTATAACGGGAAATAGGATGGAGCGTACATACGGCACTAGATCTCTTTTGCACAGTCTCCTCTTCTCCATCTGAATCACTCCTATCTAGGGGGATAACAAGCTAATGGCTCATCATCAGAGGAATCATCTACTTGAGATCTCCTACGATACACCTGTGTCTCCTATATAACAGCCTCTATGGATGACCCTTCTTCTGAGAAGTAAAGAATCTTCTCAAAAAAAGTCACATCAGCAGTAACAACATACCTCCTGCGAACTGGATCATAACACCTATAGCCTTTCTGGATCCTGGAGGAACCAAGAAAGAAACACTTCGTGGCACGGGGAGCAACCTAATCATGAATACCATAGTTTTGAACAAAACATATGCACCTAAAAACTCGCAGAGGCAAGAGAAAAGTCCTGCTGCGCTAAGGATGTATAACCTCGTACGGGATCCGACCATGGAGCACAGAAGATGGTAATCAGTTAATCAAATATGCTAGTGACAGCATTACCCCAAAAATTGCCTAGGAACCTTTACATGAGACATCAATGTCTTGCCACTATCAAGCAAATGTCGCAACTTGTACTCAACAACCCTATTCTACTAGAATGTATGAACACAAGATGTTTGGTGAATGATCCCCCTCAAATGGAAGGCCTCCTGTAAATCACCGTGCATAAATTCTAAAGCATTATCACTGTGACAGACCCGAACAGTAGTATCATACTATGTCTGCACCTTAGACAGAAACTGTTGAACAATGGTAGGAATCTCATTGTGAGCCTTCATTAGAAACACCCAGGTAAGTCTACTATTGTCATCAACCATAACTGTAAAATATCTATGTCTACTAGTAGTGGTAACTCTAGATAGTCCCTAGAAATCACAATATATTAGGGAAAAAGGCACTGAACTGACAACAGCATCACTCCCGCGGTAGCTACTCCTGTGATGCTTCCCTAACTGATAATCTTCACAATCCAGAGTCAAAGAATCAGATAATTCTTGATACATCTGATGCATCTTCTTCATGGAGGGATGCCCAAGTCTATGATGCCATAGCAAGGGATAACAAGAGATTGACACAGCCCCAGCAAACAACGTAGGCGTGTCTAAATAGTACAGACCACCTCTTTCTATGCCACTACCAACTATTTCCCCCGTGGTTTGGTCTTGGAAGGAACAGTGTTTCTCATAAAAAATATACGACATCCAAGATCTCTGCAAATTCTACTCATAAAGAAAATTCATAGGAAACTTAGGAGCAGCATAATATACCTTCTCTATCTTCATCCTATGCATAGCATCTACACGTCCAACTGTTGTAACAAGAGAGGTTGCCCCATTTTCCACCTGCATATCGCGGATTCCCGTGGAGTCACAGGGTCCTGCAGTCAATCTCTTTCTCCGGTGAGATGGACAGAGGCTCCAAAGTCAATCATCCATGGACTCTTGTACCTCCTTTTCTTCATCTCAACTTCTTGGACTGCACACGAGAACCCAATAAAAACTGAAGTTGATCTTCTTGGATCAATTTTCTCCACCATGGGCGAGAGAAGACTTATCGCCATCGGAACTAGGCGCGAGAGAAGGCTTATCACGCAAAGTACAACACGAACAACATGGACTAGGTAGCCACCACTAGCAGCAACCCCTATTGTCGTCGACCACAGCCCACAGCCAGTGGTAATGCCAACGGCAGGCAGCCCAGTGGTAGCGCTGCTCGCGTTGGCAGACTGTCCGACGATGGTGTAGTTGCCGTTGCTGCCCCCTTAGCTGGCGCTGCCATCACTTGTGGTGGTAGTGGCGGCGGCATAGAAGTCATCCTCCATTGGATCACCTCCATGTTGGTGATCCAATCATATTGTGATGGATTTTTTTCGGTGGAATATCGAAGCACTAGCCTAAGACCGCTGCTCTGATACCATGTTGAATCAAAAAGAATGCATTAACCTTCAAAAGAAATCCTAGCCCTCTTTTTGTACAAAAGAAAATGGGGCAAATTACATAAGTACCCCCTAAGGATAAAAGAAATGGCAAACACGCCCTTACAACTCAACAAATACAATTATTTTCCATTATCACTCTCAACTCCTCTCCTCTCCCTCATTGAGCTCACTCTCTCTCCTCTCAATTCTCACGCCACCAAGTCCACGCTTGGGCATTCCATGCGTGATACTTCGTGCCAAGGAATCTCCACCACGTTGTGCAAATCTCCACAAAATGCAAATTAAGAAATGATTAAAAAAGCGATAAACATCAAAATTTTCAACAACATTAGCTCCAAGATACCAAAATACATGCACATATGGTGGACATGAAATAGGATACACAATTGGACCAAAATGTGGTAATAGCTGATGGTGCATGTAAGGTATAGCAAGGTTCAGTACAACCAGAGGAAGATAGAAAAATGCCAGCACCTACTGACAAAGAAAGATGATCGGAAATATGCCTCATATGCAGGGTGAAGAAAGAAGAGCTTAAGATCATAGGATGGAGGCAAAAACAAATAAAATTGGGAGGACTTGTAGATGAGAGGCGTCCACCAAAGGATTTCCATTGTGCATTTCTCTTCTCATTTCCTTGCCATCTTTGGATAGCATCATTGTGAACAATCACAACCATCTTTGAGAGGTGTAAGATTTAAATCTTGGTCTCTTGGATGGAAAGAAAACTGCTCGATACTATGAGCGCTCAAGTGGGCTTCCCCATATCATTTATACACAACAGAAGGGCATTGCCTACATACAATTTCCTTATGATTTAAACTATTGTCCACACATACAATAGATGTCCATAGTTGAAGTTAAAACATGCTTATCAATTTAAAATCCCATCCATAAACATTTGCATATCAAAAACCACAGGTCAACACTCTAGAGCTATACCAAATGACTGACTTAGTAAGACCCAAAAGCAAAATGAAAGTTGATTCCACCCAAAACGTGCAACAGACTAGCTTAACACTAGCTAAGCAGCTAGCCTGCTCTTTAAATATAAATAGTTACCTTTCAATACGCCCTAAGTACTAGCACTTGACCAATGAGAAAACATGAATAAAGTCAAGTAGATTTGCATGGTATAGGTATAAAGAACTTCTGTAAACAGATAACCTACTAGCATACATAAGGAGCCCACAATAAAAAGTCTACCCCATTGTGCGTGGCAGTAGCACAAAATATTCTAGGCACTTCCTAAATAACCTTGGATGCCATTTGGGGTACAGCCTAAGAATCTCCCATACTCTCATCCTCAAATAAACAAACCAAAGTTTTTAGTCGGTGCTTGGTTTTCTGGTAGGAGGAAGTTTCCCAAGTTGCAGTTGTCTTCCTCATTTGCAGAGCTACCCTAAGCCACTAGAATGGTAGGTCTGCTGGAAGAATCTTTTTCAACAAAATATTTCACCATATACATGTGTCCACCGCAAAAGACTCCAAATTTATGCATAGCAACCAACTCTCTTCATAGGAACAAGAAAGAGATGCATGATGATATGCTTAGAAGAAAAAAAATGATTGTCATTGTTGATGAGATGTGCACAAGAGTATACAAGTAAAAAATGGGAATAGGATCTCATAAATAGGAAACCCTGTAAAGTAGAGAGAGAGAGAAGAAAAAGAATCATGGGAAACGTTCTAGTAATGGGTTGAGTCTCTAAGCCTCCCCGTAAACTAGAGCATAGATATATTTGGTGGAAAAAAAATGGAATGAATTCATTAAGAACCCTAGAGGTCGTTATATAGAGAGACCTTAAGGGGCAATTACAAGCATCACCCCATACAATGAGTAAACAATAAAAAGATCAAATAAAAAGAACGGAAACACAACTCTCAACATTCTCCCTCAAGCTAGAGTATAGATATCAAACATGCTCAGCTTGGAACACAGGTACTCAAGTTGTTTCCTAAGAAGTGCTTTGGTGAAGATGTCAGCCACTTGGTCTTCAGTAAAAATGTATAGGGTAGATATTTTCCCAATCATCACAGCATCTCTAATGAAATAACGGTCTACCTCAATATGCTTGGTTCTTTCATGAAAAGCAGGATTATTTGTAATGAAGTAGTTGCTTTATTATTACAGTTCATTGTCATGAGCAGTGATATAGCAACAGCAAAGTCATGGAGCATAGATTAAATCCAAAGCAACTCGCAAGTGGTATGCACCATAACCCGATACTCAGATTCTACACTGGACCAAGACACCACATTCTACTTCTTACCCCTCCAAGTAACAAGGTTGCCACCAACATACGTGCAGTAACCAATGGTAGATCTTCGATCCTTATGAGCCCCAGCATAATCTGCATCAAAATATCCCCAAACATTGAGATGACCGTGCTTTTGGAAAGATAAGCCTTTCCTTGGAGAGTTCTTTAGATATCTCAAAACTTGGCAAACACCGGCCTAGTGAGCCTCTCAGGGCTGCTGCATAAACTAAGTCATTCCACTGCATAGGCAATGTTAGGCCAGATTAAATAGCTTGCCAATCATAGCATGATATCTAATCACATCCTCCATCTTAGGACAATCAAAATCGACAAGATGAGCAGCAAGGTCTAATGGAATGGCAGGAGGCTTGCACCCCATCATCCCTACTTTTCACAACATATCAAGCATATATTTTCTCTATAAAAGAACTAAACCTCCATCTATATGACGCATCTCAATGCCTAAATAGTAACTGATGATGCCCAGATCCTTGGTGACAAATTGAGTGTAGAAAGGCCTTTGTAGTTGTAATACCTTCTAGATCACTCCTAATCAACAGAATGTCATCCACATATACAATAAAGATAACTGATCCAATGGGCTTGTGCAACACAAACACTGAGTAGTCTGAAGATGACCGAGTAAAGCCAAAGTTGTGAACAGCTTTGTTAAATCTCTCAAACCATTCCCTTAGGCTCTATTTCTGTCCATAAATAGCCTTATTCAGCTTGTAGTCTTTCTGACACTCTCTTAAAGTCACAAAACCAAGAGGCTAAAGCATATATACCTCCTCATGAAGATACCGTAGAGAAAGGCATTTTTTATATCAAGCTGAAAAACTAGCCAGCCCAGTTGACTACTATGGATAGGAGAATGTGGAGTGAGTTCAACCGTACCACAGGAGAAAAAGTTTCAAAATAGTCCACTCCATAAGTTTGCACATGTCCCTTCGCAATAGGCCGTACCTTATGGTGCTCAACTAAGCCATCAAGGAGGTACTTCAGGGTAAACACTCACACCCTACAACAACACTTGGAGGTAGGTCCACCAAGTCCCACGTGCCTCGAGACTACAAAGCTACCATCTCCTCCTCCGTTACCGCTTTCCAGGCAAGATGCTGGAGAGCCTTTGTGTAATTGCAGGAACCAGTAACTATCCACAATAGTAGAAAACAAATAAGCCGTAATCAATAATCTATCAAACAACATATGCTAAGATATAGAATAGTGGACGCAAAAACCCTCGGGCCTTCCAATGAGCAATAGAAAGGTCCAAGTTAGACCCTTCTGTGGAAGGGATTACCTGATATCCGTCAAACTTAGTAGTATCAGTAGAGGATGGAGCAGTAGGAATAGTAGAGAGTGATTGCCCCTGTGGTCCTTGAGGTGGCCTCCTAGCTGGTAAGCACGTAGAAGAGGAGGGGAGGTGGTGGCGATGGTGGTGGAGCCCCAGAGGAAGTAGACATAAGGGATAGCCCAATAGGCACCAGTGGTATCACAATAGGCACAGGAAGAGGGATATCCTAGACCTAATAAGGATGTAAGGGCATTTCCCTATATGTAAAGTATGAAACATCCTAAAAAAATGTGACATCAACACTAGCATAGAACTTATGCGCCAAAGGATCATAACATTGATATCCATTCTGGGTGCATGAGTATCCCAAGAAAATGCATTTGACAAACCTGAGAGACAATTTATCCACCTTGAATAGATAGATGAAGCACACACAGCCAAACACAACAGGTGTGAGAGAAAATCTGTCCCAGGCAGGAAACAACACAAAATAAGGTGTCTTGCGCTTCATAACAGAGTAAAACACCCTATCGATGAGAAAAGTCGTTGCAAGAACAATATCAGCCCAATACTAAGAAGGAACATGCATCTAAACATCATGGTTCTAGTCACATCAAATATTTGAGCTTGCATTCAGCCACCCTATTCTATTAAGATGTATAAACACAAAAAGTATGGTGAATGACACCCAAAGAGGAAAAACATTCAGCCATAGTAGCATTCACAAATTCAATGCCATTATCACTTAGAAATGTATCAATAATAGAAGAAAACTAAGTCTTTATCTTAGAGAAAAATTTTAATAATAGGAGTTTCAAACTTTTCCTTCAACATATAGACCTATGTACTTAAGTACAATCTTCCACAACAACAAGTACCTAAAACACCTGAGATTGTAGACCCGAAAAGGTCCCCACAAATTTGCATGGATAAAATCAAAAGGTGACTTAGGTCATTTATTATGACCGAAAGGAAATCACACTGGAATGACTCAGGGATTGTAAATTTGGAAATTGACGGCAAAGCACGAGAATACTCAAGTGACCTAAATGCAAGTACCACAGGAAAGAAATAATGGTCAAGGTAGAAACAATAGATAAATGTATAGGTGGAAGTCTTAGGTAGTAAAGACCATCATGCTTAAATTATCCACCAATCCACCTCATCATCCAAATATCCTGCAAGAAAAAGAAATGATCATAAAATATTGCTCGAAAGTTTAAGGCCTTGGTAATCTGACTAATAGACAAGATTTAAAGCAAATTTTAGAGCATACAACACATCTGTAGGAGATAATGACCCAATGAGACGAATATCTCCAAGCCCAGTAACTAGAGATAAGGCATCATTAGCTACTCTCACATAGAATGGGTAAGGGACCATAAGGACATAAACAAAGTTACATCTCCAGTAATGTGGGAAGAAACACATGAGTCTACTATCCAATCAAGATCATAAGATCATACAGACAATGCAATAGTACTCGCCAATCTAACAAAATAAGCTCCAACAAGAGTAAACTAGGACACCAGTAATCTGTCATACTCCACCCAAGAAATAGTCACCTGAGAAGCCGAAGTATCACCATCCTAAAAGGTGGCCTCATCAGCCCTGGAAGAAACCTGGTGGGCACAAAGGGCCTATCCCTAAAGATAATCGTGCTTGATCCAGCACTTATTAATAGTATAACAGGTATGGTGGCAGTTCTCACTAAATAGGCCACCACGACCTCATCCACAGCCACTGCTGTCCCTAGGTGGGCTTCCTCTCCCCCTACCTGAGAAGACTTCGTAACCACAGCCTACTGATGCCATAGCAAAAGAGTTAGTCATTGAAGTTAGATCAGATATCTCAAGGCAAGACAAGCATGCATATATCTGTGCAAGAATAGGTATCTCCTCTAAGGTCATCAATTTATCCTTCACGACCTTCTACTCTAGGGCTTAGGGTCACAAGAAACTGAACCAATCTAATAGCTCCCCTCTGGTTGGCCATAATTGAAACATCAAACAACATAGGCTGATAAGGATTTTGCTTATCCCATAGATTCTTCAAAGAGCCATAACACTATGCTAAAGACATCAATCCCTTCCAAGAAGTGTGTATATCCTCAACAACCCAATAAAGACGAGCAATATTGCTCTTTTGAGAATGTATCTCATGCAACACTTCCTACATTTTCTTGGCAAACAAGCAGAACATGACCTACTTGTCTATAGGCTCCTTTATGTTGTTCAACATACAAGTGGCAATCCAATGTTGGCCTCCCAATCATCACTCTTCCTATCATTGGTCAATTCCTCCTTAAGAAGAATATACTTCTTCCTATGCAATCCTACAAATCAAACAAAGGATGTGGACCAAAGAAGAAAGTTTGTGCCATCCAGTTTGATAAGTGTTCCTTGCATATGAGGAGAGACGCTCATGAAAGATATCTTCCCAATTAGTCACCAAGACTATCCTTCTGGTCTCTCATGATAGCCCGACTTGCAAAGAGGCAAAAGATTTGTGTAGAGGTGCTGAAATCAGACCATAGAGGGGATTTCAGTCCCCAAAACAGATTTGAAACCAAGGTTTCAAATCATAAACCGCAGCAGGGGGGTCATGCAAAGACCTCCCCACACCACCACCTAGCACCCCGTGGGCTAGCACGCCACAACCAAGACCCACGTGGGCCTCAACAGCGACGCTGGCGATGTTGGTGCGACAGCAGCGATGCTAGGGGCCAACGGTGGCTGCATTGGAAGGGAGGAAGCGACAGTGATGGTGTCACAAGGTGGCACAATGACGCAAGGAGGTCCACCAAAGATGAGGACAGAATGAGAATCAAGTTAGTATTTGATGGGATACCAAAGCATCAGCTTAAGACCATTACTCTGATACCATGTTGGTGGAAAAAAGAAAATAGAATGAATTCATTAAAAAACCCTAAAAGTCTTTATATAGAGAGACCTCCAGGGATAATTACAAGCATCAAGCATCACTCCATATAAGGAGTAAATAATAAAAAGACCACAAAAAGAACTAGAAACACAACTCTCAGCTGACATCTACATGTTCAGCTTAGAACAACATCAATCAAATGAAGTGCAAGTAACTATCTTGGTAAACATTTCTGATCTTGTGAAGCAACATGTTTAGCGTCGTTAAATCCTTTCAAAATCAAATCTCTAGTATAACAACAATCAACTTCTACATGTTTAGTCTTCTAATGGAAAATTGGATAATTTGCAATAAAAGCAATTGGAGTTGGAAGATTGTCACATCACATTACATTTGAATAGGAGATACAAGCAAATGGAGATCACTAAGCACAAATCTTATCCATGTTATCTCAACTATAGTTTGAACCATGGCTCGATATTCTGATTTTACACCATACCTAAAGATACTTGTTTGTTTCTTGCTTCTCCAAGTTACTAGATTCCATGCAACATAAATACACAACCCAATGGTTGACTTCTTATCTTTAAGGCATTCTACATAATCTACATTGTTTTATGCCACTGTGTGTGATAAAGATATTTTGAAATTAGGAAAATTAGGCAAAAGTACTTTGATTTATCTCTTTCTTTTTCAGGTATATGATTAGGAGTTGGTTTGTTCTGAGATGATTCCATGGTAGTATTAGAATTAGGATTTCATTGTAATCCCCTCTCACTATATAAAGAGGGGCTAGCCTCTCTCTTTTCGATTATCATCTATGCTCCAACTAGAAGGGGAGTGTTAGGATATTAGCAAAGTCGTTGGAGTCTATAGGATTAGGATTGAGTCTATTTTTAGTAAGTTTAAGAGTGTTAGTCAATTGTATGTTCATGTTAGTAAGTTTTATAGTCCTGTTAGGTCATTTATGTAATTTTTCTAACCATAGTCTCTATATAAAAGAGATCAATGTTCTTGTTTTGAATAAAAGTATTATTTTTTTCCAAAAGGGAAAGGGTGATTATCGATTAATTAATCATAAAGGGCCAATAAAGTGGCCATATTACAAAGTATCTTCCCAAAAATTGAATAAAGACGTAATGCTACAAATAAAATTCTCCATGTACGTATGCTACCCTTTAAAGATTGTCGCATTTCTTCCGATCCAAATGCCCTAAAGTATCGCAACCTTCTCCTTATTACTTACGAAAGCATTTAGCTTCCACTCCTAAATGACTCCAGAAGTCTCTCTGAATGGAGTGTTCAATCCACTCCAAGTGGAAATGCCTCCAAATTTGCATAGAGAAAGGGCACTCAAAGAACAAACGGTTGACATCCTTATAGGAGGCATTAATTTTCTCCAACACTCTTGATTCTTGAGTGTTTTCTACTCTATTCCAGTGGGAAGAAATGATCGATCTACTTTATTGAGAAAACCCTACACCTCTCTATATAGAGAGAGATGTTAGGAAAAATACATAAGAGAACCAGACAAAATATAAAGATAACTAAACAGTCCCCAGTAAACATAAACAAGAAATATAAATAGGAGTATCAACACTCCCCTTTGAGCTGGAGCATAGATATCAATCATGCTCAACTTGGAACAACAATAATCGAATGCCGATTGAGGTAGAAACTTTGTGAACACATCAGCAGTTTGGTCCTCAAATGCAATATAAGTAGTACGCAACAAACCACACTATATAAGATCTCTGGTATAGTGGCAGTCAACCTCAACATGTTTGATGTGCTCAAGGAACATCGGGTTGTTGGCTATGTATGTAGCAATTTAATTGTCGTATCACATCTTCATAGGTTCCTTAATCTAGATGTGTAAATCATGCAATAGAGACTATATCCAAACCATCTCTATAGCAATTTGGGCTATCACCTTGTAATCTGACTCTGCACTGGAGCGAGAAACTACCTCCTGTTTCTTATTCCTCCAAGTAACGAAATTACTAACCACAAAGGTACAGAGACCAGTGGTGGATTTCATGTCAAGAACACATCATGCATAATCTGCATTAGAATATCCTACCACTGTTATAAGAGATCCTCTTTCGAAGATAATACCATGACCTGGTGCTTTCTTCAAGTATCTAAGCACTTGCATAGCTGCCTGCTAGTGTAGCTTCGTTGGCTTCTCCATAAACTGACTAAGTTTGCCTATTGCCAGTGCAATATCTAGTCTAGTAATGGTCAGATACAACAGCTTGCCTACAAGCTGTCTGTATGCTCTGCTATCAGCTGCCTCTGCCTTCTCATCATGTAGATGTGCCTTGGGGTCCATAGGAATATTGGCTAGCTTGGACCCGAGCATGCCTATCTCCTGAAAGACATTAAACGCATACTTGCGTTGAGAAAGAACAATCCTATCTTTACTCCTAGACCTCAATCCCCAGAAAGTATCTAAGCTGGTCCAGATCCTTCATAACAAACTTCTGTGCAAAAGACTTCTTGACCTATCTTATCCCAGCCTCATCACTGCCGATGATAATTAGATCATCTGCATAAACCAGTAGTACTACAATGCCATTCATCATTTTCCTGATAAACAGAGAATGATCTGAAGAGAACCTCTGCATCCCCATCCTCTACAACACATCTGAGAGTTTCTGAAACCAAGTTCTCAGGCTCTACTTCAGGTCATAAATGGCCTTCCTGAGTGTGCACACACACTCCCCCTGAACCTCAAAACTTGGGGGCTGCTGTATGCAAACCTCCTCCTGAAGATCATCATAGAGAAAAGCATTCTTTACATCAAACTGGTGTAACCTCCAATCTCTGTGAGCAACAACGGAGATGAGTACCCGAACAGTGGCAAGACGTGCAACAGGAGAGAAAGTATCAAAGAAGTCTACCCCATAACTCTGGGTGAACCCCTTTGCCACCAACCTACCCTTATACCTTGAAATAGACCCATTATGGTTGAATTTTAAGGCAAAGACCCATCTAGAGCCAACAAGTCGCACACCTGTAGAAAGCGAGGTGAGATCCCAAGTATGTCTGCTCCGAAGTGCCAACATCTCATCCTCCATGGCTTGACGCCACTTAGGATCAAGCATGGCCTGCTAGTAGATAGACGGAACGTGTGACGCTGTAAGTGCCTAACAGAAGTTGCTAAACTGAGCAAGATCATCATAGCCAAACTGCCTACAACACGATATCTGGACTCACATGTACGGGGTGCCTTCCTAATAACAATAGGAAGGTCAGAATCATCTGGTATCTCTGACCGAGTCGCTGTAGAAGGAGCCTCACTATTGTGGTGATCTGCACTGTAAGGGGAATCAGGTCTAACTAGACTATCAGTGCCATCAGAGTCAATCTCAACTGCCTGTGAAACATCAATCACTGGTGTGGCTGGAGGCCTCTGCAGTGTCACATGAGGTCTACTATATGTACGTAAAGGACCATGCAATCTCTGGTAGTCATCCACGGGGGTAGTGGAGCCTAAAGAGGTCGATTGAGGTATGGAGACCGGAATATCCTCAAGTGAAATCGGAGGAATAGGCATAGAAGCTGGATCATCATGAACACTCGTCTGTCCAACAACAGAAAAATGTGGTGTTGTTTCATGAAAAGTCACATCAGCGCTATATAATGCCTGTGGTGAATGGGATCATAGCATCGGTACCCCTTCTAACAGCTGGAGTACCCTAAGAAGATGCACTTAACAGCACGTAGAGCAAGCTTGTCACGACCTGATGATGGCACATAAACAAAAGCAACACATCCAAAACACCTAGAAGACACGTGGAAAAGCTCATCATCTGGATGTAACAGGAGAATCGGTATCTACTCGTGAAGAACTGAACTCAGCATCCTGTTAATGAGGTAGGTCGTCGTCAAAACAGCATCTCCCCAAAATCTCTGTGGAACATTGTGGTGGATAAGAAGAGTGCAGGCAACCTCTAATAAGTGTCTATACTTCCACTTGGCAACTCCATTCTGCTGTGAGGTATGGGGGCAAGAAGTCTGATGGATAATCCCACAAGTCCTGTAAAACTCCGCAAGTCTAGTAGTGCGGAACTCGAGGGCATTATATGTCCGTACAATCTTCACTGTAGCAGAATATTGAGTCCCAATCTCCAAGAGTCTATATAATAACTCCAACCTTTGCCTCATTCTTCATAAGAAACACCCATGATACTCTAGGGAAATTGTCGACAACAACGAGATAGTAACGGTGTCCTGTCCTGTATGGAACTCTACTCGGTCCCTAAACATCCATATGGAGTAACTCAAAGGGAGCAACTAATCCAGGAGAAGTACTGGTAGGGAATGAAGACCAATGATGCTTACCCAATGGGCAAGCATCACACCTAATAGTAACAACAGGTGAAATATGCGAAATCACCCTCCTGAGGTGATCCAGAGGCAAATGTCATAAACGAATGTGCCATTGTAAGACATTCCCACCATCATGTCTATTGACGCCTGCAAATGGCTCCTGACCTAGATGATAAAGACCATTCTCCTATGTACCTTTGGCGATGGTCTTCCTAGTGAACTTATCCTGGACAATACATCCGACCTCATAAAAAATCACCCTACAATGAAGATCCTTCATGATCCTGCTCACGGGCAACAAGCTCATGGGAAACTCCGGTATGTGTAGTGTTCTCGGTAGCCGCAACGTGGGGGTCACAGATACTTCCCCCTGGCCAACAATGGGTGCATGTCTACTATCGACAACCTGTACCATTCTCCCTGATGCAATGGAACTAAGTGACCGGAAATAGCTCTAATCTCCACAGAGATGCTGTGAAGCACCGAAATCGACTAACCATCCTGTACCATGGTGACTCTTGTCATGCTTCTGCGATATCAAGCCTACACACTCAACCATCCCTGCCACGTAACGATATCCAATGTCATCTCTACTTCCCGTGAGATTGGCATTGTGACTAATAGGTATGAAGTAGATCATCAAGAGTTAGAACTCACCATTATAGACGTAAAATCACCAACGAATCACTTTAGATGCAAAATTTGATCTGAAAGCACCAAACCATAACCTGAAATTGAGTTTTCAAATTATGGACGGACTCTAGAATGGCACCAACCCCTTGAAATTAACACAAGAAGCATCGCAGCCTCCTGTCAACCCTCAGGCAATCTCTGAGGAGGTGCTCCAATGAAGCATCAGTGGCGCAGTAGCCTTAGAGGTGCTGCCGCAGCCTGCTGCGGCCACAAGTGTCCTACTGCTAGCAGTGCAGCAACCCTAAGTGCACCGCTGCCCCTCGCAGCGACCCCTGGTGGCTACTGTGGTGGTGCTAAGGAGAGACACCAACCCAGCACCGACCTTAAAAGTGTCGCCTCAACCTCTAGTGGCTGCTACAACAATGCTCAGGCAAGGCACCGGCCCTGCAATGACCTAAGAGGTGTCACCGCCCCTTGCTCACCCTCTGGTGATCCCTGCGACGGTGCTCAGGCAGAGCACCGACGCCGCAACCCCAACGATCGCGTAACCTCCCTATTTGCACCCTCCTTGCGTCGCGTGAGACTTTGGTTAGGTGAGGAGGTGGTGACGTCAGTAGCCACCGGTGGAGACCCCCTGTTGGCAATTAGGGTTAGGGTTTTGATAGTGTTGGGTGTTGGAGGCCTATTTCGGTGGGCTATCAAGGGCACCAGTCTAAGACTGCTGCTCTGATACCAAGTGGGAAGAGATGATCGATCTACTTTATTGAGAAAACCCTACACATCTCTATATAGACAGAGATGTTAGGAAAAATACATAAGAGAACCAGACAAAATATAAAGATAACTAATCGGTTCCCAGTAAACATAAACAAGAAATATAAATAGAAGTATCAACAATTCCAAGAAACTCTTCTTTGAGTTCCCATATAGTGAAATCCACACTTTTCTTCTAGAGTTCACCACATGAGATGGACTTATTATTTGAGGTCCCTATATAAGACAGGCCACAGTTTCGAGGGTCCTCATGCAAAAGAGACGAACTCATTCTCTTAGGATTCTTTATATGAGAGGCCTACTCTCTTTAGAAGGAAACCATATAGGAGAGGTTCTACACTAAAGATAAAGGTACTTGCCTATCCTACTACTTACTCTAAAAGATATTTGATGTTGTTGACTATCTACTTCAAAGCAAAAAACTTTCTTGAAGGACATCTTTAACAACTAATCTTGTTTTCAGCCTACAAACTCACAAAGGATGTCTTTGATCTATCTTCTTAGAGAATCTTCAATTTGCTTAACTACATGAGAACCAATACTCCAATTTAGCTTCCAATTCCTTTTAATAAGGGAGAGCATATCTCTATTTGTTATGTAATATTTACAGCTAAACAAGCTTCAACTGGAGTTTAGAGAATAGTATTATTAGCTAGATGGATAACTAGATCCTACAAAAGGTCAAGTCAACACTCAATTAATGAGTTTTCTACATAACTTTTAGGATAAGCATTAAAATTGAGACTTAAGGTAAAGGTATGGGCCTTCACTACTATTTTCTCGTGAGAAGAATCAATGAAATATCTAGCTATCTAGGCCACTTCTCTCATAATTGTTCCCTTCCTTTTTTTTTTTTTTGAAGAGAGTTTTTCCCTTCCTTTGAGGAGGGCTTTGACATAAATCAAGGTGCCCTTAGGGTATTATCATGATGAATATCCATATTACTCATGTTTTATTATGATTTTGGTGTTCAACATTCCAAGCCAAATTTCTGAAAATCAAAAAGCATACGCCAAAAGTTGCTCCGACTTATGTGCCTATCGCTAGCACAAGCTAGAGTGCAGCAACCAAAAACCCCTGTCTAATACCCTTAGTGGATTGAATCCGCTGACTAAGCAATCTTCCACTACCAAGAACAAAAGCCAAACTGTAGGGATGCAATGCCTCATCCATGAGATCCAAATGTCCAAAAAACCTTTTTTTTTTAGAAGAACTCCTTTTTTATGTAAGGGCAATCATAAAAATCATCAATCAAGGGAGTCATTGGCCTTGTCAAAATCAATCTTTCAAAGAACCTCTATAGCCATTACATAATTACCAGCCAGATATGAACTCCCTGGAGATGTAGACTGCAGCGATGAACCACATCCTCCATAACATCAATAGGCACTAACATCTTTGGAACAATAAAATAAATTGCATTTGGTTAAGGCTTGGTTGTAGTCAAAGGAAAGAAGTAAACTTGCTCAATTCAAACACAGGAAACCTGTGTTTCCTCAATGAACTGACATGTGACCACCATAATATTAGCTTCATGCACATTGCAAAACTCCTAAAAAAGAACACATTTTAGGTCCAACAACCCTTCCTTTCATGAAACTAAAAGAAATGTTTACCTAGTGCATTTCCAGTATCCCCTCTGCACACTACCACTTCCTTCCCTACACAAAACCTTGTAACGTGATTGTCTTTGATACCATCCAATAGCCATCAGATATATCACACTCCTTTAGCCAATTTTGCCTTAATCTCTATTGTCTCTCGACCTTTATGCTGCTAACATTCAAGGTCACATTCTCTCCAAGTTTGCAATTTCATTTCTATTAAATCTCTAGCATCTTCATATTTTGATAATCTTTGTCAAGGCATCACAATCTTCTTGTTTCAATTCCTTCTTTAATGTTTTTCCTATTAAGTAACCAAGGAAGGCCTCAAGTCACTTACCCTCTCAACTGAGGTCCAACAAAACAAATGTGATGATCCCTGAGCAACCCACTTCTCCACCCTTTTCTCTCAAAAGTCCCGGTGCCAGTAACAAGGGTCACTCCAAACTTTCAGTGATCAGCAAAACAACCTCCCTTATTTAACTTCCACATAAGAGTGTGATCAAGCCTCCATGTTACCGACATAATAACGTGTTCCATATGGATCAAGAGGTGGAAGATGCTGTGATCCTCAGTATAAGCAATTTGTTGCCACCGCTTCAACCACCTCCACCTCCCTTATCCAATCCACACAATCCTCCGAACCCTCTATCTACCTAATCTACATCCAGGTTCATCCTCAAAATTTATCACAACATTAAAGCTATGTCCAAGCATCCAATCCAGTCATGATAACACTATCAGCTAGGAGGACTTATCATATCAAAGATGTACCAATATACTTGCATAGATAAAAATGCAAAAATCTTAGTAATCTCACAATAAAGTAAAAGAAATTATAACTACTCACAAACATGTATTGGTATAACTGCTGCAAACTTTAAACTGAAATGTGATGAGTACAATTTCAACACATGTACCTATACAATTAGTACTCTTTGAATGGATTTAAGATGTATATGATGTAGACCTGTTAGCTCCAAAACCGTGGATCAAAATTAATGCAGGACCACTGCTGCCAGATAATTGGTAACGAATTCGATAACCTCGCCAGTTCCAAATGCTGCAGATGTCAAAAATTCAATCAGGAAACAAAATCTCGACAGGATTTTCATGTGTGCAGAATTATGCACGTGGGCATAAACATGAGAAAGTGCACATAGGGACTCGTGGTTGTCATTCAAGCAAAGTACAATGAAGATCTTTAAACAGGAAGTTCAAGAGAGTCATGATAATCATTGTCAAACTATTATACCATTCCTTTCATTTTCAATACACATTGGAAATTCAAGACTCAAAACATTGTCCAACAGTTTTTCAAAAAAAAAAAAACACAGGAATATAATTCCGAAATTACAATGTCAAGCCAATCAGATTTTCACAACTTCACTTTCATACCAATAATATATTGTTGACTACCATGACCTAGTTTGGTTGAAGTATTGCTAAATAAATTGCAGCAAATAACAACATTACCATTGGAGAAAATGAAGCATTCTATTGAAAAATGTAACCCTAGCCTCTCTTATAGCCCCCTTATATAGAGAGGTAGGAATGAAAAATTACATAAAAAGCCATGCTAGAAATATAAATTTGCATAACTAACTCACTAACAAACTCAATTCCAAGATAACTAGACTCTAACCAAACCAATACTCTTAACACTTTCTCTTAAGTTAAAGCATAGATGATAATCAAGCTCAACTTACTATAGATACAAAATTCAGCTCCCCCTCACACATGACATCTTCCAATTGGAGGAGTAGACAGGAGCAACAATAGATGAGCAAGCAAGCAGGAGTCAATCCCAAGCAGCAGAATAGTAGATAATAGAAGATAATCCCAAGCAATAGCAATAGTAGCAAGCTGTAGTAGGTAGTAGTAGGCTATAGCAAGAGTACAAACAATAGATTGGGTAACATTCCAAGGCAGGCAATAATAGATAAATAGGCAAGCAATCAAGAGTAGGAGACAAGGACCTCACAGAAAATCCCCCACTAGTCATCACCATCATCATGATGACAGTAGTAAGATCGGATGCTCCAGACACAGTGATCCAATCAGAAGTGGCAGTCGTAGTGTTGGCCACAAGACTTGCAGCAACAGCAACAATAAAGGAGGGCTCGCTCAGTAAACTTCTCAAGCGATCCAACTTGTCTCCAGTAAACGGTGGAGGAGACTACTCTATAGCAGTCTCAGTAACAAGAGACTCAATAATAGAAGTCTGATTTGCCGAACTTATCCCAACACTTGTCAAAAGCATGATTTGTTCTCTTGCAGTGAATGCAAGAAGAGTAGATATGATGACCTCATTCACAGTCACCAAAACAACCACCTCTCCCTTCAGAAGCGATGAGGGCAAAGGTGTCAAGCATAGTAACGGCCAACGAGAGCAGCAAGTGGTGCATTAGGCTTCAACATCTATCTTCTAGAGGCAGATATATGTTATCTCTAGATCAGGCACTGAGTCAAAAATAAAATCTGGTCTCTACTTAACTAGTATTGTGGTGCTAGGCCAAATACGGCTAACTCCTCCAATAGGCCCTCTAAAGTAGTGAAATACGCAATCAAGGACATGTCGCCATGATTAGTATTCCATATACACTTGTAGATGTATGCACGACAGGAGTTTCTCATTCCTCTTCTCTAGAGTCTCCCAGATCTCCTTTGTTGTCTTCTTATATAGCATATTGGAGGCAATCATCGGATCAATGTTGTTCATCAACTAGTTCATGACCAGATAATTATCCTTACACTTTTTGTACTTGCTAGCATCTTTAGGTTTAGGAGCCCTATCTATCAGCATATGCAGCTTCTCTTGTCCTCCAACCAATGTGCGAAATGTGCATGACCATAGAATATAGTTAAGTGATCTAGTCAACTTGATTGTCGTACCCTAAACCAGCACAAAGGTTGATATCTTGAACTCAGTAATAATAGTAGAAGCAGTGGCATCTGCCATGAGAACAGGAAGAGATAGTCAAGCAAAGATGCACGATCTCATACATAGTAGTAGTCAGTAAGCAGTCAAAGATGCGTGATTTCGCGCACAGAAGCATGCACATGCATGCAGAGGGTAGATAAACAAGATTTAGATCATGTGCACAACCAAAACCTGTGCAAGAGGCAACCATGGAAAGTCACTAGATCTAATATGGTGGCCTAGGGATTTAAATCATGTGGACTGGATCAAAGAGAAGCAACTACAGGGCCTCTAGCGGCAAGAGAAGGGACCATATCCGATCTAGTGTGGCCGGACTAGCACTATTCCAGCACACACAACCTTACCGGAGTGCCACCCTGCTTAAAGGGATCGTCGCCGATGGTGGGCAACAACTTAGGGTCCTGTTACAGGTTCTAATAGCAAGCCTAGGCCTTAAATCTGATCAAAAAGTCAACTGGAAATGCTCCGAAGGTGGATTCCAATCAAAAGCGAGAGGAGTGGTCACCAGGCCCTCCCTACGTGTAAAACCAATTGACGACAGCATTAGGCCCTACGATCCAACCAAAAGCTACAGCGCCTGCCTGGGCGTGATTTTCGACCTCTTTCAACCACCGTCCAATTGGTGGAAGGGTCACTGATGACCCCCCTAGCCGATGGTCAATCATTGGTGTTGATCCAAGGCTGGTGGCAATGGTAGGCAGAGTTGTTACCACCAGTGTTGTTTAAGGTTTCTCTCCCCATTTTTTCATTTTCTTCTAGTGGAAGAAAGAAATGAGAGAAGGGAGTCAAACAAGTATCGAACATCAACCTAGGATTGCTGCTTAAATATCATATTGGAGAAAACAAAGTGTCTTATTGAAAAATGCAACCCCAGCCTCTCTTGTATAGAAAGGTGGGAATGAAAACTTATATAAAGAGTCCTACTAGAAATATAAAATTGCATAACTGACTCACCAGCAAACTCAATCTTAAGATAAGTAGACTCTAACTAAAATAATACTCTAACAATTACATACTGATAAAATTTGGAATAGACAGGAGAAACATAATAGGGGATGAAGAGGAACATTGCCTAATTCTTGTTCAAGTTCATTGTTGAACTCAAGGTTCGAAATGCCGATTTCGATGCCATGCCGATGAAATTCCAAGTGTGCATTTCGTGGGCATGCCGAGGGCATGCCGTGGAAATGCCCGTTTTTCGATGGGCATGTCGATGAGCATACCGAGGGCATGCCGATGCATACCAACAAAAATAGCAAAAGTAATTAAAAAAACCAATAGCAACCTCGACATGGGCAGCAATTTCGCCAGCATGCCAACCATGCCGACGACATGCCGACCGTGCCAACGGCATGCCGACGAAATCCCTGTAAATCGACGTTTTATTCATGTCGGCACGACCCTTGCTCGGAAATGGCCTTGCCGACGACATTTAAATCAATGGTTGAACTTCCTTTTGCTGGAATAGATATTCCAGGATCCTAATGGGGATATCCAATCTGTTTAGCACACTATCCCACCAAACAAAGCCAGCCATTATAGGCTCCTTCTAAGGGGCAAAAAGTGGCTCCTCTTCTCGGCCACACATCGTTTGGTTGTAAGAAGTAAAAAAGTTTAATTAATGGAGGAATTTAGGGATGGGAGGAATCATGGAGGAAGGAATTAAAATTTTTTGTGTTTAATAGATTAAACATAGCATCAAGGAATTAAAGATCACATCATGGAATACACGAGAAAAGTAACGTGGAATTATCTTATTCCAGAACCAAGAGACCTCTTAATTATGTAATAGATTTATTTCAAAATTAACAAGGCCAAGCATGCAACTGAAGTATCGAATTAAGCACACATTGCTTAGATTCACCCCTCCCGACCCTTCCCCTTCTTAGAAACCCTAGCCCCTCCTAAGTGCCACTAAGGGCCCCCAGCAAGTCAATCGGCATCGATCAAGGTCCTCATTCCTTTCCCCTACCTCACTTCCCCCATCCCCACCATCCTTCCTTCCATCGGCATGGTCTCCTAAAGTTCGGTCCCACATAGCCTTGATCAATCAATTTACATCATTGGTTGATCCTCAACTATTTGCCCGATGTTGTCCCCACAACCAATCGGCTTTGACTCCGATAGTTAAGTGCTCTAACATCCTTGTTGTCGCTTTGTGCATAACTCTCAAATTTGGTCTTCCTAGTTAGGTTTGGGTTGGTGCCGACAACTTCTTGCAAGTTGATGACTTCGCATCTTGGGACTCTACCACGTTATTGTTGGGAGGGAGTTGTTCGTCCATTCTTTTTAGTTGTAGATCCACTCTGTTCCTACTCTCTATGTAATTTTTACTCAACGACTTGGCCATTGTTCTCATTTATGTTTGCCTTTGTTGTGTGTTTTAGTTTGTTAGCTATTTGTTTTGTTAGTTTATTGGATTTTCTTGGTTCAGGGATGCATGTGGTGTGCATTTTCAGGTGTCCTCCTTGGCATCTACAACTAATGCTTTATCTTCCACTTGCTAGATCTCTGACTACCCAATTCTTCCACGCATAGCAGGTTAGCCAGTGATATCTAGGTCATAGTGGCAAAGTCATTGCCTCTAGGGCCTCTAGGGTTGTCAAAAAAAAATCTTAGGTTTAGTATTCATTTATATTCAATTAACCAAAAGATTGGTTTAGATTCATCTCACAAATTAATAAATCAAACTTGCACCTGAGTTTAGGCTCTTTTTTTTTTTTTGAAAAATAAGAGGGCAATTATCCAAGAGAGAACTGCCTAAATTTATTGCAAGAAAGCATCAATACCTGAGTTTAGGCTCATTTAAATAAACGAACCAAACCTAAACAATTTAGGTTCATTTAGGTTTGTAAAACATGTATATGTATATGTATATATTTCATGTGCATATATATCATTAACATATGTTTTTTATTTCTATTTTCCTTATTGTACGGCTATTGGCTTTGGTTTGTTCCTGACGGACACTTATGTACTTTTACCCTTTCGATCTCTCTCTATATAAGAGAGCCCTAAGGTTTCAATAACAATTGACTCATTTCATCCAATTTGATATCAGAGCACCAACCGTAGACCGTGGCTCTTGATATCCCACCCATAAGGCTCCAAACTGTACCACCGTACCCCGTTCTTCCTCTCTCTCTCTCTATCGGGCGGCGACTTAGCCCGCGAGGAGCACTCCAGCGGCCACGAGTGACACTCCAACCTACGAGCAGTGCTCCAACAGCCACGAGCGACACTCCAGCGACCACGAGCGATGCTCCAATGGCCACGAGAGGCACCCCTGACACAATCTGACCACGTCAGGCAGCGCGGTGCTGCATGCGTGGGGCGGCGACTGTTGGGCGGCAACTGTTGGGTGGCGCTGTAGCGCCTCCATGCATCGGACACGGCGGCGATCTAACCGGTTGGAGGTGGTGCGACATCTGCTACTGGTCTAATCGACGGCACATGTGGGATCTACAGCAATAGTGCACGATCAGCAAGACTCCAGTAACCTTAACTCACATCTGAGAGGGTTGTAGTCCCTTTCTAGTGCTAATCCTCTCCGATCACAGGGAGAGAGACACCTAGGTCCCCTTGAGGCTATCTCGGGTGTTCTTCCCGCTCCCGGGTTAAGCTAACACTCATCTAAGGGAGCATTTTTCATGAAGATGCAGGTCTGAGTTTGTCTATTTTCATACCTACAGATGAGTTTTTGGTTATAAAAAGCAGATTGCAGTTTTCGGATTGCGAAGATGGCTTCAAACGATCAGTCCGAGGTGATGTCAGGCTCCCTTTCAGACACCAGGGTACTTAAGAATCTGTTTTTCAAGCTCGTCATCAAGTTATACAAGGCCAACTACCTGCGGTGGTCTCAGACTTTCCTCATTGCTATCAGGGGTCAAGAGAAGAGTCACATCCTTACAAATACGGAACCTGCAAACAAGATTGGTGCAAACTCCAACTAGGACAGAGACAATACCATAGTCTCTGCATGGCTCATGCAGACTGCTATTCCTCGCATAGGGGATGAGATCATGTACCACGCTACAGCGAAGGAGATGTGAGAGTCCTTGTGTGAGACATTCACATGCCAAGAACTCCGTACGAATTTTTCAAGTCATCTACAACCTCTTCTACTTGCATCAGGAAGGATGCACACTAGCGTAGTACTATTCCCTTCTGAAGGGAATGCTAAAGAAACATCACTCCTATTTGCCGGAGTGTGCCTATGAGTCTTTGAGGAGCTTTAGGAGACAGTTGACAATCTCCCTCTGTTTAGCAGGTCTTGGACCAGAGTATACAGCTGCTAGAGATCAGATCCTCACCGCCTTAAAGCTTCCTATTCTGGAGGAGGCCTATAGTAGACTCAGCAGAGTTTCAGGGCGCACTTCTATTGTTGATTTTGGGACTCAGACATCTGCACTAGCTGCAATCCTTGGACGTGACAGGGGGCTCCTCTCCCTACACGTGGTCGTAGATGCGAGCACTCTTCTAGTAGACATAGCAAGACCCCATGTACTTATTGTGGCAGACTTAGCCACTCTGAGGCTTCATGCTAGCAGAAGCATGGTAGGCCACTTGTGGCTCATCAGGCAGCTGAGGTATCAGATGGAGTTGTGCCTGGCCCTGATGTCACTTCCCTGAAGACAGAGATTAAAACTTTACGGCAACAGATTTCTTAGTTGACTCAGGCTTCTTCTCAATCTCCAGACACTGCAGCTATTACCACCTTTTCTGAGACACCTACAACTAGTATGTATCACTCTTATTATCTGGTGATTGATTGATTGATTCTGGCACGTCCAAGCACTTATGTGGTGACAGGGGCTCATTTTCTCAGTTAGCACTAGTTACACCAGCCAGGACAGTACAGGTGGCAGATGGGAGACATTCGCCACTTGTTGGCAAGGGAAATGTCTTTATCTCCTACCTCGAGACTGACATATTTTTTTATGTGTCTAATTATCCTTTGAGCCTACTATCTATTAGCAGTATTACTAGGGACCTGAACTGTCGAACTATTTTTTATGCGTCTTCTTGTGTTTTGCAGGACAAATTCACTGGGAAGACGATTGGTGAAGGGTGTGATGAACCAGGGATGTACAGTCTGAGTGGCATTATTGTTGCTGCTTTTGCTAACCAGGGCCTTGCTTCTGCTGGATCTCCTCTACAGTGGCACCACCACCTTGGCCATTTACCAATTGATTGCCTTAGACGTGCTTTTCCGCATATACCCTCCACTACTGCTCTCAACTGTAATGCTTGTCAACTGAACAAGCACCACAGAGTTAATTTGTCCAATTCTACTTCTATTTCCTCTGTTGCTACATTTGAGTTGATTCAGATGGATGTTTGAGGTCCCAATCATACTCCTGATCGACTTGGGAACATATATTATCTTGTTTTAGTTGATGATTTTTCTTATATTTCCTAGATGTTTCTTTTGAAGAATAAGTCTAATGTGGAACAAATCATTGAGAATTTTGTTAAAGAAATAAAAACTCAACATTCTTGTTAGAAGCATTTTCAGTCTAATAATGCCTTAAAATTTTGTACTATGTATTTGCGCGCTTTCTTTTCTAGTTGTGACATTATACATGACACCACGTGCCCTCATACCTCTCAGCAAAATAATGTTGCTGAGAGGAAATATCGTCATATTCTTGATGTTGCACGTACTTTATTAATTCATCATTCGGTCTCCTCTCTTTACTGAGGTGATGTTATTTTGACTACATGTTTTTTGATCAATCGGATACCTAATACTGCCTTACATGAACGGATTCTGTTACAGGTTATGTATCCTGACCACCTCCTGTTTCACGTCATCCCTCGAACTTTTGGTTGCATTGCCTTTGTCCACCTGTTGGGACCAGGTAGAGATAAACTAGCACCAAGAGCAATTAAGTGTGTTTTGCTTGGGTATTCCCCGACACAAAAGGGTATCGATGTTTTGATTCACTTATCGGCATTTTGTTTCAATGAATGTTATATTTCATGAGGCAATACCCTTCTTTTTTACATCTGCTACTAAGATGCCTCCTGAGGGTGATATGGTGCTATTGTCATTTACCCCCATTCGCTTTAGGAATTTTCCTAAGATTCATGTCCCTACTACACCACCTCTTGCTTCGCATTCATTTCCTCATCTGACTGAGCCACTTCGGACATATGTCCGTCCTCATGTTACTCATCAAGGACCCCCACCTTCACCTTTACCACTGGCTTCTCAGGTGAGTCATTTAGACACCGACGCATGTTTGCCATGTGATGATCACAAGGATAGGATAGATGATGTGGTAGGTCATGATCTTGATCTTCCGATCGCCATTCGGAAGAGACTGCGGACCTGCACTACTTATCCTACAACTGCGGCACTTGCTACTGACGGTTTAGCTCTTGGATTTGCTAAATTCACTCAAGCGCCAGTTGCTACTCAGATTCCAGTAACTCATCACGATGTTATACTTGATCCAAGATAGCAAGTAGCCATGAGGATGGGATGGCCGCTCTTAGAGGCCGTGGAACTTGGAAGCTTACTCCACTTTCTGATGGTGTTACGCTTGTTGGCTGTCGATGAGTATTCACTGTGAAGTTCAACCCAGATAGCAGTGTAGCTAGATACAAGGCACACCTTATGGCAAAGGGGTTCATCTAAACCTATGGGATGGATTTTTTTAAAACATCACCAGTTGCCAGCCTTCCTACTGTACGGGCGCTAGTTGCAGTGGCAGTTCAGTTAGATTGGCTTTTGCATCAGTTGGATGTGAAGCATGTCTTCATCTATGGTAATCTCCAAGAGGAAGTCTACATGCAGCAGCCACCAGGTTTTAAAACTAAGGGGGAGTGTGTATGCCAACTACGGAAGGCTATTTATGGCCTTAAGTAGAGCCCCAAAGCCTGATTTCAGAGGTTATAATAAGTTGTAGAGGCAGTTGGATTCAGGAGATCGACAGTCGATTTTTCTCTTTGTCAGGAGGATGGACAAGATACTGTAGTACTCCATATTTATGTTGATGACTTAATTATCAGAGGGGATGATAAGCAGGGTGTTGTTTAGATTAAGCGCATCCTAGCAGAGTAGTTCGTCATGAAAAAGCGCATCCTAGCAGAGTAGTTCGTCATGAAAGACTTGGGAGTTCTGCAATATTTTCTTGGTATTAAGGTTGCTCGCAGTAAAAAGGGCGTAGTCTTGTCCCAGATGAAGTATGCCTTCGACATCTTGCAGGAGGTTGGTATGCTTGGGGCCAAAGAGACCAATATTCCTATGGACCCTAAGATGTCACTTTATGATGAGGATGCACAGTTGGTGGATAGCAGACAGTACAGGCAGCTTGTGGGCAAGCTACTTTACCTCACCATCACAAAGTCAGATACCTCCTTTGCAATGGGAAGACTAAATCAGTTTATGGCTAAGCCAACACGTCAGCAATGGGACGCAGCATTAATGGTGCTTAGATACATCAAGAAGACTCCTAGGAAGGGTCTCTTCTTCTCTAAGGGGTCCTTCATGACCTTGGTTAGCCACTCTTACATAAACTATGCCAAGTGTCATGTGGACCGCAAATCCACTACTGGGTTTTACATCTTTTGAGTAAGAAGTTTGATTACTTGGAGGAGCAAGAAATAAAGCACAATTGCGAGATCCAGTGCCACGTCTAAGTACAGGATCATGGCTCAGATGACTGCAAAGATGATGTGGATTAGATCCCTGCTTACTAACCTGCAGATACAATTTTCTAGCCCTATGGAGATGAGATGTGATAACAGAGCAACCACTTTCATTGGCAACAACGAAGCATTTCATGAGAAAACGAAGCATGTTAAAATTGATTGCCACTATACCAGGGGCATCAACCAGAAGGGATTACTATATACCACACCAGTCACATCTTAGGAACAGATTGCTGATATTTTCACCAAATCCTTAGCCAAATCTTTATTTGCTTCATGTGTATCCAAGCTGAGCATGATAAATATTTATGCCTAGTTTGAGGGGGAGTGTTAGCATATGTTTTTTATTTCTATTTTCTTTATTTACAGCAATTGGCTTTGATTTGCTCCTCAGGGACACTTATGTACATTTACCCTTTCAATCTCTCTATATAAGAGACTCCTAGAGTTTCAATAACAATTGAATCATTTCATTTGATTTATATAAATTAAATTCAAAAAATATGAGGTATAAATATATAATTTTTCACACTGCATGTCATCCATGATACATACACTAACTTGTGGACTATAGAGATATTTTCTTCCCCGTTTATATTTTTCTTCCAAGAAAGACCTCTTGAAATGTTTAGGACTTGATGAACTATTATTTATATATTTTGAATTTTATGTTTAATGTTATAAAAGTAAACTAAATAAAACTACAAGAATCCACCTGGTATTTATCCTTCTTCTTGCATCGATAACAAGCATCACCAATCAATTTATACTTAAACAAATACTAAATAAACCTCGAAATAAACCCTTAAACGAGCTCTAGATGAATTAAATCAAAAGTAATAACTTTTTTAGCTTTGCACATAACCAAACCTTAAATAAAATAAACCGAGGCTTTGATTACATAAACAAACCAAACATAACCTCACCCTCATTTTTCCTCAACGAACGAGAACTTAAAAAACTCTTGTCGAATCAAACCAAACCTGGGTGGGTTCGCTTAGGTTCGGTCTCCGGGTTCTTCTTCTTGTATTATTGTGAGGTAGTTGTTGGGTTGTCGTGTTTCCCCATTTGGGGGTTGTATCCGGATGCTTCTCTCCATGAACATGAATCTTCGTGAGGAACTGAAGCCTCAGGTCCGGTTCTCAAACAGTAGAATTGTTTGCGAAAAAAATCACCGGTTGCAATGTAACACACCAAAATCACATTCCACGAAACGGAATCCGTCACGGGAAACGTCACCCCCACTTCAAAAGGAACAAAGGTATCGATCGAGACGTGAAGTTAATGGGGATACCTCGAGCAAACCTGCGGCGACTCCGGCGGTCCCTCCAACACCGAAGGCCCCATGGAGGCCCCATCGACGGCCTCGATACGGCGAAGCCCGCCGGTCGGGGCACTCACCGGGGACCCGGCGGAGGTGACGCGACCGGGCACGCGGAGGGCTGCCACGTGGCGACGGTGGAGGGAATCGGTGAAGTGGGAGAAGGCGAGACGGCAGTTGCAGGTCGCCGTCGCCATTTGGAACGCGAGTGGAGGAGGGAGAGAGAGAGGGTGGTGGTTTGTTGTGTGCTCTTCTTTCTTCCATTGCTAATGTGCCATGTGATTGGAATGTGGAAGTTTCGGTTGTGGACGCCCGTTGGGCTGTGGGAACTTGGGAAACGTGGCGACAGCAGGACCTGGATGTTTACTCAGGGCGCGTTTAAACGTAGAATAGTATACCGCTGGTTATTAAGAAAAATTATTATGTTATGATCGTGAAAAAGAGAAAATTTGTATCATAGGTAAGACGTCGTGGTTTAATAAATAAAATATATGGTATAATTTAATTTTTAATCGATATATTTTAATTTATCATTGAAATATATTGATTAAAATAAGTAAGTAACCTTAATTAACAAAATATGCAAGTGTATTTTTATTTTGCTTTTATTTTCTATCAAAGTATACCAACTTAAAATCAAAATACACTGATGTATTTTAGTTCTCCATCAAAACATATTAATTGAAAAGTAAAATATATTGATTGAAAAATTAAATAAATGTGCTAGCTTAACACAAATACACTGGTGTATTTTTTATTTCAACTAGTGTGTTTGTAATCAAAACACACAGCATGGTGTGAAATGCATTGCCTGATGTATTTTAAATTTCAATCGGTATCTTTGATTGCTTTATAAAGCCTGACTTTGTATATGTGTTATTCTATACTCTCGCAGAAACATACTCAACATTGGTCTATAATGAAAGTGAGCAGACGAGGAGGTCGATGGCGAAAATAAAATTCGAACGTACGTGATAAACAGTGTGTAAGGAAAAGGAAATAAAAGAAAAATAAAGAAAAAGAGATGAGAAAGAGAAAAGTGTAGAGAGAGAGTGACCAGAAAATGGAAAAAAAATGTAGAGAGCACAAACATTCACAGGGTTGATCAAAACTTAGAAGAAAAAAAATAAATGAACAATACCACAACTAATGGCTACAGTGTCATCTCAATGGCCAGTTATATATATAAAAGATAAGGATAAATAAAAATGGAATAAGTGAATACAGTTATTTGGTTGGATAGTGGAGTAAGTGGGAAGTTAAGTAATAAGCTAAAATGATTGATCTATTAATGTGATATGAGTAGATATTCGTTTAATATTAAAAGTGAGAGTAAAGAATGTAATACGTATTTGTTTAATATTAAAAGTGAAAGTAGATATTGTAGTATGATTTATTTAATGGTAAAAATAGGGGTGAAGGTTATTGTGATTTGTTTGAAATGATTGAAATTAAGTGTATAGGAATTTGTAATAAAATGGTGGGAAACCAACAAAAACCCTATAATAAGAAAAAATCATGTAAATCTCATGTCCAAACAAAGCCTCAAAGAAAATAATCAATTGATGATTTTTTAATAAGGTTATTATTAGAGTAATTTACAAAAAATCCTTGAACCTATGCTCATGTTTTGTAACGACCCAATTCCTGAGTCCCTACGAGACACGAGAACCGGACCGACTCGACTAATCCCAAGACCTAGTCGTTCAACGAGGAAGTAACCAAAAGAGCAGTAAAATAAACCACATTCAACATGAAATATAACTAGCAGTAACAAAATACAGCAGTAAGAAAAAGAACTACTACAGCATGTACCACCACAACAGTAGAACAACATTTAAACATAACAAGAACTGCGAATAAAGAAAAGTACAGAGAGTAACAAAAACTAATAGCTACAGTGGAACAAAAAGGGCACAAAAGAACAGTGGTAACTCTATTGGGCCCTACTCGGCCCAGCATCCTCTGCAACCGCTGACCCTGGCTGCTCAACACCTGGTCCTGAAAAGTAACGAGTGTAACACGTCAGCGAAACGTTGAGTAAAGTGGCAGCTAAACTAAGGAAGCAGTAAAGTGTGCAGAAGCTGTTTTATTTTCTTTCTTCCTTTATTTACGTCTTTCTATTGTTTTACAATTTATCTATTTCTCAGATCCTTCACTTGATCTCGAATATTTCTCGTGAGAATGATCTTGATTGCAGTCTTTTCCGAACAGTAGAAGTAACACGTGGTGCTCTCCTGGCCGGGAGAGTCCCCCGTGGTGATCCTACTCTCAGTCAACCACCCCAAGGTCACTGACAAATGTAACGATGACTACGGCATGCGCGGTAAACGCACGGGTAGCTAACCCGCACTAGCACGCGGTCAGTCGTTTCCGTTAACGGGTGCACCCAAAGCACAGCACGGAACCAGTATAGAGCAGAGCCCTCTCAGTAACAGGGGTTCAACCCCTCCACAATAACCAAATAGGGGCTTTGCCCCTCCACAGTCCGCGCACCCTCGCCTGACTACCCTGGTTTGCCCAGTGGGCCTAACAAGTCGGTGTAGGTGAGCTAGCAGAACCCCGGGGCCCGTGGGGTAGCTAGTACTCGCCCTACACTAGTAGCTCTCCTAGGTACTGCGTACACGAGGGCCAGCAAGTCGGTACAAAGTGGCCAGACCTAACCCCGGGTCCCTGGGGCGGCTAGCTCCGCTCTGCACTAAACAGGGGGACAGTCGCTCTCCTTGGTACTCCGTACTCAAGGGCCAACTCACTTCCCCAATTCTATTCCATTCACTTTCCAGGAGTTCTACTCCTAATTCCCCGTAGGGTTCCAGCTCTTTTAACTCAGCACATTCAGGTTTCACCTTTCCAGTTTCACATTCATACAACCCATATTCTCAATCATGTTCATTTATTCATAACAGGCAGCTGTTAAACCAATTTACAGGTAGCTATTATTTCCTTTCCATATTTTTCAAGACTGCAATATGTATATTCATTTCACTAGTTTTCCAGTCCTATGATTCATGCCGTACCCTATGATCTATCATTCAATCTAGTTTTCCGGCCCTAGGATTCATGCAATACCCTAGGATCTATCATTCAATCTGGTTTCTCATTCCTAGGATTCATGCAATGCCCTAGGTTCTATTAATTGCTCCATAATTGTAACAAATTATGTTAATAATTTCTAAAGCCACTCTATCAGCTACAATGGAAGTAATGGGGGCGTGGTCGGAAATCCCGCGCGCCTCCGCAACCCCCGAGACTGTAATGGAACGGGGTCCTAACACAAGGATCAAACACAAGGAGTTTCTCAGAACAGTATATAATTACTGTAAACAGGTAGAGGATTTTATCCCGAAAAGAACGCAACTCGAAACGCGGAAAACAGACTCCGAACGGGCCCTAAACGGGTCGAAAACGACGAAACAGTCCAAAATTAGACGTCTGGAACCTCTTCCAGACGTCTTAAAAAGTAGTTCAGAGGATACCTTCGCTCTGTGTAGTCTCTCAGACGTCCAGAAGCCTACGAGGGCATCTGGCCTAGTTCCTAGACATCCGATGGTCACCCCGGACGTCTGGAAGTCCCTCTAGTCGTCTGGCACTGTTACGAACGCGCGGCTTCAAACGTCTTTTAAGACGTCTGGGAGGTGGCCCAGACGTCGGACCAGACGTCTGGAACCCCTTCCAGACGTCTGGGATTTGATTTTTTCGACACGCGCGGTTTCGTCTACGCACCTAAGCGCGCAGACCTGCGAGTGCATCTCTCTCTCTCTTTTTCCCTCTCTCCTGCGGCCGCAGGCTGCGCCCTCTGTCCGCTCTCTCTCCTCCCCACACGGCTTTAAAACGCCACGCCCTCTCCCTCACTCTCATCACCTCCGCCCCCTTCCTCTTCTCCTTCTAGCCGGTGCGCGAGAGCGAGCGCGAGTGAGCGGTGGCAGCGACAGCCGCGGTGAGCGTGGGAGGAGGTGCTGCGCGAGGGAGGAGGCGCTCGGCCGAAGGGCGAGCTTGCAGGGGCTGCTAGAGCCGGCCGGCGGGGGGAGCAGCAAACGTCCGGGGTGACGCGGGAGGCCTGCTGCAGCTCGAGCAGCAGGCGGACGAGGCGTGGCGCGGCCATGCGTCGCGAGCGGAGGGCGAGTCGCGCCCTGATTCTGGAATTTTCTCCAGAATCAGACGTATGGGCTTCCAACCAGACGGCGAGGAGGACATCTGGAGGACTGTCCAGACGTCTGAAAGGTGAGTTATTTCCATCTTTCTTCCTCTTCTTCGACTGACCGTACTGAGAGAGAGAGGAAATGGGTACGCGCAGGTTCGAATTCGCCATCCAGCGCGAATCAGACGTCTAGCTGCAGTGCCAAACGACGGGAGCGACTTTCAAACGTCTGGGGTGACCATCAGACGTCTGGGAACTAGGCCAGATGCCCCCGCAGGCTTCTGGACATTTGAGAGACCACGCAGAGCAAAGGTAACCTCTGATCCACTTTTTAAGACGTCTGGAAGAGGTTCCAGACGTCTAATTTTGCACTGTTTTGTCGTTTTCGACCCGTTTAGGCCCATTCGAAGTTCGTTTTCCGCATTTCGAGTTGCGTTCTTTTCGGAATTAAATTCTCTACCTGTCTACAGTAGCTATATACTGTTTTGAGAAACTTCTTGTGTTTGATCCTTGTGATAGGACCCCGTTCCGTTGCAGTCTCGGGGGTTGCGGAGGCACGCGGGATTCCCGACCACGCCCCCAGTACTCCTGTTGTAACCGGTAGAGTGGCTTTTAAGTTTATTAGTATAATCTGTTAATTTATGGAACCATAAATAGAACTTAGGACATTGCATGAATCCTAGGGCTGGAAAACTATATTGTATGATAGATCCTAGGATATGGCATGAATCCTAGGACGGGAAAACTAGTGGAATATATGAATACTGCAGTCTTGAAAAAATGGAAAGGAATAAATAGCTGCCTGTAAACTGAATTAACAGCTGTCCGTTATGAATAAATAAACGTGATTGAGAACATGGATTGTAAGAACGTGAAATTGGAAAGTGAAACCTAGACGTTCTGAGTTAAAAGAGTTGGAACCCTACGGGGAATTAGGAGTGGAACTCCTGGAAAGAGAAAGGAATGGAACTGAAAAAGAAAGACATGGTAGTGTGCTGTCTCTTGGGTACGTAGTATCAAGGGAAGTACCTGTACCTGTTTAGTGCAAAGCGGAGCCAGCCGCCCCAGGGACCCGGGGTTAGGATTGGCCACTTTGTACCGACTTGCTGGCCCTCGCGTACGTAGTACCGAGGAGAGCTACTAGTGTAGGGAGGGCACTAGCTACCCCACGGGCCCCGGGGTTTTGTTAGCCTCCTACACCGACTTGTTAGGCCCACTTGGGCAAACCAGAGTAGTCAGGCGAGGGTGCGCGGATTGTGGAGGGGCAAGGCCCCTGTATGGTTACTGTGGAGGGGTTGGACCCCTGTTACTGAGAGGGCTCTGCCCTGTACTGGTTCCGTGCTGTGCTTTGGGCTCACCCGTTAACGGAAACGACTGACCGCGTGCCAGTGCAGGTTAGCTACCTGTACGTTTATCGCGCGTGCCGTAGTCACCGTTACGTCTGTCCGTGACCTTGGGGTGGTTGACTGAGAGTAGGATCACCACGGGGGACTCTCCCGGCCAGGAGAGCACCACGTGCTACTTCTACTTTTTGGAAAAGACTGCAATCAAGATCGTTTCCACGAGGAACATTCGAGATCAAGTAAAGGATCTGAGAAATAAATGAAATCGTGAGACAATTGAAAGACGTAAATAAAGAAAGTAACAGAACATAACAGCTACTGCACACTCTACTGTTTCTTTAGTTTTAGTTGCTACTCTACTCAGCGTTTTGCTGACGTATTACACTCGTTACCTTTCAGGACCAGGTGTTGAGCAGCCAGGGTCAGCGGTTGCAGAGGACGCTGGGCCGAGTAGGGTCCAGTAGAGTTACCACTGTTCTCTTGTACCTTTTTTGTTCCATTATAGTGAGTAGTTCTTGTTACCGCTGTACTTTTCTTTACCTGCAGTTCATATTATGTTATGAATATTATTTTACTGTTGTGGTGGTATATACTGTAGTGGCTTCTTTCCTTATTGTTGTATTTCCTTACTGTTAGTTATATTCATGCTGAATGTGGTTTATTTTACTACTCTTTTGGTTACTTCTTCGTTGGACGACTAGGTCTTGGGATTAGTCGAGTCGGTCCGGTTCTCGTGTCTCGTAGGGACTCGGGAATCGGGTCGTTACAGGCACTGCGGCCAGACGTCTGATTCGCGTTGGATGCGAATCTCAGAACCTGCACGTACCCACTCCTCGTGCTCAGTACGGACGGTCGCAGAAAAGGAAGAAGGACGAAAATAACTTACTTACCAGACGTCTGGACAGTCCTCCAGATGTCTTCACCGTCGTCTGGTTGGAAGCCCAGACGTCTGATTCTAGAAAAATTTCCAGAATCAGAGTTCGACTCGCCCTCCGCCCGCGACACACGGCCGTGCCGCGCCTCGTCCGCCTGCTGCTCGAGCTGCAGCAGCCCTCCAGCGATGCTCCACGCCCGTGGCTCCCCCGCCGGCCGGCTCTAGCTGCCCCGGCGAGCTCGAGCCCTCACGGCCGAGCGTCTCCTCCCTCGCGCAACGCCTCCTCCCGCACACCAGCCGCGACTGCCGCTGCCGCCGCTCGCTCACTCTAGCACTGGCTGGAAGAAGAAGAAGAAGGGAGCGGAGGAGATGAGAGCGAGGGAGAGGGCGAGGACCCTCTTAAAGCCGCGCGGGGAGAGAGAGAGAGAGGGGGGCAGCGCTACGCCTGCGGAGGAGAGAGGGGAAAAAGGTGTGTCGCAGGTCTGCGCGCGCAGGCACGCAGACGAAAACCACCCTGCCGCAGAAAATTAAATCCCAGACGTCTGGAAGGGGTTCGAGACGTCTGATCAGACGTCTGGGCCAGCTCTCAGACATCTTAAAAGACATTTTGAAGCTGCGTTCGTAACATGTTTCTATGTAATCTCTAAACTTTAGAACGAGTCAATGTTATCCCTGATCTTTCTAATTATGTCAATGTAGTCCCTTTGATATATTTTATTTATTGATTTTTGAAGTTAGTTAAATGATATATCTTTTGAAGTTATTAAATTTTTTTTTTTTGAAAAAATTAGCAAATAATTATAATTGAGTTAGGTTGAATGGTGAATGGAGATTAATGTTAATGTAAATAAAAATAATTAGGGATGATGTTGATGTGCTCCAGGACTACATTTAAATTTGATTGTAAGTTAAGAAACTTTTATGTAAATTACTCATTATTATTTATTAAAAAAAAAAGATTACTTAATCCCGTACCCTCACCATCCTTTCACCCCCTCCAAAAAGTGAGGTGATTTTGGATAGTGACTCCATCCCTAATCCAAGAGCAAGATGGATGCCCAATCTAAGAGCAAGGTCACCCTTACAAGATAACCACACCTAGCCCTTGTTAGAAATGTTGCCCCCAATATCTAAATGAGAGATTCAATAGCTAAATGACTAAGTATCTTACCCCTAAGATAAATCCTATTAAAGACAAATGTCTTCCTCGAGAGACATCAGCAAGAGAGTAAAGAAACATTCACACTATGCATGCCATGATACGATCAAGTAGAACATCAAGCAAATTGTCTCGTATTCCCTAATATGGATAGGCAAAAGCTACCAATCTAGCAAATAATGTACGTACAGGAGCACGATGCCTTTATACAAAGTACTCTAGCAATCAAGGATATGTTCAAAGGATAGGGGACAACTGTTGAGGAAAATTTCTTCAAGTATCATGCGTCTGACATGTGTACCCTGAATACAATAGGTTTCAACCTTATAAATGAGCCTAGGAGTGATGAGTTCAAAACCCAACCTGTAGCCCAAAACTAAAACAAAAACATGCAATCTTCAAAAGAGCCTTGAGGATGTCATGGTTGACCACACCATGCCATAGCAAGGTAACCCTCAAAGCCCAAAAAATCAACACATAAAAGGAAGGGCTATGATCACCTTTGGGTGGTAGAATTTCCTCTCTTATGGCATGGATAAGAAGCCTAATATGCAAATTGATCAAGTGTACATTTCAGGAAGGTAATTTCCTTATTTGACACATTTTCATATTCGTTGCATGGCTGACAACAAGTGAATCCATGATCATCATCATGATCAATAAAGAAAGAAACGTAGGCGACGACCAAGGAAGGAAACTCAACGATAACATGCAAGTTGTGGCTCTAAGAAACATGCTTCCATAAATCTCAGATAGACTGCTCCAAGATTTGAAAGTAACCTGCACTTGTAGGGGGGAGAGATTGGTGTAACACCTATAAAATTTTCAAGTTTAAAATAAAGTGCTACAAAACAATCAACCACAAAGAGCACCGCAATTTATAGTAGAAACACTTAGGGTGAAAATCACTTCCTAAGCTGCTAAGCGTATGTAACGACCCGGTTCCCGAGTCCTTACGAGACACGAGAACCGGACCGACTCGACTAATCCCAAGACCCAGTCGTCCAACGAGAAAGTAACCAAAAGACAGTAAAATAAACCACATTCAGCATGAATATAACTAACAGTAAGAAAGTACAGCAGTAAGGAAAGAAACTACTACAGTAGGCACCACCACAACAGTAAAACAACATTTATCATATAACAAAAACTGCGGGTAAAGAAGGTACAGCGGAAACAAAACTACTCACTAGAACAGAAACAAAAAGGGGTACAAAGCTGGGGTAACTCTACTGGACCCTACTCGGCCCAGCGTCCTCTGCAGCCGCCGACCCTGGCTGCTCAACACCTGGTCCTGAAAAAGGTAACGAGTGTAACACGTCAGCAAAACGCTGAGTAGAGTGGCAAACTAACTAAAGGCAACAGTAGAGTGTACAGTAGCTGTTATGTTCTATTACTTCCTTTATTTACATCTTTCAATTTTTCTCACTATTTCATTTATTTCTCAGATCCTTTACTTGATCTCGAATGTCCTCGTGGGACGATCTTGATTGCAGTCTTTTCCAAAAGTAGAAGTAGCACGTGGTGCTCTCCTGGCTGGGAGAGTCCCTCGTGGTGATCCTACCCTCAGTCAACCACCCCAAGGTCACTGACAGACGTAACGGTGACTACGGCACGCGCGATAAACGCACAGGTAGCTAGCCCGCACTGGCACGCGGTCAGTCGTTTCCGTTAACGGGTGCGCCCAAAGCACAGCACGGAACCAGGGCAGAGCCCTCTCAGTAACAGGGGTCCAACCCCTCCACAGTAACCAAACCGGGGCCTTGCCCCTCCACAGTCCGCGCACCCTCGCCTGACTACCCTGGTTTGCCCTAGTGGGCCTAACAAGTCGGTGAAGGAGGCTAGCAGAACCCCGGGGCCCGTGGGGTAGCTAGTACTCTCCTAACACTACTAGCTCTCCTCGGTACTACGTACACGAGGGCCAACAAGTCGGTACAGAGCGGCCAATCCTAACCCCGGGTCCCTGGGGCGGCTGGCCCCACTCTGCACTAAACAGGTACAGGTACTTCCCTTGGTACTGCGTACCCAAGAGACAGTACAACTACATCTCAGTTCCATTCCTTTTCCTTTCCAGGAGTTCCACTCCTAACTCCCCGTAGGGTTCCAGCTCTTTATTTCAGACCATCATATGTTTCACTTTCCAGATTCACGTTCTCAAATTCCATGATCTCAAACATGTTTCTTTATTCATAACAGGCAGCTGTTAATTAAATTTACAGGCAGCTTTATATATTCCTTTCCATTTTTCCAAGACTGCAGTAATATACATTCCACTAGTTTTTCCATCCTAGGATTCATGCCATATCCTAGGATCCATCATACAATCTAGTTTTCCGGCCCTAGGATTCATGCAACACCTAGGAGCTATCATTCCATATATTTCTCATTCCTAGGATTCATGCAAAGCCCTAGGTTCTAGTTATGGTTCCATACTTTAACAGATTTTATTAATACTTAAAGCCACTCTACCAGGTATAACGGGAGTAATGGGGGCGTGATCGGGAATCCCGCGCGCCTCCGCGACTCTCAAGACTGCAACCGAACGAGGTCCTATCACAAGGATCAAACACAAGGAGTGTCTCAAAACAGTGTATAGCTACTGTAGGCGGGTAGAGGAATTAATTCTGAGACGAACGCAACCCGAATCGCGGAAAACGGAGCCCAAACGGGCCCTAAACGGGTCGAGAAAGACGATACTGTGCAAAATCAGACGTCTGGAACTCCTTCCAGACGTCTTAAACGGTGGATCAGAGAATTACCTGTTCGGCTTGGTTCCCCGGACGTCCAGAAGTCTGCGGGGACGTCTGCCTAGATCCAAGACGTCCGATGGTCCCTCCGGACGTCTGGAGGTCACTCCCGCCGTCTGGTACAACTTCCAGACGTCTGATTCGCAAAGGATGACGAATCAGAGAACCTGCGCACAGCCAGCCCCCCTCCCTCAGTACGGTCAGTCGACAAAAAGGAAGAAGAAAGCGGAAACTCACCTTTCAGACGTCCGTATGGTCTCACAGACGTCGACCTTGCCGTCTGGATATCAATCCAGACGTCTGATTCTGGAAATTTTTCCAGAATCAGAGCCCTGCTCGGCCTCCGCTCGCGACGCCTCCCACGTCGCACCTCGCGCGTCTGCTGCTCAGCCCGCACAGGTCCCTCTCCGCGACGCTCTGCGCCCCCTGCGCCCTCCGCCGGCCGGCCAAGCCGCTCTTGGCGAGCTCGCCCTCACGGCAGAGCCCCGCCCTCGCACGCCGCAGCTCCTCCGCGCTCACTGCGGCTGCCGCTGCCGCTGCGCCCTCGCGTCCGCTCGCTCTCGCGCACAGGTAGGAGAAGAAGGAGGAAGATGGTGGAGACGGGAGGGGAGGCGCGCCCCCCCTTTTAACGCCGCGCGGAGAGGAGAGAGAAGGCGGTCGCAGCCGCCTGCAGCCGCAGAGAAAGAGGGCAGAAACGCAGGTCTGCGCGCACAGGTGCGCAGACGAATATCCCGTGCGAGCATAACTGTTCGCCAGACGTTTGTAAACTATCCCGGACGTCTGGTCAGACGTCTGGATGTGATCCCAGACATCTTGACAGACGTCTGGGCCACCTCCCAGACGTCTTAAAAGGCGTCTGGGGCACGCGCTCGTTACAGCGTAGGATTTTATCAATTAGTCTCAATCGATCCATCCACTGGTTACTTAGCTACTTAAATTGTAGGTAGCCAAAAACCACTTAGTACAACTACTCTAGATCCCAAAACCAGAGTAATTTTATCCCCTCAAATAGGAAAAGGGAGCTTGATACTCCAGGCACCTAATACAATAAAATGATAAAAAACAAGACAAATTATGGAAGATAAACAACTATAACAACCTATGGAGCTTTGATGAAAAAAATATGTTATAAGTTAAACTGTTTGTAAAGTTACTTAGAGAATGTGAAAAAGCATCTAGAATAGAGCACAATGTTGATTGGTTGCACAAGGAGAAGATTGTAGGATAAAGGCTAATCAATTGCTTTTTGAGAATTAGAGAGTGATTTCCTTGTCTTTTTCTCCCTTGATGATTTGAAAAGGTTAATGCGTCATTTATTTATAAATAATTGTTTAGAATTTTAAAAGCATAGTTCATATTGGTTAGGACATTAGTTAACCAAAGATCTCGAAAATAGATTGATCCATGAAAAATATATAATGATCAATCAAAATAGATCTTTTATCGATCAAAGGTTGCGATTGGTTGATAAAAAAAGTTGAGTTAGAACTTTGCAAAACTGTCAATCAAATACACTTTTTGATTAAAGAAGGATTTTCATCTATTAAAAATATTGGTGGCTTGTCCTAGAAAGTTTATACAAATTGGTCTATTAATTGAAGATGTTGATCGATTAAAGTTAGTTTTGATCAATCAATATTCGTCAGAGGACTTGTTCTAAAAAGAGTTCATGCATTAGTTGATTAATTGGTGATGTTGATCAATTAAAGTGGATTTTGGTCGATCAACCATTATCATTGGTTGATCAAAATGCGTAAAAAATTTTGTTTTGAAATGAAATTCGCACATTGGTTATTAGATTATGTTGATCAATTAAAGTAGATTTTGGTTAATCAACCACTATTATTTATTGATCAAAATGCATAAAAAGATTTGTTCTAAAAATAAATTCACATATTGGTCAACACACTTGGAATTCTGGTCAATGATTTATGAAAATAATAATTAAACAATAATTTAAAAAGATTTATTTGATTTCCAATGAAGTTTCAATACAAGATAAATGTCTAACATACTAAACAATACTTGTTTCTAATCTTTATCTCTTGTGATTAATACTTCCTCTTTTCTTCAACTTTTCCTCTTGAAGATGATTTTCATTTCATTCAAGTTTATTACTTCCTGAAAGGTTGATGATATGCAATATATGATTTTTTTTATCGTCAAAACCAAGGGATCTAGCAATATCCCCACAAAGAGTGTGATATCTAGGTTATTTAATCAGTAGAAGGAGGAGTGGAAAGGAACCATTGAGTGATGAGATAACACTTCTAATTGTAATTCAAGAACGGTTGAGAAGTCTCTTATTCTATTTTCATCAGTAAATTTGAGAGTTAAATCCCCTCCTTAGACAAATACTTAGTGATCAAGGTGGAACTCAGTTAACAATTATTTGTGCCTTTTCTCTATCAATCTTGAATTATGACATGATTTTCTTATTTGTTCTTGATAGGATCCCAACACTACTTGAACTCAAGTGGCTTTAGGGATTTGTTTTCAATCAATATGAACTTAATAGAGATTATCAGGATACTTAGTGACTTGGTAGAGGTCTTTGTGAAGCGTGGTGTTGTGTAGCCATGTAGTGTCATTTTCTTCTTTTTGCAAGTTGAGTGATAGATTATAGTATATAATTTTTATCTGTGTATTCACATAATGTAAGTTAGGATCACATTTTGTAATTATACATATGTAGTGATCCTTATTAGGCAATAGTGAGAACCATGGTTGTGTTTTGTGCTAAATGAGTAGTTATATATACATATATAAGAATTTTGTCTAATGAATGATGGTTATCTACAAATTCCCTCTCTTTAGTCATCTGTGTATGGATTATGTTCTACGTCGTGATATTCATGTATGCATCGTATTTAGGGTTGTTAATTGAACTATATAATTTAAATTTGGTTCAAATTAGTTTGATGAAATATAATATTAAAAAAAAGTTCATTTGAAAAAAAAATCAAACTAGATATGTAAATTGAAACTAGTTTCATTAGATTAACGAACTAAATATAAGTATTATGTGTTAATGTTCAATAAAAATTTAAGTTTAAAAATATGTACATACATGCATCATGTGCACGCACATGCACATACATATAGAAAAAATATCTTGTGAGCATAGTGCTCATTTAGTATTCAATGGACACACGTCTAGCAATAAATTTGATAATCCAAACTATTATGAATGGATATGTAATCAACGAAAATAATGATAGAGATGTTACTTGATGTCATTTAATTTTGTTATTGTGATTTAAATGAAAAAAATATTAAAAAGAACAACAACACTATACTTGTAATACAATTTTACATTACTTATAGTACAAATGTGTAACTAAAATTTCTTGTTATATTGTCTTGTATAATTTGTGATAGTTGGTTGGAGGCCATCAACTTATAACATCATACTACTCACTTGTAAAATAAAGCAATAAGTTGCAAAAATGACAAAGAAATATATAGTGCTCATTTGATAGTAAATTAAGACAATGTTCATAGGATACGACCCTGTGTACATACATATATACATATTATATATATACATATACATACACACACATATGTAGAGGGCAGGGAGTGTGCAGCTTACCTGCATTTAACTTACGTGCAGCTTAGGTATATTTCTATATATAATTAATGTTTTTAAATGAAAACTTAGGGATTAAAATCATTTAACAAAAACATCAACGGTATAAATTTTAATTAAAATTAAATGACCTTAGCACCTCTATTAAGTAAGACTAAATTTCGTAATATTTAAGCCATCAAAATTGAGCCCTTTTTAATATATGGGATAGGAGCGTCGAATTAGTTTAAAATTTTATGTATAACATGCTCATATGGAGTGATATTAATTCCTACATTTTCACTCCAAAATATTATTTGTAGTGGAAGATATTAGCTAAGTTTCACCTAAGTTATATGCAGGTGAGCTTCATGTTCATTTTTCTCACATATATATACACCTATTAGGCATACAAAAAGCCTTACCAAAAACAATGCAGCATCATATGATCAACAAGAACTTTAAGGTGGTATTTGACTAGTGAAATTAGAAAAGTGGAACAGACAAAGGAATGATAAAAAAGTGGATTAAACATGGGAAATTTAGACATTTTGGTCTTTGGGTCATCAAGAGAAATTAAGTGAATAAAAAGGAATTGATATGAAGAATAAATTAGTTCCCTCGTTGAGGTGGAATTCATTCACTCTATAATTAAGTGCTTAATTTTGAAACATGCCAATTCTGGAACCAACTCTACCAAACATGGAATGAACCACACAACTCCACATAATAAACACCATCCCAGGACATGGATGCAAATTGGTTGAGTTCGAATTAGATTTGGCTAAACTGATACCCATATATATTTACAAAATTTATATTCATATCATTTTTTTTGAAACAAAAATTCATATTCATATCATACTTATTTATCTATCAAATACAAAAATCTAAGCACATATCTATACCCACTCACCTATCGGGTACCAATCTATCCATTGGATATCCATTTATAAATTGATCTTCTAATCAAATTATGACTAATTTAGAGTTTAAAAAGATAAAAAATATATAACTTGGCTTATTAATTATTTACTTTTAATAAGCTCAAAATGTAGGAGTTGAGCTAACTTAATTTTATTAATCCTACTGAAATTGCTATAAAAAAAGATCTTTAAGGGAAATACATTAAAAACAAAAAAAGAAAAAAAATAAAAGAAAGATAAAATACAAATATATTTTAAATAAAAGATCTCCATCATTTAAATAAATATTCAATAGAAATTTCAAAAGTAGTGTAACCTCCACAATCATAGAGGAAATTATGAGAGAAATTATAATTGAAAGAATAAAGAATTTAAGGTGAGACTTATATACCTCATATAAATGTAAATTTTATTTAACTATTCAAGTTAGATAATTAAGGATAGATTTATACCTATATTCAAATCCAAACTAGATTATATTTTTTATATAAAACTCATACTTCAACTAGTTTGCATTCGAATCAAATTTTAATTATTCTTTTCAAATTAAATTGGACCCCATTCGGATGAAATTTAGAGAAACTTACATTTCTAACTTAAATTCCAATCCAAATGGATATTCCGACTCAAGAAAGGTCTCTCGAAGTTCTATCTCCTATTATTATTATTATATATATATTTTAACCGAACACGGTCAAAATTTCTAAGATTTTGTGATCGGATCGGAAGTGGGTTTCCCAGAGACGCTTCTCTGCAAACTATAAATAGCATCCGAGATTCCTTCCATTCTTTCTCGTCTTTGCTCACTCTTCATTCCCTTCCCCTTCCCCTTCAACACCGATCCCTACCACCACCGCCACCTTTATCAACCAACGGCAGCCCCCACCCCCACCACCACCACCGCATCCGCACAACACCGCCACCAGCCGGTCGCACCAACGGACCATCACCTTTCAACACCCGTAGGTTCCGGTCGATATCAGGTTGTATTTACCGTTCACCGGTTTCCGTTTCGATGCCAATTTGCTCGCATGTTACTCTATTATTGGACTTTTGCATCGCTAAAACCTTAATGCTTCCTCAACAAATGACCGCCACCTCGCGGCTGCTCCCTACTCGCAGCACGCGTAAACATTTAAACAGGATCATTGCTTGCCGAAAATTCTGTGTAGAGCAATAGATTGTTACACTTGCTATTAGAGGAGTTGGGCCTCCGATCCTAAAGTGACAAGGAAAGAGATCTGTTCCGTGAAATCTTCCTATAAGATGGGAGGTGAATCATTGCTGCAATTTTTTTTTTGTTCCCCCTTTTCTTCTTCTTATTCTTATTCGGCCGCGGAAAATTTGTTCTGGAAGTTGTTGGGTGTTTCGTAGAGCGATGTATTTTTTTTGTAGGCGTGAAAGAATCTCTTGCATGTGCTTTGCATGTTGATAGTTGAATTTCTTAGCTGTGATGACCTTCTTCTTGATGAACGAGTTGCCCTTTCCACATGCTCGAAGGAAGAGAAAGGAAGGAATTCACAATTGTTAGAAATGGATTTTTCTTCCTTTTTAAACTGTTTCTCCATTTCTTAGTGTTGTTTGTGAAAATGATGGATCGGTTGTGGAATCTAATCTTGTTTTGGTTGTGACAGTGTTTCGGACCTCGTGATGGCTCCATGGGTTGCTTCCAGCGAGATCAAGCCTCAAGGTATTAGTCTTGGTGTTTATGAGTTTAAACTTTGGATAAATGTGTTGTCCACTAGGAGCAACTTTTTCTTTGTAGAACATAGGGCTGTTTGTTATGCCCCAAACCCCTATCTTTGACTGGGATGGGCATTCTGGGTTTGGTCTGGATTTCACATAATGGTGTTATCCGAATGTTGCTCAACATGTGATAATCCATTCACAAGAGTTGATGCAACACGATTTTACGTTATGTGCCAGCTACTAAATTAGTACAACAATTAAAAGTACAACAATTTTACAAGCGGATCATTTTAGTTTTGCACCTTGGTTACTTCGCTTGCTTCTGCAACTGTTCACCTTCAGTCCTTTGTAGAAAATTCCAACCTAGATACTGTAAACAAAAGGGTATTAGCAACACGCAAGGTTACTTGGATTCCTAGGACTTTCTGGAAGAGGAAAGAATTCTTCATCATACTTGAGTCTAAGGTTGTGCACTCATGACATAAAATAACAATCTTACAATCTTGAACCACTCGCTCAGTTTTGCAATTATTTGTATCCTTCGTTGTCTATAATTTGATTGCTGTAATACTTGGATGATGTCTCGCAATAAGGTCTATCAAGCTTTGGTGTTTAATAACTTTCCTTCACTCCATAGGGATTAGATACTAGTTAGAAAACCTTTTTGTAAAAGGGTCAACCATATCATTTTGGTATTGGTATCCTGATATGGTATTGGTATCCTTGGAAGCATGTAATCTAACCAAGTTCATATACTCACAAAGTGCCCCTTAAAAAGGCCTTCTTAACTATTACCATTAAATCCATGCCCTTCTTTTTGGATATGAATGGGCTCACACCTTCTTTTGAGTGGATTCGACAACTGTGCTATACAAATCCTGTCAAGTCAACTGTCCATTTCACCTTGTGTTTAGCACCTACAACATCCTCCCATAGCTTGCTCTAACTTTTGCTCTCTCTTTGTCAAGAGATGCAATGTTTATGCCAACCTCATAGGCTAACATGCTTTGATAGTACCGGCATCACATTGCATATATGCTTATTCCCTAAACATACAACCTCACATTGATATTCACTGGTGCTAATCCTTCACGAGCTTCAACCACCCTACAAATTTATCTTGTACTCAAACTACAACTACGATTTAACTTGATAAGTAGTTTGCTTTGCTTTAGGTAATACATGTAGATTTGGGAAACTTGTTGGATATATCCCTCCAATATGAACCAACCATTCATACATTTCAAGATTATGCCCTTATTGCATGGTCAAGCCTTAACCTTTGGATGGCATGTAATTCGTTTGGTGCTTCTCTAAGTTCCTAGGACTATTGGCTTCTTAAACCACACGCTTAGTGTTCCATAGTGGAGATCACAGCCTACTCTTGAGTGAAATGTCACATCTCTCAGTATTCAGTAAGTCTATAACTCAAAGCCAATATCCAGTAATGATCCAGAGTTCCGTCATAAGTTTCTTAGGAGGCATGCTAATTCCTAAATACATACCATAAAGCTAGGAATCGTCATAAATCCAAGATACTCCACTCCTAGAGAGCATTGCTAGTGTGAAGCTTACACCCATTTCTATCCTAGAAGGATCCATACCAATTTTGGGGAGAGACATGCTACTTCTTAATAAAATCTCTCAACTGGGGAGCCATCCTTAGCCACTAATATTAAATATGCACGAAGTTCGTTGACACAATGTCTGAGATCATATGCTATATGCATGATTGCTACGCAGTTAAGGATATTAAAATTGTTAGGGTGGAAATGCTATAGATTATTTGGTGCGCCCTTGGTGCCTTTATATAGAGAGCATTGAAGGGGACAAAGTATAGAAATACCCCTACAATATAAAATAAACAGGAAAGCCTTAATACAACTCAACACTCCCCCTTAAACTGGAGTATAAACATCAAACATGCTCTGCTTGGAACAAATCTAATGCAGCCGTTTCTTGGGAAGGGCTTTAGTGAAGATGTCTGTTAATTGGTCTTCAGTACATATGTATGGAGTAGAGATCTTCTTCACAGCAATCGCCTCCCTGATGAAGTGACAGTCCACCTCAATATGTTTATTTCTCTCATGGAAGACATGATTGTTTGCAATAAAAGTGGCGGCTTTGTTATTACAGTGCATAGGAATAGGTATAGAAACATGCACTTCAAAATCCTTTAGGATAGAATGGACCTAGAGTAGCTTACAAATGGTCTGAGACATGGCCTTGTATTCAGATTCGACACTTGATCTAGAAACTATCGCCTGCTTCTTGTTCTTCATGTGACTAGATTACTTTTAACAAAGGTACAGTATCTTATAGTTGACCTCTTGTCCTCATGTGCTCCAGCACAATCTGCATCTGAAAAATCACATACATCCAAGTGTCCATTGTTTTCAAAATAAAGTCCTTTCCCAGATGCACTTTTTAAGTACCTGAGAATCTGACAAAGTCCATCCCAACGGACCTCCCTTGGTGACTGCATGAACTGACTTAGTCTACCAATAGCAAAGGTAATGGTAACTGTCAGATACAACTTACCAATAATTGCACGATATCTAGTAACATCCTGCAGTAAAGGGCTTTCATCATCTACAAGTGGCAATGACATGTTCATAGGCACATATGTTGGTTTGCATTCTAGCACACTCATGTCTCTCAACATGTCAAGCACATACTTGCGCTAAGATAACACAAGTCCTCCAATATGCTGCACCTTAATATCAAGGAAATAGCTAATAGGGCCTAGATCCTTGGTGATAAATTGTAAGTGTAATAGACTTTGTTTCTTCTATGCCTTTCCTGTCACTGCTAGTTAGCAATATATCAACATAAACAATGAGTTTAACAGAACCTGTCTTCCCATGCAGTGTAAACATAGAGTGATCAACAAATGATCTAGTAATGTCATAGTCTTGAACAACTCTATTGAACCTCTCAAACCAGGCTTTAGGACTTTATTTTAGTCCACAGATAGCATTTTTCAATCTGCACACCTTATAATACTCCCCCTCAGTGACAAAACTAGGTGGTTGCTCCATATAGACTTCATCCTCCAGGTCTCCATAAAGAAAATCATTTTTTTTTTATCTAAGTGATGAATTGTCCAGTTCCTGTTGACTGCAAGAGAAAGCAGGATTTTGACGAAATTCAGGCGTGCCACAAGGGAGAATGTCTCAAAGTAGTCGACTCCAAAGGTCTGAGTGTAGCCTTTGGTGACCAGGCGTGCCTTGTGTCTTTCCACCGTGCCATCTAGATGACATTTTAGGGTAAACACTCATCTACATCCCGCAATAGTAGCACCTGGGGGTAGATCAAGAAGAGCCCATGTGCCACGGGATTGCAAAGCTGTCATCTCTTCTTCTATAGCCAATGTCCAGGACAGATCCTAGAAGGACTCATGATGATCCCGTGATACTTGTAAATTGTCAATGGCTAAAGAGAATTGGCACCTAATTGCAGGCAAACTGTTAAGTGACATAAAATGAGATACAGAATATTTGGCACAAGACCATGGAGCCTTTCTTTGTGCAATGGGAAGGTCCATAGTAGTAGTAGGTACTTGGTCCTCAGATGAATCATTAGCGGTTGGTGGAGACTGAGCAAAAATTGTAGATAATGGCCCATCCACAGTCCTATGCTGAAAATGCTTAGGAAAGATATATGTGATAGAAACCTTAGGATGACATGGGTAAGGACCAGGAGCAGGCTGACTATCTTGTGATATAGATGGCTTACTGGGCTATAGTGGATTAGATATAACAGGGAGAGGAACATTGGTAGGTTGAGTGATGGATTACTCCCCCAGCTTATGGTAGTAGGGAATTTCCTCAAAAAATGTCACATCAGTAGAAATATAAAACTTCCATGACATAGGATTATAACAACGATATCCTTTTTGAGTTCTAGGATAACCCAGAAAGATACACTGCATAGAACAAGGAGAAATTTTATCAACATGGTGTAGATGAACAGAACATACACAGCCAAAGTCAACCAGAGTGATAGAAAATATGTCTTTGCCAGGATACAATAGGGAGTATGGTGTTTTATCTCCTAAAACAGGCGAAGAGACACGATTCATTAGATAAGTGGTAATAAGAACAGCATCGGCCCCAAAAGACGTATGAACATTCATTTGAAACATAATGAAGCAGGACACATCAACTAAATGTCTAAGCTTACGTTCAGCTATCTCATTTTGTTGGGAAGTATGAATGCAAGTAGTCTGGTAAATAATACCTATTGACTTAAAAAAGGTAGTAGTCATGGTATTCACAAATTTCATACCATTATTACTCTGAAAAATTTTTATAACAGAAAAAAATTGAGTCTTTCTTTCCAGAACAAAATTTTTCAGAATATTAAAGACTTCGGACTTCACTTTCATCATAAACACTCATGACATCCTGGTCTGGTCATCCACAAAAACAAGAAAATACCGAAAGTCTTTAACAGTTTTGACCCTACACGAACCCTAAACATTAGCATGAACTAAAGTAAAAATAGACGTAGCTCTTTTATTTTGTGGTGGAAAAGAAGACTTATGGTGCTTGCCTAATTGACAGACATCACACTTAAAAACATCCAGAAAGGACAACTCAGGGAACTAGTGGCGAAGAACATGCAAATTTGGATGACCAAGACATAGGTGCCATTGACGAGTAGAAGTGGCATAAATGGCATCGGCACTAGAGGAAGGTAGGACATGAAGGTAATAGAGACCGTTCTGCTCAAGTCCTTCATCAATCCGCGTTATCATTTGGAGGTCCTGCAAGAAGAAATATTGGTCATGAAACACTGCACGACATCTCAAATCCTTTGTAATCTGGCTAATAGACATCAAATTCAGAGCAAACTTGGGAGCATGCATAACATTTGATAATGGTAAAATGGAGGATATAGATATGTTTCCAAGATCAGTAACTGGTGACAAACCACCATTTGCTACCTTAACTTAAAATGGTGTAGCAAGATTTCGTAGAGAGGAAAATAAGGTGGTTTCACCAGTTATGTGAGAAGTACCTGAATCCGTAAGCCAAGCGGGGGTTTGGAATCTAGATGACACAATTGTAGTACCTGCAGATCTTTGAACAGAGGTGGAAGTGGATGCCTGAGAAGCCATGAAGCACTCATAATATGCTCTGGAGATCGAGATTTGGCTATCATCCTCTTGTACCTGAGATGTATCTTCTGTAGATACCTGATTAGCATGTGGATCTATATCCTGTGGATATCTGTGCTTCACCTAGCAATGGTCCACAGTATGTTCATTTCTGTGATAGTACTCACAGAAGGAGCTCCTCCGACCTTGACTACGACCACATGCCCCACCATGAGATCTACCTCCTCTTCCTTCAGAAGCTCCCCTACCACGACCAACAGTGGCCATAGCAGAGGCATTAGAAGTAGGCACTGGATCAGCAACGTCGAGCCTAGAAAGACTAGCGTAGATCTGTGTAGGTGTGGGAATCTCATCCATGGTCATGAGTTGATCTTTCACCGCCTTGTACTTAAGGCCAAGACCAGATAGAAGCTGAATAGATTGAATAGCCTTTCTCTGCTTGGTAATAACTGCTGCATTAGTAGAAATAGACTAGTAGACATCCTGCTTGTCCCAAAGGTTCTTCATTGTGTCATAGTATTCAGATAAAGCCATTTGCCTTTCTGAAGAGTGTAGATGTCCTCCACAACTTGGTACAATCTGTTAATGTTGCTCATGTCGGAATGAATCTCATGCAAAACTTCTCACATTTTCTTCGCAGAGGCATATGCCATGACATGTTTTGCAATGGTTTGGGTTATGCTATTCAGGAGGCACATAGCAACCTAGTCATTGTCTGCCTCATAGTCTGCAGACTTTACTGCAGGTTCTGCCTCCATTAATATATACTTCTTGTGATGGGATCCGATGAATTTGGAGAACGATGTAGACCACAGCAGAAAGTTGGTTCCATCCAACTTAATAGAAGTCCCCTGCATGTGTGGGGGAGCGCTTGTGGTGGATGACTTCCTCGACAAGTCACTAATAGATACTTTTTGATCTCCCATGACTCCCTACGTCGTGATCCATGAAATAGACAACTTGCACCGCTGAAAAAAAAATAGATCATAGATCTAATACAAGCGGAATCAACTATGTCGCACATGTTAGGACATAGATCAAGCCCTAGCGGTGCTCTTCACCAAAGGGTGTTGCTGTCGAAGGCCTGGAGAGGGAAGACGGGATCGGAGTACCCCGGTCTGGGTCTTGTTGTACACTACCTTGGTTCCTACGACCCCAAAAATCGAGATCAGAGGTAGTGGCGGTCCTCGGCGATGCTAGGAGCAGCCCTGGTGGGCGTTTAGCACCTCAGGTCGTCGGACCGCGATGGTGGTGGCTCGCTGCAGAGGCAACAGAGGTGATCCGCTGCGGTTGAGGCCCGCTGTAGAGGTAATGGAGGCAATTTGAGGGGGTGGCGGTGCTAGGGTAGCGTGATCGCGCCTACAGGAGGGCGATCTAAGGCAGCGGCAACGCTAGGGCAGCGCAACCATGCCTGTTGGAGGGCGATCCGATTGGTTGCTGGTTGCCCTAGGCGGTGGCCAGATCTGACCTATGGCGGTGGCTCTGAGGTCCAGCTGAGGTGACCGGCGACGCTGTTGGCCCAAGGACGGCCAACGACGTGGAGAAGAAGAGAGAGAAGGGGTTTGGGTGGGGGGTTTACCGGCTAAGGTTTCGGGTGGGATGCTTGAGCACCGGTGTAGGACTGTTGCTCTAATATCATATTAGGGTGAAAATGCCATAGATTATTTAGTAGGCCCTTAGTGTCTTTACATAGAGAGTACCGAAGGGGATAAAGTATAGAAATACTCCTATAATATAAAATAAACGGGAAAGTCCCAATACAACTCAACAAAAATGATGATTAGAAGTATTTGTTCGTTATCAAGTAGCCAAAAAGTGAGTTGCTTGCATAAAAAAATGATTCATGAGATTTTCAATCCTGTAGTATTTGTATCTTGTTGAATGGAATTTCCCTGGAACATAGCAGATTGGTTGATTGATTTTTTATGCTGGCTGACTGATCTGTTCCAGCCAGCGCAAGCATTGACTTTCAGACCCTGTTTCACTCTTAAATTTAATCCTTTCTGTTCCAAAGTTAGCCCATGCATCTAAATTTTAAATAGGTGATGTTAAATAAGTTCACAGGGAGGATGATTCAAAACTCTAATGATCAGGAGAGATCCACAAAGGACTAGACTGGAGGAAAAAACCATGATTTGTGCTTCCAGGCTATATCTTTTCATCCACCACATATGGGAATTTCAAAATCAAATCATAGAATGGATTCAGGAAATCAAATCCACCAAGGGAGAAAAACCTACTCAAAGTGAGCTGCTGGAGTTCTGCATGTTCTCCTGCATAGGACTTCAATCCTTGTGCCCCTTTGGAAATGGCCACCTTGTGTCCCTGCATGCATGTCCACACACACGGCCCGAGCACCTTGCAATTCCATAGAACACGCACCTCAAATTGTGATCTTTTCTCTTACCTATACATTTTCTTGTTTCTCTTTCCTGTATACACATTCTTTCTAGAGCTCAATCTCAAGTAGGCAAAGGGGAAACTGAGCACCTGTAGTTTCTAGAAATATCTATTCCTGAATTGGCTTTATCCCGGTGTTACCTTTGAGAGGGGAACACTATCTCTCCCTTTGTGCCACTTTATCCAATTACCCCATGGAAGGTGAAGAACTCTTCCCTTTTAACTCAAGTTATGAAGCTTGTGTCCAATCAACGACTTGCTGAAAATTTTCGATACAAACCATTTAATCATTTTAATGTGGGACTCACAGCCTTGGAGAACTATTCTTGCATCTCAAGTTTTGATGAGGTTATCCATCATCTTTGACTCAAACTCGAGCTCAGGTGCTGTGTAACTATCTTGGAAGACATTATCCATACCTCAGTTGGTAGGGGAATAGCCTGTTTTGATCTTCCCCATGTGCATAAGGATAACAATAGTATATTCTTGCTGATTGCTTGGTGCTTCTGATCATATTGGCCAGTACCATGCCCTCTATATGTGAACCATATCCTTGTTTCAGTTTCCTAATAATCACATCATCCCATACAACCAGCACCACTATCATCATCACAAAGGCTTCTCCCACGTTAAGTGTTGTTAGCTACATTTTGCCTCCGTTCATATCTATTCTGGGTTATACCAGGACTCAAATTCAAGTCACATCATCCTATGTCATTCCTAATTCCAGAGAAGTTCCTTTCAAAGTTAAGTCACCCTGTTTACTCCTGCAAAAGCAGTCTTTTCTTTTTGTATCATATCCTTCTTCACTGTAATTTAGCTCTAGGATGATCTTTGAAGGTCATTTCTGACCCTTCTAGCTGATAGATCAAAAAACTGCTTGGATAGCTGTAGTCTTTCCATAGGCCAGTTCTATCTAGAAGCCAGTGGAGCAGTCCTTCCTGTCTGTCATTTGTCTCACTTGACATCCCATGCTGACTTCAAGGTCATGTTAGATGTTGAGAACAAGGTGGGCAAGGAATCATGACTTGTATGGAATCACAATGTACTAGTTTTGGAGTGGTCCCAAGGGTTCGCTTCCTTGAAAGCTAAGACAAGTCATTTCTAAGGAAAGGAAATAAACTAGAAGAGATTGATATCTTCCAAATTGTCCCATGTCAAATCCAAGGGATGAACCAATGGAACATTTCTTGTGAATTAAGGAATAAAGTCAATGAAGTAGCTCTTAATGGTGGTGCTTTGCTTATGAATAGCACTCCACATAGAGATGTCAAAGAAGGTAAATAAAATCTCTCAAGTCCAAGGCTATGGATTTGAGTCACGCACAAGCATTAGGTGACTAAGCAAACTAGAGTCTATCAATGTCAACTACATAGTTTTCATATGATTGGCATTATAAACCAAGTGCGTTAGAGAAATGGGCAACATGCATTATTACGAAATCATAATCCTCATCATATAAAAGCTTAGGAAATGTACAGGTAGAACCTTACATTAAATCATAAAATATGGAAAGATCAAAGATAAACATAATAATGATAATTTCAATATTCTTTCTTAAGTTGGAATGCCAATCATGCTCAACTTGGAATAGAATTTGTTAATTGGCATTTAGGAAGTGCCTTAGTAAATGTGTATTGCCTAGTCCTTTCATAAGACATGAGTAGTTCTTTTTAAAACACTAAGACATGTTTAGTATGAATGGCACTTCTAAGTTAAGTCCCTTCTGTATTGCCGTTCCACCTCTACATGCTTTGCACTCTCACAACATTGAATTAGTTGTAGTATATGAAGCGGCTTTGTTTTCGCATCGCATTTTAGTGGGTGAAGCAATAGCGATCTGTATATCATAGAGAACATTCACATCTTCATCATCATCTTGACTGATATATGGGCCATGACTTGATACGTAGACTTTACATTGGTCCCAGAGACAACATCCTATTTCTTACATCCCCATGTTACAAGTTTTCCGGTGACATAAATGGAAAACTTAATTGTAGACTTCCTCCTCAAACACCCTACATTATTTGCATTAACATAGACCACAATACTGAAAGATGCACCCTTGGTAAGTAGTAGCCCCTTGTATGGAGAGGATTTTGCATATCTAAGGATCATTGCCGTTGTATTCTTGATGTAACTTAATGGGCTTATCCATGAATTATTAATTTTTCTAGTTGTAGAACATGTATGTTAGAAGAAATGACCAAGTTGATTCACTATGAAACCCTAATCCTCATTATATAGAGGATTTGGAAAAGTACAAGAAGGCCCAAAAATAAAAGAAAAATAAGGTAAAACAACATAGAAACATAAATCTCAACACTTTCCTTCAAACTGGAATATAAATGTCAATTATGCTTATCTTTGAATAACATCTATCAAAGGAGGTTATGGGAAGCTCCTTGGTGAAAATATTTGTTGTTTGATTCTTAGAGCTGACATGAGCTGTGCGAAGGAAGCCTTTCTAAATTAAATCCTTGCTATAGTAGCAATCTACCTTGACATATTTGATCTTCTCATGGAACATGGAATTGTTTACAATGTATGAGGTGGATTTGTTATTGCATCCTATTTCCATAGGAAGAGGCACTTGGATGTGTAGGTTGGTAAGAATGGAACGAAGCATTTCAATAGCACCTTATGCCATACCACGATACTGTGACTCTGCACTAGATTGCGCAACCAATGCTTGTTTCTTGCTGTGCCAAGTCACCAAATTTCTAGCAAGATAAGTACAAAATCCTATATTGGATTTTCCATCCTTGGGACATCCAACATAATCTGCATTGGTGTATGCAGTAAGATCCAACGAGCCCTTTGTAAACAAGAGTCTTCTCCTTGGAGATGACTTAAGATATTTGAGAACTATCATAGCTGCATCCTAATGTTTCTTTATTAGTCTGTCCATGAACTAAGTTTTCTAACAACAAGTGAGATATTTGGTCGTGTAATGGTTAAGTTTAACAACTTGCTAATAAGTCCTCTGAACTGTCGAGTGTCAATCAGTGCTACTATATCATCATATAGGTGAACACGAGGGTCCATAGGGATAGCGATTGGTTTGGCCCCTAACATGCCAGTTTCCTGTAGGAGGTCCATAGCATACTTTTTTTATGACAATACCATACCCTATTTACATTACAACTGGCAACTTCAACTCCCAGGAAATATTTGAGTGGTCCCAAGTCCTTAATAACAAAATGATCAACAAGACATTTCTTCAAATATGAGATTTCCTAAGCATCATCACTAGTTGCAATAATATCATAAACATATACAAGCATTACAACCTGTCCACACAAGATATGTTCATGTTGCACATATAGAGAATGATCTATTGAGGATTGTCTGAACCCGAGATTCTCAACCCCCTTTGATAACTTTTGGAACCATGCTTGAGGGCTCTGGTTTAATCCATATATTGCCTTCCGCAATCTGCACACCTTGGAGCACTCTCCCCTTAGACTCAAACCCAAGAGGTTGCTGCATATACCCTACCTCTTGCAAATCTCCATACCAGAAGGCATTTTTGACGCCAAGTTGATGTAGAGTCTAGTCATATTGTGTGGCAATATAGATAAGAATGAGGACAATCGGCACTCTAGTCATTGAAGAGAAAGTATCAAAGAAGTTCACTTCATAAGTTTGAGTGAATCCCTTGGCTACCAGTTGCAACTTATATCTTTCTACAGAGCCATCTGGGTTGCATTTTACTGTGAAAACCCATTTGGAGCCAACCATAGTAGCGCTTGCAGGCAATTCAATACGTTCCCAGATGCTTCGAGACTGCAAGGTTGGCATCTCCTCCCTCATTTCTTGCTTCCACTTGAGATCTAGAAGGGCTTGTTGATGTAAGGTAGGAACAACCACTGTTGATAGAGCTGTAGAGAGCTATTTGAAAGTGGGCCTAAGACATGCTATAGTGACATGCTTAGATATAGGATGCATAGTGCAGCGTGTGGTGCCTTCCTTAATGCAATAAGAAGATTAAGATCCTCTGTAATTGTAGGTTGCTCATCATATGATTGTATGGTCACTTGCAATGGTACATCACCAACATCTATATTGTCAGTAGATGTATGCTCTTTGCTTACCTTAGGGGAGGCGTGGCATTGGCTCAGAAGGGGGTGGACGGTGACCATATTTCAACCTAAATCTGTCATTGTTAGAAGTATTCGGAACACCATCAGGAGCAGACACAGGAATATCCTCTAGGGCTCTAGGAGGCATAGGCACGGGGGCACAAGTCGTTCCCTCAAGTCTGGATCCAATGATAGAAAAGTAAGGAATTGACTCATGGAAGGTAACATTAGTGTTGACATAGTGACAATGAGGAATGGGATTATAGCATCGATATCCCTTTTGGCTCCTAGAATATCATAGAAAAACATACTTTACTACCTTGGGTGCTAACTTGTTTCTAGTATCTACCTACACTTGGCATATGTACAAATGAAACACAACCAAAGACCCCAGTAGAGACGACAAACAACTCGGCATCAGGATATAAGATTTGAATAGAACTTGCTCATTGAGCACAAAAGATGGCATCTTATTAATGAGATGAAAGCTGTCAGGACCGCATTACCCCAATATAAGGACGAGACAGTGTGATGTATTAACATGGCCTTTGTAACATCCAACATATGTCAGCGTTTACGTTCAACAACATCGTTCTTAAAAGTGTGTGGGCAAGTCATCTGATGGATAGTGCCCTATAAAAGGTAAAAGCTATGTAAGAAATTGAGTTCAAAACTCCAAAACATTATTAGAATGAACAACCTTCACATTAACACTAAATTAAGTCTTTATTTCGAAAATGAACTTTTTAATAACATGAACAACATCAAACTTAGACTTCAACAAGAAGACCCATGTTAAATGAGAAAAATCGACAATGATAAGATAATAACGATACCCCATTCTATTAGTAATACGACTAAGGCCCTAGACATCCATATGAAGTAACTCAAACAAAGACTTTGACTTAAGACTGTAACTTGATGGATACAAACTCTGGCGATGCTTCCCAAGCTGAAATGCTTTATAGTCTACTCTCGCTGTTGGCGTGAGTTGAGGAATCACACACTTGAGTTTAGCTAGCGGGAGATGACCCAGACGGAAGTTTCATAGATGATGAGGTGGTAGACAAAAGAACATGATCAACATATGGAGATTGGAGTAGCCAGTACACTCCATGGCTTTCGCCAATCGTTGTTCTCGTTCGAATGTCCTGAAAAACACACAGGAGATAACATCAAATATATCCCTGCAATTAACTTCGTTTGTTATCCTACTAATAGAAAGCAGGTTAATAGGAAAATCAGGAACTAATAAGAAATCTGTAAATGTCATGTTTGGGGTAATATAAACATCCTCTTGGTCAGTAATCGGTGAATGGAGAGCATTAGCAACTTGAATTGTCTACCTTGGTGGAATCGATCTAATAGTGGAAAAATGATGTTGGTCACCACACGTGTTGTGTTGCGCCAGCATCCATTAACTAGTCAGAGTCACAACTAGATGACTGAATAGATATCGTCACATGTATACTTGGTGGGTTGGCAAAAGCAGTAGTGTCTGGTTGAGTAGATAATGGGGCTAACGTATGAGATACATGCTGCAAAGGTCATCATACTTAGCTTGTGCAACGGTCACGATCTTTGAAGATGAATCTACAGTTGTTGCCTTAGTAGCATAAGGTGGTTTCCATGCTTGGTCCAACAAGAATCTTTACTATGACCAACCTTGCCATAGTACATGCAAGAAGGATGACCTTGCCCTTGTGAAGCACGGCCACGGCCACGATCACATCCTTTCGTAGAAAGGTTTCCTTAACCTTTGTCATAATTCACTACTAACGCAAAAGTTTAAGAATTAGGCACCTCAGAGGTTAGGGGTACGGTCAGGTGACTTATGCAATTGTAAGCCTCCTCAAGAATAGGTAATGTTGCCATTTGAGTTTGTGCATAAGCGTAGTCGGGTCCTAAGCCTGCAAGAAACTGAAGAACGACAGCCTCCTTCCTGTATGCCTTTTGTGTTTCTCATATATAGATCGGATGACAAGCATTGTATTTCTTGAACAATGCCTTAAGTATGGAATAGTACTAAGATACAGTCTTCCCTTCCTGGTGAGGCTCATTATCTTACTGTAGATTCGAAAAACTTGACTTAAGTTCTTATGGGAATACGTGTCTTATAGGCTATCCGATATCTCCTTCATCATCTTATACTACATAATTTCACCACCAATATGAGGAATAGTGCTATTCATTATCCATGCCTGTATCATAGCATTATCTTTCTTCTATGTAGCATATTTTCCTGTCTTCGCAGTGGGCTTTGATTCCATAAGGATGTGCTCTTTATTATTACCCTCCATGATCATGAGAAAAGTTTGTGACCATTTGGGGTAATTGGTCTTGTCCAGTTTAATCATTGGACCAAAAATGGGTTCTTGTAAATCCTAGTATTTGCCACTTTTGATGTGACCTATGAGAAATAAGACGAAGCCATCCTATACGCAAATCGAAGTGGACATGATTAGGTTATGAAAATGGGTTGAAATCCTTGAATCTTGATTGAAAACTAGCTTAGAATAGCCAAGAAGGGATTGTTTTGGTCAAGTGGCGGTGCTTTGGCTAGAGGAGGGGATCTGGCAAGGGTCATCGAACTAGGGTAGTTCTGGGAGACCACCGGCGATTGGTCCTAGGTGGGTGGTGGCACCGGCAGCGGGCTCCTTGAGTGCCTACTGCCATTGTTGGGGGGTCCTCCTGCCATCACCAAGCATTGGTGGTTGGTGGCGGTGGGAAAACCCAATGATGGTGCTTCGGTGAAGGTATTTTCAAAGGAAGTTAGGGTTTTTTCTGAGTTTTTATTTAGTGTAGAAGAAGAGAGAGGGGACCACACCTTTGATACCATATTAGAAGAAATGAAGTTGATTCATTATGAAACTCTAATGCTCATTATATAGAGGATTTGGGAAGAGTACAAAGAAGCTAAAACATAAAAGAAAATAAGGAAAAACAACGTAGAAACATAAATCTCAACAGCGTAATAGTTAGGTACAAGAACTCACTTACTAATCCTTTGAATCAGCATGTATTAATAGGTTTCATACTCTTGATCGGTACTGGTCCTTTCTCTGTTTCAAAAAAAAAGAACAGGTTTCATACTCTCATCAAATAAGTGATCTCTAGGATCCAAAGGAATTTATGTTCAGTTGGCAACCAACATGCTGGTCTTCGGAATTTGATTTTAGTATACTTTATCTAGGATAGTACAACATGATGTTTCTGTGGGCAACCTCAATCCAGGAAAGCAGTAGTGTTCTTGGATTGGATGCTCAACCAAGCTTCTCTTTGAATCACAGACCATGTGGATATTATTTATAGGAATTTGTAATATCATCAACATATACTATCCTCACCACTATTCCTCCAGTAGTTCACTCTAAAGATAAGTAGTGATCTGCAAATGACATGTGAAGTTCAGGTGTACAACCTAGGATAGCTTTTAGAACTTTGCCCTTGAGCTGTCCTTGAGGCCATATATAGCTTTTCCCTTGAGACTCAAAACTTAGATGTTACTACATGCACGTCACTTTCTGCAGATCTTGTTGCAAGAATGCATTTTTACACCTGTTGGAGTAGAGGCCAATCATGCTATAATCATAGAGATAAAGATCCAAATTATAAATAAAATAATTATCAGGAGAAGTCTACTTCATAAGTCAACTGAACCCTTTTGCCATGAGTTGAGCCTTTTAGCTCTCATTGTCCTATTTAGATTATACTTTACAATGATCATAACAGTATGGAAGAGTACATTAGTGAGCTCCTATAGGTACCATGTGAAGTAAAAGATGATATCTTCTCTTCCATAGCCTATTGCCATGTTTGTTCTAGAAGAGCTTGTTGATGTGAAGTGAGAGAAGAAGCATTCAAAGAACCACTAAGAACCGGTAGAATGAAGGTCCAAGACATGCCATAGAGATATGTTTAGAGATATGATGTACAAGATAAAGGATCTGACTAGAGGCAAAGAATCCATGTAATCAATCCTATTTAATGTGGGGAAAGGCTTGATTATTTTTTGTAGTACTGATTTGGATCATGCTAGTTCTCCAGTTGTCAAGAAATCCACCATCAGCTTTTATAGTTTGTTGCAAGGAATCTTGTTGCTTGGGGAAGCAAGAAGTATACCATATTGTTAAGGTCTAATGTAGAATCTAAGTATAAAGCTAGGGTTTATGCTACAATGGAGTTGATGTGGATTTGGTCCCATTGATATTCATGTCCAAGATGGAGATCCTATAGAAGTGTGGTGCGATGATTCATTACATATAATCCTATTTGTGCAGAGAAAATGATGCATTACTTCTTAATAGAAACCTTAGCCTCTTTTTTATAAGAGAGAGAACTAGGTTAACTACACAGGTACCCGTAGAAGAAAAATAAATGACAAATACATCCTTATAACTCGACACTCTCCCTCAAGTTGGGGCGTACATGTCGGCAAGCCCCAACTTGCTGCATAAAAAGTCATGGCACTTCTTCAATGGCTTAGAGAGAATATCTGTCAACTGAAATTCAGATGAGACATATGGAGTATTAATCTTCCCTTCTAGGATTGCATCACGGACAAAATGACAATCTATCTCAATATGTTTGGTCATTTCATGGAAGATCGAATTAGAAGTGATATAAATGGTAGACTTGTTGTCACAATAAAGTGGGACTGACATATCAGCCTTAACACCCAAGTTTTGCAGAAAATTGACAATCCACATGATCTCACAAGCCGCATGAGCCATTGCTCTATACTCTGCCTTTACACTTGAATGAGCCACCACATTATGTTTTTTGCTTCTATAGGAAACTAGATTCCCACTAAGGTAAACTTCATATCTTGAATTAGAGCATCTGTCATCTACATACCTAGCATAATCCACATCTGAAGAGGCCAAAATATCAAGATTTCCACTATCGCTATAGTACAACTCTCTACCTAGACTCTCTTTGAGGTACCACAGGATAAGGCAAACCTTATGCCAATGGTTTTACCTAGGGTTCTGCATATATTGACTGGCTTTGCTCATTGCAAAACTAATATTAGGTCTCGTATTGGTCAAGTAGAGCAAGCGTCCAACTATGCTGCAGTATCTAGTAACATCCTCATACAGTGGGCCCTCATCAATGGTGCGAACATTTTGAGACTCTATTGGTATGCCGGAGGGCTTGGATCCAAGTAATCCAGCCTCCTTAAGGATTTACAGAGTGTACTATCTCTGGGACAAAGAAAGACTCATCCCCTGCTTGATTGCTTCAATCCGCAAATAGTATAGGAGATCACCCAAGTCTTTGGTGACAAAGGTGGATTGCAGAAATGCCTTTGTTTAGATGATCCCATCCTTATCATCATTAGTAAGGACTATGTCATCTATATAAACAACAAGAATAACCACTTGATCAACATCATCATACTTATCCTGATGAAGATGGAATGATCTAATGTAGATCGCTGAAACCTAATTTTTTGAATCTCTGAGCTAAGCCTCTCAAACCAAGCTTGTAGATTATGTTTCAGGCTATAGATAGCCTTCCTTAGATGAAAAACAAGCTCCCCTTGAACATTGAACTGTGGTGGTTGTTTCATATACACTTCCTAAGACAAATCACCATATAAGAAGGTATTTTTGATGTCTAATTAATATAACTGCCATCTTTTAACCACTGCAATTGAGATAATAATCCTGATAGAAGCAATGTTGGCCATGGGTGAAAAAGTCTCAAGGTAGTCTACCTTATATGTTTGGGTAAACCCTTTAGCAACAAGCCTGGTCTTGTACTTGTCCAATGTCCCATCTACTGTATACTTGATGGTGCATACCCATCTGCAATCAACTACTGTAGCATCTGGAGGGCACGACATAAGATCCCATGTCTTCCTTTATTGTTACACCTGCATCTCTTCATCCATTGTTGCACATCACCTAGAGTCCTGAGAGGCCTGAATAAAATCTCTAGGAATAACTGTAGTGGTGATAGTTAGTTAAGGAAAACTATCTAGCCTCCTCCTCAAGATGTGAGACCCCTGTATACTGTGACATAGGGTGGAGAGTGCATCCTTTACTAGGCCTCCTTTGTACACATTGCTCATCATTGTCTGATCTTCTCTCATTTGACATGGCTGGAAGGTGTGTAGTGTCAGGTAAGGTCTGCGACCTCTTGTGGTAAACCTGAGTCTCCTCCAAGGTAGCTTGTATAGATGCCCCTTCTTTTGAGAAGTATGAGATCTTCTCAAAGAAGGTCACACATTCTATGACAATATACTGCCTGTGGATAGGATCATAACATCTGTACCCCTTCTGCATCCTGGAGTATCTGAGAGACACATTTCATAGCCCAAGGAGAACACTTGTCCTGATTGTTGTAAGCCTGGACAAAATATGTGCACCCAAAGATCGTCAAAGGTAGAGCAAATGGTCTAGAACAATATAGATAAATCACTTGATAAGGAATCTGTCCTCCAAGCACTGACGAGGGCACTTGATTAATCAAGTATGTCGCAGTAAGTGCAACATCTCCCCAGAATTGCTTCGGAACTTTCATGTGAATCATTAAGGTTCTGGCAATATCGAAGAGATGTTGCAGCTTGCGCTCGCCACTCCATTCTGCTAAGATGTGTGAGCACAAGATGGCTGGTGAATAATGCCTTTGGAAGTGAAGATCTCCTGCAAGTTTTGTTGCATGAATTCTAGAACATTATCATTGTGGAAGACTTTGATTGTGGTGGCATGCTGTGTCTGGACCTCTGAGAGGAACTGTTGCACAATATGAGGAATCTCTGAGCGTGCCTTCATCAGGAAAACCCAAGTGAGGCGGTTGTGGTCGTCCACAAAAATTACATAATATCGATGTGCTCTCGGAGTGGGGACTTTAGAGGGCCCCAACACATCACAGTGCACCAGGGAGAAATGTGCAACACTCACCCCATCATCTCTCCGTGAGTAACTACTCTTGTAGTACTTCTCAAGCTGACAATCCTCACACTGCAGAATCAAGGAGTTTGGTAACTCTGGATACACATGTTGCATTTTCTTGACCGACGGGTGTCCAAGTTTCTTGTGCCACAACCATGGATCATTAGTAATGGACATAGATCCAAAAAACATGGTAGGTGTGTCTAGGTAATAGAGATCATCTCTCCACCTACAAGCTCTCTTGTTTGTCAATCCTAAAAGTAACAGTGTTCCTCATTAAAGACTGCACAATAGTCGAGGTTCTTGCAAATGCGGCTCACTGATAATAGGTCCATTGGGAACTCTGGAGCACAACGAACCTTCTCAATCACCATTTTTGGAGATGCACGTACACTTCCTATTGCGGTGATTGGTGATGTAGCCCCATTGGCTACCCTGACATCTTTAATCCCGTAAGGAATCGTGGGATTCACCAAACATTCTGCATGAATAGAAGCATCATAATCGATGACCCATGCTCCTCAAGTCATCTTCTTCTTCGTGTCTCCTCGGGCTACACACCTGAGCCTTATTGGATTTGAAATAGACCCTCCTTGGGTCAAACTCCTTCATTAAGGGCAAGAGAAGACTCATCGCCAACAAAACTAGGTGTGAGAGAAGGCTCATCATGTGAATCACGATACTGGGCCCGAAGAATCCGAACCAACCACTAGACATGGTGGTCCCTGTTGGTGCTGCAGTGCCCCCAGCGGCAATATTGGGGTGGCTGGTTAGACTACTGGCGGCATCGCTGGTGTTGACTGCAGCGTCGCTAGTGCTTCCTGTGGTGCCACCGTTAGTGGTGGTGGTAGTGGTGCTATGGGGATCATCCTTGCTTTCGCCAGACCCTAAATCTTCCATTGAATGACCTTTGGTGATTCAATCATCTTGTAGGTTGATCTTGTTGCGATATCGGAGCACCTGGCTAGAACTACTGCTCTGATACCATATGAAGAGAAAATGATGCATTACTTCTCAATAGAAATCCTAGCCTCTCTTTGATGAGAGAGAATTGGGTTAATTACACAGATACCCATAGAAGAAAAATAAATGATAAATACATCCTTATAACCCAACACTATTTATAGGGGGGAAAACCACATCAAACTCGGTGGCCACTACACTAATAACATGATTCAGAAGGGTTCTCATCATCTATGATATTTTTGAGGGTTACATTTTAGGCGTTTATAATGCTCTTGGCATGCACTCCCTTTCTATGCAATTATTCCAAGTTGAGCATGGTGGATATTAATGTTCGAGCTCAAGGGGAAGAATTAAGATGTCATTTTGTTTCTTTCCATTTCTTTCTTATGCATTGGCCTCTATCAATTCTTACCTTAATAATTCTCTATATAATGAGGACTCAGGTTTCATACCAAATAGATCTCTCTTTTCCCAACGGCTAATGGGCAAGATCACCACATTAGTGGTTCAGTATGGTCAAAATTATGTGGAGATAGCCCCTTTTTAGTGGATTAATTAAAAGTTGTGTGAATACGAGTAGATTAGGCACTTTGACCAAAGGAGCTTTCTATAAGAAAAAAACTGACATCAATGGATGGAATGCCCTTTCCACAAATTTGATTTAACAGATTATTGTTTAGTTTAAGAGAAGATAAAGAATAATATCTATTGATAGAATAATTATTTTTGTTTGTTTAAAAAACTGACATAGATAAGATTTAGATTAACTAAATACTGGTCAATGCAAACTTGATTGAAGTAAATTAGTTTCAAAGAGACAAGATTGCTGATGAACTTAGAAGATGCTGGAAAAGCTGCATTAATGCTAACAACTTTCCCTAAAGAACCTTATAATGAAAGTACCCTAAAGAAAGCTTCAACACAATTAGTTCTCTTTTACTAGAAAAGGAAATTGATAAAAAGTTACTTTCATGCATTCAAGATCGGGAAGAAATGGATATAATTAGGCATTTTACTTAATTGTTTCTATATGCAGCATGGGCTTTTCTGTTTAGGAAAGGTTTCCAACATGATGAGCATCTAGGAATTGAAGTTCTGTGGAAAATTCTTAATAAATCTGAATTATTTACAACAATAGGTTTTTTCACATTTAGTACTTTCTTTGATGAGGGTTTCATGGCTCTTTCAGATGCTTGCATTGTTGGTGTTGCCCGTACGCCTATGGGTGGATTTCTTGGCGTTCTTTCTTCTTTATCTGCAGTCAAGCTTGGCTCAATTGCCATTGAGGGTATATGAGAAACTTCTTCACTTGTTATGGTCACTGATATGAAAAGCAGGCGCATTGATTTTGTATTTTTGACCCATAGCTGCTCTCAAAAGGGCAAACATTGATCCTGCTCTTGTCCAAGAGGCCTTCTTTGGAAATGTATTGAGTGCTAATTTGGGTCAGGCTCCTGCAAGACAGGCTGCATTAGGAGCTGGCATACCAAATTCTGTCGTGTGCACTACAATTAACAAAGTTTGTGCCTCAGGAATGAAAGGTTTGTAACCATCTGTAATCTACAGAACCTTTTGATACAATGTTTTAAAACTCGATTAATAGGTTCCTATGCTTGACAGCTGTCATGTTTGCCGCACAAAGTATCCAACTGGGTATAAATGACATTGTTGTTGCGGGTGGTATGGAGAGCATGTCAAATGCGCCCAAGTATATTTCAGAAGCCAGGTCTCTGGTCTGCTCTACTTGTCTCTTTGAATACAAGAATATAATCCTCATATGCCCCAAATAAGCTTCTGCTTGGTGAAGCCGGGAAGGCAATTACTAGCTTGTTGGGGTAACAAAATGGCCCAGAGCTTCTATAATTTCATGGGCCCTCTTTGTTATTAACCAATTTGTGAGAGCACCAAATTGCAAACCTATTGACTTGAATGGAGAGGCCCAACAAATTATTAAATCACTTGTCATTTTGGAATTATTCATTCAACGTGTTCCCTCACATGCAGTGTTCCTTTTCCTGCATGCAGACAAATCAATAAATGTTGTCAGGTTAATCTAAGCCTTAAGATAGTATGGCGTTGATGCAATGTGAAATCATTAATGTAACATCCCATGAGAATATCATGATGGTTGTTGGGACATTACATGATGCAAGCAGGCATGAGGTGAGCTAAGCAAACATCCAAGGAAGAAATAACTAAAACTGGATTAAAAACCATGGATTTAATCACACAATCTTAACAAGATAGGAAAAATACCTGCTTGTCAGTTGTCACACAGAAAAAATCATGTAACAAAACATGTAACCGAATATTAACATTGTCAAAAGAGGGTATGCTAAGTTCTTTGCTTCCAGCAAGCATGCTTGGGTTTAGTGGTGGGAACAAGGTAATGCACTTTACCTGTGGTGGGGTGGTGCTTGGAAGGGGGGCTGCAATTGATGGTGATGGGGTGGTGGGATAACACTTAATGGTGAGGGAGGGAAGGATAAAGAGGTTAGGAAGCACGCAGGGGGTTGTCAGGGGTGGATGGAGGGAAGGAGAATGGCCGATGCAGGGGAGGAGGGAGGATGGTTGGCAAAGGGAGAGGAGAGAGGGAGGAGGATGGGTGTCGGATGGTGGAGAGGGAGGAAGAGCTCACTGGTGGAAGGTGAGTGAAGGAAGAAAAGGAGGAAAGAATCTAACCTCAAGGAGCAGAGGGGAGGAGCAATAGTTCAGCGAGGGGAGGTGTGGTGGTCTGGCTGGTCGCTGACGGCAAGCGGAAGAGATGGCGGTGGTCTGATGAGAAATTAGGGTTAGTGTTTTGAGAGAATTGGGGGAGGAGGGGGTTTCTGTCTTTTGGTTAAATGCAAGAGGGGGAAGAGAAGAGAGGTGCGAGCTTTTGCTTTTTTTGTAATATCTATATGAAGATGGTTCACCCGGTGGTTCAATTTATCCAGTTTAGCCAGTTCAATCGGGTTTGCACTGGTTCATGCTGATTTCATTCTTCCTTTCAAAAACCAACCAATTCAGCCGTCCTTCCACCAGTTTCTGGTCTAATGGGTTTGACCGGTCGGTCTGGTCTGGTTTTTAAAACCTTGGAATTAACAAAAAAATGCCCTACTTGAGGAATTGTACAGCTGGTCATGGAGTAGGGCAGTGGAACCAAGTGGATAGTTGATGGTTGGTCAGGGGAGGTGGTGTCAAAAGTTCCCTAGGTTTATGATTGGTGAAAAATTTGATGCAGATTTGGTTTAGTAGCAAATGAAATTATACTTAAAAAGTGTTTAAGCTCATTCAATAAACAAGACAAGCTTGAATAAGGTGAGTTTGCTTAGGTTTGGTCAGTCTATTTCTTGAATAATGTTAGTTCTGTTAGGTTTGGTCAGTCTATTCCCCTACATCTTTAGATGTGGGATCATTCTCTCAATAAAGTCCAAAACATTATCTGTTTATTTGTAACTATAAAGAATAATTTTTCAAAAAATCTATAAAGAATAATTGACAACTAGCTATGTGCAGGAAGGGCTCTCGGTTTGGACATGATACTGTTGTTGATGGAATGCTTAAAGATGGATTATGGGATGTTTATAATGACTTCGCCATGGGCATGTGTGGTGAGCTGTGTGCAGACAATCATTCTATTAGCAGGGAAGAGCAGGTACCTGTCTGTGGTCAGATATATTATAATTGCGTATAATTTACTTAAGGTTATTATTTCCTGCATCATGTGGTTGATACTCATATATTATGTTGTTTCTCTAAGGTGAAGCTGTATATAATCTATGTCAGGCCCTTTCAAAAAAAAAAAAATCTCTGTCAGGAAGAAATTCTCATGCAAAAATGATTGTTTTCAAAAAGCCCAATAACTTTCAGCTATCTTATTCGCAATTAATGTGCTGAATCTTGTATTTCTCAATAAGAGATTTTTTCACAACTAGCGGTGGTGAGATCATGAAGCAACATCAGAACCATGATTGTTGAACAGAAACTTTGAAGTTGAACAGTTTGCTGCTCTTTTTTTGGATGGAATAGTTAAGTAGAAAGTTATTGAAACATTAGCATTGGCAGAAAATTTATATTAAAAATACAAATTCGTATAATGAGCATAAAACAATTGCTTGATATCCAAGCTGTCTATCAGTATTTCCCCACCATCTTAACCCAATCCCCCAAAGATAAAATGGGCACAATGTCAAGCTATTGGCCTCAGGTCTCCAATATGGGAAGGTATAATTGATGCCCACTAATCATGAATAGCCCTCCATCCTTTTCTGTTAAGAAGGAAAAAAGATTAAAAAAAAATTAAATGAAGGTCTCAAACCCCAAATTTTCTTTAGACTTGTACTTTTATTTTAGTGACTTCTACTCATGTGCCCTAGAAATTTCCTTACATACAAAGCACCTCTGACTTCCTTGGAAGTTGCTCTGCTATTTATTGTATGCACCTCGGCTGTGAAGCTTTAACAACTTGGACTTAAAAGTAAGGCTTTCTTTGTTGCGAAACATACACGCACGCACACAAACACTTCTCCTTCACCTCCACCAATCCTTCCTCTCTCCCCCTTATATACCTTCATCCTAAAGAGACGTCAGAAATCTCTTGACCTCTTCACAAATATTTGTGCTGGCAACTTTCTATAGAAACTTTCCTCTGTTCTTTTCTGCTCAAGTTTCTCAGAAATCCCAATACAAAATCCTCCTAAATTTTTTCATCAACTTCTCATTAGTCTTTTTGTCTAAAAATGAATAATCTGAAGCAATTTTTAAGTGGAATTTTCACATCTATCAGGCTACCTACATGTTGATGCAAACCACCATCAAGCTATCAACAAAATGTCTTCCGTGGAAAACACACTCGATATCCCCTCTTTGATCTTGTCCAGAGCAAACACTCCGAGAAGCCAAATAAGATTCAATTTTCTTAAAGCTCAAATCTGAAGCCATTTTAAAGTGGAGTTTTCACAACTTTCAGTTAACCTACATATTGATGTAAACCACCTCAAGCTATTAGCGAAACTCTTCCATGGAAAACATGCTCAATACCACCTCTTGGCCTTGTTCATAGCAAACACAGCGAGAAGTCAAATAAAATCCAACTTTCTCAAAGCTCAGATCAAATGAAAAATTGGCAATCTGCATAACCACAATTTCCATAACATTAAATAGCATTTGTAGGAATCTGAGTCTGACAAACCCGAGGAACTTTATGTTTCCTTTCAGGTATTCTGAAATGTTGCCTTTACAGTAATCTTTCCACTGTTATCATTGTTCCAAACGAGTTGATCCTCTCAGTTCTAAGTGGTAGCACCTCTGGCCAAAATGGCAATCCATTTGTAGGGAGCCCACCTTTATTGAATTTGCTGCCAGATTGGTGGTTTTAAATTGGTGTAGGTCATAAATTGATACCCAGTTATTCCCAGTTCTCTCAAAGCTGCACATGATAGTGCGAGTTTTTAAGCCATAAATCGATGCACGTCTAGGAAGAGATTTTGAACATTATGAATATGCTAGTTCTTAGGCCATAAATTGCAATTTTTTAGGATCTTCTCACCAAAGACCTTGGAATTTGACCAAGTTGCCAATGGGTTGCAAAACTCGTCCTGCTAGGTCAATTAATCAACCAAGTAATCCTAGCTGGTTCACTGGCCTATCTGAGTAGCTATACTTGGGGCATTGCTCAGTTGTCCAAGTAATTGGTCTTATAATCGGTTTAGTCACTTGAGTAAAAGGGCAACTATTACAAGTGCCTCACTGGATAAGCTCTTCATCCCCTGAATCTGGTTACTCAGTGTTCAAAACTTTGATACTTATGTTATTTATGAACTCCTCCAGTCTGTGCTCTAACCACCCCTTCTTTTGATGAGAGCTCAACCATCCCTTTGGAGTTTTCACTTATCGCAACTGTGGTCTATATTATAATTCGAGATATTTTTGTTCTTGTGTGGTTGCTTTATCTATTTTGTCCCCTCAAACAAGTAAACTAAATTGAAAGAAGACATCTCTAAAGACTCCCTACATCCTCACTTTATGCTTGGATACAGCATAAAAGAACTCTGCCACAATCTCTTTAGTACTGAAAAGTTGAAGTTCATTAAACAAGGCTGGGATTCAAGCACATTCTATTGGTTTTCTGCACCACATTGTTAGATCCACCAATTACATCAAATACCATCTGGTTTTCTGGTGGATAGGGATTGCGAGGAAATAAAAGAGGAACAGAGTATTAGAGTACTCTGATAAAGATTGATGAATGAACTGACTTGTCCTGGATGTACTTGGGACATGGTGATATTAATTAAACTCCAGCCTAAAAATGGGAAAAAAGAAAGGGACTTTGATGTCTGGCATAGAGGGAGATGATGGGTTGTAGGGGAAGACAGAAGCAAATGCTCTTGAAAGGGGTGGGCACTGAGAGTCCTGGATAATCTTTGTAGCCAACGTGGGCGATGGTCACTGAAAGGGTGTGTTTTTTTATCACAGATGTTTGGATCGGGGACAATTCAAGACATTTCTCCTTCAATCCCTTGACATGTGGATGGATCATCATAGGGATTCTTTCATAATAAACACTTGATTGGCATTGCCTACATGGTGGTTTCTTGGCATATTGGATTAACTTGTACTAAATATCTCTGAGAGTGTCTTCTAATGCTAGGAGGATGAATGAGATAATCTATTAATCTTTCTATAATTAAATTAGGGTCCAAATTTATTGGTTATCACTTATGGGAAGGTCTACCCTACACATAGCATGCAAGGAAAAGCTCTTTTTAAAAGTAGCTTTAATTGTTGTAACATAAGCGGTAGGACTCATGCATTCTTCTGATGCCAATAAATGTGGTTTTGGAGCTAGAGAAAATGAGGTGAAGGCTTTTCTAGAAGGAAGCTGACAAAGGTAACAGAGCAATGCCAATGGTGTATTGGGAGGAGATTTGTAGACCAGTGGCAGAGGGTGGTTTGGGTGTTTTAGATTTGCAGGCTATGGATGATGCTTGGTTGACAAAGTGGATAAGGCAATTGTTGGGCCTAGGGAGGGATATTTTTTATAAAGTCATGTAGGCTTGATGTGGTAGGAAGTTGGATTGGGTAGACAGATTGCTTTCAATCAGTGGGTCATCCATTTTTTTGAAGGAAACTATGAGAGTGCTACTAGTAGGGAGACACTTCTATGCAGACCTTGGTAATGTGACTACTTTCACATTCTTGTTAAACAATTGGACCTCACACGAGAACAAACACCCTTAACTTTTTGTGCTGGCATCAAACATGTTAGCAACAATAGCATATTATTGGGATTAGGAAAGAGGTATGTGGACCCCTATCTTTTTGGGTCCATTATTAGATTAGGGGGTGTAGGACCTCTCTAGGTTGTAGACGAAGCTTTTAGCATGTTCAAACTAACCCTCATGCCTACTGACATTCATTAAATAAAGGGGCTTTTACATATATATCCTTGTAAACTTTCGATAAGACGTAATACCCTCATGTACTTGATATTTATATACATACCCTTATAAAGTTACTCTATTAAGGTCGTATGCCCCTGCTTTATTAAATCTAATGAAAATGTCATAAAAAATTTTAAAAAAATAAGAAAATTTATATATACCTCAATATATTTATCTTTTTATTTATACCAACTCCTCTTCCTCTTTCCCCCAAACCTCCACCTTTCTCTCTCAAACACCTCCTCCTCCCTTTCCAATCTGCCCAACCCTAGCTCCTCCGATCCGCCACCATGAGCTCACACTTCCTCCCTCTCCTTTAGTTAGCGCACCGCTACCTCCTCCCTCTCCTTCGGTTTGCCACTGCCAGCCAACTCCTCCTCCCTAACGAACCCATCTATGAAGTTGAGGAGATCAGAAAGAGTCAACCTACCTTCCATCTTGTCCTTGTCGTCGTCGTCGTCGTTGTCTTTTAATTCCTTGTTGGCAATCTTTACCATGTAGTCGACATCCTCCACCACCAGTATCAACTTGTTCTTCATTGACATCAGTATGGCCCTCAGCTTAGTGTTGTCTTTCACAGTTGTCAGCTCACGATCGTACACCAATCTGAGGTAATTGGCCATGGCGACGACCACGCTCAACTTCCCTATCCTCGGTGGGTCGTACAACAGGTAGCCTCACTTCCATGCCCTCCCGATTCGGCGGTAGAACTCCTTGCTCTTCACGAACCTCTCGAGGTCCTCCACCACCATGCGCTTGAGGTCAGGCTCCATGGCCACGGTGTTGAACGTCGTCGGGTGGTGGAGGTTGACGTCTCGTCAGTCGCCGTATAGGAGCATGTGGAGCCTCAAGGGTCGCTCGATGTCCTTCATGGCATTCCAGCGGTCGAGCATGTGGGACAAGTACTTCCCAAGCGTTGTGTCCTTGTGGTCCCGATTAAACGTCAGCTCGAACTTGTGGGCTTCTTCTTTGCCTCTTTCGTAGGTGACGAGCCGCTAGCAGAACTCGATGCCTTGGAAGATGTCGACGGCTTCCCCACCAGAGTTGATGGTGATGAGCATGGAGGGGTCTTCCTTCTTCTTGACGACGTGGAGGTGGGTGGCGGAGGAGCTGAGGGTGGGCGGATTGGAGGGAGGGGGAGGAGATGTGTCTGAGAGGGAGAGGTGGAGGTTTGGGGGAAAGGGGAAAGAGGAGTTGGTATAAATAAAAAAATAAATATAGGGCGGTATATATAAATTTTCTTATTTTTTTAAAATTTTGTATGACATTTTCTATTGGGTTTAACAGAGTAGAGGCATATGGCCTTAACGGAGTAACTTTATAGGGGTATATATGTAAATATCAAATACATGAAGGTATACATCTTATCGAACGTTTACAAGGGTATATATGTAAAAACCCCTTAAATAAATTGACTTTCATAGGGGATATCGCTGATGAAGTTGCAGCTTGTGTAAGTACTAAGGTTGGGTTGACAAGCTACTTTGATGTCATCATCAGTTTGCATCGAGGATTAGCTTTAACCTTTTACCTCTTTCCTACTACATACGTTTGCCACAAGTGCTCGACTATTGGTTGTGGAGGGGGAAGCCTTCATTGTCAAGTTGGCTTAAAGACAAGTTTGCACCAGCAGATGAAGTTCCCTTTCCTATGTGTGGAGACGCATGGGAAGATATAGATCACTTGTTCTTCTCCTGTCCTTTTGCATTTGAATCATAACAAAGAACGGGTGCTACTTGGGTGGATTGCTTTTCCTTGGAGTTTTTTGGTTGAGTTTATGTGGAGTAACGTTTAGGCAACAAAGGGAATGAACTACCCCTTTTGTTTTATGGGCATTGTGGTTAGAAAGAAATGGGGATGACAACGGCGAAAGGGCTTATGTAGACAATTTTGTAGGGAAGCAAGGGGCTTAGGGAGTTGTGGAGCTCTTTATAATTGCTTTTGTACTTTTACCCCATCTTCATTTAATGAAACAAATGATCACTAATCTCAAGTAATGATCGTTTTTCTTCTAAAAAAAAGCGAAGTACCAGGACTTTCAAAGTCAATCTTTGGGGTGTAGCCATTAAGATGTGCTCTAAGTCAAGTTTTCCAAGTTGTCAGGATGTTCAAACTAACCCTCATGCCTACTCACATTCATTAAATAAATTGACTTTCATAGAGGATACGAATGATGAAGCTACGGCTTGTGTAAGTACTTTGGTAGGGTTGAGGATCAACTTTACGCCCTCACCTCTTTATCTTGGCTATGGATGAGTTGATGAAATATATTTAAGTATAGATGCCATGATGTATGCTTTTTGCTAATGATATTATGTTGGTTGACGAGATAAGAGATGGAGTAAACATAAAGCTTGAGCTTTAGAGAGACCTTCAAAGCTAAAGGATTCTGTCTAAGTAGGACAAAGATTGAGTATATAAAATATAGGTTTAGTGATAAAGAGGGGTACAATGAGGGGATAGATGATTAGGGCAAAGTGCATTCCAAAGATAGAAGTTTTAAAATATTTATGATCAATTGTTTAACAATATGAAGGAATTGATGGAGATGCTATACGAAATTAGTGTAAAGTGGTTGAAATGGAGGGGAGCCAAGAGGGTTCTCTTAAAAATTAAAGGAAAGTTTTATAGAGAAGCTATAAGAGTTGTTATGCTATATGGTTCCTATTAGGTTGAAATGTCAAAAATTGTTTATTGGAGATTTTAGGTGCCTTTATATAGAGAGGCACAAAGGGTAAAAGTACAAGTATGCCCTAACTCTAAATAACATAACAAAAAATATAACAGAAAATAAATAACTCAACGCTCCCCTAATGCTGGAGTGTAAACATCAAGCATGTTTAGCTTGGTACATAACAACTTTAAACGCTTCTTGGTGAGTGCTTTGGTGAAGGCATCTACAATCTGATCTTTAGTAGCACGATAAGGTGTTGTGATCTTGCCGGAAATGACATCTCTGATAAAATGGCAATCAACCTTTATATGCTTTGTTTTCTCGTGAAAGGTAAGATTATTGGAAATAAATACAACTACCTTGTAATCGCAGTACATGGGAGTAGGACCAAAAACAAACATTCCCAAATCACTTAAGATAGATCTTCCCATAAGAGCTCACAAGTAGTATGGGCCATAGCCTTATACTCTGATTTTGCATTGGATCTGGAGACAACATTTTGCTTCTTCTCCATGTGACTACATTGCCACCTACATAGGTACAGTACCTAGTACTAAATCTTCGATCCTCACATGTCCCTGCATAATCTACATCCAAATATCTCCTGACCATGTTTCATAAATGATAACCCCTTACTAGGAGTTTGCTTGAGGTATCTTAGCACTTAACACACACCATCCCAGTCTCTAGGAGACTGCATAAACTAGCTTAATCTCCCAACAACAAAACAAATGTCAGGTCTCGTGACAGTCAGATATAACAATTTTCCTACCATAGCACGATATCTGGTGACATCTTCAAGCAGTGGACTCTCAGGATTTGCAAGTGGCAAAGAAGGGTCCATATGAATACTGATAGGCTTGCAACCCAGCATCCTTGTCTCTTTTAGCATGTTAAGAACATATTTCCTCTGTGACAGAACTAGACCACCATCAACATGCTGCACCTCAATTCCCAAAAAATAATTTATCATTCCCAGATCTTTAGTAACAAACTGAGAATGCAAGAACTTTTTGGTAGCTTCTATTCTTATTTCATCACTTCCAGTAAGTAGCATATCATCTACATACACAATGATAATAACAGATCCAACAGCTCCATGCATTGTAAAAACAGAGTGATCTGCAGTGAATTTAGTAAAGCCAAACCCTTGCGCAACTTTGCTAAATCTCTAAAACAAGGTCTTGGGGCTCTGCTTGAGGCCATAAATGACCTTCAATCTGCAGACTTTCTAACACTCCCTCTCAACCACGAAACCAGGGGGTTGTTGCATGTAAACCTTTTCCTTTAAATCACTATAGAGGAAAGCATTTTTAATATCAAGCTGAGAAACAGACCGACCACTGCTTGTAACAGAAAGAAGTATCCTTACTGAATTGAGTCTGACTTCTGGAGAAAATGTCTCAAAATAGTCAACTCCAAAAGTTTGTGTGTAACCGTTGGTGACCAGTCGTGCTTTGAATCTTTCTACTATACCATTTGGGCGGCATTTTAGGGTGAACACTCACACCCCACAACAGTAGCATCGGGGGTAGGTCAACAAGTTACCAGGTATCCCTGGACTGAAGAGCAGCCATCTCCTCCTCCATGGTCAAGGTCTAGGAAGGGTCCTAAGAAGTCCCAACATGATTCCTGGGAATATTTTTGCTGTCAACTGCTAGAGATAATAGCCTCCCTAGGTGAACGATTAAGTGACATATGATTGAAAACAAAATATTTAAAATTGTTGTGGCTTCCTCTGAGCAATAGGAAGGTTCACATTAGGTACCTTTGGTGGCATAAGGTCTAGACCTCCATTTGAATTAGCAGTATCAACAGAGGACTGAGCATGAATTGTAGAAAGTGGTTCCTTTGCCTGTAGAGTGGTAGAAGGAGGTCTACGCTGAAAGTGCTAGGGGAAGGTATCTGTAGTGGGCACCTCAGGATATTTAGGATAGGCAATAAAAGAGACATCATGAGGTGGAGGCGGCTTAGAGGGACTTGGAGGTGCAACACCGGGCATATGTAATGGGACATCCTGTGTGACACTGGGAGACTTTCCTGCAATAGTATCATATGACATATCCTAAAAAAAGGTCACATCCTTACATAAAAACGATGTGAAAGAGGGTCATAACATCTATACCCCTTATGGGTTCTAGAATAACTAAGAAAAATGCACTTAACGGATCTAGGAGCTAGCTTGCCCATCTTGAATAAATGAACAAAACAAACATATCCAAATACTTTTGGAGGAAGAGAAAAAAGCTCATGATCAGGAATCAAAACAGAATACGGGATCTTCCTACCAAGAACAAAAGAAGACACGATTAATCAAAAAAGTAGCCATAAGCACAACATCAGCCTAGACGGTAGTAGGAACATATATCTGAAACATAATAGTGCGGGCAATATCAAGAGAGTGCCTTAATCTGCGTTCATCCACCCTATTATGTTGGGATGTATGAACACAAGAGGTTTGATGTATAATACCAAGAGATTGAAAAAACTGAGTCAAAGTAGAATTCACAAACTAAAGCCCATTGTCAGTCCGAAACATACGAGTAGTAGTAGAGATCTGAGTTTTTATTTCATGCACAATTTTTAATGAAAGTAAGGTTTTCAAATTTCTCCATCATAAAAACCCAACTGACTTGGGTATGATCATCCACCAAAACCAAAAAATATCTAAAACCCCTAAGTCTCCTGACTCGACATGAGCCCCATAAATCAGCATGAATAAGTGAGAAAGCATACTTAGTTCTACTATAACTACTAGGAAAGGAAACTCTATGATACTTGCCAAGTTGACATGCATTGCAAGAAAACAAGTCGGGAAATTGCATGTCAGGAAAGTGGCGACGAAGAACAGAAACACTAGGATGTCCCACTCTAAGATGTCACTGTAAAATAGTAGCAAAAGTGGCAGCCATGGAATGATGCTCTGGTGAGAGGTTAAGTTAATATAGGCCATCCTGCTCAAGTCCCCCACCAATCTGCTTCATTGTCAGGAGATCCTGCAAGAAGTGATCATAAAACACTGCTCTGCAATTTAATGCTTTAGTAATCTGATTGATAGACATTAAATTTAAAGCAAATTTGGTTGCATGTATAACATCAAAAAGAGGCAAAGTAGAGGCCAGAAAGATGTCATCCAAGCCTGCCATAGGAGACAAGGCACCATCAGTTACTCTGACATGTACTGGAGTAGTCAATGGTCGAAGTGACGAAAAAAGTGTAGCATCTCCTGTGATGTGGGAGGATGCGCCTGAGTCTGCAAGCGAAGATGGCTTACAAATACCTCTGGCACTAGCAGTAGTACCAGACATCTGAGCCACAGAAGCATCAGCAGTAGACATGGCCTGATGTCCCCCAGGAAATCCATGTTTTATCCAGCACCTGTGAGAAGTGTATTTCTTTCGATGCAATCCCACAAATCGGGAAAGAAAGGTAGACCATAGAAGAAGGTTGGAGCCACCCAACTTGATAATGGTTCCTTGCATAAAAAAAAGATGCGCTCATGTAGACATCTTCCCCACCGAGTCGTCGAAGCATCCTTCTTGTCTTCCATAATGCTCGATATGTGGGAAAGAGCCAATCAAATATTCAGCACAACCAAAAATCAGATCATAACAAGTTTAAGAAACTCATCACAGATCTGAATGACCACAACTCAAACCATATCTCGATCTGATGAGATGAGAACAGAGGTAAAAATGACCCTTCGGGACTAGACAAAGCCCCAAAGAGGTCATTTCTTGACTTCTACAGACCTTGCGCTGCCTGAAATGAAAAAGGGAGAGCTGTTATAGTATTGTGGTGGCACTTGGGAGCCAAGGTGGTGCTCCGGTAGCCCTGTGGCAATGATGCAGTAGTAGAGAGGGTTGGTGGAGGCCTCTAGATGCCCAAGGCTGCACTCACGAGGCGGAAAGGAAGCCCCTTAGTGCTGGCGATGACCTTGAGCAGCGGTGGCGACGCTTGTGCTGGTGCCGATGTGGTGGCTCTGACCCTAACGGCGACGCTCAGGCATAGATCTGGCCCGTAACGTTGCCCAAGCCACGCAACAGCTGCTCGAGGCGGCGCTAGTAGGGAAAGAAGGCCTTGATGGAGGACTCAGGAAGAAGAAGGAACCGTCATAGGCGGCCTGACGATGGTGACATTCCAGTGGTGGCGCTTTGGTGACGACCTAGGGTTTCGGTGGGGTGTTAGAGGCCTTTGTTGGTAGGATACCAGACCACTGATTTAGGACTGCTGCTTTGATATCATATTAGGTTGAAATGTCAAAAATTGTTTATTAGAGATCCTAAGTGCCTTTATATAAAGAGGCACAATGGGTAAAAGTACAAGTATGCCCTCACTCTAAAAGACATAACAAAAAATATAACAGAAAATAAATAACTCAACAATTCCAAGTGTTGGGCCATCAATTATAGGCTTGTGTAAAAGATGTATGTGGTAGAAATGAAGACGTTAAGGTAGATGTGATGTCATAGAGAAAGGACTGTATTCGTAATGAGATTATTTGTGAAAAGGTTGGGATGGCACTGATAGAGGACAAAATCAAGGAGGCACGTTTAAGATGGTTCAAAGTTCAAACATTTGCAAAGAAGGTTAATTAATATCTTAGCCAGGAGATGTGAGAAGTTGGATGTTGAAACTCCTAGGAGGGGGTGGGCAAGTCCAAAGAAACATTGGAAACAAACTGTTTAGCATAACCTCAATTACTTTAAGAATTCATGTAGATGATCTCACTTAGTGAGAGAAAAGACTTTGTTGTTGTTGTTGATGATGATGATGTAGCTGCATATAAACAGCACAACCAAATTGTGGATTTAGTATCTTCTAGGCTCATTTAATGAACAAAAATGTGCGAAGATGCTATCTGTTTTTGTACTTCCTTGACGCAGTGCCTTCTATTTAGGATAATTATGCTATTCAAAGCAATGAACGTGGTATTTCTGCATGCAACTCTGGGGCTTTAATCTGGGAAATAGTTCCGGTAATTTGTTGCTCTTCTAATTTCATAATGCCCTCTTTACATTGTTTGCACCTGTTTCACATTATGAATTTGCAGGTTGAAGTTTCTGCTGGTAGGGGAAAGCCATCATTGATTGTTGACAAGGATGAAGGCTTACAGAAGGTAATGCCAAATGATTTTGATTTTTTTTTTTTTTTTGAAGAAACAAATGATTTTGATTATATACCCCATTCTTTTTGGCCCGCATCCTTTTTCACGATTTGGATTAGTAGATCATTTGAAACCTTTTATCTCTGGTTTTGTTGCTCTTATGTGGTCAAATTGGTGGTTCTAATATTTGAAGAATCTATATTTATGAGTAGTCTTTTAATTTAGTATATAACTGATGTATGAACCACAAATTTGAGTGTTATGATGCAACCGTTTGAGTTATGCTGTTTCGCTCATCAGATATGGGGGAAATTCCCACTTTTCTCTGCAGGCCATCAAATAACTTTGATTTGGTGCATCTTATTCATATAGAGTGGCATTTTTGTCCAGTGCGATAGTTCTCTAAACTTGCAGGAGTGTATAACATATAGAATACAAGTTGAATATCTAGATCTATATTGGCGGGCACTTTGATGCCCATTTAGCTTATGTATTAACCTTAAATCAGTTCTTTCTGTGTACCAGAACCTGTTGAACAAGAGATTTTGGGTTAAAAGCTAATTATTGAGGTGTTTCACCTTATTTACTGCAGAGTCATGATGGACTTTGCACTATTTATCCAATTGTGCTTTAGATAGAAGCCTTCACTGCTGCATTTAACTATTTCTGAGAATAAGGCTCGGGATACCGATTTTACACTGTTCTATTGTGAGAAGGTGTTCATTGATTATATTTCAGTCTTTGTGGTTTTTTTGAACTCTGTTATAAGTGGATATTGAAAGAAGCATCCTGTGACTCATCATCAGCCAGGAGTGTACTTTTTCTTGAAATTAAGTTCAATCAATTCCTTTTCATTTACAATTCCTACCTTAAGTAATCTCCACAAGGAGGGTATTAAAACTACACATATGGCGATTCTGCTTTTGACATAGAAGAATTCGTGCAACAGTCTTCACAGTAATTGAGAGCTAAGTTGCTGATTTTTGTTATTTTACCTTCTGATTAGACTCTAGATTTCTGATGATGGTTGATATAATCTGCTTTTCATGCCACCAAGCGGTACCTTATCAAAAAAAAAAACTGCTTTTCATCTCCTGCCTCAGCAAGCACTTCTGTATGCATGTTTTTTAGTTCGATCAAGTAAAGTTGAAGAAGCTTAGACCGAGCTTTAAGGAGAGTGGAGGTTCAGTCACTGCTGGAAATGCTTCCAGCATAAGGTATGTGGCGTGTTCCTTTCTCATCTTTTTCTTTTTTAAATTTCAAAATTTACGTCATGTTTTTAGTGATTGGTCCTTTCCCCTTGGTTACTCCTGTTATCCCTTTAGTGTGAGTGGGGATAGAGAAGGGGTTACTCCCACTTCTCCCCCAAATGAACGTGGCAACAGAGAAGGTTCACCAGTAGTTTGTTGGGGACATACTAGTTAAGGGCACTTAGTCTTCCTTCTCTATCTTTGTTGCAGTATAGCTACTGTTGAGATAGTGATGAATGACTGAACGTACATAGCTTATTTTATCTGGAATATAAAATATAATTATGGATATCCTAGTTTTGGCATTAAGTAAAGTGCTTTTTATACAGTGATGGAGCTGCAGCATTAGTCCTGGTGAGTGGACAGAAAGCATTAGAGCTAGGCCTACATGTGATAGCAAAGGTTGTAGGTTATGCTGATGCAGCTCAGGTACTTGCCTCAACCTTTTCATAAGAGAAGTTCTTTTACTACAATTGATGTTCATGTTGCTGCTAAGTAGCACTCCAAGCTAATAATTTGAGGTTGCTTTTGTTATCCTGATGGATGGCCTTAATAATTTTTTCACCTGATTTCATTTCATGATGCAGGCTCCTGAGCTGTTCACGACTGCCCCATCGCTTGCAATACCAAAGGCCATCAGGAGTGCTGGTTTGGCGGCTTCTCAGATAGATTACTATGAAATTAACGAGGCTTTTTCTGTAAGTCTTAATAACACACAGTAGTTAATTATTGATATGACATTGAGGCCTCTTTGGGAGAATTCTTTGTTTATTCTTGTTTGCAGGTGGTGGCTCTTGCAAACCAAAGGCTTCTAGAGATTTCTTCTGTATGTAAACAAATTTCTACACAAATTAAAATTAGCATCATTAATATTATATCAAAAATTTTGATCTCCGTTCTGTTATCAGTACTATAAACTGTATTATCTGGGTTTTGCTTCTTTTCTTCATGCTTGCTAGAAATATGAAATAGATGGTTATCTTCACAGTGAACTATAAAACATGTTTTAGGTTCATGTAGGCCTTAAGGAACCAACCCAAGTGGTTAACCTAAGTTAGTAGTGTGGTGTTAACAAAATTATTGTAGATTAATGTTTACAATTGAGTGATATTTCAGGTTTAGGTGAAGATCAAGGCAAACAGAAAATTTTGTCAAGGAGGCATGATGATAAAGAGGCAAGATGACAAGGAGTTGGTGATAGAAGATTATCTTTGATTTGGAGTTTTGGTTGCCTTTTAGATTAGGTTTTTACTCTATTAGAATGTATGCCTCTTAACAAAGAAACATGAATTAGATCGTAAAAATCATATAGAGATAAATTAGGATAAAATATTACGATCATTCGATTATATCAAAATACGTATTGTTTAAAAGATATTTTTTTAATGTTTAAAGTATTTGCAAAAATAAGCTAGTAATCAAATTGTATTCATGTTTAAAAAGGGACTCGTTAACCCACAAGTACCGGTACTAAAGTTTAGTACCGGTACATGTTAGTTATAGGTTTGATTTTTTTTAAAGAAACAAACCTGTACCCCGCGAGTACCGGTACTGGAGGCAACGAGTACCGGTACCCATGATCAGTACCGGTATAAGTGGGTTACAAATTTGTGTTAAGTATTTAAAATCGAAATCTGGAAGCAACGAGTACCGGTATTTATGATTAGTACCGGTATCCAATAGGTTCTGTTTGTGACAAGTTAACTTAAAACGCAAAAAGGTATGTCATTAGTACCAGTACTCGTACTTTAGTACCGGTACTTGATAGCCGTTGGTTTAAATCTGAACGGCTGTAAAATTGATTTTGAGGACTTGAACGTTGGGATTTAAATCCCAACGTCTAGTAGACGTATTATTTAAGATCCTAACTCTATAAAATGACTCTTGGACTCTTAGTTTGCACATAAGAAATATGAGATAAAATCATAGAGTTATATTTTTATATTTCCACCACATTTTGAAGAGAAGAAAATTGTTTGCTACTCTCAATCTCTCTACACTTTGCAAACTCATCGACGTGTTTTCTCTCACGCATCTATGAAGCAAATCACGTCCATCCTAGGCTCTCAATTGGTATTGATTTTAATTATTATTGGGAAGCATAGGAATTCTTGTTGTAAGATTTCTTTTTCTCACTCCAGTTCTTATTTGTATTTGAGCTTGTTGATCGTTGGGTTATAACAAACCCGTTGTTGTACTTGGGTTGAGGTAACCCGTTAATTACCTTAGTAAAGTGATTCCTTCGGGGTTGAGGGAATCGGGTTAAAAATCCTAAGCTATGAAGCTTAGATAGTGGAGTACCCAAGTGAGTGGGAAACCACTATACATCTTGTGTCTATTTTGTGGATTGAATTGATTGTGCGAATATTTTTGTTATTGCTAATATTTACTTGAGTGTTTGTGCACGTAGCCATCGATACTATAATAGCTTCAAGATCCAACAGTTAGTAGTTACCAACACCAATACTTCAAGAGTTAGCTACTTCTCCAAATTATAGATCAAGGGTTAAACCTATCAGTTTGTAAGTATTTTCAGATGTATGTACTCATGAAGGATAAGAGCATAGATCAAGGATTAAACCCATTGTTTAAGTATTTTAATGTGTAAACCTGTAGAAGTGATCTCAATTGTGTGGTCCATACAGGGGAACCATGGTTAATAAGAGGGAGATTTAAACCACTTTATGCATTTGTAGTTGTTTGAATCATATGAGAGTTATGATGACTAGTGTAATACAGTAATAATGTTGCTAAAAAATTACTTTAAAAAAAAATGTTGCTAAAAAATACTTCAGCATTACAATATGTTAAAAAGTCATTGACCTTTTAGCTAGCATTATGAGAGCAAACATCCTTGAACTTAAGCATCAGCATTAGGTGTTTAGTGAATTTCAATGGCTTTTTCTAAAGATGGAGTTGGTTGTTTTTTTCCTTTTCTTTTTGTTGAGAGAATTGAGTGGTTGTTTAGTACCACATTGGAAATTGTGGCACTTTGTATGTAAGTGGTGGCCTATAAATAGGTGTGTACTCCTTCAGTTATTTTTTGAGAAGAAAGATAGAGAAAACACGCCCATAGGTCGCTTCTCCCATGGTTTTTGCCCACTCCTTGTGAGTGGAGTTTCCACGTAAACCCAAGTGTTTTGTGATGCTTATGTGCTTTGATATTATTGCTTTTGCGTTATTTAAATATTTTAACTTGGTATCAGAGCGAGTCGTTCTTGGGTTATTATTAATTTTTCCTTAGCATCTTCATTTCATTATTCTTGGAGTTTTTTGTTGTGAAGGAGATGGAGTTCGATGGCAAGAGGCACCACAGTTGACATTGGTGGTGGCCGTGTTGGTGGTTGCACCACCGTTGGATGTAGATTTGCTCCTTTGGATGGTGAAGGCGGTCAATGCGTGACAACGGTGATGCACGAGGCGGTGCGCGGCGGCAGGCAGCAGTAGGCGATGGCGGCGGCATTGCAGGGGTTCTCTCCCTGTGGTGGCATTGATCGTCACCAAGGAGGGAGATCCATGGTGGTGGTCGCGCTACCATCTCCTTTGCACCCTAATGGCGGTGGCGTCCGTGTCATCGACTGTTGCAGTAAGGCGAGACAATGTTAATCGCGCGGAGGTGACTCGACCATGATCGGTGGCCACGCGAGGCCTTCTTCTACTCCAGCAGCAGTTGGGCGAGGAGTCGGCATGCCTTGTAGTGGCTCAAACGAGGGCAGAACAGTGCATGGGCCTCACCGACTCCAGTCGCAGGTTGCACGGGAGTGAGGGGATCGTTGAGGATATCGAGGTACTCACCCCAGGCGACAGGATTGCTGTCGAAGATCGATGAGAACGGGTTGGTTGAACACGTGGACCTCGTTGTCGGAGGTTGGAGAAGTTGTCAGCGATGGAGGCGGAGATCTTGATGAAGATCTCGTGAGAACAGTGGCAATGAAGGCGGCATCAATCTTGAGATGTAGACCTCATGCGAGCGACGGCCGTTGGGTTCTCTTCGAACCCTAAGGTGAAATATCTATTCGTAGGTCACATTTGTTTAGCCTCTTTTTAAAAGGTGGGAAAGGAGGAGGCCACAGAAATAAGAAGGATATAAAAAAAAAGATGCAAAAAAAAAAGACGTGAAAAAAGAAGAAAAAAAAGGAAAGAAATAAAAAAAATAAAAAAGGGAAAAAAAGAAAAAAAATGAGGTTTATCTTTAAGAGAAGAGGTGGAGAATTCTTCTTTAGCTTTATTGTTTTTCTTCTTCTTGTTATTTTCTTCTCCCATATGAGTATGGGAGAAAGGGGGAGTGTGGAAGCCATTATAGTCACCCCCGTTTAGTAGTCCCTTTGTTGTAGTTCCAAGGCATGATGGGTGACATTAGATACCGCTACGGACTTGTTTAGTAGTTGATCTTCACATGAGAAACCAAACTCTGGAAGGTCTAGAGTTCGAGGTCTCCAGAGAGAGGGAGATCCATTTTTGAGGTCCTCCCAGTCGGTTTCTATGTAGGAGATGTAGCTTCAAGGTCTTCAGAGGAAGATCTAATTTTAGGGATACTGAACAGGGAGTCATCAGTACCAGATCTTCAGGGACAGTCACAATTTCTTCAGTAGTTCCAACCTATGTTTTCCCCTGTGTAGAGTGGGTCTCTTTGTGTTACAAGTTGAACATTACATGCTCCAGCTTGAGGGGGAGTGTTGAGAGAATTGAGTGGTTGTTTATGCCACATTGAAAATTGTGGCACTTTATATGTGAGTGGTGGCCTATAAATAGGTATGTACTTACTCAGTTATTCTTTGAGAAGAAATATAGAGAAAGCATACCCATAGGACGCTTCTCCTATGATTTTTCCCCCCTCCTCGTGAGTGAGGTTTCCACGTAAACTCAAGTATTTTGTGATGCTTATGTGCTTTAATATTATTGCTTCTGCGTTATTTAAATTTTTCAACTCTTTTTTCGAAAACATTTCTGCCATCTGTTATGTCTTTTGTGCTGATCTTCAATGACAGTTTAACTGATATAAATAATATAGGTGTAATTTTAGGAAAATGAAGAGTAGCAGATTGCAAAGAATGTAAGCTTGAGATGAAGATTGCTATTGTCAATGTAGAACTGCCAAAGAAAAAGTTATTCTGATGTCCGCAGGGATGGTGATGGTTGGATGTGGATATGGAGGCAGATATTGGAATTGTCATACCGTTATCCATTTCTAAAATGGATGTTGATATGGATATGTACACATATGAGAAACCTGTTACCCATTTCAGAAAAAGGGAAAACTTGCTACCATGCCCTTTAGAAAGGATAAGGGATTCAAAGTATGGATATTATGTGGATAGCTTGCATATTATCTTAGGTATATGTTAGGTGAAATCTAAATCATACAATTACAGTTACATTTTTTCAAAATACAAAACTTTTATCAAAAACACTTAGAAAAAGCAGACAATGTTTGTAAAATAATAGTTATGGACATACTTTTTAGCATTTTATAATCTAAAATGGACAGCAGATATATATAGATTTGAAATTCACTTGTGTCTGGCTTCCAAATCTATGTGACAAAATTTTTTGATTCTCTTATAGATGGATAAATAGTGGATAAACATGGCTATATCCATTTTCCATTTCGACCCTAGATGTCTGTCCTTGCCAGTCTGATATTCAGCACTCACATGGTCCTTTTAGAGGTTGATGATTCTATAAAAAGTTAAATATGCAAGGACTTCATGTTAGTTGCTCTATCTACAAATTCTGATGAATTTTATTTTTTTCTTTTCAAAAATAAATTCTATTTTTTTCTGTTTGCAGGACAAGCTAAATGTTCATGGAGGAGCTGTATCCCTGGGACACCCTTTAGGTTGCAGTGGAGCTCGCATCTTGGTAACACTGTTAGGGGTGGGTTATCATACTCTACAGACATTATTTTATTTCAATTATTATTATGTCAACTGTGCCCACCATATAAAATCTAAACTTGTTTATTGTAGCACCTTTTGGACTAATTTAATTCAAGTCATCTTCATTCTTACTCTTTTAGTAGGAATAAGGTGCTGAAATGTTTGGAAAATTTCTCAGCTGATAAAAAGAATTTATCATTCTATCTTAACGTGTCACATTTTTTATCTCTAGGTGCTTAGACAGAAACATGGGAAATATGGTGTTGCTGGCGTTTGTAATGGTGGTGGTGGGGCATCTGCTATGGTTATTGAGTTCATGTAAGCATTCACTTTTGGTAAGAAATCACGTTCTCATGTTACAAACCCTTCTCCCATCCTCTTAAAAATGCAAAAGGAACAAAAACTTTTTCCATCTTAAATCCCCGTGACACTTCTTGTTTTGCTTGAATCCAATTACCTAAATTTATGCCACAAGATTAGAGCATAGATTAATATGTTGTAGACATGACTAGACTGGGTTGGTTGAGCACTGACTCACTGTTTTTTTTGCGTACTTTAACATTTTTTCATATTTTATTTCACCCATGCACATTTTCTATATGAAAGTCTAGGCTTGGTAGCTTCCAAGTTTGGCTTGTCTAGCTCTATGCTTAGGTTGCGTTGGTACTGGTGGGATGTGGAAAGCGAAGGTCTCATATGTCGAACGTATAAGAAGTATAAAACAAGGATGTATTGAAATGGGAGAGTGCATAAAAAAGTAAAACTATCCAATGGACATAAGAACAAGTGGCCGATTTTCTCCCACAGAACCCTATCTTATTTTTATATCAGATCAGGTAGTTTTCTTTCAAAGAAGTCAAGTGGGGTTGACGTGATGCATTGGTCTACACTTCACACCTGCACCTATATTCATACAGGTCTATGTCCAGGTTAGAAAATTCAAAATCAAGTATTTGTTTGGTATTTTCTGTAGGACTCCCAATCCATGTAATGCCAGCACATCTTGTTGGTGACTGTGCATATCAAATACAATTCTTCAATTTTTTGGTAGAAATACTGGCAACTTGTACAGACCAGCCCTTCTCAGTAATGTTTAGGAACCAGACCTGGTTATAGTACATCAATTGATAGTCCATATGCCAGTTCTCTTTTCAAACACGACTATTTTTCATCCTCGATCTGGAGGTGTAGCACCACTCATAGGAACTCAAAGATTGTGGTTTAGAATGCACGAAAGTCAGAACTGTTTTAAGTATGGATCATATCTGCTGGAAGGCAGTTTTAGGATGCTTTTCACATCAAACGGGACTTTGGTTCACTTCCAAATATGCTTATATTTTAATTTGAAAATCCACATGCGAGTAAGAAATGATATTGGCATGCAAGAAGTACTTTGAGATACCTCTCAAAACAAGAAATGATTTGAGATTAAAAAGACTAATTTCTACTCTAGGATGCAAATAAAAAAAGCAGACACAATGCATGAAGTTTATACTAAAGATGAGAGATGTAGAGAAAAGAAACCAGCTAACTAACTAACTACTATGATTACTATGATAGAAAAACATGAAGAAAAAACAATTTTATTGCTTCAAAAAGTGCTTACATGAAAAGAAGCCCTTTGTGCACCCATATTAATGTTTTTTTTTAAAAGGTAAAAGGGTGGTTATCCAGTTGATAACCAACCAGCCTCATTCAATCAAAAAAGCCGCAAAGCGGACCAATTACATGCAAGTTTCTCAAAAATGGAAAAGAGAGGAGATGGAAACAACAAATTTCTCAAAATAAGCATGTTGCTCCTTGAAGATGGCAGCATTTCTTCGTAACCAAATGCCCCACAAAATTGCCAATACCCTCTCTCTCTTTTTTCGGTTGGAAGGTATTCTGTCCATGGTATTGGCTTCCTCTCTTAAAGGAGCTCTAGAATTCCTGTTGAGATGAGTGCACAATCCATCCAAGGCAAAATTGCCTCCAAATTTGTGTTGATAGCCCACATTTAAAGAACAAATGGTCTATGCCCTCATTCTTCGCATGACACAAGGGGCACTCAGTGGCCGCTTCAACCCTCAGGCACCCATCTAGCCCTCCACATCCTTGTCATGAGTCTTCCTTTTCTAAGGAGCTATTTAAAGATCTTAATCTTCTGCCGTACATATTTATCTGCAATCCCTAAGGAGTTCGATATTTGTTAAAGGTCCCATACTCCTTAGCCTTGAGTAGGCATTTCTCATCGAGAAGTCAGGCTCCATCCCATAAATAGGCGTTAATACCACCCTCTAGTTGATAACCCTCTAGAGCATATAGTATGTCTTGTAGCTCTTGCATCCTTTGGCATAGAGGTTCCTAGTAAATGTCGGGTACTAAGAGCCATCCCAACACTCCCCCACCATCGCCTCCCTCCTATTGGACAGAGTGTAAAGCCTTGGGAACCGATCTCATAGTAGGCCTTCTCCCATCCAGTCGTTAGTGTAGAAATCGAAGACCTCTCCCATACCCAGATACAGTGAGAAGAATTGCTACAATCTTGGGGCCATTGAGGCAATTCCCCTATAAAAGTGAGAAGCTCCAGGCTGATAGGATGCCATCCAATGCCAACTTAGCAAGTAACCATATCAGGTGAACACGCTTCAAACAAATCCTTCTTTTGCCCTGTAACCCTGGCCACCCATTTGGCAAGATAGCTGTCATTCATTTTGTGTACATCTCTGATCCCTAGGCACCGTCCTTAAGTAGTTTACAGATGTCCACCCACACAACTATCCTAGCACCCTTGTCGCTGGACCCATAATTAGTCCAGAAGAAGTCCCTCATAAGGTCAGATATTCTTTTCTTGATCTTTTGTGGCAGCTTGAAGATGGAGAGAAAATAGGTAGGCATAGAAAGAGGAACTACCTTCAAGAAGACTAGTCTATCGCCTCTGGAGAGGATCCTAAAAGCCTAACTAGACAACTTTTTTTTCCATCTTCTCAATCAAGGGGGACCATTCCTACAATGAGATCCACTTATCAGAGATAGGGAGACTGAGGCATGAAATGGGCCAAGACCCTTGCGAAGTACACCAGACATTGCCACACTAGTGCTCCTCCTTAGACTCCATCGATATTTGCATAAAAAAAGAGTTAGAGAAGCTGATCTACAGGCTGGAGGCTTGGCCAAAGATCTCCAGGAGAAGGTGCAACCTATTTGCTTCTACCATCAAGTCCTTAATAAAAAATAAGGCGTCATCCACATATTAAAGGACAGGGACCTGCACATCATTATCCACAGAGAAACCACTAAAGAGCTTACCAAAGTAGGCTTTATACATTGATCTAGCCAAGGCATCCGTAGCTAGCACAAAAAGCATAGGTGCCAAGGGGAATCCCTTTCTAACCCCCCTCCTGGGTTACTCTCACCCTCTAGCTAGGCTACCATTCACTAATACTGAGAAGGAAGTGGTTGTCACACAATGCTTCATTCAATCTATCCAAAGAGGCAGAAAATGCCCTTCAACATGGATGCCCAAAGGAAGGACTATTGCACCGAATCATTTGCCTTATTGAAGTCTACCTTCCATAGGGGAAGGTCTTCCACTTCTTCCCTCTCCAATAGGCTAAGATCTCCGAAGCTAAAACAAAACCATTAAAGATTCTTCTTCATGGGACAAAAGTCGATTGAATCGAAAGATGATGTCTTTTAGAACCACCCAAAGCCTTTGGCCAACACCTTGGCCACGATAAGGTAGATCACGCTTGAGAGAGCAATGGGCCTGAAATCCTCAATTGCCTTGGTTCCATCCTTCTTTGGTAAAAGAAACATGAAGAATTTGTTTAATCTATTGAACCCCAAGTTTCCTAACAAAATCCTACATCACCTCCATAACCTCCTCCTTTAGGAGTGACCATAACTCCTTATAGAACTAAACCAGGAAACCATTCGGTCCAGGACTACCTTCTGCATTCAGGTCTCGCAGCGCCTTCCTTCCCTCATCTTCCGAGAACTCCACAGTTAGAGAGTCCGCTTGAGCAGCCATAATAGATTGAGCCTTTGCACTCGACCACCTACAGCTCCCCATCCTCCTTCCAGTGAAGGCCCTGTACTGCCCCCCTCCACTAACTATCATCTTGTCAATCCTATTCTACATCTTCTGCCCGATGCCGCCAAGTGGAAGTAGCGTGTGTTTGAGTCCTCCTCTTTGAGCCACTTCTGTCTAGATTTCATCCTTCGTTGCACCTCTTGTTTCCTGTAGTCCACCTAGACTGTATGGAGGTGTCCATCCCTCTTCGCCTGCTTCTTCAATAGAACACCAGAGTTCTTTGCTTGGTTCATCATGGAGATTTCCATCAATGCCTCAGATCCATCCTATTTTGCTCATCCCTGATCGCCTTCCTGTAAAGTCTGTAGCTTACAAAGCTTAGACTTTAACCTTGCTACTGCAGAACTTGTCAATGAAAAATATTGCCATTTTTCTTCCAGTAGACCCTTCCTTGAAGCCATCCTAGAAAAGTTACAACCTGTCAAATATGAAATAAGTCCCAAATTGCCTTTCTTCATTGGATTGCCACATTAACGAAGTGTGATATGAGAACAATCTGTCTATGAGGTGTACCTCTACCAAGGGGAAAGTCTCCACAAATTCCACATTACATAGAAATCTGTTGATTTTGGATTTTCACCCTACCAAACTTCTCCATGTATAAGCATAAGAGCTAAGCAAGAGATCAACCAGGCCATGCATGGCCACAAAATCTGCAGACGCCTCAGGGCCATAGTCCCTCCTATCCCTTGGTCTGTCCTCCACCAGTAGAGTGACATTGAAATCACTTCCAAGTTCCAATCAACCAAGGGACCCCTTGAAATTGCTCTGTCACCCATGTGAGATCTTCCCATAATAGAGCGTGAGCATTCTCATTAAAGGGGCCATACATCGCTAAGATCACCATACTAATGTTGTCACTCTGTAAGGCACACATAGAAAGGACATGGGAGCCCACCATCGTTTCCATCGAAAAGAGCTTCCTCTAGGCCACGAGTAGACCTCTAGATCTCCCAATTGCATTGAGTGTGATGAACCTTTATACAAATCCACTTTCCACTTTGCTCTATGTCCTTTGATCACTACTCTCCAATTTAGTCTCCTGGAGGCTGGAGCAATGCCACAGATGGTCCCTACTAGAGAAGATACCGGCCCAACACTGCCCTCTTAGAGGGGCCATTCAACCACCTCACATTCCATGAAAGGATGCATGCCATTGGGAAGTGTTTTGAACTCCCCTCAGTGCATAGCGGAAGCCTGCAGTCTCAACCACGACGATCCACTAACTGTCGTTGCCTTCCGTGGCATAGGTTTCCGCACCGTTCACCTCTATCCTATGTTGCTCGTTATGCGTCTCCACCAATGAGGCACCCATCTTCGATCACAAGGTCGTCAACTTGGGATCCCTACCACGGAAGCTCCACCGCGATCGGTAGAGTAGCCTTCACTGCTTCTGTGGCACTGGCTTTGAACTAGTTAGCATGATGTCTGTAGATTGCATAGAGGGGTGAATAATGCGAGATAAAAATGATAAGAAACTAAAATCAATCTACAAAGGCCATTCACTATAATAGACAATCAACTTTTAAGTGAAAAATCCTAAGGGTAAAAACCATTACCTAAATTCTCGACTTAGGATTTCCCTCAACTTTGAGTGATCGAATCCACTAATATACCACTTTAAATTGAGGGCGGCACAACCTCAAATACAACCCCTCTTCGATCCCTATCTAAGAGTAGTTCGTCTCTAAGGGAAAAGAGAATCCATAACCCAGATACACTTACAAGAAACAAAAGGAAAATACAAAATCTTATGGAGCCTAAGTATGAATTTAATATCTATTAGCTTTTACAGGAATTAAACTACTTTCCTTAGGTGTAGAGAATGTGTAGAAGCAGAGAGTAGTAGAGTGCTCTTAAGTTGAATCACAAAGCTTGAGCACAATTTGAGCTTGATGTAAGTAGGAAGTATTCTAGCTTTAGTATAATGTGTATATGTTGTATTTAACAAGTGGAGTGTCCTAGGGTATTTATAGATGGCTTAGGAACACTTTAGAGTAGTTTAGAGACTTGTAATAGCCGTTTGGACCATTAATGGCAACAAGGGGGTTGAGCAGAAATTTGTTCAAAAGGCAGACTCAGTAGTTAGTAGTAGTCGATCGACGCCTGGTCAGCTTACTATTGAAGAGCTGGTTGACCAAAATTTATTGTTGGTTGATTGACTAGTATGGTGTCAAAGGGTCAAACATGATCATTGGTTGGTTGGTGCCTAGTTGTCCAATACTATAGTGGCAAGTCGACCAATGGTTGACTGGCTACTAAAGGCTTTTGGGTTTGGTCTTTTTGGTCTTGGCTATCGGGCGTTGGTTTTACAGTATTAGGCGGTTGGCTTCTTAAGGATTGGTCTATCACTGGTCGACAATCTAGTGAAGGTTTCAAGGATGATTAGGTGACTTAATTGGAGTAATTAGTGCTTGTCATTTCCAAGGTTTTTTGAACGTTCAACAATTTGGATGATGCCTGGTTGGCGCCCTCTTAAGGAGTTGGATGACTGATTAAGCAATTGGCCGGCTGACTATAAAGGAATTGGACAACTAATTATCAAATTGGTCGGCTGAATGCAATTGTAAGTGGTTGTCTTGATATGTTTTATGGGTTTATTTGGGATAACTAAGTGCTTTAATGGTTCGGGACTTAGATGTGTTGATTTTAAGGCTCTTTAACAAGTTTACAAAAATGAAATACAAAGAGATTACAACAACTATCACAATGGATTAAATTCTAAAGCTACTTCTTTAAGGCTCTTCGTTTAGGTTCTTCCTTGATATCATTGGAGTTTGGGCTTTATTTTCATTTCCTTCAAGATTGAGTTTTCAAGCTAAGCTTCTTCCTAGTATGATTAATTTCTTCTTGGATACTCCCTTGAGTATCTTTAGAAATTGCTTCTTAATTTGAAATGTTATTGCTCCGAACAACATAATATATTTATGTTTTGTTATCATCAAAATCAAGGTCAATGATGCTTATGCATCAACTGCCATTCTTTTGCTGTTTGGCGTTAGACACCAACGATGGGATCTCCACCAACATACGTTGTCGATAGCCAGCAAACTCATGCCTTTGCTCCTCACTTGGGACCTTTTGCAGTGTAGGAGATGGAAGGGGAAGGATTGAGAGAGAACCAAAAGCGAGGGGGTGCAAAGGATAGCAGAAGGCGGAGCATGACTTACCAACTTGTGGATTTGAGCTTCGATTCAGATCCTCCTTGTAAATGGTGAAACCTAGTGCCACTTGCACCCCCCACATCCTTTGTAATAAGGGCATCCATCGTTCCATCAACATTGAATGCATGATCCTTGCCCGCATCATCAGGCTCCACGATGCGATCCTCGTCCGCACCATCATTAGGCCCTGCTCCATGATCTCCACTCGCATTAGTTAGAGACGCTTCGTGATCCACGCCTACATCAATGCATGCTGCTTCAAGTTCTACAGTGTGCGGCTTGGGACTGCCCCCTTCCATAGAGGCTCTTGAACTTTTAGGTGATGAATTGTCGAATTTGAAACAAGTGTGATAATTGTGGTGCAACCTCTACATTTCCAGACCCATCGCGCCAACAACCTCATTGATCCCCTAGGTGGCAGTGGGAGGCCCCCTACCACAACCTCAGTAAATGTTGATCAAAGTTGAACCTTTGTCGAGAGCAACAAAACCTAGGATGGAGAACAACCTTGTTGGGAAACTTGCAACCGGCACGGATCTCAACTACGGCCCCGATCCCTGGGATGCCCCCTTCATGGATCCCCAACCCCTAGTGGGATCAGAGTCTTACAAAGGGGGAGACGATGGCCTTGACCACCTACATCGACCTCAACATCAATGGGACCCCTTCAACGATAATCTTTGATCCCATCTTTGTTGGTGGTCTCTCATCGCGAGAACCATCGTCGATGGTCTCTCTCCAATCCAAACTCTTGCTTTATCGACCTCCATCTCCTTAAAGCACAGCACATCCCTTACCGCTCTTGGAAGCTCGAGTAGGAAATGATTTAGCGGAAAGGAGGCCAACTTGGCCTCCCCCAACTCTGAGCAGCATGTCCACACTGCGCCCCTTTGCCTTGCTAGTGAGAGAGCCACCTACTTAACGACTCCCATGAGCGTGGAGTCTAGCATGGTAGCGATGGAACTTCGCTTCGAGGGCCAGGGTACCATGATCTCCAACTTCAAAGCGTGAGGTGGGGGCGATGACAACGATAGAGCTGTGGATTGCAAGGCTCACACACACGAGGTCCTTCGATGCCCAAGCTTCCTGCATTGAAGGCAGCAGACCAATTCTCTGCATTTGTGCGTGACGTGTCCCTGATTGCAACATTTAAAGCAGATGATTCCTCTCTCCTTTGAAGTAGTCCTCCCATGACGAGCACCAAGCCGTAGTTTGTCACTCCCCCCTGCACGCCTTCTCTCACCGTCGAGTAGTTGCACCCATATCAATTTTAAGGATGGCAGAGATGAGGGTAGATGATTTGTCCCTGAGAGTTTTGAGCAATGGAGGTGATGACCTTGTTGGATGAGATTAGGGATTTTATGGTGGTGAAGAGATGGAGAGAGAAAGGTAGAAGGGACAACAATGAATGGGAGGTATGTGGTAGAGGTGGCATATGGAGAGGATTCTAGGATTAGGGTTTTGTGCAAAAGTAGAGAGGATGCCATCAAAGAAATAAAGGGGAGAGAAGCTTTATAATGCGAGGGCGGAGACGTAGTTATTTGATTAGGAGTACATTGGCATGAGATTTGGAAAAGTGAAGGGACAACTAGATGATAACCGAATTAAATCTTGCTGTGTCCACCGAATTTGGATTAGATTTGTTAAGAAAATTTGAATTCGGATTGAACGAGTCTACTTCGAATATGAAAAATTGGATTTCTATTCGATTCATTAAGAATTTGAATTTCATCAAATATTTATCGAATCCTTATATAATACATAAGTTTACAAAATGTGCTGGTTGTTTCTTCATTTGTCAATAATGTTTTTACAAGGTTAGTTTATATTTTTATTAGGGTTTTTTTTCCCTACATGGGTTATTGATTGTAACAATCAACAAGCTAATCAAACATAAAAAATGACACATAAATAACAACATTATTAGAAAAAAGACATTAATGAACTTCTTAAAAGACATATCACATGATAACGTAAATAAGCAACGTAAGTTACCTCTTCCAAGTTCCTATATCAAAAATATTCCTCTTTGAACTCTTTTAAGAGTGAGAAGCCTTATTTTTTCAACAAAAAAAAAAAGAGACTTTCCTCTCACCCTACACACACATGTACATATATAATGTATATATGCGCATGTTTGTGTATCAAATTTAATCTAACTTTTTGAATTAAATCTAACAAAAAAATGATTCGTTCCATTAAGCTATTGAATCTAAACATTGGATTTATATTTGATTCATTTTGTTCAAATTGAATCGAATGGGAATAGTTTGATTTGATTAGTAGCCTTAGTTGGGAAGGTTTATGGGTTGGTGAAGTTTGCTTGGAGTGGAAATTAGGGTTCAAGATTAAAATAGGAATTGGTGGTTTCTTGAGAAGCAAATAGGATTAGGAATAGGAAAGGCGAAGAACACAAGAGCGGAAAAAGAAGACATGGCAGGTGAGGCAAAGAGAAAAGAAGGGTACCTTTGTTGAAGTGGTGGAAAATTAGGGTTTTGGTCAAGAAGGTGACTCTAAAGGCTTGAGTGAGCTCTAATAGGCTGTCTTTTCATTCTCTCTACGGTACAGAATTTGTTTCCATCTTTTTTTTTCTTTTTTTAAAAAGGATTTGTTTCCAGCTTCTTGTTTCCATTCAAACTTTGTTCCATTATCTTTTGTTATTCAAAACTTTTTCTGCCTTGAAGAGTTCATTTTTTATTCTTCGATTGGATTTCTAGGATATCTGAATGGAAAAGTACATATTGGATCCTATTGCAAATTAATCAAACCTACTCTTCTCTCTTAGTATAACCTCTTTTCCAAATAATGATTTGGATTCTAGTTAGTGAAACACTTGTCAAAAAGAGATTTTTTCTAGTAAGCTTGTAAATTTAGAAAAGATGCAAATTAAGCTCTTAAAATCATCATTAATCCTACTATCTAAGTCTGTTGTTCATCAAAGAATCCCCACAGCTGATTCAATCCGTGAGAAACATGCCATAGCTGTCGCTGCTCTCCAGCATATTTATCTTATATCCAGAACACTGCCTCCTGTGCTATCTGTCCACAAAGTTCCATCTAACTGGAGTTTTTTTTTTCTTTAATTGAGAGCTCATCCACAGAGTTTGGGCCAGCCACTTAAAAAATACTGACATTAGTCTTTACAAGGGAATGCATACCCAATCACCTGGTGGTTTTCAGCATCTGATGTCACCCGGTAGGCGACAACAAACCCTTGGAGCCTTGGAACAAATGAAAAAGGAAATAGGACTGTCTAATGAACTAGCCTTGATATGAGTCTGAGTCAATAAATCTAGCTGGCCCAAATGTGGGTTGGCTGATTGAATTATCATAAGACATCTTTGTTGTGACAGCTGAGTTATCAATCTTTCTCCCCACCTCAGGCAATCGGCCTAGTTGAGAATTCATAGTTGAATCTTGATGATTCACACTGGGCTCGACATTTAACCTGCAATATGTTTAATGAAGCTGCATTAATTGGAATTTGGTTCATTTGGCTTGGCCTGTCGAGCAGATGCAAAGTGTGGCTTAATTTGGCCCATCTTAAACGACCTGAGCTTAAGTGAGCTTCCACTGATATTCAGTTTGAAATGCTACTCTACGTAACCAATTCATGCAGTATTCCTTCTCTGGACTTGGTCTTTTCTGCCTTTTTTTACCATTGTATGGAAGCTACCTCACCGGGGAACAAGAAAAAGCAGACTAAAAATTATATGTTTGTCTTGAAAGAATTAAGCTGCTGAGTTGCAACTTAGCAGGCTTTTGAGGAGATCCTGTTTCTTCAGAGAGGTAGTTATTATGATGAGTTTCAAAACCCTGTTGTAAGTGATTTTATAAATGAGTTTTGAGTTTAAACCAATAAGTTCTTGATTAGGTTTCACCATAAAAAAGTCTCATAAGTCTAGACATACAAGTCAAGGATTCAAACACATATTCTTGGTTTCCTGTCCTTTGTCCTAGCAAAAAGTAGCCTGACTTATAATATAAATTAGGGACTATCCTTGAAATGCTATTCACTATTAGTAAGTGTTGGAGAAAATAAAAAGTCTTATTCTTCTTGTTGAAAGTAGGAACCTTGACCCTCTTTATATAAAGAGTTGGGTTAGAAAAATTACATAAGAGACCAAATTAGGATAGGAAATAACTAATAAGAATAGAAAAAGAACTAGATTCTCAACTTAATTAAATAGACTAAATCTAAATAAAATAAGAATCTTTACTTACTAAAAATTATACTCAATCCTAATCTTAAACACTAACAACATATGTATTACTCTTAGCACTCCCAAGTTGAATGTGGATAACAATAACACCGAACTTGTTACAATAGACAAAATTTGACTTGCCCCCAATGAAGACATCTTCTGGTTGGAGGAATAAGCAGGTAGTAGGAGACAATCCCAAGAAGTAGTAGCAGTAGAGTGGGAGTTAATCCCAAGTAGCAGCAGTAGTAGAGTGAGAGTTGATCCCAAGTAGTAGTGGTAGGAAATAGTAGTAGGGAGGCAGCTGTAGTAGCAGCAGTAGAAAAACCCATGTTTGCCATTGGAGAGAAAGTTGCATGTGGAATGCAGAACCATGATTGCAAGAGGCGTGCAACAAGTAGAGGCACATGCACAGGAGGTGTGCAGCGGAGCAAGGCCACGTGCGTAGGAGGTGCGTGGCGGGGCAGGGTTACGTGTGCAGGGTAGATGCGCTGTGCAGGACTGCACACAAATGCACACGATATGGATGTGGCCATGTGCCATGTGAGGTAGGGTGGCATGGCGATGTAGTGACAGGTGTGCACAGACTGGGGACATGCGCAGGCAGGCGTAGCGTAGGGAGGCACAACGTTGGCGACGGTGATGGCATTGGTGGCAGTGGCCGTCCGAATGTCCCTCCAGTGAAGGCCCTTAGTGAACAAAGAAGAAATGGAAGAAATAAGGAGGGGGATTTTTTTTTCCTTCTTCTTCAAGCCCTACTCTGAAACCATGTTGGAGAAAATAGAGTTTTATTTTTGTTGTTAAAATCATGAACCCTAACCCCTTTTATATAGAGAGTGGGATTCGAAAAATTACATAAGAGACCCAATCAAGAATAGGAAATAACTAACAAAAAAAATTGGGATTCTCAACTTAATTAAAGGGGACTAAATCTAAATAACTCTTTACTTACTAAAAATAGACTCAATCCTAATCCTAATCATCAAGGGTGTAATGACTTTCCTAATACTCTAACAGTAGAAAATATTAAGGTGCATTTGTCAAGGAACAAGCTAGACTTTGTAAGACATTATTCCTTGGTTATTGTCATTGCCATATAAGGACAATCCTTGATACATATCGTTAAAGACGTTCATTGGAAGATTTCCTTGACTTGTACTCTTCTTTCCCGTAGTGTTTGTGCAATAAATCTTTTGGTATGCCTCATGCTGAAATCTCATTTCACTTATGCAGGTCTCAAGCAGCAGAACGTTCCCTGTTATGAGAGCTGTCTATCTATTATACCAAGTATTTTGCAGCTTCCAATGTTGTAGCAATAAGGAGCTGATGTAATCAATCATTGTTATCAAGGACCTGTATTTTACTTATTCTCAGGAGTATTTAGAGAAAAAGATTATAGTCATTTCTTCCTGGAGTAGACCTCTCATATCTTGCCATGTAATGCAAATTATTCCTTATCCTAGGATGCAGAAGTGTGCAAGTGCTTGCATTGGGGCACTAAAATCTACACACCATAGATGTAAAACCATATATGCATAGACTAATTTGTCTATTCTCTTAGGGGTCATTTGGCTAGTGGAATTAGGAAAGTGGAATAAGCAAAGGAATTGGGGAAAAGTGGAATAAACAAGGGAATTAAGGGTTTTGGTGTTTGGGTCATTTCAAGAAATTAAGTGGGGAATAGGGAACTATTGTGAGGAATAAACTAATTCCACCCTTGAGGTGGAATAAGATTATTCTGTATTGAGGGCTTGATTTCTGAACACCACCTTAATATTGAGGACATGGTTGTGAGGCGAACTCGAGGGGTATTGTTGTAAAGATGGGAGATCCTCTAAACTTGCTCACTGGGAAGAGGAGGATATCGGGAGAATGAAGAAGAAAGATTACTGAGAAAAGGAATTAGGTACATCCTTTGTTCCTCAACATCATAGAGTAATCCTGCCCTCTCATGGGCAACATGCCCTTGAGTTGATTAGGTGTGTCTTGCCAGTTTGAGGGATATTTTGGAGGCAGACTAAGCTCTGCTGTTTTGCATGCCCATCTTTGTGCATGGATGCAAATGCAGAAGCAGGCGGATAATTCACCTTGCCTGTGTAAACCCAAGTCCGCAGCATATAAAAACATGAGTAATTAAAGCAATCTCCCTTGTGGTTTTGCATTAAATTCAGTTGTTTCTTGTTATTTCAACTATCGGTCATTTTAACCCTGAGGTTTGAGAGGGGATTTAAAGTTGAAACACCTCCTGGTCCTCTGAGCTACATTTCCCTACCTGATCATTCATTTACTTTCAGCAGAGAGATCTTATGGCCAACTTCGACTGTTAATCCGAGGTGGTTATGGATGAACATGAAAGTGGTGCCTTCTTTGTCTCTAGGACTTACATTTTTTTTCCAGCCTTGCATTGATTTGTATTCCACTAATTTTTGCAGCACATTGCACACCAAGGGTGCAAAAGCCTGCCAACGAAGTAGCTATTCTAACTGTTTTTATATCCTAGAGTTCAGAGGCCAGATGTGATCGAGGTTGACGCCAATGACAAAAGCAGTTAAGGAGAGTTTGTGGCAGGTAAGCTTGAATCTTGTGGGTGAATAATGCAGGTGTGACCTTCAAGCTTTTTGAGAGTCAGCTGCAGGCAAAGGAGTAATTGGCTGATGTAGAATTGTAGAGAGGAGAGGGAAGAGGAGAGAGAGATAAGGAGATGAAGAGGTGGCGTACTCTTGATGGGTAGTGGATTTTACGGAACAAGGGGAAATGGACACTAAAATGAGCAGGAAAGGGATTGGGCTCTTATTGTAGGGTAGTGGTGGTGGGTGGTTTCCTTTTAGGGAGGCGTTTCTGCCACCGTGGTCCATGGGGGAATCCATCGATAAATCGGAAATGATTAACCAAATTGAACCTTGATTTGGGGTTAATTTTGTATAAGTTGTCTCGTCCTCTGAAGGAGTCAATTGCTACTGTTGATGAAAACTGCATCTACCTTGCCTTTCAGATGCAAACTTCAAAATCCACTACCTAGCACAAATGGGTCCAAGCAAGGTAAGCATCAAAGTTGTGCTACTATTGAGATTCAGTCAGGTTGTAACAACATGGTTAGGAACATATGCTGCCGGATCACTTGCGAAAGTGTCGTTTGCATACAATGCTTTCTGATCACTTTTCATCGGGGTCACTTTTCACTAGAACTTGGTTTATATGGAAAGAAATTGTGAGCCATGCGATGGAAAGGTTGGTTTAACAAATATTGTTGAGGGGCACATGGAATGTTTGGTTGGAGGGTTCAAACAAGAACTAGCATTCAAGGTCATTCGGCTTCCCCTCCCTAAGGTCAAGTGAACTTCCTCTATGTATGTGCACGTGTAGGTGGAGAGGTGTCTAACAATATTTTCTCACCAAATTAACGCCTGCCAGACGGTCAATCCCACAAGGACGCGGAGGAAACACGGGTGTTATTTGCCTCACGTCCACATCCATCAACCATACATTCTACCATATATAAGTACCCACATCTAAAATTTCTCTGCCATGTTTTTATCCGTATATCTCGGAGACGCCCACCGGTGCCAACATCAGGCGAAGCGCGCGTTTGAGCCCCTTTGGTTCTTTCAGGTGCGCTCCTCTCTATTATTACTCTCCCTCAAATTTTAATTTTTACCCGCTGCAAGTTCTGGGATAAAGAATTAAATTTCGTGTCTTCGATATATCGATCCCAAAACCATCAATCATTACGTCCAGACTCATATATGTATTTTCTCTGCTATGTATCCTTAATGAAAAAAGAAAAAAAGAAATCCTCTGCTATATTTCATTTCCATGATCGACTTAACATGGATAAGAGATTTCTCGCTTCTATGTGATAAACGGAAAAGAATATCCTTAATGTTTGTGGTTGAAAATAAACATATGTACGTACTCAAAATGTATTTGGTGATGCTGCCTAAGCTAATGAGAAGTTCCTATCGTTAGTGAAATGTCTCTGGCAGCAAAACATTCGAAGGATGTTAGTCGCCATGAGAATGTCTTAATTAACTATTGTTATCCAAGTTTCTATAAATTGTTCTGTGGAGATAACGTCTGAAATTTAACGAAATCATGCGTGTGTAATGCTTCCAACTGCGATCTGTTTGTGGTAGAGTTATAGTCGAAAATCAAGAAGATAGGACGTTGGTAGACTTGCTTTTGATTAGCGATGCAATGATCCACAAGCGAATGATGGTGACGGCCAAGTTCCGGTGGTACTTTGTTTTTATGCATGTACTGCGGATCTTAGCTTCTAAACAAAGAGGTTTCAGTCATATCCCTCAAAATGAGTTGGACCCATTATTAATATCTCCTAATTCGCAAATTTTTGACAAAATTAAATATCGCCAGCACTCATCATTTTTTTATATCACCGACGTTTTTTGATTATATACTAAAAATGACCAATGATATTGAAAGGTGCTCTCCTTTCATAGTCCTACCAGATTAGTAAGAATGTTTTGGTTATCAATTCTATCCTTTAAAATGTGTACAATTAGGGAGGGAGTATAAACTTTCTTTGGTTGGCGGGTTAAACATTTAATTTATCACTTAATCTACCTTCTGTTTATGTCGGGTTAAGTGGATTTAACCCAACGTAAAGTTATTTTACCTTCTCTATGGAATGATTTTAACCTTACAAAATGTCTAAACGAATTAATTTACTTATTTCATCATTTATTTCATTCTTTCAACTTATTCTACAAATTTATTTCCATTATCAAACGGAGCTTAGAAATTTGTCACTAAGTATATTGATACAAGAGTGTTATCACTTAGCTATCCTATGTCCCTATGTGAGAGTTGCGATTCTTTTATATAATAGAATTTTCTCACATCTGTAGCATTAACTATATTTCATGATATCTTGAGTTCTACAATAGTTAGGCAAATTATTGCCACGTTGCACATGTTCAGGCGTGCCATTCATGTCCATCGTGGGTCATGACGGTGGATTAATGGATGGCATAATTGCTATCCAGCAAGAAGTTGCCGACTATGATTTTTTATTTATTTACCTAACTTTGTAGTTGATATATATGTTTAACTATCAATCTATCTTAGTCGAACTTTTTGAGTCGGGTCACATACCATTAGCTTAGGGTCAGATCTGTGGGGACTCACAGAAATACCTTAGATCGTATCGCAATCTGTTCTGCATATGATAATGTGTTGAACTACTTTCATAAGTCTACACGTGAGGTATCCGACATCGGATGTTTGTACAGCAGTATCTACAACTTCTTTACGTGAAACTTTGGTTATTAGGCTTTTGATTTGTGTCATTCCATTGTGGGGCCTTTAGAGGTCTCTCGTGGGTCTTTTTTGTTTGATTTTGATGAAATATTTTTTTTCACATTAGATATTTAATTGTATTCTAAGCAATCACCATGATATTTAATTTTGGAGGAAGGCTTGTCTAAAAGCGAAGAGGGTGCTATATATATATATATATATATATATATATATATATATATATATATATATATATTGAAGCGGCACGTGAGTTTGGAAGTGGTAGTCACTTTAGGAGCGCCTGTTCTTTCTTTTTATTCATTTAATTTTTTTTCTTGAGTAAGCTTCGGTGAAATTGGAATATTTTTTGTTAAAATATTGATAAACAATCAAAATATATTAATATATTTTAATTTTTGATCCATTTAGTAACAGTAATTTTTATTTTAAACTCTAAATCCAAAATTCATAAATGAAAAATTACTTTTAACTTTCTATGTAAATAATTATTTTTTAATGTTGGTAAGCTAAAAATTCATCGATCTATTTTTACTTTCAATAGATATATTTTTATTTTTAATTGATAAAAAATTAAAATATATCAGTTAAAGTCATCATATATTACAATATATGTTTCTTTACTTTTTTTATTTTTTTTTATTATAGTAATTTTTTGAGTGATAGAATTTTACTATGATTTTAAATTTTGGAAAACATAAGCTAAAAATTAGTTGCTTATTAATATCAACGTAATCCATTATGACATAAAAGGGGAAGTTCCAAACCCCTAACATTCTTCCTAATGCATATGAACTCGTCATCGAAACAAAATTAATGCGTGTATATCCACTAGTGGCATCATTTTGGCATCCACTCCCTTTTGGCACCATTAGGTCTAGTTTAGTAAGGAGGATAATCTATCAAAAGAAGTGTTAACTTTATTTGGTGGGAATAATATTTTGACTTGGGTTAAGTTCTCTTTACATGGGATAAGTTATTCTAAGGTAGATATAGGATAAGTTATTTTTGCGAATTATCCCATATATTTTCATAAGTTAATCTAGAAACTTTCCAAATAGTTATAAATTAACCTATCAGGATAACTTTTATGACTTTTAAATAAAAATGAACGATAACTCATTTGCAAAAAATATCCTATAAAATCTATTTCTCCTTCCAAACTAACCCGTAGGAGTGTTGGAGCTCTATTATTTTATTTTAGGATTGTCACGGGGGTTGGTTAAGTCTCGCTTAACATAGACTTATTTGTAAATGGGTCATATCAGGTCAAAGTTGCTTGAGAAGTAGGAGTGGACCCTTTACCCAATCCCTTCAACAAATTACAAACTTGTTCTAGCTTGTTTCTAAAAATGTATCATATGCTATTGATGGGTTAACCAAGTTGTAATGGTGTTTGTGGGGCTTTGCTAGCCTAAACGACTCTACATAGAATACAGGTTTTGGGATTTTTTTTAAAATTTTTTTATTTATGGAATCCTAAATCCTAGTAGGTACAAGATGTCAACTATGTCCATATAACTTGCCCTGACCTGACCTTGTCAATTGGGTCGAGTTTAGGCTTTTTTTTTTTCCAAAATACAGGTGTCAATCTTATTCATCTCCTACTTCCTGGAGGCCAGAAAGAGGGGAAACAGGGGGACTAGACCAAAACCTATTCCATACAAAAAAAGAGGACCACGACTCATAACCTAGTACAAAAATGCAAAACAGAAACCAAGGCGATACAGCTAGCCAACAATATAAGGAAATTGGATCTTATCTAATCTAAGCATCCCGCGACACGAAGCAGGGAGAGCCCATTCCGAGTTGAAAAGTTGACAGGAATCCGTAGAAGCAGAGGCAATCGAACGCACCAAGTGGTTGGCCATAGGGTGGATGTATGTAAGCTTTGTGCCTTAAGGACAAAGATTTTTAGCCTCCCTCAGCGAAGGTCGGATGCTCCAAGCAATCGGGATTTTCCCGTTCCACCAATAATAAAGAAGAGTAGAATCTATTTCAAGGCAAATATTATCCATGACACCATGCCCTGAACGTAGGAAATGAATGATAGCTTTAATGATACCATGCTTAAGTAAGGGGGAGGGGATCCTACAAGAAGCTGCAGCTTTCAACGCACCATAGCCATCACGGAGAATCCAAGCAATCAAGTAGGAGCCATGATGGTAACTCGACACGAAGTTGACTTTGAAGCCAGAAGTTGGATGGATCCAAGAAACAGCAAAACTTTGGGTTTTTGAGATTTCAACCAAGTAGACATGTTAAAATAGCTCCAATTGTGATGAAGAAAGTAGTTCGTGTGAGCTAAATTGAAATTGTTGTGCTTGCTCTTGTTACACAACCAACAAATGTTATGCCAAATGAAGGTGGTAAGACCCTTGATCCTCTTAGTAGATTTGTCGTTGGAGTTCAGGAATTTGTGGAATAAGGAAACAGGCGGGATTGGATCAATGGACATGTTCTTGAAGGTCCAATTGGACACAGTGAGAGCGAGTTCACTATGCTAGAAAAGGTGGATGCACATTTCAGAGGAGGGATTGGTAGGACAACAGACATATTTAGATGGGAGGTTGATACCACACTTTTGAATAGCGTCATCAGTAGGAAGTCTGCCATGAACAATCCTCCAGGCAGTGAGGCAAAAACAGAGAGGGAGTTTGAGGTTCCAGAGGCTTTGAAAAATATGGATGGGATGAGACGGCATGATGTTGATTTTGTAGGCAGAAGAGATGGAGAAATTGCCATCCGAGGAAGGGGACTAGACAGGAACATCTCTTCCAACCCGAATGGTGGTCCGGAAGATGTTAGCCCGAATGTCAGGAGGGATATAGTGAAAATGATCAATAGAATCGAGTTAATCCAAAACATCTTTGATTTTGACCCTAGGGGGCTCAATGTCATGTGAAAGGAAGTCCTTGAGAGGGGAGTCGCCGATCCAGATATCCAGCCAAAACATAAGGTCCCCTTTCTTAACCTCCCAACGGATATAAGGTTTCGTAACATTATAGGCCACGAGTAAGGATTTGATTCTACTGAAGCGAGTGTGGGAGGGGTTATGGGAGAGACCATAGAGGCCTTTCATGAGAGACGAATAGGGAAAGGACCCAAAAAGGGTATTCCAAAGCCTTTTCATCTGGAAGGCTTTGATGACCGCAGAGAGATTCCTGATGCCAAGCCCACCATTGGCCAAAGGTTTACAAATAGTGGACTAGGCAATCCAATGATGGTGGCATTCCTCGTTAGAGGAATTCCAAAAGAAATTGGCAAATGTGGAATCCATGGTGGAGATGACCAACTTGGGGGTGTTAATAACCGAGAGGATGTCGATGGGAATGGAGGATAAAATGTGTTTCATGAGAAGGAGCCTGGTGCCAGACGACAAAAGTTTGGCTTTCCATCCTAACAGTTTAGAGTAGATTTTATCAATGAGACCATGGAAGTAGGTAGTCTTGGCTTTGCCAGTGAAGATCGGGCACCCCAGGTAGATGAAGGGGAAGGACCTGAGTTGGAAGCCTGTAATGGAGAGGATCCTCGACAGTCTGCTTACCGGGAAGTGCTTCCCCACAAAGCAGAAGTTTTGAGGTAATTAAGTCTTTGGCCGAAATTGGATTCAAAATCATAAATGAAGGCCATAAGGTTAGAAGTGGACCTCAAACTCCCATTGAGGAAAAGAATGATGTCATCGGCATAAAGGAGGGCCGTGGGGGCGGGGATGCCCCGTTTGATGGCAAAAGTATCCAGCTGACCCAAATGGACCAACTCCTTGATTCCACGGAAAAAAGGTTCCACGAAAAGGTCAAAGAGGAAAGGAGAAAGAGGATCCCCTTGTCTCAGCCCCCGGTAGACCTTGAAGAAAGGAGAGGAGCACCCATCAACTAAGATGGAGGACCCTTCATGCTCCACGAAACCCTTGATAAGATTGATGACCCTAGTGGAGAACCCAAATTTGCGAAGTGTGCCGTAGAGGGCTCCCCACTCCACATGATCATAGGCTTTTTGAAGATCGAGTTGAAAGATGATATTGGAGCCAAACACTTTATGGTTGAGTTTTTGGACTAGCCCAAAAGTAGTCGAAATGTGATCAAATATCGATCTCCCTTTGATGAAACCAGCCTGTTCTGGGGAAATGAGCCTAGGAAGTAGCTTGGCCAAATGATTCGCGAATATGCCAAAAGCCATCTTGTAGATGACATTGCAACGGCTTCTAGGGCGAAAATCGGCCAAATTAGAGGAATTCGATTTCTTGGGGATGAGGGATATAAAGGTAGCATTGAAAGATCTGGGAGCTTCCTGGGAGGAATAGAAGTGTGATATGGCATTCACCACATCAGTTTTAACGATATCCCAGCAGTGACGAAAGAACTCAGCATTAAACCCATCAGAGACAGGGGTGCTGTTGGCAGGCAAGTCATTAATGGTATTGCGAATCTCAGATTCATTGGGGATACTAGTTAAGTTGGCACAATCTTCAGGGGTGATGATCGGAGGTATGACATCAAGAAACCTATTGATATCATTCGTGCCAACGGAGGTAAGGAGAGATTGGAAGAAATTAGTCGCTTTGGAAGCAGCCAAGTCCCACGAACCATTACCAATGGAGGAGGAGAGGGAGTTCTGATTACGCTTAACAAATCTCTTTTTGATGGTGGCAAAAAAGAAGGCATTATTGGCTTCACCATGGAGCAGCCAACCAATCTTGGCTTTCTGGGCTAGGAAGTCATAGTATTTAGCGAGGGCGTCCTCTAGTTGGATACGAGTATCCGCAAGCTCAGAAGAGATCTGATCATCCTAATGGGATGTCAGTTTGACCTTTAGATCATCATGACGACTCTCGAGATCTTTGACAATCGAGTGAATGTTGCCAAAATACCACCTATTCCAAGATTGAAGGACTTTTTTGAGTGGGTCAGATCTGTATTGACAATGGTAATGTTTTTTAAGCAGATAATTTACCTTTTTTAGGCCACAATATTTCTGTAAGAAAATTTAAAAGCAAGCCCATGTCAAGGCCACATTCCATGCACCCACCCCCCCGCCATCATATATACTATGGATCCAAGGGTTAAGATGCCTTACTTGGAAAATGACTTGGATTGGGACCTATCTTAACTATTGTTCTATAAATAATAACCACATATGCTTAGAACTACTTGGTTAAGTTGGTACCTGACTTGACCCAGAACTTTTGACCATAAAAATTCAGCTACCTGATTAGATAAGCTAAATTAGATATCCTACTTCCTTAATTTGATGCTTCTTTCCCCATGTTTCCAATTATAATGGACGAAAGTATGGCAGTGATCATTTCTTGTTTGTGAAGGCATAAAAATTGCAAAAATCAAAATAAGGATGTTGGTCACGATGGTGAAATTACAACAACTACGATGATGGTGATGAGAGCAGGGGATGAGTGGCTAAGCTTTGATAAGGTGTATTTGAAATACCAATGGCCCAAGGGTGTGCAACCTAAGCGTATGATCCAAGAATAGCATTATGATTTCTTGGGTACATAAGATGGATCCTATGAGAGATGGCTAGGTGATAGATGTAGGGGAGGGGGTTTGCATTAGGGGATGCCTTGGGCCTAAATGAGAGGACAACCATATATAAAGAAGAAGAAGATGAAGAAGAAAACTAGCATGATGATGCATGCACTCATGTGCCTATCCCTCCCACTTATATTGAGAGAGAGGAGAGGGGGAAAATCAATGAGCCAAACGAGGTCACTTTGAATAAATGAAGGAGGAGTATAGGAGGAGGGGTTGTTGTATCCTCTTGAAAAGTGCCTAATTGTTGTGGGGTGAATAAAGGAGGAAGTGTGGAAGAGGTGAAGATGAATATGGTTTCGATCTTTAAGTCTACATTTAGGACAATGAATTAAGGACGAGGACAAGGGAGTGACACTTAGATGTTGTAGAATTGGTGTTGTAGTACTTTTGATGCAAGCTATCGCACCAAGGCTATAACATCTACACTAGAGGCAATAGTTCTCATCATGAGTTTCTTGATATGAGTACTATCATACTAGGCATGAGTACTGTCATATGGATGCTATATTATTGATGTTGTGGCGTTGCGCCATTGTTATATACTACTGCCATAGTATTATGTCTATGTCATAGTATTAATGCAATAATATTGATATTGTAGAATTGATAGTGTTATGTATAAAAATCTTGTCGAAGTCAATGGTGATGCCAGCAAAGTCGGAGAAGTGGGATCGATGTGTATTTATAGGTGTGTACACATGTGGATTTCTTTTAAATGAAATACTAGGGGAAAAGGGAACTAATGTAGAAGAAAGAGTGGATTGATTAAAGTGGAAAAAGGTGAAGGGTAAGTGGCAAAAAGAGGATGGAAAAATGATCATCCTAGTGGGTTCTTAACAACTAGCAAAATAAAGAAAGGTTAGAACCTTCATCTGAGAATTAAAGGTGGAGATTGTAGGGATCTTATCAAGACTAGAGTGAATTAAACAATTTGGAGAGCATAAATAGGTATGTCCTTGTAGGAAGGAGGATGAAGTTCTTTGCTTGAATGGTATGAGACATTATGGTCATTGACAAGGCCTTATTTTTCTAGATCCTTAAAAAGATTTTCCTATGAAAAATTTGAGCTAGGATCTGGCTTGGGACAAGCCCCTAAGCGACTTGGCCTATGGATTGCCTAAGTTGGCATGAAAGGGCAAAGTCAGCCAAAAGATCCAAGATCAGGATGAAGCCCTTGAATATGCCTCGAAGTATCGAGTCAATAAGAAAACCCTCAAGTAGAATTGGACACATCATTTACCAAGTTGGTTGCTCAAGAATGGAAGCTTAAACCCCAAGGAAACCCTTTCAATAGAAAATCGACCTCTTGCCATATGATTTGCACCACAGACTAGGAAGATCCCCTCAAGTAGCATGAAAATGGAAAGACACGTAGGGAAAGGTACATGGAGAGCTTTCCCGTAAAATGGAAGTACTACATTGAGCCACCAAGTGTTGATATTTTGCCCTGTGTTAGAGCACTGGAAATGCCCATTATCTCTTTGCCTCAACGTAGCCTTGTGGATGGAATAGGGCGCTTATTGCAATCATCTATCCCTAACTAGGAGAATGACATGATACTAATCAAAATGTTCTAGTCCATACACTACCAACTCCATCCAATCAAGATAACAACTTACCCTTTTTCTTACTTTTCTATTGTAACAAGATTCCCTATATAAGGACCCTCAAGAAGCACATGAGGGGAAAGAGCTTGCTACTCTTGCATGGAAGCTTGTAGGCCAAGACATGGCTTTGACTTGTACTACCTGGTGATATATAGTGAATAGAGGGCTTGAACCTCCTCAAGATGTAACCCACAATTTATGTATGAACCTAACTAAATCCTTTATGTTCTTTTTTCTTCTATTTCATACTTTGTCTTGGTGTTAAATCTCCAATGAAGGATCAAGTCCCCTTGTGATATCAGCTAAACTAGGTCAACTTGAAAAGCTATATGGAAGATGAATATTAAGGCCTTAGAACTTGTCTTTATTGATGTATAGAATATAAAGACTAAAAGGAGTTGATCCCTTCTTAAGATTACTTAAATAGAATTTGAGTTGGAAAATTGCAAGTGAACACAAGATACAAGAATTAGGGACTTTTGCCAAGTTCATAATTTTTGAATGATGTTATACCTTGAGGAGACATGATGCCCTTGATTTCACTATAAAAGTCAAGAGTTCAAACTATTTGTATGCAATAATTGCTTATGATTAAAACAAGCTTAGTATGCTATTGCTACATTTTAACAATAGGAATTCAAAACAAAGAGAATTTTGTTCAGTGTTCTATCCATATCTCTAAAAATGGATTTTTCTCAAACTTCTTCATAAGATTAAGATTACCTTCTCTTAGTTCCTTCAAGATTTGTGGGATTCCATTTGTGATGTCATGCTATTATAATCTTCTTGCTTTAACATATTGTGACTCTTCAAGATATATAATGACATCAAAGATCTTTAAGGCTCATAAATGAAAAATACTTTTGGATTTTGTTGGATGCATGATGGGCTCATATTAATTAAGATTTGTAATTGAAGACTATTAATTGACTAAGCATGAATTCATTCAAGAGTACACATCTATTAGTATTTGATGAGCCATTGATATTTATGTCTAACCCGTTGGAATGTCAATTTGACCCTCAAAAGTTCATCTTAACCCTGTGGCGAATTAGGTCAATCCTTGGGTTAGCTCTTACACGGGTCAAAATTTATTTCCAACAATTTAGATCAATTCTATATAATTATACCACGTTATCTTGAGTTTAACCCTCAAGGCTTATTGAATCAAAGAAATGAACCATGTAATTTTCCCTTGTGCTCTTTGTCATTTAGCATGGCAAAGAGAGTAGAGCTAGTTGGGAAATGGTTTCTTGTGGAACTTAAGGTGGAGGGGTATAGTCTCTTCCCAGGTAGGAAATACTACCTGAGCTAATGCTTAGCACTTGGGCAAGAGCTTGCTTAGTTAAAGGACTAAATAGGTCTCTCTTAAAAGTCATTCAGGTGGGTGTTGACACGGTTTGAGTAGAAATTGATGTCCAACCTAAGGCTTAAATATTTCATAATAATTTTTTAATTTGAGTTCTAGATAAGTTCATTAGATGAAGCCCAATATTTTTCTCACCATGGATGAATAAAATCTATTCCAAAAAAAAAAAAGTGTCTCTTCCACTATGCATCTACTAGAGTAGTCACCTATAATACCTTAAAATATTCACTTTCACTCATTTTCTTCACTAGTTTGTCTATGATACGGCATATATCCTTATTATGTAAAAGAAATAAAAGACACCAGTGGCAATTGACTTGATTGAAGAATGCCTAATAGGGATGTAAATGGGTCGCGCATGGTTCAGATTTAGCTAAACCAAACCCATTTACGAATAAACTATTAGGTGTCTAAATTCAAACTCATATCCATATCCATTCACCCATTGCATACCCATTTACCTGACAAGTAGCGAGTTTTTTTTTTTTAAAACATTACATTTGTGCATACATGCATGTGTGCACATATTTATTTATCAAGTAAATGGGTCAAGTAAATCGATAATTTTTCACACCCATATCCATTTGGATTTTTAAATTAAAACTTATAACCACCACATTTATAAATGAATTGAGCTTTGTCCACCATAATTGAGTTGGGTGGAGTTGAAATTAGATAGGGTGAATTGAAATTAACGTCCTTAATGCCCAAGGAATAAACTTCTAATGCTTGTTGTAATCCTTGAGTTAGATGGCAATGTCCTCTTTGAGGTTTGGCCAACAATAATCATGATAAGGAAGTTTGTTGGTTGATAATGTGCATGTTTAGTTGTGTGCACTACGAATCCCTACAATGCACTTGTTATGACAATTTTGTCTTAGAAGATTTTCGACATTGAAGATGTGGGAGGGAAATGCTACTATCATAAAGGATTCCCTCCATGAAAATAAATTCCAATGTCTTCTTAAGAGTTAGGATGACCTTCTAGCACATTAATATGGCATGATATTACATGAAAACATTATCAAATCATTTATCACTCTAAAGGTGTCTATTTCAAGATTAGTTACGATATCTACTCTTCTAAGGTAGACTATGATGGTTTTATTTTGGAAGAAAGTTCAGCAAGTTTTACTTTCTGCATCAACATGGTTGTTATTGGAACTTGAAACCTTCACTAGATAAAACTCTTGAAGAAAGGATGCCTAATTTTGAATTCCTTGGAGCATTCTTGCAAAAGGTTGCCATTTATTGACGAGGAATGAAATTATCTCAGGAATTAGACAATGTTGATCATGCAGTTTAGTTTATCAGGAAGATGTTCAGGAATATACATTGATTTTTGTTCTTCTCTTAATGAGTTATGATGTATCTTGAAGATGCATCTAAATATCCGATAATGGCATATCAAAATATCAATTTCTTAAAACTAAGGCAACCAACTCTATAGGTTGAGAATTGTCTCTAAGAACATTAAGCCTCTAAAAAAAGCTATAAGAACAAGGATGCACGTACCTACATCTAAGTGTCTTAATTACAAGAGAAAATACAATGTCCATGTACTCCTTGAAATGAAAAGGACATGACTCTCTTGAATTCATGCATTAAAGAAAAGTCCACTAGAAATTTACCCATAGGAGTTTTCTCAGAGAAGATGCATAAATATACTTCCAAAGTAGACCCATAAGAGTTCTGCTCAAAAGACTTAATCTTATAGTAAGACCCAAAAGCATATCCCCCACTCTTGTTCAGCAATATCAAAAGGGATAAAAATAACCATAAACCAGTAGGAGTTGAGTTATGTGCTCCTCTCAATGGACTATTTTCTTAGTTGAGTTTATGAATTTTTTATTAGTAGAATGTTAGCACTTTTCCTTGGTGGAGTTTATGAACTCTATCTACACTTCTTTCCCCATTGAATTTGGTGATTTAAATAGGCTCAACAAAACTTATAAGTTGCTTTATCTTCCATGATGAATATGGAGAAAGTTCCTTGATGGTAAAGGGTTTCCATCTTTGAACAACAGAAGGAGACAACTCTTTTTCTAGGAGATTCATGGCATTTGTAGCATATATGTAAGGGGAAAGAGTTCACTAATTCAAACGAAAGCAATACGAATGATGCAAGATTTATCATTTTAGGATGTTTGAGTCCTTCAATCAGAAACTTCCTCTAACTAAGAACCATACAACATGAAAGAAATCAAGGATTGAGCTTCTAGGTAATAAAGAGGCCCTATGGAAGAATCTATAAGCAAAGGAGGATTTTTGTTACGTAAAGGGAAGATACAACATCCTAGTAGCTATATGGTAAGGGATGATGGACCAAGAAGGGGGCTTGCTATGAGTAGAAGAGAGGAAGCACCACAGGATGAGTTGTTTTCTCTTTCATCCATCATCTACTTGCCTTTTTAAGGCAATCCTCTTTCCTATTGTTTGAGGACAACAAGGATAATTAGAGGGATCAGCACATGCTGCAACAGTAGTGGCTTTGACATCCTTCAAATAATGCAAAATGATGGTTGTTGGATTTGAAGGTTCAGAAGGATCTAATGCCTTCATTGGATTCGAGGTGGAAATGAGTCTACAAACAAGCACAAAAGAATAGAAGGTAGCATTAAGATAAAAAAGACGTCTTAGGAATGCATAGAAATTAGAAGAGGGTGGACCAAGATATCAATCACCTTCTTAACAGAGCATTACTAGGTTCATGTACAATTGGAATGTGCCACATCATTGGGATATTACATTGTCATTTTTCCTACGGAGCTTTGAAAATTATGGATTTAGAAATTGCATTTCATGTTATTAATGTGAGGCCCTTAGCCTTATATAACAAAAGAGTAAAAGTATTGCCATTATTTTGATCCGTCAAATTTGCACTTATTTTTCCTCCAACACCTTAGCAACCACACCCTTCATGCAATAAGGAAAGTCTCATAGCTTTCTAGTCACAATGCTTTATTAGTGTTGGTAAGTCTCAAAGTTGTTGATTGAGTATTGTTGGCTCATATGTCTTTGTTGATCATGGAGTTTATGGGTCTTGAATTCCAATCATCGACTGCCATAATCGTGGTTAACTACATGCTATGGCATGTCCATTTATGGTTGTTTAGTTAAGAATATTCATTTGTCGTGAGAAACATGATTTCAAACTTTATTCAAATGGTGCAACACAAAATGTTGAGTTTACAAGTAGGTTGGCAGTCTTCAGGGCTTTTTTGACGACTTCGAGTTCAACTTGCCATCTAAGTTGAGTGTTTGACCAATTAGGTCAATACACCAAATTTCCAAGTCAAGACAAACAATTTGTCTCTTGCTTGACATTTGTATTTAGGCCTAAAGATCAAGAACCTTGGCAATTTAAATTGGGTCCCAAACTAAAAAAATAAGTTGGACGATTGATTCTTAGGTCAGATTCTTAATTATCATATGATCTTAAAGTCTAGTTAACTTGTGTTAACCCTTGTAAACAAGATTAAATTCATTACATTATTAAATTGGATTCTGAAAACCTTTGCTATGGATGCAAAACTAGGTTTTGCAAAATCTTGGGTATGAGGAGTTCTTAAGCCTTAAATGACATTAACCTCCATGAGCACCACCCACATTTCTCCTTCTCCTATTAACACTGCAAGTTAAGAGCTGATTCAAGTAAACAAAAAGAAGTCCTACCTCTAGGTTGACACTCCTGCAAAGTAAACAGGAGGGTTAATACCATATGTAAACTAACTCTTAATGAATTTCCTCTATGGGTCAGATCAGACTGTGAGAACATTGAACATCATCACTTCTAATTTTTCCTTAAGCAAGGCTATAATAGATAAATAACAAAGATATTGCCTTTGTTCACAAGCTATACCATAGAAGCAAAGATTTCTTCCCAGTTATACTGTTTGTTTGAACCGCTTCTAGCTTCCTCCTCCTCTTTAGACTCCTTCAAAAGTACAATAAGCAATATCTCACTTGCTAGCAAGACATGACTCTCAAATGACAAAGGAACTGTTTACATAGCATCTTTCACAACCTCTGTGAACCTCCGTGAAGGATGCCCAACTAGAAAATGGGAGTTCTTGCTCAACAAATAAGCTAGCTACTAAATATAAATTTCATACGAATCAATGATTAGTAAAAAATTCAGTATTACTTTTAAGAATTTCGTATCAAACTACTAGAATATATATAAATTTCGTTTAAGTTGACAATTGATAACATCAAAGATTTTAGCATCGTAGCTGCAATATACAACCTTCTCTATTGGTAGTAAAGGATCTTGTTCATTTTGATCTATCAACTCTATTCAACTATCCTTTGACAGTTTTATTAGTTTTCAAATCCAACTGTATCCATGGAGAAGTAAAATTATCCAAAAATCACCTTAACTAAATTGTAAAAGTTAGTCATTTTAGCATTTCCTCCCGTGTTTAAGATGACAAATATATATATTTATTAATGTACAAGTGAAGAAAAGCTAAAATCACGATATAATACTATGGCCTTATGGCTGTATACATCTTCATGAAAACCCTAGAAATATTTAACAAAAAAGGACGATTGCACTCGTAAATTATCGTATATATCACCCGAAAGAATTCCCTCCTGCCGTTTCACTAGGGATCAAAATTTCCATCAGTACTGGTGGAGATCGTAAGAAATCCAACTTACATCATACAAAAGAAATAATTAAGAAGCGCAATAACACCATGGAACAACATATATAGCAATTCACATTAACACCATACAAATAAGACATAACACGCATACAATAGTATCGTTTTATCTTGCATGATATATCATATCCGATAACAGATTGCTAATCAATCATATATAACTCCGTGATACTCAGCATCGATCATGATAGAGCCACATATATAGAAATCAGAAGTGTTGTTTTAGTGTGTGCCCATAAGAGTGCATGCATACATATGAATTAAAGTAGTAGATCTATATTACTGATTAATTATCTCCAGCATCGTTTGCAGGGTTCATGAACCCACTTTGGTTAATTGGTCCATCTCCATCAGCAGCTTCCCAAAGGCTCCCGAAGCTCTCGTACTCCGCAAGGGCGCCATTGCTGGTACTCCCGTAGTAGCTCTTGCAGTAACCCGGCGGCTCCTCCGCCTGCGATCCGTCGCATTGGAACGGTAGTTGTCCCACACCCTGGAAGAACATCTCGTCGCCGCCGATGAACGGGTCTAGGAACGAAGAGAACTGCTCGTCCGGCAAGAAGCCCATGCTGCCGGCGTACTCGTTCAAGCCAAACGGCGACACGCTACTGTTGCCCAAATTTCCAGTACTGCAATCGATGCCTTCCTGATCCACCGCCACCACTCCATCGATCACCGAGGAGGCGACTGCGGTAGTACTCTTAGGAGGGGGATCCGTGGCGTTGGCCTTATCAGAATTAGGGTTAGGGTTTGTGGTGTTGTATGAGAGGCAGTGACGTGGATTTAGAGGCTTGTGAGTTGTCGGGTCGATCCCGTTGCTTATGAGCTTCTTGCTTAGATGCGTGTTCCAGTAGTTCTTGATCTCGTTGTCCGTACGCCCTGGTATCCTTCCTGCTATAAGCGACCACCTACAAAACCCACATACATGTAGTAAGTATGTATATATATATTTCTTAATTAATTAAATTAATACTCTTCACGCGTACGCGCGTGTATAATTAAGCTCGTATCGTTGATTCAGGAACTCTCATTTGATATAGAAAGAAAGAAAGAAAGATATTGAACTAGAACGAGAGCGAGACCCTATAATTCTTCTTGCTATACCTATTTATAATTACGTGCATGGAAATCTAAGGAAATTTCCGTTGTTATAGATATATCCACGTACAGGAAACCCTAAAAGTATTGTAGTACTGTAAGAATGAAACCCTACGAATTCCAACTCTTACGTACGCATCTTTTGTGTGTGTGTGTGTGTGTGTGAGGAGAGACCAAGAAATTAAGGTTCATGCAGTGCTGCAAGAACGAAACTCTGATTTCCATCATCATGGTGTTAATTTTGTATGCATGAAACCCTAACCCTAGAAATTTATGCAGGGTAAGAATGGATTACTGAGTGGATTAATATATGGAATCCCATGGGATATATATTCTTGATACCGGTTTCCGAGGAGGCGGTGGAGGCGGAGGATGAGGTCCTCCTCGTCGGGTGCGATGTGGCCGCGCTTGACGGATGGCTTGAGGTAGTTCATCCACCTGAGGCGGCAGCTCTTCCCACAGCGGAGGAGGCCCGCGCGCTTGGGGAGGGTCCTCCACTTGCCCTCGCCCGCCCGACCGATGTAGCTGGCGAGGATCTCGTCCTCCTCCGGCGTCCACGGCCCCCTCTTCAGCCCGATCTTGCTGCAGCACGGCGTGGGCTTCCCTCTGGTCATCCGTTTCCTGTCAGATGGTGCTGATGCTGCGGACGCTGCAGGTGAAGTTTCCATCTTCAGATCTCCGATCGATCCCTTTCTGATATCTTGATGTGTGTGCTTGTCTTGTTTCTTGAATGGTTTCCTAGGTGGCGTGGGTTTCATTTGGTATGGAGGAAGAAGGAAAGGTGAAAGAAGTTAAGAAAAGGGGTGTGACACAAAAGGCCAAAACCGATTCTATTATGGACCTAGAAAAGAACAAGTTTGGCGTCGGAAGCTCTTGACCAACTTGACGTAAATCGATTGCCAGGTTTGAATCCCCTTCTCTTTATACTTCCATAGCTCCATATTGGGATTTTGCTTGCATGCCCTCCTCGCTTGTTTAATTTCATATATATCCTTCTTTCCTATTCCCTATAATCCCAACCATAGGATGAGATAATGCAGCTAAGAGCTCCCTCTCTCTCTCTCTCTCACACGCACGCACGCACGTGCACAGCACGCATGCATGCGTGCACAGAGAGAGAGAGAGTGAGTGCATGCAGGTTGGGTTTGGGGGAGGGGGTTTGCATGGGTGGGAATTATGATAAGAATTTCTATTCCTTCTTTTTTGTCCGGAGAATGCTGAAGATGTACCTTTGATTTTTATCTTGTGCATTACTGTATCCTTGTGAATTGAAGTGGAATTGGGAATATGTATACCTTTTTGCAACCATTAGAAGTGCTTCATGTTAGAAAAGAAATTAATGCTACCTTAAATAGGACTACACACAGGGCTGGATCCAGGGGGTTGGCAGGGGCAGGTGTTCCCTCTTCCTTTTTAATTTATTTAAGAATTATATATCATTTTTCCAATATTGGTAGATATATATAACACCCTTTCTGATATCTCTCGCTGCTTAAACATTAATTCCTGGTTCTGCATCTAACTACATGCACACGTTAGAGGTCGAATGGCATACAGAAATTCCTCTCGTCGCTGCTGCCACATATCTCCCTGTTTTAATCATGGTAAATTTATGAATATGTGATGATTATATTACTTTAGGTCGTAGGTTACTAAAGAAATAACGGCTGATGGATAAAATAATTCCGAAGAATTTCCATCAACTACCACTGGAGAAGGGATTGGTTGCTGCATATGACGGTTATTTCAAGCTCTAACACGGAAACACCCATCGAGGGATGCTGCGGCATGGTAAATTAAACATTTTCTTCTTTTCTTTTGAAGTGTAGGTCTAAAGATAGCGAACAAATCCCTATCATAGATGATTTAACGTTCCCCGTATCTTTTTATCTTTGTGGTATGTGTTTATCTGTATCAATATTTTAAAATTCAAATCAAATCGATCGATTCAACGGGAAACCCATACCTTGCGGATCGAATCTATCGGTTTGGAAGATAAAAGTCAAAATCGATATATATCCATGAAAATTGGGTTGAATTGATCAATTTGGTTAAACCGATCATCCGATTTAACCATCATCGTAAGAGTAAAAATATTAGAAAAGAAAAAAGAAACTGTATGTGATTTTAGAATTTGAAATAAAATTTCAAATATCTATGTACTTTTTAAAGTTGTATTCTTAATTTTGATTATATCTTTAATTTTTCTTTAATATTAATAGAAATATATCAATTTTAATATAATTAGAATTATAAAATAATTTTTCCTACTATATATCTTCAATGATTTTTTATTAAACATTGATTCAAATCATTTAGATTTGATTAAATCAATATAAACTAATATAAAGGTCTTCTAACTTGATTTTTTTTTAATTTTTTCACATGCTGATATCACACTGACATCATCATTAATTCTACCTGTACAATTCACTGATTCAACCTCAAAAAATTCAAATCAACATCTGACATATTCAATGATCGATACACTTTTTAAAACATTGATCTATATACATACACACACACACTAGAACTTTTTTTTTTCTTTTTTGATTTTTTATTTACTGCAACCGCTGCAAACTCCAATTCCCTTAAGCCTAGTTTGGGATAAGGGCTATAATTCTATGGAATAAGAATTTGTAGAAGTGTTATCCGGCTTTTCTGTTTAGAAGTGAAAAGGTTTATCCTGCTGGGTGACGAGTGACAGGAGGAGGAAGAAGAAGTGGCTGACGTAGGAGCAGCTCCAATCTATGAGGGCGGTGCGGGATCGTCGGCGTTCCTTGAGGCACAGCCAACATAGGGGTAGAGGAGGTGAAGGAGGAGGGGTTGCTATTTGAGTTGCACTCCCACTTGCTTTGCAACGACGGGTTCCTCATGCCTGCCGCCCTCGTCGAGAGGGCGCACCGCCGAGATGTGAAAGTTTTGGCCTTAACAGACCATGATGGAAAATTTTTGAGGTACCAAAAATGGCTACCAACAATCGTACCCCTCCTCCCCCCTCCAAGGCGTAAGCCGCACCACCGGGTGTTTGAACGGTCTCTATCTCGTCCACTTCTCCAAACCTCATGGCTCACCTTCCGTCGGTGAGATTTGTTGTGCCGTTTTCTGCGTGACAAACAATGCTCATAAAATTGGCATCAGGATAAAAATTCCATAAGTAGAAATAAGTACAGTATATATTCTGTCCAAGGGAAGGATCAGAAACGGAGGAGCCTGTTCATCTCTTAAGCCTATTTATGGTAAGCGATAGTTAACACAGGCTAGTCTCTTTGCAGTGAGAGATAATCTCTATTTTTGTTTACTTAAGAACGAGGGTTAGAAATGAGGATTAACCAGTGATGCGGCAATGATGGGATGCGTTGGTTAATTTAGGAGGATAAGTCGAGGGTTAACTTAACCCCCCAACCAAGTGGGGTTAACTTATAACGGGGCAACATTTCTATGAGGGGTTAAATTATCCTATATGCTAAACAAGGGTTATCTCCCAAACGGAGGGGATAACCCCCATGCACGTTAAACTAGGCCTTAGCAAATTAAAATTGTAGTAGCTAGCTGTGGACCCTCAAGTTACGAGGAGCTTGATAGTTGCTTAATTGTCAATCAACAGAGAAGGAAGGGAAGGGCGTTATCAACGTGCAAACAGAAAGTATGGTACTGCTCAAGTTAAACAAATTATTAAACTAAAAATGCGAGTAAAGTGGGAAAATTGTGACCGGGAATGGTGTAGCTCCTGGCAGGTTGCATGTTGCTCGTGCAATGGTCGAAGCAGGCAGGTTATATATGTGGAGAACTTAAGGGTAGCATTTAATCGTTACCTTAATTTACGATGGTAGACCTGCATATCATATATGCTAGAGACGGGCAGCGAACCACTTGCAGAGGAGGAAGTACAGTTGATTTGCCGAACTGGGGGTCTAGCAGCTTTGGCTCATCCATCCCTGCGCACTAAAAAGAAAGAAGAAGAAGAAACCCTAGCTATATATATATATATATATATATATATATAGATATCATGGAAGATGCCGGAACGATGAATCTGACCTTGGAAGCGTTAACCTTCCAGTTGTTGCACTTCACTAGTTCCTGAAGGTTGCTCGCCCTGAGTATATATATGGTGCAATGCCATCAAGGAATACTGTCTTGCTTCCTTTACCGAAAATCCTTCTTCTACCAATCTGGAGAGGCTAATTAGCTTTGGAAAGGTACTGAGGGATACACATATAGCAAGAAAAATGCATCTGTTTGGTATGTGCCCAAGAACTGATCATATATATATATATATATATATATAGGCTCATGGTTAACCACATTGAAGAGCAGATCAGATCAGTGGAGTTTCATGAGGAGCGGTTACAGAAGCTCAAAGTAAAATGTTGATATCAGTTGACCCTTTCAGAGGATCCACTTTAAATATATGGTACTAGAAGGGAGATTGTTGGATCGGTTAGGTTGTACCATTCCTGTCCCAAGATGCAAGGAAGAAAATCTGGATTAAGCTCTAGCTGTCCAATATTTTTGGGATCAAATTCAGGTTGGTTAATCCGATAGTTGGTTCATGGGTGATATGATTTTTTTTTTTTAATGTCGATTTTCCTATTTATATCTGATGCAAAACAACCAGCCAACTTCTAAAATGCATCCACGCTGTCCACCTCGGCATTGGAAGGTTGGTGACCGATGAATATTGGGGCATCATCACCGTCAGATTTTCAAACTCCTTGTTCAATTCACATACCCTTTTTTCCGTGTTTTTATCTTGAGTTGCATGTCCAGTCGATCTTAAGCTGGAAAAAGTATCGTAAGTTTCCTTGCTTACTCCATTACGAGGAAATTTTCTGTGAAAAAAAATAAAAATCCGAAGGGTTATGCTATTTGTGTAGTGGGATAATCATAGTTTGCTTCGTTTCTGTGAGAAGGGATGGAGAGGGTTAATTTGCAGGATAATTTACCTCACATCAGATACGTTATCGTAGGTTAACCGCTTGTAACCCGGGTCCGCGAAGTAGATGCGGGATCTGTGGAGCCCTAATGAGAGGAGCACGGCGGTAGCCACAACGGAGCTGTAGACGTGCAGCAGCAGAGCGACGGCGTGTGATAGGCAAATGTCATATCGGTGTTGAGTTCGTCTCCAATTCATGCAGGGGTCCACGAAGAAGATGGCCGGTGGTAAAATCTCTCGAAAACCCCCAACTACCATCAGGTCCTTACCATCTATTACCTCTACAACGCATGTCTGGAAGTTTCTTTTTGCATGGGCTCCTACATTGTTTAATTTATTCTTCAATTTCACCGTGCTAATGTGCGCTGTTTTGGCTACCTGTGCTTCCTACTCTTTTACAGGCGATTCTCAGAAGGAGGGCAAAAACCCTCTGGAATCTGATCAACTAGTTTCTCAACAACGGTCCCCTCCTCCTGAAGGCACTCATTGTTCAACGCTGTAGTCTGTGAGGAAGGCCGACCTTCCATTGATAGTTGTAATCCGGTCTGTATGATTCCTTCCTCTTCTTCCTTGTGGGGATCTCTTCCTATCTCTGATTCTTTTGGCCCCCTGATGGCGAAGAAGAAAACGAGGGTTAGGCTTCGTCGACGATGACCTCAACCTTTGCGTCAGTTTTCCAACTCCGGAAAGGAGGTCCTGGTGGATTCCACACCAGGATCGCCTGTTTCGACGCAGGTATTCTCCTCTGATCCAGATGCAGATGCTCCTGTTTTTGATGTTAATGTTTCTATGGTTGCTTCCTACTCGTCTGAACGTGATTTTCAAAGCAGCGATTTTTTCCCGACTGACGATAGGGTGAAAGATTCGTTCTCTGATTTTCCTACTGCTGAGAATTCGGGCGTTTTGAAAGATTCGATTTTTAGTGATTCATCTGAACTGGGAACGAAGACTTCTTCGCTGTGCAAACTTTTGTCTAATCGGTTTAACACATTATTGTCTGCTGAGTTAAGGACCATGGATTATATATACTTCGTTAAAATCAAATTTTGCCTTCCTCGATTTTGCCTGATAATACTACGCTGAAAAGGGATAACTTTCTCTGTAGGGAATCTGGGCTACCCACTTGGGGTATCTATCTACCTCTTCCTACTCCCCCTCCACCTGACCCAGATCCAGAACCCCCTATGATCATGGAAATTCGGGATAGTGAGGAGCACCCTCTAGTGAGCGATGATGGACATTTTGAGTTTTCCAGATCGGATGACGAATCTCAAGGTTCCCTTGAATATCTCCCTGGCATAGAGGAGCCCATGGAGGTCACTAGGGGTTTGGGTAGAATGACGAGAAGTCGATCTAATTCGCTTTCCAGATCTAAATCTCAATGAAGGGCCTATTTTGAAACTGTAGGGGAGCTTTAAATCTCCCTACTATTAACTGTCTTAAATTTCTTATCCATGATCTCTCTATAGATGTCATTTTCCTCTTGAAGCCTTTTGCCGATCCATCCTTGGCTGACTCTCTTAAAGATCTCTTAGCTTTCCATCATGTCCTTGTCATGATGGTATAACCAAAATTTGGTACCTTTGGAGGGATCCCATTGTCATTTCTTCTGACAGTCAAATGTACTTTTACGGATACTACTATTATCGTCTCTGGGGTTTATGCCTCGTGTGACCCTAAGTCTCGCCTGGTGCTTTAGGATCACCTTAGGGACATCCAACCCTCTCTCATTCACCCTTGGATGATAGGAGGGGATTGCAATTGCATTCTCCGAGCGCCTGAGAAATTAGGGGGAGCCTCTTTCCATGACTCTCAGGCTGCTACTTTTCAATCTTGGGTTGATGCTTCCACTCTTCTGGAGCTTCCTTTAGGGGGCAATCAATTCCCATGGTGTAATGGTAGGAATGGTGGTGCCAGGATATCCAAAAACTTGATAGGATTTTCCTAAATGTTGACAGTATAGCCCTATCCCCTTCAACCAAGTACCTTTCTAGAAGGAATTCCGACTATGTGCCCATGATGTTCTCTCTTTTGGACCACCAACCTACTAGGCCGCACTCTTTTCGTTTTCAAAATATGTGGCTGAGAGATAAACGTTTTAAGGACTTCGTAGCTCATATTTGGAGTCAACCCCCTTCTGGTTGTCCACCTGATCTGATTTCCTTTCTCTACTTTAAGCTCATCATTCTTAAGAAGGCCCTTCAATCGTGGAACAAATTGACGTTTGGAGATATTCATTCCATTGTTGGGAACCTTGAGAAACTCCATGATGATCTTGAAACCAGACTTCTATCCCATTGGGATGAAGAAACTTTTGCTGAGCTCGCGGATATTAATATCCAACTGGATGATGCCCCTGCCAAACTTTATGATTTTCTCGCCCAAAAAGCCAAAATCGGATGGCTCCAGAATGGTGAAGGGAACAACGCTTTCTTCTTTGCCACCATCAAAAAATGCCTTGCCAAGAAAACTAGAACCTCCCTTTCTACGACTCTTGGTAATGGTTATTGGATTGAAGCTGCTAAGATGGCTAAAGATTACTTTCAAAATCTTCTTTCCTCTGATTCCCATGAGGAAGTTGATAGTTTTCTTAGTGTTATTCCTCCTATCATAACTCAGGATGATTTCGCAACTCTTACTCATCAATCTTTGACTGAAGAAAAAATCTTACATATTCTGACTCAAATGCCCTCTAACAAAACACTTGGCCCCGATGGCTATAATGCCGAGTTCTTTGTCAGCTGTTGGGAGATTATTAAAGCTGATGTTGTAAGAGCCATTGTGCATTTCTTTACTACCGAAAATGCTCCTAGAGCCTTCAATATCACATTCATCTCCCTTATCCCTAAGAAATCCAAAGTCATAGACCTTTCTAACTTTATGCCCATTAGCCTTTGCAATGTGCTTTATAAAATAGCTTTGGCTGTCCTTCTAAATGCCTTGCCTTAGTGATTCCCAAGATCGTTTCCCTTGAACAGATGGGTTTTATCCAAGGTCGGTCTATATTTGATCATATTTCTATCACTTTTGAACACTCCCAACGTTTAGATCGCAAGTTCTATGGCTCTAATGTTATATTTCAGTTGGACCTTCAAAAGGCTTACAACAGGGTCAAATGGGAGGTTCTTTACGCTATCCTGTGTTGTGATCCAGCCAGGCTATTGACCTTATTAAAGGCTTTGTCCAATATGAAGGTTTTGTTATTTTGATTGATGGAAGTTCTACTTCCTTCTTTAAGGTTAGTCATGGATTAAGGCAGGGTGACCCCATTTCTCCCTACCTTTTTGATATTTTTATGGAACTTTTCATTCAGGGTATTAAAGAGATAGCCTTTCAAGGCTAGATCACCCCATTCTCTATCAAATGTAGTATACCTTCTCCCTTAGCTCTTCTCTATGTTGATGACATTATTATTTTCCTTAATGGGAACCATTGGTCTGTTACAAACTTAGCAAACTTCATTAAGTCCTTTGAAGTAGCCTTGGGTCAAAAGGTCAACTTGTTGAAAAGTTTTTGCTTTGTGGGTAAGCACTTCCCTGCTGGAAGGCTCTCTCGTATCCTTCAGATTACGGGACTTCAAGTTGGTGCTTTCCTATTTACTTACCTTGGATGTCCCATCTTCACAAGTAGAGCCAAGATCTCTTATTTCCACTCCATTTTGGACAAAATCCGATCCAAGCTATCAGGATGGAAGGCCAAAATGCTTCCAGCCTCTACTATACTTCTACTCACTAAACATGTTCTGACATCTATACCCATACATGTGCTTTCTGTTATCGATGTCCCAAAGGCTATCATTAGGAAATTGGAATCTTTATTTGCCAATTTCTTTTGGAACTCTACTGATGAGGAACACCATCACCATTGGATCCTTGGAAGAGGATTGCTACACCTTTGACCCATGGAGGCTTAGGCGTAAGGGATCTTTCCCTTATGATTAAAGCTTTTCGTATGAAACGCATTTAGAACATTACTTTTGGCGATTCTCCTTATTCCAACTTAATGCGCAGACTTTATAGTCATAACCATTTCCTCTCTAATGATCTCCCTTAAAGAATCAAATCCCTTAGAGCTGCTTACCTCGATATGAAACTCCTACTGCAGTGGGAGATTCGTGAAGGGAAGGTTGATTTCTGGGTTGACCTTTGGGTCGGGGACTCTCCCTTGAAAAATTTCCCACCTGATGATGTTAGTCCTCCTATCATTCTTGCCCACGATGCCATTGTGGACCTATCTTTGGGACATTATATGATGTTCATCCCTCAAAATATTTGTGACAAGATTTCCCAAGTTGATTTTTCAGATGAGGGAGACAAACCCATTTGGACTCCTACCAACTATGGTAATTTCACTGTCGACTCTGCCTACTCTATCAACTTCCGCCCCAATGATGAAGACCCTAATTAATCTCAAAGCCCTATGGAAGCTTCAATTACCTTTGAGGGTAACCCTCTGTGTTTGGAGGATTATTCTTTGCAGGCTCCCCATGGATGATTTTATTATAAAATTGGGTATCAACATGGTTTCCAAGTGCTTCTGTTTCCCTCAATCCCCCAACATAGAATCTCTTACTCATTTATTTAGTCAAAGTCATCTTTTTCAATTAGTTGCCACTTGGACCTTTAAGAAAATTTTTTTTAGACCCATCAATCCAGATAATTTCCATTTGATTATTAACAATGCCAGAAGATCAAACACTATTAATAGGATTAAAGGTCTTATCTGTTTTATTTGGTTCAATGTTTGGTGGGTTGGAAATAAGGTAAAAAAATGAAAACTATAACTTCTCTTGCATTCCTCAATTCCTGGATCATAACCGAAGGAACTTTGATATGGCTAAATGGTTTCGCTCTACTTGACCTAAAAACTTTGCGTTGTCTTGGGTCCACCCAGTTGATGGATTTAAAGCTAATATTGCTATTATACACAAGTCTAGCTACTCTCTTCTGGGATGGGTCATTAGGGATGATATTGGAATTTAGTTCTGGTTGCTGCTACCAGAGTTCTTGCCTGTCAAACAGAGATTGGTTTGTTGATTGCTATCTGATGGAAACACCATCATGAGCCATAACTAACTCAATTTGGTTTGATAAGGTTGATAAAAGCTCCCACATATCCATCAGAAAGTCCTAAGGGCACATTATCCTATTTTGAAAAGAAGAAAAGAATACAAGGTTATTTCTACAAAATTAACAGCATTCCACAAATACAGAATAACCACGAGGTATTCCAGGGGTTAATTAAAGGTAAAATAGTCATTAATATCTAATAAGAGAGTCCATGCAGATAGAAACAGGTTTTCACATATCTCGAAAATTAACGGACATCTGAAACCCTAAAAACAAATCCGCTTAATTAACTGAGGTTCTGATCAGGATAATATTCACCTAAACCTTCTAAAAATAATAAAAAAATATTCTCTAAGGTTGGTACCTTTGATTTGACCATCAGAATTCATTTTGGTTTAAAATAGAGTTTCAGATGGACAGTTACCATAATTTAGGTTTCTATGTAAACTATCAAGTCAAACTTGGTGAAAACCAAAATCGACTTCACCATCAGATTCCTTGGGTTGGTTTGTATCAAAATTTGAACCCAAGCAGAGATCATATTGACCTAGTTTGCATTTGGTCCAGTCTGACTTTTTTTTTTCTCTCACTTAAACCCCTAGCTTTCGAAATATATTGCAAATACCCCCCTAACTTCATCATCTTCTTCACCAACCGATCCCTGCCGCCTCCATATTCGCAGAACTCCTAAACCCATTAGTAACCGACCTTCAATTAGGGATTACTCCCTGATTTCGTGGCTAAGCCCTTCCAAAATTAGAAGGGAGATTCATGAAGAGATGCCCTTCAATCTGAACCCGGTCTTGCCTTCCAATTCTTGCCTTAGGGTTCATGCAAACTCTTGGAAGTTTCCAAGTCATACTCCAAGATTTTCGAGCTTTCAAGCTTGGTTTCCAAGCTTGAAGCTCGACTCTAGAGATATAAAAGACCCCCATCAACTGCCTTACCTCCTTAGCAAACTTTTGAGCCAAAATCCTCTTCTTTCCTCTACCTCCGACTCACTCCAAGTTTGTCTCTGATGACCTTCTTCCTCCAGCTTCTTCTCCAGTTGCCACATAACATAGGTGATCGATTTTGACTCTTCCTTCTTTTCCGCACCTCGCAAAACCAGCGGGGTGTCTCCTAACCCTCCCTCGTCGCCACTCTACCTCACTGGAGCTTTCATCTCCTTTGGCAATGGCCATACCAAACCTAATGCCTCCTCTGCTCCTCGTGTCCGTTAGCTAGCCTCATCGACTATACTCCGACTACTCATCATCTCCGTGCCACTACATCTTTGTTTCGACCACAGACTTGCCTGCACGTCCTCCATCTTCCATCTCGCCGACATACCTCCGGCGAGCCCTAGTGATGGGAACACCATCATGAGCCATAATTAGCTCAATTTGATCTGATTAAGTCACTAAATTCTCCTACATACCGCCAGAGGACTGTAATTCATTCTGAGAAAAATTGCAATTTTACCATCATAAGCATTCTAAGATAAAGACAAGAAATCAGGGTTAAAACTGTAATTTTACCATCATATCATGAATGTAGTATAACAATAGATTTTCCCAGGGGTTAATTAAGGGTCAAAAGATCCTAAAAATCTAACAAGTGGGTTAAAACCGACAGAAAAGGGTTTGCACGTGTTTTGAGAATTAAATAACTTTTGAAACCCTAAAAACAGACCCACTTAATTAACTGAGGTTTTGGTTAGAATAAAATTCACCTAAACCCTCTAAAATTCATAAAAAAATACTCTCTTGGGTTTGGCAGCTTTATTTTGACCATCAGAGCCCGTCTTAACCCAAAACAATTCAGATAGACATTTTCCCTAATTTGAGTTTTTACATAAATTATCCAATCAAATAAGCTCAAAACAAAAATCCAACTTTATCATTGGATTTCTTAGGTCTAAATTAGGTTTGTACCAAAATTTGGGCCCAATCTGAGATTGTCTTGACCTAGTTTACAACTTGATCCTGTCTGATCACACAAATGCCTTTAACTTTCAAAATCCTTACAAAACCCCCCTAACTTTGTCATCATTTTCACAAATAGGTCCCTACCACCATTAATCCTATTCCTACAAACTCCGGTGACCTAAAATCGTCCAGGAATTCCCTTCCTTTTGAGCCAATTCCCACGCCCTAAAACCTTCCCAATCTCATGCGAACGCATGAGAGATTAGGATATCCTCTAATTCCCATCTCTGGTGAAGCTTTCCAAGCTTGGGAAGCTTGCTTCCCAAGCTCAAAACTACCTCTAAATGCTTATAAAAAGACCCTCAGATCAGGCTGTTCTTCCTACGCTCGGATTCGACCTTGAACACCTCCAATTCCTCTCCTCTTTCTTGGCTGAATTGCTCCTCGACGTCCGACGACCTCCTCCGTCTCTTTTCTTCCTCCATTCGCAATAACGACAACGGAGTTATCTTCCTCATCTTCTTCCACGTAGAGCCGTACCCGCCGACGCCCCTTTCACCGTCTTCCTTGCAGTTTCCTATCCACCATAGCAGCTTCCTTCTTCGACGCTAGCCATACCACTACCGGCGCCATCTCCTCTCCCCATCGTTTGCTACCTCTCTCAAACAACTCCTTAGCTTCTCATCATCACGTCAGCATCTCCAACACACCGCTTCAACCTCGCCAACGTCCACCGCGACTCCATCTTCCATCTTATGAGAACCTCGTCATAAACCCTAAACTAGCACCATCTAACCCAGATTTGCAAGAAAAAGCTCCTACATAACTATAGAAAGGCTTGACTCAGAGAAATTCTGAGTTTGTGAAGAAAACAGAAACTAAGGGGTAAAAATGTAATTTCACCAACTCAATCTGAAAACAGGGTAACTCAGGATCCAAACATTGGTCAAACCAACCTAATAAGAAGAAAAGTGGGATGAATTGATCCAATAAGGGCTACAGCAACTCCAAAGAATTAAATGACATCCTGTAACCCTAAGAACAAACCCACTTCAATTCACGTGGTTCGAGGTAAAGAAAAAATCAAATAAATCCTCTAAAATTCTTATAAAAATAATATCTAGGGTTTAGAACCTTCAATTTGGCCTTAGGAACCCATTTTGACCTACATTGAGAACCAGGCTCAATTAATGACTTAATTTGGGTTTTTACGTAAATTGACCAGTCAAACAAGGTCTAATATAGAAATAAAATTCACCATTAGAATCCTTAGGTCATAGTTAGTGATGTATAAAAACTTGAGCCTAAGAAGAGACCTTCTTAACCAGCTTTACATTTTGATCCCCATCCATTACTTTTTGACCCTCAACTTTTGAAACCCTCTCATTTTGGCCCCTAAATCTTCTTCGTTCTTTGCATTTGGATCCTCCCTGCAAAACCTTGAGCAGAGCCATGCTCCGGCGACTTTGCACGGAGCATGACGCCGCGTAGGGTGAAGGAGACCCTTTGCTAAGACAATCGGGGGTTCCCTGCGACGTCTGCTGTCGCAGGGACACCTCCATGGTCTTTGAGGCTGCCCATACCTCCCGTGTGAACGCACGAAAGGTATGGGTCTCCATCTCCGACGTGCTCCGGCGAGGGAGGCACGTCGCCTCCCTCCGCCCTCCTCTCTGATTTCACCTCTATAAAAGCCGCCTCCCTCTGCCGCACTCAGTAGTTCGGATCTGACGGAGAAACACCCCCTCCTTCCTCTCTTCCCACTCCGGCAGAAGCCCTCCAGCTCCGGCGGTTCTTCCTCCTCCTCGTCGCTCTGCCGCATTACCAGTAGCAGAGCCGCCTTCGCGCCGCTCTTCCCGCGCCGTGCCATACCCAGCGCACGCTCTCCCGCTCTCTCCTCGCCGCCGCCCCCTCTCTTTGGGCATCTTCTTCTACGGCGACAGTCGATACGACTGTCGCCCTGCTCCGTTCCCCTCTCGTCCCTCCAAGTAGGTACAGTTCTTTCCTTTTCTCCCCTCTTTCTTTTCCCTACTTCAATTTGCTCAACAACCCTTCGACAGCGCCTAATCACCCCTTCACTCCCTGCCGTTCGCTGCCTAAAGACCCCCTGAACAAACCCATTCCCCCAGCCATAGTCCGACCTAGGGTAGCCCTTGCACGCCGCTCCACGCCTCGCCACCACCCGCACGAGCTTCGCCGCACTCTGGCGAAGCTCCCTGCATCTTCTGACTAGGCCGAGAGGCCGTATTGCTGTGAACAGGTCACCTGCCATCCGCCGCCATTGCTGAGCAGGTGGAGCTTCTTCCGACAGCAGCTGCAGCCTTGCTTCGCCCAGGTCTGACTCGCCAGGACGTGCGGTTCACCCTTACGCAGCTGCCCAGACCTGCAGCTGGGGTGAAGGCTTCGCACACAGCCGCGATTGCCTGCAGCTTTCTTAGCTGCAGGCGCCAAATTGGGGTGGGACATTTAGTCCCACCTCGGTGGATTCTGAAGCAGCGCACCCACATAAAGGCAAAAAGTGCTATAGGCTTATCGCCTCAGCACACGGGGTGAGGTTCCTCTTACCCGCTTACTCGGCCACGTCCGTGACCACCCCCCGTGGACCTGGCCCAACCCGTTTACCCGACCTGCACTCCTCGCCCACCATCGCACGCCGGTGGGCCTGGACCCGGGCATGACCCATACCCAAATACCCGGCAGCTCTGGGAGAGCTATCCTACGAGTGAATTCTGAGAGAGAGATGCGGGGGGAGGGTAGAGTAGGTTTTTGCCCTCTGACCAAACTGTGAGTGTGCAGGCACAGAAGAAGAAGAAGGAGAAGAGAAAGAAGGAAGGAGCAGCCAGAGCCGTGGCTGCTTGAAGCAAAGCAGAAGAAAGGCAAAGAAGAAGAAGAAGAAAGAAGGAAGGAGGACGCACTGTAGCAGAAGGCTACTTAAGTCGTCTGATTGAAAAATCAGACGACGCCCAGAAGAAAGAAAGAAGAAGAACAGAAGGAAGAAGACAAAGAAGAGAGAAGCAGAACACAAGGAGAAAGAGAAGAAGAAGCTTGGAAGAAAAAGAAAGAAGAAATAAGAAGGAAGAAGACTGAAGAACCAAAGAGAAGAGAAGGGAAGAAGACAAAGACAAGAGAAAGAAGAGAAGAAGAAAAAGCCAACAAGACAAATCCCTCTCTCTCTCTTTCTTTCATTTTTGTAATAGAAACTTTGTACTTCTAGAATACAGTTTACTCCCTGAGTTAGACTTCGGGAAAACTTTTATTTTCCGAGTAACAAATTGTATTAAACTGGAAACCACTCCTCTATACTATACTATGACGAAATATTAGAAATATTAGAACTATAGATAAGAGAAACAGCCAGTTTTTGGCGCCGTTGCCGGGGAGCAACGGCTATTCTAGAAGTTATAGAAGTTCTATTTGTAAGTTTCTAATAATCTCTCCTCTCTTGTGCAGTTTTAGGAAGAAAAAAAGACGCAGCCGCACCACAGCCACTCCAAGGACAGGTAACTTCCTATTAAACCCTAAAAGTTTAAAAACAAAGAAAAGAAATAGGCATAACCTGTCTTTTATACATAGTAATAGCTGCATGTTCTCAAAACATTATTCCTACACACAATTTTAAAGGTAATTAAGGGCTAACACATCTTTGCCTGAGCCCTAATTACCAAAACAAGGAGTTAAATGGACCAAGTAGAGCCAACATAAGATCAAACATTAGGATTTCAGAGACACACTCCTTAATCAAGAATTGAGAGAATCCAAAAGAGGTGTGCCCAAGCCATAGATTGAAAATAATTAGTAAGAAAAATCCTAAACAATTGGCTCTCTCTAAACACTAGAATCCTAAAAACAAGGCCTAAATTCTCAAGGGAACCACTGGGTAAAGTTGACCCCTAGGGTCAACCAACCTTCAAATTAGGACACCTTGTTCACAAAAACACGTAAGAGTTCAAGTGAAACCTTAAGCACCTTGATCTTAAAATAAAAAAGGTAGACTTAAGAGGTCAAGATCCCCATTCTAGTCTACCTGGAACTGCAGTGACAAGAGAGATCGGGTAAGGGAAACCCTGTAACCCATGGGGATGCTCTACCGTGTAGGGGTCTTCGCGGGACTCACCTTCTCTGGCTGCCCAGGTAATTCTCAGGTGGACGATCTTTCTGATCAAGGGGTCCATCTGCCCCGCACCTCTATAGTCACCCAACACATTTGTGGGTGTCTTGATTGGGTCCAGCACCTTCTAAACTCTTCTACTCCAACAGTGCATGAACGGTAGGAGATCCTTAAGACCACCCTTAAGATCTCCTTTAGGAATTCACTCTCGTCAAGGCCAAGCCTCGACGCCTGTGTTTGAACAGCAACCCTACCCCATCATTCTTTCATCTGATTTTGAATCAAGCTCTTCTTCCCCATCATGGCTCAGCCAGTTGAGGAAGAAAATAATCTGGAGCACCAGCTCCAGCGACTCAAGGACCTCTTCCAAAACTTTGTGCACCCACCGCAGCGTCCTATGATGCGGGACCATTATAATCCTGCTGCAGTGGCCATCGAGCCTCGAGTCAGAATCCCGACTGGAGGACCTGATTCCGAATTGAAGCCCAACATGATTCATGCTATACCTAAATTCCATGGGCTTAATTCCGAAGATCCCTTCCAGCACATCAAGCAGCTAAAGCGTCTGGCCCAAACTTTTGGGTCAGATGCGCAAAATTGGGATATTCTTCTCATGAAGATGTTCTCTTTTTCTCTTATGGACAAGGCCGCTCATTGGTATCAAACTTAGACCCGGCCGATCAACACTTGGGAAGAACTTCAGTCTGAGTTTTTGAAAAAGTTCTTTCTCGTTGGTCGGACCAACGCCTTGCGCGATCAGATTACGCACTTCACTCAACAAACAGGGGAACCTCTCCATGAGGCATGGGATCGTTTTCAGGATCTCATGAGAAAGTGCCCCCACCACGGAGTTCCTAAATGGGAACAGGTCCAATCTTTTTACCAGGGACTCCGTGAGGATATCTGTCTTTTCGTCAATGCAACCTGCGGATGAAATATCATGGGCCAGCATGAGAACACCGTGTGGGAGATTCTCGAAAACATGTGCGAGAACTCCATCAACAGTGACTCCATGGGATTATTCGACAGGACGAATACCCGCGCATCAGAGAATCTTAGGGGAGCACATGAGACGTAGGGCCTGTCCGCATCAGTCGACCTGGAATTAATGGTCAGTCAATTGGACAAGGTCTCGATGATTGAAAAGAAGGTGGATGAGCTGACTCAGCACCTGCAGTGAGCCACCTCTGCGCATAACCCCTTTGCACAGCCTCCTACCACAAGGGAAACTGTGCAAAACATTCTCCATCGATCTTCTCCTAGGATGGAGCCATCATCCGAATCGTTGACCGGAGGTCCTTCCGATTCTTTCTACACCAGCCCGGGGAATACCATCCCCTCTTTCTCTGACTCTCTGGAGGTTCCTCAGACCTGCGAGGACCTCAACGCCATCCAGAACGACCCGTTCTCCAACACCTATAACCCTGGATGGCGAAACCATCCCAACTTTCAGTGGGCGGGAAATTCCCAAACCCAAAGACCACCCTTTCAACCCCACCCACAACAACCCCCTCGTCCTTACCAGCCGCCTCAGCCTCGGCCAAACCCTACTTATCCATCAGGGCCAAATCAGGATCAAATGTCCCTTATCCTTTAGACTTTGGCTGACATTCAAAGAACGAATGCGACTATTCAAAAACAACACAAGGACGAACTTACAGAGGTCCGAAACCAATTGGCCTAGTTGGCAAACTCTCGCCAGCCAGGCACGCTTCCTTCCCAACCTCTTCCTAACCCAAATAACGTGCCAACCCAGCGGCACGTTATGAACCCAAACCCGGGCCATGCCCATATGATTTATCAGGCCCCCTCTGTTCCTTCACCCGACGGGATGGAGGCCTCCACTTCTTTTGCAGGTTACCAGCAGCAACCTATCCTACCCAATCCCAACCAAAACCAAGTAGGACTTAATTCTGTAACAACTCGTAGTGGTAAGGAAACCCAAGACCCACCTCATCCAAACCACTCCAAGCCTGGTAGTGATCCCAAGCCTAGGACAATAATCCAGGACGTTCCTACCCCTATCCCAGATCCAAGACCTGGACCTATCCTAGAAGAACCAACCAAGATTTCGTTTCCCGAGGCCTTGACCAAAGGAAAGAAGACCACCAAGCCTGTGGCACCTGAGGAGGACCTGGTCAAGCTCTTTGAGCAGGTTCACATAAATATCTCCTTGATGGATGCAATCCGCCACGTACCGGCTTACACACGATTTTTAAAGAATGTGTGTACACCCCAGCGTAAGCCGCGAACCAAGGGTAGGAGTCCAATTGTTCTATCAGAGCAAGCCAGCTCTGTTATCCTAAGTAGACTTCCACCCAAGGCAAAAGATCCTGGTACTCCCCTGATTTCCTGCAAGATAGGTGATACCCAATTCGATAGAGCTTTGCTAGACTTGGGTGCATCCATAAATCTGATACCCACATCCTTACTTGACCATCTAGAGGAATCAGAGCTAAAACCAACCGAGGTGACATTACAATTAGCAGATCGATCTATAAAGTCACCAAAAGGGATTCTCGAGGATGTTATTGTAAGAGTGCGGGATTTCTATTTCCTTGTGGACTTCATAGTCTTGGATATGGACGCACCTGAGAACCCTAGGGAAACACCAATCATTTTAGGGAGACCTTTCTTGGCTACTGCTCGAGCCAACATTAGCTGTGAGGAGGGCCAAATAGAGCTCAAATTTGGGGGTCAAACCTTGAAAATTGATATATTTAAGGCCCAACAAGGAATTAATTGCGGTGTCATCGAACAAATTTGTGACATTAGGGCTTTGGTTGATGAAACACACTTCCAGAATGACCTGATTATACCTCATCAACCACAGAAAGATCTTGACCCGCAATCAGAGGAGTCGAATCCAGATGTAAACAACCCAGTAACTCCTACCCTTGAACCTCACGTCTATACTGAACCACCCGCCGCTGCTAATAACCCTATCCTTGAGTTGAAGCCCCTTCCTTCTCACTTAAAATACATCTTTCTGGGTTTTAATCAGACCCTCCCTATGATTATCAATTCCAACCTCAATCCTGACAGGAATCCCGTCTGATTACTGTCCTCCAGCAGCATTGCAGAGCCATCGGGTGGACTCTCGATGATTTGACTGGAATAAGTCCCTCTTATTGTACTCATCATATCTATTCAGAAGAGGGCGCATGACCTTCTCGTGAAATGCAGAGGCGTTTGAACCCTAATCTGCAGGAGGTTGTGAAGAAGGAGATCATCAAGTGGCTAGATGCCGGAATCATCTACCCGATCTCCGATAGTCGTTGGGTGAGCCCAATTCAGGTTGTGCCTAAGAAGGCAAGGCTCACCACCATAACGACTGAGACCGGAGAAATCATTCCTACCCAATTAGCCAACGTGTGGAGAGTCTGTATAAATTACCGCCGACTCAATTCCTCCACGAAGAAGGATCATTTCCCACTACCTTTCATTGATCAAATTCTCGAGAAACTAGCGGGAAATAGGTTCTTCTGCTTTCTTGACGGGTACTCCGGTTATAACCAGGTGGCAATCCATCCTGAGGACCAAGAAAAGACCACGTTCACCTACCCCTTCGGAACATATGCTTTCCGAAGGATGCCCTTCGGTCTTTGCAATGCACCCGCTACCTTTCAGCGGTGCATGCTTGCCATATTCTCAGATATGGTAGGTGATTTTCTGGAAGTCTTCATGGATGACTTTTCAGGTTTTGGAGAATCATTTGACGATTGCCTCCAACACTTGGTCCAAATACTTAGGCGGTGCATCGAGGTGAATTTGGTTCTTTCCTAGGAAAAGAGCCATTTCATGGTGCCTGAGGGAATTATCCTGGGACACTTAATTTCAGAAAAAGGCATCCAAGTGGATCGAGCTAAGGTTGATCTGATCTCTCGCCTTCCTATGCCTAGCTCGGTCAGGGACATCCGTTCTTTTTTGGGGCACGTCAGTTTTTACCGTCGTTTCATTCCGAATTTCTCGAAAATCGCGCACCCCTTGACTTCTCTTCTCTCTAAGGATGTACCCTTTGAAATCTCCAAGGAATGCACACTAGCCTTTGAAAACTTGCGTGACCGAGTCACCCAGGCACCTATCCTACAATCCCCTGATTGGTCTGAACCCTTTGACATCATGTGCGATGCATCTGATTTCACTGTAGGAGCGGTCCTGGGTCAGAAAGCTGACGGGAAACCCGTGGTCATCTACTACGCTAGCAAGACACTTGACGAGGCTCAGCGTAACTATACAGTTACGGAGAAAGAGCTGCTAGCCGTAGTATTTGCCCTTGAAAAGTTCCGATCATATCTTCTAGGTTCCCATGTCATCATTTACTCGGATCACACGGCTGTAAGGCATCTCCTTTCCAAGAAGGACGCGAAGCCTCGACTAATTCGTTGGATCTTGTTGTTGCAAGAATTCGATCTTGAGATTCGCGACAAGGCGGGAAGGCAGAATGTGGTAGCCGACCATCTGTCCCGTCTTCCTTCTGAGATTATCAACCCTTCCGGTCCCATCACAGAACATTTTCCTGATGAGCACCTGCTTACTGTCAGTACTAGACTTCCATGGTTTGTTGATATAGTAAACTACTTGGCATCTCATCAGACCCCGTCTGATTGGTCGAAGACCAAGAAAGACAAGTTGCGTTCTGATGCCAAGTATTACATCTGGGAAGACCCGTACCTTTTCCACATAGGTGCTGATCAAATCATCCGGAGATGTGTCCCGGAAGAGGAATTCAACAATATCCTCTCTTTCTGCCATGACGAGGCATGCGGTGGCCATTTCTCTAGGCATAAAACCGTATCAAAAGTCCTCCAGTGTGGTTTTTACTGGCCTACACTATTCAAAGACGCATACAGTCACTGTAAGGCATACAGTTGTTGCCAGACTTTGGGCAACATGAGCCTTTTGTTACGAACGCGCGGCCTCAGACATTTTTAAGACGTCTGGGAGGCGTCCCAGACGTCTGACCAGACATCTGGAACCCCTTCCAGACGTCTGGGATTTGGTTATTTTCGGCACACGTGTTTCGTCTGCGCGCCTGAGCGCGCAGACCTGCGAGCGTCTCTCTCTCTTTTTCCCTCTCCCTCCTGCGCCATCTGTCCCGCTCTCTCTCTCCTCCACCCGCGGCCTTAAAAGGCCACTCCCTCCCCCTCACTCCCGTCACCTCCGCCCTCTTTCCTCTTCTCCTTCCAGCTGGTGCGCGAGAGCGAGCGCGAGTGAGCGGCGGCAGCGACAGTGGCGGTGAGCGTGGGAGGAGGTGCTACGTGTGGGAAGAGGCTCTCGGCCGTGAGGGCGAGCTCGTCGGGGCTGCTAGGGCTGGCCGGCGGGGGAAGCAGCAGACGTGGGGTGACGCGGGAGGCCTGCTGCAGCTCGAGCAGCAGGCGGACGAGGCGCGGTGCGGCCGTGTGTCGCGGGCGGAGGGCGAGTCGCGCTCTGATTCTGGAAATTTTTCCAGAATCAGACGTCTGGGTTTCCAGCCAAACGACGGGGACGACGTCTGGAGGACTGTACAGACATCTGAAAGGTGAGTTATTTCCGTCTTCCTTCCTTTTCTTCGACTGATCGTACTAAGAGAGAGAGGAAATGGGTACGCGCAGGTTTTGATTCAGCACCCAACACGAATCGGATGTCTGGCTGCAGTGCCAGACGACTGAAGCGACTTCCAGACGTCTGGGGTGACCATCGGATGTCTGGGAACTAGGCCAGATGCCCCCACAGGCTTCTGGACGTCTGAGAGACCACACAGAGCAAGGCAACCCCTGATCCACCTTTTAAGACGTCTGGAATAAGTTCCAGACGCCTGATTTTGCACTGTTTCGTCGTTTTCGACCCGTTTAGGGCCCGTTCGATTTCCGTTTTCCGCGTTTCGAGTTGCGTTCTTTTCGGAATTAAATCATCTACCCGTCTATAGTAGCTATATACTTTTTTGAGAAACTCCTTGTGATTGATCCTTGTGATAGGATCCCGTTCCGTTGTAGTCTCGGGGGTTGCGGAGGCACGCGGGATTCCCGACCACGCCCTCAGTACTCCTGTTGTAACCGGTAGAGTGGCTTTTAAGTTTACTAGTATAATCTGTTAAATTATGGAACCATAAATAGAACCGAGGACATTGCATGAATCCTAGGAATGAGAAATAGATTGAATGGTAGATCCTAGGATGTTGCATGAATCCTAGGGCTGGAAAACTAGATTGTATGATAGATCCTAGGATATAGCATGAATCCTAGGATGGGAAAACTAGTGGAATGTATGAATACTGCAGTCTTGGAAAATATGGAAAGGAAATGATAGCTGCCTATGAATTGAATTAATAGATGCATGCTATGAATAAATAAACGTGATTGAGAACATGGATTGTATGAACGTGAAACTGGAAAGGGTGAAACCTGAATGTGCTGAGTTAAAAGAGCTGGAACCCTACGGGAAATTAGGAGTAGAACTCCTGGAAGGTGAATGGAATAGAATTGGGGAAGTGAGCTGGCCCTTGAGTACGGAGTACCAAGGAGAGCGACTGTCCCCCTGTTTAGTGCAGAGCGGAGCCTGCCGCCCCAGGGATCCGAGGTTAGGACTGGCCACTTTGTACCGACTTGCTGGCCCTCGTGTACGTAGTACCGAGGAGAGATACTAGTGTAGGGAATTACTAGGTACCCCACGGGCCCCGGGGTTCTGCTAGCCTCCTACACCGACTTGTTAGGCCCACTGGGCAAACCAGGGTAGTCAGGCGAGGGTGCGCGGACTGTGGAGGGGTAAGGCCCCTGTTTGGTTACTGTGGAGGGGTTGGACCCCTGTTACTGAGAGGGCTCTGCCCTGTACTGGTTCCATGCTGTGCTTTGGGCTCACCCGTTAATGGAAACGACTGACCGCGTGCCAGTACGGGTTAGCTACTTGTGCGTTTATCGCGCGTGCCGTAGTCACCGTTACGCATGTCCGTGACCTTGGGGTGGTTGACTGAGAGTAGGATCACCACGGGGGACTCTCCGGGCCAGGAGAGCACCACGTGCTACTTCTACTGTTAGGAAAAGACTGCAATCAAGATCGTTCCCACGAGGAACATTCGAGATCAAGTGAAGGATCTGAGAAATAGATAAATTTTGAAACAATAGGAAGACGTAAATAAAGGAAGAAAGAAAATTAAAACAGCTACTGTACACTTTACTGTTTCTTTAGTTTAGCTGCCACTCTACTCAGCGTTTTGCTGACGTGTTACACTCGTTACTTTTCAGGACCAGGTGTTGAGCAGCCAGGGTTAGCGGCTGTAGAGGACGCTGGGCCGAGTAGGGTCCAGTAGAGTTACCACTGTTCTCATGTACCACTTTTTTTTGGTTCCACTGTAGTGAGTAGTTCTTGTTTCCGCTGTACTTTTCTTTACCCGCAGTTCATATTATGTTATGAATGTTGTTCTATTGTTGTGGTGGTATATACTGTAGTGGCTTCTTTCTTTACTGCGGTATTTCCTTAGTGTTAGTTATATTCATGCTGAATGTGGTTTATTTTGCTGCTCTTTTGGTTACTTCCTCGTTGGACGACTAGGTCTTGGGATTAGTCGAGTCGGTCCGGTTCTTGTGTCTCGTAGGGACTCGGGAACTGGGTCGTTACACCTTTGCAGCCGATTCTCGTATGCGAAATCATTGATGTTTGGGGGATTGATTTTATGGGCCCCTTTCCTGTTTCGGATGGTTTCGAATACATTCTGCTTGCTGTGGACTACGTGTCCAAATGGATTGAAGCCATACCGACCTAAACCTCTGATCACAAAATCGTTCTCAAATTCATTCATCAAAACATTTTCTCAAGGTTCGGAATTCCCCGTACGATAATCTCTGATGGGGGGACCCATTTTACGAATGCTCAGTTTCGGTCACTAATGACCAAATACGGGGTGTCTCACCGAATCTCTACTCCTTACCAACCCCAAACTATTGGTCTAGCTGAGCTGTCAAATCGGGAGATCAAGAAGATCCTGCAGGTCACTGTTCGACCTGATAGGAAGGACTGGTCGTCCTGACTTCCGGAAGCATTGTGGGCCTGTAGGGCCGCCCACAAAACCTAATTAGGCATGTCTCCCTTTAGACTAGTGTACGGAAAGGTATGTCACCTTCCCGTAGAACTGGAGCATAAAGCCTATTGGTCCTTACGGAACTGTAATCTAGATCTTTCAAAGGCTGGAACCCACAGAAAACTCCAAATCAGCAAGATCATTGAATTTTGCCTAGTCGCGTATGAGAACTCGCGAATCTACAAGGAACGGGTTAAAGCCTTCCATGACAAGCACATCTCGAGAAAGATCTTTCATCCTGGTGAAAAGGTTCTACTCTTTGATGCCCGACTTAAACTTTTCCCGGGAAAGCTGCGATCCAAGTGAGTCGAACCATATTCAGTCCGACAGGTTTTTGGTAATGGAGCTATCGAAATCAGTCCTCTTAGCCACGATTTCGAACCTTTCATCGTGAACGGTCAGAGACTCAAGCTGTTCATTGATATGACTTCGACTGATTTGGCTGAATCATCTCTTATCCTCCATTCCCCTTGAGCTCATTGCGCCCAGCCGATGGCGTAAAAATCAGCGCTTAACGGGAGGCAGCCCATCATTTTCTGAAAATCTAAAACCCTTTTCACACTTTTATGCACTTAAAGTTCACCCTTATAGACAGCCGACTCCACCTTAGATGCGTGCATCTGGGATTAGAAATCGCTCGCAGAATTCATCCCAACCCATTCACTTATTAAAACATCTGACTTAAGGAATGAACTAAGTAAATAAAACCCCTAAGTCACAATGAGGACATTGCAAACCTTAGGCATAAGGGGGTATAAAAGTGCAAAACTTGTAAAAAGGGTTTTAAAACAAAAAAAAATTCACATATGCCAAAAACACCATAAAAATTAAAAAAAAAATTTTAAAAAGAATAAGAGGAGAAAGGAAATTTTTATCGGAGAAGGGAAAAGAAATAAAATGAAAAGGACCACAAAAAAAAAAAATGAAAGAAAAGAGTGATAGCCCTTAGTAAGAAACTAAGAAATTGACCTAAGTTCTAGACCTTATTCAAGAAAGGAAATGAAAGTGCATGGTGAGATTAGTAAGAACGTAAACTTTAGGCATTCTTGAATAGACTCTTAGTACCCATTAAGATCTAGACATTCCTCAAGAGGTTGAGGAAAATGAAAAGCTTAAGTATTAGGTCCAAAGCTTAGGGAGTATTTGACCTCATTAACTAAGTTATGGTTTACGGGGCTCAGTAACCTAAGCACCCCAATCTCACACACAGCCTAGTTTAGTAAGCGTAAAAATCAAAATCACGCAGAAGCGTCACAAAATTCTGAAAAATACACCTAGAATAGGAGAGGCCGATCAACACAAGTTGATTTGGACGAGTTCCCAGCGCGGAGAGGCGGGAAATCCCCTCGAAGATGCGTAAAAAAATATCATCTCCTCGGTGCTTGTCTCTTAGGATATTTACATATCCTACTGGGGGCATGTAAGCACTCTGCTGGTTCAGATTCCATGGATGGCATTATCACGAAGTGTCAATTGCCAGGGTCTGGATTTTGCCACGGAACACCATGGATGGGATTATCTCGAAATCTCAATAGCCAGGGTTTCGGGGGTTGCCATGGCCGGTGCTATCTCGAAGCATCGATTGCCAGGAACCTTTGAGGATTGATGATGGGAGCAAGGAATCTGATACAGACCGTGTTGAAAAGCCAATCCTAGGCTAGAAATAAAAGAAAAAAAGAGAGAAAAACTCTCCAAACAGAAAAACTTTCTATTCCTCTCTCTTACAAAAACACACTGTGAACTGAACCAGGGCTACAATCATTTCAAGCACGGGTGCTTTAACCACAAAGTCCAATAGACCTTATTTGTAAGAAAAAGCTCCTACATAACTATAGAAAGGCTTGACTCAGAGAAATTCTGAGTTTGTGAAGAAAATAGAAACTAAGGGGTAAAAATGTAATTTCACCAACTCAATCTGAAAATAGGGTAACTCAGGATCCAAACATAGGTCAAACCAACCTAATAAGAAGAAAAGTGGGATGAATTGATCCAATAAGGGCTACAGCAACTCCAAGGAATTAAATGACATCATGTAACCCTAAGAACAAACCCACTTCAATTCACGAGGTTTGAGGCAATGAATAAATCGAATAAACCCTCTAAAATTCATAGAAAAATAATATCTAGGGCTTAGAACCTTCAATTTAGCCTTAGGAACCCATTTTGATATACATTGAGAACCAGGCCCAATTAATGACTTAATTTTAGTTTTTACGTAAATTTACCAGTCAAACAAGGTCTAATCTTGAAATAAAATTCATCATTAGAATCCTTAGGTCATAGTTAGTCATGTATAAGAACTTGAGCTTAAGAAGAGACCTTCTTGGCCAACTTTACATTTTGGTTCTCATCCATTACTTTTTGACCTTCAACTTTTGAAATCGTCGCATTTTGGCCCCTAAATCTTCTTCGTTCTTTGCATTTGGGTCCTCCCTGCAAAACCCTGAGCAGCACCATGCTCAGGCGACTTTGCGAGGAGCATGGCACCACGTAAGGTGAGGGAGACCCTCTGCCAAGACAACCGGGGGTTCCCTGCGACGTCTACTGTCGCAAGGACACCTCCATGGTCTTTGCGGCTGCCCATACCTCCCGTGCAAATGCACAGAAGGTATGGGTCTCCATCTCCGGCGTGCTCCGGCGAGGGAGGCACGTCGCCTCCCTCCGCCCTCCTCTCTGATTTCACCTCTATAAAAGCCGCCTCCCTCTGCCGCACTCAGTAGCTCGGATCTAACAGAGAAACACCCCCTCCTTCCTCTCTTCCCACTCCGGCAGAAGCCCTCCAGCTCCGGCGGTTCTTCCTCCTCCTCCTCGTCGCTCTGCCGCATTACCAGCAGCAGAGCCGCCTTCGCCCGCTCTTCCCGCGCCGCGCCGTACCCAGCGCACGCTCTCCGGCTCTCTCCTCGCCGCCGCCCCCTCTCTCTGGGCATCTTCTTCTCCGGCGACAGTCGATATGACTGTCGCCCTGCTCCGTTCCCCTCTCGTCCCTCCAAGTAGATACAGTTCGTTCCTTTCCTCCCCTCTTTCTTTTCCCTACTTCAATTTGCTCAACAACCCTTCGACCGCGCCTAATCATCCTCACCTTCTCCATCTCCGGCCAACCTTCGGCGACTCGCTCCCATCATTCCACCACCCCACACGACTCGCCGACCGACCCAAAACCTCCGCCTCTTCACGATGAACCACTTCCATCCCTTCACTCCCTGCCGTTCGCTGCCTAAAGACCCCCTGAACAAACCCATTCCCCCAGCCACAGTCCGACCTAGGGCAGCCCTTGCACGCCGCTCCACGCCTCGCCACCACCCGCACGAGCTTCGCCGCACTCTGGCGAAACTCCCTGCATCTTCTAACTAGGCCGAGAGGCCGTATTGCTGTGAACAGGTCACCCGCCATCCGCCGCCATTGCTGAGCATATGGAGCTTTTCCGCCTGCAGCTGCAGCCTCTCTTCGCCCAGGTCTGACTCGCCAGGACGCGCGGTTCACCCTTACGCAGCTGCCCAGGCCTGCAGCTGGGGTGAAGGCTTCGCACACAGCCGCGATTACCTGCAGCCTTCTCAGCTGCAGGCGCCAAATTGGGGTGGGACATTTAGTCCCACCTCGGTGGATTCTGAAGTAGTGCACCCACATAAAGGCAAAAGGTGCTATAGGCTTATCGCCTCAGCACACGAGGTGAGGTCCCACTCACTCGCTTACCCGGCCTCGTCCGCGACCACCCCCCACGGACCTGGCCCGACCCGTTTACCCGACCTGCACTCCTCGCCCACCACCACACGCCGGTGGGCCTGGACCCGGGCGTGACCCGTACTCGAATACCCGGCAGCTCTGGGAGAGCTATCCTACGAGTGAATTCTGAGAGAGAGACACGGGGGGAGGGTAGAGTAGGTTTTTGCCCTCTGACCAAACTGTGAGTGTGCAGGCACAGAAGAAGAAGAAGGAGAAGAGAAAGAAGGAAGGAGCAGCCAGAGCCGTGGCTGCTTGAAGCAAAGTAGAAGAAAGGCAAAGAAGAAGAAGAAGAAAGAAGGAAAGAGGACGCACTGTAGCAGAAGGCTACTTAAGTCGTCTGATTGAAAAATCAGACGACACCCAGAAGAAAGAAAGAAGAAGAACAGAAGGAAGAAGACAAAGAAGAGAGAAGCAGAACACGAGGAGAAAGAGAAGAAGAAGCTTGGAAGAAAAAGAAAGAAGAAATAAGAAGGAAGAAGACCGAAGAACCAAAGAGAAGAGAAGAAGACAAAGACAAGAGAAAGAAGAGAAGAAGAAAAAGCCAACATGGCAAATCCCTCTCTCTCTCTTTCTTTCATTTTTGTAATAGAAACTTTGTATTTCTAGAATACAGTTTGCTTCTTAAGTTCGACCTCGGGAAAATTTTTATTTTCCGAGTAACAAATTGTATTAAACTGGTAACCGCTCCTCTATACTATACTACGACGAAATATTAGAAATATTAGAACTATAGACAAGAGAAGCAGCCAGCCAGCATACCACCGATGAGCCCTAACGGCTTCCACACATCGCCAAATCGACCACTCTCGCACTCCCCACCTCCGCCTCGACCTCGAGAGCAAAAGCCCTAACTTTGTTAGGACGATTGCCCCTCCGAACGCCCCACTGAACAAACCCACATCCGGCCACCCTCTGCGAAGTCAACAGACCTCATCACACATGCACACGCCACGCAACCACCACCGTTGCTTTCGCCGTAGTCCGACGAAGCGTCTGACATTTTCTGACGTAGCCATTAGGCCTTATTTGTGATTTCAAGTACCGGCCCCCTCCGCCATTAAAGCCAAGCTTCGAGCAAGCTCAAAGCTTGCTTCCCAGCCTGCAGCTCTTGGTCTTCGATCCCAGGCAGTACGGAATCCTTCCAGGAACGAAACCGAGGGGTCAATTGGAGCCGTTGACCGCTCCTTCCACACGAATTGGACAAAAGCTTCAGCAGCTGTGCATGCGAAGAAGGGGACTGGAGATATCCCCACATCGTGCGTTTTGGAGCAGCTGCGGCAGCATAAATTAAATTTGTGATAGAGGCTTATCGCCTCGTACACAAGGGGTGAGGTCCCTCACACCCCTCACGTGCCTCATTCATGACACGCTCCCTACAAACCTGGTGCAGACCCGATTACCCGCCTAAGCCCTGCACACTCCTCGGTCACTACACCACGCCGGTGACCCTGGACTCAGGTGCCCTCTAGGTCCGAATACCGGATAACTCGGTACTGTGCATGGCCTTGTGAAGACGGAAGAAAGGAGGAAACCCTAGGAGAGAAAGAGAGGAGAGCTTGCGTGAGGCAGGGGAGGGTTTTGCTCTGGAGAAATTGGCTGACACTCAGCCAAATTTAAGGATCCTTCCCCCTCTGTGTGAAGAAGAGTAGAGAAAGAAAGAAGAATAGGAGGAGAAGGAAGAGAGCAGTGAAGAATAGAAGCAAAGAAGAACTATTTATCAGACGTTTAAGACGTCTGGTGATTCAATCAGACGGCTGATTTGAGTTTATTTCATGCATAGTTATTGAGTTCCAATTGCTATTGTTGTAGGGAGTAATTGGTGATTTAAATCACCATTTTACTCCATTCTTTTTGCAATCTGACACTTAATATTATTTCTATATTATTTTGAATCAATTTCTGATCATAATTTCTTATCTCTATTGTTTAAATTGTAATCTTCAGAATTAAATTCCTATTTGCTCCCAGCGAACGACCTCGGACCTTTTCGAGTATAAATTTTATCTTTTTTTCGTGAGATTTCAACTTTATTGCAACGCAATGATTTAAAACATCGATCTCGAGCGACTAACACCTAGCGACCGCTACACTCCACCAAATTGGCCACCACCACTCCCTACACCATCGCCACATCCTAGCGACCAAAACCCCTCAAGAAATTGAGGGGATTGGCCACTCAGTTGCTCCACCAAACAACACGCCTTTCGCCTTCGTTTTTCACATCCACCAGCCATCTTCGACCACTCACACGGCACACCACCGCCATTATCGCCTTGGCCACTTCATTGCGCTTCTCCTGAGCTTTTTCTGACGTGGCCATCAGGCCATTTTCGTGTTTCAGGTTTGAGGTCGGTCGCCGCCATTAACAGAGTTGCTTCGAGCAAGCTTGAAGCATGTTCTTGCATTAGCTGCTCCAGGTGTAACCTAAAGGTGGCATGGGAGTCTTCCAGGAAGCCATCCAGACTCTCAATTAGGAGCTTTGAGTGCTCCTTCATCTCCAATTGGACGTGAGCTTCACTTGGCTGCTCGCACAAGGAAGGAGGGACCAGATAGTCCCACATCGGGGATTGATGAGCATCAGAGGGCGCATAAATTAGTTTTGTTATCTCATCCAGTTGCCCAAGAACACCAGGGGTTGGATCCTCGCTCACGTGCTCAGCGCACACCCTCGGATCCGTATACTTGCCTACTCTCACTCCTCAACTACCACCCACGCCGGTAGACCTGGTCAACCGGATATTCGAATACTCGATTATATGCCTAGTTACTTGGAAAGAGAAGAGAAAGAGGAGAAATAGAGGAGGGGGGGAGATTTTGCTCTTCGGAGAGGAAACCCAACACTTAATCGCTGTGAAACTCAACAAAGCTCCCTTGTGCGTGAGAAGAAGAAAAGAGAAGTAAGAAGGTGAGCCGAAGAAGCTGAGGAGAGAGAGAAGAAAGGAAGAAGGAGAAAGGCTCTTTATAGAGCACTGTAGCTGGGTGTTGTTAAAGTCGTCTGATTCAGAACCTCGACGTCTGATATGTCTAATAGAGGCCACTGTGCACTTATATTACATGGAAAATACTTGATTGATACTATGCACTTATTTGATATTATTGTATAAGGTGTAATCGGTGATTTAAATCACCATTTTACCCCCAATCTTTTTGCACCTTGACATTGGCATTCATATATATATCATTCTTGCATGGATTCTTCATTATAAATTGCTCATGTTTGTGGTTATATTGTGATCTTGAGATTAATTGCTATACTTGCTCCATGTGTTCGATCTCGGATTTTCTTGCAATTCTTCAAGTTATAAATTATATTTGTTGACAAGCGATTATGGATTTACTACAGTGAAGTGATTTTAAAACCCTGTTTTCGGGCGTTAACACTATCTAACACTGATGAGTTGCGACTCATCATAGCTAAATCGCCTAAGTTAATCTAGAAACTAGGTTAAACACTATGGAATTAACACAAAGAAAAGGTTAAGTGTGGGAAATAACAGAAAAGACCTAAAACATCAATTCTGTGCTAAAAATGCATAATTAGGTCATTAAATGAGATATTCTATTAATAAATACAAAATGGTTTCCCAATTACAAAATTGAACACACAAATGAGCTCAAAACTCCAAATCAAAAGGAAAATTAACTTTTAATATATTCAATTAAGCTTCATTAAAAACCTGGTTGCTTTTGAACATCATTAGGGCCTTGTAATTAGAGATTCACATTTAGGCCCTTCACATATCACATTTCATCCTTAGAAAACCCTCCAAGGACCTATTTGAAAACCTACAGGGACCCTTTGTATAGCCCTAAGTACTGCTCTGTTATGATCTTTCACCACTTACGAGCTTGCTTGCACTTTTTTTACCTCTTCGCGAGGGGTGTCCCTTGCAATTACACCAATAGAGCTTGCGCAACACTTGCAATTCGTGGACCATTGTTCACGCGAAGAACACGGACCATCCTGGCCGTCCATCCGTTGAACTGCTTGATCTGTGGCTCTCTTTGATCCGAACGTTCGCGCGACTTGGCGCATGCAATCGCCACCTCGCCCATATCTAATCCTACAGTCCACTTTTGGCCCAAGATTGCACGTGCTCCTCTTCTCAAATCCCCACCGCTCACTCCTTATTTGCTTAATCCCACAGCGGGGTGACCTAATTCACTTATCACTCTACCTAAGCACCTCCACTGATTGCGTGCATGCCTATCGCTCCCTCCACCTTGAGCGGTCCCTTCGTCCATATCAGTGGCTCCTTCTCACCTCTAATTTCACTCGCTGCCAGCCGACCAGGTGGCAGACCTTGGACATCTTTATTGGCTGCTAATCCTCTCCCCTTTCATCATCATCAGTCGCCGACGGGTGTTACGACCCGGTTCTCGGATCCGTACAGGACCCGAGACTAGCTCGCCTCAACTAATCTTAAGACCTTGTCGTCCAACGAGAAATAATCAAAAGCAAGAAATAAGCCACATTCACACATGCAATATAACTAAGCATAAAGAAAAAGGAGATGTAAAGGAACAACAGAGCTAAAAGTCTCAACAAAGTAACACATGCCATCACAAGAACACAGTGGAAAGAAAGACAGAAAGTAACAGGAATAGTAAAATAGATATTTATTACTCACTACAACAGCAGAAAACTAAAGAGCTAGAAAGAAACGACTATGGCTTGGCTCAGCTGGACCCAGCATCCTCTGTAGCCGACAACTCAGGCTGCTCAACTCCAGGTCCTAAATAGGGTTACGAAAAGACAGAGTCAGCGAACGCTGAGTAGAGTGGTGTTTACATTATTTATGTGCAAGTAAAGTAAAACAAGCAACCATGTTTTATTCTCATTTCTATTTATCTCATCTATGTATTTCTGGTTCATTTATTTCATAAAGGATTCAAGTATTTCTTGATCTTGCTTGTTCCTTGTGGGAACGATCTTGATTGCAATCTTTTCCATGGAGTAGAAGGTAAACATGGTGCTCTCCTGGCCAGAAGAGTCCCCTACGGTAGTCCAACACCCAGTCAACCACCCCGGGGTTACTGTCGCGACGTAGTGGTGACTACGACGCGTGTAATAACCGCACGGGTAGCTACCCCGTACTGGTACGCGGTCAGTCGTTTTCGCTAGCGGGTACTCCTAAAGTACAGCACGGAATAGTTTAGGGCCTTAGCATCTCAGAACAGGGGTCTCGCCCCTCAGAACCAAATAGGGGTCTCACCCCTCCAAAGTCCGCGTACCCTCGGCCAACTACCCCGATTTGCCCAGAGGGCCTAAAATTTGGTGTAGGTTGGTTAGTCCTAGCCCCGGGCCTCATGAGGCGACTAGCTCCCTCCCTACACTAGTATCACACCTCGGTACTATGTATGTGAGGGTCAAACAGGAGTCGGTGTAGTGTGACCAGTCCTACCTTAGGTCTCAACCCAAGGGGTGGCTGGCTCCCCCTCTACACGAAAAGGGATAGTCGCTCTCCTTGGTACCGTGTACACAAAGGCCAGCTTACTTCCCGTCTACATACCAGATTCCTTTCGTACACAGGAGTTCTACTCCTAATTCCCCGTAGGGTTCATGCTCATATTCATCTCATTATCCAGATCACACTATCCAAACTCTTAATTTTCCATCACATATAGGCAGCTCGTGCTTTCATGTCTAAAACAGTATCTCATAATTACACTAATACCATTGCTAGCAAGTTATTTTTAAACATGTATTCAAGTAAACAGTATAGCTTGAAACAGGCTCATACATTTCTACCTTAGGGTTCATTCCACATCTTAAAGTTCGATCCAATTATTTCAAACAAGCACATTCTTATTTAAATATTAACAATTGAATTAAACGACTCTACCGAGTATCATGGGAGGAATGAGGGCCTGCACCGTAGATCTCATCGTCTCCGCGGGACCCGAACACGCCACCGGCTGGTAACATGTACCAGCGACTAATTCACATCACATGGGTCAAAAACAGTAAGTACTCAACACTAACATGTAGAGAAACTTGAGTGGAAAATAACAGTACTTCGTTTGCGGAAATCCGATTCCATTTGGACCCTGAATGGGCCAAAAACACGGTTACTGTCCAAAATTAGATGTCTAGGAGTAGTCCCAGACGTCTTAAAAGACGTTAGATCTTACCTTGTGTCTCCTGTGGGTTCCTCAGACGTCCGGATCCCTCCGCGATCGTCTGAAGGAAGTTCCAGATGTCAGACTATGCCTCTAGTCGTCTGAAAGTACCTTTGGACGTCTGGCGATGCGGTCAGACGTTCAAAATCACCTCGAAGTGCGCATCCCGCTCCTTCTTGATGCTCTACACTTGCGTGTAGAGCACAGACCACTTTTTTAGCTCATGCATGAGTTTGCATGGGCAGATCTCATGCAGGACGACTTACCTTAGCACCCAACGTGCTTTCAGATGTTCGGCTCCAGTTCCAGACGTCTTGCTGCTGCTACGGATGTCTGGTCAATGCTTCAGACGTCTGATACTGGAACTTTTCCAGTACCAGAACTTCCTCCTCGACGTTGCTTTCCTTGCAGCGCCGTTCGCAATGCACCGCAGTAGCTTCAGCAATTGTAGAGGGTCGGGAGGTTGCCTCCCCCTCGTGTGCGTGCCCGGCGCCGGCTGCGCGAGCTCCGCCGAGCTTCTATTGAAGCTTCCTCGAGCTTCGCGCGAGGCTCTCCAACTCCACACGAGCTCCCCGAAGGTCCACCGACCTTGGTCCTCCTTTCTCATGCTCTTCCTCTTTCTCCTTCTCATTTTCTCTCGCTCACCCTCCCTCTCTCGCTCTCCCTCGTTGATCCTTGCTCGACCTCACTCCTCCTTGCTGCGGCTGCACGGGGGTGTCCGGACAGGGAGGTAGCGGTGGCTGGTGGAGAGGGGTGAAGGTGGTGAGGAGAGGGGGGTTTAAATAGGGTTGGGTGTTAGGGTTTCGGGTGAGAGGCGATTGGAGAGAGAGAACGTGCGTGCGCCACGCACGCGGAGGGAAAATAAGTTTTGACTTTTTCCCACTTTCAGATGTCCGGGCCTGTGTCCAAATGTATGGACAGACATCTGACTGAAACACTAGACGTCTTAACTGACTAAAAGGCAACGGGTCATTTTAGTGGGTGACCTTAGACATCTTCCTCTATCAGATTAGGATTTACTACTTTCTAGAGTAGCTATAGTGATAATTAGAGTAGTTTAGAAGTGGAAATTAGATGTAGATTTGTTCTAATCTGATAGTGTGATGTTAGTTATCTTAGGAATAGATTTAGAGTAAAATTTGCATTCCACCTCCTCTGATCATTTCAGATTAGAGGAGATGATTTCACCTCCTCACTGATCACTATTTTCTCCCTCTTCATATTTTCATTTCGCTTTCTGTTTTCCCTCGAATTTTAATCTGCAATCCACCCATCCATTTGGAGTCAAACCTTCATCTCATTGCTCTCAAGCTTTGAGAGGAGGATTTGTGCTCAAATCCATCCAGGGGTCTCCCATTCATTTCAGAAATCTACAGAGATCACTAATCTTGATTTAAAATGGAATTAGTTTGCTTGATCTGATTTTATTTGATTTTCAATGCAAGATTGTGAGATTTTGATCCATTTGAGTTCTAAGGGATTTTTGATCTAGTGAACTGATATATTTTTGTGTTATTCAGCCCATGGGAGTGAATTTGAGATGATTTTAATGATAAATTCTTCCTCAAATGAGCCATGGTTGTATTTGGTTTTAATTGGAAATTTTGATGGCTTTCAATCTGTGGGAGAGCCAAGGAGAATCAACTTTGTTGATTTGAGGCTCTAAGTATTTGTGAGTTGTTTTTGAGTGAGATTCTGATTTTTAACCAAAGGAATTTTCGATATTCCTTAAGGTTTCGGAGGTTTGGGATTCGAGTTTTTGGATTAAATTGACTGATTTAATCTCTTCCTTCATGTTGTCTATAGTAGAAGGAAGGGGTTAGGTTACTGTTTTTCCTTTGATTTCAAGTGGAGAGTGCCGTTTAAGAGGTTTTCATGAAGATTTAACACTTCAAATTGATTTTAAAATGATTGTCAAGCCTTATCAAATCTTAAGGTTGTTTAGTGTTTTGGTTTGAATCACAATTCAACACGTTAAAGTGTTGCTACAATAGCTACATTTCCATGGATTTTCCAACTCCCATTTGATACAAATTGATATTAACTCAAACTCATGACTCAAATCAGTATGCATGATCCCTGATCAAACTTTCTTAAGTCTGGTCTGGGATAATTCATACTGAATTTGACATCAAACCTGCTACAACTGCTGAATTTTGATGATCAAATTTCACTTCAACAGCCCTTTGCATATTCTTAAGACGTCTAAGCGTATTTCTATACCTGCTGGAGCTGCTGCTGTCCTGCTGAATCCCAACAGCAACATTGCTGCTGTTGTTTGAAGCTGCTGCTGCAGCTACTGCTCTTGGTGGATGGTCTAATTTTAGTAGGACAATGGGTTAGGATTAGGTTATTTGAATAGCTGACATATTTTATTTGTTGTAAAAATGTTGTACAAGCTTTCATGTATCTAAAATGGGATCTTAATGGCATTTGGATTGCTTGTATTGTGATTTAAATCTTTATTGTCAGCTAGCTTATGTATCCAACTGTCCAAATATGCAATTTAAAGAAGAAATTAGTTGAAAATCATGTTTAATGGCTGGAACATACCTCTTAGATTCTATAGAGCATATCTAAATGTTTTCACTACTTATCCATCCTTTAGATTAGGATTCTAGTGTCTTAGGTTCTCATTAGAAATTCTCTTTAAGGCTTAGAATATGCTATCTTTGTAAATGAATAAAAATCCTTTAAAAATTTCAAAAAAATAAAATAAAGGTGTAATGAGTAGGATTAACTATTTCTTTACACACATGCAAAGTTTTGAGATCTTTTGAACCCTCAGTCTGGTAGAACATACCAGCCGACGGTTCAGTATACCTCTTAACTTAATAAAAACCCTTAAAATAAAAATGACAAAAAAAGACACACACTCTCTCACCTCTTTCTTTCTCTCTCACCCCCTACCTCTATAAATCCCACAAAACCTATAAAAATCATAAAAATCATAAAAATACCTAAAAACACTGTGTATACTATGTATATACATGTAGATATAAGCTATATACTAAGTTATATATTTATATATTGTAAAATAGATGTATAATAAGTGTAAATAACTTATGTATATATATATTATATATTGTAAATTAAATATTTAAGATTATTTAAGCTGTACATAACCTAATTATATAATTATCTACTATTTATATTAACTTATAAGCATTATAACTTAAGTAAATATATAAAACCCTGTATATAAAAGTAATTACTAATTATACTATGTATATATGTTCATATGTGTATTATGTACATAATGAACCTTGTAACATAATTTAATTACGTATATATAATAAATAATTTATTTATTAAGTTACTAACTAAGTTATTAGATTAAATTAAAATAAATTAGTAATTTAAGTTATAACTGAACTAACTTATATTGTATATTTATATGATTATATTTTAAGTAAATTAAACTAATTTAACTATATTTATAATATATTATATTATTTATACTTAATTTACATGAATAACTCCCTAAATTCACCTATTTAAATATAAATAAACCAAAATAAATAGTGTAAAATACAATAAAAATATTTATTAAATACTTTATTATATGTATTAACTCCGTACAAGGTCAATTAGACCATTAATTAACTAATTTATACGTTAATTAAGAAATAAACCCAATAAACAGTATATATAAATTGTAAACTTTGACTAATTTGTTTATATAGTAAATGTAATTAAATAAATTATATAATTAAGTAACCCTATGTAAATACTTTAATACCCCATAATTTATTTTTAAATTATAATAATTTATGGTCCTCAATTCGAGGGCCAAAATCACCAAATTCAGCATATGCGTGCTGAGATTTCAACGCTGAGGATGCGCTAACATAGTGCCACATCGTGTGTGGCAAAGTGCTTGTGAGCACTTATATTATTTTTGTCTTATGGTTTCTCCAGTCGTCACGGGCGTCGAGCGCCCGAAACACCATTCCCTTTTATCCCCTCTGACTATGGCATTGAATGAGTGTGTGTGCGGTGCTCAGGTTGGGAGTCGTGCACTGTGCGTGGGCCTATGTGGGCCCAGTATTAAGCATTAATCGAACACTAAGAGGCCTAATTAACGAATTAGGTTGGCTCTTAGTAGAAGATAGGTCCCACCCCTTGAGGGTGCTGTATATCCCTCGAAAAAGTTGCCCACCAATTAAGAACCTAATTTTTGTTAATGATGAACATTAATTGTGCCTTAATCACCTAAGGGAAGGGAAGAAAGAACCTAAAATTCAGCTAAGTGTGGGGGAGAGGCCTTGTGCCTCTGTGCGGTTAAATAGAGAAAAGAAGAGAAAGAAGAAGAATGATCGTATATATGTATGTGTATATATATAATTTGTATATACAAGTATAAAGTATATATAGTATACTGTAGATAAATAATATAATAACATAAAATACGTAGTATATAAAGTGTTTTGAGCTCATATAAGTATATAAATAACTTGTGAGCTTTAGTGAAGATAAGTATATCACTGTAGATAGAATAAATGTCACTGTAGACCCTCATTTTGACCGTAGTTTATGCATAGACTTTTCCTAAGGTTTAGCGACGTTTCTATATGTCTCTGTACATACTATATATGTTACTATAGATGTTAATATATTAAGTTAAATTAGTATGTTACATATTATACCATATCATTGTATAGATATGTAAGTATTGTTATTATAAGCTATAAATAGATAGTATATAGTATTTAATTAAAGTGTTTGATGCTTGTTTGTAAATAAATGTTCGCAAGCATTTTAATTCACTCTTTTGTGCATAAATTATTTCATTCTTTCATTTATTAATTCATTCATTCAAATTTATACATAAAACCAATCTTTTTGGAATTAAAGAATAATATTGGACTTAGAGAGTGATGTATATCAATAACTGCCTCCCAGTAAATGACCTGGAATAAAGTAGTAAAAATTAAGTAAATAAATAAAATTGACGCGACAACGATTTGTATTTGTGACATATAGTACAACAACGACATTTTTTATACGAACCGTGATCGACCGCATCATATTTTTGATGCCGTTGCCGGAGATTAAAACCCGACAATAACGCTTTATTGTGAGAGTTGACATGTTGTTGATCAAACACCTTCTTGGAGAACGGAATGAGCGACTTGGCCACCTTCATATTGAGGTTGATTCTACATTGTTAGAGATTACTCCGATTGAAGTGTCAATTAAGGACTTCCCTTAGAGAAGGTATCGCCCCCCACAATACCAGTGTCTCGGGGTCTAACGAACTCCTTCCTGGATATGACAATCCACCTCCAAGATTCGGCGCACTCTAATCTTAGACGTTTTCGAAAACAACCTTAGGAGAATGAAGCTGAGGCAATTTGGTTTCCAACCAAATTCCCGATTAATCTATCAATTTAATGGTTTGTTCAACCAAAAACTTTTCGTGGATCTCTCAATCTCCTTATGCAAGAACGACAAAAGCGATTCGAGATTTTTCTACAAATCTCACTGTTAAGCGTGCTTCGATCAGGTTTTAAAATTGTGTGTCATAGTATAGGGGATCAAAGCGAGTTAACATTTAAATTTTTAATTCAAATTAGAGGAGAAAATCCGAGGTCCTCTCTGGGAGCAAGCAAATGTGCAAATAACACTATGGCAATAAGAAGAGTGTAATAGATTGTCAATGAATATCAAATATATCTTTAGATAGAAAATATAAAAAGATAAGAGTGAAAGCGATGGTTTAAACCACCAAATTTAATCCTAATATCTAAGCTCAAATATTTGAACAATTCCAACTATTAATTCTTTCATGTTAAACTCACAAAACAAGTCAAGTTTTACCCTTAGACGTCGGTATAAGGCACAGACGCCTTAACTTATGAAGCGCAAGGGCCAAGCACTATTGGGACGGGCACACTGTTCTTGAGGTGCAAAAATCGCCTCCCTCCCTTCTTCAGTTCCTCTTCAGATCAAGCCGGATCGGGTAATCGAATCCAATGCCCAGACCCCCCGACGTGTGTGGCGGGCGAGAGCGTACGTAAGGCATGCGAGAGTAGGGACCTGACCCTAGTGATGCGAAGGCGACAAGGCCACCACACAAATGTCTTTTATGCGCCTTCTGGATTCTGTCCCCTACAATGTGGGACTATCAGCCGCTCTTTTCTTCTTCGCATAGTTGCTGGTAACGTTCACATTCAATTGACTTGCTGCTGCTGATCCCTACTCCAATTGAGGGTGGAGTTGTCTTCATGAGAAGATTCCGCGCTACCTGGAGGTGGAGTGGTGGTGGTTGACGGCTGAAGCATTGCAAGGGGAGGTGGTGGATGACGGCTATTCGACAATGACCTGGAGATCAAAACACGGGCTACAAGCCCCAATCAAATAGCTTAATAGCCTCGCCATGAAACAAGGAAGGTGGCGGTGTTGTTGATTAGGTGTTTCGTGAGGTGTAGGTCGACTGGTGACTATCAGTGGTGATGTGCACGGGTGTTTTCGGTGAGGTGAAGGAGAGATCAAGGCCCCAAATTTCTTTGGGGCTTTTGATAATTGGAGTGCGGCAGAGCTTTTGGAGGTGGTCGCAGTCGGGTTGGGGGTCTGTGGCACCGGCACGAGCCCGTCAGAGCTCGTGCCGGCCATGGAGAATACGACGGAGTGGTGATGTGAAAACAAAGTTAAAAGAAGAAATTGAGGAGATAGAGGAGAATAAGGGGAAGAGAAACCCTAAGTTTATTGGATAGAAGGAGGTGAGGAGACTGGTGGCGGTGGCAGGCCACCAGTGAGGCATCGAAGGGGAAATTGAGGTTGACGAAGGGGTCAACAGGCCGTCTTCTTTGCTTGGAAGCTCGGCGAGAGAAAGGCAAAGATGGCTACACCCTCGTTTAATGAAGAGAGGCAACGGAGCGAAGGGGCGGAGGAGACCTCAAGGTCCTTCAATGGTGGCGATTTTAAAAGGAAGAAGGGGATAGGAGCGCTCGCGATTTCCAGGCGAGAGAACTCGGAAGAGATGTGTGGAGCTTTAAAGGCCAACACTAGAGCAACAGACGGCTTGTGGTTGCAAGATGAGCTCGAAAGCTTGCAACGGCCGCACCTGCTTTGACCGAGAAGAGAGAACCGTAAAGGCGGCGGTTGGTAGTAAAACGACCGTCGTTAGAAGCGAAATAGCAAGGCCAATAACTTTGTTTCAAGAGATGAAGGCAATCAAGGCTTGAGGCAACCATCAACCGAGCTCGAAGATCGACATGAAGCTCAGTCAGCTGTTCGAAGGTTGGCGCGAGGAAGGAGATGAGACAGGGACCTTTTGCAAGAGGGAAGGATCCAGAAGTAATAAATTTGGACCTATTTTCAAAATTTTTGGAAATTAAGGACTTAAATGCAAAGTAGGTGAGAATATTGTCAAAATAGGTCAAACTTTTTATGGAAGCTTGATTAGAACCTAGGGAATCTAGTGGCAATTTCAATTTTGCATTTTAAAGTCATTTGTTTGGTCAATTTTATATCTAAACTCATTTTACATTAATTATTCACCTAGGTCATTGTTTTAGGTCAACTTGGCTCCTTTGATCCAATTGATCACATTAAACCTTGTAGAATATTTATCGATGATTTTTAGAAGGTTCACTTTGTGAATTTTCTATCAAAACCTATCAATTTGCGTTAGGCCAAAAATAGGATTTGATTATTGTCTTAATAACCTGATTTTCAGAGGAAACCCTAGATTGGTTGTTTTAGACTCATTTAGTCATCTTTTGGGTTCATTTTAATGATTCTTTCTCCTAATTACATTATACCCTCTTTATGTATGATTTAGGTGAATTTACCCTTAAGAAATAGCAAAATTAAGCTGGCTATAGTGAATGATGGCGATGCCATTACTCACGTCGAACGAATGCACCAAGAAAAAGACAAGAACGAGAGAGGGAGAGAATGGAGAGAGCTTTTTTACTCATGTTGTGTGTCAATTGAGAGCCCCCATGTGACCCGTATATAGAGCCCATGAAAAGAGTTTGACACTGACCCGTCTACAAATAAGGAAGCTATAAGTAATGCAACTATGAATCTCATGGAGAGTTCGATCCTAGCTCAGGATGAACGCTGGCGGCATGCTTCACACATGCAAGTCGAACAGGAAGTGGTGTTTCCAGTGGCGAATGGGTGAGTTGAGTTCTATCCTATTCATCTGCTTCATAGCTACGACTCGTAACTACCCTTAAGTCACGAGGGAATCACTCCAATCGCCTGTTCCCCTGCTAGTAAAGAAAGACTATAGGTCTGACTGCATCAATTCTCAGGCATTGTCACTGCGAAACACCTGTATTGATGTGGAGTACGGAACCTCACAGGTATTCATAAACAACACGCTCAAATAGGCGAGGAGTTAGCACTGCTTGTGATTCCCCTAACAAGCTGATAAATAGGGCTTTATACTAATCTTGAGCAGGCAGGGGCTAGGGTTGATGTATCATAAAGAGAAGTCCCCGGGTCAAGAGATACCTAGGTGTATAAACATAATGAATGACTATAACTAGGTAGGCTTTAGCTCCCAAATCAAACAATTCACAATCCCCCCCGGGGGAACCAGGTCCATATTCCAACTCCAAGGTGAATTCACTCCTAATCCTGCAGTTGAATGGATAATACCAGTTATCCCATTAGCTATTTCCCGGAAATTCGTATGAAAGTTGACCCAGAAAAGCATGTGCCACACACACCTAGAAACACCCAGGGGAAGGGACTGTCTTTTATTGATATTTGACACAGGGATCCTCCCCTTGCCAAATCGAAGGAGGGTCGAGATAGATTTGATGAAATGAAAAGCACATAATCCCCCGCTTATGAATCCAAGACAGCACAACCCATTACTTGTACCTAACCGTATGTGAGGTTGGGCGATATTGTATTGAATGGAAGGTGATGAGAACCTCATCATGAACCCTAACTAGCACATTTTGACCTAAATAAGTATACAAAAGCGCCTACAAAACCTAAGGGAAAGCCTAAATCAAAGAACTATAAATTTGAGTATAAAGTAACTCACAAGGGGTAAAACTGTAATTTTACCAATGCAGTACACAAACGGGATTTCTAAAGATGTAAACACAGGTCAAATGAGCTTAATAAGAGAGAAAGTGGGATCATTTGATCTAAAAAGGGTTATAGCAGCTTCTAAGAATTAAATGACATTCTATAACCATAAAACAAACCTGCTTTAATTCACGAAGTTTCAGGCAAGATAAAAATCAATTAAATCATCTAAAATTCATGAAAAAAAATCCCCTAGGGTTTAGAGCCTTCAATTTGGCCATTGGAACCTATCTTGACCTAGATTGAGAACATACCCAATTTTTGACCTAATTTGGATTTTGTGCAAATTGACCGGTCAAACGTGGTCAAATCTAAAATCCAACTTTACCATTGGATTCCTTAGGTCCAAATTAGGGTTATATTAAAATTTGGACCAAAGGAAAGTTTTCCTTGACCTACATTATAAATTGGTCCTCGAGAATTACTTTTTGAACCCTTACACTTAACCCCTCAACTTTCCCTTCATTCTTTTCAAACAGGTCCCTCTGCCACCCGCAACAGTGGCCCATGCCTCTGGCGACTGCGTGGAGGATGGCGCCGCGCAGGGTATGGGGACCGGCCCCAGAAACAAGGGGAGGGTCCCCTGCGTTGTCTTCTTCCGCATAGACCCCTCCCACGCCCTGCCATTACCCATACTTCTCGTGCGAACGTGCGAGAAGTATGGATCTCTTCTCTGGCCACGTCTCCGGCGCCTGTCCACGCCTCCTCATACTTTCCTCCCCTGCCAGCACCTATTTAAGGAGCGGAAGGGCGGCCATTTCCGACAGACTTGTTTTGGCAACAGAATCCCCCAGATTTCATCTCCCCTCTCTCCGGCCAAGTAACCCGCAAGCTCCAGCGATTCTTCCTCCTTCCTCTCGTCGCTCTGCTGCAATACCTACAGCAGGGTTCACTCCGCCTCGTCCTCCCGCATCGCGCCGCACCAGTGCACGCCTTCCTGTCCTCCTCCTCGTCGCCGTTATCTCCCTCAGGGCCATCTTCTCCGATGACGACACAAACGAGCCGTCCGTCTCCACTTCCCCCCTTCACTCCAAATAATCCAGATAAGCTCCCTGTCTTCCACTCTTTCAGTTCCCTCATTCTATTTCACACAACACCCCTCGACCACCACTGTCCTCCCGCATCTTCCCCATCTCCGGCCACCCTCCAGCGAGACGCCTCCGTCACTCCGCACCCCTACACGTCTCGCCACCCACCTCACAACCTCCACCACACTCCACTGAACACCTTCCACCCATCCACAGAATGCCACACGCACTCCACGCTTCCCCCGACCTAACCCATAACTCCGACCACAGAGCGACCTAGGCACGCACGCCTAGGCTGCCCTGCGGCCTGCCACCGATTGCCTCACCTTCGCCGTGACACTGCGAAGGTCCTCCTGTGGTCTGATAGAGCTGCAAGCTCCCTTTTGTGTCGTGCGGGATCTGAGCACCAACTGCCATTAGTGACGACTCGAGGAGGTCGAAGGCTTGCTTCAGGCTGAAACGCTTCAAGGTCCCAGGTCCAGCAAGTGCGGGGAAGCCTCGCGCAGTCAGCTGTCCCAGCAATTGGCGATGTGAGGCCTGCACCTACTGCAATTGGAAGGAAGATCTCTTGCGAGCGTGCGAGCAACAGCGAGCGGAACATTAGTCCCACCTCGTAAATGGCTGGGCGCGGCACTTCAAATAAATTGAAAACGTGTACTAGGCTTATCGCCTTCGATACACAGGGGTTAGGTCCCTCGCCTACGCACGCAGCGCGCCACGCGCTTGTACCCGCCCTCGCCCGCACTCACACCCCGCAAGCCTGGGTCCAAACCCAATTACCCGACCAAGCACTCCTCGCCCACCACCACACACCGGTGGGCCTGGTCCCGGGCACGTTACCCGACCCGTATACCTGCGAATGCTCTGGGAGCGAACCTTTGAGAGAGAAATAGAGAGAGAGAGACGTGGGGTGGGTAGGGGTTAGGTATTTCCTAACCTTGTAATGAGTAGGGAAGCAGAAGAGAAAGAAAGGAGGAGGAGCGGAGTAGAAGAGAAGAAGAAGAGCCGCAGCTGCTAAAGAAAGAAGGAAGAACTCAAGGCAGAGGAGCGGCTGAGGACACTTAGCCGCACAGAACAGCTGAAGAAAGAGGAAGAAGATAGGAAGGAGGAAGCTGCAGAGAAAGAAGATGAAGAAGAGAAACTAAAGACAGAAGAAAGAAGAAGACTCGCAGAAGGAAAAGACAAGGAATGACAAAGCAAAAGCTGAAGAGGAGAGAAGCCAACTGAAGGAGAAGGCACAGTGCAAGAAGAAGAAGAAGGAAGCCGAGCAGAGAAGAAAAGAAGAACCTGTAAGGCACTGTAGCAAAGGGGCAGATAAGGAGTCTGATTCAAAGAATCAGACGTCTGAGAAAGGAAAGGCAGAGAAAGAAGAGAAGGAAGAGAGAAGAGGAGGAGAAAGAAAGAAAAGAAAAATAGAAGAAAAGGATTTTTGTTCACTCTCTCTTTTTAATTTTTGTAAAGTTGTATATTGTAGTGAATTGTGAATTTGTATGCTTCTAGAATTAAGTTTGCTCCCTGAGTTTGACCTCGGAATATTTTAAATTTCGAGTAATAAATTCACTTAAATTGATAATCGCTTTTCATGGTAATACTACAGCGAAGATATTTTTAACACCAACGAAAGAGCGATCGTCAGAAGGCTAGGAGGAACTACCTTTCATGACTAAAAGCAGCCCCTTTCACCCCTTAATCCAGGCACAAATTAGGAGTGGTGCGGACGACTGGCCAGGGGCTTGGAATGTGCCACACCACTAATCAGTTGCCGGGAGCCTTCGGGTAGGAGGGGAGGTAGCTGTGGACCCCTCCTCAAAGAGTGAGGTCAGGGAGAGATCATAACCTCTCCTTGGTACTTGGTTGAACCACGACTCCTTACTAACCCGGCCATGCTTCACACATACTTATCATTAAGAAAGCATGGTGCGAAGCTTAATTGGGGCCTCCTCTTCATTCATTCTTTGATTCCAATCTTGGGGCTCTTTCATTCCGCTTTTCAGTAGTAGTATTCAAACCCTCAATCTAAAGTGAGATTCGCCCAGGGACATGGTGAATTTCATATAGTGTCAACGCGGGTGGTGAAAAGTAACCTAACAAGTCAAGTACCCAATCCCCTGTCCTACGGTTGTATCTTCTTTCGGCATGGATACGCTTCAATCAGACCTCACTCATAAGTGAGATTAGTTAGTGAAGAGCGTTCTTATACAACCGGTTGGTGCAGTAGGGGAGTTGTGTTTATTGATAATGAGACTGAAATGTTGCCCCCGTTAGGTAAGAGGAAGTGTCTAGGGTGTGAGTAAAGGTAATCTCTGGGGTTAGGGTAATCGAATACAGCTAAGCTCAATCACTCCAGATCACAGGGTCAGGATTGGATGAAGGATCGGTTTCCTTAGCACTTCTTTGTTCCCTTTGTGATTCCTTGATCAGGCCACTGTGTGCTTACTGATTGGACCCTATGTAGTAGTTTTTCTCAGGATATATACTACAAGAAAGCAAAGGGGGAAGGATGGCGTGCCCGAAGTGCATTCAAGCTCCTCCAGATTGATGAATAATTTCCAATCTTCCAAGGCATATGCATATCATCCTTTCTGAACTAGCTTATTCTTTGTTATCTCTTATATATCTTTCGAAGGGGAACTCACTACTTGAAAGGATGCAAGAAAGGTGGATACCGAATCTCATAGGTGTCAGGCACGTTGTTGATCTCTGTGCTGCAACTGCTCTAGTTGCTGGAGTCAGGTTCCTTTCACTAGTGTCTGGTTTTTCCATACTATTTGACTCTCCGCTGAATCTCTGATTATTCGTTTCCATTGTCATACTCAATCAAAGACCCTTCTTGTTGAAGATGAAATTGACTTTTGACTGACTAACAATCTCATGACCCTGTGGATTCTACCCTATAGCAATTGAAACGGTTAGTGAACTTGCAAGGCAAAGACTCTTGTCAAACGTGGGAAGTGTAAGAAAAAACCAAATCCATTTGGACCTATCTGATATGAATTGAGGATGAGGAAATGATCCAATCTGTGTCAAATCCATCATGGAGGTCCAATTGATTCAAATCATTCTAGTAGATCATTCTCAGAGTGTCTTGAAATGGATATCACACTGCATCCCTTATGGTTTGACAGTATTCATCATTGAAAATTGCATGCTTGTGTCGTCAGTTCAGAGTGGAATTTGGCCAGTTCTCCACATTTGCATTGATGATGAGGTTGTGTTCCCGAATCATGGCATGCTTTTGACCTGGTTTTTGCACTATTACCTGTCTGAATGCTGCATTGAACTGGATCACAGTGAGTTGTCATTCTGGTTTGTTCCTCTTCATGGTTCTCCCAATGTCCATCTTTGCTTGATACATGGTTTTTGTTCTAGCTCAATAGCTGTGAACTATCTACAATCTGAATCCAATGTGTGTAGTAGATTCCTCTATACTCTCCGCTTGTGAAGGATACAACACTAGCATAGGAATTGGGCTTGCAGGTGGTGGATTTGGGATCCATTGTGAACTTAGAGTGACATGTGGATGCCAGGGGGGAGGTCATGGTTACAGTTTCATGTGTGTTATTACTATCCTTCACTTTGATGCTTGTGAGTAACAAAACCAAAGAACCTCGTCTGCATCTGAGATGGGTGAAATGGTGGTTTAACCCAACTGAGGCACGTTTATGGCTACATTGCACACGTGTGAAAATGGGAAGTGAAATGATTGATCAGATTTGTGATGCATTCAAGCTCCCAGTAAACAACCACACAACATTCTAAAGTAATGTCAAACAAAGAAGCTTGTTCTTTTGCTGTGGTGTGAGGTGTACACCCAGAAGAGAAGACAAGACTAGTACACCACCACCGGAATAAAGTGAAACTAGTCTTGAACTCCAAACCTTTGATGTGAGGTCTACAGTGGTGACAACAGAATGAAGTTTCTCGTGATAATCTTCATGGTTGGTGCTCTTAAAGGCCATGCACCATATCCTGTTTCATGAGTGTAATTGGAAAATACCATATTCCCTTACCTGCAGCCCATAGTAACACTCACATAGGTGGCATTCTCCAAGGATGCACTACTCACATCCTACCATAAAGGCTTGAACCCATTCAAAACCTCTATTCTTCCTAAATTTGTAGCTTAAGGTACTCAGGCTTCCAGGGATTGGACTCAGATGCAAAAACATCTAATAATGAGTGCCAACTAGTTCCCCATACGGCTTATTATTAACACATTGAACCTACTTTGTGGGATGTCCACTTAGTTAGGTTGCGTTGCTGCTGTGGGTGAACTCCTAATGGGTCTCAGTCCCATCCCAAGCCTAGACTTAAGAACTAAAGATCTATCAAATCCTTTAGTAAATGGATCTGTTGTGTTACCCTTGGATCTTATAAATTTCACAGCAATCACTCTTTGAGACACTAAATCCCTTACAAACTTGAGTCTGATTTGGATATGTCTCATTGTTTTCTGATTAAACTTTGAACTCTTAATCTTTGTTATATCAATCATGCTATCACAATGCAAAGATATCGCAAGAATTAGCTTACCCACCAAAGGGATTCCTGTAAGAAGTCCCTTTAGCCATTCAGCCTTAATTCTAATGGTGTCCAAAGCATATAGCTCAGCCTCAAAGATAGACCAGGCTAAAATGGTATGTTTTGCAGACCGCCAAGAGATTGCACTATCTCTAAAGGTAAAGACATACCCTGTAATACCATTACTCTCGGAATCCTCCATTTGACTGATCCAACTTGCATCACTATATCCTTCTAAAATTGAGGGATATTTACCATAATGCAAATTAAGGGAAATATTTTCCTTTAAGTACCTAAGTACTCAGCCTAAGGCATCCCAAGGAGTATGGTCAGGACTGCTTATGTATCTACTCAACTTAGACACGGAAAAAGAAATATCCGATCTAGTACAGTTAGCCAAATATATCAAGCTTTCTATAATCTGTGAATATCTTAGTTCTGAAACAGGTGTTCCACTTTTGTTCTTATAGAGAGTTTTTGATGAATTAAAAGGAGTGCTTACAGCCTTACAAACTTCGTATCCAAATTTCTCAAGAACCTTCTCAACATAATGTGATTGAGAAATAGCTATCCCCTTATTGATAGGGCTAAATCGAGGGTTTTTGAAAGATGTGTTTGTTATAGTAATAAATCCTTAAAAATAGCTCAAACAATAGATAAAATTTATAACTCGAATGAAAGTCTGAGGTCGTTCGTTGGGAGCAAATAGAAATTCACGCGCTAATCTTAACAATTAATGTAAATGAGTACAATTAATTAAGTCAGATAATGGCAAACAATGAGTGATATATACTCAGAATGAATTATCAATGTATACCATGAGCATAATAGGAGATTAATGTGGCAAAAAGAAGGTTAAGGCAAAAGAGTGGTGATTTGAATCACCCATTATTAGCCTCGATTAAGCATTTATCAACCAAGCAATACTGATCAATCAGAAATGCCACATAGCCACAGTGCCAAATCAGACATCAAGTGTACACTCAAACGTCTTAAATGTTGCTACAGTGCCTCAGGGAGGCCTTCTCTTCTCAACCTCTTCTTCCTTCTTTGCACAAGCCCTCTTCCTTCTTTTCTTTCTTTCTTGCCTTAGCCTTTCTTCTTTACGCACAGAGGGAGAACCTTCTTTAAATGGTTAAGTATCAGTCGTTACTTTTCAGAGCAAAACCCCCCAACCCCGCGCTCTCTCCCCTTTCTCTCTTTAGGTTCCGCCCTCCCAGGGCCTCAAATAGTGTCGGGTAATCAGGTGAACAGGGATCCGCGTACTTGGGTCTAGGCTCACCGGGTGTGGTGATGAGCAAGGAGTGAGACGTAACGAGGGACCTCACCCCTATGTTAGGAGGCGGAAAGCCTATTTCACAAATACAATTTATATCACTGCAGCTGTTCAGTAGCTAACGAGGTGGGACTATGTTGTTCCTTCTCCGCGCGAGGCAACAGCAGCTGATGGATCCTCAAATTGTGGTTGTAAGGGCCCCAACGTCTCCAATTAGCGGCCTGGGGATGCACCTGGAGAGAGTCCGTAGCTTCTGGGAGTGGCTTCAGCGTAGAACAATGGTTGGAGAATGATGAACGAGACCGGAGAGTGTGGTGGCGACGGCGGAGGTTCGGTCACACCCGGAAACATGGAATAAGGCCTTACGACAACGTTAAAATATCTCAGGAGGGTCGCCAGAGCACATGGAAGGCAATGGCGGTGTCCGTGGAACATTTCGTGTGGGGAGGAGGTCGAACGAAGGCGAAAATGGTTGCATGAAGGTCGGTTGCTCAGTGGGTGTTTTGGCTGGATGGGAAAGCCAATGGAGAGAGGGGTTTTGATGAGTAGAGTACGGCGGAGCTGATGGAGGTGATAGGGCGCAATTCGTGCGGTGGAGCGATGGTTCGGTGTCGCCGGAGCTTTGCCAGAGTGGGAGAAGACGAAGGGGGAGACATGAGGTCAGTGGTCGTTTTGAGAGATAAAGAGAGAGAAAAAGAAGTAGGGAAGTAGAGGCAGCTAAAGAACCTAGTTTAGGGATGAAAGGGGGAGAGATTCCCACGCTGGTGTGATAGCTGAACCTGGGGAAGACGAACCTCCTTAAGGGAGATGGCGGCGAAGAAAGGGGTCTGAGGCACCTCTGATGTGGTAGTCGAGAGGCAGAGGAAGTTGGGGAGGAAGGAGACGCTCCCAATTGGGTCGTTGGGAGGTCGTAGGACGACAGGGGAGGATGCTCGCCGAAGCTAGGTTAGAGGAGGCCGGAGGTAGGGTTAGGAAGAGACCTTTGGTCTTGAACCTAGCTGAGGAGAACAGACAGCCCTGGGGTTTCTTTTATAGGCCTCAAGGAGAGGTTAGAGCTTGGGAAGCAAGCTTCCCAAGCTTGGAAGGCCGCAGGAGTTGGAAACCTATGGGATACTTGAATCTCTCATGCATTCGCATGAGAGATTCGGAAGGTTGTTGGGCTTTGGATTTGATTCATTGGAAAGAGGACGACTCCTCAAGGAATCTCCCTTCCAATTTTGGAAGGGATTGAGCGAGAAAACAGGGAGATCTTCCCATTTGAAGGTCACCGGAGTTGTAGGATTAGGAGTTGAGGGTGGCAGGGACCTTTTTATGAAGAATACGATAAATCTAGGGGGCTATTTGTAAGAAATTCAAAAGTTAGGGGCATGTGTGTGAGATAAAAGAGTTAGACAAGACCAAATTGCAAACTAGGTCAAGATGATCTCAGATTGGGTCCAAATTTTGCTACAAGCCTAATTTGAACCTAAGGAATTCAATGGTGAAGTTGGATTTTGGTTTGACCAAGTTTGATTGGGTAATTTACGTAAAAACCTAAATTAGGATAAATATCTATATGAGACTATTTTGGGTCAAGATAGGTTCCAATGGTCAAATAGAAGATACCAAATCCTAGAGAACCTTTTTCTATGATTTTTAGAGGGTTTAGGTGAATTTTATCCTGATCGAAACCTCAGTAAATCAAACAGGTCTATTTTTAGGGTTTCAAAAGTCATTTAATTGTCAAAACATGCGAAAACTCTTTTATGTCTATACTAACACACTTGTTAGACTCTTAAGATCATTTGACCCTTAATTAACCCCTGAGAAAACTCATAATTGTTCTGCATTCATGATATGATGGTAAAATTACAGTTTTAACCCTAGTTTCTTGTATTTCCCTCAGAATGATTATGTAATAAATTAGAACTCTTTGGCGGTTATGTAGGAGCATTTAATGATGGAATATAACTAATTAAAACTAGATATGGCCGATGATGACGTTATCATCACCCCTTTGCTGATCGAATCAGTTTGAGGCCTAGGATCACATTTACAACACTCATATCCTTCATCTCAAACTTACTACTCAAGAACAACTTAGCTTCATTCACAATTTTAATGTCAAATCCAAACAATAATATATCATCTACATATACGCATAGGACAATACACATATCACCCTTAATCATAGAGTAGACAAACCTATCAGATTTGTGACCTATAAAGCCAAAAGACTGTATAGTCTTATCAAACTTTTCATGTCATTGCTTGGGTGCTTGTTTCAAAGCATAAAGAGATTTAACAAGCTTGCAAACCTTTTTCTCATTCCCAGGAGCTACAAATCCCTCAGGCTGGTCCATAAAGATCTCCTCCTCAAGATTGCCATGAAGAAAGGTGGTCTTTACATCCATTTAGTGGATAGTTAGATTATAAATGGAAGCCAATGCAATAAGCATTTAGATAGTAGTTATCCTAGTTACAAAAGAATAGGTATCGAAATAATCGATTCATTCCATTTGCTTGAACCCCTTGGCAACAAGTCTAGCTTTGCATGCTTCAATAGATCCGTCAGGCCTGAGTTTTCTCTTAAACACCCACTTGCATCCAATAGTAGAACACCCTAGAGGTAAATCAACCAACTCCAAAGTTCCATTACAGATGATTGAGTCCATCTCATTCTTAATGGCATCTTCCCAGTGCTTTGCTTTAGAAGAAACCATAGCATCATGATAAGTGGGGGGATCGCCCTCAATTTGATAAGTTATAAAATCACTTCCCAAATCCTTGGCAATTCTTAGTTTTTTACTTCTTCTAGGTTTAGACTCTTCTACTTTTGGGTTCAGAACGGGATGAGTTAGCCTCCACATTAGACATCCTTTCCACTCGACCAGGAATCGAATCAGATGTGGTGGCTAGATCATCTAAAGTCTTATTTTAAGGTAATCCAGTCTTCATAGGGAAGACATCCTTAAAAAATGCGGTATCGCGATGCTCAACAATAGTGTTGACATCTATGCCTGAAATCTTAGATTTTATAACAAAAAATCTATAAGTATAGCTATTATCAACATAACCCAGAAAGACTACGTCAATTGACTTAGGTCAAAGCTTTTTTCTCTTGTGTTCTGCGACAACAACTTTTGCAAGGCAACCCCACACTTTAATGTATCTCAAACTTGGTTTCCGATTTCTCCAAAGCTCAAATGGACTACTTTCCTTATACTTGAGGGAAACTTTATTCAGAATATGGCATGCCGTATTCAAAGTTTCCCCCCACATGTAAGTAGGTAATCCTGAGCTTTGCAAGAGAGCATTGACCATGTCAGTTAGTGTTATATTCTTTCGCTTTGCTATCCCATTAGATTGAGGGGAATATGAGGCCGTCACTTTATGAACTATATTACAACCTTGGCACTGTTCATCAAATAAGTTAAACGTATATTCTCCTCCTCAATCTAACCTCAGTCTCTTAAAAGTTTTCTTAGTTTGTGTTTCTACTTCTTTCTTAAAGATGAGAAATTTACTTAATGCCACATCCTTAGACTTAAGCAAATACACATAACAGTATCTACTACTTTCATCTATAAAGGTGATAAAATATTTTGTATTGTCCCTAGTCAACACACCATTAAACTCGCAGATGTTTGTGTGCACCAAATCTAGAACCTTAATATCTTTAGTAATAGAATGAAAAGGCTTTCTAGTTTGTTTACCCTGTATACATATCTTGCATTTCCTAGTTTTATCTATGGTGTGTTCGGGAATCATATTTAATTTCATCATTCTTTTTAAAGAATTGAAATTTACATGACTCAATCTATCATGCCATATATCACAAGATTTAATATTACTGTAAACAGATTGAATCGAATCAAAACTAACATTATTTAAAGCAGTTCTAGATGATACATCCAGATCACATTTCACTCTAAATAATAGATCAAAATCTGCCAAATACCCCTTTCCATAAAATATTTCATTTCTCAACATAACAACTTTATTACATTTCAAGTTTAACTCAAAACCCTCTGTAACTAATAAGGAACTAGAAAGAACATTCTTTTTTCACAGTTGGAACATGCAACACCCTGCACAGTGCCTAGACTCATCCCGAGGAAAACCTCAAGTCCATGCATCCGAATCCCAGCACCTTGGTTGCAAAGTCGTTCCCCATCTTCACAGTCCTACCACTACAGGTCTGATAGGAAGAAAAGAATAATCTATCAATACAAATATGTACATTGGCTTCAGTATCCATGAGCCATTTAGTAGGAACGTGAATAACATAGTGTGTTTGGGTTTTATTAACACATATTCATCGTTAGGCCCGGCCTCCTCAGTGATCACATTCACCTGAGGATTCCCATCTGTGGTCTTCTGCGAAGCTTTATAGGACAATCCTTCTTCCAATGCCCAACCTACCCACAGTGCCAGCATGGTTTGTTCTTGGATTTCTTCAGGATCTTGGGTTTGGATTTCGTTTTATTTTTATTGTTCTTATTTTTATTCTCATTGCCCTTAGATGTCATAACATTCATCTTAGACTCCACAGGTACTGCAGGTTTCTATTTCCTATGCTCTTCCTCAATAACAATGGTTATCATCAAGTTATCAAGAGAAATCTTTTCCTTCCTATGCTTGGGAGTCATCCCGAAGTCCTCCCAAGATTTAGGGAATTTCTCAATCCTAGACATAACTTGAAACTTCTCAGGAAGCTTCATTTCAGCCTCAGCTAAACCATAGAGCAATAACAGAAATTCGTGTGCTTGCTCCTATACTGATTTACCCTCAGCCATTTGGAATTTAAGGTATTTTGCGACATAGTAATTTTAATACCAAAATCCTTAATGTCATACTTCTTGTCCAACTTCTCTCATAGTCCCTTCGCAGTGGACGTGGATGTGTTATACACATCAAACAACACATTGGACAAAACTAATAAGATACATCCATGACAAATGCGGTTGCACTCATTCCACACATCCACCGCCTTTTGGCCTTTAAGAGTAGGTTTTTCCAATGCCGAGATTAAACCAATGGGTACCAATCAAATCCTCATGCGTTGTTGCCAACACTTAAAATTTTACCCACCAAAATTTTTGGGCATACTAAATAAGTCTACACATGATTTAAAAGTCATTTCCGATATCTGAAATATTTTAGATCTAAGCGATACCTTCTCTAAGATTGTTGAAATAAAAGTAGGAAATAAATAAATAAAAACATATGCATTTCCAACATTTTCGCATAAATCAAAAATATTAAATCAAGCAAGTCAAATATGATTTGGCATGATCTAGAATAAATAACATACAATAGCATAAATAAACAAAACGAAGAAAAGTTAGAGATTACTCCGATCGAAGCACCCATTAAGGACTTCCCTTAAAGAAGATATCGCCCCCCACAATACCGATGCATCGGGGTCTGATGAACTCCTCCCAAGATAAAACGATCCACCTCCAAGATTCGACGCACTCCAATCTTGGACGTCCTCGAAAACCACCTTAAGAGAACGAAGTCGAGGCAATATGGTTTCCAACCAAATTCTCGATTGATCTACCAATTTAATTTCTTGATCAACTAAAAACATATCGTAGATCTCTCAATCTCCTTAAGCAAGATCGACAAAAGTGATTAGAGATTTTTCTACCAATCTCACGTCGAACGAACACACCAAGAAAGAGAGACAAGAATGAGAGAGAGAGGGAGAGAGTGGAGAGAGTTTTTTCTGCTCTTGTTGTGTGTCAAATCAGAGCCCCCTCATGGCCCTTATATACAACCCACAACCAGACATTTAGGAAAATTCTCATTTTATGGAAATACTATAATTGGTCGACCAACTAAGTCCATTAATCGACTAAAATAAATTGGTCGATCAAACTTGACTTTTTTGTCGATCAAACCAATTGATCAACCAAACTTAACTCATTGATCGACCAAAATAATTGGTCAACCAATTTTATCTTTTGATCGACCAATCTAAGTCAAAATCATGAGATTAAAAATCCGTAGCAAAAAGAGTCTAAGTTCCAAGTTCCAAATCATTTCTCACCCAAGCTCGAGCCCCAGCCCGAGTCGGACCGAGGTGGGGCGGGGTGTGCACACATGCATGCATTGTCCCCAATCCTACCTCTCACTCTTTGCTACATAAGCTATGAGAGGCAGAAGCATTTTACACCCACCAAGAGGTTTGTCCACTTTCAGTATGGAACTAAAAACTTCTCCTAAATCTCACTGATTTCAACATAAATTCTCATGTTACCATATAACAATTGCATCTCGATTGATGTAATTAAACTCTCAAATCCAACAAAAGAGTTGTATACACTACTAGAAAAATGCCCTTTCGCGACGCTTTTGTAGCAACGATTTTTGTTATAACCGTCATATATATTAGAGTCTAGCGAGGATAGTTTTAAAATCGTCGTATTTTTATAAAAATGACAGTTAACATTAAAACCTTCGTATATATTCACCATGAATCCCGTACAATAAGAGCGGTGGACCTGCATATATTTACACGATGGTGTTAATAATAACTGTTGTATTATAGACGACGGTTCGATTTTGTAACCGTCGTCTATATTGATTGCAAATTTTGGTCGGGCGGCATTTTTCGCCCCCTACTTGACTCTACGCGACGATTTTGACAAGAACTGTCGTGTAAAGTTCCTGTGCCCTTTAACAGATGCCCAACCCCCCATGCACTATAAGTCTTCTTCAACCTCTCACGCGGTCATCCTCCTCCTCAGAGATCTCCTCCTCCGTCTACCTCTTATCCTCCTCGTAAGGCTCTCGTCCTCCTCAGAGATCTCTCCGCCCCGCGCTCCTCCTACTGATCATCCTCCTTCGCACGCACTCCTCCTCCTACTCATCCCTAAGCATCGCTCATGCTCCTCCTCCAGCTCATCGCCGCTGCTCCTTCCCCCAAGCATCGCTGGACTCCTCCGCGCAACACCAACCCCCCTCCTCCTCATGCGCCGCCGCTCCTCCTCCTCCTTCCAGCAGCACCATCGCCGCCCTCACCACCTTCCAGCAGCAACTGTCATCCTCCTCCTCCTTCCCATCCATAACACCCCTCCTCCTCCTTCCAACAATCGCAGCCTGTTGTCCTCCTCCTTGCTAACGCTGCACCTCCTCCTCCTCGTCCCCAAACCCAGCAGCCCTTCCTCCTCATCCCCATCCGCAGGCAGCAGCCTGCCCTCCTCCTCCTCCCCCTCATCCCCATCCGCAACCCGCCCTCCTCCTCCTCCTCATCCCTATCCCTAGCCCTCCTCACTCCCGTCCTTGATCAGCCCCTCCTCCTCATCCCATCCGTAGCACCCCATGCTCCTTCTCCTCCTCCCATTGCTCCCCCTAATTGTGAAATAATTTGTATTAAGCAAATGTTAATTTTGACTAATTTTTTAAATTTGTTTTAGTTATTTACTTATAAATATTTGTAATTTGATTTAGGTATCTTGCATTGTTGGACATCTTCTCTGTGATTCATACGCTTTATTAAGGTATGAATTAAGTTATCTTAATTCATTTGTGAATGAATCTGGGGTATGTCCACTTAGGTTTAGAAAGTGGGGTGTACCCACTTAGGTTTAGAATGTTGATGAATTTATGATTTGTGAATGAATTATTTTTATTCTGAATGCTTATTTGATTATATTTCTATGTTAATTCATTATTCTGAAAGTGAAATGAGATGGAGTAGGAGAGGAAGAGAAGGAGGGAAAGAGAAGAATAAAGAAGAATATGAATTAATGAAGGGAAGGAAGAGAGGAAGGATAGGGAGAAGAGAGGAAAGAGAGGATAAATAAATAGACAGTAGATGAAGAAAAGGGAGAGAGATGCATAAATGAAGGGAAGGATGAGAGAAAGGGTAGGAAGAAGAGAGAAAGAGAGTAGAAAGGAAGTGGTAAGATAAGGAGATAGGAATGAAGGGAGATGAGGGAAAGAGAGGAAGAATTTATTTTTTATTTGTATATAATTATTTATTTTTTTTGCAAATTTTATTATTTTAATGAACTCATAGATACACACACTTGCACAAATCTAGATGCACTTGAGGCCAAACAATAGTTATTCTAACCCCTAGGTTACAGGTTTTGGGAAGGAATAATCGTATCAAAATACTTGCCCGTCGACACTTATGATCATGTTATATGGACAATGCAAAGTGTTTGTGTACCTCACTTACATTCACGAAGCTTTGTCTTTTTAGTATGCTATAAAAGTCGTCGTTCTTTGTTCAGAGAAGTTCTAAACAAAGCGGGGTCCTTGAAAATTTGATCACAACTTAGGGTTACTTGTTACATAGAACCGATGTCTGGAGGAATTTTGGTAATATCTTTTCGCTCTTCTCCGGTATACCAACTGATCTTATCTATGTTCCTAATGCACCCTTAAATGGGAACTATTGAGAATGTAGTTAAGGTTAGTCTTGGGGGGTATACTAGAGAAGTGCGAGGAGATGCTGCCGAAATTTCTCCAGACACCAGTTACATGTAACAAGTAACGTTGTGATCAAATCTTCAAGGATGGGTTATTAAGTGAAAACTTTAATCAAAATACAAATACTGTTATGAAATCAGATTATAATTATTGGGTGGGTGGTTTTATTTCATTTTTATAGATCATGGATAAGTCTTGGATTACTTTGAGGAACTTGGATTACTCTCGATACAAGAAAGGAGTGAGAGAGTTCCTTGATTGGGCATTTCATAATGATAGGAAGTCATTCAGACGAGGAGATAAGTTCAACAGGATATTTTACCCATGTAGGAGGTGCTTGAATGGATATTCACATGATAGGAACAATGTATACGAGCACACGATTTGCAACGGTTGGTGGCATTATTATACTAACTGGATTACTCATGGAGAGGATCAGCCAGAAGAAGTCAGATGATCTCTGATAGATTTCGAAGAGACAGCTGTTGACATTGAAGCTAATGACATCGATGAAATACTTGATGAGATGAGAGCAAAAGTTGAAGATCCGGCTAGTGGGGAAACTTGTAATTAGTTTTATGATGCTATTAGGGCAGTAGAAGAACATATTGCTACTAGTATCACGTCCATTTCTAAGTTGTCATTTCTTTTGAAGCTATTTCGGATGAAGGTTATGAATAGAGTGACCTCTAAATTGAAGTCTGAGGTGTTTGAATTCATTAGAGAGCTTTTAAATGATCCGAAAGGTTATCTGTAACGACCCGATTCTCGAATCCCTACGAGACACGAGAATCGAACCGACTCGACTAATCCCAAGACCCATTCGTCCAACGAGGAAGTAACCAAAAGAGTAGTAAAATAAACCACATTCACCATGAATATAACTAGCAGTAACAAAATACAGCAGTAAGAAAAGGAAATACTACAGTATACATCACCACAACAGAAGGGAAATAAACATATACATAACATAAAGTTTTCGATAAAGAAAGTACAGGGAGTAACAAAGAAAACTACTCACTACAGTGGAAGAAAAGTACAGAAAGTACTACAGGTAATCCTACTGGACCCTACTAGGCCCAGCGTCCTCTGCAGCCATTGACCTTGGTTGCTCAACACCTGGTCCTGAAAAGTAACGAGGGTAACACGTCAGCGAAACGCTGAGTAGAGTGGCAACTAAAGGCTAAAGAAGCAGTAGAGTGTACAGTAACTGTTATATTTTTACTTTCTTTAATTCCATCTTTCTATTATTTCACTATTGATTTATTTCTCAGATCCTTCTATTAATCTCGAATGTTCCTCGTGGGAACGATCTTGATTGCAGTCTTTTCGGAAAAGTAGAAGTGACACGTGGTGCTCTCCTGGCCGGGAGAGTCCCCCGTGGTGGTCTTACCCTCAGTCAACCACCCCAAGGTCGCTGACAGACGTAACGGTGACTACGTCACGTGCGATAAGCACACGAGTAGCTACCTCACACTGGCATGCGGTCAGTCGTTTCGGTTAACGGGTGCTCCTAAAGCACAACACGGAACCAGTATAGGGCAGAGCCCTCTCAGTAACAAGGGTCCAACCCCTCCACGGTCCGCGCACCCTCGCCTGACTACCCTGGTTTGCCCAGTGGGCCTAACAAATCGGTGTAGGAGGGCTAGCAGAACCCCAGGGCCCGTGGGGTAGCTAGTGCTCTCCCTACACTAGTAGCTCTCCTCAGTACTGCATACGTGAGGGCCAACAAGTCGGTGTACAGTGGCCAAACCCACCCCGGTCTCAACCCAAGGATGGCAAGCTCCCCTCTACACTAAGAGGTAATGTGTGCTCTCTTTGGTACCACGTACCCAAGAGACAACACACTTCCATGTTTCACTTTCTCAGTTCCATTCTATTCTCTTTCCAGGAGTTCTACTCCTAATTCCCCGTAGGGTTCATGTTCTTTTCGTTTGGCCATTTTAGGTTTCACCGTTCCAGTTTTACGTTCATACAACCAATGTTCTCAATCATATTTATTCATTCATAACAGGCAGCTGTTAATCAATTTACAGGCAGCTATTATTTCCTTTCTACTTTCCAAGACTATAATGTCTGTATATTAAACTAGTTTTCCAGTCCTACGATTCATGCCGTATCCTAGGATCTATCATTCAATCTAGTTTTTCAATCCTAGGATTTATGCAATACCCTAGAATCTATTATTCAATCTAATTTCTCAGTCCTAGGGTTCATGCAATGCCCTAGACTTTATTAACTGTTTCAAAATTGTAACAAATTTTGTTAAATAAATTAAAAAGCCACTCTACCAGCGAAACCGGGAGTACTGGGGGCATGGTCAGCAATCCCACGCGCCTCTGCAACCCCCAAGACTGCAACGGAACGGGATCCTAACACAAGGATCAATCACAAGGAGTTTCTCAGAACGGTATACAATTACTGTAAACGGATAGAGGAATTTATTCTGGAAAGAACGCAACTCAAAACGAGGAAAACGGACTCCGAACGGGCCCTAAACGGGTCAAAAACGACGAATCTGTCCAAAATCAGACGTCTGGAACCTCTTCCAGACGTCTTAAAAGGTGGGTTAGGTCGTACCTCAGTTCTGCGTAGTCCTTCAGACGTCCAGAAGCCCACTGGAACTTCTGTCCTTGGTTTCCAAACGTCCGATTGTCACCCCGAACGTCTGGAGGTTCTCTCCGTCGTCTGGCACTGCGGCCAGACGTCTGATTCCCGTGGGATGGCGAGCCCTCGCGCCCTCCCGAGCAGAACCTGCGCACACACTCCTGCTCTCAGTACAACGAAACGCAGAAGAAATCGCGGCGGACGGCTACATGGCCGTACACGCGAAAAAAAAAGAAGGTGAGAAATATCTTACTTGTCAGACGTCTGGACCGTCCTGCAGACGTCTTCGGCGTCGTCTGGACGTAAGTCCAGACGTCTGATTCTGGAAAATTTTCCAGAACCATAGCCCGATCCACTCTCCGCCCGCGACGCACGGCCGCGCCGCGCCCTGTCCGCCTGCTGCCCGAGCTGCAGCAGCCCCTCCGCGACACCCCACGCCTGCCGCTCCCCCGCCGGTCGGCTCTAGCTGCCCCTACAAGCTCGCATCCTCGCGGTTGAGCTTCTTCCTTCCACGCGCAACCCTCCTCCCCGCACGCTCGCCGCGACCGCTGCTGCCGCCGCCGCTCACTCGCTCTCTCATGCTCTCGCCGGCAGGGAAAAGGAGAAGAGAAAGGCGGAGGAGATGAGGGTGAGGGAGAGGGCGAGGGTTTATAAAGCAGCGCGGGGAGAGAGAGAAGAGGGACGGCGCGTTTGCAGGAAGAGAGAGGAAAAGAAGACGAAGGCGGCGAGAGCAGTCTGCACGCGCACGCGCGCAGACGCAACCCGGTACTCCGAAAAAATTTATTACCAGACGTCTGGGCCACTTCCCAGACGTCTTAAAAATCCGTCTAATGCCCACGTTCTAACATTATCTAAAGACATGGTATGAAGCAAATAAACAGATTCGTGGACTTTGTTTAAATTGCGAGAAAATTGATGCTTGTCCAAATGATTGTATGTTATGCAGAAATGAATATGCAGAGTTGAGTAGTTGTCCACAATGTGGTGTTGAGAGATTTAAATTAGGAAATCCACTAAAAACAAGGGTCAAAAAATAGTCGGAGAAGGTTCTAGTTACTTTCCATTAATTCCTAAGCTTTAACACCTTTTTATTTCAAGTAGAACTGCAAATTTGATGACATGGCATAAGGATAATATGTCACGAGATGGTTGCATTCATCATCCTGTAAATTCAGAAGAGTGGAAAATGTTTGACAGCACTCATTTAGCATTTGTAGAGGATGCAAGGAATGTCAAATTGGGTCTTACAAGTGATGGGTTTAATCCTTTCAAAAATATGTACCCATCCTATTCAATTTGGCCAGTCATGATAGTAACTTATAACTTACCTCCGTGGCTTTGTATGAGATCGTCATTTATGTTATTGACCCTCCTCATCCCCGATCCAAAGTAGTCAGGAAATGCAATTGACGTTTATCTTCAACCATTGATAGATGAACTGAAATTGTTGTGGTGTAACAGCATTCGTACATATGATGCACAGAGAAAAGAATTTTTTGATATGCATGCTACATTATTGTGGACCATTAATGACTTCCCCCCATATGCAAATTTGTCGAAATAGAGTATAAAGGGAAAGTCTGCTTACCCAATATGTATGGATGACACTCATCATCTTCAACTACCTGAATGCAACAAGTTCTGTTATTTGGGACACCATAGATTCCTGCCAGTTGAGCATAAATGGCGAACAACAGTGTTTAAGGACAAGTTCGACGGTAAAAGTTGTCGATATTCTTCTAAGAATCCGAAGAATAAGCTAAATACAAATTCAATAAGGTTGTCAGGTTCTCAAATAATGGAGTAATTACAACAACTTGGCAGCATATGATTAGGTCGGCTATTTAAAAAAGATCAAACAGCTTTGAAACATACGAGTTTTAAAAAGAAGAGCATTTTCTTCATGGAACTCCCGTATTAGAAAAATCTAACTATTCGACATAATCTTGATGTGATGCATTTTGAGAAGAATGTCATGGACAACGTTTTAGATGTGTTCAACTTAACTGATAGTCCAAAAGATACAGTGAAAACGAGAAAAGACATGATAACTTTAGGCATTCATCTAGAGTTACATGTTATTGAAAAAGAAGACGGCAATTATGACTTTCCGAAAGCCATTTACAGCTTAAATATTGATCAACGAGAGAAAGTTTTCACCTTCTTGAAAGAAATACAAGTGTCAGATGGCTATTCTTCACAACTTTCTCGATATGTAAATGAGGCTCAAAAGAAAATTAGTGGGTTAAAGAATCACGACAGTCACGTTTACATGCAAGTCTTGTTCCCACTAGCTATTCATAAAGTGCTACCTGATCCAGTTGTGAATTCATTTACAGAGATGAGCCAATATTTCAAAGTTATTTGTTCGAAAACTGTAGATTCTAATTTATTACAGTAATGGGATAAGCAAATAGTCATCACATTATATAAAATATAGCAGATATTTCCTCCGACGTTCTTTGATGTCATGGTTCATTTAACTCTGCATCTTGCAAATGAAGTGAAAGTTGCTGAGCCTGTGTAATACAAATGGATGTATCCAGTTGAACGATTTATAAAGAAACTTAAAGATTACGAGTTAAATAAAGGTAAACCTGAATGATCTATTGTGGAAGGATATCATGTAGAATAGTCCATTAACTTCTGTGCCATATATATGGATGAGACAGACAATCGATTTAACCAATTACAGAGAAATTATGATGGAGGCTACAATGAGAACAATGAAGATTGTCTTTCCATATTTGATATTCTAAGAAGGTCTATCCTCCACACAGAGTACAAATCAATCTCTAAAATCGATCGATGTCTAGCTCACTTGTACATTCTTAAACAGATTTCAGAAGTTGATGTATTTTATAATGAATTTAAGGAATGTTCACATCTAGAAACACGTGAGGTCGACTTTCTCGAGTGGTTTAAACAACGTGTTATGTAAATGAAAGAAGAGAACGACCCACGATGGGTGGAGGACTTCGACATAATATCATATCAACCGTTGAATTATGGATATTACCATTCAAGTTACATTATAAATGGTTTCAGATTCAGGATAAAATTCATAAATGATACGAAGGCCACGCAGTATGCTAGTGTTGTTGTCAGTTGCGATTTAAACACTAGTTGTGATGCTACTACGGACAAATCGAAGAAATCGTTGAGATGAGCTTCAGATACGACCATAGAATTATTCTTTTCAAGTGCAATTGGTTCGACATGTTCAAAGAAGGCATTGGATTCAAGCTGATAAGAAGAACAATTTTTTAAGTTTAAATAAGAATAGTCGAATTCTTCATTCTTCAGAACCTTTTACATTAACATGTTAAGTATCTTAAGTATTCTACATCCCTAACAACAATAGAAATGGATGTTGTGGATGTTCTTCAGAACCTTTTATTATTAGGTTTATATATATATTTGTTGAATGTTTTATGTGTATTTTGTATGTTAAACTTTTATGTTGTGTGTTTTGTATGTTATATATGTTTTAAGGTGTCATAAGATTCTAAGATTATAAAATCTTATAACCCTAAATGTTATATTTAAAAAAAAAAAAAACATACATATTAACACGACGGTCCTTTTAATATACACGACAATTATTCCTATACAAATATAAGACGTTTCAAGAACCATCGTGTATAGTTTACACGACAATTTATAAATAGCCGTCGTGTTAATATAAACGACGGTTCTATAAATAACCATCATATATACAAGTATACGACGAGTGAAGAACCATCGCATATGATTTGTATATGCCATAGACGATGGTGAGCAAAACCATCGTTTAAATATTATTTACGACAATTTATAAAATAACTGTCGTAAATACTATAGACAACAGTTTCTAAAATCGTTGTATATACACTAATGCGACACATACTTTCGCGACAGCAGAATATAATAATTTTTATGTCATAAGTGACGATTTTCAACCGTCGCGAAAACACTTCTTCCCTATAGTGATACTTTGAGAAGACAAAATTGGTGGCAAGAGAATGGGCAGATGTGGGGAGAAAGCAAGTGAGCTTTGAATCCCAATTAATCGATCAGATCACCTATCTATACATATATATGGTCACCTGAAAGAAATCAAAACCAAAATCAAATGTGTACTGGATGCATGTGGAGAAAATTATTCGTTTGTCCCAGAGTTATAACTTGAGTTTGTAAGGCCCAAATAATGTCGTGAGCAACAAAGTCGAAGTAAGTCAACATCGTTGCAAATTCCGAGAGATGATTAATAGCTTTAGCATAGGCAAATTTTGGTATTTTTGTTATACTAGGCTAGTCTTTGATCTAGTCAACCTGCCTGTCTCTTTTGGCATCCAACGGTAAGGGATGAACAGCATTGGCCCCCTTTTTCTTGAAATAAAAAAAAAAAAAAAATCGAGAGTTAAGGAGATGATAGATGCCATACACTTCAGGCCAACTGGGAAAGAGATAGGAAATTCAACCTTAATTATATTTTTATCTTGTCTACTAAGACGTGAGCAAATGATGGGGATTTTTCACCTTGTCGAGAGAGACGAAAGATCGAGTTCTCATATTTGTATTACCTAAAAATTTGATGTTCAGGGAAGACCAATTTTCCTTCAGTTCACCCAAACGGAATTCTATGTCATTAAAAGAAAAATATTTTGCCTCGCATTTCAAGTCATCGCAAAGTTCCTACCTTGGGGATTATAATTTTAAAAAGTACTTTGCCATTTTTTTCTAAGATCCAAAAGCTAATTAAGTCAGTAAATACCTAAATCTAGGTTTGGTATCTACTCGTAGGTAGGAGACACCATATATCCGAACATAGGGAAGACATAAACTCCTGCACATAGACAAGGACACTACTGCACACTCGTAGATGAAGGAGATCAACTCCTACATGTAGGTAGAGGATGCTAACAACCATTTATAGATGGGAGAGACATGAACTTGAGTTTTTCAGACTCTTTAGCATCTTCCAACATTCTTGAAGTGCACCATGATCGTAGTTCACATCTTCGCTTTTAACTAAAAGCACTTGTCCTTAGTGGTCTCATGATTTGCCCAATTCTAATACATTCTTCACTTATCAGAATTCTCCTCTCACTTGTCAATAATCATGACCTAGATTTGGATCCTAATGTAATATCCTAAAGATAGTTTCACATGAGAAATTTATGAAAATGTGTGGTGGAATATAAAAAATTAAGAATTACTAATTGACAATTTAAATTTAAACATTTTATTAGGTTGATGTGAATCTGTTAAGTCTATACCTAATAAGTTGTTAAAAACCATTTTGGTTAATTATAAGCCCAAGTTGCTATAAATCATATTAGAGCCATAAATGAACCAACCAAAACTTGGGAAATAAGTATTCTATTAGGCTAAGTGTTACATTTTAAAAATAATAAAGGGAGCCAACTCGAGAGCATGGACCTGTCACCTTTAAAACCTTTCATCATGCGGTAATTAATTGGTTGATTGTATAAATCCTAATAAAAATTTCAATATTTTAAGAGGAAGTGATTATAATACCTTAAAGATAGTCTCACATGATAAATTTATAAAAATAAATAATCAGATATATAGGATTAAGAATTGTTATTTGATAATTTTAATTTAAACATTCTAAGTGATTGATGTAAATTCATTTGACATTTACTCATTAAATGAACAAGGATTATTTCTATTAATTAGGTTCGAATTTAAGCTTGATTCATTACGATTGAACCTTCTCTCTAAAGAAAGAAAGTGCACATCAATTATGTCACAATCGATTTTCCTGTATTTTACCTTTTTATTAAAAGAGGTCTTGCCTCATAGCCATCTGGAACAACAATATTGAGGTCTTCGAGTTCGAGATAACCCTACTTCTGCGGTTATTCTGGTCGTGACAGTTAATATTATAACGATGTCAGGTACGACGTGCATTGCATCTTCAAGATTGATTATTATAAAAACAATAGTGCGGGTGCACGCTTTCTGATGAATACTCAAATCATATTTATTTTTAGATAAATAATAACTGCCACCTGAATCCCAAACAAAAACAACTTGAATTGTCATCCTACGTTCATGTACATAAACATACACCTCTACATATGCAATTTACACACATACCTTATATATATATATATATATATATCACAATCGAGTTGTGCCTACCTTTTATATATATATATATATATATATATATATAATCAAATGATAATAATTGAGGAGACTATCATCTAAAGTTCATAATTTAAGGTGATGAAATAAGGTTATTAATTTCATATGGATTAAGGTGCAAATGGATAGTGTGACTATATTTATATATGTAAAAAAATTTATTTATGATTAACACTTCCTCGATGGGTAGAAGTGAAAATTATCAATGCAATTAATGTGTGTAATTACATTTTACTAAGGGGATTATGGTACCCAAGAGAACCACCATCAGACCTAAGTTTATTCCCATCGTGAGTTGAGGAGAGAGGACATCAAAGTAGAAGAAGGAGGATTCTTCCTTCGAAGGCTTCTCAATTGAGCTTGTGGTGGTGGGATATCTTGGAAGTCCATCCCTACAACCTACAGCTCCTTTCTCTTAACCTCCAAGATTGATGTTCCCAAAGCCATCATTCGTAATCTTGAATCTATCGTTGCCAACTTCTTTTGGAACTTTGCGGAGAATGAGCGCCACCACCACTGGATCTCCTGGTCCTCTATTTGCAAGCCTCTCTCCATTGGTAGCCTTGATATTAGGGATCTTTCCATTGTGATTAAAGCCTTTAAAATGAAAAGGATTTGGAACATCTTGTTTGGGGACTCGACTTATGCTTCGATGATGAGGAGCCTGTATGGCATCTCTTATAGATCGATTAGTAAGCACTCCAATAAGTTCAATTCCCTCATCTCCATTTACAAGGATATGTTGCCCTTCATCCGTTGGGAGGTTAAGGAGGGTAACATCCTTTTTTGGACAGATATTTGGATTGGTAACTCCCCTCTTAAGAATTTCCTTCCCCAGGAAATCAATCCTCCCTTGTTAAAAGTCAAGGATGCCATTGCTTCTCCTAACTCGATCAATTTCCTCCATTACATTCCTTTTGAGGTTAAATGCAAAATCCTCCAGGCCTCCATTATTAATAATAAAGATGAGCCCATTTGGACTCCCTCCCAAGACGGTGAATTTTCTATATCGTCTGCTTACCATGATTGCTTCAAGAATCTGTCCACCAACACGATTCTTCTTAGGCTCTAGAACCTTAAGTTCCCTCTTAGAATGAGCCTCACAATCTGGAGGTTCATTCTTAACAAGATGCCTACTGATGATAATGTTCAAAAGTTGGGATTTCACATGCCCTCCAAATGTGTCCTACTCTTCCTTGTGTCGAAACTAAATCCCACCTTTTTTGCCACAGCGAGCTTGCTCATGTGGTATCTAATTGGACCTTCAAGAACTGTTGTCTTAACCTTGTCCCTCCTAATAATCTTCATCATGGTTTCCTCAATGCCCCAAGGCCTTATTCTAAAAGAACATGTGGGCTTATAGCATTTATCTGGCACAACATATGATGGATTTGGAATAAAATTAGGCATGACAACTTTAATTTTTGCCATATTGGTCAATTTTTGAAAAGGAACTGGACATCTTTCAATATGTGCAATTGGACTCAGAATCATCTCCCCATGGTTTTCGCGGTTTCTTGGGTTCGCCCGATTAGTGGTCATAAAGTCAACTTTGCTTATTCTAATTCCAATGGTCTCCCGTCGATAGCCTGAGTTCTTAGAGACTCCCAGGGATCCTTCATCAAAGGTGCTTCTTTCAAAGCTAATGTCTCGCCACATGAGAAAGGTATCCTTAAGGCCATGGCACATTTCATCCAATACGGTTCTAACAAGGTGGTGGATATCAACTTTGAGGTGGATTCTACTCTCATTTATCACTGGTGGAATGGTAAAATTACGGTGCCTTGGTACATTTGCCACTAGCTTAAGGTTATTAACAATCCAGTGGTCGTCCCATTGGCATGAATTATTTTCATCCTGCAACCCATACTTTTGCTCGCCTGCTTGCCTCCTATGCTGAAGGTCCATTGCACATGGTTTCTTTGGCTGCTCTTCTGCCTCTTAGATGTTGTGGTATGCTCAAATTAGACCAAATTCAATTTCCTTATGTGATGGGTTGACCTCTTTTGTGTTTGGTCGTTATTCTTCTGTTTGGCATGTTTCTTTATTTTAGTACTAGGTCACAAGTCGTGGTCCCTCTCTTTTTGTACAGGATAAGTTTTGGTCTAGTCCCCCTGCCCACCCTTTTTGTGCCTCTAGGGAGCAGGGGATGCATAAAATAAGCTCTTGTTTTTCCAAAATAAAAAATGTATTTCTTCACATATGGCAAACAAGTATATATATATTGTCATAGGTGAACATTTATGAAGATTATTGATGCAGATTATTCATGAGCTGATATATATATTGTGTATTTCTATATGCAGATGTGATGGTTTCCTATTTAGATAATTCTTATTTATCTTATATAAGATTTGCATATATAAGTGTATTTAGATACATGTTTCATCTTTTTAGAAAACTAGCAACATCTTCTATAACCGTTGCAAGTACCGATACTTATGACGAGTATCGGTACAAACACAATATAGTTTTGGCTCCAGTATGGACTATGGGTTGCCAACATCGGTACTCTTCATAAGTACTGGTACATACAAGCTATAGATTTAGCTCCAGGACTTTTAAGCCTAAAATCTGGGACTTGCATATATCGGTACTTGTCATGAGTACCAGTATATATGAGTCTTAGATCCAATTGTGGACTTTAAGAGACCAGGACTTGTAGCTTACAAGTACCGATACTAATAATTAGTATCGATACTAGTCAACTACAGGCAAAGTATTTAATACTCAACAAGTATTGATACTTACTCTTTGTGGGTACCGGTACTCGTTGAGATCAATTTATTCCTAAAGTGATACCGGTATTTTATGAGTACTGATACTTATTACAAGTACCGGTAAATAGTGAATACTAAGTAAATATTCATCTGGACATGAGTTCTAAATTGAAACCTATAAATATCTGTACTTGACATTAGTACCGATACTTATTTGAACATATAACTCATACCTGTATATTAGGGATACCTATACTAGTTCACCAATATCAATATTCAGTATACAAGATAACAATACTACTCCATCAATATTGGCATTCAATTGTTATTAAGTCCAAATGAGATGAGTTATAATATAGATTCATCCTAAATTAAAGTTAAATTAATTACAATTAAACTCCTAACATTTCTAACAGTAAAAACTAAAATGGTTGAACTTCAACTTGATGGATGAAATAATGACAATGGATGATTAATGAGAAGCACCCACAACATGAACTCTGGAAAATGTACATTTCTGCTCATTTGTCCTATCTTTTTGCAGTTTTGGTGGATGGCGCTGTAATCGGAATAACACACAAATTTTAGTCTGTAACTTAAAGCAGATCCCACGATTTAGGGATACTTTTTTTTTTGCATTTTCCCACTTTATGTATTCTGTACTTGTGCACACATCCAATTCACAAGGACCAAGGGCATTGCCCACTTTATTTATGCTACATATACCACCCACACTACCATCGGCCACAAACCCTAATCGCTTTATATATGAAATTCGAATCTCCCATTCGAGGAGATAACCACCGTTCAACAAAAGCATGTCTACACTTAATTTCTTTTTATGCGTTCTATATTTCCTGACCAACTAATTTAATTTAAAACAATATGTTTGACCTGTGATCTATCTAGTTGGTTTTGAATGCTTTGGCGACCCATGTTAATTTTGACAAGGAAACATGGATCTATGCAAACCAAAATTCTGAGAGAGGGGTTAAAGAAACACCAAATGCAAATTCAAGCTTTTCTCTCATCGACAACGCCAAATAAAAGACTATGGGGGTTAACCCCATCCTCTTGCAAAGTAAACACATATTGGGGTTACCCAATTTATTTCCATAAACATAAATCCAGGGTTTCAAACCTGCATCCGAAGCAGCCTTGCTTTTGACTAGATCATCTAAGATAGATATTTCCAAATGGCTTAATTTTCCATCGCTATCCTATCAAGGTCACGAGCTTTCGATCCCGATATCCAAATCAGTCATCGGTAATTAATGTTTCTCGCTAGCTTCTTAGGGAACTTGTATATCTCTGGATCACTCATCTTTTGAATGTATATATGTTCTTACATATATATCCCAATTCAAAAACTTAGTTAACATAGTCAAATTAATCTACGTACATTTGCCTCCCTAATCTATCAAGTCACTTATCCTTCTCCCTCTCCTCGCCTTCTACAACAAGTAAACCAACAAGCAATTAAATTACCAAGAAAGGACTAATAAAGAAATTCAAAGAGAGGACTTTAATTTTTTGTACAGTTGGAAATGTAAACCTCCTTAATAAAACAAGCAAACATAGGAAACAAAGGGACACAAAAGTAAAAAAAAGGAAGAACACTAATTGCCAAGTTCCAGTGGGACTTACCCCCATCAAGATTGACAGCTGAACAATTGAGAATAGAGGTCCCAACAAAGAGCACCTTCAGGCAGATAAAGAGTACCTTTAGGCACATCATGTGTCCCACTCATCCCCTCACAATATTCACCACCACCACTACCACTAATAGAATACATAGGTGTCCCCATCTGCCCCTCCACCCCAACATTAGCACTACTCTCTTGTACCAACATTTGATTGGATGACCCATACAACGCTTGATCTATCCCCGAGCCCATTACCCGCGACATGTCCACGGGAAATGGGTTCAATTCAATCTCACTGCCACTATTTTGTACATTACCAAATTGTGGTCTACAAGCAAGACCATCGGCACCTTCAAGAGAACCAATTGCTTGGTTGATCTTGTCCTCTGAGAATGTGGTCGTTGAGGAGGTGCTAGAGAGAGGTAAGGTGGGTTGGTTGGACTTGTTGGGTTGCTGGTTCCTCCTATCGTTGAGGAGGTTGCGGATGCGTAAGGCTAGTGGGGAGTTGGAGGCGACAGAGACGTTAGGGTTGACACTAAAGTTGGTGCGGGTGTTGGCACCCCGTAGGAGGCAAGCTGCCTCATCGTAGGCATGGGCAGCTTCCTCCGCAGTCTCAAACGTGCCAAGCCACATGCGGATTTTCTGGGTTGTATCCTTGATCTCCGCTACCCATCTCCCAGAAGGCCTCTGTCGAACCCCAACGAATTTGGTGGTGCGACCCGAAGCAATCTTCTGCTTCCTTCCTTTGAACTTGGGGGCTTTGATGGCCTTGGAGACATGGTGGTAGTGTTGTTGGTCTTGGGATTGTTGATGTTGAGGTGATAATGGGGATTGAAAGTGGAATTCCATGTTTGTATGGAATTTAAGAGAGAAGAGTAGAAGGAAGATATATGGGTGTGAGGATCGAGCAATGTTAATGGTCCGGCCCTCTTGATTGTGTGTGTGTGTATATATATACATATATATAAAATACAGGTTAAAAAAAGATTGCGATTGGTGGAGCGCATGTCATATGGCTTAGTTTGTCATACCTACGTGATAACGATGTTTTTCTTTTTGTTTCTATTTGTTATCTTTAATTTTAATCTTTTCTGGAAACAATATAAATCATGACTTAGAGGGTGTGGGTGTTGTTTAATTTCCATAAAAATTTTGATATGTGAATTGAAGGTTCACGGGACGAATATATATATGCTAGGTGCTTCGCTTTATATATATACCTATATGGTTGTTGAGAAGGATTCAAGCTCAGAAATGGGTAAAGAAGGTCCTCGATCGGTAGTCTATGTCAAATTAAGGGCAGTTAATTATGATCTCTCCCACGAGGCCAACTCCTAATTAGGAGATACATGGGCTACTTATTTGGTCACGTGAGTTCAAAAATATAAAAGTACACGTAAAAGTTAACATATAATTGTAAATATAATCTTTTTATTTAATATAAAAAAATATTGGTATCGGACGGGATCTATTATTATTGAAATCAATAATAAATTATTTTTGTAGGATGAGTAGTTGTGTAAAATCACAGGTGTAAAGTAAGCTTACACTGATGTAATTTTATTTTGAATTACTTTACACGAATGTAATATTATTTTGCACGAGTATAAAGTAAGATTGTACCTTACTTTGAACTACTTTACATCAGTGTAATATTTTTTTGCACCGGTACATTATTTTTTTACACAGGTACAAAATTAAATTAAAAGTATTTATTCACGTATGACAAGTGATTTTTCACCTTAAAGTTTAAGGTTTAGTCTTTATTATTTATGGTTTAACTTCGCTAAACCCTAAACCATAAATCGTAGACCATAAACCCTAAGATGAAAAATCACTTTTCAAGTGAAAGATCACTTCTCATATGTGAAATCACTTTCCATAAATTTAAACGCTAAACTCATAGGTCAAAATCACTTTAAACAGGTGAAACTACCCTTTAAATAATTTATCACGTATACAAAGTAATTTTAGACCGATGTAAAATTTTTTTATCACCTGTATATTTTTTAAGTTGAAATAGTGTAATGATTTTTTTAAATACAATGAAAAATATCCCATAACAAACTTTAAATTCTTTTAAATTTTTACATTAAATATCAATTATCACACAAATCAACATTCCCAATACTATTTAAAATATAAAATTAATATCTTACGTTACTTTTTATTTTTTAACTTTGATCTTATATATAGTTGACGAACATATATGATATTCAAAAAGAACACGGCAGGGCCTTATCAAATTTGTGTATTATAAAATATATAATTGTTCATTTACCGGAGAGAGAAATGGTTCGTTGAAGGCATCACGATGATGGACGTACATGATAAATTATTCGAAACGCAATTATCAACGATGTCGACTTTGATATATAAAATCAATCCTCATGCCGAAGAAATTGATTGAAAGTGAAGTTTAACTAAATTATAAATATCAAAAGCATTGGAGAACTTGAGTTTTAATTTTCTCCCGTTATTAATGCACCCTCCATTTAATCAAAATCTCATAATAAATTTAACTTTCTCATAATAACCCTGTAGATCGTCGTGACGATCCAACTTTATTTAATTTCCTCGATTAGACAAGAGCAAGCAATAATCAAACTCACAAATCTAGGGTACGCCAGCTCTTCTCTTCCTTTGGCTCTCTGTCTCCCCCCACAAAACCAACCCTAAGATTGTTAGATCTCCATCCATCGATGGATCAATCGAATCAGGAGGACGTACGAGAAGAAGCCCGCGTACGTACGTCTTGGAAAATTGATTGGACTAATTAATTGGTTGGAAAATTGGATCCTTATGGTGTGAAATATTCATCTAACGATGGAGAAATTGTTCCCTGGCTGGTGTATGCGTACGTCTTGGATCTTTAAGGACATTAATCTCGTCTACATTTTCTGAAGGTTTGGCGTAAGAATATGTGTTACTTTTTTCTTCTTATCTAACATCGCATCTAGATGTTAAAGAGGTGACGCATGAGATCATCGAGCTTTGCAGGTCGATCGGAAATCGATTTCGTGTACGTCACTATTTAGCTGGATCGGGGGCAATTGCATGTACCTGTTAACGTCCTTCGATGGATGCGACTGTTTACTTTAATATATATATATATATATATATATATATCTGCTTTTTATCTACAAAACCAAGAACAAAAACAAAAAAAAAAAAAAAGGGACAAGAGCAAGCAATCATCAATACACAAGAGATTCTTACCGCATCCATGTCAAGGATCGAGAATTACGTCATAGGAAGAAGCAGAATTCTCAAATCAAGTATGAGACGCTTATATATATATATATATATATATATATAACCAGAGAACAAGGCTGATCGATGGGTTGCAGCATGCATTATCTAGAGTTAGTGATCTCCCTCTTCCCATTTTCTTGGTTAATTTATATAGTCGATGGAGAGGAGCACTATTTTACGCAATATTTGCAGCCCTACGGCACCCACTCAGATCTATGAAATCAAGAGGCATTTGTTCATGCACCTCCTTGATAGCCAAATCATCGAGAGGCATTTGGTCCCACAATCCACCTTAATTAAGTTTATAATTTTTAGAAGAATATAGAAAAGGATGCTTCCAAGCCATCAAAAGATGAATTTAAATGATTTCTCAAGTTGTCCAACACTTCTTGGGGCTATCCGACTCTTAAGAAGGCCTTAGCTCTCTTGTAAGCATTCTGACCACTTTCTAATGGTTTTGATCCCTAGGGAAATGAATATGGAGGCTCCGGTAGATATTTGACCTTCCTTCTAACCCCTACTTAAGAAGATGAACTTGGATCTTGTCTGCAATAATCTAAGTCCCACTGCCAACTGAATAAACCTGATGAGATTCAAATTATCGAATATAAATTATCAACCAATAACAAGATCATAGTCATCCAATATATAATTATACAACATTAATAAGAAAACAACAATTCATAAAACATTAAATAAATAGAATGCTGAACAGAAAGCAAATAAAAGTTCACAAATTCAAAAAATAGAAAGGACGAATAACTAAGGCTTCGGAGTACCTTGACAAGAAAACTAAGTATTAGCAAGAGAGTTACTCTCTGCATGGTCCGTCACCAAATGCTGAGCTAGGTCTCGCACCAAACGTAGCCGATGCACCCAACTGCTCCACTACACCTAAATACAAAGCCTAAGGGAAACGTTAGCGAAAGTTAAATAGAACAAAACAACAACATAAAGAAAATACAAAGAGTGGGTACTATTCATATGTTAAACCATTTATCAACCATTATTCATTATATAATATTTCATTGGTAGTTATGTATTTTGCCTATGTCAATTTACAGTCTTATGAACCCAATATATGCCTTAGGACATAAGACGATCACGATGTGATACGCCAAAAGGCACAATCAATACCAGACACTCTCTTACCTAGGATAATGGTTCATACCCATTTGACACCTTACTCTACCACCGTAAAGTCACTGCGAGGAAAAGTGGTGGCTATGTTGTATGATGTAAACACTTACTAGCTATACAGGAGTGCCATTCACTCCAATTTGCCTGTAAGCAATTCTAGGTCGTCAAAAAAGAAAAAAAAAAACACATGCTAAGTAGACATAGTGAACCACAAACAATCATTCATCCTTGGTCAAGTAAAGTACAAGTCCACTCCAACCCTCGGGTCATGCGCCCCACTATCCTAGTTGGCCATTAAGCCTAGTTACAAGTCGTAGTTGAGCCAGCAACTCCTTAACCAGTCTAACAGGTCTAAATCCAGACAATGCTATAACCAAAACATCGGTAAGTAGTAAAGACTGAACCAGTTATCTTGGTATTCATAATTTCCTGACAAATCCTTTGTTAACTTATTCCATAGTGTTTTACCAAATAACTGAATTCTTAGAACATCATATCCATGATTCATTTATTTATTAAATGATGTGCTTCAGCATGTACCTCATAAATTAATTAATAACCAATTCCTAAGTTAGGGTTTTCATTATTCTACAAGATATATATAAGTCAAGTATCTATTTATGACATTCAAACATATTCATGACTACTGTTAGGGTTTCTTAGGCAACTAATAAATAGTCATTCTATTACAAGAAGATCATGGAAATCAAATCGCTAAATAAATATTAATCCATGATTTATTAGAGACCACGAGGACATATTAATAGAATTTATCAAATCTAAATTTTTCTCATTTTCAAATATGAAGTTACTAATTAAGAATCATAGTATCAAACACATTAATAATGCCATTTGTTAACCTTTATTTAATCATCCATTAATTACAATCTATAAAGATGAGACAATCTAGTTGTTAATTATACTCAAATACCCATGATAGAATTGGCAGGTGTCAACTATAGACTTCACTACTTGGCAAGAAAAGTCAAACTCACGTGAAATGAGATATTAACACAAGGAGAACCATGGAAACAAACCACTCGATGAGAGTGCGAGATTACTCTACTTAACATCACCAAGAGGTCAGAGTAACTCTAAAATACATGTAAGGATGTACCTAGGTCAACTGTCCTCGTTGTCCTTGTACATTCCAAGTCGAGTTCCTAAGCCAAGCGCATCAAAAACCAAGATTCCGAATTCCATCAAAAGACAACTCTAGAAATTAACATATGAAAATGTCAGGCAAAATAAGAAATAGGGCTTACCAATGCATTGTACGTTTCGAGATGATTCCAACAATACCTTATATACAAAAAATGGAGTTCAGGAAGGCCTCGAGCCACCCAAAAAACCAAAAGAGGGTCTCGAACCAGTCCATAAGGCCTAAACTGGTTCTAAATCACCCCTTAAGCATGTCTGCCATGTGGAAAGTGCAGATCAAGAGGTGCAGCACTCGTAGATCATGCCTTGGCCTCTAGATTTCCTCTACGTGTCATCGATCTGTGCTTGGCGCCTTCCCACTCTTCCTTCGTGCGTGCTAAGCGCAATCCACCCACCTCCCTCTTCCCTACCGCTACATGTCAACCAAGTGGAAACCGCCACTGCCATAGGTCAGAAGGCAAGCCACCACCACCTTGCAAAAGAGACCCCAATGTTGGCCTTATTCGCGAGAAGGCCCCTATTCTTACTTTTTTCTTCTTTCTCCTCTTCCTCGAGTTGTGTGTAGTTTAGGGATAATAATGTGGGCCCAAAACCCTAATTTGGGTCTTATAGATCACTAACACAAATTAGGGTTAGGATTAGCCCGAGTTTTGATGAAAATGTCCCTAGGTGTTGGTTTAATTATGCCCCACACCTATTCATTGTATTTTTAGCATAACTTGAGCTAACACACTTTGATTTGTATGAAAAAAGAACGATTGAAAAGCTTGTGATGAGAAAAATTCAAGGTACCAAATATGAACTATTTTGAAAATTTTTGACTGAGATTTGATTGAAAACATGTTTTCATATTTTATGAGGTGTTCTGACCCGACCCAACTTTGATAGGTACCGATGGATTTAAAATAGCGTAATTGACTCTGTAACAACTCGAAACTTAAATTTTGGGGACATTACACTATCAAAGGTCTCCAACCCTCTACTGGAAGTTTTATAAACTTATTAGATCTTGTTGTAGACATGAATTTCAAGGAATTTTTTTGGATTCTCTACTCATATCCAACACAACTTTTGACATAATTGAAGCTTGAAAAGTCCAACCTTGTCAAGTTCAAATTGTCTCAAGTAATGATTTAGATCATTGAATTATTCAAGGTGCCTAACTATGATCTGATTAGATGAACCAACCTAGATTATACAGAAGTAAGGACTAGCAATCCTGATCAAAACAGATGTTTCATAATATCTAGGATTCTAAGTGTCATTGCATACCATCCAAACTTGATTGAAAGTATTAGTAAATGGTACTAGTTTTAAATTTTTCTAATGATTAAGGTGTCACTCTCAACCACAGTTCCTCTATCCTTGAGTATTACATTCAAATCTTCCACAAAAAAAAAGATGATGGATAAGGATCAAGAGTAACTAAGTCATAAGACTCTGAGAATTCAACATGCAAAACCTCTCAAGCAATGAAATTAAAAATCATATGATTATAAACTATTCTACAAAAAAAATCAAATGAAGAATACAATGAAGCCACAAATATGATTATAAACTAAAATTAAAAGCTACTTGTGCATGGGAGAATCTCATAACCAGAGGATATGATTGCATACCATTTAATCATGTAAACTATAGAAAATATTATAATTAAAGAGATTGTGATTAATGATCATGAAAACTATAGAAGATTCTCATAATAAAAAAAAATATGTGATCGATTATCGTATGTATCAATCATGCCAGTTATAAAAGATTCAATGATTAAAGCAAATCCAATGGTATTCAAGGCATAATCTTAACATAAGTAGGAAAATATGTATATAAGACAAGTGACTGAAAGGTTGTCTATGACTAATTACTAGGTGCTTTGATCTCCTTCCAACGTGATAATTATAATTCATAGTCAACCCATCATTTAAAGTGCTATTAATGTTCTTTATGATCATGCTCTTTATTTATGCTTCGTCCGTACTTCACTATAGAAGTGTACATATCTACAATATAAATTAAACCAACTTGTTCCATAGAGGATATTGGTCATTAATAAAAGGTAAGTGTTATTTTCTAAATAAAGTAAACAATTCTCGATATTAAGAAGGATTTCATTCTAATCAAAAATGTTATTAACTTCTGATAATTACAAGCCACAAAAAGAATATGACACTATCTATCATAACAAAAGCCTCTTGTTCTTGTTAAACCATGCTTCTTTTTTTTTTTTAATGAGGCATTGACTTCTTATAAAATAAAAATAAGTTTTCAAAAATCAAGAGACTTGTTGATATTAATTATATGCTTGGTTGTTATTGATCCATACATTTTGTTTTTTCCTAAAAGGTGTTGACTTGTTAAAACTTAAAACTAGATTCCTAAAAATCAAAAGACAATCCACATGATTAATTTTTTTATCTTCAAGCGTAAAAATTAAGACAATCGTAATAAAATATTTAATTTTAATTAATTTTTAAGAGCTATCTACTCATAAGATGCTCTAGTATTCTTTTTCTGGCTCTTATCATGTAAGTTCCACGGGTCCATCTATAGGTATGGCTTGAATGTCAATATCAGTTTTTCTCCGTCTTATAAGAACTTTCATCATGTATGACGTCGGTGTACTTTAAGGTCATTGCCACTGCAATATAATTTTATTTCTAATGACTATGACAGTTACAAAAAAGATTCATCTCTGCAAAAAAGATGTAATTCCTATGATTTCTATTTTTTTTGGACACCGGTAAAACGTACAAGTTCATGTATTTTATAATATGCTAAGGTTGTTTGTCAATGTAAGATTATCTGTAGTTATTTTATATTAATGTAAAATTATCAAAATATAAAATTATCTAAAATTATTTTACATTAAAATAAAATTACCTTAATATTTTACGTTGATGTAAATTACATCAATGTATCACCTTAACGTATTACAAAACAAGATGATATAATTTTATACATTTAAACTTCTTTTTAGCTTTATAGCGGTAGTTCCTATGATTTTGCAATTACCTGTAATGATATGTGCCATACGGACGATGGTGATTAACGTTTGACTTTTTGCTTACCCTCCCATAGACGTTAATAGCACGAGAACTCCCAGAAGAAACCGTATTTGTCATTTTCTCTGGGAAATAGCAAACATCCATCCTTTATGAGGAGAATTACAGAGAAGTAATAAACCAACCAAAGAAATAGCTTATTTCAAGCTGGATGATTTATTTGGATTAGAGTTAACGTCAAATCAACGAATTAGTATAAATAAGTATTTGGTTTAATAGTTAATAGTGCTAAAAATGAAATATAATTTATATCACGTTGTAGAATAAGCAAATATATAATTTGGGTCAAATTACGGGGTATGACAAAGAAATAAACTTATTTCACTGAAAAATAAATTTATTTAGAATATCAACTAAATTTCTAGGCAAATGGATTATGAAATAAACTCCTACAAATGGAAAAACAAGAATGTTATTTCGATACCAAAGTACTACCTCAAAAATATTAAAAAGTTGGATGGTAGACTACATAATAAGGATGGTAATTTATAGACATTACTTTGTATAATAAAATGAAAAAGGTGAATTCCTATGTATGTTTAGATATACAAAAATATGTTCCCTAATAATTTTTACATAAGAAAAATGTTAAATATATACAAAATTTCAAACAAAAATGTATTCCCCCCACCCCCCACACACCTCCCCCCCCCCCCCCCCCCCCCCATCCCCAAGCCCTTCTTACAAAAAAAATGAGCACCTATAACTTGACGGTACAACTTTTAAACACATTCAAGTCAATAAATAAGCTTTTGAAAAAGGTATGCAAAAAAATACATGCGTATAAGCAACATAAACTCAACAATAGTTACGATAATCAAACATATTTCGTAAACTCCATAATGCACATCAATAAAAGTAATATGTCTTTAGTTCTTACATAAACACAACAATAAATAGTTATATTATTATCTAAGATCGGTGATAATATAATCAAACCAAGCAAAATTTCCAAATAAAAGAATAATATACCGAAGCACATGATAGAACAATGTATATATAGTGTATAAATTCCTTCCCAACAAGTAGAATAATAGATAAGCACATTGAGCTCCATCGAAGAAGAATCAAAAAAGGAAAAGAGAAGATCCAAAAATATGCTATATCAAGGAGCCTATTATTGAGTCAACTTCTACTTTGCTCTCCTTGCCTAGGAATGTCTCTCCCACTTCAACTCCCTAGCACATCTCCAAGAATGTGTATTAAAGTTGACATCTCCAAAGCCTTTGACTCTTTGAAAAGGGACTTTGTAATCAAAGTACTCTAATCGTTTTGTTTTGGAGATACCTAGATTTGCTAGATCAAGAACCACATTTGAGACCTTTCTTCCTACCCTCTTATTAATGGAGTCCTTGTGGGCTTCATTCGCACCACTAGGGAACTTCAACAGGGGGATCCTCTGAAATGACCTGTCATTCTTTGGTTGGATAAGATTCTGAAGTGTTCACCAGACGTCTGTCCAGATGTCGGGATAGATGGAAAGACGTCTGAAAGTAAGGAGAATCGTACATTCTTTTGCTTTTCACGTGCATACGTTTTTCCCCCCTCCAATTCCCTCACCAAAACACTAATCACCATCTATTTAAACCCCCACACACCCACGCCACCCTCTCCATCACCACCAGCCACCGCCACCTCAATTTTCTTCCCCCTGCCGGTGACCATCTTCGACACCGCCCCTCTGCCGCGAGCGAACGAGGGCGTGAAGGAGAGAGGTAGAGAGTGTGAGCGAGGGCGTGAGAAAGAGGGAGAGACCTCGCGGGAGCTCGTGAGCGAGGAGTATCTTGCTGTGGGTGCGGCGATGCGAGCTTGGTGGAGCTCAAGGAGGAGGAACTCGGGGGGAGGAGCTCGGAGGTGCGAGGACCTTCGAGGAGCTAGAAGGTGAGAGAAGAGGAGTCGTGCGAGGAGGAGGAGCTCACGAAGGGGAGCTTCGCGACCTCCTAAGGCTACTGGCGTAGCAGCTGCAGGCGACGCGGAGGAGTCCGCACGGAGAAGAAGACTCGCGAGAGAGTCTTGCAGGCTGACCTGCCTAATATCAGACGTCTGGAGCATCGACCAGACGTCTAGAGCAGCAGCAGGATGTCCGGAGCTGAAGCCAGACATCTGAAAGCACGTTTAGCACTGAGGTACATGTTTCTGCACGGGGTTCAACCATGCAGACGGGACCCTTAGCTGATTTTGGGTCTGTGTGTTTGTACGCAGATGCAGAGCATTGGAAAGGCGCGTGGTGCGCCCTTCGAGGTATTTTTGGACGTCTAAGCACATCGCCAGACGTCTGATCGTACTCCCAGATGACCGGAAGGAGAGTCCAACGTCTGGGACTCACCTCAGAAGATCGTGGAAGGATCCGAACGTCCGAGGGAGCCGCAGGAAATACAGGGTGAGTTCTGACATCTGATTTGTGGCAGTATGCACATTTTTGGCCTGTTTACGGCCTAAACGGAATCGGATTTTCACAAACAAAGTACCGTTGTTTTCCACTCGGGTTTCTCTACGTGTTAGTATCGAGTTTATACTATTTTTTAACTCATCTGATGTGACTTAGCCACTGGTACAGGTCACCATCCTGTAGCGTATTCGGGGCTCGTGGAGACGACAGGACCTACAGCTCTGGCTCTCATTCCTCCCGTGTTTCCCGGTAGTGTGGTTTACTTTAATATCAAGGTTTAATCAAACAAAGTGCATGCTTAGAATAACTTAATTGAACCCTAGGACGTGAAATGAACCCTAGGGCAGAAACGAACGAATATTGCTTAAGCTACACTGTTTTCCTTGAGATGCATGTTAAACCAATTTGCTAACAAATGTATTAGTTTATTAATGTGATACTTTCTCATTTAGTAAAACACAAGCTGCCTGTTATACAAATGAAACTCGTAATGTGAATAATGAGATATGAATGTTGGAAAAGGGGAATGAAAGGAATACGAGTATGAACCCTACAGGAAATTAGGAGAACTCCTGTATATGGAAAGAACTTAGTAAGTAGACAAGAAGTGAATTGGCCCTTATGTACCTGGTACCAAGCAACTGTCCCTTTAGTGTAGAAGAGAGCTAGCCACCACATTGGGTTGAGACCCAGGGTTAAGTCTAGTCACTCTACACCGACTTCTGTTTGGCCCTCGTGTACGTGATATCGAGGTGAGCTACTTAGTGTAGGGAGGGAGCTAGCTGCCCCACGGGGCCCAGGGTTAGGACTATTCGCCCCACACCGACTCTTGTTAGGCCCACTAGGCAAACCGAGATAGTCGGACTAGAGTACGTGGACTATGGAGGGGCGAGACCCCTGTTCTGAGAGGGCAAGGCTCTGTGTTGTTCCGTGTTGTACCTTTAGGCGTACCCGCTAGTGGAAACGACTGACGGCGTACCAGTGCGAGGTAGCTACCCGTGTGCTTATCGTGCTTACCGTAGTCACCGCTACATCGCAACCGTGACCTCGGGGTGGTTGACTAGGTATAGGACTATCATGGGGGACTCTCCCGGCCAGGAGAGCACCACGTGTACATCCTAAATCACAGACTGCAATCAAGATCGTTCCTTTGAAGAATAGACAAGATCAAGAAATGACCAGATGAATAAAAAAATAAACAAATTAGAACTACTTGATTGAGCTAAATAAGAATGAAAATTAATTAGTTGCATGTTTTAATTGCATGTAAATTGCTTAATTACCACTCTACTCAGCGTTAGCTGACTACGGAATTTTATAAACTTGTTCAGGTCAGAGAGTTGAGCAGCCAGCACCACAGGCTGCAGAAGGAGCTGGGCCCAGTCAAACCTAGCCTTAGCTATGTTTCCTTTCCATTTCCTAACTTCTTTTGTGGTAGTGAGTATTTTGCTATATGTAATACTAATTCTGTTATATTTCCGCTTTATTTTCCGTTGTAGTAAATGTGATGACCTGTACTATTATGAGACATTCTGTTATATTTCTTTTACTATCTTTGTATTGTTTTCTTCTTAGTTATATTGTACTTGTGGTTGTGGAATATTTTCTACTTTTGTTTATTTCTCGTTGGACGACTAGGTCTTGGGATTAATCGAGGCAGGCCGATCTCGGGTCCTATAGGGATCTGGGATCGGGTCGTAACACCCTCTCTCCCCCCTCTTATTTACACTTGTCATTAATGCATTATTGTTGTTGCTCGACATTTAGATGCAAGCAAAGGATATCAGGCTAGCCAAGGTTGGGGGGTTCCCTTCCTGTCCCACCTTCTCTTTGCTGATAACATCCTTATCTGCTCTCAGGTTGACCCCAAATCAACTAGGGGAATCGAGAAGGCTTTGGGCATTCTAGGGGTTGTGGCCAGCCTCTACCTCAACGGAAGCAAAAGGCTAGGTGGAGCATCTACCTTATTCTTGGCATCCTAGAAGGTAGATTCCCATGCAAGTACTTGGGAATTTCCCTCACTTGTGGTAGAGGGCCCTCCAATCTCAAATCCCTTGAAGATCGTGTAAGGATTTGCTTGGAGGATGGAGGAGGAAAATGCTCTCCACGATGGGGTGGATTGCCTATGGTATAGAGGACACTCTGATTCTGGCTGGCTACTACTATGGTCAAAAAAGGAACCTTGGATATATAGGATTAAAGGGATGGTGGCTAACTTCATCTGGGAAGGTGACCCCCACCTTGTGGCAAGGGAAGATGTCTACAAGCCTCTAATTGAGGGGGCATCCGGGACTCCACTACCTTAAGGTCTTGGAAAAGATTTTGACTACACAAAGAATCTAAAGACTCTTGCAGAGGGGAGACTCTCTTTGAAATTCTTAGATGCATACCCAATATGGAGACTTCCAGATTGCTCACAAACAACCTTCGGATTCTACTATCTAGAAGAATATAATGGAGATGAGGCATACTTTGATGGAGGATTCATTTAGATCAAGGGGGTCGCTTTAGGAGATTTGGAAAATGATTTGGTCCAAGGGGTATGTCCCCAAATGGGCTTGTTGTGTGCTTGGCTTGCCACTAGGGACCGCCTCCTTACTCGCTCCTGCCTCCGAGGTTGGGGGATGGACATTGATGGTTCCTGCCTTCTTTGCAGAGACAAGGAGAGGAATCCACCGCCCATCTTTTCTTCCATTGCCACTACTCTACTCTTGTTTGCAAAGAAGTCTGGGAGAACCTTCTCCCCAACTTACATGTAGTGAACTCCCCATGGGGGACGCTTGGGAAGAGGCTAAGAAGAAGAATGTTTGTGATGTTCTCTTCTCCAAGATCCTTTCAAGCACCATTTGACACGTTTGGAAAGAAAGAAATGAAAGGTTGCACGATGGACAGCATAAACCTCCAAGAATCTGGCCATCGTTGCATCTGGAAGTATTTCAATTGCTAATTGGTGATTCATTGTTGTTTTTCTTGACTAGGTTATTTGTGTTCCTTCTTGTATCCCCATGGGGGCTGTTTGGTTGTGCACCCACCTTGGGGACTTTGGCCTTTGAGTAAATATATTACCCTTTTACTCAAAAGAGCCTATATTAGTGATGAGTTGGCCATTTCTGCAAAGAGATCGTAAATGGCCAATGTCGATTAGCAAATGCCTGTTTTCCGCATAAAAACTTATCACTAATACAAGGACAATATATAAGTACTAAAACATATACATAAATTAGACATAAACGTACGAACATGCATGCATTTGCTTACAGGTTTCACATCTGAATATCGAAACTAATCACCACCGGAAAGAAAGCCACTTTCAGTACTTCAAGCTGAGAACAGAGCTATTATTGCCTACTTGGCAAAAGATTGCAATACATAATAAACCAAATAAACATGAATAAATGTTTATTTTGCCTCATTCAAGGTGACACACACTATCTAGCATTATATATGTTGTACCTACCTTCTTAAGCCACCTTGCTTATAGCATCAGCTAACAGACTTCAGCAATCAAGCTTCCTCCTTTTTAATTTCTTTTTAAATAACCCAAAATCTCATTTTGATAAATTGAGAAGGAACTAACAATTTCTCACACATCAATCCTTCAGGTGAGGAATCAAACATTGATCTCTCCTGTCAAAGTTAAAAATCTCTACTTTTGTATAAGCTAACCATCTATCTTGACGTTTGAACGTCAAATAATGTTCTCTTTGCCAACATTTGAATAAGTCAACTTAGGTCATCATTTTTCTATGTTTAATTGAATAGATGTCAGCATATAAAACAAGGACGATTTTTGACAAACAATGTAATAAATCAAACTCTTGACATCTAAACGAGATAAATAACTTTAGCCAATAATTAAACATCACGCTATACGTTATAGTTCCAACTTCCAATTATATTTTAAATGCAAGTTCACCATGAAGCTGTGACATTCAGGATTAAACCTCGACGTATTTCTAATTACTCTTTAATTTGATGTTAAGGAGATAAATGTTAGAATGTGTCACAAGTTTTCGAAGTTTAATAAACATGAAATGGAATTAATTATTAACGATGCTTTTTTATCCTTTTCATAACCCAAGTCCATTTGGGCGAATTGCAAGTTGAAATTACCCACATACTGTTCTTTCAAGTAAATGCAGGATAGAGGCTCAAACTCAAGTCTGGAAGGAAGGAGAGGAAACTTTCGGTCCTTCTGTTTGCCAGAAAGAAAAAGATTAAGAATGAAAGAAAACAGAAATTTAATATGCGACAAGCATTGTTATAAGTTAAAAAGATGGTAAGGTCAAAATTTTGTTTACATAAAACTTAAATTGTATTAACCATAAACTTCCCGGAATATTTTATTTCAAGGTTAGTGACTGGTACATGACTATGCTCTCCCAACTAAAAAATCAGATCATAAAATATTTTGTGAACACAAAATTATATCTGAAGAACTCAAATTAAAATTATAAAATATATCGTGCATGCATGCATTTGCTACATACCTCCCTCTAACGCCGTTGACCTCCTTGCATTAGAAACAGAAGATATGCATATATGCATGCAATCAAATTATGTATACATTAATACATGCATGCATGCGTGTATGCTAATTACATAACCTCGGTGCATAACTTTTTTGGTTTGTTTCTAACCTTAGCCTAATTTCTACGTCATTTCCCAATAATATTAGGTAACGACTAGACATCTTCCACCTAGCTCAACAGCTTGCATATCTAAGCCAAATTCCAACACATCTTCATCTTTTTCGGTGGCATACATCTACAGAAGAAATCAAGTCATGAAAATTTAATATGAATTCAAGTAAATGTGCATCAAATATTCTAGTGACCATTTTTAAATGCAATATGTTTCGAGATCACAAAGAGTTGACCTCGCATCTCCACTTATTAATGGGGATCTCCATGAGAAGATAGATGGTGGCAGACTTTTCCTCAAGGTACATAGAATTCAAATGTTAGCCCAACCAGATGAAATGCTCGCGGATGAATCACACAGGATGATCTAGTTGGGTTAAGATGGGGAGACAGCACTTAGAGATGTGAGGCAACGATGCCACATGATCTTTGTGAGTGATGTACATAGATCAAGCTCATCTAACCTCTATAATTTATCATAAGTGGAGCTTCCCACTTTCATGTCCTAAATTCAAAAGGAACAAATTTATACCTTTGAATTACACAGTGGGTTGTCATACACTTCCCTAAAGCTCATACAACAACGTTGCATTGAAATCTCATGTTCATGTTGCTATAGTCGCAGGAGCAAAGACCTTATTGCCATGTTGATAACCAAAGAGGAAAGAAGCCCACACAGTGGTGCAGCTTAGATGCTGCGAAATGCAATTTTTCACAAATAAATAAATAATAAAAGTTCTACAGTTACCTATTACAACTCATCTCCGTTTTAAGATACAAGCTTACTAAAAAATACAGAAAAGAAAATAAAATAAAAAACAATAGGAAAATTCTATGGAATTCACTCTGATGAATTCATACTCCTTAAGTAAATAAATTCCCTAAGCATTTCTATCGAATTGCAAGAACTAAGGGCACAGATCCTCAGGAGATAGTTCTAAATATCCATTCCTGACAAAAATGGTATCAAAATCTTTAGTGAGAAGTAGGTACTCGTGAGTTTCCTTGCAGAGTTCAACTTGACCAGTTCTCATTCTTCCCACATTTTCAAGCCGTGTTTTAAACCAACCAGATCAAGTAAGAAAAACAGTAGCACCCAAGGCTGTCAACAATTCGAGGGCTACCTGTCACTTGCATTTGATGTTTCTTAGAATGCGGCAACAACCATTTTCAAAAAACTTTCACTGCAATACTCAAGAAGCAATTCACTGGATTCGGGTTCTTGGGGCCTTGATTAAGCAAACACTCCTAACGAGCCCTTTTCCTGCCTCTCCCACATCTTTAAGAACATTTACGGCCTCTCTTCCCATGTCACCATCTTCTTCTCGACTTCGCTTCTTTAAAAAAAAAAAAAAAATTAAAAGCACATTAAAAGAGACCCTTGACAGCCAAAGAGAGTCCATAACCAGTTGGATAGAGAGCGAGAAGTCAGAAGGTAAGATTAAAGTGAAGGTGCTACCTTCTCACCACGTGTTTCCCATGTCAGGCCAATAGCATCCCCTCCATGAGAATCATACCATACATTGAGCGCATGAGAAAACCGGTCCTGCAGGTCAATGACATCTCAGCCAGCCACATCAGAAGAATGACTTAGACGTGTGCAATCTGAGGTAATAATGGACACAGTATCTATTTTACCTTTAGATCCTTTAAGAAACATCTTGTTGGATCAAAGCCGACCATTAGTCTATCCCGTGCTTCCTGTGCACTAGTCACACGCATGTAAGGCTGGAAATCTTTGCACGAGCTACCACGAATCACATGTTTACCTGCCAGAGCAGATAAACGTTACTCTACCGATACAAAGGAAGTGAATCTAGAAAGAGTGACACTATAACGAGTCAGACCCTGATTCAACTCAGTGGGGAAAAGGAGTCGTCCAGGATAGGGCAGCTTATCTAGATGGAGAAGCACCACGGCATCATAGTTGTTCAAAGGAGTTTTGAAGAGAACCTAAGGAGAAAAGGATCAATCTCCAAATGAATGCCAGTGAGCATAACAAAGATCAGGTGGTCACAAATTGAGCTCACCTCCCACATATAGGAGCCATTTTGTCCAAGAATCAAGTTTGCCAGTAACTCGGCACTACTTCGAGCATAAGACACAAGCCATTTGAGAACCTTTTCATGATGGAAACAATTTAGTAAACACAACCATGATATCACAAGCAAATCATGTAAAATTCATGGCAACCTAACAGGCAATCTACTTAAAGCATCCAAAAAAGGAAATTTCCAAGTGCGAAAGATAAGGATGCATTTTGAAATCAGTCTGCAGACAAAAAACTTGACCACATTGGACATTTAACAGAGGCCATAGTAATAGGTTATAACACTCACACAGATAACACTGCAACAGTTGAGGCACAACGCATAAATTAATCATCACAATAATCATGCATTGTAGATGTAATGAAAAATACATAACGATCGAATTTTAAAAAATCACTTACAAAATTGGAATCCAAAAGGGACACAGAAATGCAATCAAGTCCAGTTAGATCCTAATAAAACCAACCAAAATTTTTTTTTTGAAAAGCTTTTTTTACAGTGGGAAAAAAAAGAAGATTAAAAAAAATAGTATGATCTTGTTCATGCTGATTGCTGCTTCTAGTCTAAGAAGGATGTGTATGCTTGCCTGAAGGGGAGGAGCAAATCATTTCTAATATAATGGAAAACACCGTGTGACCATCCTTTTATCTCTCACCCAAAAAAAAGAAAAGAAAGAAAAAGACCAGAATGAAGTACAAAATGAAATCAGACAGAAAATATATTGCTAAAACCAAATTAAGTTGATGCAAGGCAGCTGAACATGTGCTGCTTCACAATCCCAGGCTTGAAAACAAACTGTTTTTATCAACTCTGGGAGACAATCAACCAGCGAAAAAAGCTAAATTTCACCAACAGTGACAAATTCCAGTATTCACGATAGTTTAACCTATGATATCAATGGACAAAGAGAACCACATTATTTAAAAAAGACTCACTGTCACGTTCGGAGAAGTTCTAGTCCATGCTTCAGATGACTTGTCATAAGACGTGGCCAAAAACATTACAGGCTCTATGCTTTGAGGATTTTCTTCATACGGCTTTCTGCTTAGTTTGAAATTTTCCTAAAAGTTTCAATAACAAAAGCTTCATCCAGTATGGACAAGTCAAACAATAGTCCTTTTCGGGAGGGGGGGGGGGGTGGTGGGGGTGTGGTGGTGGGGAGGAGAGGAAGTGGGAGAGGGGGAAGAATGGTGAAAACGAACAGTGAATTCAGCAGTAAGCTTACTTTGATTTCTTGCTCATCGCTCAAGCTCAAATCATTGTTTATGTCAACCACTAGGGGAGAAAAGGTCCAATCATAGCTTGCAAGTAGTCGCAAAAACCTGCCATGAAATGGTTTTCTTTCAGTTAATGAAAGAGGACCAGTAGTAGACACCATCACTGGCACAGATGTAAAGATGAAATATATGAAAAACAAAGATATTGTTCCACTTCTATGAAGGCTTGCCATTAACTGACCCCTGTACATAGTCTCACTTTCACCTCATTGCTCCACTTTTGGACAGACAAATTTTTTATCTAAACTCCCATTTCTGATCAATATAAGGAACTTTTTTTTTTTGAAAAGTAAATAGAAAAAACTCTGTTCAGCAGCTTGTCAACCAAAATTTCAACCAAAATGATAACATACACACGTTGTACATTTGAGACATTGACAAAAACAATCAAGATCCACATCCTTCCAGAAGGAATTTACTAAAATCCACCAAATTTGATGAAAGGCGAAGTTCCAAACATGGTGAAATATGTGTTCTTGATATTCAATGTTTCATCTCCAACAACGAGGCACCTCTCATAAAATGAATAACCCAAGCAACCCTTCAAAACATCTATTAACTTGATTCTACTAAGCAATGACATACCAATACTCACTAAATTAACCATGATGAAATGATAAGCCAAACAACCAATATTCACATAACAATGCTGATTTGTGTGGACAGTAGGTGGGTGGGTGGCTTTATAATTGTAGAATTGCTCACTAATATGTTGTAAAACTACTAGCCTAGAGTAATCTTTCTTAAGTGTCAACATGAGCAAAGCGTGAAACTAGTATAAAGCCAGAAGAAAGGTGCCATCCAGGATAACTACCTCAGAAAACCTGTGATCCTGGAGCATGGAGAAGTGTAAGGAAAAGGCCTTACGAAGATGTAGGCAACAAGTAACTCAATTGCTTCTTCGGCAAGATAAGAAGAAAATAGATGCGACGTAAGCCAGCGTTTTGCAAGCCTTAGACATGGAAAAAAGAATTAGAGATACCACAGAAGGAATATAACAAAGTTACGTGATTCAAGAACACTCACCGTACAACTGGTCCAAGGATTGGGTAACGCCCCTTTAAGCCGTTGACCATACTTGCATGCTGACTACAGAAGAAAAGATACTTGTCGGAAGATGACACTCCTTTAATTCTACCATTTCCAACTAAAAAGCTCAATAAATTAGATGTCACAACAAAAATTTGGGTAAGTTCAAAGTAAAAAATGTCAAAACTCTAAAGATCTTTTTTATCCTTCAGAGGTATTGTAGACATCAAAATTATACCTGGATTTTTCAACAGGCTTAATGCTCTCTCATGTAGAATCCGAAGGCGAAAGGCATATCCACACAGTAGGACATCCACTTCATTTTCAGAAGCAGTACAGAATATTCCCCAACGGGTTTGGAGACTGAAATGATTAAAAAAGTGTCCAAAACTGAAAGTATGGCAAATAGCTACCAGTGGAAAAAGGGGCATAAAAGTCTCACTAACCTCTGTCCAATTTTTAGAAGAAATGCAGACTTCGTTTTCTCCATTGCTTGTTCATCCATAGGCCACTTTCCTGAGCCCTCTAACTACATAAATTTCGAATGGATAATAAGGAAATCTTGTGGATCCTCATCAATAGAAATTCCAAAGCTGTGAATCATCTTACCTGAATTATAACTTCCAGTGGTTGAATACAAGTAAAAACAAAATTATGGGATGTCCGTTCGCCACATTTATCATAAGCTAGAGGATGAGGCTCAGGAGGAAAGACAGACATGTTCCGGAAAGCTGATACGAGTAAAAGCATCTCAATATGAAGAAATAAATACTCAATGTCAAAAAAGATGAATCTGAAAAATTTTTCAAGAATGGCAACAGAGTACATAAGATGAAGTGTGGAATTCCTCAACCAAAAGAGGTAAAAAATACCGGGATCTAGCGGCTGCACATAAGATATTCTCAGAGGAATTTCATCCAAAAGACGTAATCTTTTTGAGAGCACCTCAAAAGCCGCAAGTAAGCCTCCTGTATAAGTTATTGGATCTGGTTTTCATGCAAGCAATTATTATTAGACATGACTCCAAACAAACAATAACCTACACAGCTAAAAAAAATGTTCTTATTTGCAGAGATCCAATCGTCATCTTGTATCACTTATAAGAATGTCAATTTTCTTCAACCTGACCGACCATAAACCCCATTCCATTTCTAAATGGATATGTATTTTAATTTAAAAAGCTGATTAGGTATGGGTTGGGTATGAGTTTGATTATTTACCCATTTACCTGACTTGTTTGCCAACATATATGCATGTATAATAAAAACATAACAGATAAATATGATCTCATGTTACTAAATTGTTTGAGTTTTCATGTAAAGAATGGTTTGCCAATGATTTTTTTGATGTTAGGCATGGTTATAGATATTTTACAAGAAAATCATATCCTTACTGTAAATATTGTTTGAATATAAATAGTTAACTGTAGAGTATGAATATTAAATTTGCAAATAGATATAGCTATGGGTGTGCTCAAACTAAACCAAAAACTGACTTGTCAACATCTCTAATGATATTTCTCAATAAATGTATGAGTAGCCGATAGGTAAATGGGTGTAGGTATAGGTTCAGATTTAGGAATCTGATGGGTAAATGGACGAGTAGAATATTGGATTCAAGAATGGTTATGGATTTGGATCTGCATAAACCCAGTCTGAACCCAACCCCTTGACATCCCTAGTCACTTGAAAATGTAGACTAACATACATGGATACATACACAAACAAACAAATACAAACAAATAAAAACATAAATAATAACCAACACACATACATAGATATTAGAGAAGCAAGAACTGCTTTTGTTTGTAGAAACTAAATAATCATCTTTATTTATTCAATAATCTAAATATGGTTGAACCAATAGCATGTATAATGGGGGCTCAAGGAATCTCAGGTTCTTTATCACAAGAGGAAAAAGGAAAGGCAAGCTTCATATTTAATATCTAAGAAGTTGGCATTCTTTCAGATTTTCTTTTCTTCAAAGGGTAAAGGGTGGTTAATCTAGGTGGAGACATCCATTTCATCAATCAAAAAATCACCACAAAAATTACCATTACTTCTTTTTTTCATTTATTTTTATGATTTTGCACTTTTTACATTTGTGGAGCACATAACAGCTACAGTTGGGATCTTGGGACTTTTTACCTCTCAAAATTGGATAATGAGTTTTACTGCTTTCCTTCTTAATGCTAGAAAGGCTACTGTTAGGAGTATCCATCCTTTCCACATTCCAAGAAAAAGGAAGAAATCATAATGTAAAGCAACGAAAAAAATCATGCATCACCTTTAGAACCATGATGCAAGGAAAAGTCAAGCTGATCTGCAATATGTAAAGCATCCTTCTCTGACAACTGAAGGTGTCTCAAGAGTATAAATGCAATGATTTTCTTAACAATGACATGCCGCTCTGAAACCTCACAGTTCCACACTGTTAGAAAAAGAAGAAACAGAAAACAGTGTCGTTATTTGCCTTTAGAATCAAAGTCAAAATGCAAAAACAGAATTTTTATCTTTTGAATTCCCTGTTAGATGGTAAAACAATTACCTGTGCTTTCAGCAATGGTTCCATCTTTAAATCTTCGAAGCTCCGCCTTTTCTCCCCAAAAATTTCTGAATTTGGTTGCCTGGAAGAAGAAAAAATGAGATTCACTACAGACAAAAAGAGAAATACTTTTGCTATGCACATAACAGTTCAAGGGCATTTTATCATGGTATCCTCAAATTTTATAGATGGCACATGGGCAATCTTGAGAATGATGCAACAAGAATTTAGTCTGTGCATGGTTGCACGTTATGTTCGAGATTGGATAACTTTTAGAATGTGTTAGGTTCAAAGGCATTTATAGTTGGGTGGTGCAAAAGGCAGTAAATTAGATGTGATAGGTAAATTAATGTAACTTTAGTGAAGAAATGAGTTTTTTTTTAAAAGAACTGAGAGTTGTAGCTTACTTTTTTGTATTTGTATTTGCCATTCGTACCTTTGGTGTTATTGGTTGAATAGTGGAATAAGTAGCAATTTGGATTTTATTGGTGAATCGATGTGTTATAAGAAGGGATTTATTCATTAGGGAAGTGGAGTACATCAGAGACCACAAAAGACTAGATAACCTTCTCACTTCACCCTTTCACATTATAACAAGAAGTCTTCTAAGAGTAGGATAACATGCAGGTTATCACGTGTTGAGATGCAGGCTTAGATTAAAGGTGCAAGTTTTAGTTTTCCATCTGGCAAGAAGGCAAATGAAGAAGGCAAAGGGATTTGGGGTTTTTCTAATATCCTACCGTGAATTTGGTCCAAAAAAATTCATGGTGAAGATATCTGTGCCTGCATAACCATATAAATACCATTGCCTGCTACAGGTATCACTTGAGAAGACAAGAGGGCATGTCCAACCCTTTCTCCAAGGCATACGATGCAGAACAACTTGCATCTTCCCAGCACTACTATTCTTTTTCTGAGAACATTCTTAATCAATAACAAAGAATTTACTTGGGATGACTACAGAATTGATGGTGTCCAAAAAATTCGTGATGAAGATATCTGTGCCTGCATAACCATATAAATACAGTTGCCAGCTATAGGTATTATTTGAGAAGAACAAGAGGGCATGTCCAACCCTTTCTCCATGGCGTACGATGCAGAACAACTTGCATCTTCCCAGCACTACTATTATTTTTCTAGAACACTCTCAATCAATAACATAGAATTTACTTGGGATGACTACAGAATTGCTGGTATGAAAATTCCACGACCATAAAGCATTTTCAGGAATGCCATTTATCATCTTGGTGATGTAGGCTCAAAATGATCAAAGATGAGGAATCGACAGCAATATGAGAATTCGTACAACCCTCTCATACTCCAAATGTATATTTTCATGTTATCAACAATAAACCAAACCCTCCAATATTCAAATGCATCATCCAACCACATGCCCTTAATCTTGTTTCTGTACACTCATGTTTGTGCAAAATTTCTAGGAGCACTATACAGAAGAACACTTTTGGGCAAGGGGAATCAAGAGTGTTTCAATAGTTATATTCTGGACGGAATATTTCATGGCATCTACAATTCATTTGCTTCTTGAGAAACATGCAATTCTCCCTCATGCCTCTCCAAGCATATGACATGATGCATATCCAATAGAACTACATTAATCTACAAAGATAAATAGGCCTATGAAAGAAAAAATAAGACCCAATATCTAGCTCAAATCATTCATTGTACCAAGGTTTTCACCTGTGCACGAAATCAATTATGCCATTATAAAAGGTCTCCAAATAAATTGTTTAAAAAATTGAAAAAACAGTAAATTAATCTGTCCTTAAACTGAAAAACAACCTTGATAAAACAATATACCTCTTCTTTATTCTCAGCATTAGGCCCAACATCAACCATCCGAAAGCTCTTCTCACATGAGCTAATCAATATACCAACATGCATTGGATCTTGAAGAAACATTGAAAATCCCTAAAAATTCAGGGGAGAAAAGGAAAAGAATGCAAATTAAAGCACATCATGAAATGTGTAGACACAAAGAATTCTGAAACATTAATGGGTTAAGCATACATCATTTACATCCCATTCTATGGGAGTATTTTTCCAAGTCACACGAACTAATCTCACTCTGTCACTGAGGGCTCGTTCTAGGAGCAATTCCACCTCATGCTCACACAATCTCCAGCATTCATCATCCAAGCAAAAACATGATCCAAGAATCCTGATACCCTTTCTGAGATTGATCCTGCAGACAAATAAGGTCAACATGAGGATTTGCATATTTCAAAAGAAAAAAATTGCCAGAAGATCCAGAGTCCTACAGGGACCAAAATGAAAGAAAGTTCTTCCATGCAAAATGCCAACTTCACATACCAAGTCCCATGCAGGGAGATCAACTACATGAATCCTAAAAAGATGCAACTCCATGATACCCAATAAGATTCCAGGCTATCGCATCTTTTCTAACACTTCCATCTTAAGCCCATTCCACTTATCCAAGACAAGCTCATCTAATCAGAACATTGAAAGGTCATAGTTTAAGACCATGAAACTTAATGGGGCCCTCATCACGCAACCTACTCTCACTGTACATCTAGCTCTTTCCTTTCAAAAAAAAAAAAAAAATCAAGCTCCTACTCTCCTACTTCTCCACAATGGCTACTTATAGTTCAGTCCCTTTGGACGTTATCTTTCACTTTATCAATGGAATTGATGCTACACCTGCCTTCTATCTCCCCTTTTTACCATTTCTCCTGCATTCATCTAAGCATTCCCATCAGTTAGTATGATCTTCCTACCATGTTCTTCTAACAACCATACTGTTCAAACATGTAAATCGCATTTACTTGTGCCTTTTAGTCTAATATTTACATTCTACCACAAAAAATCCTCAACAAACTTATCAGCTATTCAACTGGAATGCATGAGATAACCTCCCTAGTCTCCATTTTCACACGATCAGTGAGTATAACAAAAGCAACCTTTTTTAAGTCATAGTTTGTTCACCAGATTTTTTTTTCTTTTCTTTGGGCAAAGGAGAGAACCATTTTTTTGAAAAGGAGAGGAGAGACATTGATCAGTAAATTAATTAAAAAAAAAAAGTCACCCGGTGAACGAAGCTCCCACTATGTGAGGGGTCTAGGGAAGGTTAAACCACTTTGGGTCAATTGTACAAAGTCTTGCCTTGTTTTTGAAACAAGAGATTGCTTCCACGACATGAACCCATAACCGCCAGGTCACATGACAACTTTTACTGTTGTGACTAAAAAAATATTCATCTAAGCATCCGCACCTCAATCAGAGCAACATTCATAACACATCCCTCTAGTAATAAGCAAACTACTCAAATAACCAAAGCCCATTCAAGTAACATCCTATAAACTTTTCCCTCCAATTAAACATGTACATTCTATTACAAAATCCTCAAAGCATTCTGCATTAACTACTCTACTAAAACGGATGAGATAACCTCTCCAAGGTCTCAATTTTAACATGATACAAAGGAACAAGAGTCAAATATAGGCACCTCACGCAAATTGGACCACCAAGCAGAAGGCTCGATATTCATAACTCCAACGTGCACGGTACCAAGAGCATCAGATTTCGTGGGAGTTTCATCTTTCTAGCCCCATTTGCAATCTTCACATCCAACACTCCCTCACTCGCACAACCCTTGCACTTTCTACCCTTCCATCTTCCTAGTTGCACCCTCCACTTGCTTCGACAACTAACATTGCTTCGACGTATTGTTGTAGCTCATAACCTTCTTTAATTAGGAGGGAAGATATCGATGTAAACTACATGAGGTTGTATTGACAAGATCTGACGGGTCCACATCTCCCCAAAAACATCTGCCTAAAGTCCAGGGACCTTTAGTACCATACCCTACCCCTAAACCAGCAGCCTTCAAACTAAGCTATGATCGCCCTTCTCCCTTTCCATTCTCCATTCAGCCTGCTTCATCTGCCTTTTTTCCAAAAAGAGTTCAAGGAAAATCCCAAGCCCCCTCTAAATAAGCTCAAATGGAACACACTTCGCTTCCAGGAGATGGATTTCACCAATTCCCCTGACAACTTCCTCATGTTTCCCCCATACAATTTTGAGTAAGCTTCCATCTCCTCCCTTTGAGGATGGACAAGTTTCCCTTTTGGACACAGTCACAGAGGTACATCAGTCCTTTTTTCAGTGGTCTAACAGTCCTAAGGAGAAAATGCCAACAACGAAAGAGAAGCAACTACCCATGCCTACACAACAAAATGGCCACATAGAAAACCAAAAGGCAAGAAATAGAAATAGAACTTTTGGTCTTCCTCCTCTTCCCTACACCATTGAAAATTTTCTAGTACCTTCTCACTCCCAACTCATGAAGAATGCAACAAACCTTCTCAAGGCTTTATAACTCCATTAAGCCTAGGATCACCATGAACATTCATTAGGACCCTTAATACTCAAATGGCGGTAGTCAATGTTGACAATAGAAATTGAGCAGACAAACATGACCTTTTTGCTTGTCCTCCATCTGCTCGCCTCCTACAGAGTGCAGCAAAGCGTGGACACAAGATTGCATGTATTTATGGATTGAAGGATATTCAAGCTCAAGAAGTAGAATTTTCCAACATCAAAGAAATCCTTTTGAATCGTAAGAATGAGAATGTGGGTAATGTCATCTTTCGTAATGAAACCGCTACGAAAGGATATCTTTTCAAGCACACAGGTTCTATTGCGAATGTTCCTGCAAGAATATCCTTGTTAGGTCATGTGACTGATGCTTTAGGAGTATCCATTGACGGTAGTGGTTCGTTAAGTGATCATGAATGAAGACATATAGAAGTGAAAGCCCCTAGAATTTTCTTCTTTTTTTTCGGAAAGGGAAAGTGATGACTACTAGAGATCAATAGTCATCTACTTTGTTACCACCAACCAAAAAATCAAGTTAGATCCAAAATTTATGGAGAATGTCCAAAGATCATACGGATACGAAGCTTCCCTTACTACATTATCCACCCAGGCTATCTTGCCTTTGAAAACTGATGCCATTCCTTTGCACCATAAAAAGCACAAACCATTAGCAACTTTCGCTCTAAGCAGAGGATCTGCCCAAGCATCTCATATAAGAGCTCACTCCAAGCTATCCTCCATGTGATTCTCCAAAGCTAGTATAGACATGGCCTCGAGAGATTCCTGCATAAAGGCACAGTGAGTAAATATCCTCCACTCCACATAGTGCACACACAATATTGGCATTAGGGATCCATTTCTTTGTCTTGGCGACACGTATCCCCCACCTAATGAGCCATAAGAAGACTTTAACCTTCAAAGGTATCTTCATCTTCAAAATAATGTTGTAGTCGACTCCCAAGTCAAAGACCTTGGTATTATTGAGCATTAATCTATGCATGAACCCACGTAAACTGGATCATAAGCAGTGGATAGCACAGTTCCCATAGTTCATGATCAACAATAATTGTGTGATACCAAGAATATCCCACTATGACATTATTTTATTCACCGGAATTTTTTTAGAAAAGAGAAATATTGACCATTAAGTTAACTTGATTACAAATACAACCATGTAATCATTCTCATAAGGGTTAGAAAGATTTTCCCAACACATCCTCCTATTTAATAAGCATATGCATATTGTTCAAACAAGTAAAGCCCATTGAAAAACCATTCCCATAGAGTTTCACTTTTGAATGGAATTGCCATGAGTTAATCTTCTTTTTTTTGAAAAAGGTAAAAGAATGTCCACCGGAGGTAAGTAGACATCTGCTATATTACTAAAAAAGAAGAAAGAGATTACACAAGTGCAAACCAGAAGGAAGTAAGAGAAATAGCTTCCCTTATGACATTTCAGGCCAAACTCTCTCCCCCAGAAAACAGATTGATTTCATTGCAACCATAAGCACCATAGGGCTGCCGACATCAATATCCTGATTGAAGGATTTGCCATTGTTCCTTGACCGGAAGACCAAGACCAAGAATTTCAAGGACCTCCTTAACAAAATAGCATTGTAGAAGCAAATGGGGGGCATCTTCCCGCTGCATTCTACATAAAGGACATGTAACATCAATATCTAGCCACTAGCAACTAACAGAAAGCGAAGTATCCAACTTTTTCCTCCTCAGAAGCTAGAGAAAAATTTTAATCTTCAACAGGATATTCATTTTACAAATTATAGCACAATCAATCCCAACAAAAATGTCTTGCCCAACAACTTCTCTCAGTAGCTTGTAAGCCTTTCTCACAAAAAAGGAGCCATGAACCCAAGCCAATTTGTCCCTGACACCCTCCTTAGGCCAAAAAGACATTAGAGAAGCTAACATATCCTAGAACTCCCCATGCCACACATCCAAAAGTGATCCTCCAAAATGAGGCAGCAAAGACCAAGCACCCCGAACCATGGGGCCATCCCATGCTTCTATAACAGGAAGATTTTTATCAACAGATAGAACACAAAGTCTAGACAAAGAAAAAGTAAGCAGTCCCAATCATGTCCAATCATCCTCCCAAAATCTAAAAGAACTGCCATCTCCCAACACTAGTTCAAAGAAAGATTCAACACAAGAAAAGGTGGAACGTAAGCCTTTCCAAAAAACAAATGCACCTTTAAGAGGATGCCTCTTTTCAGACCAGGTGAGGTTGCTACCATATAAGTCACACAATACCATATGCCAAATCAATCCTTCATTCATCATCAACTTGACAATCCACTTTGAGAAAAGCGCATCCCCAAAATCATTAAGGTGCAGTACACCAAGCCTGCCCTGTTGGATGGGTCTGCCTCCTCCCATCTCACCAAATGAAGAAATTTCTCTTCATGGTTTGATCCTTTCCAAAGGAATCTGTGCCTCAAAGCATCAAGCTTCTTGATAACTTTTTTGGAGGTTTAAAAACCGAGAGGAAGAAAATTGGAATTACTGATAGGATTGATTTTAATAACACAAGGCGGTTGCCTATAGACAACACCCTACTCTACCAACCTGCCGATCTCTTTTCCATTTTAACAAGTGGTAACCAATCTCCAACTGTTAGTTGTTTCCCATCCAATGGAAGCCCAAGATACGTAAAGGGTAGGAATGAGGATTGCATCTAAAGATAAGTGGAGATGGCATCTTTTTAGAATATTCAGATTGAAAGGAACAAAGGTAGACTTCTCATGGTTCATAGGCAGCCCAGCAATCTCCCCAAAAATGTGAACAACAATGCTAAGAGCCCGGGCTTCATTCATTCCTCCTTCGATGAAAAATGTGTCGATAGTGTACTATAAAATGGGTGCCACCAATGTCCCATCTCCCTTAGTTCTAAAACCATTCATTACATGCTTTGAAAGCCATCAAAGCCAAAATATCCATAGCTATATTGAACATTAAATTAAGGGGGCAAGGGGACATCCCCGTCTTACCCCTCTTTGAGGTTGGATCCATCCACCTTCAGGGCAGCCATTAAGCTAGACTGCGAACGAAGCATTGGTAACTCATATCTTCATCTAAGCAATCTAGGTGTCAAGAAATTTTTTTTCCCTAAGAGCTTGCCACAAGTATGACCAAGATATCGAGTCATAAGCTTCCGAAAAGTCAACTTTCCATGGTAAACTCTTTGCGAAGTGCCTTCTCCAAGTTGCAATCATCTCGTCACCTAATAAATGATTCCTATAGAGATACGCCCTAAATAAAAGCCAACTAAAGGGGAGAAATAATCCCAAAATACTAAAAAAGTTCACAAAGTCTGCAAATATAATCTTTTTTTTTTTAAAGGGAAAGTGCAGTCATCCAACTAATAAGCACCCAGAATGTATTATAACAAAAAATATGGCTTTTCAACCTACATCAAAGCCCACAAAGAGTAACTCACTCTACATTCTAATCATAGCAATAACGGACTCCACAAAATTTTCTATATATGGTCTCTGCCCCCTGAAGACCACTTCATTACTCCCCAACCAGATCCCCAAAGGGCCGCTAGAGGCCTTGCTTTCTCATTCTTTGACCAGAAGACATTGTGGCTTGTGTTGATGCCTTCGCATCTAAATGAACTTCAGAACTCCTCAAAAGACAAGTGGTTCCACCACCTAGCCCCCATGTTGTTCCATACCTGTGTCACAAACAGATGAGAAAAAAAAATGGTTCACGTCCTCATCATCACTTCCACAAAAGGGGCACGCCTTATCCTCCCCAAGGGCCCACCTCGATCTCCACATTCTCGTCATGAGCCTACGCCTTCTAAGCAACCAAAGAAGATCTTAACTTTCAACGAGCATGCCGCCCTCCAAACCTGATTACAATCTCTCACCAGATTTAAATCACCAATGGGTCCCCCACCAAATAGTCTCCTATAAGCAACCCTCACCGAGAAATCACCTTCAACCCAAGAGAAAGTATCATTTGCCCATCTCTGGTTGGAAACCTTCCAGCTCCCGAAGCAAAATCTGGAAATCCTGAATCCTCTCATCTAAGAGGTTCCCAGCAAAGGACGAGCACCACCCACCCTCCCAAACTTCCGCCACCAATGCATCCTTGCTTGTAGACAACGCAAAAAGTCTCGGGAAGCTTCCACACAATCTCCCCTCACCCGTCCAATCGTCCTGCCAAAATCTAAACATATCCCTCAACCCCATCACCAGTACAAAACAGTCCTACACTTTAGGAGCCACCAAAGAGAGACTTCCAAGGAAATACGAGGCATCCTCGACGGGGATAGGAGGAGACCCCACCGCACCAGGATGCCATAAGAGGATCTGAAAACTCTCCCCACCAAGCCATCCCCATTCTCCAACAACCCTCCAATCCACTTCGTCAACATGTCATTCATTCTCCCCAGGTCTCTCACACCAAGCCCTCCCCTCCTCTACCGGCATGCAAACCTCCTCCCATGCAACCAACCTTGCACTTGGCCCATTCGACCCGTGGTTCAACAAAAAAAAAAATTCCTCATCAAGCCTAGAATATTTTTTATAACCTGCTGATGCATCTTCAGGATAGAGATGAAATACAACGGCATCGTGACCAGCACCACCTTGAGTAAGACCAGTCTACCTCCCCTCGACAACATCCTGGACACCCATCCTGCCAATCTCCCTTCCAGTCTTCAAATCAAAGAGGACCTCTCCTGCACCAAGATCCTCCCTTCTGTCAGGAGAAGGCCCAGGCACGCAATAGGCAACTTCTCCTATTCCGTGCCAAGACTCAAACTGCATGCCCTCGCCTCCTCCGTCATGTGGAACGGAACAAAACTCGACTTGGAGAGGTTAATCTGTAACCCAGAAGCCTCCTCAAACAATTCAACCAACCAAGATTCGCAGCCTCCTAACTTCCACCTCTACAGCTTCTACGAAGAATAACGTATCATCAGCATATTGAAGCACCGGAATCTCTATCCCATCTTCCAAAGAAAAACCTCTAACCAGATTTCTCCTACATAATCTACCTGCCGATCTTGCTAACGCATCTATCGCTAGAACAAAAAGCATCAAAGCCAAAGGGCACCCTTGTCTAACCCCTCTTCTCGGTTGGATCCAACCCCCCATTGGATTCCCATTAACAAGGACTAAGAACGAGGTCATGGTGACACACCTCTTCATCCAATTGACCCAGAGGGACGAGAACCCCCTCTTCATCAAAGAGGCCCACACGAATGACCACTGCACTAAGTCATAAGCCTTGCTGAAATCCACCTTCCACATGAAAGCCTTCCTCTTTCTCCTACTCCAACATAAAAAAATCTCCGAGGCCACAATGTATCCCTCCAAACTATTCCTGCCAAGAACAAAAGCCATCTGCACCTAAGCGACAATATTTGCCAGCACCCTCTTCAGCCTGTTAGCCAAGATCTTTGCCACAATAAGATAGACAGCATTGGAAAGAGCTATCGGTCTATACTCCTCAATCGCCTCTGCCCCATCCCTCTTCGGCAACAAAAACATATAAAATTTATTCAACCTGTTGAAGCCCAGGTTTCCATCTCTGAACTCCTGCAGCACTTGTAAATCATCCTCCTTGATCATTAACTAGAATTCCTTATAGAAGAAAACGGGGAATCCATTAGGATCCAGACAACCATCTGCATTCAGCCCCCAAACAGTCTTATAGACATCCTCCTTAAACGGGCCAACAATATTTCTCGCCTCTTCATCGCCAATCCACGATACCCTGGACCCCAACCATCTCCATCTTCCCCCTGCCTCCTCCCCATGAACTCCTTGTAGTATATCGCAGCCGCCCCACCCCCCGCCTCCCTGCTCGTAAAAACCTCTCCGCCAACCCGCAAACTATCAATCAAACTTTTCCTCCTTCCCAATGCCACCATATGAAAGAAACGAGTGTTAGAGTCACCCTCCCTGATCTACTTTTGTCTAAACCTCACCTTCCACTCCATCTCCACCTTCTGATCTTCCTACACCACCTGCAAGTGCCCTGCTTTGCTCACCCTGTCATCCTCAAATAGAAGACCAACGTCATCAACCCTGTCCAGCCTCATAATCTCAGCAAGCGCTTCATCCCTCCTCCCATATTCCCCTTTGACTTGTGTCCTGTAGGCCTTGAGAAAATACCTCAACTCACGAAGCTTGGTTTCCAACCTTGCAGCCACTGAGCCCTCCGCAAGGATCAACCTCCATTTCTCTTCCACCAAACTCCTAAAGCCCTCTTCCAGAAGCTAGGCTCTATCAAACTTAAAATACGTATCATGTCTCCAACCCTCATTTGATCCCCAGAGCAATGGAGTGTGATCTAAAAAAGGTCGCTCCAGAGGTCTAACCTCCGCCATAGGGAAAACTTCAGCCAATGCTATAGAGGCAAGGAATCTGTCAAGTGTAAGGGCAAGAAAAAGGTGGCATATCGGATAGCCCTTGCGCTGCAAGAACCCCCGCAAAAGCCTTCGAGCCTAAATCCATCCCCCCTCGACCATCCGATCTATCTTCGGCCAACAATGTAACATTAAAATCTCCACCAATCAACCACAGAGACCCTTAATGCCTTGCTGCAACCTGGGCCAGCTCGTCCCACAGAGCATGCCTCCGCACACCATCATTTGGGCCATAGATTGTAGAGAAGACCAAACAGAGATTGTCTCGACATCTCTGCAATTTGACTGTGACCACATAGGATCTGACCACCGAATCCATCAAAGAGAAAACATCTCCCTTCCACCCAATAATGATTCCACCTGACCTCCCTACTGCATCGAGGGCCATAAACTCCCCAACGCCACTACCCCCCACCTCCCTCCACATCCGCTAGTCGCAACTCCCCAGCTTCATCTCCTGGAGAAAAACCACCTCAGGGCCCCACTTCTGAATGTAGCTCCTCAAAGCTGCACACTTGGAGGAGTCATTCAACCCCCTTACGTTCCATGTGAGAACCTTGGTCATGGAGACAATAGAAAATCTCCTCGCGACGTGTGCCTGTACCCCACCTCTTCAGCCATCCGGCTCACCTCCACAACCCCTTCCACCTTGCGCCACCCCCAGAGACTCCTTCCCACCCCCAGCCACCCCCTCTCGCCCCTCCGCACCTCCACCCAAGGCCACCAACTCCGCAATCTCCTCAGCCACCACCTCCCCTTCACCCACACAGCATCCCTGTCCACCCTCTCCATCACCACCCATTAGCGCATCCTCCATACCAACCCCCGCGTCATCTCCACCCACGACCGGGTCTCCAGTCGCCCCCCCCCCCCCCTCCACACCTCCTTCGAGAAGGCACAAGCCTGCAGCCCATCTCCTCTACCAACTCTTCCCCCCGACGCCAATTCCCCTCCGCCCCGCCATCGCCACCAGCCCCATCACCCGATAAAGATCTTGCCCTCCACCTCCGATATGTCCACCTCGGCCTATAAGAGATCTACGTAGGGAATCTCCTCGACCTCCAGCTTCGAAGGCGCACCACGGCCCCCTCCGCACTGCATGTTGTCACCGGCCCAAATCGAAGAAACCCAGAGCATGGGCCCCCCTTCAGCTCTACCCGAGCACGATCGTGAGACTAGAAGTGCCCCGGGCTTTCACTAACGAAACGATGGGAGCTTAGGTCCCCACCGGGCTCACCTTCATCTCTACCTAGATCAACATCGCCCGACCCAAACCGAACCCACCACCAAGAGGCACACTTAAAATGCCCTCCACGTCAGCCACAGCCCCCGCATTCATGGTCTGGGACTTTGAAAAATCCCCAACCCCAAATCTTGCCTCATCACGCACCGGCTCCACCACCTCCTCCGCATGCTCACCCTCTATTGATTGCGGAAGAGGAACCGCAACGGACGCGCAATCATCTCCGCATCCCCTCACCTTCCAAAAATCGCCCAAACCCTCGCTCAACCTTCGCTCCACCCGTGAACCAGCGTCATTGCCTCCCTCCGCCTCCGGCATGCCAACCACCACCCCTGCAAATGACCGAGGCCTCCTCTCGTCCGGCGAGACCCGAACTATCCACGAGGAGCTCTCCCACCTTAGCACCACCTTCTCTACGATCTGCACCCCCAGCCTTCTCTCCACCCAGGCATGGACCTTGGATAGGTCATCCAGCCCCAGACCAAGTCCACCGCACCCCCGAAGCTGCGTGAATGGAGACACCACCACCACTACCACCTCCACCGTGTGGAGGAAGAGGGGGACCCCCTCAATCACCACCCTCTGCCTCGCACAAATCGATGGATGCTCCACCACCGCCCCATCCGACCTCACTAGCCATCACCTCACCACCCCCTCCCCACAACTCACCTCTCGGAAAGCCAACCTCCTTAGTAGCGCTGGTCTGAGGCCAAGGAGCACGAACTTCCCAACCCCAAAGGACGCCACTCCAACATCGTCTCTCTTCAACCCCAGAAGCAAGGAGATCATCCCCCTCAGATCCTCTAGCCCCACCCTTCCCTCCACCACAATCAGGGTTGTCATCAGCATCCTTTCAAGGACCCTAACCTCCTCCAACCACGGCGCCTCGACCTCTACAAGTGGTGCACCCTTCGGCAATGGTGGAAACGCCCCTCCATTACTAACGGAATCCCCAGAGCCAAGCCCCCAACATCTGCAAGCAGCCCTCCTATGTCCAACACCACCACACCGCAGGCACTTCAACGGCTCCCTACAATCCTTCGCGAGATGCCCTCTTCCCAGGCACTTAAAGCAAATGAACGCCGGCACCTTTCCCCTCCACGGCCTCCTCACCGTCGTCCACCCCCGCTCCACCACGCTCTCCCTCTTCCTCACGCTCATTCTCACCCTGGAATCTTCAACCCAACTTTTTCCTCAATTGTTCAAATATAATCAAATATAATGATAAGAAAATGTGCCCAAAGTCCACAAAGTCCCCATTTTAACATCATTCACCAAATAATGCAAAAGTTACGCCAAGATCTTTTGTTCACAGAATTTTATTGCCAGAATGAGAAAGCTTGACCATTTAACTAATTTAAGTACAAAAAAATCTTCCTATGTAAATGGATCCATTGATTGGTTTTGACGTCACCTATAATTATATTTTATAATGTGCATGGATCATAACCATTGCCCAAAAAAATACTAAAATCAAACCGCAATGGAAAATAATTCAAAACCTTCCCATCACTTTTCAAACCAAACCAATTTAACACTTATATTTACATAAAGATATTTTTCAATATTAATTAAATAACATAATAAAGCTTTTAAATGATTAAATTGCATTAAGGAAAACCTAAGAAGTATCATGGACACCTTGTCCATGTTTACATCTCCCACCTCACGCTTAGTTTGCATGGTATAATTCCTCAGTCAAAATGCTATCATAGGCATTTCTCCAAACACTGACAACATAAGATCTTTGTTTGTGACCCAAAATGGCAAAGCCTCCTGTCTTATCACCATTAGAGAGATTCAGGGCAACAATAGAGTGAGCAGCTATCATACGCATCTCAAAACACTGACTAACATAAGATCTTTTTTGTGACCCAAAATGGCAAGGCCTCCTATCTTATCACCGTTAAAGAGATTCAGAACCAACACTAGAGTGAGAAGCAGAAAGGCATCTTAGTTTGCGTAGTATAATTCCTCAGTCCAAATGCTATCATAGCCATTTCTCCAAACACTGACAACAAAAGATCTTTTTTTGTGACCCAAAATGGCAAAGCCTCCTGTCTTATCACCATTAGAACGATTCAAGACAACAGCTATCATAGGCATCACTCAAAACACTGACAACAAAATATCTTTTTTGTGACCCAAAATGGCAAAGCCTCCTGTCTTATCACCGTTAAACAGATTCAGAGGCAACACTAGAGTGAGAAGCAGAAAGGCATCCAACATGCATGCAATACACAGTTAAAAAAAAAACATCTGGCAATGACAATGGAGCTGCCAGAACAACCAAGCATGCTTATAACCAAAGAAACGTCAGAAAGGATGAGAATTCAAATCTCATCAATATTGAACTTGTTCGTAGCATCCTTGGAAATGGCATTCAAAATTGAACTTCTCATTCCAGAATTTCACATTATTAAGGAACCACAGTTCCAATTATCTGAACTTCACATATAAACAGAACTACTGAGAGTTGGAGAGAAGATTCCTTTCCAGATTCCATAGTTCTGTGATTTAAATGCCGACGGCATGCTGCCGGCATGCCGTCGGCAAGGCCATTTCTAGAAGGGGGTCGTGCCGACATGAAGATATTGTCGATTTACAGGTGTGTCGTCGGCATGCCGACGATTTCGTCGACATGCCGATCGGCGCTGCGAGTGGTTTGAAATGCAGGTGCTGGAGATTCGGAGGGGCTGAAATCTGAAATAGGGGGCTTAGTCAAGGGCTGAAATCTGAAAATTAGGGGACTGTCACACACACAAACAGAGCGGTTTGAATGCAGGAGTGGGAGATTCGAAATTGGGAATGGGGGGGGTTGAAATGACACACACACACGATGATTAACTCAACTAGAGACACTCAAACTTTCCAAGTAGACACACACTTCATTTTGAATATTTATGTGATTTTCTATTTCATTTTGAGTATTTATGTGATTTTTTATTTCATTTTAAGTATTTATGTGATTTTCTGTCGGCATGTTATCGGCATGCCCTCGGCATTCCCACGGCGTGCCCTCGGCATGACCATCAAAAAATGAGCATTTCCAAGGCATGCCGAAATGTACACTTAAAATTTCGTCAACACGACGTCGAAATCGACATTTCAAACCTTGCCATAGTTTATCAAACATTCATTAAAGGAAGCTCATCTCTTTTTTCAGAAATGAGAAGGAAACTCCTCTCTCTTCTGAACTTTTCAAATAAAATCCAAGTGGTTTTATTGCTGATCCAATATAGGTCCTGTTTCTAATACAATCCACATTTGTTCTATCTAATACAGCCATAAAATACATATAATATAAAATCCAAGGAGAAATAAAGATAAAGACAGAATGGGACCATAAACCCCATTGTTGGTGACCACCAAAAGAGATATTTAGAATATACAAATAAAAGAGTTCATTAACCAAAAAACTTGAGTCTGCACCATACAGAATATAGCTAATTCAATTGGCATTGGAGAGAGAAAAGTACCTTGTGAAGTAGTCAAATCTGGCTGGGAAGTCAACCTTGGTCATGAAAACTTCTTCAAATAGACCATCTTTAGAGTCCTTGATGCTATTAAGAGTCAAACCAGCTTCTTCTCGAAGCTGAATTTCCTTGGTAAGAAACCCAGACTCTCAAATGCCAAGGAGAAAAAAAAGGAAAGAGTATTATACCTCAATGAAGGCAGATCTTGTCATCCGGAAAGCTAAATTCAAATACCCAGATTTATCACATAGAACAACATCAAAAGTCTTATGATATTGAGATATTTGCTGCAAAACCAAGCGAATTCAGAAAGTAATGAAATCCAATGCCATCACAATTTCTCCCAATAAAAAAGGCTCCTACCAACAAAAATAAAAAAATTCACACAGTATTATACTTAGTGTTTTCTATATGCAACAAATACAATTACAATATTGTAGCTACAGAAAAGTAACAAAATCAAAGAAGGAACCTACGTACTTTATAGATGAAGACCTCTCCAAAAAAAAGAAGAAAACCTCTTTATATGAAGGCAACCAACCTCGTTAGATAGATAATGCTGGCCTGGAAAGTGAAAGAAAAGGCCCTTCTCTGTCATTGTAGAAGTGGCTGCATGTGCATGGAAAAATTCTTCATCAATGTACCATCACATTTCTCATTGCACAGAATTCGCAGCCATCATTAACAAAAGAATATCGTTGACAGAGAGTTAGATATGGTACTCAGCTTTTCACAACATGCATACAATGTTACACGATAGGTTGCAATTGGTCCCACATAACATGAACACTTTCTTAGAGGTTTCTCAACGTGAAAGTTTGAGGAGTTGGTCTTTTCCTACTCCAGTGGGGTAAGACCTAGTCCCAACGACATAAAATGTTTTTCTTTCATTGCTTCCAGTTCTCTGTTTGTTCTGTTTTATGTAATTCCCTACAGATGTCAAAGGGTCGAAACAAAACAAAGAAAGGGAGGTCTGAACTCAGTTCCATTTATTGAGATGCATCAAAAATTGTCGCTTTGAGGAAATGCAATTGTGAAGCAAAAATAATAAGCTCAAAAAAACCCTTCAGAAAAGTAAGTTCTAAGGAGGTCATTCTTTTAATTTAAAGGGATTTTTGCATAGATGTCTCTAGAAACAATTGCAACTGCACAAATAACCCTGTAAATTATATGCCCTTTTAAAGTCATTCCATTCTACACAATATGCCCCTTTGTTAACTTGTCTCAGCTATACAGACTTGACTGTGCCAAAAATAAATTAAATTTTACTTGTTGTCCCGTGTAATTTTTTTTTCTCCACCTTCCCCCAAGCTACCAACTGCATATGGGCACCAAGCACATCCCCACAGTTGCTTGAAGATGCAATGCTCCCTCTACGTGAACCTCCAAAAATCTTGATCCCTACAAGGGGGGCCCAATGACTTGTGTATCTGCCTTAATGGCATCTACAACTGTCTCACCCTCCCTCATCTCCATCAATTGTCCCATCAATGCTGTGCCCAGCACCTCCTTCCATGGAGGACACAACGACTGTGCAATTGGCCCTGGGAGAATAAAACAGGTAATCCTAATATTATAATGCAACTGAAACCCATCCTATTTTGCTATACAAACATCAAATTTCTATGATGTGGAGGATTTAGCTGCTAACCTCCAAGCGGGAGTCTGAAGGAACAGAGATCCCTTGTCTGCAAAAGGAAGATCAGGTTTAGCAATTCCTAAGTTAGACAGGTGGTGGTCAAGTAGAAATAGACGGTTCTAACGAGAGATGGCATTAGAGTGGTGACAAGAATAGCATTGGCAGTGCTTCTGGTGTTGCTTCTATGTACAATGTGGTGCAAGATAAATAGGGTGGGGAGAGATGTTGGGCAAGGGAAGGGTGTGTGTGTGTATGGAGGAAGGGGTAGAACAGAAACAAGTAAAAAATTTTACATGTATCACATGCAAATATTTCATTATTTTTTTATCCAAGTCTATCGACTTCGACAACTTTGACGAAAAAGTTTGTGGGAATTAATGAGGGGATCTATAAGCGTAAAACAAGCAATTTCCCAAGGGCATGTTTAGTAAGTGTCATACATGTAATTACAAAATTTATAAGGGTGTTTCTATAAAAATAAATAAAAATTTCTTATACCCAAACTACATTGTATTGTAGACTTCAATCACTACTTCCATCATCATCGAAATCCCACTGATTACACCACCTAAGATAATTTCTGGAACCAGGCACGAAAACTCTACTTAAGGCCATAGGTAGCCCTGCACAACCTGTATACACACTCGCCCTTAATTTCATATCCCGAGGGCTACTGCATAAAAGCTTATTCCTGCAAATCTCCATATAAGAATGCATTTTTGACATCAAGTTGATGTAATGGCTAATCCTTATGCATTGCAACTGCCACAAGAATACGTATAGTAGACAAGCAAGCAACATGAGAAAAAGCGTCAAAGAAATCTACTCCAAACATTTGAGTAAACCCCTTTGCCACCAATCTAGCAATACCTTGCAACAGGGCCATCAGGGTTGTACTTCGAGGCAAAAACCCAACGAGACCCAACATCAATGGACCCCTGTGGCAAAGACGTCAACTCCCATGTGCCTCGACCCTGAAGAGCGGCCATCTCTTCCTCCATAGCCTGACGCCACTTCAGATCAAGCATGGCCTCATGATATGTTGCAGGAATATGAGCGGCTGCCAAAGCATGGCAAAAACTAGCAAACTTTGTCCCCAGGCCATCTGTCACAAGGTCACCTGCAACCAGATATCAAGCACAACTTCGAGGAGCCTTCCGAATGGCTATCAAAAGATCAAGATCCTCTTCCTCATGAGGAACAGTAGAAGGCCCACCTGCATCACTAAGCACATAATCGTCAGTGTCTATGGATGCAGAACTCACCTTATCCGAGGAGGCTGGAGGAGGAGGCGAAGGAGGGGGAACCTGCAAAGTAGTATGTGATCTAACATAAGTATGAATGGGTCCTTTTCAGGGACCACAAGAGCAGAAGTATATGCATCAAGAATAGCACCAAAAGGTATAGAAGGTATGGGCATAGGGGCAACATCAAGAGTAGGAGGCAACTCTCTACCAGAAGTAGAAAAATATGGAATTGCTTCATGGAAAGTGACATCAGTAGACACAAAATGGCAAGAAGTAACAGGATCAAAACAACAGTATCCTTTTTGTGTCCGTCAATAGTCCAGAAAAACACACTTCACCGTTCTAGGTGCCAGTTTATCCAGTCCAGGACCAAGAATGTGAACGAACGCCACACATCGAAAACCCCAAGGGGGGACATGAAAGATCGGTCTATTTGGGTACAAAACTTGCCAAGGAATTTGCTCATGAAGAGTAGAGTTGGGCATTCTATTAATAAGAAAACCTGCAACTAACACCACATCACCCCAATATAAAGATGGGACAGAATAATAAATCAATATGGTACGGGAAACATCAAGTTAGTGTCTGTTTCCTCTCAGCCACCCCATTCTGCTGAAAGGTATAAATACAAGTAGTTTGATGAATAATACCATTGGATTTATAAAAGGAACATAGCAAGTAATGCAAAATTCCAATGCATTGTCAAAACGAAACATCTAAATAACAACAAAAAAACTGGATCTTTATTTCAACAAAATTCTCCACAACGTTTCCAACCTTAGATTTATATTTCATAAGAAAAATCCAAGAAACACGAGAAAAATCATCAACCAAGACTAAGAAATATCTATGTCCTAGCCTATCATGAATACGGCTAGAACCCCATACATCCATATGAATAAGTTGGAAAATAGAAGTAGACCCAGAATGAGTAGAGAATGAAAAACTAGCACAGATATGCTTGCCCAATTGACAAGCATCACAAACAATCAAAGTTGTGTATGAAATATGAGGTAGACCACGTCTGAGGCGCTCGAGGGGTAGGTGACCAAGGCAGAGATGCCACTGGAGTGGTGACCTAGATGCACCTCCCACATGGCCGACAACAACAATAGTAATAGGTAAATGGCTCAGACGGTACACCCCTCCTTCCTTGCGTGCTCCACTAATTGTCCTCCTCGTGAGCTTGTCCTGCAAGACACATGACTTGGCATCAAATATGGCACGACAATTATACTGCTCACAGAAAGTAAACTGAGAGGTAAATTTGAAACATAGAGAACATTAGAGAGCTGAAGAGTCAAGGATAACGAGATATCTCCCTTTCCAATCACAAGGGAATGGCGACCATCAGCCACCTGAACTATCTTCCCAGGTGCAACAAGGCTCATGCAGGAAAAGACCCATGATCTGCACACAAGTGCTTTAAGGTACCACTATCTACCAACCACTCACCAGATCCCAATGAGAAGGAAGAGCAAACAAACTCACTACTTGAGGAGGAAGCATATGCATCTGAGAAACTTTCTTAAGAAGATCGTCAAACTCTGCCCTAAGGTTCGCAATGCCGATTTCGACGTCATTTCGATAAATTTCCAAATGCGTATTTTGTCGACATGTCGAGGGCATGCCGAAAAAAATGACAGAAGTAGTCAAAATGATTAGAATTTAAAAATAAGTATTTCAATTGATAAATCCTTTCATTTAAGTCCTAAATCTTATCTTTTACTTCATATGTAATATGTCGATACATAATATGTGCAGCAGCAGCAACAGAGCTGCAACAGAAGCAGCAACAATAGCAAGAGCAGCAGCATGTTGCCAGCATGCCAAGCTTACTGACGGCATGCCAACGATTTTGTCGACATGCTGTCGACATTTAAATCATTGCTCTACCCTGGAGATAACCTCTAGAGATGCATCAGAAATATCACTCGCCCGATTCACCACTGCAGCCTTGCCATGCTTCTGCCAACATGTAGCCTCTGGATGTCCCATCTGACCACAATAAGTACATGGGGTAGAGTACACCCCCCAAATCCATGTCCACAACCATGACCACGTGAAGAGGATCCACCTCTCCCACGTCCAGGGATCGCGGCCTAAGCAGAGATCTGTCTAGTAGTATCTGTCAGTGGAGTCTGAAGAGCAATCCAATTGAGCCGACTGTAGGTCTCCTTAAGATATGGTAGCTCAGGCAAAGTCAAGATCTGTTCCCTGGCAGCAGTAAACTCAGGGCCAAGACTTGAAAGGAAGACAGAAACAGCTAACTCCTTCATGAACCCATGCCTAGAATCACAGGTGCACCCAGGCCGATATGCATTGTGTCTCTCTAGCAGACCCTTCACAATAGAATAATATTGGGGCAAAGAATAACCCTCCTAGCGAAGGTGAAATAGCTTATGATGAATCTGGAAAACTCGAGAAGAATTCTTCTCATGAGAATGTCTCGCGAAGAGAATCCCGCATATGCTTGAATGTGGTGTAATACATAATCTCATCACCAATACGGGGAATAACGCAAATCACCATCCATGCACACACCATTGCATTATCTCTATCCCACATAGTATTTACACCTGTATTCTGGGTGGGTTCTAGATTAGAAAGAATGTGCCCCTTCCCATAACCCCTAACAGTCATCAAGAATGTTTGGGACCACATAAGGTAATTGATCTCATCAAGCTTTATCATAAGACCAAAAAACGGACTTTTGTAAGTCCTGGTGTCCACAGTAGAGTCCAATGTGACTCTAGACAAACTAGGAGTCTCCATCCTTTTACTTGTCCACGAAGCCGCACTACAGGAAAAGTTTCAATTTACAGATCTATTCTTCAAACATCCGATCTATGATCTAAAATCACAAGAATCAGACCCTCCAAGCCAAAAACTCCTTTGATCTTATTAGAAATAATCAAATCATGCGGAATAAATGGACTAGAACATCAGATGGGTCTTGATCTGATGGCTACCGACTGCAGCGGTACCTGAACAAGGTCGGCAAGACGGACGCTGGACTGCAACCTAAGCCTAGAACCCTACCGTTGCTACTTTAAGATCGACCGCACCCACTACAGGTGTAATCAATGGCGATAGCAGGCAGTAGGCGATGTTGTAGGGGCGATCAGGCGGCACTTCAGCAGCGCTGCAGGGAGGCGATCACGCGACACTGTAGCAACACTGCAGGGAGGCGATCGGGCGACGCTAGTGGTGCTGCAAAGAGGTGGTGCTGCCAGGAGATGGCTAGGCGGTGACACTGCTGTGGACAGCACCACTAGTGATGGTGCTAAGGTTCGAAATGCCGATTTCGATGCCGTGCCGATGAAATTCCAAGTGTGCATTTCGTGGGCATGCCGTGGAAATGCCCGTTTTTCGATGGGCATGCCGATGAGCATGCCGATGCATACTCACAAAAATAGCAAAAGTAATTAAAAAAACCAATAGCAACCTCGACATGGGCACCAATTTCGCCAACATGCCGACCATGCCGACGAAATCCCTGTAAATCGACGTTTTCTTCATGTCGGCACAACCCTTCCTCGGAAATGACCTTGCCGACGGCATGCCGTCGGCATTTAAATCAATGGATGGCGCTGGTGGTGCCTAGGGCACCAATGAAGATGCCCAACCGGAGAAGATTAGGTTAGGAGATTGGTGAAAGGGATCGAAGGCCTATTTGGATGCGATATCACGAGCTCCAATCTAGGACCGCCACTCTGATACCAAGTTAGGAAAACCAAAAAGTTGTTTATTTCAGAAACCTTCTCTTTATATAGAGAGAGGTGGGATAAATAACACACAACTCCAACATAAAACAAAAAATTACTAACAGACCCTTTCAGACATAATAAATAAGGAGTACAACAAGCTGAAAGTATGATATTTGACAGTTGGAGATTACTGGCTACCAACTTGGGTTTGAACATGTCGGCCTGTTGCTTGACTTAAACTATGCCTAAATAGAACAAGTTATCAGAGTCATGTTTTCTCAATTGAGACAAACTTTAGCCTAAGTCTTTACAGAGCTTTTAGAAAAAAAGAATTACATAAACGTTGCTTAACAAAAGTTGAAACAAGGCTACTGTCAAGATTTGACACAACGTGGAGTGTGGAGACTCCTTGTACGTGGGAAAATAATCCACGTGGGAGACTATCCACGCATGGTGCTTGGAGACATGGAGAAGCACCACCGGCAGGCTAGTGGCTGATGTTGGTGGTGGCCAACGGTCAACCAAGGTGGCCGGCATTGGAGAGAGAAAAGAGAGAGAGGAGAGGAGAGGAGCTTTTGATTGTTGACAATATTTATATTGCTCAAAATATAATACAAAGGAAGACTCTTTTTATAGAGAGAACATATCCCTACAATTCGAAACAAAAGATCTTTTTTTTTCTTTTTTAAAGCAAAAGGGCGGTTATCCGAATGATAACCACTTGAATTCATTCCATCACGCCATCAAGGTGTTACACCAAGGGACAAAATTCTCCACATATGGCCTCACCCCCCTAAACACCACACCATTCCTCCCTAACCAAACACCAAACAAGACTGCCAGCACCTTAGTTCTCTCCTTCTTTGATCGGAAAGTATTTCCTCCTCCACGGGCATTTTCTCTCCGAAACGAAGACCAAAAGCTGGCCGTGTCTTGTGTATCTATCCAACCAATTCCCAATCTTTGCCAGACCTACGCAATGAAAGGACACTGGAAGAAAAGGTGTTGTATATCCTCCTCTACCCCATCACAAAGAGGGCATCTCACATCATCTATTTGGAAATTACCTCTTATCCTTAATAAGAAAAGATCTTATCTCTTAGGAAAAAATCTTATCTCTAATCAAAAAATAAATTCTAACATATTTTTCTAAAATACATTTACTAAAAATAACCAAACTTGAAACTTAAGAAAAGACACCAAAATTGATCCCTTGGACCATAACCGCCAACCCCTGTGGCCCTCTGCTGCGTGTCACGTGGCTCATCTTTATTTCCCAACACTTACATGACCTGGTAATTGACGTTATTAATTTCATGAAACTGACAATGCCTCCACCATTTCAACTTGGGGAGCTGTAACAACCCAAACGTAGTCCCACTCCTGGGTTACTAAAAATTTTGCTTTACGTTGTGAGTTTGAGGATTGTGACTCACAAATAGAGATGAAGCATTTTGGACTCCTGCATTAAGTTTGACTGAGCCTCAAACTGAACAAGTTTCAATGGCCAATGTTTCTCAAATGACTCAATTTGCAGCCTGTGCCATCACAACATCCACTTCAAAACCCACTTTAGGGTTTGTTTAAGAACATAGATAAAAGCTCCAATTGTTAGAGGTTGCCCAAAACCTTGGGATCACAATGGAAACCGTAGCTTACAACATCAAACTGATGCATGCATTGCAGAGATCTTTTTCAAGTTTCTCTTGCATTTTGCATCATGAACTAGGTTCAATGAGTGCTGCAGGTGCTTCTCCAATAGTGCCTTACTAAGTCCTGGATTAGCATGGGTGTCCCCCCACATATGTGACTAAGGCTATTGAAATAAGTACGGATGGCTATGTGATTATAGGGTGTTTTCAAGTCTTTTTGTAAATGTAGGTCTACATCATCCATACTATGATACTAAAGCAAGTAAATGATTCTATTTATTTGCATACATATGTCTTGTAAACTGTCTTCCATTTGATTTCAAGGGATCACACACCTGTGTAGTCAATAAAAATACCTGGGGAAGGCATGGGTAATAAGACTAAAACTTTGCTTATATCACAAGGAAAAATGAATAGTACAGTTGAACCCAAGAAACAAGTCTTTTGGAGGGTAAGGGGGAAAAATGATTAACCAAAAAAAAAAAAAATGGCGCATACCAATGAAGTCCAAAATCACTCGAAATATCTGCCAAGTGTTCATATCCTTGTTAATGCGATATCCTCCAATATCAGAGGCAAGATATGATACAATGACAGAAATTAGAAACCCATTCAAGCAGTCATGCGAGTGGATAGTACTTCTTTGGCGCGCCCAAACCTGAGATTGAGTTTGATAATTAGCTTCTTGAAGGGGAAATTGAACGTGAAACTTGGTTTCTGACTGTAAATTGACCAAATCATAACATGGAACTCAAAAATAATTTTGATGTTTACAAGGTGTACTTTGCAATATGTTTACAAGAAATAGTAGCAGGTGGTACTTTAAAGAGAATAAGAGACTCTTGTAAACTCTTCCAGCTGTTAAAAATGTTTCTGACAAATTCGGCATTTTCCTCCAAGAACATGTCTTCCAGTATGCTGCTATTGTACTTTGGAGTTGGTATAGTACTTCCATCTGAAACAAAATTTGTTTTGTTTACGTAAAGTTAAGTGGAGGAACTGAGAAACATATAAGAACGTCCAGAAACAAAGCACATTCCTATAAGAGTACCTTTGGTTACCACACGGACATTGTTGCGCAGCAAATTAAGCCTTGGAACAGCAAACAAGGATGTGGCAGCAGGGATAATCCTAATGAAAGATCTTGGCAGCTCGACATCCTTTATATCTAGAAAAGGGAAGAATAGAATTTACAGATTTTTTTTTTGAGAGGTAAGAGAATTTATAGTATTAGAGCTCTATATCTTTTTCCTGTGGATGCCTTCGATCCCCACAAGTTTAACCCTAGAAAGTTCAACATTCCAACAGCAAAAGTTTGGCATCCAGAAATTGCAAACACAACGAAGGAATGGAAGTCTGAACTGAAAAAACAGACCTGGAAATACATGTAAAATGGGCTTCCGGCCTTCATTCTGGAATGTGGACCATTCGACTTTACGGACAAATTTCAAGGATTTCAGTTGCTCCGCAATCACAGAGAGGTAGAGGCACCTCCTTGCATGATACTGATGGTTCAAATAGTCCTTCTCATAGAAACACTCCTACAAATATAGCATGGAGAAACAACAATAGCAAACGGAATAACATTAGCAACCGGAGCTCAGTGACATCTACCATTAAAACAGAAAAAATATATACATCTGTAGCGGTGTTCATCAAACTTTCCGCCGAAAGTAACCTAATTTCCCCTATAAAAGCCCAAATTAGCAAAACCCACCGAAACAGAATGGGATATGCAGCAAACTAAATGACACTAACTTTTCACTGAAATATAACTTAAACAGACCAAAGCATCCCCAAAAATCGCAACTTTCCTGTGAAACTTCATCGAACAAAACGCAGCATCAATTCTCCAAAAACCCAAAGATTCGGACGAACACACCAGCATCTGCGTCACCCTTTTTCGACACAAGAATCCGCATCCTCACCTACGAAACGCATGTTACAAAAGAAAGATGACCGTAATCCCACCGAAATTCAACAGAATCGGATCAAACTCGCCCCAAAAAATCCAAATTTCCCATCAGAATCCCACCAAACACGCCGCAGTTTCACACCTTTGAAGGGGAAAAGAGCAAAGAACCAAAGTGAAGACACTAAGTAACAGAAATTCGACCAACGTTCAACTGAGAGGGATCAAACTCTCCAACTCCCCGTCGAAACCCCACCGTACACGCTGCCGCAGTTCCACTCCTTTACCTTGGGCATCCTGACGAGGAGGTCGACGCTGATGTCTGGCTTGGCGATGCAGCCGAAGGCGTGGCTGCCGGCCACGACGACCTCTGTGGGGCTGCGGAAGGTGAACTCGAGCTTCTCCGGCGGCGCCCCGACGTCGCGGACGAAGCCGCGGGCGTCGGGGGGGCCCACCCGGCGGTCGGGGATGGCGCGCACGGCGTCGGCGACGGAGGAGGCGATGGCGTCTAGCTTTTCGGAGGCAGAGGGGGAGAGGCGGACCTCCCTGAGGAGGTCGAGGGTTCTCTGGAGGATGGGGTCGGATTGGGACTCCATTGGTAGTAAGGATCGGCGGCGAAGGGATGAGGAGGAGAGGACGGAGTTGAGGAGGGGGGTTTGGAAGGGTTTTGAAGGAGGAAGTAAGAAGTAGAATAAACCAAACGATTAATCGGACTTATTGCCTTTGGATTAAAAATATCTCGAGTTCACCCATTTCGGGAGAAATTGCGAGAAAGTCTTTCAATATATATCTCATGTATTATATTTTTTTTTTATTTACATATTTTGTACTTAATTTATCACTCATTCTCTCAACTCTATTTTGCTAGTGATAATTTTAGTTGGTTACTTTCCAACCGTATTTTTTTTACTCTCAAAATCACATGACCCTTGCTCATAAGTGACGACAAGAGGAAGATGATCTCTATAATTGTCTTTACTCCTCTCCTCCATTGATGAGCTATAAAGATGTCCTTGCCTTCATGGTTTGCAGCCAATCATCCTTCTCACCATAGTTGTCCTTTCCCTTTTCTGTTTGGAAAGCATCCTACACCATGGGTCATAACCCTCAAAGTTATTATTTTGTGTCATTGATACTTACTAGTACTATGAGTCATAATTGTGAATTCTTCTCTTCATCTATCGACACCTTGAGAGTCCCACAAAATTGATCTTCCATTATGGTGTTATTAGCACCTTGCTCTTCTATATAATGATGGAAAGAGTTGAGACATCACCTTCCTCTCTCCTAATGAGTAAGCTCCCTCTTTTTCTTCTCTTGTTTTTCACATTATATCCTATGTTCAAACCACATTATTCTTGCCAAGGCCAATTATATATTATTGGTGTTTAAACTACTCTATTGGTAGTTGTGATATTATCCTCTTCATCCCTTATAAGCCCTTACAGGCCTCAATTTGAGGCAATGTTCCTCAACTAAATTATAATAGTAACTTTCTACAAGTTTACATATAATTTCTGCAATTGGTACTTGAAAATGATTTTTTGTTTAGAATGGACTTCCAAATTTTTTAGGAAATCCTTGTCCCTATTGAATCATTTGGATTAAATTAATCGTGCACATTAGAAAATTACTTGCATTAAGCAATTACATCAATAATTGATGGGAAAACACAAAAGGAGTTCACTCCATTATGAATGCACGTGCTTATGTATGCATAGACATGTATCTGTCTAGTAAGAATTTATTATGCCAATTATGACAATTTTGGCAACTTTTAGTTCATTAAACAAGGACAAACTGAGAATCATGACAAACTTATTTTTCAAGTCACACCAACCTTAAACTTTTGATTAGTCAAACTTCAAGTAGCCTTAAGCCTAAGACATTTTTCACAGCTCTAACTTAGAGAATTCTTTGATGAAAAGAGCCCACTAATTCTTTAGCTTATAAGAACAACTTCTTTATAATTCATATCAAGCTATTTCCATGTTAAGCATTTTCCAAAGGCATGTAAAGTAGCTTTTATTCATATGATATTTCTCCAATTAGCATAATTGGATGATTTACTTTTGATCTAGCCTGTGAGGTCGGAAAAAGGTGAGAAGATGAAAAGGGGGCACCACAATACAAGAAACGAGAATGCAAGAGCATGGATACCTAGTTTCCACTGTATTGGTGTACATTTGGGGAGGGGGTTTGACCCTTGAATATTCACCATAGTAATTTTCTTTTTCGAGAGAATATTACAAAAGGTGTGTCCCTTTCTTCGATACAATCATCTCCTTATATAAGGGATCAAGAGGTAATCATTTGATCCTCGAGGAGTAGAAATGGGTTATGTGATGAGAACCTCATCATGAACCCTAACTAATACATTTTGACATAATAAAGTGAACAAAAGCTCCTACATAACCAAGAAAAAGGCTTAATTCAAGGAAACACTAATCTGAGAAGAGAACATGAAACAAGGAATAAAACTGTAATTTTACCATTACAGTGCATCAATGGAATTTTTAAGGGTCTAGACATAGGTCAATTGAACTTAATAAGAGAAAAGGTGGGATGGTTCAGTCAGAAAAGGGTTATGGTGAAATTTAAGAATTAAATGACATTCTGTAACCCGAAAACAAACCCACTTAAATTCACAAGGTTCTAGGAAAAATAAAAATCAACTAATCCATATAAAATTCATGAAAAAATATCCTCTAGGGTTTAGAACCTTCAATTTGGCCTTTGGAACCTGTTTTGACCTAGATTAGGGTCCATGCCCAATATTTGACCTAATTTAGATTTTTATGCAAAATTTCCAGTCAAACGTGGTCAAACCTAAAATCCAACTTCACCATTGGATTCCTTAGGTTCAAATTAGGTTTATACCAAAATTTAGACCTAAGGGAAGGTAATCTTGACCTACTTTGCAAATTGGTCCACCCAATTACATTCTGGCCCTTAACTTTTGAAAACCCTTGCAATTACCCCCTCAACTTTCTCATCTCTTTCTTCATTTTGGTCCCTCTACCATTGCAGCAGGGACCATACCTTCGGCAACTTTGCGCGGAGGTTTTCTCCTCATTTTCATTTGGAGCCGCCCCCAGATTTGAAAGGAGAGCTCCCTGCAAAGCCTCCTACCGCATGGGCAACTCCTCATACCCTAAAACGTCCCATACCACTCGTGCGAACGCTCAGGAGGTATGGGTCTCCTCTGGCCATACCTCCTGCATGGTCTCCCCGCCGCCTCCTTGGGAATCCTACTCTACCCTTGCCTATTTAAGGAAGCCCAGACCTCTCCGCTTCCTTCAAGCTTGATTTGGCCAAAGAAAGCCCCCTAAATTCATCTCCTCCTCACTCCGGCCAACTGCCCGCAGCTTCCGACGACCCTCCATCCCTCTTCTCATCACTCTACCATCGTACCAGTGGCAAAGCCATCTCCGTCGTGCTCCTCCGCGTCGTACCCAGCACGCGCCCTTCGCCTCTCTTCCTTGTCGCCGCTTCTTACCACAGGGTCTTCATCTCTGGCGACGGCAGACACCCGCCGCTCACCCTCCGCCTCCCCCTTTCACTCTAAACACCCTAGATAAGTACCTCCTCTCTTTATTTCCCCTTTATCAATTTTTAGTTTCGACCCCTCGACTGCCACTACCACCACCATCGTTTCCACCTCCTGTAGACCACCAGCAAGGTGCTTCCGTCATTCCACACACCCATTGTAACGACCCGACTCCCGAGTCCCTACGAAACACGAGAACCGGACCGACTCGACTAATCCCAAGACCTAGTCGTCCAACGAGGAAGTAACCAAAAGAGTAGTAAAATAAACCACATTCAGCATGAATATAACTAGCAGTAACAAAATACAGCAGTAAGAAAAGGAACTACTACAGCATGTACCACCACAACAGTAGAACAGCATTTATAACATAGCATGAACTACAAGTAACGAAAAGTACAGAGAGTAACAAGAACTACTCACTACAGTGGAACAAAAAGGGGTATAAAAGAACTGCGGTAACTCTACTGGTTCCAACTCGGCCCAGCGTCCTCTGCAGCCGCTGACCCTGGCTGCTCAACAGCTGGTCCTGAAAAGTAACGAGTGTAACACGTCAGCGAAACGCTGAGTATAGTGGCAGCTAAAACTAAAGACGCAGTAAAGTGTATAGTAGCTGCTATAACTTCTTTCTTCCTTTATTTACGTCTTTTTATTATTTCACAATTTATCTATTCCTCAGATCTATCACTTGATCTCGAATGTTCCTCGCAGGAACGATCTTGATTGCAGTCTTTTCCGAAAAGTAGAAGTAACGCATGGTGCTCTCCTGGCCGGGAGAGTCCCCCGTGGTGATCCTACTCTCAGTTAACCACCCCAAGGTCGCTGACAGACGTAACGGTGACTACGGCACGCTCGATAAACACACGGGTAGATATCCCGCACTGGCACGCGGTCAGTCGTTTCCGTTAACGGGTGCGCCCAAAGCACAGTACGGAACCAGTAAAGGGCAGAGCCCTCTCAGTAACAGGGGTCCAACCCCTCCACAGTCCACGCACCCTCGCCTGACTACCCTGGTTTGCCCAGTGGGCCTAACAAGTCGGTGTAGGAGGCTAGCAGAACCCCGGGACCCGTGGAGTATCTAGTGCTCTCCCTACACTAGTAGCTCTCCTCGGTACTGTGTACACGAGGGCCAGCAAGTCGGTACAAAGTGGCCAGACCTAACCCCGGGTCCATGGGGCGGCTAGCTCCGCTCTGCACTAAGAGGTAATGTGTGCTCTCTTTGGTATCACGTACCCCGGAGACAACACACTTCCACATCTTTCTTTCTCAGTTCCATTCCATTCTCTTTCAAGGAGTTCTACTCCTAATTCCCCATAGGGTTCCAGCTCTTTTACTCAGCATATTTAGGTTTCACCGTTCCAGTTTCACGTTCATGCAACCCATGTTCTCAATCATGTTTATTTATTCATAACAGGCAGCTGTTAAATCAATTTACAAGCAGCTATTATTTCCTTTCCACATTTTCCAAGACTGTAATATTATATACATATCACTAGTTTTCTAGTCCTAGGATTCATGCCGTACCCTAAGATCTATCATTCAATCTAGTTTCCAGTCCTAGGTTTCATGCAATACCCTAGGATCTATCAATCAATCTAGTTTCTCAGTCCTAGGGTTTATGCAGTGCCCTAGACTCTATTAATTATTCCACAATTGTAACAAATTTGATTAAGTAAATTAAAAGCCACTCTACCAGCTACAACGGGAGTACTGGGGGCGTGGTCGGAAATCCCACGCGCCTCCGCAACCCTCGAGACTACAATGAAACGGGGTCCTAACACAAGGATCAAACACAAGGAGTTTCTCAGAACAGTATATAATTATTGTAAACGGGTAGAGGATTTTATTCCGAAAAGAACGCAACTCGAAACATGGAAAACGGACTCCGAACGGGCCCTAAACGGGTCGAAAACGACGAAACAGTCCAAAATCAGACGTCTTAAAAGGTGGTTCAGAGGATACCTTCGCTCTGTGTAGTTCCTCAGACGTCCAGAAGCCTGCGGGGGCGTCTGGCTTAATTCCCAGACGTCCGATGGTCAACCCAAACGTCTGGAAGTCCTCTCCGTCGTTTGGCACTGCGGCCAGACGTCCGATTCGCGTTGGATGCGGAGTCTCGCGCCCTCCCAAGCAGAACCTGCACGCACCCACTCCTCTCTCTCAGTACGACGGGTTGCAGACGAAGGAGCGGCGGACGGCTGCATGGCAGTACGCGTGAAAAAGGAAGGAGGGCGAAATAACTTACCTGTCAGACGTCTGGACAATCCTCCAGACGTCTTCACCGTCGTCTGGTTGTAAGCCCAGACGTCTGATTCTGGAAAAATTTCCAGAATCAGAGCTCCTCTCGATCCCCGCCCGCGACGCACGGCCGCACCGCACCCCGTCCGCCTGCTGCTCAAGCTGCAGCAGCCCTCCAGCGACGCTCCACGCCCGCTGCTCCCTTGCCGGCCGGCTCTAGCTGCCCCGGCAAGCTCGAGCCCTCACGGTCGAGCGTCTCCTCCCTCGCGCAACACCTCCTCCCGCACACTTGACGCGGCCGCTGCTGCCGCCGCTCGCTCTCGCACCGGCTGGAAGAAGAAGAAGGAAGCGAAGGAGATGAGTGTGAGGGAGAGGGCGAGGGCCCTATAAGGCCGTGCGGGGAGAGAGAGAGAGAGCGCAGCACTGCGCCTGCAAGAGGAGAGAGGGAAAAAGATGAAGAGGGTGGCGGTTGCAGGTCTGCGCGTGCATGCGCGCAGACGCAACCCCGTACTCCGCAGAAAATTAAATCCCAGACGTCTGCAAGGGGTTCCAGACGTCTTGTCAGACGTATGGGACACCTCCCAGATGTCTTAAAAAACGTCTTGAAGCCGCGTTCGTAACACCCATCCACCTCGCCAAACATCGCAGAAGATCCACCACCTTCCACTAATCATTTTCCCCCTCTCCATCGACCACCACACTCTCCCCACACTGTCCTCGAACACACCCACCTGCACAGCCACAGTGAGCCCTACGTACGCTCACATAGGCACCCCCACACCACGCAGACCACCAGGCCACCTTCGCCGTGTCACGGCGAAGCCTACTAAGTATTTTAACAAGGCCATGACGCCGTATTTGTGTTGACAGGTGTCGACCCTCTTCCCCGCCATTGACGCAGCAAGGAGCTTGCTTAGGAAACTCCTCCAGGTCTCTCCACTTCAGGTGAAGTGCCCCAAGTCGCATGAAAACCCTTCACGCACAACCCCAGCCAGGCAATTGGCGCAGAAGCCCCTTGCATCTGCTGCAATCGAGCGCGACATCTGCTGCGGGCGCGCGCGAGAAGAAGGTGGGACATTTAGTCCCACCTTGGAAGCTTTGAAGCGGGTGAGGTGAAATAAATTGAATTTGTGAATTAAGCCTATTGCCTCCTGACACGGGGTGAGGTCCCTCACCCACCACCCGGTCTCGTCCGCGACCCACACCTACGCGGACCTGGCCTAACCCAACTACCCGTGCACTCCTTGCCCACCACCGCATGCCGGTGGGCCTGGTCCCGGGCACGCATACCCGACCCGTTTACCCGAGATAGGTTTTGGGAGAGCTGTCTCCAAAGAGAGAAACAGAGAGAGACGCGGGGAGGGTAGGTGTTAAGTTTTGCCTCTATATGCGTAGGGAAGAAAGGAGATGCGGAAGAAGAAGCTGCGAAGGACTTAGTCGAGGAAAGAAGAAGAAGGTAGAGGAAGGAACCGCAGAAGAAAAAGAAGGCAAGGAGGAGGCGCAACAGCTGAAGAAGAGAAGAAGAAGAAGCCAAAGAGGAAAGCCCAAAGAAGAAAGAGGAGGAAAGAGCTGCCGCAGAGAGGAAGGAGCTGCAGCAGAGAAGAAAAGAAGAAGAAGAAGCCAAAGAAGGCTGAAGAAGCACTGTAGCAGATCACCAGTTAAGGAGTCTGATTCAAAGAATCAGACATCTGAGAGAGGAAAGACAGAGAAGGAAGAGAAGGAAGAAAGAAAGCAAAGAAAAAGAAAGAGAGAAGAGAAGAAGGAAGAAGAGATAGAAAAATTTATTTCCTTTTACTCTCTGGCCTTTATATATAATGCATTATTGAACATTATCTTTCAAGTAAATTTTGAGAATTGTGATTTTTGCTTTTAAAATACTGAATTACTCCCTTAGTTCGACCTCGGAATGTTTTTAAATTTCAAGTAATAAAATTTGATAATCGTTTTTTCGCGGTATACTACAACGCATATCTTTTTAAATTGCAAGAATACCGATTACTATGCCTCACTCTTTGTGTCGTCGTCTTGATTCATACCCTATCCCTTCGATCTTTGCACCATCGCCTTATCTTCAATGTTGCTATCGCTTGGGGTTGATGGGAGTAGGGTAATGGCAGGAGTCGATAAGCTAGTCTTCCAAGTGATCTCTTGGTTGTTGTAAATCGGGCGGTTGTGTGGAGAGGGTACTTTCAGTTGTTTCCAAGTAGAAGATTGGGTTGACCTACCTGAGTGGTTTCCCTAGAAGCAAGGGGCTTTTCTTGCCTTTAGGTTGGGTTGGCCCTTCTCCTAGGCTTGTCTGCTTCATGGGCTGACTTTGAACGAGTCTAACATTCTTTTCCCCATCAACTACCAATTCTCAAATGTGATTTTTCAACCACAAGTTTTACAATTAAATGAACAAGGGGCAAAAATGTTGTTGGTGTAGTTCATGGGTCAAACGTTAAATGCACGATTCCTCATGAGCTCCAAGCTTAATAATACAATAGACACTAGTAGACATTACAGAACGCCATGTGCGCGGTGTTGTTAAACCCATCGTTCCTTTTTGTGTTCAGTGGAAAAGTTCTATAACAAATACGAAAGTACCGAGGGATGCCATGTGCAACCATAGATTTTAAGATACCCCCACACGTTAATACCTTGTTAACTGTGGATATGCCACTATGGATAAGTTTCTAGCACAATATAGCATAGTCAGCTACCACATCCTTGAATTCAAGACCTGGAGAAAACGTAATTGGTACAAATGTTACAAAGAATGATTCAACCATTGTTACACGAAGATTCAAAATTGTGTCAAGTGTGACTTTGGAAATTTTGAAGAAGTGTTTCCAATGCTTAACACACACTATCTTTTTATGATGAATTCATGCAAATGAATCATATAATGTCATTGATTTTGAGTTCCTACCCATACTTTAAGCTATAATCTAAAAAAGGTGCTTTGTACATGAGTTGAAATTGTTAGAATTGAATACTTTTTAAGTGCTAACCATTAATTGTACCAGATAGACCTATGTAAATTTTACTTTTCCCCCCAAAACAAATCCCACATAATGTGAATAATCTCATCTTCATTGTTAGTTTCCTCGCCCTCCACCCCCCTTAGCCCCTCTCCTCCTTCCCTCTTTAATTTACACGGTCCCCTCCATCTTTATATATTTCTACTCTAAAGTCAATTATATGATTGTCAATTAAGGAAAATTATGTGAAGCTCCTACTGAATTTTTGATTAAATTTTGGCAATATCCCATAATTTATATTATTATTAATTATCAAATTGAATGCAAACAAAAAAATGGATTATAAATTAAATTCCATTACAGTGAACTCAAATCACATACTATAGTTAGATATCTAAAAATTTCATGAACTCCCGCAACGAAGTGCAGGTATTATCACTATTAATAATAATAAAGTAATTGAAACTCATAGATTATGTAATTATTGGATTGCCCATTGACCTCCTTACAAAATCACCATCTAATAATATAAGACTGAATATCTTATGAAATGCTCTACTCATTGCAAGAAACAGCCCGCATCCATGGTAGCTCTTTGATTTTTTTTTTTGCTATTATCCCTTCTCTTCATTTTCTACCCTAAGCCACTTAAAGGTGCCCATTGTGGTCAGTTCGGGTCCGGATAGGTTGTGTTAATATGGTGATTTAATCGTTGAAATAAATATAGTGGTTAACCTAAATCGAGTCTAACCATCTTTTTACAAAATTTTTAACCTGGCCTACTTGATTTTATCTTGGTCACTTTTAGGCCCAAGGTTGAACTTAGAGAAGTGGGATTAGAGGTGAATAAGTTTCTACGCCTGCCCTACAACGAATCTCTTCCGTTCACTTATTATGTTTTTGGTGTTTCTCTATTTAAAGTTTTTTTTCTGATAATTTTTGTCCTTGAGTTATACCCTAAAAATCAGGTTCTTGGCTTTGAGCCAAATTAGGGTTCCAAAACTGGTCTTGCTATTCGCAAGACTGAGTACCTGCAAATCAAGGAATATCTTTTCTCTTTTATATATATTTTTTGTCTTTTTAATTGCAGAAAAGAGAAATAGAAATAAGATAAATATAGTATATATATATGTATATATTATATATGTATATAAGGGTGGGGGTGGAGGTAGAGATAACGTGTAGCACGGTGTCGAGTGGGTCGTCGTCTAGGAAGACGCAACCAACAGGACGAAGTGCCGCATGGAGTGTAGGATGGATGGGTGGAAGATGTGTGCGAAGATTCTTTCTGTACGCGTGTATCGGAAAATATCAGCAACTGGTGCAGATATTCCCGCGATACAACGTGTGGTAGGTGATATGAAAATATAAATATGTATGTATATATGAAAATATATATCTATATGTATATATATATCCATGGTTATAATTATATGTATGTATGTATGTATGTATAGATAGATGTATGTATATGTATATATATAGATATATATATATTTATAATTAGATAAATATGTATGTATATATAACTATATATATATATAGTAATATATGTATATAGTTATATATATGTGTATATGTATATATATATATTAGTATTAGTGTTTAGGTATATAGATATATGTAGGTAGATATATATATATATATACTTAGTTACATAGGTACTAATATATGTATAGATATATGTATATATATATATATATGTATGTATAGAGTAGTGTATAAGTGAGTGGGTGTGTGTACGAGAGTGTGTGTATGTGTCTGCGGAGGGAGTGAGAGAGTGCTGTGAGAGAGAGAGAGAGAGAGAGAGAGAGAGTCCACAGGAGTGAAGAAGGCGCTGCGTTTAAGTCGTCCGGATGCCTTAGCCGTCGTCTGATGGCCACGCGCAGGCGCAGGCACGTAGGCGCGCGAAGAGGCACGTGCACGCAGGAGGGAGTGAGAGCGAGAGGAAGGACAGCAGCGCACCGCACTGCGCGCTGAGGCAGATGCAGGCGAAGAAGCGGGTGCTAGGAGCGGGCGGGTGCAGACACGAGAGCGAGCGCGGAGAGAGACGCGGGCACGGGCGTGCGCAGACGGGATGGCGACGGTCGCGGCGCGGAGAGAGAGCGCCTAGTGATCGGATAAGTGAGAAACTTACCGGTTACCGCACTGCAGCCATAGTGTTGCGCTCTCTAGCGTGAATAGTGGCTACAGTGCGCGCTCGGCTCACGCGACCGGTTGCTGGCGGTTTAGCGTGCACGGGGGCTGTGGAGTGGGCTGGCGCGCGCGAGGAAGAAGCTGCGTCGCTGCTGGCATGCACGGTGGCCTGCGCGCGCGGAAGAAGAGTCCGGTGCCGTGCTGCTGCTGTGCTTGAGCTTCAAAGCTCAGCTTTGTGGCAATGGCGGGGTTGGCTTGGAACGACGAAACAGAGAAGAGAACCACCACGTCCACCGGCTCTTTGATGAGCTGGGCGGTGGTGGAACTCACAGTGGTGGTTGTGTACCACTGTGAGTTGCTCCTGCCCGCAGCGTGGCTCCTCAGGAAGAAGAGAGGCTGCATATGGATGGGAGAGGGGAGGAGACAGCCTGGAGGAAGGAGGTGTTGTTTGTTCTTTTGTGTGGACCAGGCCCTCCGCAAAGAAGATGGCTGGGCTCTTTTTAAAGAGGAAAGAGGCATGCACAGCCATGCCCTGGCTGTGCAAGGCAAGCTTGCTGCAGAGAATGGCGTGAAGACGATCAAGCCATGCCTTGCAGCCGCGGAGAAGAAATTCAAAGTCAAATGAAAATAAAAATAAAGATGGTGAATTTGCGAGGCAACACTTGAGGAAAACATAAATTTCAAGGCCATTTTATTCACTCTCCTCCCCTCTCAAATAAATGCATGCATGCGTTTATTTTTACAAATACGACTATGGCTACCTAATATGCACTGGCAATGCTAGGAAATAGCACAAGATGGAACAATTGTACGTATATTTTTGCTGTGCAATCATGGTCTTGGATAATCTCTTTTCTCTAGCCCTTGCTTTATATATATATATATATATATATCTTACTAGAGTGAGCTCAAGTCTTCTAATATGTTGAGTACACCTACGACAGTAGACCTATGTGATTCCTTCGAGAAATCATGTGTCTTCCGTATTCTCATATACATATTAGCTTATTAATATCCTTGTTTTGATGCAACAAAATTATGTTCAATTGTGGACTAATCATTCAAGTTACTTAAATACAGATTGTTAAGAAATGATAGGCTTCAAGGATGTTCAATCTCAAGGAGAAGCTTTTGTAGCTTAGAGTTATTTCTTTTTACTTTTATTGAGTTTATAAAATTTATAAGGAACCTCAATTATATCAATCAATTCATTTTGAACCTCGATAGATTGCAAACTTAAGTTAAACTTTAAGTTTTCAATACTGTTGATCGACTCGCTTTCATAACTTAATCGATCAAATTCATTTGATTGACCAAATCTATATTTTTAATAGATCAAAATCCTCTAGAAGTTAAATCTTGAATTTACGCTTCAAGTCAATCAATTTCCTAATTTAACCGATCAATGTAAAATCGATCAAAATTTTATTTTAATTAACCAAAGTTCATTTTTATCGACCAATACTTAATTTTGATCGACCAACGTCATATTTATAAATAGGACCCATCAACTGCTACTTTAAAACATACCTTCAAGAGCTTCTAAAATGCAAAACGCTCTCTTTCTCTTGTGCTTTCGCAAAACCACGCTTAAAATCAACACTTTTTAAAGCACATTTTTTTGCAACATCAAAAACTCAATTTGCATATTTTATTCAAGCTTGACATGAATCATTGTTATTTTATATTCTAATTATTTTGATTTGGGATCTAAGTTATTAGGAGTCTCACTGTTCTCTTGTTCAAGTGTAAAAGAGAATAAAGTTTTGTAAAATAGTTGTCGCCCTCATTGAAATGGTGCATTAGTGGATTTGACTAGCGTCGACTAGTCGTAAAATCATAAGCTGAGAGGCTTAGTAGTGGTTTTTACCTGAGAGGGTTTCCATAATAAAATCTAGGTGTGATCTTTCTATTTTTCTATGATTGGTTCATATTTATATTGGTCTGCGGTGAATGTTCTTTAAATTCTACATTTTTCTATAAGTATATTATTAACCCCCCTCTAGTATAAACATTAAATCCTACAAGCTCTACGTGCACTCACATAGTTTTCTAGTTTCAATATCAAGATGAGTGTATCCCCTATTAGGGGTGTACACAAGTTGAGTTTAACCTGAATCCAACCTAACTTGATTAGATTAGGTTAAGAGTCACAAGGTTGGGTTGGGTTGGGATTTTTCCGACACAATAAAAATGAGTTGGTTAGATTTAAAGTTTAACCAATCTAACCCAACTTGCAACCCGATCCAATTCGATTTATACATACATACATGCACACACGCACACACACACACATAGTTATATGTATAGAATATATAAGGGACACTAAGCTACAAGTTAAAATTCAAAACTTCATCTCAAGTTTCGACATCTCTTGAATACATATATTAAATAATATATGACTCAACAAAATCCTCGTTTCGCTTATCTTGACATCTCCTCACTCTTGCATATCGAATTCTAAATTCCCAACCCACAATGGCCTCTCATCTCTCCCATAATTACCTTCACCAACTCCAGGTAATATCCTTACTTTACCTCAAAGTTCCACTCCGAGTAGTGCCTCTCCTCAACTCCAAGGTCTAGGCAGCTCCCTCTCCTCTCCACAATGAAGACAACACCTCACGCTATTCAGGTAGCCCACAACCTTCTTTGCTCCCTGATGAGGTGAGGGTTATCATAGCTAAAATGCCCAAGTTAAGATAGAAACTAGGTTAAACACTATATTATTAACATGTGATGAGAACCTCATCATGAGCCCTAACTAACATATTTTGACCTAACAAAGTGAACAAAAGCTCCTATATAACCAAGAGAAAGGCTTGATTCAAGGGATCATTAATCTGAGAAGAGAACATGAAACAAGGGGTAAAACTGTAATTTTACCATTGCAGTGCATCAACGGGATTTCTAAGGGTCTAGACATAGGTCAATTGGACTTAATAAGAGAAAAAGTGGGATGGTTCAATCAGAAAAGGGCTATGGTGAAATTTAAGAATTAAATGACATTCTGTAACCCTAAAACAAACCCACTTAAATTTACAAGGTTCCAAGTAAGATAAAAATCAACTAAGCCCTCTAAAATTCATGGAAAAATATCCCTTAGGGTTTAGAACCTTCAATTTGACCTTTGGAACCTATTTTGACCTAGATTGGGGTCCAAGCCCAATATTTGACCTAATTTGGGTTTTTATGCAAAATATCCAGTCAAACGTCATCAAACCTAAAATCCAACTTCACCATTGGATTTCTTAGGTCTAAATTAGGTTTGTACCAAAATTTGGACCTAAGGGGAGGTCATCTTGACCTACTTTGTAAAATGGTCCACCCAATTACATTTTGGCCCCTAACTTTTGAAAACCCTTGCGAAGACCCCCTCAACTTCTTCGTCACTTTCTTCATTTTGGTCCCTCTGCCATTGCAGCAAGGACACATACCACCGGCGACTTTGCAAGGAGGTTTTCTCCTCATTTCCATGGGGAGCTGCTCCTAGATTTGAAAGGGGAGCTCTCTGCAGTGTACCCTACCGCATGAGCAGCTCCCCATACCCTGAATCGCCCCATACCTCTCGTGCGAACGCTTGAGAGGTACGGGTCTCACTCCGGCCATACCTCCGGTGACGACTTCTAGCCGCTTCCTTGCGATTCTCCTTCTGCCCGCGCCTATTTAAGCAAGCCTAGAGCCCTTCGTTTCTACCAAGCCTGTTTTGGCCGAAGATTTCCCCCTAATTTCATCTCCTCCTCCAGCCATCTGCCCGTAGGCTCCGGCGACTCTCCCTCCCTCTTCTCGTCACCCTGCCACCATACCAGTGGCAGAATCCTCTCTGCCGTGCTCCTCCGCGCCGCGCCATACCCGCGCGCGCCCCTCTGACCCCTTCCTCGTCGTCGTCATCCTCACCTCAGGGCCTTCATCACCAAAACATCTTCTCACGATTCAGGATTCCTCATGCGATCATTTCTGATGGAGGGACCCATTTTACAAACGCTCAATTCAGGTCACTGATGACCAAATACGAGGTGTCGCACTGAATCTCTACTCCTTACCAACCCCAAACTAATGGTCTAGCTGAGCTATCAAACCGGGAGATCAAGAAAATCCTCCAGGTTACTGTTCGACCTGACATAAAGGATTTGTCATCCCAGCTTCCAAAAGTATTGTGGGCTTATAGGATCGCCCACAAGACCCAATTAAGCATGCCTCCTTTCGGACTGGTGCACGGAAAGGCATGTCACCTCCCTGTCAAATTGGAGCATAAAGCCTATTGGGCAGTACGGAACTGCAACTTAGATCTTTCTAAGGCTGGAACCCACAGAAAGCTTCAGATAAGCGAGATTGATGAATTACGCCTCGATGCGTATGAAAACTTGCGAATCTACAAAGAGCAGGTTAAAGCCTTTCATGACAAGCACATATCTAAAAAGATCTTTCACCCTGGTCAAAAGGTTCTACTCTTGGATGCCCGATTAAAACTGTTCCTAGGGAAGCTACGATCTAAGTGGGTTGGACCATACTTAGTCCGACAAATCTTTGGAAATGGAGTTATTGAGATCAGTCCACTTAGCCACGATTCCGAACCTTTTGTCGTGAATGGTCAGAGACTCAAACCGTTCATTGACATGACCAATACAGATTTGGATGAGTCATCCTTTATCCTCCATTTTTCCTGAGCTCATTGCGCCCAACCAATGGCATAAAACTCAGCGCTTAACGGGAGGCAACCCGTCATTCTTTCAAAAACCCGAAACCTTTCCTGACATTTCTTAGCTGAATTCATATTATACTTTAGGGTTCATCCATTAGGACAGCCAACTCCACCTCAGGTACCCATACCCAAGACTAGAAATCGTTCGCAACAGTCACCTCGACCCGTTCACTCACCCAACACCTGTCATAATGAATGAACCAAGCTGAATACAAACCCACCTAGTTTACAATGGGGACATTGTAAATCTTAGGCATGGGGGGGATATGAAAGTGCAAAATGTATGAAAACTCATATCAAGAAAAGGTTTCAACAAAAAAATCACATATCATCAAAAAAAAAAAACTAAGAGAAGAGAAAATTTTTGTGGGCTATACAAAACAGGAGGAAAAAAGAGCAAAATGTTAAAGGAGCATAAAATGAAAAAGAAAGAAATAGTCATTAGTAAGAGATTAAGGGATTAACATAAGTTCTAGACCACATTAAGAAAAGTAAAGAAAAGTGATAAAGCGACAGAAAAAGATTAGTAGGAATGCTGACCTTAGGCCTTTTTTGCCAAACTCTTAGTACCTGCTAAGATCTAGATAATCCTCAAGAGGTTGAGGAAAATGCAAAGTTTAACTATTAGGTCTAAGGCTTAGGGAGTATTCGGCCTCGTTAACTGACCTTCAGTTTGCGAGACTCAATAACCTAAGTACCCCAATTCACACACAGTCTGGTTCAGTGCACATAACTATTAAAATTACGCAGAAGCATTTTAATATTATGAAAATGTTGCCTAAATTAGGAGCGGCCGATCAACGCAAGTTGACTTGGACAAGTTCCCAGCGTGGAGAGGTGGGAAATTCCCCTCGAAGATGCGTAACAACATATCGTCTCCTCAGTACTTGTCTCTTAGGATATTTACATATCCTACCGGAGGCATGTAAGTACTCTGCTGGTTCAGATACCATAGATGGCATTATCACGAAATGTCAATCGCCAAGGTCTGGATTCGACCACGGAACGCTATGGGCGGGATTATCTCGAAATCTTGAAAACCAGGGTTCTGGGGGTTACCATGGGTGGTGCTATCACGAAGCATCGATTGCCAGGGACCTTTGAGGATTGATGATGGGGATGAGGAATCCGATACAGACCGTGTTGTGAAGCTAATCCGAAGCTAAAAATAAAAAGAAAAGAGAGAGAAAACTCTCCAAACAAATAAATCCTCTATCTCTCTCTTACAAAAACGCACTGCAAAATGAATCAAGGCTAAAATATGTCTCAAGCACGGGTGCTTTAACCACGAAGTCCAATAAACCTTAGGGTAGTTCCTGCGGGCCTTAAAAACCTTCGCGGAGGACTAAGGCTAAAGCTGGACAAGTCTGGATCTTGGTTGGTACTTGAGTAGCTTTAGGCCTATTGTCGGCATTCTGACCTAATCACAGAGGAAAAAGAAGAAAAGGCACATATCATAATTAGTGAAAGAAACTCATGGTCTAGAATAGAGGTTAAAACCTTAAAATTTTGCTAAGGGACTAGTAAAAGCTAGGCATGGGGGTATGATGAGAACCTCATCATGAGCCCTAACTAACATATTTTGACCTAACAAAGTGAACAAAAGCTCCTACATAACCAAGAGAAAGGCTTAATTCAAGGGATCACTAATTTGAGAAGAGAACATGAAACAAGGGGTAAAACTGTAATTTTACCATTGCAGTGCATCAACGGGATTTCTAAGGGTCTAGACATAAGCCAATTGGACTTAATAAGAGAAAAAGTGGGATGGTTCAGTCAGAAAAGGGCTATGGTGAAATTTAAGAATTAAATGACATTCTGTAACCCTAAAACAAACCCACTTAAATTTACAAGGTTCCAGGAAAGATAAAAATCAACTAATCCCTATAAAATTCATGGAAAAATATCCCCTAGGATTTAGAACCTTCAATTTGACCTTTGGAACCTATTTTGACCTAAATTGGGGCCCATGCCCAATATTTGACCTAATTTAGATTTTTAAGTAAAATATCCAGTCAAACGTGGTCAAACCTAAAATCCAACTTCACCATTGGATTTCTTAGGTCTAAATTAGGTTTGTACCAAAATTTAGACCTAAGGGAAAGTTATCTTGACCTACTTTGTAAAATGGTCGACCCAATTACATTTTAGCCCCTAACTTTTGAAAACCCTTGCGAAGACCCCCTCAACTTCTTCGTCACTTTCTTCATTTTGGTCCCTCTGCCATTGCAGCAGGGACACATATCACCAGCGATTTTGCGAGGAGGTTTTCTCCTCATTTCCATGGGGAGCTGCTCTCAGATTTGAAAGGGGAGCTCTCTGCTATGCACCCTACCGCATGAGCAGCTCCCCATACCTAAATCGTCCCATACCTCTCGTGCGAATGCTCGAGAGGTATGGGTCTCACTCCGGCCATACCTACGGCGACGACTTCTGGCCGCTTCCTTGTGATTCTCCCTCTGGCCACGCCTATTTAAGCAAGCCCAGAGCCCTCCGTTTCTTTCAAGCCTGTTTTGGCCAAAGATTTCCCCCCAATTTTGTCTCCTCCTCCTCTGGCCATCTACCCATAGGCTCTGGCGACTCTCCCTCCCTCTTCTCGTCACTCTACCACCATACTAGTGGCAGAATCCTCTCCGACGTGCTCCTCCGCCACGTCGTTCCCGCGCGCACCCGTCCGACCCCTTCCTCGTCACTGTCATCCTCACCTCAGGGCCTTTGTCTCCGGCGACAGCAAACACCCACCGCCCCCCCCCCCCCCCCCCCCTCCAAGTCCCTCAGTTAAGTTCCTCTCTCCCTATCTTTTAGTTTCCCTCCTTGTATTTAACAAACCACCCCTCAACTGTCATTGTCCACCATCATCTTCCCCATCTACGGCTGGCCTCCGGCGAGATGCATCCATCACTCCGCGCACCCACATGCCTCGCCAACCACCGCACAAGCTTCGCCTCCGTCCACTGTCCACTTTCCACCCACTCACTGCCCGCCACACACACTCCATACCTCCACCGAACACACCCATCACAACTGCCACAAAGCGACCTAGGCATGCACGCCTAGGCCGCCCCATGGCCAATCACCCAGCTATGCACCTTCGCCGTGACACGGTGAAGCTTCCCATGTGCTCTGATGAGGCCGTAAGGCCGTACGCGTGAATCTCAGGTCGACCCCCCTTGCCGCCATTAGTGACAGCTTGAAGGAGCTCGCAATTATCACTTCAAGCCGCATCAACCCAGGACCTGCACTCCAGGTGGCGTGCGTTGAGTGTGCGCACACATCCAGACTGAGAATGAGCTTAGAGAGCGACTGGAGCTGCGACAATTAGGCAAAGTTCTCTTGCGCAGGTGCAAGCGAAGCGAGTGGGACATTTAGTCCCACCTCGTAAACTCAGGGGTACGCTACGACACTTAAATTGAATTTGTGCATTAGCCTTGTTGCCTCCTGATCACGGGGTGAGGTCCCACTCACCCATCGCCTCATACGCGACTCACTCCTTCGCGGACCTAGCTAACTTGACCCGACTACCGGTGCACTCCTTGCGCACCACCACATCGGTGCACCTGGTCCCGGGCAAGCATATCTAACCCGATAACCCGAGAAGGCTCTGGGAGAGCTATCCTAAGAGCAAAATAGAGAGAGAGAGAGAGCAGGGAGGGTAGGGGGTAGGTTTTGCTTCTCTGTGCTGTGCAGGGAAGAAGGAGGAGGAAGCAGCTGCAGGGAAAAGGAAGAGAAGGGAAGAAGAGAAAGAGGAAGGAGACTGCAGAGGCCAAGGAAGAAGAAGCTGAAGACCTAGCCACAGAAAGACAAGGAAGAAGAGAGAAAGCAAAGGCAGAGAGAAGCAGGAGCAGAAGAAAGAAGAAGAAGCCAAGTGAAGAAGAAGAAAAGAAGAAGTACTGTAACACTTGCCAGATAAGACATCTGATTCTGTGAATCAGATGTCCGAGAAAGGGAAAACAGAAGGAGAAGGTGCAGCCAAGCAGAAGAAAGAAAAGAGAGAGAGAGGAGAGAAAGAAGAAAGACATTTATTTCTAGATTTTCTATTTTTAATTCTCATATACATTAGACTGCATTAATATCATCTTTTGAGTAATTTGAAATTGTGATTTTGCTTCTGAAATACCGATTTGCTCCTTTAATTCGACCTCGGAAGTTTTTAAATTTCGAGCAATAAAAATTGATAATTGTTTATACGACATTTTCAAACTATACTGCAACAAATATCCTTTTAAAAACACGATCTCGTCGTAACAAGCGATTAACATGATAAATGGGTTAAATGTGAGAATTAGTAGAAATGACCTAGAACAGTAGATTGATGATAAAAATACACAATTAGGTCAATTAATGAGATATTATGTTCATAAATACAAAATTATGATTAAATTGCAAATTAAACACACGATTGAGTCAAAAGTATAAATTAAGGGTTGAATTAACTTCTTAAATGTTTAATTGAGCTTCAATAAAAACTCTATTGCATTTGGACATCATTGGGACCCTGCATTATTGACTTTTCATATAGGTCTTCCATCCCCTTACATTTTATTCACATTTAAACATCCAAGGACTTGTTTGAAAGCTATCGAGGACCTTTTTGTTAGCATTTTGGATCGCTCCACATTGATTTTTACCACTTATGGGTTTGAGTGCGCTTTTTCCACCATTTTGCCCTTTTTGGACATATCTTGCAAAGTCATCAACACGCCTAATGCACGAGGTGCACTATGCACCCGAAAACACACAGCCCATCTAGGCTGTCATTTCCTTGAACCAATCTTCTAACGGTCAATCTTAATTCAATTTTCATGTGCGCTCGCGCTTAGCATCACCTCACCCCCCAAATCCCATCCTATGGTCATTTCTCATCCAAGAGCTTCCAGCCCTCCTCTTAGCTCATCTCCACCGTATACCCTAATCTCGCCTAAATCCACCTCGTGGTGCTCTGATACACTCCTTCGGCTACTTAAACAACTCCCTGGGCTCACACCAAACGATCGGCTCCCTCCTACATCCTCAAGCTGGTCACTTTCGTCCACTCTGGTTCTCCCCCTTACATACCCCTATTCCACTGCTTTGGCGGTGAAACCTCACCTTCCCCGACTCTTCGTTGTTGTTAAGGACCTCATAGCACACGAGGGTGACCCAAAACTCCTCTAGTGAGTTTTCCCCTCTGCTAGAGTCTCCTCCCCCATTCCTCACTGTAGCCACCAACTACAGCTATCCTCAGGTCCCGTTCTTTTTAGTTTAGGATTTCCATCTTTCTAGAGTAGTATAGATTAGTAATTAGTGTACTACAGATCATGTAGGAGTAGATTATATGATGAATTGATTAACGTGTTAATTTAGATTAGATTAGTCTAGTTAGATTCGATTTCGCCTTCGCTAATCAATTTAGATCAGAGAGGTATTTTTCCACCTCCATTGCGATCCATTATTCTCTCTCTTCACCTCACCAATCACGTTCACTCATTTGATGCACCATGTAGTCACAAAACACCCATTCACAAGAGCATTCAACATATCTGAAGCTCATTAGCTTTCAGATATGTTGAAGCGCTCAAACATCAAATTGAGGGCATTACATTCAGCCCATATACTCACTAATGCCCTCCCTTTGATTTAAATCAATCGGATCTGACTAATTTTATTGAGATGGATTTTTATAGTTGATTGAATGAGTTTTTGAGCCAATTGCAATCTATTTGGGTTTAATCACTGAAATTGCGTTTATCTGAGTTTGATTTGAAATATTGCAATTTTTTTAAATCCATTTGATCAAGTTTTCAATGATCACGTTCTCTGAGTTTTAGTTGATGTCAGATTCTGAATATTTAGTGAATGATAAGCAGTTTGGACCAATGAGAATCATATGAAATGATTCAAGGCCTGAGTAATGACCTAATGATTTTTCTAAGATTGGTTGAGATCCTAGACATTAATTTATGGTGTTTAGGAGCTCAAAGTGAGCAATTCACAGTGGCATTTTTACATTAAAGAGCCCAAGTCAGGGCTACATGGATTTCTACCTCAAATGATTTCAAATTGATTTTTAAAGAATCTAATGGTGTTTTCAAGGCTTTGATGAAGAATTGGTGTTATTTGGAGATTAATTCAAAACCAAATATGATCTCCTTTACATTGTCCCTAATGTAAAGAGGAGATTACATTAGGGTCATTTGAGAATTTTAAAGAAGGAAAATTGTTCCTATGGGTTTCAAATCTTTAGACATGGTTTTCAAATGATTTTGGACAAATTTGATTTGTCAGAAGCATGTTTTTGGGAATTTCACGCCTTAGATCAGGCCTTGTCAGGCCTGATCTAGGTTAATTTCAATCGGCCACAGCAGCAGCAGCTGTTGAGTTTTCAAAGGGCAGCAGCTAACAGTTGTTGAATTTGAGCAGCAAGGACAGCAACATTTGCTGCTAGTTTGTAGCAGTATTGCAACAGCTAAGTGCTGCTGATCTCCTTGAGCAACAGTTGTTGCCATTAAGACAGTAGGAGCAGCTGGCTCAGCTGTTGTAATTATGCAGCAAAAAGATCTGAATTGGTTGAATTTCAAGTGGAGTTGAGTTGTTATGAGTAGTTGACATGTGTATCTTTGAAGAACAGTATCAACAAGCGTATATGTACCTAAAATAGATTGAAATTCAATTTGAATTGCTTATAAGTTATTTTTGAAATCCATTGTCAACTATTTTTGAATTATTTAACTATTCTATTTGTAAATCTGAATGAAATTAAGTGAAAATCAAGTTTAAATGTTTATAAATTTTTCTTGATATGTACTAAATGCCCTTGAATGCTTAACTAGCCATTCAACCTCTTAGAATCCATTCTAGTGCCTTAGATTTTAATTAAAACACTTATTCAAGGCCTAAATTGGATTAGATTGTAATATGAAAAAAAAGCATACAAAAATTATAAAAAAAATAAAGCAAACTTGCCTTGAGTAAGATTAGGTATTTTTTTAAGTATGTGGAATGTTTCAGAGTAATTTGAACCCGTGGCTTGGTAAAACATACAAGCGGACAGTTCAATCTACTTTGGAATTTAATAAAATAAACAAACTAAAAATACCAAAAAGAATCTCTTCTTGTCTCATCTCACCCTTTCTATCTCATTGCCTACCTCCATTATATATATCTATAAACCATTAAAATCAGAAAATGCTCAAAAACACCCAAAAATACTCTGAATAGTATATTTATACTTGTAAATATAAGTTAAAACTAAGATATATGCATATATTGTAAAATATGTAAATAATGTACATAAATAATTTATAAGTGTATTTTATATATTAATTAAGTATTTAGAATGAGTTATTATATATATAACTTTATTGTATAATTATATATTAATTTATATTAACTTAAATGTTTATTATCCTAAGTAATTATAAAAATCTACGTATATGTCTATAACCATAATTAATACTATACATACGTATTTAACTAAGTATTAGATATTGTACGGTAATTATGTACTTGTAGTAGGTAATTAAGTTGTTAAGTTAATTAGGTAGTGTTACGAACCGTGCTTTCAAACGTCTTTTAAGACGTCTGGGAGGTAGCCCAGACGTTGTACCAGACGTCTGGTATCACTTCCAGACGTCTGGGATTCATTTTCTGAGGCACGCACCGTTGCGCCTGCACGCCTGCGCGCGCAGACCTACTCCGCCTCTTCTTTTTCCCTCTCCTCTTGCGGGCGCAGACTACGCCCCTCTCTCTCGCTCTCTCTCCCCGCGCGGCTTTAAAAAGCCACACCCTCTCCCTCACTCTCATCACCTCCGCTCCTCCTTCCTCTTCTTCCAGCGAGTGCGAGCGCGAGCGAGCGGGGTGGCGACAGCCGCGGTGAGTGAGGGAGGAGGTGCTGCGCGAGAAGAGGAGGCGCTCGGCCGTGAGGGCGAGCTTGCCGGGGCTGCTAGGGCCGGCCGGCAGGAGGAGCAGCAGACGCGGGGTGGCGCGGGAGGCTTGCTGCAGCTCGAGCAGTAGCCGGAAGGCTCGCGGTGCGGCCGTACGTCGCGAGCGGAGGGCGAGTGGCGCCCTGATTTTGGAAAATTTTCCAAAATCAGACGTCTGGGCTTCCAACCAGACAACGGGGAAGACGTCCGAAGGACTGTCCAGACGTCTGAAAGGTGAGTTATTTTCGTACCTTCTTCCTTTCCTACGACCGTCCGTACTGAGAGAGAGAAATGGGTACACGCAGGTTCGGGGATTCTCATCCAACGCTAATCAGACGTCTGGCTGCAGTGCCAGACGACTGGAACGACTTCCAGACGTCCGGGGTGACCATCGGATGTCTGGAAACTAGGCCAGACGCCCCCGCAGGCTTCTGGACGTCTGAGAGACCACGCAGAGCAAGGTAACCCCTGATCCACTTTTTAAGACGTCTGGAATAAGTTCCAGACGTCTGATTTTGCACTGTTCCGTCATTTTCGACCCGTTTAGGGCCCGTTCGAGTTCCGTTTTCCACATTTCGAGTTGCGTTCTTTTCGGAATTAAATCTTCTACCTGTCTACAGTAGCTATATACCGTTTTGAGAAACTCCCTGTGTTTGATCCTTGTGATAGGACCCCGTTCCATTGCAGTCTCGGGGTTTGCGGAGGCACGCGGGATTTCCGACTACGCCTCCAGTACTCCTGTTGTAACCGGTAGAGTGGCTTTTAAGTTTATTGGTACAATCTGTTAAATTATGGAACCATAAATAGCACCTAGGACATTGCATGGATCCTAGGAATGAGAAACTAGAATGAATGGTAGATCCTAGGGTGTTGCATGAATCCTAGGGCTAGAAAACTAGATTGTATGATAGATCCTAGGGTATGGCATGAATCCTAGGATGGGAAAAACTAGTGGAATATATGAATACTGCAGTCTTGGAAAATGTGGAAAGGAAATAATGACTGCCTGTGAATTGAATTAACAGCTGCCTGTTATGAATAAATAAACGTGATTGAGAATATGGATTGTAAGAACGTGAAACTGGAAAGTGAAACCTGGATGTTCTGAGTTAAAAGAGCTGGAACCCTACGGGGAATTAGGAGTAGAACTCCTGGAAAGTGAATGGAATAGAATTAGGGAAGTGAGCTGGCCCTTGAGTACGGAGTACCAAGGAGAGCGACTGTCCCCCTGTTTAGTGCAGAGCGGAGCCAGCTGTCCCAGGGACCCGGGGTTAGGACTGGCCACTCTGTACCGACTTGCTGGCCCTCGTGTACGTAGTACCGAGGAGAGCTACTAGTGTAGGGAGGTACTAGCTACCCCACGGGCCCCGGGGTTCTGCTAGCCTCCTACACCGACTTGTTAGGCCCACTGGGGCAAACCAGGGTAATCAGGCGAGGGTGCGCGGACTGTGGAGGGGCAAGGCCCCTGTTTGGTTACTGTGGAGGGGTTGGACCCCTGTTACTGAGAGGGCTCTGCCCTGTACTGGTTCCGTGCTGTGCTTTGGGCGCACCCGTTAACGGAAACGACTGACCGTGTGCCAGTGCGGGTTAGCTACCCGTGCATTTACCGCGCGTGCCGTAGTCACCGTTACGTCTGTCAGTGACCTTGGGGTGGTTGATTGAGAGTAGGATCACCACAGGGGACTCTCCCGGCCAGGAGAGCGCCACGTGCTACTTCTACTGTTCGGAAAAGACTGCAATCAAGATCGTTCCCACGAAAAACACTCGAGATCAAGTGAAGGATCTGAGAAATAGATAAATTGTGAAACAATAGAAAGACGTAAATAAAGGAATAAAGAAAATTAAAACAGCTATTGTACACTTTACTGTTTCTTTAGTTTAGCTGCCACTCAGCGTTTTGTTGACGTGTTACACTCGTTACCTTTCAGGACCAGGTGTTGAGCAGCCAGGGTCAGCGGCTGCAGAGGACGCTGGGCCGAGTAGGGTCCAGTAGAGTTACCATTGTTCTCTTGTACCTCTTTTTGGTTCCACTGTAGTGAGTAGTTCTTGTTTCCGCTGTACTTTTCTTTACCTGCAGTTCATATTATGTTATGAATGTTGTTCTACTGTTGTGGTGGTACATACTGTAGTGGTTTCTTTCCTTACTGCTGTATTTTCTTACTGAGTTATATTCATGTTGAATGTGGCTTATTTTACTGCTCTTTTGGTTACTTCCTCGTTGGACGAACAGGTCTTGGGGTTTAGTCGAGTCGGTCCGGTTCTTGTGTCTCGTAGGGACTCGGGAATCGGGTCGTTACAGGTAGATTACTGACTTAAAATAAAATAAATTAATAAATTAAGCTAACACTAAAGTAATTTATCATGTACACTTGTATAGTATTATTTTAAGCATGTTTAACCTATTTATACTATATTTGTATCATATTATAATATTTATAACTTAATTATGTGTATATATATTTAAAACATGTATTTACATGTAAATAAATTAAAATAAAGACTCTAAAATAAATTAAAAATGTGTAATAAATACTTTAATATATAAGTTAACTCTGTATAAAGTCAATTTCATGATTAATTTAACAATTTATACTTTAATTAATAAATCAAACTTTAAATTAACTTGTATAATTTTCTAAATTTAACTAATTTTAATATATATATTTAAATAATTTATTTTCCTAAATTAATTATACAATTATGTAGGCCTATATTAGGACTTTGTAAATATATAATTTATTTATGATTTAGATATAATTATGGCCCTCAAATCAAGGGCCAAAACCACACAATCAAAACAAACAAAGCACTGAGATGCGCTCAATCGACTGCTGCTCTAAAGTGTCACATTGTGAGCACGCAACCACGTGAAACGATATAAATGGAATAATGTGCCAAGGTTGCTCAGTTGTTAGCGCTTGATGCACATATATCTCATTACCATACCCTTCCTCTCTGATACGAGCATATGAATGAGCATGCAAATTGGAACAGTGATAGGTCAGGAGCCTGCACTGTAGTTGAGCTGTGTTGGGCCTGGTATTAACTATAAATTAAATCAAAAGAAATATACCTAATTGAATGAGGATCGGTTCATAGTAATGGTCTGATCCCACTCTTATGGGGTGTTGTGTATCCCATAAATCGAACCGACATCAAAAAGCCAATTTTTGGGTAGATAAACAGTGCACCAGCGCTGTGTGTGGGAGAGAGGTTCGAGAATTTGACTAAGTGTTGAAGGAAGAAGAGAGAAGAGAGTGAAAAAATGGCCAAGTGCTAGATGAAACATTAAGTGTGTGTGTGAGTACTTATATATATGTATAGTATAGTATAATAGTAAATGTATATGTACAATATATTAAATATATGTAAATAATGCATACGAATGAATAATATATATGTATATGTATATTAGTAGAGTATAAATAGAATAGAGTATTGTTTGAATCTTATATATACAAATTAAACTTTAGGATTTAGTGACAATTAAATCCATCACTCTAGATAGCACATATGTTAGTATAGATAGCTTTTTTGCCTTATATTTTATACATATTTTACTAAGGTTATAGCAACACATATTATGTTACTATGTATATAGTATATGTTACTAAAGATATTAATATGTGTTAATATAACTTAGTATTGTACATATTAGTAGTTATTTTTGTACCTATACTTAAGTATTAGTTAGAATAGTTGTATATAATTAATATAGCGTAGTATTAATTAGTTTTTTTTTTATGCCTGTTAGTTGTAAATTTGTTTAAGGCATTGTAGTGATTGTTAATTGATTCTTTTGTATATAATTAACTCATTAATTAATTGATTGATTCATTTATTCATGTTGTAAATAAAATTGACATTTTTGGGATAAAAGAATATTTTTTAACATAGAAAGTGATGTATATCAAAAACTATATCCTAGTGAACGACCTGAATAAACCAGTAAAAATTAAGTAAATAAATAAAATAACGCAGCATCTATTTACATTGTGACAATTATACTACAACATCAACATTTAAAATACGATTTTTATTGCAACACGGTTGTCGACCATCACTCCCTTAGCCCCCCACCTCTGCTTGAATCCTCGACGACCCACCTCTCCTCTCTTCCTCCTTATAGGGACCCACCCACCACCATTGAATGAACCACCTATCCTTTCTTCCCCGTAGGGCCCATCATCATTGTCGGATGACCCACCTCTTCTCTCTTTTTTCCCATACGGCCCCCTTTATCTTTTTGGGTTACTTTTAGATTATATGTTTTTTTTGCTTTTACCAATTTATTCATTTCTTTTACGATACAAGTTGTTTGTGAGTTTAAAATTTTTTGTTGTTCAGTGTAATTGACATAAGAAGTAGATAAAAGATAAACATAAGCTTTGACTAGTCAATAACTTGCTTAATTGACCTCACTCGACCCAATTGTATCAATGAGATTAGGTTGGGTTCGGTAGTTTAATTAGTCGGGTTGGGTTCGAAAAAATCCAAACCCGCAAATCATGAGTTGAGTCCCAACCTAACTTGTATACCATCAGTCCACCAAATGTGCATCCTTAAACATAAAGACATATTTGTTTTAGGTCAAAGGATACGCCTTTTTTCGTAATAGTGATAAGAGAAGATTTTTTCCATTTTCATCTCGTTGAGTCAACTCCTTTACTCTACTTGCGTGATAGCCTTGAATCTCTATTCTCATGCAGAGGATGTGATTAAGAACATCAGGCAGACAACAACCTTTAGAGAATATTCCCACTCTTCTTAGACTAAAGACTATGGTTGGATGTCATGCGAGTTCTTGATGATTTATTGAAATTTTCAATCCAAATCATTTGGATTTTTCGATACCTGTCATCAACATATCTAACATAGTAAGTACATTATCACAATTGTATTGAGAGACTCATTCAATCATATTAGTGTGTCCACATGATTTAACACTCATATCTAAATCCCTGATCAAGTGATTTGACTCAAGTTAGCTCGCTCATGGCATATAACTCTAACACATATAACTCTATCTAGCATATGCTCGTCAGGTAGCTATCGTTACGACCCTTGAATAAATGTTAATGACATGGTGATATTTTGACCAATCGTTATGATGGGATCTTAAAGATCACAGAGTGTAGTCAATAGCATGTTACAAGGAAATTCAACTAATATAGCCATGACTCTCCTATGGGGCGCACGCGCAAGTAAATAGGAGAAAGTATTCTACTATTCTCTAATTCCTCATACGCAGTATAATTTGGAAGGCCTACATATACCCTCCCTAAGACTTAGAAAGCAAGGCTTTGATAACTGACAAATTGATTTCTCTACAATAGGATGATCTATAAAAACTCTTATTTGGAGGAGGGTTACAAGTAACCATCTTAGCATATTGCACTTGTGGTTATATTTTGTGAGTTGAAATTTTCGTTGCAACATTTACTTCAAGTTAAGTATTTTTTTGGTTTAAGTTGTTTGTGTTGACTATTAGCTAGTTATAGATGCCTCGTGTAGAAAGCTATGCTCGTGCATTGGCCAATTTCTAAGTGGCAGAATCAAATAACTATAGATCATCTTATTTGAAGTTTACATGCATGATTTTTTAGTATGTTATCCATATAGTAATCATTTCATCTTACTTGTTTCAATAAGTAATTTAGATTGAAGAGAAAAGTACACGTTGTAATTAGTTTATTAGATGTGACACCCACTTATGCTACCATTTAAAAGAAAAGTAAAATACACTGATTGAAAATTAAAATACATCGATTAAAATTAAAATACATCAGTTGAAAGTCAAATTCTATCGGCTTAAAACCAAGTAAACAAGTTGGAAATTAAAATATACTGGTTGAAAATGAAAAAACAACGGTGTATCTTACCTTTTAACTGGTACCGGTTGAGAATGGCTTTTCACTAGTTTAAAATTAAAACATACTGAGTAAAAATAAAAAACACACATACGAAAAATGGTTTCTACAAGTGGATTGAAAATCAAAACACACAGATTAAAATCACATCCATCACTCTGTGTGTTGCAAAATGCATTGTAGCATGTGTTTGTTTACTTTTTCACAAATAATTTTATAAGCTCTTATTCAAACGTGACAAATACAAACTTCAACCTCTTCTATGCTTTATTTTTGTTGAAGAGGGTGTTGAAATTCATTTTCACTTGTTTCATATTTTAATATTGGTCCTAATGGCACGCTTATCTTTGCTTATACTTGTAACACTGCTAAAAATAGTCTCACATTGTAAACTCATGAAAGTGAGTAATGTGATATAAAAGGATTTAGAATTAATACTTGTCAACTTGAACTTAAGCATTTTGGGTGGTTGTTTAGGTTTATAAGACTCATACCTAACAAGTTGTCAAAATCAATTTTTCTCAATTAGACTCGAGCCTACAAATGATATCAAAGTTATGAACCAATAGGAAATGTGAGAACTGAGTGTCATGCAGAACTAAGTGGTACACCATAAAAGTGATGGTGGGAGCCACCTCACCGTCACTAGAACTTGTATGAGCCATCTCTCGAATCCTGATGCCAGGATTTCAATTAGAGCGGATTGTAACACCCTTAAAAATAGTCTCACATAGTAAACTCATAAAAGTGAGTAATGGAATATAAGAGGATTGAGAATTACTATTTGTCAACTTAGATTTAAACATTTTTTATGATTGCTTAGATCTATTAAATCCATATCTAACAAATTATCAAGATCAATTTTTTGTCGATTAGATTTAAGTTATTACAAATAATATTAGGTTGTCGATCAGATCTTATTGAAAGCTAACTCTTAATTTTTCCTATAATATATATAGATGCAAATAACTCATATTTTGCGAATGTACTTCTACCGTTAAAGTTGCAAGGAGAATGATAGCCATCATATTAAGAGCTTATTCTAATTTACAAGCATCACAAAGAAGGCTTATTGAAGAAAATTACTTTTCTTTACAATGTTCTTTCTTTCTTTGTTCATTTTTTATATACAAGTCGATAGAAAATTAATTTTTAGCTTATGCCTTGCTGTCAAAGCATAAAAATTAAAATCACGTCAAAATTCTACTGTAATTTTGATTGAGGAAAAATTTTAAAAAGAAATAACATAAGGGCTTATTTTGAAAATTAAAGTTAGTACATCATAAATTTTGACTAATGAAAAATAAAAAAATATCGATTAGAAATCAAAATATACCTTGTGTTTTAAAATATATTATCGAGTGTATCTAATTAAATATTAATTTATTAATGTATTATTTCATACTACTATAGAAATACACTTAATGTTGATATCTAATGAAAGAGTATAGGATGATGAGATCGATGGTGTAAATGAAATTTAAAATGGACATACATGTTAAATATTATGTAAAAAAAATAAAATAGGTAAAATATAAAAGAAAAGAGGAGAAGGAGGCAATGACATAAAAAAAAGAAAAGAAAAAAAAAGAAATAATCGGCATGTACACTGCACGTAAGTATTTTTTTTCTTTTGAAAAAAATCAAAAGTGACACCTAGATCGGGACTACAACCATATCATGATTTGAATTTGCAATCTCAGAATGTTATGACTTTTACGCAACGTCAGGTATCTCCTACATTGGAAATCAACTTGGATACTCTATTAGTGGGCCTCAAGGGTCGTCGTCAAGATTTTTGATGGTCATCAAAGAATTTATTGATATAGGAAATGCAACGTAGTCATAAGCAATCTAATGCAGGGGGAGTGGAGTCGAACCTCTTAAGCGATTGGAAGGTTCGACTCAATGATCTACAAGCAATCGTAAAGGAGATGAAGAAGTTGGTAACCCAGTTCTACCGCAATGGATGTACGTTTAAGGGGAGGATGGTGCTCCCAACTCTGCACTAATACTAGTGAGGTTATAAGATATCTCTTCCTTTAAACTTGGCTTACACTGAGGGGTCTCTTTTTACTATTTATAACATGGAAAGACTTTCGACCTTGTAGGAATTTTTTCATGATCTTTGGTACACCTTTGGTCAGACTGCTCGCCCGTTGTCAGGTTGTGGGTAATCATATTTGCTCTATCGTAATTCTGACATTGACTGTACTGAATCTTTCAGCTGATTAGGTGGATCCTGATCTGAGTCCGACTGCCCGCAAGTAGGTAGGGTAATACCAAGTCCACCTGTTTACCCTATAATCAGATATCCAGACCCTTTACTTGGTTATACGCAAACTTTTGAATCCCAAGATAATTTTGCCCCTCATCATCTACTTCAATAGTTACTTAAATAATAACTAATCCTTCTAGAAAAATAAATACGTAGTGAAAGCTACGGTAACCAACTAACTAAATCCCACAGGAGGTTTCAGTTTATATATTGTTAAATTCATTCCATGGGATTATGCTTCCAGTTTCCTATTTTAGTCTAGAAGCTTAAGGAGTTGTATTATGTTTCTCTTGGCTTTTGGCAATAACCCCCCCGATAGGCAGGCATCTCGTGCGATCTATATTTTATTAGTAATAAGACAATTAGGGTCGACACGGACCTGAAAAATTTCCGCATTAAAAAAGTTACGTGAACTTTTTTTTTTTTTCCTCATAACATAATATGAACAATTTGGTCATTGAAAGGATAACAATAAATGGATCAATTGTGTGGACCATGTAGCTACACATGTAGCGTGAAGTTGGCAACCATTCGATAGGGATTGAAGGGTTGTTGGTCATGGAACCTCCCTGTATAATATTAGCAACATCTCACAGATGCTCCTACGGGAAAAATGTAAATTTGGCACCTTTCCATTTGAGATTATTACCGAATGGTCCAAGACAATCGGAAGTCGGCGACGTGGCCTTTTAATTCCCGGCTTTTATCCCTGATTTTGAGGCTTTTTTTCTCCAGTAGTGGTGGGATGAATGTTTAAGTTCATGTGAGAATAGAGCTAGAATACATTGAACCTAAAAAATCATTAAAGTCAAAAGATGGGACGAGCAAGTGGTGTTCATCACATCTCGTTGAACATTAGACGGTCCACAGGCTTATATCGTATAAAGTGGAGTTGTATTGACTTTGTAAATTGCAATTGCAAACATGTTCTCAATAATTGAGAAGCCATGACTTATCATCGAACGCACGCGATGTATGTGGTTGGATGCAACGCGATGCCGCTGGTCATGACCAATCACAGCCTTTGCCGAACATGTCTGATGATCACATGCCACCAACTCATTTTTCATGCCTTTCAAAATAATAATAATAATAACTCACTTTTCATGAACCTTTGCACCGGTAGTTTTTAATTTGAGCCACACATGTGCTCCATGGATCGTGGCTCCCTCTCCACCACTGCTGTGCATTTTTCTTCTTTTTCTTTGTTTTTGCCCCTTCTCTTTTTCTTTTTTTTTTTTTTGCCCTTTTTGGATTCCACGTAAAGTGTGGTGCCCTCAGTTTGTATATTCCACTTCCTATGGAGAGCAAATGCACGCATTGCTTCACCAAAGGGGGTGACCAATTGACGAGGACCCACATGTCTTAAGTTAAGATCTTGGAAATGCAAGCAGTAGACGATAATTTTCAGTAATTAGGTTTGGATGTCCTTGACAAAAAACGATACAAACAACTTTGACCGCTCACTTGGGGTATCTCAATTGATACAATGTCAAAACTATGTCAGTGAAAGATGTAGGTTCAAGTTTTCAGACATTACGTTAAGAAATAGGGGAAAACATACACTCCACTTCTCTCCTTTAAGATGAGGTTATCATCTTGCTTTTTTTAAATAGATGCCTTGATCTTAGGGAAGTTGCATTTGGTAACAACGTTTCAAAAACACCTTTTGTTCTCGATGATAGAACACTTATTAGGCAATTTTTAAACACAAGCATTATCTGTCTAGAATCCACAATTATCGTGATAGTGCCCAGTCCAACTCATGGATTCCATCTATGTCACAGCGAATAAACAATTGAATGGCTTTATTCAATATAACCAACATTATTATACTACAATAGAGAAATGGTACAATTTCTTTTTAAAGGTAACTCTACTAAAGAAAATGAGTTCCTTATAAGAAAATGCAAATGGATAATAGAGAAAGACAATTGAAACACCCCCTCTCCTAAGAGGGGAGAAGAAAATATCCATAGAGAACTCCAAAATAGAAATAGAGAAATTACAAAATTATAACAAATAAAATAAAACTAAAATAAAGAATAAAGAAAACATCTTCATAATACAACTCTTAGCAAGCTGAAAAGGTTGCTCCACACTATTGGATGATGACAGCACCACCGAAGACAAGACCTCAACGTTCGAATTAATCTACAATAGCAAGAACTTAAATAGCCAGAAGTTGAAACGAGTCGACAAGATCTTAGTTGTTTGTACCTATGAAATCAATGGTAATCTAAGTCGAAAAGCCACAGGGATGGGAAGTGAGACCCTTATTAAAATAATACAAGCAATAGGACTTCCACATCAAGCCCCATGTGCGAGATTAGGGTTAAGGTTTAGGCAGGGGGATGGGGGAGGGAAGGGAGATATGGGGAGAGGGGTTGGTTCTCCCAGGTTGTGGGTGGTGACAGAATTGCCAGGGAGGTTAAGGACGTGGACAATGGGGAGGTGGTAATGTTTATGGAGGGGGTGGCGAATGAGAGACGGAGGGGATGCCTCTGGAAGGAATAGAAGGAAATTAGGAGACTCTTTAGAGAAGAATCTTTGATTCTTGCTTTGATATTTTTTAAAGGATAGGTAAGTTAAGAAATTGATGTTTTTGAGGGTATGTAGGTCAATATCAAAAGATATACATATAAATACAAAATATGTAGGACTATATATGCCCTTTAACATTGTTTAGAGTGACATGCATATAAAAAATCCTTAAAATTGATTATATACTCACTGTACACCATTCAATTGAATCCTAATTCAAATGGTTTATTTTTATGGCACACAAAAAATATATGCAAGATGGAAATTTTTTGTGCTATACATTTTTTTGTTATGACATGAAAATGTATAGAAGAGGTAAGGCAACATGCGAGGGAACCGGTATGGTTGATTTAGTGGTAAAGTCTCTCGTTAATATTTAAGAGGTCATGAGATCAAATTTCTTGATATATACATTTACTTTCTAAAAAAAAATGATAGAAAAATATGACATTCACTGATTGACGATTGAGGGGGCATTTGTTGTTGGCTCCTAAGTCTTTAGGAGATCTATGTAGCATTTTTTTCTCATTTTTTTCACAATATGCTAATTAGCAATAACATGCGTCCCATATTTTAGAAAGTTTAAGTATCAAACTTTTAGGTCTTTTTCACTTATTACAATAAAAGAAACGATTATTTCTAACGATTTCTTAAATTTTACTCAGCCATGGACCTCCTCATCTACATCTTTCATGGTCACGTAAAAGCTCCATAAAAAATTGAATAACAATACGTCTCTGGAAAAGGGCGAGAAATTCAACAATCACCCGAAGAATTCTAGATATATTTTTACCAAGGTTTGTCTGTATTATCTCTGTTCTAATAATTGATACGCCACACTTTACGCTTGGTGCTTTCCAACAACACATTTTCCTCTTTTCCAAAATTACAGAGATCTTAATTTGCCAACTTTATTCTTCTTTTAATTTTAACAAGTCTCATCCTACTTCGGTCACATGAGAAAACCGATGCTCCCTTGCAAGAACCACGAGAGGATAACCATTCAAGAACCATTAAGATAAAAAGAGAGGTTGTTATTCTCTCTTTACCTCTAATCACTCTCTTTTGTCCATTAACTACCTAATGGTAGCTTCATTGTTTAGCAAGTAGCATTATCCTTCCCTCACAAACAAAGAGATTTGTCCAGGTATTCATATACAAAATTGGTCATTGTAGGATGGAGTTACATGTCAACTCATATCATCTTTTGATGGCAAAATGTACTCTTTATCTTGATTGTCTTGAACTACTTATGTTCTTCTTTGTCAAATTCTTCTTTTGGTAGTCCCTAATGAATTTGCTAAATGAGGGTTGATATTGGTTAGAGTCATAAGTGGAATCCATTAATTAGGTGTCACCCCAAACCAAAGAGTGATAATGTTAGGTAATGCATTTGACACGAATAATATGACATGCATCATCTCCCTATCCTATGATAAAGTTTGAATGAACTTTACTACTCTCACCGTTGGTGAGAGTACACACATTTGAAGAAGACAAGTGTAAAATGATTGTTCCATTCAAAATTCCTTAAAATAGCTACTTACAATACAAAATCCATCACCTCAATTGATTGATGGATAAACATTTTCAATTCGATGCTCATTTTAATTTAAACGAGTACCATGCTAACTTGAATTGAAACACACCTTACACATACAAGGTAGCACAATATCATCTTTGGCGTGATTGTTAGTGCGGAAAGGTAATTTGTTAATCGTCGGATCATTTAAGTGAACCCATTTTAAGAGCGTTGGTGAAATCACCATGTCAAATAGGGTGGGTTAGGTACGATTTCGACCTAACTTGATTTGTGTTGGACCTAACCTTAAATGGGGTGAGTCAAACTTTACTCGTTAACCATACATGTTCACATTCTTCCTACAGACGGGACTTGTGAACTAAACAGGTCCGTCCTTAAATATGTAAGTTCATAGGTCCACTTCTATGCTTGGGACTCAACACTACATTGCTCGTTTGAGGTTTGACCCATTAACCAAACGAGTACATAAGTTTGGCTTCGACGGTTTGAATTTTATAGGGTTTAGTTTACTGGTGAGGTCCGGATCGCTCGCTGTGAACCGGTGAAATCAAGGTCGTCACATGGCTTAAGAGCACCACCACACGTGGGGCCCCCACCGTGTGGCTCGCCAATTGCCATCACCACCTCCCATTATTACAGACCCCAACAGCCGCCCGTCTCTCCTTCCTTCTAGGGCTCGTCTCTCTCGTACTACCCATCCTCTCAGGTCCCTCCCTCCCTCCCTCCCTCATCACCCACAAATCACCGGATTAGGGTTAGGGTTCCGTCGACGAGAAAAAATGGGGGACTCGAAGCCGAAGCCCGCCGCGCCCACGGGCATCTGGGCCACCGTTAAGCCCTTCGCCAATGGCGGGGCCTCCGGCATGCTCGCCACCTGCGTCATCCAGCCCATCGATATGGTCAAGGTATCCTTCCTCCTCTTCCCCCGCAATGGCCTCCGGATGCGATGGGTTCCGTGGGTTTCAGGTTTGGATCGCGTTGCGTTCTGGTGGAAAGGTGCGATCTTGGTGGAGTTTAGGATTCGCGTTCGGCTACGATGGGTGTTCTCGTGCTCGTCGGTGGGGATTTGTGGGCCTTTTTGGTCGGATCTTGGCTGAGTTGTTGTGTCGATGTTTGCTGTCTTTTGCTTCTCGTGGGGTCTCGATGGATCTTGATGAGTTGGGTGTGGGGGTACGGTCGGGATGCTTGTCGCTGATTCGGGGGCGGTTTCGGTGGCGTGAGGATTTGAGAAAGATATGGTCTTTGCCCTCCGAATGCTCCATTCTCGACAAGGATGGGTGGTGTGGCTACGGTCGTTGGAAGCTACACTGTGGGTCATCGTTTTGTGGCGTTTAGACTGTACGCGTTGGACAATTCGAGTAAAGAGTTGGGGAAGTTAGGAAAGAAAGTTACTTTTGAGTGTAGGACTTGTGCGTTTTTCTTGATGCAGCGGTGAATCGACATGAAGAACCTTGTATTGTGGTGTGAGCATGAGTAGCCGGATTTTGATTTGGATTGGTGGTTTCGTGGGAGAGGTAGCTCATGATGCAAGATGATATTTTTTTTTTTTTGATTCGCGTGACAGAATTTTGCTTTCCTTTTGCCACGATGGCTACTACATTTGAGAATGTCATCTTCTTCAATTGAGCAGGTCAGGATCCAGCTTGGCCAAGGATCAGCCGGTCATGTTGCGAAGACGATGCTTGCTAACGAGGGAATCACCTCCTTTTACAAGGTGCGTGTTTTTGTTTTTACCCTTTTTCCAGCTAGAGCTACGCTTCTTTCAATGTTAAACTACCTTTTCAGTCTATGCGATTGACTTATGGGTATAAAAAAAGAAAAAAAATGTCCCTTTTCAGGAAAAAAAGGTAAATATCGTTGTTTAAAAATTTGTATTAAGATGGTCAAACAGGATAATCTATGAATGAGAAATGACATAGTTTAGGAATATTTCAAGTTTTTTTTTTGGAAAATTATAAGGATGGCTATCGGAAGTTATGAATATTTCAAGTATCAAGAAGTCATAACAAAGTTAGCACGTTCACAGGAATGGAAGGGTAGTGTCTATTTAAGCATCTTTTAAGTACTGAGAAGCATAGCACCTCATTTTGAAGGGAACTAGTATAATTTTTTATTTTTTTGGTTTTAAAAGGACATTAATCATTTTTAAAAGCACTGATAATTTTTTTTATAAGAATTGGGATTTTTGTTCTCTTTTTTTTATTGTTTCATGTGCTCTCCTGCTGCATTCCCTTCCTTGCCTGCTTCTATTGTTGCCAGATCCATGGTGACCTACTCTCTTCGTTGACTCCTTTATAGCATTACAAGGCTGACGGTATCCTTAATCAGTATCTAAGTTGCAAACTTATGTTCATTTGGACATTTTTCCCCTGTGAATTGCTTAAAATGCACAGAACTGAAAGTGAGACCTGACATATTATAATACACGACCGCTTTTGTTATGAGTAGATCATAGATCTGTATGCCTGAAGTATATGTTTTCATAGAACAGGGGCTTTCTGCTGGGTTACTTAGGCAAGCTACATACACAACTGCACGGCTTGGATCATTCAGGTGATTCCCTGCATTCATATAATCCTATTTCTGGCTGCTTTGAAGTGTTTCCCTCTGCTTTCTTCTCTCTAAGTTATAATTTGAACTACAGAATTAGCATGGATGCCTCGTTTTGCTTTTGAGTTTTCTGTTGTCAACAATGTCATAAAGATTTTGGTGCTTAGTTGCAATTTTCTTTGCCTGTTTAATCTGGATTCCTGCTGACATGAACGAGCCCAGGGATAGCTCATTGGTAGAGGGAAGCTTTGTGACAATTTTTTTGGGGGCAAGGTTTAGTTTGGAGAGAATGATTCAATTTACAAGAAAAAATCTAGGAAGGCAGTTTTCATTAAAAAAAAAACTAGGAAGGTATATAGCAATTTAATTGAGAAGAGATGCATTTAAGCCTGCCTCTTTTTGTTCTTGTTTTGTTTGAAAGAGAACATCCTCTTTATTAGCTGTAGAATAGCTTTGTCGAAGAATTAGAATGGAAAGATTTGGATTAAAGTCTAGACATAACTCAATACTTTGAATTTGTCTAAGAATAGAATGGAAAGATTTGGATTGACATCGAGACATAACTCAATACTTTGAATTTCTGTACTCTATGGCATTCTTTTGGGCACGATAAGAGGAGGTGATCCTGATAACCTGCACAAGCAAGGAGAAGGCTTTTAGTCAAGATTGCTTAGAAGAACAGATTCTAGAAAGTGCATTTTTTCTAAAGAATGTTCTGTGTTGTTCATAATGAAGTCCCTTCTTTTTCAGGTGCAGCTGATGCTGTAGCAACTAAGCAGAGCATCCTTTTTTGATTCTTGAAGGATTAAAGACTTACAAAATATTTTGCTAACTGAAAGAGTACCTTGCTATGTCTTGTTCATTTGGGAAATGCCCGATTAATTTTATCCAGTCAGAAGGTCAACTGAGTTTCAAATTGTCCACTATATAGAAAATATTTCCTAATTGGAAATGCCCTTTTTGTTGTGTGTGCGAAAAGAAATGAGGATAGTATGGGATGGATTTGAATTTTAATACTGTTGGGTCCAATCCAATAGCTCTGGATAGATTGGTTTTGTTTCCCACTGAACCCAGTTTGTTAATATGTATCAGCAAATATAAACTCTTATCAATATTTGCTGTAGTTGGTAAATTAATGAGGTCTTGTGGATTTGTTTCTGTTGATTGGAATGCAGGCATGCCTTTGCTGATTTCTGAATTGTTATCTTGTCAGGGTGCTGACTAACAAGGCTGTTGAAGCAAATGATGGAAAGCCTTTACCTCTTCTTCAGAAGGCTGCTATTGGATTGACTGCTGGTGCTATTGGAGCATGTGTTGGTAGTCCAGCTGATTTGTCACTAATTCGCATGCAGGCTGATGCAACTCTACCTGCAGCACAACGTCGAAACTACAAGAACGCATTCCATGCACTTTATCGAATTCTCACCGATGAAGGAATCCTAGCTCTCTGGAAAGGTGCAGGTCCCACCGTTGTGAGAGCAATGTCTTTGAACATGGGCATGCTTGCTTCCTACGATCAAAGTGTTGAGTTCTTCAGAGATTCTCTTGGTTTGGGTGAATACAGCACTGTGTTTGGTAAGAAAACATATGTGATGTTTTATAACATTGCTTTGCTTCTTAGTAGTTTAATATTCTTCGTATTAGTCATTTTTTGGTTGTTAGTGTCTCTAATTTTTGCTGGTACATCTGTGCATTGTTTGGTCAAATGGCTGCTTATATGCCTAGTACATTATCTTTATGAATTTATGATCAATGTTTAGGCTGGTCTGGTTGGTGGGATACCCACCAAATTGGGAAGATATTTCCATTTGGTTGCTCAGACCTATCCTGAAAGTAACTATTTTTGATATCCTATTCCTCTTTCATAATTCTCTATTCCTCTTTTTATTCCAGATTTTATTCCCTTATTCAACCAAACAAGTGGCACAAAAATACAACTTACTGAACCTTTTTTTCCCTCTAAAATGAAATGTTGCAGAAAACTAATCCCAGAATTCTCGGTTTCTTGACTAACTGAGACTTTAGGGTTTCACTTGGTTTTGTGCCTGTTAGCAACACGTGTTAGGTGGTTGTGTTTTGGATTCAAATATTTAGCCTTGTGAGATTCTTGTCTCCTCCTCCTCCAGCTTCATAGTTCATATTAGAAGTAGCAGCTTTGATTTTGCCATGTAATTGCAGTATGGCTTTCTAAAACTTTGTAGGTTTGTGCTCATGTGTCCGGTTTGATGTGTCCTTTTAAATGTTTTAGTGTCCAATTGCACATTTGCCTCTTATTGACATACCCTCTGATTGCAGGGGCAAGTGCTGTTTCTGGATTTTTTGCATCCGCTTGCAGTTTGCCATTCGATTACGTCAAGACTCAAATACAGAAGATGCAGCCTGATGCCAATGGCAAATACCCTTACACTGGATCCTTTGATTGCTTTGTAAAAACTGTCAAGAGTGGTGGCCCTTTCAAGCTTTATACTGGCTTCCCAGTCTACTGCGTCAGGATAGCACCCCATGTCATGGTGATTGACTTCAGAATCCTATTTATTGGCTTATTTACTTGTCTTTAGCATATTGTTTGCCTAGATGCTCATGACATGGGTTTTCCCCCGCTGCAGATGACTTGGATATTCCTGAACCAGATCCAGAAGCTTGAGAAAAATGTGGGATTATAGGAGTTGGTACCTTAAGCCAGGGTTGAGACCCCACAATAACATTGTTTCCCCCATTATGCAACTTTACGTTAGGGAGTCAGGCTGGTTTTGGTATTCAAACAGCCCGTAGGTCCGGTTATACCAGAACTCTTAATTGTCGAGGTTCAGGAGCATTTTGTAATAAGGTTTACCCCTTTACAGGGATATTTTTTTTCCTGTTAAACAGATGATTATTTTACTCTGTGTGGCTTCAGGGAGGTTGACCGTCGGTATCGAAGTAATTGGAAGACCTCTTCTCGAAAGCAGCCTCATTCTTAATAGGCATTCTTTTCTGGTTCGCTTAATCTTATTATTATTGTATTATGGGATTATAATTGCTTTTTACAAACGAAATCAAGCTCTCCGGATTGTGTCTATGCATTGCATCCTTATGTTATGTGGATTATCGTGGCATTGATTCTTGAATCATGTTTGGTTCCCTTTGTATGTATTTGAAAACTGTGGCCTTGGCGTAGTCGGGTTTCGGAAAGTGTCTCCGTAGTTTGCAATGGTTTAGGGTTATTGTAATCTCGGTTGTATAACGTGCATAATTTCCACATTATTCACTTGCGTGACTTTTGAAACCTTATTGCATGAATTCCAAATCGATATTTGGCAACTGGCACATGGGCATCATCTTTTAGACCGGTGGTTGTAGCTAGGGTTCCGATTTTCTTGCAAAAACTCCGTTTGAAAAATGTTCCAATGGTGCCAATACGATGGAGGGTGCCATGGCATATATTTTATTGTTCATTTTCGGACTTTCAGTGTATTAATTTTGCAGTGTTTTTCGCAGATCAAGGGGAAGTGTGAGGTATGTGGATGTTTGAGGCAAAAGCAAAGGTACAACCAGTTATCAAATCGGGAAAATGGAGGTTCATAGCCAATAAGGTTGGGGAAGGACGTTGGGAGGAAAGACGGAGTGGGGCAGTGTGAAGAGAATGTCGGGGCGAAGAAGAGAAACCGTGTATGATCGTAAGGAGTAGGAGGATCTCGAAGGAGGAGACCTGGGACAAAGGAAAGGAGGGTTGTGGATGGGCTGAAAAAGTAAGGGTAGCTTTGGGAACTAAGTAGTCCTTTCAGTGTCGGTACGTTCGGTTATGAACCTTAACATGAGGGTTAGATTAGCTGGGAGGTTAAAAAAGTGATATTAAGAAATATGAAATTTATGTTAATTTATAATTGTATTTGTTTGTAGAGTGATGTTAGTATTGGTTTGTGTTTAGTTGAATTGGTATTAAGTTGTGGTGTTAATTTTTATAATATTTACTTGGTAATGTTGTTAGGTAAATAAAATATGAGAGATGTTAGGAGTGTCAGTGATGTACGATTTTAATATGAGTATTAGATAAATCTGTGTTAAAGTGATTAAATTTAGGTTAGCAGATGGAAGGTTGAGTATTCCAGTAAATGAGGGTTAACATCCTTTTTAAGGGGTCAATGTTCCAAATAAACTAAGCCTAAGAGATAAGGATATTCTTGAATTTGATATAAGATGCCAATGAAATGGTTATTCACTCTCTCAATCCTTCGATGGCAATTTGAACTTAAAAGGTCGGCTTACTCAATTTTAATATCATACCCTTGTTGTATTAATTTATAATGGCTAAATAGCTACTTTAAGAATTAGTTTATGGTGGGAGTTACCCTTGGTGAGGAAAGTTAAGTTCATCATAAATTTGTGTTTGCTAGAAAATCCGAGTTAAGGATAACATTGATTCCACTGAATATCAACTTAGCATCACTTTGGAAGGAGTCACCTAACTTCCCAATAGGTGTAATCCTCATTCGAAGTAAGGTCTAATTTGTTTGGTAGATTATCTCTTTAAAATGAGGATAATCCCATTTGGTTGCCAGGTGAGGCTATAACTTGGGATACTTTATCCCATGCTTAATGTGGGATAAATTATCCTTTAAGTTAACTTTTGTTATTTCTTATTTCATAGAAATGAAGTAAGTTGTGATTATCATACTATACACATAGTGTAATCCTTTTAAAAATTTCTATCATGCAAAATTCTATTCTTCATCTCAAATTAGGCCTAAAGAGTTAATCCCTCTCCTCAAGTAAACACCAATAAGGGTTAATCCTTATTTCCAAGTTGAAAACTCATGTTTGCTAAGCCCCCAATGTAAAGTTGTAAACTATGCCAATGCCATGGCAAACTCCTACTAATTCGAGTCTACATGTGGGCAAGAAATCAAAGATGCCATACATTACAACTCATTGATTGGTGAGTTAAGTACATTTACGTAAGGTTAAATATTTAACCTATTACTTAACTCATCCCTCATTTGCACTGGGTTAAGTGAGATTTAACTTAAGATAAAATTATTCTATTTTTTTTTGTGAAATAATTTTAATATATCAAAAAATTAAAATAGATTAACTTACTTATTTTATTATTATTATTATTATTTTTTTCTATTTCTAAATTTATTCCACAAATTTATCCCCATTATCAACCTGTCCTACGTCAGCTTTTGAGTTTTGACGTCCATTACCTTCCACCGCATTCAGGCACATCAAGTCCATTTGGTGGCCGTGTGATGGCAGCTGACTTGGATGCTTCCAAATATATATCGGTGGCAAAGAAAATTTTCGACCAGTACTTTCTGGCAAGGTGGATTCCAGGTGAATCTGTGGGTGCCCCCTGGTCCGTTGATGGAATAAATGTTTTCCCTATTTTTTACAATAGAAAAATGACGAAAATGTTCCGGTCATATTGACATGCATGTGCTCTTGCTTGTATATTTGTTTTTGCATTGAATTAGCCTCGTAAGTTATAAAAGCAGGTGCGAGTGGAGCTAAGGCCCCGACTTTGCTAACTCCACCGCAAGTCATACACTACAACGTTTAATTTTAGTTTTGTCTTTATGTTTGGTTAGGTGTCCGTTGATAAATCGATAATTTCTTTTCGTAGAGAGATGAACTGCATGCACGTTTAATCGTGGATTGCAGCTCCCTGGGGATGTAATTTTACTGTTATAAATTACACCAAAAATATAGTAGTGTATAAGTTCTCTAAGTGGTTAAGTACCACCTTACTCTCAATCTTGAGTTCCTGTACGTAATCCAACCATCCCATTGGCTTCAACTAAGCACATTAATTAATCCAATCATTATCGTTAATAAACGATCAACTCACTCATCCCTCAAACCACCAATGTAAAATTTATCATTCTCTATTAGAGGTGATTACATGCATGAGACACATTCTTCTAGCATGTCTTCAATGTACAAATAACTTCTCTTTGGCCTAAGGGTAAACTAAATGTATATGTGATCCTCAAGTATGGAATATCCGTTTCAGATACCAGAATGTTATAACCGATCATTAGATGAGTCGAGCATTGAAGGAATGACCCTGTGCCAAATTACCTGAGATTCTATGGAGTTAGTCTACTTAGGCTCACTTAAGCATTAATCTCGATCCTTATGAGATCTTCAACAATTGAGAGAGGTTGGACAATTTAGGCCACCAATATTTTTGTTAGGAACTAAATAAAATTGGGTGTGCCAACTCTAGTCTTGTCTAAGATAGGCTCTCGTGCATCTCCCTAGGTACCTTGGCATCATCCATACTTCCAAGCACATGTAGGGCTTTCGCCACGAGTACCATCACTTACACTAACCCAAGTATCATCTGCCACGAGTCTAGGTGTAGCTACAACTCCTCCTTCTCCTACTACTCCTTATCTTCTTTTCTTTTTTGTCATGCACTGCAGCAGCAATGGTAGCAAGTTTCCGTTGTCCAATATAAGTTAGAATGAGTAAGGATTTTGTTGGAATCAATGAGAAGAGGATGAATTTTAAGATATAATTCAAGAGAAAGAGTTGGAATGAGAAGAGAGTTGAGATGGCTTGGAGAAGGTAGAGGAGGTGGTGGTTGGTGGAGGCAATGGGGATATTCTCCCACCATCCAAACTTCACACCATATATACATGGGTTGGGCAAATTGATGCCTAACCCTTACAACTAATAGAATTGCTTAATAAAAGTTTCCCTTCATATTCTCTTTGTTGAAAGATCCTTAACTTTACAATTTGGGATGCAATTAATTCCATACATAGATGTTGTCTTTTGAGTTTCTCCTTGATTACAACAATATGGCATTTAATGACACTTAGTTGGCCATTAATTCTTAATGAAGTCCTATTAGGTTTGAACTCTTACACCCAATTCTATGAAAGGATAAAGAAAATAAAGACCTGAAAGATGTTAAGTTCATCAAATTTACTTTAAGATGTTGAATAGAGGAAGAAGATGAAAGAGTACTTTGATTATTATTGAAATGATATTCACTAGTTTTATAGCATTGACATTATGTATCACCTACTCACCTTTCACTTAATAATATGAAAAGGTATACGGCATGAGAGTCTGAAAAGAAATATTACTGTAGAAGTTGTGAGGTTGTGACCAATAAGATTTAGATATTTTTTGATACTCAACTTTTAATTGTTGCTACACTAATTTTTATGTACAATTAAATTATGTTTACCTTAACACTTTTTAGGTAATGGGATATGATTTATTTGTGGATATATCTCTTATTTTTTTTATTCCTTTGAAACCTCTTGTAAACATAGTTTCATCTTTTTTTTTTGAAGCTGAACATAGTTTCATCTTAATAACTTAAGCGTGTCTTACGTTAAATCAAAAAGTCATGTCACATGTCAACAAAAAAAAATATAAATTGCAAATACATCTACCGATATACTCAATTTAAGAGACATTTTAACGTAAGTCAACATCCCACGTTGATCTCTCATTGAAAAGAGAGAGTGAAAGAAGTTGATAGACTATAAAAAAAAAAAAAAACCATTTAACAAATGAATATTTAACTTTCATTTGATTATATTTAACCTATGTACAATTTACATTATGTCATAAAAAAGTTTAACTTAAAGTAAACTTATTCCAACGCAAAATAAATTTAATCCACCTATTACTGCGAAGATATTATCTTACTTATTTTCAATCATTTTACCATACTCTTTCCCATTACTCAACTTATTTCTATTCATCTTAGAGCACAGGGAGGGAGAAGGTCGACGAGCTCAGATGGCTCCTCCAGGTGTGCTCAAAGGTGTTGCTTTGATCGTCGGTGGCGTCAACAGCAACGTCCGTGGCTCTGTTCAGTTTACAGAGGACACCACAACAGGTCCCTTCTTCCACCCTCCCTCTCTCGTATCCTTCTCGACGTGGACGATAGATCGCTTTGGCTTGGTAACGTTTGTTTTGGTTGCAGGGTGCACCCATGTGACTGGGAAGATCTCTGGGCTACCCCCGGGCCTCCACGGCTTCCACGTCCACGCCTTTGGGGACACCACCAACGGGTGTAATTCGACTGGTATTCCCAGAAAGCTCACTCCTTTGTGCTTTTTCTACCTTGCTTGATGTTTGTGGGCATCTTTGTTCAGATTGTGGTGGACCTCGGTGGCCACCGTCAGGGCCACCAATGACCATCAAAGAATTTGTAGACATTAGGAACGTAACGTAGTCACGGGCAATACATCACAAGGGGATGGTTGGACCTCCTAAGTGATCGGATGGTCTGACTCATTGCCCTACAATCGATCGCAAGAAAGACGAGGAAGTTGGTGACCTAGTTCCACCACAAGAGATATATGTCTGGGAGGAGATGATACTCCCAACTCTACACTAGTATTCGTGAGGTTACAATATTTTTCCTCCTCCCCTTACTTGGGGGCCTCTCTTCCCTATTTACAGTATGGGAAGAGTTCTAGTCTACTGAGATCTTTTCCATGATCTTTGGTACACCTTTTGTCAGATTGCTTGTCAGGTTATGGATAGCTATTTCCATCTTGTCGCGACTCTGGCCTTGCACCGTCTTCCAACGGGTTGAGCGGACTTAGGTCCGAGTCCGGCTGGTCGTAGGTGGGTCGAGTAATACTGAACCCACCTGTTTACCCTGTAATTGGGCAGTCAGATCTTCTGTTGAGTTGTGGGCGGAGTTTTGGATTCGAGAGCAATTTTTGCCTCCCATCATATGTCCCCACTGTCTAGTTAGCGTAAGCTGCTGAGAGAGTAGTTAGAGCACTCAAAACTCTACGATAGGCGATGCTCCCAAATGTGCTACCGGTTGAGAGATGAAACGGATAGTACATTTGTTATAAAGGAGGAGTTGCAGGATGTCGATAGGCGAGGTTGGGTGATTTGCCTATGTTTCCTACCGATTGTAGGAAGTCAGTTGCAAGGAAATTTTTCCTGACTTTGTGCCGGCTGGGGTGGTAGCATAGTTATGCAGGCGCATCGTCCGTGTTTCCAGCTGTCCTTGAGAGGCAATGTTTATCTATGGAAGGGGGCCTAGCGCTTTTGCATGCCTAAGGCTCTGTAACCGTCCTTAAGAGGCGACACTTCATCAATTTGAGGCGTGGGACATAGGAACCTAAATCCCTGCCAGCCTTAAGAGGCGGTATTATGTGATCTGGAATCGTGGGGCGTGGGAGCCCTAGCTCCTGTCGACCTTAAGAGGAGGCTTTTTATTAGATTAAAATGTGAGGCGCAGGAGCCTTAGTTCGTGCCAGTCGTAAGAGGCGGTTGCAGGCCTTATAAGGCGGCGCACGAGAAATTATTTTGTCATGTAGTTCGACCAGATGGGCATTAATTGTTGCCAATATGAGGGGTCATGACCTCAAATGTCGTATTTGTCAGTAAGGCAACTGATGCTACTGTGGCATTAGGATATATGCACAGGGTGATGTAATGCACATAATATTGACTGACGATTTTGTAAGTCTGGGCATGCTGCTGTGGAATTTGTGCTGTATCTTAGGGGATTTTGTCCCTCGGGAACCTGCGCCTTGGGGTAGGGGTGTAACCACCCTGGGGGGTTATAAATAGAGGTTGGGGGTATGATCGGAGTTCATGCTCCTCCAACCTTCTATTTCGTCCAAGTTGTTTTGAGGAAATTTGCCTTCACTTATTCTCGCGTCCAAGATTTTTTCGTTGGACGTGGTTGTTTGGTGGAGTGGCCAGGCAGTGGTCTTGTCTGGGCCTGGGGGTGAAGGTAAATCTAGTTTGCTACCCCTGTTCAGTGCATGGGCTGAGGCGAAGGTTCTAGGACTTTTGTAGCTGGGATGCCTGTCGAGGCATTTCCGATTTTGAGGGGTGCCTATTCTTTGTGGTTAAAGGTGCGTTTGTTCGCCTCTTTCTTCGTTCCTTTCGGATTTGTTTTGACTCGCCTTTTATTGCAACCTTTGGGTGGTTTACCCGACTGGATGATTTTGGGTGTTGCGGTTCTTCCCATCGTGGGACTCATTTCATGTGGGGGAGGCCCATGGGGCGGGGCAAGAAGAGGGGGTCCTTTTGTTTTTGAGGACTTCAAGAGGAAGCAGGCAGGAAGCAAAGAATAGGCAGAACATGTTCCCTCAAAGCGTCCACGGGGGCATCTCGGCGGGACGTTTGTTAAGGAGTCAGCTGTGTCCGCTCTTTCATATTCGAGTAGGGATGAGGCGGAGGATGTCCTATTGGGGTTGTGGTCCCCTTTGGGTCTACCTGGATCACCTGAAGGATACGTGGTCGCAAATGCGTCGATCTGGGCTCGGGTGGAGGTTGCTCCCTTGTGGAGGCTTAGTGTCTCTGCCACCTTGCTCGACTCCCTTGGTAACTCCACGGGGGTGGTGTGGGAGCTGCTGCTACCGGTGGCTCCTCGTGTGCAGTGTATTTTCCTGGCTAAATATGGGGTAGAGCTCGGCGAGGGCGATGGCAGGACGGGATTCTTTTGGTTAGATGGCCCCTGCGTTAATCGCCTAGACAGTTGGGTCTATCCGAGGATCCTTTGTGGAAGGGCCTGCTGGAGGCCTCGTGTCTAGCGAAGTGGCGTCGACTTGGGTGGGTGCTGGAAGCAGTGCCCCTTTTTTGGTGAGGAGGGGTACTCCAACAGCAGCAGCAGCGGCCTGGGTATAGCGTCTCGGTTGCCTGAGGAGCTGAGCAAAGCTCGCCATAGTTCAAGGTGGTTCGCTTGCGAGGGCGGGGAGTTAAAGGAAAGACTTGTCGGAGCGCATGGGGCAGCCGTCATGGCTCGTTAAGACTTGCCCAGGCGCCTGTAGGCTTCTCGTTTAGCCATTCTTCCTCTGAAGGAGGGGTGCATGTCCTAGAAGTAGGACACTCCTCTGCTGGGGAAGGGGGGGGGGGTTAGAGTGCTTGAAGGCTGACCCTACCTAGGCCTAGGAGCTCGCAAAGGACAGGGGCAAGAGGGCGCTAAACTGGGATAGACTGGCTCCTGAAGAGGAGGCGCCTAAGCCGGGTATGTTGGTGGCTGCGGGGCCGCTAGTCCTAACGTTGCTCGGTCATCCTCGTCACCTGAGGCGGGCACCTTTGAAGACTGGGGATGAAGCCACAGAGTCCTAATAAATGGCGTTGCCATTATCCTTGTATATTCAGCATTAATTTGCTCTTTTTTTTTATCTTTCTTTGTTGTGGGTCGACTGGGGGTGATGGCCTCGGGGAATGTAATAAGCAACATTTCTTATATAAAAAAGGAAAGCCTTTTATTGCATGTTGTCCTGTTATATTGAATTGCTCGCATGCTAAGTACGAGGGATTGGTTTGCCACGTGGGATTTGTTATTCGCAAGAGTCGCGTGGACTGCTTTTACAAATTTTTGTTTGATCCTTTTCATGGGGCGTTTAATTTCTTGCTCGAATGGCTCGGCATGGGGGCTGCCCTTCCTTGCCCGACCTAGTGTTCTTTTTAGAAGCTCGGGTTGCCGGCTTGTTTGCTATAGGCAGCTACCGTCACCTTATTTTGTTAGGCTTGGCTACTCATTTGTCAGCGAGCCATACAAGTGTGCTTGTTAGGCGAAGAGGGTTGCCAGTGATAGTGGCCGGGACTCCATGAAGTACACCTGACAATAATGGTGTGTGGCCCATGGAAGCTTTTTTGCAGGTTTTGTAGCTCGCTTGTGCGGTCGGTGTCTCGTCCACTTGGCTTCGTATGACTGACTTTAGCCATTGCCTTGGGGCGAGGCGTGGGATCTTTCCAGACATAGGAGATAACTGCGTTGGTTGTCGAGTGAGCTAGTGTCTTGGCCGCGACCTACTTGTGCGGAGGAGCGTAAGGGGATTGCTGTTTTAAATGCAGCTTGTTATGGAGACGGGGCTGGCGGGAGAATGTTGTCGGTGGTACTATCTTTCAAGGTAGGAAAGCAGTGCCAGGCGGCATCTATCGGTACTTGGTGCTTTGTTTGGGACCTTAGGGGTATCCTTCCTGGAATAGCCAAGCTGGGGGCGGTTCCCTTTAGGGCCTCCATTCAGGATGCTTCCCTCATGAGGTAGCATGAGGAGAGGGTAGGTAATCCTGCTTAATTAGCCAGCTTTCAAATGGCATGCCTTGGGCCATTGGGTGTTGCTTCATACTTCGCCTGGTCGCCGGGTGCTAGGAGCAACTTGTCAGTGCACTTCTAAGTAGCGTCACCCGGAGCGGTCAAGGTTATGCCTACTCCAGAGTTGGTTGTCGCAACGCATAGTGACGGGCGGATTGGGGGGGGGGGGGGGGGGGGTGGGTGGGCCGTTAGTTAGAAGGGTGAGGCAAGAATTGGTCCAAGGGGGCGATTTTGCCGACTAACGCCTGTATTCATTTCTACGTGCTCGAGAGCTCAAGGGCCATGATCGCTTGGATCTCATTGGAGTTTTTTTTTTTTTTTTTTAATCTCTCTATTGGAGACTACGAGCCTTTGTTTGGCCCTTTCCGTGTTGGTCTTGGGTGGCAGTGACGATTCCCCGAGGGATCAAGGTCCACTCTTGACATGGATGAGCTTGATGGCATCATCAGGATAGCGTTGAATAACCACAGTTGGAGAGCCTGGCTAAATTTATGAAGTTATTGGTAGGTAGGTCAGATTTTCCTTTCCTTAAGGGACTCAAGCCTGACCATATGATCCTGGCACGTGGGGGGTTGGTTGCCAGGCAAATAATTATGTCCAAAAAAACTGCTATTAATCCGGCCGTTCCAGATGCAGTTATTCTATTGCGAGACCTGTCCTTATCGTAGGCGGATAAAGGAAGGTTCGCTAATTTGGCCGCAGGACGTAATTCCATCGTGCATCGGCCTGCTTGACTGTTCCCCTGGCATCCTACCGAGGAACGGGGAAAGTGCAAGAGGACATCTAAATGGGTGGACCTTAGGCGACGGCAACAAGCGCTTGGATCTCTGTTGTTGGAAGTCTAAGTGTGTGTCGACGTTATGTTAGGCGGAACTTGGGGCGTAGGAGCCCGAGCTCTAGCGTCGTTGCGAGGCGACGTGCGAATTGGAACGTGGGGCGTAGGAGCCTTAGTTCCTATCAGCCTCGAGGGGTAGCATGATATCGAGTGGAACGTCGGGCATGGGGGCTCGAGTTCCCACCATCCCTTCAAGTTAGTAGATGCTGCTAAGATTGAAGTGGTCAAAACTCCGCCAGTGGGCGATGCACGGCTTTTTTGCCTAAGCGGGGGAGTTGTGAGTGTAAGTGGCTAAGGCGCTCTTCATGTTATAGTCTTTTGAATCAGGCGACTCTGTGCCAAAGCATTTTTCCTGTCGCCCTTAAGAGGTGGCGTGAAGCACGCTTGCCTTTGTTTATTGTCGGCATTAAGAGGCGACATCATATCCAATCGGAACTTGGGACGTGAGGGCCCGAGTTCCTGTCGTCCTTAAGAGACAGCATTATATCAGATCAGAACGTGGGGCGGGGGAGCCCTAGTTCTTCCTATCGTTGAGAGGCGGCTTGATTTTTAAACGGAACTTGGGGTGTGGGGCTCGAGTTTCTACTATCCTTACGATGCGACGCTATATCAATTGGGACGAGGGCCGAGAGAGCCCTGGTACCTGTCGGCTTTAGGAGGTGGCTACCGGCTTTGCCAGCCTTAGGAGGCATTGCCGTTCTAAGGAGGTGGCGTCATGAGGGAACTTGAGCATAGGGGCCTGATTTCTTGCCAACCTTAAGAGATGACTTGCTGGCCTTAGGAAGCGGCAGTGCAAGGGAATGTGAGGCACGCCCGCCTGAGTTCCTGTCAGCCTTCAGAGGTGGCTTGCGTGGGGAGCAAAGGTCGATCTAAGCCTAGTCCCTGCCATCCTTAAGAGGTGGCTACTCGAGTGGAGATGTGACATAAGCACCACCTTCCGCGAGTGATGGCTAGTCACAGCGGGGAATAAGCCTTTGTCTTGGTTATGACAAGACCAGTAATTAATTGCCATTAGGATAAGGCGAATGCCTCGAATGCCGTGGTTGGCATTAATGGGACTGCCCTCTCTGTGGTGGGGGATACGCGTGCAGGGGGCATTTAATGCCCACCAACCTTAGGAGGTGGCTTTGTAATTATGAGAATATTAGGAGATGCTCTAGTCCCTGTTATCCATAGGCGGTGGCCTTTGGGCATGTTCGCCTTATTCCATTTAGGAGTGCCAATCCGTGGGTCTTGGAGGGATTAAGGTTCCTTCCGACCTCAATGAGCTTGGTAGCATCATGGGGGAGAAGTATGGCCATGGTTGAAGAGCCTGGCTACAACCCCAACGTCGCCGACAGATCAGCCGGGTTCACCCCTTGCCGGGTTGTATGGGCTTGGTTTCTTTTTCTTCCCCCCCCTTTCCGTGGTTCTGGGGGGCTGGGTTTCTAAGGTTGATCCAGCTTGATCCTTGGAGTTTTTTTCTAGCTGCGTGACTTTCGTGCGTTGTTTTTACTTCCTGAGGAGGTTAGAAGTGCACAGAGAGGATTTGGCGGAGGACATGGATTGGCGGGTAGCTAATGATGCCGTCTAATGCTATCGTCAACCTGGCCTCTTCGAATGTGGCCGTCTAGTTGAGGTGCCTGTCCCTTCCGCAGGTGAACAAGGGAAGGCTAATCTCTCCCTTTGGCATTACTTTATAATTGCCAAAGGCCTGCGACCGACGCGGCAGGTGGAGGGAGAGATGTCATTGTCTATCGAGGCCCTTGGGCCGTAGACGTCTTACCAGCAAGGGCGTTACCAGAAGCGGATTCGTGTGTTCTACCTGATGAAGTGGGGGAGCAAATAGCCTGCGTGCCGCTTGCTTGATGGTGTTGCTTTTGACCCTATTGAGGAGTGAGGAGGGCGTATTGAAGTGCTTACTCAGGAGTGGCTTGTTGGCGTCGATTGGTGTTGACTCCGAAGATGAGCTCGACCTCTGTACCAATGGACTTGGGTGACGAGAGGTGAGCATCTTGGGGTAATGCGGATATTGCCGCTAGGACTTGATGGTGGTATTCTGAGATTGCCAGGGTGGCACCACCTGTTTGACCAAACGGGGTGTCGATTTGCCTGGCTCTGGACGAAGGCCGTATTGAGTCCTCGTAGTTGTCGGAACTCCCTCTTCTAGCCTCCTTCGGGGCCCTTAATTATAGCTCCCGCTTCATCTGATGAGGTGGGCCAGGTCTCCATGCTGGGTTCGGGACTTGACCCGGTCATGTAGATCCTGTCATTCTTCGGGGGTGTGTCTTTGAGCCCTTCAGAACTTAATGTAGGGCTCATAGTTAACCTTTCTCTTTATGGATTTAGGTGGCAGTAGGCCCTTGCTTATGGACCAATCCCTTGTAAGCAAATCTGCCTGATTTGTGGCAAGGGGAGTGTGTTCCTCGAAGGACTTGGGCTGTAGTTGGCTTATAGGCGGGTTGTCACCATAAGCAGGTCCAAGTGTTTTGCTGGATTAGGCGAGGAGGCGAACAACCGGGACGTCGCTTTCTTGACTGTACCCTTTTTGCCTCGATGAAGGGTGTGGAAGGCACTAGGGAGAGCCAACTCGGAAGGAGTGGCTTGCCGGCCTGGGGCTGCGTCTACCCCTAAAGATTCTCTTGACCTTCATGCATATACGTTTGTGTGACCGGAGGTTAGGACTCCAGGGTGACGCGGGTGTCACCGCCAGGCCTAGGTTGCGGTGCTTTGCCCGGGTAGGGGAGCTAGGGTGACACCGCCTGCTCGGCTGGGCGAGGTGTTAACTCTTCTGGCTCTCAGTCCGCAAGGGAAACCACTTTGGCTACCCAAAGCTGCTGGAGCTTTCCCTTGGGGCAATCTTCGGGGCCCTCCATAGGCCCCCTGCCTATTATTTGGCTCTTATTTCTCCTGATGTAGTGAGCTAAGTTCCCGTGCCGGATCTGGGACTCAATTCGGTTGTGCAGATCTCGACAGTCCTTGACACTTGCAGTAGGGCTCGGGGTCAGCCTTCCTCTTTTACGGGTCTTAGTGGGGTCAGCAAGTCTTCGTTGGAGGATTAGACTCCTGCCAACACCTCCGCCTGGTTTACAGCCAGGGGGCGTGCTCCATAAAGGATTCCAGCTTTTTCTGGTGGGGCCCGCGGCTACGGCCCTGGGTGGGCCGTTCGCTTCTTTAGTAGGGGAAGGTGGCCCTTCGCTTATGGAAGTGGCCACCTTCGCAGACCGGTGTTGGAGGATGCTTGCCAATAGCACTCTTCTCTTTTGGAAGGCTGGGGTCATCGTTGTGACCCCTGGCCAGCCAGTCACGGGAGTGCAAAGAGTCGTCCTGCTCCGTGAACCTTGTGGCCCTGTCCCAAAGTCTCGCCACATCCCTTAAGGGGAGGTCGCCGATGTCGTACCAGGACCTTTGAGTCAAGGGGTTTGATTTGAAGTACTGGGCAGCTATTGCCTCATGGGGCCTCTTGCACTTGAAGTATTGATCCTTGACCTGAACCAAATAGGGTCGGAAGGATTTAGTTTTTCACTGTTTGACTTCTGACAGCCTTCTGGGGTTGTCCTTAACCTTTGCCGCTTAGTGAAGCGTTGACAGAACTTGCTCACCCAACCTTGGGAGCAAGCAACCTGTCCGGCAAGCAAGCCGACGAGCCGTTCATGGGGCACCCCGTACAGGTTATGATGAGAATACTCGGCAGAATACTTTATCGAAGTAGTCGTGCATCAGCATCATTTGGCGGTAGCTCCCAATGGGACTGTTGGGGTCCATCGTTTTGCCGCATGGGATCATCACCTATTGCTTGAGTTCCCTGGGCAAGGGAGTTGTCATCACCTCCGCTATGAACAGGTAGGTGGTGACGTTTGTGCGTGAGCGTATATCCCTCATTGCTCGGGTGACTTGGCGGACTATCTCTGGAGTGGAGCCCCCATTGCCGAAAAGGGGTTGAGAGCCTGAATGCTCCCTTGGCAACAGTGAGAGTGGGGCTTCTGGCTGGTCGAAGGGGGGGGGGGGGGGGGGGGGGGCTTCACCTCGTTAGCTATTAAACTTGTGCTCTAGCCTTTTGAGCCGTTCACGCAGGCGGGTGTCTCTCTCCTCTACGACACGTTGCCATTTCGACTGGTCGTCGCTGGGGCTCCTCCGGCTGGATTTCGCCGGACTCCTGGACTTGTCTCGTTTCAGGGAGCTTTCGGGCGAGGGGCTGATGCTCTGGGAGTCCTCCCTTGCTCGCACCTCAAGGAGGGAGTTTCACTTAGGGGCCTCGAGTAGCCGGTCGGGTCTCACTAGCTTCCCTTTGTTGGGATCGACGTGCTAAGGGTGCCGTTGGGGCATAGAGGCGTAGGACTCTGACCGGGTCTCCTCAAGGGTGGCCGCAAGAGGAGTCACGAGTGGTTAGAGACATCGTGAGGATTTTTGACCAGGAAGGTCGAGGTAGGGTGCTGATGGAGGTGTTGCCCTCCATTAACTGGATGCTTGGAAGAGCATGTCATTTTCATTAATCTTTCTACAGAAGGTGCCATTTGATGGAGCTCGGTGGCCGTCGTCAGGGTCACTGATGGCCATTAAAGAATTTGTTGACATTAGGAATGTAACGTAGCCACGGGCAATACATCACAAGGGGATGGTCGGAGCTCTTAAGTAATCGGATGGTCCGACTCATCACCCTACAATCGATTGCAAGAGAGACAAGGAAGTTGGTGACCCAGTTTCACCGCAAGGGATGCACGTTTGAGGGGAGGATGATACTCCCAACTCTACACTAGTATTCGTGAGGTTATAAGATTTTTCCTCCTCCCCTTACTCTTGGGTCTCTCTTCCCTATTTATAGTATGGGAAGAGTTCTAGCCTAGTGAGATCTTTTCCATGATCTTTGGTACACCTTTTGTTAGACTGCTTGTCAGGTTATGGGTAGCTATTTTCGTCATGTTGAGACTCTGGCCTTGCATCAAATCTTCCAGTGGGTTGAGCGGACTCAGGTCCGAGTTGGGCTGGTCGTAGGCGGGTCCAGTAATACCTGACTCGCCTGTTTACCCTGTAATTTAGCAGCCAGATCTTTTGCTGAGTTGTACGGGGAGTTTTGGATCTGAAGGTAATTTTGCCCCTCATCAGATGGGTTGGTGAAAGAAAGTTGCAAACGTGGGTGGGAGGATTCGCTAATTGGGTGTGTGTTGTTGAAGCACTTGATGGTGGGCATTTGGGGATAGATGATTGTGCTGAATTTCAGGATTGGTCACGGAATCATTGGTGGTTGTTTAAGATGGGAACTTGCGTGATGGTTCCACCACTAGGTGTAAATTTTGTAACGCTTTCGAGTAAATTTTCAAATGTTTGCAGCGTTTACGAGTATAGTTGGTTCAATTGATTTTTGGAAGAAAGTTGTGTTCTTGGATGTGAGGGTTGGTGATTGGGTTTTCTAGTGCTAAAATTAGTGAGTTTATGAATGATAGTGGAGGGTTTGTTGTGATTGTTATGCCAAATGTGGTGATTGGAGCCTACTCTACTGGGCCCTATTTGGGTTCACAATAAGGAAGTAGGTCTACTTAAACAATCCATTACGCAAGAAAGACAAGGTAATTTGGTTATCTAGTTCCATTAGAAATGGTGTACGTTTGGGGAGAGTAGTACTCTGAAAAAATTTCACTAGTTTCAACTTGAATGCAAAGGGAATTCCCTCTCTCTCTCTCTCTCTCTCTCTCTCTCTCTCTCTCTCTCTCTCTCTCTCTCTGCGCGCATGTCCTACCTTTGGAGGGACACTAGCTATTTATTTGCTAACTACCCCAAAACTCACATAATGTCACATCTGCGGGCTTCTTAAGAAGTGGTAATTGCAGTCAAACGAATGGTCGTCTAAAGATAATTGCCATAAAGCCACGTTCCCAATGAATGCAGCAACGTCAACTTATTTTGCTTGTAACCGTGATCCTCTACACGGTTAGATGGCTGACTTGTCGGTTCAAGAGTAAACTTCAATGTGATCAATGGTGCCCTTAAGCAGTCGAATGTAAGAGAAGTTATTCGCCTGGTTTTCTAGGTAGGTAAAGGGAGTTGCTTGCCAGGCCTACCAAGCGGGCAAAGGGCTTTTGTCGCCTGGTATATTTGGTAGACGAACGTTTACTGCCTGACTTACTCAGGCAAATTAAAGCAAGCTGACCATTAGCTTGTCAGGCAGATAAGGAGCCATGCCGACTATAATCCTTGATAGACGGTCTCCATCCGTTCTGTTAGGACCTTCTATGTGGGTCTTCGGCCATTATCCGGTTACCTGCTTGAGGGGGTATTTGTATGTTTTGTTTGTTGGGCCTCTTTAGGCTTATTGTTGGGCCTAAAAGAGGCCTTTAACAACTAGACTTGAGCAAGAATTTTCCTTCCCTCATCATATGGTATGGGCATGATTACCATATTTAGATGAGCATCTATGAACTAGAGGTTTATACTAGTTATACCATATGTGATGAAATTGCCATCAATGAGGGAAGATTTACTTCTTCTCTCCCTCAAGAGAGCTTCTCACATTTTCTTAAATGTTCTCTAGTTTCCTTTTTCTTTTGTTTTTTTTAGAAGGGTAAGGCTTGAATCCTAGTCTTCTGCATGGAAGGCCAGCTATTCAACTGCTGAATTATGAAGGTGAGTTTGATTGTGGTTATCTTTATTTGGATAAATTTGTAAAGGAAGGCACTATCTTGATGACTAAAATACGTAAAATCAATTAATGAGCATGTGAAGGAAGTTTCGTGCAGAAAGTGATTGTTGTACCAGATCTGGGATGAACATCTTCTGCATACGTTATAGTGAGGATACAGCCAATGAGTGTAACACCAATACATACATTTAACTTTTGCTGGGGATCTATGGTTGGAGAGATTCTCAAGCAAAGCCACAGTTCTTTATGTGAATGGGTAATCAAGTCTACCAGTAATTCATTGAGAAGCACATGGAGACGAATGGTGGTTATTGAAAAAATGGCTGGAGGTTCATTATACTTGTGCAAATTGTGTAGTCAACATATCTAGTGGTTAACTTGAGATGGGCACTTGTTCAATAATTTGAATCAATTATGGAAAGCTCATTACCGGTAGGTGTAGCTCACAAGTGTGCTTCTCAGACCTTTTAAATGTCTATGGCTGCTTTTGTTAGGATAGTCAGATGGATGAGTATCCCTGTATTGATGATATGGATTGCTGATTGAGTGTTTTAGATGAATTAATGAGCATCTGGAGATAGATGACAGGTTCATTATTTAATGTTGTGTCACTTGTGTGAAACATGGCGTGAATCTTGAAATATGGCGTGAATCTCGTTAGTGCCACTTGAGTTCTATGGAGATGACTTGGATGGGCAAAGGGAACCATAAATTTGCACAAAGTTGGAGAGATTACCACCAATAGGCTTGGCACCATTCACACTTGCTAATGAGTTCCTAATGTTTTGGCTACCTTGATATGTTAATTTGTTGAAGGAGGCTTGAATTTTGACAATGGTGTTCTTTAATTGGGGGTTGTAGTTTCAATGAATACCAATTGTTCCTAACTATTATTGTTGAGGGAATTGTAGTGGTTATTTAGTCCCACATAGTGGAGTGGGACTTTGTGTTGTGTGTGGTGGCCTATAAATAGATGTGTACCTCTCACTTATTCTTTTGAGAAGAAGCAATACAGATCCGAGCCCTATTGGGGCCTTCTCCCATTGTTTTCTCCCTGCTCTTTGTGTTCTAAATTATTTTTATGCTTTGATATGTTGCTTATGCATTGATTTATCATATTCAACTTTTATATGAACTCGTTTGTGGTTATTGTGGCATTTGTGACAGAGATCTTGTACCAATTGCATGGGCATTACCACAAATTAGTCAAGACCGCTGCTGCACACAAGAACTTCTTGGGCTTTTTGTGTGGGTGCGTGTATGGGTGTCTTTTAGACATTTGTGAAAGATAAATATTGATTTTGGTGAAAAGAATTGAGAATTAGCTGTTGTTGAATAAATTGATGGACATGGAAAAAAGGTGGTTGCTATCTTTTGTACTGACTGTGGCATGAATATCACTAGTGATTGTTTCAAGATGAGACAATGAACTAGAATAAAATGAGAGGAAATCACCCGCAAATGGTAAACACCAATCTTTCTACTAAACTTGAATGACTATTGCTAATTTTTTGAGAGGTTGATTATTTTAAGATGAGTAACTGGAACTACAAACAGGAACAGGAACCACGTGTGTAGGGACTAGCTGTAGCGCTGTAGGTATTCATCAGTATTTTCTCTCACTTTAGTGTCTAGCCATTGTTATTTAGATAGATTCATGGCAGAAAGTGGTTATCTTGTTTACATGAAGTAATGACTGGGTGTCGTAGAACGAGGGAGGATTAAAATCTTTACCTTGGGGTTCTGAGCAACAAAAGAAGTGTCTGGAGCTTCCATACTATTGTCCCATTTCCGCTCTCAAAAACCATCAAGATCTTTTTTTGGAGTTTCAAGCTTGAGGGAGATTAAACTCTCTGCAGTCTTGATTGGGGAAAAGTGATATTTACTTTCTTTTCAATTAATGGGACACTTTCAAATATGGTCAACGAATTTTTTGGTTGTAGCAATTATTGATGATTTTATCAAGATGAGCAAACAATTTCCAAAATGTAACATGGACTTAAGCTCACACATTTAGCAGTTGAATTGAATACTATTTTCAGAAAGTGCCATTAAATGCAAACGTACCCATTGAACAAGTTAATCCTATAATTTCTTTTTGCAAGGGCTTGTATGCAGCTAGACTTGTTGTTTAGATACACAATCTTAAGTTGTCAGGAGAAAGATCTGTACTGCATACTGGGCTGTTTTTCTTCGATTTTGCATTTTTCAAAAGGGTCTTTCTGCTGTAGTATAAATAACACTAACTTGCATAAGTTCACTTAAATTATCTTTATCTCATCTAGCTGTCAAAAACATTTCAGCAGCCTCATATATATACTATATGCTTAAGAGTTTTTGAAAGACTATTGCACTTTTGCATCTTAGTTGTTAATCAAAATAATTTGGAGTGTTCCTTCTCTGATTACAATTATACAGAAATTATGAAGGGACTTCTGATTGTTGATGTTATTTTTTGATGGAAATAAATACTTCTTACTTAATCCATGGAATACCCGTTTACCTTGCTTCTTTTCTTAGATGCTTTTTGTTCTTCCGTGGTCTTTTCTAGGTCCCCATTTTAATCCTCTGAACAAACAGCATGGTGCTCCTAGTGACATAGAAAGACATGCTGGTGACCTGGGGAACATAGTTGCTGACCAAGATGGTGTGTCTATTCTCCCTTTCATTGCCATTCCATTACTTATTTGCTAACATATCAACTTAGTGATGTTTCTATGCTAATTTCTTGTTTCAGGTGTTGCTGAAATAAATATAAAAGATTTGCAGGTTTAATTACACTTGAAATTCTGATCACAAGAATTGAATTCATATTGCATTTATTCCTACCGAGACTTTCCATTTCTTTACACACTGTAATATATTTCCAGATACCTTTAACTGGTCGTGATTCTATCTTTGGGAGAGCAGTCGTTGTCCATGCTGACTCAGATGACCTTGGAAGAGGTACAAATTGATTTTCTTTTCGCGTACGTATGCAAATTCACCTTAATGACATGGTGTATGCTTTTGACCCGAAAGAAAGTCTCAATACAGTATGCCTTTTCCTTTTAACTTTCTGGAAGTTTCATATTATAAATAGATCTTCAAGCTTCTTCTTGGGAGTGTCTTCCTTGTATCCAAAATGTGTAAAAAATGTCTAACTGCCATCACTTTAATAACTTGATCTAAAATTTTTTCTCATCTGATTATTGAAGTTGGAATCTTTGTTGACCTTTGTTATTTTACTTTTTGTATCGCTTTCTTTTGAAGGTGGGTGTGCCTATACTTGTGAGTAGGGCTGTGCAAAAATAACCAATGTTAGAGTCCCTTTTGTTCTCTATTTGTTTTTTTTTTGTCATTTCTTATTTTTGTTTGGACTCTTCATGAAATTCTTTCATCCATCCTCTCTATATAAGAGAGGCTAGGGTTTTAGCTTAAATGTGTGGTTTTTTATTCTCTTTCGCATGATATCAGAGCAGTGATCATAGGCCGATGTTTGATACCTTCTTGATTCTCATAACATCTTTCTTGCACCAAGAATTTCTCCTCCATAGATCTGCGGCCACCACCGCACTATCAACACTACGGGAACTCCATCCACACAGAGAGTGCTACCAATGTGTCAGCATCGCGTGTTAACAACACTCAGCAGTGGTGCGTAGCACTGTAGCATGCACTATGCATGTAGTACCGCTAAGTACCACATAAGGCATGTGGTATCGTTGCATTGCATGCATGCCTAGTGCAATCTCGTGCATCTGTGTCTCGAGATTTTTTTGGCATTGGTCTTTGCCCCTCTCCGAAGATGAGTCTTTGTTCTTAGTGATATACTCCTATGTATCTACATCTCCAGTGAGTTGTGATTGGTCTAATCTCAACCATGGCAACTTGGCTCCTTCCTCAATTACCAATTGGAAATATGTTTCCTAATTTCTGCTAAGGATCGTCTCCTACTACTACTTGGGATTGTTTCCCACCGTTACCCTCTTTTTGGTATTTTGTCTTCTTGAAGGGTTGTTCAAATGGATCTGCACTAGAGACAATCTAATCACGTGTAATGATGGTGCCTGTGCTCTTGTTGCCTTTACATATGTTGATGGAGCTTAGGCAAATTTGGTATCTACCACTATTAGCAAATGGGTGATTGACTTTGGTGCACCCACTTATCTCACTGGTGATCTTGGTTCTGTGTGTATAACCCAACCAACCAAAGCAGTTACCTTTGTGAAGTTGGCGAATGGCTCCTACTCTCTAGTGACTGCGGTTGAAGATGTTTAGTTTACTTCCAGGCTACAATTGTCAAATGTTCTCTGTGCACTTGAGTTTCCTATGAGCCTTCTTTTTGTAAGTAAGTTGTGCAAGGATCTCAAACGTTGAGTCATATTTAATGAGCACCATTGCTATTTTCAGGATAAGTAGACCAAACAGATTAGTGGTAGAGGATATGAGAGGAATGGGCTATATTATCTCAATATTCCCACTCAATTTGCCGAAGCAACCTCTATTTCCATGGATCCTCTGCATTGGCATCGTAGATTTGGACATCCTTTCTTTGGGAAGCTTTGTTAGATTTTCCCAATACTACCTTTGATTGGAAGGCTTGTCAATTGGGTGAGTATCATCGATCTACCTTTCCTTTGTGAACTGGAAAGCACAATAGATTACTCTTTCAATTGATCCATTGCGATGTTTGGGGGATTGTCTTGCGTGATTAGCATTGTAGGCTACACATACATTGCTGTGTTTATTGATGATTACAATAGATTTATTTGGGTATTTCTTATGAAGGATTAGTCCAAGATCTTTTACATAGTGAAGCGGTTGTTTGCAGAGGTGCAAAATGTCCACTCAACCTCAATCAAGACCTTATGCAATGATAATGTGCAAAATTCATGCAGAAAGAGCTGGAGTCATTCTTTATCATGAATGGCACCTTACATCAGACATCTTGTGTGTACACCTTGTAGCATATTGATATTGTTGATAGGAAGTTGCGACATATCTTGGACATTGTCAAGACTCTTATTCTCTTCATGAAGGTGCCAAAACAGTTCTGAAGAGATGATGTACTCATGGCCACATATCTAATTAACTGGGTCCCCTCATCTATCTTGAAAGGGGAAATTCCATTCCACTTGCTACATCCTTATGTGGATTGACATTTTACTCACCTATTCCGTGTTTTTTAATGCACATGCTTTATGCATGCCTTTGGGCAGCAAGACAAGCTATCCCCTCAAGTGCTCAAGTGTGCATTCCTTGGTTATTGCTGTACTCAAAAGGGATATAAGTGCTATGACCTAATTAGTTGATGATATATTGTTACTATAGATGTAACCTTCTTTGAGAAGGTTCCTTTCTTTGCTGGTGAAGGGACCAATATTGAGCTTGTTTCTCGTTAGCTGCAGACATATCATAGACGAGAAAAGGATCCTCCTATTGTTTCATTGCCTACTATGTCTGCTCCTATTCTTGATGATAGCAGTTACATGCCTTTGTAGACACAAAGTCAAAGTGAGGTTGATGAGAGACCACTTGCCCTAAGGAAAGCAGTTCGTATTTGCAGATTATATCTTGTTTCTCATTTCATGACAACACATTTGGATCCTCTTGCACAATAGTTTTTCAGAGCATTAGTTAGCACTGTCATTGCTCGAACCTAATTTAGAAGCTTCACAGGACCCTCAGTGGAAGACAACTATCGATGCAGAAATGAAGGCTCTTATTGCTCACATGGGAGCTTGTGCCATGTCTAGAGGGTGCTAAAGTTGTTGATTGCAAGCGGGTTTATATGATCAAATATCTTGCGGATGGTAGTATTGATAAGTTAAAGGAGAGACCAGTGGCCAAGGGTTTTACACTGACTTATGGAGTAGACTACTTTGAGATAATCTCTCCTATGGCTTGGGTTGCTTTAATATGCATTTTCTGTCCGTGGCTATCAACAAGAACTATCCATTATATTAGCTTGACATCAAGAATGCTTTCCTTGACAGTGACTTGATAGAAGAAATGTATATGCGACAACCTCTTGGATACGAGGTTGTGGGGGAGTGTGTCCCTGTGCCTGGTTTGATCGATTAACCAGTGAAGTGATGCGGATTGGATTTAGGCGATCCACATCTAATAATTCCAACTTCATCAAAATGACTACCTTTGGTACTGCCATTCTCGCTGTGTATGTTGATGGCATAGTTCTGACAGGAGATGATAGTGTAGGCATTTAGGAGACTAAGGCATTCTTATAGAAGATTTTTGTTACAAAAGATAGAGGGGTGCTATGATATTTCTTGCGAATTAAGGCAGTCAGAGACGAACGTGGCATGGCACTTTGATAGCAAAAGTATGTCCTTGAGATACTTGAAGAGATTGGACTAATTGGCACAAAGCCCTCGGTTATTGTAGTTGAGTAGAAGAAGCAATATAGGGAGACTATGGATCCACTCTTTGAGAATGTCCATAGATACATGAGCACTATAGGCAAATTAATATGCTTGACTATTACTCGCCCAAATATTAGCTTTGCTATTAGTAGAGCGAGTCAGTATAAACAAACCATGCTACAGTAATTAGCATGATGTTTGTCTGATACTAAAGTATCTAAAGGGGTCTCTTGGAAAAAGGCTATACTACTGAAACAATGGTCACTTAAATCTTTATTCCTATTCTAATGCTAACTATGTAGGGTCTATTGGGGATAGAAGATCCACCACTGGATGTGCCATATTCCTTAGAGGTAATCTTGTCTCACGACATAGTAAAAAGTAGCAAGTAATGACCCACTCTAGTGTTGAGGCTAAGTATAGGGCAATGGCTTATACTGTATGTGAGGTTATGTGGGTCACCTCGTTCCTTGCAAATCTTAGAGTACTAGTGAAGAGTTTAGTTCCAATGTTCTGTGACAATAAGTCAGCTACGTACATTGGCTCAAATATTATTTTTCATGAGAGGACAAAACATATTGAGGTGAACTACTATTTCATTTGGAATACCGAGATGGAAGGGAGAATTGCGACTCCTCATGTGTCCTCTAAAGCTTTAGCTTGTCTTACAATGGCATTAACAAAGAAGAGACATTTGTTTTTGTGTAATAAGTTGAGTTTAGAGGATATCTACGTTCTAACTTGAGAGGGAGTGTTAGAGTCCCTTTCATTCTCTATTTGTTTTTTTTGACATTTCTTATTTTTGTTTGGACTCTTCATGAAATTCTTCCATCCCTCCTCTCTGTATAAGAGAGGCTACAGTTTTAGTTGGAATGTGTGTTTTTTCATTCTCTCTTACAACCAAAAACCGAACTGAATGCAACAACCAAATTGGACTGAACAGGACAAAAATGGTTTTTTAAATAACCGGTTCAGCTTTCGGTTCACTATTTTGAAAAACCAAACTTTTGGTTCAGTTATTGGTTCACCACTTGCAAAAACCGAAATAAACCTAACCGTTTTTTTTTTTTTTTCACTAACATATATGTATGCATATATGTGTGAAGGAGTGGATAGCTGCACATATCACAATGTGACATTCATTGTTATTCTAGTTTAGTATATGGTAATATATGCTATGGAGAGCCCTAAAACACAAACTTTTATTCTTAAACAGCAAACCAGCTTTGATCGTACAAATGAAAAATCAACAAATGATGTTAAACACCAGTTATGACCGAAACCAAACTGGTTGAAAACTGAATCAAAACATCGATTTCTTGCTTAAATAAGTTCTGTTCTGGTTCTTGATTTTGAAAGAACTGAATTTTCAGTTCGGCTAAAAAATTATGTCAAAATCAGAGCAAACTGTTTTGCACAGCCCTACGTGAGTTTTAGTGGTGGTGGGTTTTTTTTTGGGCTGTGGAAGTTGCTTTCATGTTGCAAAACTGGCTTGGTATCCTTTTGTACTTGCTGCATTTATGCATTTATGTTGGAATTTAGAACTTATTATGGATAACTATTATATGCTTGCTCAAGGGTATAGATTTAGGAAGTTTACATGCATGTCCCTTTAAAACACTTATTACATACTGATTTTGGACCTGCATTAATATGCATTCCTGCATCATACTATCTGATGGGGAGTAAAATCCTTCACACTTGTAAAGAGAAGTTTGCATGAAGAAAAGAGGAAGAACTCATGCTCTGCATATCATTTTTACCATTTATTTGTAGTCTGTTTGGCTGATAAGGGCAAAACAAACATGGTATCCTCTTGCCTCTCCTATAAGGGAGGGGAAGATCTCTAGCAAAGGGAAAGCCACTTACCTTCCCCACTCATGTCACTACCTCACATCTTCCTCCTCCTCTCCAATCCTCTCAACCTTCACCTCATTGATGGATGTCCCTGTGAATTTTCCATACACGGCGGAGATACTTCCAGGATGTCATAATCCTTCACTGATTGAGGATTAATTCCACCTCGATGCAGGGATACCTAGTTAAATCATGGTGTTAACATAGTTTGCTTTCTCAAGCTATCCTCTCCTCTCTCCTGTGACTTTTTCCACCTCAAACAAATCACTTGGTGGTGGCCCGGGCCTCAACAATTGCCCCCTGTTCTTCCATCTTAATATTTGCAGTTGTCCAAGTAAACACAAATTGAGAGATTTATGTCGTGTGAATCCAGTATTGTAGTGGAGACAAGGGCAGCAGAATTTGTTTTCACTCTATGTGAACTGGCTTCCTGCCCTTTGTACTTGCAGCTCTTGTTGAAATTTAGAGCATGATATGGGTAATGATTTATATCAATTCCTAAGGGTATGGACATAAAAAAATTATATTCATATCTTATCAAAATAGTTATCACACACCCGTATGGATCTATATCCATTTGCGTTCCTACATCAAACTATGGATGGCTATTATTTGTAGCTGTTTTGAGTATATGCAAATTGAAAAGGATTTATCTTTACCAAAGATATTTCTATATCAACTCAGGATGCTGAAGACAATAAATATGCAATAAATAATCAAGGCAAGATTCCAGTTCATGTGTGAATCACGGGTGCCATTTAACAATTCAAGAATATTGAGGGTCATCTTTGGATTTTAGTCCAATGTTAGAAAAGCAGTATCATTTATATATATACTTTGACAACCCATGAGAGAGACCAATGGGGGGAACTTGGGGAAAGGATGCAAAATGAATGACCATTTTCCTAGTTATTATTTTATGACAATTAAATAGCATTGATGATTCATACTTGTACTTTTTCCTATTGCAGGTGGCCATGAGCTTAGCAAGACTACAGGGAATGCTGGTGCAAGAGTTGGATGCGGTAATTTCTCTTATATGTAGGATGTTGCAAGCATGATGCTTCTCCTTGTTTCATGTAAGAAACCAGCTAACAAACACTATTCTCCTTTGTCAGGAATCATTGGTCTTCAATCTGCAGTCTAACTCTGGTGAATTTCATACATATATAAGTCTTGTGGTCATTGCATCTCATGAACCTACTTAGTCTCCATGGAACTGTCGCCAGTTTTAATAAGTCTCCATGGAACTGTCACCAGTCTTAATAACATCCTTGTAATTTTGTAAAGTTAGATTTTGTAAAGTTGTTTAGATGTCATCTAGACCTTTGCTTGAAGAAAGAGATAGAGATGTACAATTGAGTGGGAGGTTGATGGTCTAGTGATCCTTGTGAGCTCAGAATAAATGATAGTATGACTTGATTTACTTAAATTCTTTTGTGCATGATGTGTTTGCTGAAGATTGCCTTCTATTGCTTGTTGAAGATTTTTGTTTTGGCTATGGTTATTGAAACAATCTTCCGGAAATTCTTGTGTATAAGGAATTGCTTTTTGCCATAAACCTGTTTATAATAGAACTAAACACTTTTGTAATACTTCACTATTTGTTATTGATGGTTATAGCAAAATGTCAATCCTCTGACCAATTTGTTCAAGTTTTAATGAAATTAATTGCGAGCTTAGTTGTTATGCAAACATTGTGAGCGGAATCCATCATACAAATGATATGGGTAGAGTATAATCAAGAATGTTAGGAATGCGACGTTTTAGGTCATCTTGCATTGTTTTGTTTATTTTCTCATTAGAACTGAATGTTAGTTTACTTTAAAATTTATTTATTTTTTATTTTACTTTATAATGGTAAATATATTGATGGATTTATGGCACCAAGAATTATACACTGAGGAGCAAGAAAATTTATATCAAGATTCTGATTCACAAAAATGAACTATTTAATTGGTTTCTTTCTTTTGTCATGATCACTACTAGTACGTTCATGGTAGGATATGAAATACTCTCCTCTTAGTCACCAATCACAGAGGTTCTATCATGGGAAATTCTGATATCACTTTCCCCCTTTTTTTAACAAGGCCCAAAAATATTCATATTCATTCTTCCGGCAAGAGAGGTAACAAGATGGCTTTGCAGTGATTACAGACCAGCATTAACCCTCTGTCTGAGGGATAACCAAACCCTAGTCAATCCATGATTAAGATACCCATAGTTTTGCCAAAAAAGAGGAAAAATATTACAGACCAACTAGGGCCTACTTACGGCCAACCATCAAGGAGTCTTCAAGACAAAAGTAAGCCAGTAGAGGAGAGAGTTGTTAGCCTTGAGTCCATAAATCAATGCCAGACCAATTTGAGTTGAGTAAATCAAGGACAGGCATCGAGAGCCACAGACAAGTAAATGTAATCCAAATAATAAAAGATTGCCCATTTTGCAAAGGGCTAGGGAGCTAGAGGAAGTCTCTTAAAAATTCTATTGCGACACTCTTTCCAAATTAATGAAAGAATTGTTGACAACAAAGCATATTGTGTGATTTGGCACTCATTGCGATGAATTCCATAAGTGTACATTTTGGAAGGGGAGGAGGAAGGATGGGGCCAAAACTGTGCTATGAGGTCATTGGCAAAGGAACAATCAGAGAACAGGTGGCTTGTAGTTTCATCACTTTTTTATGTTAAGGCAACATCAAAGTTCCAGGAAGAACCTTCTTTTTCTTGCAAATTTTGTTTGGTAGGGATCTTACCTTGACAAGCCCCAGCCATAAAAAGAATGCCATCCTTGTCAGGTAAAACTTACCCCAGCTTTCTTTCCTGAGATTCTTCAAATTCTGCCATCATTTAATAAATGATGAGTATCCCTGATAATATATTCGGGATTTGTTATATGTTGTTGATGATTGAGCCTCTCAGCTTTGAGAGATGTAAACTCCAAAGCAAGCTACCCAAAATTCTGATTTCATGAATGAGAAGGGATCCAGCCCTCACTGCCAATGCTTTAAACCGGTTCCTTATTGCAGAAAGAGTAGACCTTAGCTTGTTTAATGGTAGCATTCTTGTTAGATGCCAACTGGTACAGATTGGGACAGGGCATGAGGAGTGTCTGGTTCTCAAGTATTGAGTCCTTTTAGGCTGTGTTTTGCAGCGGGATAAGAGTTATTTCAAAATAAAATGCTGCAGGGATAAAATAATTGGTGCTACTAATGTGTTGTTAGTACGTATTTGTTAATATTGAGATATAGATGTGAGTGGGTTGATACGATATTGTAAATATATTTTAATGGATATGTTATGTTAGTGTGAGTATATTTTAATATATATTGATATTAATGTGATGTAATATGATGGTATATAGAGATGTTGATTGGGATGACCTACTCCTATCCCCTCCCTTATTCCACATGCAAATGGAGCCTTAGAGATAAATATTGTCTCCATTGCCCAGCATTGATACATACCACCAATGGATCAACCATGAGGAGTTGACATGCATCCAGGACCTTGAGGACGAGGCCAACGTAATGGCGATGGAGTTGATATGAGCAAGGGGATTGATGCGAGTTGGGAGATCCTTGCCACATGGTAGGCACGAGAATGATTAGGATGGGTTGCCTGGAGGAGAAGCAATTGGTCAAGGCTCGATGGGATATTATGAAGGGGGCCAAAAGTTGTGCATGTGGTGAGGCTTTTTGAGGGAGTCGTGTAGTGCATTGTGGGTATGGGTTGTGTGTGTTGGTTTTGTTGTCCTTTAGAGAGGTTGTGGTGTGTTATAGAGAAAAAGAGGGGATGCCCTCTATATATATATGTATGGCCTCATATTTGGAGGAGGCAGGTAAGGATTATCCCTCTTTTATTCTCTTTAATATCTCATTCCCCATCCTCCACCTAGTCTAACCATGGGATACAAGGTCTATGTCTCATGCGATAGGCTAATGCACCTCCCACACACACCATTAATTAACCTGGGAGTGTTGGCTCACATGTTCTTCCTCACTGCATTTTAGATTTATACGCTTGTGTAATAGTGGACGTGTACTAAGCACATTTTGACGAGCCAATTTAAGAAGATTGGCATTTTTTTGGAGAGCCCTCCAGGAGGGGGAGGAAGGAAGACAAGGCAAGGGTAGTGTATCTGCACTTAATTATTCTTGATATGAGATCTAGCCTGTCATTTAGCAAACTCAATAATGTTTTAGTTAGGACTTAGGAGTGCTCTATCAAAATTTAAAAGGTTAATTATATTCACCCATCATTTGGTTTACTTCTATAGAGGTTCCTTCACTAACCAAGTGCAGTTTTTGTTGGTTTGAATTGCCATGCAATAGGAAGTTCCTCCCCATTTTGTCAATGGTTTCGATAATTCATTGCATTGTTTTAATGCAAGATAGTGCATAGAGCATTTGGGGGGGGGGGGGGGGGGGGGGGGCTGTGTGAAGAGTGAGAGAGCTATTTTTTACATTTACTCTGAGGGGAGCATATTTTGCTTTGCAACCTAATAGGTTTTGTAAACTTTCTTCGTGAGAAACTCCAATCCTCATCTCTCGAAGGTCGAGGAGCAAATTGGAATCATTAGTATGTGATTGGGGATTCCCTTGAGAAGCAATTTAAGATTTTTAAGATATGATTGATGCTTGATTCATTTTGATTGAAATTTGTTTTTTACAATTTATTGATGGACCTGATGAAGTGGAGAAACTCCTCACAAGTGAGTTAAAGTTATGAATGTCTTCTTCTCTTTTAGGAAGATGATTAAGTCATTCGCAATTTAAACATTCGTGATATGCACATCCAATGTTGGATTTTCACATGGCATCAAGGAAACTTATCACCATAATGAAAAGTAGAGGCGACAAGGCATCCTTTTGCCTAACTCCTCTAGATGCTTAAAAAATCCCATTTAGAGAGGCATTAATTTCTATTGAAAGTCACTTTTTTTTTTCGAAGGGAAATTCAAAATCACAGGACGCTTGTATCTTGAGACTTTAGATGACCATTATCTAGGAAAACCAAAGGATGACAATTCTTTAGATGATGGTGATTTTAACTTTTTATAATATATTGATTTTGGGTTTGACCAATAAAGTCTATTACAAAATATTATAAACTTATACAATTGGTGTAATAGTGTTCAGTTAAGTGATAAACACCAAATGATCAATTCGATTGTCATAAGTGTGTAATTTAGATTCCATGTGGTCTTCTTTATGTCCCATAATTGCAACATAATACTATTTTCATATTGGACGTAGGTACAAAAATGCAAAAATTGATACATTTTGAAACTCGTTTATGTGATGCATTGGTGTAAAATCATTCAGAATCAATTTTGTACTGGTGGAGAATCACTTTGCATCTTTGCAAAAGCACTCCATGATCATTTTGCTCTGGTGCAAAATTATCTACAATCATTTTGCACTGGTACAAAATCACCTTGCATCAGTGTGTCATGTTGGCGCGTTGTAAAATGCGTCACATGATATGTTTTTATACATTTTGGCTTTCAAATTTTCTTTTTAAAAAGAATCCAATCTTCATATGATAGAGAAAGCTGAAAAATTTTCTTCTTGGATAATTTGCATGATGAAATGATATAATTAAATCGACTTATAAATCAATAACTCTGGAAATTAATTACTTAAAAAAGAATTTACTGTATAAGAGTAAATTTTGATTGAAGCATAAACGATCCACTATAAAGGAGTCACATCATCACTATTTGAACATTTTAAAGTTTTGTTAGCAGCTTTAAAATGTTTTGACGAAATCAAATTATCATTTAGGATTTAAAAAACTTCATATAGAAAAACTACAGTTTGTGCCTTTGAGTAATATAATCCAATGCAATCCTCAAGCATTATGTTGCAAACGACGCTTGCTCTCATCCAATTAGCTATCTCACTATTAGTATAAACATAAACTAAGCCCACACAAGGTAGGTGCCTTTCATATGTTTCAATATTTTCGAAAAGTCCTAATCTAATTTACGCACATTAAAATTTCATTCACACTTTTATCATCGTAAACCATCAGCAACTTTGTGAGTCCTCTCAACACAATTTCTTATGGAAAGACCTACACAACCATCTATTCACTATGCATTACATAACTTTTGTAGGAATTTACCCAATAATTACTAACGATTGAGTAAGTTCACACATGTTCACTAATATTATTTCTCCTAAATAATAAATCTCTCATATGGCTTCGGATCCTCTCCGGTTACCAAAGGAAATCGTTGCCAAGCTAAACTCCTTTTTCAGTGGGAGTGAATTTTACATTGTAAACTATCAAATAATTATATGAATCCTCTGATAATTAGAAATAATCTGGATGAAATCATCCAATTTATGTTCACTTATATATATATATATATATGATACAAATCACAAAAAATTTATTTTCTTAATATCTTTATTTTCTTCTTTATCTATAAAAAAAAATTAAACTACAAAGTTCCTCGAATGTTCGACTACTTCTAAATAAAAAAATTATATTATTTAATTTTCATACACGGATGCATACACTGATTTATACACACCTCTCTTACAAATGAACATCATCGATAAGAGAAAGAATCTACCCATTGATATACACCCGTATCAAAAAAAGTTTTCCAAATTAAAATCAAACTCACCACTTACGATCTGCTGTCATATCCACTCAAATTAGATTGGTATGTTGGGGCATAGATAAATAACAAACGGAGAGAAGGGGGAGGGAAAACAGAGAGAAATAGAGAGAGGAGAGGGAGAGAGAAGCGTTGAGGAAAGGGGCGAGAAAGGGGACGGGACGACGACGACGACGACGACCCCATCCACCAAATCACACCGGTCTCAGGAGAAGAACAACGACCACAACGAGCTCTATATCGATCGACCAATAGAGAGAGAGAGAGAGAGCTCTTTTTTATTACATGGCCGCGCCTTTGCCTCTCCTCATTGCTGTCCTTCTGCTTTCGATCTCCCGATTGGGCTCTGCCGCCGCATCGATCTGCCCTCTCCCCGATCTCCCATCCCTCGTCCTCCGCTACGTCGAGTCCTCCCCACGATGCCCCCCCTCGATCGAGCTCTTACCCCCCCAGGAGGTGCGTCATCGATCCCTTGCGTTTTTATTCTATGTATTTTGGGGCTCTCTGGCGAAATCGGGATGTGGGGTTTCCGATTCGGGGTCGTGGCTGTGGGAAAGATGGGATCTTTTGGGGTTTGGGGTTGCGATTGGCGCGGTGGTTAGGGCTTTGTTCCTGGGGAGTGGAGATTGGTGGAAGGGGTTGATGCGCAGTTGAATGGTTGTTTGGAATTGTTTGGGGGTTGTGGATGTGTGTGTTGGTGGCGGAAAGGCGGGGACTTGCGCTGTGTGGTTTTGGGGGAATATGGTTTCGACTGGACACTTGTGAGCCATCTTTTTGGGTTGGGGGTTGTGGTTTTGGGGATTGCGGTGGTTAGGGTTTTAATCTTTTGGTGGGGAGATGGGGGTTATTTGTTGTTGCATTGTTGGTTGTTTGTTATTGAGGTGTGGATATATCTATTGTTGGGGGAAAGGTGGGGACTTGCGCTCTGTGGATTAGGATAAATTGTAGCATTCTGACTTTATTGCTCTTCAGCTTTAAATTGTTTGGGTTTGCAATTCTGCTTTGTTTTCCTGTTAGTGTGTTTGCTAATTCTATACAACGAACTCATGTACAATAAAGATTGTGATGGTTTCGTTGATTTGAGTGGGAAATGTGCGTGAAGTGATGTCTTGGGAGGATGATGGATTGGCTTCTTGCAGCAAGAGGACTTCATGGTATAATCGGTCACTTGCATTTCTTTTGCAATGGAAATGTTGGTCGGTGATGAGCTTCGATATTGCTGTTATGGTGTGTAGACTATTTCTTTTAAATCTTGTCATTGTTGTTGCTGTTTATGTCTTCAGAACTGCGTGACGAGTCACTTATTTTTGGTGGTTTTGGTCACTGTGTGCCTGCTCATGGGATAACTCGAGAGCAAACACTTTAAGGTTTATTATGATTCTAGGTTTAACAAGGTTATACTTACATTTATTAACATATGTAGATGAGACTGTATCATTCGTTTCTCCATGCCATTAGCAATTTAGCACAATTTCCCTATGCTGTTGTTTTCTCATATTTCATGGTGCATGTTTGTCTATAACATATGGAAGGGACCATACTCTTATTCCCTCAAGGTATTGGAACCACTTTCATGTGCTAATAATACCTCATCCTAACTATATATTTTTCTCACTCACTTTCTCTCTCACTCATGCATGCAGATGATGTTTATTGGAATTTGGATCTTCATTACACTATCTTTTTCTGTCCCTATTTCTTTTACCAACAACAATACGTCTATTTCTCAATCACTTTAAAAGCTCTTTTTCCTGCACAGAAAGCGTTAACAAGGATTTGTTGTTGTTGTCGTCATTGTTATTTGACAAACATGGATTTGAATTTTATTGTTTATATAGATTTGATTTGATGGTCTAACTCAACTTGTTTATATATAGAGGTAATTTTGCTTCCTTTACTGCACTTGCCCAATAGTTTCTTTTTCTATTGTTATATTTGGATCCTTGAAGGTGCTAGAGAGATATCTTTTTTGTACACATATCTACAAAAATACAAGTAACATGGACATGTTGGGTGTGCTTGTTACTTGGAAGAGGGGGTATATTGTCATTCTTTCTCAATTCCTTTCTTTTGTTTGTTGAGAAAACAGGTCGGAAAGGGAATTCCAGGCCAAAGATCATTCCCATGGTTGATGGTTTTTCTAATGATCTCTCCCCCTCCTCTCCACTTCCTTCCTTCCTCCTCATCCTTCCATCTCTGTTTCTTTTCCTACAATCCCTTCCTCCCGGGCTCTTGTACTGCCAGTGTCCCCCCTCATGACACCTCCATTGCACCCAACACCAGCCTTGACTCCTTTTTGGTGCCTTCCTCTGCCCATGCTCTCTCCACAATCTTTGGTCTTCCCACTTTCATGGGGATGACCATTCTCTTTCATAAGATTCAACACCAGTAATATTTTTTTCATGCAATTAGCTTGAAAGAAACAAAAGAAATACTAACCTATGTGAGCTGTAGGTTATTGCTGGAACCATCGATATGGTCAACACACTTCATCACTATCCTTCTGCTCTTTCTGAAACTTTATCATACAAGAAAACCCTTGCTTCAATGGTAGCCTATGTGGCTACCTATATTAGCTGTATATTATCATGATTAATGTACATTTATAGCTGTCCTTACTCCATAGGTATCTGTGAATCCTCAAAGGTATTCAAGTATGTGGAAGGTATATACAAATGGCTACCTAATTTTATTCACCAGAGGCTTTCTTACATGAACTCCCATTTTGGGATTATCCAATGAACCTACACGTATGATTTAAGATTACTAGCTTTTTCAATACAACTTCATGGTAAATATAGAATCAATATTCTTTATGAGCTGAAGGTTCCCTTCAACTTGAAAAAAATGTTGTTACAAAAGACTGGAAGTTGCTGTTATCTCTTGTAATTTATTAACTGATCTATCAGTGAAAATAGAGGACCTTAAGTACTAGTGGAAATTTAGAACAATTACATTGAAGCAACTTGGAGCAGCTTGGAAAAGCTTAAGGCCACTTACATAAAGTGGAAATAAAAGCAAGATGAGTTTTGACTGAATGGCTATAATATTCTGGGTTGGAATGAGAAAAAGCAAGTTTACGAATGCCACCTTTGATGGTTTCAAATGATTAGAAATTTATAAAAATAAGATCCTTCTATTTTAACAGCAAAAACTCATCAATTAAGTAGAACAATGAGTTTCTAGCCAAGCTTTAGACGAGGTTCTGTGGTGTCTAAATATAGTGAATTACATTTTCGTACCATTGGTGCTAATATTGGCATCCTAGGGTCTTGGATAAGTTTCAATATCTTTGAAACTACAAATAGGAAACAGATATCGTTGGGAATGCCCATTGATTAAATAGTTGATTGTGAGTGCCATACAAATCAAAAGATTCATATTTATTTCTGTGGAAGATTATGTAAGTTGTGAAAATAACGCAAGAAAATCCGCTAGGAAGGAAGTTCTACATGGCAGGGAACTTGGAGATGATGTAGATGTTTGTCTGAACATGAGAAGAACTGGTTGTGTAGGTCTTTTGTTTTTTGGAAGGGGAGCTGCCATGAAGGTGGACAGAAATGGGAAATCAATTATAAGTTTAATCTTTGTTATCTTTCATGAAAACAGGTGTAGTGATGTTCAGATTTGGTCCCTGAAGCAATTAATCATTAAGAGAAATGAGGGATGAAAAGGTCAGTATGTAATGAATCAGATTGAAGTTCTTACATTTCATAATATAGTGTTCCTAGTTAAAACTCTAGTGCAAGTTCTGCCATTCTGATGTTGGAAGTCCTGATATCCTAGAAAACCAATTTCTTGCCTCTGCTGATCTGGATTTCAGGCCCTAGGATAAGGGAAAATTTCAGTGATTATTGTTAGATTTTGGTAATCTTGTGATATTTTTTTTTGAATTTTGAAGTATTTTAGTTAAAATTTTGCTCATGACCCTGTAGGTGATCTTGTTTCTACTTGGAAAATTTGGGCAGTTTTAGGTCAAAAAGTTGAGACCTGTCAATGAACTTTGCTATATTTCTAAAAGAACTTGGATTTTGAGAAACACCTGTTTTCTATTTTGGCTGTAATGAAATGGCTCCAATGCCTTGAAGGATTTGGACATCTGTTCATTGAACAATTTGGAAATAATTAGCAGAGAAAGATACCACTTGGCTTAGAATCTTTTCTGAAATCTGGAATGACTGAAACTACCAGGGAGCTGTAGGAGCCCAGTATTAGCCTTTTACAAGAACAAGGGAGAGTCAAACAAAAAGTGCAATTATAGGGGTATCAAGTTGACAAACCATACCGTGTGTATTTGAGAGAACAATAGGGAGGTTGCTAATGTCGATTCTGTGGTGTGAAAATGAATTGGCTTGGATTTATTCACGGTAGGCCTAGAATAAATCAGTTAACTTTTTGTGGTGTATGATTGGAATTCCAGAGTGAATCATCTAACTATTATCTTCACTGATTTTTGTAAAGCATGTGATACCCTCATGAGGAATGTCCCTGAGAAAGTCTTGCTGAAGAGAAAAGAGTGTCAACTTTGCAGTCAATATTTTAAAGGACATCTGAAATGGAAATATAGCTTGCTTGAGGATTCACACGTGTAGCTGGAATACTTGTGTGAACATCAATTTAAAGCCCTTGTCTTGTTACTTCTGTTGTGGATGAGCTGATGAAAGACAGTTATGATAAGGCAATGTGGTTTGTGCTTTCTACAAATGTTATTGTGCTAATAGATGGAATAGGGAATGAGTGAATACAGAATTTGAACATTTTGAGGGAGATTCAAGAATCAAGGTTATGGACATTGAGATGGAAGAGAGTGTAGCTAATGCAAGTTGATTGTGGAGATGTCTAAGAGGAATATATTGAAGATTTGGGAATACATTGCATTGCGAAAAGGGATGTTTTGAAGTCTTTTGACACAGTGATGGACGAGGATATTAATGTTGGTGTGACACGAAATAAGTGCAGATTGGTTATGTGGAAAACTGGATCAGATACTTTGTGCAACATGAAGATGCTGCCTAGATCAGAAGTAAATGTTATAAAATAATGCTAGGACTTGCGATCTACCATGGGGCTGAATGTTGCGCGGTTAATCACCAATTGCACATAGAATTTGCACGGCACAAATGTACTTATTCTGGTGCATAGAAATGACCAGGACAAAGAAATACTGCCTGAAGATTGCGCTAACCTCGGATTGGATCCTGCATGTTGTCTTTGCTGGGAGGTGCAAGAGGACTGCTCCCATCTATTTTTTAACTGTCCTTTCAGCCAAGTAGTGTGGGACCAAACTAGCCCACAAATAGGGGGATTTCACGATGTGGAATGATTTTTGTCTGAGCTTTAGCATGGGATCCTCTAGATCTAAGAAGGATAGAGCTGGAGTTTTTGCAGTTTTATGGTCCATTTAAATGCAAACAAATGGGCTGATCTTTAGATGGAAGCACCGTAGTGTTGAAAATGTTTGTAACGAAGTGAATTTTTTGAGGGTCTTTGGGCCACTAAGCAACCAACTGATGTGATCTTTTTTGAAGGATAAATGAAGTGGACAATCACTGTTCTCATGGAATCATACTTTTTGTTTGAAAAAAATAAACCTGTTCTGGCTAATATGTGGTTAGCAAAGATGAACATGTTGTGAGGTAATGAGGGATGGGATAATTGTGACATGAATAGAAGATAAATGAGAAACTGATTTCAGGTGGTTTTGCACATTTGGAAAAAGGCCAAGTGAATTTCTATTGAAAAGCTTTCAAATGTTCAGCATTAAACCTTGTTAGGCTAACTATCCGGGAAAACCTTTGCTTGGTAAGTGCTGGTACCATATAAGTCGTAGTCACAAAGAACCTACATAGCTGCGCTGCGGCCCCCACCCCCACCGAGAGGTAAAAGGGAGGTTGCAGTTGCTCAAGGCCAGCAACCCCCAATGGCTGACCCATTAATTGTTGGGGAACACCCGGTTTTGTTTTTCATTGGCTTTCCTAATAGCTTTGGATTTGTTTCACAGAGTTGAAAACTGATGGACTTATTTTCATTAATCCATGACAATGCTTTTCTTTTCTTTCAAAAAAAAAGACAATGCTGTTCTCATCAAATGGGCAGATGAGCCTGTCAATGGTGACAGGCATAAGATTCTAGTTTTGAAGGTGCACCCTTATTTTGACAGCTAACCTCTTTGACTATTTCCAAGGCTGCATCACCCTTACTGGCAGTAGAGACCCTTGATGGTTGTTTGTGAATGAAATCTATCCTCAAAATTTTTGGGAACATAAGATCCTTGCCCAGACGATGCTTCGGCTATCGTTTGACCTATGCATGAAACCAATGGTGGATCACATTATGAGTTTGGGGAATTATTTCGTAGGCCTTTTTACAAAGAATTAGTAAGTTTGTCTTGTAGATTTGGAATTGGTCTGTGAACTGCAAGCCTTATGCTGTATTTTTCTTTTTTTGCTCGGTTAGTTTGCTAGACACAGTTGACAAGAGAGGACATGAAGGGCTCTTTTCGCAATCGGGAGGTGAAGAATGAGGACCAACTTTCTTTGCTTGCCATGGTTTAGGTGGGATCTTTGAAGTATTGTATCTAGTAATCTACATCATTGTCATTTGGTCTTGGGTGGTTATACTTACATGGAAACTTAGTTTTTTCTCAATTAGTAGAAGCATGCAAACTTTTCCTACCCAAGAAAATTATTCTAGAGTAATTGGGCAGTAGTTAGGATAGGTGTGCCATTGGTGACAGAAGCAAGTTTATTAGGCACTGAACGAAAGCCCAACCAGAACCGTGTGAGTTTTCCTGTATGTGACGTGTATGATTACTTTTGATTTGAGTGAACTTGGAGATTGATCACTAACTGCACCCTCCAGCATGACTGAATTTTCTTAGAACTGGTTAGGAATGGGTGCCACTATCCCAGCCTAGTTTTTGTCAGGTTGTCTCCTGTCCCCCTCTTGTTTAACCTCCTGGCCTCGGCTTGACTTGATTGAAGGGTTGCCAGAGAAATCTAACATCTTTCTCTTCTCATCCTGGACTCTTGCATCATAATGAGGCAGAGGTGCATCCCCTGAAGGGGAAATAGTGATGCATCTTGCTTAGAAAGCCAAGCTTGGAGTGGAAGTGTTGTGGGGGCAAAGTCAGGAAAGTGGCCTAAGAGAGGAAGCAAAGCCAACAAGGTCCTATTAAGAAGAGCTGAGCTGATTGTGCTGGGGAAGTTCATGCTTCGTATCGCTCGCATATGTAGGGATGGCTCTGAAGTCAATGCCCTTTGGCTTTCAGAAGAGATTTTTAAGTCAGGAAAGTGGCCTAAGAGAGGAAGCAAAGCCAACAAGGTCCTATTAAGAAGAGCTAAGCTGATTGTGCTGGGGAAGTTCATGCTTCGTATCGCTCGCATATGTAGGTATGGCTCTGAAGTCAATGCCCTTTGGCTTTCAGAAGAGATTTTTAAGTCAGGAAAGGGGCTTAAGCGAGGTAGCAAAACCAACAAGGGCTTATTAAGAAGAGCAAAGCTAATTGTGATGGGGAAGTTCATGCTTCCAATCGGTCTCATTTGTAGGTATGGCTCTGAATTCAATGTCCTTTTGCTTTCAGAAGAGATTTCCATTGGATGTGTCTGGTTCAAATTGTAAGCAATTGATATACCACATGATGCATGCTGTTTTTGAGAAGGTAAATGTGTGGGCCATGGGACTTGATCTCATGACCTCTTGGATGCCAATGGGGGGCTTTACCACCAAGCCAACCACATGGTGCATGCTCTCCCCTTTGTTCTTGGAGGAGTCTACTTGGTTCTGATGATTTCTTTGTTAATTCAACTTGGTCCTGAGTCCTGAGCTGTCTCCTGATATGGGTTTTAGGTACATGACATGAGATCCCTTTATTTTCTCCGTCCTTCAGCGAGATAGAGAAAGATCTTATGCGAGGACTGAGGAATTTTCAAGGGAAGTCGGGTTTTCATTCTTGCCTCATAGAATAGGTATAGTGATCTCGCACATTATGTGGATGAAATTTTCCCCACCTGTGTCTAGTCATTAAGTTATCTCAATTGAATATCAAGCATTTGGATACCACCATCATGCCCCTTTTGTTTTTTTGGTCGGATTGAGAGAAAGCAAAGAACTCTGTTCATCGGTGGATTGGGAGCAAGCAAAGAAGTCTTTTCATCAGCTAAGCATATTGTTACTGTGTCTGTCTAGGATCTTTTGTAAGCCCAAAGAACAAGCTAGTGCTGATGGTTTACTGCAAAATATAGTTCTGGGCGAGGGAGAAAGTTTTCAATTTGTAGGAAAAATGGTTTCATGCGAAGGAACAATAGGGTAAATATGAATTCCCAACTTGGGTATTCATTCTGAAGCCTGGTGTGATGCGAAACTTGAAAAGTCTATCAACTAACCAAGATCAAAGTGGGAAAAGGAGACAAGAATGCTGTGAAGGAACATAAAAACATGCTATTTCAAATAGAGTTTTGGTAAAAGATTGGGGCAATTAAATAGGTGAAGTGGTTGGAATTTGCAAGTTGTTCAAACCATTGTTAGATGTGATTCCAAGAGCGAAACGAGTAGGATACCCACATGGAGCTGTCAAAGAACGGGCTGCCTAATGGAATGCTTAAATCGATCCATTTCAGAGGGATTGGATTTGTACGGAAGCTATAACGTGGGAAAAGCACAGAAAACACTTGGAGCTTTTTAGAGATCCTAAGGCCTAGTTTGGTAAGGGGGATAACCCATCAAAATAGGGGTTAAGTTTGTTTGGTGGGAATGATATTTTGACTTGGGTTAAGAGGACTTGACCTGGGATAAGTTATTTTGGAGTTGGTGTGGGATAAGCTTTTTTTGTGGGTTATCCCATTTGTTTTCACAGGTTATCCCAGAAACTTTTCAAACAGTCACAGGTTAACCCACCAGGATAACCTTTATGACTTCCAAACAAAAATAAAGGATAACTCAGCTGCAAAAAAGTTATCCCATTAATTCTATCCCTCCATCCAAACTAACCCTAAAGGAATGACCAAGAGCTTTTTTTGTTGTTTATTCTTGGGCTATCTTGCAAGAGCAGACATTGTTACTTTTGAGTACCAGGTTCCTTTTCTTAGAGTAAATGTCACATGAGTGAATTTTTCGACCATGTGAAATCTTTTTTTTTTTTTTTTTTTGAAAAGACGACTATGTGAAATCTTAGAAGCTAACCTCCCAGTCTCCCAGGCCTTTATTTAATTACTTTTTGTGTGGGATGTCTATATTAAGCAATAGCCTGAAGGAATACGTACATACAAAAGTGGATGCATGCATTGCATGCATGTTCTGAGGATTCCGAGGATCACTTTACCAGGATCTCCTCTTTTTCCCCTACTCGAAGAATGGCTTTTATCCTGTATTTCAAGAATGACTTTTCTAGTGTTTGTATCCAGTAGAATGTGCTTCATATTGTGAAGCTTTATGGATTTTTTAAAATTGATTTTGCTCTATATTTTTGCTGTGCACGGTTGTAATTTTATCTCAAGTGTTTCTTTGAGTCATTCTGGTCATGCTCAAACACCAGTAATTTTGGGCATTCTCTGTAGTGTGCTTTTGACTGATTTGATTGTGTTACTTGTTTCAGATTAGTGGAGAGGCCTTAGACAAAGAGCTGACTCGTGGCCCGAAAAGTGACTATTACTCAATATTCTTCTATGCCTCTTGGTGTCCATTTTCACTGCGAGCTCGGCCCAGCTTTGATGCCCTGAGCTCCATGTTCCCTCAGATAAGGCACTTCACAGTTGAAGAATCTTCTGCACTACCAAGGTTGATCATTCACAGGATTTCCCTTTCCTAGACATGATTACAAGTTTTGGAATTATAAATGCATGACAATGCTCATAAGAAGTAAATGTATCGCAATAACTGATTTGTTTGATGAAAAATGTTTGCAGTGTATTTTCGATATATGGGGTTCACAGCTTCCCCTCAATACTTATCGTGAACCAGACAAGAAGAATACACTATCATGGACCCAAGGATCTCTACTCTCTTGTATATTTTTACAAAAAAGCCATAGGTGATTCACTTAATCAAGCACACCTATTTCTGACACTTTTGGACCAGCAAGTGAATCTGCTTGCCCCTTTCTGATTTTCTCATGCAGATTTGTCAAGTTTTTCATTGCTGGTGTTTGGTTCATAGAGTTTCTCTGTACTTAGTTTTGTAGAAAGATTTTCGCAGGCTGATATAAAGCTGCTAGTTAAATAATGGGAACTTTTATCTTGGTTAATTTTTATTGTGTTGGAGATGTTCTTCAGCTCCGAGGCAAAGTGTTCTTTTTAACATATGGATTTTTTGGTTCTAGGCTTTGGACCTGTTGTCTACTTCTCCGAGGATCATTTTGAATCTGCGGCTATGTCTTCAGAAACAGAGGGATCACATAGTCATTGGATGTATTCTCCAAGGGAAATACTGGCAAGGGAGCCTTATCTAGCCTTGTCTGCAGTGTTTATTTTCCTCAGGGTATTCTTATACCTGTTTCCTGGGATCTTGTCCAACCTTAGTGCCTTCTATTTCTCATATGTATGGAACTTGAACTTGGGTATATTTGGTGGATCAAACCAACTTCTTAGTCGTGTTTTACAAGCCATCGACGTTACAAGGTTATGGAGCAAGCTAGGCCTCTTCAATAAAACCAGAAATTTCCAGAAGGGGGCAAACAATGCTCGGGTTTGGGCTTCATCCCTGGCATCTGTCTCGCTTAGTGAATCAACGTCTTCAAGGTCATCTGCATCCGACTCTTGATCCACATTTATTGCAGCAGCTGTTCTCTGCAACAACGTTGAAAGAGAGGCTGCTGTCTGGGTGAGCAATCTCATGTCCCCGATCCGGTTAGTGCCATTTTGTCCCCTTCTCAAATTATGCTGGTCTGCATGGAATCAAAATTGTTGTTGGTGTTGACACCAGGGGCAGAGAGCATGCCCTGTATAGTTTTAGGACAGCTTTGTATATTATATGGAACTTTAAGCTGCTCCCTATTGAAGATGTTGCAAACTTTGTATGCATCGCGGTGCTTGAGAAGGGTAGGTACTTCCACCTAAAGCTTACTTAGCTGTGGTGTTCCAAAATTTCAATCAGTATGGTTTTGTCAGCTTCTTCTGGGTTAAATTTCGAAATGTTTTCGGGCACTTCATGTTGGGATCTGATTAGTCCCCTGGAAAGAACATTCGTCACTTGGGGATACTAATACTGCATGCAGTTATGCTGATTCGTCCCCCTCTCCTCAAAGTAGGGTTCTCTGTTGCTGGTAAATGAAATGCTATTTGGTTCGTGAAGAATATACAGATGTTTTCTTTTCTTCTCGTTGTCTTGGATTTGGTTTAAGCTCGGTAGTTGCTCTAGAATGATTCTCTTCAATTGTTTGACATTGGAAGGAATTATCGTCACTTTTGTACTCTTTTCAAAGAGGGTAAATATGTTGGGCATGGGATTTTCCAAATCTTGAGAGTAACACATCTTTAGTAGTTTTGTACCTTATGATGTATCCCAGTTGAATGTGGGATCGTATTCATCCTGCAAATTCTTGCTTTATCCAACTCCTCTTCTAGCATGCAAGGTACTCACATATATTCAAGGATTGGATAGGAGGAGGGCTTTGTGAAAGTGATGGATGTCTAACATAAGCTACCCTATTAGCCACGCATGCTCACATCTATGCATGCACGCAAGGGTCGCTGCTCTTGCCACTGTTGTTCGTTTTTCTTCCCCATCCCATAAAAGAATTCCTGTACGAGTGGAAAATTGACACAAAGGCCGGGTGGAAGAGGGGAGTTCCGTGGGGCATCTCTCCCTCGTTGTACAAAAGAAACGAGGTTGAAAGCTACCTTGCTGGCATGCCCACTTGGATTCTTAAGGCTTAGTCTACGGTGGGGTTAATCCCTCTTTTGGAACTTAATCCCTTTTTGCTAAAGGGGATAACTCAACTTGTTATTGGCTTGTTAACACGGGTTGTCCCAACTTGGGATTTTACAAGGGTTGGCATAACCCACAATTTATCCCTCGTTCTCTTTCTCGAGTTGTCCCTCCTGTGATTCTATTCTCTTGAAGATGCCACTGTCGCTTTCCTCAGATCGCAGAATCCAAAACTAAATGCAATCCAACCAGACCCCTGACCCTTAGAAACCATAGTACCTCCCCGGTTCATGAGCACCTACAGCCTCTCCAGCACCGTGTCGTGCCACTTGCAGATCTTCTCACGGTGGAGTTGCACCATCGCCTGTTCCCTGTGAGAAACCCTCGCCAATATTGATCAAGATACCATCTTTCCACCACGAAACAGACAAAGATCGCTCCTTCACTGACCCCATCTTTCTAGCACTATGTCGTGCCACTTGCTACGCCCTCCATCCACTTGACTGCATCTCATTCATGCAATTATGTAAGTGATGATGTCGAAAATGGAGAGATAAGAAATCCATCTCTGCTTAAAGAGAGAACCTGTTAGCATACTACGATGTGAATCATATGATGATGGGAGCCACCGATAGCAAAAGGGAAATTTATGAGGGGCTCCATATTTGGAACACATCCTATAGAGCTAGGCAAGTTTGTTTCTAAGAAAATGGTGGCTCTGAGGCCTGCAAACCTTGACTTAAAACTAACAGGCCAAAAAAATTCTAAGATTGATAAGCTAATAAGATTGAGTTTGGTTCAAAGAATATTCTGGAGGTTTAGCTCGATAACCCAAGAGCTTGAGTTTGAGTCAAGATTGATAACCTTATTGCACCAAGTTCGAGTTGAAGTGGACTCGACCCTGTAAGGACTAGGACCCGATAACAACAAACAAATGCTTCTAAACGTCTATGACATTAGGGGTATCCAACGGTAATGTCTGATGATCCAACGCTATGTGTGTAGCCACATGAATGCACATGTGTTCTATTAGCTCTAACCCAAATCTCCCAAAATTCATTGATACCTGAAATCGTCCACTCTTGGCAAAATTTCATTATTGTATCTATGGCATCTAAAAATTTTGGGATTTTGAAGTGGGTGCCCCTAAGGATCATATGCAATATCATACTGTTAATTTCTTACCATTTACATAGAAAGCTAACTTGTATACGTTTACATCAAATTTGATGGCTTTGGATTTAAAAGTAGAGAAATTTTCCAGTGAAGCTTTTGTGTGCTCCTACTTCTACATGGAGAGGAGCCTTAAATGGTTCTACTTGAACATATTGGGTGCTAGGGGTGCTAGACTCACTCGAAGATGCAATGTATCCCACCAATAGAATAAAAAGGAGATCATAGGATGAGGGAAAAGACAAGGAAGCTCAGAATAAAGGACGATAGGGGTAAGGAAAATTAATTCATGGGAACTTAAAACGTGAAAATTTCCTTTGCTTTTAAACCCAATTCCATCAAAGAGTGTTGGTGTAAACATCATAACCATTTTAGGGATAATTTTATAAATGGTATGAATTCAGGAACATTTCCCACTCTAAAAATGAAGGCTGATGAATGAGCTAATCGAGCCCGAGCCGAGCCCTAAGCTATATTCATCGGGTTTGACAGAAGGCCCGTAGAAGTTCTTGGGCACATCACTATCAATAAAATTCTTTTAAAGGGTCCATCAGCACATCACTCTCGATGCCCTTCCCATTTCCCACCCCTCACTCAAACTACTCCTTCCCCACTAGATGCCAATTGCAAGACTTCCCCCACCACAAGCAACCCCAAGTACAAAAAATAATAATAATAATATTAATAATAAGAAAAAAAAAAAAGGAAAAGATAAAGATAAAGATAAATTGGTGGAATCTGATCCTCCATATATAGTTGTAACTTAAAAATGTCCAAAGGTTTCTAGTATCTTTTTACATGATTTTTTCTTTGTTGGTTTCAGGAGCATATCTAATTAGGCGCCGGTTTGCACCAAAACGGTCTACTTAGAAACCTTACGCAAAGTGTGTCCCAACGCTTAACCCCGCCTTTAAGTCCACGTTTCATGACTATTTTATGCTTGAATGGCTTATAAATAAACAACGATTTAACGCACATGCATATATAGAATAATAACGATATTATCATATCCGTAATCCGTCGAATGGATTCGCAGATTTTTGATATGGTTAATCGAGACATACCGGTGGCGGATTTGACTCGGATGATCGATGGTCACGAAGAAGGTAAAGAAATATCGACTGTTTCTTTCCATGATGGCATACCCAAAAAAATTAGAAAAAAATAACAAAAAAAAATTGAAATCTTCGATCTTCGTTATTCATAAAATATGAGATTTGATATTAAAACTTTCAAAGTTTCACCTTCGTTTGTACGTGGTCCTCGAACTTTGCAATCTAACAATGCAAACCCTGAGAACTGCTGTAATTTCATTAATGTCGTCCATTCCCTGTAGGGTGCATATTGTGAACCGTTATTGTTTCCGAAACTTAATTTCCCTCTTCCTAATTAATCGTAATCCTTTTAGTTTTATATAGCAACCAAGAGAAATTAAGGCGATGGGGATGAAAATAAATTTAGGATAGGAGAATAAAAATGTACATTATAATATATTTTAAAATATATATTTAGAATCAATCGATTCAAAATTAAAATCAATTAATTAAAAATCAATTATATCAAAATATATCAATTGAAAATAATTTTCAATCGATTAAAAATTAAAATATATTGATTGAAAATAATTTTTAACGAAAATATACTGATTGGAAATAATTTTTGTTATGATTCGGTTCTTGGATCCTTACAGGATTCGAGATCGGTTCGTTTCGACTAATCCCAATAACTTATCGTCTAATGATAAATAACCAAAAGTAGGAAAATAAATTACATTCACACATGTAATATAATTAAGTAGAAGAAAAGAACAAAGAAGTAAAGAAAAGTAGAATAATGATCTCAGAATAGTACATGGCACCACAACAACAGAAAATAGAAAGTAACGAGAACAGTAATTTCAAAGTCCAGTACTCACAACTACAGTAAAAACAAAAGAGCAGGAAAGAAAACTACTACGGTTGAGCTTGGCTAGGCCTAGCTCCCTCTGCAGTCGAAAACTCGAGCTGTTCAACTCCTAATCCTAAACAGGGTTACGAAAAGACAGAGTCAGCGAACGCTGAGTAGAGTGGTATTTACATTATTTATGTGCAAGTAAAGTAAAAACAACAAGTAAGTTTTATTCTCATTTCTATTTATCTCATTTATATATTTCTGGTTCATCTATTTCTCAAAATTTCCAAGTATTTTTTGATCTTGCTTGTTCCTCGTGGGAACGATTTTGATTGCAGTCTTTTCTGTAGAGTATAAGGTACACGTGGTGCTTTTCTGTCCGGGAGAGTCCCCCGCGGTAGTCCTACACCCAGTCAACCACCCCGAGATCATAGTCGAGACATAGCAGTGACTACGGCACACGTGATAAGCGCACGGGTAGCTACCCCACACTGACATGCGGTCAGTCGTTTCCACTAGCGAGTACGCCCAAAGTACAGCACAGAACAGTATAGGGTCTCGCCCTCTCAGAACAAGGGTCTCGTCCCTCAGAACCAAACAGGGGTCTCGCCCCTCCACAGTCCGCATACCCTCGTCCGACTACCCCAATTTGCTCAGAGGACCTAACAAAGTCAGTGTAGGGTGGCTAGCTTAACCTCAGACCTCGTGGGGTGGCTAGCTCCCTCCCTACACTAGTAGCACGTTTCGGTACCACGTATGCGAAGGCCAACAGGAGTCGATGTGGAGTGACCAATCCTAACCCTGGGTCTCAACCCAAGGGAGGCTAGCTCCGCTCTACACTAAAAAGGAACAGTTGCTCTCCTTGGTACCGCGTACATAAGGGCCAACACACTTCCTGTCTACATTCCAGATTCCTTTCATGCACAGGAGTTCTACTCCTAATTCCCTGTAGGGTTCATGCTTATATTAATCTCATTTTTCCATATTCAGGTCTCATGTTTCATAATTCGTTTCTCATCCATATACAAGCAGCTCGTGTTTTCACAATTCAGTTCTCAATCATAAACATGCAACTTGTAGTTTCATAATTCAATTTCTCATTACATATAGGCAACTTGTATTTTAACATGCATCTCGTAATTACACTAACATCATTTGCTAGCAACTTATATAAACATTCACTCAAGTAGACAGTACAACTCAAAACATGCTCATTCATTTATACCCTAGGGTTCATTCCACATCCTATAGTTCGATCTGATTATTTCAAACAAATACATTCTTATTTACATATTAACAACTGAATTAAATCACTCTACCGAGTATCACAAGAGGAATGGGGACCTGTGCTGTAGATCTCGTCGTCTCCGTGGGTCCCGAACATGCCACTAGCTGGTAACCTATACCAACGACTAATTTACATTAGACGAGATCAAAACAGTAGATACTCAACACGAACATGTAAAGGAACTCGAGTGGAAAATAGCGGTACTTTGTTTGCGGAAATCCGATTCCGTTTGGGCCCTAAACAAGCCAAAAACGCGATTATTGACCAAAATTAGACGTCTATGACTAGTCCCAGACGTTTTAAAAGACGTCAGATCTCACCTTGTATTTCTTGTGGTATTCTCAAACATCTGGATCCCTCCGCGACCGTCTGGGGGCAGCTCCAGACGTCTCACCCTCCTTCTGACCGTCTGGCAATGTGGTCAGACGTCCAAAATCACCTTGAAGTGCGTACCCCGCTCCTTCCCGACGCTCTGCGCCTGCGTGCAGAGCACAGACCCATTTTTAACCCAACACCTCCTGCGCTACAATCTTCTACATGGAGGAAAGTAGCGTAGGAAGGTACGTATCTCGCGATATTATGCTTTCAGACGTCCGGCCTCAGCTCTGGACGTCCTGATGCCTCGCCAGCCGTCTGGGCGATAACCCAGACGTCTGATACTGGAAAACTTCCAATACCAGAACTTACTCCGCGATGCTTCTCTCCTTGCAACTTTGACCACAGCACACCTTAGCAACTTCAGCAGCTGCAAAAGGGTTGAGAGGCCGCCTCTCCGAGCCCCTCCTCCTCGCGCACGTGCCTGCCACCGGCCGTGCGAGCTCCGTCGAGCTCCCGAAGGTCCTCTGACCTTCACGCTTTCTTCCTTCCTCTCTCTTCCTTTCTCCCTCTTGTTCTCCCTCGCTCGCCCCCTCTCTTGTCACTCTCGTCCTCCCTCGCCACGGCCGTAAGAGGGAGACGCTGGAGGTGGTGGTAGTGGTTGGAGAGTGGTGGCGAGAAGAAGGGAAGGGGGGTGGATTTAAATAGAGGGGTGTTAGGGTTTAGTGGTAAAGGTGCGGAAGAGAAAGAAGCCTCTACGCACTGCCCGCGAGCAGAGCGAAAAAGGGAAGTAGGCAAAGCTCACTTTTTGACGTCTGAGTATGTGTTCAGTCGTCTAAACAGACATCTGACTGAAACTCCAGACGTCTTATTTGACTAAAAAGACAACAGGTCATTTGCGGCTGGATTCAATTGGACCCAACTCTCTCTGTAGTCGGAAACTCGAGTCCTGTAAGAATCCGAAAACTGAATCATAACAATTTTCAATTGATTTAAAATCAAAATACATCAGATATAGAAATGATTTTCAATCGATTAAAAATTAAAATTTACCGATTAAAAATTAAAATACACTGATATATTTTATTTTTCTATCTGTAATAGATGACTTTTCACTTATAATATGATTTTTCACTTATAAAGATTTATTTTTCACATAAAAAAATAATTTCTATCGATAAAAAATTAAAATATATCAATTATAACCATCATTCCAAAATATATTAAAAATTATACATTTATTTACTTTTTAACGTAAATTTAAACAAGATTCTCGCAAATCTTTCGTAAGGATCCCATGGCAATTTCACAGGGATGATGTTCTCCAAAAACCATCGAAAGCATGTGAGGGATTACGTCGGCAACAAATCGATCTCTAAACTGTTCGTACAATGTGATGACCCATGGACGTACTCATCCCCACAAAAAATTTGATGGGAATCCAAATTATATATTGTATATGAATGATCACAATCGAGATCGTCTTAGCATATATATATATATATATATATATATATATATATATATATATATTTAACAAATCAAACAGACAACAACTGTTACATAGTAGATTACATCATTGATGTAACTAACTACAAAAGAGAACGCCATCCAATTATAGAGAGCCCAGCTACTAGCATGAAAATAAGAATAAGTTTGGACAGCGATTATATGGTAATTAATGTGCTTCTTGGAGTGTGGCTGCTGCTGAATACTAGATGCGAAAACCCCGGGTTCACGCTAATATATATTGGTGTGCAGAGAATGGTTAGTTTCCTCCAATTTTTTTTAGGAGGAAATTGGGAGAGTTGGCGGTCCGTAACATCGACTCTAAGGTAACGTAGGATTGGAGTTTGAACTTGGATTTCCTCTGTTGTAATTAATGATTATCAGGTAATGTAGTTTCCTTCAAATTAATTTGTTTCTACAGGATTGTACTTAGGTCAGAAAAAAGGAAGCAGAAAAAAGAAAAGAAAAGGGAGTTTGCATCCTGCCCACGTTGCCATATGTCCAGGTGAATGCCTATTTTTGGTGACCCAAATCCTTAATTGGATAAACTGGGGAGGGTGATGTTGCCCTCGGGGGTTAAAACCGTGGTTGGTAGATATTTAAAGTCATTTCTCAAGATGCAATTGTCGTAACTTCTCAAATATATATATATGAAATCTCTCGTATGACCTTTAGCTGATGTCTCATATTGAAGACTGACTTCTAGTTTGTCACTGCTAAGGCCATTACATCGCTAAACCATGCACCTTGCGATATACTGCAAGGAAATATTTTCATAGGAACCAACAAATCTCATATGGTTGATTCTACATGGTAATGAGTCCACCAAATGGTTATTTGCTATCACCTTATAATTGAATACCATCCAATAAAATCATGCTTCAAGTTCACATCATCATTCAAGTTCATGGATGAGCTACTAATTAACCTCCACGTCTTTTAGGGCCCATTCGGAAGATGAGAATCCTAAGAAAGATCCATGTTTATCACAAAGTAAAACATAGGATGGGAAATCCTATGTGATGGCCCAATATCAAGCAATATCAAATCGTCATGTTAAGTCTGAATAAATATTGTCCAACACAAAAATACAAGACTCATAATTATTATCAAATGAAATATACTCCTGTTTATGCATCCAATAATACATATTCAAACTTAAGTCAACGACGTAACATTAATAGATACCGTGTCATCACAAAATGATATCAAAATTAATTATCTCATTGAACATGAGCCGAAGAGATGTAATTGAAATCAAATAAATGCACTCATGTTCATGTATTGGATAATACTTATTTGGACTTTAGTCGATGACTTAACACCACTAGATATTGAGTTTGTCACAACTTTGATAAGGGTCTGTATATATACCACATAAATAGTTCCATCGGCCAAAGGATTAGGGGGTTGGAACAACCTTATTTTACTCAATTATCAATTAGTGTTACTTAATTGAGCTCCTTATTAAGAATACGATGATATGTAACGTATCTTTCTCACCGTGCATCATAACTAGCCATATCCGTAACACTTATAACTAGCCATTGAGATAGTACCGTCGCATATATTAGCTAGCGGCAACCACTATCCCTTTATTTGTTACACAGCAAAGTTTTATTTTCTGCATGATGATATTGTGCTCCCCGTCAATCTCATGATTTTACCGCTCCTAAATAATTCTCTCCCACTTGATCACCTCTCTCTCTTTCTCTCCCCCTTCCCCATTCTCCTTCTTTCGACGCCTTCATCCGATTCTCTTTCTCCTTCCCACCACTCCATGAAGCCCTAAAATGAAAAACATTTATCATCATCACCAGCTTGACTGCCCTAATCTTGCGTGAGAAGGTCAACAACAGTGACGAGCTTGACAAGGAGGAGGCCAAGGGTCACCCTTTCATCCTTTCCAAACCCCTTATTGTCGACAAGGAATTGTTGTTGGTTAGAAGATTGGATCCTTTGGTTCTTTTCTTTGTATTTGGCTTTGATGGTGGTAGTATCAAGTGTTACTAAGTTCTTGGTACATGTTTCTTTGCTTCACTTCTTGGTGTTTCTATTGATTATTGTTTACCTACCTATGTTTGCACCATTGATAATTTGAGAGGATTTTAATGGAAGGCCATGGATAGGTACAATGGTAAAATTAGATTTTTTCTTTCCCTTTTGCAACCATTTTGTGGTTAATGATCGGTTATTTTTTCACTCAATTTTAAATGATTATAGTTAGAATAATATTGACATCATATCATCGGCCATATTTGAATATGATCGATGATATTTAAATATTATGAGCTACCGGTGATATTTGAATATCTCCGATTCACACGTGATTTGAATATTAACGATGATATTATCAGCTAGAAATTATATTTTTATTCAACAATTAAAATTTTTAACCTTGGGAAGTGATTTAAAAAAGGAAGGAAATCAAAATTTTCAACGCAAAATCATTGTACACGTTGATGCTTACCGAAGTATATGTTAGTATATGTTTATTTTCAGATGCTTCAAGGTTACAGTTAAGATCTATATGGGTATATATTCTCACAATCGATCCAAGTATAACAAACAACATCATATAAATTGAAATCTTGATTCAACTTTTAATGTGTTCTGCACTGTATAGTTTATATTATCTTTAATACTATAATGTTGCTGAATATTTACTTTTTTTGTTTTTTTTACGTAGCGCGCGAGTATGGTATATGAAACCAATGACACATTCAAATACATTAATTTTTGATGTGGCAATCTTATTGTATGATGGGAAATATACTACCATCCAAACAATCTCCCAAATGGGACCCTGAATGTGTGGCATCCATCTTTAGGAATCAAACTTATCTTAATATTCACATAGATATTAGAATTAGGCACCCCAAAAGCACCATACATGCTGAATATATTACAAGAATTAATAACCACAATGGGAAAGACACGAGCAATGTCAAAACACAAAAGAACAAATTGCAAAGTAGTTAGATAAGTTCTTGATTAGTTGAGTCTCTCTTTCTAACAAAGACACTTAGTCTCTGAGGCAATTCTCTCAAAGCACATTTTCTGAAAGAACTTTTAATTAAAAAAAATGCTATTTAATTAACATACTAGATATAGAATCTTATTTAAATTATATGCCATTAATTATACCTCTCGACTAATCACCGTATATTTCCTTGAATGATTTCTCCAAATTAAAATATATGCAGCATATCTCAATATTATTTTTTAAAAGGATGTGATTTGAAAAACATAAAAGTTGATATATATAGTAATATGAAGGTGGTTCTTACTTGATATATATACTTTTTTATAGGAGAAAATTACTGACATATGGTAGGATCTACCACTATTAAAATTAATAAATCACTTTTGTACTGGTATAAACGATTCAAATCACTTTCGGAATCAATTTAAACAAGTGTAAAATCACTTTTTACCTTCAAAATTATTTTACACCGGTGCAATATTACTTTGAATTACTTTATACCGGTACAATCTTACTTTGCACCAGTGCGAAATTAAATTTCAAATGTTTCTTCACCTATGACAATTGATTTTACACTAAGTACTGACATATGGTAGGATCCACCACTATTAAAATTAACAAATCACTTTTGTACGAGTATAAACCACTCAAATCACCTTCGGAATCAATTTGCACAGATACAAAACCACTTTTCACCTTCAAAATTATTTTACACCGGTGTAATATTACATTGAACTACTTTACAATGGTATAATCTTACTTTGCACCGGTGCGAAATTAAATTTCAAGTGTTTTTTCATTTATGACAAGTGATTTTACACTTAAAATGTGATTTTTCCACCTTAGGGTTTAGGGTTAATCTTTAATCCTAAACCCTAAGGTGAAAAATTACATTTTAAGTGAAAAATCAATTCTCATATATGTAACCACTTTCTATAAATCTAAATCCTAAACCATAAATCATACACTCATAGGTCAAAATCACTTTACACAGGTGAAACCACCCTTGCAATAATTTTGCATCAATGTAAAATGAGATTTCACTCGTACAAAGACACCTTAGAACAATTTATCACCGGTTGTTACGAACGCGTGCCCCAGAAGTCTTTTAAGACGTCTGGGAGGTGGCCCAGACGTCTGGGATCACATCCAGACGTCTGACCAGACGTCTGGGATCGTTTCCAGACGTCTGGAAATCAGTTATTTTCGACACGCGCGGGTCGTCTGCGCGCCTGAGCGCGCAGACCGCATATTCGCTTATTCTTCTCTCTGCGGCTGCAGACGCCGCTGCCGTGCTCCCTCTCTCTCCTCCTCGCGCGGCCTTAAAAAGACCACGCCTCCCCTCGCTTCCGTCGCCTCCACCCCTTTCCTCTTCTTCTTCCAGTGAGCGAGCGCGGGGTTGCTTTGGCGGCGACGGCCGCAGTGAGCGCGGAGGGGGTGCTGTGTGCGAGAGCGGCGCTCAGCCGTGAGGTTGAGCTCGCCGGGGCTGCTAGGGCCGGCCGACGGGGAGCGCAGCGGGCGCGGAACGGCACAGGAGGCCTGCTGCGGCTCGAGCAGCAGGCGCACGAGATGCGACGCGGGCGGCGTCGCGAGCAGAGGGCGAGTCGCGCCCTGGTTCTGGAAAAATTTCCAGAATCAGACGTCTGTACTGATAGCCAGACGGCGAGGTTGACGTCTGGAAGACTGTCCAGACGTTTGAAAGGTGAGTTTTCCGTCTTCCTCTTCCTTCCTGTCGACTGACCGTACTGAGGGAGAGAGATGGGTGTGCACAGGCTCGGTGATTCGCCATCCAACGCGAATCAGATGTCTGGCTGTAGTACCAGACGGTGGGAGCGACCTCCAGACGTCCGGGGTGACCATCGGACGTCTGGGAGCTAGGTCAGACGTCCCCGCAGACTTCTGGACGTCTGGGAAACCATGCTGAACAAGGTAATTCTCTGATCCACTTTTTAAGACGTCTGGAAGAAGTTCCAGACGTCTGATTTTGCACAGTTTCGTCGTTTTCGACCCGTTTAGGGCTCGTTCGGGTTCCGTTTTCCGCGATTCGAGTTGCGTTCTTTTCGGAATTAATTCCTCTACCCGTCTACAGTAGCTATACACTGTTTTGAGACACTCCTTGTGTTTGATCCTTGTGATAGGACCCCGTTCTGTTGCAGTCTCGGGGTCGCGAAGGCACGCGGGATTCCCGATCACGTCCCCATTACTCCCGTTGTACCTGGTAAAGTGGCTTTAAGTTATTAATAAAATCTGTTAAATTATGGAACCATAAATAGAACCTAAGACATTGCATGAATCCTAGGAATGAGAAATAGATGGAATGATAGCTCCTAGGTGTTGCATGAATCTTAGGGCTGGAAAACTAGATTGTATGATAGATCCTAGGATATGGCATGAATCCTAGGATGGGAAAACTATTGGAATGTATAATACTGCAGTCTTGGAAAATGGAAAGAGATATAAAGCTGCCTGTAATTTGAATTAACAGCTGCCTGTTGTGAATAGATAACGTGGTTGAGAACATGGATTGTAAGAATGTGAAACTGGAAAGTGAAACCTGAATGTTTGAGTAAAAAGGATGGAACCCTACGGGGGAATTAGGAGTGGAACTTTTGGAAAGAGAAAGGAATGGAACTGAGATGTTGTTGTGTACTGTCTCTTGGGTACGTAGTACTAAGGGAAGTACCTGTACCTATTTAGTGCAGAGCAGAGCCAGCCGCCCCAGGAACCCAAGGTTAGGACTGGCCACTCTGTACCGACTTGCTGGCCCTCGCGTACGTAGTACCGAGGAGAGCTACTAGTGTAGGGAGGTATTAGCTACCCCACGGGCCCCGGGGTTCTGCTAGCCTCCCACACCGACTTGTTAGGCCCACTGGGGCAAACCAGGGTAGTCAGGCGAGGGTGCACGGACTGTGGAGGGGCAAGGCCCCGGTTTGGTTACTGTGGAGGGGCTGGACCCCTGTTACTGAGAGGGCTCTGCCCTGAACTGGTTCCGTGCTGTACTTTGAGCGCACCCGTTAACGGAAACGACTGACCGCGTGCCAGTACGGGTTAGCTACCTGTGCGTTTATCGCGCGTGCCGTAGTCACCGTTATGTCTGTCAGTGACCTTGGGGTGGTTGACTGAGGGTAGGATCACCATGGGGGACTCTCCCGGCCAGGAGAGCACCACGTGCTACTTCTACTTTTTGGAAAAGACTGCAATCAAGATCGTTCCCACGAGGAACATTCGAGATCAAGAAAAAGATCTGAGGAATAAATGAAATAGTGAGACAATTGAAAGATGTGAATAAAGAAAGTAATCGAACATAACAGCTACTGTACACTCTACTGTTGTCTTTAGTTTAGTTGCCACTCTACTCGGCATTTTGCTGACGTGTTACACTCGTTACCTTTTTCAGGACCAGGTGTTGAGCAGCCAGGGTCAGCGGCTACAGAGGACGCTAGGCCGAGTAGGGTCCAGTAGTGTTACCACTCTCTCTTGTACCACTTTTTGTTACGTGGTAGTGAGTAGTTTTTGTTCCGCTGTACTTTCTTTACCTGCAGTTCAAATTATATTATGAATGTTGTTCTACTGTTGTGGTGGTACATACTGTGGTAGTTTCTTTCCTTACTGGTGTACTTTCTTACTGTTAGTTATATTCATGCTGAATGTGGTTTATTTTACTGCTCTTTTGGTTACTTCCTCGTTGGACGACTAGGTCTTGGGATTAGTTGAGTCGGTCCGGTTCTCGTGTCTCGTAGGGACTCGGGAACCGAGTCGTTACACCGGTGTAAAATCATTTTGCACTGATACAAAGTTATTTATCACTTGTACATTTTGAGTTAAAGTAGTATATAATGATTTTTTTGAATGTGATGAAATTTTCCACGTAATAAATCTTACATTCTTTTATTTCTTTACATTAAATATTAATTATTAAGTAGACCCATATGAAGTTTCCCTACCAGGAGGGCGTGACGTAATAATTGCGGAAATAAATATAAACAATCTCACAAATTAGACAATCACACAAGTACACAAGTATTTTTAGGTGGAAACCCAAATCGGGTGAAAACCACCACCTAACCCTCTCGAGTTAGGATTTTCCGATCAACCAAGTTGATCAAAATCCACTAAATGAATCACTTTAAACGAGGGTGATTAAACCTCAATTACAACCACGCTACAAGTGCGAGGGTAGCGTTCCTCAACCCCTTCTCTTCACGAGAAGGATTTTGTCCCTCGAAGGAGACGGGAATTCGCAAAGCGAATACCTAACCAAATAACAAAGATAAAATAAACAAGTAATCCTATAGAGCCAACAAAATAATTTTTAACCTAAGCTTTTATAGGAATTAGGATGCTTCCCTTTGAAAGGAGTGCGTCGACGACGCGGATGCGTGAGCCTCGCGGCGGCGCAACTTCACTCTCGTGAACTACGGCGAGAGAGCGGGTGCGCGAAGGCTTGATGCTCTCAAGATGTAGGACTTGAGCTTACAGAGCAAGAGAGACACAAAATGGTTTGAAAGTGTATTGCAAGGTGTGTCTTGGTGTTTCTAGGTGTGTGTTTGTGTTGCAAAGGTTCCCCTCTATTTATAGAGGCCTTAGGAAGGCTTAGGAAATGTTCTATAGCCGTTGGGTGCAAAGTCCAAGAGAATCAACCCGAAATCAGGAACAATCATTGCACTGGGTTATCAGACGTCTAATTCTGGCATCAAACGTCTGGAAGTTCACTTTAAGACGTCTAAAAATAAGGTCAGACGTCTGATTTTGGGCGGGTCTCTTCCTGACTTGAAACAGATCTAAACAGGGTTCTTGTGCAAGTCAATCAGACGACATACAGGATGTCTGGCACTATGTCTGGACGTCTGGAAACCAGCTTTTTCTGTGGGAATGGATTTCCAAACGTTGCAACGGTTAGAAAATCTCTGAGAAGAGATTTTGGGTCAGCCGAGGCAAAACAGTCAATTATCAGACGTCTGGAAAGTCTTATGGACGTCTGATAAGGCTCTAATGGTCACATTCTTGACTGTTCGCTAAGCCAGCCAACGATCCACTAATTGGACGTCTAGCAAAGTCATCAGACGTCTCCTAAGACGTCTGGTTTAAGGTCTGGACGTCTGATTTCATCAGACAGAACTAACTATGTCCAACCTAAATGTTATCAGACGTCTGAATCAACAGTCAGACGTCTTAAAACACTTTATCAGACGTCTGATTTGGGAATTAGACGTCTAGAAATGCTGTTTAAACCCTATATTGGTTTTCTAAGTTCTCTAGTGAAAACTTAAGTATTCTAGGGTTGTGCCGGTGTTCGTAGGACTACTGTTATGGTACTTTGAGGCTCTCTAACATAATTTTCTAAGAAAATAAAGAGCAAGAAAATAACGACAAAAGTACATGAAAGGAATAAAAAGAATTCTATCCTATTCTTCTTGTCCTTCCATCTTCAATCTATCGCTCCTCGCGAATCTTCTCTATTCTCCGTTAAGCTCCTCCAATCCGTCCTGGATGCGAGCTCGAATTTCGTCTAATCACGTATCCATTTGCAATTGGCCTGAAATCTAAGATTCCAAGTGCAAATGTTAAATAACACGTGTTTTGTTATCATTAAAACAAATAATCGTGGTGCTCTAACACCAACACCATATTCTCAACATTATATGAATCACGTGAACAACTATAAATTTTCACACATCACTTTTTACATTAATACATGTGTTTCCTATTTTTTAACTTTTTAAAATTCAAATCAGTCATCCCACGTACCTTTGCATGCAAATTACCATCTCTCTTGGATTTGTCTTCAATTTCATATTTCATCATCCCCCTATCTAAACTATGGAATGCAATTTTCGATTTCTTCATCAATGCCCACAAAAAATGCTAAACTTGTAAACGAATATATGATGCAATTCTAGTTAACAGATAAGTTAGCAACGATTGCGGGAAATTCTATAGTTTATTGGATTTAATACATAAGAAAAGACATCTTAACCTACAGTACGAGGTTCAAATATTATACGAGTATAAAAGCATTTACCTTTTTTTTAATCAACACACCATGTATCACAGTTTCTTTAGATTTATATAATGTTGTTTAATTTTATCCCGCACTTTCGTGTAATTGGAGGAGAAAAAATAAAATAAACTCATCCATACACGTGCCATCGTCAGATAGGCATATTGCACTTTCTTGGCTATGTTATCAGAAGTACCGTTCACGGCTGCATGATTTATACATAAATATCAAACAATCAAGATTGCACAACATTTATGTCATAATAACATCCTACTCATTGCCTCCTCTGCATCGGATAGAGGGAAAAATAAAATTTTTAAAAAAATATACATCTTTGTATATAATTTTATATACAAATTATACGTTATGTTATGTTGGCAGGATATGTCATGTCATATTTATATATATATATATATATATATATCATTTCTTATATGTTATGTAATATGTTATATTTTATATCTTTTCTTTATAGTAATAGATTATGTTAATCATAACATGTCAACATCGTGTGTATATATATATATATATATATATATATATATTCATGTCATATTTTATTAAACATTCTTCTTGCGATAACGTGTGAAATCAAAACATAATTTTACATGGATGCCTTTGGAATTATTTTGTAATAACATACTTGCCTCTTATCGGACAAATGCCCCTAAAAAACTTCAAGTTTACATCAACAATGTTTGTTTAGAAGATATTCCATAATATCTAACGAAATTGGGCCTAAAAGTACAGTTTTTTCTTGGTACTTTTTTTGAAAATTCTATACCTCTGACTTTTACATCCCAAGGAAGGACGACTACCAAATAACTCCATTGGAATCCACGCTAGTCTTTGCTGAAAAATGTCCTTCCACTCGGGAACAAAGAAAAGGATTACTAGAGAAGTAGGGAGAGAAATGAAGAGAAAATAAACAGGAAAAAAAGAAAATAAATTCATGCCACCTTAAAGCAAAAGAAAAAAAAAAAGAAGAGTCCTTTATTTTTGAGTTTGATTCCATCAACTTCAATAATGCAAGGCTATGTGTAAAAATAATAAGAAAGTAGAGATATGCATGTCATTGCAAATTCTTCGAGGACAACCACGCAAAAATCCCAAATCAAAAGAGTACACGGAAAATTCGAGGAATGCGGTTCCAATCAACCATCGCCCACAACCTCACATTTATTAACCCGTAGAAGAATACACTTCGACAAATTTAAGTGGGGGTTTTGGAAAAAATCTAGCGGACCCAATCAAGGTGCTAGATTTTGCGAATTGGTGGCCCACTGGTTCCTTTCAAACTGTCACTTTGCCCGTAGGATAAGCACCGAATAGAATAGAGAAGAAAACCTCCCTTCCCTCCTCTTTGTTCTTTACTTCAGGAGATTGATCGACCAGCAAAGGGGGAAACAAACAACACAACCCTGTGGGCAGTGTGTGGTTAATAGCCGATATTAATTTGGCCCCAACAAAGTAACCTCACTGATCACACTACCACCCATTTCGTTTCAAACCCCTCCTCCACCCTCTACCCTTCTCCCAATCCAACTCCCACCAACTAATTCATCCAACCAACCCCTTGGCATATGGACAACAAGCAGCCCAAGTCCTCTTCTTCTTCCACTCTTGATATGGAGTTGGAGGAGTGGGAATTGCTCCCCAGGGACGTCGACCCTTCCAAGAGTAGTGCTACTAAGGGGAATTCCAAGGGTATCGTGAACGTCGTCGACTGCTGCTTCGACGATCCCTCGAGAATTCTCCTCGAATCCATCGAGGATGTTAGCAAGATCATCAAGGACGACCAAGATGAGAAAATTATCGTGGAGGTCACCGAGAACAACAAGACCGAACCCCCCACGAGTACTCAAAGGAAGACCACGAATTCTTCTTTGTTTCTCAATGATAATAAAACCGAGGATGGTGGATTCGGCGTTGCGAAGGATGAGGAATTGAGGTGGGACTACGAGGAGAAGGAGGAGGAGGAGGAGGAGGGGAAGAAGAATGCGAAAACCGTGAAGGAGGAGGAGGAGTGCTGCTTGTGTAATTCTGATCAAGGGAACGGGAAGAAGACAAAGGGGGGGTTGTGGGAAGGGATTAATGGGTTCAGTGTGATGGGTTGGAGGTTTTCGGGGATCGGGGCCCTCTGCACCATAGGCGTGGCGGCTGCCACCATCTGCATATTTATATTAGGCAGCCGCAGCCGCCACAAGCACCACAACCACCACAAGATCCAGTACTTCCAGATCTACTCTCATGACAAGGTTTGTTTGTTCAGTAATCTTCCACTTCCCTACAAAAAAAAAAGCAATGGAGCTTGTTGCAAAAATTTCACTTTTAACAAAGTTTGGACATCACGGGCGGGTTCAGTACTTTTACAATATTTGGTTACCATGTCTTGGATATGCTGCCTTTAATTGTCAGAGTTATTGGTTTTTAACTTTTGCTGTTGCTGTTAGCTCGGCTCTTTGGCACCAAGTAATTAATCTTTTCAGTCATGTGCAATTAAGTTTCCAAATTCCCATAACTTCAGACATGTACCTAACATGACAGCTAGCGAACGATGGTTTCTTTTTTCTCCTTGATAAACTAGAATCCCATATAAGCTTGCATACTTGAGGGGGATCGATCATTTCCCAGCTACCTTTCAGAATTGTAGAGATGCAGACTCGAACCATCGTAACTTCTATTCAAGTCAAGAGTCCCAACCATTCAACCATGCCCTAGCCAGTAGGTAGCAACTAGTAGTTTTGAAAGATCGTGTATACTTCACACATCCTCTCTACGTCTTCATCTGGGAAATTAATTTAACTGGAAAGGAGATCGTATGAATTTGTTTCTTTTGTTCGTTATATTTTTACGCAAGGGCAGACATCAATGCATGTTGGAATTAATCTGCATTGAGTATGGTTGGCTACATGAGGTATATATCCAGGACAGATGTTATTTCGTTTTCTCTTGCATCTCCATCATTCTCCAATGGCAATGCATTCTATTTGTCTTCTCGAGAAAACTGGCTGCCGAAACTTATTTCTGATAGGAGACTGATTTTCTTTCATGAAAACAAGGGTTTGTACTTCGATTGTACATCTCCACAAAAATTAATGGAGAATTGATGTTAGATTGATGGTAGAGTCAAGGGTTGGATTCATATTTGTGCTTCCCTCTATCAATTTCTTTCTTTCTTCTTTAAAGTTATTGCTGCTGTCTGAATTTAATTTGCTGACACTATATTTATGCAGAATCTGAAGCAAATGGTGGAACAGGCCACAAGACTGAACAATGCCATATCTGCAGGTACAAGAGGGGTCCCAATGGCGCCCAGAGCAAACATCACCTTTGGTGGCCACTATGCTGGTGCTTGAGGTGGAAGCAACACACACACACACACAATTACACACACAATTGCCCACTATAACCATATGAATATATATATATATATATATATATATAGCTGAAGGAAAAGAAGGAATCTGGTGTTTAAGATGGGCATGATGTGGAATTCGTCGACAAAACCTACAAGGGTGCGTAACCCGATTAATTAGCGTAGATATGTTAAATTTGCAGGAAGGGAGTAAGTGATTTGCTTTGTTGTCATATGTGCTTGTATCTTGAAAAGTGTAGGAGAGTTATGTACTTATGTTATGCAAGTACTGCAAGTAGTCCACATGGGGCACATTTGGGACTTACAGTATATTGAAGTTTGCTTGCGGATTTCTTGTAATTTTCTTGAAATGTTTTTTGAATGGAAATCAGAGAAATACAGTGTGATGCGGTTTTTCAGTGAAATGTTCTTTGGACACTTTGCAGCTGTGATAATGGAACTTAAACACAATAGCAGAAAAATGGAAAACAAAAAAAAGAGGGGGAAAAAATTCTGTGGTTGCACTTTTCTTCAATCATTACAGTTCTCTCTCAAACTTCAAATCTTAGTTAAGAAGTTCATCGTGTGTGAAGGGCTCTCTCAAACTTCAAATCTTAGGAGGTAATCACCATTGGATATTCATTTCGGTGCCCAATATCAATTTAATTCCCTCGTAGACTACACTATGCCCAGAAGAATTGCTGCATGGAAAACTCTGTTAAAAAATATAATGTATTTTTCTTGACGAAAGAGATTTAATTTTAAAATACTGGTAAGGAACCCCATCCTTTCATGCATGTATATAGGAAATACTGGTAAGGAACCCCATCCTTTGCACGAGAAGATATATACATACTTAAAGCTATAATATTATACATGTTAGTCATTATTACAGCGAAGTATATGTTCCATGTATTTATATAGACTTGATCGATGGTTTGTTATTTAAGCTTGATACTAAAAAAATGATTTGAGAAAAACATCAGCTTTAAGTTATCTTTCTTTTCAAATCTTAAAGTTCACAAGCCGTATTATGATCTAACTCACTAAGTTATTTTTCTTTTCAAATTTTAAAATTTACAAATCATACTCTGACTTGGTTTACAAGTCATTTTTCTTTCCATATTTTAAAATTTGCAAATCATGTCATGATTTAACTTAGTTAAGAATGGTTCTTATATATATCGACATGTATATGTACATGCATGTGACTACTTTTCCTTCACATGTTGAAATCTAGTAAGAATACATTAGAAAGAAAATATTGAAGGAGTACCTTTATAATCCAGATAAGAAAGATCCTCTGCACCTAATCTCTAGCACCAGATGTGGCATCAAATACCTATAAGCAATATAGTTTAAAATATTCAAGTTATTTAAAAGTCTTCAAGAATTTAGTTTTCTATGAGATATCAACTAACAAGGATCAAAACCACGCCACTTAAATCAAAAATGCACACGAAATCAATTAAGATGGGCTAACTCTTTTTTTTTCTTTTTTCCATATAGAGTCATTTTTACGTTTCATTAGTTCTTCGATGTCCTTTTTAAAGCTTGTAATAATTTAAAATCACAATATTCAATTATGCCTTTTGCACATTCTCAAACATAGGACAGCTCCTTCATGGGCCCCAGCCCATGCCACCAATAAGTGGGCATTCACGTCAACAATTTAGCCCAAGAAGTTAGAAGATGGGCCTTGTTGGAATGAACATTCGGTGGGACAGAATATGCATGGACATGAAGCCACGGGTCTAGTAGACCTTAGCACGTAATTAAAAAGCAAGGCCTACATCTACATGCACGTATAAATTTAGCATATACACCCAATAAGCCATCTTCTATGTTACATATCAACCTCCCATGGCTGAAGTATCTAGTTTTCAAGAAAAAAATGGTAAAAGTATCTAGATTTTTCTCCCAGGTGAGAACAAAGTGCTACCCAACCGGGGGGTGATGTGACGAGATCGTTGCCACCAACAATTTCCTATCAACAATAAATTTAAACGATGACCAAGATGACATAATCTATCATCCATTCCCCTATTTGCTCTACAAAGTCAACATTGTCTGCTTGTGCGTATGTGATATACGAGTCTGGCCTTATTTAAAATAAATCTGGGTTGATTTTTTGGGTTTCACACTTTGGCCCTTCATCAGAAATCCAACATAATCTTTGACAACTTCCAACGTAAAAAAAGGTTGAATTTGTACCTTCCACTGGTGATGGACTAGACACCTAAATCCTTGAGAAGTTACAAACTTCAACCTTCTTATGCAAATTAAGGCAGATATTAACATGTATAACAATTTAAGCGAGATATGGGGAACAATTGGCCATGTGTCTTGGTTGTTATTTTTACCATGACCACTAGTTTATTGGTAGTATTATCACCATGACAGTCACTTACTCTTTAATGCCCCCTAATTCCATTAATGGTCATGACATCCACCATCTACATGGAACCCTTATCAATCTCAGATATTCTCACCTCCTCCGAAAGGTTCAAGGTGCCATTTTCCTACATTTTGTGTACAAGTACATTGATATTTTCAATATCGGAGAAGTTTTGGGCATTGAACCCTTTAAACAATCAAGAATCGACCTCGCATTGTGGTGATACTTGAAAAATCATTGTCATCCAAAGTTTGCCTATAGACTTGGGAATCACATTTACCATAAAACATGTCTTCTTAATCACGTTGTCCTAGTCAATTAGGTAGCAAAGATATACCCTTCACTTAACAATAAGATTATGCAAGCTCTTACCCGAAGGATGAACAATTCACTCATAACATTGCAAAAGCATGAAAAACCTTTGTTCAAAATTTTGATTCAAAAGGGATTTAATATCCAAAATCGAACAATCAAATAATTAAACAACTAAACTCAAAATCACATAGGAAGAAATAGTTTCTTCCTTTTCTTTGGTTCTCATGAGTATTAAGATGTACCTCTAGGGAAGCATAGTACAATACTTCACATGTTGTGCCACACGAGAATTTTTCTACAATAAATCCTGGTGCAACTGCAGGACCTTCTTCTCAGAAACTAATGAGGTTCTTGATGTTGAGAGCACCCAACTTCAAACACATATCACAAACCCTTCATGAATCTGAGACAACCTTCACCTCGATCATCCACACGTGCGACTGGAGACATACCAGTAGGATCTCAATCAAGTGATCCCATTATTTATTGGTCGACCAATAACTATGTTGGTCTTCCAACAACTACAGAGTTTATCTACCAACTCTCTTGTTGGTCGACCAGGAAGAGAAGGGATGCACGGAACAAGAATCCTCTTCTCTTCTTCTCTCTCTAACGACGTTGGATCTCTCTTGTACGTGAATTAAGAAGTTGATTAGGTCATCTGGTCTTGCCATTGGGAGATATTTATAGGGAATCTTAATAATCTTAGTATGGTGGGAACCATTGGATCAAATCTTTGTGACCATGATAAGAAAATGACTTCTCGCGTCTCTATTTTGTCGAGTCAACCCTTTAACTCAACCTGCATAACAATGTTAAATCTCTATTCCTATTCAAAGAATATACATTAAAAGCATCCGTTAGACAATAATCTCTCAAGACAATTGTCATCTCTTCTCAAACTGGAGGTAACTATTGAATATCATAATTGTTCATGGTGAATTATCGAAATCTTCAATTCAAGTCATTTGAATCTTCGAAACTTATCATCGGTGATATCCAACACAACTATAATATATTTTTACAAATGTACTAAAGGATCCAACTAATAACATTAGTATATCCATGTGATTTGACATTTAGATTTCAATCGCTAATCAAGTGACTTCACTCATGTTAACATACCAAGGACACATAATTTCAACGTTACCGCCATGGGTATTTGACCTCGCAATACCCACTTTTGTTAATGGCCTGCTTCAAGTGTGTAGCCACTCCTTCTCCGCATGTTGTTAGATTGTTAATTTCAGGGATGCCAAAGAAGCTTGAGATGTGTCCATCTAAAATATGGTAAGCCATATCTCTAATCAACATGGGTTTAAATGAATGGCTGCAAGTACCTATAGGCATCTCTAAAATTCGATTGGGGGGCACCCTTCAATCTTATTGTCTACCATTTACGTAAATATTTTGTTTTCTGTTTGTAATTCTTTTTGGTTTATTTTTTCACTGGCACGTAATTTTATAGATCGATTAATTTGTTTGGTGAACATATTGTCAATAAAAATAAAAATAATAAAAATAAATAACGAGATCAACCAGCTCACATCGTTAACTCTGGAGATCAGATGAAGTGCTACTTACCTTTGTGGCCTTTGATCGTGTCCACACTATGGTAGGTGACACCTATAATCAACGTGTATTTAAATGAATGACTGGGATATTTATAGACATCTCTAAAATCCGATTGGGGGACACCTATCAATCTTCTTGTCTATCATTTACATAAACTTTTATTTTTTCTTTCGGGCTTCTTTTCAACCTATTTTTTCTCAAGCATGTAATTCTATGGATCGATTAATTTGTTTGATGAACACATCATCAATAGAAATAAAAAGAATAAAAATAAAAAACGAGATCAATCAGCTCCCCTCGTCGACTCTGGAGATCAAGTGGTGCCTACGTTCTGCCTTTTGTGGCCTTCTATCCTCGCACTCCAAACATAAAAAAACTCGGCCCACCTCTTTAATCACTTATCTACCGACAAGCTACAACCATTAATGTGGCTCGTATTATTTAGAAACCTGAATATTGTCCTCTCCCCTATACTAATTTGTCTGTGAGGATTTTCCACCGGTACAACAATTCATATAGATATCTACGATTTAAAATACATTAATGTGGAAATATATTTCTCTTGTATTGTTTAGAAACTTGAGTAGTGTCCTCACCCCTATGCTAATTTGTCCTCGAGGGTTTTCCATAGGTACAACAATTCATATAAACATTTGCAATTCAAAATATTATATACCAAATAATGATATTTGTTAGTTCAACTACTTATATATAATATTTTAAAGATTTTACAAAATGAAGAAAAAGAAACAAAAAAATAATAAGCATAGTATGTTATTTTTCTCTATAATAACATAACTGTAAGTTTCATAAAGTTTTCCAAGGTGGGAGATTAAAAGTGTGAAGATTAAGTAGCATAAGTATTAGGTCATTGACTTTTCATGTAAACTTTCAAATGTTGTAATTTTCATTTTATTTGAGCCTAGAAATGTTGCAAAGAGCCTCCAAACAAAACCTATAAATAGTTAACTTAGGCTATCTACACTTAGGATAAATTAAAAACAAAAATCTAACACTAAGACTCTTATCAGACGTCTATAACAATTGTCAGACGTCTGATTTTCAACTTTAAGACGTTTGACAAGTGTCTCAGACGTCTAACTACCTATAGTTCTGCCTTTAGTTTCTGTCTTTAAAAACATCAGTCGAAGCACTCTTCTATCAGACATCCATAACCTCATTTTGACGTCTGATACTTTACCTGGACGTCCTCAAAATAACCGTTAGACTAAGCACCTATCTTCGTTCTACAGATAACGGGCAAAAATGTATTGTCAAACGTTTGGACATGCTTCCAGACGTCAACTTTTGGACCGTTGCCCATGTGTTTTTGTACGTATCTCAATACGAACATAAGATCTTTTGTCAGATATCATAGCAAAGTCTTTTTAGGTTTCTAAACATCTAGTGAACCCCTCAGACGTCCATACCGACGTCTGATTCTTTAAATCTAGAACCCTGTTTGGATCTGATCAAAACATGAACGAATCCTCACATTCTTAGACGTCCAATAACTTTGTCAGACGTCTTATGTGAAAATATCAAACGTCCTTGTTTCGATCCAATGAAGTCAGTTCAAGCTAACCTATAGTATTAGACAACCAAAATTATAATCATACGTCTGACCCTAAAATTAGACGTCTGATATTGCTGTCAGACTCATCATTACCCTGATTTATGGTGGATTCCTCCCTAATCTCTTGGGATTTGTCTCCAACAACTAGGAGATCTCTCCCAAGTGTTCTTGAAAGTTACAAACTTGCCTATAAATAGACTACAACCCCTCTTAGGCACAAGACATCTCTTGAGATTCAATTCCCTTAGAAAAATCACTTGCTCAGTACTCTAAGCATCATCTTGCCCTTGTGTTGTGCCAACACTCTGATCAAAGGGCAAATCCATACTCCCAGCTCACTCCGTTCTGCAAATCCTCAGGGAGTTCTTTTTATGCCTAATAGGTAAGAAAGTAATGAAAGTATTGGGGTGCTCTATAGGTGTTGTTTTAATTCCTACTTTTGTACTTTGGGTATCTAACCTGTCGGGTCCCCGTCTCTTCATTATGAAGGGAGAAACCTCCATTTAGGGATCGGAGGTGGGATTAGTAATTGAGGTACACTACCCTCATTTCAGTAGTGTGGTTAGTGGATGTTAAGAACCACGACATCAAACACTTTTAAGACGTCTGGGAGTTGGTCCAGATGTCTGGTCAGACGTCGGGACGCCTTCCCAGATGTCTGGAATTAAATTTTTGCGGCGTACGATTGCGAGTCTGCGTGCGCTGACTGCACCCGCCGACTTGCAGGCGTCCCTCCTTCCATTTTTCTCTCTCCCCGACGCCTTCAAATACTCTCTTCCTCCCTTCCCTCTCCCTCACCACCACTTCACCGTCTCCTCCTTCTCCAGTGTTAGCGTGAGAGCGAGAGAGCGAGGGCAGCTGCTGCTGCCGGGTGCGCGCGGGGAGGAGGAGGTGCTGCGAGAGGGAGAAGAGGCGGAGCACGTGAGGAAGAGAGAGCGAGCTCGCCGTAGCAGCCCAGGGCCGTCCGGCGGGCGCACAATGGGAGCAGGGTGCTGGGGAAGTTACCCTGATGCTGCTGCATCTCAGGCAGCAGGCGGACGCGGCGCGGTGCGGCCGTGCGCAGTAGGCGGAAGGCGAGGAGGTCCCGATTCTGGGAAAATTTCCCAGAATCAGAAGTCTGAACCTACGTCCAGACGGCGTAGGGGACGTCTGGAGTGAGATCCAGATGTCTGAAAGGTACGATATTCTCAACATTCTCTTTCTTGCGAACGTGGCCATGCAGGCCGTTCCGCCGAAGGTTCTGAGACGTGTCGCATTGAGAGTGGTTGCGTACGCGTGCAGGTTCCATTCAGGAAGGAGCGAGGACACGCTCTCCCACACAGATCAGACGTCTGGGCAGAGCACCAGACGGCGGAGAGGGTCTCCAGACGTCCGGAGTGATAGAAGGACGTCTGGAACTAGGTCCAGACGGTTCAGTGGGATCCTGGACGCCTGAAGAACGGCGCAGAAGTAAGGTATGATATGAACCATCCTTTAAGACGTCTGGAAGGTGTTCCAGACGTCTGATTTGGGGCAGAGTTGTCGTTTTTGACCCGTTTAGGATCCGTTCGAAGTCCAATTTCCGCGTTTAAAATTTCATTCTTCTCAGAATTAGTTCCTCTACTTGTTTAAAGTACTTGTATCCTGTTCTGAGTAGTTCCTTATGTTTGATCCTTATGTTAGGACCTCGTTCTGTTGCGGATCTGGGGGTAGCGGAGGCACGTGGACCTACCGATCACGCCCCCATCACTCCCGATTTTGCAGGTAGAGTGGCTCCCCTTGGTTATTTACCAACATTAATGCATCTTTGAGATAAATAATAGATTGTAAGGTATGGCATGATTCCTAGGGTTTGAAACTGGATTGAATGATAGATCCTAGGATATGACATGAATCCTAGAACTTGAAAACTAGATTGAATGATAGATCCTAGGGTATGGCATGAATCTTAGGACTGGAAAACTAGATTGAATGATAGATCTTGGGGTGTGGGATGAATCCTAGGAACAGAAACACTGAAACGAATGTCGTGAATACATGAATTGCAATCTTGAAAAAGTAGATAGAACAATGATAATTGCCTGTAATTGGATACAGCTGCTTGTATATGAATGGATATTAACAGTTGGGAACACGAGCTATATGAGAATAAAACTGAAATGATGAAACCTAAAAATGGCTTAAATAGAGAAATATGAGTATGAACCCTATGGGGAAATTAGGAGTAGAGCTCCTGAAAGGGTAAATGGAATGGAATTGGGGAAGTGAGATGGCCCTTGAGTATGGAGTACCAAGGAGAGCGATTGTCCCCCTGTTTAGTGCAGAGCGGAGCTAGTCGCCCCAGAGACCCGAGGTTAGGTCTGGCCACTTTGTATCGACTTCTGGCCCTCACGTACACAGTACCGGGGAGAGCTATTAGTGTAGGGAGAGCGTTAGCCACCCCACGGGCCCCGGGGTTCTGTTAGCCGTCCTACACCGACTTGTTATGTCCACTAGGCAAACCAGGGTAGTCAGGCAAGAGTGCGCGGACTGTGGAGGGGCAAGACCCCTGTTTGGTTACTGTGGAGGGGCTAGACCCCTGTTACTGAGAGGGCTCTGTCCTATACTGGTTCCGTGCTGTGCTTTGGGGCGTACCTGTTAAGGGAAATGACTGACCGCGTGCCAGTGTGAGGTAGCTGCTCGTGCGTTTATCAAGCGTGCCGTAGTCATCGTTACGCCTGTCAGCGACCTTGGGGTGGTTGACTGAGGGTAGGACCACCACGGGGGACTCTCCTGGCCAGTAGAGCACCACGTGCTACTTCTACTTTTCGGAAAAGACTACAATTAAGATCGTTCCCACGAGGAACATTCGAGATCAAGAGAAAGATCTGAGGAATAATTCAAGAATAAGTAAATAGAAAATAAAGAAAGAAATTAAAAATAACAGCTACTTGTCAACCTTACTGTTTTTCTTACCTAGCTGGTTGCCACTCTACTCAGCGTTTCGCTGACGTGTCACCTTTGTCACCTTTTTAGGACCAGGTGTTGAGCAGCCAGAGCCTGCGGCTATAGAGGGTGCTGGGCCTAGTAGAGTCCAGTAGTTTTACTTGTGTTGTACCTACTGTACCGTTTCTTCTGTTATAGTGAGTATTTTCTGTTACAATTGTACTCTTTTACGTAAGCATCATGTTTATGTACCTGTTAATTCTTTATTGTTGTGGTGGTGTATACTGTAGTAGTTATTTTCTTTACTGCTGTATTTTTGTTACTGTTGGTTACATGCATGATGAATGTGGTTTATTTTACTACTCTTTTGGCTACTTTCTCGTTGGACGACTGGATTTTGGGATCAGTCGAGTCGATCCGATTCTCGTGTCTCGTAGGGATTCGAGAATCGAGTTATAACAAGATGGTATCAGAGCAAGGTCGTCCCGAGAAGTGAATTAACTGGCTGAAAAATAATCAATTCACGCGTCTGTAACTATAATAGCCACCACAACGTACCTTTTTACATCTATTTTAAGCTTCCTTCGTTGAATATTGAATCGTATGACGTCTTTTCTATTTCGTGTTCGCGTCTCCTTGTAGGAGATGCCTTGACGAGGAGGTAGCGAGGCGGGCTGCAGGAGCGGCCGAGGACGAGGTCGGAGGAGTGGGTGCGTTGTGCCTGACGCCTCAGTGGACCAGCCACTGCTTCCGGGCATTCAGGCCCCGGACCTCGCCCAGCTGATACAGGACATCGTGCGAGAGGAGCTCCACCCGCCGCCATGAGCGCCTCTCCCAGGGGCTGCAGAGGGGGAGTCCTCTGTGGGACCACGCAATGGACATGGCACTGGACGTGGGGGAGGGGATGGACCTCCACCGCCCCCACCTTCCTCCGGCACTTCCGAGCACGAGGCTTCTTTACCTGGAGGCGCACCAGCATCTCCACTTCAGCGCCACTTTGAGCTTTTCGGACAGTTCCGGAAGCTGAAGCCCCCCTCCTTCAAGGGGGATGAGGACCCGACCGAGGCGGAGGACTGGCTCGAGCAGATCGAGATGGTTTTTGACACCCTTCGCTTCCTTGTGGAGTACCTCGTGGCCTTTGCCACGTACTAGCTGGAGAGCACGACACACAGGTGGTGGAGGCGGTTAGGGGACAGGAGTGGGATGAGCCGACTTGGGACCGGTTCGTCACCCTCTTGTGCGAACAGTACTTTCCCCAGACGTGGCAGGACCAGTGGAGGCGGGAGTTCCACACTCTCTGCCAGGGGACGATGACCGTGAGCGCATACCGTATGCGTTTCCTGGAGCTGTCTCATTTCGCAGCGATAGCCGTGGCTACTGAGGAGGAGCACCTTTGGAGGTTCACCGAGGGGCTCCGGCTTGCGATTCGGGGGTATGTCAAACCCCTGAAGCTGCCTAAGTTCTCGAGGGTGGTGGAGGCAGCTATAACGTATGAAGAGACCAACCCGTCCGCGCGAGACACTGACAGCGGGCGGAAGAGGCCCTATCAGCCAGACTTCTCACAGGGCCGACAAGAGAGGAGACACGTGGCACCCGCAAGAGAGCCGTCACGTTTTGCGGGGCCATCAGGGGCCTTTGGGGGCCCTCGACAGGGGCTAGCTGCTAGCACCGAACCACCGCCCAGCCGACAGCAAGGACCCACCGAGGGAGGGAGTCGAGTCCCCCTTTGCTACCAGTGTGGCCAGCCGGGCCACATCAGGAGGGACTGCCCATCTAGGGCAGGAGGTCAGCAAATGCTTCCTGCGCCGAGCACTGGAGGGCTGTTTGCACCTCAAAATACGCCTGCAATAAAGCCTTCTTATGGTATTTCATAGCATTAACGTTGCATATTAGGATTGTATAGTTGCATTTATAAAAACACTTGCATTCATGCATTTAATTAAGAGAAGAGAATGGAATAAATGGCTTGCATATTTACATTTTTTCGCAAGTGCCTCCTTACAAAAAGTCCCCTCTCTATTTTTTATTTCCTCTTTCTTTCTTTTCTCTTCCCGCGGTTCTTCTTCTTCCCGCGGCTGCATGCACTCCACGCCATGCTGCAGCTGCACGTCCTGCCAACGCCACTCCCTGCTGTCCTTCTCGCACCATTCCCTATGGTGGCCATCTCCCCCATTCCCCGCATGCTGCATGGCCACGCTCTCCTCCTCTATTTAAAACCGCAGCCTCTTCCTCGCGACACATACCCTGCTGCAGGAAGCAAACCTGCAGCCACTACCTTCCTCTCCACCATTCTCCCCTCCCATACGCCGGCCCTCCTTCGAGGAGACACCCGGCGAGCAGGAGAGCCCACTGTGGTGCACACCACCACAGTGGGAACACCACCGCCCAGCTCTTCAATGAGGCGGTGGGCGTGGTGTTTTCTCTTTTTCATTTTTTTGTCTCCACGCCATTCCCGCCGCTTCAAGGTCCGAAGCTTGAAGCAGCAGTAGCAGAAGCCAAGCGGCGGCAGCAGCAGCAGCAGCTCCCCCTGCCTCCTCCGCGACCTTCCCCGCAGGTGCTCTCCGCCTCAGCGCGCGACTGCAGGGCCCGCCCCGCTCGTTCTCCGTTCTGTCGCCTCCGCCGTTGCACCCTTAACCGACCGCTACGCGCACCGCAGCGGCCGGCTAAGCCCTCTTGCCGTCCCTTGCCAACCTCCGCACCCCTCCGCGACAGCCGCAGACCCTCCTCCACGTTCGCTCCTCCACGCCATCGCCCGCTCTTCACCCTCGCACTTGGCCTGCAGACGCATCACCTCCATCTGCAGACGCCATTTCCAGACGTCTGCCTCTGCCTGCAGAAGACGCGGCTTTGGACGTCTGCCGCCATCCACCGATGACTTAACTCGTCCCTTCTGCGATCTCTCCCCCGCTCTCTCTCTCTCTCCCGCTCTCTCTCTCTCTCTCTTTACTCACAGCACACACTACACCAACACACACACACACCTTCACCAACGTACACACACCTACACTCACACTTACGCGCACACACACAGTTACACTATAAGTATAGTTATATATAGTAACATATATATACATACATAAATATATATATACATACATATATCTATATATATATATATATATATATATATATATATACACACATAGTATATCTATATAGTTATGTATACAAACATATATATATAATATATATATATATATATCTACTTATATATATATATACTTATACATATACTTATATATATATACATATCTATATACATATATATATATATATCTAGATACATATACTTATATACATATATATATACATCTATATAGTATTATATATATATATACTTATATACATATATACATAGCCATATACATATAAACATACATATATATATATATACAGGTGTCTATACATATATACCTATACATTTATATATATATATATATATAGATATATTTACTTATATACATACATATGTACATATATTTTCACGTTATTTACTATACGCTGTATCGCGGGAATATCTACACCAGTTGCTGATATTTCCCGGTACACGCATATAAAAAACGTGGACCCATACATCATCCATCCACACTCCACGTGGCACATAGTCGTGTTGGTTGCATTTTTCTAGACGACGACCAACCTGACACAGTACTACACTCCATCGCCACCTCCACCCCCACCCCTTTATGTATATATAATATATATATATACATACTATATTTACTTTCTGTCTGTTCGCTTCTCTCTTAGTAAAAAGATAAAAAAAAGTATATAAAAGAGAAAATATAATTTTTAACTTGCAGGTACCCCGTCTTGCGAATAGCAAGACTTATTTTGGAACTCTGTTTTGGTTAAAAGCCAAGGACACAATTTTGAGGGTGTGCCTCGAGGACAAGGATTACCAGAAAAAAATCTAAATAAGAAAAACATCAAAAACAGAATAAACGAATGGAAGAGATACGTTTTAGGAAAAGCGTAGAAACTCGACTTGAACCCCACTTCCCTGAGTTCGACCCTGGGCCTAAAAGTGACAAGATAAAATCAAGTAGGCCAGGTTAAAAATTTTGTAAAGAGAAGGTTAGGGCCGAATTAGGTTAACCACTATACATATTTCAACGATAAAAACATCATATTAACAACCTATACGGTCGACTGATCAAGGGCGAGCAGGAGGCCGCGGTTACCAGGCACGAGGAGGAGGACAGCAGTCACGGGGAGGGTACCGGCCGGCGGCTACCCGTCCGACTCAGAGTGTGGCTGGTTCGTCTGCACCTAAGGCTAAGGGGCGTATCAACGCCCTGACACACAGGGATGCCAGAGCTTCGGGATCAGTGGTGGCAGGTATGATTTTAGTTTCCGGCAGACTGGTTTACATGCTTTTCGATTCCAGCGCCACGCACTCGTTCATCACGGCCAGTTTTGCGGTTAGTTTGGGACAGGCCTATGTGCTGTTAGAGAATCCGTTCGTGATTAGAGGTCCGAGTGGTCAGCTATTTGCAGCTGAGGAGGTGTACACAGGTTATGAGGTCAGTGTTGGGAGACATAGCCTTCTCGTTGACCTGATTATGATACAGATGGAGGACTTTGGCGTAATTCTGGGGATGGACTGGCTGTTTGCTTACCACGCCTTGGTGGACTACTTTGAGAGGAAGATCGTCTTCTCTATACCGGGGTTGCCTTCTTTCGAGTTCCACAGGCAGCCAGTGGACGGAGGCTTCAGGTGCATTTCTGTACTTCGGGGGGCGAGACTTTTGAGCCAGGGGTGTGAGGGCTTCCTAGCTTGTGTGGTAGCGGAGCCCAGCCCTGTGACAGACTTCCAGAGTATTCTGGTGGTCAGAGAGTACCCCGACGTGTTCCCAGATGAGCTGCCAGGACTACCGCCCGAGCGTGAGATAGAGTTTGAGATCTCACTGGTACCGGGGACCAGCCCCATCTCCACAGCACCGTACAAAATGGCACCACTTGAGCTGCGAGAGCTTAAGTCTCAGTTGCAGGATCTTTTGGAGAAGGGCTTTGTGAAGCCCAGTGCGTCTCCCTGGGGAGCCCCGGTATTGTTCGTAAAGAAGAAGGATGGTACCCTACGCCTTTGTGTAGACTACAGACAGCTAAATAGGGTCACCATCAAGAACAGGTATCCGCTATCGAGGATTGATGACTTGTTTGACCAGCTGCGAGGTGCCACGGTATTCTCCAAGATCGACTTGAGGTCTGGATACCACCTGTAACGACCCGGTTCCCGAGTCCCTACGAGACACGAGAACCGGACCGACTCGACTAATCCCAAGACCTAGTCGTCCAACGAGGAAGTAACCAAAAGACAGTAAAATAAACCACATTCAGCATGAATATAACTAACAGTAAGAAAGTATAGCAGTAAGGAAAGAAATTACTACAGTAGGTACCACCACAACAGTAAAACAACATTTATCATATAACAAGAACGGCAGGTAAAGAAAGTACAGCGGAAACAAAAAAACTACTTACTAAAACAGAAACAAAAGAGGTACAAGGACTGTGGTAAACTCTACTGGACCCTACTTGACCCAGCGTCCTCTGCAGCCGCCGACCCTGGCTGCTCAACACCTGGTCCTGAAAAAGGTAACGAGTGTAACACGTTAGCAAAACGCTGAGTAGAGTGGCAAACTAACTAAAGGCAACAGTAGAGTGTACAGTAGCTGTTATGTTCTATTACTTCCTTTATTCACATCTTTCAATTTTTCTCACTATTTCATTTATTTCTCAGATCCTTTACTTGATCTCGAATGTCCTCGTGGGAACGATCTTGATTGCAGTCTTTTCCAAAAGTAGAAGTAGCACGTGGTGCTCTCCTGGCCGGGAGAGTCCCCCGTGGTGATCCTACCCTCAGTCAACCACCCCAAGGTCACTGACAGACGTAACGGTGACTACGGCACGCGCGATAAACGCACAGGTAGCTAGCCCTCACTGGCACGCGGTCAGTCGTTTCCGTTAACGGGTGCGCCCAAAGCACAGCACGGAACCAGGGCAGAGCCCTCTCAGTAACAGGGGTCCAGCCCCTCCACAGTAACCAAACCGGGCCTTACCCCTCCACAGTCCGCGCACCCTCGCCTGACTACCCTGGTTTGCCCTAGTGGGCCTAACAAGTCGGTGAAGGAGGCTAGCAGAACCCCGGGGCCCGTGGGGTAGCTAGTACTCTCCTAACACTACTAGCTCTCCTCGGTACTACGTACACAAGGGCCAACAAGTCGGTACAGAACGGCCAATCCTAACCCCGGGTCCCTGGGGCGGCTGGCCCCACTCTGCACTAAACAGGTACAGGTACTTCCCTTGGTACTGCGTACCCAAGAGACAGTACAAACTACATCTCAGTTCCATTCCTTTTTCTTTCCAGGAGTTCCACTCCTAATTCCCCGTAGGGTTCCAGCTCTTTATCTCAGAACATCATATGTTTCACTTTCCAGATTCACGTTCTCAAAATCCATGATCTCAATCATGTTTCTTTATTCATAACAGACAGCTGTTAATTCAAATTACAGGCAGCTTTATATTCCTTTCCATTTTTCCAAGACTGCAGTATTATACATTCCACTAGTTCTTCCATCTTAGGGTTCATGTCGCATCCTAGGATCTAGCATACAACTAGTTTTCCAGCCCTAGGATTCATGCATCACCTAGGAGCTATCATTCCATACATTTCTCATTCCTAGGATTCATGCAATGTCCTAGCTTCTAGTTATGGTTCTATACTTTAACAGATTTTATTAATAAACTTAAGCCACTCTACCAGGTACAACGGGAGTAATGGGGGCGTGATCGGGAATCCCGCGTGCCTCCGCGACTCTCAAGACTGCGACTGAACGAGGTCCTATCACAAGGATCAAACACAAGGAGTGTCTCAAAACAGTGTATAGCTACTGTAGACGGGTAGAGGAATTAATTCTGAAAAGAACGCAACTCGAATCGCGGGAAACGGAGCCCGAACGGGCCCTAAACGGGTCGAAAAAGACGAAACTGTGCAAAATCAGATGTCTGGAACTCATTCCAGACGTCTTAAACGGTGGGTTAGAGAATTACCTGTTCAGCGTGGTTTCCCAGACGTCCAGAAGTCTGCGGGGACGTCTGGCCCAGATCCCAGACGTCCGATGGTCCATACGGACATCTGTAGGTCACTCCCGCCGTTTGGTACAACTTCCAGACGTCTGATTCGCAAAGGATGGCGACTCAGCGAACTTGCGCACAGCCAACCCCCCTCCCTCAGTACGGTCAGTCGACAAGAAGGAAGAAGAAGGCGGAAAGCTCACCTTTCAGACGTCTGTATGATCTTACAGACGTCGACCTTGCCGTCTGGCTATCAACCCAGACGTCTGATTCTGGAAATTTCTCCAGAATCAGGACCCTGCTCGGCCTCCGCTCGCGACGCCGCCCGCGTCGCACCTCGCGCTCCTGCTGCTCAGACCGCAGCAGGTCCCTCTCCGCGTCGCTCCGCGCCCCCGGCACCCTCCGCCAGCCGGCCAAGCCGCTCCGGCGAGCTCGCCCTCACGGCAGAGCTCCGCCCTCGCACGCCGCACCTCCGCGCTCACTGCGGCCGTCGCTGCCGCCCTCGCGTCCGCTCGCTCTCGCGCACAGGAAGGAGAAGAAGGAGGAGACTGTGGAGACGGGAGGGGAGGCGTGGCCCTTTTAAGGCCGCGCGAGGAGGAGAGAGGGGGTGGCAGGCCGCCTGCAGCCGCAGAGAGAGAGAGGAATCGCGGGTCTGCACGCACAGGGGCGCAGACGACTCTCCCGTGCGAAAATAACTGTTTTTCAGACGTCTGGAAACGATCCCAGACGTCTGTTCAGACGTCTGGATGTGATCCCAGACGTCTTGACCGACGTCTGGGCCTCCTCCCAGACGTCTTAAAAGACGTCTAGGGCACGCATTCGTTACACCACCATTTGAGGATCAAGGAGGCAGACGTCTCCAAGACAGCTTTCCGCACTCGGTACGGACACTACGAGTTTCTGGTCATGCCGTTTGGGCTGACCAATGCCCCCGCTGCATTCATGGATTTGATGAACCGGGTGTTTAGACCGTACTTGGACCAGTTCGTGGTGGTATTCATTGATGATGTGCTCATCTATTCTCGAAATCAGACACAACATGGACAGCACTTGCGGATGATTTTGAATACACTGAGACGACATAGGCTGTACGCCAAATATAGTAAGTGCGAGTTCTGGTTGAGGGAGGTGACCTTCTTGGGTCATGTGATCTCCGGGATGGCTTGGCTGTGGAGCCAGCCAAGGTCGAGGTAGTGCTCAGGTGGGAGAGACCGCGTACGGTTACTGAGATTCGCAGTTTCTTGGGATCGGCAGGCTACTACAGGCGATTTATCAGGGGCTTCTCGCAGATTGTACGTCCTATGACATAGCTGACCCGGAAGGACGTGCCCTTTACTTGGACAGGCGCCTGTAAGGCATGTTTTCAGGAGCTGAAGGAGAGGCTGACTTTGGCTCCCGTGCTCACCATTCCAAACAGTAGTGGCAGGTTCGTGGTGTACACAGACGCCTCTTTGTAGGGGTTAGGGGGTATGCTCATGCAGAGGGGTCACGTTGTTGCTTACGCTTCGTAGCAACTGAAGCCTCATGAGCATAGCTACCCTACCCACGACCTGGAGCTGGCAGCTGTCATCTTCGTGCTGAAGACTTGGAGGCACTACTTGTACGGTGAGACCTTTGAGATTTTCACAAATCATAAGAGCCTCAGATACTTGTTTGATCAGAAGGAGCTCAACATGAGACAGAGACGTTGGTTGAAGCTCCTAAAGGACTATGAATGCAGCATTTCCTACCACCCGGGAAAGGCCAATGTGGTGGCTGACGCCTTGAGCCAGAAGGTGCTCGCCCACTTGGCCAGTTTACAGGCGCAGGGTTGGAGCCTTTTAGAGGAGATGGGCAGTTGGCGATCCCTAGAGTTACTGGGGCACTGTGGGGCAATGACTGTGACACGACAGACGAGGCCACAGCTAATAGACCGCATCATCATAGGACAGATGGCCGGCCCGTACTTGTAGTCATTGCATAACAGAGTATTGTTAGGAGACCCTAGAGACTTCTCTTTTACAGACCAGGTGCTGCGCATGAGGGGACATTTGTGCGTTCCCAGAGACGAGGAGCTGTTTAGAGATCTCCTGACTGAGGCACACGGTTCCAGATTCACCATACATCCCGGAAACACAAAGATGTACCATGACTTGAGACGTGATTTTTGGTGGAGGGGAATGAAGCAGGATGTAGGTGAATTCGTACAGCAGTGTTTAATGTGCCAGCAGGTGAAGGCTGAGCATCAGAGGCCTACAAGGCTATTGCAGCCACTTCAAGTGCCCAAGTGGAAGTGGGAGAGCATCACCATGGACTTGGTGGTGGGCTTGCCCGTTACCCAGCGAGGACACAACGCAGTATGGGTGATCGTTGACAGATTGACGAAGACGACGCGTTTCTTGTCGATCTAAGTCGCCTTGGGACCAGCACTGTTGGCAGAGAGGTATATCCGCTACGTGGTACGTCTACACGGAGTTTCGCAGGAGATCGTATCTGACTGGGATACCATTTTACGTCCTAGTTTTGAGTTGAGTTTCAGCAGGCCCTGGGGATGCGGTTGAGGTTCAGTACAGCATACTACTCCCAGACAAACGAACAGTCTAAGCGCACAATACAGACACTTGAGGACCTTTTGCGTGCTTGTGTACTGGACTGGAGGGGCTCTTGGGAGGAGCACTTACCCCTGGAGGAGTTCGCATATAATAACAGTTGTCACTCGACCATCGGCATGGCACCCTACGAGGCTCTCTACGGATGGAGGTGTACGGCACCCTTGAGTTGGGTTGAGGTGGGGACCAAGGGGGAGGTTGGCCCCAGGTTGATCCGGCAGAGTCAGGAGGTAATCGAGCAGATTCACAGGCGACTCTGCACTATCAGGAGCAGACAGAAGAGCTATGCAGACCGGAAACGCAGAGAGGTACAGTTTGAGGTTGGGGATCACGTCTTCCTTCGTATTTCACCCATGAAGGGCCTGCAATGGTTTGGGGTGAGAGGGAAGCTCGCGCCGAGGTTCGTGAGACCCTTTGAGGTCCTGGAGCAGGTTAGACTCGTTGCTTACAGGCTGACCCTTCCTCCCCAGCTTTCTGGTGTGCACGACGTATTTCACGTGTCCAACCTCAGGAAGTACGTTGCCGATCCCAGTCACGTCCTGAGCCACGAGAGCATCAAGGTGGGTGACAACCTAACCTACCTCGAGCGACTAGTGTAGATTCTCAACAGAGCCGTCCGGAGTCTGAGACGGAAGCAAGTACCCCTGGTGAAGGTTTTGTGGAGGAGCCAGCAGTACGAGGAGGCTACCTGGGAGCCTGAGGCGGCGATGCGGGAGCGGTACCCAGAGCTCCTTGAGGGTACGTCTTGTCGGACCGACTTCGGTCCTTTTTGAGTTTGTTATGCATATATCGTTCTTTTCCGCACTCTAGTTAGCGCAAGTTTCGGGGATGAAACTTCCTTTGAGTTTGTTATGTTATTAAAACCCTTGACATCAAATACTTTTAGGACGTCTGGGAGTTGGTCCAGACGTCTGGAATTAAATTTTTGCGGCATACAATTGTGAGTCTGCGCATGCAGACTGCGCCCGCCGACCTGCAGGCGTCCCTCCTTCCATTTTTCTCTCTCCCCGGCGCCTTCAAATACTCTCTTCCTCCCTTCCCTCTCCCTCACCACCACTTCACCGTCTCCTCCTTCTTCTTCAGTGTTGGCATGAGAGCGAGGGCAGCAGCTGCTGCCGGGTGCGCACAGGGAGGAGGAGGTGTAGCGAGAGGGAGGAGAAGCGGAGCGCATGAGGAAGAGAGAGCGAGCTCGCCGTAGCAGCCCAGGGCCGAACGGCGGACGCACAGCAGGAGCGGGGTGCTGGGGAAGTTACCCCGGTGCTGCTGCAGCTCAGACAGCAGGCGGACGCGGCGCGGCGCGGTCGTGCGCAACAGGCGGAAGGTGAGGAGGTCGTCTGGACCTACGTCCAGGCGGCGCAGGGGACGTCTGGAGTGAGATCCAGACGTCTGAAAGGTACGATATTGTCATCCTTCTCTTTCTTGCGGACGTGGCCATGAAGGCCATTCCGTTGAAGGTTCTGAGACGTGTCGCGTTGAGAGTGGTTGCATACGCGTGCAGGTTTCGTTCGGGAAGGCGCTAGGACACGCCCTCCCACACCGATCAGACGTCTGGGCAGAGCACCAGACGACGAAGAGGGTCTCCAGACGTCCGGAGTGATAGTCGGACGTCTGGAACTAGGTCCAGACGGTTCAGTGGGATCCTGGACGTCTAAAGAACAGCACAGAAGTAAGGTATGATCTGAACCATCGTTTAAGACGTCTAGAAGGTGTTCGAGACATTTGATTTGGGGCAGAGTTGTCGTTTTTGACCCGTTTAGGGTCCATTCGAAGTCCGATTTCCGCGTTTAAAATTTCATTCTCCTCAGAATTAGTTCATCTACTTGTTTAAAGTACTTGTATCCTGTTCTGAGTAGTTCCTTGTGTTTGATACTTATGTTAGGACCTCGTTCTGTTGCGGATCTGGGGTTGCAGAGGCACGTGGACCTGCCGATCACGCACCCATTACTCCCGATTTTGCAAGTAGAGTGGCTCCCCTTGGTTATTTACCAACGTTAATGCATCTTTGAGATAAATAATAGATTCTAGGGTATGGCATGAATCCTAGGGTCTGAAACTAGATTGAATGATAGATCCTAAGATATGGCATGAATCATATGACTTGAAAACTAGATTGAATGATAGATCCTAGGGTATAGCATGAATCCTAGGAACAGAAACACTGAAACGAATGTCGTGAATACAAATTGCAGTCTTGAAAAAGTAGATAGAACAATGATAATTGCTTGTAATTGGATAACAGCTGCTTGTATATGAATGGATATTAACTGTTGGGAACACAGGCTATATGAGAATAAAACTGAAATGATGAAACCTAAAAAGGGCTTAGCTAGATGAATATGAGCATGAACCCTACGGGGAAATTAGGAATAGAGCTCCTGAAAGGGTAAATGGAATGGAATTGGGGAAGTGAGCTGGTCCTTGAGTATGGAGTACCAAGGAGAGCGACTGTCCCCCTATTTAGTGCAGAGCGGAGCTAGCCGCCCCAGGGACTCGGGGTTAGGTCTGGCCACTTTGTACCGACTTTTGGCCCTCGCGTACACAGTACCGGGGAAAGCTACTAGTGTAGGGAGAGCGCTAGCCACCCCACGGGCCGCGGGGTTCTGCTAGCTGTCCTACACCGACTTGTTAGGCCCACTAGGTAAACCAGGGTAGTCAGGCGAGGGTGCGCGGACTGTGGAGTGGCAAGACCCCTGTTTGGTTATTGTGGAGGGGCTAGACCCCTGTTACTGAGAGGGCTCTGCCCTATATTGGTTTCGTGCTGTGCTTTGGGGTGCACCCCTTAACAGAAACGACTAACCACATGCCAGTCCGGGGTAGCTACCCGTGCGTTTATCGCACGTGCCGTAGTTACCGTTACGCCTGTCAGCGACCTTGGGGTGGTTGACTGAGGGTAGGACTACCACGGGGGACTCTCTCGATCAGGAAAGCACCACGTGCTACTTCTACTTTTCGGAAAAGATTGCAATCAAGATCGTTCCCACGAGGAACATTCGAGATCAAGAGAAAGATCTGAGGAATAATTCAAGAATGAGTAAATAGAAAATAAAGAAAGAAATTAAAAATAATAGCTACTTGTCCACCTTACTGTTTTTCTTAGCTAATTGGTTGCCGCTCTACTCAGCGTTTTGCTGACGTGTCGCCTTTGTCATCTTTTCAGGACCAGGTGTTGAGTAGCCAGAGCCTGCGGCTGCAGAGGGTGCTGGGCCTAGTAGAGTCCAGTAGTTTTACTTGTGTTGTACCTACTATACCGTTTCTTCTGTTGTTGTGAGTATTTTCTGTTACAATTGTACTCTTTTATTGTAAGCATCATGTTTATGTACATGTTAATTCTCTACTGTTGTGGTGGTGTGTACTGTAGTAGTTCTTTTCTTTATTGCTGTATTTTTGTTACTGTTAGTTATATGCATGATGAATGTGGTTTATTTTACTGCTCTTTTGGTTACTTTCTCGTTGGACGACTGAGTATTGAGATCAGTCGAGTCGGTCCGATTCTTGTATCTCGTAGGGATTCGGAAATCGGGTCGTAACAGTGGATTGATCAACTTGTGATCAAAAATCTTAAGTCAATGGATTGATTTAGGTGGTGATTTTCACCCATCTTAGGTTTCCACCTAAAAATCTGGTACCACCTTTTTATGATTGAATTTTTTGAATTACATTATTATATAATTTTACTATTCACTTCCCCTCTAGTATAATTTCAATATTTACATCTATATTCCATGAAAGCAGATTTCATCTAATTATATTACATCATACCAAATATTCTAGACAGGATGTTCGATTAATCCTAATGCCTAGACCACCAATGAGAGAAAGAGAACATCGTATACCTCATAGGAGGAACACAAAGCTTGACTCCTAGGTAAATATATTTTAATTCTGCTAGATATAAAATTTAACTAGCATTTAGTCCTGTACTTTCCACAAATATAAGATTGTATCATGTAGTACATATTTAAACTAATAATATAAAAGCAACGATCCTCTGAAACTTGTAAAAAAAATTTCAAATAGTCTTCTTTATAATCTTCTTTATAATCCCAACAAAATTTAAGTATCTCTATAAATAGTCTTCTTTATAATATCCATGTGATTATTTATGGCTATACTTTTATGATTATTATAAAGAAGTATCCCAATAGTTATTATAAAAAGGTATTCCTTTGATAATTTTATAAATGTATTATAAGGTAGGGATAACTCTTCTCTACATTATAATATAAAATGGAGATAAATGTATTATTTATCTTTATAATTATTTATCCTTATACTTTTATGATTATCATAAAGAAGTATCAAATAATATTTTGATAGATTGTATCATAGGAATATATCGATCCCTGTACTTTTAGTATAGAAGAAATGAGAAGATTATTTATAGTAAATATAAATATATATTATTTATAGTAAATATAAATATACAAGAAATAAAATATTATAATAACTATTATTTATATGAGTAAATAAGAAGATTATTATAATTAATATATATTTGGTATGATCTTTTCAATATATATATATATATATATATATTTGGTATGAAGATACTTGCATAATTTTATTGTAAAATAAACATTAAAATATTTATCGATCCAAAAGTCAACCGATGCATAGCATTAATGGAGGATCAGGAATCGAACTCGCATCCCTGCACCTCTAAGGTGACGGTACAAAATGTGTTACCACAAACATTTCTTTACATATATATATATATATATAGCATGATTGTCTAAGTTTGTACATTTCTCAATTTTCTGGATGTTCTGGTGGTCTTAAATAATAATTTAATAGTTAGATTCTTACCGGGAGTTGCAACTCCCAGTACTACCGCAACTACTCGTCGTCAGCCTAATTATTGAAGTAGCAAGTGCGGTTCTCCATATAGGGATGAGCTTAGCATGGCCCACTGGATCTAACAGGGAAGGATGAATGTGTCTGATCAGAAAGGCTGCGAGCTGTGACCATGTGAGCTGGATGCTGAATGACGAAGCACGCATGAAGGAAGGCCTTCCAATTTGAGTCAAGGTGGGAAGCAAGATCGAGGCATAAGTGGACCTCTTGGAGCAGCTACCGTTCCATCTGCACCATTGATTTGGAAGCTCCCCGAGAGTGCTAAGGGGAGTTGTAAAGGCAACTCTTCAGAATGCAAGATATATTATATTATACATCTTAAATCTTGGATGGAGAACTACAACCTGTCAGAGATGGATATGAGAAAATGAGTTTAAACAATGACCCTATATATAGAGATGGGCCTTCCAATTTGTCAATGTCGGACAAGTTATCGTCGTGGAGGAGATGGGCGCCGAAGGAGTTGTGGAGGAACTCATTGTTTATAGGGTCATTGTTTACAGGAGATGGGTTAAAATCTTAACATAGGCCTAGCCTAAGATGGTCGTGAGCATGGGTAGGTTTGGATTAAGCTACACTCCCTAGAGAGGAGCTTGGCGCATTGTGTATGTCCAGCTCCTCATCTTAAGAGAGGAGAACTTGACTTGGTGGCATGGAGGTTCTCTCAACCCTACAAGTTATGGATGAAGTTGTCACGGTGGTGATAATGAAGTCGAAGATATGATGAATGTCGGTCAAATAGATTGAGTTTCATAAAATTTTAGTATTTATATTAATTTTAATCATTTTCTATATTATTGGCAACAGAATATATACATATAATTGTTGGGACATTTATGTAAAGATGAGCATAAAAGCAATTAAAGCTTTTAGGGATTGGTTGTGAAGTATGATTGTATTGGATATTTATGCATGCTCAGATTACAAGAATAACAATTGAAGATACTAAATACGGTGGCATAAGCCTTTCCATGCATATAGGGTAGATAGGTAGGTTAAAGTATACCACAACCAATAGCCATCGTTAAATTATTGCATTACAGGAAGAATATTCTTTCTTAATGACATGGAATTCTTTGTGAACAAATCGAGAAAAATCAATTATTTTTTACACACTTATCTCCTAAATAATATAAGATACAGGATCAAAATCTAAGCCTTTTCTTATAAAAGTTAGGAGTTTTCATCGTCTGGTCATATCCTAATGAGTGATAAAGGATCTTTGTTATCAAGAGAGAAGCCCACCACATCTATATTTTTTTTCCTAATTATACTCTCAATTGTTAATTATTTTTGAAATCCATGGCATTAATTTTACTCCTACTACCCAATTCTAAATTTCGGATATGGTAACTTCGGAGAGCTTGATCCGTCGTATCATCTACTCGACAGGTCACACAAGTTCTCTATTTCGGAAGGTTGACGCTGCAATCAACTTTATGGTTCAATGAATAGTAATTGTCGGCATTCTAGAATATTTTTTCTTTTTTTTTTTGCCCTTTTTAAGAGTTTGAAGGGGTTATATTGGAGGAGAAAGAATAAAATGACTTTATTACAACTTCGACTAGGGATGTAGGAGACCATGCATTCCAAGCAACCTTTCCACACAGCTATTTCCAGGTTGGTGTTAATGGGCCTGCTGGCTACTTCTTTTACCATAAGTTCATCGAAAAGCAGCTAATGCCACAAAATGTTAAAAACAAATAATTTCATAAACAGTTTCCTGATCAAAAGCACCTTTTTTTATTTTTTTACCACTCATTTTAGACCACGGAGAAAAGGCTACTTTATCTACAATTGGTGAAAAAGTTAAAGGTCTTAGAGGGCCTCAACTGGTCCATTGCCTTCGAAAGATATAAAAAAAGCCGAGGAAAGTTACCTTCGGTAGTGCTCGCTTCCAAAGGAAAGATCGAACTCCACACATATCTCAAGAAAAATTAATGAATGGTGCTCAAATTTGAACAAAGTCGCACCTTGCATACTGCTCGTACCTAAAATTTTGAATTAATCGCCTGTGGTAATCGCTTGCGTGCGAGCAATTTCATGGGATAGAAAAGTTTTCCATTCTCGTCAATTATGTACTTCTGAATACAACCTTCTTGCAGGTGAAATTGCTCATGTGAGCCATGCTTAGCCATATATGTGTGATTCGCGTTCACTCCCCTGCTCAACATCACGTGCTTTGTCAATGTCGGACAAGTTAACGTCGTGGAGGAGATGGGCGCCGAAGGAGTTGTGGAGGAGGAGGGTCAGCGGTGGTGATTGGTCGGTGATGGCTGACTTGGAGGAAGAGAAACGTGGGGGAGCACGGAAAGGAGAAGAGGAATTAGAATATATATATATATATATATATATATATTTTTCATTTAATTAAAAAAAAAAAAAATTTGACCATAACAAAGTAACTTTGTACACAAATATACATTGGGATATCTATATCTTATTGCAGAAATTTGTACGATGACTTAGAACTTAAATTTCTCTTACGAATTCAGAAATCCTTGTCGTTTGACCATCCTCAGGCAAGCTATTATTACCTGTTTTTTCATGCAGAAGTTTCAAATCATCTTTTCAATAACCTTATCCATAGTTTCTAGAATTGCCGTACAACTTAATTTAGGTTCGACCGTCCTGAGATTCGTTTGAATCTTTGTGGCTGTCATCCGTTGTCTCCGCTATAAAGAAGTACATCTGACGGTTGCCCCTAAATTATTTTTCTTTTTCTTTCTTGAGGTAATGTTTTTCTCAGACAGACATCAACTCGTGGCAATATCTAAACCATACCCTTCCTCCTAAGTATCATCGTAAGATTCGTCACGCTTTGACTCCGACCCACTTGTCTCCCCTCTCCTCTCCTCTTTGTCTATTATTGCCATCCCCTTCACAAAGCTCCGAGCACCACCCACCACATAGTGCCACCTCCAACTGGAAATCTAGAGGGAGGAGGGAGGACCCAGAACCCATCTTCCAGTTCGATCCCCTCACCTCTCATCTTTTTCAACTCCACTCACCATCAAAAGGCCATCGGTCCCACTCTCTGCCTCCTCCAAAATCAAAGCTGTTCCCATTATCCGCAATTACCTGTCCCCAGAGTCAACGATCACTTCTTGCTCCTCAACCACCGATCCTTACCCTCTTGCCATTTATATATAATGGCACTGGAGTTGCGAAGGAGACGACATGTGGTGTAGGAAAAGAACAGTTATGGCTCCTGTTCTTCTTCTGCTGCTCCTCTTTGGCTCCTCACTTCATGCTGCTTCCTCACTGCCACTGTGCATTGATTTGAGTGAGCTTAACGCCCTCTGACCTTTTTTTTGTCTTTTTTTTTATGATTTTGACGAGTTGGGTTGTCTCTATTTTGGTGGAATTGCAGTTGGTTTTGCGTTGTCTGTGTTTTTCTTTTTTTTAATTCTTGGGCAATGATGATTAGGGGCTCCCTTGGCAAAGCAAGGGAACAACGAGTCGTTTTGTGAGTATGAGGAGAGGACGTGCTGTAGCTCCAAGAACGAGTCTGCCATTAAGGAGGAGTTCCAGTCCATGAACATCTCTGAGGAAGCCTGTTCCTCCCACGTCAAGTTGTTATTATGCGCGGTGAGCTCAACTCTGCCATGCTCTTAAGGAATTCTGTTTTTTCGGTCTTTCGAATTTAACTTGCGCTTAAGGGGCTAGTTTCCTTTGTGGGTTAGGAAACTGGTGCTAACCCTCTTTTTTTTTTTTTACTTGCATAGTAGTCTTAACACTAGTATCTGTTTACTTATATGTGTTAAGTTGTGGTGTTAACCCTTGTGACATTTACTTGAACCAGGGTTAACACCAGTTTTTAGAGAATGAAGTTTGAGCGTGGGAGAGTTACGAAGTTAACACTTGTTTTGCTAACACCCCTTGGAATTGGTGTTAGCAAAATGGGTGTTAACCCCCCAGAATAGGCATTAAAATTATGCGGGTTAACCTCTTAAGTAGACGGGGGTTAACCTCCCAACTAAACTAGTCCTAAACGTTTTGAATGGTTGCCCTAGAGTCCTTGTGACTTGAGTTGACAAGACTAAGTGTTGTCAAATTGGGTTTGGGCTTAGGCAGGAATTGCTAAAGTACCACCTGAGGAGGGGTCCTATTATGTGACCAAAGAGTTGGTGATACCATAAATTAATGGGGATTTCTTCATGGTGATCATGACTTGAGCATATGTTACTTGATTAGCCCTCTTTACCATATGAAACATTTAAACTGAACCCTGGAAACCTGATGAGGTTTGGATTTAAGGATTCGATTACAAATGGGTTTAGGGTCATCTTTATGTATGCGTGTTGGGGTTAAGCGGTTTATCAGTCTTTAATTATTATATTAAAGAGTGGATGATGGCGTTTTAAGGTTCGCAGAGTCAGTTGCTTAAATTGATTATTCGGTTGAGTACTTCTTGGTGGAAAGGGGACCCCATCACTGATAAACATATGACCTCGTATATGGGCAAGGTGCATATGTGGACCACATATTTCACATATAAGGTTGAATACTCAAACCGCATGTGTAATAAACTATTTAATGTAACTAGTTTTTGTTTGGGATGATATATTTGTTAGTTTGGGACTATGCTATCATGTTAGACTATTTTTGCCTTGGTTTTAAGAACTTATGTTTTGGTTATGATGCCTAAGCTTTTTAAACATGGTTGTTTTTGCTTAAGTATTCATGTTCTGATTTAATTATTAATAAAAAATATATAATTTATATTTTTATTATTAAAAGATATGAAATCTTACTTGCATAGTCTCCTGCATATCATTTATTCACTATGCAGTAAACTATCTGGTTGTATACCCCATACCAACTATATAAACGTCATTGAGGGTTAGTTTGGTAAGTGAGGTTTTATGGGTTAAATTTTGTGTAAGAGGGAGCGTATTTCTTATCTGAAACCTGTATGGGATAATCTCTAATGTGATATATGATTGTTTGGTAAAATTTCGGGGATAAATACTGAGATAAGGTTGGAAAATGTCTTTTGGAAGTTTAGAGTAACCAAAGATAACCTCCAATCCCTCCTGCTCTTAAAATAATTTAACCTGAGATAACCTAGGTTTTCTTGGTAGCTTAGATACCACTTGCCATTTGCCAAACTACTCTAAGGTTTTTTAATGTGGGTTTTCAGAACTCTTTTTTCCTGTATAGTGGGATCTCTCTCTTTGCTTAGGTTATTTCTCTTATTCTTTGAGGGGTTTTTCCATGTAAATCGATGTGTTGCAATGGTATGATTGCATTCTCAGTTTTGTCACTTGATTTCTTGTTCATGATGATAATTTCCAGCACTTCATTCTAACTAAACTAAATATCTGGTTTATGTTATTATTTTAATATGTAGATAAATAATCTAAGGACAACTCACATGGAATCAATGATCAAAATCCTAAAGATATTGTAAGAAGAATCAAGGGGAAAGATGTTTAAGTAGTGATATGGCTAGAAAGTATGTCTTTGTGCATTGGAGTAACTTGGGATAACCTCCAAATCTAGAATAACTTTACCTGAGATAACTTGGTTCTCTAGGCTTGAGCTAACTCCTAGCTTACCTAGTTTCCAAGCCACCACTTAGGTTTCTTCGGTGTTTTCTGGATCGTTTTTCCTTAATAGGGGAATCTTTCTTTAGTTGGGTTCTCTCTCCTCCTTCTTGAAGGGATTTTTCAATGCAATCCATGTGTTCTCGTGGTGTTATTCGTGCTCATTTTTGGCACTTGTTTTGATTTCTTGTTGGTGATAACAATTCCCAACACTTCAGTCTAGCTAGACTAGGTATCTGTTTCTTTTTTCTCCTTTGCAAAGATCAGAATCCTAAGTAACAAAAATCTTGAGTAGGGACCGTTCTCTTGACGAATACAAGCGCATAACTCATCATCAGTTTAGCTCTTAAGATGCTAATGGATATTGATTATTCCTCCTCGGAGGAAACTGTTCGTTTAGAGGATAAATAATCCAAATTTTTGTGCTTGGTCAAGTTCCAAGATGAATATCATCATGTGACTGCAATATTGGTTATGTGATTGAAAGATTCCCTGACAGTGATTTGTTTTTTGAATAAAGACCCTGTGCTTATGCATTGTGAAAATCAAACTACCGACATAGCTGACTATCCTAATTTAAGATACTTGGATGAAATGATTCAACTCATTATAGAAAATCATAGGCTCTCTTATATAAAAAGAGAGACAAAAGGGTTGAAAGTATAGAACTATCCCTGAGGAGCTAAACACCTATAAGCCTGTACAAGAAAAGCATAAAAAATATAAGAACATTAAATGCTAACACTCTCCCTCAAGGTGGAGCATGAATATCTATCATGCTCAGCTTGGAACAACATGTCTCAAAGGCAGATCTCGCTAGGGGCTTTGTGAAGACATTTGCAACCTGCTCCTCAGAAGTAACACTCGTGGTATGTAATGTCCCATGCTGAATGAGATCTCGAGTGTAATGGCAGTCAATCTCTACATGCTTTATCCTCTCGCGAAACATAGGGTTATTAGCAATGTAGATCGTTGCTCTATTATCACACTGCATCTCCATAGAGCTATCCAGAAGAACATGAAAATCTGACAACATTGACTTGACCCAAACCATCTCAACAGCTGTTTGGGCCATGGTCCTGTACTCTAACTCCGTACTGAATCTAGATACAAAGCTACTAAACTGAGGAGTATGACCATCGGTAGCCAAACTGCCTACGACCCGGTATCTGGACTCACAGGTGCACGGTGCTCTCCTAATGGCAATAGGGAGATTTGAATCATCTGGTACCTTTGATTGAGTTGTTGCAGAAGGAGTTTCACCACTGTAGTGATCTGCACTATCTGGAGAGTCAGGTCTAACCAAACTATCACTGGCATCAGGTACCCTCTCAACTACTTATAACCCATCAACTGCTGTTGAGGAAGGAGGCCTCTGAAAAATAGTGTGATGTATGTGATATGTATGTAATGGCCTGTGCAATCTCTCGAAGTCATCCAGGGAGGAATAGCTTATCTGTTTATCAGTTGGAGGTCTGAATTGAGAAGTCGACACCTGAGTCTCTGTATACGGAATAGGCAGGGAAAGAAAGGCAACATCATCACAAGAGCTCCTCTGTCCAGTGACTGAGAAATATGGTGTATCCTCATGAAAAGTCACATCAATGCTAACATACTGTCTGCTCTACAAAGGATCATAGCAACGGTAGCCCTTTTGTGTCCTAGAGTACCTAAAAAATACGCACTTGATAGCACGAGGAGCCAGCTTGTCACGACAAAATGACGGCACATTGACAAATGCAACACATCCAAAGGTCCTAGGAGGCACATGAAATAACTCATCGTCTGGATGCATAAGAAGAATCGGTATCTGCTCGTGAAGAATTGAGCTAGGCATCATGTTGATGAGATAAGTTGCTGTCAGAACTGCGTCCCCCCAATATCTCTGTGGCACATTGTGATGAATCAATAGTGTACGGGCAACATCCAACAAGTATCTGTGCTTCCACTCTACGACCCCGTTCTGTTGTGAAGTGTGAGGACAAGTGATCTGGTGGACAATCCCACGAGTTCTGTAGAACTACTTAAGTCTAGCAGTGCAAAACTCAAGAGCATTATCAGTCCGCACTATCTTCACTGTGGCTGAATACTGTGTAATGATCTTCAGAAGAAGAGTCTCTATGCATCCTCCAACCTCTGCCTTACTCTTTAGCAAGAACACCCACGTGGCTCTAGAGAAGTCATCTACGACAACTAGGTAGTACCCCTGTCCCATCCGGTCTGGGACTTTGCTCGGTCCCTATATATCCATATGAAGCAATTGAAATAATGTCGAAGATCCAGGAGAAATGCTAGTTGGAAAAGAGGATCGATGGTACTTACCTAATTGATAGGCATTGCACTGTATGGTAACAGCTTGGGAAATATGTGGTATCACCCTCCTGAGGTGATCCAGAAACAAGTGGCCAAGATAAACATGCCACTGTAGAACACTCCCACTACCATATCGAGTAACTCCTGTAAATGGCTCTTGTCCCAGATGGTAAATACCATTCTCCTCCATACCTCTGACAACAATCCTCTTGGTGAGCTTGTCTTGAGCAACACATCCGACATCATCGAAGATTACTCTACAGTTGAGATCATTCACGATTCTACTCACTGACAATAGACTTAGTGGGAATTTCGATACATGCAACGCACCAAACAGCTACAAACTGGGGGTTACAAACACCTCCCCCTTACCCCTAACTAAGGTGTATCTACCATCAGCCACCTATACAGTCCATCCTGGGAGAATGGACTATAGCAAACGAAAATAAGTCCGATCACTGCACTGATGTTGTGACGCACCAGAGTCAGTCAGCCACTAATGGTAACACCATCATTTGTCATAACTAACTTAATTTAGTCGGAATCAAGTGATAAATGCTCGTAAATGATCTTCTGAGGATCATAACTCCATGCTGAACCGATTTGAGAAGAAGACAAGAAATATTGTTAATTCTGTCATTTTAACAGCACATCACAAATGCAGATTAATCATGGACTTACTCAGGGTTATTTAAAAGTTAAATGAACTTCAATGACCAATAAGTCGGTTTACACTGACTAAATGAGGATTTCACGCATTTCGAAGATTAAAATATCACTAAAAATCCTAATTATCAGTCCCACTTAAATTGAAAGGGTTCTGGTCGAGATAAAATCAATGTAAATCTCCTAAAATTCATGGAAAATATTCTATGAGGTTTTATACCTTTGGTTTGACTATTTGAACCTATTTTGACCTAGAACAAAAATTCAGACGGAAATTTACCTTAATTTGAGTTTCTATGCAATTTATCCAATCAAACGTGATCAATACTCTAATCCAAGTTTACCATTAGGTTCTTTGAGTCCAAATTAGATTAACACCAAAATTTAGGCCCAATCAAAGTCCATTTTGATCTAATTTGCATTTTAACCCATAAAAACTCTATTTCTTGCATCTAGACCCTTGATTTTAAGTTTATTACCAGATGACCCCTAACTTTCTCTTCATCTTTGCAGAAAGGCCCCTGCCTCCATTGATGTCTGAACAAAACTTAAACAGAGCCAATCACCACTAGCGTACTCGATTTTCACGTGACCTAAATTGTCAAATTCGCAAGGAATTCTTATAAATCCAAGACAATTCATGGCCTGATCAACATCTATATAAGTTCGCCCATCTTCCCACTTGTAAATCAGCCAGTGTTCAAGGCCAAAAACCATCTTCTCCTCCTTCTTCTGCCTTCTCCAACTTGAGCTCTGGTGAGCTTCTCGCACAGCTTCTTCAGGCCTCCCAACGATCAAATTAGGAGGTCCTCTATCTTCCTCAAGTTCGTTTGCTCCTTGCCAGCCAAAGCAGGGGTTTCCTCCACTTTCCTCCTCATCGCTTGACCCCAACGGAGAATTCACCTTCTTTATGTCTTGCTCTATGGTGGCTCTTGTAATGCCCATAATACACCAGACTCAGATTCTGCCATAGGTGTCAAGTAGATCACATTCAAAGAAAATGAGGAATACACACCCCAAGAATCATGCAATATGGGGAATATACATCCCAAACAACCATCAATAAGGGGAATACATACCCCAAAAATAGTCCATAAAACTGGAGAAAATCATACTACTGTTCAGCGAACACCAATAGATCTGAAAAAGAACGAATTCAGATCTGCATCAATGACAGGAGGTCCCCTTGAACAAACATTGGCCTAACCCGGGTGTAAGGAGAACACCCGAGATGGCTCTAAAGAGACCTCAGTGATTTAAATGCCGACGGACAAGGGGGTTTTTGGAGCAAGGCCATGCCGACACAATCTCTGTGTCGGTTTATAGGCAAACCGTCGGCATGCCAAGGGTTTCGTCGGCATGCGACCGTCTGCTGTACGCTGGGAATTGGATCGGCGGGAAACTGAAAAAGGAATTGGGATTTTTGGAGGGAAGACACACACACCGTCTGCTGTGCGCTGGGAATTGGAGCGGCGGGAAACTGGGATTCTTGGAGGGGATTTGAAATTCACACACACGCACACACAGTAAACATGTTTCTATCATTTCTGTCGGCATGCATCGACATGCCCTCGACGTGCCTCAAAATGTCATTTTTTCGGGCCGTCGAAATCTGCCATCGAAAAACGGGAGTTTCCACGGCATGCCTTAGCATTTCGTCGGCATGCCTAAGGCATGCCGACGAAATGCATACCTACAATTTCATTGGCACGGCGTCGAAATCGACATTTCGAACCTTAGGAGACCTAGGCTCCCTCTCGCAGTGACTGCGAAGACTGCAGCCCCAAGATCAGGGCGTGAAGCCCCTCATAGCCGCCACCTATGGCCTGCACAGGGACCAGGTCACCCTGCGCAGCCTCTGCCGCCGCTGCAGATGGTTGTCGCAGCGCTGCAGATCGTCACAATGTTGCCTTTGATGATTGTCGCTATCGTTGCTAGCTGCCACAGAGTATTATCGGACCTTCTATAGGTCTCCACAGCCACCGCTCACCGCTACAATGAGGTCAGTGCTGCCACAGTGAGGCCTGCTGTGCACGGCTAGCTATGCGTTGGGCATCGTTGCCGCCGATGGAGAGAGGTCCATGTGCCGACGTCGAGGGAGAGAGAGAAAGGAGGATGGGATGTGGTGTTAGGGTTCAGAGGCTTTAAGGGTTGGGATGTCAAGAGCCACAGTCTAGGACCGATGCTCTGGTACCAACTTGGATGAAACGACTCAACTTATTATAGAAAACATTAGGCTCTCTTATATAGAGAGAGAACAAAGGGTTGAAAGTACAAAACTGTCCTTAAAGAGCTAAACACCTATAAGCCTGTACAAGAAAAACATAAAAAATAGAAGAACACTATATGCTAACAAAGATGGCATAACCAAATATCCAGAGGGGTTACTCATTGAAGTGTCAGCAGTACCTTGTACATGTCTAGATGAATCTTTCAAGAGCCAAAACCAAGAAGTACTTTGGCAGACTATGCATGGCCCATCTTTGTGGTTGATTTAAAGGAGATTCCTATATGACTCTACATTAGGATCTGTTTGTTACGTGTAAATGGGCCGTGTCTAATCCCGCCTAATCAACTCTGATTGTATGGTTGTAGTGCCCCTTTGCAATTGTAACCCTTTGAGCGCAGTGTTGGAATCAGATTAAATTATCAAACCCTGGGGGAGTTCCTGGTCGCCATTCTTCCAAGGATATAGGCCCAGTAGACGAACACAAAAACTGCTGTATGTTCTTTCCAGTTTTTTATTCTTGCCATTTGAAACTCCTTGACGTCATCAAGGTTATTGCACGTCTTTATTTATGCCCCATAGTTAAATTTATAGCATGCTGTCTGTAACTATCTTGCTCTGGTCACTACGATTGAGTTTTTTTCTTGATGCATCCCATTAACAGTGGCCGAATTTAGACATTTTACATGCTATTATTTTTGCAGAAATGTGATCCTTTCTCAGGTGACTTGTTCAGAGATGGATCTAAGATTCGGGCAGTTCCTGTTTTGTGCAACTCTACTCTCTCAGGAAGCTCAACTCAGTCAAACGTTTCTACCAACAACTTCTGTGGACAGTTATGGGATGCCTGCAAAGATGTGGCAATAAGGAACTCTCCCTTTGCGCCGTCCCTCCAAGGTAGTTCACAAGTGTCAAATTCTTCACCTTCGAAGCTCACGGAACTCTGGCAGTCAAAGGATGACTTCTGTAATGCATTTGGGATTTCGTCTGGTGATGAATCTGTTTGTTTCAATGGCCAGACGGTCTTGATAAATTCTACACAAAACCCACCGCCTCCCAAGGGGTTATGTCTTGAAAGACTTTGGAATGGATCAGATATGTATGTTAATTTTGTGCCTCACCCCAATGGATCCAACCATGTCTTCGTGTCAAATGTAGCTGGGAAAATATGGCTGGCAACCATACCAGAAGAAGGATCAGGAGAAACGATTACATTGGATGAATCGAATCTTTTCTTGGATGTAACTGATCTAGTGCTCAATGATCCTCCATTAGGGACAATGGGGCTGGCTTTCCACCCTAATTTTGCATCTAATGGTCGTTTCTTTGTTTCATACAATTGTGATCAGAGACAGCCAGGTAGTTGCTCGGGAAAATGTGCTTGCAATTCGGAAGTTGGCTGTGATCCTTCTAAGCTACTTCCAGACAAAGGTGCTCAGCCTTGTAGATACCACAGTGTCATTGCTGAGTTTACCACCAATGGCACCGCTTCGTCTCCTTCCATGGTATTCATCTGGATTTCTGTTTATGATGTCAATATAGCATATAACCTATGCCGAGTTTCTCTTAATTGTTTTCATTTCAAAAATTGATGCTGTATTGGGAAATTTCTAGGCAACATCAGCAAAGCCAAATGAAGTAAGAAGAATCTTCACCATAGGACTTCCATCCTCCAAAAGCCATGGTGGACAGATACTGTTTGGACCAACTGATAGGTATTTGTACTTAATGATGGGAGATGGCAGTCAAAATAGCAGTGCCAACAACTTTGCTCAAAACAAAAAATCACCACTTGGGAAGGTTATGCGACTGGACGTGGACAACATGCCAAGTACGTATCCAAATAATTCTAAGCTTATAATCATCTCAAGGGTACACATGTTGTGAATTGGCTTATTTGAAAAAGATGGTTCTACATCTATGAATATGCAAATATCTAGATAACAATCATTAAACAGACTACAAATGTGTAAGGTAGATCTTATATGGGCCTTTCGTGTGTATGAGTCAAGGTTCAGAGAACTGGGTTGTCAGGATGGGATCAGCAGAGTTTGATCAAGGTTAGGTTGGCCTATCCAAGGTCCAAAAACAAGGTTGGATAAACTTGGGTCAGTGAATGGGTTGGCTGGATACAATTGGAATCCAGCTAGTTAATTCCCTTGGTTTCTAAGCTCCTTGTCCTTGGCATGAACATGCAATATTGCCAAAATAACTTCAAAAGCGAACCCTTTTTATCACAAGCTACATTCATGTTCTAAAACGGTTCATGAGTTAGAAACCACTACGAATGTCTATCCTCTTGTATAAGAGTTTATAGCATAGATGAAAAGGACAATAGCAGAAACTAGAAAAGTTTGACAATTTGAAGAATTAAGTCCAAGGTAAAATGTTCCCAAAGCATCCTACCATAATCATGGGTTTGATAGGCATAAGACCTCAGGTTTGGTCCCACTTGCTGATCACTGGCTACATGAACCTTGAGCATTATTACCTCTTAAACTTGATTCAAGCATTTTGAGGGATTTCCTTGGTTCCTTTTGAGTATATAGAAACAGCAAGGGCTACTTTTTTTTTTTTGAGACCAAGATTTGAACTCGGGTCACTAGTCTAGTATCTAAACCAAAAAACAACTGGAAATCTGAGCACATTGGCATTGCCAGTTAACTGATTAAACTGTGAATCCGATGGGAATGTCAAGAAACAAGCTATTGGGGCCAAATTTTTTTTTAGTTGGGGTTTGAACTAAAGATAACATGTGAAAAAAAATCAATGTAGATCATTTGATTCAGCTGAAGGACAAAGAAACCTTTGTGTTTTCTTGGACTTACATAATATTGAACTTAAACAAGGTAATCAAAAAAATGGTATGACTCACTTTCAAAAAAAAAAACGGTACATCTGTGTCTATTTCCACCACTTTCGAGCTAAGCTGACCCAGGAGTCCCCTCCCTGGGAAAACCATCTTCTCGTGTATTTTTTTTTTCTCCACTCCTTGAAAACACACCCCGACAAAAGTAATGAAAAGAAAAAATATACTATGATAGTTAAGAAAAATCCAAGTCTTATTTTTCTCGAAGAAACCCTACCTCTTTTAAAGAAAGAGACAAGGGAAAAATACAACACAACTTCCTATGAAATGAATGCCTGGAAAAATACACCCTCACAACAAGTCTCTCAACACTCCCTCTCAAGCTGAAGTATAGTTTTCAATCATGCTCAGCTTGGAACAACAGGAATTAAATGCCGAATGGTTAAGAGGCTTGGTGAAGATATCTGCAACCTGATCATCAGTATTAACGGGAGTTGTGTTTAAATAGCCTTTTTGGATGAGGCTTCATGTGTAATGACAATCCACTTCCACATGTTTGGTGCGCTCATGGAACATTAGATTGTTAGCAATATAGGCCGCAACCACATTATCACATCGCATCTCCATAATGCCATCAATATGAACATGCAAATCAGCAAGTAAGAACTTCACCCGCATAAGTTCTGCAGCTGTCTGTGCCATTCCTCTATATTTAGATTTTGCACTAGACCGGGAATTAGCAGCCTACTCTTTACTTTTTCAAGTCACAAGATTGTCAGCTACATATGTGTAAAATCCTGTAGTAGACTTCCTATCTATTAGGCAACCAGTATAATCTGCATTAGAATAGGCAACCACTGACATAGAAGTTCCCCTAGGAAACAAAAGGTCCTGTCCTGGAGCTTTCTTAACGTACCGCAAGGCCATCATAGTAGCCTCCCAATGCTGCCTAGTAGGCTTGGCCATGAACTGACTCAACCTGCCAACCGTAAATGAAAGATTTGGCTTGGTAATAGTAAGATACAACAGCTTGCCCATTAGCTATCTATATTGTCTGCACTCAACAGATGATGAGTCAAGATCATATAAATGAGCCTTTGGATCCGTGGAAATATTAGCTAGTTTCACTCCAAGCATACCAGCTTCCTGTAGGATATCAAGAGCATACTTTCTCTGAGATAGAACAACACCTCTTTGGTTACGTGCTACCTCTATCCCTAGAAAGTACCTTAAAGGATCCAAGTCATTCATCACAAATTGTTTTGCCAGTCTTACCTTGATGTGGATAATCCCATCGATATTATCACAAGAATGATCATCACTCCTTCCTCGGTTTTCCTGCCAAACAGAGTGATCTACAAATGACCTTTGGAATCCGCTAGCCTCAACAACCTAGGACAGTTCCTGAAACCAAGCACGGGGACTCTGCTTAAACCCATAAATGACTTTCCTTAGGCGGCACACACACTCCCCCTGCTTTTCATAACCTGGTGGTTGCTGCATATATACTTCTTTCTGTAAATCACCATACAGGAAGACATTCTTGGCATTTAGTTAGTGAAGCATCCAATCAAAATGTACTGCCACTGCAATAAGTATCCACACTGTCGATAAACAAGCAACAGGAGAAAATGTATCAAAGAAGTCTACTCCATATGTCTAAGTAAACCCCTTTGTCACTAAGCAGGCCTTATATCTAGCAATCGACACATCTGTGTTGTACTTCAAGGCAACTACTCATCGACACCCAACAACAGAAGCTCCATTAGGTAGTGCGGTGAGCTCCCAGGTACCACAAGATTGTAAAGCAGCCATCCTTAATGGCCTGGCATCACTTTGGATCAAGCATGACCTGCTAATGATTGGAGGGAATCTCTGTAACTAAAAGTGCATGACAGAAGTTACAAAATGCAGTTCCCAGACCAGTTGTAGAAACTACTCCTGTATAAGGATATCTAGAATAGTGGCAAGATGCCTTTCGTATGGCAATCGGAAGGTCAAGATCAACATATAATGTCTCCTACAAAGGCTCCGAGGTAGATACAGGATCTATAGGACCTATAGAGATACCACTAGGCACAGAACTGTTAGTGTAAAAAGAATCTAAGCTTACCTGAGATTGAGAGACTGGTCTCAGTGAAGGAAGGGGCACTTGAAAAGTAGTATGAGGCCGATGATAACTATAGTCTTATTATATTTCGGTTAGGCAGGAATACTAGCAGGCTTAGTGTCAGGTATAGCACCAAAAGGTAAAGGAGGAATGGGCATAGGTGCATCCTCAGAACAAAGAGATAACTCACTCCCAGACATAGAAAAGAAAGGTATAGCCTCATGAAAAGTAATATCAACACTCGCATAGTGATGTGAATTATGCAGATCAGAGCACTTATACCCCTTCTGAGTTCGTGAATATCTCAAGAAAACACACTTGACAACTCTAGGTGCCAACTTATTCTGTATTGTACCTTGAATATGGACAAAGGCAACACACCCAAAAACCCGTGGAATCACAGGAAATAATGGGCTATCAGGATGTAAACACTGCAAATGAATCTGCTCATGAATAGCAGCACTCGACATCCTGTTTATAAGAAAACAAGCTATAAGAATAGCATCCCCTCGTACAAAGCAGGCATAGAATGGTGTATCAACAGGGTGCATGCCACGTTAAAAAGATGCCTGTTCTTCCTCTCAGATACCATTCTGCTAAAAGGTATGAACATAGGTGGTCTGATGAATGATACCATAAATATGAAAAAAATGGCGTAAACTAGTAGTAAACTCCAAGACATTATTAGACCGAAACATTTTAATAGTAATAGAAAATTAGGGTCTTCATTTCATCAATAAAGTTTTCAATAACACTCCCAACATCATATTTATATTTTAGTAGAAACAACCAAGTAACTCTAGAGAAATCATTGACCAAAATAACGAAATAATGATGACTAAATCTATCAGGAGTACGACTTAACCCCCACACATCCATATAAATCAAATCAAAAACATGCGAAGACCCAGGGTGACAGGAGACAGGAAAGCTAGCATGGTGGTGCTTGCCAAGTTAACAGGCATCACAAGTAATTGTAGTATTGGCAGAAATATGGGGTAATACACGCCTAAGTTGTTTCAAGGGAATATGGCCCAACCCAAGGTGCCATTGGATGTGAGATCCAGAAGCCAAGACAACTTCCCTCTGACCAACAATAACAACAGTAATATGTGAATGACTCAAATGGTAAACCCCTTTCTTTACGTCCTCCACCAATCGTCTTCCCTATGAGATGGTCCTGCAAGACACAAGATTGAGCATAAAAAATTGCCCTACAATTCAACTCACGTGTAATTCTACTAACTAAAAGAAGACTAAGCGGAAAATTAGGCACATATAACACATTTGGCAGATTCAGGCTAGAAGAGAGGGCACCTCCCCCTTTTCAGTAACCTGGGATAACCTGCCGTTAGCCACCCACACAGTCTTGCAAGTGGGAATAAATTTCAACCTTGAAAATTCACTATGATCATCACACAGATGTCTGGGTGCACCTGAATCAACCAACTAACCACCAGGACTATGTGCATAAGTAAAACAAACCATCTCTATACCTGAAGTAAAGACAATGTTAGCCATCTCTGGAGATGGAGCTATATGGGATAGCTGGCTAAACTTATGTAGTAGCTCCTCAAACTCAGTTCGTGAAACAGTGTCTCCTAAAACATCTTCCTCAGTAGCCTGATGTGCAGTCACTGGCTTCCTATGCTTCTGCCAGCACATAGCCTCAGAATGGCCCAATCGACCACAATAGATGCGTAGTGAACGAGAACAACCTCCTGATGCATGCCCACGACCACGACCTCGACCTCGAATAACAGAGCCACCTCGCCCACGACTAGAAGAAGCAACTAAGGTCGTGGTCTGGCCTGTGGTCTCTACTGGAGGGACAGAAGTAAGAATCCTGCTCAGTCTACTATAAGTCTCCTCCAAGGAGGGAAGCTCAGATAGAGTAAGAATCTAGTCTCATGCTGTAGCAAAACTAGAACCAAAACCAAAGAGGAATAGAGAGACAGACAGCTCCTTCTTAAACTCACACCAGGAAGAGCAAGTACACTATTGAATGCGATTTCTATGTTAAAAGTTGAGTTGAAAACTCTGTCGTTGTAATCACGTAAAAATCCATCAAACAGATAATTTAACCGAAACTCAATGTGAGTCCTGGGTCGAACACGGGAAGGCGAATGTTTGATTAAAAATCACGTTGGAATTATTGTCACGAAAGCAGATTAGTTGGTTGAAATTAATCTACTTAAAGAATAATTAACAGAAAAGAGAGAGAATAACACAAATAAAGAGAAAATAGGGAGAGAATGAACAAGAATTTTATAACAGTAGGTGCATGTCCATTACAACTATGTGCTACACTAGAAAGCAGGAAATCTACACTATAAAGCGATAAAAGAAAAGGGGATGAGAAATTATCCTCCTCGGCAGCTGCTTGGAGGACGAGTCGCGTTAACGAGGCACTCGGACAAGGGTGGTGAGATGCTAGACAAAAGAGGACGAAGATGGAGGATGGAATAGGGCGACGTTGCAGCGGGATCTGCTTCCTAAATGGCGACGAGAGGACAACTGCGGACGCTCCACGAACAGGGATGAGAAGATGGAAAAAATTGTATTTAAAACTCTAATGGAGCATCTTGGGTTTGGGACAAACTTGTAGAGCTTTGGAGGAGGTGAGAGAAGAAAGGAAGGGATGATGAAAATGAGTGGTAGGGGTGCCCTTTTATAGGTGCAAAAAGGTCTTTTAAAGACTTGAAATTGATGACAGGGTCTTTAGTGATGGATGTGCACGTTGCTAAACCACTAACGTCGCTGAAGCCACGCCTTGATCTCCACCTCTTACTCCTAATCTGATGCTCCACAATGTGTCACGTCGCCCGACTCTCCCCCTTTAGCCGTTAAGCACAAGATCACGCCCCATCGCCGTCAGATCATCTCGGCTGTCCGATCAAGAGATCCGACAGCTTAAAATCGTGCACACCGCTTCACCTTCAAGTGTTCAGCACGCTTGTGTGCGATCGCGTGTGCGCACGTGCTGCGCTTCCATCTAGTGCACCTTGTAGTGCCACATCGCGCCTGCATCCACCATTCGCCTCTGTTGATAGGGCTAGATAGGAGTTTAAATGTCGTTTTGTTGTAGTAAAATCTCCTAAATAGCTCAATCAACCGATACAATTTATAAACTTGAAATCAAAAAATAAAGTTCGAAATCGAACACAATGAGCAAATATTGAATTCACGTGTTAATTTTCAATTGTATATAAATGAGCACAATAAATGAAGCCAATTACAAGATATTCAATGAATAACAATCTAGTCAAATGATATTCAAAAGTATTTTAAGAGATCACAATGACAAAAAGAAATTTAAGATAAAATAATGGTGATTTAGTGTTTGTCAAGTTTTTTTAGGAGTTTAAATATGTTTCGTTGTAGTAAAATTTCCTAAATAACCCAATCAACAAATACAATTTATAAACTTGAAATCAAAAAATGAAGTCCGAGGTCGAACACAGGAAGCAAGTATTGCAATTCACGCGTTAATCGAAATGCATATATAAATGAGCACAAGAAATTAAACTAATAATGATATTCAATGAATAATATCTATTCAAAACTGATCTTTAATGGAGAATATGAGTATTGCAAGAGTTGAAGAGGACAAAAAGACATCTAAGACAAAATAATGGTGATTTAAATCACTAATTATTAGTCTATATATACATATATATCAATTGCTTATTATCTGAAATAAATGAACAGTGTCTTAAATCACTTAAGCCAATTTCCACGCCAGCCAAATAAATCCACAGTGCACAATGTCAGAGCTTATCAAACGTCAGTTGCTCAAGTCAGACGACTTAAACATCATTGCTACAATGCAAGCACAAGGCTTTCAAAGCCTTTCTCTTCTTCTCAAGGCCTTCTCATTTTTCTTTCCTTCTCATTTCTTCCTTCTCTTCTCACACACAAGGGTCTTCATAAGCTTCCCAGCGACTAAGTATTAGGAGTTTGCCCTAAAGAGCAAAACCCCGTTCCCCTGCTCTCTCTCTCTTTCCTGCCTCTTCTCTCTTAGGCAACCGGTTAGACAATCGGGTATTCGAGTCGAGCAGTATCGGGTCCAAGGCTATCGGCGTGGGTAGTAGCCGAGGAGTGAAGGCATAGGCGGGTACAGGTGAGCGGGTAAGGGGACCTCACCCCCATTGTCTGAGGTGATAACGCATAAACACAAATTCCATTTATGCGCACTCAAGCGCTCTTCTCCTACTGATGTGGGACTAATCCCATTGCCTCTTCCTTGCGTTCAAGCAGCAGCTGGAGGTCAAGCCAGTTGGCGCAGCAGCTAAAGTCATGGCTCTTAATTGAAGACCTAGAGCGGTGCCTGGGGTGTATCCGCACACCTGGGAGATGCCTTGATGAAGAACACGGCCGTTGGCTTGATGAACAAAGTCGGGGAAGATGACGCGGCGGGGAGCAACGGCGAGACCTTGAAACAAGAATACGGGCTTGAAAGCCCTTGTTAAATGGTTCCTGAGCTTCGCCGAAGCACGGCGAAGATGGTAGCAGGTGTTTCGTGGCGTTTGGTGGCGTGTGGAGGGTGGATGGTGACGGAGATGAAGGTGCGAAGGTGGGTTCGTCGACGATGGTCAAGAGTGGGTGAAAGGTGAAATTGGTTGAGGGGTTTTGTGCGGGGATGAGCGGGGGATGTTGTGAGGGTGTTGGCGAGGTGTGTGGTACGGTGGCATGACGGGGAGACCTTGCCAGAGGTGCAACCTGAGATGAAGGAGATGACGGTGAACGTCGTGTCGAGGGGTTGAATTTGGGTTTTAAATAGAGGGAAAGAGAGTAAAGAGGGAGATAAACCTAACTAACCTAATTCTAACGGATGAAAGGGGAGACAAATCCTTGCCGGTGGTACGTCGGACTTAGAGGAGATGAAGTCTCTGGTGGACGAAGCGGCGAGGAAGACAAGATAGATGGCGTCTGCAGGTATTGCGAGACGCAGAAGAATGCAGGGAAGAAGGATCCACCCGCTATTATCTGTGAGGGTGGACGAGGAAGGTGGACGGAGGAGCTCGCCGGAGTTGGTGGAGATGGAGGTCGGGGAGAAGGGAAGAAGGGGTATCCAGCCTCCAAAACAAGCTAAGGAGGTAAGGCCATGAGCGTGCTTTTATAAGTGCTAGAAGGCCGTTCCAAGCTTGGAATCCAAGCTTGAAACCACGACAACTCGACGAAGAAGGAAACCGGAACTTTTGAAAGGTTCGCATGAGGTGTTGAGTAGGATTCCGAGCCTAAGATGCGGCTCATATTGAAGGGAATTGTCTCAAGAATCTCCCTTCCAATTTTAGAAGAGATTCGTCAAGAAATCAGAGACAAATCTCTTATTGAAGGTCGCCAGAGTATGACTTCCTCTACGATAATGGTAGAGGGACCAATCTGCAAAGAACGATGACAAAAGTAGGGACCTGATTGTAATTAATTTCAAAAGCTAGGGGCTGGTATGAGATAAAAGAGTCTGATTGGACTGAAATGCAAGCTAGATCAAAATAATCTCTGATTGGGCCCAAATTTTAGTATAATCCTAATTTGGACCCAAGGAATCTGATGGTGAAGTCAGATTTAGGTTTTGACCAAGTTTGACTGGGTAATTTACGTAAAAATCCAAATTAGGGCAATTTCCTATCTGAGACTCTGTTTTATGTCAAAATGGGTTCCAATAGTCAAATAAAAGGTACCAAACCTTATAAAATATTTTATATGATTTTTAGAAGGTTTAGGTGAATTTTATCTTGATCATATTCTCTGTTAATTAAGCAGATCTGAAATTAGGGTTTTGGATGTGCATTAATTCTTGAAATATGCGAAAACTTGTTTATGTCTGTACGAACCCTCTTATTAGATATTTATGACCATTTGACTTTTAATAAACCCCTGAAAATCCTGTGATTGTTCTGCATTTAAGATATGATGTTAAAACTGCAAATTTACCCCTTATTTAATGTATGTCTCTTGGAAAGGATATGCAATGAATTATGGCTCTTCGGCGGTTATGTAAGAGCATCTATCTATTGATTATGGTTAATTAAAGATAGTTATGGCTGATGATGACATTATCATATCTCAATTATATCAAATAGATGAATAGTAGCTTGAATGCTACAGTGATCAGGTGACATTTTCCCAAATTAGATGACTTAAATGACGCCTTGCTACAGTGCTTTCTCCTCTTCTTTAGCCTTTATTCTTCCTTTCTTCTTCTGCCTCAGCTTTCATTCTCTTCTTTTCTTCTCTTGCTTTCTTCTCGAGCCTTCTCCTTCTTTCCTTCAGCCCTTCTCTCTGAAGAGAAAAACCCCCTTCCCCCACTCACAAATTCCTCTTCTCTCTCAGATAATCGAGTAGCCAATCGAGTAATCAGGTTTAGCAGTATCAGGTCTAGGGCTACCAGCGTGTATGGCAGCCGAGGAGTGAGGGCTTAGGCCGGTATAGGTGAGCGGGTAAGGGGACCTCACCCCGTGATCTTGAGGCGATAAGCCTAAGGCACAAAATACATTTATGCGCTGATGTTGCGTTGGAATCCCAAGATGTGGGACTATCTTTCCCACATCTTTTTCACACATAGCTGCAGAGGGCTTCTTCGTTCAATTGGCACAACAGCTGTGTTTCCTTGCTCAATTGAGGACCTGGAGGTCCTTCTGGATCTCTTCTGCAGTGCCTGGAGCGAGGTGCGATGAAGAACGCAATCGTGATCGAAGAACAAGGCAGAGAAGATGGCGGTGATGGCGAAGCTCTAGTGAACACCTGAAACACGAATATGGCCTTGAAAATCCTAGTTAAATAGCTCCTTAGCTTCGCCGTAGCACGGCAAAGGTGATAGTGGGGGTTTCGTGGAGGATGGCGGCGTGTGGAGGGCGGTCAGTGTCAGAGATGAAGGTGAAAGGATGGGTTGTTCGGTGGCGGTTGTGAGTGGGTGAAAGGTGAAATTGGTTGAGGGGTTTTGTGCGGGGATGAGCGGCGAAAGTTGTAAGGGTGTTGGCGAGGTGTGTGGTGCAGTAGAGCAATGGGAAGACCTCGCCGAAGGTGTGGCCGGAGTAGAGGAAGATGACGGTGAACGATGGTGTCGAGAATCGAAACTGGGGTTTGAGTCCTAAGCTAACCTACGGAGCTAAAGGAATCTAACTAACCTAAATCTAAGGGACGAAAGGGAAGGGAAGCGTCGGTTGTGATATGGTCGGTGTCGGAGACGAGAATACCTCCTATGGGGGAGAACGGCGAGGAAAAGGGAAGACGACGCCTGCTGGTATTGTGAGACGCGGAGGAATGTAGGGAGGAAGATCCGATCAGCTCTTGTCTGTGGTGGCCGATGAAGAAGGGAGTCAAAGGAGCTCATTGAAGCTTGCGGAGGAGTTGGCCGGAGAGAGGAGAAAAAGGGGGTATTCCGGTCCAAATCAAGCTAAGGAGGACAATTTGTCCTCAGGAGGTCTTTTATAAGGCTTAGAAGGGCATTCCAAGCTTGAAAACTTGGAGATTGTGTGTTTGTGAGATACCCACATCTTCCATGCGTTCGCATGGAAGATTGGGAAGGAAATAGGAATCAACAATGGGTCTAATTGGAAGAGAATTCTTCAAGGAATCTCCGGTTTAATTTTGAAATTGATTGATTAAGAATCAAGCGAGAAATCCTCACTTGAATCTCAACGGCGGAGCTTCTGTTCACACCTAATGGCAGCAGGGGCCTCTTTGTGAAGACAATGACAAAGTTGGGGGGTTATTTGTAAAGAATTCGAAAGTTAAGGGCATGTGTGTGAGAGAAAAGAGTCAGACTGGATCAAAATGCAAACTGGGTCAAGATAATCTCTGATTAGGCCTAAATTTTGACACAAACCTAATTTGGGCTCAAGGAATCTGATGGTGAAGTCAGATTTAAGTTTTGACCAAGTTTAACTGGGTAAGTTACGTAAAAACGTAAATTAGAGCAACTTCTTGTATGAGACTCTATTTTACGTCAAAATGGGTTTCAATGATCAAATCAAGGATACTAAACCTTATGGAATATTTTTCTATGATTTTTAGAATGTTTAGGTGAATTTAATCTAGAACCTCAGTTAATCAAGATGGTTTGAAATTAGGGTTTCGGATGTCCATTAGTTCTTGAAATACATGAAAACTCGTTTCTATCTATGTGAACCCTCTTATTAGACATTTATGACTATTTGACCTTTAATTAACCCATGGGAAAACACGTGGTTACTCTACATTTAGGATATGATGTTAAAAATGCAGATTTACCCTGATTTAATGTTTATTTTTCAGAAAAGATATGCAATGAATTATGATTCTTCGGTAGTTATGTAGGAGTAGTTGACTCTTGATTGTGACTAATTAAAGCTAGTTATAGCAGATGATGGCGTTATCATCAGCCTCTGATTCGACGATCGAATTGAGTGCATCGCCCTCACCTTTTCGATTTGAGGTGCACGAGGTCTCGACCTTGCGACCTCCCTTTCCGCGTACGCCGCTCGACCGCTGCGCCATAGTCTTTCTTTGTCACATTTGTTGATTTCCATCCACGTGTTCTCAGTCGTTGGACGGATGATCCAACGGCTAAGATTGCTTGATTGGAGGAAGAAGAGCTGTAAGCATTGCTAGGGTGATTTAGGCAGCTGAGATGGCATCACGTGGCGCTATCCTAGCCATCTATCTTTTTTAACTTGTAGATGGTGCCACAGATGTCGGATTGGATCAATTTTCGTGCTGTTGGGCTACGATCATTGATCTGAACACATTCGTGCGGTTGGATTTGTCATCTAAGGTACGGATTTTACATCACCTTGTCCTTGACCTTTGCTCTTTCTCGTATTACATCTGATGCTACGGAGGTCCGATCGGGACGATCTCGAAGGCATTGGACTTCGATTGTCGCCCTGATCAGATCCGTACGGTTGGATCTCAAATCCAAGGCTCCAAAATGATTCTTGACCACAAAAAGGAAAAATTAACCTATAATTTATACAATCTAACTTAAATGTATGATGATTCATGTTATGTAATATTTATAATGCATGTCGCTTCTATAGACCTAGGAACATGCCTAAATAGGCATTTTAGGCCAATTAGATGTGTGCACATCATACACTCTTGTATGTAAGAATTGTACCTCTCCAATAAACATTTCATCTGTGAGTAATATTGAGCCAAAGATCGACCCTTTTGTCGTAACTGAAATAACTCATGATAAATCTAAAACATGTGCTAAGTTCTTTTCCTGAGAATGTATCTCAGCAAGAGACTCCCACATCTCATCACCTATCTTAGGAATAACTGAGTTCATCATCTAGGCACTAGGCACTGTTCGATCGCTCTAATCGAATTTAAAATATGCATCATAATATAGTGACTAAAGAAACGAAAATAATTAAATTTATAATCTCAAAGTTTGATCTTAGGAATAACTGAGTTCATCATCTAGGCACTAGGCACTGTTCGATCGCTCTAATCGAATTTAAAATATGCATCATAATATAGTGACTAAAGAAACGAAAATAATTAAATTTATAATCTCAAAGTTTGAGTCCGAGGTTGTCTCAAGGAGCAAATTGATCATAATTTAATCACTAATCAAGTAAATATAAATTGAAGCTCAGGAGATTGATGCAAAAAAGAAATATTCAATTAATGGCACTAGTAAGATCCAAAAATAAATTATTAAATGTAAGGCAAAAATGTTGTGATTTTCAACTAAGTAGAGCCTTCAACACTTAGGCGAATTCAGCCCCAAAAACCCGTTCACAGCCAAGCAAAATTTGAACCAAAGCTCAGCCCAGGTCAGATCAAAATTGGCCCAAGACCGATTCAGGTGCACCCATGTGTGTGCGTGTGATGGTTATGGGGACCCGACCCCCTGTTCTTGAGCGAGCTATAAGGGGATCAAATTCCTTAAATGCGCAAAACCAGCTCTTGCTGTGGACAATATAGGACTATAAAGCCCCCTTCTCCTTCGTTTCTTCGTGTGCGGCAGCTACAAGGATGAGCTGCTCGATTAGGGCTCGATGGTCGTTGGATCTTGAATCCAACGGCATAGAAGGCTTCTCTAAGACATTCCGCACGTGGGGAGGGTGATGTCTACATGGATTGCTTGCCGAATGGGGGTTGACGATGTCGAAGAAGACGATGACGATGATGATGGCGATCACCTGAAACACAAATACAGGCTTTTGGCCCCAATTAAATACGTAAAAAGCTTCGCCGTAAGATGACGAAGGTGGTGGTGGCTTGAATTTGGCATGTGATGACCTAGAGAGGTCGGCCGGACGTGGCGACGGCGGTGGATGAAGGTAGCATTTGGTGAAGGAATTGGTAGGTAAAAAGACCTAATTTCTTGAGGGATTTTGATCTCTAAGTCCTCGTGAAGCTTGTGGTGTGAATGGCGAGGTGGGAGGTGTTGTGTAGACCGGGTTCGAGCTTGTCGGAACTTTCGCCGGTCATGGGGAAGAAGGTGAACGATGGGAGAATGGAGATGATTCCTAATTCTAATGACCTTAAACTAATCTATAAGAGGGGAAGATGAGGGACTATTTATTTGGGACGAAAGAGGTTGAATTGCGTTCAGCGTTGGCCGGTTGGATGCGAGGAAGATGGTAGTTCCGGTAAGGGAATCAGCGACAAATATAGGGTCGAAACAACCTAGCTTTGGCCGGCTAAGGTTGGAAGAGGATGAGGAAGACAGTAGTGGTGCTCTTTTGGCTGGAGCATGCACAGAAGAGGGAGATCGAAGGTCATTGGAGTCATAGGATGAGGTGACCGTGCGTTAAAGAAGAGAGAAACACAGCCAATTATTGACTAATTTGTGCTTGGAAACACCTAAGCACTTATATAAAAGATGAATTAACCTTGAATTGTCTTGAATTCACAAGAATTCCTTACAAATTTGGCAATTTCAGGTCCGCAAATCCCAAGCTCGTTGGCAGTGATTGAGTCTAAATCAGGGCATGAGACCTTGCCCAATGAATTGGGCATGATTTGAGGGCCAATCTCACCAAATTTGGTGGGATTTGGTAGAGAATCGACGAACATTTCTTCAATCAAAGTCGGTGGGTTTTGGGTATGTCTGCTGCTGCCGCTTGCCTCTTTTGGAACAAAGAAGATGGAGACAGACTTGGCTTGTAAGAAAAGTCAAAACCCTAGGGGGTTTTATGTAATAATCAAAGATAAATGGGTTATAATGCAAATTAGGTCAATATGAACTCCGTATGAGCTCAAAATTTAGGAACAACCTAATTTAGACCCAAGGAATCTAGTTGTGACCTCAAATTTAGGTTTTGATGGAGTTTGACTGTGTAATTTACACTGTAGCCCAAGAATGAAGTAATTTCCCGCCTAGGTCTCTGTTTTTGATCAAAATGAGTTCATTTGGTCAAAGTGAAGGTTTCAAACCTCATAGAATATTTTTCAATGAATTTTAGGAGATTTATATTACATTTATTTCCACTAGAACCTGGTCAATTGAAGTGAGGCTGTAATTAGGGTTTTTATTATTAAAATAATCTTCAAATCTCAGAAAACCTGATTCAGTCAATTTGAACCTACTTCTTGGCAATTTAAGTTTATTTAACCTCAGATTAGGCACTGATTCACCCCTTAGTTAATCTGCATTCGTGATTTCTTGTTAAAACAACAGAATTAACGGAATTTCCTTTCTTCTCAAATTTGATTCAGAACCGAATTACACCCTTCTGATGATTATTAAAGAGTTTTAACCTTGGAATTGGGTTAAAGGTATCTGTCTTGTCTGTTGGCTCAGGTTGTTTCAAAAAATTTTCCTTGCCATGACCATGAACAATCATCAAAAACATCTGGGACCACCACAGATAAATGGTTATGTCAAACTTGACCATTGGACTAAAGAAGGGGCTCTTGTAACCCTCGGTATCCATAGGAGCATCCGACGTAACCTTGGATGGACTAGATGATGCCATGACGCTACAACCCAATCTCCAACACACAAGAACAAAGCCTTAAATATGTTTTTAGATCTGAAAACTCATAAAAAAAGATCTGAACAGTATTTAGATCATAAGACACTAGAGGAAGTCACCAGAAGGAGTAGGTCCCCAACGTGACTTGCAGCCTGGTGATCGCCCCTGACCACCAGCGCTTGACCCACAGACACTAGCATTGATCGCTCCTTATGAGGTTGTCAGCCCCATGCCCTGGTGACGACGATGGAGGCATACATGGGGTAGTCTCTACCTAGGGCAAGCTGGCGGCGATGGAGGTGCACAAGGGGAGCCTGCGACAGTAGAGAGCCTCCTCCCTGCCGACGTTGGCTAGGGAGGAGGCAACGGTGAAATCTGCTAGTAGGAGGAGAGGAGCGATGTAGACCAATGGAGATGGGATTGAGGTGGAATGGGTCGGAGGCCTGTTTCGGTGGTGGTACTAGGGCACCAATCTATGACCGCTACTCTGATACCAAGTTAGGAAAAATAGCAAGTTTTATTTTCTCTGAAAAACCGTACCTCTCTTGTAAAGAGAGAAGAAAGGAAAAAATACAACACAACTCCCTATGAAATAAACACATGGAAAAATACACCCTCACAACAAGTCTTTCAACAACGATTGTATCTTTTCAGTAAATTCTCTTCTTATGTAGACCCAACAACCATCCTATAGACATTGTGATATCTCCTAATTCTTAAGCAGCCATTGTATCGAAACTTAATGGTTATCATCTATCCATTCAGACCATTTTCAAGATTAAGCATTCATGGAGGACCATTGGAGTGCCCACCAGTTATCAGTTCCCATCAATGGAGCTAGATACTTTCATTTTCATGAGTCTACTATATTATCTAATTAAGAGCTTCCAGGAAATTGAAAGTTGGCCCAAGAGATCGGATTTGAACAGCATTACTCATGCACATTTCTTAATTTTAAAAGAACCCAATTGAGTGATCTAGTAGTTGATTAAGTGGGCTCCCATCCAAAAGATCAGGATTCAAATTTTACCTTATTGAAATAGGAAAAAAATCTTAATTTAAAAATCTCAGGTCTTAGGGTATAAGTAGTTGATCAGATAATCCCACCATAACTTCCCTCTTAGGTTACACAAATTATCATTATCGTCCAATACAAATGTTTGTTTTTTTTCATTTATATGCACGGATTATCTTCTTTGTTTTATGGACTTCTATATTTACTCTGTGAGAGGAATGGATGTGTACAGGTCACAATGACGACAACCTATGGGGAAATTACTCAATTCCAAAAGATAATCCATATGCAGAAGACAGTGAACTTGGACGTGAAATTTGGGCCTTAGGCTTTAGAAATCCATGGAGATGCAGTTTTGATTCAGAAAGACCTTCATACTTTTTCTGTGCTGATGTTGGCCAGGTAAATAGTGTACTTTTTACCCATGTTAAAGTTGTCAAGCAGTTAATATAAATGAATGGCGATCATTTGTATGATTCCTTATTTTTCATATATATCATGTTCACCACTTGCTTTAGGAAATATACTGCAGATCCCACTTAGTTCAGGAAAGACTTGATTCTTAGTTTTGGTTTTCTTTTAAAATGCCGCTATTTTTTAAATTAATCTCACCGAAAGGCTAGGTGATTATTTGTTGTTTCCTCCCATATGGAGTTGTCAAGTAGATGCCTAGCTGTCTTCTTATACATGAAGTTTAGATGGGGACTAGGTAAGGTGCTATGCTTGAATTTTCTTTCCTTGACATGTGGTGCTGCTCCCATTTTGGTCACCGCCTGCTAACAAGACTTCCAAGATAACATTAATTTTGTGTGATTACACGGGGCATCTTCTCTAGTGTGGAGAAAGTATTACCATGCATCAAGTTTTCTACAATCACTGCCTGAGCAGAGAAATTGCCTATGTTTTGTTTGTTTACTTTATGTTTTTTTATTTCTTATGAACCATAGTGTTATTTTCTCACACCTCTTCCCTTTATAAAGAGGTGGTTTCCCATGATGAAATTAACGGATTCTATGCTCCTACTTGGTATTAGAGCACCGGTCCTAGACAGTGGCTCTAGGTTTCCCACCTCCACGACCTCCAAAACCCTACCACCAAATCAATTCCTCTTCCCTTCTTGATATACGTCGGTCGTCCACTCCACCGACGATCAACCATGTCTGTAGCGAGTGGGCAAAGCTCGATGGGACGTTCGGTGGCAATCGACCTCATCTAAGCGACACGACAGCAGCAAGGTGACGTGTGTGCGGCATCTGAGCTTCGTAGATGATAGAGACGCGTGTCTAAGCATAGCAAGGCGACGCGCGCACAGCAGTTGAGCATGGCAGGGCTACGCAGCGTCGTCTGCAGCGGCAAGTAGTGGCCGTGCGCGGTGGTTGAGTGTGGTAGGCAGCGCAGAGTTGTCTACGACATTGTGCGGTCACCGGAGACGGTCTCCAGTGGTTGTGCTACATGCGTGAGGAGCTTGTAGTCCCTTTCTAGTGCTACTCCCCTTCAGATCGTACGGAAAGAGTCACTAGGTCCCATTTCCGCGAAGATGCAGATCTGAACGGTTTCAGAACTATTGATGATTCCTAGCAGTGGTATGACCTTTTTCTAAATTTCTGGTTTGATTTTGGGATGTGTATTCCCCTTGTTGATGAATGGTTGGGGTGTGCATTCCCCTGTGATAGTGTGCGGATTACGAGGTGTGTATTCCCCGAACATTGATGTTTGATGCAGGAATTTAGATTTATGTCCTTGTTTCTTTGAATGTAGTCTGTTTGACATCAATGGCAGGGCATGTGAGTATGGTGCACTACGAGCAGTACAAGAGCCACCATGGTACAGGGTGGCTTGTGCATCACAGTATCTGTGCGGTGATCAGATCTATTTCCACTCGCAACAGTCTGTTTCGCCAGGGAGGACTGTACAGGTAGCTGATGGCAGAACCACCCCAGTTAGGGGTAACGGGGAGATGTCTATGACCCCTAGTTTGCAGCTGTTTGTCACGTTGCACGTGCCAAAATTCTCGCTTAGCCTATTGTCCGTGAGTAAATCACAAAGGATCTCAATTGCACAGTGATCTTCGATGATTTCGAATGCTTTGTCCAGGACAAGCTCACTAAGAGGATTGTTGTCAAAGGTATAGAGAAGAGTGGCGTTTACCATGTAGGACAGGAGTCGTTTGCAGGAGCTACTCAATATAGTAGTGGGAGTGTTCCACAGTGGCATGTTCATCTTAACCACTTGTCTCTGGATTGCCTCAGGAGGGTGATACCACATATTTCCCCAACTACTACCATACAATGTGATGCTTGCCAATTGGATAAGCACCATATGTCCTTTTTTCCAACTAGCACATCTCCTGGATCTTCGACATTATTTCAATTGCTTTATATAGATATATGGGAACCAAGTAGAGTCCCAGACCAGATGGGACACTAGTACTACCTGGTTGTTGTGGACGATTTCTCTAGAGCCACATGGGTGTTCTTGTTGAAGAGCAAGGTAGAGGTTGGAGGATGTCTAGAGACTCTCCTTCTAGAGATCAGCACAGAGTATTCAACCACAGTAAAGATGGTGCGGACTGATAATGCCCTTAAGTTCTGCACTGCCAAACTTGAGAAGTTCTACAGGACCGGTGGGATTGTTCACCAGATCACCTGTCCTCACACTTCACAGCATAACGGAATCGCAAAGTAGAAGCACAGGCACTTGTTGGATGTTTCCATACACTATTGATTCATCACAATGTGCCGCAGAGATACTGGGGAGACGCAGTTCTGACAACGACTTATCTTATCAATAGGATGCCCAACTCAATTCTTCACGAGCACATATTGATTCTTCTTTTGCATTCAGATGATGAGTTATTTCATGTGTCTCCTAGGACCTTTGGATGTGTTGCATTTGTCCATGTGCCATCACTTGGTCATGACAAGTTGGCTTCTCATGCTATCAAGTGTGTATTTTTAGGGTACTCTAGGACACATAAGGGGTACCATTGCTATGATCCTTTACAGAACAGACATTATGTTAGCCTTAATGTAACTTTCCATGAGGATACACTATACTTCTCAATCACCGAACAGAGGAGCTCTTGTAATGATGTTGCCTTTCTTCCATTGCTTGTTCCGTGTGCAGAGACTCAGGTGTCTGCTTTTTAGTCCAGACCTCCAACTGATAGACAGATAAGCTCTTCCTCCTTGGATGACTATGAGAGATTGCACAAGTCATTATGTACCTATCACAGGCATTACACTACATTTCAAAGGCCTCCTCCCTCACCAATAGTTGATGGTTCACAGGTAGTTGAGAGTGCACCTAATGCCAGTGACAGTTTGGTTACACTTGATTCCTCTAACAGTGCAGATCACCATAGTACTGAGGCTCCTTCTGCAGCGACTCAGTCAGAGATATCAGATGATTTTGATCTCCCTACTGTCATTAGGAGGCACCGCGCACCTGTGAGTCCATATATCGGGTTGCAAGCAATTTAGCTACCGATGGTCTTGCTCCTCAATTTAGTAGCTTCTGTCAGGCACTTATAGCATCACACATTCCGTCTACCTGCCAGCAGGCCATGCTTGATCCAAAGTGACGTCAAGCCATGGAGGATGAGATGGCAGCACTTCAGAGTAGACAGTCTTAGGATCTCACCGCACTTCCTATTAGTGCACACCTAGTTGGCTCCCGATGAATCTTTACCTTGAAATACAACCCTGATTGGTCTATTTCAAGGCATAAGGCCAGGCTAGTAGTAAGGGGGTTCACCCAAACATATGGGGTAGACTTCTTTGATACTTTCTCTCTCATGTGCGGTTTGCCATTGCTTGGATACTTATTTCTTTTGCTGCTCACAGAGACTGGCCGTTATACCAGCTTGATGTGAAGAACGCCTTTCTCTATGGTGATCTTCAGGAGGAGGTTTACATGCAACAGTCCCCAAGTTTCGAGGTTCAAGGAGAGTATGTGTGCAGATTGAGAAAGGCAATCTATGGATTGAAGCAGAGTCCAAGGGCCTGGTTCTAAAAGTTATCAGAGGTGCTCCACCAGATTGGTTTGAGGCGCTCTACTTCATATCACTCCTTGTTTACTAGGAAGACTGACAAGGGGACTGTGGCGCTCCTGGTATATGTTGATGATCTTATCATCACTAGGGATGACAGAGATGGGATAGACGAAGTCAAGAGGCACCTATCAGAGAAGTTTGTCATCAAGGATCTGTGACAGTTGAGGTATTTCTTAGGCATTGAGATTACACATGCCAGGGATGGAGTGATACTCTCGCAGAGGAAGTATGCTCTTGATCTTCTTCAGGAGACTTGCATGTTAGCAGCTAAGGCTATAAATATTCCCATAGATCCCAAGGTCCATTTAGATGATGAGAGATCTAAGGTGATTGACAGTAGGGCCTACAAGTAGCTGGTGGATAAGCTCCTTTACCTCACAATCACTCATGCAAACTTGTCTTTGTCTGTTGGTAGATTTAACCAATTTATGGATAAGCCAACTAGGCAACACTGGGAGGCTGCAATGTAGGTGCTTAGGTATGTGAAGAAAGCACCAGGACGAGGATTATTGTTTCGTAAGGGAACGCCCATGGGAATTGTAGCATACTCTAATGCTGATTATGCTAGTTATGTTGGGGATAGAAAATCTACCACATGGTTTTGCACCTTTGTTGCAGGCAATTTAGTTACATGGAGAAGCAAGAAACAAGCAGTTGTATCTAGATTTAATGCGGACTCAGAGTACAGGACCATGGCCCAAACAACCATTGAGATGGTTTGGGCCAGGTCAGTTTTATCATATCTTCATGTTCCTTTGGATAGCTCTATGGAGATGCGGTATGACAACAGAGCAACGACCTATAACCCTATGTTCCACGAGAGGACAAAGCATGTAAAGATTGATTGCTACTACACTCGAGATCCCATTCAACATGGGATGTGTTACATACCATGAGTGTCACTTTTAAGAAACAAGTTGCAGATGTCTTCATAATGCCCCTAGCGGGATTTGCCTTTGAGGCGTGTTGTTTCAAGCTGAGCATGATAGATATTCATGCTCCAGTTTAAGGGGGAGTGTTAGATAGTGGTGTTATGTCATATTTGTTTATTTTATGTTTCTTTATTTCTTATGGACCATGGTGTTATTTTCCCACACCTTTTCCCTTTATAAGGAGGTGTAGGGCTCCCATAATAAAGTTAATGGATTCTATTCTCCTACTTTATCATGTGTATATGGCAAGCAATAGGTCTCCAGCCAAGTGCATACCGTTTGATGCTTCTACCTGCAATTCATGGAACTATCCTAGAAGCTAGGACTCTAGCCCGCAAGTTAATTAGTAAAATAAAAATTCGAAACTAGAAGCTTTCCAACCAAAGATTTTGATTTCTAGAGCAACAAAGAGTACATCATTTTGATCATGATTGCTCCTTCATGGGCTTATGGATGCCTTGCGGCTTGCGCATATTGACAAGACAATAGATTGAAATCCCAGATTCTTGCAATGACAAGAATAAGACAAGCATGATTAGATTTGTTCAGTTACATGTATTTGGGGAAATAGATCTTGGGTGTGGTTCTACATACCCATGTGCTATAGATTATAATCATAGCTAACCTCTTTCATTTCGATCTTATTGAAGATATTGCTGAAGGCTAGTGGATGCTAAGGCATGTGTCTTTCCACGGTTTTCGTTTTCATTGTGGAGAGTTTTCCTTATAAATCATGTCCCTTGTCTGCGATTCCATTTGTGTGTTTGTTTCTATGTGATATAGTGCTGCAATGATCTAGGCTCAATTTTTCGTCAATATCTTCCACTCACATAGTGTGTGTTGAGGGATTCTGAAACAAGTATTGCATGTTGCATTGAGACTCTTCCTGTGTAGAAGCAGCATCAAGCTGGTGATAAGCAGTAGTGGTCTGGCGAGGCAATCCAGCGGCATGTGTTTAGAAGCTAGGGCAAGAAACCAAGCTATTTAGGTTGAGGTCATCACCCAAGTGAGGTGCAATATACATTGAATATCTAGTAATGGATGAATGATTCATATCCATGTGCAGAATCACATGAAAGTTCTCGTGATCAAAGATTTCTTCAATGGTGAGAGACAACCTGATACAAGTGACAAGAAGAACACAATCAAATTCAAGTATAGATAGATATTCTTGATAATTCAAGAAGGATTTGAGTATATTCCTGATTATTTGGTCAAATTTCTTGAGTCCTAATTAGATTGTAAGTTGGATTGTTGAGTCCTTGTTAGTTTGGGAAATTTTGTTTGGGTTTCAATAAGTTGCTTAAAAGTAAAGAGCAACATTCATTATTGGTTTTGGGGCTGAGTTCAAAGAGGAAAGAGATATAGTTGAGAGTATGCAGAGTTGGTTGAGACATGAGAGTAGGGAGCTCTCTATGGTGGCTTTATAGCAGCCTTCTATACTACAAATTTCTAGAGTTTCCCTTGGGGTTTTCTGCGTAAATCGATGTTATCTTCATGTGATGATTGTCATGCAATGTCTTTGTGAAGATTTGGTGGTGCAATGGAAGGCCACGTGCAACAGGTGCACATTGAGAGGAAGAGAGGCCACACGTGAGAGAAAGGAAGAGAGTTGGCATAAGGGGAGAGAAGAGATGAGGGAGTGAAGTCACGTTAGATATGGAAGTATTTTATTATTGGACTAAAAAATAAGTTGGTGTATTGCCCTCTTTTTACAGATACAAATATGGTAAATGACATAACAAACTCGATCAAATCCTAATTCTAAAAAAAACCCTCCTTTTCATATTTTGACTCTTAACTACTTTCTTAAACAACCCTAATAACTTATCACCAACAATTAACTAAATATAGTAAACTTGCAAACTAAGCAACCAACTTACATACGCACACCTATACACACGCGTGGACTTCCATGCCAACTCATGTGACACCTATCACTACTACCTAGCACTACCATGTGGCACTTTATTCAAACTCTCACACTCCCCTCCAAGTAGAATTCCTAATGAAGAGGGAAGACTTGTAAAAGTGGAAACTATGATAGTGGTGCCTTGAACAAGAATTTGGCCTCCGTAGTGATCAATGTCTCAACATCTACCATGGCTCGAACTTCCTGGAGTCAAGGAGACACCTTGATCCTTTCCAGGTACACATAAGGGGACACCTCACCAACTAGAGAGGTTCATGTGCCTTTCTTTTAATGTCCTGGAGTCAAGTGGACACCTGGATCCTTCCCAGGTACGCATAAGGGTACACCCTACTAATTAGAAAGGTTTCACATGCCTCCTCTTTCAACTTAGAGCCAGTGGTGCTTTGAAACACTCCCTCCTTGTGTTCCACATCCAAGAAGATCCCAACATGGTTCTCCTTAATCTCAGGCATGCAGGATTGCCTACTCTGATACCATGTGAAGAATTTGAGGCACGTGATCTCACGTGCAACAGGTGCACATGGAGATGAAGAAGATTCACACAAAGAGAAGAAAGAGAGGGTTGGCGTGGATGATGATGTTCACGCGAGAGGGGTTGACATGGAAGGAGAATAGAGTTGGAGTTCTAGATAATATAATCTTTACTATGTTGAACTCAAGAAACAAATAGAGATGATTGGTCCCTTTTATAGAGAGAAGCCAATCAATTAACAACCCAATCAAATCACTAACTAATCTACATTGACTGCACTCCTAATTTGGACTCTTGATAATTTTTCTAAACCCGCTCTATCACAATCACAAACAACCAATCACCAACTCATCTCACATACACACATAATTTCACACACCAACTCACGTGCATGCTACATGTCACATCACACGCCACGTGGCACCTTCTTTATTCTCAGAACTTCACAGTCTTGATAATTATCTTGTCAGCATATGTGACATGGCAAAGCTTCCATGTTGGGCGTGGCCCTACATCTTTAACGGGCAATAACATGCTAGAGGCATGTACTTGTATATTATATCAAAATCAACCACTCTGAGCTGAGAGTGAAGAAAATTGTTTGGAGCTGCCACGATCTCACTTCCCCCCCCCCCCCCCCCCCCCCCCCCCCACACACACATTTTGATTGAATGCTTATAGATAGCAGTCTCCTAACATAATTTTTGCCTCTATTCATATGCTGCAACCAGAATTATTTGTGTTTCTTGCTCATTCTGCCTCAACCTAAATCTGTTCTTCTTGGTCAATTTACTGCATATCTCATCAACATAGCAGGAATCAGAAAAATGTGATGCGCTTCTTGTACCATGCAAAAAAAAAAAAAAAAATCCCCAAATTAATCGTTTCTGTTTTTTCCACCACTAATGTGAAGATTGTAGTATTTCATTCATGCAGCAACGTTTAGTTTTATATACTATTCTGAGAACTAACACATGCACTAATCAATTATGCAGGATAGATATGAAGAGGTGGACTTGGTATCAAAGGGTGGAAACTTTGGATGGGCTTATTATGAAGGTCATTTGCCCTTCATGAACCTTTCATCAACAGATGCAAACACTACATCGGCCGACTTGATTTTCCCAATAATGGGCTATGAGCATACCGCGCCTTCTGCTTCTATAGCTGGAGGCTATGTCTACAGGTCCAAGGCAGATGCATGTATGTTTGGAAGGTAGGTCCATCCAAGCTTCGCATGAGCGAGAGCATCCAACTCAAGATCCATTGTCTATTCACCCTTTTACGTATTTACATATGCGATTATTTTATTAAAATAAAACTCTTCCTTGTTGTGATTTCAGGTACCTATATGCGGATCTGTATGGTAAATCCATATACACCGGTACGGAAACCCCGCCTAACAGTGGGAACTACACGAGTGAGAAGATGCCCTTCACCTGTGCCAGCGATTCACCAATCCGTTGTGAATTTGTTGACAAGAACCCTCTTCCTAACCTGGGCTTCATTTTCGCATTTGGTGAGGACAACAAGAAGGACGTGTACATCCTTGCGAGCAATGGGATTTACAGGGTCTCTCATCCGAGCCGGTGCAACTACACTTGCCCGATCGAGACTCCTCTGCCTAGCGGCAGCCCACCTCCTTCATCTTCACACGTGGTGGAAATTCCACAACTGGCACAGCTGACAGTCTTGTTCCTTCTGCTTACGCTGAGTCTGCTATCGTAAAGTCTTGTAAGTGGGTGCAGTTTACTGGATGGATTGCTGCTTTAAGTGGCCGTCATTTCTATTGGAGGTGCTTCTGTCTTCTGATATCTGCGAACTCTTTCTGTTGGATTTAATGCATGGTGTGTTTTTTGAATTTTGCATGAGCTTGAAGAGAGGTTTGGAGGTTTCTTTATCTGTTGAAATGATTTGTGGGCACCATCTAAAATGGACTAATTTTCAGTTGTTTTCTGAATCGGGTTCCTGGTTAATTTTAAATGTGTGACAGTTGCATTGGAACCCATTTGCATACTGTGTAATGAGTTTCCATGTAATCGGATTCTAGTGTTTGATTTTGTTGGCATCTATCATTTGATTACATAAGGTGATTTGATTTCAACTAGGTTACTCCATCAATTTCAGTTGCATTGTGCAATCCATATTTTGATAATAACTACAGTTGCAGTATTTGGTATTTGCATCCCACATGTAAGAGAATTCCATGGGAGTCAATTACATCAATGTTTCTGGATCTGTTCAGGCTGCATTGGTCGGTTTGATAAACCACATTAGAGATAGCTCAAGGCTTTCAAGCGAATATGAGGATTTAACCTTCCTTTTTGACTGTTGAGTAAGACGTTGTTCGATAATCACATGGAAAACCTAGCTGTCTTTGTACATGGAGGGGGAGAAACTTATATAGAAGCCCATGATCCTTCATAAACTTATGAAAGAGAAGCCTCCCCCTATTTATACAATCCACATCTCATGCTTTTCTCATACGCCAAGGGCAAATGACCATTAAGGGATAGAATAAAAAATTATAAAATGGGTTGTGAAGAGCCTCAAGCCCTTTTCCCAAAAAAATTGAACTCTCTGCGCTTGGTTAAGATGATCGAGTAGCAAGCAAGTAGGATACCATGGGCTTTTAGGTAAACTTCACTTTATTTTCTATACTATTTCCAAAGTAAATATACCTAACCTTCCTGAACCAAGTCTACGTAGCCACTTGCCTGGCTTGACAAGATTATTGAGACTCATTTTTAAGTCAGATTCATCTCATCGACTTATTAACCTAAGTTCACGAACACTTGTGGACTTGGAGCCTAAGCAAGGTCTATCCTACTTGAATTTAGTGACAATCCTACTCTTTAGTCTCTTTACACCCTTTATGTCGAAGGAACCGAGAGATTAGTTGTTTTGGTTGATGTTAGCAGGCTAAATGCTATGATTTATAAATGTGGATAGGTTCGGAATGCTTGTACTTAGAGGTACCAATCCGATTACAATTATAATTTTCAATAATGATGACATTGAAGGTAAATTCAAAACAGCATGATTAATGTAACCATTTCTCTTCAACGAAACCCAACTTATGGGAGCTTGGGTTACCCCATTTTATTGATTTACAACCATTGTGGCCTAATATATTTCATCTACCCTATCGTGTTGAAAATGCATAACATTTGTGATGTTATTGATGAAATTATTCTAATGAAATCTACTTGAAGTTTATCTTGAAATATATTTATTTCATGTGGATCTTGTATGCATGTATTTCAATAATTTTAGAGAAGCTATTGCATGGATCTAAAATATTAGGCATGTTGGATATGATGCTTAAAACACATGTAGACTTATATGATATACTCGAAAATTTTGGTCAAAATTTTAAGCATTTAGAACGACGCATACGAATCTAGTTGATTGCCATAGGCCTTATCTTGACATTAGAAATCGACTACCCAACTATAGAAAAGAAAAATCCAACGGATGGTCAAAAGGTGGTGGATGAGTGGAAATAGGGTAAACGTATTTATTAGGATTGCATCTTATTGGTGTTACCTAATATATTATTTTTTACATACAACACATCCACGTCCACCGTGAAGGAGTCATGGGAGGAATTAGATAAAAAAATATAATATCAAAGATCTTGACATTAAGAAATACTCTATCTCAAAATTCCTAAACTTTCAAATGGCTATGAGCAAGTTGGTCTCAAAGCAAGCACACAAGTTCATGTTGTTGCTCCATGGCTTTGCAAAGGCAAAAATGAAATTTTATGAGAAGTTACAAGTCATGTCCATCATTGAGAAATTCTTTAAGTCTTGGGAGGACTTTGAGATGACTCACAACTGTAGGAAGGGAAAGATCTCTCTTGATAACTTGACAATTAACATTACCAAAGAAGAGGAGCACAAGAAGCAAAAGCCAATGTCTAAGGTGAATGTAATGATGTCTAAAGGTAAGAAGAATAAGAAAAAAAAATAACAAAAAAAATAAAATAAAAGCCAAAACTAAGATCTAGAAGAAATCCAATAACAAACTGTGCTGGCACAATAGGCAAGATGGGCATTAGAAGAAGTATTGTCCTTTTAAAGCTTAGCAAAAGACCACGAGTGCGATTCCTTAGGTGAATATGGTCATCGAGGCCAAGCTTAACGACGTGTATGTCTCTATAAAACCTGAATTCTATACTATTGATAATCCTAATGAGTGACTCGTTGATACGAGAACCAATGTATACATTTATACTAACAATTTGTTCTTATTAGGACTGTAGTGGCGAGACTATGAAGATAGGGAACAACTCTATAACCAAAGTGTTGAGATTTAGACGCATGGTCTTGAGGTTCCCCTTAAGGTGAGTCTGGACATTATATAAGGTGTCGCAAGGTTCAGCCATTAAGAAGAATGTTCTTTGTTAGAAAGGATTTTGGATAAAACATTAAATGTAATCAAATTGTCATTTTGACATGGGATTTTTTATGGAAACAGATTTCGGGCAAATTTGATTTATAATTTAGAGTTAGATGTGGCATTATTCATGATGTTTCTTCTAAAAATGCTCTAAATAATATTGATTTTAATTTCATATCTTATGTTGTCAGTAATATTGAATCTTATAAACTATATCATGGTAGATTAGGACATGTGAATTTCAATTCTTTGAAAATAATGATGAAGTTGAATATGATTATTGAACACACCATAGATAAAATTAAAAAATACGAGATATGTGTGTAGGTTAAACAAACTAGAAAACCCTTTCATCTTGGCCCTAGAGATACTGAGGTTTTAGAAATAGTGTACATGGATATCTACAAGGTTAATGGTGTGTTAACTAGGGACAATAAAAAATATTTTATGACATTTATAGATGACAATAATCGATACCATTGCATGTATTTGCTTATGTCCAAGGATGATGCATTAAGGAAATTATTTATCTTTAAGAAAGAAACAAAACACAAACTGGTAAAACTCTTAAGAGGCTGAGATCAAATAGAAGAGAGGCATATACGTCTAACTTATTTGATGAATAATGCTAAGCCTTTGATATATTTCATGAGTTCACAATCTCATATTTCTCACAATCTAATGGGATAGCAGAGTAAAAAAGTAACACCATAACTAACATAGTAACACTCTTACAAAGCTTATGATTACCTACCTAAATATAAGGGGAGGCTCAAAATACGAAGTATCATTCTCTGAATTGAGTTTCCCTTAAACATAAGAAAAGCGATCCTTTTGAGATAGTGAGAAATAAGAAACCAAGCTTAAAATTTCTTTGAATGTGGGGTTGCCTTGCCAAAAGGTAATTGTTTTAGAACACAAGAAAACACAAGCTCGATCCTAAGACACTTGATACAATCTTTCTGAGTTATGTTGAGAACAGCTATACCTACATATTTTTAGTTATAAAATTTGAACTTTTAGGCATAAATGTCAACACTATTATGAAGTTTCATAATGCTACATTTTTTTAAGATGTCTTTCATGTGAAGATTGGATTGACTCCAAATGTGACTTTAGATAATTTAGCCATGATAGCTGGTTCCATTCCTGAACAAGTGGAAAGTATGTCTATTGTGGGGGCTAGCTCTTATTCTAAACCTAACAAACTAGATGTTGTGTCGAAAATCATTGTAAAAAAATTGTATCGTAGCAAAGCAATGAAAATCAAAGTGACATTTAAATTTATAAGCTCGAAAATCAGACGTAAGTTCGAGGTCATTCGCAAGAAACAAATTTGACAAATTAATTCACCAATCACAGTAATTAAGAATAATGATGCAAGTGAAATCAATAATGATATTCAATGTAAAGCAAAACTATATCTCAAATGTCAGAGAGAAAATATAAAAAGAAAGGGCTAAAAATTGTGGTTGAAACCACCAAATTAACCCTCGACATTAAGCACTAATCAGAATCAAATATCCCAATAGTATCAAACAATCAGATATCCACGTGAGGCTAAATGAATCCACAGTGATCTCAAAATAGAACCAAGTCAAGCACAAGGCCTCAGAAGTCGACTATGAGGCACAGGCGCCTTATCTTCAAAGCACAAAGCCTCAGCTCAAGAGACAAGGCTTAGTAGCAGCTAAGTGTTGAGCGAGGGGGGGGGGGGAGGGGCATAAATCCCAATGAAACACAGTTCAAAACCCCCTCCCTCCTCCTCAGATCTCTCTCTCTTTCTCAAACCAGACCCGGGTAAATGGATCCAAGTCGAAACCCGTCGGCATGCATGGCGGGCGAGGGTGTGTGGGTATGCGCATGTGAATGGGACCTCACCCTAGTGCTGTCGAAGGCAACCAGCTGCTTCACTCAATTCAATATACATAAGAAAAAAAATTAAAACCCCACGATGTGGGACTAAAGGAATGTTGTTCTCCTTCGTGCTTTCGCGTGTGCACTGGGGATGTCTACTCTTTGAATCCAGCCGTTGTGGTTGTCGCCTTGGCTAATTGGAGCTACAGATAGGTTCTTTGGATGAAGCTGCAGCTGCTGGTGGTGGACTTAAAGCCGGAGGTGACCAATTGACAGCGGACGACGTCGGAGAAGACAACAGCGATGGCAAAGCTCCGACGTCAACCTGAAATCAAGAATACGGCCTTGCGGCCCTGTCAGTCAAGCTAAAAAGCTTCGTCGATCGTCGGCGAGTGCGGTGGTGGTCTTGAATTGGCGCGAGGGTGTGTGTAGCGGTGTGGCAAAGTCGAAGGAGGTGATACAATGGTGGGTTGTTCGATGGTGGACTTGAGTGGTCGACCCTCAATAAGTTGAGGGGTTTCAATGGAGAAGATGTGGTAGAGCTAATGGACCTGGTAGTGGGCAGTTTGGTTGATTGTGGTGATGGCGCGAGCTCGCCAAAGCTCATATTAGATGTGGCGAAGATGTGGGTGGAACGGTAGTGGCAATGGATGAAACCTAATTCTAAAGACGTAGAATGATGCTAAAGAGGAAGAGGAAGAAGTTAAGGGGCTTAGGGTAACGTGGAGAGATGATGCATCCTGTGTTGGCTGGCCGGACGTGAAGAAGATGGTGATGGAATCAACGGGGAAGAAGAGGCAGGAGGCGCTCGTGATGTGGTTGGCGAGGAGCGCGAGGAAGAGGGAGAGTTTAGGCCTTCCAAGTCGGCAGTTGGGTCGTCGGAAGAGGGAGGCAGAGGAGCTCGCCGAAGCCGAAGAAGAAAGTGGCTGGAGAAGAAGAGAGAGAATTTCGACCAATTCTTGGCTGAGGAGCATGCTGGGGACACGGGAGCGATTTATAGAGCTCCAATGTGAGCTCTAAATCAAGGAATAGGCTTGATTTGTTCGCGATTTCAGGGGAAAAAAATTCCCAAACTTCCTTGAGCTCACCTGATCTCTAGGGATTGACTTAGGGTTCCTAAGGCGGTTCAATTGAACAAGAAACTCCTCAAGATCAATCCCTCCAATTTTGGAAGGATTTAGATCTGATTGGAGAGAGATCTCTCTCAAATCTTGGCTGAGTTGCATTCACACCAACAATGGCGACAGGGACCTAATTGTTGCGTCAAAACTTGTCATTTTTAGGAAAATAACATGTCATAGTACAGTGACGAAAATCGATACAGCATTTAAATTTATAAGCTCAAAAATAAAAGCGAGTCCAAGGTCGTTCACACATAGCAATTTAAGCAAATCAATCCACTAATCACAATTATCAAGAATAATAATGTAAATGAAATCAAAATGATACTCAATGTATAGCAAAATGTATCTCAGATGTTAAATAGAAAATGTAAAAAGATTAGGGTATAAATGGTGGTTGAAACTACCAAATTAACCCTACAATCAAGTACTAATCCCCAATCAAATTTTTGAATAATACTCTTCAACCACTAGTCTCAAATATCCACGTCATCTAATGGATCCACAGTATCAGCACCAAGTCAAGCACAAGGCACTGCTCAAGGAACAAGCCAACACAGAGCCTCAAGCATAGCACAAGAGGTAGAGAGCTCAGCACGCTAAGTATGGAGCGAGGAGAGGGGGGGCACGAATCTTGAGGCAACAATGCAAAATTGCCCCTCACCTCCTTAGCTTTTCTCTCCTCTTTTTAACCGGGTTATCAGGTAGGAACAGTATCGAGTATATGGATCCAACCCAAACCCGTGTGCGCGTAAGCGTGGGGGACCTCACCCCCCATGCGTTTGAGGTAATAAGGCCTGTGCACAATTTCCACTTATATGATGTTTCCTTCACTGTTGTCCACAATGTGGCACTAAGAGTGCCTGCTTTCTTCGCGCGTGTGTGCTACGGATTGGAGCACCAATTCGAGTTGTTGAAGGCTTTATTTCGTCCAATTGAAGCAGCAGAAGGTTTCGTAGATGGGTTCTGCATCTCTAGGTTGTGGATTCAGGCCCTAGGGTTGATGCACGGCGGACAATAGTGGTGGTGGCAAACAGTGCTCCAACGAGAACCTGAAACATGAGAACGAGTTCTAGAACCCAATTAAAACAACTTAGAGGAATCGTCATGAGTCGAGAAAGGCAATAACAGTCTTATTCGAGTGTGTAGAGGTGTGTAGTGGTGCATAGAGGTGTGTAGTGGCCGGAGGTGGTCAAAGATGACGACAGTGGTATGGGTTGTCCGGCGAGGTGTTTGAGTGGGTGAAACTCCAAATAGATAGAGGGCTTCTACTCTAGGGAGTGCACCGAAGGTGTAGGATGTGACAGCGAGGCAATTGGTGCGGTGTAGCAGCGTAGCAACTTTGCTGGAGGCGTGGCCGTCATTGTAGAAGACGATGGCCATTTCAGGTGGTTGGAGATCAATTTGAGGGAATAAGGGCATAGATAGAGTTTAAGGAAAGAGAGAGAAAGAGAAAAAACCTAGTTTAAGGGGCGAAGGGGGAGGATTTGGTGTTGGTTGTGATTGGCCAGTGCCGACGATGAAGAGGTCTCTAGTGAGGGGAACGACGACGACGACAAGGTTAGGAGGCCCTGGCTTTGGCCCACCAGGCGTAGAAGAAGGCAAGGAGGAAGGAGGTGCTCTCAATTTGATTGTTGAGAGGCCGTAGGGGGATGAGGGAGGATGTCACTGGAGCTGAGGTCGGCGACGACCGGAGGAGAGGAGGAAGTCTTGTCTGGCCTAAAACCTCGTTGAGGAGAACACTGGGACCTACAAGAGTTTAAATAGACCCTCTTTAGGCCCTTAAGGAGTCAATTCGAGCAAGTTCTTGTTTCAAGGTTGGTCTACAAACTTGGAATTTCCAAGCTTCGCATGCGAGATTTTGGAACTGGTCGATCTTTAGACATGGCCTAACCTATAAAGAATCAATTTAGGAACAATCTCTCTAAGTTTGGAGAGATTTGAGCGAGAAATCTTCGCTCAAAGTCGGCTATGGAGCTCGCGTTCACCTTCATGGCGGTAGGGACCCTTTTGTAAGAACTACAAAGAAGTTAGGGATCTTATTGCAACAATCTTGAAAGTTAGGGGGTTGAATGTAAGAAATAGAGTTTTTAAGGATTAAAATGCAAACTAGGTCAAGATGGACTCTGATTGGCCATAAATTTTGGTGTTAACCTAATTTGGACCAAAGGAATCTAATGGAGATCTTAGATTTGAGTTTTGGTCACTTTTGACTAGGTAATTTGCACAAAAACCCAAATCAAGGTAAATTTCTATCTAAAACTTTGTTTTAGGTCAAAATAGGTTCAGATGGTCAAACCAAGGGTACCAAACCTCTTAAAATACTTTTCTATGATTTTTAAGATGTTTATATTAATTTTAATCTGACCATAACCTGTTCAATTTAAGTGTGTTGATAATTAGGATTTTGTATATTGTTTTCGCCCTCGAAATGAATGAAATCCTATTTCAGTCTGTGTTGTCCCACTTTTTTGACTTTTATGCTCATTTGACCTTCAATTAACCCTTAAATGACCCCGTGGTTAATTTGTGTTTGTGATATGCTGTTAAAATTACAGAATTAACCCTAATTCCCCATTTCTTCTCAAATTAGAATGACATGGAGTTGACCCTCATATAATTAGGTTGGAGCTTTTAACCTTCGAACCTGACTAAATGTGACTAGTTAAGGCCCATGATAGTGTTACCATCACTAATCGCAAGAACGATGAGAAAGTTAGGGACCTATTTACAATAAAATTGAGACATAGGGGCTTAAGTGAGAGAAATAGAGGTTTTAGGGGCTAAATTGCAAGCTAGGTCAAGATGGATTCTGATTAGGTTTAAACTACGGTGAAAACATAATTTGGACCCAACGAATATAATGGTGAACTTAGATTTGAGTTTTGACCATGTTTGACTAGGTAAATTGCAAAGAAAAAATTAGGGTAATTTCTCGTCAGAAACTCTATTCTAGGTTAAAATAGGTTCAGATGGTCAAACCAAAGGTACCAATTTAGTCCTTCGTCAGTGTCTCAAGCAGTCGTGTTAGTCTCCTTATAAGTCATAGCCGCCTCGACTACGCGAGAGAATGTGGGCAGCTTCAGGGGTTCCACATACCCCTGAATCGCAGGTCGGAGTCCCTCAGTAAACCTCCACAGGCACTCCTCCATAGACACAGTTGTCAAGACGAAGCATGACAACTCCAGAAAACACGTGCGGTATGGGCTAACTATCATCGCCCCCTGGCGGAGAGTGTGGAACTCCCGTCTCCTCTGGTCCTGCCAAGTCAGCGGAAAGTAATGCTCGCAGAAGAGAGCTACGAACTAGTCCCATGACGACTCTCTCCCCTCCTGGCCTCTGACTGCCCTCCACTACCGGTGGGCTGTGCTCTCCAACTGGTACGTGGCAAAGGTCACGCGGCACTCTACAAGAGGGCAAAGCGTGTCAAACACCTTCTCTATCTGCTTCAGCCAGTCCTCTGCCTCAGATGGGCTCTCATCCCCCATGAAGGAGGGGAGCTTTAGCTTCCTGAACTATCCAAAAAGCTCGTGGTGGAGCTGCAACGGGGGAACAGGTACGCCTCCGGGAAAGGAAGGTGTTGAACGATTTACGAAGCTACGCTAACGTGTTTGGTTTTGGAAAACCCGTCATTGTAGTTCGAAAGCGAAGGATTCGAGTTCAACAAATAAAATTTATACCGAAATAAGAATTCCGGGTCGAACACAGGGAGGCGAACGTTTGATTTAAAAAACTTCGCGTTTATTTTTATTTTGTCACGAAGAAATTCAATTTAAACTATCTAAGTATCTACAACAAATAAAAGAGAGAGAGGGAGTAAGAGAGAGAGAAAGAATACTACACATGGAAATCAAAATGAGATGTAGAATAGACAAGGAATTTATCATAAAAGAGTTCGTTCGTTACAACTAGAAAACATAAAACAATTACTCTAGAAAGCATTAAAAGAATGGAGGGAGAAATGTCCTCCTCGACGATCGCTCGGAGGACGAATAGACTACTCTAGAAAGCAGTAAATCTATACTAGAAAGCAGTAAAAAGAATAGGGAGAGAGAATCCTCCTCGACGGTCGCTTGGAGGACGAGCCGGACGGGACGACGCCTGGATGAAGGAGGACGAAGCGGGACGAAGGAGGACGAAGCAGAAGAACGGGAACGGAGCAGCACGCCGTCGTCGTCGCGGGATACACTTCCGAAGGGGGACGAAAATTTGGACTTTATCTCGCGAGAAGCATCCCGGGTGTGGGACAAGCTTCTCTTGAGCTTTGGAGAGGTAGAGAGGAGAAGGAAGGGATGAAAATTTCGTATGGAGGGGGTCTCCTTTTATAGTTGCAAGGAGTGGGGGCAAAATGGACATTACATCTTCAAAATAATAAATAAGGGGTCTTTAGTGACGGATAAAACCGTCGCTAAAGCCCCGACGTCGCCGTCGTCGCTGCGCCCACGCGCGCCCGCTCGGCTGCCCGCGCGCGTAACGCCTACGCACGTCGCTTGATTTTCAGCCGTCCAATCGCGAGATAGGACGGCTTAGATCGTGTCCGCGCCCGCTGCGTAGCGCACCGCCCGCGTGTGATCGCGCGTTACGCCCGGCGTCCAATCGCGCGTCGTCCTGATTGAGCGCGCGCAGCCGTTGGATCTTCATCTGACGCTCGTCCGCGCCCGCTCGCCCGCGCCTTCCACCCCCTCACCGCGGCTCGAACCCGCGACCTTCGCTTCGCCCGCAGCTGCGTCGCCGCTGCGCTACGCGGGCGAAATGGTCGCGCGGACGCTTTTAAGCGCGAGCGACCGCAGCCGTTGGATCGAGATCCAACGGCGGAGAGGAGACGGTGAGCGGTCTTCACAAGATGCATGCGGCCGATTGGGCGGCTGAGATGGCGCCATCTTGGCCGTCCATCTTCTGGAAGTTGTAGATGGTGCCACGGATGTCAGATTGACTCGATTTTTGTGTCCTTGGGCTGCGATCGTCGATCCGAATTCATCCGTGTGGTCGGATTTGCCATCTGAAGTGCGGATTTACACCATCCTGGCCCTTGATCTTCTAGGGTTCCCCGGTCTTTATCTGATGCTACGGATGCCTGATTAGGGCGATCTTGGAGTCGTTGAACTCCAATCGTCGCCCTGGTCACATCCATACGGTTGGATCTTTGATCCGAGGCCCCGATAAAATATTTGCCCTGTCCAAGCACATAAAAGGAGACAATTAACCTCCATTTTATTCAAACTACTCTAAATGCAAGATGATGCATGTTATGCAATATTTATATTATGAAATGCAATCCTATGCTTAAGAACATGCATAAATAGACATTTTAAGTAGTGTAAATGTGTTTACATCAGAAGGCTCGTGCTCAGAAGTGCCTGAGGGTAGTGGGGGTAGTGGAGGATCACCCCCTCCCCCTCCTGCTCGTCTGGCGTTGCAGCGGCTCCCTGTCCCATAGAGGACTCTCCCTCCACATCCTCAGGGAGGGGTGGCCGAGGAGGAGGCTGCTGGAGCTCCTCTCATACTATATCCTGGATCAGCTGGGTGAGATCCTAGACCTGGATGCCCGGAAGGAGGGATGGGTTGATTGGTGCCTCAGGTCTGGCACGTCCGCCCCTACGACCACGCCCACGACCACGTCTGAGGCTTGCCTCGAAAACTCCTGGACGAGGCATCTCCTATAAGGAGATACAAGAAAATGATCATGGACTGTCAACGATACCAGGTCTCATAAAGAAATACGACTCGAAAGCGAAGATCAAAGCGATACGTTGTGATGGCTATCCTAGTTACATGCACGTGAGTGGTTACTTCTAGACCATTTGGTTCATTTCCCGTGATGACCTTGCTTTGATACCATATTTGTTACGACTTGATCCCAGACCCCTACAGAGCCCGAGATCGGCTCACCTTGACTAGATCCCAAGACCCAGTCATCCAACGAGAAATAACCAAAAGCAGAAATATCCTACAACTACACATGCAATGTAACTAAGCAGAAAAATGACTACGAGACAGTAAAGGAAGCAAGACGAAATGTCTTACAATATTACATGCCATCACAACTACAACAGCGGAAAGTATAACAGAAACATAAAAGAGTAGTAATACATGCTAAAGTACTCACTACAACAACAGAAAGAACGCTTTGGAACAAAATGAGAATAGCTAAGGCTGGGCTCAACTGGGCCCAACTCCCTCTACAGCCGATGGTTCTGGCTGCTCAACTCCCTGACCTGAATAAAGTTACAAAATCCATGGTCAACTAACGTTGAGTAGAGTGGTGGTTAAGCCATTTACATGCAATTAACATAAGGCAAGCAACTAATTAATTATTCATTTCCATTTAGCTCAACTAAGTGGTTCTGATTAGTTTATTCTACTAGGATCCATACATCTCTTGATCTTGCCTGTTCCTTAAGGGAACAATCTTGATTGCAGTTTTTCTCATAATGTAGGATGTACATGTGGTGCTCTTCCGGCCGGGAGAGTCCCTCGTGGTAGTCCTACACTCGGTCTACCACCCCGAGGTCACGGTCGCGACGTAGCGGTGATTACAACATGCATGATAAGCGCACGGGTAGCTACCCCGCACTGACACGCGGTCAGTCATTTTCGCTAGCGGGTACTCCCAAAAGTACATCACGGAATAGCATAGGGCCTTGCCCTCTCAAAATAGGGGTCTCGCCCTTCAGAACAGGGGTCTTGCCCCTCCACATTCCGCGTACCCTCGTCTGACTATTTCGGCTTGCCCAATGGGCCTAACAAGAGTCAGTGTATGGTGGCTAGTCCTAACCCTGGGCCCTATGGGGCAGCTAGCACCCTCCCTACACTAGTAGCTCACTTCGGTACCACGTACACGAGAGCCAAACAAGAGTCGATGTAGAGTGACTAGTCCTAACCCCGGGTCTCAACCCAAGAGGCGGCTAGCTCCCCTCAACACTAAAAGGACAGTTGTTCTCCTTGGTACCACGTACACAAGTACCGGCTCACTTCTCATCTACATACTAGATTTTTTCCTTATACAGGAGTTCTTCTCCTAGTTCCTCGTAGGGTTCATGCTCGTATTCATTTCATTTCATTTTTCAACATGCATATCTCATTGTTCATATTCCGATTCTCATTCATATAACAAGCAGCCCATGTTTTAATAACTGAAGAAACATCATGTCATGTATCTATACATTTGTTAGCAATTAAGGTTTTAACATACATCTCAAGTAAACAGTGTAGCTCAAGCATTATTCATTCGTTTCTGCCCTATGGTTCATTTCACATCTTAGGGTTCAATCAAGTTATTCTAAACATGCATTTTACCCATTTAAATCTTAACATTAAAGTAAACCACTCTACCAAGATTCACAAGTGGAATGGGTGCTGAAACATAAATCCAATCGTCTCTGCGGGCCCCGAACACGCTACAGGCTAGAAACCTATACCAGTGACTAACTCACATCAGAAGAGTTCAGAACAGTATATAATTGACACTAACATGTAGAGAAACTCGAGCAGAACACAACGGTACTTCATTTGCGGAAATCCCATTTCATATAGGCCCCAAACGAGCCAAAAATGCGCACATAGACCAAAATCAGACGTCTGGGACTAGGCCTAGACATCTTAAACGACATCAAAAACTCACCTTGTGTTTCTGCATTTCTGGCGGACGTCCAGAACCCATTTACAGTTGTCCTGGGTATTTCCAGATGTCTGTCAGTACGCTCGAACATCTGATAAGTCTATCAAACGTCTGTGGAGACGTCCAGACGTCCTAAAGCACCTCTAAGAGCATGCTTGTGCGCCTTTCCAAGACCTGTACCTACGCATGCATCCACAGGTTTAAAACCACAACAGCGCAACATTACATACTTCACGTATGCACATGCATGAGCGTACAGGACTCATACCTCGGCACTCTGCGAATTTTCAGACATCTGGCTTCAGCTCTGGACGTCCGCTGCTGCTCCAGACGTCTGGCATGTCTGATACTAGAAAAGTCTAGCACACAGAAACTTCCTCGTGCTGTCCTACTTCTCGCGAGCTCCGCTTGCAGGGACTCCAGCAGTTGTAGGAGGTTAGGACCCTCCTCCGGCGTCCTCTCTCCCACAAGCTCCTTCTCGAGCTCCTGCAGCTACACTCCAGCTACGGCTCCTCCCTCTCGCACCCCCGAGCTCTCTCTTTTCCCTTCCACGCCCTCCCTCTTCCTCGCTCACACTCTCTCCCTCTCTCCTTCTCCTTCTCTCGCGAGCTCCTCTCCTCCACACACAGGTGCAAGCGGAGACGGATGGACGTTGGTGCTCACTGGCAGACAAGGGAAGGAGGTGGAGGTGGTGGTGAGGGTGTAATGGTGGAGAGGGGTGGCGTGGGTTTTAAATAGGAAAGGGTTAGGGTTTGGACGGGAGGGGGAAGTGTGTGTGTGTGGGTGTGTGTGGTGTGGGAGGAGAGAGAGACAGAGAGAGTAAAATTGCGGAATTTTCCCCCGCGACCCTTTCTCCTCCCTGCAAAGCCCACAAACTGAACCCATGGGGTATTAAGATTGCGCTCACGCCCCTAACTTTTCGGAAAACTCCGAACGGTCCATGGAAAGGGTCATTTCAACGTAACAAACTAAAGGAAGTTTTGTCCCCAATACTTAAGCTAAGTAGGGTGCGAAAATAACGTAAAAGCGCATAACAATCTAAAATAGGACCAAAGTTGGTCAGAAGAGATGTACCCTAAAAAAGCTCTGGATACTGCTCTATCTATTATCTGCACCAGCCTCTCAGGATAGGTCAGGTCGTCTCCGACCTCGACGCTCTCATGGCTCATAACGTGGCTGGGATTGGCGACGTACTTCCTGAGGTTGGATACATGGAACACATCATGAACTCCAGAGAGCTGGGGAGGAAGGGCAAGCTGGTAAGCAACGGGTCCAACCCGCTCCAAGGCCTCAAAGAGCCCCACAAACCTCGGCACAAGCTTCCTTTTCACCCCAAAACGCTGCAATCCCTTCATGGGCAAAGCACGGAGGAAGATGGGATCCCTAACCTCGAACTGCACCTCTCTGCACTTCTTATTGGCGTAGCTCTTCTGCCTGCTCTTGATAGTACGGAGTTGTCTATGAATCTGCCCTATCACCTCCTGACTCTGACAGACCAGCCTAGGACCAACCTCCCACTTAGTCCCTACCTCGACCCAACTTAAGGGTGCAGTACACTTCCTCCCGTACAAAGCCTCGTAAGGTGCCATACCGATGCTCGAATGGTAGCTGTTATTGCATGCAAACTCTGCCAAGGGCAAATGCTCCTCCCAGAAACCTCTCCAGTCTAGTACACAAGCGCGTAGGAGGTCCTCGAGTGTCTGTATGGTGCACTTTGACTGTCCGTCGATTTGGGGGTGGTAGGTGATACTGAACCTCAGACGTGTACCCAAGACCTGATGAAACTCTGCCCGGAACTGAGAGGTGAAACAAGTATCCCTATTCGATATGATCTCGCGAGGGACTCCGTGCAGACGCACTACATCTCTGATGTACCGCTCTGCTAGCTGTGCTAGACCAAAGGTGACTCAGATCGGTAGGAAACGCGCTGTCTTCGTCAACTTGTCTACTATCACCCAAACTGCATCGTGTCCTCGCTATGTAACTGGTAAACCCACCACTAAGTCCATAGTGATACTCTCCCACTTCCACTGTGGCACAGGAAGTGGCTGTAACAGCCCTGCAAGCCTCTGCTGCTCGGCCTTCACCTGATGGCATACCAAGCACTGCTGAACAAACTTACCGACATCCCGCTTCACCCCTCTCCACTAGAAGTCGCATCGCAAATCATGGTATATCTTTGTATTCTCGGGATGTATGGTGAACCAGAACTCGAGCGCTTCAGTTAGGAGCTCTCTCAATAGCTCCTCGTCTCTAGGAACGCATAGGCGTCCCCTCATGCGTAGTATCTCTTCAGAGAAGGAAAAGTCTCCTGGGTCCCTTGTCAACACCCTGTCTCACAGTGTCTGTAAATATGGATTGGCCATCTGCCCTATAATGATAAGGTCTATCAGCTTTGGTCATGCCTGCCGCATCTCTATCACTGCCCCGTAGTACCCCCGTGACTCTCGGGGTCACCAACTGCCCACCTCCTCCATGAGTCTCCAACTCTGTGCCTGCAAGCTGGCCAAGTAGGCAGGTGCCTTCCGGTTTAGGGCGTCAGCCACCACATTGGCCTTCCTTGGGTTGTAGGAGATGCTGCAGTCATAGTCCTTCAGGAGCTCTAACTAAGGTCTCGGTCTTATGTTGATCTCCTTTTGATCAAACAGGTACCCGAGGCTCTTATGATCTGTGAAGATCTCGAATGTCTCACCGTAAAGGTAGTGCATCTATGTCTTCAACGCAAAGACAACTGCGACCAGCTCTAAGCCATAGGTGGGGTAGCTATGCTCATGGAGCTTCAGTTGTCGCGAAGTGTAAGTGACAACGTGCCCCCGCTGCATGAGCACACCACCCAACCCCTGCAACGAAGCGTCGATGTAAACGACGAACCTGCCACTGCTGCCTGAGATGGTGAGCACAGGAGCTGAAGTCAGTCTCTCCTTCAACTCCTGAAAGCACACCTCGCACTTGTCGATCTAGGAAAAGGGCACGTCCTTCCGGGTCAGCTGGGTCTAGGACGTGCGATCTGCGAGAACCCTCTAATAAATCACCAGTAGTAGCCTGCCAATCCTAGGAAGCTGTGTATCTCTATCACTGTGCATGGCCTCTCCCACCTGATTATGGCCTCGACCTTGGCTGAATCCACAGCCAATCCGTCTCCCGAAATCACATGGCTTAAGAAGATCATCTGCCTCAGCCAAAACTCGCACTTGCTGTACTTGGCGTACAGCCTGCGTCATCTCAAGGTATCCAGTACCATACGTAGATGTTGTCCATGTTATGCCTGATCCCGAGAGCATACTAGTACGTCGTCGATGAATGCCACCACAAACTGGTCTAAGCATGGCCTGAAAACACGATTTATTATGTCCATTAAAGCAGTGGGGGCGTTAGTCAACCCAAACAGCATGACCAAGACCTCGTAGTGCCCGTACTGAGTACGAAAAGCTGTCATGGAGACGTCGGTCTCCTTGATCCTCAACTGGTGGTAGCCTGATCTCAGATCTATCTTGGAGAACATCATGGCGTCTCTCAACTGGTCGAAGAGGTTGTCGATACAAGGCAGCGGATACTTGTTCTTGACGGTGACCCGATTCAGCTGCCTGTAGTCGACACAAAGCCGAAGAGTACCATCCTTTTTCTTTATGAACAACATAAGCACTCCCCACGGGGATGCGCTGGGCCTCACAAAGCCCTTCTCCAATAGGTCCTATAATTGATACTTGATCGCTCGTAGCTCAAGTGGTGCCATCCTATACGGTGCAGTAGGGGCTGGTCCCTGGTACTAGTGAGATCTCAAACTCGATTTCACGTTCAGGCGGTATTCCTAGTAGCTCCTCTAGGAAGACGTCAGGGTACTCGCAGACCACTGGGACCTAGTTTGCAATTTGGTCCTATTTGAGTCTTTTCTCTTACACACATGCCCCTAACTTTCAAAATCCTTTCAAAAAGGTCCCTAACTTTTGTCATCTTCCTTGCACGTAGGTCCTTGCACCATTTTTGGAAGGTTGAACCTTCACCGTCGAGTTTCGAGCGAGGATTTCTCGCTCGATTCTCAATCAATCTCTCCTAGAATTGATACGGGAATTCCTTGGGAAGTTGCCTTCCATTTGAGCCACTCCTTGGGCTCTACATCTTTCCCAAAAGGTCATGAGAACATTTTAAAGGTTCGGGTATCCAACATGTGCGTGACCTTCTAAGCTTGGAAGCTTCTTTCCAAGCTTGGAAGGGCTTCCTATGACCTATAAAAGAACCTCTGTTGCATTCCGCTTCTTTTCAGCAAGTCTTGGCTCGTCAAAAGGCCCTAAAAGCCTACCTCCGACCACCGTAGACCCCTGCTCCGACAACCTCTTTGACTCTCCTCCTCCGGCAGTCCAACCATCAAATTGGATGGTCGACTAGCTTCCTCTCTTCCTCGCAACCCTCCCCAGCCAAAGGGAGGCCGTTCCTCCGTCTGGCTCGTCGTCATCGCCTCTACCTCCTTCTCCAGCTCCGGTCAACCAACACCGGAGCCCTTCGCCTCTCTACCTCATCCCTAAGTCCCTCTATCTCTCCCTTTTCCTCTCTACACTATTTTCTTACTCTCGCAACACACACACGACCACTGATTCTCCCTCAACGCCGTCACCTTCTTCCGCTTCGGCAAAGCTCTGGCGACACCTAACCGCCTCTCCATTGCACGAATTGTGCCGCTATCACCTCCATCAGCTCCACCGTGCTACACTCTTCAAAACCCCTCTCTCCATTCGCTTTTTCATCCACCCAATCGTTCCACCGAACAAACCCATCACCGGCTTCCTTCCCTGACTCCGACCAGCCACCACAAACCGCAATTCGCCACGAAACCACCGCCAACATACTCCATGTCATTCGACGAAGGTCCTAAGCTAGTTTAACTTGGTCGTAAGGCCGTATTATTGTTTTTAGGTCGACGCCATCCTCCGCCCATCGTTGAAGGCATTCAAGTTCCTCCGGCCGTGTTCTTCGCCAATACCACGCCTAGGCAGCGCGGCTTGCTCCCAGGAAGACTCCCAGACATCCAACTGAAGCTACCGGGGCGCATTCATGCTCCAATTGAGGAAGGAGTACCTGCGGCTGCATGCGAAGAAAGAAGCAGGGACTTTAGTCCCACATTAGTAGCTGACGAAGCGGCGCGTGGAAATAAATTGAATTTCTGTTATAGCCTTATCGCCTCAATAGCACAGGGTGAGGTTTCCTTGCACGTGCCCACGCACGCCCTCGCACGCACTCACGCCTCGCGGGTCTGGGCTTGGTTCGTTTACCCGGATACCCGGGTCTGGTATGGTTTGCTCGGTCTGAGAAAGGAAGAAAAAAAAAGAGAGGAGAGGGGGGAGGGGTTTTGCTCTATCGCCCTCTTCTCAACCCTTGCGAGACCTGAGCCCTGTGCTGAGCCTTCTCCGAAGCTTAAGGAGGAGGAAGAAGAGAAGGAAGAGGAAGAGAGAGAAAAGAAGAGAGAAGAGAACAGTAGAGAAGAAAGGAAGAAGAGACCCTTGAGTTTCTTGGAGGCACTGTAGCAACTGGCTGTTTAAGACGTCTGATCTACCCATCCACCGTCTGACTTTACATATCCAAGCCTCTCAGGATCTATTGCTTACTCATCTTGCATGAATTAATTGTGGTTGATACTGTTCAAACATTTGAAATAATTATGGTTAAATTGTAGGGTTAATTTGGTGATTCAAATCACCATTTTAACCCCTACTTTTTGCCCTTCATTTCTATTAAGTTTTGATTGCAAATTCTTATATCTTTGATTGAGATCTTGAGCATTAAATTGCCACTTGCTCCCTATGTTCGACCCCTTCTAGGAATCAAATCTTAATACTAACAATAGACCCAGAGGTTCTCAAGTACCAGCCCAAATCCAGACCTGACTAGCTTTTGCCTCGGTCTGCCGTGAAGGTTTCTACCGCCTGCAGGAACTATCCTAATGTTCGTTGGACCCAGCGGTTAAAGCACCCGTGCTTGAAACATGGTTAGTCCAGTTCAGTTTGCTAGCGCATTTTGAGATAGACATAGAAGGAGAATTTGATTTGTGGAGAGCTTTCTCTCTCTTTTCTTTTCATTATATTTTTCCTTAGATCCACCCTCAGATTGGCCCTAAACAGGGTCTGTATCGGATTCCTCATCTCCACCATCAATCCTCACAGGGTCCCTGGTAATCAATGCTTCGAGATAGCACCGCCCATGGCAACCCCCAGAACCCTAGTTTTTGAGATTTCGGGATAATCCCGCCCATGTCGTTCTATAACTAAATCCAAACCCTGGCAATCGACATTTCGTGATAATGCCGCCCATGGCATTTAAGCCAGCACAAGGTGCTTACATGCCCCCAAAATGATATTTAGATATCTTAGGAGACAAGCACCGAGGAGGCAATATGTTATTGCACATCTTTGAGGGGAATTTCCTACCTCTCCGTGCCAGGAACTCGTCTAAATCAACTTTTCTTTTCAAGCCGCTCCTAATCTAGATCTTAGGACCTTTTTCAGAAAAGATTAAATGCCTTTTGGCATGGTTTTAACTTTAAAGCGCACTAAACCATACCGTGTGTGATTTAGGGTGCTTAAGTTACCGAGTCCCGTAAATCAGAGCCAGTTAATCGGACTGAATACTCCCTAAGCCTTAGACCTAATACATAAGCTTTGCATTTTCCCCAACCACTTGAGGATTAATCTAGATCTTGACAAGTACGTGAATGTTTAAATTCAATACAGATCCAAGAGGCCTAAGGTCGGTATTTGCCACTAATCCCTTAAGTTTTAGCCTTTAAGGTCTTAGTTCATCATTCGATCCGACCTAGAAGGTAGGTAGGTTCCAAATTGTTTCTAAGGGACTCAATTTTCTTTTCTTTTTCTTTGTGCACTTTTTTTTTTTTCCTTTTCAACAATGGTTCTTCCTTTTCCTCAACCTTTTTTTTTTGAAATATGTAAATTTTTTTTATGAAACCCTTTCTTGTGAAGTAATTATCACAACGTTTTGCACTTTAATACCCCCCGTGTCTACGATTTGCAATGTCCTCATTGTAAATTAGGTGGGTTCGAATTCAGCTTAGATCATGCATTAGAATAGATTTAGGTGAGCGGATGGGTTGGGATGACTATTGCAGACAATTTCAAACTCTAGTACGAATACTAGAAATGGAGTCAGTTGTTCTAATGGACAAACCCTAAAGTGCAATATGAGTTCAGCATAGGATGTGTCAAGAAGGGTTTCGAGTCTTTTCAAAAAGTTGACGGGTTGCCTCCCGTTAAGCGCTAAATTCAATGCCTTCAGCCGAGCAGAAATGGTCATGACGAAGGAGTGGTCAAATCAGACGAGTTTTGTATAACAAGCACCTTGATCAATAGCCTGGTTGGTCCAACCAGGTGCTTATTCAGATCAGCAGGCTAATGAATCAGCCTAAACCCAATCAATCTGGTGGGTTGATAGATGTGAATCAGTAGATGCAGAGCCCACCATATGCTGTGAAGCTCGAAAGGACATGGAAGTATATAGCTAGGGTTTGGCTGAGTCTAATCAGCCTGGTCAGAGTAGGGATCCTCAAATGAAAATGAATCAATGGAGGATGTAGGAACCCTACGGGAGTGGTCAGAGAAGGATATGGTGTGATTTGTAGTCTGATCGAAGTCCGAAACCCGATTGAAATCTAGAGGAGAATCAGAGTAGAAATTAAGTCCGGTTGCGGGTCGGGGTTGAGAACAGGTTTTGGAAGGTTCTGCATGTGTAGAAGAGGAGTTTTCTTTCGAATTATTGACCTCAGTGTCAAAATCAAAAGATGGGTCGTGGATGCTGAGATCGTAGATTGGCTTGTAATCATCAAGAAACAACAGTTCTCCGAAATCAGAGTAAGATTCGAAATCGTCGGAGAACTTGAGAAAATCATGTTCTGAATTTGATTCGGGATCAGAGGTTCCACCATAGAATAAATCAAAAGATGTAGACTCAGCAACCTGACTTGGATCTAACCTAGTTTCATATTCCGAGCTCAAAAAGGTCTCCCTATTTGCATGGGCTTGGGTTCTTAGCTTGTAGGGAAGACCCAATCAAATCCTAACTCTTCCAACTCCTCGGTTTCTGTATCGTAGATTGGCATGACTTCCAAAAAATCAATTTGTATCTCTGAGGAGTTTGGAGAGGTGTACTCATCAAATACGGGCCCTGAATCGTATTTTAGATCGAAAATCTGATTCTCACTATATGGGGCCTCGTAATTATCCCAAATAAGCTCGGATCCAGATTCTAGGTTAAGGGTGTGGGTTGGATTACTAGAATCTAGGCTGGGCTCTATTGGGATGTCAGAATCATCCTCGAGAATTACATTAATAGGATAAGGCTCAGGGTTGACATTCTCGAAGAGTTCTATTTTAAGTTCATCATTACAAGTGTCTGGGAGTTCAAAGCTAGGCGAATCAGGTTCTCATATCTCTAAGGCTGGCTCGAAATCGTGATCACTTGCAATTGGATCCTCCCAACCTGTCTCAAGATCAGGTGTATCAACCTGTATATAATTTGAATTAAGTTCAATCTGGGTTGGGGGTCCATAACAACCTTGATTTTTATCCCTGGGAATTGGGAGATTTTTCTCCTCAATGTTGCTCCAAGATGTCTCTTTGTTTTCTGAAGGAATGTATGGGTACCTTTGAATAATTGTCTTTTGTAGTGTATTTAGCATGTCCCCATGTTTTTCTATAAGACTATGATATGTTTCCCAAAATTGTGGATTCGAACAACATTGTAGACACTCAGTACTGTGCAATCTCCATAATTCACTGAATTCTGATAAAAGATCCTCCCGGTTTGAACCATGTAAGACTCGTGTATAAAGTATTTCAACACTGTTCACAATGTGGGTCGTTATTTCTGCAAATTTATCCTGAATGTCCCTATCTAAGGCTCTATAATATTCTTCATGGTATCCTTAAGTAGCCTCAATCATTTTATCTTTGATGGTCATTTGGGACACAAGTTTCCTAATCACTTTTCCTAACTTGTCAAGCTGCATTTTGAATCAAAATGGTAGAATCAAGATGTAGAATCAAACTCAAGTTAGATTGAAGTTGATTAAATTTGAAAGAGATTCCCAAGAAGATCTATATGTGCTTTAAATAGAGGGGATGAGGAACTGGATGTGAAATTTAACCTAATCGAGGCCTCCAAAGATTTTTGGATGACTAAGGCAATTTCGAGGCGGATGATACCTCTAAATCAGAAATTCGCACACCCGAGAATTACTTGGGCAACCAGGAAGGGAGAGCCCCTCAAAGACCCCTACATGGTAGAGCATCTCCACGGGTTACAGGGTTTCCCCCACCCGACCTACCTTGTCACTGAGGGTCCAGGTAGACCGGAATGTACGAACTTAAGACCTTAAATATACCAACTTTATGTCCTAATTTGTGCCTTTGATTTCACTCGATTAGAAGTTAATTCAACTTGTGACCTAATTTGGAGATTGGTTGGCCTACAATGTAGACCAACTTTACCTGACCTACCCTAAAGATGACAGAATGAGATCTAGGTCAAGACCTAGAAATCACCCTGATTTGACTCACAGGTTATTAAGTCCAAGGATTTTAGTGTTCAAGTGAATTTAGAGCCTGTTTTTAGGGTTTTTGTTGATTAGATCTTTTCATTCAAGGTGTTAGGTAGCACACAAATGCGAGTGGGTTTGTTTCCTTTTATGGAGCCAAGTATGAACTAGCACTCCAAAATCCTAAAAATTGCAACCTTAATTGGCTCTATTCTGCATTCAATTTGATCCTCAAATGTTCTCCTTGGACATCAAAAAAGAATTGCGTAGTCCAAGAAGATTAGAAATTAAGCGTAGTCCCTAATAGGCATAGGAAATTTGGGGTAGGATCTCTAAACAAAATCGCTTCAACTTCAATGAGATTTGAAAAAAAAAATTCGCAAATCAGGAAACTTGCCTTTTAAATGATAATTACTACGAAAAATAAGGCAGGTGATTCCTAATTGATTGTTTCATTTTTTTATCTTCCCAAGATTAGGAGATTGATTAGGGAAGAATAGATAAATTACCTGCCCTAGAGTGGTTGATTTGCACAGAAGATCTCGTGAAGTACCTCGCAAAATCACAAGAAAGCAAACAAGGCAAATCAGTGCTCAAATATAATCAAATAATGCAGAGAATAGCAGTCAATTGCGCATTGCTCCCCGGCAATAGTGCCAAAATATTGATGGGGCTATTGTTGAGGAATTTATCCCCAGCAACAGCGCCAAAATGTTAGCAGGAGAAATCGAGGTTATAAAAGCTATGTTATAGTATAGATCGAACACAGGGAGCAATTAGCAAAATAATTCTCAAGATTGCAATTCAAGCAAATATATAAGCAATTTATAATAGAATTCCAAGAAGTAATGATATATAAATGAAAGTGAATGTCAAATAGTGCAAAAAGAATAGAGGAAAATGGTGATTTGAATCACCAATTACCCCTCACAATAATATCAAATATTTCAACAGTAACAATCAGTTTTATTCCTATTGCTTCAACTCTTCTCTTCTTCTTCTTCTGTGCTTTCTTTCTCTTCTCTGTGGCTGCTCTTCTTCTTCCTTCTCTTCACTCACAAGGGGGAGGGTTCCTTCTTCAAACGATTAAGTGTCAGCCATTGAATCTCAGAGCAAAACCCCCTGCCCCCGCATGCTCTCTTTTTTCTCTGGGATCCTCTTCCTCACCTTCTCAAGGCCCTTCACAGTATCAGGTTATCGGGTTAACAGGCACACACGCACCTGGGACCAGGCTCACCAGCAGTGGGTGGTGAGCGACGAGTGCTTAGCTTAGGTGGGTATACGGGTTAGTGCCTGACCCGTGTGAGCAGTGTCACTGGTGAGCACAGGTGAGGGGCGTGCGGAGACCTCACCCCTTGTGTTCAGTTGAGGCGATAAGCTGTGTGCGCAAAATCAATTTATGCACTGTTGAACGCCCAGTGGTTTCCGAGGTGGGACTAAAGTCCCCCTCCTTCCTTCACGCTGGCCGCAGTAGTTGTTTGTCTAATTCAAAGGCTCGATCAAAGGGCCAAATTGGTCCCTGGGTTGTGTTCCTGGAGGGATTCCGCTGCACCTGGGATTCCACCTGGCACTTGCAGGTGCTGGAGCAAGCTTAAAGCAAGCTCAAGTTCCTTGTCAATGGCAGGTGAAGACCTGATACCTGAAAACACAAGAATGGGCTTTTGGCCCTATCAGAAATGTTCGGCAGGATCGCCGTGAGACGGCGAATGTGGTGGTGGGTGCAACGTGGATTGAGAGTGGCTGAGGTGGCTAGACGAAGTCAGGGAAGGTTGCGGGAAGGTAGGTTGTTCGGTGGATGATGTGGGCTAGTAGAGTGGCGAATAGGTCGAGGGCTTTTGAAGAGGGTGGTGTAGCGAAGGTCGTGAGGTGGTCGGCGAGGCAAATGGAGATGTGTAGCAGCGTATATGCCTCGCCGGAGGAGCGGTCGGAGACGGAGAAGATGAGGGTGAGTGGCGTAGTCGAGGGCTTGTTTTTGGGGTTTTTGGGTATAAAACAAACCTAAGGATCCAAACTAACTAATCTAACCTAATCTAATCAGACGAAAGGGGGAGAACGGCATCGGCGTTGGTAGGCCGGCGTTGGGGAAGATGAAACTCCGGTAGAGGGGGTCGACGACGACGCCTGAGAGAGGGCGACAGGGACTGATAGTGTTTTTGCGCGGTTTGTTAATTAGGCAATTTAGTGTAGTTGCAACGCGTAAATCCGCTTTCGCTTTTAAATTTGTAAGACCTAGATAGTATGGTATCTAGGGTCGTCTAAGGAGGCAATATGTTTGCAAAATTTAGATCTCTTGCATGGAAATAGAAATCACCTTTCTTTTTGGTCTTTTCAACTATATCATTTTTTTAGGGTTTTGAAATAACACGAGTTGGTGAAAAAAAGTAAATAACAACTATGATTACTAAGCTAACACCTAAATAACAAGTAATTCCTCTTCCTAAGCTCACTCTAGGCACGTGGAGGCCTAGAGTAATTAGGGAGAGAGAGTGAAGAGTGCTAGAATTACAGCAATCAAAATGCAACTAAAAGAAATATCAAAGAAGAAAACTAGATTGATGAGAAAGTGTTTTACAGAAAAACCTAGTAGATGATTGCTTCTACTACTAAAGAATTGAAATAAATAAAATAAAACACAAATCCTCTAGATAGATGGTGAAGAAGAGGGCTTCTTGCTCCAACCTTGGTAGCTCCCAAGCTTGAAAAGAGTCCTCCAACTCCTTCCTTGCTATGCTCCGCCAAGGTGATGTCCTCCAAAGCAAGCCCTAAGGGGGCGTGCCCTAAGCTTTTCTCCAAGGGTGGACGTTCACCCTAGGTTCTTCTCCTTTTCCTGGCTATCCTCCTTGAAGTAGAAAAAGTCCTCCTCCTTGGCGTGGCCCAAGTTGAAGAGAGTGGGGAGAAGGCACCAAAGGGGCTGGTGATGTGCCCCTTTAATCTTCTTCTCTACTTGTTCTTCTTGGCCGGAGGTATAGCTGGATGTAGGTGGATGTGGGGGTGGATGTTGGCGCCAAAAAGGGGGGTAGTTAGGGTTAGGTTTTGGCGCCAAAATTGGTGCCTTTTGGTGGTGATGATGGGGTGAAGAGGTGGCTAAGTGGTAGCGCCAACTTGGAGTAGGATAGCTAGCTTAGGTAGGGCTTAAGTTGGTGGAGTTAGCTAGGGTTGAGTTGAAGGTGGTGGATGGCCAAGGAGCTGGTTGCTAGCTAAGCTAAGCTAGCTTAGCTAGCTATGGAGTAGAGGAGGAGGTGTTACGAACGCGTGCCCCGGACGTCATTTAAGACGTCTGGGAGGTGGCCCAGACGTCGGACCAGACGTCTGGGATCACATCCAGACGTCTTGCCAGACGTCTGGGATGGTTTACAGACGTCTGAAAAACCGTTATCTTCCACACGCGCGAGTCGTCTGCGCGCCTGAGCGCGCAGACCGCATATTCGTTATTCCCTCTTTTTCCTTCTGCGGCTGCAGACGCCTGCCGCGCCCTCTCTCCTCCTCGCGCGGCCTTAAAAGGCCACGCCTCCCCTCACTCCGTCACCACCGTCTCCTTCCCCTTCTCCTTCAGCCAGTGCGCGAGAGTGAGCGCGAGGGCGGCAGCGGCGGCCGCAGTGAGCGCGGAGGAGGTACTGCGTGTGAGAGCGGAGCTCTGCCGTGCGGGCGAGCTCGCCGGGGCTGCTAGGGCCGGCCGGCGGAGGGCGCAGGGGGGGCGTGGAACGGCACGAGAGGGACTGCTGCGGTCTGAGCAGCAGGCGCGCGAGGTGGGACGCGGGCGGCGTCGCGAGCGGAGGCCGAGTGGCGCCCTGATTCTGGAAAAATTTCCAGAATCAGACGTCTGGTAGATAGACAAACGGCGAGGGAGACGTCTGGAGGACCATAAAGACGTCTGAAAGGTGAGTATTCCGCTTTCTTCTTCCTTCCTGTCGACTGACCGTACTGAGGGAGGGAGTTGGCTGTGCGCAGGCTCGCTGATTCGCCATCCTTTGCGAATCAGACGTCTGGAGGTTGTACCAGACGGCGGGAGTGACTTCCAGACGTCCGGGGTGACCATCGGACGTCTGGGAGCTTGGCCAGACGTCCCCGCAGACTTCTGGACGTCTGGGAAACCACACTGAACAGGTAATTCTCTGATCCACTTTTTAAGACGTCTGGAAGAAGTTCCAGACGTCTAATTTTGCACAGTATTGTCTTTTTCGACCCGTTTAGGGCCCGTTCGAGCTCCGTTTTCCGCGATTCGAGTTGCGTTCTTTTCAGAATTAATTCCTCTACCCGTCTACAGTAACTATACACTATTTTGAGACACTCCTTGTGTTTGATCCTTGTGATAGGACCTCGTTCAGTTGCAGTCTTGGGAGTCGCGGAGGCACGCGGGATTCCCGATCACGCCCCCATTACTCCCGTTGTACCTGGTAGAGTGGCTTTAAGTTATTAAAATCTGTTAAATTATGAAACCATAAATAGAACCTAGGACATTGCATGAACCCTAGGAATGAGAAATAGATGGAATGATAGCTCCTAGGTGTTGCATGAATCCTAGGACTGGAAAACTAGATTGTATGATAGATCCTAGGATATGGCATGAATCCTAGGATGGGAAAACTAGTTGAATGTATAATACTGCAGTCTTGGAAAATGGAAAGAGATATAAAGCTGCCTGTAATTTGAATTAACAGCTGCCTGTTGTGAATAGATAACGTGGTTGAGAACATGGATTGTAAGAATGTGAAACTGGAAAGTGAAACCTGGATCTTTGAGTAAAAAGGATGGAACCCTACGGGGAAGTAGGAGTAGAACTCCTGGAAAGTGAATGGAATAGTTTTGGGGAAGTGAGCTGGCCCTTGAGTACGGAGTACCAAGGAGAGCGACTGTCCCCCTGTTTAGTGCAGAGCGGAGCTAGCCGCCCCAGGGACCCGGGGTTAGGACTGGCCACTCTGTACCGACTTGCTGGCCCTCGCGTACGTAGTACCGAGGAGAGCTACTAGTGTAGGGAGGTACTAGCTACCCCACGGGCCCCGGGGTTCTGCTAGCCTCCCACACCGACTTGTTAGGCCCGCTGGGGCAAACCAGGGTAGTCAGGCGAGGGTGTGCGGACTATGGAGGGGCAAGGCCCCGGTTTGGTTACTGTGGAGGGGTTGGACCCCTGTTACTGAGAGGGCTCTGCCCTGGACTGGTTCCGTGTGTACTTTGGGCGCACTCGTTAACGGAAACGACTGACCGCGTGCCAGTACGGGTTAGCTACCTGTGCGTTTATCGCGCGTGCCGTAGTCACCGTTACGTCTATCAGTGACCTTGGGGTGGTTGACTGAGGGTAGGATCACCACGGGGGACTCTCCCGGCCAGGAGAGCACCACGTGCTACTTCTACTTTTTGGAAAAGACTGCAATCAAGATCGTTCCCACGAGGAACAATCGAGATCAAGAAAAAGATCTGAGGAATAAATGAAATAGTGAGACAATTGAAAGATGTGAATAAAGAAAGTAATAGAACATAACAGCTAGTGTACACTCTACTGTTGTCTTAGTTTAGTTTGCCACTCTACTCAGCGTTTTGCTGACGTGTTACATTCGTTACCTTTCAGGACCAAGTGTTGAGCAGCCAGGGTCAGCGGCTGCAGAGGACGCTGGGCCGAGTAGGGTCCAGTAGAGTTACCACTGTCTTTTGTACCTCTTTTGTTTCTGTTATAGTGAGTAGTTCTTGTTTCCACTGTACTTTCTTTACCTGCAGTTCATGTTATATTATAAATGTTGTTATACTGCTTTGGTGGTATCTACTGTAGTAGTTTCTTTCCTTACTGCTGTACTTTCTTACTGTTAGTTATATTCATGCTGAATGTGATTTATTTTACTGCTCTTTTGGTTACTTCCTCGTTGGACGACTGGGTCTTGGGATTAGTTGAGTCGGTCCGGTTCTCGAGTCTCGTAGGGGCTCGGGAAACGGGTCGTTACAAGATGGTATCAGAGTAAGGTCGTCCCGAGAAGTGAATCAACTGACTGGAAAATAACCAATTCACATGTCTATAGCTAGAGTAGCCACCACAACTTATCTTTTGACATGAGTTCTTCGACGTCTTTCGTTGGATATCGTTCCGTATTGACGTATTTTTGTTTATTTCGCGTCTCCTTGCAGGAGATGCCTCGTCGCGGGACTGATGAGGCGGGCCGCGGGCGCGGCCGAGGACGAGGTCGACCAGGTGGGCGTGTTGTTGCCGACGCCTCAGTGGACCAGCCACTACTTCCGGGCATTCAGGCCCAGGACCTCTCCCGGCTGATACGGGACATGGTATGAGAGGAGCTCCACCCACCGCCCCGAGCGCCTCCTCCTGGGGCTGCAGAGGGGGAGTCCTCCGTGGGACCACGCGACGGACACGGCGCTGGACACGAGGGAGGGGATGGGCCCCTGCCGCCCCCACCTTCCTCCGACACTTCTGTACACGAGGCACCTTCGCCTGGAGGTGCACCAGCACCTCCCCTACAGCGCCACTTCGAGCTTTTCGGACAATTCCGGAAGCTGAAGCCCCCCTCCTTCAAGGGGGATGAGGACCCGACCGAGGCAGAGGACTGGCTTGAGCAGCTGGAGAAGATCTTCGACACCCTTCGCCCCCCGGCGGAGTGCCGCGTGGCCTTTGCCACGTACCAGCTGGAGGGTGCGGCACACAGGTGGTGGAGGGCGGTCCGGGGACAGGAGAGGGACAAGCCGACGTGGGACCAGTTCGTCACCCTCTTCTGCGAGCAGTACTTTCCCCAGACGTGGCAGGACCAGAGGAGGCGGGAGTTCCACACTCTCCGCCAAGGGATGATGACTGTGAGCGCGTACCGCACGCGTTTCTTGGAGCTGTCCCGCTTTGCAGCGACAGCGGTAGCCACTGAGGAGGAGCGCCTTTGGAGGTTCACCGAGGGGCTCCGGCCTGTGATCCGGGGGTATGTCAAACCCCTGAAGCTGCCTACATTTTCGAGGGTGGTAGAGGCAGCTATGACTTACGAGGAGACCAACCCGTCCGCGCGAGACACCGACGGCGGGCGGAAGAGGCCCTTTCAGCCAGACTTCTCACAGGGCCGGCGAGAACGGAGACACGTGGCGTCCGCAGGAGAGCCGTCACGTTGTGCAGGGCCATCAGTGGCCTTTGGGGGCCCTCGACAGGGGCCAGTTGCCAGCACCGGACCCCCGCCTAGTCGACAGCAGGGACCCACTGAGGGCGGGAGTCGAGTTCCCCTCTGCTACCAGTGTGGCCAGCCGAGCCACGTCAGGAGGGACTGCCCATCTAGGGCAGGAGGTCAGCAGATACTCCCCGCGCAGAGCACTGGAGGGCGCGTAGGAGGCCGCGGTTTCCAGGCGCGAGGAGGAGGACAGCAGTCGCGAGGAGGGTACCGGCCAACACCTACCCGTCCGACGCAGAGTGTGGCTGATTCGTCTGCACCTAGAGCTGAGGGGTGTATCAACGCCCTAACACACAGGAACGCCAGAGCTTCGGGATCAGTGGTAGCTGGTATGGTTTCAGTTTCCGGCAGACTCGTTTACACGCTTTTCGATTCCGGCGCTACGCACTCGTTTGTCGCAGCCAGTTTCGCAGTTAGTTTGGACCAGGATTATACACTGTTAGAGAATCCATTCGTAATCAGAGGTCCGAGTGGTCAGCTGTTTATAGCTGAAGAGGTGTACACGGATTGCGAGGTCAGCGTCGGGGGACATAGCCTGCCAGCTGACCTGATTATGATACAGATGGAGGACTTTGGAGTGATTTTGGGGATGGATTGGCTGTCTGCTTACCACGCCTTGGTGGACTGTTTTGAGAGGAAGATCGTCTTCTCCATTCCGGAGTTGCCTTCTTTCGAGTTTCACGGACAGCCAGTGGGCGGAGGTTTCAGGTGCATCTCAGCACTTCGGGCGGCGAGACTTTTGAGCTAGGGGTGTGAGGGCTTCCTAGCTTGTGTGGTGGCAGAGCCCAGCCCTGTGGCAGACTTCCAGAGCATCCCGGTGGTCAGAGAGTACCCTGACGTGTTTCCAGACGAGTTACCAGGACTACCGCCCGAGCGTGAGATCGAGTTTGAGATCTCACTAGTACCAGGGACCAACCCCATCTCCACCGCGCCATACAGGATGGCACCGCTTGAGCTGCGAGAGCTCAAGTCCCAGTTGCAGGACCTTTTGGAGAAAGGTTTCGTGAGGCCCAGTGCGTCTCCCTGGGGAGCCCCGGTACTGTTTGTGAAGAAGAAGGATGGGACTTTACGCCTTTGTGTGGACTACCGACAGCTGAATAGGGTCACCATCAAGAACAGATATCCGCTGCCGAGGATCGACGACTTGTTTGACCAGTTACGGGGTCCCACGGTGTTTTCCAAGATCGACTTGAGGTCTGGATACCACCAGTTGAGGATCAAGGAGACCGACGTCTCCAAGACAGCTTTCCGCACCCCGTATGGACACTACGAGTTTTTGGTCATGCCGTTTGGGCTGACCAATGCCCCCGCTGCTTTCATGGACCTGATGAACCGGGTGTTTAGACCGTACTTGGACCAGTTCGTGGTGGTTTTCATAGATGATGTACTCATCTATTCTAGAGATCAGACGTAGCACGGACAGCACTTGCGGATGGTTCTGGACACTCTGAGACGGCGCAGGCTGTACGCCAAATACAGCAAGTGCGAGTTCTGGTTGAGGGAGGTGACCTTCTTAGGTCATGTGATCTCTGGAGATGGCTTGGCGGTGGACCCAGCCAAGGTCGAGCCAGTGCTCAGGTGGGAGAGACCGCATTCAGTCGCTGAGATTCGCAATTTCCTGGGACTGGCAGGTTACTACAGACGGTTCATCAGAGGATTTTCGCAGGTTGCGCGTCCTATGACACAGTTGACCCGGAAGGACGTGCCTTTCGCTTGGACAGACGCCTGTGAGGCGTGTTTTCTGGAGCTGAAGGAGAGGTTGACCTCGGCTCCCGTGCTCACCATCCCTGACAGTAGTGGCGGGTTCGTTGTGTACACGGACGCTTCCTTGCAGGGGTTAGGAGGTGTGCTCATGCAGAGGGGTCACGTTGTCGCTTACGCTTCGCGGCAACTGAAGCCCCATGAGCATACCTACCCTACCCACGACCTAGAGTTGGCAGCTGTTGTCTTCGCGCTGAAGACTTGGAGGCACTACTTGTACGGTGAGATCTTCGAGATTTTTACAGATCACAAGAGCCTCAAATATCTTTTTGACCAGAAGGAGCTCAACATGAGACAGAGACGTTGGTTGGAGCTCCTGAAGGATTACGACTCAGCATCTCCTACCACCCGGGAAAGGCCAATGTGGTGGCTGACGCCTTGAGCCGTAAGGCGCCCGCACGCTTGGCCAGTCTACAGTTACAGAGTTGGAGCATTTTGGAGGAGGTGGGCAGTTGGCGACCTCTAGAGTGACGAGGGTACTGTGGGGCAGTGACGGTGACGCGGCAGACCAGGCCAGAGCTGATAGACCGCATCATCACAGGGCAGATGGCCGATCCGTACTTGCAGTCTTTGCGCGACAGAGTACTGTCAGGAGACCCTGGGGACTTCTCTTTCACAGACCAGGTGCTACGCTTGAGGGGACGGTTGTGCGTTCCCAGGGACGAGGAGCTGTTGAGAGAGCTCCTGACTGAGGCACACGGTTCCAGATTCACCATACATCCCGGAAACATGAAGATGTACCACGACTTGAGACGCGAGTTTTGGTGGAGGGGGATGAAGCGGGATGTGGGTGAATTCGTGCAGCAGTGCTTAGTGTGCCAGCAGGTGAAAGCCGAGCATTAGAGGCCTGCAGGGCCGCTTCAGCCGCTTCCACTGCCAGAGTGGAAGTGGGAGAGCATCACCATGGACTTGGTGGTGGGCTTGCCTGTTACCCAGCGGGGACACGACACAGTCTGGGTAATAGTGGATAGATTGACGAAGACAGCGCGGTTCTTCCCGATCCGAGTCACTTTGGGACCAGCACAGTTGGCAGAGAGGTATATCCGTGATGTGGTACGACTACACGGAGTTCCGCGGGAGATCGTATCCGACCGGGATACCCGATTTACGTCCCAGTTTTGGGCTGAGTTTCAGCAGGCCTTGGGGACGAGGTTGAGGTTTAGCACAGCTTACCACCCCCAGACGGATGGACAGTTTGAGCGCACGATACAGACACTCGAGGACCTTTTGCGTGCCTGTGTACTGGATTGGAGGGGCTCTTGGGAGGAGCACCTGCCCCTAGCGGAGATTGCATACAACAACAGTTATCACTCGAGCATCGGCATGGCTCCCTACGAGGCTTTGTACGGACGGAGGTGTACGGCACCCTTGAGTTGGGTTGAGGTGGGGACCAAGTGGGAGGTTGGCCCCAGGTTGATCCGGCAGAGTCAGGAGGTAGTTGAGCAGATCCACAGACGACTCCGCACTGTCAGGAGCAGATAGAAGAGCTACGCGGATCGGAGACGCAGAGAGGTACAGTTTGAGGTTGGGGACCACGTCTTTCTTCGTGTTTCACCCATGAAGGGCCTGCAGCGGTTTGGGGTGAGAGGGAAGCTCGCGCCGAGGTTCGTGGGGCCCTTTGAGGTCCTGGAGCGGGTTGGACCTATTGCTTACCGACTTGCCCTCCCCCCGCAGTTTTCTGGTGTGCACGACGTGTTCCACGTGTCCAACCTCAGGAAGTACGTAGCCGATCCCAGCCACGTACTGAGTCACGAGAGCGTCGAGGTGGGCGACGACCTGACCTACCCCGAGCAGCTAGTGCAGATTCTAGACCGAGCCGTCCGCAGTTTGAGACGAAAGCAAGTACCCCTGGTAAAGGTTTTGTGGAGGAGCCAGTGGTACGAGGAGGCTACCTGGGAGCCTGAGGCGGCAATGCGGGAGCGGTACCCGGAGCTTTTCGCGGGTACGTCTTCCAGACCGGCTTCGGTCCTATTTGAGTTTGTTATGGTTATTTGGACGTCTTTTCCCGCACCCTAGTTGGCGCAAGTTTCAGGGACGAAACTTCCTTTGAGTTTGTTATATTGTTACGAACGCGTGCCCCGGACGTCTTTTAAGACGTCTGGGAGGTGGCCCAGACGTCTGGGATGGTTTCCAGACGTCTGAAAAATCGTTATCTTCCACACGCGCGAGTCGTCTGCGCGCCTGAGCGCGCAGACCGCATATTCGTTATTCCCTCTTTTTTCTTCTGCGGCTGCAAACGCCTGCCGCGCCCTCTCTCCTCCTCGCGCGGCCTTAAAAGGCCACGCCTCCCCTCACTCCGTCACCACCATCTCCTTCCCCTTCTCCTTCAGCCAGTGCGCGAGAGTGAGTGCGAGAGTGAGCGCGAGGGCGGCAGCGGCGGCCGCAGTGAGCGCGGAGGAGGTGCTGCGTGCGAGAGCGGAGCTCTGCCGTGCGGGTGAGCTCGCCGGGGCTGCTACGGCCAGCCGGCGGAGGGCGCAGGGGGGGCGCGGAATGGCGCGGGAGGGACTGCTGCGGTCTGAGCAGCAGGTGCGCGAGGTGCGATGCGGGCGGCGTCGCGAGCGGAGGCCGAGTGGCGCCCTGATTCTGGAAAAATTTCCAGAATCAGACGTCTGGGTAGATAGACAGACGGCGAGGGAGACGTCTGGAGGACCATAAAGACGTCTGAAAGGTGAGTATTCCGCTTTCTTCTTCCTTCCTGTCGACTGACCGTACTGAGGGAGGGAGTTGGCTGTGCGCAGGCTCGCTGATTCGCCATCCTTTGCGAATCAGACGTCTGGAGGTTGTACCAGACGGCGGGAGTGACTTCCAGACGTCCGGGGTGACCATCGGACGTCTGGGAGCTTGGCCAGACGTCCCCGCAGACTTCTGGACGTCTGGGAAACCACACTGAACAGGTAATTCTCTGATCCACTTTTTAAGACGTCTGGAAGAAGTTCCAGACGTCTAATTTTGCACAGTATTGTCTTTTTCGACCCGTTTAGGGCCCGTTCGAGCTCCGTTTTCCGCGATTCGAGTTGCGTTCTTTTCAGAATTAATTCCTCTACCCGTCTACAGTAACTATACACTATTTTGAGACACTCCTTGTGTTTGATCCTTGTGATAGGACCTCGTTCAGTTGCAGTCTTGGGAGTCGCGGAGGCACGCGGGATTCCCGATCACGCCCCCATTACTCCCGTTGTACCTGGTAGAGTGGCTTTAAGTTATTAAAATCTGTTAAATTATGAAACCATAAATAGAACCTAGGACATTGCATGAACCCTAGGAATGAGAAATAGATGGAATGATAGCTCCTAGGTGTTGCATGAATCCTAGGACTGGAAAACTAGATTGTATGATAGATCCTAGGATATGGCATGAATCCTAGGATGGGAAAACTAGTTGAATGTATAATACTGCAGTCTTGGAAAATGGAAAGAGATATAAAGCTGCCTGTAATTTGAATTAACAGCTGCCTGTTGTGAATAGATAACGTGGTTGAGAACATGGATTGTAAGAATGTGAAACTGGAAAGTGAAACCTGGATCTTTGAGTAAAAAGGATGGAACCCTACGGGGAAGTAGGAGTAGAACTCCTGGAAAGTGAATGGAATAGTTTTGGGGAAGTGAGCTGGCCCTTGAGTACGGAGTACCAAGGAGAGCGACTGTCCCCCTGTTTAGTGCAGAGCGGAGCTAGCCGCCCCAGGGACCCGGGGTTAGGACTGGCCACTCTGTACCGACTTGCTGGCCCTCGCGTACGTAGTACCGAGGAGAGCTACTAGTGTAGGGAGGTACTAGCTACCCCACGGGCCCCGGGGTTCTGCTAGCCTCCCACACCGACTTGTTAGGCCCGCTGGGGCAAACCAGGGTAGTCAGGCGAGGGTGTGCGGACTATGGAGGGGCAAGGCCCCGGTTTGGTTACTGTGGAGGGGTTGGACCCCTGTTACTGAGAGGGCTCTGCCCTGGACTGGTTCCGTGTGTGCTTTGGGCGCACTCGTTAACGGAAACGACTGACCGCGTGCCAGTACGGGTTAGCTACCTGTGCGTTTATCGCGCGTGCCGTAGTCACCGTTACGTCTATCAGTGACCTTGGGGTGGTTGACTGAGGGTAGGATCACCACGGGGGACTCTCCCGGCCAGGAGAGCACCACGTGCTACTTCTACTTTTTGGAAAAGACTGCAATCAAGATCGTTCCCACGAGGAACAATCGAGATCAAGAAAAAGATCTGAGGAATAAATGAAATAGTGAGACAATTGAAAGATGTGAATAAAGAAAGTAATAGAACATAACAGCTAGTGTACACTCTACTGTTGTCTTAGTTTAGTTTGCCACTCTACTCAGCGTTTTGCTGACGTGTTACATTCGTTACCTTTCAGGACCAAGTGTTGAGCAGCCAGGGTCAGCGGCTGCAGAGGACGCTGGGCCGAGTAGGGTCCAGTAGAGTTACCACTGTCTTTTGTACCTCTTTTGTTTCTGTTATAGTGAGTAGTTCTTGTTTCCACTGTACTTTCTTTACCTGCAGTTCATGTTATATTATAAATGTTGTTATACTGCTTTGGTGGTATCTACTGTAGTAGTTTCTTTCCTTACTGCTGTACTTTCTTACTGTTAGTTATATTCATGCTGAATGTGATTTATTTTACTGCTCTTTTGGTTACTTCCTCGTTGGACGACTGGGTCTTGGGATTAGTTGAGTCGGTCCGGTTCTCGAGTCTCGTAGGGGCTCGGGAAACAGGTCGTTACAGGAGGTATTGGGGCTAGGGTTTGAAGAGAGGAGCTGAGGAGGAGAAGTCTGGAGCTGGAACTGGAGCTGGCAGCTACTGAAGAGGCTGGCATGGAGCTACTCTAGCTGGCTTAGCTTGCTAGTTCTTCGCTAGCTGCTAAGCCAAGCTAAAGTGAGCTGGCTTCTACCATAATGAGCTGAGGTGAGCTGGGTCTGGTGCTCTCGGGGAGGATCAAGCTGGTTGAGGCAGCTAAGGTAGCTTAGCTCAACTGAGTTGAGCTAAGCTGAGTCCCCGAGAGCTGGACTTGAGCTTCCTGAGCTGGAATGAAGTTATCTTCAGTTGGTTGGAGTTGAGTAGAGCTAAATGTAGCTGGATCTGAGTTGGGGTGAACTCCAGTCAACACAATTGAGCTAGCTAGAGCTCCCTGTGAACTAGTGGGAGCTAAAATGAGCTAAACTCAACTAAGTTGAGCTGGATATGAGCTGATTTGAGTTAGGGTGAGCTAAGATGAACTCTCTTGAGCTGTCATTCAGCTGAGATTAGCTGAATGGAGGTGGGATGAGCTAATCCTAGTTCAAGTGAGCTAGATTCCAGCTGTGGTGAGCGGGATCAAGCTGAGTTCCAGCTAGTCTGAGCTCCTCCTTCACCATTTGCCTTCTTGAGTGCTAGGGTTTTAGGGATCTGTATATCTATTCATCCCTAACACTCACAAAAAATATATCAAAAAGATAATAAAAAATGTAATGCATGCCTAACTTAATTTATGCCTAAATGCAGCCCAAAAACCCGTTTGCGGAGTCAAATCCTAAGAGCTAGGTTTGTTTTAATGCATAAGAATGATGATAAACTGGCGTTTATCAGCGACTGGTATTGCATGACGCGAAGGAAGGTGAGGAAGAAGAATCTGCCACTAGTATTGTGGTCAGATGAAGAAAGGAGTCGGAGGGAGTCGCCGGAGCTCAAGGAGCTATTCGGTCGGATGAGGAAAGAGGACATTGGGGATTTTCCATCCGAAATCGAGTCTGAGGGATTCGGTCTGATCCAGGGGTTCTTTTATAGGCCTCTGGAGGGTGTTTTGAGCTTGGGAAGCAAGCTTCCCAAGCTTGAAATGTTCGCCGGACGTGGAAATAGAAATATGCCCGAATCTCTCATGTGTTCGCATGGGAGATTGGGAAGTTTTTAGGGCTTAGGATCTGGCTCAAAAGGAAGAGAATTCCTTAACGAACTTTCCTTTCAAATCTGAGAGAGATTTGTCAAGGAGTCAAGGAGAACATACCAAAACAAGCTCGCCGGAGTTGTAGGATTAGGATTCGTGGTGACAGGGACCTATTTGAAGAAAATGATGATAAAGATAAGGATCTTTTTGTAAGAAATTCAAAAGCTAAGGGCCCATGTGAAATAAAGAAAATCAGACTTGGACCAAAGTGCAAACTAGGTTGAAACAATCTCAGATCTGGCCTAAATTTTGGTAAAAACCTAATTTGGACCTAAGGAATCCAATGGTCAAGTTGGATTTTGGTTTTGACCTAGTTTGACTTGGTAATTTGCATAATTACCCATATTAGGGTAAATGTCTATCTGAGAATCTATTTTAGGTCAAGATGGGTTCCAATGGTCAAATCAAAGGTACCAAACCCTAGAGAATATTTTTTTTATCATTTTTAGAGGGTTTAGGTGAATTTTATCCTAACCAGAACCACAGTAGATTAAGCGGATCTGTTTTTAGGATTTCAGATTCCATTAATTTCTGTAACGCTTGAAAACTCTTTTCTGTCTGTTCTAACCCACTTATTAGACTCTTAAGACCATTTGACCTTTGTTCAACCCTTGAGAAAACCTGCGGTTATTCTGTTTATGTGATAGAATGGCAAATTTACAGAAGTAACCCTGTATTCTAATCTTCTTCTCAAATTAATGTTTTATGCCCTTAAGACCTTCTGATAGATATGTAAGAGCTTTTATTGATTTAATTAGATCAAACTAAGCTAGTTATGGCTCATAATGGTGTTCCCATCATACCCCCATGCTTAGCTTTTGCTAGTCCCTTAGCAAAACCATCTGAATCAAACCAATTATCCAGGTCGGATTTGACCGTCAGAATGCCCTACTAGGCCGCATCTCTAGGAATCAAATCTTAATACCAACAATAGGCCCAGAGGTACTCAAGTACCATCCCAGATCCAGACCTGATTAGCTTTCACCTCGGTTTGCCGCGAAGGTTTCTAAGGCCCGTAGGAACTATCCTAAGGTTCGTTGGACCTAGCGGTTAAAGCACCTGTGCTTGAAACATGGTTAGTCCGATTCAGTTTGCCAGTGCATTGTGAGAGAGACATAGAAGGAGAATTTGATTTGTGGAGAGCTTTCTCTCTCTTTTCTTTTCATTATATTTTTCCTTAAATCCATCCTCGGATTGGCTCTAAACATGGTCTGTATCGGATTCCTTGTCCCCACCATCAATCCTCGCAGGGTCCCTGGAAATCGATGCTTCGAGATAGCACCGCCCATGGCAACCCTCAAAACCCTGGCTTTCAAGATTTTGAGACGACTCGCTCTGACGTCGCCTAAGGAGCGAGATGAAGGAGGAGGAAAGATGGGGTAGGACGACATCACGACGAGGATCTTCTTCCCGAAGGGCAATGAGAGGACGGCCACGGGATGCTCCACGAATGGGGATGAGAGGTGGGAAAATTATTTTCTTTTCTACTATAGAAGAGCATCTCTGACTTGGGACAAGCTCTCTCTAGAGCCTTAAAGGTGGTGAGAGGAAGAAAGGAAGAGATGAAGAAGAAGGGAAGGTGTAGAAGGCAATTCGTGTAGAGGGCATTTAGTGACATCAAAGGCGTCGCTGTAGATCCGTGCCAGCCAGTCCCCCAAACGTCGTGAAAGCTTGCTAAAGCTCTTCAATTCCTTTGCTGGCACGTGCATAGGGCGGACCATTAGTGACAACTACAAGCGTCACTAAAGGCCCTCCTGCCTGTTGTTGAAGGTTGATGCCAACCAAGCACTCGCCCGTGCTCAGATGGCATTGGATGGCGCATGGGGATGTGCGTCGATGCTCGCATTAGCACCTTCGCTGGATCGGCAGTCATCTGTGCATCCATGTATCCGCATCTCGGTCGCTCGTGCATGATCGGGCGGTCGAAATCAAGCGCGCCTCACCGCCGACTGAATTGGAAGAGTAAGAGAGCTTGAACTGGAGCCAAAGCATTGGGAGCACCTCTAGAGACCGATGTGCCACGCATGAAAAAGTGTCGCAGTTTTGAATTATCCAAGGCCGGTGGTCAAGCGAATCCAACGGTAAAGATTGCGCGATGGAGGCTCTCTTGAAGATGGGCGGGCGACGTGGCTTCACAAAAACCGTTGGATGGGCATCCAACGGCCCAGATCTCGCGAGGGGGAATGCCTTTGAGGAGGAGCGGCCACTGCTGGCTAATGTTGGGCGGTCTAGATGGCGCCACGTGGCACCATTTGGGTCATCCATCTTTCTATTGGAGAGGGTGCCACGGTGCTTGGATCGAGTTGATTTTCACGTTGTCGGACTGTGATCGTCGCTCCGGATCCATCTGTACAGTCGGATTTTTATCCAAAGCCCATATGGATGTCGCATTGCCCCCTGGTCGTTGATCTTCCTTGGACTTCATATGATGCTACGGGACTCCGATTTAGATGATTTTGGAGGTGTTAGACTTCGTTCGTTGTTCTGATCAGATTCGTATGATTCGATCATCCATCCGAGGCCATGAAATAAGTCTTCTTCTCTCCTATCCATAAAAATGACCTAATTAACCTAAAATATATATAGTTACTCTAAATGCATAATGTTGCATTCTATGCAATATCTATAACATAAAATGCAAATCTAAGCCTAGGAATATGCATGATTAGGCATTTTAACCTAAATAGATGTGTCTATATCAACCTCCATCTCCCTTCCTCCACTCCATCTCCATTAGAAACCCTAGGTCTCCATCTCCACCATCATCTCTCCTATTCCTTTATTAAGGCCTCTCTGTCTTCTTCAACATCTCCCACTTCTTCCACCTCCTCTCTGAGAAAGCTTCCTCCTGGTGATTGTGGATCACGCTTTCTACCTCTACCATGAGCCCTCCGATCTTTTACAACAACATTCTCTACAACTTTGCTCTCTAGGTCTTCACTACTAGCCCTCTTCATTTTGTTCTTTTTTCTTAATCATATGTTCTTTCCTTCTTAGACATTATTTATGATGTCATGAACTAGTTTTCTGTTAATAAAGGAAATTTCTTTCATGCTTCCCTTTTTCTTAGTTATCACTGCATAGTTTATGCATTTTACATTAATATTAGATATTCTTCTTTGCATTCCTGAATTTTGCATTTATTTCTCTGTTTCTAAAAAACCAAAAAATATATATTTTGTTTCAGCATATGGCATTTATTTCTATGTTTCTAAAAAAATAAAAAAATATATCTTTTGTTTCAACATATTAGTTTTAGTTCACATGCAAATTTCATACCAAGACCGTTTCTATATTAAAATTAAAAAGCATTTTTTGTTCGAAACCTGACATTATTACAATCCAGTCCTTGTAATTTCTGCCCAATTTTACTATGTGTGATATATAAATTATTTTTGTGTAAAATTATGTAGGAGTTTTATTTGGACTGTAAAGTAGCTTTAGTAAAAATTATTTATTTTCTAATTACATCTTGGTCCAAATTTGCAATTTAATCCCTGATTTGACACACCTTTGTCATCTTCCTTGTTTAAAATACCATATAAAGATTGAAAACACAAAATACCAAAAATATATTAGTTAGGTGAAAATATTAAGCATTTAGATTATGTGCCTCCTTACGAGACGACTCAGAGTCCTATCCCTTATTTAAATCACTTACGAGTTCAATTTATAAATTCAAAATGGTTGTGACTTTCGTGCTACGACGATACATTTACCCTTTGTAGATTTCGACAATCAATATTCAAGTTAGACTTAAGTATTTAAGGGATTTGGTGTCTCAGGAAGTGATCACTATGGACTTCATTGAAACAAAGATTGAGATGCATTGGGATTGAGACCCTTTTAGTGTCTCCAAATATAATATAATAGATCCATTTACCAAAGAACTTGATCGATATTTAGTCCTTAAATCTAAGCTTGGGATGGGATTGAGACCTATTAGGAGTTTACACACAGTGGTAGCCTAACCTAATTAAGTGGAGATCTCACAAAGTAAGTTTAATGTGGTAACAACAAACTATATGGGGAACTGGTTAGCACTCAATGTTAGATTCTCTTACATCTAAGTACATTCCTCGAAAGCTTAAGTGCCTTAAGTTGTAAATGTAGGAAGAAAAAAGGATCTGAATAAGTTTAAGCCATTTTTATGACAAGATGTTAGTAATGCATCTTTGAAAAACACCACCTATGCGAGTGTTACTGTGGATTGTAATTAAATAAAGAGGGTATTTTCTGAATGCATTCATGAAATAGGATAGGGTGCATAACCATTAAAAGCACCAAACTTGAATATTCTTATCAAGAATTTGCACTTTGTTGTCACCGCTATATACCCCACAACAAAGGTCTAATGTTTAAGATTAGTTTCACTTTATTCCTATAGTGGTGAAGGCAGAAGACTTAAGTAAGGGTTTAAATTGGAAGGTACCTTTATTGAAAGAAAAGTGTAGCAATCGAGATATTATTTCTCTTTGTGTTGAGTTTCTAAGATGAATTTGTGGGGGGATGTTGATTCTAAGAGGTCATATGTACCAATTGAGGTGCATATATATGGTGATGACACGGGGAATTTATATTAAAATTGAAGAGAAATGGTTGAAAGCTTTTGTGCCACATTAGAAGTGGAAAAAACCTAAGTGTGCTGTAAAAAGACTTTAATTTCCATGGTTTGTTCAGCAAAGGGCTAAGGGAGGGATTAACAATCGCATGCACGCACTTGCACTCCTCCCAACCCAAGGGTTAAGCTCAAGTTTCAATTTAGTACTTGAATATTTTTGCTACAAAAATCTCTTTGATATTTGGGCTTAATGTATGGGTTTATCCTTTTATTTTGAGCCATTGAATTTCCCCCAATGTTGCAACTCCTTGAGTGATATGCATCATGTCTCCTCAATTTCTACCAATGTTGTGTGAACTATTTAAGTCACACAAGGGTTTTCATGTTAGCACTCTTGTTCAATCTTTTCTTTGCAACCACTGTCTCTAAGATGCTCTTACTCTCAACTCTCTCGACTCTTGTTTTGCGAGATGGTTTTCGAGGATGTTCGTGACCGAAGTGCACCACTCGCAAAGGTCGATCATCGTATCCTGAAGGAGCACATCAGATCCGATTGCACCAATATTGTGAGGGACGATAACTTCTCTGAGGGAGTCCTTTTATGGGCACTCTGATTGTAGTAAATTCTAAACTTGTTTTATCACTTGAATCATACTCAAATAAGGAATCCTCTTCCATTCAAGGAAGAGGTTGAAACTCATATTGGGTTCACTTGTCTTTATTTCATTGTTTCCACATTGTTCCATTCAATCATTTAGGCCCCTATTCCACTCACCTCGCTAGTTCTACCATGATATTACTTGAAGTATGTATGCAGTGGATATATTCCAGCAACCATGTCATATTTGATTTGCCTACTTGAATGGAAATCCCTTTTAAAAAAATTGAATTCCAGAAAAAAAAAAGTATCTTTTAATTTCACAAGGTATATTTAGCAATTTGTATTTATTTATTATAGAATTGGCCATGATCCATTCCCTCCTTTTGGATTTGAAAGTGTGAAGAACACTCAAAATTATATTCCTTGATATAAAAATGAAGTTTAAGTAGTATATATAATAAGGCATTTAAGAGAGTGGATACCTATGTATTGTGCACATACTAAATTTTGTTGTGTGCACTTCTGAAACTCCTTGGCAAGGTACGTATTTGCCACATTTTGACAATGACCTTCCTTACACCAAGTATTTGTCTTTTAGATTGAATCCAATTCAAAGGCTAACAACAAAAAAAAAAAAACAATGAATATGTTCTTTTTCAATCAAAATGATGAAACAATCCCCTTTCTATGGATCATCTTCTTAAATGAAAAACACCACGTTAAAATCTCATGACTTCAATTGAAAGCATCCAATATTCTTATCATGTTTAGAACCTCATAGACTCTCCAAATTATATTAACTTTAGATCATCAAAAGTTAAAGCAACATTCAAAATACTAGATCATGGAAGATGGTAGCACCATCATTGGTGTTAATAAGCCTAAGTTAGCCTAACTATAGTAATAAATGCTCCTAAATATTCATCAGAAGATCAAAACTCTGTTTTGAATTGCATTTAAGAAGACAAGAAAATAAGTTAATTATGTTGTTTTAACATCAAATCACAAATGCAGATTAACTAAGGGGTTAATTGGGGCTTAATCCAAGGTCAAATGAGCTTAATTTCCCAAGAAGTGAGCTTACACTGATCAAATTAGGGGTTTTGCATTCTGAGGATCAATTTATTACATGAAAACCCTAATCAATAGCCTCACTCAAATTGAAAGGGTTTTGGTGGAAATAAATTCAATCTAAATCTCCTAAAAATCATTAAAAAATATTCTGTGAAGCTTGGAACCTTCACTTTAACAAAAAAATCTCATTTTAACCAAAAATAGAGACTTCGAAGGGAATTTGCCTTGTTTTGGTCTTCTGTGTAATTTGTCCAGTTAAACATGGTCAAAACCTAAATATTATAAAATCATTAGATTCCTTGGGTCCAAATTAGGTTAAACTAAAAATTTGAGCCTAATCAGAGTTCATTTTAACCTAGTTTGCATTTTAACCTTTAAGATCTCTATTTACTACACATGGCCCCTAGCTTTTGTGTTTTTATTACATTTTGGTCCCTAATTTCTTGTCTTCATTACCAAAATGCCCTATCGCCATCAGCTTCAACCTTCCAAAAGTTGATGTAGGGCCTTTAGGAACCCAATGAAATCAAAATTCACCAAATTTGGCGAATTCATTCCTCAGATCATGACCAATCGATCAAGCCTTGTCTCGAGCTCAATCATGGTAGAAAATGTTGCCGGCGAACCTAAGTTTCTCAAGTTACAAAACTGACATGAAAGCAAGTCAAAACTTGCTTAAATGGGTCCAAAGTGGAGGGAGACTCCTCTATTTAAAGGGTTGCATACCTACATTGCAAAATTGTAGTTGTTTGACTGTCAATTCCTCCTATCTTCCTCATCTCCAGTAGCAAAACAGACGCACCACCAGAGCTCCTCGATCCCCTTCCTCGCCCTCTGCCATGTACAATAGGCAGAGGGTTCCTCTTCTCCGAGCTTCCACGAAGTTTCCCCCAAAGCTTCGACCACCAAATCCCCTCATCTGCTCGTGTCCACTCATCTCCTTCCTAGTCTCTAGCGTACCTCCAACAACTTTCTCCCACCTTCCTCTCCCAAAATTAACCAAGGGTTTCTCTTCCTTATCCTCCCAATTAGACTCAGGTAGATTTTTAGACCTGTTACGACCCGATTCCCGAATCCATACGAGACACGAGAATTGGGTCGACTCGACTAATCCCAAGACCCAATCGTCCAACGAGAAAGTAACCAAAAGAGCAGTAAAATAAACCACATTCACCATGTATATAACTAGCAGTAACAAAATACAGTAGTAAAGAAAAGAACTACTACAGTATACACCACCACAATAGTAAAGAAATAAACATGTATATAAACATGATACTTACAATAAAAGAGTACAGGGTAACAGAAACTACTCACTACAATAGAAGGAAAAGTACAGTTGATACTACACAAGTAACACTACTGGGCTCTACTAGACCCAGCACCCTCTGCAGTCGCCGACTCTGGTTGCTCAACACCTGGTCCTGAAAAGGTAACAAAGGTGACATGTTAGTGAAACGCTGAGTGGAGTGGCAACCAAAAGCTGAGAAAAACAGTAAGGTGGACAGTAGCTGTTATATTTTTAATTTCTTTCTTTAATTTTTCCATTTATTCACTATTGGATTATTTCTCAGATCTTTCTCTTGATCTTGAATGTTCCTCGTGGGAACGATCTTGATTGCAATCTTTTCCGAAAAGTAGAAGTAACACGTGGTGCTCTCCTGGCCAGGAGAGTCTCCCGTGGTGGTCCTACCCTCAGTCAACCACCCCAAGGTCGCTGACAGGCGTAACGGTGACTACGGCAAGTGCGATAAACGCACTGGTAGCTACCCCGCACTGGCACGCGGTCAGTCGTTTCCGTTAACGGGTGCGCCCAAAGCACAACACGGAACCAGTATAGGGCAGAGCCCTCTCAATAACAGGGGTCCAGCCCCTCCACAGTAACCAAACTGGGGTCTTGTCCCTCCAGAGTCCGCGCACCCTTGCGTGACTACCGTGTTTGCCCAGTGGGCCTAACAAGTCGGTGTAGGAGGGCTAGCAGAACCCTGGGGCCCGTGGGGTAGCTAGTGCTCTCCCTACACTAGTAGCTCTCCTCAGTACTGTGTACACGAGGGCCAAAAGTCGGTACAAAGTGGCCAGACCTAACCCCGGGGCCCTGGGGCAGCTAGCTCCGCTCTGCACTAAACAGGGGGGACAGTCGCTCTCATTGGTACTCCATACTCAAGGGCCAGCTCACTTCCCCAATTCTATTCCATTCACTTTCCAGGAGTTCTACTCCTAATTCCCCGTAGGATTCATGCTCTTTCAACTCAACCAATTTAGGTTTTATCATTTCAGCTTTATATTTATATAGCCCATGTTCCAAACCGTAATTATTCATTCATAATCAGGCAGCTGTTAACCAATTACAGGCAGTTATCGTTTCCTTTCTACTTTTCCAAGACTGTAATGTGTATGCATTCAAGCTAGTTTTCCAGTCCTACGATTCATGCAATACCCTAAGATCTATCATTCAATCTAGTTTTTCAATCCTAGGGTTCATGCAATATTTTAAACTATATTAATTATTTCACAAATGCATAATTTGTGATAAATAATTGAAAGGGCCACTCTACCCGCAAAACCAAGAGTACTGGGGGCGTAATCGGCAAGCCCACGCGCCTCCGCAACCCCCAGAGCCGCAACGGAACAGGGTCCTTGATCTGCGCGGTCCTTCAGACGTCCAAAAGCCCGCTGAACTGTCTGGACTTAGTTTCCAGACATCCGACTGTCACCCTGGACATCTGAAGACCCCCTCCATCGTCTGGTGCTGTGCCCAGACGTCTGATCTGTGTGGGATGGCGTGCCCTTGCGCCTTCCTGAACGGGTCCTTTCAGATGTCTGGATCTTCCTCCAGTCGTCTCCTGCGTCGTCTGGACGTATGCCCAGATGTCTGATTCTGGGAATTTTTCCCAGAATTAAGACCTCCTCGCCCTCCACCCGCAGCGCACGGCTGTGCCGCACCCACCTGCTGCCTGAGCTGCAGCAGCGCCTCCCCAGCACCACGCGCCTGCTGCGCAACCGCCGGGCGGCCTGGCTGCTCCGGCGAGCTCGCAACCTCGCGATTGAGCTCTCTTTCCCTCTCGCAGCAGCCCCTCCTCCCACGCACTCACAGCAGCCGCCGCGGTTACCCTCGCTTGCTCACGCTCTCGCTGACAGGAAGAAGAAGAAGGCGGTGGAGTGAGGGTGAGGGAGAGGAGAGGGGTATTTGAAGGCTACTGAGGGGGGGGAGAGAGAGAGAGAGAAAAAGCTGTCTGCAGGGAGGGAGGAAAGAGAAGGAGGGCGGTGGGTTCAGTGTGCGCAAATGCGAACCCGTATGCCGAAAAAATTTAATTCCAGACATCCGGGAAGGCTTCCAAACGTCTGGACCACTTCCCAGACGTCTTAAACGACGTTTGATGCCCTGGTTATAACAAGACCCAATCTCCCTCTCATCCTCTTTCTCCGACATCAGCAACCACCATTACGGTCACCTTCATCGCCGGCCTACATCTGCCCTCCATTCGCCAAATAACCTCAAGCGAAAGATCACCCACACCTCCACAAACATTTCACCTAAGGTTATTGAAACCTCCATCACCACCTCCAACCACGTTCGCTAGACCTTCATCTATCTTCACTGTCTGACCACCCCACTGCTGCAACCACCAAATTACCACCACCACTCACTCTGCCTCACCACGGTGGAGCTTCATGCGTATTTAATTGAGATCCTAGGTTCGTATTTTCCTTGCAGGGTTGCCGCCGTCGTCTCCTTCGTCACCGGTAGCCACCGTCTGGCAATCACTAGCCTTGTCGCAACCGCCAATCATTGCGAACTAGCCCGGGGATCCCCTCTAGGCCCTTAATTTGATTGAACCAACAACAACATCGATTGAACCATAGCTCAACATGTCAACATACAAAGGAAAAGCCTCACTGATAGTCCCACGTTGTGGGAATTTGATTTCTAAATGCGTATTTAATGTTTTGTCTGAGTTAGCTCTTCGCCTAGTACACGGGGGGTTGAGTCCCCCACGCACAATTGTAGCACATGCCACACTCACCCATGCTATGAGAGTTTAGGTCCCCTGCATTAAATCGGGTTTGAATTGAGAGAAGGGAAAGGTTTGGTTTAGGAGTAGGGGGATTTTGCATTGGGATGTGTGCCTTGGGCAAAGTTGACTTTAAAGACAGACAGTCGAACTTGGGTCTAATTTCGTCTCTTAAGCCATCTAAGAGTTACTAAAGATGTTTGAATTGGGCTTGAGTTGAAACTTAAGTGTTGAATAAGGCTTATGTGAGCTTAAGTTGAAAACCATCTTTTTAGTCTTATATTCTATTGTTTTTGGCTTTGTGAAAACTCGTATTTTTATCTATTTTGAGAGTAGAATTCATTACATATTTTATCCAATTTTAAATGAGAATATTTCGCTCATTTTATTTCATTTGATTAGTGGTTGAATTGTTCAATGTTACTCCTTGAGATGACCTCGGAACTCATATTTTTCGAGTACTATAAATTTTAATTGTCAATCCATTTTCGTTGACTATACTACGACATATTTAAACCTGACGAAAGCACATTAACAATGTAAGAAGAAAGGTCGTGTGGGTTGTTTTCAACTGCATTAATTCTTCATTTAATCATAAAAAAAATAACACAACATATAGTTGGCCAATGAAATTAAATGAATAAAAACAAATTAAGAACTTATTTGCTTCAAGAAGTCTTGCTATGGCTTTAACTTAGGCAACAATGATGACTGTAATTTAAATACATCCACTTTCCTTTCATGTTCTTAATCAACCAAGGCTAAAATGTACAATATAATCCTACCCATAAAAATGGTTTCTAGATAAAAATGATAACTTATATAGTAAAGGTTTAGTAACTTATCTGCAACGTATACGCAAAAATGTAAGGCTTCTTGCCAAGGCATTTGTTAGGCATAAATATGGCATGATCATTTTTGCAAAAGAGTGAATGGTAAATCTTTTCATCTATAGATTCAATTATTTCAATCTTAAATAAAGAAGGCCATGTATAGTCTAATTTAGAAAGGCCATAATATAGCCTCCTAAGGAAGAGAACAAGCACAGAAGTATTCTTCTTTGCTTCACTCCAGCATTAGCCAAATAACTTGCCATAGTATTGACCTCTCTATATCCATGAGTAACAACATAGATAACATCAATCCAACTCAAAATTTGATGCCACCTTTTTTGAAGGTCCTAGATATCACATGTTCCACTCTTCACCATATCAACTAAAATGCTTGAATCAAATTCAACCAAAATTCCATTCAAAACCTTTTTTTTGAGAAATAGAAGATCATCAACCAAAGCCATTAATTGAGCTTTCACAATGGATGCATAACTGTTGCAGGGCATATTAGGATATTTAATATGCGTTCGTTATAATACACTCCTAAATTACACAACAAAATATTTAAATTTATGAACTTGGGTTCTAATTGAAGTCTAAGGTCGTTCGCAGGGAGCAAATATTGAATTCACACATTAATCTACATTCAGAATAAATGAGCATAGTAAATTAAGCACAATAACAGATATGCAATGAATAAAACTTGTCAGATTGCTATTTAATGTTAATCAATGCATCTTAAATAATGTAGAGACAAAAAGAATAGAGAAAACCTATAAAAAGTGGTGATTTAGATCATCATTTATATCCCTCTAATTAAGCATGCATCTCATATTCAATTTATTCAAATAATCTAGCAGTGCCTCAATTAGATAATTTAGCTACTTAAATAATCCAACAGTACCCAAAACCAAAGATCAAACATCGTCTCACAAAACCAGATGACTTAACCTTCACATAGCACAGAGCTTCACAGAAGGCACACAAGGGCACCAAAGCTTCCTTCAAGGCCTTTCAAGCACAAGGCCTTCTCTTCAGAACATACACAAAGGCACTTAGAGGCTAAGTGTAAAGCCTCACGCACCTAAGGGTTGCACAGCAAAAGCCTCCCCCTTCCTCCTCAGAGATCTCTCCTCTTTCCTCTCTCTCAGATAACTGGGTGTATACTCGGGTAAGGCGTCGGGTAATCAGATCCTAAATAGTGGCCAGACCTAGGTGTCGTGTGCCTGGGCGAGGCGTGAGAGCGCGAGGAGACGCGTAAGCAGGGGCCTGACCTTGGTGTATTGGGCGAAGAGGCACTGTCACAAAATCAATTTAAGCGCTGCAGTGAGTTTGTCATCTGACGATGTGGGACTATCCCACTTGCCTCCTTTGCGTGAGCAGCTGCAAGAGTCTCGACCTACTGCTGCTACTGTTGTTGCTGCAATGCCCAATTCAAGGCATGGGAGGCTTCAAGAATTGCAGTTGCGTTGATTGTGTGTTGCAATTGGTCAGATAGCGGTCGGAGTTGAGTGTATGTGGTCAGGGAAGACGAAGGCGACGACAGCGTCCGACGAGACCTGCAAACATGAATATGGGCTCAAAAGCCTTAATTAGATGGTTTAGGAGCTTCGCCAAAGGAAGGCAAATGTGTTGGCAGTGTCTGTGTGGCGTGGGAGTGCGTGTTATGGTTTGGCGAAGTCAGGGAAGAGGTGCGGTGATGGCTTCGTTCAATGGGCGATTTTGGTGATCAATCCCCTTAATTTCTTGAAGGGTTTTGATCGTGGAGGTGAGGCGGAGGTTTTGGGACCGGTGGCGTGGAGTTTGGTGGCTTGTGGAGTGGGGGCGCCCTCACTGGAGTTCGATCGGAGCAGAGGAAGATGAAGAGGGAACGGTTGGTTGGTCGATCGAAATAGAAGAGGGATGAGTTGGGGAGATTTAGGATAAGGAGGGAGAAGTTAGACCTAAATTAGGGATGAAGTGGGGAGTCAGAGGGGATGAACTCTCCGTTGAGGGAAGACAGTAGCGACGATAGGGGAGGGAACTCTTGCTGTGGCTGGCAAGGAGTGGAGGAAGATGAGGAAGATGATGGACCACTTGATTTGTCTGTCTCATGGTCAGAGGAAGGAGGTCGAGAGTGCTCGCCGGTGTCGCGGTGGGAGTTGGCAGGAGGAAGAAGGGAAGAACATTTTAGGGCCAAATCGGACTAGTTCTGAGCGGTGGAAGATGTTAGAGGTTATATAAAGCTCCTGGGCAAGCGCTTGATCAGGAAACAATGCTAATTGGGTTGGAATCTAAGTCATAAGGACCCCATGATTTTCGTGCATTCACACAATATTTTCCTTGCGATTTGGAAGCTAAGATTGGTCCCAATTAATTCCCCATAGTGTGAACATCAATCCCACCAAATTTGGTGGTGGGATTTGATGAAGATTTGAATAGGTTTAGACTCGGTCAAAAGCTGCCTAAAGATTGGTTTACCTCCAATGGCGGTAGGGACTTGCTTGCAAAGAATATAACAAAGTTGGGAGGCTAAATGCAATGAATTCAAAAGCTTCAGGCTTGATTGAGAGAAACAGAGTTTCAAATGACTAAAATGCAAACTAAGTTAACATGAACTCTGATTGAGCCCAAATTTTGGTACAAACCTAATTTGAACCCAAAAAATCTGATGGTGAAGTAGTATTTCAGCTTTGACGAAGTTTGACTGGGTAATTATCGCAGAAACCCAAATTAGGGCAGAAATCTATTTGTGACTCTATTTATGGTCAAAATAGGTTCAGACAGTCAAATCAAGGATACCAAACCTCTAGAAATATTTTTATATGAATTTTAGAAGGTTTAGATGAATTTTATCTTGATCAGAACCTCTGTAATTTAAGCAGGTTTGAAATTAAAGTTTTGGGTGTTGTATTGATTCTCGAAACGCGTAAAATCATGTTTTTATCTACATGGACCTACTTATTAGTCTTTAATGCTCATTAGACTTTAGATTAACCCCTGGAAAATCCCGTGGTTACTCTATTTTCATGATATGATGTCAAAACTGTAGAATTAACCCTGATTAATATTCTTCTCTCAGAATGGATCTGAATGGAATTATGACTCTCAGGCTACTATGTAGGAACATTTGTCACTTGATTATGACTAATTAAGACTAATTATGGCTCATGATGATGTTATTATCAATAGCTTTAGCCCTAAAATGCATGGAACAAAATTAGGAAATTACTAATCAAACTTTTTTGATTTCTTCACCTACGCCCATCCTTGAATAGGAAATTATTAATCAGGGTTTAAAAATTCAAGGCATCAGGTAGAGTTTCCTTCTCAAGTCTCAATGAAGACTAAGAAGAATTAAAAGATTACTACTAGCTTTGGTTAACCATTATCCCTTCTTATTTTTTGAGTGAAAACCATCAGTTATGCAATAGCATGTTTACATAACATTGCACCAATACCAATCCACTTCAACTCTCTTAAAGACAAATCAAAACCCAACCCCTATTGTACACATGCCTCAAATGAACATGTGCACTTCCTATCCATCTCTTCAAGGCCAGTGCCATATATCCCTTGAGAATTTTTGAGGCCAACTATTCAAAATATAAATTTTAATGATTTTCTATCGAAAGGAATAAAGAAGAACCATAATGTTCAAGAACTCTGCAATGAGCACATGCCCAAAATGGACATGTGCACTCCTATTGACTCTTTCAAAGGTTTATGCTAGACTATTAATTTGAATCAAAAATTGAAAAGATGCAAACTAATAGTTCTTCAATGCACAGGTCCACATAGATTCAATCCTTCCGCTTAGACTTCTTCAAGAAATAGTCAACGATATTGGAATGGAGGCTCTAAATTCAATAATTATGTCTTAAAAGCTCAAATAGTAGTATTTGTCCTCCAAAAATAATTCTACATTGAACTTTTGAATTAAAATCCTATGAATAAGATGATAATATAAAATTATATTTCTCAAATATTTAAAGAATCCAAGATATAAAGATCAATGATAAATACTTATCTTTTATGTGCATACCAAAATTGTTGTGTGTACTCCCTTTAAGCCTCGCAAGGCTTTGTGTCAGAGTTAATCCCTATTTGTTCTTCTTAAATAAAAAATGCCATATTTAATTTCATGGAGTCCAATTTTTTTTTCATTTTTAGCAAGTTCATCTAAAGCTTGGATAGCAATTCCTTCATTAATAAACGATTTAAAAAAAAAAGAATGCCTTATTATAAAAATGAAGTATAAGTAGTATAATAAGAGATTTAAGAAAGCACACACTTGTTGTGCGCATACCAATTTTGTCTTGTGCACTTCAAGACTCCTTGTTGTGGCATTTACTGGAAATTTATGATAGGAAAGGACATCCTTACCCTAAATATTTGTCTTTTAGAGTAAATTCCCAAGTCATAAAATAACGACAAAAAAAGTTAGTACACATGATTCTCAATTAAAACAACAATGCATTCCTTTTTACAAATCATCCACTTGTATAATAGCAACAACAACAACAAGAAAACTCTTCTAAATTTTTTTTTCTTTGATTAAAAACATCAAATATTATCCACATTTTTTAATTCCTTGTAAACTTTAAAATTCAACTTCAAATCATCAAACTTCAAGTCAACAATAAAAATCGAAGATGATGGCAAAAGATATATCAAAGTAAGTTACTTTATAATATATGACTTCTTTATAACATCGTAAAAAAGAGCACAAGTAGTTGGACAATGCGGTAAAATGAATAAAGAGAAATTAGAAACTTATAAAATGTTCATGCACCAAATTTGATGTGTATTACTAAAAAATCTTGCCAAGTCTTTAAGCTAGATATTACACAAAGATCTTAGTATAAATACATCCATTTTCCTTGCATGCTCTTGAATGACCAAAGATGAAATGTATGATATAATTTAATCTATAAAAATGCAAGCATAAAAAAATGAGAGCGTATATAATAAAGGTTTCATTACTTATTTGTTGCCAAAATCTGAAACTCCTCGCCTTGGCATCTATTAAACATAAATATGTCACTATCATTTTCGCTACAAATATAAAATCAAAAGAAGGAAAATAAAAAAAAATTCCAAATTGCCTTATCTAATACCTTTAACCATCTTAATTAATCTCAATTAAGGAAGGCTCATAATATCAAACTTAAATAGGCTATAAGGTTCCTTCAGAAGATAATATGCATGATCAAAGCATGTACTATTCCTTGCTTAAGCTCCATCATCAACCAAATAATCCGTCGTAGAATTAATCTCTCTATATCAATTAATCATAACACATACAACATCGACTTGGTAAACAATCACTATTTTTGAGGTCCAATTATCACATATTTCACTTTTTATCATATAAATTAAAATATTTAAATTAAATTTAATTAAAATCTCATCGAAATAAAAAAGATGACCATCAATCGATCTTATTAGTTCTACTTCTAGGTCAGATGCCTAACTTAAATCCTAAATTGCCTGAAACAAAATCAATGGGCCCTACTTCAAGACCGACCTACAGCTAGAGAGTCGCCTTTTTAAATCACTCCAAAACCCCCCCATCAGAGACAAAGTATTTCAGACGCGCATCACGTCACTTGGTGTCCGCTCTCTCCATATCCCCAATCTTTGTTCCTCCACCCCACCGCCCTCTTCCCCATCGCGGGGCTCGAGTGCCGCCCTCCCTCTACAATACTTTCCCTCTCCTCTCGAACCCTCGCCACCGCCGCCGCCACCACCACGCCGAAGCCCCCTCTCCTCCGCCGGAGCCGCCGCCACCTCGCAGGTTCCCCGTCGAGGTCACCTCTTTGCTCGCCTCGGATTAGGTCTCCCACTCGCGTTGTAGACGTGCGGTATTGCATTTTATTGTGGATATCTTCTTATCTTATTGTTCTGCGCGGAGTTCGCGAAACATTCATTTAAGATCCCTAAATAGCACCTTTGCCACCTTTAAGTCCTCCGGGCGGTGATTCGAGTTCATTCTCTACTTTCCGCATTGGGATCGTTTTTTTTGCTCCCGGAAGCGCTCATCCTCTCTGTACTCGAGGTTGTGGAAATCCTTACTGGGTGTGTTAAGGATGACATGGTACACGGGGATTGATTGATGTTTTATTTCTTATAACTGATTACTGTTAGCATATTAATAAACGTAGCACAAATGTTGCAAGATGCACTTTCGTATGATAGGGTGCGCACACATTTTGTGATTCGTATTTGAGGTGCAAGTGGGTCTTAAGTAAGGTTTTACGTGCTAATTTCGATGTTATTTTGATAAATTTTTAAGTATATATTTGGGAGGCACGTCGAGGATATGTTGACAAAAACGGCTAAAATGATTATAATTTTAAGCAAATCACAAGTTTAAACATGTTTATATAAGAATAAGAATATTATATCCTAATATTCATATGTAACATGTAGTCTACCATGTTTAAGTTCAAGAATCAAATATCAAATAATTATAGTGTGAATTGAATTGAGGCATGCAAAGATAAAAGACTCAAATACAATAGTTTGCAAAGTTCACATGACCATTCATGTCTCCTGATTCCCATGTAGTGATACAGTGGTTCAATTATTGTCCACTTTGAAGTCTAGGCCTAGCATCCTAGGATCTAGGCATCATTTATAATTATAGTAAATAATTTCAATCATAGTTCAAATGGATCATGTGCTAAAAATGTGTCATTTCTTTTACTTATGAATGAATGACTACATGACACCTACAACTAGTGAATATAGTGTCCATGTTACTGAATATGTCATATCCTGCCATAGTGGGCCTTAAACGTAGCTTAATTATATCTCTAATTGTTATTGACCTGGAACCATAGAAGCAATTCAATTGCGTGAAAATCTTTAGCAATCAAATGATATACCAATGACAGCTTCTTGAATTCTCAGACCCGATCTAAACAAGCACACATCTTATCAGCCTCCATAAAACCTAATCACATGATACCCAATTCGACAAATTCAGACGGCATAATTCTATGGAATTCACATGTTATTTCATCAAAGTAAGAGGGATCAAAACCATTATCGAAATTTCGATGGCATGGCCAAAATTTCCTTTAAATGATTGAAATTTCATTGAAATGGTCAAAATTTCCTTAGCGTACATGTAAATCAACACTTACACCATGTTGAAATGGCCCTAGGTCCAAAATGTGGTGTTTGGCATGCCAATGGCATTTCAATAATTGGTCTTAAGGGTTGTGGTGGGTGAGAGTTATGATGTTGAATTAATGATGGGAGGCAAACCTACGACCACTGATTTCGCATATGAGGAAGGAAAAGAACTCTAAAAGATGGAGTATTTTCAATCTGTCTTTCCCATGTTGTTCTCATCCCTTCTTAAACACATTTTTGCACTATCACATGACACTGGCATAACTTTTGCGTTGAGTGACATGCATAGGGTGGTGCAAGCGTGACTGTAGCACTCCTAGCCATGGACCTAGACCTTACCAAGCCTTAGCACAACCCCTCTTCCTTAGATCACTACTCCTAAAGACTTAAGATAACTTAAAATTGGTGACTCCATACCATACTTCCACCTTAGCTCTCGTGTGCCACATTAGAGATGTGCATGGCATTCCAATATGCATGTGCACCTACCTTCGGAGGAACCATCGTCCTTGATGGCCTATGATAGGAACTTTGCACATAGCTCATTATAGTCTTTCCAAGTATCCTCCCTTGCTTAAAGCATGGCTACTTTCGTGAGTGCCCAATCTTGGTACTTTGGTTCAGATAGTGATCGTGGCCGTTTGTTGGTGGCTAGTCCTTCGGAAGCTTGGGGTCTGGGGCTTGATTGTCATGATGAGGTTTGAGTTTCAATAAGCGAAACACTGGGTTGATGTGGCACCTTGGTGAGAAAGTGAAGTTTATATGCTATTGGCAACCTTTTTGATATTCTTGAGCACCTCGAATGGTCCATAGTACTTTGGCAAGAGCTTAGTGCTCCTTCTCTAGAGTAGCCAATTGGAAGGAGGGGACTCAGGAGAGTTTCAAACATTCAAGTAAAGTTGGTAGCGATGTCCATGGCCATTGATTTAGGTATGCATTTGATCCTACACTTGGCATACATGGTCCTTTAGTTACTGAAGAAGGCAATCCCATGCTTAAATGTTTTTGTGTGACCCAGTGACGCTGCAAAGGAAGGTTTTGATGGATGGAAAGAGATGACTATACACCTTCAAAATGTGTTGTATTCGTGGCCGATTGCCAATTCATGTTGGAGCATACGGCCTATGGAATCTAGCTAGTTTATGAGTTGGGGGTGTTCTTGGAAAAACAACAAAGCTTGACATAATGGTGCAGTTATTGTCTTTTGTCTGGCCATTTGATTGCAAACTTTTAAGTGGATGTGAAGCAAAGCCTGGTTCCTTAAAGCTTGAAAAGCTTGCACCAAACTGAGCTCGTGAATAATGCATTTTGGTTGGTGAAAAGGCTATGGAGGATGTCGTGAAGACTAGCCACCATGTGGATAAAGAGCCTAGCAACATTAGTGGCCGAGAAAGGGTGCTTCAAGGGTATGGGTGGATGCACTTTGAGAGCTGGCCCACCGTTATTATATCACACTGTCTGTGAGCTGAGGGTAGGACCTTGATGAAATCCATTAGGAGGTCCTATTGACATTGTTGCAACGACCTTCTTGGAGCGAGCAAAGAGGCCTTGGATTGCTGGCATGTGTTGTAAAGTTTGATCCAATCCTGTGCATTGTGCTGCATCCCTTGCCAATAGAAGTTGTGATGAAATTGTTGTAGAGTTTTGTCATAGCCAGTATGCTCTCCTACAGGTAAAGCATGGTACTTATAAGGAAGAGGAGCCTTGAGTTTTCGGGTGGTTGCAATGAATAGCTTACTTTCATAAAAATATTAGATTGTTTTTAAGATGTTGGATATGGAAGTGGAGTTCTTAATGGCTTCACATAAATTGCTAATCACCACGTGTGTTGCACTCCTTCAAGTCATTTAGCCATGGGGTTGCACGACAGAAATGGTGCATAAGGTTTCCTTGTCTTGCTATAAAATTTGTTAGCTGCAATATTTTGAGCCCTTTTCTGTGTTTGATGGTGAAGTTGAACATCATTAGCTTTGCTGCTCGATTTTGTTGATATGATGTTGAAGTCCTTTGTTGAAAAACGTACTTTAGACAAAAATGCCCAGTGCGAATATTTTCTTTTTGAAAAGTAATGCCCAGTGCGAATATGATGAAATGGTTTTCAAGCAGGTAGTGCCTTTGTTTTTATGACCACGAGGATGAGGGCTAGTAGCTTCTTTCTGCATGTCGAGAAGGAGCTATGCATTGCCATTAGACTTTTGCTGAGGTAGGCAATAGGTTGTTCTTCTTGCATGATTATGGCTTTGATGTCATTGTTAGATGTCATTATTAGATGCATTGCATTTGATGGTGAATGGAGAGAAGAAATTTGGTAATCGGTAGCATTGGTATGAATGTCAATGCTTCCTTGAGTGTAATAAAGGCGTCACCCCTTAATGTGTCCAATGGAAGCATTCCCCTTTTAGAATATCATGGAGCTGGGCAGCAATGGCGATGCAACCTATATGAAATATGGTAATAGCAGCAATGATGATGCAAACCTATATGAAATATGGTAATAGCTAGCTAATTCAGGCCTCAAGGAAGCTTCAGACTGCACATGTTGACTTCAAAGTGGGTCATTCAAAGACACTGTGAATCTTCTCCATGCCCACCTTACTTAGTCTATTGGGCCCTAAACCAAAAACTTTGGCAAATTGTCATAGAAATGTTGTTGGAGCAACATGGATAAAATGGTCTTAACATGCATAAAATTGTCTTATGCCTAGTTCTACACCAACAGGTTGAATGGGTGAGAGGGAGGAGGAATGGGGCTGGATGCTGGTGAGGGGGAAGGAGAGGAGGGGGGCGGAGAAGGATGTGCTTTGCTTCAAATGCAGGGGGAAGGGGCACATCGAGAAGGACTGTCAGGACCCGGTGAAGTGCCTTCGCTGTGGGGTTTATGGCCACCGGAGGGTGACTTGTTCGAGGGGCTTGCAGTGTGGGTTGGACACTCTAGGTGGGGCTGCGAGTGCTTTGCTGCCTCTACCTGAGGGTGCTCTATCGATTGAGGTTGAAGCCCCTTGGTTGAGGGAGCTTGGGGTGCTCGAGATGGCATTGGCGACGGCCTTGGTTGGTGTGGTGGTGGAGGGTCGGGTGGGTCTGAGCGCATTGAAAGCAAAGATGGTGAAGATCCTAGGGGAGCATGTGGGTGAGGTTGGCCTAAAGTCGCTAGGGGAGGAGAGGTTTCTTGTGTTGGATGCATGACCCGAGGTGGTGGATAAGCTTCTCTTCAGGGACCTCCATTGTTCGACCGGGGTCGTTAGGTGGAGGTGGGTGGTAAAGTCTGATGGGGCGCTTTGGGAACGTCCTTCGAGTAGAGCAGGTGTGCTGGTGGACATAGTGGGGATCCCCCTCTTCTTGGGCATGAGGGAGGTTGTCGCGGCAGATCTCGCACCTTCTATGAGAGGGCGGTGGTGTGAGGGCGTTGACCTAAAGGGGGACGACCTCTCTACGGTGCAGGCTATGGTGGAGCTGGTACCAGGGAGGACTTCCATGAGAAGGTGGCCCTCTGCCTGGGGAGCACTTCTTGGGGATTCCAAGTGCGGCAGGTCAGGAACTAACCTAGGTCTTTCGCTGAGGCAGTGGTGGGCCATGGTGGCTTGGGGGCTGCGGAGGGTGCTGCTTTGGCAAGGAGGGTGGTGTGGAGGCCTAGGGTGGTCGGCAGGAGTGGCCCCTCGGTTGCTGAGTCAGTGGCGCATGGCGTGGACTGCATTCAATTCGTACAGTCCTCGGAGGAGATTGCAGTGGTGGAGGGGGGTGCGGTTTCTCGAGCTTTTATTTCGGAGGGGGTTATTTTGGAAGCAAGATTTTAAATATCAATATCGATATCATATCAACAAGTCAAAAAAGAGATATATCGGAGATATATCGCTGATATCGGTGAAGTTTGGAAAAATCGTTCAGAAAGGCATAAAATATCACAAAATATCACAAAATTTAAACTTTAACATTTTATAAATAATATATCATAAAAGGATGTTTAGAAAACGTATATATGTGTTATATCAGGGATATATCACCGATATCAATGATTTTTTTACGTGTGTGTGCGCGTGCACGCGCATTCAAACCTAGCGCTAGTGCCATCCCGCCATTTTCGGCTCTTCAAACCTCCCGCCCAACCATTTTCAAACCTTCCCGTCGAAAGCAACCGCCATCAACAGCCAACCCGTCGATATATCGCCGATATCTCGGGGATTTCGCTCGATATATCGGCGACATCTTCCCATATTGGCGATATATCGTCGATATCCGGGAAAAAAAACCTTCGGTGGTTGTTACCACCCAACCCTGTCGATACTGATATATCGGCGATATATCGTGATATTTCGAATCTTGCTTGGAAGGTGAGGGGGCGGTTGTGGATGCTGAGGAGGCTTTTATGGGATATGAGATTTGAATCGAGGATTTTTGTTCTTGGAAGGTGGGGGTTTTTTTGGTGGGCTGGAGAAAGACGTTGGGGGAGTGGGACCCTACTTTGGGAGAGGCAAAAAGTGGTTGTCTCGAACTCAGGGTCGAATCCATTTAGGGGCCCGGGTCGTGCATTGGCCGGTTACAAGGGGGAGTTAGGGGGAAAGGTCCTCGACCACCATCTTTTTCATCAGATGGTGGCAAGTGATGGTGAGCCACGAGGAGGATCGAAGGGGATGGCACCCTTCGGAGGTTGGAGGTCTCCAGGCAACGAGGTCGTAACACTGGAGGATGGAGGAGATTTGGGCAACGACCTAGGCCACCTATTTGGCGGCAGGGCCGGCACATGGCGGCAGCAACGACCAGCTCCGACCATATGGAGGGGCAACCCTTCGTTAGGGAGGTGGCTTTGGCCAGTCCACTGGTGGGGTCGCCTTTCGTGGAGGGGGCGACGACAACTTTTGACCATGGGGTAGCCATCTCTGTGGCTGTGGAGGTGCTGCCTGACGTGCTGGCGGCGACAGAGGTTGATCCCAAAGGGGCTTCGGCCGGCTTGGCAGCGGTGACATCGAACCCTGTACAGGATGAGGGCAGAGGGCAGATGGAGGGAACGACGGTGAGGGGTGGTGGAGTGGAGAAGGCCTTGGGGGCTGGAGGTGTTGGTGTTGCAGGGGGGCGAGGGGAAGGGGCCGGGGGGAGTGGGGCAAGGTGGAGCTTGGATTTTCTCGACAACGAAGTTGAGCAAGTGGTAGTGGAGGCTAGCCTTGGACGCTCTACTGGGGGGGGAGTTATGGCTAATCCTATAGGTTAAAGGTACTCACTTGGAATGTTAGAGGGCTCAACGATGCCTCTCGCCGTGGCACGTTGCAGTCCTATATCCACAAGTGGGCCCTAGATGTTTTGTTCCAGGAGACAAAAATGCAGTAGTGTGATCAACGTGTGTGGAGGGAGATTGGAGGTGGCCTGCTTGGTGGTTTTCTCGCCCTGGATTCTGTTGGGAGGTCGGGGGGGTATTGCGGTTGGGTGGAAGGAGGATGGGTTTGCTTTGGTGGACTCGGATGTGGGGTTAGGGGTGATTTCAATATAGTTGAGGAGGCAAAGTGATGGGCTATGTTGTTTTTTCTCAGCGGTCTATGAACCTGGTGATGACGTTGGTAGGCAGTCCTTCTAGGAGGATCTTAGTTGAGTTGCTGTCAACTTCCAGGGGTGTTCGTGGTTGATTGGAGGAGATTTCAATGTCACTCTATTGGTAAAGGACAGGCCTAACGGCAGAGGAGGCTGTGATCAAGGATCAGAGGATTTTGCTGATTTCATTGTGGAGCATGGTTTGCAGGTAGGGGTGCTAATCGAATCAAACGAACTCAAACATAGGTATGTTTGAGTTCGATAAAATATTCAATGTTCGAGTTCGTTAAATGTTCGAGTTTGATTCGATAACGAAATCGAACATTTGAGTTTAGTTTGTTATTAATTCGTTTGCTTTGTTCTAACGAACATGTTCGATTAAGTTTGATAATATGTTCGATAACAATATGTTTGCTAACAGTTCGTTTGACAATTATCTTTAATGTGTCAATGGAGTCTCTCAGAGGGGTGGTGGCCCATTGTCAATGTTTTAAATAGCGATATCGATAATATCGTATCGACAAGTCAAAAAGGGGATATATTGGGGATATCGGTGAATTTTGGAGAAATCGTTCAGAAAGACAAAATATCACAAAATATCACAAAAGTTAAAAGTTAACATTTTATGAATAATATATCATGAAATGATGTCTAAAAAATGTGTATATGTGTTATATCAGGGATATATCGTCAATATCGATGATTTTTTTACATGTGTGTGTGTGTGAGCTACTGATTGATTGGTTGACTCAGGTGCTTCTCGATATAGATTTGATGATGCAGACAGTTCTTTAGGCTAAAACTAGTTTTATCTGGCAGAACCATATTAGTTGCTAATGTGAGGCATTCGCCCATTATAGGTCAGAGAAAGGTACAAGATGCACCTCACAGTATGACTGGAGAGCGTGTTTGTTGTTGATTTCCTTTTTGAGTCTAATGCTATTAGTAGAATTACGAAGTAGTTGAATTGCAAAGTAATGTTTAATGTCGTCTCTTATGTTTCAAGACATTATTATTGACAAGTCGAGTGATTGGTTGTGGTCGCGAAGGTGTCTATTGGTTTCTGCAGTCACCATATGTAGGCCATGTTTCACTTCCATTAGGTGGCTCTTCCTCTAGTTATTTATAACATCTCTGGTAAGCTTTGACTGATGCTATAATAGATCCCATCAAGATGCCTAAAAAATGTATATATCGTTGAAATCGATGATTTTTTACATGTATGTGTGTGTGTGTGGTCCAGCGGCTTACAAACCTCCCACCCAGTGTGTCTGTGTAGTCCAGCAGCTCTCAAACCTCCCGTCCAGACTGATGCTACAATAGATCCCGTCAGGATGCTTAAAAAACATATATATATATATATATATATATATATATATATATATATATATATATATATATATATATATATATATATATATATATATATATATAGTGTGTGTGTGTGTGTGTGTGTGTGTGTGTGTGGTACACCGGTTCACAAACCTCCCGCCCAATGTTTGTGTAGTCCAGCAGCTCTCAAACCTCCCGCCCAGCACAACATTCAAATTTCAAATCTCCCGCCCACCAAACTCAGCGTCAACAGCTCTTATATTTGTCTATATCTCGACGATATTGTCGATATGTTGCCTGATATATCGGCGATATCTCCCCGTATCGGCGATATATTGCTGATATTTGGGAAAAAAATGCTTCGGGGGTATTGATACCACCTAACTCCATCGATAGTGATATATCGCGATATTTTAAATCTTGCCCACTACCCTCATGCTAGATCTGTCCTTGCTGTCGCCTAGTTGAAAGTGATGAGATTGACAGTTTTGTTTCCCATAAAAAAATGCTGTGCATATCAACTTCATTCAATTTTTTTCTATTTAAGAATCACATGCCATCATTTTTTTTCTTGAAAGACACGTGCCATTATTTATAATAAGCTTCCTGAAATAGCATGCCCAAGATTTACTAAGTACCATTAAAAAAGGTCACCTAGTATGTGTCAATCGAAAGGTCATTGCTCCACCTCATTTAAGCACTTGACTGGTAGAATTATATGAGAAGAAAACAAATATAGATGTTAGAAACATGTAAAAATGCATTCTAAATAATTCTTATTGATATTTCTTATCATGTACTAAGAAAGCAGATAAAAGCACATTGCTTGTGCACACATACTTACAAAATTGCTTAACTAATAAGCCCAAGTTTTAAGGGAGGAAGACAGGCACAGTTGTAATGTTACATAGCATTAATGAACCTTGCACCATGGCGTGGCAAACACTTCTCAAAGTCTGTAGAGGTTGGCCAATCCTTCAACTCTAGCATTTCCGACCACCTATTGTCATACATACGTCCTTCTAATAACCTTTGCAAGAAGGAACATCCTAAGAAAAACAACATAAGCAGCAAATTCGGTAAGTTGAAAGGTTCCAAGCCAAAAAAACAAACACGAAGAAATTATTATAGGACAGATGGACTAATTAGGTTCCCATTTATTGTATTCCACATTATACTAAAACCAGAAACAGAGGAAAAGAGAATTTTCAATCTTATATTGATTTTTTTGTTTTGAAAAGTAAACAAATTTTGTTGGGATGCATCTCTTTGGACAAAGTAAACAAATTGGCAGTCTTATATTGATATTACAGTTTCTTTGATAAGTTGTCAGGTTATGTTACACCATTAATTTCCAAACTTAAAGTGGTATTATAGTTTCTTTGACAGGTTATCTTCACATTGCATTATGTCATAAAACCAACTCACCTTATCAATTATATCGAGTTTACAAGGTACGCCATCTTTGGTAACTTGAGAGGTCCTTATAACATGATCCAATTACTTATGTCAATCAATACAGCTACCACAAATCAGATGGTCCTTAGGAAAAAAATTTGAAATCCTTGATCATAGTGGAGTTTGTAGGGGGAATTTGCATTGAGTGATGTCTTTCTGTTGTCTTGGGTTGAACGGATGTAGCTATGCAGATGGCTGTCTAATGAAGTGAATGTCTACCGAAGACAAGTAATCATCTTATACTGAATTTCATAAAACACAAATTACAAAGCTGTGATATTGAAAATTACGCACAATCAATAGCTTGTAAATACAGTTTCAGCATGAGGCCTCATCTCTCTAGATATCATAGCAGTGCAATAACCAAATAGATCGCAAAGAGCCAAGTACAAAGTTTCAAAAAAGCGCGGAAAAAAGTGCCAAATATTGGAGTTTTCAGCTTTGGAAATGATTCCAATCAGAGCAGAATGTTGGTTCCCAGTAGGGAAGCTCCTGCAGTATGATCTCCATTGCAATGGTGATCAGAGGAAATGACAAAATCCTAGTGAATCAGCCAGGAAGTATTGCCACATCAAACCAAAAATCTATCCAAAATAGAAAATATGTTGCATTCCCACACAGTGAGAGTATCGAGACACTAACAAGATTGTGCACATCCCTTCCTAATAAAGCACCTTCTCGTGACAATACTCTAGCACTTGAAAGGCGTCCCCCATTGTCCATGAGCTCGTGACGTTTCAGGCTAGAGGACTTGACTTTGGAGGGGTGGAGGGCAGGGGGGGAGGATGGTCGGAGGGCGGGTTAGTGGGTCGAGGGTGGTTGGAGTGGAGGGGAGGGTGGTCGGTGACTCGGTGGACATGATGGCGAAGGGTGGTCGCCGGTCGGGGGAGGATCGAACAATAGTAGTCTAGGACTGATCGTTGATGGCTTATGCCTTGGGGGAGGACCGAAGATGGACGAGTTTACCTTGTAATCTTGAGGATGACGTTGATAAGGGTGGAGTCGATGATGGAGGATGACGTTGATAGGGGCGGAGCCGATGATGGAGGATGCGAGCGGAGGTTTCGACCTTTGGGTAGCGGGTGGCGGAGGTTTGGGAGTGGGACCTTAGGGTTAGGCTTTGTGGTGTGGCCCGTGAGGGCTTAGGAGGGCTTGAGAGTTGAGAGTGGGAGTGTAGTGCGGGGAGAGCGAGTTGCGGGTTTGGATCTTATTTTGGTTTTTATTTTTATTTTTTATTTTTAAATTTTTGGTGGCTTTTGAGGTTAGGAGGGGAGGGTTAATTTTTTTTTAATCAAATAAATTTTTTATATCTACATAAATGCATAATTATATCACACATTTTTATTTGCATGTGTTTTCGAATTCGAACTTTTATCGAACGAACATATATTATGTTCATGTTCGATTCGTTAAGCCAACGAATCTAATTTTAATGTTTGTGTTCAGTTTATTTTTTTTCGAACGAACTTTTATCGAATATTTCATCGAATGATTTCGAGCCGAATTCGAACTGTTCAGTTCAATTAGCAGCCCTATCTGCAGGACGTGCCCTTAAACTCATGTGCATTCACGTGGAGGAGCTTTGGTGGTCTAATGTCTAGATTGGACCGCTTCCTGGCTTTCGTGGAGTTGGCGGAGGTCTTCCCTTTAGTCGGAGTCTGAGCACTGGAGAGGCCTTTTTCAGATCATACACTGTTGTTGTAGGAGTTAGGTGAAGGCTTTCGTTTTGGTACGTATTTCAAATTTGATAGGGCACGATGCTGGAGGAGGGCTTCAGAGATATGGTTGGGGATAGGTGGAGAGCTCTGCAACCAGAAGGTTCAGTGGCAGCTAGATTAGAAGCAAAGCTCTGAGACTTAAAAGTGTTTCTTAAGCAGTAGATGAAATAGTTAAAGGAGGAGCGAAATAGAAAGAAGGAAGCGCTTGGGGAGATTCAGAGGTTGGACAGAGTCGAGGAACAGGGCCTTTTGACGACAGAGGAAAGGGCGACCAGGGTAGAACACATGTAGACTGTTCAAACTGAGGATCGGAAAGCAAAGGTTGAGTGGAGAACGAAATTCAGATAGAAGTGGACTAATGAAGGGGACTCAAATACAAAATTATTTCATATGATGGCTTTGGCTGGACGTAGGAGAAATTGTGTACATAGGCTCCTAGTGGGCGAGGTGGAGTTTTCAGGCAGGGAGGTTGTGTGTAGAGTAGCGACAGATTTCTTTAGGGAGTTCACGGGGAAGAGGAGGGAGAGGAGATGGCATTGACGCAGTATGGGTCCTCTAAGAGTGGATGCAGTGGAGGTCGTGGAGTTGGTGGCGCCCTTCACGGAAGACGAAGTTTGGGAAGCAATATGGGGTTTGATTGCCAACGGGTGCCCTAGTCCTGATGGGTTTTCGATGCTTTTCTTTAAAGAATTTTGGTCCTTTTTGAAGAATGAAATCATGTAAGTTCTTGTGGAGTTTAGGGAAGGCAATAGTGGGTTTATCAAGCTTAACAAATTTTATATGTTTTTGTTGCTTAAGAAGGAGAGGGCGGAGACGATGGATGACTATTAACCCATTGCCTTGTTGAATGTGGTGTACTTGATTGTGGCTAAGGTCCTGGCGAATAGGCTGAGGAAGGTGATTGGTGAGGTGGTTTCGGAGGTGCAGACAACCTTTGTACTAGGGAGGTGCATTCTAGAATAATATGTTGCTGCCACAGAGATTCTTGCTTACTAGAATAGGGAGAGGGAGAAGGCTTTTCTTTGGAAGGTGGACTTCAGGAAGGCTTGTGACTCAGTCCAGTGGTCTTTTTTATGGGCAGCTATGATTAAGAGAGGGTTCCCATCGGAATGGATAAGGTGGATGAAGCAATGTGTTATGATAGTTTCTTTTTCGGTTCTCATTAATGGGAACCCAATAGGATGGTGGATACAGCAGGGGGGTGTGTGTTAAACAAGGGTGTCATTTGGCTCCTATGCTATTTGTGTTAGTAGCTAGTGCTCTGGCAAGGGTGTTTGGTAAGGCTTGTGAAGTGGGGCTGTTTAGGGGTTTCTTGATGGTGGGTGGAGTAGATGTGTTTGTGTTGCAGTACGCGGATGATACCCTTTTCTTTGTGCAAGGATCGGAGGTGGAGGCAAGGTGAATTCGTATTCTCCTAGAGTTGTTTGGTGAGGCATTTGGCTTTAAGGTTAATTATCTGAAGTCTTCTTTTATCCCCTTTGGTATGCCTGATGATGAGGGTGGGGCCTATTTTTCGATCCTGGGTATGGAAAGGGAGGCGTTGCCTATCCAGTATCGGGGTCTGCCTCTAATGGATAGGAAGGTTGTTATGCAGGACTGGTCACCACTGATGGAGAAAAGTGAAGGTCGTTTGGTTGGATGGGCATCCAAGTTGTTGTTTAGAGGGGGGAGGTTGGTGTTGCTCAAAGCAGTGCTATCTGCTATGCCATCCTATTTTGCTTCTGTGGTGAAGATACTGCGACAGATTGAGTACAAGATTGTGAGCCTGATGAGGAATTTCTTTTGGACCAACTGTAGGGCGAGTGGAAGAAGGGTGAAGCTGGTGGCCTGGGACGAGCTCTGCAAACCCCATTAAGGAGGGGGGTCTAGGAGTTAGGGAGGTGGGTAGGATGAATGATGGTTTGTTGGCGAAATGGATTGCGAGGTTTCTTGGTAGGGAGGATCCTGCGCTCTTCATATGGGGTGTAGCTTGGTTGGGACATCCTTCTGTTGCCACCAAGTGGTGCTTCTCATTTCCTTTTAGGACTATCTTTGGTGGCGCCGAAGGTGCGCTCCTATTTTACTTCGGTCCTTGGATCAAGTTGTGTTCAGACTTTGGACGGATGATTGGACGAGGCATGGCTCACTGTTAGATCGGTTCACGAGATTTGCGGCTTTGGCGGTCGACAGAGGGGTTACGGTGGCGGAGGTTTGGGACGGATGCTGGTGCCTCGTTTTCTCAGGGAATCTTTCAGATCAGAGGATTGGGGAGGTGCAGTGACTGTTGCAGGAGTTGGAGGGGTTTCAGCCAGAGGATGGTGTTGATATGTTTGGTTGGGAAGAGGGAGATTTTGCGGTCCTTGATGCCTTATGGGAGGTTTGGAGGTCCCGGTGCAATGGGGAGCGTTGATTTTTTGAGGGACTGTGGGTAGCTCTGGAAGGCCTCCTGTCCGTTGAAGGTGAAGGTTTTTGGCTGGCTTCTAAGGAGGGGAAGGTTGATGACCAAGGTTTGGAGGACGACATGGGCCCAGGATGGACACAAGCCTTGCCCATTTTGTGGGCAAACAGATGAGGATGTAGACCATCTCTTCTTCAGGTGTCCTGTGGCAGCATACATCTGGGGCCAGTTTGATGATCGATGGTGGGCTCATGATTCTTTTGACAATTTTTGGAGATTGTATACATGTGGAAGCAAGACCGATGGGTGTAATACTTTTCGGATGAAGGAGAGAGCAAGGTCGCTGCCAGTGTTGTGGTCTATTTGGTTAGGGAGAAATGCGGTTGTATTTAGGGGGCAATGTCTGTATGTGGAGAATTTTGTGGCCTCCTTGCTATCCTTTGTGTCGGGGTGGAATTCTTGCTTGTAACATGGCGATTACATCTCTCTTTTTTAATTAATATATTTTCTGGGTGGTTATCATAAGGATAACCACCCTTTTTCTTTTTCTTTTTTTTAAAAAATCAAAATAGAGAAACACAAAAATAGTTTGAACAAATCATTCATGACTGGTTGAAATGTTGATAGCACATCGTACTACCGAAAGTGCATCACAAGAAACTGTTTGAGCCCCTTATGAGTGTGAAAGACCATTTTGTGGATATCCTCACATGCTCGAATTCAGTGGTAACTTGATCTAAGGTCAACCTTGATAAGATATGTGGCACATTGCAACTCGTCTTAGCGATCATTGAAGACATGTATAAGAAAGCTATCCCTAACCATGCACTTGTTTAAGGGACTTTATTTGACTTAGAAGTACCAACCATGATCCTTTTTTTCCGACTAAAGGCATATGGGGTAGGGAATGAATAAATTGGTGCTTGGCCTTGCGAGGCCATTGGTTTGGAAGGTCTGGACTTGGTTCTCAATCTCATTTTTCTGGCACAAGGCATGGTGGTAGGTTCTCATGGAGATTAGGTGTTGTTTGTCCTCGGAGGGGATGCCATAGCTGCAGGTTTACATAGGAGGATGGTCGGTTGACTTGGCAAGGACAAGTTCTTCAAGCAAATGCTCTTTCTTAGGGGCTACAACTTCACTATCTTGCAAGTCAGGCCAGGGACATCCTTGATGCGTAGTTGTGACGACATAACTTGCGGTGAATCTCCTCGGATAGGAGGGAGATCAAGTTGATTGAAACTCCCTACAGTGTAATGGTACCCTTAGGCCCTTGGTATCTCAATTAAAGGGTCTTAAGATTCACGATGACCCCCTAAATGAATGAATAGGGCCCTTAAGATGATATCAATCATTTGAAATGCTAGCAAATGTGCATCATTGGTGTAGGAAGTACCTTGGATGTACATGGTTTGCTTGCATCATGGTATTAAGTGACATTTCTCCAACCATTGAGACAGATGGGTCGAGGGACCAATGAAGTTGTGCCTCCTTGGCGTTGACCTTTGGTTGATGACGTTATTTGAACTCTTGAAATCGATAAGTGCAAGTCTCAAACTTGACTTAGTTTGCACTTGAAGGCATATTAGGCCTTCCTTGTTTAGCTTGGATGTTGCGTGTGTGGACAGTTGTTCTGTTTCCATGTCTCTAGCGTCAGTGCTTTTGTGGTCATCCCCACCCACATCCCCCTTGATGGGAAGCGGGTCTTGGCCTTATACTTGTAGCTAGGTGTACTTGTAACAAAGATGATTAGCCCATAATTTCTCGATTTAGGTGGAAGTGAGTTTCTTGATAGGCCATGTTGTACCCTTATTGGTTGTTGCCAACATCGAGGTTGGTTGAGTAGTGACGTTGTAAGATGTGTTGGCAAAGTGGTTACAACAACTATTGCTGTCCTTCAATATTCTTGAGTACTTGATGACCTAAGCTATTTGTGTGGTTTCCATGATCATACCTTGGTATGAATGCCATCATCATGCCCTGAGATGGAGATCTTGGTGAAGTCCTTTTGTTGAGGCACTTGTTCATCTGTGGGCTTCAAGTTTTGAATTGAACTCAGCCATCAACGCAGTTTGCCATAGCTTGCAAAATTGCAAGGTTCTTGTGCTTCGCCCCCAAACCTTGCAAAGAGCTTGTTGCATAATTCAATCTATGACAAGATTAGGCAGCTTTGTTTCCGTAGTGAAGCCATTTCATGGCCTCGTTGGCAAAGTGGAGGGAGGCTAAACTTGTGTGATCATCCTTTGCCACTTGGTGGTAGTTCAAGTAGCGCTCCATGTGATGTAGCTAGCTAGAGAGATTTTTGTTGCTGTTATATATGGGAAACATGGGCTTGACTGATTGAGGTAGTGAGCTTGGCTTGCCAGCCATTAAGGAACTAGATGGCATCTTCCGTGGTCTCATGGGTTCTCACTTCTTTCACTCTTTAGCTCCTTCATGATCTTTAAGGCCTAGTTTGGTAAGGGGGATAACCCATCAAAATATAGGTTAACCTTGTTTGGTGGGAATGATATTTTAACCTGGGTTAAGTTTGGTTAAGAGGACTTAACCCGGGATAATTTATTCTAGGGTTGATGTGGGATAAGTTTTTCTTGTGGGTTATTTCATGTGTTTTCACATGTTAACCCATAAACTTTCCAAATAGTCACAGGATATCCCACCAGGATAACCTTTTATGACTTCTAAACAAAATTGGAGGATAACCCAGTTGCAAAAAAGTTATCCCATGAAATCTATCCCTTCATCTAAACTAGCCCTAAAAGCTCTATTAGCATCCCACATTTCTACTATAGGGTTGTGAGCGTGTTGGAGGTGCACACGCATGTCATGCTGATCATTGGCCATAGTCCTCCCACCTCTTTGTATGCTTTCTGTTTGAAGCAGCTTTGATACCAAGTTGGTAGGCATGGGTAGGTTTCGTAAATGTGGAGTTCACCTTAAGGGTTGAGGATGTGAGCTATAATGCCAACCTACGGTGGGATAGAGAGACCTAGAATGACTAATTAACGTGCATCGAAATGGGACTATGAAAGATGAAAGTTCAGTTTATGTCTTTCTTGTACATCTCTCACCCCATCATAAGGACATCTTCCCACTATTACATGACGCCAACAAAATGTTTATGATAGCTAACATGCATGGAGCAATACAAGCATGCCTGTAGCACTCCCGGTCACATACTCAGACCTTACTGGGCCTCACAGGTTTGAAGGGGTATGGCCTCCTTTTTTTTTCACCCCTTGCACTATTTGGAGGTGTTTGGGGGGCAAAAGCGAGGCAAGCCTTGCTCATAGAACTTGGATTTTACACTATCTTGGAGAGCTAACTTGCAGGTTAGATAGTAGATGAGGAAACTCAGAGAAAAATCCAAAAGATCAAGTTGTCATAGGAGACCTGTTATTCTGAGGCAGAAGCAAGAAAGCAAATGAACGAGGTCATGGAGGATTGATTACAGTCTCATACTAAGACTCGACTCAACTTTGATTTGTAAACTTGACTAGGGATGGGAGACAGTTTGGATCAAGGTACAGCTTCATGGGTGTTGGGATTCCTATGCGAACTAATACTCATGACTGCATCATCTGATTCTTTTATGATTGAAAGTGAGACAAAAATGTTGCCCCTGATGATCGTCAAAAAGACATATTAGTATTTTCCATCACCTTTTTATTTTTTTGAGTTTGGTGCAAACAAGCCATGCATGGAGCAAATTATCCTTGGTGGTTTGTTCTCAGTCTTCAATCTCATTCAGCCCTGTGGTTTATTCTTAAATTCTGCTTTTGGACCTCAATATTTATGAATTGCAATTAACATGCTAAAACAAGAATCTTAGATAATCTTGAGATTGGAATGATGGGTATCAAGAGTTCCCCAGTTTTTGCTACTGTTCTTAGTAATCAAGAGCTTACTGAGTCAGTTGTAGTGGCATGCTCTTGAGTGCCCTGAACTTCTGGTTTATATTTTTTCTTATATGGCATTTGATTTGATTTTCCTCTCTAAAAGTGGTAATCTTGGTGTTGTTGGTCATATGGTAATCTTGGTGTTGTTGGTCATATGTACATTAAGAACCATCATTGGCAATCTAAAAAACACTTTTAGCTGCTGGTTGGATGTAGTATTTTTGTTTTATTCTTTGATAGTTAATGCATTCACCTGGGGAAAGATTATAATGGAAGTGTTTTATGTTTCTGAACAGGTCAATATGAGGTGTCATTATCACATACTGTTCTTTGGCAATTGTTTATTTGAACTTCTAGATATTTCCTGCTGGTTATATCATGGTGCATGCTCAGTCTAATGACTGCTCCTTAAACCTTTGCTGCTGAGGAGCTCCCGTGGCAATGTGGACGAATGTCTTTCGAATTGTAATTATCATATTCTCTCTCTCCCTCTCTCTCTCATGTGAACCCTATACTCGTCGAGGGAACTTATACATGGTGGTTTGATTTAGTGTCCAATCTGGATGCATATCCAAGGTTTTTTAATTGTACTTCTATGCAGTTACTTTTTTAAAGGGACTTCGATGCAGTTATAGAAACAACTCTCTTGCTTTGAATGTGTGTGCATTTCTAAAATGTTTTTATTCTTTATATTTCTCTGTGTCAGTGCATGGAGTATGTTGGTTTTAACTTTGATTGATCCTGGCCGGTTTAACATTCTAATGGTTGGTTGCTAATCTGGCTGGTGAAAACTTATTCTGGGAAAGTTTGCTTGACCAATGAGTTACTGTTTATCAACTGACTTTTGTTGGTGGCTATGGTTTGGTCTGGCTTAATAATTTTGTCAAGATTGTTTTCTTTTCCTTCTTCGGACTTTTACATAAATGCCATTATAAACTTTTGATATTACATAGTTGCCATCTTTATATATACACAGATGCCATTGCCAAGTTTATTATTTTAGTAAAAATACCATTTGGACTGACCTCCATCAAGATGATCCGATATTTTCAAATGAATGTCAAAAAATGGCCATCCTTGTTCCTAGATTATATGTGAAACCCAATTAAATGCTGTTGCCCTCTCTCTGTTACCCTTGTCCACCTCTTTGCCTCTTGCAACCCCCTGGTTGTTGTGCCCTTCAACTTGGCATTGTGAGGTAGAAATGCTTTGACAAACTTGTCCAAAAACCCTCAAATAAGGGCCTTCACCATTTTCCCCTTCTATTGGTGGCCAGATTCTAACCTCATGCTAACAGGTTAACATTTTTGCTAATAGAGACATGGTTACAATGGCATATATGTATATACAAAGTTTGCATTGGCATTTGAGCAATATCAAAGGCCTTTAGTGGCATTTATGTGAAAAGCATTTTCATTTATAGTTTGCAATGCACATTCTTGATTGTTTGTCAAGCTTTTTTGTTTCTTAGTAAGTTGTCATTTGCGCTTGCCAATTATGCTATAGGTCAATCTTTTCATTATTCTTCGTCTTTTTCTTTTTGAACTTGAAAGCTTTTTATTAGACTAGCATATCTCATAATTTATGAATATTGTTGAAAGAGATCAACTTGGTTATTTTGTGTGCTTTGAAAAGAAAGCCTTGGCCCTCTTTATATATAGGGAGGGCTTAGATATACAAGAAAACATCATAAAATATAATAACTCACCAAAAATAAGAAAGGCTAAAAATAGTAGGACACCTAATCCTAACTAATTTGATCATAAAATATCTAACTAATTTATTCTCTAACACTAATGGAATGTCTACACTTCCCCTTAAGTTGGGGCATTGGTGTCCATCAACCCCAATTTGTTGCATAAGAAATCATGATGTTTCCTCTTGAGAGCCTTTGTAAGGATTTCAACCAATTGTAGCTCTAAGGAGATATATGAAGTACTAATCTTCTCTTATAGAGTAACATTATGGATGAAGTGGTAGTCTACTTTAATATGCTTCATCCGTTCATGGAAAATAAGATTAGAAGTAATGTAGGTGGTAGATTTGTTATCACAATATAAAAGGATTGGAGCAGAAGTGGAGACACCCATGCCTTGTAAGAAAACCAATAACCCACATTATTTCACACGCAACATAGGCCATAGCTCTGTATTCTTCCTTTGCATTGAATTGAACTACAACAGTTTGTTTGTTGCTCTGCCATGAGATAAGATTTTCTTCAAGGAAAACTGCATATCCAAAAGTAGATCTACGATCCTCAATGGAGTTTGCATAATCCGCATCAGAGTAGGCCATAATGTCCATAAAATCATTATCCCGATGGTAGAGTCCTAAGCCAGGATTGCCCTTGAGATATCTTAAGATGAGACACACCTTGTGCCAATGACTATAGTGGGGTGCCTACATGTGTTGGTTGGCTTTGCTAACAGTAAAGCTGATATCCAGTTTGGTTATTGTCAAGTATAGTAATTTCCCAACTAAACTCCGTTATCTAGTGACATCTTCATGGAGAGGATCATCCTTGTTTGGATCGCCTTTCTATAGTGCCTCAATAGGTATACCTGACGGCTTTACTCCAAGTAGACCAACCTCCTCTAGTAGTTGCAAAGTGTACCGTCTCTAGGAGAGAGATATATGTGATCCTTGTCAAACCACTTCAATACCGAGAAAATATCTCAGGTCACTAAGATCTTAAGTCACAAAAATAAAATGTAAGATGCTTTGGTCTGTCGAGTGCCTTCTTCATCGTCCCCTATAAGAATCATGTCATCTACATAAACTGCTAGCACCATAATCCTATTGGTAGGGTCAACTCTTGTCCTTCGAATGTAGATCAATATACAAAAATCAATCCTTTGGACCTCTATACTTAGATGCTCAAACCAGTCTTTGGGGCTCTACTTTAGACCATAAATGACCTTCTTTAGGTAGCAAATACACTCCCCCTGAGTGACATAACTAGGTGGTTGCTTTATATATACTTCTTTTGCCAAATCACTATACGGAAGTACATTTTTGATTTCAAGTTGATATCAAGGTTCGAAATGCCAATTTCAATGTCGTGATAATGAAATTCTAAGTGTGCATTTCGTGGGCATGTTGAGGATACGTCGTGGAAATGCCTGTTTTTCGATGGACATGTCGAGGGCATGTCGTGGGCATGCTGAGGGCATGCCGATGTATACCGACAAAAATAACATAAGTAGTAAAAAAAATCAGCAGCAACCTCGACATGGGTACCTATTTTGTCGGCATGCCAACCACGCCGAGGGCATGCTGACGATATCCCTGTAAATCGACACTTTATTCGTGTCGGCACGGCCCATGCTCGTAAATGCCTTGCCGACGACATGCCGACGGCATTTAAAATGACGGTTGAGACAATGGCCACCCACGGTTGACTGCCATAGAGATGATAATCCGAATAGAAGAGATACAGGCTATTGGATAGCTCTCCATGTAGTCAATGCTATAAGTCTGTGTACGTCTCTTGGCCACTAGTTGTGCTTTGAATCTATCGAGAACACCATCCGCTTAGTATTTGATGGTGTAATCCATTGGCAATCAACTATAGTAGCATTAGCGGTGCATGAGATCGATTCCCATGTTCCTTTAGACTGAAGTGCCTCCATCTCCTTATCTATAGTAGCATGCCATCGTGGATCTTGTGATGCCTGAGCATGCTTCCTAGGAATAATAGTAGTAAGAATGGAGGTAAACTTTCGAACCTTCTCCTGTAAACGAGAGGTCTTGGTATAGTGGGACATTGAATGTAACATGCAAGAATGGCTAGATTTACGCAACGCAATAGGTGTGACATCATTTGCCCCGGAATTAGCTGGTGCCACAGGAGTAGGAGTCTCTGGAGGTGTAGGAAGTGGATTTTGACAACAGTGGTAGATCTGGGTCTCCTTAGGAGCTAACTCAATGTTAGCTCCTTCCTCTGAGTAATAGGGTACTCACTCGAAAAATGTGACATTAGTAGTCATTATGTAACACTTGTGAACCAAATCATAGCACTTATAGCCCTTCTAAGTCCGAGAGTATCCTAAGAAAATACTTTACTGCTCATGGAGAAACGGTGATTTAAATGGCTATTTTGGGGAAGGGGCCATGCCGAGATGATTAAAGTATCGATTTACAGGTGTGCTGGTGGCATGCCGACGATTTCGACGGCATGCCGACGGATGCCAATGGTGGTGCTGAGTCTGATGCTGCTGGGCGAAGGTGCTGCTGCCACAGGTCAGTTTCTGGAATCCTAAGGGCGTAAAAGATCGATCTTGGGGAATGTAAGGGTCTAAGGACACACATACACACACATATACGGTCATTATGAAATACTTTTATTGTTACACAATCATTATTTTTTGAAAATGATATCATTTTGATTATTTATATGATTTTTTTGTCGGCATGCTGTCGGCATGCCTTTGGCATTTCCACGGCGTGCACTTGGCATGGCCATCGAAAAACAACCATTTTCATGGCGTGCTCTCGGCATGCCCACGAAATGCATACTTAGAATTTCATCGGCACGGCGTCGAAATCGGTATTTCGAACCTTGTGGAGAAAACTTGTCCTGGGTACCAAATGCTCGACTAATGCAGGTGCTACCAAAAACACGTAGCGGTAGAGTAAAGGGTCTATCACAATGGGGATGCAAAATTCACCCTTGAAGCACAGAAGAAGGTACTCTATTAATCAAATAAGCTGAAGTCAATATGACATTGCTTCAAAATGATTTAGGTACCTTCATATGAATCATTAGAGTCCGTGTAATATCAAGAAGATGCCTCAATTTACGTTCTACCATGCCATTTTGCTGAGACGTGTAAGCACATATAGTCCCACGTGTACTAAAACACTCTTGCATCTCCTTCTGGATGAATTTCAGAGCATTATCGCTCTAAAAAAATTGAATAGTGGCATATGTTGGGTCTGGATCTCGGCAAAAAACTGTTGGACAACATGTGGAATTTTGGATTTGGCTTTCATCAGAAAAACCCAAGCTGAACGACCATGATCGTCCATGAAAACAACAAAATATCTATGGCCACCAATACTTAGTACACGTGCTAGGCCCCATACATCACAGTGAACTAGAGCGACGGAGTTGTGCTGACCCCATCAAGTTAGTGTGGGAAGGAACTCTTGTGCTACCTCCCTAACTGACATTTGGAAGGAATCCTCGCATTCCAAAGACAAGGTTTATGTAGTTCTGGATACATCTGGTGCATTTTGCCAACGGAAGGATGCCTTAGCCGTCTATGCCACAAAACCATGGATCACTTATAATTGATGCTGCTTTTGCAAAGGCAGTAGGAACATCTAGGAAATAAAGAGCATCATTCTCTATACCTCCACCAATGATCTCATTTGTCTTCTTATCTTGGAAATAACAATGTCTGCCATCAAATACTATATGACACTGGATCTTGCTAACTAACAATGACAATAAGTTCATCAGGAACTTTGGGGCGCAATGCATATCACTAACACAGAATTTTGGAGATACCTGGATCTCTCCAACTGTGGTCATTAGAGACGTTGCCGCATTTGCCACTCTGACTTCTTTAACTTTGTGTGGCTTAATAGGGTTCTTCAACTCTATGGTATCTCTGGTGAGGTGAATTGATGCGCCGGTATCTATGACCCATTATCTGGACTGATCTCTAGATGCTTTGGACTTCTTTTGGACTGAAAATGCTAGACTAAGGAAACATGCCTATGACTAAGGAAAATAGTCCTCGAAAAAACATACATATGGATACAACTTGAGATAGAAGTTCAAGCACCAAGATTACCATCGAACAACGAATCCGTATCATAGCGTACATGTGCGTGAGAGGAGCCCAGCTCCACATGTGACCATTGCTGCACCCAGTGACAGTAGCAGCTGTGTTGCTGTTGCCTGCTCTTGCAGATTAGCACTGCCGCCACTCTGCGCTGTTGTGAACGCCACTGGTGCAGCCTTGTGTGGCACCACTTGAGATCCCTGATCCATCCTTAATGATCCAATCATCCTCTCAAGAATCACCACAACATCAGTGATTCAAAAATCATGTTTTGGTAGATATTTGGTTGGATATCAGATCACCGATATAGGAACGCTGCTCTGATGCCATGTTGAAAAAGTTCAATTTGATTATTCTGCGTGTTTTGAAAAGAAAGCCTTAGTCCTCTTCATATAGAGCGAGGGCTTAACTATACAATGAAATATCGTAAAACACAATAACTCACTCACAAAAAAATAAGAAAGGTTAAACATAACAGGACACCCACTCCTAACCAATTTGGCCTTAAAATATCTCACTAATGGAATGTCTACACATATATTTGCAGGGAGATCTAAATACTATTTCCTGGTTCCAGTTTCTTCCATGTGAATCTGATTCAAGTACATTATCTGAGGACAGGTTAAAATGAAACAACTTGTTGATATTTTATACATGGGTAAAATTTCAGATTATTGGTATTTCACAATGTACTTTTTATTTTTCCTTAGTTTAAGAGCAGGGGAGACAGATGCTTCCGCTCTTTCTGTACTTACGGCTCATCTGAAGTTGCAGAGCGAGGGTTTTCTTACTACATGGACCAATTCCTTTGTGGGGCCATGGGATCCATCGCAAGGTGTACATAATCCTGGTAAGAAGTTTGTCTTTTAGATTGTTTCTGCAGGCTAATTAAATCCTAGATCTTATTGCTCTGTCCTTCATTCCAGATGAAAAGATAAAGCTTTGGCTCTTCCTTCCTGGACGCCATACATCTGTTACTGATGCTGCTAAGGCATCTCTGTCGAGATTGAAAGGTGCTACACATTGGCTGACAAATTATGATCTTTTTGGGGGATTCTGCAGTGTGTGTAGAGTTTGAGGATTTTTTTCCTTATTTGATCTGTGCTTGTTTTGAAGTTGCGGGAAGTGGAATTTGGTTAGCCCCTGGGGACTCGGAAGAGGTTGCATTTGCCTTATCCCAATCTTTGAGAAATCGGATGGAAAGGTGGCTTCTGTGTTTCATTTTGTTTTTTCTAGTTTTTCTTGTTTCTGTTAGTTTTAACCTGCATATTCAACTCTCTGCAGATCACTTAAAGTGCTGTCTTATGAAAGATTCGGTGATGTATTCACCAAATGTCATTCCTTTCCTTCCAATGAGAAGAATTCCAGGTTTGCATTTTGAGGATTCCAGTTTACCCTTTTTATACATTCCTCTTACTCTATTCCACATCTATAAATTTCCCTGATTGGTTCTTTGTGGTGGAAGTTTGTCACATGCTCTTATTTTTCAGGCAGTAAATTCGACTTACTTCTAAACTAATAATTATTAAAAATTATTAAATTAGAATTCTTCCACTTTCTGAAATTAATTAGGTCAGGCAGTGTATGACGTACAACTTTTATGTGTCAAGTTTTGTGTGTTTTGTGTTTGACTAATGTAGTTTGGATCCAAAATTCATCTTGGTAGGCTTGCTTATTTTCTGTCATTCAACTTTGATGCTTTTAAACTTGAGGGCATTGAGGAAATTATTGAAGTCTTAGTCAGTGTAACAATGGTACAAGTTAATCCTGATAATGCTTAATCATGTGAAATTTCAGAGTTCTTGAAATTTTTTTTTTTGAAGAAGGAAAGGATGGCTATCTGGTTGATAGCCACTTAAATTAATTAATTAAAAGAGAGGCCAGGAAAGCGACCGAATTACATAGTATATTCCCATAAATTAATTAAAGATGCGACGCTACAAAAAAAATTCATCGGTTGATAACCACAAAAATCAATTATGTAAAAAAGAGGTCAAGAAAGTGGCCAAATTACATAATATCTTCCCAAGATTTAATTAAAGATGCGATGTTACAAATAAAAATCTCAATGCATAAATGTTGTCCTTTAAAGATTGCTGTGTTTTATTCAGGCTATATGCCTTAAAGTATCGCGAAGACTCTCGCCTTCTCCTTTTTAGTTTTGAAAGCATTTTGCCTTGCATGTTAGCTTCCACTCCTAAACGATCTCCAAAAGTCCCCCTAGGTGAAGTGTGCGATCCACGCCACGCGGAAATGTCTCTAAATCTATGTAGAGAAGTGACACCCAAAAAACAAATGGTTGACATCCTTGTTAGCCGTACAACAAACTGGGCAGCTTGTATCCCCCCTGGAACCCTTCTAGCTCTCCATTTTTTTAATCATCAGTCTCTCCTTTTTAAGCAACTACGCAAAGATCTTGATCTTCAAAGGGCAGGAGGCCGTCCAAATCTGTTTGCAGTCTCTGATGAAATCAGTCGCTCTAGGCTCAATCTATTGTAAGCTTCACAGATAGAAAAATCTCCTCCATCCAAATAGAAGGCACCACTTCATCATCCAGTTGATAGCCATCCAGCTCCTGTAGCATAGTCTGCAGATCTTGGATCCTCTGATTTGATAGGTTCCTCGCAAATGTAGGACACCAAGAACCGTCCAACCAGTTAGCCACTGTTACCCCTCTATTAGCCGCCATCGCAAAAAGCTTTGGAAATTGATCCTTTAGCTTTCCATGTCTCATCTAATCATTTATCCAAAAGCGAAACATGTCACCTGGACCAAGGTAAGGCGAGAAGCAACCTTACACCTTTAGTACCAGCAAAGACATATCCCTGAAGAAATGAGATGTTTCGCATTGTGGGAACGTCAACAACTCCTAGTTTACTGATTGCCCATAGTAAGCATCCACCATCCTCCCTAGAAGGTCCTGTCTATGCTTAAGAAGCCTGTTGATCTACTTTGCCAAGAAACTATTATTCATTGCCCCCTGCTCCTTGACCCTTAGCCCCCCTCCTTTATAGGTATGCATATATGCTCCTATGCCACCATTTTTGCTTCTTTCACTGTTGACCCATGATTCATCTAGAAGAAATCTCTCATCAATTCAGTTATCATCCTTTCCATCTTTTGTGGCATCTTAAAAACATAGATAAAGTAAGATGGCATGGAGGCCAACATTGCTTTTAGAAGAGCCAGTCTATCTCCTCTAGATAATATCTTTGAGGCCTACCCCACCAGCCTCATCTTCAATCTTTTAATGAAGGGAAGCCATTCTTGTATCGAGATGCACCTCTTAGGTAGCGGGAGACCAAGGTAGGAAATTGGTAGAGACCTCAATGTTGTACGTAAGGCCACGCTACAATTGCTTGCTTCCTTAGGCATTAGATGAACAAGCGCAAAAGTGGACATAGAGAAATTAATTTGTTATCCTGATGCATCCCCAAATGGCTTCAGCAAGAGCCGTATCCTCGCCTCGCACTTAGATACCTCCAAGAAAAGGAGAGTGTCATCAACATATTGTAACATTGGGATCTTAATTGCATTTCCTGCCGTAAATCCTTAGAATAAATTCCTCTTGCAAGCCTTGTAAGTTGATCTTGCCAATGCATTTGCAGCCATAATAAATAGCATTAGTGCCAATGGACAACCTTGCCTGACTCCTCTCCTCGACTATATACACCACCTAGTTGAGTTACCATTCACTAAGATGAAGAAAGATGTTGTTGTCACACAACGCTTCATACATTCCACCCAAACGACGAGGAAGCCCTTCTTTACCAAGGGCACCCAAATAAATGACCACTATATAGAAACGTGTGCTTTGCTGAAGTCCACCTTCCAAAGGAAACCCCTCTCACTCTCTTCCAAAATGTCAAAATTTTCGTCACCATAACAAAGCCATCTAGAATAGTGCGGCCTATGACGAAAGCCGTTGCGACGGTGGAATAATATCCTACAACATTCTCCGAAGTTTGTTGGCAAGAACTTTTGCCACAATGAGGTACACTCCATTTGACAGGGCAATGGGTTTGAAATCTTCTGTGGCCTTCGCCTTGTCTTTTTTAGGTAGCAGAAACATATAGAACTTGTTGAGCCTATTAAAACCTTGGTTCCCAGCAGCAAACTCAGTCATCACTTGCATAACGTTATCCTTAAGGATGGGCTAGAACTCCTTATAGAAATGTATCCAAAACCCATTTGGTCTAAGACAACCATTTGCATTCAGACCCTAGATCACCCTCTTAACTTCATCCTGTGAGAAGTTTGAAGTAAGCTCCTCGGCCTTCTCTGGGCTGATGGAAGGGGCCGTCGACCCTGACCACCTCTAATACCCCTATAGTAGCCAACGGCCGCCCTTCCCACGTACTCTCTTCCCATGAACTCCTCTCCATTCATTGAGAACTTGTCTATCAAATTCCTCCTATGCCTCCTTGACGCCATGAAGTGAAAGTAACGTGTGTTGGAGTCTCCTTCTTTTAGCCATCTCTGTTTGGATTTGGCCTTTGAATTATGAGTTACCTAATTCGAGACTAGAAGTGCTAAGGTTAATGAATTTTCCCTAAACCATGTGAGGCATTAGTGGTGCACATGGATTGGATTGAATTTGCTCTAAACATAATCCAATCTAATCTGATCTTAGGGATAGTTTTTTTGCCCTGATTACACCATCTTGGCATCTCACCCTAACGATTCCTCAGATTTGGTGCATTTGTATGAATATTTATGACTTCAAAAAGAGATGAACTTGTTTCTCATGCCATTCCTAATGTTTACCAGGAGAGCTCAGGAATATAGATGCTCAAACTATGTTGAGGCTGATAAAGTGATAAAGATAGTTTAGCATTCATATATGCTTGTCAATAAAGAACAAAGAATATCAAATATTTTATAGGGAAAACAAGGAGACAAGGGGATGCACAATGGGCCGAGAGAGGCACACATAGGCTGAAGAGTGGAGTCATGGGTTTAATGCTAAGGAAAGCGCTTGCCAGGTGTTGACATATATGTTACGTGTATTTTTGTTTTATTTTTTATCAAAAGACATTGTTGTAATGTGTTTTATTTTTTTATAAAATGACATTGTTGTAACTTCCTCGCTGATCCTCTGGGTCTTGAGCATTAGGTTTCAGTGATGACCAAGCCATTTTACTATTTAAATGTGGTATTAGAGTGGCATAAGCCCTAGGTCTTTTATGCTTCCTACTTCCACCTTATTTTCCCATGTATGGTCCTTGTCTAGGTGTTGTAGGAGAATCATAGGTGCGTGCCATTAGATGTGCACGGACAACATCACAAAGTGCAAGATCAGGCTTTGGTATGCACAAGTCTGCTCCGCATAATGCTGCTAAGGGTTTACAGTTGTGTAGGTCGCAGTGTCCTATGACTGTATGTAGCAGCGTAGTGGAGTGGCGATGTGCAGAGAGCGTAGTTGTGCAGTGTTAGAACGTGATTGCAGATCTGTACTTGCTGGTGACAAGTACTTTGCATGCAAGTGCCTTGCATGTGATTGCATAGGGTTGTGTAGCAGCATAGTTGGGTTTGATTTTATATTCTAAAGAGCATGTACATTCTCTTTCTTCTTTCTTTCTGGGCCTTGCAATTCAGTGATGGCATCATCGTCGTCATCATTGTCTACTAGAGGACAGATAGGTCTCAATGTTTATTGAGGGGATGTTGAAGATTGGAGGAGTGTTCAATGGTTATGTGAACTTGTTTTCATTTTGCACCTTATTAGGTTGGATGTGTTAAACTACCCAGACGGTTTCATCCATGCGTTCATGATATTTGTTGAGGCATATAACAAGAACATATTCTTGAGTTGAAGCCTACAGTAAAGATTCGCATATACACCAAGTGAAAGAAGGATAATTGCTTGCTCAAAGCGTGTATCAGAGTTGTGTTGTTGCTTGCATTGGTGATGAGATCATATTTGATGACAGAAAAAAGGTTTGTGGGGCTCTGTATGTGACAGTGACACCTCTAGTGCAATAGTCAGGAGTAGAATTCAACTTTTCATTCTTCACATCCATCGGAGGATTGCCACTCTTCAGATGGGAATAGGTCACTAACTTTTATTAAACTATCCAACATGCTTTTGTAAAGCTGAATATGTCTTCCTAGCTGTGCATATGAATCTTAGAAGCAGCAGACACAGAAGGTAATGGTTCGACATTTCTTGGTAGGATTAACATACAACGCTACTTGGGATCAGATTCTAGCATCTTAGGAGGTCCCAACCATGGTTGAGGCTTGTGGTTGGCTGGGCAGACTTGCAATGTTGGTATCATTCACAGGCATTTATACTTCTGGTATGGCGACTGGCAGTTGTCTATGGTCGAGGTTAATGTTGAGAGAATTGTGTAGTAGTGTTTAGTCCCGCATAGTGGGGTGGGATTTTGTTATGTGTGTGGTGGCCTATAAATAGGCGTGTACACCCCACCTATTCCTTTACAACAACAACAACAACAACTAAGCATTTTCCCACACTAGGTGGAGTCAGCTAAATGGACTCTTTACTTCCACACAGATCAATTTTTAGTCATTTCAGGACTTAAATTAAAGTAATTGAGGTCATACTTAATAGTTTCTTTCCAACACTTGTTTGGTCTTCCTCGGCCCCCTAGTGGGTTTAGCCTCCAACTTCTCGCATCTCTTAATTGGAGCATCTAATTGCCTTCTTTGTAAATGTCCAAACCACCTTAGACATGCTTCTCTCATTTTATCTTCTATCGGTGCCACCCTAATCTTTTTTTTAATAATCTCATTTGAAATACGATCCTTTCTTATATGATCACACATCCATCTTAACATCTTCTGTACATGCGTATAGTTTATAGCCCAGCATTCAGAACCATACAACATGGTTGGTCTTACCGCAGCTCGATAGTATTTTCCTTTGACCTTTAAAGGAACCCTCTTATCACAGAGAACACTAGATGCACCCCTCCATTTCAACTACCCTGCATTAATTCTATGTGTAACATCTCCATCAATTCCACCATCATGTTGGAAAATTGATCCCAAGTACTTAAAAATATCTTTCATTGGAATGCACTCTTCTCCAATTTTTACATTAATCCCTTCGTTGTTCCCTCTACCACTAAACTTGCATTCCATATACTCAGTTTTCGTCCTACTTATGCGTAATCCTTTATCTTCTAGGGTTTCTCTCCAAAACTCAAGTTTTCTGTTTACTCCATCTCTTGTCTCATCAACCAACACAATGTCATCAGCAAAAAGCATACACCAAAGCACCTCAACTTGGATATGCTCCGTCAACTCCTTCATGACCAAGGTAAAAAGATAAGGGCTTAAAGTCGAACCTTGATGCAGACCAATGGTGATATCAAAGTAGTTCGTCAAATCATCCTTAGTCTTTGTACAAGCTGTTGCTCCATAGTACATATCTTTTATGAGGTTGATATATATAACTGGCACTTGTCTCTTCTCCAAAATTCTCCATAAGATATCTCTTGGGATAGAATCATAAGTCTTTTCCAAATCAATAAAAATCATATGTAAATTCTTTTTCTTGACTTTGTATGTCTTCATCATACGTCTCAAGAGATGTATTGCCTCAATACTAGACCGGCTTGGCATAAAGTCAAATTGATTTTCAGTTACCATAGAGACTTGCCTCACCCTTCTTTCAATTATTCTCTCTCAAAGTTTCATCGTATGACTCATCAACTTAATACCTCTATAGTTGGAACAATCTTGTATGTCACCCTTGTTCTTGTATAAAGGTACTACAAAACTTTTTCTCCATTCCTTTGGCATTTTCTTGCCTCTCCACACAGTATTAAATAAATTTATGAGCCAAGTTATACCCTGTTCTCCCGTCATTCTCCAAATGTCTATAGGAATATCATCAGGTCCAACAACTCTCCCACTTTTTATCATCTTTAAAGCTTCCTCTACTTCTTTCTTTTATATCTTTCGATAACTTACCCGATTCACATAATCTTCTGAGTTGGCTAACTCTTCTAAGATGATATCATTATTTTATTTTTCATTAAAAAGCTTATGAAAATGTCTCTTCCATCTTGTCTTTATATCCTCACTAGCTATAAGTACCCTTCCTTCTTCATCCTTGATGCATCTTATATGTGTAAGGTCCTTTGTTTTCCGCTCTCTTACTTTAGCTAACTTGAAAATATCTTTTTCACCTTCTTTAGAATAAAGTTTCTTATAAAAATGCTCCAAAGCTTTTGCTCTTGCTTCACTAACTATTTTCTTTGCTTCTTTCTTTGCTCTTTTATAGTTTTTCATATTTTCATCGGCCTTATCTCGATATAAGGCTTTAAAGCAGGCTCTTTTAGTTTAAGCTTCTCCTGCACTTTCTCACTCCACCACCAAGTCTCCTTTTGTCTTGGAACACCTCCTTTAGACACGCCTAACACCTCATTTGCCACCTTCCTAATACAGTTTGCCATATTTAACCACATTTCATCAGTACTACCATCAAGATCCCAAGTCTTTTGTTGCATCTTCTCTTTAAATCTCACTTGCTCGTTCTTAAGATTTCACCATTTAATTCTCAAATTCTTAGACACTAATTTTCTCTTCTTTGCCTTCTTCAAATGAACACCCAACACCAAAAGACGATGTTGAGCAGTTAAACTCTCCCCTAGAATAATCTTGCAATCTTTTCAAGATAAACGATCTTTTCTTCTCAAAGTAAAGTAATCGATCTGCGTTCTTGTTAAGTCACTTTTAAAGGTAATCAAATGCTCTTCTCATTTTTTGAAGAATGTATTTGCTATGAAAAGATCATAAGCCATTAGCAAAATCAAGGAACGTTTTTCCTTCTTCATTCCTAACACCAAAATCATGATTTTCATGCACTTCTGCATACTCTAAAGCATCTTTTCCCATATGTCCATTTAAATCTCCACCCAAGAAAATCATCTCTCTGTGGGATTCCTTGAATTATCATATCAAGCTCCCCCAAAATTTGTTCTTTATTCTTTCCTTCAGACCAACTTGAGGTGCATAAACTGAAATGACATTTAAGATCTCTTCTTCTAAGACTAATTTTATCAAAATAATTTGATCACCCAATCTCTTAACCTCAACCACACTCTCCTTTAAATTCTTATGAATTATAATGCCCACACCGTTTCTACCTTTGTCCCTTCCTGAATACAATAGTTTAAAACCTATTCTCTCGATTTCCTTTGCTTTTTCTCCAACCCACTTAGTCTCTTGAAGGTAAAGAGTTTGAATCCTTCTCCTTACCATTGTATCCACGATCTCCATGAGCTTGCTGGTCAAAGTATCAATATTCCAATTACCGAATCTCAACATTCTTTGTGACACACTTCGATGGCGAAGTGGTGGAACTATTTTCTTTACTCGCATGCGTTCCTCATGCGAGAACCCTTGATCATTTTGGACTACATCCAGGCGGTGATGTAGCGGAACTAACTTCTATTCCTTTAAGAAGAAATATAGAGATACATGCCTTATTGGGACACTTTTCCCGTGGTTTTCTCCTCGCTCTACGTGAGTGGAGTTTCCACATAAACCTAAGCGTTCCTTGATTTATTTTATGCTTTGATATATTACTTTTTCTTATTTGAAAAGTCAACTTAGTATCAGAGTGGGTTAATCTTGGGTTTTATCATTAGATTTTTCATATCATTATTTGTTATTCTTATTGTTTGGCTGATGCCATGATTTCCACCTCTCCTCCACGGTGGCCGCCACAGGTGGTCGAAGAGCCACAAAGCAGGGAGTTCAAAGAAAGAAAGCTCATCGTGAGGCACTGTGAGAAGGGTGAAACCACAGAAGGACGCGATTGTGCAAGATCAGAGTAAGGCTTCAATCTTGCGTAGAGGAGGTTGGCAGTAGCGAAGGTGGACTTGTGCATGAACATGATGAGTAGGAGCATTGTGGAGGACGGCATCCCCGAGGTTGAGGCGGAGAATCGAAATGTCGAGAAGTCTCGAAGCTCTGGGCCTCCCTTCTTGATGGCTCTAAAGGAGGAGAAGTGGCCATCGGAATCACCTTCACCTTCTCCATCTCCCTTGGGGAGCAGATCTCGATGGAAGGAGAGCATCGTGTTGCCCACCATCGTTGCAGGCCTCACAGGCCTTGTAGGTGGAGGCGGCGGCGAGGAAGCGACGGGCAGGATCTTCAAGGAGGTGCGGCTCCTGTGGTCGCCGCATGCGGGCGATGACCAGGATGGTCTCCCCAATGATGATGAGCTCCCAAAGTTGCCAGAGGTAGAGGACAACCCCACGGAAGGGGTCGAAGAGGTTGGCGTTGGGGAAGGTGGTGAAATTGCTGCATTAGTCGAAGTGTGGAGCCATTATGGCTCAGTGGAGATCTCGACGAAGATCTCGTGAAGCCTAGCATTGATGATGGCGGAGATCGAGGCAACAATCTACGCGAAGATCTCACTTGTGAGATTATTGGCGTAGGCAATTGTGATGTTGATGGCGATGGAGCGGAAGAGGTCGCACGGACTAGTTGGGGTTGCTGTTGAACCCTAAGTTATTTTGGGTTTTCTTTTGTATCTTGGGCCTACTAACACTGTATTGAATAGTTATGAAAAGAAAAGGGAAGAAATAAAGGGAGGAAGAGGGAGATGAAAAAAAATGATAAAAACAAGAGAACGAAAAGAAAAAAGGGAAGAAAAAATCTTTCAAAAAAAAGAAGTTTGCATTGAAGAGAAGAGGAGAGGCTTTTCTTTAGTTTTATTTTATCTTCTTCTCGTTTGTTTCTTCTCCTATACGAGTATGGGAGAAAGGGGGAGTCTGGAGGCCTATTATAGTCATCCCTTGTTCGGAGTCTCTTTTGTTGATTGACTCTACATGAGAAACCATAACTTTGGGAGGTCCAAAGTTTCGACGTCTCTACAGAGGGTGATCCAGTTTCGAGGTCCTCAGAGGAAGGGCTCATTGTAGGTTTCTATGTGGGAGATCTAGTCTCATAGACTCCAGAGAGGGAGATCCATTTTTCGAGGACTTCAGAGGAAGACTATTTTCAGGGATACTGAATGGGGAGCCACCAGCATGAGGTCTCCAGAGGAGAGGCCCCTTTTCAGAGCTAGCTACAGTTTGTCTAGTAGCTCCAACCCGTGTTCCCGCCTCTAAGTAAGAACTAGTCCAGAGGTTTTGTTCTGTTGTGTAGAGGATTTCTTTGTGTTACAAGCTGAGCATTCCATGCTCTAGCTTGAAGGGGAGTGTTGAGAGAATTGTTCAGTAGTGTTTAGTCTCACATAGTGAAGTGAGATTTTGTTATGTGTGTGGTGGCCTATAAATAGGCGTGTATCCTCCATCTATTCCTTTGAAAAGAAATATAGAGTACTTCTCCCTTGATTTTCTCTCTGATCTTCGTGAATGGGATTTCTATGTAAACCCAACTGTACCTTGATTTATTTTATTCTTTGATATATTGCCTCTGCATAAAAGGGGAGTGCATCTTGAGAGCATGGATGGGGCCACAGGACTGTTATTATTTAGTGTTCATATTGTGAGATGGCAGGTCACTAGAGAATTTTCGGACCAAGCATGCAGAGGCAGATGTTGCATCAGTCTTTGTCTACATTAGTTTATATATCTAGATGTAGGTGAGTTGACTTGTGATAATGCATGTGACAGTTGGATTGATGCATCACAAGGAGGGAAGTGGGACTTGTTGCTTGCCATTTTTTTTTGTTTTTTGTTGTTTTTTTCCCCGTGAAGGGGGGTGAAAAGGGTGTTGTAATTTGTTCATATTTAATATTGCACTTGGCATTTAATTAGGAGTTAAAATGCATTGGATGCCTCTCCTGTAAATCAATTCCTTATTTTGACCTGCATTTGCTAGAGCTACAAATCAACCTTAGGTGGATTAATCCATCATCAAGCACCGCCTAAGCATTTCACTGTACCTGAAGAATGATGTCTGATTTCATATCATTGATTGGATTGAAGTCATCTGCTTGCTTAATATGTTCCTATTCAGTTATCAACAATTTAAAGAAAAAGAACATAATCCAGTCCAATCGTATCTTCTCCAATCCACTAACATTGGGTCAGATGGTAGACTGATCGAGTTACTCCCTTGGCAGAAAGCATTGGAGCAATTCTAAGTAGATCAGAATAGAAGCTTTACTGTAAGTTGATTATTTAAAGAAGTAGAAAGCTATTTTTCCCTGTCAAAAAAAAGGAAGCTGCTTCTGTAGCCTCTTTCCCCAAAGAAAGGAACACACTCACAACCCCATCACTACCAACCAACAAGAACACAACTGACCAACCCCCCATTCACACACACATCTTTCTTGAAAGGATTCTTCCAGAGTGCTGGAGCTAAATAAACTGGAGAAATAAATGGGGGGCTTGAATCAGGCTTGGACAGGGTTCTTGTTGCTCCAGTCCAACATGTTGTACCGCCATTACGACAGGTTGAGCTGAATCTATTTCTCCTGCTTCATGCCTCTATTTGTTTCTTCTAGGTGGAGGTGGGGAGTTAATGAAAATAAACCCTGCCTGTTTTGGCTTGACAAGTTAACCAGGTTTTTGACATGAAATTCGGATGGAGGACTTTGTGGAGTTCTGCTTCATTTAGGGTGAAGATTGGCTGGGTTAAGGGTGAGGGTATTCATGCCCAAGTTGATACTGTCGTGAGGTTGGCATTTCCAAGAAAGGTTCACTGATTGGACAGCCTGGGGGGAGGGTAGCGGGTGGGACTGGGTGTTCATTAACCAATGCCCTTAAAAGTTCAAGAAACTGGTACTACAGCTGATGATTACATTGGCTGTTTTCGTCATATTGTTTTAACTTGTGAAGTATCATTTTGATCTTTGGCCCATTGCCAGTTGGCTGGAATTGTTCATGTTCTGGAGGAGCTTGCTCCTCTTTGATCTGGCCAAAACCACTTATGGCTGTGTTTAGCACTCAGGTGATTTCTGCCTTTCGATGGCTTTGAGATTGTTGTAGAGCATAGTAAATGGCCCAGTTGCTCTTTTCTTTCTATCAGCTTTTCTGGAAGGCTTTTACTCCTTTTTAAATATGATATTCATGTCACTATTGTGAAGGAGGAGAGGATTTTGGTGAAGGTTTTAAAAGAAAAATGCATGTCTATTTTTAGTATGGCCTTCCCTTTCTGTTCGACAAAGGTTGACTTCATATGCCATTTGCCAAGGAAGGTTGGCTTGCTTGGCAAGAAGAAATCAGTTTTTTTTTTGGAAAGGGGAAATTAATTGAACTAACCTATTCTTTAAGAAAACTAACACTGTCGGGATATCCCTTTACACCTCATAGAGCCTCTACTTGATTTGTTGTCTCCTTTTTAACCTATGGAATTTCTTTCTGCGCCATCTGCTTAGTTTCAGAACCTTTTCTCTTTAGACATATATATTTTAACCTGCAACAGTAATATGATTCTTTGGAAATTGACCTTTCCTGAAATTTATCATGTCCCATTCATTTGGATCTGCATCTCCATGGAGGGTGCCTCTTTGCAAGCCTTTTTTTCTATCATGAGAAGAACTGGGCATGATCACTTCCCATACTTGGATAATGAACATTGCAGATGGAAAGCTTTCAAAACATGATTGGTAGCAAAAATCATATCTAATCCCTCTTAAATAAACAGTTGCTTGGAACGATAGCTTGCTAATGAAGTTGATTGGAAGCCTACAGGAGAAGTGAAATAACATGGTGGGAAAGGTCCTTCGATCTTCTTATGGTGGTCTAGTGCACTAGGACCTTCTCCTAGCCCCGCTGAGGGGTGCCTTGCACTTCCTTAGGGGTCTATCTCTAATGGCACCCAAGGTGCTAGGTTGCTTTGTGCCGGTGATTGGAGTGGGTGAGTTTAGATTTTAATAGGAGGACTGGACGGGTCACGGGAGTTTATGTGGAAGATTCCCGAGACTCTTTGCGTTAGCTACAGATAAAGATGCATCGGTGGTGGATATCTGGGAGGGGGGTTGGTGGCCATCTTTTGCTGGGAACCTCTTGGATGTGAGGATTCAAGAGTTTCAGACATTACTTGGGGAGCTGGAGGGTTTTAGCCCAAGGAGGGCATTGATGCTTTCTATTGGGATGAAGGTGAGTTCACGGTGAAAGCTGCATATAGAAGACTTGGAGATGGGGGTTGCTTGGGGATTTGGACATGGTGAGAGATTGCAATCAGGTTTGGATGGTGGGATGCCCTTTAAAAGTGAAGATATTCACATGGCTACTTAGGAGGTGCATGCTTATGATGAGAATGTGGAGAGCTAGAAGGGCACTCGGGGAGAAGAAGGAATGCCCCCTTTGTTATGTGGCAGAAGAAGATGTGGATCACTTATTTTTCTCGTGCCCATTTGTATCTCAGATTTAGAGGTGCCTGGAGATGAGGTGGTGCAGCCACTTCACTTTTGGGGAGTTTTGGAGATATTTTAGGAGTGGGGGCATCAATGTTGGTCATAATGTCTTCCATTCGAAGAAGGAGAGGGCGAGGCCTTTATTGGTGCTGTGGGGTATCTGGTTAGGGAGGAATGATGTCATATTCAGCGAGCAGCAACCATACATGGAAAATTTTGCGGAGTCCATTTCAGCTATGGTTAGGATGTGGAGTGCACTTTTGTAATTGGGTGTTTTTGTATTTGGCTGAACGGCCTTTTTTTTTTTTTTTTTTGATATGATTTGATATAATATATTTTGGGTGGTTTTCATTTGGATAACTGCCCTCTCCCTTTAAAAAAAAAAATCCTCAGTGATGCCCAACTATTTCCGAAACTTCGTCCTTTTGCTAGGAGCACCATTAATGCAGCATGTTTTCCAGGCTTTTGTCCCAAATTAATTACTTCTTCATGATATGCTCTTCTGAACTCAAATCTGCAACAGAAATCTACGAGTCACCATTGGGAAGCACTGTAATTGATTTGAAGCTTCTATTAGCAAACCTTAAGTAGCCATGTATTCACCTGAAATTTCCATTTTTCAAACAAAATTGAGAGGTTTTTCATGTACATTCTAGGTTGTTTAGACAGAATTGTTGCAGGCCTCTTTATTTCCAGGATAAGACAGTCATTGACCTTCTTGCAGCAGCTGGGATCAACTTCTAGGGCCCCAACACCATCCTCATGATGTACCCATTTTCCTTGATCTTCAAGTTGCCTAACACTTATATGGTATTTTGTTGATTGGACATTGCATTTTTGTTGCTGAAGAATTCTAAGATAGAAATTGAATCTGGTTAAACAACCCTCCATCTAAACTATTTTTTTCTTCTTAAAAGATAAAAGATGGCTACTGGAGATTAGTGGCCATCCACTTCATTTCTCTAAAAGAAAAAAATTGCAAGGATTGCGAGCAAAAAGCAATCAAAGCCAAAACTTCCCTTACAACATTTTTGACCCAAGGCTAATCCCTCCCGAAGACCACCCGATTATGCTGAAGCCTTCTGCAACCTTGGTCCAAGCTAAGCCATCAGGATGAATACTGCCTCTGAAAGCCACCGAGAAATCAGGCATGGTATCCACCAAGTGGCCATTCATACCCATTTGTTGCCGAACCTCCTATGAAAAATTGCAGAAAAGCAACACGTGCGAACAATCCTCCTCGGATTCTTAACAAAAATTGCATATCATCTCTGCTTCATGGTCCCACCAACTTCATTTCAGTTTGCCACCAAGTTGTCCCATCTAAGAAGCCAAAGGTAACTTGTTACTTTAAGAGGGATCATCATCTTCAAAATCAAGGAGCAATCTAAACTAGTAGAGTAAACCACTTCGACCATGCCTGTAAGGTGATATGCCTTAACACAGAAAAGAAACTGGATATCCATTTCTTGTCTTGAAGTCCACAACACCAAGCAAAGTTTGTAAATCTTTAATCCTGACCTCAAACAACGTCTCCCCTACCCTTGTATCTAGGTTCCACATCCACTTTGTTTTGAAAGCTCCCAAAGGTCTATCACTAGCCTGAACTTATCACATGTTAAAGAATACAATCTGGGTATTAAATTTGCTAGAAATCTATCGTCCATCTGGTCATTTTCCTAAAATCTGACGGTTCTTCCATCACCCAAAATTGGAATGAAGTATTGAGACACTTTGTCCACAACTACAACTGAGCCCCTACACAAACCTGAAGATTCGGCTTGGACTACTGTTCTCTCTTTCCACCTTAGAGAAGAGCCATAAGCCTCCTTTAATAGATGGTGCCATAAAGAGTCACCATTTTCCATGAGTTTAACCTCCTCCTTGCCCAAAAATGCATTGTTGGAATCCGAACTCGAGAACTCCAATTCCTTCCAATTTGGTCAGCTTAGACACCTCATCCTACGCAACCAAGTGGAGGAGGCGATTAGCCTACTTAGTCTCCTTCCAAAAAAAACCTCTTCCTCATCTTTTCAATCATCTTGGTGATCTTTTTTGGTGGTTTGAAAATCAATAGGTGAAAGATAGGTTTAAGAAAGAGAACAAACTTAAATAGAGCCAAATGGCCACCATAAGAAAGCAACTTTCCCCTCTAGCTAGCAAGTTTCTTCTTTAAGTTCTCAATCAGGGGCAATTGGTCACTACTAGTCATCTGCTCCCTTTAATGGTAGATTGAGGTAGGCAAAAAAGGCAAGTTTATTGGGGACGTGTCACATTTGAGAGTAGCCCTCCACCTCATCTTCACTCAAATGAAAAGGTGCAAAAACATACTTTGCATGGTTTATTGACAAATAAAAAATAGCACAAAAAATATTGACTAGAGCAACAAAGTTCCTTGCTTCCCAAGTGCTCCCTTCCACAAATAATAGTGTGTCATTAGAGCATTGAAGCATGGGTACCATAGTGGCTTCTTCACCCCTTAAGAACCCAAAAAGAAGATCTCCAACATAGGCTTTAATTGTCGTCATTGCCAATGTGTTAGCCACTAGAATAGACAGAAGAGGTTCTAGAAGGTGCCCCTGGCTAAGACCCCTTTGCAATTGTGTCCACCCCCAGCTAGTCTATGATTCACCAATACAGAGAAGGACATCGTCATAACACAATATTTCATCCTAGAGATCTAGACCTAAGGAAAATGCCTCCTCCCTAAAACTTGCGAAAGATAGGACTATATGACCGTAACGTATGCCTTTGAGAAGTTTCCTTTCCACAAGAAACTCTTATTTTTGGATCTTCTCCGAGTTGCAACCATTTCGTTTACCATAATAAAAGGCTCCTATAACGACCTTCCCTGAACAATCGCCGATTGAAGTGGGCCAATTAGTGATGGCATAGCCATCCTTAACTTATTTTTGATCATAACAAATTGGAATTGTTAGAGTTGATGTACTTGTAGTTTATTTTTTACCTTTGTTTGGGCTTGTTTGTAACTTTCCCAACTCTTTATATAAGTGAGAGTAGGGTTCTATTTGAAGTAGTGCAATCTATTTCCAATTTAACATAGTATTAGAGCAACGATCCTAGATCGATGGTATGATATCCCACCAAAATTCCCCTTCCCCTCGTGCCAGATCTTCCTTCTGGGTTTTTGTCGGAGATGGTGATGGGAGACTTACATACACTGTGTGGGTTGAAGCCTCAACAACACGTGTGCCACTTGTCCTGAAGTATGCCGTCGTCGTTGTCGTGAACCTCACTGTGGTGGACCTCATCGTTCGGTGACGTTGTTGATCTCTTAGGGATCGATATCAGGTGGGCCACGCTGTCTTCGTGGGTTACCTTGTGACTAGTTGGATCATATTCTCAACGTTGGTTGATTGTTCATTGAGATCTATGATTCATTGTGTCTAAGATGGATGCGCTTGGGACATGTCTTTGTTCCCTGCTTGGGATCATTTCCCTGTAGCTATCAATCTATCTGTTGGCCATCGTTGTGTTAGTTAGTGGATGGTCTACATACCTGTGGTTGCACATGAAATCGTCAAGTCGTGATGTAGCCTCTGTTGTTGATAGGATTAGAGTACAAGATCTAGGAATGATTGCTAGTCATGGATAGTGGGTGATTGACTTAGGAGCGCCCATTCATCTTATAGGACACACTAGTGCGTTGTAGGCATCAAACATGCTAGACATGTAACGTTTGTGAAAGTGGCGAATGGCTCTAGTTCCCTAGTTACTATAGTTGGTGGTATGTAGTTCTCATCCTAGTTGCAGTTACCGGAAGGGCATTGTGCTCTTGAATTTTCCATGAGCCTTATGTCTGTCAGTAGGCTCTGTAAGGATTTAAAGTGTAGAGTTATTTTTGATGAGAATTAATGATAAGTAGAAAAATGAGATCTTTGGTGGGGGGATTGAGAAGAATGGTTTATATTATCTCGACACTCCATCCCCATTTGTTGGAGTAGTTTCCATCTCGACAGATTTACTTCTTTAGCATAGTTGCTTAGGCCATCTGTCTATTGGAAAGATGTAATAAATGTTCCCAGATCTATCTATGAGCACCAACTTTGATTGTGAGGTATGTTAGTTGGGAAAGCATCATTGTATTCCCTTTCCCTATTATATTGAGGGGATAAGTTCTCCTATTTCATCTCATACACTGTGATGTCTGATAACCATCATGTGCTCCCAATATTGGAGGCTATCGGTACTTTGTGATCTTTGTTGATGACTACAGTCTCTCCACCTAGGCTTTCCTGATAAAGAATGGGTCAAAGATCCTTTAGATTGTGCAGCGTTTCTTTGTAGAGGTGCAGATAAGCTACTCATCCTCCATACAGAAATTCCAGAGTGATAATGCTATGGAGTTTATGCAGATAGACCTACAGTCATTCTTTGTAGACTAGGGTACTATTCGTCAGACCTCATGTGCTCACACATCTCAATAACATGAAGTGGAGAGGATGCTTAGGCATATACTTCCTATCGTCGGACCCTTCTTGTCTTTATGAAGGTGCCTAAGCAATTATGGGGAGATGCAGTTTTGATGGCCACATATCTTATAAATCGAGTACCCTTTTCAGTCTTACATGGCAAGATTCCCTACCAACTTTTGCGCCTAGACTCAGAATGCCCCTTTGCCCTACCATTACGAATGTTTGGGTGCTCATGTTTTGTTCATGCTTTTGGCTCACAGGATAAATTCTCCCAACGTGCAGTAAAGTGTGTCTTCGTGGGATATTCTCAGATTCAGAAGGGGTACAAGTGCTACGATCCAGTGACCAGAAGATACGTAGTCATGGCTAATACAACATTCTTTAAGGTTCCCTACTTCTTTGATGAAGGGTTAAGTATTGATCTTGCACTTAAAGAGGTACAGGTTTATCACCGATAAGAGATGCCACTCTTACTGACTCCACTACCTATGGCTCCAGTGTCCTCTCTTGAGGATCATACTACCAGGACATCACAACTAGTATGTCAGGAATAGGTAGATGTCAAACCTATTGCTTTCTGGAAGTCAAGTCAGTCTTGTACCCTACATCTGATGTCTCATCACACCTCTACTTTACATCTAAACTGCGAGTTCCAGTAGTTTACGAGTGCTCTTGTTAGTAATGTTTTACCACGTGACTATGCTGAGGCATCTCAGGATCCTTGTTGGAAAGTTGCTATGGATGAAGAAATGAGAGCGTTGATCTCTTGAGGCACATGGGAGTTATTGTCGTGTCTTCCTGATGTCACTCTGGTGGACTGCGAGTTTGCAAGTGGCTGTACACAAAGGTATCTAGCAGATGGTATAGTTGGTAGGTTTAAGGCCTGATTGGTGGGTAAGGACTTTACCCAGGCCTATGGTGTTAACTATTTTGAGACCTTCTCACTTATGGCAAGAGTCTTGTCTATTCGAGTTATCTTATCTATTGCAGTGAATAAAGAGTACCCACTATTTGTGGCCTTAAGTGGAGTCCTAGGGCCTAGTTCCAGAGGTTCAGCTTGGAAGTATTGAATATTGGGTTTAGCCATCATTCTATTTTTATGAAATGGAGTGCATATGGGACTGTTGTCTTAGCTGTCTATGCTGACGATATGATCTCGACTGGGGATGATATTGGTGGCATCAAGAAGATAAAGGAATTCCTGCATAGTACTTTTGTTACAAAAGATCTTGGACAGTTGAGATACTTTCTGGGAATAGAAGCTGAGTAGTAGCACAATGGTCTTGACTTGTCCTGACGAAAGTATGGTCTCTAGATTCTGGAGGAAGCTAGATTATCAGGTACTAAGTTGTTGACATGCCTGTCGAGCATAAGAAGTATATGTTACTTGATGATGATCCACCATTTGAAGATGTTCATCGCTAGAGGAGTACTACGGGGAAACTTTTGTACCTAACAATTATTTGGCCAGATATAAGCTTTGCAGTGAGTAAGGTTTGCCAATTCATGGATCATCTTATAGTCATTGGCACGATGTCGGCCTTATATTGAAATCTCTGAAAGGAACTCCTGGGAAGGGTTTATACTATAAAAACACCACCTTATAGATATTTTTTCCTGCTAAGACGCTGATTATGCAAGGGCTGTAGAAGATAAAAAATCCACCATAGGTTATGCTGTCTTTCTGGGAGGAAATTTTGTTTCCAATGCTTAAGCTGAGTATAGAGCCATAGCCCATATAACGTGAAGTCACGTGGATCATTTCCTTCTTGAGCAATTTAGGACTCAATGTGTAACGTCTATTCCCATGTACTTTGACAATAAAACAGCCACTTATATTGCATTTAATCTAGTATTTCATGAAAGGACGAAGCATATATTGAAGTGGATTGCCACTTCATCAGGAATGCAAGTTTAGATGGGAAGATCACCACTCCTCACGTCACCTTGGAGATCCAAGTTGCAGACATACTCATGAATGCATTGAACAAGATGAGACATATTTCTATACGATAAGTTGGGCCTTGTTAATATCTATGCCCCAACTTGAGGAGGAGTGTTAAAGCTCATGTACTTGTAGTTTATTTTCTATCTTTGTTTGGGCTTGCTTGTAACTTTCCCAACTCTTTGTATGAGAGAGATTAGAATTCTATTTTTAAGTCATGCAACCTATTTCTAGTTTAACAGGAATATTGTTCTACAACTCCGTGGCCTTCTCCAGATGTGCGTGCTTGTTGCAATGATTAGGTGGAAGGATCAACTGCCTATGACCATAACTGGAATGAGTGAACATCCCTGTGAAAAAGAGGAAATCTTCCCAAGCGAAGGGGAGAGAGAAGGTTTATCATTATGAAGAGCCAGAGTCAGAACTTCTAGATAGAAGAGGTGGAGAAAGTTGCTATCAATATGATCACTCAATGCAAGAGCATGTAGCTTATCCATCAAGGAAACAACCACTATCATTACGGAAATGTGTTTGGGCCAATGGCAGCAAGAATGTTGCGTATTACTTGTAAATAGTGGTGCCCAGATATTCTACATCATAGGAAAAATTTGTAAGTGATATGGTACATAGTCTTTAGTGCCTAGGCATTATGGGCTGAAATCCATGGTCTGGGCTTTAGGCCTGGTGAATGTTATGGTTTTAGCTCATCACAAACTTATGCCAGTAAATTGTGATAATTTGGGCATAGGCGAGTTGTTAAATTTTGACACAAATCTTCTTGGTAGAGAAGGATCTTTGTATTTTATGGTTGAATTTAACTTTCTATAATTTGCATGTGCACATGTGTGATCTTGCAGTATAAGTTATATGGCACTCTAGGGGCTTCGCACCACTTAATCCTCATTTGATGCTTTTCTCACTAGTTTTATTTTTAGCCTTATATATGCTTATATTTGTATCTGCAGGAGAGTGCAGCCCACTTTCGAATTTGTATTTTCTGCTACGGAGGAAGCAATCTACGTCCTTGCAATAATATCAACAAAGTTTGTATTCTGCAATTCTCTTTATTGTACATTTTGCCATCAATGCATGAGTAAAGTACGTCTCTCTGGAAGCTGAGAGTAGTTAAAAAGAATCTGAAAATTCTGAATCTTTCCCAATCACACCTTGCATAGTTTGGGATTTAGTGTCAGAAGAATCTCTTGCAACAAAAAAGTCAAAGGAATCTGTCATGTACTCTACTTTCAAGATTTGATTGCTTCCCACCTTTTAGTTATCCTCTCCCATTACTCTTATTACTGGAAAAAGAAAATTGCAGGCTTCATGAAATATTGAATGCCGAGAAGTGTTATTGTAATGCTGAATTTTTAAAGGTGATTTATGGACTTAAGAAAGTCCCACGTTTCAGAAGCTATACGTGTTTGGTTTTAAGAAAATATTCTCAAACCTTAACCTAGTTTCTTCACAAGCAGCTTGATCTATACGTGTTTGATTTTCCATTTAATCCTGCCCTTTTTTGCATACTTTCTAATTTAACCCCTCTAACTTGAGGGAATGAACATATAAAGTTGCGCTCTGTCCAATGATCAATTATTTGCATCTTGATCCCAGCTCATTCTTAGTTTTTTTTCAATGACCTTTAATCTCCCATGGGCAAACCCTGTGTGTAGCTCAGGTTGGGGTGTGACACTGAAGGAAATTGGCTAATTGTTGAGAGAAACAAAGATCAGGTAGCGGGTTAGAGGACCTAACCGTATAACCCAAGATCATATGAAACTTTTTGAATTGGCTTTTTCTGGATGTTTATCTTACATATATTGCATATATTGCTTTACTCAAACACAAATGCATTTATACATGCATGTCCATGTGCACACCCACCCACCCACACACACACACACACAAACATGTGCATGTATGGAGGGAGAGAGAGAGAGAGAGAGGGAGGGAGAAGGAAGAGAGATGGGGGGAGAGTAGAGTCGTAGAGAGTCATTTAGCTTATGTAGACCTATGGATGCTACACAGAACTTATTGCATAATAATTGTGCCTCTTCCTACTTAAGGAGGGCTTGGTTGCATGGATGTTTCCCTCCACTGATATCTATTTTGGGGCATTTTTTAGGCCTAAACCCAAGTTTGATAAACCAAACGAAAGAAAGAAAAGGATCTAGAGAAGAATTATTAGAATTTAGAACGAAGTTTGTTTTGTTTTAATTTTTTTTTGAAAAAAAATAGGAAGGCTAGCCATCTTGATTCATTAAAAATTAAGTCGAAGGTAATTACAATCAACAGAGGACTCATCCACTCCTAGGTCAGAAAAGTGTCCAACGTAGGACACATTACAATCATGCACCCACTAGGATATCACTTTAATAAAAAATCCTTAAAAGACTTATCACATCAAAAACCAATCTCGACACCTAGAAGAAATTACCTAACAAACAGAGAACATGATCATTTTACTGAAGCTTCTTCTCTCTCTCTCTCTCCTTTTGAGCCAACGGTTGTTTCCTCGAGTGATAGACCGGCCTCCATTTTTGAAAAACTGGCTTCCACAAGCGAATGTTACACGGAGATTGTTGATTCGTTGCAGATGCATAATTGGAAGCCTCTCCATCACCCACCATATTTAGCACATTTGGATAAAAAAATTGAACCACTACTGACCTCAACCTTGACCACCAATGATGCAGTCGAGAGAATATCCGTACGAGGACCTGTATCTTCCTCCAACATGGGGAGGAAATTCGAAGTGCTTTCAAGCCTCTTTTCATTGAACAAATGTTGAGGTTCATATGCCTACGGTTGGATCTAAATCAATATCAAGAAGCTTATTTTTGTTGAAATTGAGCCATGATTGCTTTCAAAATCTTTCAACATGGATACTTTTGGCACCACTTTAAGGAAGAGAAATGATGGATCTGGATCATTAACCACCTCATTATTCAAGCTCACAAATAAATGGGGACCAAAATTAAAGGAGGCATCTCCAAGACGGTCTGCGGTGTTGCTATCATGTAATTGAAGCCTGCCAACCTCACACCATCCAAAAAAGCTCCTTGATCCATGGTCTAGGCAGGACTTGGTTGGAGATCCTTTTTGCCATTACTATCCTTTTTAGAAAAACCACTATTAGAAATATCCACAACAGACCAACCACCACTGGAATTTTAAACGCTGAAAATGATGATAACATCCCCAGATCAAGAATATCCCTCTTCTTCATGTTCATTTCCCTTAGCAACATGTCTAGGGGCTACGCAGCCAAAAATCCGGGGTGACAACTGAAACAACTCTTGATCTGGGAAGAAGGTATTTGTTAAAGTAATTTTCGGAAGATCATCTTTTTGGGCTTTGTCGTGAGGGGACTGTGGGAGGAGGTGAGAGGGAGACATAGGAGAGGGGTGATAGGTGCTTCTAGCCTCTCAAAGGTGGTATGCTTTAAGTGTAGAGGTCGAGGACATTTGGCTAAGGATTGCCGTGATCCAGTTCTTTGCTTGCTGTGTCAAGGGAGGGGTCATAGGAGATGGAGTTGCCCTAGGAGAGATCTCGCTAGTCGACATGCTGGGAATGGTCATCATCTTCCTCTGCCTCCCCCTAGTGTGGCGCCAGAGTCAAGGGTGGTGGCTGCTTGGTCTCCGGAGATTGAAGAATTGGATTCCATGTTGAGATGCTTCCTGATTGGTATTTCCTTACGTGGAGTGGTCAATGTTGATGAGGTTAGATCTTTTTTATCTCGATATGATTTGAAATCGAGGGCTTGGAAGATTGCAGTTTTGTCGGAGATGAGGTTTTTACTATTTGGTCTTGAGGATGCGGATGTTGCACTTCTTTGTTTTAATGAATTTTTGATTGGTGGTGGTTTGATTCGGTGGTCTAATCCGAGTATTTACGAAGGAGCTTCTATTGAATGGATTCCTTTGCGGCCGATTGTTCGTCTTCAAATTTTCGGGATCCTTTTGAGGTTGAGAACTGTTCAGACAATTGTTGATGTTTGTTCATCCTTTGCGAAAGTTCGTTGATGCTTTGGTGTTGGATTGCATGAAGGAGATGCTTCCTCGGTGGAGGTGGCGGGCGAGCTTTTGGTTGAGAATGGAGGTAAAGGAGATACTTCCTTGGTGGAGGTGAAGGAGATGCTTCCTCGATGGAGGTGGAATGGAAATGGAGCTATGTCATGTATAGATAGATTTTTATGTAACATTGGAATGGCAGAACATTTTCAGCTGGCGGATGTGGTGGTCTGTGATAAACCTTTCTCGGATCATTCCCCCTTGTTATGACGTAGCAATGATAATATGAGATTTTTCTTATTTTAAATTCCACAAATCTTGGCTTAAGGAACTTGGCTTCAAGGATATGATACGGGAAGCGTGGAATTCTAGTTCAACATCTTCCTCAACCACTCGTACTTTATTAGAGTCAGAGCTGTTAGATCGACTATGATTGATTTCAACCGTGATATGAAGAAACGTAGGGAAGAGTGAAGATGTGATGCCCTTGCCCAGATTTCAAACTTTGACAAAAAAGAGGAGATTGCACCACTTTTTTCGAAGGATGGTAATGAGAGAAGAAAATACCAAGCTATTGTTTTACAAGAGGATCATAAGAAGGAGATGGATTGGAGGCAAAAATCTAGATAGCTTTGGCTTAAAGAAGGTGATGCGAATATGAGATTTTTTCACTTATCAGCCAATGTGAGAAGAAGGCGCAACATGATTAATTCTATTAAGGTCGGGGATGAGATCTTAAAGAAAAGAGAAGATATATGTGTTGCTTTTAAAAATTACTTTCAAGATTTCACTAGGAAGATGCAGTGTGGGTTGTGGCGTTTGGCCTCTTTGGAGATGGAGCATATTGTTAAAGAAGTTGATGAAGAGGAAGTTCTCCCTGCTTTGCATGGGATGAAGGTGGAAGGAGCCCCTGGTTCGAATGCTCTGCAAATTGTTTTCTATGGGAAATTATGGGATATTGTTGGTACGAATGTCATTGCTATGATTACGGAGGTCTTCTCAAGAAATGAAGGTTTTGAGAGGTTGAACAAACTTTATTTGTTTTTACTTCCAAAGAAAGGCAATCCGGAATAGTTGGAGGATTTTAGACCCATTGCCTTGTCAAATAGCATCTATCTTTTAGTTGCTAAGATCCTATCTAATCGGTTACGGTCTTCTCTCTCTGATATTATTTCTTCTATCCAGACAACTATTAAAGGGAGGTCCCTTAAGGATTCTTATGTTTTGGCTGAAGAATTCTTAACATCCTGGAAAAGAAGGGGTGTTTTTTCGTTTCTTTGGAAAGTGAACTTTGCAAAGGCTTTCGACTCGATTGCTTGGAGATATTTGTGGGATATTCTTAAGAGAAAGGGTTTTCCATACACCTGGATCTCTTTGATGAAGAGGTGTGTTACTACGTCTTCTTTTTCAGTGTTGATTAATGGAAAGGCTAATGGGCCTTGGATTCAACCACAAAGAGTACGTCCGGGTTGTCTGTTAGCGCCAATGCTATTCAATATTGCAATTGATACCGTCGCTATCATGGCATTTAGAGCTTGCAATGGTGGTCTTTTTAAAGGCTTCTCGCTTTCTGGTGACGGGAGGGTTCTAACTCCCATTCTTCAGTATGCATATGATACCTCTTTTTTCATTGAAGGAGGTGGGAGAGATTTAAAGCATGTGTCTTCCTTGGTAAGAGGATATTTTCAAAAATTTCAGGATTGAATATCAATAATTGCAAATCAAGTTTTATTCCTTTTAACATGGGGTCTGTAGAGGAGGATAGTGTGGCTTTGGAATTAGATACGACAGTGGTAAGATTACCTATCACCTATCTTGGTCTTCCTTTAAGAGGAAGAAAGCTGTCTTCTTTGGATCGGAAGGTTTTAATTGAGAAATTCTTTAATATACTTTCTTCCTAGAGTGGTAGACCTCTTTCGAGGGGTGTTTGGTTGGTATTACTTAAATCAATCCTCAATTCAATCCCAGTGTTCTTTTTGTCGGCCTTTTCACCTACAAAAAAGGTTTTAAAGCAGATTGATATGATTCAGAAGAGATTTTTTTGGAAGGGGCCTGATTCTGAGGGGAGATTTGCTCAACTTGTCAAATGGAATGAAATTTATAAATCAAAGAATGAAGGAGTTCTGGGTGTGCGTAATTTATCTCATTTTAATAAGATTTTATTGCTGAAATGGGTGGTTAGATTTCTATCAAATGATGATTCTATGGTGAATTCACATATGGTGATTGTATGAAGTGGATGCAAGGGGCTGCGGTTGTTTCCAATGATTATTCTGCTTTTTGGCACTCCCTTAGACCTCTTTTCTAGGAGTTTGCAAGTCACTTTTTCCCATCTTTGGGAGATATGGGGGTTCTTTCAGATTTTGGCATGATAATTGGTCAGAATTTGGATCCTTTTCCAAGCCTCTCCAGAGGTTTTTTCAGCATATTGATGATAAAGAAGCCAAGGTAAGAGATTTATGGGATGAAGCTCATAGTTGTTGGGACATTAGATTGCCGGCAGGCCTATCAGAGGCTACTTTTAATGAATTTCAGCAGTTATTGAAATATATTCATGACTTCTCTTTTACAGCTACAGAGGTAGATGGTTTCTTTTGGAAGCACGAAACATTCTTGGTTGGTCGTGCTTGTAAATTGCTGTTTAATGGTGGCACCATTGATAATTAGGTTGATGGAGATTCGAGACTGATTATGAAAGACAAATTTCCTCTCAAAATCAGAATGTTCCTTTGGTACCTTAGAAGGAAGCGTATTGTAACTTGAATGTATAGAGCTAGATGGGCTCCTCATGAGGATACTAAATGTCCTTTTTGTCAGAATGAGGACGAAGATGTGCAGCATTTGTTCTTCGACTGCATTTTTGCTAGAAATGTTTGGTCAGGCTTTAGTCTAAACACAGTGGATAAGACAGATTTTCAAAGATTTTGGACAAGCTTTAGAGATCATGTTCTTCTTGACATAGCGGGTTGGTGTTAGGGTATCGCTATTGTCTGGTGTATATGGCTTCAAAGAAACGGTACTGTGTTTCGTAATGAGAGGTGTTGGGTGGACAATGTGATTAGAGAGGCGAGAGTTATTTCTGATTTTTGGCTGTAGAACTTGTAAGTTCATTCCTTCTCTCCCTTTTTAATACAATTTACGGTTGATTACCGAGCTCAGGTAATCTTCCACTTTTTCATTTAAAAAAAAAAAGAAATATCCACAACATCACGCTTATTTTTTTGCATCACTATTAGAAATATCCACAACCTCACGTTGTTTTTTTTGCACCATTAAGTAAACAACTATCAATAATTAACGGTAGATTCTTTGCCTAATTTTTTGCACCAAAAAAATCCAACTCATGTTGGCAATTACCAACCCTAACTGGTTTACTATCAAATTCAATGTTTGAATGCCCATAAAATCCTACAAAATTAGGAGATCACCTGTGATTATGTTTACCATTTTTGAAATTTGAAAAAAGTGGGAATTAGCTCTTGGTGATTGGCCTCCATTCCTGCCGCACATGCTTCTTCTCTGATGGCCTCGCTAGATTACCACCGCTCACCATCTTGGCTAAAGATCTATTGTTCAAATGAACCCCATTATCATCAACATACACGAACTTAATAGCAAAAAAAGAGCCTCCAAGCCTTAGAACCACCTCCTGTGGCTTTTCTCGATCTCCAAGATCCTCACCAATCACCTTAATGAAGGATAAATCGCCCTCTTCCAAACCAATTCGAATGCACGTTGTAATCCTCGCGAAATTGGCACACTGATCATGTACAACCTCTATGATGCGTAACCACAAAGGGATGCCCTATATACGGGCTTTAAGATCCATCCTTATAGGGGGCTTAATGGCTAAAGCTTCTTCATGAACTAAGGGTGATCTACAAATGAGAGTAGCTTCAGCAATTGCTAACTCGTTGCCCTTTAACTTCGTAAGATCCTCCTCACCGAGCCCAAAAAGAAGAATCAAATCTTTTCTAAAGAAGCAACCTTCCAACCTTTGGATAGAAGACCACTACTAGATTAAGTAATCTTCACACCAGTAAGGGAAAAATTGCCCTACATAACATCTCTTACCAGCAAGTAAGATAAATAGTCAATAGAACTCATCAAAGGGGACCATGGCGGGTCAACCTCCAAAGAAGGATGAGAAAATGGTGTTTGGAATGTCGAGACCCCAACCATCTTCGCACATGAAACAACCTTCTTTTGACACGAGTCATGTGTATGGCCTACCCTTTTGCAAGCTAAACACCAATGGATCTATATAGGTAGACACGACATGGCCATGCATCGTACATTTGTATCCTAAGAATCGTCCTTCCCTTCTCCTGCCTCCACCCATATGTCACAAGCCATTATAACCAAAGATTTTCAAAAGGTTGCTTTCTTTTAAAATTCTCTAATTTTCATGTTGGATAGGGTGAAGTGTTGTTAGATACAATGTGACTCAATCTTTCCACTCCACTTGAATTGATATGAGATGAAAGGATTCGAACCTCGGAATGGTAGGACGAAAACTCGATCGCCTTATTGCTTGGCCGTGCCACATTTTGTTGAGCTTCCATACTAAAGGAACAAACATGAAAATATCATGCCTTATGCTTGTAGCACTAAAATCTTGATCCCTCGTGGGAGCCTTGACAACCAAATTCTCGCATGTCTTGACATTAACGACCTTCTCTATAGATATTCGCACCCCCTTAAATGTCTTCTCCATTTTATCCTCTATTATTGCCACCTCAACCTTCCTTTGATAATCTCATTGTGAATATGGTCCTTTGTGTGGCAAGAAATCCACCTCATCTTCATTGTCATATGCTTATATTTGATGACCCATTAGATTCTTGTAGGATGAGCTTTCAAAAAAAAGAAAAAGATTATTATAGGATGGAAGTCTTCACAATTGCTCTATTATAGCAGTGGTTTTAAGTTGTGAAGGAATCTTCTTGTTACACTGAATATCAAAAGCCTGCTCCACTTCAACCAACTTGCATTAATTTTATGTGTGATATCACCATCTATTTTTCCATTTTGTTGAAACGTTAGGCAAATTTTTTTTTTTGAGAGGATTAACCTAAAATATTTAAAAGCATCTTTGTTATGAATGCAGTCTTCTCCATGGTTTTGTCTCTGCTTTAACTCTGTAACCTTTGCCACTAACTTTACATTCCATATACCTAAACTCTATCCTACTTGGTCAAAAGCATTCATCTCCCGTGGCCTGCTCTAAAGCTCAACTATTTTGTTTGATCAATTTTCTTGTTTCATCAACCAACACAATATCATTTATAAAAAGCATGTACCATGTCATCTCATCTTGAAACGCTATGTCAACTTAGCTTGAGTTGTATTAAACGCTATGTATTAAAGTTAGTCTGTCACCCTAGCTTGAGTTGTCACACAAGCTCTTTCCCCTATATATATATATATATATATATATATATATATATATGGGAATGATCCTATGAGAAGGATTCTTTGGTGAGAACATGAGAAAACTTAATATTGACCATTGGATAGTGAATGGTTGAGATTTTCTCTCCACTATCCAGTGGTCAATATTAAATTTTCTCATGTTCTCACCGAAGAATCTTTCTCATAGGATCATTCCCTTATATATATATATCCTTTATGTGTTTGAGATACAAAAATTGGCACCATCTCTTTTCTAGAAATTCTTCATAAAATAGCTCTTTGCAATGTTTTTTAAATTCAGTTTGTTGGGTCACTGACTAAGGAGCATATGGTATGCAGTGGAGTAGTTAGGAAATACTTGGATGAGTATATATATATATATTATATAAAAGCTAGAAAAGATAAGTCCAAAGGAAATAAATAATATAATCTCAAAGTTTTTAATCTTTGTAGCTTGTAATTGGGTTCGGTTAGGATCCGACAATGGACCTGCATGTAGAAATCAATGTTATAGTTGGTCGATGTGATTAAATAACATAATCTCAAAGTTTTTAATCATTGGAGCATGTAATTGGGCCAGGTTGGGATCCGATAATAGACCCACATGTAGAAATTGACCTTATAGTCAGCCGACCACTCGGCAGAGTAGTCCTAGTTGGTCCCCCGATTGACCCAAGTACCCATACTTGGGTTAATATTTGTCGGCTTGATTGGCTTATCTTTACAACATTGTGAGTTGGCATAGAATCATATTCCTTCTCAAATTAATGAAAATCATATGTAAGTTCTTTTAGCGCAAAACATCTTCATCTTACACCTCAAAAAATTATTGCTTCAGTTGTAGATTTACTAGTTATGAATCCAAATTGAGTCTCTGCAACTCTATAGGCTTGATTCAATTTTCTTTCGTTTCGTCTCTCAAAACTTTATTTTGTGACTCATTAATTTGATGCCTACATAGTTATAGGAAGTGTGCATATCTCCTTTTTTCTTGTGGTAGGGTACTGCAATTTATTTTTTTCCTTTTTTGCGGGATTCTTTTTCTTTGTTAAATGAAGTTAAATAACTTTGTGAACCAAATTGTTTTTCCATCACTTTCCAAGCATCTACATTACTTTTCTATTTTCCTTTTTTCCAAAAAGGAACATCTACATTATTGGACCTATGATTCACCCATCTTGAATCTCCTATTTGTCGTCCTTGCCATTCTTTAGCTGACAAATTGTATTGATTGTAATGATTTGAGTTTGGAAGTCGACCTCATTGTTATTTCATGTAACTTGGCAGTGCCCAAGGGACCAAGTTGTGTTTACTTGAGTCCCAAGTTTGCTATTTTGTTAAATTGGTTTTACGAAAAGTTATTCTAGAAATTAGACTGGTGATGTGTTCTTCCTTATTTTGAGAAGATTTGTTTCTTGTTTTCTGGGGTATATTCTCTCTATAAAAAGAGTCTTTCCATTGTAATCTCTTGAGTTAGCAATTATATTTCCCATTATCTCCAAAACTTCTCTCCTCCCTCTCTCTCTTCTCTACATAGCAGTCGACCACCCTTGGCAACCGGCCACCATAACAGCTAGTCAACGTTAGGCAGCTGGCCTCCCTCATGCAGCCACCGATTGTTGCTCTGTTTCTCCCTGATCTTACGTGGGCAACCCCTCTTAGGTTGTTTTCCCACGTTCTAAGGGAGCCTCCATGCTCCACGTGCGCTAATCTTGACATGGTATCAGAGCCTACAGTTTAGGCTCTCTTGGATGTACGGGTTTTTGACTACACGTGGGTGGTCTTTCGTCTCCAACAAAGAGTTTTTCTCGACAAATCCGACATCTTATGCGGAGAAGGAAGATAGTAGAAGATGACAGAAGCCTCCATGACGGTTGCAGATGCCACGTTGAGAAAGCAATGTGGTTGTCTTCGGGACATCCATTAAGTACAAGGTGCCTCGAATTATGTCTTGTGGGCTCACGCCTTCAAGATATTTGTCGGAAACCTAGTATTCTCCTTGAAGAGCCGTTGGAACAAAAAGATGACATGAAAAAGAAGTACGAGAAAGAGAATTACATTGTCATGAATTAGCTCATGAATTCGATGAATTTTTTCATTGCCTCGAACATGCTCTATAAAAGGAGCGCATACGAGATTTGGATGACCCTCGAGAAAAGATACGCTTGAACATCAAGTAGCGCCGTATTAGTGATTTATATACCAGTATATGGATAGCTAGTCAAGATCTTTCCTTGACTAAATATTATGAGAAGATGGAGGCGTTGTTCAAGAGTTGACATTTACGAGCCATTATGTTGCGACAAGCGGGGGGAGACACAGGCGGTTTGGCGATTCACGAAGTTTTTATCGAGGTTGCATCTCCATCATCGAGCCGCTCGCGATCAGATCCTTGCATCTGGTGAGAAGATAGATCTCGAGACCATTGTCTACCATCTCTTGAAGATGAAGATTCCTGATGATGAAGTCACGCTTAGAGGTGAAAACTCCGCACTTGCCATCCCAAAAACAAGTGCAGGGTGTGGAATGTGGAAGAGGATGTGGTCGAGGCCCTGGTCGCGTCTACCCAAAGTGCCAATATTGTGGACGTGCCAATATTGCTGGGACAAGTTTGGGAGGCCTCCTCGTAGGGTTACTAGCACCTCATGAGTGGATTCCTTGACTCCCGAAGATGCTTAAAGAAGATAAGTCAACGGTGGCCGTTGCGACAATTATTTAGGTTGCCATAGATGTAGCAGCTTCGGAGGTCCCAAGAGGCTATATCGTTGATTCATCAAAGAGAAGATCGAGAGTACGACTCTAGAAGAAGAGTGGTGGGTCATCTAGCGTCACAAGTTGAAGACCAAGTCATCGTCCTTCCGACCTCGACTTGATGGTGAGTGTTGGGAATGAGGAGCCACGTGGCAGCAACGGGTGGGCCCATAGGGTCGGCAGCTAGGAGGGTCCAAGGGACCAAGTTTTGTTTACTTGAGTCCCAAGTTTGCTACTTTGTTAAGTTGGTTTTAGGAAAAGTTATTTTAGGAATTAGTTTGGTGATTTGTTTTTCCTTATTTAGAGATAAGACTTGTTTCTTGTTTTGTGGGATATGTTTCTCTTTATAAAAAGAAAGTCTTTCCATTATAATATCTTGAATTAGCAATAATATTTTCCATCATCTCCAAAACTCCTCTCCTCTCTCTCTTCTCTACATAGCAGCCGACCACCCTTGGCAACCGGCCACCATAGCAGCCGGTCAACTTCACGCAGTTGGCCTCCCTCAATCAGCCATCGGCTGTTGCTCTCTCTCTCCCTGATCGTACGTGGACAGCCCCTGTTGAGCTGTTTTCCCATGTTCCAATGGGGCCTCCACGCTCCACGTGTACCAATCTCGACATAACCCTTAGGTTTTTCACCCGTACAGTTAAAGCTTCCTTCCTTATTTGTCTATTGAATGTAGGAGTGCAAGAAAGGTTATCACCTAGGGTGCAATTTCCATCATCCACTTGCTTAAGCTAAGGCTTACTTGCTTAATTTTCCCCTCCCTTGCAGTAGCTGCATGAGATACTTCCTGCACTAGCGACATCCATCCATGCAAGAAATAGAGGACAGGTCTAGAGACTTGATGGAAGATGCTCTATCGAATGGAGGAGGTTGCATTTTGTCAATGACATGAATTTTATATTGAAATCACTAAAATGAAAGATGACCTTGTATGCCTAACATGGTATGCATACATACGTGTTTTCTTGAAATGCAAGATGTAAAATAACTCACACGTTCATGAACTTTCTCATGTATCATTGGCACAACTAAGTATCACCGGTGATTTTTCCAGTGATTTTTAGTTGCACACTAAAATTACTCGTGATTTTTAGATGTACATTAAAAAATTACCAATAATATAACCAGTGTTATATGAGAAACTCATGGGTGATATTTAGTTCCCGATGGTGCATGTGTGTAAAATTACTGGTGATTTTTAGGGTATATCTAAAAATCACCAATACATAAAAAATCACCAGTGATATATAACAAAGTACCGATGATATCTCATATTTTAAGGGGTGCATGAGAATGTGAGCCTGAGTTAATAAACCATATTCCTTTTTGAAAAGGTAAAGGAGGATCACCCTAGCTAGTAACCCTCCAAAGTTATTGAAATCAATCAATGTACAACATTGGCAGGGGCATCCTTTTTGTTACAAAGTGGTCCACAACTCCCTAAAAGATTGCATCTTGTAAATAAATATTCTCAACATAACCATGCTCCCCTCTAAAAATTGTCCCTTTCCTCTATAGCCAAATAGATCACAAAACAGCTGAAAAATACGTAGATATACATGTTCACTTAGGAAACAATTTGTCATAATTAGGTTTGATAGTCTTTTGAGGTTTCATCATCTTTAGAGCATCTTCTACTTTTTCCCTTTTTTCTTCTTTTGATAGCTTGAATGATTCAGTGAGTCTTGGGCTCATTGATATCTCAGTCATATATGCATATAATACATACAAATATACACATTCACATACACGCATACACCCACACATACACGTATATGCCTTGCTTTTCTTGGCTCTTGACAGTTTTGAGTGCTTCCTTTTCTTTCTCCCTCTCTCCCTCTCTCTTTTGAAATGGAGTGCTTCCTTTTCTTGACAGCACTTGTGTAATCCTGGGTATGAAGCAATTGTGGGCATTATATAGCATCATAAATGGAAATAATCTTTCCAATTTCTGGAAGATATTTCTGCCATGGGATTGGGTTCCCTGAGCAATGAAGTCACATTGTGTCGATTTTTCTCCGACGTTTATTCGCCATAAATATGACAGACTATTTTCCATGAATTGCTTATAGTAGCAACTTTGAGTGGAGTTGGAGTGAAAGTGTAGAGCCTGCTGCGGAAGAGGCAGAGTGACCAGGATGTAACTTAAGATATATCCTGCAGGATATGATTAGAGCTTGTTTTGTGGCATGAGATATCACCATTCATAGAGTTGATGACAGACATGTTTAGTAGGAAAGATGGGTAGAGGTACTTTCTCAAGTCAGGGCTGACAATCCCAAGTTAGTCTTTGTTGTCATTGAGTGTCTAGTGGAATCAATTGACAATAAGCTCACCAGGTCTTGGAATCTTTTTTGTTCAAGGAATATGTTTTGTTTGTGCTTAAAGTCAATTGTATGGTGATTTCATGTAAACTTGCTTAATGTATGACCCTATATGCTCACATAAAATGTCAAGGACCTTGGTGTAGTTAGCCCTCCTTTTCATAACAAAACAAGGAGTTAACCCCTTTTTTGTTTTCCAAAAAAAAAAAAAAAACAGAATGTTAGGGTCTGTTGGCTATCCTTTTGGAATATTTCATCTTATCTCTGTAGTGGACAAAAGCATGTATTATTTTCTTACCTCTATATTAGAAGTAATAATATAATGTTTCTTGTTATTAATGGCTATAGGAATATTCGGAGCCTTTCAAGCAATGATTTAGAGAGAGCTTCAAGACACTGTTTTTCAAGTACAACTAAAGAAGGGTTGCCAGGTATGCGATATTGGTGTGAATTAACTTTCAGAGTTAACCTTGTGTTGTAAAATAGGTTTTTCTTTAAAGAAAATGTTTGCAATAGTTTTTATTTTATTAAATTTTGGAGATAGAGTTTGGGAAACTGAAATGCCTCCTCATAAGAGCTCACCTATTGCTCATGATCAACCTCGAAATAGCAAAATCCTCCAAGGTTCTGTCTCTCCTGTACATTAGTACTCCCTTGATGGTAAACCTTTTTTTAACTCTTGATGTGTAGATGGCAGCTGCACACCAAGCTCTATTGGATACATTGCGAGTGAATATGCACACTTCTTGCACTTTCTATAGTAATGGAACAGAGGATAGGAACCATATTTCTATAGTAATGGATAGATGCATTTGGGAAAGAATGACTTTTTGGAGTAGCAGGTTGGTTCAGTTGTATTTAATGACTCTAGTTTGGGCATTTCGCAGGGCTTACAGAAAATTTTCAGATAGTGTTGTGGAGTGTGCTTAAGCACTTTGTATTATTGGTAGGTATTCCCTGTTTAGGTGGCTCTTATTTTTTCAAACAATTAGTGTTGAGAGAATGTGTATTTGGGATTTAGTCCCACATCGTGTAATGTAGAGAGTTGGAGTGCGTGGTGATCTATTAATAGGTATTGTACTCTCTACTTATTCTTTGAGAAGAGTAATTCAAAAACTTACCCTATAGGGGCTTTCTCCTGTGGTTATTTTCTTGTTCTTCGTGAGTGATGTTTTCACGTAAATTCAAGTGTTATTTTTGTTATGGTTGATATTCTTGTTGATTATTATGCGTTTATTTTCATTTATCAACTTGGTATTAGAGCGGGTCGTTCTTGGTTTTTTTTTTTTTGAATTATCTTTCTTTATAGATTATATTTTCTTGAAGTTCTATTTCATTTTGAGTTCATTCAAAGAGGAGGTGGAGTGCCATCATGAGGAGCGCCATGAGGAGAAGGATCAGAGGAGGATGCAGCCATTGTTGATGCAACAGCAACACGCTCGATGGCATGGGCGAGGTGGCATATGTAGAGAAGAAGATAAAGTAGTAGGGATCACGACAATCTCTCACACGAGATCGTGAAAGGTTGAAGTAGAGTAAGAAATGACACAACATTAGAATGTTTAGCCTACATGTCTGGCGACGATGATTCAAGGCGCAACACTTGATTTCAGTCCCTAGTTTGGTCGAGTAGTGCAAACTAGTCTGCCCTTTAGGGCTTTAGCACGTTCGATCTCATTGTCGCTAACTGCGCTATCATTGGTCATAGCCTTGACGGTGGTGGTGAAGTAGCAGGAGTTGAAGGAGCACACGATGTGCCTCTGTGGATGGTGGTGCACTCGGGGATGGTAATTGCACCAACTGGCGATGGAATGCTGGTGGTGCTCGAGAAGCCCAGGCGGTGTTGCTGTAGTGCTATGGGGAGCTTAGGTGGTGACGAGGAAGACAACGATGGTTATGCGTGACATCGCAGCGATAGAAGAAGATGAAGATTTGGAGGCGTCGAGCGCAATCTTGCACTTGATTGGATTGCGCAAAGATCATAGTGAGAATCTTGCATGATCACGTGGAAATGGGGTTGAGCCAGCGGAGGTGTTGATGGAGATCTCACGCTCGATCGCGAGAGCAACATGCGACAATGATGTGACGATCTCGTCTGGCGAGGATTTGCATTGGAGCTACTGCGATGATCTAGCGTGAGAGTGCATGGTGCACAAACAGGCATTAACGACGTGGATGAATTCACTTGAACCTTAAGAAGATGTTTATTTTGTTTTCTTTTTTTACGGTCTTTACTTAGTTACATTACTTTTATTTTTGACTCATGTTGTCTCCTTAGTGCAAAGGAGTAGATAAAAAATGACAGAAGAAGAAAAATATCAGGAAAAGAGAGAGAGAGAAAAGGAAAAAGAAGAGAAAAAAATAATTGTTGGGAATAAAACAAAAGAGAAAAAGAGAGGAGAAAAGAAAAAAAAGAAAAAAAAGAAAGAAAGAAATTGAAGAAAATTTATAAAAAAAAGAAGAGAAAAAAAGAAGTAAAAAAAGGGATGTTGAAGAGAAGAGGAGAAGCTCTTCTCTAGTTTTAGTTTCTTCTCCCATATGAGTATGTGAGAAAGGGGAGTGCGAAAGTCTATTATTGTAATCCGAGGAGTCTCATTGTTTGAGGTCCTCACATGGGAGAAACTTTTTATTTGTTGTTGTTGGTTCCTAGATGAAAGGACCACTATATTGGTCTCCGGACTCCAGAGGAGAGACTAATTTCGAGTTTCCATGTGGAGGAGGTTCAATTTCGAGGGCTTCATAGGAGAGGCCCATGTCAGAGCCAGCTACAATAGTTCGTCTAGCAGACTTTAGCTCTTGTTGATGTGTCATCATTAGCATACCCGCCTACAAGTAAAAATGAGGTTGCAATTGACGTCATTTACCTGAGGAGAGCCATGATCCGGTTGCATCAGTTGAGAGTGTTGTGTTCTATTATAGAGTGAGGATTTCTGTGTACAAGCTGAGCATTCCATACTCCAGCTTTAGGAGGAGTATTGAGAGAATGTGTAGTTAGGATTTGTCCTATGTTGTGTAATGTGGATAGTTGGAGTGCGTGGTGGCCTATAAATAGGCATTGTACTCTCCACTTAATTCTTTGAGAAGAGTAATATAGACACTCTCCTTATAGGGGCCTTCTCCCGTAGTTTTCTCCCTGCTTTTCATGAGTTGGGTTTTTATGTAAATCCAAGTGTTATTTTTGTCATGCTTGATATTCTTATTGATTTTTATTCTACATATTAGACACAAATTTTTATTATCCATTAATATTTAGGGATGGCTAATATCTCGAGTAAGCATCCTTTCTCCATGCTCGGAAGGAAAGAAAAAAATTCTTGGTAGTTGGCCTGTTTTTCAGCCATATGTCTATTCAACATGTTATGCAACATGAAGAAAGGAGTGAAGTACTTGGATGACTCAAAAGAGTGAAGTACTTGTTAGCAAAGGTTACGAGGCATCGTTGGGCAGAAGATCAAGATGCTAGTTGCATGCTTTGTGGTTTAGAAGATGAGGACTAGCAACATCTTTTCATTAGATGTGGGCTTGTAAAGGATGTCCTAGTGTAGTTGGGAATTCCCAACCTCAATGGAGATATAGGTAAGGAGTTTTGGAGGTCTTTTTGGCGAGGTGCACGGGAGGATCATACCATACATGGCAAGTTGGCAGTGGGGCTTTGGAGCATTTGGGCCCAATGGAATGGTACCATTTTCATGGGGGGAGAGGATTTGGGTGGAAAATGTTGTAATGGAAGGTTCTTCTATTTTAAATTATTGGACTCAATGTTTGTAATGCCCACTTTTTATTTGGTGGAATGAAGGTTTGAGCTGGATGCCTACCAACCTCCGGTGTGAAAAATTGAACCTTTAAAGAAGCCTTCCCTATCCATAGCGGTTGACAATCACATAAGAAATCAATATCTGGGTCCTCGAAAGGGCCTCTCAACTGGAGATAACCTTTTTAGAATGAAAAGGAACTATTTTATTATTTTTTTTGGAAAGAAGAAAGGACTACTACTGTTCACAGTAGTACTCCATAATTTTATTTAGTTGAAAGCAGATTACAAGTTATCAAGCCATTGCCTGGCAAGATCGGTGGCCCTATTACAAATGATCTCCCCCTACCCACAACCTTCATTAAATAATACATCATTTCTTGCACACCAGACACACCACAATAATGCCACAACATTTACATTGAACATAGAGGGGTTACGAAAAGATGTCCAAAGACCATCCCACGTGGGTACGGGTGAGGAGCAGCACCTCTGCCATTCTTCTGTTGTCACCAAACATGAGCTAAAGAGATGCTTGATATCATCATTTGCATACTTGCATAATGAGCACAAGGTAGGCGAGATCATGATACTCTAAATTTACGTGATTAAAAATGTAGAATTGTTGTAGTTCGTAAATAAAGTGATCAATTAAAATTTATAATACCGAACTACAAGGAGTTTAGATCGAACACAGGGAACGCAGTCCCTATTTAAAAACCTTTTGCAATGATTATAGAATAGAGTAATATAATAACCATGACCATAAATATATCACAGAAATGCCGATTTTATTGCTACTATCAAAATATCTCACAAATTAAATCTATATCAGATATTACAATGACAATAAAAAAGTAGAAAGATAGAGGAAGGAATGAGAGAGCGGAGTCACTTGAGAGATGTTTGAGGAAGCTTCTGAGGGAGCTTTAGATCTAGGGCGTCGGGAGGGAGAAGATGAAGATCGGAGAAGCTATGAAGGTGGAGGGCTACTGAAAGTAGAGTCACTTGAAAGTAGAAATGCTTGTAGGCATGCACTATAGTGGAGGAGGGCTACTGCTAAACTAGGTTAATTCCTAAGAGGCTAATTTGTTCTAAGTGCTAGAGGCTAGGTGTTTTTATAGATGTAGGACAAATAAGGGCCCTTGGATCTTAATTAATGGTGGATGATGGTCCACTTAGTCAAAGTGAAGGAGGACCATTAGATTAGGATCTAAGGGTGCCAAGGAGGGTTTGGTTAAGTAGATGAATGATACGGGCCTTAGGATAGGTGTTGGATGGGTAGGATTTATTCTAAGAGGATATGTTCTTTGGTGGGTTTTTAGGGAAGGGATAAAATCTAGGTTTTTTTTAGAATCCTAAGGAGAGGATAAGGGATTTAATGGAGGTCCTTGGATTGGGATTTGGTGGTGGATGGAGGGGATAAGGTGGGTGGCTAAGTTGTGGATATGTTCTTTTGTTCGCAAGGTTTTTAGGCCATAGGATAAAATGTGGAGGGTTAGGATTTATCTAGATTTAGGTTTTCTAAAAATAGGTAGGTCTAGGACAAGGTGTTTTTGGTGGAAAGGTTTGTCCTAAAGGTCAAAGGTAGGGATGAATTAGGAAGGGACATGTGTCCTCTCTTGTCTTCATGTCTTGTCTCTATCTTTAAATGTTGAGCTCTTGTCTTATCTCCCTTGTAAATTAATAATTCAAGCTCCTAAGCAGTAGTATCATTTCTCTGGCTTTATTTGAAGTTCCTCATCTTATTCTCTAGGACCTATCACCTACATTTTTCACAAAAGACTAAAATTAGGAGATAGTTATTTATAAAATAGATAAAAAGTTTAAATATGCATGCATACTCTAAATACAATACTTATAGACCTAATGCATGATTTTACTAAGAAGCTAGTCCTAGATTAAGCAAATTAGAGTAATAAATTAACTTGATATCAGATCCTCATTGTGCGCGCTCTAAAGGACCCAGTGACAAGGCTATCTCACCTAGCAAGCCAAAGAAAGATTTGACATTTAGAAAAGGAACTATTAGCCCATTCCTAACCATCCTTTAGACCAAACTAAAATGAAACATTGTGGGTGTTCTCTAATAACTGTAAAAATTCTGCCTCCGAAAGGTTGGGGTCCAACTGCCATGATTTTCACCATCCAAAGGGACCAGACCAACAATGCCTTAAGACGGCATTAGGTGCATGAGATGGGCGTCATAAATGAGAATAAGATTATGCCAAAGGACCACAGGGATGCCATGAATCTCTCCAAAAAACAAAACCATTACTGGGTCCCACACCCGGAGAGAACTTCTTTATATGTAGACACACCTGATGCAGGCCTTTCCAAATGCAGATTCCTCACCGGGAAGAGTTCTGTGACGATCTTAATCCAAATCATCAATATATGTGGATTGGAGCAATTTGGTAGACAACTGATCATCACTACCCATGACATTAGGATGCCATTTCGCAAGGCCTCATTGTGTGTAGTTGGAGAACACCCAAACCCTCTTCAAAGAAGGGCCCACAAACATCTTTCCAAGCAACCAAACATTCACCCCTTCCCTGTTCGGATTCTCCCTTCCGTAGAAAATGACAACAAAGGCCTATAAGCTGGGATAGCAGTTCATCTGGCAAAGAGAAGATAGACAGAGAAAAAATTGGACTGGCTGCTAACACAGACTTCAATAGATCTAAGTGGCCACCCTTACAGAGCAGATGTGCTCGCCAGGAAGCCAATCCCTTCCCAGGTTTCTCCAACAAAGCATCGAACTCACGAACTTGCGGAAACCCCACTGACAAAGCCAGCTAAAAATAAGATATAGGCAAGGAGACTCTGGGCGTAGAGACCATACCATACATAGCTTTAGCTTTTGCATGCTCTGTACGAAAAGTAACACAGGATGATTGTGGTAATTAATAGGAAGCCCTGTTGTCTCCCCAAAAATGTGTAGCAAAGGGCCAGGAAATGTAATAATGTAACCTTTATTTATTTTTTCCTTGTGGACTGAATCTCTTTTTTGAAATTTTTAATGAAGTCTCTGTGATCTCTCTCTCTCTCTCTCTCTTTTTAAAAACAAAGGTGTAACAAAGCACTGCTACGTTCGCAACTTCCCCGAACGACCCTTCAATGAAAAACTTGTACCATCTGCATGCCTAGCAATGGAATCATACCAACATGCTACCCACCACCAGAATAACCCTAGAAATGGCCTGCATAACAAGTAGCAAAAGTAGAATTGCCAAGGCATCAACAACCAATACAAACAACAATGACACCGAAGGACAACCTTGATGGACACCCCTCTGTGGCTGGGCCCATCCACCAACTGAATCGCCATTAAGCAAAACTGGAAAGGAGGGCATAATGTACTACTTTATCCAATAAATCCAAATTTCAGGAAACCCTCTTTGCACTAACAAAGGACATAGCAAACACCAATCCACCAAATCATAAGCTTTGGTAAAATCAACTTATCATAGGAAACCGTTAGTCCTCCTCGTCTAGTACCCAAGATCTCAAATGCTATGGTAAAGCAGTTTGAAAGACATCTCCCTTTAACAAAGGTAGCCTGAATTGGCTAAATCAAAAAATCCATCACTTGATGTTACCGATTTGCGAAGACTTTCCCACAATCATGTAAGTCAAGTTCGACAACGCAATTGGGCAAAGGACATCCATTGTCTCCACTGTTTCCTTCTTGGGCAATAGGAAGGGGAAGAATTTATTTAGTCTATCAAAGCGCGAATTCTATTATTGATGTTGGAAATGCATTGCCCTTGGTGTTTCATCAATGTCGAGGAGAAGAATGGTGTCATCAGAGGTCCACCAATGAGGGAAGAGAAGTTGGCTGGACAACCATTTGCTGTTGATGAGGAGTTCCCAAGGTCCAAAAGAAGTTATGAACTTATGATTATGGTGGAAGGAAATGGAAACCACAAGGATAAATATATTCTTTTTTTTTTTTTGAAAAGGGAAAGGGTGGTTATTCGGTTGATAACCACCCAACAAATATATTAATAAAATTGAAGAAGGCCCTCTCCTTCAGAGAATAACCAAAGATCTTGCCCTCTCCTTCCTTGAGTAAAAACCATTTTGGCACCCATTCCTGGTCCCACTCTTGAAAGACCTCAAAAAATCATCAAAAGTCGAGTGCGTGCACCTCCTTACATAGAAACGACTCTAAATCTGAGTAGCAAAGGGACAACGAAAAAACAAGTGATCAACATCCTCATATGTACCTCGTCCTCAATGAAAGGCATTATGAGACCGCTAACCTGCTCATCATTGATGCCTGGAATCTTCGTTCCCAACCACCTCCACCTTTTGCCAAGCCTCCTTTGTTAAAGTCCCTCAAATGATCTACTGCAGCCTTGCCAACTGCATCCCTGCCTAGGAACTCTGCCCTATTCACCCATAGCTTGTCAATCCAATTCCTTTGCCCTCTCCTCGAAGCCACCATATGAAAAAATGCATGTTGGAATCACCTTCTTTTAGCCATTTCTGCCTGAACCTTGTCCTCTACTCAACCTCTACCTGATCCTCCATTTGGACAACCCGCACATGATCTGCTCTAGCTATCCGCTACTCCATAGATAGGAGCCCCAAATCATCTACTCTGTCCAACTTTACAATCTCTACAAGCTCTTCACCTTCCCTCCTATTCCGCTCCTCCTTAATTTGCCTCCTACATTCCTTGAGGAATAATATCAACTGTCATAGCTTGGCCTCCAACCTTGTCGTTGCTGATCCACGTGGCTGTAAAGACCTCCACTTTTCCTCTAACTACCCTCTGAACCCCTCTTCTAATAATTGGGCCTTGTCAAATTGGAAGTACATCTCATACTGCCTCCTTTCATACGTCAACGATAGCAGTGGTGTGTGATCTAAGAATGACCTCTCCATGGGTTAGACCTCCACCATGAGAAAAACTTTTGCAAGCTCTACTGAGGAAGAGAATATGTCTATCCTAGAACTTTGCCCCCCAGTGCTCCTCTAGGTGAAGGCGTAGGATTCAGATGCATATCCAACAAGCCATGCATGGAAACAAACTCTATAAACTCCTCCGAGCCACAATACCTCCCACCTCTTCCATCAAGTTTATTCTTTGCCACTAATGCAACATAGAAATCTCCAATCGGCCATAGACATCCTTGAAACCTCATAGCCACCTGACTCAACTCTTTCCATAATAAAGGCCTCAAAGCATCCTTATTCGGTCCATAAATTCTGAGAAAACACAACTTATCTTGATGTCTTCTTAACTGTAGAGTCACCACAAAAGAATCCACTGAAGAATCAACCATTGAAAAGACATCATCCTTCCACCCCGTAATCACTTTGCTAGAGTGCCCAGCCGCATCCAACGCAACAAATTCCCTTAAATTTCCTCCCCCAATCTCCCTCTAAACATGTTGATCACAGTGCTCCAATTTTGTTTCTTTGAGTAGCACAACCTCGGGGCCCCACATTTGAAAATAACCTTTCAATGTTGCTCGCTTAGAGGGGTTGTTCAACCCCTTAACATTCCACATTAGTACCTTTGTCATGGGAAAACAATGGAGCCCGCCCGAAGTGCACTTGAACCTTGTCGCCTCTGCAACCTGGTTAGCCGCCACCAACTCCAGACCATCTCCCAAGCCTGCTGCCTTTGAGCTTCTGCCCTACAACCTCCTCACGCACCACTTCGTCAACCACACCACCCCCACTAGCTGCAACTGCATCAACTGCTTTGCCCCCACCCAACTTCTCAGCCACATCACACCCAACATTAGCATCCCCTTCCAAAGGGCTCCCCTCCCCAAGACGGACTCCACTGCACCCCATCGCTCGTACAACAGGGTCGCCACCACCTGCATCACCCCCAAGAGGCATCTCCTTCGCAAGCGCAACCACTGACCCATTACCACTGCTATCATTGCCAACAACCACTGTTGTACCTTCGGTAGGTGCCCTCGATGTCAACCCAAATCACCCTTTCTTGTGACCACTTCCCTTCTTATCCCTAAAGCCATTATGTTGACCACCATTTTGGTCCACCTTTGACTACCCTTGAAACCTCCACTTCGTTCGGTAGCGCAACTTGGAGCCTTGTCGGCCTCCAATGTGCCAACGCAACCTCAAACTGTCCTTGCCATTCATTGCTGCTACGACACCATTCAAGGGCATGGGAAGTTTCTTTGAAAGTTCCGCTCTAGACACCTTTGTTGGGTGATGACGCTTCAAGTGTTGTGCAACTCCAGAAGGCTCACGTAAGATAGAAACTGATGGGCCTGCATATGGGCCTTCACCTTCAGGCTTTGCAACTCCAGGCATTGGGTTAGAGCAGCACCCCCTCATTTCGGATCCAAGGGAGGATCCGAGATTGCCTTCTATAAAAGGTTGCTCCGAAATGACCTCTGTAAATATCATCCTTGCATCGCTGTTCCATGCTACCTGATTGTCTCCCTTACGATTAGTGCCCGCAACATTTGAAACACCCCCATTAATGGTGCCACCATCATTCGGGATTACAACTAATTATGTAGGTCTTGCTCCTTTGTTGCTGCTGCAATTACCACACGAGCTTTTCGCCTTCTAAATCCTCACCATTGGCTCTGTGGCGATGCTGGGTTGCATCGCCGCTGTCGGAGCACCTCTGGCCTCTGCATGTCGGCCATTTCCAACAACAGGTTGTGCATAGGATCTCTCAACATCTTCCAGAGGTCTGATCGCCACCACCCATGATGATCTACCTAGGTGTAGCGTCTCCTTTGGGTTGACTTTCATACATGGAGTGAGCTCCAACACAACCTTGATGGCCGTCATGCCCCCATCGATGAGGCCAAGATCAATGCAAGACTTGACCCTTGCGAATGATTCCATGATTGCTTCTTGTATCTCCCTTATGCGGAGTCACAGAGGGATTCCTTCTACCACCACAAGTACCTCCACCTTCCACGGCAGCATTTCCGTCGTCATACCATCATGGATTGATGACCATCTCCATTGCACTAAAGCCTCCTCCAGCGATGACACCTTGCATGCCATCCTCCGCGCCACTTTCAGTCGCAAATCGAAGACTAGGAACTTCGATTGTGATGGCGTTGCCACCTTAGGACACACCCTCAAGCCAAGCAATACCATCAACCCCCTCTTCAGCTTCGTCCTTTCTAGCTTCCCTTGCACTACATTGCCCACCAACGCCCTTGCCAGTTCCATGTCGATAGGTCAAACTTGTACCAACCATGGTGCCTGCACTTCAACCTTCGGGACCCCTTCTGGAGGGGGAGGTGGCCTCCTAGCCCTCACCTCCCTTTGCTAGCATTGCTCAACAGAATAGGTTCTCTTGCGGCGTCCGACATTGCCATACCTTAAGCATCTAACTGGGTCTCGACAATTGCCTGCGAAGTGTCCTTGACTGAGGCACTTGAAGCACCTCACCTCCTCCACTGACCTCCTCTTTTCTCTCTTAGGCTGGACCATCGTCCAACCCCCTTCATCAACCTTCCTCACCACTACCTTTCCTCTCTCACTCATTCTCTCCGCCTGAAAAACCTGAGTTGGGTCAAGGATAAATATATTTTATTCAAAGGCCATTATTGTCTTTGTTACAGGCTGCAATCCCATCCAAGGGAATCTTCTATGCTTCTTTATATCAAAGGGAATGCCCTTATAAAGAGTTGCATTCCTTGTTACAATTTTGTTTGAACCCTTAACAAGAACAAAAATAGCATGAACATTTTGTAATCCACCATTAGAATAAAATGAAAAGTACAAATATTATGATCCCACATCATGAATATGCAATTATTCTTCCAAAAACGGAAGGAGCCACCATCCCCCAAAGTGGGGCAAAAAATAGACTGCTGAAAACTGCAACACATACTTGGAAGAACAGATCTCCAAAAAGCAGAATAGCCTCCACTTCATTTGCCCAACCGAACCACCGCGCCATACAAATCACACAACTTCTCACATAAAAAGGCTTTTATTTTTTGGGATTTTTACATCCATTCCAACATAGCTAATTACATCCATATCCTCTAGTACTTCATTATTACATCCATACTCCTATAAACTTGTGCTGTTATTCATAAATTCCCATGGTGCTTTAACTATGGTTAATATGCAACTCCCTATCATAGCTAGCAAAAAAAAAAGATTTTTACATCCATATCTTTTGAAACTTTCCTAATTACATCAAATCTTGAAAAAAAAAGTAAATTTTCTCTTGGAAGGTGGGTACAATGGTGGAGGGAGGGAGGGGGGGGGGGGGGGGGGTGTTGGTGGTGGCTGTGGAGGAGGAAGGAGGGTGGCCTCTGATGAGAATGTTGACATTGCTGCTGCTTTTGTGGCCTTTGGCAAGATGGTCCATCCAAGCTTGAGGAGGAAGGGGAGGAGAGGAGGAAGAAAGAAGAAAAAAAGCAAAAAGAAAATGGATAGGAGTGCCGATGTAATTTAAAAACATGGATAGTCCAAACATGAGAGGTGCAGAGATGGATGTAGATGTGCAGGTGAGGCTGGGAAGGAGTGGTGTGGGTACTTGTGGTCGATCTACTCTAAGGAGATCTCGTTGTTCGATCATATGCTACAGGTGTAGGATGTGTGGCCATGTCGCACCCGGTTGTCATGATCCTTTGGTGTGCATGGCGTGTAGAGGGGTGGGTCACAAGAGGGATTCGTGTAAGAGGAAGATGGATTCATCTTTGAGGGTGATGTTGGGGGCATCATCACCTTTGTTCGTTCCCTCTTGTTTGGAGATTGAGGTGTTGTGGTTCCCTTTGGCGAGTTGCCTTGATTCTGATTTATCTTCATCTTTAGTTGGTGATCTTCTGCGGGGCCAGTTTTCTTTGGAAGGGGTTAAGTGTTTTCTCTCTAGTAGTGGACTCATTTCAAAGGGATTGGAAGGTCATTTCTGTCACAAATGATAGAGTTCTTTTTGGTTGTGTTGAGGAAGACCTTGAGAGGCTGAGATGCAAGGAGATGGTTGTTGGGGACGCTCTTTTCTAGTGGAGAGCTCCTTCTATCTATGAAGGTGTGTCTGAAGATATGACCCTTGCGGGGTTGGAGTTGGAGTTCAGGATTTGTGGCATCTCTCTAAGGTTGTGTATGTTGGAGGTTTTGTGTGAATTGTGTGCCAGCTTTGTGAGGATAAAGCGATGTGTGGGAATTGATTTTCAAGAGGGGAATCTATCGTGTATTCAGGTCATTGGAGAGATTCTCGTGGGTTGAAAGTTTGAATTGGTTGGAGTTTAACATGATATTTGCAAGGAAGATCCTACGTGTTGGTGGTGAGCGGTGGCAGTCTGGCGACATCATTGTAGAAGAAAACCATTCGATAGATATGGAAGCTTGTTGTTAGGCATAATTATCCTCCAAATTCAAAACTCAAAATTGGGAATCAGGAACAACTGGAATCCACAGTTTTTGGGGGTGCAGGGCCATCAAAATTGTGCCTTTGGTGGCTGTCCCAATTGGGAATGTTGGCTGTGACACCCACAGTTTCCAGAAAGTCAGCAGATTGTGGGCTGTCGTTGCACTGAAACATTGGTATTTGGACAGGGTGATATGCAAACTCTTTTTAGAAATGGTTGTGGTGATAAAATTGGGAAGAAAGAAGTGGTTTCGGTACTTACGGCAGCAAGAAAGGTGGAGAGATTTGAGGTGAGGAGCTGGCGGTATTTCCAAAAATGAGTCCCTACGTTGGTGAGGGAGTATCCTTGGATTTTGAACTCACATTTTGGTGAGTACCATTTGTGCGGTGGAGTTTGCACATGATCCCTCGTATTTATTTCCTAGGGCTTTAATAGTTTTGAAGCAACCACTGATATGAGGTTAGATTTAGATCATAATCCAAGCGTTACTATTTCCTCCTTTGTCATTTTCCAATGTAAGGTGACTCCAAAGCAAATTTCTTTCCCTCCTGTGTGGGTGGAGGGTGCGGGATTTCCTTTTGATGTGTTGCCTTGTATCTTGTCGATGGGAACTTTGGTGAAGGCAGAAATTGGCATGACAATGGATACTGATCTTGTTGTGCCAGAAATAGGTGATGGGGAAGCTTCGCAGTGTGCTTCTACGGTGAGTTAGGATTCATGACGTGGTTAGCGGCCGTGGAGACCACTGTTGCGAAGACATAGGTTGGTTTATCACACAAGGAGGCAGCGGTTGCGAGCGCAAAAGGAGAGGGAGAGTAAAGATACAACTGTTAAATGATTGGTTTTGATGTTTTGGGTAACTTTTTCCTGGGTGTGGGGTTTGGTTTTTGGAGTGAGATGTTCAGCTTGATTTTTTTTGTGAAGGGTGTGTCCATGTGGGTGTGATTTTTGTAGTGTAACTGTGAAGTCGGTTGCTATTTGCCTTTGCCTATTGTATTTAACTTTAGCTTATTTGTAATAGATTTGGATGACTACTGAATGCCGTTAGTCTTCCTATTTTCTCTCGAAAAAATAAAAATAAACACATGGATAGAGGTACTGATGTAATTTTCAAACTTTTTGCCATTAACTTTAACAGTTGTCGGGGGTGGGGGGGGGGGTTATTCGGGAGAATATTCCCTCAAGTCCGATAGAGACTTAACTTAGTGGTATAACCATCATGAGGCTCAAATTTTAAGGGTTTGGATGTAATAATGAAGTATTGGGGGGATAAGTATGTAAAATTCCATTTTTTAGAAGCCAAAAAAGGGTGATATGTTGCGGCATTTGAGTACTTATTCGTTGTATTCCTTTCAACATGCTTTTAATTCTATTCCAAATGAAATAGAACTTTCATATGTTTGTTACTTTGAGGTTATTCCTTTTTTTTTTACTTTGGTGCAATGTTTATTGTGGGATGCTCTATATATAACAATATATGATGATTATTGCAGTAATTGTTGCACCCAGTGGAATGAGAGGCCGGTTCAATGGATGCTCGCCTAGTGATCTTGTAAAACAAGCGTACTCCAGGTATTAGGATATATATACATGTGTGTACGTACGTATGTACATGTATACATACCTGCTCAGCTTTATGCACATTTACTTGCGGATGTATGCATTGATGGATGAGCATATGCACCTGCAAGCACACACACAATTCCTGAAAAGAAATATCCTTGTGTTCATATGCAAGCAATCTAGTTATTCTGTAAACTAACATGATGGTTGGTTTTTTAGAATTTGTGAAATGTTTCCTTTTCTCTCTTATTCTGAATAATTTCAGTAAATCATCAAATGGGTCCTCTACCCATGGCATGTCACAGTCTAGCCTTCCCACCATGAGAGGGCATAATTGCTATGTGGAAGTCACCCTGGGCTGCCCTCCAGTTGGCATTGAAAAAATGATATCAAAATTTGATTCATCCCAGCATCATATATTGGAAGAATGCGCTGTTGCTTCCAAAAAAAGTGAGCAGAAGCGTGCTTCTCATCAACTTCCCGTTTTTGGGAAAACATTTATTTTTTCAGCAGAAAAGGTCCTGGTTCCTGTCCTGCATGGGGCTTTTACGCAGTTCTCTTTCAGAAGGTAAGCATGTCGTCAACTTTGCTGGAAGATTTTTCTGCCTCTGGATGACACTTTTCAGATTTTGCAGATTATGGTTGCAAAATTGGGTGGGGATATATGCGCATGATATGCAGTCATCCTGGAATCTTTCTGGTGGTTCTTTTGTCACATGCTGGTCTGCTATGATTTCTGGTTCTTTTGTTTGTATTCTGAATTTATTTGACAATTATAATGCCTTTTAGGATATCTTTCTCTTATTCTGCTATGTGAATGAAATTGTGGAGTTCTTTTCTTTATGCTCTCTATAAGAAATTAATTCCCTGGTAAAACTGAGATTAGCGTCAGGTTAAGGAGATTGTTCAAGGTCAAAGTCCTAGAAATTAAATCTAGACAACAGAAGCCCTAGAAATGATAAGTAGACATTTCCAAAAAAAAAAAGAAATTAGAACTAGCAACAAAAACTTATATAAAAAGTACACATTTCTCTAGATAAACCCTCAACATCGAGCACTCATATTTGTTTTGTTGAAGAGTTAGTTTTGTACCTGATTTGGAGAGTTGAGATTTCAGTTGAACCTTTGTTACCAGGTTATTGACTTGGTCCTTAAAGGAGATGCTTTGAAGATTCCCCTTTGTTGACTTAGATGCATCTCTTTTTTTGAAAAGCGGACTTCGATGCATCTTTGTCGCACCTATCTTGTACTGCTGTTACGTAACACCAGTTTTCAGCTTGCGGTGACTGTTCTGAAACATCTTGGAATCACACAAATAGCTGCAAAATAAATCTTTGTTGATTTTAAAAGAATTTGACTAAATGCTCCAACTGTAAATTTATTATGAATACTTGGTTCAGTAATTATTAAATGCATTAAAGTTTATATCAAGAATTTGTGCCTCCTTATGTTCTCACCTTTTCTTTTTAGATGCATGGCTGGACATCATCACCCTAACTTCGTTTTCAACTTATTTTGTATTTTGTGGTTGAGAGTAACATGACTCTTGAAGAAAGCCCCTGTTATCAGATGTTAATGGTTGGATTTTTTTTGTATCATTGGTGTCCAACTCACCTCTGTTTGGAAATGGTATCAACTTGAACAACCTCCTCTTTTAATCTAGCTTTGTTTTGGGAGTGACAAAGGTGCCATTTTATTCTTTGAACCAAGAAGTGTAAGGAAATTCTCGAAGCAAGCTTTGCAGCCTTTTTAGTGAATATATGAATGATACATGGCTTTCTGTACCCTGCATATTTTTCTTTTGGTGGAAGAATGCAACGTACCCTTTTGAGTCATTCTTCTTGAACATCATCTGACCTCAGTGCATGATTGATGTGTTACCACTTTGCTAGACTTTAGTCACCATAAATTATTTGGTGATATGCGCTTGATATGTGCTTTTGATTGTTGGAGAAAGGTTGTGTAACCATGTGTGACCTTTCTTGGAAGGGGGTGATGATTTTGGAGGAAGTTCATCTAAAGTTCTGCAACTAGCCACCATGGTGAGGGTTGTCCCCCGCTGCCATCACATTGTTTATGGGATCATACCTCATGGTATTCACTTCTGTCCATCTTCTCCTTGAAGATTCTGGGTAAAAGATAGTGCAACCAGTGCCTTGGGATGGCCACAATTTTTTTCTTTGACATGAAATTGCTGCCTCTATCGGTTTTACTGCACATGTGTGACAGACCACATATTGTGTAGTGGTCTGGCAGATTGGGGGGGGGGGGGGGATGTCGGGAAGACAAATTATGGGATCCAATACTGTCGATGTGGTGTTTAATTATTATCTATAGCTGTTGTGCCTTTGATTCGCAAAATGAATTATTTTGAAGGGGAAGGATGTATGCTGGATATTGTGCAACCACATGGCAGGAGTGACTTAACAGAGGACAGTTGACTGGATGTGAATCTGGAAAGTTTCATCACTGTTAACTTAATTGAGCCAGTTTCGCAGATAATTTACTGTTAGATGATGAAGGTGAAAGTGGCTGTCAAACACCTACAAGAGTGCCCTCCTTGGTTTTCCTAGTTGCTCGCTAATTGGTTGTTCTTATGAACCATGAATTATGCAATTAATTATCAGATATACCTTGGTAAAGCGTAAAATGATTCTAATTGTAAATAGGAATAAGTGTCTAGCTTATGTCTCAATGTAAAACACTGATATGGATGGGATGCTTATAAATATAGAAGTTGTATCTTTATGCGTAGCCTTTATCATAGGGATATGGTCACACACCCTGGGGCCCCAACACAACTTGAAAGGAACCCACAGGTAGGTCCTTATTCTGATAGACTTGGTTTCTGTTGTACATGGTGGTTAATTTGGATGAAGGGTATGCCATTAGTATCAACTGATGGTATATTGGGACGTACGCCATAAAGTATAGAAATGCCACAAAATGTCAGCAACTGCATGGGGTATAACTGCATGATTAGCCAAGATGAAAAATCATTCACGTATATAAAGTCTTTAAGAAAGTGTCGTAGGAAATTTACATCAGTATCACAGGCCTTACACTTTGTGGTCTCCGTGACGAGGATTTGGGGCATTTATTCTTGGGTTGTGATTTTGCAAAATATGTGGGCACGGCTTTTCTCTCCAGCCTTGGTGCAGATATCCTGCGAACTTTGTGCGGGAACCTTAGAAAAGGTGTTAAAGAAGACTCCAGTCTGTGGGTGAAGGCCCTAGCTTGTTTCTGGTCCCTCTGGGTAGAGCTTAATAGGGCTGTTTAGGTTCTCTGGTGTATGTTGATGTTGTGAAGGAGGCCTCTAGTTTTTGTAGCTTGTCGATGAGTTTCATGTAATGCTTTGTACCATCTTTTTTGGATAGATGCAATCAAACAAATGGCTACTGACCTCCAATAGTCATCCTTTACCTTTCAGAAAAAAAAAAAGGTTACGACATAAATAATGCTGATCCCAATTTTTATAATTTTCCCCTATTCCCTGTTTGGATGAAGCAATGAAGTGGATGACTATTCACCTTCAGTACTCATCTTCACCCTTTTAAAAGAAAAGCATAAATAAGCCCTAGGGGTTACCACTTGATATGTCAATTTAGCATTTACAAGAAAGTTACGTTCTACCTCTACACTATAAGAAAACCAAAGAAGTGGCTTCCTTGCCCTTAGTGCATCCGTCGATAGCTCCTGGATGACTGCGAAGAGGACTCCCAGGTTTAAGTTTTGGAGGTCCTTCTCAGAAGGGATAACCTATACATCCTCTTCCACTAGACTGGTAGGAGGCTTTGCAACCCGCTGTAATTGAGATGGTAGGTTCAGGTTGTGGTGGGCTGCAATGTGCACCCAAAGGCGGAAGACATGATGCATAAACATTCTGAGTAGGAGTCTGTCAAAGCCCATTTCATACCAGTCCAATAAGTTTTTAGGACATTATTGGAAGCATTAAAACAGAAATTTCAAGTGCAACTCATGCTCTTAAGGACAGGGATTTTATAATGAAACAACAGAAATCCTGAGGTATTATCCACTTTTAATTCTTAATCATGGTTGTGATTTTTTGAATAATCTTCAGTCTTCAGGCTGATGCCATAACGATGGTCCTAGATAGAATTTTTGGGGGTGGGGCAGACTTCATGGCTAATGGGCAACATGATCTGTGTAACACTTAAGAAGTCAACTGGAATACTTTTGCGGTGGTTATCCAAGTATAAGATGTGGCTGGGGGCTCAGCAGATCCATATGCAGAAGCAAATTATACGTCTGTTTCACTGCAGAAAGGGAGAGTTCAGGCAAGCTGTTTGTGTGTGAGTAGTGCCTGTTACTCTAAATCCAAAGGCGCAAACCCTCATTGCTCTTGCAATTGGTACAGTTCCAAGGTGGATATGTCACAGGCCATCCTATAATTCCTGTATTTGGTAAATTTGCATCGTGCATGTAGTCACCCATATTCTTAGGTAGATGCTAACTGCTGATGGTGAGCAGTCTAACTACCTACCCCAGTGATCGTTTACCTCTATCATTAAGGCTATAATAACAAGGGTATCATACTTTACAGAGGTGATCATCCAAACCCGTCATTCCAATTATGATTCTGTGTGGATTTTAAAGTGGAAATTCAAGTGCTGAAAATCCATATTTAGCCCATTGTTTACCTTCAAAGTAGTGCAAAAAAAGAGAAACGGAGGGATAAGAAATGTGCCACAATTTTTCTCAAGAAGTACAAGGAAATCCCTTACTATGTATCAAGACCTATTGAAGAGAGCAAAGTCATTTCAGGCTTGAGGAGATTTGTCAGCACACCCAAGATTAAACCATTGTAACATTCCTCCATGCCCACACTTTTCACAACTTGTAGCAACTTAACAAAGTCACTAAGGATACAAGGTCTGTGCTGGAACCTTGTTTTAGTTCATTGTTTTTTTGCTGGGAGCTATTGTGTTAGTACATGGTGGTCATGCCATTTAATACTACCATATTTCCACACTGCACCAACTAGACATATCAAAAGGAGGCTTAACAGTGAAGTTTCAGATTTAATACATACATAAGATCATAATGGGGAGGCTGGCAGTGCAGGTGGGGAAGGAGCGCCAAGCCTTGTTTTTCCTCCCCTTGATCCCCCTCTCTTCTTTCATCTCCTCCTCCTCATGCTCTCTCTCCCTCTCTATATTGAATATATCCTAAAACCTTCCCTCCATCACTCTCAAGAAAAAGGGAAAAGCGACAGGCTCCTACCTCCCCCTTGTTATTTCCTCTCCCTTGAGGTGCTTGCTGTATAAGCAAACAAGTTTGATCCTCTTTTCTAATTTTGTATTTGTTTGTTGAATTTGTGATTTTATGGTGAGGTCCAAAACATTTTGATAGTTTAATACCACCTCCAAGGATTGGATTTTCTTGAATGGTCGGCTCTTAATTTTTAACTCTGATTAGGAATGTCCAAGATGAAAAATTTATATCTTTTTTAACCTAGCATTCATTGTGATCTGTCTGGAGTGAAGAAACATTGACAATAGCTTCCAGTGAAAGGAATTGGAGCATGCTTGGCCTCCTAGACACTATTCACTGGAACAGTTTATTGGTTGCTAAACAGGTATGTCATGTTTTGCCATTGCAATGTAAATCTTAAATACCAAAACTTGGAGTGCATATAGGAGAATCTATTACCTTATAAATAGTGACATCTGTGGCCTTCATATGTTGTTTTTTGTGTCAGAGAGGTTGATGCACTTCATGTGTGGGTAAAACAGCAAATATTGTGGATCTCAATTAACTTTGATATAGATGATTAAGAGTTTCCTATTAGAATTGGAGATTTTTTGCCTTTTTTTTAGAATTGGAATTGGAGGTTGAATTTTTTTTATGGAAGTGGCAAAAAAGTAAGTGGTAAGTGGAATTAACACCTTCTGTGAGGGAAGAAGTTTTAGATGAATCATGGTTGATTATGGATTATAAGTTGGAGGCACGGAAACCAACTGGAAGAAATTTTTTCCACCGAGGATATCAGTTTCCTTAGTCCATTGGTGAAACTCTGGGATAAGGTGTCAAAAAGGAGAGTAGTAGTTGGTTTGTGCCTTGTAGGTCTACAATGAAAGTGATGAAAATCTTTGCAGTCAAGATCAAAGATTTACATATGATTTTGTTGGTGTCCAAGGGGTGTCTTGTGAGGAATTTTGGAAATGAGGGGATCCTAATTGTATATATCAACCACATAGAGGATATATAAATGGAGCGGTTGCTTGAGGACTTTAGATGGGGTTGAACATTACGTTGAAGACAATGTCATAATTACAATAGTTCCCCAAAAAGGTTTATTTGCACTGGGTGAATTTGTTAAGTACATCTACAAAAATGGTGCATGCATTTTGCTGATGAGATTGTTCTTCTAGATAAATGGAAATGCAGTAAGAAAAAAAGTTGAGTACTGATGAGTGGCCATGGAGTCCAAGCTCTCGCGAGTAGGATAAAAACTGCATATATAGAATGCAAGTTAAGCATCCAGGGGCTTCTAGATAGGTTAGAGGTGAAAATTGAGACTTATTTTTGAATTGAAAAGGGGGGTTAACAAGGGATGCTAAGTTGCTAACCCACAGATTTATTAAGAAAGAGTTAATAGTTCCAAACATATGCCATGGGTGGCTGCTATCCTTGCGTGACAGTTCTTTTCATTGTCAAAAAAAAAAAAAAGATTGTTCCAAACATTATGTTAGTCCAGGGGGATCTAAAATGGTAAACTACATTGTCCACACTAGATCTCTCCTCCTTAAAGTCACACCATTGTACTCTAGCCACAAACACCAAGGAAAAATAAATGCTATTCTAAATTGGTTTCCATTATCCAATCTATTTGTCACCGTGAATGCTATACTTGAGATGAGAAATCCAACTTCAATACCTAGTGCAAAGCCAACACCCCATGCTCCACAGCAAAAAAGTTGAAGAAAAAGAGATGGTCTGTGTCCTCTGAACCAGAATTGCAAAGAACACAGCTATGAGCCTATGATAGCATCTGGCAACTATAGTTGCCTGTAAACCTGGGGATGATTCTTCTTTTCCTCAGAAGCTACATGAAGAAACTGATTTCATGCAATTTTTTTCTCCGGAGGGAATCTGACCAAGGCAGGTTCCACATTTAGTGGATGTAAGTCTTCCTCATTGAGAGGGGGTCAGACTTCCAATTCTAGCCATCTCTGCCTCCCAATATCCTACAGTGCCTGTAAGGGTAACGGGCTCTTCTGCCCTTGCATCTGACAAAAAGGGGGCAAGCTGGGCATCTACAACTTTCCTGGAAGCAGTCTGCCACATAGGCCATGGTCTCCAAAGCTATGGCAACCAGTCAGGTTGTAAACATCTGCAATAATCTTGAAGGAAAACTAACGATACGTCCAAGAAAGGAATCTCCAAGAGAACTCCTCTAGTGGGGTTTGACCTTCCTCAAATGCTACGTCAAGCTCTTCCTAATATAGGATGAAATGCTGATGCCAACCTCCCTCTTTCCAATCTATCAGCTTGCCATAAGAGTCATACAAAACTCTTAAAAATCCAGTTCAATTCCCTTTCAAGAAGAACTCCATTTCAGTTTTACAACAAGATGGAGGAGATGGTGGGGATATTGTACACAAGATCAATGCAAGTTAACCGAAGTGGAGAGGTGCTTTAGCTGCTTTCTGCAGAAAGATGATTCTTTTGGAAGTTAAGGCAAATAGTGTAGAGCAACAGTGAGATCTTTCATAGTATAAGGCCAATGGATGTTGTCAATTGTAAGCATGTGCGATGGATGTTTATTGTAGAAATGGAGATGTTGAAGTAGTTACACCGTTGGAATGAATACTGATTGGTACTGATAGAGGGAAAGATGAGGGATTCATTTGGGGTAGTTCGGCTATGAAGAGAGAGGGCCTCCTGCTGAGGATTAAGCCTTTTCTAAGGTTGGATTTAAGCTGGGATTGAATTTGTGAAAAGCTGGTTATTAGCCTTACAAGAGGGTTCAGGGAAGATTCAAGTGGTATTGGGAGGGAACTATTTGGCATGATCTTGGTTGAATTTATGTCTTAAAATGATCCGGAATAAATTTTTATGGAGGCAAACATCCATGTAACTCACCGCAAGTAATGTGAGAAAAAGCTTGGTGGTGGTGGTTGTTTTTGTTGGCAAAAATCTAATCTAAGATCATAATGGACTATTACACCAAGTATATTAGGCAACATATGTGAAGGTAAGAAAGAATGTTCACTGTTAGGATTTTGTGTCATTGGCAATGGCCTTTTCTCTCCCATCAAAGCATTGGAATCGCCTTAAAGAATTGGCCAGCTTAATTTTCTACATTGGTAGTTCTGGAGCTGGCTTTAGAAAGTTGTCAGTTCTCTTTGCTATGCATTGGATTAGAGGCTTATCCCTTAATAAAATTTTCCATTTCATTACATCATTGTATGGTATTTTCTGAGTTATAGTTTTACTAAGTTCACATGCTGTGTTCGCCTTTGGATAACACCCACTTTCTTCTCATGCCTTGAGGGTGGTTCTTGCATTTGGTATCTTGCACTTTGTAGGTATAGCAGATACACCCTTTGTAAGATTCTAGTGTGCCCTTGGGGGTGATGCATTGTATCCAGTGGACTGTTTAATGAATAAGGCAGAATTCAGATTATATTCTTTCACTAACAAGCCATTTTGAGTTTAGACTACTTGATCTATAGAAGTGTTTCTGCATTTTCTTTTTAGTCTATGATCATATTGCTTTTGCTAGTTCTTGCATTCTATCTATTGTGAGTGTTGCTACTTCCCTGGTTCTGGTGATTAGTTTATATGTTGTGACTTACTCGATTCCTTTTACCGGATTAATACTTATCTTTCTTTTGTATTTATGAATATTTTTTATTTTTAAATTTCAGCTTGGGGTTTGGAAGCACTGATGACATCAAATTTGCAGATGATCTCTTTGAATCTAGTTATACATGTCCAATCAATGGAAAGAGCCATAGTACCAGTAGTAGCATCAGCAGCACAAGTAGCACATCTAGTGAAAGTGATGATACCATGGCTTCTGGGGCTTGTGATCTTGAAGCAGATTCTGATTCTCTTACCTGTAGACAATCTGGCTTGTCCTCCAGCGATCAGTTTGGAACTGATGGCTCTAAAATGGTAAAGTGAATTAGAAAAGAAGTTACAACTTAATTTATCCTTGGCTGTGGCTAATTATAATTGTCAATTGTGTTTCTTTGTGTAATTGTAGTCTTTGGAAATGCCAGTGTTCGGATTTCGCTGGGAAAAACATGTTTTTTTTTTTTTTAAAATCTTTGAACAATATTTCACTTGTCAAGGCTTTTGTTTGTAAAAGTAGCACATCAATGGTCTGCAATCCACCTTTTCAAAAAAGTAGTACATAATCCATGACCATTGCTTTTGATAGTGAGCTGTAAGCTAATGCAGATCACCTATCATCTAATATCTATTCAGGATACGCTTTATTTTCTTAACTCATGGATGTCATACCAGGTATTAGTTTCCTACAGTGTTTATTATACTAATTAGGACCTAATGCATGCAAGCTTTGTGTTCTTTGATATTTTTTGGGGTTTGGACTTGTATGAGAAGTCGGTATCCTAGAAGGATTACCAAGTAAATGCTGCATTTAGGGGATCATTTACTTCAAAATTTAGACGGAAATGGAGTTATAATGCTTGGAACATGGGTACAAATGGGTGATCTTTTGGTAGGCAAATCAATGCCTCAGGCAATGGTTGGATCATTTTTCTGGTTGATAGATTGGCGTGCTGGTAGCAACTTTTTTGTTCATTTCAGCTGTCTGTGGTAGTGGATGTAGGGTTACGCTAGAGTGAGTTGTTGTATTTTGGAGTTTGTTTATATGAAACTGAAATTAACATGTTTTGCCCCATAATGTTGGAAACGTTACTCCAATTGATACATACTCACTATGCTTGGAAAATGCTTGGTGGGGAAAAATGTCTTTGTTGAGTGGTACGGTATGCATATTGTAATTTAATCTTGAAAAGGCACTCAAGCGATTAATTCATTTAAGAAGGTGAATCCATTTCTTATTTGTCCACTTATGTGGTAATAGGCTATATATAATTTTTGTGTTGGAACTGAAATGGTTGCGCAGGCTTTCTGCACAGAAGCTCTGTTAATTTCATTTCTATCTGCACAATTTGTCCAAAAGAAGATATTCTTTTGTCATGGCCTGACAAAATTGGGGTGGTTGTTGTATAAAGAAGTTTGATTTCTTTCTAAGCAGCATAAGTTCCACGTTCGTAGTTTTGCTCTCTTTTCATGTGCTTGTGCTTGCAAGATTCTAATAGAAATACAACACATTGAGTTGTTATCTTATTTTGTTGGGAGTTTTACTTTTTTCGTCTTTTTCGTATTTAGTTTGTTTCTTATCTTTTTTATGGTTATATAGTAGTGGGGTCTGTCTACAATTTTTCCTTGGCTTCTCCTTTATAAATAGAGGCCTAGGATTTCGTAATAAAGTGAGTGCATAATTTTTCTCCACATGATATTAGAGTGGTAATTCTAAGTCGGAGCTCTGTACCTTCTTGGCTTCTTTCTTTCTTTTTCTACCAAACAATATAGGTTCTCTACTAATTGTATTGAGATTCTCAATTTCAATTTAGTATAGAGAAGGCTTCAAGGGGTGTTCGAGGGGTTGTGCCCTAAAGGGCACTGTTCATTGATGGACAAAGAAGCGGCTCCTCAGGCCGGAGACCTTGTCGAATCCCTTTGGCTGATCGATGGGGGCATTGCCAGACCTTGCTTGACTAGCAGTGATCGTCCTGGCCGACCATTGATTGGAGAAGCTACCATCCGATCATCCTCTTCCCCAACGTCGTCACTGGTGAAGGATGGATTGGTGAGAAAATCCTTGATTCAATCTCTAGGGCTCGGTGGTTGTGTTTGGTAGGTTGTGTGGGACTCGTGTTTACCACTCACGTCGTTGCGACCACTGATTTCTCGCCGAAATGGGTTGTTTCTTTGATTTTTCAGATGAGCAGCTAGCCTTGAAACCCCTGCTTCTTGGGTTGTGAGTTCCTTGTGGGTAACTTAGGGGGTTCATTGGCAATCACATGAAGTGATTTTGCTGTTGTGCCTATTGTTTGGATTGCGAGACTCCAAATTGGGTGAGAGATGGCCTTGGAAGTTGTTTCTTTTGCACGAGGCGACGAGAATCATGGAGAGTTCAAGAACCCCTTCTTTTGGCTAATTGTTAAGTTTGATGGGACCAAATACACGCTATAGGTGCAATCCATATTGAATGTTGTTGAGGGACATGATATGGAACATGTCCTCACTTGGAGCCTGCTGAGAAAGTTGGCAAGTGTGCTAGATGAAAGGATGTCATGGTTAGGGCATGGATCATGAATACAACCATACAACAAATCACTACAGAGATTATGCATTATAAGACCTAGTAGGAAATGTGGAAAGTGCTTCTCCGTACATATTCTTAGGATAAGAATGCAACATGCATCCTACAGCTCCATCAGGAGATAGCTCATATGAAGCAAGGTGGTAGGCCATTGCCTCAATACGTTTCTGTATTGAAGTTGGCCTTTGAGAGGCTTAACTCCTATACTCTGGTGTGTTCCTGTGAGTCATAGAAACTCTATTGGGCACATACTATGGTGGGGCATTTCCTTGTTGGGTTGGACCCCAACTATGACGCTGTAGACCCTATATGCTAATGTTGCCAAAGATATCCACCATGGAAGAAGCATGCAACTGCTTGAGCAGACTTGTGGTTTCCCACTCACCTTCTCCACGTGTTGAGCACACAACAGCTACGAGCCTATGACGGCCTCTTAGGGAAGAGGCAAAGGCACTAGACAACTTACTTGTGGTCCTGGACGAGAATGAGGACGTGAAGGCAAGGGGCATGCTAGGCCCTGATGGTCATATTGTGGGACTCTAAGGATACTTGCTGGACCAAGTATGGGAAACCTATCAGTGCACGTCAGGCTATTGTTGGATTAGAGACTGGTCCAGAGTCTGTTTCCATTACCAGGGTAGAATACGATGAGTTGATCCAAAGACTCATCATGGGTTATCGATGCCTACTATTATTGCTTTGGGCTCCTCATCGAGACTTGGAGATACTGCTGCCCTTACCAAGTCTTCTGGTATATGCCTTGCCTGTCATGCTAGTGTTGAAGACGCAGACTAGTTGGTTGATTTTGGTGCCTTGTGACATATTTGTGGAAAGACATAGTAGTTTGCTATATTACAACTTGATTATTCGTTGAGGGTTATTGCTGTGGTTGATAGACAAAATTCCCCTATCATGGGTTAGGGGGAGGTTTAGATAACCACTCATACATGGCTACAAAATGTTTTTCATGCCCTAAAAGTTCCTTTAATCTTGTTTTAGTTAGTTATATTGCAAAAGAATTGAATTGCCAAGCAATATTTAATGATATGTCTCTTGTCTTTTAGGATGTACTGACGGGGCAAGTGATTGGCTGTGGCCGTGAGTAAGGGGGTCTATTGCCTTCTACAGTCGCTATACGCAAGTCAAGCTACTATCTCCTCTGGAGGTTCCTCTTGTTATCTTTGGCACTTGAGATTTGAGCATCTTCCTTTAACCAAGTTATGATGGGTCATAGTGCAAATTCCTCCTATTGCAACTTTCCAATGTGAGACCTGTTAATTGGGGAAGTACCACAAGAGCTCTTTTCCTAGTTGGTAGTGTCGTAGTGCAAAGTCTCTTTTCTAGTTAGTTCACTTTGATGTTTGGGGTCTGAGTTGTGCTCCTGATTGTATGGGGCACATGCTTTATTTTGTTGCTATTGACGATTCCTTTAGATTGTCTTAAATTTTCTTATTGAAGTCAAAGTTTGAAGTTGGTGGCGTAACAAAAAACCTTCTCCTTGAAATAAAGAATCAATTTGGTGCTAATGTGAAAATCGTTAGAATTGATAATGCTTTGGAGTTTTGCAGTTATTCCCTTCAATCACTATTCCAGGGGTATGGGATAGTCCACTAAACAAGCTACCCATATATCTCAACAAAATGGCATTGTTGAGAGAAAGCATTGCCACATTTTTGATATTTCTTGAACCCTCCTTATCCACAACACGTTCCCCTTTCCTATTGAGGAGATGTTGTGCTTACTGTTTGCTACTTGATAAACCAAATACCTTTTACCGTTCTTGATGAAGAGGCTCCTTACTACCTTCTATTCCCAGACAAGGAGCTCTTTGGAATGCCTTTTATGGTCTTTGGGTGTGTCCTTTATTCATCGATTGGGTACCAATAGGGACAAGTTATCACCTAGGGATGTCAAATGCATATTTGTGGGGTATTCTCTAGCCTAGAAGGGTTTAGGTGTTATGATCCCATTGGCACAGTGCCTATGTCTCCTTCTTTGAGATTGTTCCGTATTATTCTTTGGCGGGTTCTCGTATTGTTACATATCCCTTGGAGTAAGTCAGTTCTACTATTTCGACTTCTGATGTTGAGTAGAGTTCAATGCCTGATGTTGGGCAGGACATGCGATTTAGACTTGTCTATTCTCATCACTCTAGGTAGGATCCCACTCCTCTAGTGCTAGAGCCATCATCTACTCCTGAGGTAATCCCTCCTTCTGGTAGTATTGATACTTCGTCTAGTTCTGATGTATTAGATACTGTTTAAGGCATTCCAACACCTTAGGATGACTTTAGCACCAGAGTCTGTAGATGATTGGAGAATGTTGATCTTGTTATTCCGATTACCTTATGGAAGGGGATTGGACATGTACCATTTACCCCATTTTCAAGCTTAAGTCTATGTCTAGCTTGTCTCCTGAGCACAAGAAGTTTGTCATGGCTCTCTTCCATGTGCAGACACCTGCTATGCATCAGCATGCATTTAGTGATCTAGAATGGCGAAAGGCTATGGAACATGAGATGTCTTTGCTTCTCACGTGGGACCTGGAGCCTTATTGATCCACCATCAGATGCTACTATAGTAGGATGCAAATGGGTCTTTATGATTAAATACTTAATGGATCAATGGTCTGGTACAAGGTGAGATTAGTCGTGAAAGAATAGACATAGACCTATGGGGTCGACTACTTTGACACTTTCTCCTCGGTGGCAAGGCTCGCTATAGGTTTGATTCTTATTTCTATCGCAAGTCATCTTGATTGGTAGTTACATCAATTAGATGTCAAAAATGTCTTCCTTGATGGGGATCTCTAGGAAGAGGTCTATATGCAACAACTCTATGGATTCGAGGTAGAGATGGAGCATTCCAAAGTTTGCAAATTACATAAGGCCATTGATGGTCATAAGCAAAGCCCACGGCTCCACGTGCATAGTTTTAGAAATTGTTTGACGTTTTTTAGGACATTGGCTTCGAGAGGCTTGCGGCAAATCACTCCTTGTTTGTGAGAACGATCAAAAGTGGGAGAGTTGTGATACTTGTCTATGTGGATGACATTATTTTGACTGGAGATGATATTTGAGGCATCACCATTATCAAGGAGTTTTTGGTGAAACATTTTGTTACGAAGGATCTGGGTCCATTCTGATACTTCCTTGGCATTGAACTTACTCAAAATGTAAAGGGAGTTGTTTTTTCACAGAGGAAATATGTACTTGACATTCGTTAGGAGATGGGCATGCTTGGTGCCAAGCCAACCTCCATTCCTATGGATTCAAATGTGCATCTGTATGATGATGACTCTACTCTTGTGGATATAAGGCAATTTAGTTGCCTTGCAGGTAAGTTGTTGTATGTGATTGTTACACGATCAGACATTGCCCTTGCAGTTAGCAAGGTAAGCTAGTTCATGGACAAACTAAGGAGAGTTCATTGGGATGCAGCAATGACGATTCTTGGATGCTTGAAGTTTGCACCAGGGAAATGATTACTATTTACTTGAGGTGACTCATTGGGGGTGATGGCATATACTGGTGCAGACTACTTTGGGTGCTTGAAGGACAGGAACTCCACCATTGGATTTTGTACATTCATTGGAGGAAATCTTGTTACATGGTGGAGCAAGAAACAAATTGTAGTGCCTAGATTGAGTGTGGAGTTGGAATATAGGGCTATGGCTCAAGCTACCATGTAACTCATGTCGATTTGGTCTATCCTTATAAACCTATAGTTTCTCTTGATTGATTCTATGGAGATGATGTGTGACAACAAAGTTGCATTATTCATTGCTAACAATTTGGTTTTCCATGAGAAAATCAAGCATGTGGAAGTGGATTATCATTTTACACGGGATATCCACACTCTCCGTGTGCCATGTGAAGACCAGGCAATAGACATGCTCACCAAGGCACTTCCACAATCATCCTTTAATTGATGCTGTTCCAAACTGAGCATGATAGACATCTATGCTCCAGCTTGAGGGAGAGTATTGAGAGTTTTTCTTTTTTTGTCATTTCCATATTTGGTATGTTGTCTTTTCTATTATCATATAGTAGAGGGATTTGTCTATAGTTTTCCCTTGGCCTTTCCTTTACAAATAGAGGCCTAGGGTTTCATAGTAAAGTGAATGCATCATTTTTCTCCACATATTTTACTCCGAATCAATCATGCATTCATTTATTAAGCTATAAGGTGGTGCGGTAATTTTCTAATTTGTTTGACTTTTGATCAACTTGATTTTTTTCCATTTAGGTCTCTAAGCGGTCTCGCTCTTGCATGACGGACTCTTTTGGACAAGCCGGCACTCCTGCAAGTGGGGTCTCTCAGGATCAGTACAAACCTGAATACAGTATAAATGAAGCCGGCAACCTGGTTGCAGGACATGCAGATAATCAGGCTGAATGCTTTTGGGACTGGGGTGATGAGGATAGAGATGTTGAAGTGGATATTCAGTCACTTCTGTTGGAATTTGGAGATTTTGGGGATTTTTTCAAAGATGATATTCTTTCTATTGGTGAGGTAAGACTGATTTGATTAAATTATGCCATTCTAAATGCTATATCCTGCATTAACCTTGTTATTTCATGATTGTATAGGAATTATGTTTTTAGATATCTTTTAGGAGATATTGACTTATTGAAGAATTTTAGAAAGCAAAGAATATTTTGTCTCATCCTTTCATCATTTGATGTGCTACACACAAATTCTTGAAAATGGGGCATATTGTAGTAACAACTACTAAGCCTTTTGGCACAGTAAGTGGTGTTGGCTAAATTACTCCAGTCAGACATAATTCAGTCCATTGTGGAGCTTAGATAGAAACAATCAAGATCATGGCGGATGGTTTTTTTTCCCAGTACCTCTTTGCTCTTTCCTGACCCATCCTAGGTGGTTCAATAACCACCTTCCCAGTTCTCCTCACCGGGCATGAATAGGTGTTTTTTGCATTTGTCCAAACCACCTTAAACACCTCTTGTTCTATGCTTTTTTGGTTCCATCACACCTTCCTTGATAATCTCATTGTGGATCCGATTCTTCCTTGTATGGTCACATCCATCTGTATGTCTGAATTTCTGCCATAGATGTCCTGTCCACGTGTACAGCCGATGTCCCCAAACATATCTATATAGCATGGCAGGTTTCTCCCACCATCAATTATTTTGAGGTAGTTAAATGTATATCTAAATCGAAGTAGCTTGAATTGATTTCATTACATGAAAGATTGTTCTCTCGCAAGGACACTGAGTTTTATCACATTTGTTGTGTGGATTGAGCCAGCGGCTCCGATGAGCACAGGTCCATGACAGGTTATTTCATCTTTCTTGCCAATAATCTCATACTCTGAAGGAGCTGAAAGCAAAGGAGTGTTGCTGCCAACTAGTGCAATGTCTGTGCATTAGATGCCACTCCTGTATTCCATAGTCCCACTGTCACTTCCTGCATATCCAGACTGACCACTATTTTGGGAGGAGAAAAAAGTTTAAGCAGGCAGGTTACCATTCACGGGATCCCAACAAATATCAAGTTGTTGACACAGTAATAACGCTATTGCCATCGAAGTGTTCCAAAAAAAGAAAGACAGATTGAATATTTGTTAAATCTTTGCTTAGCTTGTGGGGATTTGATTGAATTGTAATATTTTTTGGAGGCCATTTGTAAATGTTGTACACTTGTGAGAAGTGTGTGCGCATCCTTTCAGTTTTCCGTTTACCTCAGTTGCAAGCAAATGTTATATTAATAAAATCTTGCCATTCTCTTCTTTTAGTAGTGAGTGAAGGAACCCTAGATGCAGAATAGAGCATCACCTGTTGATTTGAGCTAATGTTTTAAAAGTCAGACCTGACTGGTCAATCCAACCTGCTTAATCGAGAATTAGTGCAAATTTTTTTCTGTCTGTACACTGCTCAGTCAGATACTTGAAATGGTTGGAACCATTCAAGAGCCTATCCAAGCATCAAAACTGAATGAACAAGAATGCTGGTCCATTCGCCAAAACATGTTCTTGAAATATGAGTTTTTTACGACAAAATTAAACATGTGGTATAGGAAGTTGAAACTTGAATCTTCACCACACTGATGAAAGCTTAATTTTCTAATGAATTACTCTACAAAACTTCTGTGTAGCGCGTGCACACACTACACATTTGTAGCCAAGTTAACCATCTACATGGGATTTACATGGGGAGCTGTTGCTGTTTCTAAGTTGAATACATCTGTATGTGTTTTTGTTCCTTTGGCAATTATTACTTGAAAATTCTGATTTTTTTGGGAAGAGGTAATGATTTCTGCAATTAAGTGAAACTTAGTACAATTCTGGATATAGCTTTAGTAAGTAGGAATATTGAGAAATGAATGCTATTTCTATGTACTCAAACATTGAACTTTATAACCGTAAATAGAACTTTAAATAGTTCGGATAATTTGTATAATTCTAGATATATCTTGATTAGTAGGAATAATGAATTTGATGACTTTAAATAGAACTATAAATATTATAGACTACTTTTTCTGCTTCGTTCTGATGATGTCATGATTACGCCGATGTTCAACTGGTTTGACCTGTTCATGACCATTGATCTGATAGCTAAAACCAAATCATTGTTCCTTGTAAATTCACCGGCTGATCTGGTTTTTAAAACATTGTATTAAATCCCTTTTGTGTGTGATTGCTTGTTTTCTTGCAAGTTTAAAACATTGTGCCAAATATGCCTGATTATGTTGTTGAAGTTTCATATCCTATGGAACATAAATACAAACATCAGGAAGTTTATTTGACAATTGTCGTTGGATAGGATGATGAGGATGGCTGACTGTTCTTGTGTAGCCTTGGTTTGTTTTAGGTCTGGTTTGTGAAGAAGGCAACCGGGAAACTCCGATATGTTATGCCAGCTGGTCCAGCCCTCTGTAACATGGGTATCTGGTAAAAATGTATTCCTCCACCTCCCCTGTTAGGTTTTAACACACGTTTCCCAAATGTCTGTCAGCGGCAATGTAGGATTGCCATGGTATGCTATTTCATTCCCATCCTGCAAACATGTGACCTTCATCATTCAGTCTTCCCGACTGAATGGCCTTTTTTCACTGCATCATAGTGCTTTGAGGCAATGCCTGTGTGTTCTCCCTATCTGTGGTTGAGCCAGGCTGCTAGTGGCAACTGGGACTGTGGCTGTGGTGGCAGTGGTGTTCAACAACTCTAGCTTCCTTCATCATGCCCACGACAAGGGCACCCCAGTTTCCATTTTGTGTCTCTCTCTTCAGCATTGGTGGCTAGAGAGGTGAGTCAGAGGCCAACAATGAGTTCCCATATTGCCATGCCATTGCAATGGCTACGATGACTAGTCACTTCTTGTCGGATGTGATATGGAGAGGACAATCAAAATGTTCATTTTAATATACAATGACAATTCACAATACTGCTACTATATTCCTACTGGTGTACGGTGTGTCACTCTTACTTACCAACTAGATTGAACTGACATCAAAGAATATTGACCTCAGATACCTCAAATTTAATCAAACAAGACCTGTCAACCTTTCTCAAGCTCTACTGTGTTTACCATTATGTGATGGAAATAAGGCATCTTGAGCACTTATGTGTAGAAAAAAATCACAAAAATATCTACAGGAATAATTTAATGTCAATATATGTCAACGTTTTGGTTCATATCAGCTATAAACATTGATTTTAATTGTTGAACGTCGTATTGACCAAATCTTGTCAATATGCAGTTGATTACCTTAATTTTGATATGACCCCTATATTCCGCTATGCAACTTGGTTGAAATTGCCAATATTGGAGGCTTGTTGCCGGCATGAGATTCCATGTATTACATCACAAGTTAACACATTGTTGCATCACATGTTTTCTCTCACAAGTTTCCCCCACAAAAAAAAAAATCCTTTTTTTCCTCTTTGGGGACGATTGATGAGGTAGTACCACTGAAATTTAGCCCAGTTTTTTTAGTTTGGTTCTCAAACTTGGTCTTGCCAAAACCAAAATGTTTATGGTACCCACAGTGCACTTTTTGCACCATTCCCATTCACTTTAGGAATTGATTATGTATGGAGAGTCATGAGCTGGAATGTTTAGACAATGAAACCAACCAAACTAGGTACAAATCTTTCGCGATAAAGCACCGGCAAAACATCATTCTTCATAGCATTTTTTATTTTGATATCATAATAACTAGTGTTGTCAAGGCACTCGCCTAGGCGCTTGGGTGAGGCGAGGTGAGGCCCTAGCACCTCAACAATGCTTGCCTCGCCTGATTTTCTTGAGGTGCTACGTAGGCGAGTGCCTAGGCCAAGGCACTAGGCATCCTAGGCAAGTGCCGGAACCAAGTTTGTCAATTTTTTATTTTTTAAAATACTTTTATGGATTTTAATTTTTTTTACCTAATTATTGGATACTCTTTCTTAGTTAAACACACACACATGCATATGTATGAGCACATATGCATAGATATATACATATACATGTATTTGTTTGTGTATACATGTCAACTTATACATATAAATATATATGTACATATACATACAAGTGCATAAGTATTGCATATAAATATAAAAGTATATAAATATAATATGTACATTTACATATGTGTATATGTAAATGTAAATGTAGGAAACTCTATACACACACTTATCACATGTATTAATGTGCATATGTATATGTATTGCGCCTGCCTGTCTAATCATTTATATATCATGCATATCATATTTTGGTTACCTTGCATATGTATGTACACTTGTATGTGTGCATATATATATATATATATATATATATATATATATATATATATATATATATATATATATGGGAGTTGGGAGCGTATAGGTTATCTGCGTGTAAGTTATATAAAGGTGCAACAATTTCTCCCACTACGAGTAATGTTTTGGATTGAAAATTTGAGGATTGAGATCACTTCATATGAACATGTTATGCGTTGAATTTTAAGCCAATCTAACACTCCTAGCACCTACATCGAAGGAGGCTCATTTTTTATGGCTTATGTATTACGAAATTTGGTCCTCATGGATGTAGGTGTTAGGAGTATCGGATTGGATTTAAATTTGGTGCATAACATATTCATAGATTGATCTCAGTCCCCAATTTCTCAGTCCAAAACATTACCCGTAATGACAGATATTACCATACTTGTATGTATCTTAGCACCTCATTTTTCTCAGATGAGCACCTAGGCAAGCGCATAGTGCCTTGGGCAATTTGGAGTCCCCTCGCCTCTGACACCCTTGATAACAACTACAATCACTAAGAAATTGTTACCTGTCTATACTCTAACTCTTTCATCTCTATCTAATACGAGATACGAGGGTTATTTTTTTAATCATGACATAATCTAAATCGGTTCAACACATGCTATGGCTTTTGGAGTGCCCATCTATGTTTGCGTACTAACTATTACGGAGAATCTTTCATAGAATGATTACAATAGGAACTTTTGTCAATAGTCAGCTGGGAACTATGTCATGAATTTTCTTATGACAATTCATTTTGTGTATCTTGATTCAAGATTTGACTAAACCACGCACTTCCTCTTCCTCTGTACCTGTCATGCAATTCTATTTATTGTTTTGGTTGTGTGGAGATTTCGATAACTAGAAATTATTCATTCCAAAATCTCAAAACAAACCAATAAACTTGATCTCTTTATATAGAGAAGGATCAATCCTAATCCTAAGCATAAAAACAAATCAAATCCTAACAAATAAAAATATATCTCTGCAATTTGGAAAGAGATAATTCTAGTTTTCTACATACTATTTCCTAAATTATCTTTAACACTCTCCCCCCCCCCCCCCCCCCCCCCCCCCCAAGTTGGAGCATATGACACCCAACTTGTAGGATTAGTGCAACAAGAAAGCTCCCCTCGATCTGATCTCAAGCACTAATATTGTTAAGGTAGATGGATCAAAGTATTGAAACTAATACGAGAGAGGATCCTAAGCATTGGTAGTCGTCTTACACTAACAAAAAAGTTCTTTACCCTAGGAGAAGACAAAAAAATGATGTAGGGCTTTTATAGATGGGGCTGAGCATGTGGTTTAGCTACCTCACCACTTATCGACATCTTCAATGTCAGTCTTGCGACTCGAGGCTTCAGTAGAGTCCTTTGAGTCTGTTGTAGGTTGAGCTGAGAGTACTTTTGCGACATCTGTCGTGGCCGCAATTGCAGCTGTTGTAGAAGAGTGTTTTTTTTCACCCTTCAGAAGATTCCTAAGGCAGTCCATTGAAGTATCTCCATTTGCCATCGCAGCAACTGAAATCTCACCAACCAAGAAGAATAGAAACCATTCGAAGAGGATGATTGGACTATTAAACTAGGCCCAAGCTGGTTTTGATCTTCTTACGTGGTGCTGCTTGATCACACAACCCTTGCAGAGTGATAGGGGCCTACGCAACGATGCAGGGACCAGATTAGGTCTCCTCAATCGGTGTTGCATCGGAGATAGGCCAACCACTGATATTTAGCAGTGCTTCAGGCAAGATGAAGATTGATGCGAAGAGGAGGAAGAGAATTGGGATGAATATCTTGGAAGTAGAGTGACACATGGTGTTGTAGATAGAAGCCATGGGGGCTGCACATGCACCCGAAGGTAGGGAGGTGCCAACGGCACCTTTAGAGCACGATGGAGCACATTAGGGTCCCAGGATGGACCTGTATCATGTGAAGATTTTGATAACTAGAAATCATGCATTTCAAAATCTCAAAGAAAACCAATAGAGTTGATCCCTTTACATAGAAAAGGTTCAATTCTAATCCTAATTCTAAACATGGAAACAAATCAAATCCTAAGAAATCAAAACATATCCCTACAATTTGGAAAGAGATAAACGTAGAAAGAGATAATTCTACTTTCCTACATACTATTTCTTAAATTATGTCGAATAGGTTGTAAGGGTATGGTATGCAATAACTGAGGAAGAGCCAAGATTGTAGCAATGTTCGCAATTCCTTTCCTATGCTTTTTAGATTACGATTTTGAGGGCAAATTTGAACTCTAGGAGTCCTTTCTCCATGCCCTTTCTTTCTGTGCACAATTATCTCTGTTGCCAGATCCTCTCTTTCCATTAGTTGTCTCACTGTCTTGCTTCTACAACCCTTTCATGTCTCTATGTTTGTTTTTGTCCCTCAATTTTTTGTTTGACTGTCACAAAGGTTGCGTAAATGACTATTCAGTATTGCATCAGAAATTTCTTACCAAGGAATGTAAAATACGTGGGTTTTTTATGATTATTTGTGTTATATAATTTAATAAATTTTACATAATGCCTTTATAGACTTTTGATAATTGCGATGCCAATCTTCCTATCTAAACATATGCTACTGGAAAGTTGACTACCTCTGCAACTAATGATATTAAGAAGTGATTATTTTTCAATGTAGATTGTCTCATAAACCCTTTAAAGAGTGTGGTTTTTCTTGCTTTTTGTATCCTCACTTCTCTCTAATGTCCCTACTCCACCCATTGTTGCTCCTTTCAACTCAGCATTGTGGGACCAAAGCACCTTCGTAGACCTGTTCAGCACACCACCTTCGTAAACTTGTTCAACACACCCAAATAAGACTGTTCACTACCTTTTTGCCCCCATTGCCTTTTCTACCTTCTTAACCACTTGAATGTGGCTAATCTCTAACCTCACATTAACTAAATGGTATTGTTACCGCTTTTCAAATATTTTTACTGCTCCTCTAAATGAATGTGCTGCCATATTTTTCTGAGAAGGATTGTGCTGCAATATTTTTCATCTAGATAATTTGATTTTTTGTAGAAATATCACTTCATTAATGTTTATATGGTTCCTTGTTCCTATTTTATACATCTCTTTTTATTCCGTTTTGTATGCTTGCTATTTATTATTTTCTTTCAGCAACCGTGTGATATATGCCTGCAGTTACTTTGTTTAGTTTTGGCAACTGGACTAGCTTTCTTTTGACTTACTGTTTCTGTTTGTCTATTTGATTAGCCTCCAGGTACAACTGAATCACAGGCTCCCATATTTTCTTCTGTGGATTCAGGGGATGTTATTGGCAGCCCATATACAGGAAGGGTAGATCCACCAGATCAATCCCTTTTGCCAGCTCTTAGTTTTCCTCCATTGGAGGATTTCAATCCGGTTGTTCCACAATCAGGTATGGAGTCCCTTGATCGAGCAATGGAGATTCCTAGGAATGCCCATCTGCCTACTAGGGGTGGCCATGTTGCTGCCCATTTGTCAGGTAAGTATGATTACCTGATGAAATCTGAAGCAGCGATGACCTTCGCTTCAGAATATTCAGCAGTTGAAGCTCCCAAAAGTGAGCTGTCCACATTAGTTTTCAGAAGTCCATACCTGCCAAAATGTAAAAGTGCAGAGAGTGGTCAATCCGGACACTCTGCTTATGTATACAGTGCAACCCCACCAGCTTCTCCTCATTTGCCAAGATCAGAAGAAATTGATGAAATGTCAAGCATGGCAAAGTCAAGTAATGAAGTTCAAGAGATGAGTTCAAATGATTTGGCTTTAAAATGTTATAGCTATGTCCAAGGCCAGAAAACTCCAGCTGAAACAAGACCCTCTACTTTAGAGGAGATGACTTCTAGCAAAGAAGATGCAATCTCTTCTGTTTCTATTGTCAACGTGCCAGGTTCTGCCACAATTACTCAGAGAATGAACACAGAGAAAATCCTTGAAGCAGGGCTTACTGTTTTCCTGCCAAAGATTCTTCTTGCTACAGAAGTTGAATGCGGCATGTTCCAGGCTGCCATGTGCAGTATACGGCACACATTATTAGCTTGTAATAGCCAAGTTTTACCATTCAATAGGTTATCTACAGCAGCAATTTGTGATCATATATTGGGAGATCCTAGTGTGACATCATCTATGCCATTGAGTAGTTATGATGTAAAGAAGGATCTAATTCCTGTCAGAATAGTTGGTGATGCTGATGGGATGCTCGAGCGACCCTTTGCTTCACCAGTTGGTATATGGCGTACTGTTGGAACTGCAAAAGCTTTGAAGCCCCCAGATGTCCTTAACATTGACTCTTCAACATTGTCAAACAATATGTTTATGGCTGAAAGCTTTCCTTTTAGTGGGAGAAGGTCTGTGCTTCAGGATTTTCTTGATTCTCTGCCTTTGCTGGTTCAACAATCCAGTTCCTTTGTTGACATTTCCCTCGATGCTTGTGATGGGGAGGGACCCTATGACTGGCTGGCATTACAAGAACAGATGCGGCGTAGTTTTTGCTGTGGTCCTTCGATGGTGCATGCTGGTTGTGGAGGCCTCTTAGCCACTTGCCATTCCTTGGATATTGCTGGTGTTGATTTGATCAATCCACTATCAGCTGATGTAAGTTTTTTGAGGGCTTGGCTGTCTTGCCCCTGTTTAAAGGATGCCTTGATTCTTTGCTTTGCAGCTCTAAGCAGCTTTCTTCTTTTATTTTAAGATTAGTGGACCACCTATGCCTTGTTGCTGCATTGTGATGTTAAATTATTTAGCAGAAGCCAATAAAGCATTTGCTGAATAGGTGCAAATCGAGTTATTGAATATGTTTTCCAAGAAATTCTGTGTGACTTGGTATTGCATTACTAAAATTGCCATAAAGGGAAAAGCAATTATGAGACAGAGTAACCTGTTCTGAGTGAAGTGACAGTTTTAGAAGCTAATTCTAGTAAGGGCGTTTTACGTAGACACTCCACAAACATGAATATATTTTGCACATATGCAGGTACCTCCTATTAATTTGCCTTATTTACACATATGCCCCTTTCATCCATCTTTTTAAATGATTTTTCTAATTGTATACCTATATTTCTGTTCTTTTACTTTTCTTCCACCTTCACCTCTTCCACCTCTCTCCCTCTCCAATCTTCACTACCTCCAACTGTCATTGCCACCTTAACATTGAGCTAAGCTAGAAATGGGAAGCCCTCAGACTGAGATTGTTTCTTCACCACCTGCCTTGGTGCCATGTTCAGTAGTTCACCACTGTCAACTGAGTCATAACCTTCAACAGGGCAATATATATATATTTTTTGCAACGTGTTTCACCCATCAACAGAACCACTTGTGAGTTCTTAGCTCTCATATCAGAAATCACCCGTCTCATCACCCTCATTTCCTCCAACGCTTGCAAATCCCTTTGCTATTCTCTCATTTCAATCTCCTCAATCCTCAAATCTCTCTGCACACCCAATTCAATCCCTGATGGTCATCCACAGAAGCTGATTAAAAACTGACAAGGGTGTTGTTGAAAATGGTTAACTTGATTATTTGTGAAACCTATCAAAAGAGCTTAAGGGGAAAACTACAACCATTCTCGTAGAAATAATTGGCATAAGAAAGAAGGATATAAAAATGGAATAGGACTCCTTTCAGAGAGAGAGGGAGGGACTGTAACCATATGTTATCCCAGATGGTTGCAATATAGATGTTATTCACTAATTCACCAAGGTGGCACCTGGGTTCTACCTCACATGCTCTGAAAATGCACATCTCACTGAAGGCAGGCTGGGACAGTTGCCTCAAGGTGAAAATGGAGCACCTTGCCTCAGGCGTACGTGTTGTGCATTGTTATTAAACCAAATAATAATGCTCTCTAGTGGATTCTATTTCTCAAATATTATATTCGTGAAATTATGCTTTCTTCTGCTCCATCTTCTCCATAGAAAGCTGAGAATGCATTGAATATTTGTCTTCAAGTTCTTGTATAAAGCTGCATGCAATTTCAATTGTTATATTATCCTTAGAATTTTAACACATTATTTTCAGGCGAATTGAAGTTACTTAGTTCAGGCAAACTCTGTACATGGAATTTACGTCTTTTGCTTCTTCTAGGTGTATCCTTCTTCAGTTATCAGCTTGCTGCAATCGGATGTAAAACTGGCATTGAGAAGTGCTTTTGGAAATTTAGATGGCCCGTTATCCATGGTAGATTGGTGTAAATGTCACAACCAATCAGGAGATGTTGATATGCATTTTGTTGAATGCAATGCAAATGAATCTAAAGATCCTTCAAGTACTCTTAGTTTTGGTGGAGAGCCTATTAGCCCATCAACGGCTTTATCTAGTGTCACATCTTCCCTGAAGGGTATTTTCCTTTTTCAACCATTTTATGGAATTTATTAGATAGGCAAGTTTGCTGGTGATTGCATATAATCTGCAGATGGAACTAGATTGGAGGAATCCTCCCAACGAAGAATGAATCAAGAGTTAGATCCTCATTCAAAATCATCAATTTCATTCATTCCAGTACCTGCTTTGCTTGTTGGGTATAGTCACCTTTTTTTATATGATGTTGGCATTTTTTTGACAAGGCTACCCCATTAAGGTGAGAAGTTTGTCTTATGGTAGGTATCAAGATGATTGGTTGAGAACATCAGTAAGCTCTTTAAAGCTTTGGGAGAAGGCTCCTTTTGAACCTTATGCTCTGCCAAAGCCAGTACGCTTGCCATGCTTATTTCCAAAATTGCACATAATATTTTGGATTACAGATGGTTTTCTCTTGTTATTGTGCATTGCGTTTTTTGACAATCAAACTCTAATCAGTTAGTGCTAAATTTCTATTGATTCGCCTTTCTGCTTTTCTATTTTTGTGCATTTACTGTTTGATATTTTTCTATATGTTTTTGCAGTTAACATATTATGCCATATGTCCTGATGTTGACGTTCTTACTTCAGCTGCCACTGATTTTTTCCTGCAACTGGGAACTGGTAGGTTTGCTCATTTGTTCCCAATGTTTAACTTCCCCATCTTATCTTATTCAGAGTTCTGATGGTAGTTATGGTATCTGCCAATGTTGATCCGGTTCTATGAGAACTTCTCTCAAGGCGGCAAAATTCTATGAAACATCTAGAACTGTTACTTGCTCCTATTGATGGACCATGTTATTGAATTTTCATATGCTATTTTTGATCGGCTGATATTTTTTTGATATTATGTTATTATCAAACAGCAGCATGTACCACTCCCTTTTTGATGTTGTCTAGGGAAAAAACTTAAGGTTTTGTGGTATAAGGGAAGGGGGGAATCTCTTGCTTCGTTGAGAAGGGGTTTGCTTTGAGGAACTTGCTAAGGCATTGACGTTGTTTGCTGTGGGGTTTGTGTGATTGCATGGGCTCTTGTGTTTCTTCTGTGTGTGTTTTTCTTTTTTGTTGGAGAGGGGTGATGGTCTTCATATTCCTTGCCCTTGCTTGATTAATGCACTTCATTTTCGTAATTCTGGAAACAGAAACGCATCATCCTCTGTTATTGCCTCAATTGGCTACATAAACACGGTCAGTTGTTCCTTGTAGCTTTGCTTTGCTTTGGAGCTTTTAATTAAGCGGATGGCTTCTGATCGAGTAACCAAAATAAAATCAAGCCTTTTGCATATTGAGTCTTCAGCTATATTAACGCATCAGACATATTCTTAGGTGTAATATGCATGTTCAATTAAATGTTTCCTGGGCATTCCTGTTGTAGCCACATCCTGTTTTACTTTATGGTAAAAAATACGCCTATTTTAAGTTGTAATGGTAATTGCAATATTTTGTTCTTACTTAGAATACTGACAATCCTTTTTTGTCACACTTACATTAGATGTTGCAACAATTTTACGCTTTTATCCATATGTACATTAATTAGTTTTATTTTTAATTAAATAGATGATATACAATTGATTAATCCTTGGTGACTTACCCATGTGTAGCATACTTTCTGGTCGAAAAGCATCTCCATGCCCTCATTTTCACCGTGTTGTTGACAATATTTTGAATCAAAGCTAACTTATTAACGATTGGTCAATTTTTTTGTACAACTCTACCATGCCCATCTTATGTTGGTTGTCAACCACAACAACTGATCCTTTCCCACATTGGAGTTGCCTACATTTTTGTTTTTTGCTTCCATTCAGATCAATTCTGGATCATTAGATCCAAAGAACCAATATTGTTCTAGATTGTTTCATTTCCCAGCCTCTCTTTTTAGGGTCAATATCTAGGTTCTCACATCTATAGACTGGTGCATCATTGTACCTTGTTTCAAAATGTTCAAACCACCTTAAACTTTGAATGCATCTTTTTCATTTTTTTTTTTATTGCTGCTGCATCTACATGCTTCTCTTGTAGCCTTATTTTGAATTTGATATTTTTCTGGTGTGGCCAAGCATCCACCTTTTCTGCCACAAACATCTTTGTACGCTTACTGTGGAGATTTGTGGAGTGATCCTTGGCAGGTGGAGAGCCCATGCATGAAGCTTGGTGGGCGATGGAGAGAGAGAGAGAGAGAGAGGCCGGCGATGAAGAAGAAAAGAGAGAGAGGGAGTTGTTGATTTGTGGAAAATATATTGCATTCTCTAAAATTCAGTAAATGACATATCCTCCTAACAACTTGATTACCTGACATCCTAACATACTAAAAATAGGAAACATGGACCTCAATACACCCTAACAAAATCCCTTAGGGCTGGTGCCCCTTGGGTGACCAATGGACCTGCCATGTGGCACTGCCACGTGGCCTTGATAGATCTGCCACGTGGCCTTTATTCTCCACGCTTACAATTTATAGGCCACCATTTGGATCTATATGTGATCGTTTTATTGTATTTGTCTTTGATTTATTTTTTGAAACGGAAAAGAGTGGTTAACAAGGGATGTTAACCCTATGGGATTTCATTAATAGAAAGAATTAAATATACCAAAAGTCTCAAGGTAAAGAAATGTGGTACAAAACCCCATCAACAGTAGCTTTCTCTCCCCTAAAAATAACTCCATTACAATCCAATCAGATGGAACACATAAGAATGTAAGATCTCCTAATATCTTCAATGTTAGAATCATCCTTTTTACTTCTCAAAAAAAAAACTTTGATGTTAAGAGTCATCCACGTGGCCCCATGTGCTCTCCCAATAAGGCTTGTGGGAGGAAGAATCAAAGAACCAAGTTCAAGATCTTTGCAAACATTACTGAGCAACCAAGCAAGCGAAGAACATATGGTTTGCATCCTCCGTGGCAGAAGAGCAGAACACACATGGTGTCCTCTGGAAACCATCTTCTCTTAAGTTGCCTAGTGATGAGTCTCTTCCTCAACAACGAGATAAAGAAGCATATCTTCAAAGGTAGCTTAAAACTTCATAGCTGCTGGCAATCGTTGGAAAGAATAGTGTCATCATGTGCATACGCTGCCATAAAGAACTTGTATGCCTCGTTCACTGTGAAACACCCATTTTTCCACACCCATCCATCCCTCCCATCCCCTAGGGAGATGTCATGAAGGGCTTGTGGAGTAAGGGAAAGTTCCACTATTCTTGCATCAGACAGAGAGGGAGGAACCATGAGTAGCCAAAGCTCATCCTGATGGCATTGTGCAACCATTGTTGATGGATCCATAGCAAGAGCAGGTTGGCGGGGGTAAACATTTGCAATGATCTCGAAAGGAGACCAATGGTGAGTCTATAAATGAAACCTCTACCTATTTACAAGAGAGGTCCTGCAGTATGACTGATTTTCCTGAAAAGCTTGAATTCCAGAAGGTAGATGCACCTCTAGTTGCAGATCTACGTTCATTCCAATCAATTGTGGCCCTATAGGAATCCAAGAAGATCCTCACCCAGAAAGGTTGTCGAGTGCTCGTAAGTTGGAGGATCCACTTGGGCAGAAGGGCATCATTGTATTCCCTGAAATTAAGGATCCTAAGTCCTCCATCCTTTTTGGGGCTGCACACCTCATCCCATGTTACCAATGGTATGGAGGCTTCACTATTAGAGGATCTCCAAACGAACTTTCTTCTAAGGGAGTTCATCCTCTGTAGGATGCAAGTAGGTGCTTTTAGGATAGAAAGGAAATATATTGGCAGGGTTGAGAGCATGGAAGATAGGAGGACCAGCCTACCCCCTTTTATAATAACCTCACAGCCCAAGTTCCTGTAATCATTTCTTCATTTGCTGTACCACCTATACCCAGGCCTTGGAAGTTATTTGCCTTGGCATAAGTGGGAGGCCAAGGTACCTAATTGGTAAGTTGAGCGTATCTGCCCCCAAAGCTGCTGCATTATGCGTTTAGGCCAATAGCCTCCAAGGTGCCAGGCTCTCTTAGATCCGTTGGTGAAAACATGGCGATAGAAATCAACGCAAGCCTTCCGAACCTCAGCCCTGCCATGGTGCACATCCTGGCTTGCCTTAATTGTGTGATCCAATACCTCCCATGAGCAAAAAAGTACAAGAATTTACTGTTGAAATCGCCATCCTTGAGCCATAATTTCCTAGTTGATCTCTTTCGCCAAGCCATCTTATCCTTCTTGTCTTCTGCCTGGATGTTCTTCTTAGGATCCACCCTTGAAAGGAATCTATGTCTTGCATAAAAAAGTGAGGCTTCTATACACTTCAACTAATTGCATCAATTGTGTGTGGCAACCCCATCCATTCCTACATCATGTTGAAAAATTGATGTATGTAAAGACCACCTCCCTAAAAAAAGACTATTTGGGAACACCTTTCTTAGCAATGGAACACACCAAATTTGATCCCTAATCCATCTAGGTTTCCTCCAACATTGAAGTTGCATTCCATACACTGAATTCTATCCTACTAAGTTGGAAGCCCTGAGATTCAAGGATCGCTGTTTGGTGCTCAAATTTGCTATTTAGTCCATATATCGTCTTGCCCACAAGCAGAATGCCAGCAACAAAAGCATTAATATGCTTTGTCAACTCATCTATGACCAATGTAAAGAGTTAGGGACCCAAGTAGAACCTTACTGCAAACTGATGCCAATTTCAGAAGAGTTTGTTGACCCTGTTTAAGTCCTTAGCCGAGCTAGAACCCTATCTTATATCTGTATGTATGATTTAATTTTGTCTTGAATTACATAATTGCATGAATTAATTGCACAGTGACTTCCTTAGTAGAATGGATTTGGTCCACTCAAAATTAGTTGGCTTACATCAAGTGAATTGTCACAATCAAGGTTGGGAACATGACAACCTTTTTTGTCTTTTACAAAGGATTGCCTCACAAGATCGTTTCATTTGATCTCAGGGTCCTTCTATAGATCAGAATGTGTTCGACTCAGGCTTTGTGACATGTGGAGGCATGTGTTTTCCCACAGAAGTTAATTTTTATTTTGAAAAGTAGAAGTTAATTTTTATTAGCTTCATAGACCCTAACAAATGGAGTAACACCAATAGGTTGATCTCTCAAGAGTCATTTATCAAAAATGTTGATTGAATATTATGAACTGTGTGCGAGGTTAGTGCTTGCGTGTGACCAAGGTGTATGGAATGGGAAGACTCTTTATCATAGGGAAGACAATTCATGCACATGAATTAGGTGATGCTCGATGAATAAGGTTTTAAATATCGATATCGATATCGTATCGACAAATCAAAAAAGGGATATATCACTAATATCGGTAAATTTTAGGGAAATCGCTCAAAAAGATCTAAAATGTTCCAAAATGTTACAAATTTTATGAAAATTAACATTTTAATAACTAATACATCATGAAGAAATGCTTAGAAGACAAAAATCATAAATTTTGAATTGAAACATAATAGAAATGCACTTGTTGCATATTGACAGAGTCATATATTGAAAAGATGTATACAACATGATAATAATTGTAAAATGTTTATAATAATGCTACTCAAACAAAAATAATTGTAAAATGTTCATAGTCTAGTAGAATTGTGGTAAATTTTCAATTGAAGTTTTAAGTGTCTATTTCATGTTTCAACATTATTTTGACACTTTTAAAAATATGAATTTTGTGGCCTCGTGACCACTTGATTACAATGGGGCCTCGTGAAGACCACTTGATTGTTCTCGTTGTTGACATATTGTTTAGTCAAGTTACCCTTATTATGGGACAACTATACAAAGCATGGGGAGTATTATGCAACCATACAAGAATGAGGAGTATTATTATATACAAAGCATGGGTCATTGTATAGTTCTAAAGTTGACATATTTGATGGAATACAAGGGAGCAAGAACATTAGTAATAAAATGACAATTACCATATTATTGTAAGCAAGTTGCATCCGCTTACATAAATCTTTTATGAGATTATTAAAATGACATTATGTTTCATAAAGCTTAATGATAATGATCTCATAAAGCAACTAAGCATCACATTCTTGTGTATCATTGTCACGTTGTTGTTACTAGTAGAGATTAATGGGTATTGGGTACTCACCTGAAAGTTGTAACCAAAACCTTGTGCTTATGGCTTTTGCAAAAAAATGGACCTACTAAATATCAACTCACAACTCTCATAGTCTCACAGTCACTGACTCACACTGACTCAGAGAAATTGAGTTGTGAGTCGTGCTTCCATCGGAATTTATAGGCAGTCGGAGATGCTTTGGTTTGAATTTTTTATGAGATTTTTGTTATTAAATCCGTCGGTGGGTGTCAGTGACGGTGTGGATCGGTCAAATCATGATTCATATTAATTGAGAGGTTTTTTATTGAATTTTTACAAACATGTCTGTCTGTCGAAGAATTCTTTCATCGATTAATATTTTGTGTTTTTTATAATTTAGTCCGTCATGTTTTTTATAATTCGCATGACTTGCATAGTGCCACACAGCCACAGTCGCATATATCACGAACAATTCGACGACGGGAAATCACGAATCCACAATACATTTTTTTCATGAACAGTGCATGATATCGGTGATATCATGGTAAAAAGAAACTGCACATGATATCGATTTGGCCAATCACGGCGATACCGATATATCGGCGATATTTGCCGATGAAAAATGCCATGAACCATGAGAATGGAGCTTATATGTGATGGATGTGTATTAGAAACATCTAATATTGGGTAGTGTCCAACTTTAGGTAGATATCCGCTTGCTTACAAGAAAAAGTGCCTGACATACTATTTTCGCGTATAACTGCACTTTTTAGTAGGTCATACGCATGGGAGGTAGCACTTTTGAGGTTTTTCAATGGATATGTGCACAGGTGATCGATCACACGATAGGCCAGGCAAGTGCCAGTGTGCCAGGGTGATCTCTGAAAAAGGAAAGGGCGTGATTGGGTTTCGGAAGGTGTGGTGGTTTGGTGTTGGTGTAGTTGATGGTGTCATGCTAGTGTGACTTTGTTGGCAGGTGCCAAAATTTATTCACTTTGTTGATTGGGTTCAGGATTATTTGTGGATGGCATATTGTATGATAGCTAGTAATGGTGGTGGGATTAAGATAAGGGTTATGATTGATGGTGATTACATGATGCTCTTAAACAAAACAAGGAGCTAGATAGGGGCTGTTTCTCCTACTGATTATCGATGATCAATTTGTGCAAGAAATCGTGCGAAAAAGCCAAGGTTTTTAAAGTGGTCTGTGCCTGCAGTATGCTGGCTTGGCTCTGCACTTAGAGTTCAATATTCAGTTTTGAGTAATTACAGCTGTAGGTTCTTTTGATGAAAAACTATGAGATACCCTATAAGTTACATGCACAAAGTAGCATGCTAATGTTGTCTTTGTTTCTGACTCCCTAAACACATACAATACCAACATTCCATTTCTCTACTAGTTTCTTGCTTTCCCATGGTTGTCTTGTTGTCTGGAATTTTCTTGCTCTACCAAAGAATTAGGCGAGTACTTGTAACTTAAACCAAAACCAATTTGTTTCAAAATTAAGTGGGGCATTCTATTGCGTCTGGCTATTTAGACCTGCATTGGTCCTTACCTAAGCTTATATCTAAGCAAGATTATGCTTAATGGTATCCTCCTAACATTTTTGAAGGTTTACTTGACCTCTCATGTTAGGAGTGTCAAGATTGGCGCATGAGGAGCGTGAAGGTTCCCTTGGCATGTGGAAAAACAGCCTAACAGGGGCTGTTCCATGTTGAGATCAGGGAGAGAGAGAGGGCAGCAACCATCGGTTGCTTGAAGGTGGCAGGCCGGTGATGATGGTGGCCGGCGGTGATGTTGAGAGAGAGAGGGTGGCCGGCTGCTTGAGAGAAGAGAGAGGGAGAGGAGTTTTGGAAATAAGTAGGAAATAGTATTGCTTACTCAAGATCAAATACGATAGGAAGACTCTTTTTTATAGAAGAGAGAACATATCCTCTATGACAAGATACAAATCCTATCTCCTAATTAAGAAAGAACAAATCCCAAGCAAATCCTAAAAACAACTTTCCTAAACGCCAACTTAACAAAATGACAAAACTTGAGACTTAAGTAAACCAAAATTAGGACCCTTGGTCCACCTAGCCGCCGGCCCTGAGGGCCTCTGTCCTGCTGCCACGTGGCAGTGCCACGTGGCTTGGACGGCCGCGACGTGGCATTGCCATGTGGCCTCATTCCCAAAAAGGAGCATTATCTAACTTTTCATAGCTTTAGGTAGATGGCTGCACGGATGGACCTTTTCAGTGGATGCCCAAAAACCTTAAATGTATCTTGTTTTATCTCCAGGTTTTACAATACCAACTTTTCATCTAATGATGTCATGACTAGTTCTAAGTTGTGGGATGATATATTGTTGATCTTAAGGGAGGCAAATTATACATGTCAACCCCACCTAATACAGGAAAAAGCTTGCTGGTAGTAGTTGTAATTATCTTATGACTGCTCGTTCATGGCATGCTTGAGCAATGGGTCATCTTGTGTATGATAGGGTGGTGCCCTGTTCAAGTTCCCTACCTTACAGGCTATAGTATGCTGGAGCCTTGCTTCCCCTACCTTACAAGCTATGGTATGCTGAAGCCTTTACTAAAGTATTGCCAAATTTTAACTCACTTGATGAAGGGGCTAGGGATCTCCTATTTAGGTGAAATTTGAAACACATTAGACCCATTGAATGATTTCATTTCAAAAAATTAGTTGCAGATGAAATTGTTAGCGTGGATGTAGGCACTTTTCCTACCATTGGTTGTATATGTGTGTATACATAAATATATACCTACCTACATACTTGTGTACATATTATATACATACATATGTGTGCATGCATACTTGTTTTCTAGTGAGCCTAAGGTTGAAATAACTTATCTAAGTCAACAAATGCCTCATTTATGTTTTCAAAACTATCGACTTATTTCGCTATTACAAGCTAAACCTGGTTACAAAACATTTCTTGCAATTTGCAGAGTAATATTTTTGTAACTTTTGTATTGGGATGGCCATCAAAAGTATTTTGTTCTTGATGAAATTTCATGTGCAACCTATCTAAGCAAAAACTTTCAAACAATATGATTCGGTGCAGTAAAAGTCGGTAGTTGGTGTTCAGTTGGTCAGCTCACTGACTAAGGAGTATATGGCATCGGGGCAGTAAAATTACATGAAATAAATAATTTTCAAGCTCAAAATTATAAAAATAAGCTACAAACCATAAGTCCAATGAAATCAATGCACAAGTTCGAAGTGTTAAAGCTGCTGAACAAGAGAATAAAATCATAAATCAACTCTCTATGGAGAAATTAGGCGCATAGTCGACTGAGTAGATCAACTACTCCGTTGAGTAGTCAGGCTTGTAGACTGTGCCGAAGTATGGGTTGGATCGACTACTCCATTGTTTAGTCGGTTAGGGATCCCGATTGTCCAATTTTTACAATAGAGATATGATTGGATTCTTATATGAGATTTTGGATGAATTTGATGCAAATACGTGATTTGAGCCTTAGGCTTACCGAATAACTCCTATATATATATACCTTTATTTTGTTATGTATGAATGAGGACAAAAGCAATGGTGTAGGAGGAGAAGAGAAGGAAAGATGGTGGTGTTAAGCGGAGGAGGGCAAAAGGTTGCATGGTGGAAGGAAAAGGCAAAGGAAGAGGTCAGGGAGGTGGAAAGAGAGTGTGGTCAAAGGGAGGAGTGCTAAAGATGGGAGTTGTGGAGGGGTTAGAGGTCGGGAGGAATGGTGGAGAATGGAGTAGTTTGAGGGGAGGAGGTGGATTGAAGGAGGAGGTGGAGGGTTGAAGGAGGAGAACAACAATGATTTGAGGATAGTTAGAGGAGGATGTTGAGGAAAGGTGGATGACTTAAGGTGGTCAATGGGAGTAGTAGGATGGCTAGAGAGGTCAAAGTGAGGAGCACAACTAAAGGAAGCAGTCAAGGTGAGGAGACAATGGAGGAGCTTGTGTGGAGGCGGGCAATTAAGGGAGGAGGTTGAGGGTTGGGGGTGTCGGTGGTGGGGTGTAGAGGGAAGAGTGATCTTTCCTTTTTTCCTTTCTACCCCTTCTTCACTTCAATTTTGATCCAATCTGAGTCCTTAAAAGGTCTTCGAGATTTAAAATATACTAACTTGGCTAGAATAACCCATTTTTTAATTTTGGTTTAATGAAGCAACTTTGTTGGGGTATACGTGTCATTACAAGGCAAACATGTAATTGCACAAAAAAAAGGGAAGGGAGCTTATATATGTTATACTGTGTTAAGAAAGATGATTGCGAAGCTTAACGTGCAAGTCAACATTAAATAATAAGAATGAGTACCATTTCCTCTGTAAGGATCTGCAATGTGACAAATGTGATGATTTCCTTAGTTCCCCGCTTTCTGAAACAAAAGGCATGGAAGGATAAACTGAAGTGACTTATCATGAACAGTATGGGTAGGCACAATTTTGGTTGATTAGACAAGAAAGGATAAGACCATGCTCAAATGGGACAAAAGCTTGTGAAAATTACGTTTGATGATGCATATGGTGAATTTCAACTGATTGCACATGTTGTGAGAACTTTTTCGAAATTTATGTATGTGTTTTAAAATCATATAATTAGTGAAATGCTTATGCGGTGATCAACTCTTTTTAATTTTTTGTTTATTGCTAATTAGGCGTATTTTTGTTACTTCAATGCATACATGTAGATAGTTTTTTTTTGTGAAGAATGAAGAAGCCATGTGGACTATCCACATAGTAGTTTTGTTGGTCAAGGGGGCACTGGCCCTAGTGGTTTTTGCTTAAGAAATAAGTTAGGTTGCTTTGGGTCTAAGTTAGTCAAGTTTAATATGTTATTTGTCAAGACAATTAGATTTGTTAGGAGAATATTTAGTTATTGATTTTAGTAAATTATTGAGCCTTGATTTTCTGTTTTCCTATTTTTAGAATTAGGCATAATCTTTCTATAGAGAGAGCGCATCTTATTCTATTTTGAGTTGAGTTGATTACAATAATATTTTCATCTTTCCCTTAACTCCTCTCATCTCTCACTGAGTTCTCTCTCCCTCTTCTCTCGGTTCTTATGCCAACAATCCACGTGTAAATCTCCATGCCAAGGAGCTTTCATCTCGTTGTGCAAACCTTCACATGGTATCGGAGCCTTTGGTCTAGGCTCTTGTGCGTGCGTGGATCGAGAAGAAATCTAGAAGAGTTCACACACAGAGAATTCTTCTCTCTTATACGTGAGTTCACGCAACACGAAGGCGCACGGAGTTTGAGGCATCTTCGCTTGACGTAGGGAGTTCTCTCATGAACTCCTTGAAGGACCTTGGCACCTTACGAAAGTCCCAAGGAGAAGAGGCGAGGATGAGACAAGTTACCTCTCTTGCATATCCGACGCCTTACGCGGAGCATAGAAGTAAAGAGGCTTGTTTCTTGAAGATGAGGATGGCAGAGCTCAAGGCCCAAAAAAGGGAAGAGGTGATTTATTGAGTTATGATGCGGTTGGTGATCTTTATGCTTTTCCAATGGACACTTCGTATCTTGTTTTCTACTCTCCTTCAAAAGATAAGATTATCCTGGAGAAAGTGTCAAATATCATGCATGAGATCGTTTATCTTTCTATCACTTAAAGAAAACAGGAGCAATTGTGTCGACTATTGAGGTTTCCAAAGAGGCAACGACTTTCGAGTGCACTTCCAAACTTGCAGTGGCTGCCAAGACTTAAACAAAGAATGATCAAGTGATCATGGAGGAAGAGGCATGGTGGGCCTCTAGATGCTCACCAAAGTTCATCCAAGTCATTGCCCTCTCCTTAGCCTTGACTTGAGGGGGAGCATGAAGAATAAAGCCATGTGGATTGCCACGTGGCACTGTGGCCACGTAGTAGTCTGTCGGTTAAGAGGGCGTCGACGCTAGTGGTTTTTTCTTAGGCCTAGTTTACGGCGTAGGTTAGCTAACATGAGTTGGAAAACTTGCAATAGGGGTTAACTCCTGTTTGTGTTTACTGAGTGGGGGTTAGGAATGGAGGTTAACCTGTGATATGACAGGGGGTGTTTACTTGTGAATGGGCATTAGAATGGCGGTTAAAGTGGCAAAAGTCATATTTTCTCTTGGAATAGTAGGTAAGTTAGTTAGGGTTGTTATTTGTTGAAATAATAATAAATTAACTAGAAAGATTGAATGTAAGTAGAAAAGAAAATGTCCTTGTGTTGGAAAAATTATTCAAGTTAGAAGAAAAATTGCAACATCACATATTACATTGCTAAATAAAAATAACAAAAGTAATGAAAAGATAATTTTTCTTTATCTCTGCAATTAGACACTACCCAATTGACATCATGAATTGTAATTGTCACCAAGTATGAGTAGAAATACAATAAATGAAAATTTTTTAATTGAAGCAACTCCATGTGCATAAGCTCTCAATTCTAGCCTTAACAAATAAATCCCTTATTTGGATTTTTCTTGTACAATCTAAGCTATGCCTAATACTGAACTGCATCTGAGCTCTTCATGTTTGGCATAATAGATATGGCAAATTCTTCCAATCTGGCATGTGTTGTAATCCTTGACTTTAAACAAGAAGAAATATATTGAGAAACTTCCTCTCAAAATCATGAATAAATGGAAGCTGAGTAATTGTAATGGATATTGTTCTTCACTTATTTGGGAAATCATGGGAAGATTTGGTATTGTCCTTTGTTTATGTTAGAAGAGTTTTTCTATGGTCTACTTGTTTGCATACATTTTGACAAGTCATGATTGCTTGTACTTAATAAGAAAATCGAATATGTATAAATAAGTTAAATGCATTATGTGTCAATCAACATGGATATATAAGTAAAAGAAATTGTAAGTGTAAAGTTACTAACTTGTAATGGCATATCTTGGTAGGCAAGGTTAATGGATTGTTAATTTTCTAGTAAGCTCGGATTGCTTCAATGTGGAAATTTTTAATGTTAGTCAGCTGGCAAATTCTATCAAACTATGGATGGTTAAAATCATTTAGCCCTTGTAATTTGTGTTGCATGGGGTTGCTACGTTGTAGCCATCCATGCCATGCAAATACAATTAATCGTCACCTTCTGTGTTGCATAGGGTTGCTGCAATGCAGTCGTCTTACGTATGCGAACACATTCATTGGGGTTGCCTGATTTTGTTTTCACCAACCAGCCAAACCATCACCATCCAATTGTTAATAGGTTTGCCCTCAAGCGTTGGAAGCTTTTATCGTTTCCTGTATAACCCTCATAAATTTTTGGCAATTAATCTTGTGGACATTAGAAATCTTGGGCTAATAATAAATTTTTAATATATATGAGAAAAAAATAAAATAAAATAAAGAATGAGAATATGAAGAAAAGTACATAACTTGCGAGATATTAAAAGAAAATATATAAACATTCAAAATCATTCAATAAGCAAAAATAACGGAAAGAAAATAATATCCAAACAGTGCGATTACAAAGTTTCAATCACCACGATTATTACAGAAATCCCCGTAGATAAAGATAGATTATTGCCATCGACCTCTTGATAGATAAATAGATTCCACCAACGATCCTACGTTCATGAACCATATTTAACGAGGTCATCCATAATTTTTAGGAGTGGAAATTTAAGTCCTTGCAACCTTCTATACTTGACGTTAACCTACAAAGTAGAAAAAAATTAGAAACGTAGTTTTGAAGGTAAATGAAGAGAAGAATGCTTAACGGAGGGATTTTTACATGTTCCCACTGGGTTGGATCCTCTGGGACGATGACATGTTTTTCGATGTCCTATGTCCATATTTCGTAAGCTAATAATTGTATCACCAACTGATAGCTCTTCTTTAAGAACTTCCAGTGGTTCAAAATCTTAATGATTGGGATCTTCTCATTGAAATGATATTCCATGTGATCTCTCAAAAGGTGCTAGGCACCTCTTGTGAAGCAATCGCTAACGTAATCTCCATCTCGTTTCAAATTTCGTAAGACTATGACGAGGCATGTATCCTTTTAAAGAATCCAATCATGAAAAGATGCCATTCCTATGAATTTTTGAAAATGACATAAGACTTAGAAGGGAGTTGATAGGTACTGAGTAAGGATTAAATTTCAAACATAATATTATCGGGTACAGTTGTATTGCGTAATGGCAATTATAGTAACATCATAATCATTTGTTGAAACAATGAGCCATCTTCGTTAATCTTTCATGTATTTGTGTCTCCAATTCCAGCCTTTTCCTTTCTTCACGATGCTTGCAGTAAATATCGTAATACATTGATGTCATGAATGTTAACACAACCCTTTGTGATTTGATAGTTGACCTGTAGTCAAGAGAGGATTTACGATATCTGCATTTCTAAAATGAAAACGTCAACGCGATTGATAGATAATAACTTTAACTCGTAAATGCTACTATTTTTACAGCTATATCTTACTCTTTTCCCAAAAAGACACTTGTAAAATAGCCTGCCTAAAATACCAGATGGACATGTTTCTTGCTTGAAGACAAGTTCCATCAAGTATCCACAACCGCATCTCCTTTCCTCTTCTCGTGGACATCCTTGTGATCTAACCTACGAAAATTACCTTTAATATTCTAAATAAAGAAAACATTACAGAAATGTAATTTACATAGGAAAAGTACATCCAATATTTGGACATGCCTTCTTGAAGAGGTACATCATACACATAAGTACCACACAGGAAATGTTTCATAAAGTAGATAGAGTACTAGTTTATGGAAGACGATGTTTAAGTAGAATAAATGCTAAGAACACATATATTAATTACAATTAATGCAATCGATGAAAGACACCAAGTTATCGACAACGGACCTAGTTTTCGCTCTCAACTCTTCCAACTCGGACTTCAGACTTTACGCCTCTGCATATGCTCTCTGTAGCTCGACACGATGGGTATAGTCAGTTTTCGCCTCCAATTTTGCATACAAGCGGGCCAAGAAGTTACGTTCTGCCTTAGTGTTTGGAAAGTTGGAAGTTCGCTCGTACATGTTGTTTGTAATTGCAACCCTAGATTGAAATGAAATACAATCCATAAGGTTAATTGAACCTGCATTGTTACAATGAAGGTATTGGTGCCCTTGATGGGGCTGTCAATGCACGAAGAGAGAGAACGACCCTATGGCTGCTTTAATGGACCGGTTGGCCTGATGTGGTTGGTATGGACTTGCTATGGACTCGCTGCTGGGTGCAGTTAATCCTGTAGAGGGCTAGAACCGACCCTATAGGGGCTGGAGGGCGTCGACCTAGTGTCTAGGCAGTGGGTAGACCGGTCTGCAGGAGGAAGGAGAGGTTAGTTTAGAGGGCCTGAATCGGCTTGAACAGGTAGCCTGATATGTTGGTGCACATGGAAGAGGCAGAGGTCCTTCCCTGATGTTGCCGACCTTGTTGTTTGAAGAAGAGAGAAGAGGAAAGGAGCTTGATTGGAAGAATTAATTGTATTGCTTAAAGAAACAATAGTTGGGGAGGCTCTCTATTTATAAAGAGCATACCCATTAAAAATAGTAAAGACTCAAATCCTAAAATAAATCCTAAAACTTGTTTCCTAGAGATAAAAATCTTTTCTCATTTGGAAAGATTTTATTTCTTAACAAAAGAAATAATCCCACAACTTTTATTCCTAAACCTACTTTACTAAAAATAGGAAATCACCAATTTTGGTACAGCCAAGTTTGGATCTTGGGAACCTAAATTGCCAGTCCTACTGGGCATCCAGTTGGCTGCCATGTGACATGTGCCACGTGGCACTTTCACTGAATCCGAATAGATTTAAATTAAATGTAAATCACGAAGTGCACCCATTGAAATGAAAATGGAGTCAAGGTCATAAATCATGAATTACATTGACAACATTATAAATCAGGAAGTACGAAGCGAAAACATCAAAATGGGTACATAATGTGCGAAACAATGATTGATGCACAAACTTTATGATCGTCCATTTCTCCTTTGCCATTTCTCTTACATTGAATCTACAATTGACTCTCTAATCTGACTGCCTTTTCGAATATTTGCTTGACTTAAAGTCACTGATGGCTCTGGGATAGTGTTACCAAGGTTATCCCTCCTAGGAGGTGGTCGTATCTCTTTAGTCAGATCTTCGGCTGGTGATGCTTGGAAGTTTTTGTTGTAAAATTCATCCCGCCCCCTATCTTTTAGCAAGAAGTTGTGAATCACGCAATAAGTAACAACTACATCTCAATGGACTTCAACGAAGTAGGAGGGGTACTTCAAGCAAATGAACCTCTTCTTTAAGACACCAATAGACCTTTCAACGTAGTTCCGAATCTTAGTGTGATGGTGGTTGAACAACTCCTTATTGTGATACTTGCGCGTTGTCCTAGTGTTGTACTCAGTGATATGATAACTTACATTTCTGTGTGTGGCAAGGAATTGATGAGTATTAGCATACCCACAATCCACAAGATAAACTCGACCTTGTGGTACTGGAATATTGTCATCTTGTACTGCCCAACGAAGTACCGTTATATCAGTGGCGGATCCTTCCCATCCACTAACAACGTACTGAATGGAGAGATTCATTGATGCAACACACATTATGTTCAGTGAACACCAACCGTGTGTTTCGATACCTCCCAACTTCCGTTGGGTTCACACACAGTTCAATGTGTGTTCCATCTATAGCCTCAATCACATCTTGCAAAGATTTTGTCTTAGAAATAAAATTCGTTGATAAGCAAGAAAGCTACAAGTACTTAATGTAAAGAACCTCACCTTGAAATATGGATAAAGGTCATTGTTTCTTCTTACCTTGTTTAAATTGGTGTTGATTCGTCCTTGCATGCCAATAAACTTAAACTGAGGCTTCTTTATTGCTCGACTGTAATAGTTACTTTTAGTGCGTGATGATCTTTCGAATCACCCTTGCTTGTTCCGATTTATAGCACCTTGTCCAGCACCATATAAGAAGATTGTAAGGGCCTCGTTTGGATGCATCTCCTTTGTGGGTTTCAAGTATTCCCTCTCAAGTAGCATATCCCGTAGCTTGATGAATTGGGAGCTATTCATTCGAAACATATCTAGTGACCAATCAAAATGTCCTTCCAAAACTCTATTTACTCATACCAATCCCTTTAAATCGCTGGTGTGCTTTGGTGCACGTGGGACACGTGTGGAACGCCCAACTCATCACTATTAGCTAAACGCCTACTGGGTTCCATGCACTGGAAAGTTTCGGAAATAAGAAATGACAGAGGAATTCTTCCATTAGAGAAACGTTCAATACAATAGTTATAATGATTTGAAGACAACATAAATATGAATGGAACATGGTACATTATTAATCATTGAAATCAAGGGCATTACATTCAGAATGAGAAACCAACATGCTACCTGGACACTACAAAATGCAAAGTCACCATGACACAATATCCTTAATTTGACCTAAATGGAGTCATGAGCTAAATTTAACAAGCAATATCGATGAACATCATATATCACCGTTCATCAACATCTTCACCAACTCAACCATATCCTTTGCATTATCTTGAAGAAATACCCTTGTTATATCTCTAAAAGCTGGATCCAAAAGGTGAGCAACCATTCTTGATCTCAGAGTGGAAGGCAAGTTAGGTAGCATCATCGTCAAGCCTAGGACACAGTTATCTATCTTTTCCCTCTCAAAGTCCTGGAGGCGTTTGTTCTTGCTAAATGCGAGGAACTCCTCCATCATTGTCGCAACCTTATCGATACCTTCCAAAGAGGATGCCCTGCTACGACGACGCTTCCCACTACTCCCTGATGTGTGCTCTGATGGTTTCGGTGTCACCCTCGATGGTGGTATTCTACCCCTAACATTTATACCAACATCCTCATCTCGAGGAATTGTAAATTCTGTAGGTGATTGTTGTGGAGTAGTATAGTTCTTCGAGATGGGCACTTGTGAGGACATTATTGTGTTCTCGTTGATGGAGAAATCGATCTGCGAAAGGTTTCTATCACCTTGACCTTCGTATTCAGTGAATTCTTCAACGTCACCATGCCTAAGACTATATGTTGCATGGACTCTCATAGCAATTTCTCTACCAGCAATGACTTCCAACTCCTCGTTGTAATGTAACGCCTTCCCTCGTAATTTCTTTAGATGCTCTGGAAGCTGCATGAATTTCTGATGTATTACAAACAACGCAACTCTTTGTCATAAAGTAGGATTGTAATGGAAAGTTTACTAACCTCATCTCATGCACTGTCATCATATGGGATGACACATTTCCTACAATCATGCCAACCACAACCACTTCAGTTCGATGAGGCAAAAAAAGTGTTCAATTCCTTCTTCAGATTCTTGAAGCGATTTTGCAATTAATTCTTCACATACGAAAACCCACTCTTCGAGTTGAACTCGTTAACGATCTCAACTCATCCTATTCTAATGAATGAACTATTAACGAGATTATTATCGTAATGGTCATTCAGAAGTCTTATTAGCAACCTATCCTGATCAGATGTCCAATTGGTAATTCGTGGACCTCCACCTTTGCGAGATTGGGGGGCACCCTTTCTATGACTAGAACTATCTCCATTCATCCTACATGTTGAAGGGAAAGTATGTCACTGAACGGAGTCAGGAAAGAAAGCCAATTCTCTTGTAAAAAGATTTCGCAAGTTTCCAAGAAATGTCAACTATATACCTTACTTTCCGTATTTGTTTCCCATACATCAACATTGTCACCATCTTGCATTTCCCACGGAAGGATCATTATCACAATTGGAAGTATCATTTTGTTTAGGAAATTTTGGGAAATCCCAAAACTCGACTTCCTTTCAGGATAAACAAATGGTTGACCCGACTACATGCATCAGATATTTCTCGTGTCAAATATTCAGGTGAGAAATCCATTAACACTTCACCTATACATAGTTTACACCGGTTAAAGGCAAGGCATGTATTTATTTTTACCAAACCAAATATTGGACAAGTGGAACTAAGGTTACAAGTAATTAATGTATTTCTATCAAGTCATTTTGGATTTCTTAACCTAGAAGAACTAAATGAAACTTGTGGTAGTTTATTAAACTATTAAACCATCAACGTAAAAAAGAGAAAAATATGAGATAACAAAATCAGTAACAAACAATGTACATGAAAAGAACTTCATTACAAAAGAATCAGAAAGAATGTACTTTGATGCTTATGCAGTAATTAAAGAAAATCCAACAATTTGGGCAACCACATATGCTAGCAATTTAAGCAATTACTCTCTACACAATAGATAAAAAGCTACAAGGAAAAAAATTCGGGCAACTACATATGCTTATTTAGATGGTCATTCTTCAAATACCTCCATAAGTTCTAATGTACATCTCTATCATACATGCACACGATATTTGAAGATTCATCCCCCAACTTTGTATTTGGATTAAAAACATGAAAATTTATGCTCCCTTCTTTTCAAACTGGGGGGAGAGGTCTGAGTGAAGGTCGTCCTTTACTTAAGATACCATTAATATAGAAATCCCATCATAAAAATAGGGCCAAACTGAACAAGTAGCCACACAGGGTACTATCTTTTGCTTTTTTATCTTAGTTTCTTCACTACTTAACAACAAGGAATAAATGAGTTTCAACTTTAGAAAAATAAAATGGAATGTGAACAGGGTTAAAGGATGATCAGTGAGATTTCACATCATAAAAACATCGCCAAATTGAACATGTAGCCATACAGGGGTGGATACATGGATGAACTTCTGAGATCAACTTTTAAGATGACGAGTGCCAAATCTATATCAACTTATGAGAAATTCAAATAACAAACTTGCTAGGGAAATATGCTAATCAAGTATTTTATGAGAAATTAAAACTTACAAGTAATATCCAAATCTACATGAACCAATAACATGCTAAGGGAAGCTTCTGAGAAAGACGAACTGAAGCAAACAACATAATATCCACAAACGGAATCAGATATGAGACTTTCAGATAGTGAGAGACACGTAAATCACAATAATGGCACCACAAAATGCTAATTAAGTATATTATAAGAAATTAGAATTGATAAGTGATATCCAAATCTAGATGAACCAATAACATGCTAGGGAAAGCTTCTGATGAGAAAATAGAACTTACACATAAGAATTGAAGCAAACAGCATTGTATCCACAAACGAAATCAGATAAGGTAGATAATGAGAGATACGCACAAGTCAACCATGATAGCAAAAATGATCTTACTAAAAGAGATGCGACTTTCAGATTTGAAGTAAACACCAGGTAACGGCCTCGAACACATGGAACCAAATGCAAAGACACATGTGAAATGAATGAAATACATGGAGAAAACCATTTCTTCCCTCGTAAAGTTGGTCACCGAATCCATTCTCCAGCAAACCAAAGGCAACACCAACAACAAATGCAATAGTACCTTCGAAGAATATGACAAAGATGGTAAGATCTGTCAAAGGAAAGAAGTATTCACAAAGAACAAAAAAACTCCCAAACCCACCAGATTAGGGTTACAACCACGTGTGGAGAAGAGGATCAGCTTGGATGACCCTTTTATAAAGGTTCCATGCCTCAAATCACCCATGGATGCATATGATCGGCAAAGGAAGTTGGAATCAATAAAGGTGATGTGTGTTCACGAGATAGAGCACCCATATTTACGGATGTATAGGGTTACATTGCCTTGAAATCGACAATATCAGACATGGAGGAAGAGCTTGGGTGAAGACAAGGGAGTAGGTACTGACCTTTCATCTTAGGGCGTGGAGAGAAAGTTGCCTTAGGCATTGAAGGATAGCAACTGCAGCCAATCATTGAAGGGCGCCAAAGGAGGATTAGGATGGAAACGAGGATCGGTTTCGATCTCGCGCCTTTGCGTGGAGTGAAATCGCAAAGGGTAGCTTTGACATTTTGTGGAAGAGAGGAATCGCGAAGTGGAGAGAAAAGAGGGGTTACGATCGTGGGTTGGGGCAACCCACCCCCCATCCGGTGTTAGGATAACACCAGTTAAAAGGGCATAGAAGGGCTCACTTGACCAACAAGGGGGTTAACCCCTACCATAAACTAGGCCTTAGGAAATAAATTAGGTTGCTTTGGGTACAAGTTAGTTAAGTTTGGTATGCTATCAAAATAATTAGATTTATTAGGAGAATATTTTGTTATTGGCTTTAGTAAATTATTGATGTTCTGATTTCTATTTTTAGCGTTAGCTATAATCTCAATATATATAGAGACAATTTTATGTTATTTTGAGTTGATCACAATAATATTTCCATCTTTCCCTCAACTCCTCTCTCTCATTGAGTTCTCTCCCTCCTGTCTTGGTTCTTGTGCCCAAGGTTCGAAATGTCGATTTCGACATCGTTTTGATAAATTTTCAAGTGTGTATTTCGCTGGCACGTTGAGAGTATGCCGTGGAAATGCCTGTGTTTCGATGTCAGATTTCGACGATTTTGATGCCCTAAAAGTAGTCCATTTTGGAGGCATGTCGAGGGCATACTAGAGGCACACCAACAAAAGTGATAGAACTGGTCAAAATGATGGTTGTTGCTCAATTGGAGGTCAAGCTGTCATGGGATCTTCAATCCACGGCTCAGATGTGCTGCTAGGGTGATTCTATACTCGAGGAGGGTGGTGGTGAGGTAGTTGATGGTCGGACGTTGGCGAACGGAGTTGGAGAAGAGCTTACTAGTGGGGTACCTGAAATCACAAATATGGGCTTTTGGCCCTAATTAAAAAGCTTTGGAGCTTTGCCGGCGCATAGCAAACATGTTGGTGGTGGTGATTTGGTGGATGGCGTAGTGTGGCGACCGGGCGGAGAAGCTTCGTGAAGCTACGACGACCGTGGCTGGAGATGACGATGGAAGCAACATGAGTTTGAATAACCTTAGGCAAAAGAGTCGTGAGGGTGAGGGGGATCTTTTGCCTAAGTTTATTGGGCGTGTGGAGGACGGAGGTGGTCAGGCGGTGACGGCGGTTGGAGCGGCAATGAATGGAGTCGGAGAAGAAGGGAGAGTGGGTGAACGGAGCTTAAAAGCTCAAGGCTAATTAGAGGGGAGAGAAACAAAAGCCCTGACCTAATTTGGGAGGAGGAAGATTGGAGGAGGGTCGTCGGTGGTATGTTGGAGACGAGTTGCCGAAGCGATTGACGATGAAATAGGAGTTGAAGCTTTGTGAGAAGCTTCGTGGAAGCTTGAGGAAGAACCCTCTGCCTATTGTGTGTGGTAGAGGGCGAGGGGGTTTTGAAGAGATCCAATGGTGGTCCTCTTCGCTGACGAGGAAGAAGAATTTGAGAGGAATATCGACTAACATTGCACGAGTCCGTGCTCATGAACATGCAACCCTTTACATAGATGTATGATGCGAGAGAATTGATTCCATAAATTTTGGTCGTCGGCAACGATTACGGTGATGATTGATCTGACCAAGATGTTCGGAAGATCTGGACTTATTTAGGTTGATGGAGCTCTGTGGGTTGCATTTAGGAAACAAGGAAGAAGGCGACAACGGTCTTTTGACAAGGGAAGCCAAAAGTTACGTGCCTAAATGCAAGAAGAATCAAAAGTTAGGGGTAGTTTTGTGATAAACATAAACTTATGGGTTAAAATGCAAATTAGGTCAAGATGGGTTTTGATTTGGCTCAAAATTTGGGGTTAACCTAATTTGGACTCAAGGAATCTAATGGTGACCTCAAATTTAGGTTTTGATCAAGTTTGACTGGGAAATTTATACAGAAGCCCAAAACAGAATAAATTTTTGCTTAATTATCTGTTTTTGGTCAAAATTGGTTCCTTTAGTCAAAGTGAAGGTTCCAAACCTCATAGAATATTTTTTAATGATTTTTACGAGATTTAAATGACATTTATTTCTGCCAGAACCTGTTAATTGTAGTGAGGTTGAAATTAGGATTTTATTATTAAATTATTCCTCAAATCTCAGAAAATCCTGATTCAGTCAGTGTATCCCCACTTCTTAGGAAATTAAGCTCATTTGACCTTGAATTAAGCCCCAATTAACTCCTTAGTTATTTTGCAATTGTGATTACTCATTAAAATTGTAGAATTAACCCAATTTCCTATCTTGTTCTTGTATTTGGTTTAGAATGGAATTGCGATATTTTGATGAGTATAAAGGAGCATTTATTGTTGTAGTTAAGTTAAATTAGACTTATTAACACCAATGATGGTGCTACCATCATACCATCATGCCTAACTTTTGCTAGTCTCTAGCAAAACCCTATGGAACATACCAGATCTTTAGACCAGATTTTACCATCAGGATGCCTGCATTTGCCACTTCTATGGAAATCAGATTGAAATACCAACTCTAGACCTAGAGGTACTCTAGTACCAGCAAAGATCTAGACCTGACCAGTAAGCCTTGGGTCCGTAACGAAGGTTTCTAAGGCCCTTGAATCTGCCAGAGGTTCGTGGACCCCAGTGGTTAAAACACTCGTGTGCGTGCAGCAAGCTATAGGTTCAATTTGCCAGTGTATTTTTATAAGAGAGATATACTTTTGAGAGTTTTCTCTTTTGTTTTTAGATTCCTCCAAACCCAACATCGGATTGGCCCTAAACATGATCTGTATCAGATTCCTCGTCCCTGTCATCAATCCTTCAATGGTCCCTGGCAATCGATACTTTGTGATAGCACCGCCCATGGCAACCCCTAGAACCCTGGCTTTCGACACTTTGTGATGGTGTCGCCCATTGCATTCTATAGCTAAATTAGGCCCTGGCAATCGATATTTCGGGATAATGCTGCCCATGACACCTGAACGAGCACAAGGCGCTTACATTCCCCCAGTAGGATATTTAGATATCCTAGGAGATAAGCTTCGAGGAGACGATATGTTATAACGCGTCCTCAAGGAGAGTATTTAGTCCTCTTTGCGGCGGGACTCATCCAATCTAACTTGTAATTTCTAGCCGCTCCTAAGTTAAATTTTTGAGAAAACATTTTTTTTAGAACATAACACTTTATGGCATTATTTTCGTTAGGTGCACTAAACAAGATCAGTGTATGAATTTTGGGTGTCTAGGTTACCAAGTCCTTAAAACCAAAGGGTAGACAACGGGGTCGAATACTCTCTAAGCGTTAGACTTAATACATTAACCTTGCAACTTTAACCTCTTGAGAAATGGTCAAGATCTTAACAAATACGTAAGTGTTTAAGCCAAACACTGGCCCAAGAGGCCTTAAGTTGGTATCCCTCACTAATCTCCTTTTCTATAGTACTTCAGGAATTAATTCATCATCTGATCCAGCCTAGCATTTAAGTAGGTTCCACATTTAGACCCTAGGACTAACACTTATTTTTTTCTTTTTGCTCCTTTCTCTATTTCTCCCAGCGCTGTTGAGGCGATCGCCTCAGGCGAGGAGGCGAGGCGACTGAGGTGCTCATCGCCTCAAGGAAGTACCAGGCGAGCTGCTTCGAACAGGCGACGCGCCTCCTCGACTCAGGTGGCGCCTCGTCGCCTCATCGCCTGAACCCTAGGTCCATCGCAATTTTTTTTTTTGAAAAATGAAGGAATGGACTTACCATTCTTTCCTTCGACGACCTCCCACCTTCCATACAAGAGTCTATTTACGTGCGTGTGATCTGCACGCCGACCATCACCGCCTCACGCCATTATCGCCTCCGCTGGAGCTTCGTCGACCTCCATTGCTGCCCGAGCTTCACCGGTTGGCATCTGCGACAAGTGGTGGACCTAGATCGGCCAGGTATCTCCTCCGCTCAACCTTCTCTGAGTCTCGACGGTGGTGCACCGCCACTTGTCTGAGTTCGACGGTGGCGCACCTTCGCCCCTTCGACGGTGGCACCGTTGCAGCTGCTGTCTCATGTCTGCTATTAGCCTATTATGTGTGTGATATATATATGCAGAGTGTGTTATATACTGTCTGTGTGAGTGTGTTATATACTTATATATATATACTGTTATACGTTATATATACATATATATGTTGTATATATATTATTATTATATACAATATATACTGTTATATACTGTTGTATATACTATATATATAACTATATAAGTATATGTTATATACTGTTTAGTATATAATTAATATAAGTATGTATAACATAATATATAAGTATATATATATACTTATAAGTATATATAAGTATATACTGTTGTATAAACAATAAAGTATGTATGTATAATTATATATATATATGTTATAACTATGACATAAGAATTATATATCACTATGTATAACATAACTATTGGACTATTAGTGTATAATATATATAAGTAATAAGTATGTATATAACATAAGTATGTTGTTATATTATATATGTATATAACTATGTATATGTATAAATCATATATATAGTATATACTATTCTATTATATTTGTGTGTAACTATGTATATAACTAGCAACTTTACATGTGTTTGCATGTGTATATTGTTATATTAACTAACAACTTTGCATGTGCATTGTAAGTTTGTAACTATGTATAAAACTAGCATGTGTTTTGAATTATGTAGATGACTGAAACAAGGAGGAAGCACCCATGTTGGAAGTATGTCACATTAGAGGACGCAAAAAAGACTAATGATACGAAATATTTTCTGTGGTAGGATAGTGAAAGGCGGGATTCATAGAGCTACTGGACATTATTGGTGGTGATAAGAACACAGCAATATGTCCAAAAGCTCCACAACATGTGAGAGAGGAGTTAAGAAAATATCGACAATCTAAAAAGGAAGAAAAAGAAAAGTTCATGAAAGATTTTGTTTACGATGAGCTGCTTAATGATGATGAGGATCATGAAGATGAAATAGAAGTGAATGTCTTACGAGGACCTATGGATAGATTCACAGCTAAAAGAATAGTAGAAAATCTTATACAGTCACATGCAAAGAAGGCTCGAATCATGATAGGGGCTGGTGGAAGTGGAAGTGGTGGACTTTAATGAAGTTTCATGGACCAATAGATAAGTTTACGAAGGTTGATCTTGAGAAGGTGGTTCGAGAACGAAAAAGGAGATTGTTGACAAAACAAACTATAATTTCTGAGGTTTTCAAAAAGGAGGGAAGAGATGCAGTTGTACGGATCGTTGCAAAATGGATGTATCGTAACAATATTGCATTCAATGCTGTTAAAGATATCTGGTTTGAGATAATGATTGAGGCAATTGGTCGTTTTGGCTCTAGATTGAAGCCTCCTTACCATGAAGTGAGAGTTCCTTTATTGAGATATCATGTGAACGAGACTCAGGATTTCATCACCAAACATCATGATGCTTGGAAGAAATATGGATGCACATTGATGACAGATGGTTGGATAGATAGGAAAAGCAAAACGCTTATAAATTTTCTCGTCAATTCTCCTATGGGAACTGTTTTCTTAGAGTCCATTGATGCCTCAAGCTACGTAAAGACAGGGGAGAAGCTTTGTGAGCTGATAAGTGGCATGATCAGTCACGTCGGGGAGGAATATGTAATTCAAGTCATTAGTGATAGCGCATCGAATTATGTTCTTGTTGGTAATAAATCTTTAGACTTTATTTATTTTAGCATACATCTTTTCTTTAATATTGTAAACATTGTAAAATATAAAAAATATCATTTATCTTTTCCATCGGCAAATTACTGGAGGCTAAGCTCAAGTTTATTGGACTCCTTTTGTTGCACATTGCATTAATCTGATGTTGGAAGATTTTGGGAAGTTAGAGGATGTAAAAAAGACACTCAAGCATGCAATGCAACTGAGTAGTTATATATACATGCATCCTTCAGTCTTAAATTTGATGAGGCAATTCACAAGTAGGGAGTTGTTAAGGCCTGCAGTTACAAGATTTGCTACATCTTTCTTCACTTTACAGAGCATTCATAGACAAAAGGCAAATTTAAGGAAGATGTTCACTTTCGATAGGTGGATCACTTCTAAAAATGCAAAAGAAGAGAAGGGAAAGAAAGTGGCAACAATCATCATGATGCATTCATTTTAAAATAAGGTTGTATACATTCTGAAGGCTACATCTCCTCTTGTGAGAGTGCTTCGTCTTGTTGACTCAGAGAAGAGACCTGCAATGGGATACATATATGAAGCAATGGATAGAGCTAAGGAAGCTGTCATGAAGGCTTTCAACAATAATGCTGAAAAGTTTGGACCTATTTGCGACATCATTGATAAGAGATGGGATTATCAGCTTCATAGGCCTCTACCTGCTGCAGGATTTTTCCTTAAATCCTGATTTTTCTTATGAAAATCAAAATCTTGATTTTGATTCAGAGGTTATGAATGTATTTTACAATGTCTTGGCAAAATTGGAGCCTGATGAGAGTGTGCAAGACAAAATAACACAAGAAATTTTCATTTATAGAAATGCACAAGGACTCTTTGGAATACTTATGGCTATTAGACAAAAGAAGACCATTATCCCAGGTAGTCATGTGGTATAAATTTTTTATAGTAACTTTCCATTTCCAGTTGTTTATTAATATTATATAACTTATTATCTTTTTACAGTGGAGTGGTGGAATCTCTTTGGTGGGTCTGCACCTAACTTAGCAAAATTGGCACTGAAGGTGCTAGGTTTTACTTGTAGTGCCTCGGGATGCGAAAGGAATTGAAGTGTATTTGAAAATGTAAGTTACAAACTAATTCATAATATGCATAGAATTAATTTTATCAAGTAATTTTATATTAATCATTTTGTTTTGGAAATCTATATAGGTTCACTCAAAGAAAAGGAATCCGTTGGCGCAACAAAAGTTGAATGATCTTGTGTTTGTTAAGTACAACGAAGCTTTGAGGGATCGATATGAAGATAGGGATTATCTTGATCCCATTTCTCTCCAGGAAATTGATGATTCAAATGAATGATTATTAGGGAGAATGGAGGAAGATGAGGAAAATGCAGGTGATGATCTTGTGTTTGGTTATGATCTCACTTGGGGCATAGTTGAGCTTGCATCAGGAATTAATGACCAAGTGGCTATTCGACATACTCAGGCTTGTACTACTACAAAGAAAATGGTCTTAAGAAAGCTAAGGGAAAAGGGAAAGCTCTAATAGTTATTGAAGAAGAGGAAGAGGAAGAGGAGATTGAAGAAGTTGCTGGTGACGATGACGATGACGAATTGAATCTTGAAGATGATTCTGATGACTAATGTGTTTTATTATTTGAGAATTGACAATTGTTCACTTTAATGACATTTGGTTTTTATGTTTTTCTACCTTAATTGTGTAGAAACTTTTCTTTCTTTACCATTTGAAATTATGTGAAACAGTTTTTGGCAATACAATTGTCATCATTTTCTTCTATTTAAAGTCTCCAACATTGTTATTAGACATGTTTTTATAAATTTAGTGCTATTAAATTGAGTTAATAAGACATATATATGCCAATAAAAGACGATCGTCTCAATTCACTTGGGCTGTCGCCTTTTTGTCGCCTCTCGCCTCGGGTGATTTTTAGTAGTGTCGCCTTGCTATCGCCTTTCTCATTGACAGCATTGGTTTCTCCTCAAATCATGTTTTCAAGTCGGCTCAAAATGTTCCCTCCTTTTTCAACCCTTGTTTTGGTTGTACGAAACCCTTTTGACAATTGAATTTCACAGCGTTTTGTAATTTAATACCCTTCTATGCCTAGGATTTGTAATGCCCTCATTGTAAACTAGGTGGGTTCGAATTCAGCTTAGTTCGTTATTTATAACAGGTTTAGATGAGTGGGTGAATGAGTCGGGATGACTGTTACGGACGATTTCAAGCTCCCATAAGAATATCGGAGGTGGAGTTGACTGTTCTAAGGTACGAACCTTAAAGTGCAATATGAATTCAGGTCAAAGATGGGTAGGAAGGGTCTCGAGTTTTCCAAATGATGGGTTGCCTCCTGTTAAGCGTTTGTTTTAACGCCATTAGCTGGACGCAATGTAGCTTATGGTGAATGGAGATCAAAAGATTCCGCAGCCAGATTCGAATAAGTTCGAGGAATAGTTTCGGTCTTTGACCATTCACTACAAAAGGGTCTGCGTCTTGGCTGAGTTCGTTGATTTCCACAGTTTCATTTCCAAAGATCCTCCAGACTAGAAAGGGTTTGGTTCATTTCGATCTTAGTTTCCCTAGGAAGAGTTTTTGTCGGGCATCGAAGATAAGCATGTTTTAACCAGAAAAGAAAGATTTTCGTGATATGTGCTTATCATGAAAGGCCTTAATCCATTTTTTTGTAGATACGCAAGTTCTCGTACGCATCAGTGCGTAACTCATCGATCTCACTCATGTGCAACCTGCGATGGATTCTGACCTCCTTAACATCCAGATTGCACTCCTATATTGCCCAGTAGGCCTTATGCTCCTTCTCTACTGGAAGGTGACGTGCCTTCCCATACACAAGTTTGAATGGAGACATTCCTAGCTAGGTTTTATGGGTGATCCTATAGGCCCATAATGCTTCTGAAAGTTGGGATGACTAGTCATTTCTGTCAGGTCGAACAGCGACTTGAAGAATATTCTTGATCTCTCTATTGGAGAGCTCAACCAATCCATTAGTCTGGGGGTAATAGGGGGTCGAGATACGATGCGACACCCCATACTTTTACATTAGGGACTGCAAGTGCACATTCACGTAGTGGGTCCCTCTATCAGAGATGATCGCATGCGGGAGACCGAACTGAGAGAAGATTTTTTTTTGAACGAATTTGATCACAACTTTATGATCATTGGTTCGGGTCGAAACGACCTCGATCCATTTGGACACATAATGCATAGCGAGAAGAATATACTCAAAGCCATTTGAATTTGGGAAGGGACCCATGAAATCAATACCTTAGATGTCGAAAATCTCGCACACGAGAATCGGGTTCAAGGGCATCATGTTGCGGTGGCTCATGTTACCTAAGGCCTGGTAACGAGCGCATGCCCTATGATAATTGTGCATCTTTAAAGAGTGTGGGCCAATAGAAGATGCACTGGAGGATTTTCGCTGGGGTTTTGTGCCCAGAGAAGTGGCCACCGTAGGCTTGGTCATGATGGAAAGATAGTATATCATTGACCTCGGAGTCGGGAATGCATCTCCGGATGATCTGATCGGCACCAATGCAGAAGAGATATGGATCTTCCCAGAGATAATATTTGGCATCTGAAATCAATCTTTCTTGGCTTTCGGTCAATCAAATGGAATCTTGTGTGATGCCAAATAATTCACTACATCAGCATTCCAAGAAAGTCCAGTATCAATAGTCTAAAGGTGCTCATCCGGAAAGTGCTCAGTAATAGGTCTAAAGGGGTCAATGATAGAAGAAGGGTGGCGGGACAAATGGTCAGCTACCACGTTATGCTTTCCTGCCTTATCGCGTATCTTGAGGTCAAATTCTTGCAAGAGTAAGATCCATCGAATCAGGCTTGATTTCGCATCCTTCACAAGTAAGTGCCTTACAGTAGTGTAATCCGAGTAAATGATGACATGGGAACGAAGGAGATATGATTTGAGTTTCTCAAGACCGAATACTACTGCCAGCAACTCTTTCTCCGTAATTGTGTAATTACGCTAAGCCTCGTCCAGTGTCTTGCTGGCATAGTATACTACCATTGGTTTTCTATTGATTTTTTGACCCAGGACCGCTCCTACTGCATGATTAGATGCATTGCGTATGATCTTAAGTGGTTGAGACCAATCAGGAGATTGAAGGATTGGAGCCTGGGTTACTCGGTCGCGTAAAATTTCGAAAGCGCGAACACACTCATTTGCCATCTCAAAGGGTGTGTCCTTTGAGAGAAGATTTGTTGGGGGCGTGCAATTTTTGAGAAATCAAATATGAACCGTTGATAGAAATCGACATGTCCCAAGAACGATCGGATATCTTTGATCGAGGAAGGCACAGCTAATTTGGAATCAAATTCACCTTGGCTTGGTCTACTTAGATACCTTTCTCAGATACAAGGTGTCCAAGTACAATGCCCTTAGGAACCATAAAATGGCTCTTTTCCCAGGAGAAAACTAAGTTCACATTAATGCATTGTTTGAGGATCTAGACCAAGTATAGTAGGCAATCATCAAATGTTTGACCAAAAATAAAGAAGTCGTCCATGAAGACTTCAAGGTATTTACCCACCATATCGGAGAATATGGCTAGCATGCACCACTGAAAGGTGGCAGGTGCATTGCATAACCCAATTGGCATCCTTCGGAATGTGTATGTACCGTAGGGGCAGGTACAGGTGGTCTTTTCTTGATCTTCAGGATGAATTGCCACTTGGTTATATCCGAAGTAGTCATCTAGAAAACAGAAAAATCAACTTCTCGCCAACTTTTTGATGATCTGGTTAATGAACGGGAGGGGGAAATGGTTTTTTGGTGGAGGAATTTAATTTTTGACAGTCAATGCAGACTCTCCACAAGTTTGCAATTCGTGTCGAGATGGTTTCTCCGGATTTGATCATAATCATAGTGAGTCATACCTTTTTAGGCACAACTTGAATGGGACTCACCCAATGACTATCAGAGATGGGGTAGATGATTCCCACATCAGGCCACTTGGTGATCTCCTTTTTCACGACCTCCTGGAGATTTAGGTTAAGTCTTCTCTGCATCTCGCGAGAAGGTCGTGAGCCCTCTTCGGTATAAATACGATGAGTATAGTACGAGGGACTTATTCCAGGCAGGTCATCCAGAGTCCAACTAATGGTTTTGCAATGTTGCTGGGAGTGAGTCTAGAGTTGATAATCATAGAAAATGCTTGATTCGCACCCAAAAAGATGCTTTAAAGGATCTGGGAGTGGTTTCAATTCCAATACCAGGTTATTAGTAGCGGGTGGGGGTTTGGGGTTAGCCTCAAAAGCTAAGGTAGAAGTTAGGTATAGGCCTAAATTAGATTCAGGCTCCCTAATCTGTGGGTCAATTTCTCCTTGTGGTTGAGGATCTTGGGAATCAGGTTTACCTCCAAAATTGGATCCTCAATCAGAGAACCTCTGTCACATACTTCTTCGATTGCTCTACAGTTTATTCCTTTCTGGGCCTTAAAGATAGGGTTGTGGGCTTGGGGTGGGTTTGTCCTTGATATCGACCCTGGGTTTAGGTCTTGAATTACTCGGACCAGGTTGATTAGGATAAGGTGGGTCTTGAGTAGTCTTGTCACTACGAGTAGTGATAAAGTTGTGGCCTGCCTCGTTCGGATTGGGAGTTGGAGTTGGCAAGAGAGGAGGTTGCTGCTGATATCCCATGTATGAAGTCAAAGCCTTTGACCCATTAGGTGGAGGTGTAGGTGGGGCCTGATAGACATAATGTGCTTGGCCCTGATTTGGGTTCGCAACGTGTCTTTGGTTTGATGCGTTTGGATTATGCAGAGATTGGGAAGGAAGTGCACCAAGCTGGTGAGTCCCAGCCATCTGTGCGAGTTGGTTGCAAACCTCTGTAATTTCCGCGTTATGTTGCCTCTGCATGGCAGCATTGGTCTTCTGCATATTAGACCCAGCTCATCTGATCTTCCTTGCTAGGCCCAAGTTCACATTAGGTGTAGGATGAGAAGGTTAATATGGGCACATATTTTGTGGTCGTGGTTGGAATTGAGGTCTGGAGTTCTGATTATTTCCCGATCACACGAAATTCGGATGATTACCCAATCTAAAGTTGTAAGAGTTGGAGAATGGATTATTTTGGATGGCGTGGAGCTCATCGCAGTGTTGAGTAGCTCCTAAGTAATCAAGGAATGGGGGTTCAGGGATCCCCCAACTAGAGCAGCATGGTTCAGAGTTTCCTCCGAAACCAGGATCAGGTGAGGGTGGATAGGCATCCATCCCCTGATATGAGTGGTGGTGAATGTTATGCACGATCTCTCTCTTTGTGGGTGAATGCGCATACGTGCTCTGTTGAGAAGTCCTCTAGAGTTGGCAAGTCAAATCGTCCAACTTCTTCTCGATAATGAAGACCTTATCCAATTGACTAGCAACTAATTTCAGATTGACGGATGCAGATAGGTCTTGTGTCTCATGTCCCTTTGATGTTTGTCGATGCGCGGGTAGTCGTTCAGTTGAACATACCTATAGACTCATTGTTTATGGAGTTCTTGCACATGTTTTCAAGAATTTCTCAAACGGTATCTTCATCTTTACCCATGAAGTTGCCTTCACAATCTGCATCGACAAATAATCGGATGTCCTCACGGAGTCCCTGGTAAAAATTCTGGACCTATTCCAATTTAGGAATTTCGTGATGAGGGCATTTCCTCATGAGATCCAGAAAGCGATCCCATGCCTCATGAAGTGGTTCCCCTTCATTTTGTGTGAAATGCGTGATTTGGTCCCTCGGGGCATTAGTGCGGAAAGAATTTCTTGAGGAATTCAGCTTGTAAACCCTCCCAGGTGTTGATCGGTCGAGTTAGAGACCGATATCAATGGGCAGCCTTATCCTTCAAAGAGAAGGGGAACATCTTCATGACCAGGGTGTTTCGATTTTGGACATTTGGCCCGAGAGTTTGGGTCAGATGTTTCTACTCTTGGATGTGCTGGAAAGGGTCTTTAGAGCCCAATCCATGAAAGTAAGGGATCAAGTTGGTAATATTTGGTTTCAACTCAGTATCAGGTCCCTCAACCGGAATTTGCATCCTGGGTTCCATCGCCATAATTGCGAGATTGTAATGGTCTCGCATCTATGGACTTGCTCGGGGATTGGCCAGTGTATGGATCAAATAAGTAAGAGTCTGCAACTGGTCCTGTAGGTGTTGAATCTCACCTCCTTGATCTTGGTTCTCCATGGAATCAAAGGATGGAGAATTGGGTTCAGATGTAGATGAATCAGAAGAGATATCAAATGGATCAGAAAAGAACCCAAATAAGTTGGTCGAGGTTTGACCCCAATGTGAATGAACCGCTAATGGAGGTCTTAAGACTGGTCTTAAGGACTTCCTCTTGTACATGCACTATAGAATCAGATGAGGGATTGGAAATGTTCCAGATCCAATCAAGGCGCCCAAAAGGATTGGATGGCTAATGTTGTTTGAGGCAGGTGGATCTCTGAATTAAAAATCCACACACATGAGAATTACTTGGCAGTCAGGAAGGGAGTCCTACGAAGACCCCTACATGGTAGAACGTCCCCAGGGGTTACAGGGTTTTCCTCACCTGACCTTCCTTGTCACCGCGATTCCAAGTAGATCGAAATATATGAATTGAAACCTAAGTCTACTAATTTTAAACTTGATTGTGCATTGAATTTCACTTGAATTTAGAATTGAGTCAAATTGTGACCTAATTTAGAGGTTGATTGATTTACAAAGTGAACCAACTTCACCTTACCTACCCTAAAATTGAGGATGGAATTCGGGTTAAGTCACCCGAATCACCGTGTTTTTGTTTGCAAACAGGTTATTAGGTCTGAACTTTTGAGATACAAGTGATCTTAGAGCCTGACATTTAGGGTTTTTGATGATTAATCAATTCCAATAGGGGCTTGTGGCACACAATGCGGGAATGTTTATTTTCTTTTTAGCTGGCAAATGTGTACTAATCCTTGAAGCTCTAACGTGGAAACCCTAATGTGGCTCTATTCCCAAGTCCAATTGATTCCAGAGATGGCACCTTGGGCTCAAATAAGAAGGTGAATAGCCCAAGATACTTAATGTCCCTAATAGATGCAAGTATCTAGATTGGGGATCTCTAATCAAATCAATCAAATCCGATCGCAATCAATAATGCAGTAAAAACTCTTGCCTTTAATGATGATTACTAGGAAAACAAGGCATGCTTGATTCCTAATTTTGTTTCTTTCCTTCTTATCTTTCCCAAAAGAGGAAGGGATTATGGGAGGAAGAAAAGCGACTACCTGCCCCTAGTGGTGTTGCTCGAGCGGACGATCTTCAGTGGTGATTCACCTCGAAATAACATAACAAAATAGATAGAGCAAGTTAAAATTCAAATCAAGAATGACTATGACTAGTGGTCAAACTGCATGTTGCTCCCTGATAATGGTGCCAAAATATTAACGTGCCAAGGTCGATTTCAAAGTGCGCATCGTAGTATAGCGACTAAAGCGATGAAAAGTGTTTAAATTTGTAATCTCGAAATTTAAGTTCTGAGGTCGTCTTAGGGAGCAAATCAATTGCAATTTAAATCACTAAGTAATAAGAATGAAGCACAGGTAGTTTAATATAAAATGAAATAGATGCTCAATTTATTGCACTATCAAAACTCTAAAAAGAAATCTAAGTGTTCGAATAACAAAATATGGTTCAAATAATCTCAACTCAACACTTAATACTATGATTAGACGTTTGGAGCTATTGATCAAACGACTTAAAGTTTAAACTTAGACGTCTGATTTTAAGCGTGCTTGAGCAAAAACCTCCCTTCCCCTCTCAACCAAACCTCTTTCCTTCTCTCTTTTCTCTTTAATCGGACCCTAATCGGATCCAGACCTGGTCTCAAGCCTGCACAAGCGTGTGTGTGTGGGCGAGGGTCAATGCATATGGGCGTGTATGCGTGTGGGGTCCCGACCCCTTGATGCTTGGGCGAAGAGGTGATGCACGTTGAAGGTTATTAAGGAGTTTCAAAACTAAATTCCCACGATGTAGGACTAAGAATAGCTCCTTTGTTGTTGCTACGCGATGGTTGTTGCTCAATTTGAGGTCAAGTTGTTGTGAGATCTTCAATCCATGCCTCAGACGTGCTGTTAGGGTGATTTTGTACTCGAGGAGGGTGGTGGCGAGGTAGTTGATGGTCGGATGTCGGCGGACGGAGTTGGAGAAGAGCTTGCTGGCGGAGTATCTGAAATCACGAATACGGGCTTTTGGCCCCAATTAAAAAGCTCAGGAGCTTTGCCGGAGCATGGTGAATGTGTTGGTGGTGGTGATTTTGTGGATAGTGTAGTGTGGCGGCTGGACGAAGAAGCTTCGTGAAGCTATGGCGACTGTGGTTGGAGATGACAATGGACGCGATGTGAGTTTCAATAACCCTAGGCAAAAGAGTCATGCGGGTGAGGGGGATCTTTTGCCTAAGTTTATTAGGTGTGTGGAGGACGGAGGCGATCGGGTAGTGATGGCGGTCAAAGCAGCGATGAACGAAGTCGGGGAAGAAGGGATAGCGGGTGAATGGAGCTCAAAAGCTCCCTAAGGCTAATTGGAGGGGAGAGAAACAGAAGCCATAACCTAATATGGGAAGAGGAAGATCGGAGGAGGGGTGTCGATGGTATTACGGAGACGAAGGAGATGAGCTGTCGGAACGATTGAGGGTGAAATAGGAGTTGAAGCTTTATGAGAAAGCTTCGTAGAAGCTTGAGGAAGAACCCTCTTCCTATTGTGCGTGGCAAAGGGCGAAGAAGGGGTTTTGAAGAGCTCTGGTGGTGGTCCTCTGTGCTAGCGAGGAAGAAGTATTGGAGAGGAATACCGACGAAGACTGCACGAGTCTGTGCTCATGAACATGCAACCCTTTAAATAGATGTAGGATGCGAGAGAATTGATCCCAAAAATTGTCCGCCGGCGACAATTATGGTGATGATTTATCGCACCAAGATGTTTAGAAGATCTAGAGGGATCTCGGGAACAATCTCACCAATTTTGGTGAGATTTATCATGATTTCATCCCTCAATTTGAGGATCAATCCTCTGCTTATTTGGGTTGATGGAGCTCTGTAGGTTGCGTTTAGGAAACAAGGAAGAAGGTGGTAGGGGTCTTTTTGCAAGGGAAGCCAAAAGTTAGGGACCTGAATGCAAGAAGAATCGAAAGCTAGGGGTAGTTTTGTGATAAATAGAAACTTATGGGCTAAAATGCACACTAGGTCAAGATAGTCTCTGATTTGGCTCAAATTTTAGGGTTAACCTAATTTGGATCTAAGGAATCTAATGATGACCTCAAATTTAGATTTTGACCATGTTTGACTGGGGAATTTATATAGAAACCCAAAACAGAATAAATTCCCACTTAATTCTCTATTTCCGGTCGAAATGGGTTCCTTTGGTCAAAGTAAAGGTTCCAACTCTCATAAAATATTTTTCAATGACTTTTAGGAGGTTTAGACAGTGCTATCAAAGGCGAGAGGCGCTAAAAGGTGAGGGGGTCCAAAACACTCGAGGTGCTAGGTGCTCACCCGAGACAAATGAGGTGTTAATTTATTTATTTATTTGAAATATATATATATAAATTATCAGAAAATTAGATGCTCTTATAATTTCATGCATGGATCCATTAACAAATTTGATAGATATACTAGCAAATATGATAGTATAATCTAAATCATTATTTAATTGTTACATCAACACAAATACTAGAATAAAATGACACCATTGTCAATTTGAATAAAATCAATTTGAAATTACTTGCCCGTCATTGTATTTCATTTGAAATAATTTACACCATTGTCATGGTAACTCATTAGTATGAAATGATTGGGTTATTTAAATCCCTAAATAACTCATTTAAGTGATATCATTGAGTTATTTAAACATATGAGATAAAGTAAAATTTTTGAACAGTAAAACAAAAATGATAAGCCAAAAAAGTTGACTGGGATGTGGGAACACAAGCTGCTGCTGGCAAGGAGTGTAAAAAAAAAAGACTGAGTGGATTGGGAAAATGACAAGGAGTGACTCATAGGAGTGCAAAAAAATCATAAGTCAATAAAAATGACTCATAGGACTCCTATTACAGCTATAACCTATGATAGGAGTGACTCTTATGAGGATCGCAATGAGTGACGATGGGGAGCAGTGAGAACTCTTCAACGCGTCCAGCTCTGGCAACGATGGAGAGTAGCGGCGATCGGCGATGGAGTAGCGGTGATCGGGAGCACTCCTATGCGGTGCAGTGGCGATCGAGAGCACTCCTGCGCGGTGACGATCGAAGGCACTCCTCGATGGTGAATCTGGCGATTGAAGGGAGGACTTGATCGAGGGTCGTTGCCAAGATCGGGTAGTATCGAAAGGGTTTTGGGGTTTTTACATAGGGTGTTTTTAGTTTATTGGGTTAGTAGTTTGTGGGTAATCAGGTACTGTTGGGGATTTTTTGCTCAGGCGCTCGCCCCAACGCTTCGTGCCTCGACCTCAGGTGCTCACCTAGGTGTCGCCCAAGGCAAAATGCCTCGCCTAGGGTCGGTCAAGGCGCTAGGGCCTTGCCTCGCCTCAGGCGAGCGCCTTAACAGCACTGGGTTTTGATGACATTTATTTCTACCAAAACCTATTTAATTGAAGTGAGGCTGAAATTACAATTTTTATTATTAAATTAATCCTCAAATATCAAGAAACCCTGATTCAGTCAGCACAGTCTCACTTGGGAAATTAAGCTCATTTGACCTTGGATTAAGCCCCAATTAACCTCTTAGTTATTTTGCAATTATGATTACTTATTAAAACAGTAGAATGAACCCAATTTCCTGTCTTCTCGCATTTAGTTTTGAATAGAATTACGATATTCTGATGAGTATAAAGGGGTATTTATTGTTGTAGTTAAGCTAAATTAGACTTTTTAACACCAATGATGGTGTTGCCATCATGACTGCAAGAAAAGTGTTAATGCTATTTCAAAAGGGGATATATTGATGATATATTGTTGATAATAGGGAATTTTGATGAAATTACTAAAAATGATTTAAAATGGGTAACAATGTTACAATATGAAAACTACATAGGTTCTATAAGACCAAAATCATGTTTTGAGGAGTCTTCCCACAGTACAAATCATCAATTTCTTTCTAGTTGGTGATTTGCGATACATAACTCGTGCAATAGTAGCAATAGTGCAGCGTAGCAGCTGTAGCCAACCAGCAGTAGCAATGGCATGCTGCATGCATCACGCGCGCACAACCTAGCAACAGGAAACAATGCAAACCAACATACCGTCAGCATGCCAACAATTTCGGTGGCATGCCATTGGCATGCTGGAGACATCCCTACGTTTTGACAAATATGTCAATCGGTGGCATGCCGTTGGCATGTTGGAGACATCTCTACATTTTGACAAATATGTCGTGTTGATATGACATCTCATCAAAAACCTTGTTTCGTCGGCATGCCAGCGGCATTTTAATCATTGCTTGCACCAACAATCCACATGTGGGTTCTTCACGTGTAAATCTTCATGCCAAGGAGCCTCCTTCTCGCTGTACAAACATCTGCATTTTCCTTGTTCAGATAAGGGTGAATGTGTTTTTGTGGCTCATCTGAATGATGCCCTAGTATATTTTCTTGGTTGCCAATGCTTATCTTATATTGAATTGTTATCCTTTGCCAACTCCTGAACCTTTTATGACGGCTGATTGTCAGTATGCATGGTATGAACTCATCAGTGTTCTAACCGTTGGTTGGTTCATTAATGAGTCAATATTGCATTGAGTGAAATATTTCAGTCAGTAATGTGCTTTTCTGTGATAGGGTTACCCTTGGAGGGTCTTCTGCTTTTGGGGTCTTCTGCTTTTGCAGTTTTATTTAAATTTCAGGATTGTTGCAGCCTTTTCGGTATTAATCTAACATAAGTCCGTTAGTACAGTTTTCTGAGGGAAAGCATATAAGATGTGGCTTAGCTGTTCCCATCTATAGACTATGATCCTTTTTTTGTGTGTTACAGGTTCTTTTGTACTGCTTGTTACATATGAGCTATGGCTTATTATATGAATAGACCACGGTCCCTTTTTAGTGCAGGTTAATCTGTACTGCTTGTTTTATGAGGCAATGTGAATGAATTTTCAGCGTTCTTTTTATTAATGAAGTATTTTTTCCCTTGTTCAGTGTACGAAGCTTGTAAGCTGGGGACTCATTCACCTTATGTCAGTGCTACTCAAATGGATTCAGCATCTAGGAAGCTAAGTATGTCTGGTTTAGTTCTTGTTGATTGCCCTCAGGCTGTAAGGGTAGGGTCCTGCAGCGTATCTCCAGTTGGTGCAATGAATGACTTTCTGGTGGCCTTGTCCAAAGAATGGGACTTGGCTAGCTTCCTAAAGTCTCTAACAAAGGTTGTCAAGAGTCTCAAAGTTGGTTCGAGTTCCGGAACTCAAAAAGAGGGAAGCAGTTCTCCGTGTGTGGTATGCCTTTTTAAATTCCTTGGTATTTTTCAGAACTTAAGTTGATGCATTTAATGAAGTTGCAACTAAGCTCTCCACTGCACTTCCTTTTGTTTCGGATATTGTATTGCTTACATGGGATAGCTTCTAAGCCATGCCAATCATGGTTCTTATGACTGTCACTGGCACATGGTTCAATGTCAGAATGTTGGTATAATATGTTTGACAGGTCATGCACTTCTGAGTTTGTGGAGTTGTGTGTGTGTTTCCTCTCTTTAATTTTTTTGAGAGAGTGAGTTTGTGGACTATGCTGGCAACTGTGATTTTGCAGTTTAAGAAATAAATAACCCAAAATGGTAATTAGGACCAAGCAAGTTCTAATATAAAACATATTGGTAGTAATCTTCAGACTTATATTTTAGCAAAAAAGATAAAACTTACTCTTGATATGAAAATATTTCCTATATCAGAGTAAAAAGAGACTATTTTCATAGTCTATCAAAGTAAAAACAAAAATGCATGCCTTTGCATTAATATTAATTTGATGCCAAGATTAATGTTGTCAAGGTGCTCACCTTTGCCTACCAGGCTGGGCAAGAAAGTTGGAGGTCACCTTTGAGTCGTTCCAGGCGATCTAGGTGATCGTCCGGTTGCCGTGTTCGTTGGCTAAGTTGCCTTATGCCTCATTGCCCTAACTTTTGATTTACTTTAGATAAGACCGTAAGGCTCTTCTTTAGTCTTAAGCTATATATATACTATATATGTTAATCTTATATATACGGTTTGTATATATACACATATATTATTGACAATTTTGATATGCTCTCAAATTTCCTTTCTACTTTGATACATCTAAGTTAAACTATTGTTTGTCTTATGACATACATGTATAAGTTATACATATATATTATTGTAAGTTTGTAATGAGAATTATGATATACATTGTTAGTTTAATGATATTGATGGGACTGGACAAAGAGTAGAGAATTGTCTTGCAGCACCATAAATGTGTCGGGATGCGCTTGAGTTAACAAGTCAATTTGCTTCCTCTACTGTATCTTATGTCCCCCCTGGTGTAGCAAAAGCTTGAAGCTTAGCAGTAAGAATTTCCTTCTTCCCATATGTAGCTTCCAAACATTACATCTCTTTAGCAGCTTGTAGTGCATTATCTCGTTCCCAATTCTTGGAGTAATAGAGTTCATGATCTAGACACGGATCATGGCATTATCTCTCTTCGAAGAAGTATTCTTCCCGATCTTTTCCATTGGTTCTGATTGAAGCAAATCATTTTCCTTGTCATGACCTTCTACCATTGTTAGAAAGATCTACACCAAGCCAATATTAAGTTCAAGTTCGGGGTGCGTGAACCTCTCACGCACTTGGGACAGTCAAGCAGAGGACATTAGCTATGCTTATGAGGCATACAAGGAGAGGCACAAAGACCTCAAAGTTTAAGTTTAGATGATGCATAAACCTCTTACGCACAAGGGAACGTTAAGCTATAGCACTTGACTCCTAGGTGTACAAGAAGGGGCATAGAGACCTCCACAAGTTACAGTTATGGCTGACACATAGGCCCCAATTACCAAGCTCCATGTTATCCTTAAGAGTGCGCCTGAAAATCGCGATGGAGCCAAGGCAAGGAAGTGGGAGAAGGAGAATTACATGGTGTCATTTACATCCCTCGGATTTAGAGAAGCTCCGAGCATTATTCAAGGAAGAGAAAACTATGGCTATAGCAACGAATTTCGAGGTTGTTAAAGAAGCAACGACTACTGAGGTTGCAAAAAGACTCGTCGTTGCTTCAGAAGATGCGTTCAGTGAAGATCCGGAAGCATACATGGATGCGGATTATGAATTCCATTGGTAGGTCGACTAGCCTTAGTTTCTACATCATGCAAGTCGTCACCCTCTTTAGCATTGGACTTAAAGGGTCGTGTTAGAGTTTGGAATAAAGCCACATGGGAGTAGCAGTCAGTGGGGCCCATGTTGGGCGCATGTGCGTGCGTGCATGTCTGTGTGTGTGGGTTTTGACTTGTAAGCCAAATCTAGTTTGTGCCACATGTGGCAATTTTTTTTTTTTGATTGGTTGATTAGAGTTCAAATTAGGATTGAGTCAATTTAGGAATAGGTGATTTGATTTTATTTTGTTTAGGTAATAAGATTAGAAAATCCTAAATGTTTTAGGATTGCAATTGGGATTGTAATTAGGATTAATTCTCTTTAAATAGAGACCAAATCCCCTTGATTTCTTTTGAGTTCCATTAATAATATTTTCTACTTCAAGAACTCCCTCCTCTCTCTCTTCCACGTTGCCAACCTTTCTCTCTTCCTCATCTCTCCATGCGCACCAACATTGAAGAAAGGACCTCTCCATGCATTATCCACTCTCACACTTTCCATACTGACAAATATGACAAATGATATTTCTATCAATACCATCAAACAATTTTGTTAAACCAAAATCAAGGAACTTTAATGTTTCAAAATTACAATGACCAAAATGATGATGTCATTGTTCGAAAGAAGCAAGTGAAACTTTATTGCCAACATTGTTGTACTCCATTGGTCTATTATGTTTGTAGGGGTGTGTTTATAACTTTTTATTTCTTCTTGGAGTTCTGTAATTTGTCCCACCTCTTTTATTATATAAAAAGAGGTAGGGTTTTGGAATAAGATTAGATCATTCGTTTCTCTTAACTTGGTATCAGTGCGGCAATCCTAAATCGAAGCTTTTGATATCCCACCTAAACAAGCCTCTAAAGCTCTCCACCGATCTCCTTACTCCCATTGGTTGGGCCCCCTCGCTGGCGCCCTAGGTGCCACTAGCATTTCCGCTGGTGGTGTAGATCAACCGATGCCGCCTCCTCCCCTGCCAGTCCCTACAGGTTTGACGGCGTTACTGATTCTTGCAATCCCTTCGACGCCACTTATCACTACCCAACTAATCTTTCTACCACTGGTGTTGCCACCACCTAACAGATTTAGGCCACTAGCATTGCCGCTGGTGGTTGTTCTTGACCACTAGTACAACCATTGGTGGTAGAATAGAGCATTGGTGGCAGATCTGTCGCCTGGCTGCTCTATTGGCCTTTGATTGCCTACGATCTGATGCCTCTGATCGGGTTGGAGGGGTCCCTATTGTGGTTGGTCCTATTTTTGTGGTTTCAAACCACAAATAGATGTTTGTTGCTTGAGTTATTCATTTGAAGAATTCTAGAGTGGTGCGGGTTTGTGGGCAAGAGAGAGATGGCTTCTTCGAGTTCATCCGAAGTCACTTCAGACTCCACAATGGACATCGGGACTTGCAAGGGTTCGTTCTTTGATCCTATGATTAAACTTGATGAGGCCAATTATCCTCGGTAGTCCTAGACTTTCGTGATGACCGTTAAAGGTCATGGAAAGGAGCACATTCTGAGTAACCCAAAACCTGACCAGAAGACAGGTGCAAATGCTAATTAGGATAGGTATAACACAATGGTGTGTGCTTGGATGATGAATTGCGTTATTCCCAAAATCGATGATGAAATCATTTACTGCACCACAACCAAGTAGATGTAGGATTCTCTTTGTGAGACATACTCTTATGAGAAGAATCCCTCTAGGGTGTTCTAATTCTATCATGAATTGTTTCAACTTTGTCAGGAGGGGCGTTCATTAGCACAATATTACTCCATTGTGAAGGGTCTCTTGGAGAGACAACTCTTACAGGTCTGGCTGTATCTGTACATCTTGGCATGAATTCAAGGAGTTAGCGGTATGTTTGTTCCTCTCAGGTTTTGGTCCTGAATTCATAGTGGCTAGGGAGCATATTTTGACTCTTCTAAAGCTTCCCTCATTGGAAGAGACCTATAGTAGGCTCAGCCGGATTGCCATCCAGACTCCAGTGGTTGATACTACAAGTCAAACATTTGCTTTGGTTGTGATCCCTGCACATTATAGAGGTGCACCCTCTGCAGATGGCCGTGGTTGTGGATGTGGATTTGGAGGTCGTAACCGTATTCCTTGCGCTTATTGTGGCTAAGGCATACTGAGGTTACCTGCTTGTAGAAGCATGTCAAATCAGCCATTGCTAATTAGGCGACAAATCTTCAGATGCATTGCCAGGGGTGGTTTCCAGGGCTGAATTTGATGATCTTCAGTGATTTTCCGAGCTTGCACATGCTTTCACTTCCTAACCTGTAGATATTGTAGCGTTTACCTCTTCCTCCTCAAGTACTGGCTTGGTTTGCTCCTTTCCAATAAGATCTGGTGAATGGTTAGTTGACTTAAGAGCTTTGATGCATTTATGTGGAGACCATGACTCTTTTCTTGCTACGAGTCCTATTGCATTAGGAAAAACTGTATAAGTTGCAGATGGTAGATATTCTCCTGTTGTTGGAAAGGGAGATTTCTCCCTATCTTCTACATTGAGATTGTCTAATGTCCTTTATGTACCAAATTTCTCTCTCAGCTTACTTTCAGTTAGTAGCATTACTAAGAAATTAAATTGTCGAGTTATATTTGGCACAGCCATGTGTTAGGACAAGCTTACTGGGAGGACGATTGGAGGACGTGAAGGGGGGTTTACTGTCTAAGTCGTGCACCAGTTATTGCTGCTACTGTTGGTCATGGGGAGAGTGCTTCTGGATCTCCATTCTAGTGGCACCTTTGCCTCGGCCATGTACCCTTGGAGTGACTCAAACGTGTTATCCCTCGCATTCCTTCCACTACTACTATTCTTTGCGATGCTTGTCAACTTAGCAAGCATCATTGTGCCAGTTTTCCGATATCCAGTCATACTGGGTCTACTTATGTTTTTAGCTTATTCATATGGATGTAATGGGGTCCTAGCTGGATTTCTGATCGGTTAGGCCATCGGTATTTTTTGGTGGTAATTGATTTCTCTAGAGTTTCTTGAGTTTTTCTTTTGGAGAACAAGTTTGAATTTGGAAACATTATTGAAAGTTTTGTCATTTGAAATAAAGATCCGCTTTTCTATTGTTATTAAAATGTTTCGTTCCGATAATGTATTGGAATTTTATATTGCCCATTTAAAATCCTTTTATCAGTCCAATGGCATTATGCACCATATTACCTATGCTCATAACTCTCAGCAGAATGGTGTGGCTGAGAGGGAGCATAGGCATTTGCTCGATGTATCTCGTACCTTGTTGATTCATTATTTTGTACCTTCGTTGTATTAGGGGGATGTGGTGCTAACCGCTTATTTTCTTATTAATACGATGCCAGACTCTACCCTCCGTGGACAAATACTTGGCAAGTTTTGTATCCTAATAAACAATTTCATGCACCACTTTGGATGTTTGGTTGTGTTGCCTTTGTGCATCTTCTTGATTGGATCCTAGATGAGGTAAACTGGCACCTAAAGCTGTAAAATGTGTTTCCTTGGGCTATTCTCGGACGTAAAAGGCATATTGATGTTTTGATCCTATTACATCTCGTCATTTTGTGTCTACTAATGTTACTTTTTATGAGGCTATTTCATATATTTCCATGTCTAGTCGTGACTTACCTCATACTGTTGATGTTACTCCTATGCCTATACCACCTATACCTCTTGGAGCTATTCTTGACAATGACACACCTATCAGAGTGTTAGAAATTTGTTGAGTCCATTCATATTTATAGACGACCTCATACTACTTTGCAGCCCTAAGATGAGCTCTGCAGGTCATCCTCCTTCAGCCTCCCCAGGTTAGGTGAGCTTTGCACCTTTAGACACTGATGATTATGTGTTTAGTGATACAAGTAAATCTCTTATTAGTTCAGTAGAAGAGGATGATCTTGATCTTCCAATAACTACTCAGAAGGCTCACCGTAGTTGTGCTAGATGTCCAGTTACAGGCAGTCTTGAGATAGATGATATGGGAATATATAATTTGTTAGTTTCTGTCGTGCTCTAGCAGCCAATCATATTCCTGCGGCATATCATGAGGCCATGCTTGATCCAAAGTGGCAACAGGCTATGATGGATAAGATGGTCTCTCTTTAAAGTAGAGGCACATGGGAGTTGACATCACTGCCAAAGGGAACTTATGTTGTTGGTTGCTGCTGGGTCTTTGCACTCAAATATAATCCAGATGGGTTTATTGTAAGATACAAGGCCAAGCTCGTGACAAAAGGGTTTACTCAAAGATATGGAGTGGACTTTTTTGACATGCTCTCTCCTATTGCTCGCCTGTCTACGGTAAGGATTCTTTTAGTAGTTGTAGTTTATAGAGATTGGAAGATACACCAATTGGATGTCAAAAATGCATTCTTATATGGGAAGTGTACATGCAGCAACCCTCAGGTTATAAGGTTTAGGGGGAGTGTGTATGCATGCTACGTAAGGCCATTTATGGCTTTAAGAAGAGTCCATGTGCTTGGTTTCAAAAGTTATCTCAAGTGGTGGAGTTTGTTGGCTTACAGAGCATTCCCTGTTTGTCAGAAAAATAGGGAGGGGTGTTATTGTTCTTCTTATTTATATGGATGACTTAATTGTCATAGGGGATGATTATGAGGGAATAACTGAGATCAAGAGCTATTTAGTTGATCAGTTTGTGATGGACCTGGGTTGAGATACTTTCTTGGGATAGAGGTTGCTTGCAGCAAAAGTGGCATTATTCTGTCGCACAGAAAGTATGCTCTAGATGTTTTGCAGGAGGTTGGTATGCTAGGAGCCAAGTCAGCAAATATACCCATGGATCCCAAGGTATATTTGTATGACCCCAAGGCAAACACTATTAATAGCAAGCAGTATAGATAGCTAGTTGGGAAGTTGTATCTTACTATTACGCGACCAGGCATTTCCTTTGTAGTTGGCAAGTTAAGTTTATTTCTAAGTCCACTAGACTACACTGGGATGCTATGATGATGGTTCTTAGATATCTTAAGAAGGCTCCTAGAAAGGGTCTTCTATTCACTAGAGGGACTTCCATGGCAGTGGTGGGCTATTTAGATGCATATTATGTTGAATGTCATTTGGATTGGAAATCCACTATAGGTTTCTATTCGTATGTAGCTAGGAATCTTGTTACGTGGAACTGCAAGAAGCAAGTGGCAGTCTTTAGGTCTAGTGCAAAGTCAGAGTATAGGGCGATGGCCTAGACTGTTGCTGAGATAATGTGGATTCAATCTCTCCTAACTGACGTACACGTTGAGATTGATGGAACTATGGAGATGCGATGCGATGTGATAATAATAGGCTTGCTGCTTATATAGCTAATAATCCAATGTTTCATGAGTGCACAAAGTATGTGGAAGTTGATTGTCATTACACTAGAGATATTATTCTGAAAAGGGCTACTTTACACAGCTCCTGTCTCTACTGATGATTATATAGCTAATATATTTACCAAGCCTCTTATCAGATCCAATTTTGATGTCTGTTGTTCCAAGCTAAGTATAATTGACATTTATGCTCTAGCTTGAGGGGAAGTGTTGTACTCCATTGATTTATTATGTTTGTAGGGGTGTGTTTGTAACTTTTTATTTCTTATTGGAGTTATGTAATTCTACCTCTACCAAAATAGGGTTGTAGTGAGACGAAGTTATCTTTGTTATTTGAAATGTGATTTCCAGCATTGGTGTCAGCAATCCAATCATCGGGAGTAAGCTGAGTCGAAAGAAATGTTCCAATCCAAATTCCTTGGAAACCCTACATCTCTTTATATATAGAGAGAGATGTGGGTAAAATACAGTACATGTCCATAAAGAAATAACAAACTATAAATAGCTAGTAACAGAAAGAAAAGATAAATAGGAGTCTCAACACTCCCCCTCAAGCTGAAGCATAGATGTCAATCATACTCAGCTTGGAACAACAGAAATCAAATGCCAAGCGAGATAGAGGCTTCGTGAACATATCAGCTATTTGATCCTTAGATGCCACATAAGTAGTGTGCAACAAACCACATTGTATAAGGTCTCTGGTATAGTGACAGTCTACCTCAACGTGTTTGGTGCACTCATGGAACATCGGGTTGTTGGCTATGTAGGTAGCTGCCCGATTGTCACATCGCATCTCCATGGGTTCCTCAATCTGGACATACAAATCATGCAAGAGAGACCATATCCAAACCATCTCCGCTGCAGTCTGGGCCATTGCCCTATACTCTGACTCTGCACTGGAGTGAGAAACTGCCCCTTGTTTCTTGCTCCTCCAGGTAACCAGATTTCTTGCCACAAAGGTACAGAAATCAGTAGTGGATTTCCTATCAAGCACACATCCCGCATAATTAGCATCGGAATATCCCACTACTGTCATAGGCAAGCCTTTTGAAAGAGAATACCACGACCTTGTGCTTTCTTCAAGTATCTCAGCACCTGCATAGCTGCCTGCCAATGTAGTTTCGTCGGCCTCTCCATAAACTGGTTAAGTTTGCCTACTGCTAAGGCAATATCTGGTATGTTGATAGTTAGGTACAACAACTTGCCCACAAGTTGTCTGTATACTCTGCTATCTGCTACCTTTGTCTCCTCATCATGAAAATGTGCCTTAGGATCCATAAGAATATTGGCTGGCTTGGATCCCAGCATACCTGTCTCTTGAAGAACATCAAACGCATACTTGCGTTGAGAAAGAACAATCCCATTTATACTCCTAGCGACCTCGATCCCCAAGAAATATTCAAGCTGGCCCAGATCCTTCATAACAAATTCCTGTGTAAGAGATTCCTTGACTTGTCTTATCCCAGCCTCATCATCGCCAGTGATAATCAAGTCATCCACATAAACCAGTAAAGCTACCACGCCATTCTCTATTTTCCTGACAAACAGAGAATGATCCGAAGAAGACTTTTGCATCCCTATCCTCTGCAACACATCTGAGAGCTTCTGAAACCAGACTCTCGGCCTTTGCTTTAGGCCGCAAATGGCCTTTTGGAGTCTGTAGACACACTCCCCTTGAACCTCAAAACCCAAAGGCTGCTGCATGTAAACTTCCTCCTGAAGATCGCCATAAAGAAAGACGTTTTTCACATCAAGCGATGTAACTGCCAATCTTTGTGGGCAGCAACAGAGATGAGTACCCGAACAGTGACAAGCCGCGCAACAGGAGAGAAAGTATCAAAAAAGTCTCCCCATATGTATGGATGAACCCCTTTGCCACCAACCTGGCCTTATACCTTGAAATTGACCCATCAGGGTTGTACTTCAAGGCAAAGACCCATCTAGAGCCAACAAGTCGCGCACTTGTAGAAAGTGAGGTGAGATCCCAAGTTTGTCTGCTCCAGAGTGCTGCCATCTCATCCTCCATGGTTTGACGCCACTTTGAAACAAGCATGGCCTGCTGGTAGGTAGATGGAATAGATGAAGCTGTAATAGCATGACAGAAGCTACCAAACTGAGAACCAAGATTATCTGTAGCCAAACTACCTGCAACCCGATATCTGGACTCACATGTGCGGGGGCGCCTTCCTAATAGCAATAGGAAGATCAGACACATCTGGTATCTTTTGCTGAGTCACTATAGAGGGAACCTTACTACTATAGTGATCTACACTGTCAGGGGGATCAGGTCTAACTAAATGATCATTGTCACCAGAACCCATCTCGACTGCCTGTGGAAGATCTATTACTAGGGCAGGTAGAGGCCTCTGTAGTGTCGCATGAGGTCTACTATATGTCTGCAGCGGATCATGCAATCTCTGGTACTCATTCACGTGGATGGTAGACTCTGAAGAAGTTGGCAGAGGTGTGGAGATTGGAATCGCCTCAAGTGGAACTAGAGAAATAGGTATGGAAGCAGCATCATCATGAACACTCGTCTATCCAGCAATGGAAAAGTATGGTGTCGTCTCATGGAAAGTCACATTAGCGCTGATATAATGCTTGTGGTGGATGGGATCATAACATTGGTACCCTTTCTGACTCCTGGAGTAGCCTAAGAAAACACACTTAACAGTACGGGGGGAAGCTTGTCACGACCTGATGATGGCACATGGATAAAAGCAATACACCCAAAGGTCCTGGGAGACACGTGAAAAGCTTACCATCTGGATGTAACAAAAGAATCGGTATCTGTTCGTGACGAACTGAACTCGACATCCTGTCAATGAGGTAACACGTCGTCAAAATAACATCCCTCCAGTATCTCTGTGGAACACTATAGTGAATAAGTAGAGCGCAGGCAATCTCTACTAGGTGTCTGTGCTTCCTCTTTGCAACTACATTCTGCTGTGAAGTATGAGGACAAGTGGTCTGGTGGATAATCCCATGAGTCCTGTAGAACTCAGTAAGTCTACCAGTGCAGAACTCGATGGCATTATCTGTTCGTACAATCTTCACTGTAGCAGAATACTGAGTCCAGATCTCCAAGAGAAGCATCTCTATGGCACGTCCAACATCTCCCTTGGTCTTCAAAAGGAATACCTAATATACTCTGGTGAAGTCATCAGCAACAAGATAATGCTGATGTCCCATCCTATCTGGAACTTTACTTGGTCCCCAGACATCCATATGGAGTAACTCAAAAGCAGTTGTTGATCCAGGAGAAGCACTGGTAGGAAAGGAAGACCGATGATGCTTGCCTAATTGGGTGATCCAGAGGCATGTGACCAAGACTAACATGCCACTGTAAGGCACTCCCACCACCGTACCTGCTTGTTCTTGCAAATGGCTCCTAGCCCAGGTGATAAAGGTCATTTTTCTCTGTACCTCTGGCGACGGTCTTCCGAGTGAACTTATCCTCAACAATACATCCAATGTCATAAAAAATAACCCTATAATGAAGATCCTTTGTAATTCTACTCACGGACAACAGACTTATGGGAAACTCCGGTACATATAGTGCTCTCGACAACTGCAACATAGGGGTAACAGACACCTCCCCCTGGCCAACAATTGGAGCGTGTCTGCCATCAGCAACCTACACCGTTCTCCCTTGTGCAACAGAACTGAGTGATCGAAAATGACTACGATCACCACAAAGATGCTATGACGCACCAGAATCCACTAGCCATCATGTACCATGATGACTCCTGTCATGCTTTTGTTGCACCATGCCTGCGTATGTCATCATCTTGATTACTTCATAAATTGGATGATGCAGAAGCGACCATTGCTCTCAAATCCACTAGGAATCCACAGAAATCAGTTATGAAATATATCCTTAAGATCTTAGGGCATAGATAGAGCCCGAGCGGTGCTCTTCCTGACGTAGAAGTCCTGTAGGTAACCTATAGGGGTAGAGAAGATCGGTAAACCTCTGTTCTAGTCACCGCAACACGTCTTTAAGGCCTGCAGAAGATGAAATCAAGGGATCTCCGCCAGTCACGGTCTCAGATAGCTACCGAGATGCTGACAGAGGCTAGGACCTGCAGTGCTGACAGCAGCTCTTGTATGAGGTCGCAGTGCCGCCGCTGGGTCTATTGACCCTTGCTGGAGCATCGCTGGGTGGTGTTGGAGCTTTCGAGCCGCGACAGCCCATTGCAAGGCCTGAATCAAGCCGTAGTGTCGCTGCCGCCGGCCGCTGGGGCTCTTGCGTGTTGTTGCGCGGTGATTTAGAAGCCTTGGCACCACTGCAGCCTCGTTGCAAGGCTGAACTAGGGCACAGGGGCGCCGCCTCCAGCTGCTAGGACACCTACGTGCGGTCGGAGGGTCGCCAGAGAGCGTCGCCACTGCTAAGGAAGGAGGAGATGAGAATGGGATTTGGGTGTTGGGTTTAGGTGGCCTTGAGGGGTAGGATACCTAGAGTCACGGTCTAGGACCGGTGCTCTAATACCAAGTCGAAAGAAAATGTTTCAATGCAAATTTCTTGGAAATCCTACATCTCCTTATATGTAGAGAGAGGTGGGTAAAATACAATGCATGTGCATAAAGAAATAGCAAACTACAAATAGCTAGTAACAGAAAGAAAAGACAAGATAAATAGGAGTCTCAACAAGCTGCATGTCTCTAAAGTTTGTTGAAAGCACATTTACGTTGTACTACTTAGAAAAAGAATTCTCGTCATGTCCAGCAACATACGCTTCGACACATGTTTGAGAGGTAATAACGGAAATTTTGGCAGGTCATAGCTGTTGATAGTATTTTGATTGGGTCTACCATAGAGTTGACATATAACCCCTGCTTGACTGTTGTAACCATGACCACAATCACTATTTTCTTGCTATTGCAGTTGTTGCTGCCTGCACCCATAAGGTGTTTGTACACGATCAAAGATCTTCACCAGGTAGTTGTGACCTTTGCCATGGTTGCGGCTATGACCTCACCCACATCCTCAGGTGGTGAAGGCAGAGTTAATAGTCAACGTTGTAATGCAAGAATGCATCTCGTCAAAAGTTGTTTGATCCCTTGATTTGAGAACCAAACTATCATGTTGAACCAATGAGAATTTCAATTCTTCAAAGATGGGATGAGGTCTAGCCGTCACGGTGGTGATGGACATCCTATGCTCATCTTGAAGATCCACTAGACAATGTAAATCCTTGTCAGCAATAGCATCACCTGTATTATGACCAACGAGTGCAAGTCCATTGCATATGTTTTGCACCTTGTTATAATATTCGATGACACCCGTTCTTCCTTGCTTGATGTAAGCCAATTCAAATTTTAGCTGAATGATTTTAGCTTCAGCCATCTTAGAGTAACCACTGCTGGGAGTATCCTAAAGTTCCTTAGTGATTCGCACATGAACTACTTGTGTCACAATTTCTTCAGATAAGGTGGATTTAATCTAGCCAATAAGTTGTTGATCAAGGGCAAACCACTCAACATACTTAGGATTTGAAGTGGTGCGAGCATCTTGTGGGGACCCAAAGTCATTTGACTTTTTCCCAGAAACTTCAATTTTCTCTTGTACGTACATAAGTGGTGCAGGTTTTGTGTTGTCAATGTGACCAATAAGGCGTTGCCCATGAATAAAGGAAAGAATCAAGCTCTTCCATAATAAGCAACTCTCCCTGTTAAGCTTGATAGAAACAATTTGGTTGAGCATATTAGGAAAAGAGAGATAGTTATGACCACCTTTATTCGAAGCCATGGTCAAAGGCTAATAACTCGAACCTCCTTTTTTTAGAAGGTAGGTGAAAAGCAGGAAATGGTTTTGAAACTCAAAAGTTGATAGATTTAAATAATGTGGAAGCATGATATCAAAATAATAAATCAATCAAGGTACGCTTGGGTTTACATGGAAACCTTACTCACGAAGAGCAGAAAGAAAACCATGGGAAAAGGCCCTGAGAGGACTTTGATGTTTTTATTCTTCTCAAAGAATAAATGAGGGGGTACACGTCTATTTATACACCACCACACAACAAAGTTCCATTACACTGTGGGACTAAATCACTACACTTGTTTCTCTGAACACTCCCCCTTAAGCTGGAGTATGGAATACTCAGCTTGTAACACAAAGAAACCCACTCTATACAACAGGACACAACACTTTAGACTAGTTCTTGCTTGTAGGCAGGAACACAGGTTGGAGCTGTTGGACGAATTGTAGCTGGCTCTGAAAGAGGCTTCTCCTCTGGAGACCTAGTGCTGGTGGCTCCCCATTTGGTATCCCTAAAATGAGGTCTTCATCTGAAGTCCTCGAAACTGGACCTCCCTCTTTGGAGTCCATAAAACTAGATCTCCCACATAAAAACCTAAATAGGGCCTTTCCTCTGAGGACATCGAAACTTAGATCTCCCTCTCCAGAGACCTCGAAACTTTGGACCTCTCAGAGTTGCGATTTTTCATGTGGTGATCTGCAACAAAGGGACCCCTAAATAGGGGTAACTACAATAGGCATCCACACTCCCCCTTTCTCCTAAACTCTATAGGAGAAGAAAATAACAAGAAATACAATAAAAAATAAACAATGAACATGATAATACTAGAAAAAAGTTTCTCCACCTCCTCTTCAATTCAAACTCTTTTTTTTTATGATTTTTTTTTGAAAATTTTCTTTTCCTCCTTTTTTTAATTCTTTTTTCTTCCCCCCCCCCCCCCCCCCCCCTTTTGGAAATTTTCTTCTTTTCTCATTATCCTCCTTTCTCCCCCTCCATTTTTTTACTCAACTCATTTCAAGATTTCTTTTTTTCTAAAAAAAACATAACCGAGGGATAAAGACTAAACCGCCATTGCCAAAAATCACGAGATAAATTTGTCGCTACCCATTGCTTTCGCAATCAAATTCAAGATTTCCGTCAAGACCTCTACCTCCATCGTTGATCGCAGGTGCCAGCTTGTTCTCGCGAGATCTTTATCACCTCTCCTCCAAGGCGTCATTGTCAAGGTCATCATTGTCATCGACCGAATCTCCAGCGTGATCGACCATCGTTGTTGCGTGCTTGCCATCGCCTTCTTCGCGCACCAGAAGAAGAGACCACTGGCGTCACCGCTACCTCAAATCTCTCCACCAGCACCACCAGTGCTCACTTGAGCATCGCCACGATCGCTCCACACGATCGCGAGCCTCTCCTACCCGCGCACACGAGACCACTGTCGTGATCCTCCTTCCTCACGGTGTCATAAGCGGCACGCCACCTTGAAGCTCGCCGCCGAAGAAGGTAGAGAAGTAACACTCCCCCTAGCAGTGTCGCCTAACGCCACCAATGCTCCACAACGCTACGAGGCCACGCTCGGGGAGATGACCCTTGAGGATTTCTGCCTCTTCGCGACTCTGCTTATATCAAGCCCATGCTGCTGCTGCTGTTCATCGTTCGTCGCTCTGGAGGAGCTCTCCTTCACCTTCTCCTTTCACTTGCAGCAGCATCCACCTCTCCTCGAGATCCTTCTCCTTGGAACAAAACTCCACGTACAAGAATAGAATGATAAAATGTAATGATCAAATAAGATAACCTAAGGAACGAAATGCTCTGATAGCAAGTTGACAGATTTAAATAATGTGGAAGTATGATATAATAAATCAATCAAGAAACGTTTGGATTTACGTGGAAATCCCATTCATGAAGAGCAGAGAGAACCATGAGAGAAGGCCCTGATTGGGCTCTGATGTTTCTATTTTTCTCAGAGAATAAATGAAGGGGTACACGCCTATTTATAAGCCACCACACACACAACAAAGTCCCACTACATTATGTGGAACTAAACCACTACACTTGTTTCTCTCAACTCCAAACAAGAACCATTCAATGAGTTCCTAAGCGGCACTAAGATTGGCGGCAGACCAAGTTCTAGAATAGCTTCGGCAGACTAGAGTGACATGAATCTGGCAACGTGGACTCGCTAGTTCACATAGGGAAGCCTGGGCGACATGGATCAGGCAATGAGGGGCCACCCAATCATGAAGACAATGCTAAACAAGGGCGATGATGCTGAAGCAAGTTGATCTAATAGGGATGGTGTAAACAGGGACTCATCGATGATGCTAAAGCAAGTATATTTGGTGCGCAAAGACCCAATCTAGGGATACATGATCGATCTAGATTAGTGAGTGATGGAATAGCGCCTCGATTTTCAAGGTAACGGTGTCGTAGAGTTGGGAAGGTGCTGGTACAGGATGCAAACAGTTTTTGAGACTCTGGTGGCGGTAGGATGGAACCTTGTCAATGATCGACTTTCGAGACTATCGACGATGGGGAGGAACTAATCACAGATGGCCCGCAATGTTTTCTGCACACAAGGGAACTTCGGGATTTTCTTGATGATGAAGGAAAAAATCCCAAAACTAAAGGGGAACGAGAAACCAATAATGAATTCGGTTAAACAACGGATCTTGCTCTGATACCATAAAAAACAAAATATAGATAAACAATAGAGGTGGGAAACATTTGTTAACCCAGTTTAAGAGGTAGTGTACGTCTCTACGTGTGGGCCTAGGGGTTTCCCCGGTAATAATCAATAGAGGTGGCGCGAGGGATTTATTTATAATAATTGGGTTTTTTGCTTTCCGAGTAATGGGGAAATTCTAACACAAACCTGCACATTAAATATTATTTATTTACATAACCGAGTACTTGAGTTTTATCGGATATTGGTTGTAAAAGGTGTACCGTCTTTTCTTTCAGCAGACTACCTCGTAAGCCACCTATGACCAAATGCAGAAAGACGATAAGGAAAAGATGTTCCCTCTTTCCTGCCTTCCTTAACCAGAACAAACTTTTCTTGAAGTTAAACAAGTACTTGGGTAGAATGATTTCATCAGAAATAAGGTTCCTTTTGTAGAAATGACGTTTATCCGGTATTAAAAAGGACTGTTAGACAAAATGAGGTAAAAGGAACTTCTGCTAAGGAACTTCCATTTTTTATCTCATTTTTCTGACAAATTGAGGGCAGGGGATGGACTCTTTTATAGTCTTAATGTTTGCTCCATATTGCAAATAACTTTGACTGTAGATCTTCAAAGGCATTGCTTGGCTTTTGCATTGTGAAGGGTAGTAATTTTGATTCTTGAATTTTGTGGAACTGAAAGGGTAGTTTTCCAGAAAGAATCTAAGCTGTATCTTGGTTGCTTATCAGGTAATTTATGTCATATGCCCCTTTCCTGAACCTAGCGCCATTCTGCAAACATTAGTAGAATCATCCGCAGCCCTCGGGTCCTCTGTTTTTCCCTCTGAAAGAGAGGGCCAAGCCTCCTTGCACTCTCAGGTCACCAAGGCTTTAAATGGTGCTTCTACAGCTGATGAAACTGCAGTACCTAATGTGCCAATGCTCTCTGGGTTTAACATTCGTAAATTGGTGTTGCAAATTGTCAGTATAGATTTGTTGGTAAGAGTGAGCAAGCCTATGGATGATCTAACAACGTTTAAGGAGATTGCTTTCACAGTTTACAATAAGGCTCGGCGGATCCCACGCTCTTTTTATAATAGTGATATGGTTCAATCATCTTCATTAGGTAGGTCACAATCCACACTGATGAATGTCAGCTCTCAAACACTAGGACTATGGAAAGATTGCCTTGCTCCCCGTATGTCGGGTGCACAGATGATTAGAGAAGGTGAAATGGACTCTGCAACGCGGCATGGGTCTTGGGATAATTCATGGCAGACTTTGAGACCTGGAGTATTAAATTGTGATCCAAACAAGTTTACAGACTTTTCTCCTCAAGATGATTTGAGATATTTGTTTGAGCCACTTTTCATCTTAGCTGAACCTGGGTCAACAGAAGCTGGAGTATCTGCATCTCACTTTGGGACTTCAATCCCAGAGTCTTCCAGCTTGAGATCCATGATGGACGAGAGCACCAATACTTACCTGCAAAATGCAGTTTCAGGTGGATCCATCAATGCCAGTGCTGGCTCCCTAAATGATGGTTCAGAACACGAGCACAAAGCACCTAGCTTTCATTGTTGTTACGGGTGGACAGAGGACTGGCGCTGGTTGGTTAGTGTTTGGACGGATGCAAGGGGAGAGTTTCTTGACAGCCAGGTGTTTCCCTTTGGTGGAATCAGTAGTCGACAAGACACAAAAGTTCTTCAATGCTTATTTGTTCAAATTCTGAACCAAGGTTGCCAAGTGCTGTCTTCCTTGGCCTGCGACTCTTCTACCTCTAGAGCTCGAGATATCATAATTACACGTATTGGATGCTTCTTTGAGCTTGAATGTCAAGGTACAACATTTTTTATTTAAGGAATATCTTTTAATTTAGTAGTTAACATGGATAATAAACATTATTATATTAGTTGGCTGTCACGTTTTCGACAGAATGGCAGAAAGCTATCCACTCTGTTGGTGGAAATGAGATCAGAAAATGGCCTATCCATTTAAGGCAGCCAGTTTCTGGTGTTCCCACTAGCAATAGTGCTACTTTGCAGCAAGACATGAGCTTATTACAGGACAGAAGCATCCCTTCATCTCCCAGTCCATTGTACAGTCCTCATTCCAAGTCGTCAAGCTATATCAGAGGTGGCTTGGTACAGAATAACCCTAAAAAGCCACTCTCTGCAGGACAGGTGGTGGACAACTCACGTGGGTTATTTCAGCTGGTGCAGAGCATCAGTTTGATTGGTGTTTCCATGGATCATTCCTTGCAGTTTGTTTGTCCGGCTGATAGCTTTTTTGCGGGTAAGCAAGTTTATTCTCTGCACTTTGTGTTCTACAATTTTGTGTCTAATGCTCCTTCAATGACAGAAATAAATTTATGCAATGATTTTAAATTTGTTCAACCATATACATTCCTTTGCTGGAACCCACTTCAAATGCATGACCGTCCAGTGAATGAGGCCAATCAAATGATCTTGCTATCTTGCTTGCTTAGCTTATCAAGCTCATTTTAATATACAAACTTGATGTGGTTGTTTTTTTAACAATCAGAACCTGGAACATTAGAAACTGGAACATTAGAAACTGGAATTTAGAGACAGCCCTAGCAGGTTGTTCTCGCAATGGATATATCCCATTCCTTCTGTAAAGGTAATGTTCCTAAACAGTTTTCACAGTCAGCCAATGCATAGATAATTTTGGGCTTCTCTAATTATATGCAAGGAAAATTTTTTGATGAGCCTGAAGGCTGAAATACGCTATTTAACCAAAACGCTTCTTACAAATGCATCTTTGAATTTACAAAGTATTTTATAAAATTTACAAAGTTGTGTTAGATTTTCACAAGCATAATGCATTTACATATTATTTATAAATGTCTTTTTAACTTTTTACAAAGTAATATCTGAATATCTTTTCCTCTAAGATGGATGTCAAATATTGTTTTGTTCTTCATGAAATTTTGATATACAATATGTTTAGGTATTGTACCTTCTATTCATATGGTTGGATTTCCCATTTAAGGTTCAAAATTTATTAAATGTTATGTTGGCTCAAATAGCTTGTTTGAGCAAAGTCGTAAACATTTTTCAAGTGTCTTGAAGTTTGACAAAATGCACTAACAAATCATTTATAGAAGTCTTTTAGCATTTTATAAACTAGTATTTGTATTTTTTCCCCCCCGCAAGATGAGCATTAAAAATTCTTTCTTGATGAAACATATAATGCATTTAAATATTGGAGTTTTATATAAATGCCCTTAAAATTTGTGCCCTTTATAGTATATATTGCTACCTTTTATATATTTACATATTTACCCTTACAAACATCTATTTGCTTACATATGTGCCCTCGGAGAAGATGTGGAATAAAAATAAAGATCCTTTTGCTCTCTCCTAGCAAACATCTTTTCTATTTACCCCACTAGGCTGCCACTGATGATTTAGACCAAACTCTCCCCTTCTCTTCCTCCCATCATCTCCCCCTCCTTTATGTTGAATCCTTCATCCTCTTCATCAAGACCACCACCACCACAACCCACTCTTTCATCCTCCATTCCATCCACCTTTGCTGCCTCCACAATGCATCTCTGTACTCCCTCAATCATGACAACAACCATCACAGGTACCATGGAAGATGAGTCCGCCCACCTCCTTGCTTCTTTTTTTTTTCTTGTTTTGAGAATGAAACACCCACCTCCTTGTTGGCTCCTATCTCCAGGCCTTTTTTTGGCAACTCCCGTAGACTCTTTGCCACCCGCAAGTGGTGTGCCTCTTTTGTGGTAGGGACGGTGGGTGCAGCTCTTCTCCATGTGTACTGTGTCGTTTGCATTCTACCAGTTTGAAGGTTGTAAGGGGAATGGGTATGGGTAGATGGGGGGAATTGGAGAGGGAGGAAGAAGAAAGTGGAAGGACCAAAAATCAAATACAATAAATTTGTAAGGGTCTTATAAAAAAAAATCTTTGCTTTTTAGTCCACATCCTTCATTTGGTGCATATGTGTATGCAAATCAATGTTTTCAAAGGTGCATACATAAATATGTAAAAAGTAGAGACATACACAAATGAAAGTTTTCAAAGGCTTTGATTAAAAAACCCTTAAAGATCAGGCTTTATATCCATATGGTTGGATGTCTTGTGAGGTTCTAAACAGATCAAATGTCATCAATGCTCATTTAAATTATTTGAGCTTAGCCACACAGAACGGATGCTATAGATGATTCGCACGGAAATGCTAATGACAGCTTTTGATATTGTATTATTTCCATCACAGATTTCAAATTCACGTGAATGCTATCCTAAAGTCGAATAGCTTTATTTAAATTCCACTCAGATTAAGCTCTATCAAGATGATCAGTTATTTTTCAAATACAATCACCTTTGCCTCTAAACTGTAGCCCGATCCCATTGCCACCTTCAACTCAACACCCTAAAATCGAAACACCTTGACAAACACTCCAATACCCTTAAAAAATATCCTTCTCTACCTTTTCCCCTCCATTGCCTTTTTCAACCTTAATGCTACTTATGTGTCGTTCATGTCTAGCCTCATACCAAATGAATTTCATTTTTGTTAGCTGATGCATGTTTATGGAAGCATTTAAGTAATATGAAGATTGCAGTGGCATTTATATGATATCAAAAGTTTCCAGTAAGGTTTAAAAACCCTTATGTGTATCATACAGCAGTTGTCAATAGTATGTATGGTTGAAAAAGTTTTTTTTTCTAACTTGCCAAGAACATCCGGGATAATTGCAGTTCTAGGGATACCCTTTTGTCAGTCTGCCTTGACCAGGAATGTAGTTCTTATTCTTGTAGGCTGTCTGTGAATTCTAAATTCTTTGACTTTGCGTACTTAATTTCGTTGTAGTGTCCCTCTTTGCGGAACAAAATTTTCTGGTTTTTTTTGTCAAGTAATTTCCAATAGTGATCCTGTCTACTCCAGATGGTTCTCTTCCCCATTATCTGTTCAGGCACGTGACAGTTTCCTACTTTGGAAGCATTGTTCTTCTATCATGTGATCTTTTATCTTGTAATTGAACCATTTGTGGTGATTCTAATCACAATGTCCCAAGTAGATTTTTCTTCTCACTGATGATATCGCTTACAGTCTTCTTGACTTTCCTTGAGCTGCAGGTGGAGGAAGTCAGACAAGCAATAGCTCCACACTATCTAGCTGTTTGGATGGTCTTACCTCCATGAAGTCCCTTGGAACTTCACCTCATTCGTTTCTCTTTATTCCTTCTGGTCGCATGTGTTGCATCCCTCCCAATCCTCTGCAGCTCCCTACGTGCTTGACATCAGAGTCCCCACCTTTAGCCCATCTCTTGCACAGCAAAGGTTCCGCAATTCCTGTTTCAACTGCATATGTTGCCTCAAAGGCAATCCCCAGTGTCAGAAGAGCCTCAACTGTAAATACCAGTGAGGAATGGCCATCAATTCTTTCTGTCAGTCTTGTGGATTACTATGGAGCCAGCACTAACAATTTTCAAGAAAAGATGGTTCGTGGTAGCAGTAGTAATGTTAACAGTCGACAAGGTCGGAGCTCTAGCTTAGACAATGGTAGAGAACATGAAGTTGGTATTCACTTGATTCTGGAGTCTGTTGCAATGGAGCTGCACTCACTCTCCTGGTTGACAGTGAGTCCTGCTTATCCAGAAAGAAGAACAGCGCTTCCATTCCATTGCGATACGTTGCTTAGATTAAGACGACTCCTGCATTATGCAGAGAAACAGCTATGCCAGACACCTGAAAAAAGAGAGCGAATCAATTCATCTGCTGCTTGCCAGTAACGGTGCCTATTATTTTTTGACATTGATTGACAACAGATGTTTCCTATGTATAGATTCCAGTACCCTGTCACAATAGAATTGCTAGTGCACGAGATGGGATTTTGCAATATACAGGTAAATAGGAGCTTAGGGCGCAAATTCTCATCTTTCTGTAAAGGGTAAGAAAAAGCATCACTGGTAATATTCCCGCCCCTTAATTTTCCACTCTCTCCGACTCACCGAAATCTCCCACCGACACGTGTAAATTGGTTAGTTTCTTGTAACATTATGTGCCTGTGATGCCTGTAGCTGGAATTGGTTATGATATAATGTTTGTTGTAGAGTTGTGTATGTCTAACTTGCCAATTCATTGGCAGAAAAAAAAGAACCATCTTGTGCTGGCCGGCATCCGAAATAATGTCAGATTGCTGATTTATTCATCTGGGTGGTGCTCCTTGCGATGGCTTATGTAATCATTGTCTTTGTGCTGTGGATTTGTTCTCTACCATATCCTTTTGTTTGGCAGAATTATTTTATTAATCACAATCTTGTGCTGGAGAAAATGTGGAACATGTTTCACATCTGGGCATTTTCTGCATTTCAGCACCTTTTAAGGATAACTCTAAGGTGGTATTTAGTAGGTAGGTTAAGTGAGTTAACCTATGTCTTTGTGTCAGGTCAAGGAAAGTTAACCTTGCGTAAATTTATTTTAACTCCTTTTGAGGAATAATTTAACTCCACCTATACATTTAAAATATCAAAATTCACTTATTTCACCATTTCTTTCTTATTCTTCTATTTATTTCACAAAGATTTTTTGCATTACCAAAGGATTAATTCTTCAACTGAGTTTGTACTCGGCCTTTTGTCATTTTCCTTAGAATTGGGAGTCCCATTTGATTGATCTCATTTGGTTGAGCTATGGTCTTTCGGTACGCTGTTTTCTGGTTAATGTGCATGTCATGGAAGAATTGCTTGGGGAGTAGCTTACCCAACAGACCTGTTTATTTGACACGTATAAGTATTCAAGTACATAATTTTGAAAAGGCTACCCTCCTCGTCCCAAGCAGGGGATCTTGGTCATAAGATGGGGAAATGAGACAAGACGTCAGGGGTTTGGCCCACTATGGGGATATGTGCACAGCTTTGAAGATTCAACGGTGCCATGAAGTTCCTGCCTTTTGTCGTCGGTTCTTTCGAGAATTTGAAGATCTAAACCATTGTTTGCGGTGGAAATGGAATTTATTTAAACTTCCTATGCATCAGCCGAAGAACTGACAAATAAGAGGCCTATCTTGCTTGATAACGGGGTATGGTTGAATGGTGTAGATTTTAGATTTTGGCATACGATACTTAGGTATTGGTTTTCAGCATTACCTGGAGAATGATATGCGGGGGATGATTAACTTCTTTTAATTTGTTCAAATGGGATTCTAGATTATATACATATATAAAAGAATGCCCATGTGTATTGGAGTAACATGGTTGATTTAGCGTAAATTTGCTGCAAAGGGTAATCATCATCTCTTAAGATCGCCTACCCCCCACTCACCTTCAATTATGTGATTCATACAAGGGTAGATCCGTAGAAACCTTTGTGAGAATGTTTAAACATGCCATGCATGATATGTCTTATAAGTTGGCAACTTGCTTATCCAATGCTCGTCAGTGGAAAAGAAAGAGAATCAACAGTACATCAACGGTACAGATGCAAGCTCTTGGCCATCTTTATTTAACGAATGAGGAGTTATTTTAAAGTTCATCATGCACTTAAACTCTCAAAGTATATGATTAAGAATTATACGAGAGTTGATTCCGGGAAAATGTCTGCCCATAACCCATTTATATGGATTGGCGACATTGCCCATTCACTGTGCATCACCAGAAAGGTAAAATCAGCCAGGCATGTTTCACCATGCATTTGGATAGCATTTTTTTCATCGGATTATGGTTTCAAGTATTCAATTAACTAACTGTAAATATATTTTATTTAATAGTCAGATGGAAGATGCACTAAATTATCATTGCAAAGCCCTAGATATATATCATAAGGATGTTTGCCATGCGCTCCACCCCTTTGAAGGAATGTGATTGTAGAGTTAGAAAACTCCATGTGATCGTAAGGATCAAGAATTTTTATTTGATAAATTAAATTTAAATATTTTGAACAGTCGATTCGAAAATTTTAACAAAAAATCAAACTTTTGCTGTCAATTTGGTTTTAGGCCAGGCCGTTAGAAAAAGCCTACCGTACACGTCGTGGAGCAATTGGACTGGGTGTTCTCCACTCAGCTAAAAATGCAGTCATATACAGGTTAGTGTGGAGCTAATTACCACCTTCTCCGGTCTATCCTAGAGGAAGAGGGGGGCATTTTTTCTTTTTTAAACACTCATGCCATAAAATCGCTTTCGCTAGATTATAATTTTTTTCGAAGTTTTTGATCCTTGTGGTTAGCTAGAAGAAAGTAAATACCACTGAGCCATCCTTTTTTCCTTTGGATAACCCAAAATCTTAGGATCCATGACTACAATTGCGATCCAATTAAAGTGGTGAATGGATTCTCAACATTGCCACCGACTAAACTTCCTTTACTATCAAACTGAATAGGTCATCAAGTGTGAAATTCCACCACTGGCTAATACCAAGAAAAGGTACCCATCAATCCCCTTGATACCACACCCTTGAGCAGAGAGTGAATTAGAAGGGTAATGGCGTATCCCTAGCCAATTGAGAAGACTGCACAACAAGGTGTTGAAATCAATCAACCATGAAATTTGATCCATATATACACACGCAGGTACACACATGTACATAAAGTATGTACATAATATACATGTATACATATAAATATAAAAACACACATATAATTAGTCTTGAGTTGTTCGCTTCCAATAAGCCCATCAATTTAGCCACACGACGTGCACTCCTCTACTTTTGCTTGTGATCCTCCACTATTCATCCATTCCAACAAAAATAAGATATAATAATAAAAAAAAAAGCCAACCAACAACCTCTTTTTCCTCTTTATTCCTCACATAAATTAACCAAAGAGAGTAAACTCACCCTCTTCCTCTCAGCACATTCCATGGCACCATATCCTCTTTGAAAGCTTCAGTTAGAGGAGATATGATCCCTACTGCATCCGTGGCGTCTCCGCTGGCCGACGAGGACCTCTCGCCCACCTCCCAAGAGATCCCCATCGAGGAGAACCTCATCCTCTTCTCCGACGGACTCAAGGCATATTAAATTAATTTACCCAATTTCCAATCCAAAGACCTAGATCATACCATGCTGATGGCCTTATTGTCTCTTTAATTCAGGACCTCAGGAATCTGAAATCCCAGCTCCACTCGGCAGCCGAGTACTTCGAATTCTCGTACATGCACGAGGATCAAAAACAGCCGTGCGTATAAATACATACATACATACATACACACACATATATATATATATACACATGTGCATATAAATGCATACATATACGTATGTATGTTCAAATTTAAATGCAGTGTGATAGACAACGTGAGGGACTATGTTCTTAAGGCACTGATCAATGCAGTGGATCACTTGGGTTCTATGTCATTCAAGGTTAATAACCTTATCGAGGATAAGGTTATGGTCATCTCTGAAATGGACGCTCGTCTCTCTTGCACGGAACAGGTTCGTGTCCTCGCACTCAACTATGGGCATCATTGATAATTAAAAAGGCCATCAATTGGCCTTTGCACTGTTTTGAAGACCCCGTGGCACCATATTCATGTTGTATCTTTTTATCTATATAATTGTCTGTGAATTTATAAGGCTGTCAAAAGGGTTTAGTACTGGTTTTCTGTAGAAAGAATTTCCCATTTGGTTGGTTATAGAGTGGTGGAATGAGAAATGGGGATGAGGATGATAGCTATCCCTAATCTAGCTACCTCAAAATCATAATAGCCATTAATATATAGGATATCCTGCATCTAAGTCTGAGAAGAAAAACAAGGTCATCCCACCAAATAATTAATGTGATCAGCCTAAGGCTGGGTAATTGGGAAGGGGTTAATTTTGTGCGTTTATGTTTAGTATGTGGAAGGGTTAACTTTTGAATGAACATGGATTAGTCATCTTGCCACCACCCTCTTGAGATAAGAAGATAATCACTTTCTGCGACCAGGAAGATCCACAACCCACATTTTTGTCGATTTAACTATAAGCTTTAATTTCTTGTTGAGTAAATTTTTTGTCCTTTCACCCCCTGCCTTCTTTTTTTTTTTTTTTTTTCTTTTTCCTCTTTTTTTAATTTGAGGAGCGCATGTAGCTAGTATCCTAATCCACACATGTGCAAGGAAGGTCTACTTCCAATCACTAGATTACCACTCAATTATCATTCTTGACTCGACGGTTAGTCTAGCTACGTAATTATGTCGATTTAGATAAAACATATTGATTAATTTTACCATTAACGTGATTGGTTCAGAGAATCAAAACCTCTCAAGATCAGCTCGCCCACAAGGTACTTCAGGAACAAGCTTTTCCAGTACCAAAGACACCAAGGTTCCACAAGAGATACTTATTACCAAGTATGCTCACATTCTCCTCTCTCTCTCTCCGGATACACTGGACATTAAATTTGATCCCATAACCTCTTGGGGTGGCCATTTCTCTTCGATTTTCTTCGTTCTTTCCATGTGGATTTTTTCTTGCGTCTTATATGAAATAATAGTTTTTGTTATGTTTAATTAATCCTTCCTTCAAGTGGAAGTGGGTGAGTGCAGCATGGCCGAATGGGAACGTAAGGCTACACCAAATGATGGTGGACTCCACGTAAGGGTTATGAATCCGGAGTCGATGTTACACCAAGATGGTAAGACATACGATTGCTGAGTACTAACTATGGAAATGAAATAATCACAGAGCACCCAATGAATGGACTAATTATAGCTTTCATCCATATGGCAGTGGTTCTGTTAACAGCAAGAGAAAAACAACCTTCCTTCGAGTGAGTAAACTTAATTAAGTTGTCCCTCACCGAATGCATGCAGGAGTGGATAGAAATGCATGCATGGTTTATATGTAATGGGATAAATAATAACTAATAAGGTTCTCTTTGCAGGTTAGCGCCTTCGCCAAAACCATCCTCTTCACCGAGCATTTATTCGCCCACGTTGTCCATTGACTTCAGGAGAATTCTTCCACCCGCAGGTTAAGTATATATAATTGCATTAATACTTCCGAATAAATTACCGTTTTATCATTCCTTTTGCATCAAATTCCGAACATATGAGACGTGGTAATGCTAATGAAAAAGATTTCATGTATATGGGAGTGTACGTGGAGTCTGGGTCACCCACCTCTCATTGGAGAGGATGTCGTGGGTTATGATACCGTTGTATAATCAGATGGTGTCATATAATCTATGAATAGATGTACAAATCGATGTATATCTTCATCTAGGAAGGGTATTCATTCAAATGTATTTTGTGAATAAAGATTGGATTAGGGAAAGATTAATTAACAATTGTCATAATATATTTCATTTTGTGAATACACCTTAAGGCTTCAGTTTCCCAATGACATGTGGTAGGATTTACCACTATTTAATACTAACAATAAAATCATTTTACACTGTTACAAATCACTAAAATTATCTTCGAAATCACTTAATAACAGTGAAAAATCATTTTGCACTTGTGCAAAACTACCATATCACTTTGGAAACTACTTTGCACCGGTATAAAATTACTTTTCTTCAATGCAAAACCATCAGATTACCTTCAGGATTGCTTTGCACCTTTAGAATAATTTTATACTAATGCAAAATAAGATTACACTAGTGTAAAATTACCTCAAAATAATTTTTCACCGATGAAAAATCAACCAGAATAATTTATCACCGATGCAAAATGATTTTTCACCTAGAATTATCTATGTGTTTTAATCTAAAATGATATGATAATTTTTTTCAATACGATGAAACCCACCACATAATAGACCTTTACGTTTTAAATATCAAATATCGAGTTACAGGTTGCAAAACATGCCACCTGCTATGTTTCTTTATATTTTGACTAACATTTAACATCCTATAGAAGGAACTTTGAAGACAATAATATATTGGGCAAACTTTTTCTTATCTTTGATAACAATAGCATCTGTTTTAACGGATCCTTTTCGATTTGAGATAAGAGAATGACACAACTGCAACGACTTGATGATGAAGTTTCTCCTCCTCTTTAGGATATCTTCTTTCGTAGAATAAATTTTGTAAGTAGTGAGGGAATAAGTGAGGGAGAAATTGATTTTTATGTTAAGAGCAGTTATGGATCAATTAATTATGAGATAAGTAGAGACTTTTGAAAGAATAAATGAGAAACTTGTCTTACAAGATACGAGGATAAGTTGTCTTCCTAGAATATAGGATATAAATACGGAAATACACGTTGCAATATATTTTGTGTCGTACGATCAGAATCAATCAGTTGAAATTCAAATAGATTAAAATATATTAGTTGAAAATGATTTTTCAATGGAAGAAAAAAGATCGAAAATTATTTTAAATTAAAATATATTGATTGAAAATAATTTTTAATTAATTAAAAATTATGATACATCAGTATATTTTATATTTTTATTAATGATAAATAATTTTTCACTTGACATAATATAATTGTCAAGATAGACCCTAATATCCCACACTTGGGGACAATAATCCCGTGTTACATGTACCCTGGGGTAGATTGAAGTGATTCCACGGCCGGGGTGGAGCGGCAAATCCCACGTTCTATCTCGATGCTCTCACATCCATGATGTGACACCCCCTTGCATTCTTTCTTTCCCGGTTTGGGCATACATATATGTATCTTCTGGAGCGTGTGTGCGCGTGGAGGATGCGGAGGGGGTTGTAACAAAGATTTACATCAATTTAAGCTGAGGTTTGTTTGTCATTTAGTCTGTTTTGTCACTTTTTATTGAATTAAAGTAAGTTAATCTATCATTTTTGTAACATAAAATTAATCTATCTAATCATTTAAATATTAGAAGTTACTTATTCCTTTAACTTGCATACCAAGTAGACCCTTCACGGTTAATCCACAATTTAACTTAATTACACTACCACCAAACATCTCAAAAATAATTTATCTCACCCTTATCCCTCTAAAGTTATGCCCTGATAATAACGTCAACAATTACAACAGTGTGATTTCTAAGAAAATGTTTCGACGGCACATTCTGTCCTCAACATTTAGTTCTTCATTGTATTTTAATGAAGCACGCAACGTTTGCAACATGCCTTATGACATGGGGACCCAAAGGAAAAGGTTTCACTGATTAAGACAATTTGTTGGTTTTGATTTTTTTTTTTTTTTTTTGTTTCTTTCCCTTGCATTATTCAACAAGAGTAAATCGCGCTCGAAACAAGCAATGACGATGCAAAATTCACAGACAATCATATCTGAATTATTGGTTGCTGTTTATGTGTACGTACCCCCCCACCCCCCTCATTCAAGCGCCTACAAACACAATAAGTTAAACCAGATGTCGCAACACTTGTATACGTAACATGCATTTATTCTATATAACCTTACGGTATCAGTGTTCCAACAACATTAACCCGGGTCCCCTCAAGCACCCGAAGTTCGACAACACCGGTTACGTGTTCACTGAGCATTAGAAATGGTAACTTCTCTCGTTACTGGAAATGTCACGCAAAGTTTAACATTACGTATCTTCGCAAGGAGTGGTTTGGTATGCAAAATTAATATCACTTTTGCACTTGATTTCGTAGTTGGCATCTTTAATTTTAAAATTGTACAATTTCAAAATTACAGGTGTAATTTTAGAATTGAGCAATTCCACCTCCAATGAAATTATCTAACTCTACATGTTAATTCTATCTATTTTTTCTTCTCAACTAATTTTCTCTTCATATATTCCAATAATTTATTCCACTAAATAAATACTTCAAGTAAAATAAAATTACATAATTTCTTTGGTAAAATAACAAATCCAATCAAATACTTAGATAAAATAAAATAAAATAAAATTTCTTAATTACTTTTAATTTTAATTCATCTCGACAATTCTCCCTACCAAACCAAAACCTTGGTGTCATAAATTTAGTGCAATGTTCCCTTGGTAATGAAGTGAAACTTATACATGTATCATATTTGATGGCAGAGGCAAGAGAAGGAAGCTCATTGGTCCCCCCTCCGGCAGGCAACCTGAAGAAGCATCTTCATGGAGGTTCTGCAGCAGCGGCTAAGCCCCCTTTGCGCAGCGCTCCAAGCATTGCACGAAGGGTATGCAATCTATTATACATTAGACCCCGCATGCACCAACACACATGCACAAATTAAAGAAAGCATGTGCATATATACACAATATATGCTTACCCATGTAGATTCATTCACTTCAATCGGAAACGACAGTGTTTTACCGGTCGAATCAATCCATTCGTACGATAAAATTCAAAATCGATGTGAATTAATTAGATTGGTTGATTCGGTTAAGTCAATTTAACATTTTTATTAAGAGTTAAAAATTAAAAGGAAAAAAAAAAAAAAAAAAAAGGTATGTAACTTTATAATTTTAGAATAAAGAGTTAAAAGATCTATTTATTTTTCATCATGAATTTTAGCGTAATTAAAATTATAAATTTAAATTTTTTTTATTACATATCTTTATTGAATTTTTATTCAATAAATATAATATAATCTTAATATCTATTTAAAATTAATAATTGGTCAAGCAAGACCTATTATTACATGTCTTGAAAAGACATATTTGATTCGGATCAAATGTATTAAGAGGACATGATCTTACTTAATATTTATCTTGATTAACCGTTCAAATTATATCATATTAATTATATCATTTTTATTTTGGATGTTTAGTAAATTAAACGTCCAAAAAGATCTTATTTTTTATTTCTGCGGTGTGAAGTCTCAAAAGTTTGACCGTGCGAAATTCAAAATGAATAAAGAACCTCGCTGCAGAGGAAATCAAGCCACAACAATCTTTGACATGATCATTATTGTAAACGCCATACCCCACTTGAATAAAAGTTGTCTCGATCGTAACTACGACGTGATCTCCATGCAGTACTTATAATAAGTAAGATCTCTAACATAGCCATGGCATATTAGTTCCCCTTTTAGTCACAGAAAAATACTTAACGAGCTCATTAAAGTATATTTAAGTTTGTGAACGAGTTTTATATAATCATCATGTCAGGTCTTGTTGCGTATCTTCCCTACTTCAACCATGTCATTTTATCTGTCACATATGTTTCATATTAATATGACATAGTATATTTTGTATCATATCATTTTTCACTTAAAGCAATCTTATATAAACTTATATATACAATAAGATCTCACATATATAAAGATTAATGTAGGGGTAAGCTACATACATACTCTTGTTTACATCCTTGCTAATTAAGAGTGATAATTTTATATAGAACTTTGAGGGAATTAAATCATTCGATTAGAGCAATAAGTGATTTCATCCAAGTGAAGTAGTAATACTAACTTCTACGTCACAGGGGTCGAATTATCAGACTACTTGAAGTGGGAGTACTGCTAAGTATAAGATTGGATTGTAAATTGATGCATGACGTCCTCACATAGTTAAGTGACATCAATCTTCAGAATTTTAATTTAAAACATTACTCATTAATAGTTTAGACAACTAATTAATCTTCAGTACTCACGTATATATATACGCTCCCTTCTCTAATTTTGGTAGCATTTTAGACCTGAAGGCACTTCAATCCAACAAGCCCAACAGTGATGAGAACATATGTTTTTCATGGTCGTCAGATATTTAGCATGGATTGGTTTTTTTTTTCTTTCGTCTTTTGTGTTGTGATGGGGTTTACTCTTGCTCTTGCAGTTTGTGGTAGAAATCCAGAAATCACCTAAGATATTGAAAACATCTACTTCGTTGCGTCCACCCTTAGAGGAGGGGCAAAAGGAGACGGATCACGTTTCAAGCAAAGGAAAGCACTTCCTGAAGTCCTTACTTAGCAAGCGTAAGTACTCCAAAAAATATGATATCAGCTCGGCTACGGCCCATGCAGAGGAAGACGATTGAAGAGTGCTTGAGGTGATGAAGTCGATCGTCCAGATGGTAACATGTGTTTCCAGGTATATGTACGGTGCTCGTACAACAAAGTTCACGTCAAACATTTGTTTGTATGATATCGCATGGAGAAGAAAGCATTCGTTACGGAGTAAGGTTGTGATATAACTAGATTTATCATCATGTCAAAAAATTGACGTTAAAAGCCCTAGCTATCTGGTGTGTGTGTGTGTATGTATAAGAAGGGAAAATGAGGGTAAACTCGCATGTACACGCATGCATATATACATGCAAAAGCGTCGTGACATCGATGCCATATAGTTAACAACCATGCACTAAAGACACCCGAATATCAATGTTGTCATCCTTCATTGTTTATTATAGTGTTGCACCAAAGGTCAGAGCACCAATATATGGTATGGTATTGATGCTTATAATTAATAATTTTTTATGACCTAGAATCTCATTCAGGTTAAATAGCGAGAAATTGGTTATCCCCATGCACCAATGATATGGCATGGATCCTTAATTACTAGGCTCTTCTAGTGTCGATTAGTATAGAATTAGTCAAAAAATTTGATGTTATTACTTTTATTATTTTTATTATCCACAATAGGTGTTTTTATCGTTGGTTATAGCACTAATATCATCATTGTCTAGTTTGCCTCAATTGTATATAAAAAAACTTGTGTCATAGTATAGTTGGTCAAAGTGAATCAAATACTTAAATTTATAACTTGAAGAAAATCCGAGGTTGTCTCTAGGAGTAAGAAATTACGTAAGTAATCACCATCACAATATAATAGATGTCCAATGTATCTTTAGACATGAAGGTATATAAATAAAGGTAAAAGTGGTGGTTTAAACCACCAATTTTACCCTTAATACTTAAAACTTTAAATACCCTCTAATATCTAAACAGAACTAGCTATGTTAACTTCATAGAACCAATTAAGTTAGGCTTTACTGTTTGGGTCGCTAGATCGATGTTTTAAGATTGTCACGTTGCAATATAGCCAAAATAGCACTCAAACAAATAAATTTTATTACTTGAAAAAGTTCCGAAGTCGAACACAGGGAGCAATATGGAATTTAGTTCTCAAGAATTACAATTTAAGATAAGAAAGCTATGAAATTGCAAATAAAAACTACTTCAGAATAAAGTAGCACCAGGATCAAGTGTCAGAATGTAAAAATAATGGAGTAAAATGGTGATTTAGATCACCAAATACTCCTTATAATGATAGCTAATGAACTCAATATACATATGAAATGAAATGCAACCAAATCAATCGTTTAATTTTTAAACTATTTAAGCCTCTCTGTTCTTCTTTTCTCTTTCTCTTCTCTATCTTTCTTCTTCTACCCTTGTTCTTCTCTTCTTTCCTTCTCTGCAACTCTTCTTCTTCTGCCTTCAGCCCTTCTTTCTCTGGCTTTGCAACTCTGCTTCTTCTTTCCTCTACTTCTTTTCTCTTTCTGTCTCTCTTCTTCTTCAGCTACGGCCCTTCCTCTTTTTGTTCTTCTCTGTCTCTTCTCTGCCTTTCTTCTTTCTTTCTTTGTTCTCCTTCTTTACACAGAGGGGGAAGGTCCTTCAAATGGCTAAGTGTCAGCCATTTCTCTCTGTAGCAAAACCCCCCCACCCGCGCAAACTCTTCTTCTCTCTTTATCTCTTTAGGATCCGCTCTCCCAGAGCCACAAGGTAATCGGACCTAGCGTACCCAGGTCCATGCTCACCGGCAGTGGGTGATGAGAGAGGAGTAAGGGTTATGCGGGTTAACAGGTCAGGCCAAGTCCGCGGGCAAAGGTCACGGACGAGGCGTGCGTGGGTGAGAGGTGTAATTTCCCTACTTGGAGGGGTGAGATCAGCGTGACAAAAAAAATGCGGAATTGAAAATATAAACAATCTCACAAAAATAAGCAATCACAAAATGTACACAGGAATTTTTAAGTGGAAACCCAAACCGGGTGAAAACCACCACCTAGCCCTCTCGAGTTAGGATTTTCCGATCAACCTAGTTGATCAAATCCACTAAACGAATCACTTTAAAACGAGGGTGATTCAACCTCAGTACAACCACGCTACAAGTACGAGGGTAGCGTTCCTCAACCCCTTGTCTCCACGAGAAGGATTTTGTCCCACGAAGGAGACGGGAATTCGCAAACCGAATACCCAACCAAAATAACAAAGGTAAAATAAACAACAAACCTATAGAGCCAACAAAGTAATAAACCTAAGCTTCTATAGGATTTAGGAAACTCCCCTTTGCTAGGAGTGCGTCGACGATGACGCGGTGCGGGAGAGCGGGTGAACTACGGCGGAACTACGGCTTCTATAGGATTTAGCAACTTCGCTCTCGTGAACTACGGCAGGAGAGCGGGTGCGCAACAGCTTGATGCTCTCAAGAGAATGGTGCTTGAGCTTGGAGAGCAAGAGCTAGCTAGGACACAAGAGAGTGGAAAGTGTAATACAACTTGTTTCTTGTGTATCTTGGTCTCTATAGGTGTGTATGTTGTGTGTAAAGGCTCCCCTCTATTTATAGAGGCCTTAGGAAGGCTTTGGAAGGCTTGGAAAAGCTTCCATAGCCGTTGGGTGCAAAGTCCAAGTGAATCAGCCCGAAATCAGGAACAATCATTGTTCTGACAGGCTTATCAGACGTCTAATTCTAGCATCAGACGTCTGGAAATTCACTTTAAGACGTCTGATTCAAAGGTCAGACGTCTGATTTTGGGCGGATCTCTCCCTGACTTGGATCAGATCTAAACAGGGTTTTTACACAAGTCCATCAGACAACATACAGGACGTCTGGCACTATGTCTGGACGTCTAAAAACCTACTTTTACTGTGGGAATTGATTTCCAAACGTTGCAACGGCTAGAAAATCTCTGAGAAGAGATTTTGGGTCAGCCGAGGCAAAACGGTCATTTATCAGACGTCTGGAAAGTCCTATGGACATCTGATAAGGCTCTAACGGTCATATCCTTGAGTGTTTGCTAAGCCAGCCAACGGTCCACTAATTAGACGTCTGGCAAATCCATCAGACGTCTTCTAAGACGTCTGGTCTATGGTCTGGACGTCTGATTTCATCAGACAGAACTAACTATGTCCAGCCTAACAGTTATCAGACGTCTGAAACAACAGTTAGACGTCTTAAAATACTTTATCAGACGTCTGATTTGGGAATTAGACGTCTGTAAATTCTGTTTGAACCCTATATTGGTTTTCTAAGTATTCTACAGAAAACCTAAGTATCCTAGGGTTGTGCCGGTGTTCCTAGGACTACTGTTAGGGTTCTTTGAGGCTCTTCAACATAATTTCTAAGGAAAATAAAGAGCAAGAGAAATAAAGATAAAAGTACATGAAAGGATTAAAAAGAATCTATCATATTCTTCTTGTCTTCTATCTTCAATCTGTCGCTCCACGTGAACCTCCTCTGTTTTCCGTCAAGCTCCTCCAATCCGTCCTGGATGCGAGCTCGAACTCCGTCTAAACACGTCCACATTTGCAATTGACCTGAAATCTAGGACTCAAATTGCAAATGTTAAATAACACGTGTTTTGTTATCATCAAAATAAATGATCGTGGTGCTCTAGCACCAACAAGAGGGACCTCACCCCGTGTTTGGAGGCGAATAGCCCTACTGACAAATTCAACTTATGCATGTGTGCCGCTTCAGTGGTTTTCGATGTGGGACTATCTGCTCCCGCTTTGCTCACGAACGATGCTGCTTCCTTCCTTCACCCAATTCACACGTAAGGAGCGGTTAAAGGCTCCAATTGACTACGCGAGGACGTTCCTGGAGGTAGTCCACTCTGTCTAGAGTCGAAGACCTAGAGCTGCAGGTCTGATTAGAGCTTCAAGCAAGCTTGAGACGTGTTGCGTCAGTGGCAGAGGGGGCGAATACCTGAAAGCAGAAATACGACCTCGCGGCCTAATTAAACTTGCTCAGGACCTTCGCCAGACCATGGCGAATGTGTGGATGATGGTCTTGTGGCTTGAGAGGTAATGTGGGGGGCAGTCGGTGACGAAGGAGATGAATGGAAGTGGGTTTGTTCGGTGGAGCATTGGAGTGGGCAATAGGGTGAAATAGGAGAGGGGAAATGAGCGGAGAGATGTGGCGGAGGTTTTGAGGTAGGCGGCGAGGAGTTTGGTGGCATGTGGAGCGAGATGTTCCTCGCCGGAGGTATGGCCGGAGCGGTGGAAGACGAAGTCGTAGAGGCGTGGTCGAGGTCGAAACGGTGTGTCGACAGTGTTGGTGTGATGAGGAAGAGGTTAGGGAGCAGTTGAGGGTACTAACGAACGAAGTGGGAAGGAGGAGGCCCCGGTTGTGGTGTTGCCGACGCCAGAGAAGAGAATAGCTCCAGAGAGAGAGAAACGTCAAGGAAGAGGGAGATTAGGGCATCGGCTAGTACGGCTCAACGTGGGAAGAAGCTGGGAGGATGACTCCGCTGCCGATATTGCGAACGGAGGACGAAGATGGACGAAGAGGCTGACCAGACGTCGAGGAGCTTTCGACTGAGAGAGAGAGAGGAATTAGCGGGGAATCTTGGCCGATTTCGAGAGTGAGGAGGACGGTATGATCAGTAGGTTCTTTTATAAACCTCAGGAGGAGGTTTTGGGCTTGGGAAGCAAACTTCCTAAGCTTGGAAAGCTCACCGGAGTTGGGAAATTCTTTGATACCCAAATTTCTCATGCGTTCGCATGAGAAATTGGGAAGGTTTTAGGGCATGGGATTTGGTTCAAAAGGAAGGGGATTTCTTGACGAACTTCCCTTTCAAATTTGAAAGGGATTCATCAAGAAATAAAGGAGTTCTTTCCAAATTAAGGTCGCCAGAGCAAGTAGGAATAGATTTAATGGCAGCTGGGACCTTTTTGCGAGAACAATGATAAAGTTAGGGGTTTATTTGAAAAGATTTTGAAAGTTAAGGGTAGAAATATAATCAGATATGATCAAGTTGCAAACTAGGTCAAGACAAACTCATCTTGGGTACAAATTTTGGCACAAACCTAATTTGGATCTAAAGAATCTAATGGTGAAGTTGGATTTTGGCTTTTACCACGTTTGGCTGGGTAATTTATGCAAAAACCTAAATTAGGGCAAATATTTATCTAAGACTCTATTCTGGGTCAAAATGGGTTCTGATGGTCAAATTGAATGTTTCAAACCCTAGAAAACATTTTTCTATGAATTTTAGAAGGTTTAGGTGAATTTTATCTTGACCAGAACCTCAGTTAATTAAGTGGGTCTGTTTTTAGGATTTCAAAAGTCATTTAATTCTCAGAACACGTGCAAATCCTTTTCTAATTGTTCTAACCCACTTGTTAGTCTTTGAGGACCATTTGACCCTTAATTAACCTCTAGGAAATCCCATGGTTGTACTACATTCATGATATGCTAGTAAAATTATAGTTTTAACCCTAATTTCTTATTTTTCCCTCAGAATGATTATGCAATGACTTATGACTCTCTGGCAGTTATGTACGAGCATTTACTAACTTAATTGGATCAAAATGAGCTAGTTATGGCTCATGATGGTATTCCCATCATTTACCCTCAGACGTCGGGTATAAGGCACAGTATCTTAACTGATTAAGGCAAGCAGTGCAAGGGCCTTGCTAAGGCCAAGTACTGAAGAGGTGCAGCGTAGATCTTGATGTGCAAAACCCGCCTCCCTCCTCAATCTTCTTCTTAGCCAGACCTGGGTATCCGGATCTACAGCCCAGACCAGCAAGCGTATTTGCAGGCGAGGGCGCGTGAGTGTGCGCGTTCGTGGGCATTTTGGTAGGGGTGTGCGGAGGGGACCTCACCCCATGCATTCTAAGTCGATAAGCCTCGGGTGCTTTTTCCTGATAAGTGCTGCTTCTCCTTTGGTTGCGCACAATGTCGGACTAAAGTCCCTTTGCCTCCTCGCGTCTCCTGGCAACAAGGATATCCAACTCGATTGGCGTGTGTCGACCGTCCGATCTCCCAGATGAGGTCAGGGATTGATTGGGGTATCGGAGGGGCTTCCAATTTCACTTCTCCTCTTTAGATCTGGGCTTTCGATGGCAGCGAAGCTTCGTCGGAGAGCTACTACCGGAGGAAACGATGAAGACCGACTCCGGCGAGGACTTGTGGGTAGAATAGGAGGTCTTTTGACCTCGCATCAAAAGCAAAAACTTCGGAGTGAAGCCCCAAAGAAGGCCCTAAATCTTATTGGGTGGTCGGTTGTGCATGGAGGCGCGGCGATGAAGCTTGTCGGAGCTTCAAGTGGTGGTGGTTGGTGATGGTGAAAACACGGTCGAAAGAAGAAATTGAAGAGACGAAAAGGTAGAGGAGAAGAAGGGGAGGAGAAACCCTAATTTTATTGAAGAGAAGGAGGTGCGGCAACCGGTGGCGGTAAAAGGCCGTCGGCGAAGAGTCGGGGAAGGAATTGAGGTCGACGAAGGAGGTAGAGGGCCGGCTTCTTGGCTGGGAAGCTCGGCGAGAGAGAGGCGACGATGGCTGCACCCTCGTTTGTTGGTGAGAGGTGGCGAAGTGAAAGGGCGAAGGAGACCTCAAGGTCTGGCAATGGTAGCGCACAAAGGAAGGGAAGGAGGAGGCTTTTGCGCTTGGATTCTAGATGATGAGACTCGGAAGAGGTCGCTGACTTTTATAGAGCTACGACCGTGCTCAAAGCAAGCGAGAAGTTGCGAGAAACACTCGCAACAACTCGCTACAACTGCTTATGTTTTGACCGGAGATCACGGGCAGAGTAGGCGACGGCAGCCGATGAAACAAACACCAATAGACGCAGAACAGCATGGGGAAAAGATCTTCTTTTATTACCGAGGTCGTTCGTACACTGAGACAACTACAACTCGAGCTTGAAGCTCGTTGAGCTACTCGGTCAAAGCCCTGCAAACCGGCTACGTGGAAGAAGATGGCCAGGGTCCCTTTTGCAAGAGGAAAGGACCCAAAAGTAATAAAATCAGACCTATTTGCAAAATTTTTTAGGAAGTTAAGGACTAAAATGCAAAGTAAGTGAGAATGTTGTCAAAATAGGTCCAACTTTTTATGGGAGCTTAATTAGGATCTACAGAATCTAGTGGCAGTCTCAATTTTGAGTTTCGAAATTATTTATTTTGGTTAATTTCGTATTTAAACCCTCTTGACATTAATTATTCACCTAGATCACAATTTTTGGTCAACTTGGCTCCTTTGATTCAATTGCCCACATTAAACCTTTTAGAATCTTTATCTGTAATTTTTAGGAGGTTTAATTTATGAATTTTTCATCAGAATCCTGTCAACAGAGTTAAACCAAAAATAGGGTTTAATTATTGTCCTGATAGCTTGATTTCCAAAGGAAACCCTAAATTGGCTATTTTGACCCCATTTAGCTGTCATTTGGGTTTAATATGATGATCCCTCCTTATTACATTGTATCCTTTTTATGTATTATTCAAGTAAATTTAACCTTATAACTTATCTAAATTAGGTTAGTTATATATAGAGGATGATGGCGGTGCCATCAATCATCATCATGTTTATCGATGCCTTGCTTTGGTTACTTGAAGAGCATGAGCGATAAATGCACATGCTTACGTAGCGGTGTGAGTTTGTTACCCATTGTCCTGTGAGAAATGCACTGATAACGCTACATTTTTTGATAATAATTCTGCCAAATGGGATTCATCTTAACGATACAATGCACAGATAACATATCGTAAATGAGCGTGGGAGCATTACATGCATAGCACATTGAGTTGCTCATAATGCACTGTTAATGGCCATTTGTACAAGTTCATATCAAAATAGGCCTCATATAAGTAATCGGACCACACGGATGGATTCAGAATGACGAACGGAGTCCAACAGACTCAAAATCGACCAAATCCGACATCTGGAGCTCCCGCAATTGACCCAAGAAGTTCTGGCCATTGATCTAATGATCAACGACTCGCAGTGCGACATGTGGCGCTCGATTAGCAACCACTAGGAAACACCAGCTTCCTCCATCAAGCTGCAGGATGATCTGAGCCATCCGATCGGAGAACCATCCTTGCCCGCGCGCCTTTGCACCTCAGCACAAAGATCCGACCATTGGATCTCCATCCAACAATCGAAAACAGGCATGCACAGATGCACGTCCGTGACCAACCACGCAACATAGCACAGCAGTCGCGCCCCTGCTACACGCGCAGGAGGCGTGAGTTTGAAGCGCTTGCAATAGCTCGAGCGCAAAATTCGTTCGTGTGACCAAATTAGACTGCCCGATTGCCATCGAGCGGCCTCGATAGAGCCATGCGGCACAATCAGGAGCATTTGGCCAAATGTGTGTGATGATGCGTAAACAGCTATCTACGAGCGCACCCTCCGCGAGATCTTCGATCGGATGGTTCACAACGCGAGCGCACGGATCAGGCGGAAGTAGAACGAGCGCAGGCATGGGACCGGTGGGTAGGGGTATATGTCGACGGTTTTGGCATGGATTTAGTGACGTCCCGGACGTCGCTAAAACCCCTTCTTTATTTAGAAAGCCCTTCTTCTTATATAAACCCCTTCCAACCACCCATGTAAAGCATTCAATACACTTGCAAAGTGCTCTACCCCACTCCTAGCCACCATTAACACACTTTTGTAATCACCGGAGTCGACGAGCCGTCGATGGAGCCCTCCTCCACTACCGTGGCTGCCTCGCCGTCTCCTTTCTCTTTCCCCCTCTCTCTCTCTATCTTAGCTTTACTTTACTTGTGCTTAAGCATTTATCTAGTGTTGTAATTGTAAAACTTGAGTTGCATGTTAAGTATAGTATTGATGTTGTTTTCATCTTGATCGAAGTGAATGTCATGACTTAAAAGAACTCTAACCCTACTCTCTCTCTCTCTCTTTCTCTCTCTCTTACTCGTTTTTCTCCCTCATTGTCTCGCGCAAGCAAAAACCCGCCATTTCCGTACAACTAAGTGACAGAAAAATCCGATTTCACGCCTCCCTATGTACGACATTCGGACTCAAATCCATTTCTATATTTAAAACCGACGCAGCGAACGTGAGCTACAACGACATTCTTAAACAAACGCGTCTGTAGCACATCATGCACCAACCTGGTCTACTAAGTCAAAGAAGTCTGAGAAAAAGGTTATCTCTTATGATGGCACATAGCAGACCATATGGTGTCAACCCTCTTGTTAACAATCATATACATAGGCCTAGTTGACATCTTTTCATGAAGAAGTTTCACTACTCCAAGGAACAAAACACTTTTGGCAATGCTTATTTGTTCTTTGGTGACATTCAATAAACGTCGTTGTAGTTTTTTCGTTGTAATGTTTATAAAATTGGCTGACCGATCAACTAGGAAGTCCACTAATGTTTCTTGAGCAATTTATAAAAGATTCCCCATTATGGGGTCATTCTCAAAATGGTGTAACCCGAGATCTTATCATCATATTCAGAGAGCTTATTAATCTTTCAAAAATAGTGGTGGAAGCTAAAAATTAATATCATTTACATTGTTTTTGGGGTTAATTTGGACAATTCACCCTCACCATGCAGGTAGAAACACCACCTCATGCATACCCCACATCAAACCTCATCATCTCGATACACTTTGCAGTATCCATCACATGGAACCCTATCATCCTTCACTACAATTTTCTTGCTCTTCCTTGTGAAGAACAGGCAATGAATCACAGGCCTAGGTAGGTGGTGAAGAAAATGCCAACATGCTCCTCCGTTAATATTTTTACCCTAAACTTACACCAATATTAGTCATGTGTTTACTTTGATTGATGATTCATGATCGATGCAAGTTCTAAATTTGTTACATCTATCAGAAAGTGGAGCTTAAAGTGTGTATCATTAAAGAAAGTTAAATACCAATTTCTATGAGTACCTTACCATCATTGAAATGGCACATACCATTTGTTCATCTTTTAACTCGAGCTAATTAACAAAAGGATCTTAAAATGTCTTCAAGTAAATGCAAGACATGTTTACCGCATCACATATCTTCAAATAAATGCAAAGACTGAGACTGAATGTGCATTTCAATTTTTGTCAAAGGCAAAAATACAAAAAAAACAACTCAACAATTGAGAATGGATCATGAACAAATGGGCCTATGCATGCAATCCCCAGCAGAGGCATGTAAAAAAGATTTCGTATAGCTAGGTAGATGGTGTCATCGTAAGTGGTAATAAATCTCCACTACTATATATAGTGCTTCAAGATACTTCGCTCCCCTCCCTCAACCTCTTCCAAATCGCCTGGGATCTCGATTGGTCACTAATCACCAATCAGCACCCTCCCCACCCCACCCGCTCTCAGCTGGCCTTTCTTTCCCCCTCCTTCCTTTCGATGTGACTCATTGTGCTGCGATGGCCACTCCCCTTCGGCTCATGGCTTGCATCAACGGTGGCGAGAAGGTGGTCGTGGGGAGGCATGGTGGTAGCTTCTGTCAATGGTACATTGGAGGAGGGTTCCACTAGACGTCAATCAATCACCTCTCTTTACCTCTGCGTTTCGACATTTTTGTTGTGAGAGTTACGTTGAACACAAGCTCATTACGATCAAATAGATGGCCAACCTCGCTCCGACTTCTTCACCCATTGGCACATTACATTGACGACGTCGGTGGTGTCTTGTCGTACCTAATGCATAGTGCAGGTTCACCTACACCAAAAATAATATCTTGGACACTTCTTTTTTTTTCTTTTCTTTTCTTTTAAATTTTATTTGGTGTTATTTTTAAAATTTTCCCCTCTTAAAAAAAATTACTCCCCCCTCGTCTAAAGAAAGTTAAGATTATTTTTCTCCCTTATCATTTTCATTTTCTTACTTAAAAATCTTTATATCAAAAATAAATAAATCTTCTCAACTATGGAAACGAAACCGGCGCATGGAATCTTGTTACGTAGTACGTACTAACCCTATTCACTTTCTCCAACCCAAGGTTATTTTGAGAACCATGTGGTTGGTTGGTGGCGATGTCCTGATAATAATAATAAGTGAACACTCCCTCCACCACACATAAGAGAGGAGAGGGGGACTCTTCAAGATAAGGCTTTGCGGGGACGCGCATACCAGAGCCCGACAGCGATAAGGCTCACGCGTGTCACGTGATACCGTCACGTCTTCCCCACGCCGTCGCCCAACGAAACGGCGCCGACGAGAGCACGCGCAAGTTGTCACGTGAGGACTGCATCGTTCCCATCCAAGTGTCCGTTCCAGATCTGACGGTGCGAGATTTTCGTACCGGATATTTTTGGATTTTGTTCTTCGTTCTTGAGGAGGGTTAACCCCTTTTTTTTTTTTTTTTTTCCTTCCCTCCAGCGTGGAGAGAGAGCATGCGACGTGGACGTTTGCGGAATTTGATGTTGGAGAATTGCATGCAATGTCACATGGCAGTGGATGTGACACGATACTTTCCAAAAGTGTCCGTGTTAGAGATCTCCTAGATGACCTCGACAATCAAATACGATTGGCGATTATTATTGTTAATAATAATTTGTGATTTTTATCTTATAATTAGTATTTTATGTAAAAAATTCAAAAAATTATAAATTTTGTTGACATCCTACTTTAAAAAAAATCAAAATGTATAAGTATAAAATTATTTTACATAAGTGAAATCTTATTTTGTATTAGTGAAATAATTATGAAAGTTATCACCACTTTAAATTAAAACGTATCGATGTAAAATAAACCTTAATTTTCATCGGTAAAAAATATTTATTAAGTGATTTTAGAGCGATGTAAAAAATGACTCTGAAGATGAATTTGGTCGTTTATACAACCTTATCCCGTGACAGTATTTTAGGATTTTATATTACATGAAAGGGAGATGTAACGCGATCTTTACTTTTAAATTTGCTTTTTTAATTGACCCATCTTCTTGCGTTGCAAAATACATTAACTTTTACATTTTTAGACATGATTCCACTATCATTAGTGACAAAAATCACAGAGCAAAACGTGAGCCTTTGGCCTTTAACATTCCATGTAGAGCTGGATCATGGTCCTTCCGAATGAGTTGCTCATTCTGATTGCCTAACTAAGTGACTAAGTAATGATGGAGACCATCCTGCCTCGTGTCTTCCATAGGACGATCAATTGGATTTGGATTTAGACCATAGGTGGTCAAGATATCAGTCCTAGACCCATATGGTCCATTATAATGTTAATTTTGCAGTAGAATTTCATGGTGTTCACAGACATCATTTGAAATTGAATTGTAATTAAGGATGTTTTGCTTTGCGAGTAGTGGCGAAATCAAGAATTTCAATCACGAGGGCAAACTCATGAGACACTGTCATATGCTTGTCAAAATTAAATTATGTAAATAGATTTTGCAAATTTTAGAATAACTTTATAGTAGATAAGATTACTTCTACTTTAATGAAATGAATTGACCTAAGGTTTTCTTAGCAAGATTAAGCTAATAGTTCTAGATTTCCAATATTCCACCATAACGATAATAATACGTACCAAGAATGATGTCCACCTATTTTGACTACTTCTCTGCGAAGTTTAATTCTCATATAAATAAAGGAGATTAACAAATAATAGCTAGCTCATGGATCAGGCAAATTTTAGATGTACCACAAAGAGTGACTTAACAAGAAAGAACCATGCATTGGAGTTTGAAAATTGTTCATAGTTGTGAAAAAAAAAGAAAATTAATTATTAGGAATTTAATAGTGTATTGTTTTCATTGAGAAATTTAGACTTGAGTTTTTTTCCTCACGAAAGTGGCCTCAGTTTGATTTGCAATCATGTAAAGTGGCAATTTTTAAATAATAGATCTTAAATATGTAAAGTAAAGAACAGTATAGCACTTGACCAGGGGCATGTGTGATTTTTTTTTTGTTTGAAAAAGACGTGTAATATACTTAGTGGTAACGTATTTTGGTCAAGTTTAAAATATGCATTGTAGTAAAGTCAATAAAAGTGAATCGATATTCAACTAAGAGAGAGAGCCCTCAACACTTAACATTTTTCACCCTCATCATACGTCCAATACTTGCCATCAGATGTCTTAAAGTTCAACCCAAAGCCCATCACAATTCAAGGTTGCAAGAGGTCTTAGGCATTTTTTTGTATACTTTCAAATGTTGTAATCTTATTTTTATTGAGTCTAGAGATATTGTAAAAAGCTCCCAAATATAATATATACATAGTTAAGTTAGGCTCTCTACACTTAGGAAAAATTAGAAAAAAAAAATCTAACAGTAAACACATAACAGACGTCTAACACTAATGACAGATGTCTGATTTTCAACTTTAGGACGTCTGATAATTGTTTCAGACGTCTGATCACCTATAGTCATGCCTTTGCACTCTTAACACTTAGGCTCCAAACGTTGCAACCTCAAATCAGCCGTCCATAGCCTTACCCAGACGTCCAATACATACCTTAGACGTCTTTAAACCTATCGTTAGACTCCATTGCCTATTTCCTTCATTATTGTGCATGTCTAACGGGCAAATATACTTTTAGATATCTAGACTTGTCAGCAGATGTCTAACAATGGACCGTTGCCCATTTATTTTGCACACACTTATCAGAAATCAAAGTTCGGCTCTTAGATTACCAAGGAAAGTCATTAATCTCTTTCTAGACGTCTAGAAAACTTGGCAGATGTCCACACTGACATATGTTCCTTAAAATCTAGAAGCCTGTTTAGATCAAAACAGGAACGAACCCACTTATAATTAGACATCCAATATTTGTATCAGACATCTTATATGAACATATCAAACGTCCCTACTTCAATCCAACGAAAACAGTAAGCCTAACTAATAGAATCAGACATCCAAAATTGTACTCAGACGTCTTACAGGACGTTTCACCCAAAAATCAAACATCTGATATTGTTATCGGAATCATAATTGCCTTGATTTGTGTTGGATTTCATCTTAATCTCTTGGGACTTGCCTCCAACGGCTAGGAGACCTCTCCCAAGCCTTCTTGAAGGTTTTAAGCTTGCCTATAAATAGACTACAACCCCTCTTAGGCAAAAAATACCTCCTGAGATACAATTCACCCTGAAAATCACTTACTCACTACTCATTACTTTCTCTTGCCCTTATGCTATGCCATCACTCTGATCAAAGGGCAATTCAACACTTCCGGTGTATTGCATTCTGTTGATCTTCAAGGAGTTCCTTTTACCCTTAGTAGATAAACAAATCATTTATATTTTGGGGTGCTTTGTAGGATACATTTCATTTTTACTTCATTATTGTGGTTGGGTATTCGGTCTGTCGGATCCTTGTCTCTTCCTAGTGAAGGGAGAAACCTCCATTTAGGGATTGGAGGTGGGATTTGTATTTGAGGTACACTACCCTCGTTAAAGTAGTGTGGTTAGTGGATTGATCACTTTGTGATCATAAATCCTTAGTCAAGGGATTGGATTTGGTGGTGGTTTTTAGCCGGTTTGGGTTTCTACCTAAAAATCTTGTGCCTCCTTATTATGATTGTGTTTTTATCTTGAAATTATTTTTAAATTCACTATTCACCCTCCTCTAGTGCAATTTCATGCATATGGGCATGTATGTGGTGGGGACCCAACCCCCTATATCATAAGCGAGCTTCCAATGTATATAGTTCCATATGTAGCCAACTCCAATTTAGTTTCCCACAATGTAGGACTTTGCTTTGCCCTTCTTCATGTTTTAGCAGTGTTAGGCCGTGGGAGTGATGAGTTGCGACTCATCATAGCTAAATCGCCTAAGTTAAGCTAGAAATGAGGTTAAACACTATCAAATTAACACATAAAAAGGGTTAAGCGTGGGAAATAAAGAAAAAGACCCAAAACAATAATTTTGTGCTAAAAATGTATAATTAGGTCATTAATTGACATATTTTATTAAATAATGTAAAATTGTGATCCAATTGCAAATTGAACACTCTCATGAGTTCAAAAGTTCAAATCAAAAGTATAATTAACTTCCTAAATGTTCAATTAATCTTCTATAAAAACTTAGGTACATTTGGACATAATTAGGACCTTGCAATTATAGATTTACATTTAGGTCTTCCTTTCATCACATGTTATTCATTGAAAAATCCTCTTACGACGTTTTTGAAAACCACAGGGACCTATTTGCAAGCCCTTAAGGACCTCTCTGTAATCATTTCTAACCACTTATGGGCGTCCCTACTATTTCTCTACCCCTTCGCGCAGGGGCATTATTACGACCCGATCCCAGATCCCTACAGGATCCAGGATCGGCCCTCCTTAACTAATCCCAAGACCCAGTCGTCCAACGAGAAATAATCAAAAGTAGGAAATAATTCACATCTGTACATGCAATGTAACTAAGCAGAAAGAAAACAAGAGACAGTAAAAAAAACTGAGCGAATAGTCTCACAAATATTACAGGCCATCACAACTACAGTAGAGAAAAGTACAGTGGAAAAGTAACTGAAATAGTATTTCAGAGAACCAAAACTCACTACCACAACGGAAGCTAAGGAAACAGTAAAAAAGACAGCTAAGGCTGGGCCCAACTGAGCCCATCTCCCTTTGCAGTCGGTGGTGCTGGCTGCTCGACTCCCTGACCTGGACAAGGATATAAAATTTTCGGAGTCAGTGAATGCCGAGTAGAGTGGTAACTAAAACATTTACTTGCAATTTAATTTAAGACAAGCAACTAGTTATTTTTCAAATTTCCATTTAGCACAACGAGTAGTTCTAATTTGTCTATTCTCTTCAGTACCAGTCATTTCTTGATCTTGACTGTCCCTCAAGGGGACGATCTTGATTGCAGTCTTTCCCATGATGTAGGATGTACTTGTGGTGCTCTCCTAGCCGAGAGGTTCCCCCGTGGTAGTCCTACACCTAGTCAACCACCCCGAGGTCACCGTCACGATGTAGCGGTGACTACGGCATGCATGATAAGCACACGGGTAGTTATCCCGTACTGGCACGCGGTCAATCGTTTCCGCTAGCGGATACGCCCAAAGTACAGCACAGGGCCTTGCCCTCTCAAAATAGGGGTCTCGCCCCTCCACAGTCCACGTACCCTCGTCTAGCTATCCTGGTTTGCCCAGTGCACCCAACAAGAGTCGGTGTAGGGTGGCTAGTCCTAACCCCGAGTCCCGTGGGGCTGCTAGCTCCCTCCCTACACTAAGTAGCACACCCTGGTACCATGTACGCGATGGCCGAACAGAGTCAGTGTAGAGTGTCTAGTCTTGACCCCGGGGTTCAACCCAACGGGCAGCTAGCACCCCTCTACACAAAAAGGACAGTGGCTCTCCTGGGTACTGCGTACACAAGGGCCAGCTTACTTCTTGTCTACATACGAGATTCTTTCCGTATACACGAGTTCTCCTCCTAGTTCCCTGTAGGGTTCATGCACTGTATTCATTTCACTTCTCAATAATCAGATCTCATTCATGTAAAAGGCAGCTCGTGTTTTGCTAACTGACAAACATCACACTAAAAATGACTATTACAATTGCTAGCATTTAGAATTGTACATGCGTCTCAAGTAAACAGTGTAGCTCAACCACACTCGTTGCTCCTACACTAGGGTTCATTCTCATCTTAGGGTTCTACATGTATCTCAAACACACTGTGTAGCTTAAACCATACTCATTGTTCCTGCCCTAAGGTTCATTCTCATCCTAGGGTTCATTCAATTTATTCTAAACAAGCAATTCATTTGTTTAAGTCATAATATTAATGTAAACCACTCTACCGGTAAATACGAGAGGAATGGGGCTTAGATCTCAAATCCCGTCGCCTCCGCAGCTCCGCGTACTTGACTAGCTGGAAACATATACAGACGACCAGCCACATCAAACAAGTTCAAAACTGTGTATGAGTGACACTAACACGTAGAGAAACTCAAACGGAAAACAACGGTACTTCGTTTGCGGAAATCTGATTTTGTTTGGGCCCTAAACGAGCAAAAAACACGCACACTGTCCAAGATTAGACGTCTAGGACTAGCCCAGACGTCTTAAAAGACGTCAGTACTCACCCTGGGTTCCCTGCAGCTACCTTGGACGCCCAGACCCTTCCGTCATTAGGAAGTACTATCAGTCGTCTGGCGATGTATCCAGACGTCCAAAAGCACCTCGAAGGGCGCACCTTGTGCCTTTCCAACGGCCTGCTCCCTGTGTACGTACGTTCAAACCATCAGAAAATGCCAGACAAAATCCCTGCGGTTGGGCCTGCATGGCCGTAACCGCACAAAAGCACGTACCTTAGCACAGAGCGTGCTTTCAGACGTCTAGCTTCAGCTCCAGACGTCCTTCACCTATTCTAGACGTCTGGTAGATGCTTTGGACGTCTGATACTGAAAAGTATCCAGCACGCAGAACTTCTCTCGCGAGCTCTCCTTCGCGAGCTCACCCGCAGGAGTTGCAGTAGCTCCTCCGGCGACTACAGGAGGCCAAGGCTCCTGCTCGCAAGCTCCTCCTCGCTCGCGACCTCGACTCCCTCTGCACAAGCTCCTCCAACCTCCCGTGGCTTCCTCGCGAGCTCCTCCTCTCGAGCTCCTCCTCCTTGAGCACGTCCCGTCTCTCTCTCTCTCAGCTTCCTCTCCTCTCACCACGCTGGAAGGGAGGAAGGAAGGACGGAGGTGGTGGCCGGTGAAGATGGATGGAGTGGTTGGGAGAGGGGGGTTTAAATAGATTGAGGGTTAGGGTTTGGGGTGAGGAGAGGGGGGTCTGCGTGCGTCTGTGCGTGCGAAAAAATAACAGCAGGTCTGGTTCTTCTACTTTTAGACGTCCGAACCTTCATCCAGATGTCTAGACAAACGTCTGACATCCCAACGACCCAGAAAGGCAGCGGGTCGTTTCAACATAATAAACTTAAAGGAAGTTTCGTCCCCAAAACTTGAGCTAAGTAGGGTGCAGAAAAAGGTAGAGTAAAAGCGCATAACAAACTTAAAGTGGACCAAAGTAGGTCCGAAGAAATGTACCATCAAAAAGCTCCGGGTACTGCTCTCGCATTGCTGCCTCAGGCTCCCAAGTGGCCTCCTCGTATCGATGGCTTCTCCATAGGACTTTCAACAGTGATATCTGCTTCCGTCTTAGACTCCGGACGGCTTTGTCTAATGTATGTACTGGCCTCTCAAGATAGGTCAAGTTGTCTCCCACCTCGATGCTTTCGTGGCTCAGAATGTGGCTGGGGTCGGTGACGTACTTCCTGAGGTTGGACACGTGGAACACTTCGTTCACTCCAGAGAGTTGGGGAGGAAGGGCAAGCCGGTAGGCAACGGGTCCAACCTGCTCTAAGACCTCAAAGGGTCCCGCAAACGTCGGTGCGAGCTTCCCTTTCATGTTAAAACGCTGCAGGCCCTTCATGAGCGAAACACGAAGAAAGACGTAATCCCCAACCTCGAACCAACTCAAGGGTGCGATACACCTCCGTCCATACAGAGCCTCGTAAGGTGCCATGCTGATGCTCGAATGATAGCTGTTATTGTATGCAAACTCTGTATGAAAACACGGTTCATCATGTCCATGAAAGCAGCGGGGGCATTAGTCAGCCCAAATGGCATGACCAAGAACTCGTAGTGCCCATATCGAGTACGGAAGGTTGTCTTGGAGATGTCGGTCTCCTTAATCCTCAACTGGTGGTAGCCTGAGCTCAGGTCTATCTTAGAGAACACTGTGGCATCTCTCAACTCGTCAAAGTGGTCGTCGATACAAGGTAGCGGGTACTTGTTCTTGACGGTGACTCGACTCAGCTGTCGGTAGTCGACACAAAGTCGCAGAGTGCCGCCCTTCTTCACAAACAACACGGGGGGCTCCCCAAGGGGACGCACTAGGCCTTACAAAGCCCTTCATCAACAGGTCTTGTAACTGTGACTTGAGCTCTTGCAGCTCAAGCGGTGCCATCCTGTAAGGTGCAGTAAAAATGGGGCTGGTCCCCAATACTAACGAGATCTAAAACTCTATCTCACACTCAGGTGGAAATCCTGGCAACTCCTCTAGGAAAACGTTGGGGTACTCGCAGACCACCGGAATTCTCTGAAAGTCGGCCATGGGGCTAGGCTTTACTGCAACACAAGCCAAGAAGCCCTCACACCCTGGCCCAAAAGCTTCGCTGCCTGAAACACAGAGATGCACCTAAAACCTCCGTCCACTGACTGGCCGTGAAACTCAAAGGGAGGCAACTCTGGTAAGGAGATGTTACGACCCATGTCATTAAGCCTTTTTAAGACGTCCGCACGTCAGGTCAGACGTTTGGTAAGATGTCTGGACTGAGGGTCAGACGTCTTGCAAGACATCTGGACTCATTCCCAGATGTTTGAAAATCAAAATTTTCGTGTACGTCCTCGCGTCTGCGCACGCGTTGCGCGCAGATAGTACGCGACCTCGTTTTCTTCTCCTCTCTCCCCTCGCCCGACGCAAACCCTAACCTACACCTTATTTAAACCCCCCTCCTCTCCCTCATTCACCCCACTTCTAGACACCCTTCTCCTTCCTCCAGCAAGAGCAGCGAGCGTGAGTAGCGTGGCAGGAGAGGAGGAGCAGCGAGAGGAAGAGAGGAGAGCAAGCGCGTGAGCTCGTGTGGGAGCTCGCCGGAGAGCTCACGGCCGGTCGGCGGGTGCGTGAGGCGAAGACGTGCGTCGGGGAGGTCTTCCCTGACACTGCTACAGTCGGAGCAGCAAACGAGTGGGCACGGTGCGGCCATGTGCGGCGCGAGAAGGCGAAGGCAGGTTCAGCTTCTGGGTTTTTCCCAGAATCAGACGTCTGGATCAACGTCCAGATGGCGTAGATGACGTCCGGAGGAGATTTCAAACAACTGAGAGGTAGGTTTCACCACGTACACCTTCTTTACGAATACGGCCATGCAGGCCGTTCCGCCGAGGCACTGTTTCGTGCCATATTGAGAAGATTTTCGTTGACGCGTGTAGGATTCGCTTCGGGAAGGCGCGGGACATGCCCTCCCACGTAGTTCAGACGTCTGGGCAAGGCACCAGACGACAAGAAGCATTTCCAGACATCCGGAGAGGTGGTCGGACGTCTAGAACTGGGTCTAGATGGTCCAGCGGAGTTCCTAGACGTCTGAGGAGTGGCGCAGGAGTTGAGGTATGGTTCTGGACACTTTTAAGACGTCTAGAAGGTGTTCCAGACGTCTGATGTGAATCAGAATTGCTATTTTTTTACCTGTTTAGGGTCCATTTAAGGTCCAATTTCTGTAATTAGGATACCGTTGTTTCCCGTATAAATTCCTCTACTTGTTGGAATACTTTTATCCTGTTCTGAGTAGTCTCTTGTGAATGATCATTGTGATAGGACCTCGTTCCGTTGCGGGCTTGGGGTTTGCTGAGGCACGTGGACCTACCGATCAAGCCCCCATTACTCCTGGGCTTACTGGTAGAGTAGCTTCCCCTTAATTTAATTACAACCTAATTGCCTGTGTGGAATGAATGATTAGAACCTAGGATATGGCATGAATCCTTGGACTAGAAATACTGGAATGCTTGTATTGAATGAATGAATTGCAGTATGGAATGAGCAGATAGAATGATAACAATTGCCAGTAAATAAATAACAGCTGCCTGTGAAACGTAAGGTACTCGTATTAGCAAATTGTTGCATGTGAATTCCTGCTGTTTACGTTAAATGACATACTATGAGCTGCATGTATATAAATTGAAATTGGAAAGGTGAATGTTGGAAACATGAGCTATCTGTGAATAAACTGAATATGGAATAGAGTTACAAATTACATGTGTATAACCTGACAATGGAAATAGAAATGATGAACCCTGGTATGGCTTGGCCTGAGAAACATGAGCATGAACCCTATAAGGAATTAGGAGTAAAGCACCTGGAAATAAATGGAATGGAACTGGAAATGTGAATGGGGAATAGAGTTGGCCTTTGAGTATGGAGTACCAAGGAGAGCGACTGTCCCCCTGTTTAGTGCAGAGCGGAGCTAGCCACCCTAGGGTTGGGACCCGAGGTTAGGATTGGCCACTTTGTACTGACCTTTTGGCTCTCGCGTACACAGTACCGGGGAAAGCCGATAGCGTAGGGAGAGAGCTAGCCACACCACGGGGCCTAGGGTTCAGCTAGCCACCTTACACCGACTTGTTAGGCCCACTGGGCAAACCAGGGTAGTCAGGCGAGGGTGCGCGGACTGTGGAGGGGCGAGACCCTTGTTTGGTTCTTAGGGGGCCAGATCCTTATTACTGAGAGGTCTATGGCCTATACTGGTTCCGTGTTGTGCTTTAGGCGCACCCGTTAACGGAAACGACTGACCGCGTGCCAGTGCGGGGTAACTACCTGTGGGTTTATCGTGCGTGCCGTAGTTAACGTTACGTCTGTCAGTGACCTTAGGGTGGTTGACTGGGTGTAGGACCACACGAGGGACTCTCTCAGCCAGGATAACACCACGTTTTACTTCTACTCTTCGAAAAAGACTGTAATCAAGATCATTCCCACGAGGAACATTCGAGATCAAGAAAGAGACCTGATAAGTAAACCAAGTGATGAAAGAAAGAATAATTAGTTAAAGAAAGAAAGAAATTGAAAAACAATAGTTACTTGTCCACCTTTACTGTTTTAGTTAGTTGGCTGCCACTCTACTCAGCGTTCGCTGACGTTTTGTACTCATAACCTTTTTCAAGTCCAGGTGTTGTGCAGCTAGAGCCTACGGCTGTAGAGGGTGCTGGGCCTAATAGAACCCAGTAGTTGTAGCTTTCTGTCGTACTCCGTTTCCTGTTGTAGTGAGTAGTTTATTACACTTCTGTACTCTTTCATTGTGAACTTTATATTTCTGTACTCGTTTACTTTCCTACTGTTGTGGTGGTGTGTACTGGGTCTTAGGATCAGTCGAGTCGGTCCGGTCTCATGTCCTGTAGGGATTCAGGAACCGGGTCGTAACAGGAGAAGACGATCCTCCTCTCAAAATAGTCCACCTAGGCGTGATAGGTAGACAATCAGTCCATTCCTAGGATCACGCCGAAGCCCTCCATAGGGATTCAGATCAGGTTGGTGGGAAGACTGTGTTTCCCTCTTATAGCGACCTCGTGGTCGGTGAAGACTTGCTCTACGACAAACAACGGTCCACCTGGGCCTCTAATCGAGAACGAAACTCCCCTAACAGAGCGCTATTCGACCCCAAACTAATGGTAACTTGTGGAATAAAAAGTATGTGGCACCAGGAACAAGAAATACATAATCCAAACGGCCAAAAACTATAACCATACCTAATGCTACAGAACCTGAAAATCTGGCATCTCAGTGAGTCAGGGCGTTGGGACACCTCTTGGACCTAGGTGCAGATGAAACAGCTAAGCCCGGCGCTAGGCAGGTGATAGCTGGTCGGTACCCTCCTCGTGGCTGGTAATTGCGGCCGCCAGATGATGAGTGGCTACTCATCATAGCTAAAAAGCCAAAGCTAAGCTAGAAACTAGGCTAAACAATATCAAATTAACAAATAAAGAGGGTTAAGTGTGGGAATCAAAGAAAAAGACCTAAAACCTTAATTCTGTGTTAAAATTGCATAATTAGGTCATAAAACGAGATATTCTTAAGATAAAGGTCAAATAGTGATCCAAGTGTTAATTGAACACACAAACAAGTTTAAAAGTCCAAATCAAAAGTATAATTAATTTCTCAAATGTTCAATTAAGCACATATAAAAACTTGAAAGTATTTGGACATTATTAAGGCCTTGAAACTTAGAGTTTACATTTAGGTCCTTTATGCATCACATTTTCTTCTTTAGAAAACTTTCCCGAACCTATTTGTAACCCGCAGGAACCTCTTTGAAAGCCCCTGGGGTCCGTTCGGTTATCATTTCTTACCACTTATGGACCTACCTATAATTTTTCTACCCCTTCGCAAGCGGCCTCTCCCTGCAATTTGCCCAATAGATCCGGCCACCTGCTGCCCCCGCGCGTGCACTGTAGCGTGCGAAGAACACGGAGAATCTCGATCGTCCAATCTCCCTTGATTATGATCTATGCCCCGATTTGAATCGAAGCTTCGCACGAGGCGGTGCGTGTGCTCACCCAACTCCCCAAATCCCATCCTACGGTCAGATTTCAATTTGGCAGCTCGCGCACTCCTCTCCTCTCATCCTTGCCGCTGGTTCCCTCGACGATTATCTTCACCCACACGGTAATCTGAGTCACTGAGATTGCTACTTAAGCACCTCAGTGGTCGCACGCGCAAAGGATCGCTCTCTCCTACCTTCTTAGCGATCGTTCTTCCACTCTAGCTACTCCTCCACACCAAATCCCTGATTTCACAACCACCGGTTGTGAAATCCTCAACTTCTCTTCGACCCTCCTCGTCGCAAAGGACCTCATAGCACCTAAGGACGACCTTGAAGCTTCATTAGAAGGCTTTTCCCTCCGTTGGAGCTCACCTCACTCCCTTCTTCCTCCTTAGCCACCGGCTAAGGACCCATAGGTCCCATTCTTCCTGTTAGAATAGTTTTATTGCTTTGTAGTTTAGCTGTAGCAGTAGTTAAATAGATTAGCAGTAGAATTATAGTAAATTTTTGTGATTAATTTGCTGTTTTGTTAGTTTAGCAGTAGGAGTAGAATTAGAGTAAATTTCCCCCTTACCTCCTCTGATCATTCCAAATCAGAGGGGACGGTTTCACACAGTCACTGATCATGAATTTTCTTCCTCTTCATGTTTTCCATATCGCTTCTGATTCCCGTGATTTATTTCTTGCAATTCACCCACTCATTAGACCTAATTTTAGATCTGAAATTAACGTCAAAGATCATATTAGGGGCTTCTCACTCATTCCATTTTACTCACAAAAGCCCCTGATTTGAGCTTAAAAGAGAACTAGTTTGCTGGATTGGTTTTGAATTTGGATTGTAATGAATTTTAATCATTTGAGCTTTGAACGTTTGATCTAACAGACTGAGGATTTTGATTATGATTCATTGATTGGCAAGGAATCTGAGGTGATTTTGAAGCCAAAATTCACCTCAGAAGAGCCATGATCTGATCTAGATTTTCGTGAGGTTTTAAATGTCTTGAATGCATGGTTGAGCCAATGAAAATCACTTAGTTGATTTGAGACTCTACCTTGCATCTTCTAGTTGATTTTGAGGTGTAAATTTGATTTACTAACCTAAGGAATGCTCCATATTCCTTAAGGGTATAGAGTTCTGGGATTGGAGTTTATGATTTAATTTGACTGATTTAATTCTTTCTACATGCTGTCTATAGCATTAGAAGGAGTTAGATCTGCTTCTCTTTAAACTCTGATTTGATCAGGTGCTACTGACAAGGGATCTTGGTCTTGATTTGTATTCCCGAGTAATTTTTTATATGAATTGAAACCCTTGTCTGATTGTGTTGAGGAAATTTCTAATTTGTGTTTTGTGTATAAAAATCCCCGACTTATAGCAAACTGCTATAGAAGCAGTTACATTCCCCTCCTTAATTCCAGCCAAGTGCTCCCTGGATTAACCCTTTTGAATCCCTGACCAGGCTGTCCATAATCTGATATGGGATATAAAGGGTTAAATCAGGAGATACATGTTGGAATTAACCCATTTTTCCTACTGCAAACCTGTTCCTCTTTAGATGAGTTAACTGCAGCAGCAGATTAAGACGTCTGAAGAAGGATTTGGTTTGATGAATTGGTCAAAGTCAGCAGCTTCTGCTGGTATCTGCTGTTGCAGTTGTTAGCTTCTTTCTGCTGTTTTAGCAGAAGTCCTATGTCTAAATAAACCCTATGGACAATAGCTTAGGTTTAATTTTCTTAAAATAGCTGACTGATGTACAATGTTGTGTTAACTTGTATACAAGCTTTCCTGTATTGCAATTGACTTTTAACATCCTTTGAATGCTCGTAATGATTTTTTTTAAAATCCTTTGTCAGCTAACCATTAAGTCCAACTATCCATTAAGTGAAATTAATTGAAATCTTTCTTGATTTGCATGCTTAATTGCATATATCTTTTCCATATCTCATACTGAATTTGTTCAAGGCAGTTCGCTGCCTTTTAGACTCCTAAGTTCCATCCTAAGCCTTTAGGACACATTAGACAATCTTTAAAAGGCCTAGAAAGTGTGAACTTTGGATTTAAATAAAAATTATAAAAAAATCTAAAAAAAATAAAATAAACTTATCTGATTGAAGATTAGGTATTTTCCTAAATGCATACCATGTTTCATGGTATTCTGAACCCACAACTTGGTATAATTTGCCAATCGATAGTTCTGTATACCATGGAATTCAATAAAAGAAACTATATTTAAAAACACCAAAAACATCTCCTTCTCATCCATTTCTTTTCATCTCTTCTCCTACCTCCATAACATATATAAAACCCATAAAAAGCTAAAAAAAAAAACTCAAAACCACCTAAAAATCATTTGTATACTATGTATATAGGCATATATTTAAGTTATTTAATAAGCCTACTAGCTATAATGTAAATTATACATAGTTATAATATAAATAACTCATGCATATATTGTAGTATATAATTTAATTATTGAAGTTAGATTACACTATATATATCTTAATTATACAACTAATTATTAATTAAACTAGTGTATATGTACAGTAAGCTATATAAAGTAATAAGCATTATAAATAACCATATTAAGTTATAATACTGTATATAAGTATTTATATGTAAATAATAAACATACTAAACCCTGTACTTTAATTTAATTATACATATAGAATAAATAATTAATTTATTAAGTTAATAGTTAAGTTATTAGATTAAATTAAAATGAATTAGTAGATTAAGTTAAAACTAAGTTAATTTATACTGTATATGTATACTACTATATTTTAAGTAAGTTAACCTAATTTAAGTATATTTACAATGTATACATTATTTAAATTTAATTTACAAATAAAATAGTCCAAAAGGATGCTATTTAAATGTAAATAAAATAGAAATTAAACTTGTAAAATATAATAAAAATATTTATAAAATAGTTAGACATGTATACTAACTCTATATAAGGTCAATTAGACCATATAATAACTAATTTATATGTAATTAAGGAACAAAACCTAAAATTAAGTATGTATAAACTGTATACTTTAGCTAATTTATTTATATAGTAAATATAATTAAAATTTTAAATTAATTGTATAATTGTATAGTATTATATAAATACTTTATTTTCACATAATTTATTTTTAATATTTAATAAATTATGGCCCTCGAATTGAAGGCTAAAATTGCAAATTATGCACAGCCACGCCTGATTTTTAGCACTGCGCAGGCGCTCGATTAGTCCCACATCGTGGGTGGGCGAGCACGCAGAGCGCTTTAAGTTGTTTTTGTCGTGTGGGATGATCAGTCATCACAGGCGTCGGGCGCCCGAACAACCGAACATCCCATATGATACTGAGCATATATTGAGCATTTGTGTGCGGGGCCGGGGGCCTGTGAGTGTGCGGGCTTGGTTAAGCCTAAATCTAAGCATGAAAACGTAATTAAGTGACCTAATTAAGAAATTAGGGCGTGCTTAGTAGAGGACTAGTCCTACCCAGTGTCTGGGTGCTTTGTATCCCTCAAAAAGCGTGCCCACAAATTAAACAAATCTTTGATTAAGTTAGAGCCCTAATGACACTATAGGCACTGAGAAGAAAGAAGGCTAAAGATGCCTAAGTGTTAAAACGAAGAGTGAAATTAAGAGAAGAAGCAGTACTGAGAAGAAACGAAGAATGAAATTAAGAGAAGAAGAAGCAGTACTGAGGAGAAATGAAGAGTGAAATTAAGAGAAGAAGAATCTGTATTGAGAAGAAATGAAGAGTGAAAGAGAGAAGAGAAGTATGTATTTGTATAATGTATAACAGTGACCCGTATAAATAGTATTTATGAATAAATATGTGTAAGACAAATAAAGTATATATATATAACTTCATTCTTTTACTAACAAATAAATTGTCACTGTAGGTGAAATAATTGTCGCTATAGACCTTGGTTTCCTTCTTACAATTTGTATATAGTTTTTCTGGGGTCCATTGACGTTTATATCTGTCATTGTAGCTATTATATGTGTTACTGTATATGTCAGTATATTAAGTTAAGTTAGTATGTATGTAATATTAGTTAGTAGTGTATATTTATGTAAGTATCAGTAATATAAGTTATAAATAGATAGTATAGAATATACCTATGTATTATTTGATACTTGTTTGTAAGTAGATTTTAGCAAGCATTTTCATTGATTCTTTTTGTACATAATGGAACCCTTAATTCATTTTTTATAGATTCATTCATTCATTCATTATTGATTGTATATAAAATTAATCGTTTTTGGAATTAAAGAATAATTTTGGACCTAGAGAGTGATGTATATTAATAACTGCCTCCCAATAAATGACCTGGAATAAACCAGTAAAAATTAGGTAATTAAATAAAATGGTCATGATAACGGCTTGTATTTTCTACATTTACTACAACAACATCAATTCACAATCATCACCGACCATTAGTGTATAGTGAGAATCACTCATCACACTTCATCAATATTACTAGACCGGCCTCCAGTACTCGGTGCTAGGAGCATCTGGTATGCTTCAATCCTAAAGGGACAGTCCCTCCTCAAGTGGCCTGGCTAGCCACACTAGTAGCAGAGAGGGACACGACTTCCTCCCTTAGTCTGTCCCTGTTGGTGACTGAGCAAGGGTCTGATGCTGACAACTAGTCCCTGTCTGGGGTCCCCGAAGGCCACTGGTGGCCCCACAGAATGAGACGGCTCTCCAGCAGTCGCCGTGTGCCTCCTCTCCCGTTGGCCCTGTGAATACTCTGGCTGGTAGGGCCTCCTCTGATCTCCCCTAACTCGCCTAGCGCTACGGTGACTCTGCCATCCCACGGAAGGCTCCCACTCAGCACCCTCGGAAGGGACATGAGGGGTTAGCGGAGTCGGCAAAAGCTGAAATTCTTTTCATACGACCTCTCAAATCAACTTGGCGAGGTCCTGGGCCTGGACACTCAGGAGGAGAGGTGAAGCAACACTGGTCCCAAGCCTGACACGTCTACCCGTACGCCTACAACGAGGCATCTCCTACAAGGAGATAAAAGAGAAAGAACATGGACTGTCAATAACGCCCGATTACATGAAGAATTACAACTCAGGAGCGAAGATCAAAGTTAACGTTGTGAAGGCTATCTTAGTTACACGCATGTAAGTGGTTACTTTCAGACCATTTGGTTCATTTCTCGGGGCAACCTTGCTCTGATACCATCTTCTTACGACCCGATCCCAGGTCCCTACAGGACCCAAGACCGGCCTGCCTCAACTAATCCCATGACCCAGTCAACCAACAAGAAATAACCAAAAGCAGGAAATAATTCACATCCACACATGCAATGTAACTAAGCAGAAAGAAAACAAGAGACTGTAAAAGAAACCGAGCGAACAGTCTCACAAATATTACAAGCCATCACAACTACAGTAGAGAAAAGTACAGCGGAAAAGTAACTGAAACAATATTTCAGAGAACCAAAAGTCACTACCACAACGGAAGCTAAAGAAACAGTAAGAAAGAAAGCTAAGGCTGGAGTCAACTGGTAACTTAGACCAATGCACATGCACGGATACTTTAATCTCTAGGACCAATAAACCCTAGAGTAGAGTTAGAAATCAGGGAAACCTGTGCCTGCAACTCGTCTTTAGCCAACCTAGTCTGTAACTTAGCAATTACTTGAGAACCTTAGGCCTAAAGTCTGAACTTAACGTGTTTCTAAAGGAAGATCGATTGAGTTGGCTAGTCCACTTGAAGAGTTGAGTTATTGCTTGAATTTGCTAGGGATTAGCAAAAACTAGGCATGGGGGTATTTGATGAGCCCATATTTGTGGACTAATTTATTATTTAAATGCCTAAACATTAAGCTTATAGTTAGATATACATAGCATGTATTAATATGTAAATAAACTAGTTTACAAAAATGCTTTCATGCATATTTCATTCATGTGTAAGCATGCATTAGAATCAAAGTGGCTAGTTATAAATTAGTTTGCATACATGCATTACATACATAGTTTAAATAAGAATATAATTTAGTATTTCTTAGGGGTTTTGTACATAAATAACCCTCATTTAATTTCTTTATTTTATCTCCAACGGATGCATGCAAGAGAGTTGCACCGGCTAAATGCACAAGCTACAATCGTGGATCTTTGTTCCCACGATCTGCGTCACTTCACCTCTTCTTCAACCAACGTCTGTCTGCGCCTACGACTTCCCTCCAGCTATAAGAAAGGGAGAGCCTCAACTGGGCTCTGGAGGCCACCATCATCCCGACCCACCACTGCGTAGAGCTTTTGAGCTTCTTCACATCACCACCGCTGGCCTTAACCGTGTGCACAAGCCCACACTATCGCGGGCAGGCGGGGTGACAGACCGCCGTGTCATCCGTGGCTTGTGCAATTTACCGCGAGCGTGTGCTTGAAGGTCACATAGTTAGCGCCAGCCACCACCGCCAACAACCACTGCCAGTAACCATCCATGCCAGTTAAGACGTCTGGGAATGATTCCAGACGTCTGACCTCCACCTTCCTCTTCGTTTGTTCCTTCCTCTGTTTTTCCTCCACTAAAAAGAACCCAAACACCCTCAGCACGTGCCTCCATTCCCGCGCGCCCGCTGCCTCCGCGCCTCTCCATCCTCGCTGCACCTCCACGTGCACCACGCTACGTGCGTGCCAAGCGCGCGTAGCCCTCCACTCACATAGCAGGAGCCTGCATCACCTCCAGCAGGCGCGCCTTCCCCTCCACGCGCACGTGACCTGCACGTGCTCCGTCAGTACCTCCACGTGCTCGCCCCTTCAGCGCCTCCGTCACCCCCGCAGCTCCAGCACTTGCAGCCAACATGCCTCTAGCAGTGCATGCGACCTCATCGCTCGCAGCAGCAGCCTCCACGCCTCCTCACAGCAACGTCGCCTGCACGCAAAGCATGCAGCATCCTCGCCATCTTCACTTCACGCCCCTGGGCACCTCCTGCAGCGCCTGCGCACGCCTCCACGCCTCCTCCTCCAAGCGCAGCCAGCAGCCACCGCCAGAACCCATCTTCATCAGAGCTCCGTCCGGCCGGCTCCAGCCACCTCTCAACTCACTACTGTCACCGCCGCAAAGCCCTCAGTCTAGAGATCTTCCTTCGAGCTTCACACCTCCGGCCATATCCTCCTCCTCATGCACAGACAAGGGGAAGTTTTCCCTTGTTTTGCTATAGTAAACCACCTATTAGTTTTTACGATGCATGCCATTGTGAACTTCATTTTTTGATTTAATTATTATGGTGATTTTATGCAAAGAACCTCCCTCTTTCTTGTAAATACAATATCAGCATGTTAAAGTCTTATTAGCTCAATTGAAAAGCGATTTTGGCTTGATTTCTTGACGAAATTAATAGTGAACATCAGTTCTTGACCCTTGCGAGTTTAAATAGGCCATTGCCTCCCTGTAGATACGACTCACTCCTAATTGAATGGTTATTTTAATTGTTGATTATTCGAATTTTCCACCACTTGCATACTACAACAATGCGTTATTTCATGTGCAAAACTTAATAGAAAGAAAAAATCGGCACGTCAAATGGCGCCGTTGCCTGGGAGGCAATAGGCTCGTTAGACTTACATTTATTTATTTATTTGTTCACACATTATTTTTTAGGCATTTTTAACTTCGATCTTTTTGGTGCGAGGTACACATATCTTCTACATCTTGCTGCACCAACCTCAGAAATCAGGCGACCCTCAACACCATTCATTGGCCACACATTAGGAGCAGCATAGCCGTCGTGAGCACAACTGAGGTGGACCTTGAGCCACAATTCGGAGGAGAACATTTTGAGGAAACTGCAAGCATCAACTCCTCCATTTCGAATAGATAGAATATATAGTATATTAGATTAGTTTAGATTTGGTTTGGACTTCACATACATTTGGTTTGGGACCCTTGTTCTGGGGTACGGTTTTAGGGGCTTATTCCCTGATTTTGTTTTAGGCTCGTGTTGGGTAATTTTTGGGAGTCTGTTCCCTTTTTCTTTAGATTTAAGTTTCTTTTACTTTCTTTTGTGGATTGATTTTATTTTTCTTGATTGTGCAAAAGTAGTTTAAAAAAAAAATAAATAAAACACGAGCTGCCTGCTAGAAGCTACCTGCCCTTAGGACGAACCATTCAAGTCTGTATGAGTAGCCTCTAAATTTATTTCTCTACATTGCGTGCATTCTTGCATCGTTGATTGGTGAGAGCAAGGTACGCATTCTCTTACTTTGCATCTATATTCTGATCACGCATTGCATTTTGGACTTAATTCTAAGACCACATAAGTTGTCTTGAAACGATTTAACAAGTGGTCACATTTTCTGAAAAAGGACTACTCAATAGGAGGAACATATAAAACCCAAGGAGTTGATTTGAGACATTGTGCTACGATTCAAAAAAATTCAAACTTTTTCGGTGTATGTACACTTGTTTGCTCCTTGCACCAAAGCATGCATTTAAACACTCTTAGGTTTTTGAGCTTCTAGGAAAGAACTCTTCTATCATTGGATACCAAAGTGTTTGAAACTTAAGTTCAAAGGTTTTGTAACTCCAAGGAGGGGGATACCCTATCACGGATTTTTGAGGGTAGTTAAGAAGCACTGCTAAAGCACAGCTTCAAAGGAAGGCTTAGGCCTACTTGCATCCCTCGATCTTCTGTCCTTTGAGTACTTTACCATTTGAACTTTAGGGAAAAGCACCTAAGTTCCAATTAGGTATTCATTAAGGCATTTCGTAGGTCGACAATAGGCACATAATTGTTTAGGTAATTTGTATTGTTATCTACAACTGGACTAAAATCTCAAAGGGCTTAACTGATTAAAGACACAAAAGTCCTTTTGAATTGTGTTTGTTTGTGTATGCCTGGTAGGCGATCTCTGAGGAGACAACTTGTGTTTAATTCAGAACCTGAAAGAATCCTTAGGAAAGCCAAGCAAGAGAAAAGAGAGATGGTCGGGAAGGAGAGAATAGAATTGTGGAAAACTAACGATCTTTGAGAGATTATTTTGTCCCTACCAACCAACCTGGCCATACACTGAGATGACCTGGGGGGATAATCCATATGAAATCAAGAGTATTACCATATCTCTGTTGCCCTCATTCTATGGTACTTCTAGGGAGGACCCCTACAGGCATCTGGAGAAATTCACCGAAGTCTGTTCCACGGTGAGATTGTAGGGTGTTACTAATGATGTCCAAATGCGAACCCTCTTTCCTTTCTCCCTCAAGGATAAGGCGAAGCATTGGTATCACACTCTAGATGGTAGAGTGGATACTTGGGATGCCTTGAAGGGAGAGTTTTTGAAAAAAAACTTTCCTATGAGCAAGACTAATCACTACAGGAGGGAAATCATAGGTTTTGCTCCACAAGATGGAGAACAATTTCATGATGCATGGGAGCACTTCAAAGATTTGTTACGCTTATGTCCCCATCATCAAGTGCCATGATGGCAACTTGTAGAAAGGTTCTACACTGGATTAAATGACAAGCACAAGCAAACAGTGGATGGAGCCTGTGCAGGAACCTTTCTTACAAAAACTAAAGATGAGGCTTGGGATTTTTTTGAGACCTTGAGTGAAAATTCTATCCATTTAAATTCTGCCTATTGGGATAGGAAACTCACTCTTATGCAGTGAAAGATTGAGGCAAATGAGGCTAGGGATACCTAGAATTTAGCCTTCCAGATTCAATTGTTGAACCAAAACATGGAAAGGCTTATAATAAACCCTAGCCAACTCACGCCAAAGGCCTTTGCTTCTCAAGCTTCTGAATGCTCCATTTGCAATGGCAATACGCACGCTACTGTGGATTGTCATTTGGCCTCCCAATTCCCTGACCTTGTACAGGCGGACTTGAATGCCACCTAAGGGTTCCGACCTAGACCTCGTAATGACCCATTTTCCAACACTTATAATGAGGGATGGAGGAACCACCCCAATTTTTCACGGAGACCGGGGAATGTCTCTAATTTAGGGAATTACAGACCTCAACCCTTTCAGACTCAACAGTATAATCAACCTCCTAAGCCCTCCCAACCATCCAAGACTTCTGAGATGGATGAGCTTAAAACCATGCTTAAAGCCATGCAGGAGAATCAAAGCATGATCATCCAATCTCATGACAAGGCAATCAATGAGTTGAAATCACAAATTGGACACCTTGTCGTGGCCATGAGTAAAAGAGAGACTAGGAAGCTTCCCAGTTCATCTGAGGAGAACCCTAAAGGGAAAGGGATTGTTTTTAGGGAGCAAGCCCAAGCGGTGACTATTCTGAGGAGTGGGAAAGAAATTTCCAAACCTGATGCTCCTATAGTCCCACCTTCTGGAAAACCATCCACCCCGACTTTCGACCTCACTGGAGAAGAGTTGCCCAACTCTTCTCCGCTTGAAATCACCTCAGCAGAAGAGATTGTCCCCGTTCCCCCACTTACCCGACATGACAACCCTTCCACCTAAAGACTGAGAGTGCCCTTTGCAGAGCGCTTATCTGACTCTGGGCAGATTTCTGCTAGCTCATCTGGAGACAAAGATAAGACAGACGAAATAATTGGGACTTTCAAACAAATGCAGATTAACCTGCCCTTGCTTGAAGCTATCAGGCAGATTCCGTCCTATGCCTGCTTTCTTAAGGACCTATGCATGAAAAAGTGGCAATTAAGGGAATAGGTCCAATCAAAGGTTGTCCTACCTGATTCTGTTAGCTCAATTATACAACATGGGACACCCCTGAAACTTAAGGACCCAGGAGCCCCTTACATCTCAGTGGTCGTTGGCGACCTACAAATAAACGAGGGTCTGCTTGATCTGGGTGCGGGGGTAAACATCCTTCTGAGCTATGTATATGAACAACTTGGAGGTGGCAATCTGAAGCCTTCCCCTGTAATCCTCCAAGTTGCAGACCGTTCTTTGAAGACACCACGAGGCTTGCTGGAAGATGTCCTCGTGAGAGTGGAGGATTTCTTTTTCCCCGTTGCCTTTCTAGTACTGGATACCTACCCTACCAACAAACCAAACAGGCCCTCTATCATCTTGGGCCACCCTTTTCTTGCGACTTCTAATGCTTCAATTAATTATCACATTGGGGCGTTAAAAATGGGCTTTGAGAACAAGAAAATTCAGTTGAATGTGTTTGATGCTTATAAACAAGCTGGATTTGAGGATTGTTCCCAAGTTAAGGTGGTAGATGATCTGATTGAAGAGACAACTCCTGCAATTTTATGTGATGACCCCCTTCATCATGTAATGCTAAATGAGCATTCCCATCTCTTGGAGGAATGTGAAGGGGATGTGCTAGAACTTGAGGAATTACTTGGAGTTTCTACTGAATCTCTTTCCCCATCATGTCTGCCTAAGGTAGATCTGCTACCTGAGATGGGGACTTCTATTATGAAACCCTCAACCAAACAAGCCCCCGACCTTGAACTGAAACCCCTCCCTGACTCTCTCAAGTATGTATTCCTTGGGCCAAATGATAACTCCTTGTAATCATCTCATCTGCACTATCTGAAGCGCAAGAGGGAGCTTTGCTAGACTGCTTATCAAGGCACAAGGAAGCCATAGCTTGGATGATTGTTGATATTAAGGGTATAGACTCTACGCTCTGCATGCATCACATTTATACTAATGATTCTATCAAACCCTTTCGAGACATGCAGAGATGTCTTAACCCCAACATGAGGGAGGTGGTTAAAAAGGAGATTCTGAAGTGGTTGGATGCTGGGATCATTTATCCCATCGCAAATAGCAAATGGGTTAGTCCAATCCATGTGGTGCCAAAGAAGGCAGGTGATGTAAACACATTTACACTACTTAAAATGTCTATTTATGCATGTTCTTAAGCATAGGATTGCATTTCATAATATAAATATTGCATAACATGCATCATCTTGCATTTAGAGTAGTTTGAATAAAATGGAGGTTAATTGTCTCCTTTTATGTGCTTGGACAGGGCGAACAATTAATCGGAAACTCGGATCAAAGATCCAACCGTATGGATGTGATCAGGGCGACGATTGGAGTTCAACGACTCCAAGATCGCCCTAATCAGGCATCCGTAGTATCAGATAGAGACCGGGGAACCCTAGAAGATCAAGGGCCAGGATGGTGTAAATCCGCACTTCAGATGGCAAATCCGACCACACGGATGAATTCGGATCGACGATCGCAGCCCAACGACACAAAAATCGAGTCAATCCGACATCCGTGGCACCATCTACAACCTCCAAAAGATGGACGGCCAAGATGGCGCCACGTGGCACCATCTCGGCCGCCCAAACGGCCGCCTACACTCTATGAAGACCGCGCACCCATCCCCTCTCCGCCGTTGGATCTCAATCCAACGGCTGTGGACGCATCGTGTTAAAAACATCCGCGCGACCATTTGGGCGAGGCAGCGCAGCGGTCCAGCGCCTTATCGCGAGGCGCTGGCGCACATTCGAGCCTCGCCAAGCAATTTCTGAGGCGAGCGGGTGCGCTCCAATTGACTGCACGATCGCGATCCAGCGGCCGCGCGCGCCCGATAGCGCCGACGCGCGATTGGACGCGCGCGTGAACGCGCGATCGCACGCGCAGGCGGGCGGGCGACAGCGGTGAAGGTGCGATTTTGAGCCGTCCGATCTCGCGATCGGACGGCTGAGACTACGCGGACGTGCGTAGGCGTTACGCGCGCGGGCAGCCGAGCGGGCGCGCGCGGGCGCGGCGGCGACGGCCACGTCGGGGCTTTAGCGACGGTTTTATCCGTCACTAAAGACCCCTTATTTATTATTTTGAAGATGTAATGTCCATTTTGCCCCCACTCCTTGCAACTATAAAAGGAGACCCCCTCCATACGAAATTTTCATCCCTTCCTTCTCCTCTCTACCTCTCCAAAGCTCAAGAGAAGCTTGTCCCACACCCGGGATGCTCCTCGCGAGATAAAGTCTAAATTTTCGTCCTCCTTCGGAAGTGGATCCCGCGACGACGACGGCGTGCTGCTTCGTTCCCGTTCTTCTGCTTCATCCTCCTTCGTCCCTCTTCGTTCTCCTTCGTCCAGGCGTCGTCCCGTCCAGCTCGTCCTCCGAGCAACCGTCGAGGAGGATTTCTCTCTCCCTATTCTTTTTACCGCTTTTTAGTATAGATTTACTGCTTTCTAGATTAATCTACTCGTCCTCCAAGCAATCGTCGAGGAGGACATTTCTCCCTCCATTCTTTTAATGCTTTCTAGAGTAAATTTATCGCTTTCTAGAGTAATTATTTTATGATGTCTAGTTGTAATGAACAATCACTTCAATGCAAAAATTCCTTGTTTATTCTACATCTCATTTTGATTTCTCTGTGTAATATTCCCTTTCTCTCTTACTCTCTCTCTCTCTTCTATTTTGTTGTAGATATTTAGATAGTTTAAATTGAATTTCTTCGTGACAAAATAAAAACGAAACGCGAAGTTTTTAAATCAAACGTCCGCCTCCCTGTGTTCGACCCGGAATTTTAATTTCGGTATAAATTTTATTTGTTGAACACGAATCCTTCGCTTTCGAATTACAACGACAGGTTTTCCAAAATCGAACACGTTAGCGTAGGTTCGTAACACGTTCAACAGCAGGCTTCACAGTAGAAACAAATGACCAGGGTGAACAAGTGGTGACCAGACCCTCAACTGGTTGGAGGGTCTGCACTGACTACCACATACTGAATACCGCTACTCAGAAGGATCACTTTCCCTTGCCCTTTATTGATCAGATCCTTGAAAGATTGGCATGGAACAAGTATTTCTACTTTTCAGATGGATATTCTGGGTACAACCGGGTTGCAGTCTTCCCTGATGATCAGGATAAGACAACTTTCACTAGTCCTTACGGCACTTTTGCATTCAGACGTATGCCGTTTGGATTATGTAATGCACCTACAACTTTCCAACGATGTATGATGTCCATTTTCTCGGACATGATTGACGAGTGCGTCGAGGTTTTTATGTATGACTTTTCCATTTACAGGTCGTCTTTCGACAAATGTCTCCTGCACTTAGAGAATGTGTTGAAGAGATGTAAGGAGACTGATTTAGTCCTCAGGTGGGAGAAAAGCCACTTCAAGGTACAGAAAGGCATTGTACTTGGACATGTTATGTCTAAAAGGGGCTTGGAAGTAGATAAGGCTAAAGTTGATTCTATTTCCAAACTTCCATTGCCTACGAATGTTAAATAGATTAGATCCTTTCTGAGCCATGCAGGTTTCCATAGGCGATTCATTAAGAATTTCAGCATAATTTCTAGGCCACTTTGCGACTCATTGGCGAAGGAATCTTCCTTTGATTTCAATTCAAAGTGTGCCGAGGCTGTTCATATGCTGAAGGAGGCCTTGACCTCTACGCCTATTCTCCGAGCTTCTGACTGGACACTCCCATTTGAGTTGATGTGTGATGCTTCAGATTATGCAGTGGGAGCCGTTCTTGGACAAAGGGTTGAGGGAAAACCACATGTGCTGCATTATGCTAGCAAGACTTTAACTGAACCACAACAAAACTACACAGTTACTAAAAAGGAATTACTTGCTGTCATTTTTGCTCTGGAGAAGTTTAGGTCTTCTCTGCTTGGATCCAAGGTGGTCATTTTTATTGATCAAGCAGCAGTGAAACATCTCATTGCCAAGAAAGACTCTAAGCCACGTTTAATTAGATGGATTCTACTCCTTCAAGAGTTTGACTTGGAGATTCGTGAAAAGAAAGGAGTGAAAAATGTAGTGGCTGACCACTTGTCTCGCCTTCCCCTTGATGACTCTCAATTTGGAGACATCCGCGAGACATTTCCCAATGAAACCCTTATGGCGGTAACACCAACTTCACCTTGGTATGCGGATACAATTAATTACTTGGTCACTGGAGAAACCCCTGGCTCTTGGGATGCGCAAAAACGGAAGCTATTCATTTCCCAAGTTAGATTCTTTCATTGGGAAGAGCCAGAATTATTTCATATTAGACAAGACCAAGTTTAGAGACGATGTGTGCCTGAAGAAGAGCAACAAAGTGTGTTGAGATTTTGCCATGAGCTTCATTATGGAGGACACTTTGGTGATAAGAAAATAGCTTTTAAGGTTCTGATGAGAGCCTCATCATGAACCTTAACTATCATAATTTAATCTAAATAAGTATGAAGAAGCTCCTAAAAAACTTAAAGAGAAGCTTAACTCAGAGAATTCTGAATTGAAGAGTAAAATAAATCATAAGGGGTAAAACTGTAATTTTACCAATGCAGTACACAAATAGGATATTTAAGGGTCTAAACAGAGGTAAAATAGGCTTAATGAGGAAGGAAGTGGGATGATCTGATCTGAAAAGGGTTATAGCAACTTTTAGGAATTAAATGACATTCTGTAACCCTAAAACAAATCCACATTAATTCACGAAGTTTGAGGAAGGATAAAAATCAACTAAATCCTTTAAAATTCATGGAAAAATATTCCCTAGGGTTTAGAACCTTCAATTTGGCCTTTGCAACCTATTTTGACCTAAAATGAGAACCATGCTTAATTTATGACCCAATTTGGATTTTTGCGCAAATTGATAGGTCAAACGTGGTCAAACCTAAAATCAAATTTTACCATTAAATTCCTTAGGTTCAAATTAGGTTGGTACAAAAATTTGGGCCTAAGAGAAGATCATCTTGACCGACTTTACAAATTGGTCCTCTTGAATTACCTTTTAACCCTTATCTTTTGAAACCCTTGCACATAGCTCCCTATCTTTCTTGTCGTTCTTTGCAGAACGGTCCTCCCTGCCACTCTGCGCAGGCGCCATACCTCCAACGACCTTGCGCGGAGGATGGCGCCGCGCAGGGTATGGCGCCCGTTCTCAGGAATGAACGGGGGGTTCCCTGCGTCGTCCTCTGTCGCAGGGACCCTCCCCTGTGACATACGGCTGCCCATGCCTCTTCTGCGAATGCACGAAAGGCATGGGTCTACATCTACAGCTATCTCCGGTGAGCTCCCCACGTCGCTCTCTCGGGCCACTCTCCTTGCCAACACCTTTATAAGGAGCGGCAGGGGCTGCCGTCCACTACAAGCTAGTTCTGGCCGAGAAAATCCCCCTATTTCGTCTCCTCTTTCTCCGGTCAGAATGCCCTAGCTTCCGGCGAACTCTCCTCCTCCTCCTCCTCGTCACTCTGCTGCCATACCTGCAGTAGAGCCCACTCTGCCTCGTCGTCCCACGCCAGGCCGCACCAGCTGGTGTCCTCAGATCTCTTCCTCGTCGCCGTCACTCCTCCTCTGGGCATCTTCGTCCCTAGCTCCGACAGGCACGCGCCGGACAGTCTTCCTCTCCCTCTTCGTCGATTAAGTAGGTAGGAACTTTCTCCTTACTCTCCTCTCACTTTTCCCTTCTTGAATTAGTATTTTAAACCCCTCGATTGCCACGACCACCTTCATTTGCTCCACCTCCGGCCACTATCTCCGACGAGATCGCTCCACTACCACAGACTTTTCCACCCCTCGCCGACAAGCCCAGAAGCTCCCCCTCACTCCATTCTAGAGTTTCCCTTACTCCATTCACCACCCTACACACTCTGAGCACCCCCCGAACACACCCACTTCCACGCACGCAGGTTGCCCTAGGCGCACGACCACAGGCACTCTCACAGCACGCCGGCCCTAGCATCGCCTTCGCCACACTCTGGCGAAGCTCCCTGTGTTGTCTGCCATAGCCGTGAGGCCGTCTTAATGATTTCAGGGTTCACCCTCCTCGCCGCCATTGACAAGCAGCAGGAGTTACTTCGCAGGCAGCTCAAGGTCTCTTCGGCTCCAGGCGCGGGCTCCAGGCAACATGGGGCACGTCCGTAAAGGCACCCAGGTTCTCAATTGGGAACGCGAAGCCTTCGCTGCTGCCCAATTGCCAGCTGCTTCTCACCTGCGAGCAAGCAGAGAGGAGGTGGGACTTTAGTCCCACCTCATAAGTGTATGGGCGAATGCCCACACTTAAATTGAAAAAGTGGTATAGGCTCTTCGCCTCCGAATACACACGGGGTGAGGTCCCTCACCTATCACCGGGTCTCGTCCACGGCACACCCACATGGATCTGACCCAACCCGACACCCTCCTGTGCACTCCTCGTGCACCACCCAAGCTGGTGTGCCTGGACCCGGGCACGCGACCCGACCCGATTACCTGGCTCTGGGAGAGCTTACCAAAGAGAGATCCAGAGAGAGAGAGAGATGCGGGGAAGGGGTAGGGTAGGTTTTGCGCTGATATTTGCGTGTGTGCGCAGGAGAGAAGAAAGAAGAAGAGAAGCTGCAGCCAGGACTTAGCCGCAGGGAAGAAGGAAGGACAAGGAAGAAGAAAGAGAAGAAAGGAAGGAAAGAAGCTGAAGGAAAAGAGGAGGAGCTGCACTGTAGCAACCGAGCAGTTAAGTCGTCTGAGCGCTGAATCAGGCATCGGCGAAAAAGAAGGAGAGGTAGCAGCAAGAGAAGAAGAAAAGAAAGAAGAAGGGCCAGAGCAGGAGAAAGAAGAAAAAAGAGAAAGAGGAACCGCAGCTGCTGAGAAGAAGAAAGAAGACAGGCTGAAGAAGAAGAAAAGAAGAATGAAGAAGAAAACAAGCTGAAGAGAAGAGCCAGCTGAAGAAAGAGAAGAAGAAAAAGCCAATTACCCTTTCTCTCTTTCTCTCTATCTCTTAATTTTTTGTAAAACTTTATATATATTGTGAATTTATATGCTTCTGGAATTTTAGTTTGCTCCTTGAGTACGACCTCAGGAAACTTTTCATTCCGAGTAATAAATTGTATTAGACTGGTGATCGTTTTTGTCATATACCACAACGACTATAATAACCACAACAACAAAGACGACAACCAGGTTCTCCAGTCCAATTTTTGGTGGCCTTCTTTATTTAAGGATTCCCATTATTTTATTAAGGCCTGTCTCAGATGTCAATGGACTAGAACGATTGGGAAGCAGAATGAGATGCCCCAACACCCTATCCAACCTGTGTAAATTTTTTATGTTTGGGGGATAGACTTCATGGGTACCTTCCCTTCATCCCATGGATTTGAATATATCTTCCATTCATGGGTACTTTCTCTCCAAGTGGATAGAGGCCATTCCTACGCACACAAATGACCACTTTGTGATTTTGAAATTTGTGAAGGCCAATATCATATCCCGCTTTGGCTGTCCCAAGATGATTATAAGTGATAGGGGACCTCATTTCCGGAACAATCATTTCAATCGGCTACTCAGGAGTCTGGGAGTAACTCACAAGATTGCTACCCCTTATCATTCTCAGACAAGTGGTCAGGTTGAAGTGTCAAATAGGGAGCTCAAGGACATTTTAGAAAAGATTGTTAGGCCAAATTTGGAGGGATTTGATTGAGGATTGAGGGAGAAATCCTCAAATGATGCTCGTGGGTTTTGGTTGCCTTTTTGCTGTTGGGTTTCCATCTTTGGACGAAGAAGAAGGTGAAGGTGGGGGCCACCTTGCAATGAAAACTCAAAACTTAGGGGGTTCCATGTAATAAGCATGGGCAAATGGGCTAAAATACAAATTAAGTCAAGATAAACTTTGATTGGGCTCAATATTTGAGGTTAACCTAATTTAGACCCAAGGAATCTAATGGTGACCTTAGATTTGGGTTTTGACATAGCTTGATTGGGCAATTTACACAGAAACCTAAATAAAGAAAATTCCCACCTAAGCCTCTATTTTTTGTCAAAATGAGTTCCTTTGATCAGAAGGTTTCAAATCTCATAAAATATTTTTCAATGATTTTTAGGAGGTCTAGATTGCATTTATTTCTACTAGAACCCGTTCAATTGAAGTGAGGTTGTAACTTGGATTTTTATTATTAAATTCATCCTTAAATCATAGAAAACCCTAATTAGTTCAATGCGAGCCCACTTATTGAGAATTTAAGATCATTTGACCTAAGATTAGGCTTTAATTAACCCCTTAGTTGATCTACCTGATAATAATGTTATCGTGAGCCTTAACTAGCTCTATTTAGTCAGAATCAAGTGACAAATCTCCTACATAGTCGCCTGAGAGTCATAATTCCATTTAGATTTATTTTGAGAGTAAAACACTAAATCAGGGTTAATTATACAGTTTTAACATCATATTATGAAAGCAGAGTAACCACAGGCTTTGCCAAGGGTTAATCTAAGGTCTAATAAGCATTAAATTCTAATAAGTGAGTCAATACAAAAAGAAACAGGGTTTCACGTATTTCGAGAACTGATACGGCTCCTAAAACCCTAATTTCAAACTTGCTTAAATTACAAAGGTTTTGGTCAGGACAAAATTCATATAAACCTCCTAAAATTCATAGAAAAATATTCCTTGAGGTTTAATATCATTAATTTGACCATCTGAACCTATTTTGACCTTGAATAGGGTTTCAAACAGATTTCTGCCCTAATTTAGATTTCTACACAAATTACCCTGTCAAACATGATCAAAACTCAAATATTACTTCATCATCAGATTCCTTGGGTCCAAATTAGGCTGGTACTAAAATTTGGGTCCAATCAGAGTCCATCTTGACCTAGTTTGCAATTTAGTCCCCAAAAACTCTATTCTTCACATATGAGCCCCCAGCTTTCGAATTAATTACAAATAACCCCCAACTTTGTTGTATTCTTGACAAAAGGGTCCCTACTTCCATGGCAAGTGTAAAACCAAAAGCGCTGACCTTCAATCAAGGATACCTCCCTAATTTCTCAACCAATCCCTTCCAAAATTGGAAGGGATAATCTTGAAGAAGCCCCTAATCACCTAAATCACATCTGGGGCCCTGATTTGATCCACAGAGCTCGTATAAACTCCTTGAGATCAGAGATCTTCTTCCCTAAATTTTCAAGCTCCTTAGGCCTATTTCCTTGCCTAGAGCTTTCTCAGGAGCTCTATAAAAGCTCTAGAAACTCAAACCATGCTCCTTAGTCAAGTTTAGGCCCAAAACACTCAAGTTCTTCCCTTCTCTGGCCGTCCTCTGGCCCAACTCCTGTGACCTTCAACAACCTCTTCATGGCAGCCAGCAGCCAAATTGGCTTGGCCCCGACCTTCCCCTCCTTCCGCTTCTCGCTGACCAAAGCGGAGGTCACCTACCTCTTCGTCATCGCCGCTTCTTCTCAACGGAGCAACCTTCATCTCCGACGTCGGTCAATCATAGCCGATGCCAAATCCTCCCCTCTTCGTACTTTATTTAAGTCTACCTTCTTCATCTTCCTCTTCTTAATCTCCCTAACTCCCTCTTCTTTTTCGACCTCCAACACGCCCGCACGCACTCCACCTCCCTCCACTCTGGCCAATCTCCAACGAGGTCATACCACCTCCACAGACCACCAAACCCTTTGCGATCGCTACCAAAAGCTCCTCTATCCCACGCCGATTAAAACCCCTCAAGAAATTGAGGGGATTGACCATTCCAAAGCTCCACCGAACGCCACCCACACTGCACCTCTTCCCCGACTTCGCCAGACGTCCACATGCACTCCCACTCCATGCAACCACCTCCAACACCTTCTCTATCCTCCCGCGAAGCTCCTAAACCTTCTAATTAGAGCTTTTGAGCCCGTATTCATGATTTGCAAGTTCGTCGTCACTTGCCATCGCGGCCATCTTCCCTGACCACGTTCACTCGTGTTCGATTGCTAGGTGACCAATTGCAGCATGCAATCAACGAGGTTATAGATCTTGGAGGTTCCCATGCCTTGAAGTGAGACATGAAGCCCACCAGCAACAGCAATCGAGCGAGCTTCCTCTGCTGTTGTATGCGAAGGGAGGCTGGGATAATAGTCCTACCTCGTATACTGACGGGCTCGTGAAGATACTTAAAAGGAATTTTTGCCTAAGCCTTATCGCCCAAGCACACCGGGGGTTGGGTCCCCGCTCACCCACTCACGCACACCTCACTCACCCTCACGCCTGGTGATCCTGGTCCCCTGCCCGAATCCGTTAACTCGCTTACATGCCTGATTAGCCCCGGGTTTGAGAGAGAAGAAAGAGGAGAGAGTTCTGTTGGAGGAGGGGGGAGGGTTTTGTTAAGACCCAGTTCCTGGATCCCTACAGGACCCGAGACTGGCTCGCCTCAACTAATCCCAAGACCTAATCGTCCAACGAGAAGTAACCAAAAGTAGGAAAATAAACCACATTCACACATGCAATATAACTAAGCAAAAGGAAAGTACGAAGCAGTAAAGGAAAGTATAACAACTGTCTTAAAATAGTACATGCCACCACAACAACAATAGCGGAAAGAAAGTAGAAAGTAACAGGAATAGTAATTTTAAAGTCCAGAACTCACGATTACTGCGGAAACAAAAGAGCTGGAAAGAAAACTACTACGGCTGGGCTCGGTTGGGCCCAGCTCCCTCTGCAGCTGAAAACTCGGGCTGCTCAACTCCTGATCCTGAACAGGGTTACAAAAGGACGGAATCAGCGAACGCTGAGTAGAGTGGTGTTTACATTATTTATGTTCAAGTAAAGTAAAACAACAAGCATGCTTTATTCTCATTTCTATTTATCTCATTTATGTATTTATGGTTCATCCATTTCACAAAGTATCCAAGTGTTTCTTGATCTTACTTATTCCTCGTGGGAACGATCTTGATTGTAGTCTTTCCCGTGGAGTAGAAGGTGCACATGGTGCTCTCCTGGTCGGGAGAGTGCCCCATGATAGTCCTACACCTAGGCAACCACCCCAAGGTCACTGTCGAGACGTAGTAGTGACTATGGCATGCGTGATAAGCGCATGGGTAGCTACCCCGCACTGGCACGCGGTCAGCCGTTTCTATTAGCAGGTACGTCCAAAGTACAGCACGGAACAACACAGGGCCTTGCCCTCTCAGAATAAAGGTCTCGCCCCTCAGAACCAAACAGGGGTCTCGCCCCTCCATAGTTTGCGTACCATCGTCCGACTACCCTGGTTTGCCTAGTGGGCCTAACAAAGTCGGTGTAGGGTGGCTAGCTTGACCTCGGGTCCCGTGGGGTGGCTAGCTTCCTCCCTACACTAGTAGTACGCCTTGGTACCACGTATGCAAGGGCCTACAAGAGTCGATGTAGAGTAGCCAATCCTAACCCCGGATCTCAACCCAAGGGAGACTAGCTCCGCTCTACACTAAAAGAACCACAGTGCTCCTTGGTACCACGTACGCAATGGCCAACTCACTTCCGTCTACACACGGAATTCCTTTCCATATCCAGGAGTTTTCCTCCTAAGTCCCTGTAGGGTTCATGCTCATTTTCATCTCATTTATCCATATTCAGATCTCATGGTTCATAACTCGTTCCTCATCCATACACAGGCAGCTCGTGTTTTCACAAGTTAATTCTCAACCATATACATGCAACTTGTGGTTTCACAATTCACCTTCTCATTCACATACTAGCAACTCGTGTTTAACATGCATCTCATATTTACACTAATACCATTTTCTAGCAATTTATGGTAAACATGCACTCAAGTAAATAGTATAGCTCAAAACAGGCTCATGCATTTCTACCCTAGGGTTCATTCCACATCCTAGAGTTTCAATCAATCTAGTCTATACAGGCATATTCTTTATCTACATCTTAATAAATGAGTTAAACCACTCTACCGGGTTCCACGGGAGGAATGGGGGCCTGTGCCGCAGATCTTGTTGTCTCTGCAGGCCCTGAACACACCACCGATTGGTAACCTGTACCAGTGAATAGCTTACACTAAAAGAGGTCAAAACGGTAGATACTCAACACGAACACGTAAAGAAACTCGAGTGGAACACAGTGGTACTTTGTTTGCGGAAATCTGATTCCGTTTGGGCCCTAAACGGGCCAAAAATGCAGTTACTGCCCAAAATCAGACATCTGGGACTAGTCCTAGATGTCTTAAAAGACGTCAAATCTCACCTTGTATTTCCTGCGGTATCCTTAGATGTCTGGATCTCTCTACGACTGTCTGAAAGGAGTTCCAGACGTCGGACAAATCCTCCAATCGTCTGGAAGTACCTCCAGATGTCTGGCGATGTGATCAGACGTCCAAAAGTGTTTGGAAAAGTGCACCGTGCGCCTTCCCAAAGTGCTCACCTACGTACAAAAACCGCAGGCACAACTTTAGCCCAACATCTCCTACGCTACAGATTGCATGACATAAAGTAGTGCAGGAAGATACGTACCTCACGCGATATTGCGCTTTCAGACGTCCAGCCCTAGCTCCGGACGTTCTGGTGCCTCGCCAGCCATTTGGACGTCATGCCAAACGCCTGATACTAGAAAACTTCCAGTACCAGAACTTCCTTCGAGCAGCTCTTCCCCCTCGCAACGGCAGCTCCAGCAGTTGTAGGAGCTTGAGAAGATCCTCGCTGGCATCCTCCTCTCTCCCATGAGTCATCCTCGAGCTCCATCGAGCTCCCGCAGCCATCGTCCTCCTCCCCTGCTCTCACTCCCTCTCACTCTCTCGCTCTTGCTCCTCCTTGTTTTCCTCTCGCCGGTTCCTCTCCTTCCTCACCGTAACTGCAGCAGAGACGGGAGGGTGAGTGGCCGTCGCAGGAGAAGATGGAGGTGGCGGTGGCTTCAGTGGTGTGAGGGAGTGAGAAAAAGAGAAGGAGGGTTTATATAGAGTGGGTTTAGGGTTTAAGGGGTGAGGGTGCAGAGGAGAGAGAGACCTCTGCGTGCTGCACACGTGTAGAGCGAAAAAGGGACGTACGCAAATCTCACTTTCAGACGTCTAGGCACGTGTCCAGACGTCTGGACAGATGTCTGACCGAAACTTCAGACGTCTTATCCGACTAAAAAGGCAACGGGTCATTTTAGGTTTTGTTGTGTAACCCTTTGCCTTGGGCATGTGCTAAAGGACGGCTAAGTGTTAGTCGTGTGCTACTACAATGACTTAAGAAAAGCTAGTTACTGCCACCGTTTGTTAATATTTGTTACTCGGAAAATACAGTTCTCTCGATGTCGAACTCAGGGAGCAAGTCGTATTCTAGAGATATACATGTTCTATTACAAAAATAAAGAGAGAGAGAGAGAGAGAGAGATGAAAGTTTGGCTCTTCTTCTTCTCTTCTTTCTTCCTCTTTGTCTTCTCTCCTCTTTGGCTTTCGTTCTTCGTGTTCTTCCTCTATTTCGTGGTTGGACGATCCTGTCTTTTTCTTCTTTTTTTTTATTTTCTTTGTTTCTTCTTTTCTTGCTTCAGATCTTCCTCCCGTGCTCTTCTTCTTCTTTTCTTCTTGCTTCTCTTCTTCTTCTTCTGCTTTCTGTTTCTTCACTTCTTCTTCTGCTTTCTGTTTCTTCACTTGGTTGCTCCTTCTCTCTTCTTTTCTTCTTCTTCTTTGTCTTCTGATCTCTGCAGAGTCTTCACTTGGCTTCTCTGTGTTCCTCTCTTTCCTCTGCCTCTCCTTTCTTCTTCTTCTTTGCCTTCACCTGTCTTCAGGACGTCGTCTGATTTCTCAATTAGACGACTTAACCCGCGGATGCTACAGTGTCGATTCAGTTCTTCTTCCGCAGACCTTCTTCTTCTTCACCTGTGCCTGCACGCTTAAGAGTTCAGCATCAGAGGGCAAAAACCTACGCTACCCCCCCTCCCCCGTGCGTCTCTCTCTCTCAGAATTCACTCTTAGGACAGCTCTCCCAGAGCAACCGGGTAATCGGGTACGAGTCGCGCCCGGGTCCAGGCCCATCGGTGTGCGGTGGTGGGCGAGGAGTGGTAGTCAAGTCGGCTCGGGTCGGCCGGATCCGCGTGATGAGCTCGCGGACGGGCCGGGTGAAGCGGTGTGAGAGGGATCTCACCCCGTGTGCTGAGGCGATAAGCCTACAACACTTTTTCAACTTATATCGGCGCTCCTCTTCGAAGTCTTCCGAGGTGGGACTAAATGTCCCACCCCAATGTGAGCGCCCGTGCAGAGGAAGCAGCGGCAGCGAGAACTTCGCGTGAGGGCTTCGGGCGAGGGCTTCGCCCGAACTGCAGCCTGACACTTCGCGAAGCTACCCCGCGAAGCCTGGGAGTCTGACCTGGGCGTGGTGTTGCCTGGAGCAGCAGGTCGAAGGAGCTTCGCTGCTCAGCAATGGAAATGGCGGGCGCAACACCTGTTCACAGAAGCACGGCCTCTCGGCCTAATCAGATATGCGGAGAACCTTCGCCGTGGCACGGCGAAGGTGGTCGGAGGGTCTGCAGTGGGCGTGGTGGAGCAATGGGATCGCCCTAGGTCAAACTGCGGGCGGAGAAGTGGGTGTGTTCGGTGGATCTGCAGAGGGCGTTTGGTGGGAAGTGGAGGGGTGGAAGAGGATCAGGGTGAGGAGGCGAAGGTTATGCACAGGTCGGCGAGCCGTGTGGGGTGCTGGAGCGATGGGAGCGGTTCGCCGGAGTTTCGCCGGAGGTGGAGAAGGTGAGGGTGATCGGTGGGAAATCGGGGCCGGCAGTAAGGGTTTTCAGTATGGAAAAGAAAGAGGGGAGGAAGAAGAGAAGTTTTACCTATTAAGCTGGACGAAGAGGGGTTGGCGCAGGCGACAGTCGTATTGACTGTCGCCGGAGAAGAAACTGCCCAGAGGAAGGGGCGGCGGCGAGGAAGGGACCGGAGAGGCGCCAGCTGGGTGCGGCGTGACGCGGAAAGATCGAGGGAAGGTAACCCTGCTGCTGGTAGTGCGGCAGGGCGACGAGGAGGAGGAGGAGAGGCCGCCGGAGCTAGGTGGTGTCTGTCGGAGTGGGAAGGGAGGAATTGAGGGGGTGTCTCCGTCAGATCCCAGCTGCGAAGAACGGCGGAGCGACGGGGGTATTTATAGGGGCAGAATCAGAGAGGAGGGCAGAGGGAGACGACGTGTCTCCCTCGCCGGAGGACGCTGGAGGAAGGAGACCCATACCGTCCGTGCGTTCGCACGGGCGGTATGGGCGGTCGCAGCACTCAGCGGGGTGTCCCTGCGGTGGCTGACGACGCAGGGTACCCCCCATTGACTTGCCAAGGCCCCTCCCTCACCCTACACGGCGCCATGCTCCGTGCAAGGTCGCCGGGGCATGGCGCTGCTCAGGTTTTGCAGGAGGGACCTAAACACAAAGAACGAAGGAGAGTTAGGGGTCAAAATGTTAGGGTTCAAAAGTTGAGGGCCAAAACGTAAATATATGAGGACCAAAGTGTAAAGTTGGTCAAGAAGGTTTCTTCTTAGGCCCAAGTTTTTATACATCACTAATTAGGACCTAAGGGTTCTGATGGTGAATTTTATTTCTAGATGAAACCTTTTTTGACTGGTCAATTTACGTAAAAACCCAAATTAAGTTGTTAATTGGGCATGGTTCTCAATGTAGGTCAAAATGGATTCCTAAGGCCAAATTGAAAGTCCTAAACCCTAGAGATTATTTTTCTATGAATTTTATAGGGTTTAGTTGATTTTTACCTTGCCTCAAACCACGTGAATTGAAGTGGGTTTGTTTTTAGGGTTACAGGCTGTCATTTAATTCCTTGGAGTTACTGTAGCCCTTATTGAGTCATCTCATCCCACTTTTCTTCTTATTAGGTTGTTTTGACCTATGTTTGGACCCTGAGTTACCCTATTCTCAGATCGGATTGGTGAAATTGCATTTTTACCCCTCAGTTTATGTTTTCTTTGCAAACTCAGAATCTCTCTGAGCCAATCCTTTTTAAGGTTATGTAGGTGCTTTTATTCTCTGCATTAGGTCAAAATGAGCTAGTTATGGCTCATGATGAGGTTCTCATCATGTGCTTGTAAGCGAAGCTTTGGTCTTTGAAAGGCTTGAGAAGAAGAGAAAGCCTTGTGCTCTAGTGAGGTTCTGTGCTCCTATTAAGTCATCTGATTTACATAAGCGACACCTGAAGGAATGATTCTAGTTATTGTTGGATTATTTAAGTACCTAAGTTAATATTGATTAATTGATTGAAGGTACTGTTTGGTTATTTGAATAATTTGAGTATGAGATATATGCTTAATTAAGATGAATAATTGGTGATTCAAATCTCTATTATTTTGTCTTTCTATTCTTTTTGTCTCATTATCCTTTGATTTGCATTTGATTATCAGTCTGAGCAATTCATTTATTACATATCGGTTGTTATGATCGATTTATTGTGCTTGTCTATTCTGAATGAAGATTAATGCATGAATTTTATATTTGCTTTATGCAATCGACCTCGAACTCCTTTTTTAGAATCTAAGTTTTATAAATTCAAATGTGTTGTGCGATTTAGGAGTGTACTACAACGAATGCATATTTAAATCTCCTTGATCTACCTAGCCCAAACCTGAATTTGAACCAAGCCAAAACCAAAATTTTCCTAAAAATCAAGGGCCAATCCAAGTCCATATAAAATTTGGGCTCAAATTAGGTCAGGTTTTCTCGGTCATGTTCTGGGTAATTTAACCCAGTGCTTCACCCTATACAATATCCAAGAATTTAAGCTAGGTACACAAACACACAAGTGCACTCAACCTCCACGATCCACCAAATCCTCGAGAGTGGTTGAGTATGTATTGACAATGTAAAGGAGGGATGTATGGTGTTATGCATGATCATGTCTGTAGAAGTGAAAATGTACAAAAATGTAAAAAGTGATGTGTTTTATAATGCAAGGAAGAGGGGATAATGGCACATGTTACCATCATGCAAAAAAGCAATGCAACTAATTGTTAGTGCAGGGGCGCCTCGATCGTTAATTTTGATGATAACAAAACATTTGTTATTTAATATTTGCATTGAGTTATAGTTTGAGGATAAATGCAAATGGTCACAAGTGTGAAGGAGCTCAAGCTTGCATCCATGGTAGATTGAAGGAACTTGATGAAGGAGGAGTTTTGTGTGGAGCGAGAGCTTGAAGATGAAGAATATGATATAAGTTCTTTCTGTTTTTCTATGTATTTGTCTTTTTGTTCTTTGCTTTTTATTTCCTTTGATCATTTGTTAAAAAACCCAAAGTAATAAAACAGTAGTCCTAGGATTACATACTCAACCCTAGGATACTTAGACAAACTCTTAGAAAACATAGAAAACTAAAGTAAGCATCAGCCAACCTGATCAGACGTCCAATCTAAACATCAGACGTCTGATCTTAGACTTCAAGGCGTCTGACTATTTGATCAAACGTCCAAAACACTTAGGCTGGAAACTCGCTCTCTATCTATCAGTTTCAGATATCCAGCTCTTAGTCCAGACGTCTAATGACCTTGCCAGATGTCCAACTAGAGGACCGTTGGCTTGAGAAATCTAATCGTTGAGGATTAACTCTTAATATGATTCACATTCACTTTTAGGCGTCCATAGTTTATCTCAGACGTCTGATAAATAGACATTAGGTTAAGATTTGACCCTAATTATTTCTTATCAGACCTTATAGCCGTTTGAGCTTTGAGAAATCCATTCCCACAGTGATTTATGTTTTCAGACGTCCAGACCTTTTGCTAGACGTCCGATCTGTTGTCTGTGCAACTTAACACTAGAACCTTATTTCGATCTTGACAAAACAAGAAGGAAACTCGTTTAGAATTAGATGTCTGATTAGATTCCCAGACGTTTTAAAACACCTCTTTAGACATCCGTCTTGATCTAACCCAGTCTAGACCTTCCACCCTTCTAGATCAGATGATCGATCCCTAGATCAGACGATGACCCAAGCATCTGATAATAAATTCAGATGTCTGATAACCCTGTCAGAATCATTAATGACCCTGATTTCGACCTGATTTGCCTTGGGATTATTCCCAACGGCTTTAGAAGCCTTCCAACGGTTAGAAGAGGCTTCTAAACCCTTCTTAGGGCATCTATAAATAGAGGTCCATTACTTTGTTACACACACCTAAGAATACTACTTCCACTCATTGTGTACAAGAAGAGATTATCAAGTGCTGGAAGTGCCATTGCTCTCTCATCTACACAATCTTCATCTGAGAGCACCGATCCACTATGCACTTCACTTCCATCTTAGGGAAGTACTCGTTGCCTATAGAAGCAAGTTTAAGACATTTACTTTGAAGCTTTATAGGATTTTGTTATATTGTCTTTGTTGGGTATTTGCCTTGCGAATTCCCATCTTCCTCGCGAGACAAAATACTTCTCGTGAAGAGGATGGGTTTGAGGTACACTACCCTCGTTCAAAGTAGCGCGGTTGTAAGAGGTTGTACTACCCTCGTTTAAGTAGTACGTTAGTGGATTTGATCGACTAGGTCGATCGGGAAATCCTAAGTCGAGAGGCTTAGATGGTGGTTTTTACCAGAGTTTGGGCTTCCACTTAAAAATTCTTATGTGCTTAAATGTTTGCTTTATTTGTGAGATTGGTTATATTATTTTCATTTTATTTATTTATCACGAAAATCTACCCCCCTCCGTTAGAACCTACACTACTGTCATGTGGTACAGTCTACTAACGCACTGCATACTTTGGCATTTAATGTGTGAATTTATTGAGTGGATCATGCACATGAAAAGAAATATAAAGTACTGTCACATGGTGAGGCCCACCACCACTCAAACAACCACCACCTCTTGTGAGTAAAGAAATCACCAATGACTTTTGATTTCGTACCAAGGCAATTTGATTTTGAACTAATGCGCCAATGCAAAAAGATTTTACATTAGTAAAAAATGATTCAAAAGTGGTAGTGGCTTTTTAAAACATAATTTGGTTTTGCACCAATACAAATTGGGTTTATACGAGTGCATAATGGTTCAGAAGTATAGTGACTTTTTGGAGTAGTGGTGGATCCTTTCACAGTTCTTATATTACTTTTTTGATGATATTTTGCATAAGGGGGACACGTTGAAATTACACTAGAGGGGGTGAATAATGTAATATAAAATAAATAAGCAACTAAAAAGAATCGCACAAAATGGTACCTACACAATGCATAAATAATTTTAGGTGAAAACCTCAAGGGTAAAAATACTGCGCAAGTTTTTTTCAACGTAAGATTGTCTCAATTGACAGAGTTGATCCAAAACCACTATTGTACCACTTTAAATCGACAATGGCACAAACTCAAGTACACAATGCATAGGAAATAGCCAATGAAAGTTTTGCCTCCATGAGAGATGGGAATCTACATATCGGATACACAATTACAACAAAAAGAAAATAAAACAAGATCCTATTGAGTCCAAAAATATAATGAAATAAGTTTAGGGAATAATAGGATCACCAAACCTGTTAGAAGGTAAGGAGTTACAGTAGAGCAAAAGTAAAGCTCTTGCGACCTAGAGAGTAAGAGAGCTTGAGTGATTTTGGTTTTCTTTAGTGGTAGTAAGCTCAAGCTATGCGTGTTTAGAGTGACAGTGTTCTAGCATATTTTTAGAGAGCTTAGGAACTCTCTAAAGAGGTGTTAAGAGGATCTAATCTATTCGTTTAGGGTCACAAATGTGTGATCATGAATGTTTAGATATCTAAATTAAAAATAGATTCATCAAGCAAAACAAGTTAGACAACACTTATCATTGCCTATAGCATCGTTAGTCAACCAACAATATCTTTTGGCCGGTGCCCTTGAACAACAACAAAGGTCCAAGCTAGTGTTCATTAGCCGGTAGATCATAGGTCATCCAATATAATACTAATTTGTCGACTCCCAATTGACTTGTTACTAAAGGGCTTTGGTCCACGAAGAATGGATCGGTTTGTATTTTGTGTTTTATTACTCGAAAATAGAAAATCTCCGAGGTCGAACTCTGAGAGCAACACTTGATTCTAGAAGCATACAAAATCACAATTTACAATATATATACTATTTTACAAAAAAGATTAAAGAAAGGAAAAATTGATTTTTCTGTTCTTCTCTTTCTCCTTTTTGTCTGACTCTCTCTTTCTCTTACCAGACGTCTGACTCCAAGGGTCAGACGTCTCAAACTCCTCTTGCTACAGTGTTTTGCCTCTTCAGCTGCCGCTGCTGTTGGGCCTTCTTCTTCCTCTTTGTTGAGCTACGCCTCCTCCTTCTTCTTTCCTTTCTTTCTGTCCTGTGCCTCTGCTCTCTCTTTTCTCTTCTTCTCTGATGCGCCAAGTCCTTTCTCTTTCTTTCTTCGCCTCAGCTTCTCAGCGGCTACATTGCCTCCTTCACCTTCCTCCTTTGCTTCTTTCTCCTTTGCTGTGCGAGTCCTCTCCTTCTTTCTCCTTTTCTTCTTCTTCTCGTTGCTGCACTCCTTCCTCTTCATTCTTCTTCTCCTGCTTTCCTGCACAGTGCACGGTTAGGCAAAACCTAACCCCTACCCACCCCACATTTCTCTCTCTCTCTCTCAAATTCACTCTAGGGTTCGCTCTCCCAGAGCCTTAACCGGGTATGCAGGTCAGATGACGCGCCCGAGACCAGGCGCACCGGCGTGGGTGGTGTGCGAGGTGTGCACAAGCAGGGTAGTCGGATCCGGGTGCCAGGTCCGCGGGGGAAGTGTCGCGGACGAGGAGTGGCGGGGGGCAAGGGACCTCACCCTACTGTGTTTTGAGGCGAAAAGCCTGAAACACAAATTCAACTTAAGCGCGGTAGGGCGCCTGCAAACTAACGAGGTGGGACTAAATGTCCCACCCGCTTCTGCTGGCGCCCGCAGGAGGTGACCTCCGCAATTGCAGTAGGTGTGGAGTCTCTCGATTCCACTTGGAGTCTGGGTGCGTGCGTGCTGCAAACCCGCACCACCTGAGGGCTTCGCCTGGAGCCGAGCGTGACCTGGAGTAGCTTGAAGCTCGCTTCAAGGTTGGCGATAATGGCGGAGAGCGACCTGACCCTGGAATCAGTAGCATGACCTTTCGGCCATGTCAGACCACAGGAAAACCTTCGCCGTATCATGGCGAAGGTGAGGCGGGGGTTGGCTGGCTGTGGGGCGGCCTAGGAGTGCGTGCCTAGGTCGCTCTGTGGCCATGTTTATGGGTGTGTTCAATGGGCGTTTAGGGAGGTGTTGGCTGTTGGTGAAGGGGTGGATGGTGATCAGTGAGTGATGGCGGAGGTTCTGAGATAGGTGGCGAGGCATGCGAGGGAGTGGAGCGACGATTTCGCCTCGCCGGTTGGTCTGCCAAGGTGGAGAAGGTGATGGTGGTTGGCGTGTAGTAGTGAAGGATTTAGGAAATAGATAAGGTGGAAATGAAGAGGGGAAAAATGGGGAATAGTTGTTACCTACTTAGCAGACGACAGAGGGGGAGGAGGCGGCGGGCAGCTGTGCTGCCGTCGCCAGAGAAGACAACGCCCAGGGGAGAAGATGGCGACGAGGAAGAGGTGCTGGAAGGTGCCTGCTGGTACGGCCAGGCACAGTGGACGACGGTGAAGGTATCTGATGAGAGCCTCATCATGAACCCTAACTAGAATAATTTGATCTAAATAAGTGTGAAAAAGCTCCTACAAAACCTAAAGAAAAGCCTAACTCGGAGAATTCTGAATTGAAGAATAAAATAAGTCATAAGGGGTAAAATTGTAATTTTACCAATGCAGTACACAAACAGGGTATCTAAGGGTCTAAACATAGGTCAAATAAGCTTAATAAGGAAGCAAGTGAGATGATCTGATCTGAAAAGGGTTATAGCAACTTTTAGAAATCAAATGACATTCTGTAACCCTAAAAATAAATCTACTTTAATTCACAAGGCTCTAGGCAGGATAAAAATCAACTGAACCCTCTAAAATTCATGGAAAAATACTCCGTAGGGTTTAGAACCTTCAATTTGGCCTTTAAAATCTCTCTTGACATAAATTGAGAACCATGCCCAAATTTTAACCTAATTTAGGTTTTTACGCAAATTGATCGGTCAAACGTGGTCAAACCTAAAATCAAATTACACCATTAAATTCCCTAAGTTCAAATTAGGTTGGTACAGAAATTTAGGCCTAAGAGAAGACCATCTTGACCAACTTTACAAATTGGTCCTCTTGAATTACTTTTTGGCCCTTATCTTTTCAAACCCTTGCATTTAGCCTCCTATCTTCTCCTTCGTTCTTTGCAGAACGGTCCTTCCTGCCACCCCATGCAGGCACCATACCTCCAGTGACCTTGCGCGGAGGATGGCGCCGCGCAAGATATGGCAACCGCTCTCAGGGACAAACGGGGGGTTCCCTGCGTCGTCCTCTTTCGCAGGAACCCTCTCCCTTGACCTGTGGCTGCCCATGCCTCTTGTGAGAACGCACGAAAGGCATGGGTCTCCATCTCCGACCATCTCCAGCGAGTTCCCCACGTCGCTTCCTCGAAATCCTCTCCGCGCCAGCACCTTTATAAGGAGCGACAGAGGCAGCCGCTTCCGTTAAGCTAGCTTTGGCCGAAGAAAACCCCCTACTTTGTCTCCTCTCACTCCGGTCAGACAGCCCAAGCTTCCGGTGATTTTTCCTCCTCCTCCTCGTCGCTCTGCTACCATACCTGCAGTAGAGCTTACTCTGCCTCATCTTCCACGCCAGGCTGCACCAGCTGGCGTCTCCAGATCCCCTCCTCGTCGCCGTTCCCCCCCTTCTGGGCACCTTCGTCCCCAGCTCCGGCAGACACGCGCCAGGCGTCTTCCTCTCCCTCTTCGTCGATTAAGTAGGTAGAAACCTTCCTCTTATTCTCCTCTTAAGTTTCCCCCCTTAGATTGGCACTTTAGACCCCTCTACTGCCACTACCACCTCCATCTGCTCCACCTCCGGCCACCATCTCTGGCGAGGTCGCTCCACCTCCACAGGCCTTTCCACCCCTCGCCGACAAGCCCACAAGCTCCCACTCACTCCATACAAGCATTTCCCCCACTCCATTCACCGCCCTTCACCTTTAGACCACCCCTCGAGCACACCCACCTGCACCTCTGCAGTGTGCCCTAGGCACACGACCATAGCCACTTTCCCGCCACGACGACCCCCACATCGCCTTCGCCGTCCTCTGGCGAAGCTTCCTGAGTTGTCTGATGTGGCCGTGAGGCCGTTTTCATGCTTTCAGGTCTTGGCCTCCTCGCCGGCATTGACGGACAACAGGAGCTGCTTAGCGAGCAGCTCCAGGTCCCTTTAGCACCTGGCGCAGGTCCCAGGCAATGCAGGACACTTCCGCGAGGGTACCCAGGCCTTCAATTGGGGTCGCGAGCCTTCGCTGCTGCCTCAATTGCCAGCAGCTTCTTGCCTGCAGGCACGCGGAGCAGAGGTGGGACTTTAGTCCCACCTCGGAAGTGTGTGGCCATATGCCCACACTTAAATTGTAAAAGTGCTATAGGTTGTTCATCTCCGAAAGCACATGGGGTGAGGTCCCTCACCTATACACAGCCCTCGTCCGTGAGCTCATCACATGGAGCTGGCGCGACTCGACCCGACACCCTCCTGTGCACTCCTCACGTACCACCCACGCCGGTGCGCCTGGACCCGGGCACGCGACCCGACCCGATAACCAAACTCTGGGAGAGCGTACCCAAGAGAGATTCAGAGAGAGAGAGACGCGGGGAGAGGGTAGGGTAGGTTTTTTCGTTGAGCTTGTGTGTGTGTGTGCAGGGAACAGATGTGGAAAGAAGAAGCAAGGAGCTGCTGAAGAGAAGAAGGAAGGAAGAAAGAAAGAGGAAGAGGAAGAGCAGCGGCTGGGACTTAGCTGCAAAAAAGAAGAAAGGAGAAGGAAGGAAGGAGAGGTCGTAGCAAAGAGAAGAGGAAGGAGCAAAAGAAAAGAAAACAGCAGGGGCACTGTAGCAACAGCGCAGTTAAGGCGTCTGATTTCTGAATCAGACGTCGGAAAGAAAGGAAGGAATGAAGCAGAAGAGAAGAGCAGAGGATAAGCCATAGAAAAAGAAAGAGAAAAGAGAGGGAGGGAGCCTCTACAGCAGAGAAGAAGAAGACGCAGAAGAAAGAAGAAAATCAGAGAAGAGAAGAAGGAAGAAGAAGGACTTAGCAGCTGAAGAAAGAAAGAAAGAAAAGGAAGCCTTCGCAGCAAAGAAAAGGAGAAGAAAGAAGAAGACAACCTGAAGAAGAGAAGAGAAGAAGAAAAAGCCAAGAAGGGGATTTTTGCTCTCTCTCTTTCTCTCTCCTTTGTCTTAATTTTTGTAAAACAATATATATATTGTGAATTCATATGCTTCTGGAATCATAGTTTGCTCCATGAGTTCGACCTCGGGAAACTTTTAATTCCGAGTAATAAATTGTAAACTGGTAGTAGCTTTTCGTGATATACAACAACGTCTAGAATTTAAAACCAAAGCGACGAGCCAACCAGTTTTTGGCACCATTGCCGGGGAGCAACGGCCATTCTAGAAGCAATTGATTCATAATTTTTGATTTTCTATTGACTAATCTCTTCTCTTTTGTTGTGCAGGCACAGGAAATCAAGAGGAAAATAAGTAGCTGCACAACAACCACACCAATGACAGGTAATTTTCTATCCTCTCGTTTAAACCCCTAAATTCTAAAGAGGAAGAAAAAGAAAAAAAAGCAATTTAGGATATCCTGTCTTTCATACGTAGTGAAACACCAAAGTTGCTTATGTTCAAATTTCAACATACTTTATCTGTACATCCATTAAAGGTAGTTTGGGCTAAAACCTTCTTGCTTGAGCCCTAATTACCCAATCTAGAGGCAATTAACTGGACCAAGTAGAGCCAACATAAGATTCAAAGTTAGGATTTTAGAGACACACTTTTCTAAGCAAGAATTGAGAATCCCCAAAAGAAGTGTGCCTAAGCCATTGCTTGAAAACATCTATCAAGAAAAACCCCAAGAAAATTTGGCTTTCAAAAACACTTGAACCCTAAAAAACATGACCTAATAAGCTCTCAAAGGAACTAATAGGTGAAGTTGATCCCTTGGGTCAAGCAACCTTTAACTTAGGTCACTCTTTGCATTGCACTCAAAAGGATAAATTTTAAGTGAAAACCTAAGCACCTTGATCCTAATTAAAAGTGTTAGACTTAAGAGGTCCAGGTCCCCATTCTGGTCTACCTAGAATCTCAGTGACAAGAAAGGTCGGGTAGGGGAAACCCTGTAACCCATGGGGGTGCTCTACCGTGTAGGGGTCTTCGCGGGACTCACCCTCTCTGGCTGCCCAGGTAATTCTCAGGTGGACGACCTTCGGATCAAGGGGTCCATCCGCCCCGAACCTCTATAGTCACCCAACATTTTGGGTGTCTTGATTGGGTCCAACACCTGCTAAACTCATCCACTCCATCAGTGTATGTTTGGTAGGAGGTCCTTGAAACCTCCTTTAGAAATTCACTCTCCTCGAGGCCGAGCCTCGGTGCCCTTGTTTGTGCAACCAACACTTCACATAGACCTCTCCTCTGATTCCGAACCCAATTCACCTTCTTCTTCCACAATGGCTCAACCAGTTGAGGAAGAGAATAATCTGGAGCACCAACTCCAGCGCCTCAATGACCTCTTACAGAACTTCATGCACCCACCACAGCATCCCATGATGCAAGATCACTATAATCCCGCTACGGTGGCAATTGAGCCTTGAGTTAGAATCCCAACTAGAGGACCTGATTCTGAATTGAAGCCCAAGATGATTCATGCCATACCTAAATTCCATGGGCTTAATTCTGAAGACCCCTTCCAGCACATTAAACAGCTAAAGCATCTGGCCCAGACTTTTGGGTCAGATGTGCAAAATCGAGATATTCTCCTTATGAAGATGTTCTCTTTCTCCCTTACGGACAAGGTCATCCATTGGTACCAAACACAGACCCGACCGATCAATAATTGCGAGGAACTTCAGTCTGAGTTCCTGAAGAAGTTCTTCCCCGTTGGTCGGACCAATGCCTTATGCCATCAGATTATCCACTTCACGCAACAGACGGGAGAACTTCTTCATGAGGCATGGGATCGTTTTCAGGATCTCATGAGAAAGTGCCCCCATCACAGAATTCCTAAATGGGAACAAGTCCAGTATTTTTACCGGGGACTTCTTGGGGATATTAGACAGTTCGTCAATGCAACTTGCGGAGGGAATATCATGGGTCAACATGAAGACACCGTGTGGGAGATTCTCGAGAATATGTGAGAGAACTCCATCAATAACGACTCCATGGGACATTCGACAGGACGAATACCCGCGCATCGACGAACCTAAGGGGAGCACACGAGACACAGGGCCTGTCCGCATCAGCCGACCTGGAATTGATGGCCAGTCGATTGGACAAGGTCTCTATTTGTTACGAACGTGGCATCAGACGGACTTTTAAGACGTCTGGGGAGTGGCCCAGACGTCTGTCCAGATGTCTGGAACCCTTCCCAGACGTCTGGTAATAAATTTTTTCGGTGTACCGGGTTGTGTCTGCGCGCGTATGCGCGCAGACTGCACCTGCCGCCTTCGTCTTCTTTTCCTCTCTCTACCTGCAGACACGCCATCTCCCTCTTTTCTCTCTCCCCTCATTGCCTATATAAGCTCCCGCCCTCTCCCTCACCCTCATCTCCTCCGCCCTTCTCTTCTCCTTCTCCCTGCTAATGCGAGAGCACGAGCGAGTGGGGGAGCGGCAGGCGTGGGGTGTCGCGGAGGGGCTGCTGCAGCTCGGGCAGCAGGTGGACTGGGCGCAACGCCGCCATGCGTCGCGGGCGGAGAGCGAATCGGGCTCTGGTTCTGGAAAAATTTCCAGAATCAGACGTCTGGACTTACGTCCAGATGCCGCTGAAGACGTCTGCGGGACGGTCCAGACGTCTGACAAGTAAGATATTTTCTTACCTTCTCCTTTTTCGCGTGTACGGCCTTGCAACCGTCTGCCGCGGTTTTTCTGCATTTCGTCGTACTGAGACCAGGAGTGTGGGTGCGCAGGTTCTACTCGGGAGGGCGCGAGAGCACGCCATCCCACGTGAATCGGATGTCTGGCCGCAGTACCAGACGACGGAGAGGTCCTCCACACGTCCGGGGTGACAATCGGACATCTGGAAACTGACTTCAGACGATCCAGCGAGCTTCTGGACGTCTGAAGGACTATGCAGAAGAAGGTATGGCATGATCGACATTTTAAGACGTCTGGAAGAAGTTCCAGACGTCCGATTTGGGGCAGACTCGTCGTTTTTGGCCTATTTAGGGTTCGTTCGGAGTCCGTTTTTCGCGTTTCGAGTTGTGTTCTTTCCAAAATAAATTCCTCTACCCGTTTACTGTAATTGTATACCGTTCTGAGAAACTCCTTGTGATTTATTCTTGTGTTAGGACTCCGTTCCGTTGCAGTCTTGGGGGTTGCGAAGGCGCGTGGGATTGTTGACCACGCCCCCAGTACTCCCTGTTTCGCTGATAGAGTGGCTTTTAATTTATTTGACCAAATTTGTTACAATTGTGGAACAATTAATAGAGTCTAAGACATTGCATGAACCCTAGGACTGAGAAACTAGATTGAATGATAAATCCTAGGGTATTGCATGAAACCTACGACTGGAAAACTAGATTGAATGATAGATCCTAGGGTATTGTATGAAACCTAGGACTGGAAAACTAGATTGAATGATAGATCCTAGGGTACGGCATAAATCCTAGGATTGGAAAACTAGTGAAATATATAAATATTGCAGTCTTGGAAAGTAGAGAGGAAATAATAGCTGCCTGTAAATTGATTAACAGCTGCCTGTTATGAATGAATAAATATGATTGAGAACATGGGTTGTATGAACGTAAAACTGGAATGGTGAAACCTAAATGGCCAAACGAAAAGAACATAAACCCTATGGGGAATTAGGAGTAGAACTCCTGGAAAGAGAATAGAATGGAACTGAGAAAGTGGAACAGGGAAGTGTGCTATCCCTTGGGTACGTGGTACCAAAGAGAGCACACCTTACCTCTTAGTGTAGAGGGGAGCTTGCCGCCTTCGGGTTGAGACCGGGGTGGGTTTAGCCACTGTACACCGACTTGCCGGCCCTCACCTACGCAGTACCGAGGAGAGCTACTAGTGTAGGGAGAGCACTAGCTACCCCACAGGCCCCGGGGTTCTGCTAGCCTCCTACACCGACTTGTTAGGCCCACTGGGCAAACCAGGGTAGTCAGGCGAGGGTGCGCGGACTGTGGAGGGGTTGGACCCCTGTCACTGAGAGGGCTCTGCCCTATATTGGTTTCATGCTGTGTTTTAGGTGCACCCGTTAACGGAAACGGCTGACCGCATGCTAGTGTGGGGTAGCTACCCGTGCATTTATCGCGCGTGCCGTAGTCACCGTTATGTCTGACAGCGACCTTGGGGTGGTTGACTGAGGGTAGGACCACCACGGGGGACTCTCCCGACCAGGAGAGCACCACGTGTCACTTCTACTTTTCGAAAAAGTCTGCAATCAAGATCGTTCCCACGAGGAACATTCGAAATCAAGAGAAGGATCTGAGAAATAAATCAATAGTGAAATGATAGAAAGACGTAAATAAAGAAAGTAAAAATATAACAACTACTGTCCACTCTATTACTTCTTCTAGCTTTTAGTTGCCACTCTACTCAGCGTTTCGCTGACGTGTCACTCTTGTTACCTTTTCAGGACTAGGTGTTGAGCAGCCAGAGTCAGCGGCTGCGGAGGGCGCTGGGCCTAGTAGGGTCCAGTAGAGTTACCTGTAGTACTTTTTGCACTTTTCTTCCACTGTAGTGAGTAGTTTTGTTTGTTACTCCCTGTACTTTCTTTATTGAAACTTTATGTTATGTACATGTTTATTTCCCTTCTGTTGTGGTGGTGTATACTGTAGTAGTTCTTTTTCTTACTGCTAGTTATTTTCGTGCTGAATGTGGTTTATTTTACTGCTCTTTTGGTTACTTTCCCGTTGGACGACTAGGTCTTGGGATTAATCGAGTTGGTCCGATTCTCGTGTCTCGTAGGGATTCGGGAATCGGGTCGTTGCACTATTATTGAGAAGAAGGTGGATGAGCTGACTCAGCATTTGCAGCGAGCCACCTCTGCGTAGAATTCCTTTGCACAGCCTCCTTCCACACGGGAGACTGTGCAAAATATTTTCCACCGACCTTCTCCTGGGGTGGACTCCTATCCACCCCCATCTGACTCTCGGATCGAAGGAACCTCCGACCCTTTCTATACTAGCCGGGGGAATTCCACTCCCCCATTCTCTGACTTTTTTGAGGCTCCTTAGACCTGCGAGGACCTCAATGCCATCCAAAATGACCCATTTTCCAATACCTATAATCCTGGATGGCGAAACCATCCCAACTTCCAGTGGGCAGGAAATTCCCAGAATCCAAGATCATCCTTTCATCCCCGTCCACAAGCACCTCATCCTTACCAGCCGCTTCAGCCTCGACTCAACCATACTTATCCATCTGGGCCAAACCAAGACCAAATGTCCCTCATCCTTCAGACTTTGGCTGACATTCAGAGAACAGATGCGGCTATTCAAAAGCAACACAAGGATGAAATCACAGAGGTTCAAAACCAACTGGCCCAGTTGGCAAATTCTCGTCAACCAGGCACACTTCCTTCTCAGCCTCTTCCTAACCCTAGTGCGTGCCGACCCAGCGACGCGTTATGAACCCAAACCCGGGCCAGGCAGACATTATTTATCAGGACCCCTCTATTCCTTCACCTGACGGGATGGAGGCTTCAACTTCTTATGCGGGTTACCAGCAGCAGCAACCCATCCTACCAAACCCTAACTAGAACCAGGCAGGGCTGAATTCTGTAACCACCCATAGTGGTAAGGAGACCCAAGATCTACCTTACCTGGACCACTCCAAGCCTGGTAGTGACCCAAACCCTAGGACAGTAATCCAGGATGTTCCCATCCCTGTCCCAGATCAAAAACCTGGACCTATCCTAGAGGAACCAACCAAGGTTCCATTTACCGAGTCCCTGACCAAGGGAAAGAGGACAACAAAATCCGTGGCTCCTGAGGAGGACCTGGTCAAGCTCTTTGAGCAGGTCCAAATAAACATCCCCTTGATGGATGCGATCCGCCACGTACCGGCTTACGCACGATTCTTGAAGAATGTGTGTACACCTCAGCGTAAGTTGTGAACCAAGAGTGGGAGTCCAATTGTACTATCAGAGCAAGCCAGCTCTGTAATCCTGGGAAGACTCCCACCCAAGGCAAAAGACCCAAGCACTCCCCTGATTTCATGCAAGATAGGTGAAATCCAGTTCGATAGAGCATTGTTAGACTTAGGTGCTTCCATAAACTTGATACCCACATCCTTACTCAACCACCTAGAAGAATCTGAGCTAAAACCGACTGAGGTGACACTACAGTTAGCAGATCGATCTATAAAGTCACCAAAAGGGATTCTTGAGGATGTTATTGTAAGGGTGCGGGATTTTTACTTCCTTGTGGACTTCATAGTCTTATACATGGACGCACCTGAAAATCCAAGGGACACACCGATCATACTAGGGAGACCTTTTCTGGCTACTGCAAGGGCCAACATTAGTTGTGAGGAGGGCCAAATAGAACTGAAATTTGGAAATCAAACCCTAAAATTGATATCTTTAAGGCCCAACAAGGGATTAATTGCGGTGTCATTGAATAAATCTGTGATGTCAGAGCCTTGGTTGATGAAACACCCTTTGAGAATAACCTGATTATACTTCATCAACCATAAGAAGATCTTGAACCGCAATTAGAGGAGTCAGACCTTGATTCAGACAAACCCATGACTCTTATCCTTGTACCTCACACTTACTCTGAACCACCCACTGCTGCTGATAACCCCATCCTTGAACTCAAACCCCTTCCCAATCATTTAAAGTACATCTTTTTAGGTTCTAATCAGAAATTTCCTGTGATTATAAATTCCAAGCTCACTCCTGATCAGGAATCCCGTCTGATTGCTGTTCTCCAACAACATCGCAGAGCTATTGGTTGGACTCTCGATGAATTGACTGGAATAAGTCTCTCTTATTGCACACATCGTATCTATTCTGAAGAGGGCACGTGACCTTCCCATGAGATGTAGAGACATTTGAATCCCAATCTGCAGGAGGTCGTGAAAAAGGAAATCAATAAGTGGTTAGATGCAAGGATCATCTACCCGATCTCCGACAGTCGTTAGGTGAGCCCAATCCTGGTTGTGCCTAAAAAGGCAGAGCTCGCCACCATTACGACTGAAATCGAAGAGGTCATACCTACCCGAATAGCCAACTCGAGGAGAGTCTGCATAGATTACCGAAGACTCAATTCCTCCACGAAGAAGGATCATTTCCCACTACCATTCATTGATCATATTCTCAAGAAGTTAGCAGGAAATTGATTCTTCTACTTTCTTGACGGGTACTCCGGTTATAACCAAGTGGCGATTCATCCTGAGGACCAAGAGAAGACCACGTTCACCTGCCCCTTCAGGACGTACGCATTCCGAAGGATGGCTTTCGGTCTCTGCAATTCACCCGCGACTTTTCAGCGGTGCATGCTTGCCATATTCTCTGATATGGTAGGTGATTATCTGGAAGTCTTCATGGATGACTTCTTAGTTTTCGGGGCATCATTTGATGATTGCCTCCTGCACTTGGTTCATATACTCAGGCGTTGCATCGACGTAAATTTGGTTCTTTCCTAGGAAAAGAGCCACTTTAGGGTGCCTGAGGGGATCATCCTAGGTCATCTAATTTCTGAGAAAGGCATCCAAGTGGATCGAGCCAAGGTTGATCTGATTTCTCGACTTCCTATGCCCACCTCGATCAGGGACATCCGTTCTTTTCTGGGGCACATTGATTTTTACCGTCGTTTCATCCCTAATTTCTCAAAAATCGTGCGTCCCCTGACTACTCTTCTCTCCAATGATGTACCCTTTGAGATTTCCAAGGAATGAACTCAAGCTTTTGAGAACCTTCGTGATCGAGTCACCTAGGCCCCGATCCTACAGTCCCCTGATTGGTCTCAACCCTTTGAGATCATGTGCGATGCGTCTGACTTCGCTGTAGGTGCGGTTCTAGGGCAGAAAGTTGACAGCAAACCCGTGGTCATCTACTACGCTAGCAAAACACTTGACGAGGCTCAGCGTAACTATACAGTTACGGAGAAAGAGTTGCTAGTCATAGTATTTGCCCTCGAAAAATTCCGATCCTATCTCCTGGGTTCCTACGTCATCATCTACTCGGATCACACAGCTGTGAGGCATCTCCTTGCCAAGAAGGACGTGAAGCCTCGATTAATCCGATGGATCTTGTTATTGCAAGAATTCGACCTCGAGATTCGCGACAAGGCAAGAAGACAAAACGTGGTAGCTGACCACTTGTCTCACCTTCCTTCTGAGATCATCAACCCTTCTGGATGAAAGTTCGGGCTTGGAGGGAGCTTAGGAAAGGTTCTATAGCTGTTGGGAACAAAGCCCAAGAGAATCAGGCCGAAATTAGGACAATGATTGCGCTTGACAGGGTAATCAGACGTCTAACTCTGGCATCAGACGTCTGGAAGGCCACTTTAAGACGTCTGATTTCAAGGTCAGACGTCTGATTTTGGGCGGGTCTCTTCCTGACTTGAATCAGATCTAAACAGGGTTCCTGTGCAAGTCCATCAGACGACATACAGGACGTCTGGCACTATGTCTGGACGTCTGGAAACCTACTTTTACTGTGGGAATGGATTTTCCAAATGTTGCAACGGCTAGAAAATCTATGAGAAGAGATTTTGGGTCAGCCGAGGCAAAATGGTCAATTATCAGACGTCTGGATAGTCCTATGGACGTCTGATAAGGCTCTAACGGTCATATTCTTGAGTCCCTGCTAAGCTAGCCAACGGTCCACTATCTGGACGTCTGGCAAGTCCATCAGACGTCGCCTAAGACGTCTGGTATAAGGTCTGCACGTCTGATTTCATCAGACAGAACTAACTATGTCCAGCCTAATAGTTATCAGACGTCTGAAACAACAGTCAGACGTCTTAAAATACATTATCAGACGTCTGATTTGGGAATTAGATGTCTGGAAGTGTTGTTTAAACCCTATATTGGTTTTCTAAGTTCTCTACAGAAAACCTAAGTATCCTAGGGTTGTGTAGGTGTTCCTAGGACTACTGTTAGGGTACTTTGAGGCTCTTTAACATAATTATCTAAGGAAATAAAGAGCAACAAAAGAAACGAAAAATACAGCAAGTACAAAAGAAGGAAATCTATCCTATTCTTCATTTCCTTCCATCTTTAATCTATCGCTCCTCACGAATCTCTTCTATTTTCGATCAAGCTCGTCCAATCCGTCCTGGATGCGAGCTCGAAGTACGTCTAATCACGTATCCATTTGCGATTGACCTGAAATCTAGGACTCAAAGCGCAAATATTAAATGACACGTATTTTGTTATCATCAAAACAAATGATCGTGGTACTCTAGCACCAACAATCTCCCCATTTTTGATGATGACAAAATCATAAATAATAATGCAAAAAAACCTCCCCCTTTTTGACATTATCAAAAAGGTTTAATTGATTTTACATTTCCTATAACTCTCCCTCAAAATATGCTCTTCTATAAATTTCTTTTGACAAAGGTAATGCCTCCCCCCTTTTTTTTATAACAACAAGATAGCTATTATTTTTCTCCCCCTTTTTAAAGGAAATTTAGCTACCTTATATCTCCCCCTTAAAAATTGACAATTAGCTCATAAATTTTAACTCCCCCTATCTAAATGCTACTGATAAACAAAGATAGGGTCAAGAATTTTTACCTCACCTACCATGGCCAATAAAATGGCCCCGAATGGTGGTGGTGGATGCCACATCGGATGGGGCTCCCATCCGTAGCTTGGAGGCCCGGGCATCGGCGCCGGTCTCCAGACTGGCGGTCGACGTGCGGCGGGTCCGTCGTTTGTTCACCGTCTCGTCGGTCGTCTTGTTCTCCTCCTTGGTCTACTCCTTAGTTCTCCTAACTCGAGTTGACCAGCCTTGAGTTTGTAGGTCCAGTCCTTTATATTGTAGTTATCCCTGAATCCTACAAAACAAGATTCCAAATTTTTCTTCGGTATCCAAGTAAGCTTGGATCCGGATCTGTTAGTGGGTCTCCTTGACGGAGATCCTATCTCAACCTTAGGGCCATAAAACTTGTCTACTTTGTTGATTAATTTGTTAGAATTTTCCCTAAGACATGCAATTTCTTTTTCTATAGTTTGCATCTTAGTCTTTAAATCAGAAATTTCTATTTTTAGACTAACATTTTCCTCAATCAATTTATTATTTTCATTGATGAGGTTATGATTTTCTAATAATAGGTTATCATTCTTAGGACTGGCTTCTAGATCCTTAAGTTTTATTTCTAACCTATCATTTTCAGATTTAAGAAAACTAAGATTCTTTTTCATGCTTTTGTTTTCTATTTTTAGTGATTTGCTAAGCTCATACAACTCATTAAAAGCATCTTGTAAATCCGAGTTTACCTCATTGTTGCTATCGTCGTTGTCGTCGTCACTATCTCCGATTGCCAGGAAACCAAGGCACGCGGTTTCCTTCTCCCCGAGATCTTCTTCCGAGCTCGTCTCCTCATGAGTGCCTTCCAACCTCCTCCATATCTCGTGGGCGGTGGTGCACTCTTGGATTCGTTCAAATTCCTTTGGACTCAACGCGCAATACAAGGCATTCATTGCCTTTGCGTTGAGGTTGAGATTCTGAACCTGATCTTCTAAGTAACCTCTTGTGGGTTTCTTGGGAATCACAAATGTGGATTCACATTTTTCCCACACCCGAAAGTCGTAGGCCTGCAACCACGTAGTCATACGATTTTTCCAATAAACGAAATCCATACCTGCAAAGTATGGTGGTCGCGAGGTATCGTGTCCTTCGGTGCACACGAATGCTTTGCCCTCCATATCTAGATCCTCGCCGGTTTGTAACGCCGATTTTGCGAGACCTGCTCTGATACCAAATGAAAGTTCGGGCTTGAAGGGGGCTTAGGAAAGGTTCTATAGCCGTTGGGAACAAAGCTCAAGAGAATCAGGCCGAAATCAGGACATTGATTGCGCTTGACAGGGTAATCAAACGTCTAACTCTGGCATCAGACGTCTGGAAGGCCACTTTAAGACGTCTGATTTCAAGGTCAGACGTCTGATTTTGGGCGGGTCTCTTCCTGACTTGAATCAGATCTAAACAGGGTTCTTGTGTAAGTCCATCAGACGACATACAGGACGTCTGGCACTATGTCTGGACGTCTGGAAACCTACTTTTACTGTGGGAATGGATTTTCCAAATATTGCAACGGCTAGAAAATCTCTGAGAAGAGATTTTGGGTCAGCCGAGGCAAAATGGTCAATTATCAGACGTCTGGATAGTCCTATAGACGTCTGATAAGGCTCTAACGGTCATATTCTTGAGTTCCTGCTAAGCTAGCCAACGGTCCACTATCTGGACGTCTGGCAAGTCCATCAGACGTCGCCTAAGATGTCTGGTATAAGGTATGGACGTCTGATTTCATCAGACAGAACTAACTATGTCAGCCTAATAGTTATCAGACGTCTGAAACAACAGTCAGACGTCTTAAAATACATTATCAGTCGTCTGATTTGGGAATTAGATGTCTAGAAGTGTTGTTTAAACCCTATATTGGTTTTCTAAGTTCTCTACAGAAAACCTAAGTATCCTAGGGTTGTGCAGGTGTTCCTAGGACTACTGTTAGGGTACTTTGAGGCTCTTTAACATAATTATCTAAGGAAATAAAGAGCAACAAAAGAAACAAAAAATACAACAAGTACAAAAGAAGGAAATCTATCCTATTCTTCACTTCCTTCCATCTTTAATCTATCGCTCCTCGCGAATCTCTTCTGTTTTCGATCAAGCTCGTCCAATCCGTCCTTGATGCGAGCTCGAACTCCGTCTAATCACGTATCCATTTGCGATTGACCTGAAATCTAGGACACAAAGCGCAAATATTAATTGACACGTGTTTTGTTATCATCAAAATAAATGATCGTGGTTCTCTAACACCAACACTGGACCCATCACGGAGCGTTTTCCGGATGAGCACTTATTGACTATTGGTACTAGGCTTCCATGGTTTTCTGATATAGTAAACTACTTGGCATCTCGTCAGATCCCGTCTGATTGGCCAAAGGACAAGAAAGACAGGTTGCGCTCTGATGCTAAGTAGTACATATGGGAAGACCCGTACCTTTTCCACATAAGTGCTGACCAAATTATCCGAAGATGTGTCCCAGAGGGAGAAATCAATGATATTCTCTCTTTCTGCCATGACCAGGCATGCAGTGGCCACTTATCTTGGCACAAAATCGCATCAAAATTCCTCCAGTCTGTCTTTTATTGGCCCACTTTATTCAAGGACGCCTACAATCACTGCAAGGCATGCAGTCATTGCCAAACTTTGGGCAACATGAGCTATCGCGACATGATGCCTTTGTAGCCGATTCTCGTATGCGAAATCTTTGGTATTTGGGGGATTGATTTTATTGGCTCCTTCCCTATCTCAGACGACTTCGAGTACATTCTGCTTGCTGTGAACTACGTGTCCAAATGGATCGAAGCCATTCTGACCCGAACCTGTGATTACAAAATCGTTATCAATTTCATTCATCAGAATATCTTCTCACGGTTTGGGATTCCTCGTGCAATCATCTCTGACGGGGGGACCCATTTCACGAATGCTCAGTTCAGGTCACTAATGACCAAATACAGGGTGTCTCACCGAATCTCTACTCCTTACCACCCCTAGACTAATGGTCTAGCTGAGCTATCAAATCGGGAGATCAAGAAAATCCTGTAGGTCACTGTTCGACCTGACAGGAAGGATTGGTCATCCCGACTTACGGAAGCTTTGTGGGCTTAACGGACCGCTCACAAGACTCAATTAGGCATGTCTCCTTTTAGACTAGTGTACGGGAAGGCGTGTCACCTTCCCGTCGAATTGGAGCACAAAGCCTATTGGGCAATACGGAGCTGTAATTTAGATCTTTCTAAGGCTGGAACCCACAGAAAGCTTCAGATATGCGAGATCGATGAATTACGCCTTGATGCGTATGAGAGCTCGCAAATCTACAAAGAGCGGGTTAAAGCCTTCCATGACAAGCACATATCTAGAAAGATCTTTCATCCTGGTCAGAAGGTCCTACTCTTTGACTCCCGACTCAAACTCTTCCCTGGGAAACTGCGATCCAAGTGGGTCGGACCATATATTGTCCGACAAGTTTTTGGAAATGGAACCGTCGAAATCAGTCCGCTCAGCGACGAACCTTTCATCGTGAACGGTCAGAAACTCAAACCGTTCATCGATGTCACTTCTACAGATTTGGCTGAGTCATCATTTATCCTCCATTCTCCCTGATTATATTGCGCCTAGCCGATGGCGTAAAACTCAGCGCTTAACGGGAGGCAGCCCGTCATTCTTTTTGGAAAAACCCGAAACCTTTTCTGACACCACTTCGCTCTTAAGGTCCATCCTTTAAGACAGCCAACTCCACCATAGGTGCTTGCATCTGAGATTAGAAATCGTCTGCAACAGTTACCCTGACCCATCCACTCACCAAAATACCTGTCCTAATGTTTGAACTAAGCTAAATAAAAACCCTCCTAAGTTACAATGAGGACATTGGAAATCTTAGGTGTGGGGGGGTATGAAAGTGCAAAACTCGTAAGAAAAGGTTTCAAACAAAAAAAAATCACATATGCCAAAAACACCGTAAAAATTTTAAAAAAATTTGAAAAAGAATAATAAAATGGGAGGAGGAAAGAAATTTTTGTGGACTTTACAAAGGAGGAGGAGAAAAAGAACAAAATGATAAAAAGGAGCACAAAATGAAAGAAAAGAGATAGTCATTAGTAAGAAATTAAGGAATTAACGTAAGTTCTAGACCACATTTAGGAAAAGAAAAGGAAAGTGCACAGTAAGATTAGTAAGAACGCAAATCTTAGACATTCTTGGATAAACTCTTAGTACCCATTAAGATCTAGATATTCCTCAAGAGGTTGAGGAGAATGAAAAGTTTAAGTATTAGGTCCCAGGCTTAGGGAGTATTCGGCCTCGTTAACTAACTTTTGGTTTGCGGGACTCAGTAACCTAAGCACCCAAATTTACACACACAGTCTGGTTCAGTAAGCATAAGTATCAAAATCACACAGAAGCACTTCAAAAATTCTGAAAATGTCACCTAGAGTAGGAGCGGCCGATCAACACAAGTTGATTTGGATGAGTTCCCAGCGTGAAGAGGTGGGAAATCCCCCTAGAAGATGCGTAACAAAATATCATCTCCTCGGTGCTTGTCTCTTAGGATATTTACATATCCTACTGGGGGCATGTAAGCACTCTGCTGGTTCAGATTCCATGGATGACATTATCACGAAGTGTCAATTGATAGGGTCTGAATTCAGCCACGGAACACTATGGACGGGATTATCTCGAAATCTCAAAAGCTAGGGTTCTGGGGGTTACCATGAGCGATGCTATCTCGAAGCATCGACTGCCAGGAACCCTTGAGGATTAATGATGGGGACAAGGAATCCGATACAGACCGTGTTGTGAAGCCAATCCTAACATAGAATTAAAAAGAAAAGGAGAGAGAAAACTCTCCAAACAAATAAATCTTCTACCTCTCTCTCTTACAAAATGCACTGCGAACTGAACCAAGGCTAAAATTATCTCAAGCATGGGTACTTTAACCACGAGTCCAATAAACCTTAGGTTAGTTCATGTAGGCCTTAAAAATCTTTGCTAAAGACTAAGGCTAAAGCTAGACAGATCTGGATTTTGGTTGGTACTAGAGTACCTTTTAGGCCTATGACTAGCATTCTAACCTAATCAAGGATACAAGAGAAAAAGCACTTATCTACACTTGATAAGAAATTCATGATCTAGAACAAAGGTTAAAACCTTAAAATTTTGCTAAGGGACTAGCAAAAGCTAGGCATGGGGGTATGATAAGAGCCTCATCATTAACCCTAACTAGCATAATTTGATCTAAATAAGTGTGAAAAAGCTCCTACAAAACCAAAAGAAAAGCCTAACTTAGAGAATTCTGAATTGAACAATAAAACAAGTCATAAGGGGTAAAACTGTAATTTTACCAATGCAGTACACAAACAGGGTATCTAAGGGTCTAAACACAGGTCAAATAAGCTTAATAAGGAAGGAAGTGGGATGATCTGATCTGAAAAGGGTTATAGCAACTTTTAGAAATCAAATGACATTTTATAACCCTAAAAATAAATCTGGTTTAATTCACGAGGTTTTAGGCATGATAAAAATCAACTGAATCATCTAAAATTCATGGAAAAATACTCCCTATGGATTAGAACCTTCAATTTGGCCTTTGGAACCTATCTTGACCTAAATTGAGAAGCATGCCTAAATCTTAACCTAATTTGGGTTTTTGCGCAAATTTACCAGTCAAACGTTGTCAAACCTAAAATCAAATTACCCCATTAAATTTCTTAGGTTCAAATTAGGCTGGTACAAAAATTTGGGCCTAAGAGAAGACCATCTTGACCGACTTTACAAATTTGTCATCTTGAATTACTTTTTAACCCTTATCTTTTCAAACCCTTGCATTTAGCCCCCTATCTTCTCCTTCGTTCTTTGCAGAACGATCCTTCCTGCCACCCCACGCAGGCACCATACCTCCGGCGACCTTGCGCGGAGGATGGTACCGTGCAGGGTATGGCAACTGCTCTCAGGAACGAACGGGGGGTTCCCTGCGTCGTTCTCTTTCGCAGGGACCCTCCCCCTTGACCTGCGGTTGCCCATGCCTCTCGTGCGAATGCATGAAAGGCATGGGTCTCCATCTCCGACCATCTTCGGCGAGCTCCCCACGTCGCTCCCTGGAGATCCTCTTCGCGTCAGCACCTTTATAAGGAGCGGCAGGGGCAGCCGCTTCCTTCAAGCTATCTTTGGCTGAAGAAAACCCCCTACTTTATCTCCTCTCACTCCGGTCAGACAGCCCAAGCTTCCAGCGATTTTTCCTCCTCCTCCTCATCGCTCTGCTGCCATACCTGTAGCAGAGCTCACTCTGCCTCATCTTCCCACGCCAGGACGCACCAGCTGGCGTCTCCAGATCCCCTCCTCGTCGCCGTTACCCCCCTTCTGGGCACCTTCGTCCCCATCTCCGGCAGGCACGCGCCGGGCATCCTCCTCTCCCTCTTCGTCGATTAATTAGGTAGAAACCTTCCTCTTATTCTCCTCTTAATTTTACGCCTTTAAATTGGCACTTTAGACCCATCGACTGCCACTACCACCTCCATCTGCTCCACCTCCGGCCACCATCTCCGGCGAGGTCGCTCCACCTCCACAGGCCTTTCCACCCCTCACTGACAAGCCCAGAAGCTCCCCCTCACTCCATACAAGAATTTCCCCCACTCTATTCACCGCCCTTCACCTTCAGACCACCCCTCGAACACACCTACCTACACCTCTGCAGTGTGCCCTAGGCACATGACCACAGCCACTTTCCTGCACGACGACCCCCGCATCGCCTTCGCCGTCCTCTGGCGAAGCTTCCTGAGTTGTCTGATGTGGTCGTGAGGCAGTTTTCATGATTTTAGGTCTCGGCCTCCTCGCTGGCATTGACGAATAGTAGGAGCTGCTTAGCGAGCAGCTCCAGGTCCCTTCAGCACCAGGCGCAGGTCCCAGGCAACACGGGACACTTCCGCGAGGGTGCCCAAGTGTTCAATTGGGGTCGCGAGCCTTCGCTGCTGCCTCAATTGCCAGCAGCTTCTTGCCTGCAGGTGCGCGGAGCAGACGTGGGACTTTAGTCCCACCTCGGAAGTGTGTGACCACACGCCCACACTTAAATTGTAAAATTGCTATAGGTTGTTCACCTCCGAAAGCACATGGGGTGAGGTCCCTCACCTTTACACAACCCTCGTCCGTGAGCTCATCACATGGATCTGGCGCGACTTGACCCGACACCCTCCTGTGCACTCCTCGCGTACCACTCACGCCGGTGCGCTTGGACCCGGGCACGTGACCCGACCTGATAACCCGGCTCTGGGAGAGCATACCCAAGAGAGATTCAGAGAGAGAGAGACTCGGGGAGAGGGTAGGGTAGGTTTTGCGTTGAGCTTGTGTGTGTGTGTGTAGGGAACAGGTGAGGAAAGAAGAAGCAAGGAGCTGCTGAAGAGAAGAAGGAAGGAAGAAAGAAAGAAGAAGAGCAGTGGCTGGGACTTAGCCATAGAAAAGAAGAAAGGAGAAGGAAGGAAGGAGAGGCCGTAGCAAAGAGAAGAAGGAGCAAAAGAAAAGAAAACAGCAGGGGCACTGTAGCAACAGCGCAGTTAAGGCGTCTGATTTCTGAATCAGACGTCGGAAAGAAAGGAAGGAATGAAGCCGAAGAGAAGAGCAGAGGACAGGCCAGAGAAACAGAAAGAGAAAAGAGAGGGAGGGAGCCTCTGCAACAGAGAAGAAGAAGACGCAGAAGAAAGAAGAAAATCAGAGAAGAAGAAGGAAGAAGGACTTAGCAGCTGAAGAAAGAAAGAAAAGGAAGCCTTCACAGCAAAGAAAAGGAGAAGAAGAAAGAAGAAGACAGGCTGAAGAAGAGAAGAGAAGAAAAAGCCAAAAAGAGGATTTTTGCTCTCTCTCTTTCTCCTTTGTCTTAATTTTTGTAAAATAATATATATATTATGAATTCATATGCTTCTGAAATTATAGTTTGCTCCCTGAGTTCAACATCGGGAAACTTTTAATTCCGAATAATAAATTGTAAACTGGTAGTAGCTTTTCATGATATATTACAACGTCTAGAATTTAAAACCAAAGCGACGAGCCAACCAGTATCCCTGCCACTAGTATGGTGGCAGGGCGACGAGAGCGGAGGAGGAGGGTCGCCGGAGTCTGCGGGCGAATGGCCGGAGGAGGAGGAGACGAATTTTGAGGGATTTCCTTGGCCAAGACAAGCTCGAAGGAAGCGGCAGCCCCTGCCATTCCTTGAATAGGTGCTGGCCGATAGGGAAATGTGAGTAGGAGTCGTGGGCTCCTCGCCGGAGGTATGGCCGGAAAAAGACCCATACCTCTCGAGCGTTCGCACGAGAGGTATGGTGGCTGGCAGGGCATGGGAGCCGGCCCATGGTGAAGAGGACAACGCAGGGAATCCTCCTTTCAAGTCTGGGGCCGACTCCCTAGGTTTGTGCAGCGCCATCCTCCGCGCAAAGTCACCGGAGGTATGGCCTGCGCAGTGCGAGGGCAGAGGGACCTATCTGAAGAAAGAGACGAGAAAGGTTGGGGGGTGTTACGAACCGTGCTTTCAAACGTCTTTTAAGACGTCTGGGGGGTGTCTTAGACATCGTACCAGACGTCTGGTATCACTTCCAGACGTCTGGTATCACTTCCAGACGTCTGGGATTCATTTTTCTGCACGCACACCGTTGCGTCTGCGCGCCTATACGCGTAGACCTACTCTGCCTCTTCCTTTTCCCTCTCCCTCCTGCGCTCTCTGTCACGCTCTCTCTCTCCTCCTCGCACGGCCTTAAAAGGCCACGCCCTCTCCCTCACTCCCGTCACCTCCGTCTCCTTCCTCTTCTCCTTCCAGCCAGTGCGCGAGAGCGAGCGCGAGGGTGCAGCGGCGGCGGCGACAGCCGTGGCGGGTGCGGGAGGAGGTGCTGCGCAGGGGAGGAAGCGCTCGGCCGTGAGGGCGAGCTTGCCGGGGCTGCTAGGGCCGGCCGGCGGGGGGCGCAGCGGGCGCGGAGTGACGCGGGAGGATTGCTGCAGCTCGAGAAGCAGGCGGAGTACTCGCGGCGCGGCCGGGCGTCGCGAGCGGAGGGCGAGTGGCGCCCTGGTTCTGGAAACTTTTCCAGAATCAAACGTCTGGGTTTATAGCCAGACGACGAGCACGACGTCTGGAAGACTGTCCAGACGTCTGAAAGGTGAGTTATTTCCGTCTTCTTCCTTTTCTTCGACTGACCGTACTGAGAGAGAGAGAGATGGGTACGCGCAGGTTCGGTGATTCGCCATCCAACGCGAATCAGATGTCTGACTCCAGTGCCAGACGGCGGGAACGACTTCCAGACGTCCTAGGTGACCATCGGACGTCTGGGAACTAGGCCAGACGCCCCCGTAGGCTTCTGGACGTCTGAGAGCCCACACAGAGCGAGGTAATTCCCTGATCCACTTTTTAAGACGTCTGGAAGAAGTTCCAGACGTCTGATTTTACACTGTTTCGTCGTTTTCGACCCGTTTCGGGCCCGTTCGGGCTCTGTTTTCTGCATTTCGAGTTGCGTTCTTTTCGGAATTACATCCTCTACCTGTCTACAGTAGCTATATACTATTTTGAGAAGTTCCTTGTGTTTGATCCTTGTGATAGGACCCCGTTCCGTTGCAGTCTCGGGGGTCGCGGAGGCACGCGGGATTCCCGACCACACCCCCATTACTCCCGTTGTACCTGGTAGAGTGGCTTTAAGTATAATCTGTTAAATTATGAAACCATAAATAGAACCTAGGACATTGCATGAATCCTAGGAATGAGAAATAGATTGAATGGTAGATTCCTAGGGTGTTGCATGAATCCTAGGGCTAGAAAACTAGATTATATGATAGATCCTAGGATATGGCATGAATCCTAGGATGGGAAAACTAGTGGAATATATGAATACTACAGTCTTGGAAAATGTGGAAAGGAAATACTAGCTGCCTGTGAATTGAATTAGCAGCTGCCTGTTATGAATAAATAAACGTGATTGAGAATATGGATTGTAAGAACGTGAAACTGGAAAGTGAAACCTGGATGTTCTGAGTTAAAAGAGCTGGAACCCTACGGGGAATTAGTAGTAGAACTCCTGGAAAGTGAATGGAATAGAATTGGGGAAGTGAGCTGGCCCTTGAGTACGGAGTACCAAGGAGAGCGACTGTCCCCCCCTGTTTAGTGCAGAGCGGAGCCAGCCGCCCCAGGGACCCCGGGTTAGGACTGGCCACTCTGTACCGACTTGCTGGCCCTCGTGTACGTAGTACCGAGGAGAGCTACTAGTGTAGGGAGGTACTAGCTACCCCACGGGCCCCGGGGTTCTGCTAGCCTCCCACACCGACTTGTTAGGCCCGCTGGGGCAAACCAAGGTAGTCAGGCGAGGGTGCGCGGACTGTGGAGGGGCAAGGCCCCTGTTTGGTTACTGTGGAGGGGTTGGACCCCTGTTACTGAGAGGGCTCTGCCCTGTACTGGTTCCGTGCTGTGCTTTGAGCGCACCCGTTAACGGAAACGACTGACCGCGTGCTAGTGCGGGTTAGCTACCCGTGCGTTTACCGCGCGTGCCGTAGTCACCGTTAGTCTGTCAGTGACCTTGGGGTGGTTGACTGAGAGTAGGATCACCACGGGGGACTCTCCCGGCCAGGAGAGCACCACGTGCTACTTCTACTGTTCGGAAAAGACTGCAATCAAGATCGTTCCCACGAGGAACATTCGAGATCAAGTGAAGGATCTGAAAAATAGATAAATTGTGAAACAATAGAAAGACGTAAATAAAGGAAGAAAGAAAATTTAAAACAGCTACTGTACACTTTACTGTTTCTTTAGTTTAGCTGCCACTCTACTCAGTGTTTTGCTGACGTGTTACACTCGTTACCTTTCAGGACCAGGTGTTGAGCAGCCAGGGTCAGCGGCTGCAGAGGACGCTGGGCCGAGTAGGGTCCAGTAGAGTTACCGCTGTTCTCTTGTACCTCTTTTTGTTCCGTTATAGTGAGTAGTTCTTGTTTCCGCTGTACTTTTCTTTACCTGCAGTTCATATTATGTTACGAATGTTGTTCTACTATTGTGGTGGTATATACTGTAGTGGTTTCTTCCCTTACTGCTGTATTTCCTTACTGTTAGTTATATTCATGTTGGATATAGTTTATTTTACTGCTCTTTTGGTTACTTCCTCGTTGGACGACTAGGTCTTGGGATTAGTCGAGTCGATCCGGTTCTCGTGTCTCGTAGGGACTTAGGATTCGGGTCGTTACAGGGGGTCTCTGCAAAAGTCAAAAAGCTAAGGGTTAAAAAGTAATTTTTGAGGTCCGTTTTGTAAAGTGGGTCAAGGCGACCTACCCTTAAGTCCAAATTTTGATATAAACCTAATTTGAATTAAGGAATCCAATGGTGAGGTTGGATTTTAGGTTTGACCTTGTTTGATCAGATATTTTGCACAAAAATCCAAATTAAGTTAAAAATTGAGTATGGTTTTCAATATAGGCTAAGAAAGGTTCTAATGGTCAAATTGAAGGTTTTAAACCTTAAGGGTTATTTTTTTCATGAATTTTAGAGGGTTTAATTAATTTTTATCTTGCCTGGAACTTTGTGAATTAAAGTGGATTTATTTTAGGGTTACAGAATGTCATTTAATTTTCAGATTTTGTCATAATCCTTTCCTGATCGAATCATCTCACTTTTTCTCTTATTAAGCCCATTTGACTTGTGTTTAGACCCTTAGAAATCCCATTTATGTACTGCAATGGTAAAATTATAATTTTATCCCTTGTGAATTGTTTTATACTCAGATTTGTAATTCCCTGCTTTAGGCTTTCCCTTAGATTTTGTAGGAGCTTTTGTACAATTAATTAGGTCAAAATGTGTTAATTAAGGTTCATGATGAGGTTCTCATCAGACTCTCAGGTTTGAAATCCTTAAACTTGGATATTTTTGGCCATTGGTCATCAAATACATGGTATTAGGCGGCATCGTAGTATAAGATTGGATGATGATCAGATGTCTAGTTAGTGAGACCTTTAAGGGTAATTAGTCAAGTTAATTAGGATAATTACTGCTAAGCTATTTCCAAGAATTTTGAATGGTAACTACTCAACATTCACTAAATTGGTTGACCACTGGTTGACGAGCTTGTATAGGATTGGTGGGTGGGTCGTGGAGTCAAGTGACTAACTAAAGCAAAATTGGTCGATGGGTTGTGTTATTGGTCGGTGGCTCTTTGCATGAGTTGATTTATTTGAAATCTTTAAGGTGTGAGTTTGGAATTCATAGGTGTTCTGGTGTATAGTCACTTTATCTATTAAATTTTGAGGTTCTTTTATACTTAATCTAATATATAATAGATGAACAAAAAGATAAAGTTACGTCAAATTAATTTTACGAGAGCTTTCAAGATAAGAAATTAAATGCTCTTCAAGTGACTCTTCTTAATCTTTCCTTCATAAGTCATTTCAATTTGGATCGCTAGGCACGTATTATTTGAATTTGCAAATCCATCAATGTTCTTGCAATCACTTAACACTAGCAATATCTAGATTAAATATCAAACATAACATATGTGCCGTGGTTTCTACTTCCACGTTACAATTTGCATGACAAAATATGTTTCTATACTCCAGTAACCGACCCTGACGCTATTAATATTTTTGGAAAAAAAGAAAAAAACTACCACCAAATCATTCGCGGTCGTTCCACGCACTAGTATGATGAGGGCGCAGGTACACAATTCTAATTTCACGAGAGGAGCCACACCAAATATCAACAAGATAAAGTTACGGGGGCATACATCCAAGACACCCCGTCAGGTTTCTTGCCTGGGAGGTATATTAGCGTGGGTGGGATGGAGAGAAGGAAAGCAGAGGCCGCAATTGGGGGCAAAAGGCTGTGAGACACAGCGAGATTGATAGATAGAGAGCTACAAGAAGAAGCACAGCAGCACCACCACCACCACCAACAGAGGAGAAAGAGAGGTAGAGAGAGGGCACGGAAGAGAAGGAGAAGAAGAACCCAAAAGAGAGCCCTTTCGATTCCTTCACTCCAAATCTCCTCTTACCATTCGAAGAAGCTCGCTCACTCTCCCCATTTCCCCATCTCCACCTCGCACCTCTGGCATCGCGAGCCAAAACCCAAGAAGGGTTCTCGTCCTCGGCCACCAATTCGAAGATCCCCACGCGAAACGTTCGCTCTTTCCCTCTCTCTTCCTCCTCCTCCTCCCCCACACTAATACTAAACAAACAGGGCAACGTGTTTACCCCGCAGGTAGCGATGGAGGAGGAGGAGGAAGAGAAGAGCAACCAGATGGTCCTCAGATCCCCACCACCACCAACCCCAGACTTCGTGCTGAGGTGGGGGAGCCGCAAGCGCCTCCGCTGCATGAAGGTCCGGGGGGCCCCACCAACCCCCTCCGACTCCGACCCCCACAGGCGCGTCGGCCGGAGGGCCGCGAAAGCCGACCGACCCATCTCGCAGAACCGCCCCGGGACCCTGTTCCCACCGGAAAGACCCGACCTTGGGGCCTCCTCGCTGCCGTCGTCGCCGGAGAAGGAGGAGGGAGGAAGGTTCTACTACTCGACGAGGGGGAGCGAGGAGGGCAACAGGGGGTCGGAGGAAGGTGTTGGTGGGGAAAGGGTGGGGAATAAGGGGGGGCTGCCGAGGTTCTTCATATCGCTGTCGAGCAAGGAGAAGGAGGAGGACTTCATGGCCATGAAGGGGTGCAAGCTCCCCCAGAGGCCCAAGAAGAGGGCCAAGTACATTCAGAAGATCATATTGGTACTTTTGGATTGGAACCACGCTTGTGGAATTTTTCCTTTCTTTCTTTTTCTTTTTTTGGTGTTTGTGGGTGTTTGTTTTTTGGTTTTTTTGATTGATTTGGAGTGGGTGTTGGTGCAGTTGGTGACACCGGGGTCGTGGCTGACGGATCTGTCCCAGGAGAGGTATAAGGTGAGGGAGAAGGAGAAGAAGGGTTCCAGAAAGGTACCTATTCATATGCTGATTAGCCTTTGGTTGTGGATAATCACACGCGCACTCTCTCTCTTTCTTTTCTTTTTGGGAAAACAGAGGTGAAAGAAGAAAAAGGAAAAAAAAAAAAAAAAGGAAATTGCTGTTTCCTGTTTGGTTCTGTTCTGGGTTTGGTGGAGTGGAGCTTCTGTGGGAAGCTGAAGCTTGGGCGTCTGCGGGTTTTCTGCTCTTTTTATCTGCTTTTTCCTGTTTTTTTTTTTTTCTTTTAGAAAGAGTTTTCATCAGCTTATTTGTCGGTGGATATTGATGGGTTGAGCTTATGCAGTTTTGGTTCTTTTGACATATTTGGTGATTCTTGTCTCCAGGGGAAATCCAAAATTTAGGGATTGAATTATTAAATTAGCGTAAGAGAATAGTGGATGAGGGATGCCTGGCAATTTGGTATGTGCATTTTTCCCTCTGAAATGGGAAAAAAAAATTGGCTGCCTGTGTAACGAGTTTTTTAAAAAATGACAAGATGGTGCAACTAATTTGATTATCCTTTTCTACTTTTTGTGTAGTTAAGAGTGAGGATTTAGTTGATAGCTAGGGTTAAAGATTAAAGTAAGTAGGGGAAGAACCTCATTGGCACGAAGAGATTATAGAATCAAATTTCATTTTCGTCATATTTAGCTTCACGGAAAAAAAAAAAAAAGGTAGAGGAACAAGAGATTGGTGGAATTTGGTCTCCGTTTCTGAGTTTGGTGGAAATTTATGATAATGAAGCCGGATAACCTAAGTTTGGATCTTTCATCTTCTTCTTCCTTCGTATACTTTAAAGTTCCGACTTTGGTTTCAGGTTTGGTAGACTATTCATGAGAATGAGCTTTGCCACCAGAACTTTGGTCTTTGACTTTTTTGTTGGGTATGTTTCGGGTTGTCCGTTCGGTAGATCGTCATGAAATTACGTAGCTTTATTTTTTATTCCTTTTTAATTTTTATTTATTTTTAAAAAAAAATAAAAAAATACATATAATAATATTGATAGAGTGATAATTTCAATCGAATTATTTTGATTTTTCATTCATTAAAATCACTTTTAATGGGTAAAATATCATAATTTATAGATAAAATATTATATTTCACTTGAAAATTTATTTTTTTCGATATATTATAATTTTTAATTAATATTTTTTAATTTTCATTAGATAAAAAATCATCTTTTGTTTTTTAATAAAAAATTATTTTTCACCTGTAATTTTTCATCATTTTTATTTACGAAGATTCACATATTACAAAACACATTGCCATTTGAATGTCTTCCTTGCTTTTCATTTCTTTTAATTTGAACAGGCACTGAATGTGATCAAATCCGAGAAAATTAAGGTACATTAGAAAAATCATGCAGTAACATTTGGCTTCTATGTTAAATTGTTCACGCTCTCAAAATTTTGAGTTTGATAGAATATTGAAGAGAGAATAAAAATGGCGGTGTTGTGTGCAGAGGAGAGGATTGAAGGCTCTGTCCCTGGAAAGCGACTCCGAATGAAATTGCAGAAAAGGCAGAGGGAGAAGAACGTAAGGTTGTTGTTTCATTGTTTTAGGAGAGGGAATAAGCGAGAGTGGAGAGGAGGAAGGGAAGCAAATAAGAGCCCGAGACTTGGGCCGTGGTTGTTTGTAATTCTCTTCTCTTCTTTCTTGCTTGTTTGTATTTCACTGGTTGCTCAAATTTTGACTCGTACTCCTATTTTTCTATCGAAAGCAGTCATCGGTCTTTTTCTTTCGTCTATGCAGAATTGAAATTGGTGTGGCTTTGTCTGCGAGGATATGGTAAACAATAATTTTAATTGTTGAAAGAAACGAATGTGGTGTGGTGTGGTGTGGTGTGGGACTTTCCTTTGCAAGGGGATCCCTGCTATTTCCCTAACCTAACCTGCGAAAAGGTTCTTTCTAGGGCACACGTGGCATATATTAACCTCCATCGCCTTGTTTTGCTAAACAGGTAGTTTACTCATGTTTGGTACGAATCTCTCTGGGACTCTCCTCGTGAATGCGATTCCTTCCTTTCCCCTCCAAATTTGCCATTCGGTTCCATGCAAAGTTGCCCTAAATTAAGATACAACAATTTTGCAAATGATGGTAACTTTCCTATTGATATTGATGATCATAAGGTCAAATCTTTTATCCATCGTATTTACGTAAATTTGCACGCACACGGAGATACATGGAGAGAGATGTGTAGCGTCATATCATACTCGTCACGGTATGGTCAAATGATTGTAACTTCTCACTTTGTCAATAAGGATTCAAATTTGAGTCTTCATTCTTATATTGTCTGCGAGAGATGGTCCTTTAACTCGAGGCTGTTGATATAAAATTTTGGATCATAAAAAATTGATAATTTACCTTGCTAAAATTATTACCCTTGGTTACTTGAAGACATAGTCTCTTCGAGGCAATTTCCTGGTGGAGCATGACTTCCACCAAAATAATCTTTCCTGGTAGTACATTGATAGAAAATATGTTCCGTACTTTTCATCCTTAATCCTTGCGATTCCATTTAATATGTTCGCTTATCAGATAGCTTTAACATCTGTATTATAAAATGTTTTGTCCGATTCCAAATATTTTGTTCATTCTGCCTGATTTGGTTAGTTGCAATATGTTCTGATAGGAATCAACTATTTTCCATCCAAACATCATCCTATGAAGCTAGAGGGGAACTTGGGATTAACGAGAGGTCGATCATCATCAATTACATATGTGTCCCCCCCCATATCTACATTAATTGAAATGGATTCTTTGCCTTTGAGGCCAACCGCAAATATATCTGTCTCAATTCAAGTCCAAAACACATCTATTCTGTGGAGCCAACTTGGAACACAAACAACTCTGGGACGCATGCGGGAGAATCTTCCCTCTCACCTGTCCTGTCCTCTGTGGGTTTTTAACCTCGTAGTCGTAGTTGAAATAATTTCATTCGGTAGTCACCAATTTTATTGTAAATGGATTATATTATGGAAAAGTTTCCAGGCACCCCCGAAACTTATCCCCGGCACCAGTCTCCCTCCTCCATCAATGGCACAGAATCACGGATCACGTAATTGCCATGTCTCCCCTATCCAAAGGTCAAGATCCCTCGGGTAGGATCTTGGATCTTGGGTGCCTTCTGGGATGCCCCAACCACCGCATGTAATCGTTGAATGTGTGCCTGTTTGAAGGAAGAGGTGGGTGTGTGCATGCCTTTGTGATTTGGTTCCATCCATTCTCTCCACCTAGATTGTAAGTAGACCATAAGGATGGTTGCTTTTCAATAAGTCATCGTTTGTGTGGAGTATAAAGGGTTAGTAGGGGATTAAGAATTTCATATTGGGAGGCCATTACTTGATGATTAGAGTGGAAGCATGCATTTTTGTTGAAACCCCTTTTGCTCCCTTGAGCACTTAGCATCTAGGACAATAGCCAAATGTTTCTCTCCACCATCTAAACTGCGATATGTGAAAGCCAAATCCTAAGGTTGCATTTGGATGGAGGTATAGAGGTGGGTTTGGGTAAAATTTCAAACACTTATCAAGGGATTTTAAAATTCTTTACTCTATATTAATTATTATTATTTCATATATTACATCAACACTAATATATATTAAAATATATTCACTCTAACATAATATATCTATTAAAATATATTCACAATATTACGTCAACTTCAATATACATTGATGAAGGAAGATAACTCCTCTAATCCAAGCTTTATCGGAAAGGTCCATTAAAGGGAACAAGCTCCTCTTAAGATGTTTGTGCAAACTTGGTCCGACAACCCACTTACCTGGTAGCCCAATTAAGTTCAACTACTTAAAGGTGAAACTTTCACTTGACTATACTTGATAGCTCAGTTAGTATCGACAACCTAGGGGGCAGACAATCGGATAAATCACACCATCAGGTAATAATTGTTTGGTGACATTATAATAGGAGTTAATATTTGTCGATTTAATAACATTGTGTGCTTTGACCCACGATCTCCATGTTCAAAGGTTCCGTAACCTATATAAATCGAAGTCACCCTGATAGAAGGGGCTATGCAATCTAAGAAAAGAGAAATGAGAGAATTCTTGTATTTATAGAAACCAATAGTAAATTTTAAAAGTTTAACACTCTTCCAAGTCGTACATCATTCACGGTAAAACTAGATTACCAATTTCCTTTGGCTCTTATTGTGTGATTGTATTTAAATCAAATTTTTTATTCTAAAAGCCTTAATTATTTATTAAAATATACTACTCATGTCATGTTATAATGTTAAAATATCTCATTTCTAAAAAATAATGATATTAAAATATCACTTATTAACGTATCAATTGTTATGATCTCACCAATCAAACATCTTTTAAATTTATCTCACTTTAATTTTAATCTAAATTTACCCAAATCCTCAACCCAACGCAATCTAAGATATTATTTGGTTGAAGAAATCGATTTAAAAAAATCAGCATGGAAAGAATAAAATAAATAAGTATAGTTTGATTTTCGGTAGTATTTTAAGTCAGTCAAGAGATATAAACAGGGAGGGGGGGGGGGGGGGGTTGTTACTGTCTATTCCACCCCTCCCATGAAATGGCTTTTATCCTCAAATTTCCTCCTTTTATTTTCCGGAATTTTTTTTTATCCCCGTAATTTCCAGTAACAAAGGGGTAGAGGAGAAGAGCAAGTGGGGGTAGGGAGAAATAGCACCTCCTCCGACTCGCAAGGCAAAGGCAGAAGAGAATGAGGTCACCTTCTCTCATCTTGTGGTCGCTCCCATGCCGTTTCTCCCATCTCATCGTTAAGAACAACAGCAACCACTCCCACTTCCTCTTCCCCCTTACCTCCAACCGCTCCCTCATCTCCCGCCGCTTCCTCTCCACGATCGCCATGGCGTCAACATCGCCCACCCCTTCCCCTCCTCAGGTGAACGCCCTCATGTGCGTCGATTCATACGTTCCTATGTTTTTTTGTCCCTCCTTTTTTGTTTTTTTTGGGTTGGATGTGATTGAACATGGGGGAAAAGTGTTTGCTTTTCTCGAAGTTGAAGTATCACAGACTTACTTGGTTATGTCCTTGGGCAGCAGGACACTTTTCACTTCTTTCTTTTTTACAAATTGAACATCTACCTAACCATTGGGAAACAGTAAATTTTACAAAGTGACGTTTGTCGATAAGATAAATGCTCGTGCATGTGTATCAGATGGTGTCTTCTTTTTGCGAAATCTTCTCCTTTGGCTTCAGCCATGTGGAACGAAAAAGAAATTGATCGGTGGAATTTTGGGTTGATCGCTATGTATATTTTTTCCTCTGGATTTTATTGATGGTTTTATAGCAACAATTGTTTTGAGTTTGTGATGTTGTAATTTCACATGCTTTACGCTTAATGATGAGGGTTTATTGCTCTTGCTAGCTTCTTTGTGCCCCTTCGCTTTTTACGTATGAACTTGTTTTGGCCAGGTGGTGGGCGCTGGTGGACAGGATGGTGGTGCTCTCGACGTCTTTCAGTGGATCAAGAAGCACCAGGTTATGCCTACAACATGTTGACGTGGGCTTTGTCATTTATCTTGGCTATAGATTGGCATGGGTTGCTGCAATAGAAAAATTGGGATCCATTTCCGATTGCCAATTGAAGTTCTATGTTAACTATACATGTGAACCTTTTTTTTTTTTTGTTTTATTTCCATCTATTGTTTTAGTTTATGTTTGGATTGAACTCTGTATACATTTAGAAATCCCATACAATCTGCTATCTTAACTTGGAATATCTGCATATTCCTTCCCTATTAGAGGGTAAATTTTAAGCCTTCTAAAAAGGGGATTTGGCACACCACTTATGATTTACTGGAAGAATCTTGGGGACATTGGTTATTTGCCTTGGCTTAGCATTTGTTTCTTTTGTTCAGGTGATCTGAACCGAGAGAGATTGCTGATGTTATAGAGGATGAAAAGAATCCAAATACAAAATAAGAAGCTGGATGACCAGAATATTTTTAACTTTATAGAAAAAAGAAAGCTTCTTGTGCTTAAGAAAATGTTACACTTAAAGATCTCAATACACTTATATAACCTTGAAAAATATTTACACTAAATAAAGATTTCAATACTATAACTGAAAAAAAGAATCAGTGGGCAAACCAATCTTAACACAATTGGTAAGGACTCCCTCCTCCCAAAGAGAAGGTTTAGGGTTCAAATCTCACTAGGAGGAAAACCCTGCTAATTTCAGGATGCACTAGAGAATGGGGCTAATGACATGATCACCAAGAATAAGTGCTTTTAGTGAAAGCCGAGGAAGTGGACTGCAATTATGGTGCATTATTGAGAATGCTGGGTGACATTACAAAGTCTGAAAAAATCAAGTTTGTGTCCTCCATTAATGAATGGGTGTTAGTGTCTCTTGCACACATATGGGAGTTCATGTTCTTGTTTATGAGCGGGTGTTAGTGTCCCATGTCTATTTGCAGGAGTTTGTGCGTAGTATCCCCTACCTTGCAAGTAGGTGTTAAATCCATGTTTGAGTCCTGCTAACGTAATTAGCCTTTGGCCATCAAAAGAAAAGATCAATGCTAAATAAGCTGTAAGGCTTTCTCTCATGGTTGGTAGTTCGTGAAGGATTCAATTATAGCATTTAGGGCTTACAGGAGGAGGACATGGATCACTTTTTTTTGGTAGTACCCTCTACTGAGTGGATCATGGATTTGCTATTGTTGTTTCATCATAGCTAGGATGGGAGGCTTCCTTAAGGTGTGTGCTTTTGGTCAAGAAGGGAGAGGGCCAGGCTGATGACTTTCTTGTGGTTGATTCAATTGAGGAAGTGGGAAAATTTATAGAAAGGATGCCTTATGTAGAAAGCATTGAAGTTGCTCTGTACTATGCCATTAATAGTGCTTCTAGGTTTGATAATATGAAAAATAAGGTTTTGATTGGCAATTAAAGTAAAGTCAAAGGTACCAAAGATGGTTTTGGTAATTAGTTTTCCTTTGTTTTTAATTTTTCTTTTCCATTTTCTTCTTTGAACATCTTTATGTCAGGTGACTTAAATTTCTTATTCTACCATTGTCTAAATTTTATGTTTTACAGGAAGTAGCAACTCGGCTTCCTCCAGTTGAAGAAGTAAGAACAGTTCTTGATCATAGTATCAGGGGCACACTCTCCACCCTTTCTCAAGTAAGTTTATGAAAAAAAAGTCAATGTGCTATTTTTTTCCTTCTGTCGTCTAGCAATGGCACTTGTTGGCTAATGGTCTCCTGATTGTCACTTATCTTGGCCTCAAGTAAAAAGGTAATCAGCTATAAGTATTGCTGCATCTTTTCAAGGGCACTGTCAACATGTGGGTCATGCAAGGAATGTTCTAGTTACAATGGTTAAATCTTCACCTTCTGTTAAGCCAGTAGACAGTTGCAAGCACACACTCAAGTGTTGTTAGTGTTGCGAAAACTGCAGCCTCAACTGCATTTTGTGCTTAGGGTATACCAATTGGGCAGATTCTAGGTGCAGTGCATTAGGGCTCAAATTTTCTTCCATTTGCGAATTGCTGATGCAGGTCCATAGTGGCTATCCATCTGGATCAGCTATTGATTTTGCATGCGATCAGGATGGCTCGCCAGTATTGGCAGTGAGTAGCCTAGCAGTTCACACAAAGGTCTGCTAATTTGTCTATGGTTTCATGTGTTTATCACAAGTTTTCCTTTATCTTCTTGTTGTACTGGACATCTAATTTTTGGTAACTTTTACTCTCTTGTTTCTCGTATTTGATTCTCTTTTGTTAGTCTGCAGAATCTTTTGGAAAATCCTAAATGTTCACTACTTGTGGCAAGGGATCCCAATGACCGGACTGATCTAGTTATCACTTTGTATGGAGATGCTATTCCTGTATGCTTATTATCCTATTTTGTACTTTTTAATCTGCTAATGGTGATTTTTTAATGGAGGTTTGAAGCATAGTTTGACACAAGCATATTATTGTGCACTGATGCTATAAATAGAGAAATCAAAGCCCTCATATTTATGTTTGACAATGCAATCACTTCAAAAGACAGTGGCTGTTATTTGTTGTTTTCACTCCTAATTTATCTGCGTTTCATTGAACTTTTTCTGGACTTACAGGTTTCTGAAAATGATAAAGAACGAGTACGCAGTGCATATCTTCGAAGGCATCCTGATGCCTTTTGGGTATTTTTGATGTAAAATTGCATTGTCTTGGCATGTCATGTGATTCCTTTAATATAACAGCGAATATTTTCTTTTAAAGGTTGATTTTGGTGACTTCCAATTTATGCACATAGAGCCAAAAGCTGTAAGATATGTTTCTGGGGTTGCTACTGCTCTACTTGGTTCTGGAGGTAATCACGGATACTTTTAGATGTCTTGTTGGTTTTTGCTGCTTTTTGTCAACGTTGTAATTGTCTGCTTCTGTTTCATCCAGAGTTATCATGATGATAATTCAAATCTTGTTAATACTGGTGTGTAATAATTGTAGTCGAGTAACTATTTGTTTCCTTGTACAGATGAACATTTAGTCAGATTTCAGGATATTTGAAATGAATGATAGTTATCTTTTTCTGCTAATTCGGTCTTTGGCAAAGATGAATGCCTCTTTGTTCTTGAATTTGTAATGTTTGTGATCATGTTCAAAGTATAACTGATCTTGTCTTAAAGATTTCTCAATTCTTAGCCCAAAAAAGAAAAAAATGAATGAATGCATTTTTTTGAAGGAAAAAATTGATGAAATGTTTTCCTTTAGTGCTCTTACCCGGGGAATCTCTTTTGTAGAGCTTATGCCAAACAAATCGATTGCAAATATGATATATTTGCATTTCACTGTTTCTTTTTCAAATGAGTTACATTCCGATTCTGTTTTATGAACTAGAATTTGATCCTGAAGATTACAAAGCAGCAAGAGTTGATCCAATATATCAGTTCTCAAAGCCCATTACGGTATGTAGAAGTCCGTTGCCACTCAAAATGTACTTCAGATGCTCTGAGGTTTATCGGTTTCTCATCTTTTATATAGTCACACATGAACAAGGATCATGAGGAAGATACAAAAGCAATAGTGCAATATTCCACCTCAGTTCAGGTATTTATGAATATATGTTGCCCCTTTTTGACAGATGATGACTATCATTAGTTTGTCAAATTTTCTGTTAATGGATTTGGTAGTTTGTCAGTTGAATTGCTGCAGACTATGATACTTGAACTGCCGGAATCTTGACCTTCAAGATATCTTCAATATAACATGTCACTACAATGTTGGCTTTTTTTCTTCTCTTCCAAAGAGTTTAACAAATTGAACCATTTGTTAGATTTATTCTATGTTTGTTTTCTATTTACAATTTGGCAATGCCAAGAGAAAGAGGAAATGATAAAGATTTTATCCAAGCTGACTACACTTTCTGACAACTCCTGTATTTCTTACCCACCTATAAGTTTAAACAAGAATTTGCGATCAACTGGATGGTCTTGGAAGCATTTGTTGAATCATTCCTTGGAGTTTTGCAATCACGTTCCTCATGGCATCTTCCATCACCTGGTAGAGTCATTATTTGACATGGCTAAAAATGCAGGGATCAAGACTTGATGAGCTAACCTCCTATCTGGTCCATTACCCAAACTAGTATTTGATGAGAAACCTTGAAAGAATTAAACAAAGATAGGAAAAGTCCAAAAGATGAAATGGACCAGTTATGCATGTATCATTATCAATAAATCTATACTGTTCCTAAAAGCAAACCTTTATTCTTGCATCGACGTTTTATCCCGTGAGTAACACATATTTGTACATAAAATCACAATTGAACTTGACCTTTAGATTGGCTTTCTGTATAAAGTATACCAAACATCTCTTCTCAGCCCTCTGCATGGTTTATTGATGCAATTTATGTATCAGTTCCGCGCCTGTAATATAACTACTTCCATTATAATTCGTGGATGTGAATTTTTGTGCTACAGTATTCCAATGGGTCTGGAAGCACTTGTGGTTGTAGAACTTTAGTTGTTGGATGGTATCTCTCAAAGCATCAGTAATGTCAAGTTGGGTGGGTTCCTGGATTCATGAAAGATACCAGTGGGCTTGTGGACCATGCTGCCAATCATTGTAGGGAATTTTGGTGGTTTGGAAGGAGGTTTGATGGAGATGGAACTAGCATGTGTTTATTGCCAACTATATTACACTTCAATTTTTCGGAATGACAAGCTATTAGCACATGCTCTTATTTCCATGATGATGGAAAAAAGGGATGGGTTGTGGAGAGATAAGCAACACATTACATATCTGTAGATTCTAATAAATTCAAATTCTTAATGATGCATCACTGCTGGAGAGTGGAGATGGAACACTTCTCTTGTTAGAAGAGATCTTTTTTTTCAAACTCATATTGGCGTCTTGCTCCATGATAAGTTTTACTGCAACTGCATTTACATGTGATGTCATTTCTGTTTCAAAGTTCTTGTTGAGCTTCACAACTTAAGTTTAAAGTGGGCTTCAAAATTCCAATTTATGCGATAGCTTACTCAAAGTCATTTTAGTGTCCAATTTCGAAAGGAACAGATAATGTCTATTGCCTAACAAGAAATTTGTGAAATACCAGACCTTTAAGAGATGGGAACTGGGGAACAAAAATGACTACGAAACACTTTTTACATGGTTCGGGAAGTAATATGCCGGTTAGTCTATGAAAGAAGAGACTTTACAAGGATTGGATATTTCTTCCAATTTGTCTCATGTTTAAACAGTAGTATGTACATGTAGGTTCACACCCTCCTCAAATGTTCATCTAGAATGAGGTGGGATCTAGAATGATGTACGACCACTATACACCTAATCTAGTAGAAGGATGGAGAGACAAGATCCAATAATCCTTGTCACCTATATGACATAATTCTCAACAATATTTTGTATTTCCAGCTCTAAATGTCATCCCCTTTCCATTTTTTGGTTTCTTGATGAGCATGATTTGGTGGACACTTCATAGCGGCTACCTGGGTCAAGATCCAAGCCTAATTAAGAAAACTGACCTTGAAAGCTCATTGTGAATGGGTCTAATGGACCCAAAGTAATCACCTGAAATGCTTGAGTCAAAGTTGTTAAGTATTAATTCTCAATCCTTTATAACTCACTACTCGATTTCATAAGTTTCTTATGCATGATTATTTTGGTGGGTCTTTGCTTTCTTTTTTGCTCTTTTTGATAGGTTTGGCACTTTCGTTAGGAATCACTGACGTTCACCAGCATTGTTTCTTGAAACTTCGTGGCACATAACCATCTAGATAGCAATTTGCCAATGAAGTCATCCAATTTCTATAATATAGATATGAAAAGAAAGTTGGCCCACCTTTGTGGCCATGTCAACTCTTCCAATTAGATTTGAAGAGCTTCTTGATCCTTGTCTTCTAGTTATTTGTGTGTTAAAATCCTTAGTAGAATTTGTCGAAGAAGCTCTTCTTTGGGCCTGCGCCATCGCTAGTTTATCGATGGAGGACTTTTAATAGCACGAAGAAGTACAAGAAATCTGGATATAAGTAACATAATTAGTTGGTGTTGGGATTTGTGGCGATCCGGAGCGTGAAGGAGTCTTGCAAGAGCTTGTGTTGAAGAGAATAGAGAGAAGAGGAGCTTATATTTGGAAGAATTGTTCCATTGCTCAAAGAAAACATATGGGAAGGCTCTCTATTTTATAAAGTACATATCCCCTAAAAATAGTAAACAAATATTTCTATTTCTAAAACCAAACTCAACTAATCAAATCTTCTAGCTTTAGAACAACCAAATTTTTACAAATCTCCTTAAAATAAATAAACTAAATTAGGCTAATTGCCAACTAAGAAATCATTTCCTATTTTTGGTCCTATAGATCCAAAATCGGTAGCCCAAGTGACCTTCTAGATAACTGCCACGTGGCTGTGCCATGTGGCCTAATGGCTGCCATGTGGTTGTGTCATGTGGCTTTGATTCCTAACACTCCCCCTCAAGTCGAAGGTTGGGAGGCCGATGACTTGGTCTAGACACCTCATCATTCTTCTTCTTTCCTTCTTCATTGGAAACTTGTATCTTTGATTTCGCCATCATCCTCTAAGGTAGTTTGAACCGAAAAGAACTTCGGTTCTGGTTGTGGCCAAGAAGAACTTCAGCCCAGCTGGAAAGAACATCAGCTCTAGAGAAGAACGTCGGGAAGATCTCTGACTTTGAGTTGAGAGAAAATCGAAAAGAACTTCGATTTAGTTAGGGTCGAAAAGAATGTCGGCCTAGTCGGAAGAACGTTGGCTTATAAAGAAGGTTGGGAAGAACTCCGACTTGAGAATAGTTGCTCAAAGCGCTACCATTTCGATACCATGTTGGGATTTGTGGGAATCCGCAGCGTAGAGGAGTCTTGCAGGAGCTTGTGTTGAAGAGAATAAAGAGAAGAGGAGCTTATGTTTGGAAGAATTATTCTATTGCTCAAAGAAAACATATGGGAAGGTTCTCTATTTTATAGAGTACATATCCCCTAAAAATAGTAAACAAATATTCCTATTTCTAAAACTAGACTCAACTAATTAAATCTTCTAGCTTTGCAACAACCAAATCTTTACAAATCTCCTTAAAACAAATAAACTAAATTAGGTTAATTGCCAACTAAGAAACTAACTCCTATTTTTGGTCCTATAGATCCAAAATCGGTGGCCCAAGTGGCCTTCTAGATAACTGTCATGTGGCTTTTCTTTGATTCCCAATACTCCCCCTCAAGTCGGAGGTTGAGAGGTTGATGACTTGGTCTAGACATCTTATCATTCTTCTTTTCTTCACCGGAAACTTGTATATTTGATTTCACCATCATCCTCCAAGGTAGCTTGAACCGGAAAGAACTTCAGTTCTGGTTGTGGCCGAGAAGAACTTCGACCTAGTCGGAAAGAACATCAGTTCTAGAGACAGTTGAGAAGAACTTTGATTGGAAAGAACTTTAGTTAAGTTGGGGTCGAGAAGAACGTCAGCTTATAGAGAACGTCGGAAAGAACTCCGACTTTGAGTTGAGAGAAAACAAAAAAAAACTTCAGTTTAGTTGGGGTTGAGAAGATCGTTGGCCTAGTCAGAAGAACGTTGGCTTTTAGAGAAGGTTGTGAAGAACTCCGACTTAAGAATGGTTGCCCAGAGCGTTACCATTTTGATATCATGTTGGGATTTGTGGTGATCCAGAGCATGGAGGAGTCTTGCAGGAGCTTGTGTTGAAGAGAATAGAGAGAAAAGGAGCTTATGTTTGGAAGAATTGTTCTATTGCTCAAAGAAAACATATGGGAAGGCTCTCTATTTTATAGAGTACATATCCCCTAAAAATAGTAAACAAATATTCCTATTTCTAAAACTAGATTCAACTAATTAAATCTTCTAGCTTTGGAACAATCAAATCTTTACAAATCTCCTTAAAACAAATAGATTAAATTAGGCTAATTGCCAACTAAAAAACCAACTTCTATTTTTGGTCCTATAGATCCAAAATCGGTGGCCCAAGTGACCTTCTAGATAACTGTCATGTGGCACATGCTTTTCTTTGACTCCCAACAGTTGGAATGAAGGAAAGAAGAAGAAAACTAATACAAGGGAAGAGAAATTACTAGTGGGGAAATAGGATTGATCTCCTCTCCGTTATTATTCCTGCTATTTATAGGAGTGGATACCACAGGTCGGTATCTCCCTGTTAAATGTGGTCCAACAACCTGAACTACCTGGATACAATTTGCACACTAATCTCTACAACTGTTTTTATTACACAGGACACATATCAACTCACCCCCTAAGTTGTGCCTTGTCCTCAAGGCTGAAATCTGGAAAGTGTTGCATGAAATCTGTATAATCAACCCAACAACATCATGACCATCCCAATGAATAGGGGGCTGTGACTGGCTGCTTATTTCTCTTCACTATTCATCGTCCCAATAAGGCAATGGGGTGTAATTCTGAAATTCCTGGCTGTGGCAAAGGAGTTTGTTGTACTTGATGAGTGTCCAATTTCCTTTTTAACTGCAAAACATGGAATGTATGATGACACTTGGCATTTGGAGGCAAACTAAACTTATAAGCAACTTTGTTGATTCTCATTTCAATGTGGCATGTGCCATAATATTTGGCACTAGTTAAGTCGTGTTGTAACCAATGAATTTTGGCGATATGGTTGAAGCTTAAGATCAACCCAATCCCCCATGGCATAAATTTTCTCTCGAGGATGCTTATTAGATTGTGCCTTCATCTGTTGAGTGGCTCATAAATGATGCTTAAGGTCCTGTAAGACTTGATCACACTTCCTCAAGTTGAGATTCACATCATAAACTCCTAACGATGAAGTAGCATAGGCTAGTAAGTTTGGAGAAGAACCACCATACAAAACTTCAAAGGGCATATGTCCATTAGGTACATGGAATGATGTGTGATACCAAAATTCAGCCCAAGACAGCCAATTAAGCCAAAACTTTTGATATTGATAGCAATTATAGCATAAATAAGTCTCTAAATAGCTATTTGAAACTTCCGTTTGACCATGGGTTTAAAATTTGCGTCTCGAAACAAGGCAGAAGAAGATCGCCCTGAGGCTATCGCCTTGGGGTTGCAGTGGGAGGTGTACTCCTCAGTTTGTCGAGGTAGAACTAAGGTGGTAAGGCAGTTTCAAGGCTATGCCCTCGGTCGAAAGGCCACATTTAAGGGTCATGTGAGTTACATATGACCTAATAAAAGAAATAAAACCCTTTTTTAAAATCCCAAGCCCAGCACTTGACCCAAAACAATTGCCTTAACCTCTTAAAGCCCTTAAAAACCCCCTGCCCTTGGCTGCTGCGAGTTCTTCTCCATCTCTGGATTCCTCCATTACCATTGTCAGTGGTTGCTGTTGCATTGCTAGTCGTTAGTCACCTCCCTTGCGCGTCGCCCCTTACTAGCTTGTCCCTTCTCCATTACCCATCGCTGGCCTTTTTCCCTTTCATGTCTCCATTGCACTTGTTGTTGTTGGTAAGAGTCTCGATATCCCTTGAGTTACCCATTTCATTTTTTTTTCGTTACTTATACCTTTATTTTATTGTATTTTTTTTCAAGATGTTATGTGGTTATTGTTTATTTAAATCTTGTTGTTGCATGTTTGTAATTTATTATTTTTATTTTTTAGCACTATTATGTGATTAGTGTTTTAAATTTTTGAAGAGTTTATATGTTGGTGGTACTTATGTGTATTTAAATCTTGTTATATTAGTTTGTATGTGAATATCGTGTGCATATTGTATGGTAATGATATTTAGTAATAGATATTTAAATGTTGTAATATAGCAAAAATGCATAAGTGTAGTTTTACATTATTTTTTCATTATTAGCACTTAATAGTATATATTTATGTCATTTTTTCTTATTGTCCGTCGAAAAATTGAGGTGAAGTGTTTATGCCTTGCCTCAATGAAGGCAAGTTGCCTTGGTACCTTGGTACTGCCTTGTATTTTTTAAAACCTTGCGTTTGACCATTTGTTTGTGGGTGATACGAGGAGTTGTACTTCAATTGAGTCCTATGCCTATGAAATAAATCTTTCTAGAACTGACTTGTGAATATAGCATCTTGATCATACACAATTGAACTGGGAAAACCATGTAGCTTGACTATATTATTCATGAAAGCCTCAGCAACTGTCATAACATTATATGGATGCTTAAGAAGAACGAAATGAGCATATTTAGAAAGACAATCAGTAACAGTAACAACCAGACTAACAATATAATTTTTTGAAGGAGGAAGGCCATCAATAAATCCATTGATAGAGTGTCCGGATCGCTGAAGGAATTGACAAGTGGTTGTAGGAACCCAGCAAGAGATTGAGTAACATATTTACTACGTTGACAGACTTATCACACTCTTGAATGTACATTCTGACCGCTCTATTGATATGCTTCCAATGGTAAGAGTGTTTGATCCTACGTAGTGTTTTATGATAACCGGAGTGGCCACCTTTAGGTGATGTATAACAAAAATGTAAAGCCTTCCTTGTCAAATCGGAGTTGGGGCTAAGTAAAATAAGACCCTTATATAATAGGAGATCCCCTTCTCTTTCTCTCTTGGATGACTACCGGATGGTCGTAATTGCCCTTATCTTTCTCAAAAAAACAAAAAAAAGCCAGAGATCCCCTTTTAGAGAACAAAAGGGTGTAGGCTGCCCACCATGGTATTGCTGCAATATATTTATAAATTAAGGGTCTGATTAGAATCTTTAAGTTAAGCCAACCAATCATGTTGAAGATAAAATAGCCTGTAAAATCTAATTGGAATGGAGTCTGGATAATGCATCGACTGCCACATTATGCTTCCCTGCCTTATATTCTAGTTTGAAATCCAACTCCATCAATTTAACCAAACATTTATGCTGAAATGAAGTATTTGCTTTCTGCTTCAAAAGGTATTTGATGCTCTGATGGTTAGTTCGAATACTAAATTTCCTTCCCGGTAAATAATGTCTCCATTTATTTACAGCAAAAATTATTGGACGGCCTTCCTGAGATAATACAGCTCCCATTCCATGTTGAGTGGCATCACAGTCTAAAACAAATTGTTTTGCAAAACTTGGCAAGGTAAGGACTGGATATGATACTAATAAGGGTTTTAGTGCTTCAAAGGAAGGAGTGGCAGTATCAGTCCGAATGAGGCTATCATTCTTTAATAACTGATGCATAGGGGCAGCAATCATACTGACATTTTTAATCAACTTCCAGTGGTACCCTGCTAAACCCGAAAATCCCCCAAGTGACTTAACGGAAGGTGGAATTGACCAAGATATAATTGTTTTAATTTTGTCCATGTCCATGCCCAAAATAATATGCCCCAGATATGAAACAAAGGTAATGTCAAATTGACTTTTCGAGGCCTCAACATACAACTGATTCTACTGTAAGATTGCAAGAATTAGCTCCAAGTGCTCAAGATGAGAGTTACTTGAAGATCTATAGATAAGATTCATAAAAGTATCATCAAAGAACCCAATACAAATTTCCGTGGAAATGATTTAAAGATGTTATGCATTAGATTTTGGAAAGTAGGAGCTTTAGTAAGCTCAAAAGTCATTACTAGAAATTCATAATGGCCTTCATGAGTTTTAAATGTTGTCTTAGCAATATCATTGCAATGCAGATGAATATGGTGATAACCTAAACGAAGGTTTAATTTAGAAAAGTAAGCAGCACTGGCCAATTCATCCAGCAAATCATCTATTAAAGGAATTGAATAGTTATCTTTAATTGTTTTTTCATTAAGCGCCTGCAGTTGATATATGTGCACCATGACCGATCATACATTTTAACAATTATATGGGGGTTGCAAAGGCACTATTATTAGGCCTAATCAAACTATTAACTAATAACTCTCCTAGCAATTTTTCAATAACATCCTTCTGATAAGGGGAGTGTCTTTAGGCAAGATTCAAGAAGTGGGCATGCGATATTCGGTTGGTTGGGTCACCGCATAGAGTATATGGTATGTAAACAAGTATGTGGTTTTGTATTTTTTATTTTAAAAAAATAAAATAATTAGTCAACTTATTAAAAATAATATGTAAATAATAAACATTAACTACAACTAAAATATGACCTAAACTCACACCTAAAATCATAACAATCAGTTCTACAACAATATCGGACCTAAAATATTTTTTTTTTTTAAATCAGACCTAAAACATATTCCATCACAAAATCGCTTGCCTACTTGCCTAACTATATAGGTATTCAACCCAAATAGTCGACCTTGCTCGCTTAGTGGACCACTTGAGGATACTCAATGTAGAGGGTAGCGTTGACAAGAATGTGGATGCATTCTTGGCCTACTCGACCTATTTCTTGAACACTGTTCATAGGAGAGCTCAGAGATGACAATTGATTCATCTACCAAAGGAATTTTGTTATCACAACATTGAGGATGCAATAGAGATGAGGGAACATGAAAAATTCTCTTAAAATTTATTGAGTGCTCGTTGCATATCCTCTAGTAAGTATGGACAAAATGTCTCGATGGGAGGTGAAGGAAGTACTAACATTACTTGTAACATGAAGGCTTGTTTAGAGTGTTCCAACTCCTTGGTCAAAGATTTTTTTCAGCGATTACTTGTAATGCTTTTGCAAATATTCTTTGTAATGAATAATGTTTGCCATCTACAGAAAAGCACATGAACAACTTCTCAAAATTCCATTCAATGGTGCCCAACTTTTTAAGCCGTTCAGTGTCCAAAATGACATCACAACTCCCCTAGTGGAAGAACATAAAAATTGACGCTGATACTCAGTTTATTCAAGTGTACCTTAACCCTAAACATTGACATGTGCCACAGATCTTTTTTGCCCATTAGCTATCATGACATGAAAGGTTGAAGGATCAACAATCTTGAGCCCCAATTTATGAACCAAATGTGGATCAATGAAATTATTGTAGATGCCAGAATCAATCAAAATAGTTGTGGTGGTTTCCTTAATAGAGCCCTCCACCTTCATGGTTGTATTGCTTTCTGTGCCATTAATAGCATGAGAAGATATTTTAGGAATGTCGTCTTCAAAAGGTTCTGAGGTTTTCGCAGAACAAGGTTTTAAATATCGATATCGATATTATATTGATAAGTCAAAAAATGTAAAAAAATAGCACAAATTTTATGAAAATTAATGATTTAATGACTAATACATCATAAAAAAATACCTAGAAGATGAAAATCAACTAATTAAAGGCAAAGAATGTAAAAAAAATAACAAATTTTATGAAAAATCACGTGTGCGTGTGTGCATGCGTGCTGGTGTGTATGCGAGTGTGTTTTTCAGTGCAGTCAATAGGTTTCAATTTTCCCACTAGGTTTCACTTCTCCCACCCACTTTCAGGTTTCCCACCCATCACTGAATAGGTGTCCCGCCCAACAATGCCTGATATCGGCGATATATCATCGATATCTCTCGGGGATATCGCCCGATATATCGGCGATATATTGTGATATTGGTAATATATCGCCAATATCATGGAAAAAAAAACCTCAAGTAATATCGATACGCCCCAGGCCATTGATATTGATATATTGGCGATGTATCAAACCTTGCTGCAGAACAATTGAGGTGAACGTTTAATTCTTTGGAAAAGGAATCGACATCAATATCTGGTACGAATTGAACTATATAAAGAGATTTGCATTTAGGCCTTTAACCACTTCTTACTACATCGAAAACAAAGCCCTTTTTTAACTTTCTTAAAATTCAATAGGGGTAAGTCCTTTTACAATTGGTGTGGAATTTCGCTTAATAAGTGATGTGCTACTAGGAGTAGGAAGGGGATCCTTTTGATTGGATGCCAAGGGTTTTAATGGTCTCTTCACTCCCCGAAATTTGGCTTCATGGAGTTGCGCAAGCTCAACAACATCAAACAAGGTGGTCGGCCTCCCAGCAAATGATCTTCTGATACTCCTTTAATCTTATTAGATAAGCATTCAAATTCTTTGATATAATCCAACAATGACCCATGGGTTTTTCAAATAGGTGAATATTAAATCTAGCTTCTAAAGCCACAATAAAAGAAGTCCAATTTATATCCACACAGCTATTAGAATACCACCAAAACCATTGCAAGCCATCATCATATAAATGAAAATAAGCTAATGGAACTTTTTGGGCTTCTGGAATGCGGTGAAAAATGAAATATTGCTCAGCCTTATATCTCCAGGCAGTTGGATCAGATTTACCATGACAAGGTGGAAACTCTAGTCTTTTGCCTTTCAATAAAGATGGATCAAAGGGTAGAATATTTTGTAGACCTGAAGAAGAATCTTTAGCAGAAGAGTCCTTGGTAGGAATCTATTTTTCTGAGATCTTGGCATTGAACTGATGATAACCTTCCATTGCTTGATCGGCAGTCTCCTGCAACAGCAACCGCATTGCCTCGATCTCCTCAGGTGTCATGTTGAAAAGGGTGTCCGAGGTTGGCTCAGGCACCAACTTGTTAGAATCCTCAGCAGAATTTGTTGAAGAAGCTCTGCTCTGGGCCCATGTCACTACCAATTTATCGATTAAGGACTTAACAGCAAGAAGTAGAAGAAATCTGGATATGAGTAACAGAATTGGTTGGAATGAAGGAAAGAAGAAGAAGAAAACTGAGATAAGGGAAGAGAAATTACATGAGGGGAAATAGGATTGATCTCCTCTCCTTCGTTAATATTCCTTCGATTTATAGCAGGGGATACCACTGGCCGGAATCTCCCTGTTAAATCTGTTCCAACAATCTGAACTACCTGAATACAATTGTTTTTATTACAAAACAGACAGGACACATATCATCATGTTATTAGACAATTGTATATTTTCACAACATCATCAGAGATTTAGGTCTTTCTCATCTCACTCGCTACTTGCATTGTGTACCACTGTGCCTTGTTTCTGTTCCTGTTTAGAATCATGTATTAATTAATAAGTTGGGTCTGAAACCTATCAGGATTAGCATTAGGAATGTGATTAATAATAGGATTTAGACTAGGATTTGGAGTAAGATGTGGGCCTATTAAAAGATGATTGGATGCAATATCCAACCCTTTGGAGTTCTTCTCCCTTGTTGCTTCCTTTGAGGTTTTCCACAATACATCTTGGTGTTCTTTTGATTATGATACTTTATATTCATTATTTTATCAACATGGTATGAAAGCAGGCAATTCTTGTCATTCTTCTCGATAGCAAGTTGACTATTAAGTTTGGTATTCCCAATTTTCATGACATACAAAGACAACTATGTTGCAGACCATACCACTGCTGATCGTGGCAATCAGATCATTATTTATTATGAAGATTTGTTCCACTTTGGTTTGTATTATGGACTTATCTGAAAGCGAGACTTAGCATTGTAAGTTTGGTTTTAACATAGCTGCAAAAATCGATAGTCGGTATTCAATTGATGAGGTCACCGACTAAGGAGTATACAGTGTGTAGGTGATTAATCGGTGTACTATTTTTTAATATTCAAAATTACAAATATAATTATATATACCATTATACATATTAAGCATATATATATATGAATTGAAATATCACATATATATTAATATTATTTTTTTGATATACATATTCTCTCAATATAGTTTCTAACAAATATCTATTAATATCACAACACATAAAATAAGATAAATAAACTAATATTGGTGCATCATAAATCTAAAGAAGACAAGTTGGGGTAAAGGAGACAGGAATAGGGACTCAAGACCGAGGGTTTTACTTAGGGTTGAAGCTTTCGTGCGTTGGAAACTTGGGGATGGGAGAAGTCGGGTTTAGTTGTGTGCATTTAGGCATCGGATTTAGTCGAGTTCTGGTTTGGGGGTGCATTGCACATGTATCAAAGCAAAAAAAAAAATGAAACCTTAAAACTTACTTGGCCGATTGATCAGATAGACCGATTATAGGTACTTGGTTCGTTTTTGGACCGCATACAATTATGTGGCCGATTAATGGGTCACATAGACCGATTTTTGCACCCTTGGGTTTTAAAATGTTTTGGATTGGAATAGGGGGTGTCTTGTTCCAAGTGGATCTTTTTTCTGGAAGGGTATGGCTGGTTTGATGGGAAAATGGTGCCATTGTTTTCACCTCACCTTGGTTCTGGTGGTCAGTTCCGCTTCTGGAAGGACGATTGGTCAGAAGTTGAGTGTTTTTCCAATCTCTACCCTTGCCTTTTTGCTTTGACAGCAAATGAAGATGCAACAGTTGCAGAATATCAGGTCGATGATACTTGGACGCTGGTTTTTATTGCCTCTACCTGAGGCATGAATGGAGGAGTTCCTGGATTTGATGAATGTCCAATAATTATCAACCTGCTGCTTGTTTTGACCTTTGGATGTGGTCTGATGGTGATTTCTCTGCCAGAAATTCCTACAGGAGGTTGCATGGTACTCAGATTTTGAATGATGCTGGTTTCATTCAGGATTGCCACCTCATTTGGCGCTCCATGTGCCCTTTAAAAATAAAAATTTTCTCTAGACCACTATTCTTGGAATGTCTACTTACTGCAGTCTATTGCTCTGGCTGGGCTAATAGTGGTGTTGGGGAACTTGTTGCTGTATTTGCTCTTCTGGGGAAAGTTCTGTGGAGCATATCTTCTTCAGGTGCAACTTTGCTTGGCAAGTTTGGCGTCTTGTAATTTATCTTGGGTTGGCTTCTCTTCTGCATTTTGGTTATCTTTTTGTTGTGGCTGACACCAACGTGGGTCTTCTATATTTTGATTAAAAGTGGAGCAGGCAAAGTTTTCTGCTGTGTCTCTCGGTGTTGATCAGGGGATTTACTCCTTACGTTGAGAATGCTACTCATTTTACTTTGTCTCTCAGTGTCAAGCTGGGAAACTTCCATTTTTTCTCCTCTTTAATTAATAAAAGTGGGGGCTGTTGCTGTTGGACAGCTATCCTTTTATGTGTAATATTTTTTTGGTTTTGACAGTGGATCCCATAGATCAATATTACTGCAACTGTTGCTGTTGATGTGGATGCCTTTTGCCATAGTCAATATTACTGCAACTAGAAATTTGATGTGAAATTGAAGCCTGAGGTCAAAGTTGGATTTTGCCAAAAAATTCGAAGTCATCAAGGCTCATCCTTGCAGTGGAGATCTGATTTCATGTCTCTAAGATTTGTCAGCAGATATAGATTTTGATCAACTTCCAAAAATGGTTGTGGTTGCCACCTAAGAAGACATCATCTCTTCTGCAATCTTGGTTTAAGATCCTAGCAGTTGAAGATTTGATGAATCAAGAAATTATATAAATCCCTTATTGCCCTTGCAGATTTCTCAAGTCAGAGCTCATTCTCTGCCACATCGAGGCGTGATTCAATTGCCAGATCTGATTTTATTCTTGAGGATTGGTTGTTTATCATCCCTTGGAAAGAAAGGAAAGAACAGTGTGATGATTTGAACGTTCTTGATGAAGTGATATCAGAAGATGTTTATAGAATGAGGGGCTCTTTCTCTGCACCAATGACTTCATTTGATGTTTGAGAAGTCTGTACTCATCCTATGCCAATGAAGAAGAACCTTTGAGTGGACTTTTGACACCAACAATGGAGGGTGAAGGCTGCCTGACTGGAACTTGCTTATCCCATTTCTCAATATAAATGAAACTTGATATAGTTAACTCTACTTGAAGCAGCGACATCTTTGACTTCTTGGAGAAGCAATTTGCCTAAATGCATGACGATTAACTCATCTTCTTGCTTTGTCAATCTAAAGATCTATAGCGTGAGGAATAGCATAGTTCTATGTAACAATCTGGAGCTTGACAAGCTCCATCTTGAGAGGGACCATTGATAGTCACACATCAGTCAATAAGTTGGGTCCAAAACCTATTAGGTTTAGGAACATGATTAGGAAAAAGAATGGGAATTAAGATTGCACTATTATTTGTTCCTTGAGAAGATTCAATGTAATATCCAGCTCTTTAAGGCTCTTTTTTTTTGAAGGCTCTTTAAGGCTCTTTTCCCGTGGTTTTCTCTTTAGGATTTGCCATGTTATTATCTTGTTGTTCTTGTAATTATGTTGTATTTATATTCATTATTTTATCAGCAGTTTCTATTCATCTAAATAATAACTAAGGGTTCTTTTAAAAAAAAAAAACTAAGGGCGGGAATGCAATATTTAGCTTTCTAAACTGTTTTTGTGTACTTTCCCCAGCTTTTTGTTTCAATTTAATGGTTTATTTACAAGCACCCCTTCCCCAGAAAAAAAAAAAAACAAACAAGCAAAATTGCATCCTTGTACCTGTAAAAACCTGCTTGAATCATATCAGCTTTATATATTCTTCTAAATAAATCTTCATGGTTTTAATGATTTGATCCCAAAGTTTTTTTTTTCTGGAAAAAATTCCTGAGGTGAACCAAATCCGGAGTGCTTGTCATCCAAAATGTTCTTGACACAATGAATTGTCTCTTTGTATTCCATGTTTTTGCAATGTCATCAAGGGATAAAATAACGGCATTCATTGCTAGCCATTTCTGAAGTATGAAAGGGTCGGGGTGAGCTCCACCCGGGCACCCAGGTGCTTCGCTGTTCTCACCGCTTCGGCGAGGATCCCCATGCCCCGACCCTTGTCGGAGTGGAGGTGAGGAGGGAGATGGAGGGGGCTGGGGGCTCCAACTATAGGGGCTGAGGAAGCGGAGCGATTGATAGTACCCTTCGTGGAGGACAAAGCCCAGGATGCGGTTTGGGGGTTGAATATCAAGGGGTGTCTGGGGCCGGATAATTTCTCGGTACTCTCCTTCAAAGAATTTTGGTCACTGTTGAAGGAAGAACTCCTGCAGGTCTTGGTAGAATTCAGGGAAGGCAACAGGAGCTTCAACAGATTGAATAGGTTCTACATGTTCCTCTCGCCGAAGAGAGGGGGGCGGAGACGGTTGAGGACTACAGACCGATAGCATTGTCAAATGTGGCATACCTGATCATAGCAAAGATTTTGGTGAACAGACTCAGGAAGGTGATTGCCAGGGTAGTATCGAAGGTGCAGACCGCTTTCATCCCAGGGAGGTACATTCTGGATGGCTATGTGGCAGCAACGGAGATCCTAGCGCATTGGAGGAGAAGTGGAAGAAAGGCTTTTCTGTGGAAGGTGGACTTCGCGAAAACCTATGACTCGGTAGAGTGGTCCTTCTTGTGGGAAGCCATGACTAAAAGGGGCTTTCCACAGATCTGGATTAGATGGATGAAACAATGCATCACCACAGCATCTTTCTTAGTTCTCATTAACGGGAACCCAGCAGGAGGTCGGATTCAGCCAAGGAGAGGCGTGAGGCAGGGTTGTCCCTTGGCGCCTTTGCTCTTTGTGCTAGCAGCAGATGCCCTGGCCAGGGCGATCGACAAAGCACGCGCAGAGGGGATGCTACAGGGTTTCCCCTTGGAGGGAGGGGACAGTATCTCGGTCATGCAATACGCAGATGATACCCTCTTCTTTGTTGAGGGGTCGGTGACAGAGGCTAGACGGTGCCGCATCATTCTAGAGATGTTCTGCGAAGTATCAGGTATGTGGATAAACTATTCTAAGTCCTCTTTCGTTCACTTCAACATTGAGGCTGGGGAGGCAGGGATATTCTCAGAAGCGCTGGGGACATGAGAAGGGACCCTTCCACTCTGGTACCTGGGGTTGCCCCTGACAGATAAGAGGATGTCAGTGCAGGACTGGACCCTGATGATGGAGAGGATTGAGGGTCGGCTTTCGGGATGGGCGTCCAAGATGTTATCTAGAGGAGGGCAGCTGGTCCTTCTCAAGGTAGTCCTCTCAGCGATACCAGCTTACTTCTCGGTGATCAAAATGCCTCGGAAGGTTGAGGACATGATTACTAGCTGTTTGAGGAATTTTTTCTGGACCAATTATGGGGTTGGGGGGAAGGGGGCGAGATTGATGGCTTGGAACGAGGTCTGTCTGCCGTTCAGGGAGGGGGGGTTGGGAGTTATGGAAGTGTGGAGGATGAATGATAGCCTTCTGACGAAGTGGATTGACAGGTTGCTGGAGGGGGGAGTTCTCTCTGGTAGGAAAGATCCTGCATTCTTGCTATGGCAGGCCGGTGAGTTGGGAGCTCCTCACCTCGCCTCCGAGAGGAGCATCTCATTTCCTGAGGAGTTTGTTGCTGATAGCACTGAAGGTCCGATCTTTTTTCACCCCGATGCTAGGTTCAGGCGAGGATTTTAGATTCTGGATGGACGACTGGATGGGTACTGGGGCGTTGGCGGAGCATTTCCCTAGGCTTGCACACTGGCAGCTGACAGAGGAGCCCCGGTGGTAGATGTATGGAGTGGCGGGTGGTGGCCGTCTTTTGTGGGCAATCTGTCAGATCAGAGATATGGTGAAATGCAGGTGCTCTTGCAGGATCTCCAGGGTTGGCAACCCGAAGATGGAATGGATAGATTTGGGTGAGAGGAGGGAGATTTCTCGTTGCGGGATGCGTATAGAAGACTCCGCGGCCTGGCCATGATTGGGAACATAGACTGTCAGAGATTGTAGGCAACTCTGGGAGGCCTCCTGCTCATTGAAGGTCAGAATCTTCGCTTGGCTCCTCAGGAGAGGACGATTGGTGACCAGGACATGGAGAGCCTGCTGGATGCCAGGTGCGGACAGGTTGTGCCCGCTTTGTAGCCAAGCAGAGGAGGATATTGACCATCTTTTCTTCACCTGCCGGTTGGCGATGTGGACATGGGAGCAGATGGGGGACTGGTAGTGGGAGCTTGGTTCCCATGCGGAGTTTTGACAGTCGTTTAGATGTGGTGGGTCAACGGGGAGCGTCAGGTGTTTCGGTCGAGGACAGAACGGGCCAGGCCGTTGGCGGTTCTTTGGGCGCTTTGGCTGGGGAGGAATGCAGTGGTTTTTAGGAGGCAGCACCCGTATGTAGATAATTTTGTTAGGGCTGCGAAGGCTTTGTGTTGAGTTGGAGTGTCACTCAATGATGTAAATTTTAGCATTTTCTCTTTATGAATTTCTGGGTGGGATCTAAAGGATCACCACCCTTTTTCCTTTCAAAAAAAGTATGAAAAGGAATTCTGAAAAGGCAAGCACTAAAATGATATGTGTTTTATTCTCAAAATAAGCACATCTCTTGAAAGGCAATGTCATGGATTCCTGCTCATTTACATATGCTGGCAATCAATAACTTGTTTAAAATCTTTGAATATGCTCTCCTTAGAGATCGGCACGACTTCTAAGAAAGAGGTGTTTTTCGAGTGCATCCTACTCAAACCAGCTGGCTTGAGTGATGAGGCCTAACCTTTTTACTGTTAACCACTTGTTGATTTCCTCATCTTTAGATGTGGCAATATTTTCTCAACATGCCCCTCAGCTATAGCTTTCTTTGCATCCTACATTTGCAGAAATCAATGTGTAGTCTAAAGTTTTTTTTTGAAAGAATGTGTAGTTTAAAGTTGAATCTCAGTCACTGGACCTGTGTGAATTTGATCCTGTATAAGAGCATCCAACTGAAAACAAATTGGCTCGAGTGGAAAGGCCAAGCCCATTTCTACCAACCAATTCATAATTTCCACATCTTTGATACTATTTTCTCAGCAGCTGTACATGTATTTGCAAATGGACAATGTAAATAAGAGGTCAAGCTCTGCCCAAAAAAATGTTCCATTATTGTTCATGAACGTATCAGGTACGTTAGAACAAGCTTTTATTGGATTTGGAATAGAAATTTGACACCATATGGCTATGTTAGACATATTTAGGGTAGAGATGCATATTTGCAAGATTGTTGGCATTTTTCTATAATGACAGTCAGCAAAATTACATGATTCTTTTTTCTATGTGTAGAGATAGTGGCGTGTTACTAATGTTGCCGTTTTCCTAGCTTGCATTGCAGAGTGGATTTTTTTTTTCTTCTCGTTTAAGGCATTGGGTTTATTGTATGATATTTCTTTGGGTATTATCATTTCTCTAAAGAGTGAAAGCAATTTTATAAAATCCTGATAAAGCCCTTATGAAGCCACACTTGAATTGTGGCCATTCCTTTCTCTCTGTCCATTCTATTATGACTAAGTTGTGACCAAATAGGTTTTGTTCCTGGTGTGCACAGGTGGATTCTGCTTATATGTTGGATGTAGATAGCCTTGGGTTCAATGTAAAGGTGATGCGATACTATTTTATATTTTGTTAACATTCTCTGTCTTTTTTTTTTTCATTTGAATTTAAAGATGAAAATTTTAATTTTGCTTCTTCAAAAATAGGTTCTTTTCTCTTGCTGAGCTTTGCTTTTAGTCAAAATAATAGTTCTTGTCCTACAAGATTAAGGTGATTTTATATCAATTTAGGTGAGTGATGCTGGTACTTTGAAGTGGTCGACAGATACAAGCATGCGGTTGAGTTGACACCATAGGAGTTGATTTAATAACTGTTGACAAAATAATTTGAAAAATAATATAGAAATCCATGGCAAGATTTTTGTTCATGTAGTTCATAATGGCATGAGGTCACCTTATACCATGGGGAAAGAGAGCCTTGGAAATATTTATAATATTGTGCTTTAGTACAGGTAGATAAAACCTATATATAGACCTATACTTCAGTACAAGTTCTAAAACTAAATGACACATGATCATTCGTAAGACATGCAACAGCTAAAGTAATGAACACTTTTAGAAAGTTTAGGAAGTAGCTAACTTGTACTCTAATTCTCCCCTTTCCCCCATACTTGGGTTATGTACCCAAATAAAGTTGGGAGAAGAAAAGGGCATGGCTGAAGCTTCAAAGAGATAGTAGGAGGATCCGTAAGGTGATAGGGAAATTTAATTGCAAAGTTGTGCGGTTAGTTGAATGCATTGGCCCAAGACCAACAAGCACTCTACTGTGTCAAGAAGCTGAATACTCAATCAACAGAATCTGATGCACATGGTTGTTCACATCTACTTGCTTCTTCTCCAGCAATGGAGGAACCTGGTGGTGGACATTGTTGTCTTCAGTCTCTATTTTGCCGAAACTACAATCGGTATGCCATCTCTTCCTCTCTTGCTTGTAGCACAAGAGATTACCTAGAACATTGCCTTGGAAATAGCAAGGATTTTCTTTGTTAAAAGGTGTCAAAAGCTTGGACTGCAAAAAGAGTTCCTTTTTGTGACGTTTTGGGCAATACGGAGGTGTGGAGGCTCTTCCACGTGGGAGAAATAAGCAGCAGCAGGCTACTGCAGATACACCCTGTCTACGCAACAGGGAGAAGAGAGAGAGGGCAGCAGTCGGTGAAGAAGAGAGGGAGAGGAGTTGAGAGGATTTTGGAACTATTATTGACCCTAAGGCCACCAACTAGGGTCGGTGCCCCCTAGACTGACTAGACTGTTTGCTATGTGGCACTGTCACGTGGCATATTTCTTTTTCTGGATTCCCAGCACTCCCTGACAAGTCAAGATGCGGGAGATAGCAAAGACTTGGTGATGTTGCTACACCGTTCTTCTTTGAAGAGTTGAGGATGGTCTTTGTGCCTCTTCTTCTATGCTCGAGAGTCGAGCTCTTTATCTCGGCGTTCCCCGATGCATTAGAGGGTTTCACGTGCCTTCTCGAAGAGTATGGTGCCTTGCTCATGAGCCGGAAAAGACCTTTGGCTTTTCTTCGAGCTAAAGTCATCAAGAGAAAGTGGAGAAGTTGATGCAGTCATGGTGAACTTCTAGAGGATGCACTATGCCTCTTCTCATTCTTGAGTCGGAGTCGATGCGATTGCCATGGCACTCGTTCTCCGCTCATTTGATATTTTTGAAGTGTTTGACACCCTTTGTTCTAAAAAAACCTCCTCTTTTGGAGAATAAAAAATCGGATACAAAGGCACCATATGAAGTGAAATACCTTTTGATAAATCTCCTTCTTGTTCTTCTCTTGTTTTATTGCATCATTCGCTCCTCCGTTGGTCAACATAGCCTCGTTCTTCACCATCTTCCTTGATCTGCCTCCTTGGCTCCGCGAAGGCACAGGTAGCTCTGGGACTCAGATCTACGTTGAGAAGATATGTTGAAGGTGACGTGGCTGTTGTCCACGTGGAGAAGTTCCACACATAGGTGCTTCTCCCATAGAGAGTTAATGCACAGCAGTTGTGCGTGACTCCTCTCTCCTTTTCCTTGTTACGCGTGCAGAAAATCCCCCCAGGAAGAGCCTAGATCGTAGGCTCTGATACCATGTGACGTTTTAGGCAATACAGAGGCGTGGAGTCTCTTCCACGTGAGAGAAATAAGCAGCAACAGGCTACTGCAGATACACCCTGTCCTACAGAGAGAAGAGAGAGAGGGCAGCAGTTGGTGAAGAAGAGAGGGAGAGGAGTTGAGAGGATTTTGGAACTATTATTACATTCAACTCAAAGAAATAAAGTACAAGAAGGCTGTCTTCTATAGAAAGAACTTATCTTCTAAAACAAGAAACAAATCCAAATCAAATCACATCTCCTAAAAGTAAAAAGAAACAAATCCTCTTAACTACTTGCTAAAAACCAAAATACCATACCAAGAATACCAAAACTTGGACCTCAAGCAAGACTAGACTTGACCCTAAGGCCACCAACTAGGGCTGGGGCCCCCTGGACTGACTGGACTGTTTGCCACATGGCAGTCCTTTTTCTGGATTCCCAATACTTTTATTGAATCAAAATCTATTCAATTCAATTAGGTTTATAGATATTCTGTATAGCTGCTATGATTTGTAAATATTCTGTAGTATTTTGCTTCGAAGTTGATAAACGTATTAAAAACAAATAATTCTGTAGAGTGTTTTCCTGATTAATTGTGTTGGTTTTTGGAGGGAAGCTTGAAGACTTATAATTTGTTGACTACTTTCTCCTCTCCCCCCGCCCCCCCCCCCCCCCCGCGAAAGAAGAAATCTATGACCTGTATACCTTTAAAATAAGAACATCATCCTGTTTCATATCAAATCTTGGCTTTTGTCTCTACTTCATTTAGCTTAGAATGTCTTTTCCTTGTTTTAGAAGTACCTTTTTCCACTTTTTTGCCAGGTTGGCTTGCAAGAGACAACGATGAAGCTCCGAATACCTTTTCCTAGGAGGGCAGTAGATAGGAAGTAAGTTGCTTGAAACTTGAAAGTGTTTATGCTTGATAAATTCTATGTGAGATTCCCAGTGTTGGATGCCCTGGTCTTCCCTTTCAAAAAGAATGCATTGACATTGCTGTTCATCTTTGAAGAGGACAAAATGGACTGGACATTATTGTGAGAAACAAATTTGCCCAATATTTAAAGCCAATAGTGAAATTTGTATGATTTCTTTTTTTAAGATGCCATGGTTAGCTGAAATTAGCAGTGGAATTAGTAATTCTAAAAAGGCTTGAAGTAGAAGTCACATTTGTCAGTCTGGACTACTTGCAGAAGCTACCTTGTGCATGCTATTCAGCATAAGTTTACTAATCTTCCTATGAGTGCATCATTGCACAAGCACTCATACATAAACCATATAATGAAAGTATAATTGGCTGTACATATATGTCAACATAGTTTTTTTTTTAGGAATAAGGGCCAAAGGCCAAAAGATTTCATTCTAAAAAGCAAAACTCCAAGGGTTACAATTATTGTAAAAAAAGAATTGAGTTTGGTCCATACAACACAACAAAGAAAAGCAAATAAAACATCATTTATTGAAGGAAAAGAAGCATTTAGGATCCTCTACAGGAAGTAGGGTTGAAGTGCCGAAATTGTTGTTTTCGCCATGATTTTTTTTTTTTTTTTTTTAAGGTAAACACAGTGGGCATGGGATTGATCCCATGACCTCTTGGATGTCAATCGGGGCTCTACCACTATGACAACCCTTTGGTGTTGCTATGAACTTTTATAGTATATAAATTTACTATAACCATTTGTCATGCATGTTGTTATGATACCTTTACCTGAAGGTAACTCGATGTGCTGAAGATATTTTTCTACATTTCACGGCCATGCTTATATGGAACTTTTCCCCGTTAAATTATTTTCCCAGAGGATCAGGTTCTGAATTGTTAGTCTCTGGTGGCCCTTCGAAGCGGCTAATACCTCCTTTTCGTGCTTTATATTTTCCATCAGGCAGTTTTCATTTTTGCAGAGCACCTGTTTCAGCAGGCAGCTCATGATTGGTAAGATCTTGATATGAACCATAAGAGATGCATTTGAGAAAAAATTTAGGATGAACAATTCATTCTATCTAGGAGGTCGATAGTCAAATTCCCTCTGACTATCTATAGGAGGGAGGATGAACAAATTTGGTGTTCCTTGGAGATAGAACTGCTGTCCGCCTGCTTGCCAAAAAAAAACTGAGTCTGTTCTTAGGGAATTATTTGGGCTTAATCTGTTCATAATTATCTATTTCAACTCAGCAGGACTAATTCCTCATTTGGTTTTATTGCAGTTGTAATGTATGGGAAACCAAACTCACCACGTTACCTCTCATTTTAACTCATATGCACTATAACCACAAAGATGCCTGAGATTGATTAACCGACCACCAAAAGCAGCCTCAGAGTTATTAATGCTCTGCTTTTATTGATGTTCTATATGCATCTTTGCATCAAATTCTCTTCACTGGATGCTATGAAGCTTGCTAGTTATTTCCTCTTTCATTAAGCTCAGGGCAGAGAAGACAATCTGCACGTGATTCATATATTGGGCTCATCACTGGTATTTGTCATCTTTTTTTTTTTTTTTGGAAAGGGGGCATTTGTTATCTGTGAAACCACTTTTATGTAATCTTGATGTGTACACGCTAAGCGTGGGGGTAATTCCATTGGAGGGACTGACTTCTATACCATCCACCAGCCATAGTTGTTGCCACGTCAAAATTATAGGATCTGTGGCTGAATATTGAAACATTTTCTTGGCTTTTAATCGAAAGTTTCTTCTACTTGTTACAGTAGGTCATTGTTCCATGAAAGACCTTTGATCCCTTTGCTTTGCCTGTAGGGATGTGAAGACTCTAATAGTGGAGATGCTTCAGGCAGCCAGGGCCTCGACTTGAACTACCAGACCAATGTATTCTTGGATAGCACCAACACTTGGGCCCACTTACAAGCTGTTTGAATACCATGATAGAGAGTATTTAGCATGTATGTGCAAATTAATTGATACATAATCCAATTGCGTTTCCAAGTCAATGCTGACATAGTTTTTTCTCTTTCTCAATTAAGTTCATTGAATTTAAAGATGTTCAATGATTTACTTCCACCAACAAATAGTTCAATATTTCAAGCCCACAAGCATGTCGGAAGAGGCTAATATGTAGCAGCATAGGTCATCTCGGGCTGATATGTCGTTTTCGGCAAATGTTCCTTCACATTAAGAATTTGAGTTATCTGTAGTCATCCTTGTATTCTTGCCCGTATTTGTTCTTGTTAACACTACTTGGTTAGAAAACAGGCACAGAAATAACTTACTTGGGGTCGATGTGTATATACATCTAGTATTGTCATCATCTCTAAACCCCAATTTCTGTATAGGAGTGACTCTTGACATGTAAGCATCCATGGTGTTGAGAATGACGGTGGGGTGAAATCTTAGAAGAAAAGGAAATGATACGAAATCTTCTGGGATGGTTTTGTGGTTAATTAGTTAGCGTTCCATCCGAAGATCAAGGTTAAATCCTACTCTTTTCAAGACCAGAGAGGGAAATCTATCCTGTGAGTCAAACAAAGTCTTGGAGTCATTTAAAAATTTAGGTTTAGTTGACTTGAAATGTTGGAAAATCCAGGTGTATAAATGTAAAATTTGGTGTTAATTTTTTTTATTTCCTTTGGCGGAGCATTAAATTAGAGGTTAATACATATTTTTGTTTACTTGATCTAGGTTTTAGCTTGTGATGTAAAAGAAGAAACGACATTTGTTGAGAGTTGATACCACTTCATATTCAAGTTTTGCATAAGCTAATTTTGCTTTCGACCCATGATCTTCAAATTCCGATGATGGGGGAAAATTTTCCCAAGTCTAGCATACTAAAGCACGTGCTCTCACAAATGGATTTTAGGGTAATATAACAATCGGACCGTAATAAGATTGGAGCGGAATACACTAATGATATGAAGTAAATCTTCGATTAAGATTCAATTCTCCCCATGCTAAGTGTGAAAACCGTTGCTAAGGTCCTTAATTGACAGCGTCCAACGCTAGCTCTTAGAGGTAAATTTTTATTTTCATTTCATTTATTCTTATCATATAATTGTCAACATGTCTCCGAGCAATGTAAGTGACTGGATGAGATAGCGAAGTAATTGACAATAATCACATCCCCACAATCTTCGACGGTAGCTATCCCGTGATTAGAGATGAGGAATGGCGATATTTAAAGAGGCAATGAACAAGGATGGGAGAGTGGGACAAAAGATAGGAGAAACATATTTGATGAAATAGAGAGATTTGTAATCTTGTCTTTTCATTTTTAGCGAATTGACGGTGAGACCCTCTCTCTAAATGTATATCTTGTGTGATGGAATCGGGTAACTAAATTTCCTCACATCATTTTATGAATGTATTCTCATCTATGACTCATTGTATACTCATAAAGTTAATTGGATCCTATTACTCTTAGATCTGAGTAGCATTTTGGGTTCATATTCGATCACCTGGTGTTGATCAATACTCCAATAAGCAAAGGTTAAGCCTCATTTTCATGTAAACAAGCTCGAATTAAGGGAAAAAATAAAATTATGTACCAAAATTAGTGATATATGTAAAAGGATTTTACTTTTTCCAAAGCAAGCTAAAGTGGTGGTCAAAATTTGAAACCGGAGCATACTTCTAGGGAGCATCATTTAACGATTTCAATAGTTATTAATTCTCTCTCTCTCTCTCTCACACACACACATGTGTTCATCTATGCAGAGAAGTAGAGAATTAGTGGAGTTGAGGAGGCGAAAGTAGAAAGAAAAATATTTCTTTGGGTGCCTAGTTTATCTTTTCAATTGAAAATTAAAAGGATTCGATTGAAAATTAAAATATATTAATTAAAAATTAAAATATATTAATTAAAATAAAAATACACCTATCAAGAATAATTTTTTAATTTAGAGGATAATTTGTTATCAATTAAAAATTAAAATATATCAATTAAAAATAAAAATATATGAATAAAAATAAATTTTTATTTATAAAAATTATTTTCCATCGGACACATGGATTAAAACCATCACATACAGTGATATACCAAGTTCTCTTACTTAGCATGTTACACAAACGCATTGATATAAGTTTCTTTAATTTCTCACTTTCACATTAGTCCATTGCTCCGGTCACAATCGATGTGATTATTCTTGCTCCGGTCCAATTAAATTACAAGAACCCGTGCACTGCCTTCGTCGGAAGATTCCAAACCCCAGAATTCACATTCTGTCATTACCATCGATCATCTACGATAAAATGGAACCAGGTCACATGACCTACACAAGCAACCCCGTCCCACATAAATCACATGTATAGAAAATCTTGTGTTCGTCTATCCAAAGTTTAACCTATCTTTTCTAGAAACTTGTACGATCAACATGAAACCTGTGACTGATATTCAAACATTGATTTTCCTCAGATCCAATTCTTTAACTTTCATCTTGAAAACTTAGGAAGTCAAACACTGAGTTATAAAGATTGAAAATTATTTATCAAATTACTCCAAAGAACCATTAATGGATGTAAAACATAAAAATGTTAACCCTTTCATTTGTTCCTTGATGTGTTATAACGTACACTTTTTTCAAATCTCCGATGGTACATAAAGTTCAATTGATGAAAACATACTTGTATCCTATTTCTTAACCAAAATAACATTTTAAAATTATCCCCTAATATGATACCTACCAGATGGAATAAGTCAGTTATCACCACTAATTCCTCATTTTACCTCATTCTCACATCTTTTAACCCAACAACACCCAATGCTTGAACCACAATGCTTTATTTGCATGGGTTAAAATAAAAGATTAAAAGTGGTTTTTTTTCCCGATCCTGACAACAAATACAAAGAAATAAAGAAGAAAGCAAACTTTCCTGCTTATAGCCATCGTTTCAACCCATCAATCAAATTGGTGAATTTCAGGGAGATTGATCTTTCACCTAAAGCAAGCATGCTCGCATCCATGCCGTCATAGACGCATGCACGCGTACGCATGCGTGCACGCACGCGCGCGCACACACACACGCATGCACACATTCATACATAAATAAGTAAATAAATAAATGCATAGACACATATCCAAACATTCTTGACTCAACCGGTTCAACTAGCTTTCTCACACCAGGTTGGTGCACACCCATTTGATGGTTTGATGACAAGGGATGGAATCGAGTTGAATCGATCGTTCAGCCCAGTTCAACCATTCCTGTTAGGCATTTGATTTAATCTCCAATTCGGATACATAAAAATTACATGAAACGCATCAATGCACATGATGCATTCTATCCACTACTTACCCCAGTACCAACAACGAAACCAACACAACCTCAGTCACAAAATAGAGAGTATAATTCCAAGAGTCTCTGCTTGCAACACGTCAACTCACCTATTTTATCTAATCCACTTCATATTCCACCACCAAATCAACATCTCTAAGTTGCACTCCAAAAACAAATGCAGCTTGAGTAATTTTAGCTAAGCACAACTCAACACTACAAGAAAAAAAAAAGGAGAGAGAAAAGATTAGCGCATGCCAAACCATGAAAAAAGCAAGCTCGTCTCAACACAAGCCAGGAATGATACACAAGGAAGAAGGGGCAAAAGAGAAGAGAGAAGAAAAGAAAGGATGTAACAAGGAAAACCAAGAACAACGACTCCTGTATTTCAAGAGCAATTAACATTTTTACCAGGGCCACCATAGTAAAAGTAGCCGCCCCAGTCGGCATTAATGCCAGTCTGCACATCATAGCAGTTGGATTGCTCGGTGTAAGTCCTAAGCCCCTTGGGTGTCCTAAGGTTGTTGGAGGCATCCACAACCTCTATGTTCCTGAAGTAGCTCGCCCTTCCAAAGCCTTCCTCAGGGAAATGCCCACTCCCCATCTGTGTAGAGGTGTGCTGCCCATCTGGTTCTGTGTTCACAACCTCACCTCCCCATTCGATCATGGAGGCACTGTCAGTTAAGTAGGAGAAGAGGAAGGAAGGCCAGTAACCAAGAACATAGCCATTGCCAAACTGCATCCACCAATTCCCCTCCTTTGGATCCTGTCCACGTCCAAGAAAAAGAATTGATACAGCAAACTTGTATGATTTGCAATCCTTTTGCCATGTATTTGCTCTGCTAACAAAAAAGGAAAGGAAAAAAAACTATTTGCACGACTACCCTTATGAATATAGCCTCATTGCTTGTCAGATATGCTCCCATAGTTGATTAATTGAGGCTAAAATTGTTTTTTTTTTTTTTGGCTTGAGATAAAGGTTGTATTTAATGAATCTGGGTAGACAGTCATTAAAAGGTCATTAGATGCAAAGCATGATATAATGAAGTGCATTGATTGGAGTACAGGGGTAAACTTGCCAGAATGAAGATTGGGTGATACATACGGTAAAGTTAAAAGTTACTGGGACACATATGGGAAAAACCATTTATATATTGTGCCCACTAGCATGAAGAAAGCCAGAAAGCAGTAAGAAAGCTGTAATGCAAGTGTCAGACATGTAAACAATTTGTGGGGGGTTACTGCCTATTGAATCCCCTCAAGTAAAATCCACTATTTTGTTTTACTGCAGGAAAAAAAAAAAAAAGAACGATCAAATTGTTTCTCAGCTGGTAGTTGGTACCATTGTCCTTATTCTTTACCTTCCAGACAAGCAGGCTGATGTCATATTGCGAACCGCCGTAGCCAGAGACTGGGAATATGCTTGCCCCCATTGCAATTTCGCTGCCGATCTGAATGAACCCAGAGCAGAGGAGGTTGTAGCAGCCAGTTGCTTGATAAGCATCACTCTGGAATTTACAACAGCTTGAAATATGTTAGATTCATAGAGATTCAAGATGAGATGGTGCAAAGAGAGAAATGCAGCATATAGTTGCATCATGCAGGTAAGGGATTTTGAACGTATTGCTTTGACTAAATGGGTAAGAGTAAACTTACCGTCCAGTAAGTGAACAGCCTTGTGCTATTATCCCCGTAAAGATTGGGGCTGACCTGGTCAAGGAACAAGGAGCAAAAAAAAAGAAAAAGAAAAAAGAAAGTTTTGTTCATTTTGCGGTTAAAATAGATACGCCTTGACATAAATCAGACTTAAATACAATGCCACATTGTTTGAAACCAAGTAAATACTATTGATTACTATAGCACTAAATGGAGGGTGAAAGAATTGTCATATAAAGCTGCAAGCTGCAATATTGCACCGTACTCAATCAGATAAATGGAACAGTCTAAGCCAAGCAGTGAATACACATACACCACCCACCTTCAACAAACGCATAGAAATGGACTAAAAATGCAGATCAAGGCGTGAGATGAAATGAGCCACGAGAAAATGACCTCATGTTGTGGAACTACATGCCGCTGAATTACGGATTTTGAAGAAATACTCTACCAGTTGTAAAGTGAGAGATGCTTCTATAATCTACGAAAGAAAGGTGACTCTGCAATATCATTTGTGTGGACTACAAACTTCATTATTCCAAAAAATATCAAACATAGCCAGACATTACGGTTCCGAATGTGATTCAAGTTCCATTTCAATGTCATGCTCTCAAAGCCTTGAGCAACAGGTTCAATTTGAGCCTGTTTTGGAGCATTTACGACTGCCTGTGCGAAATGAAATCGAATAACACTTCAGTAACATAATAGCAAGCAACCTCCATCAATTAATGGAAAAATGAAACCTTTAGATTTTTACAGTTTCCAGTATCCAGTTTAAAATTTGGCACCTGGTTTTCCATCTTGCTAGCCCTAGAATACAAGAACTGCAAGACAGACACGATTTTGTTCTTGACACTTAAGTAAAAAGGATGCTTGGGGAGTGGAGAAAGATACCTGCCAGCCGGCTTCAATGCTGTTTAAATCCTGCCCAAACGAGCCCCCCAGTACCCATAACTGGGAAAGGCTGAATTCATTAGGGTGCTGGATCTGTGGCCCCCAGACATTGATGGTTGCTTTGGCCCCATAGTACTTACCCCCCTCTACATAAGCAATGGCATGCTAATAAAAAGAAGACGACCCACCAAAAAGAGCAACACAAAAGAAAAAAGAAAAAAAAAAGAGGATGAGACATTGGAATCAAAGCATTGAAGTTGAAAGTTGTGTTACACAATTATTCTTTGGAATCCACTTCATTCTACCTGATGACCATCGTCATTGATCATTTCAAGGTTGGCATAAGTTGGCTTTGGGATGGTCCTGTGCCTCTTCCTCCCATACCTCCTCACCGAGCTTGCTCTAAGTACATCCTCCTCTCTGGTTCTCCTGATGGGAATGGTGTCCTCTGGGCACTTCCCATTCAGGTGCCAGAGCTGTGTGGGTGCAAAAACATCAGTGGCTGCTTCTCTCTCCTTGTTCACATCAAAAAGGCCCTCTGGGTGGTACTGAGGCCTCATTTGGATGGTGTGGTTCTTGAGGAAAGGATGATCAAAGGCTGGCTGGTGATGGATGTGGACACAGTCTATTATGTCCCCATCAGGGCTCTGAGATTTTTTTTTTTTTTTTTTTTTGTAAACAACAAATAATACGAAACGTAAGAAAAAGGAAGAGAACCCAAAACTTTGGAAACCATCAAAAATAATATTCAAATGAAAAAAGGAAAGACCTTTGACCCATTTCCAGCAATGGCTGGTGGAATGCACACAAAAAGAAAGTTGGGGAGCACTAAAGACAAGAGAAGCCCATCCATTTGAAGCAAAAAGGAGATGAATGAACACCTAAGAAATATCAAAAAGCACCACCAGAGTTTTTTTTTTTATATATATATATATATATATATAAGAAAAATAAGTTGACATTCATGAAGAAGAGAAGGAATATATGAGTACCATCCCAAGGAGATATATTCAAATGGATCAAAATGGCTGAAATGGCACTCTCCATTGACAATAGCCACAAATCCCATCAAAGCAAGGAAAAATAGACACATGTCACATAACCCTATGGTAATAGAACTGGAAGAATGCCATGAAGACGTGTACCTTGATGCTCGTGAGGGAGGGCTTGTTCAAGCGCTTCAGATGCTTCTTCACGGCCAGTGCCTTCCTGTTGAGAGCAGTGGACTTGGCTACTGCATGGCTTGAGGGAGACGCGACGACCAACAACACAAGAAGCCAAAGGAGACCATTGCTGAGGGTGACATGCACTGCCATAGCTCCTGCCTCTCGTGCTTCCCTATGTGAGAGGAAAGGTAGCAGACGGAGGAGGACGGTGCTGAGAGCTTGAGCTCATCGGGGGAGGGGAGGGGAGGGGAGGTGAGAGGGACCCCACTTCTGCAAAGCTTTGCTCTCTGGACTAATATAGGCCGGGTTAAGTGGTGGAGAGGGTAGAGAGAGAGAGAGAGGGGAGGGTGGTGTGGTGGTGGTGTGTGTGTTGTTGGAGCTGGTTCCTAAAAAAGACCGCCCAAATGGCTGTGGGGTAAACTGCAAGGAATGCCCAAAGATAATACAAATTTGCAGGAAAGTGACATCTCTGCTTGGATGGGAGGGTGGGGTGGCACATAAAGACTGCGGTTCGTGTCATTCTCACTCATATTTCTGCGATCAAAAAAGGGGGGCGGGGGGGGGGGGGAAATAGTGGAGAGAGAAACCTTGATGTTGGATCATCAAGCCCATATTACAGATCTCTCTTTTTTTTTTTTTTTTCAAATAACTTTTATTACTAGAAAAAGGTCTAAAGTTAAACCAATCATATAATGAAATGAACCAAACAAGTCCAAAAAGATAATAAGCAAGATAGAACTTGCGATTAAAAAAATCAACCTCGGGAGGCAATACAACTAAGACAATCACAATGGAGACACGGTAATAAGAAACAAATGATATGGTAGCAAATCATAAAATAGGAGAGCTTTCTCCTTGAAGTAGTCTTCACCATCCTTAGAATAGCTCATCACTTAAATTGCCACGGAAGATCGCTACTCGAAATGGTAGGGAGCCTTAACCTTATGTCCTCAACAAAAACTTCAGCTTCCATAAGAAAATTAGGACCTCATCCATCGACCTGCATGAGCTCCATCCTTATAAGAGGTGGAAAAGGAAGATCAATAGGGGTCAATGAGGGCCCTATAATAGGCAGCGAGAACTACATGGGCTAGGGGGCTATAGATGTGCAGGTGTAGTGATGGAGTAGCATAGCAAGCTACAAGTTTTGAACTCGTAGGGGCCAGAAAAGCCATAAGGCCAAGGGAAGGCCAAGAGGCCAAGGGGTAGCCTACAGGACTGCAAAGAACCACATCAGAGCGATGCAAAGAGACTAGGGTGGCCACAGAGGATAGCCCCAAAGGGGTAGCAGGGTTGATTCAGAGGTGGTGGACTACAAAGGGGACCTAAGAGTGGAGCACTATGGAGTAATGTTGCATGGGTTGATGGGTCTGCGTCCAAGCCATGAGGGCAAATGGGATAGAGATCTACGGGAAGAGGAGCCATGATGTCGAGACAATCGATGGTGACCTGGTGCCACTACAGTGAAGGGTTGTGGTGACCTGGGAAGGTTGTAGGTCAAAGTGGTCACCCATTGGCCACCTGCAATGATAATCATCACATGAGCAACCTGTGAAGAGGATTTGAAGAAGACCCCCATAGTGCCTGAAGAGGATTGCACGACCAACAGAGGGTTGCCAAGCCACCCACACACATGATGGCCACACACAACACTCAAAGCACCCATAGTAGCACAGAGGCCATAGTGAGGAGCACCCATTGCAAGGCTATAGCCATTGTAAAAAGAGGGGTTGCACAAGAGCAACCTCGCTTGAGGGGAAAGGAGGTTTAGGGACTTTGGGGATCATTATGAGGGCAAAGGAGATCCCCGACCGACAAGGGATGGTTGATATGGGGGCTGATCAAATCAAAATTGTATATAAATTACGTGTCTAATTATTATTATTTTTTAGATATTTTTATACGATGTGAATGGTTATATTTTCCTTTATCTTTATATTACATCCGAGGTGAAGAAAGATCCAAAAGTAGCCAAAAAGCAAGTGGGAAAGTATGGGCTACTCTAGCTGCGGTTGATAAATGGCAAGTCTCCCCATTTATAGGGGGTGCGGATACATAGGAGGAGGCGTTATTGTACTTTGTAACAAAAGCAATTCTTAGTGAGATTTGAGAATTATCGTACTTTTCCCATACTTACAGCATTTTAAGTGAAATTAGGTAATCAAATTTTTTTGTCATTTGTGTGTGAACGTTTAATCTAAAGCACCTACGCCTATTCTAAATTCGAATAAGACACTTGTAAGTAAATTCTGTTTACTAACTTACTACCATGGTCCAATTTTAAATTTGGCAAATTAGGTTTGGGCTTTAAGTAGAAAAAATAAAGAAGAAAGGTTATGGTCCAAATTGAGAATCGATGGCTGATAGCGATGTTCTTAAGCAAAAAAATAGAAAAATGTAGATTCTGACGTAAAAAGTGGTGTAGGGTGTTATTTTTGTATTTCACACAGTGTTGAAAATGTGGGTTCACTTGATAATTGATATTTAATGTAATGAAACAAAAGAACGTAAAGTTTATTATGTAATGGTCCCGATCATATTAAAAAAAATCATCACACTAATTTAACCTAAAATGTACCGATGATAAATAACTTTATACTTGTGATAAATTATTCTAAGGTATCTTTACACTGCTGTAATCTCATTTTGCATCTGTGATAAATTATTCCAAAGATAGTTTCACTTGTTCAAAGTGATTTTACACCCATGCAAAGTAATTTTGACCTATGAAATTATGATTCAGGTTTATAGAAAGTGAATTCATGTATGATAGGGTGCTAAATCCTAAATCTTAAGGTGAAAAATCACATTTCAAATGTAAAATCACTTGTCATAGGTGAAAAAACACCTAGAATTTAATTTTACACCGGTACAATCTTACTTTGCACCCGTACAAAATAAAATTACACTGGTGTAAAGTAATTCAAATTAAGATTGTATCGGTGTAATTTTACTTTGTACCCGTGTAAAATTATTTTAAAAGTGCAAAGTGATTCCAAAGGTGATTTGAATAGTTTGCATCCATACCATGTGTAGCACTTTTTTGCATAAAAAGAAGAGACGCGAGTTAGGATTATGTTTAACTGATGCACATCAACTTTTACGCCAACTTTTATATTTTCTAACCTACATCCTATTCTTAATCTATTAAGTATAAATATTTTTTTTCATGAAAAAGTAAAAATTAAAAGAATCCACAAAAGGCTCAACTAATATCTAGTATTCCTTTCACAACTAGGAGCAAACAATGACTCCCACCATATATATATATATATATATATATATCAGATCGAGAGTTTATACGTTTTAGAAAAAAAAAAATCGAGAGTTTAGACGTGTAAGCAAACGGTCTTCATGTAGTCCTCAGAATTTGAGGATGACGCCTTCACCGAGTAAAAAGCAAGAAGAGCAGGAGAAAGAGAATCCTCCACCAGTTAAGGTGCACATACCATTAACAGTTAATTTCACCACGCACGCCCGCATATTTAATACAATTTTATGCTTCAATATCTCTCTCTCTCTCTCTCTCGTTTTTTTTTTTAATGTACTTTATTCCATTAAAAATAGAAAATAACATCCGATTGATGACGGTAGAGTGGAGTAGAGTAGTTAAGGGGAAGGAGACATATGCTATCATTAATTGCTGTAGTCTTTTATGGGATTTTTCTAGGGACCAGCTACGAGGTTAGGTGTGCGATAATATATGCCCATTTATATGTTTCCTGGATAGCTAACACGTCTTGTCTCGTGGACTAAGGTTGAACCTTCCTTTGCTCTCTTTCTTCAACCCCTCTTTGAGATTTGCTGTTGGGATTTGCCACCAACAACCCCACAGCACCCCACCGGATTTGCCCCCAATCGCCGAACGCCTCCCCACCCAAAGCTACGCCCGCATCCCCTCTCCCTTCCGTTACGGGTTGTTACCGTTCCGATAGTGTCTCCTTTGCAACTTGTGTGCTCCGAGTCTGATCGCACTAAAGATGTTCATTGTATCGTGATCACTCCATGTTGGAGGAGAATTTCATAAGATAGCGATCCTCCATTTTCATGTGTCGACGTCATTTTAGTTGTGAAGGTCATGTTAAAGTTGGATTCATCACGATCGGGTTAATGGTTGACGTCGCTTCGATCGCTTATCACTCATGGACGTGATACGTCGATGATGTTGGTGACGTCTTGTCATATCTAGTATGTGATACTAATTTTCCTGCAACAAAAATGATTTATTGGATTTTTTTTTCTATTTTTTTTCTTTTTTCTTTTAATTTTCTATTGCTGTTTTTGAAGCTTTTTTTTTTCTCGAGAGGATCTATTTTCCCCTCTCTACGAAGAGTTGAAGTTGTTATTCTCCCTTATCCTTATAGATCACGTCTTCAATCATTTCGGTTCCTTTTACAAGAGGAAGTTCTGATTAAAGAAAAAGAAAAAAATACCCAACGGCTACACCTACCGGCAAAAAGCCCTTCTTCCCGACTACCGAGAAGAAGGGTGATAGGTAGAAGCTTCGTTGAAGGTAGGATGGTAAGATGACTGAAAAGATCATTCTCATTTTTCTAAATTTACATACAATTTAATTGTAGGAAATCTCAACCAAATTACAAGCTTCTCTCGGAGGGGAAAAAAAATTGAAGCTGATTAAAGTTTATCACATGTGCACGACAATTCTGGCCGATTTAGTTGTAATTTCCTAACCTTCTGTTTTTTTCAACCTTTCGGAATGGGACAATTTTTGCCAGATAACTTTCAAGTTCCATCTGGATTAAATTTAAATTTAAATTTAAAATTTAACCGCTATTTTAATTAGTTGATCTGATGATCGATGCAGTCTTGCTGGACTCTGCTGCTGCTGGCGGCTGTGTGAATTGTGCTGCTAATTCGGGACTGGAGAACATAAGAGGATAGAGGGATATGTTTGCTATGATAAGAGATGGAGGATTCGTGGGTAAAAAAATGTTCAGCTTGTTTGTATATTTTGTCTATTAGTAAAATGGGTGTGGCACAGCTTTCAACTCTCTGTAATCTTATGTTCTGGTGACACATATGATCGATGTGGAGCCGCAAATACTTGATCATATAAATTACCATCTGGTTATGTGATTTCTATGTGGTTGCCTTCTATGAACTTGGTGTAATTAATCGATAAGTTAAAAACTTTTGATTCTACTTAATTGGTTTCAACCAGATTCCAGAGCAAAACGTTACAAATATGAAATTATTAATTGTTTGTACCGAGAACCTTTGCTACCAACGAAGTTTTCAGTTACCAACTGAGAGGATTCTACTTGTTGAATCCAAGCCTCGATTTCAATAGTCATCGAGCAGTGTTCCTGATGAAGAAAAGGGAGGTGAGAGGAACAGATTGATCTACGATTTCGTGGGTTTTGTAAGATGGCTATGTATGTTCTCTCTACATCCTGGAGACTTTAGTATCTTTTGCGTCTTTCTCCCTTTCATCCCCCATAATTTGTAATGGTTATTTCCTTCCATATATAGTTCTCTACCAGCAATAATTAATTGTTTCTCCAATTTAATTCTCAGTTAAATCTCCAAATTAAATGGAGGAATATTCTGCTCCAACAATTTGTGGTAGGGCAGGCATAATTTGTTTCCGAATTTCCGGAAATTAATGGAGACGTGAAAATCGATCATTGGTTTTGAGATTGTCTAATCACTCTCCGAAAAGAAAGAAATTGAAAATATTAGAAGCGATTGAATGCCTACCATTGATTGATAGAGACTCCTAATTTTAATAGGAAAAATCCACATTTAAGTTGTCATGTAACCACCTATGCATAAGATTGAATGTGTGAATTTGACAGATCCAAACAATCAAAAAAAAAAAAAATTTAATTTAAATTATTAAATAGTATTTCTCAATTCTTTTATGTTACATCACACATTTTGATGAATTTACTATCAATGGAGAGTGTTGCACCTCATCTCATCATTTACTTAGAGATTGGTGCGTGGGTCATTAAAATTAAAATACAAGAAGAATCAGTGAAACAGAATTTTTGGGGAACATGTAGAGAAAAAAAAAAGGATGCAACATTTAGTAGCACTGCTGCAGCGTGGTTTAAGAAATTTCCTTTTTGGGGAACATGCATGGCAATATGCAGTCAAATCTAACTCGTCAAAGTAGGTTAATGCACCTTGCTATTAGCCGAGAATAATGTGGGGGTCAGTGAGAAACCTTAAAATGGGATTGACTCGCAGTCAGGCTACAAGATTTAAATGGGCAAGACAAATTTGGGCCTTTGTAAGGACAATCTACTAGGTCGCGTAGGTGCATACGATACAACCATATTTACATACATGCTTTTACATATATATGTCCATGTATATTTTGAAAAAGATGTATCTATTCATATATATATATATATATATATATATATCCTTGACATCGATGAATATGTTCTCAAAAATTTTAATTTATTAACCTACGTACCTTTAAGAAAAAATAGAGTAAAAATTAAAGGATTATATTAACCAACTTCCTGAGTTTATTTTCTCTTTTCCAAAATGTCCCCCACCTCCCATCCCTCTGGTAGTCGTGGAGTCGAGCTTGCCAGAGCACGAGAGGTGTGGAGGATGTGGGATGAGGCAAGGTAGTCGTGATCACTAGATCGTTGGAGGGTGCGAAGGATGTGGGATGAGGTAAGGGAGACAACCTTGTCAGGACTATGAAGGGAAGAGCCATCGAAGAGTTGGAGGAGAGGAGGTCGGAGGAGGAGGGGGGTATTGAAGGAGGGCTTAGAGTTGGAGGGGGTCGGATGAAGGGGAGGCTGAAGCAAGAGGAGGGGAGGAGAGGAGGGTGAAGGAGGAGGTCCTTGGTTGCGGATGGGAGGGGGCGGCGGTGGGGTTGTGGCGCACAGATGAGGAGGCGGAGGAATAGGAAAGGACATTTAAAAAAAAGTCTCTCTATTTTTTAGTTTTCAGAGTTGATACATCCGAATAAGCAAATGAACATTTCCAAAGGTATATCCGAATAACCCCATTTACATATGTTGGTTTGGGACAGACTCAATTCTCAACCTTCCACGTATACATTCAGATTCCTATTATTAGTGAATTAGTGATTCTTTATTTTTGTTTAACCTTCCACGTATACGTTCAAACTCCATGGTTTTCTGGCTCAAGTTAGAAGGTCAATCATTAAGCCACATGTTTTAGGCAATTGAAGGTCTCCTTCGCTATGTGGATCTCTACATATTAAAGATCAATTGTCGTGCTCAAGACTGATGTAGCAACATGGAGAGCATAAAGTCTATGATTGGAGTTTGACTGATGTCTAAACGTGATGCAGAGCCTAAAGCGATGTTTCTTCAAGCAACGACATAGATCTTCTAGCATTTCTACCATTGATTGTTGTCCTTCTCAACGGCATGACCTATGGAGCATCTCAAGATTGCCATCCAAGTAGGTGGTTGGGATTGGGATACATTTTTGTCGTGTGGATGTTAATAATTAGTGGATATTTTTTATTTATTACAAATTGAGCATTTCATCCTTAATGCACTCTATGCTCTACTTGAGAGGAGTTGTTAGATGATATATGTGATTTACTCTCACATGATGGGCATGAAATTTGTGAAGTGTACGGTAACCTATATAAAAATTCTTATACTCTCATTTATTTCTTGAAGAGAAAAATATAATATCTATCTTTTTCTTCTCGAAAAAAAAAAAAAAAGTGACATAATATCTGCCATTAATTAGAGCTGTCACTTGATTTTCTTCCCTCTCCTTAGGAGAGATTTCTACGTAAACCTTGTTGTTGTTCGTGTGATGCTTTGTTATCTTTTTTGATTTATTTCATTATTATTTTTCTACTCTCATTTTCAATTCCAATCCACCCTCAAATTTCGAGGAAGCATTCGACCTAACTTGTCCCCCTGATCTGATCATGCCCGTAAGTATATAAGATATACATATCTCGACTAACACGATAAAAGTTTGATTAAAAATTCACATAGTACTCTTCGATGCTAATTTAATCTGCAGTAGCTCTGTCCTGCAAGTATTTACTTCAATTTTTCGATCAGTTACATCTATTTACGATCATAAATATGACTAATTTATAAAGGGGGAATGGAACATAATTACATATTTTGGTTCAACTTACTTCCTGTAGCTATAAATTCGTTGGTAGATACAGCTATGCAGCTTTGCTTGTATAGGTCAGATCATTTGTGCGACGTGACACATTGTTAACACTATCAATCAATCAATATTATATATATAATTCGGTGGGGGTAATAGTACTGCTACTGAATATATATATATATATATATATATATATATAGAGAGAGAGAGAGAGAGAGAGAGAGAGAGAGAGAGGGGGGGGGGTTGATTAAGGAAGGAGGGAGAGGATTGAGATTTCATCGGGGACAAGAATTTGATGGGTCGTGATATTTAGTTTTGATTACGTGAATTGAAGTGCGAGATATTCGCGGGATTTGGGGGTGGTGCGATTAAGGTTGTAATATAATTAATGGTTCAGGTTTAAGGTGGCAAATAAGTCAGAGAGGGGAGGACGATGGAGTCTTATCCCATGCATGCAAGGTGGGGTACGTCGGAGGTTTTCCTTCCTTTGCGAGAAGGGGTACCACCACCACTGGTGCATGGAGATTCGATAAAGCCTCCTCAAGCTAGCTGGATCGTGTGGCATTACCATGCATTTCTCTGAATTTTTTTTTTTTTTTTACGTCCGTGTTGGCGAGCCCAAGATTTTAGAATAGGATGCTGGTCGGAAAAATTTAAAGTTGATCAACAATATGGTGAATGTGATCTTCTTTCTGATATATCTTACTTTTATGTAAAATAAAATATTTATATTTGGTGTGATCTACTACTATTAAAATAAAAAATAAATTATTTTTATACAAGTGTAAACCACTCAAATCACCTTCGGAATCATCTTTTAAAATAATTTTGCACTGATGTAAAGTAAGATTACACCAATGTAAAATTAAATTTCAAGTATTTTTTCACCTATGACAAGTGATTTTACACTTGAAAAGTGATTTTTCACCTTAGGGTTTTGGGTTTAATCCCTAAATCCTAAATCCTAAGTTAAAAATTCACCTTTTAAGTGAAAAATCATTTCTCATACGTGAAACCATTTCCATAAGCCTAAACTCTAAATCCTTAATTTTAAACCCATAGGTTAAAATCACTTTGCACGGATACAAAATTATTTTACACAAGTGAAATCACTCTTTAAATAATTTTGCACCTGTGCAAATTAAATGAGATTGCATTGGTGTAAAGATACTTTAAAATAATTTATCATCAGTACATTTTAGTTCAAGATAGTGTGGTAATTTTTTTGAATGTAATGAAACCTACCATGTAACAAACCTTATATTCTTTTATTTCTTTACATTAAATATCAATTATCAAGTGAGTTTATATTCACAACACTATATAGAATACAAAATAAAATCCATAAATTCTTACGCATCACTTTCCGTGTCACTATTTACTATTTTCTACTTTTTAGCTTTAGAATAAGGAGGGTAGAATTACTGGTCATTAAATTTTTCATGTTTTCAGTTTCGAAAGAAAACTTGAAGGAAAAAAATATCCTAATCGAGTGAATTTTCCATAATATCGTAATATCTATAATATTTCTAAGTACGTTCAACAATATGAAATATTCAACATCCACCGTGATTCAGGCGGTGCCCCTTATATTTAGATACAAATCTGTTTCAGTTGTTAGAAACAAAGAAAAGCAACCGATTAATAACAAAAGTATACAATATTTATAGGATCTTACCGTCAAAACAAGAACATGTTATATCAATTGAATGGTAAAGGTCTCTTAACTACTAAATTTTATATGATAAAAAAGTGTCCATTTATGTAGAGTGTAGGGAATCAATGGACTTTAGGAGGAGAAAGTGGAAAAGAAAAAGGCTTATCTAAATGCCTAACCCATCTTCCTTTGTATAGGTGAAAGAGAAGGAAAGAGATACAATTAACCTAGTGCGGTGCAATTCATTCTTCCTTGTACATGTTAGGATCCTTGATAAGGATTCAAATGCAACTCGTCTAGTTTAGTGACAATGTGACATGTGATGCTAAAATCTTTGATTTAAATGTGTGTGTTTATTTCTAGATATCTGAATGTAACATATCAGCGGACTTGATTTCTTAAATATAATGAATAAAATGACATTAAATAAAATATTAAAAATAATGTATATGAAGAATGTTTTAGATTATTGTAAATCATTTCATCATTGAACCTATTAAACCCACTTAAAGAGGTCGGTTGTTGAATAAGTGGATTGCCGCCTAGAAGACTAGGGTTTAAATCTCACCCTATTGAAAATAATGAACTCATTAATTTCAATTACATTCTTTTCGAGAGGTATAATTTTTTAAGAAGATTTGAATAGATAGAGTTTCCTAATTGAAAATTTTTAAAATCTACCATATAAATTTGAGAATAATTTTATTAATAATTCTTGAAATCAAGTTATCATATTCTTATTGGAGAAGTGGTTTCTATTAATCTCCTACTTAAAGGAGCAAACAACGAAAATATTACATCTAATCACTAAAACTTTCCTATAAAGGATTATCTATTGAGCCTTATGAGATAAAGAAAATATGACGATTAATCTTTCAAAGAGACTCTAATAGCAATCCACGTAGGGTAACACATAGAAAGCTCCTCTTGCAATATCCTTATCTCCTAATTTCTCAAGGGGCTTGGCAACACAATTGACTGCCTTAAAAACAAGACCACATTAACAAAAGTTCCCAAAGTTAGATTTGATTTGATTTCCTAGTTGGGCTTTCCTTTACGAAAGGAAGTCTTACCCTATTCACCAGCAAGGAAAAAAGGAAAGTTCAACTTCAAAAACTCACAAGATAGAAAGAAATCCTTGAAGTTCTTAAGACTCTATCAAATGACTCAAAGATGGAAATCAAGAAGAGATCTACCCTTAACCAAATTGAAGCCACTCTAATCCTTGTGCCATTGGATCGAACCATAACTTATTTGCCTATGTCATATTCATCTAAGAGTTTTTGAATTAAAGCCTTAAATGGGCCAAACCCAAATTGGGAGCGACTAAGGGTTCAACATTCATCAACCCGGGTAGCATTTCAAGGTTATACCACAATATGTCAAAAGTAAAAAAAGGGGGGATTTTGACATATATACCTGTGTAAACTTTAGAAAATATGTATATATCCTCACTTATTTTGTATTTACATATGTACCCCCCAGAAATATCCACTTATAACTTATTTGGATGATCTTACGAACTTTGAAGACTAAAAAATGAAGACTTTTATATAAATATCCTTCTATTTTCTTTCACTCTCACAAAAAGCCCTCCCCCTCATCATCCACCTCTCCCCCCTCCTCCTCCTCCTCTAGACTCCTCACCTTCGTTCACAGAGCCTCCCTCCTCTCCTCCTCCAACCCCTCCTCCTCCAACCTCTCCTCCTTTGAACCCTCCTCCTTCATCCTCCTCTCCTCTCCTTCTACTCCTCCTCCTCCAGCCTCCTACCCTTTGACACCCCCTCCTTAGACCTCTACTCCTCCTCCTCCAACCTCCCCCCCTACACCCACAAAGCCTTCTCTACTTTTACCCCTCCCCCCTACCCTGTAGAACCCCTCCCAAATGCATCCCCTCCTCCTCCTTGACCCCTCTCCTCAATTCCCCACTTGTAGAGATCTAATCATTACAGCCAACCCCACCTCCTTCACTTGGCCCTTACTACTCCTTGTCAACCTCAACGTTGGCCTCTTCGTTATTGCTACAACGTCTTGCTTTAAGAGGAGCACTCCCCCAACTTCCAATCAATGGTATGGAGGAGTGATGGGAGGTGAAGAGGGGTGTTTGGAGAAAAAGAGATGATTTTGTTTACAGAAAAGCTTTAATTTTTACTCCCATTGTTGCATGAGGTCATACAAGTTAGTAAACGAGAAGAAGGTTTTTTCTCTGGTAATTATGGTTGTGATTATCATATGCTTGTTGCTACTTCGTAGTCTTCAAAATCATCAGTGGAAGGCCATCAAATGTGTGAAGTTTTTTTTATCATGGTTGATTATTCTTATAGCTTTGTAAACTCAAAAATTTTGCTATTGAAACCTTAGTTCTTTGTCTAAAATTAAATCTCTTAACCCCATATCTTATAGGAGCATTAGCATTAGATTTTTGGATTGTAATTAATTATTAATTGCCTATCACTTCATGATACATCATTCTTCCTAGATTGTTTATATATATATATATTTATATGAGAATTATCAAATAAGCAATATGCAAATTTACTAAAAATGAGCACTTACATTTAGTCATAGATTCAATGAAAATTCAAAAGAGTAAAAATTGGTTGGAGGCTATTCAATTCTAGGATTGTAGTTGAGAAGTTTACACTAACACACACTTCCAACTCAGCACCCCTACTCATTACACTAGATAAAGAGCACATAAGCAAATTAAGTAGTAGTGAATGAAGTATCTTCCAATTCTCTCCAATAGCTTTGCAGCATTGTCAAAGGTTGACTCGAATTTCACTACCTCTTAAGGAAGATGAGGGAGAGAACTCCTTCCCCTCCAACTCTCCAAGCGGAAATCCAAGATGCTAAATCCTCCTCAATAAAATAAGATATATAAAAGAAGAGAGAGGCTAAAGTAAAGTCTAATAGCTGTCGGTTCGCCTTCCCGTCGAGGAAGGAGTATATCCATTTATTGATTTTATCGTGCTTTTTCCACGAGGCTTGAAGTTGACCCATTTATATATATATATATATATATGCATGCATCCTTAACCACCTAAGCCCTTTTCGAGCAATAATATATTTATGTTTACCAGCTCAAAGAGACTATTGGAATATGATTGAAAATGAGGGGCCGGACTCAAACAAAAATTTAAAAATAATTTGGGGATTTTCCCAGAAGATGTAGTTAGCTAGGCAAATTACAATATATATCAACATATATGAATATATATTGCTCACGTTCACTTTTAAATTTCATCATATATATATATCCTTAATTAGCTATCCTTCTGCATCCGACATGCCCAACATGTCACGGACAAGGTGCTTGGATATTCTCGGGATGTCTCTTGCTGTAGAAGAAAGAAAAGCCAATAGAATGGATTCGATTTCCAACGATGTTTCAAAAAGGTTGGGCATGAGGAAGGAGGCTACATGATGATCGACGCCACGTAACTTATGGTCACTTAAAACTTTCCCTCTGCCAAAAAGGTGAAAGAAACTTGCGGCGCCTAATTGTTTCTTCTCGAAGTGGATGACTTTGCAGTTGCCCCTGTGATCACTTCTTAATTTGCATGCTCATAAACATGTCCGATTCAGTAGATAGAATTGGATATTATGGACTTTGGATAAAATTGGATACGCGTATAACTGTAGTGTGACCATTTGCAATAAGGAGGCAGCGACTTGGGAATGCGCAACTTGCAACGATGAGAAGTGAGAGATGCGGCTTACGTTTTGATTTTGTTCTCTCTCTCTCTCTCTCTCTCTCTCCATTCCGGATGTTTTACATGAAATTATAAATGACCCCTGATGTATATCAATTTGAATAGATTAATATTGATCTTTATAGTGCATGATCACATTTAGCGAGATATCAATTTAGTTATCTAAATAAGATCTTCATCTTATTTATTTTCTGTAACTTTTCCCTAAGTTGGCATCCGTCTCGATGCTATATGTCCAAAATACACTAATCGCTATATTACCATGCATGAATATTTTCTTATTAACGAACTTGACGACCGTGCATTCATCAAATTTGTTGACATGTAATCCTTTTCAGTATGATAAGATTTGAACCCTAATTTTTTAGATATATGGGAGTTCACCACTCAACCACTTGCCAATTTAAATGAGTCTTACTTGCGACGAAAACTTTGAAATTTCATTCCATGGAGCTCTTGAAACGTGTTGGATCCTGTGCGTAACACCGCCTCAAGTTGACCCATGTGAATGTTTGAACCTAACATTACCAAGATCTGTAACAGGGTTACTTTGTGATTTAACATTATGCACATATAGGGTGATTTCCATTGCAATGGTACATATCATCATCTCGTGCATGGATGCTTACAAATATAAGCTAATACAATTGCATTGCATTTGAATTTGATTGTAAATTTATCTGATCCCCTTACAACTCGAATTGTTAGAGGTTAGGATTTCAATTAGATTTCAAGATTCCTCCTTTTACTCATTGTACTATGTCCTAACTTTTATAGGGTTGTTTTTATTTGTCCCATTTTGAGTTGAGGGCTTCTTGTAGCTACATATCCCTCCATATATTTGGATTGTTAGGTAAAAACAAAAACAAGAAAACTCCAAATGTTAGGAAAATAATAAAAATATAAAATTCAAGACCCCATTTACTCCTCGAATTAGACGCTTAATTCTACCAATGGTGCTTTCGAAAATTGACCAATTTCAATTTTTGAATCTCAACTTCGAAAAAGACTAATTCTACCTCAAGGGTGGTGTTAGTTTATTCTCCACAATAATTTCCCTACTTCTCACTTAATTCTTTGAAGTAGCATGCGGTGATCCAAACACCAAAGAATCAAAATTCCTTATTAATTCCACCTATGGCAATTTCTTTAACTCCACCTAGCCACTTCTACCAACCAAGTCCTCACCTAAGCGAAGATTACTTAGCCAACCTTGACATGTAATGAAGTTATGGCACAATAATTTCTATGATCTAAAAAATTGGACAATGAATAATTCTATTTTAATTTAATTCATAAATTTTAAAATTTTACTAGATATAGATTCAAATGCGATATGTTGAAATTTAAATTTGATTCCGAAATTCATCCAATTAAACCTATATAGTATACATGTCAATTGCTCTTACACACATTATTCTTTTAAATACTGCCAAACTTAGATTGCTAGTACTTTTAAGAACAACTTATACATGCCTTGACTTAAATTATTGTACATTTAAACCTAAAAAGTTATATTAACCCTTAAATATGATTATAGAAAGCTGCATTTACATTTTTATCTAATATTTATTTATATTAATTATGCTTTATGTTAATATCCAACTTATATCTATATCTAATTTTTATCCAAATTGAATTTACACCCAATTTTCTTAACATATATATATTTGACTTTGAAAAAATAAATATGGATATGACCATCGGATTTCATCCCTAAACAACAGTCCCATGATGCCATGAGCCGCAACTAAAAACCGTCAACTAGAAATAGCCAAATGGCAGAATGTCTTCCGGCCTCCAGGATGCAAAATAAACTAATGCTAACATAACTCCACTTTCAATCCTAAGTACTTCTCTCTTTTCGTTGCCAACTATGCAATTTTAGTATGTACGGCTGCATTCTATGCTCATTGAGTTTACCGATAAATTTTGTGTGCATGAAGGGGGGCCCAAAACTAACCAGTTTGGTCTGCGAGGTCTAAAAACTACAAAACCATACATGTATACATAGGTTGCTGCAACATACAAGTCCTAGAATGGTAGAGGAAATTAGCACTAGAGGAGCAGATATCAGTTGAAGCTTTTGTTTTATTTCTCCCTCAAAACAATTTCATCGTGGAGAGAAACATTCAATAACATGGTTCCAAAAGGGAGAGAATCACAGCAATACAATGCAGTGGATGTGGTTGCATAGGAGAATTGGGTGGAGAGATGTCCAACAAGACAGAGACATCAGAGAGAGTGGAGTCGCCCATCTAGAGATGTCAACTGAAGTTGGGTATGCAACTTCTGAAATACCCAAATAATCATCGTACACCTCCAATAGAAGATAACCATAGAGATACAGGACATGCCTCTATCAAGGACACACACACCTTCCAAGGAACAAAAACAAACCATGGGTTTAAGGCGAACTTTGATCGTAGATGAAGCAGCAGAGGTGGCAATGCACTGAGATCATTAAGATTTGTGGAGAGAGCATCTTGTCACCGAGCTCTACTGGGTAGCCACAACCAAAGGTGGATGGAACAGTCTTGGGGAAGGAGCACGGTAAGGTTGAGCCTGCCACTTTGAAGAGGATATGATGCGTCACAAGACATCCTCTCATGCGACTTGGAGGATATTTCAATGGTGAGTCACCGAATTCGGTTCCGTTGCCAAAAATTTGTTGTAATTCGGATGGTTTCACATAAGGCGCAGCTTCTTGAAGATGCCATTGCATATGTGATTTCTTCTCTCTTGGTGGCATTTCGGAGAATCATCAAATTTGCAACTTTTGGCTGTGGTTGCCACAAATACTGTACGGCACCATCTACTTGGGGTTTGTCTAATAAACAGGACAAACCACGACTTCTGCAAATCACAGAAATACAAGAGACAAATCCAAGAAAAAGGTCCCTTGAAGTCGCCTAGCCGTGGATCAGAAAAACCAACCATTATTTAAATCGCGTGCCTGTTTGATCTTATTCATAGTTTCCTCTGGTTTGTTTTCGAGAAGCATTGAGTAGATTCCTTTTAATTTGTCAATGGGCAGGTCCAGTCAGCTCCGTTTTCTGCCTATTCCTTCTAAATTGTAGTGACCCTGTTACCATATATTACTTTACTGCATTCCTCCATTCTTAAATGACGCATCATGATGCAACACTCCAAGGCCGTCATTGCCCATCTCGACGCTGTGCTTTCCCTCGAAGATGAACATGAAGACGAAGATGGACCTACACGATTGGTCTCTACAGTGTAGTGGATGTGCTTTTTCTTCCAACCGATGGCGATTCCCATAAAAATGCACGAATAGCCATCCTAAGGTTTGACGCGAAACGAGGAACGTCCGCATTATCATCTCGAATTTCTTACTCCCAGGGGTGCTTTTTCCACGTTGTGGGAATTGGTTGGACCTCCTAAGTGACCAGAGAATTCAACTTAATAAATCAAGCAATCACATAAAGATAGGGAGTCTGTTTATCAAATTCCACCTCGAAAGGGTGAACGTTTGAAGGAGGGATAATGCTTCCAAATATGCACTAGTAAAGAACAATGATACAATCTCTCTTTTTCTCTCGAATTATCTAAAAGAGGACCTCGAATGCCTCTCTTTTATATTTATAGTGCTGGAATCCATCCTTTTTCAAGACCTTTTGATTGAATACACCCATTGCTAAAATATGCATACAGTCAAGTTATTAATTGCGGTGGTCATATCATCATTTATTAATGATATGACCATGTTACACTTTTTTTTGCCTTCTTCTTGTTGGTATCGGATCCTTTGGTGAGTCGGATCTGCCTATATCCAAACCTTTTCGGATGTAGGTAGGTCGGATCCTCAAATTCATCTGTATCCAAATCTTTCTAGATTGCACCCTTCTTGTTGAGTTTTTCGTGAAATTTTGAGTCTAATGATATTTTTTACCCACTATTAGAAACCATCCCAACCAAACAAGCATCGGCATTTATCTCATCTACCCAAAACCATTCACAAATTGCACTTCCTAAAACCTAAACCCAACGATATCTTGCCCCATTGATTACCAACCACACTTGGGTCTGGTCTAGAGCTCTTTTGCCCTATTGAATGTTCCGCACAGACTGCCCAACATGAGAAGAAGTGGCTACAATGGCAAGAAAGGGAATAGATGCCTATAAAAGATGATTGGTAGGCATAAGACCTGTCTTAAAACTCCAAAATGATGAAGCTACAATTGTTCAAGATTGGCACCAGACGTCCCTCTCTCCCGACCATTCATCTCTCACCAACCCCGGTTTCTTACCCTATATATATAGCTAACCGATTGACGTTGGTCGAGGGCCCCTCCATTCCACCTTGACCTCACCATCTGACTACCCCCCCCCCACGCCCAAGAATCTCCTACCTTGACTTGCATTTCATGATGGCATACTTTGAGAGACCTTCAAACAAGGTATTCCCACCTGCCATATAAGTGCATCCTACGAAGGATATGGAAAACTACAAATCATCTCAACAACATACGACCATTCATATCCGTCTTACACGGTTTTGACTGACCCACCCAGACGATGGTTTTTTAACTAAGGAATTTCTTTGGGAATTCCATCTCTTGCAGCAAAGAGGCAAACAGAAGTGGCACTCATTGCCACTGCTTTGTGGAGCAACTGGAATCCACGGATGAAGATTTTTTTAGGAAACCTCTTGATACCATTGCATATTTTGTTTACTCCTACTGAATTTCTTCCTCATTATTTTGTTGAAAACAATCTCGGAAAGTTTGCGAAACCTCTCAGCAGTCATTGGGGCAGACTTAGTAATAACATTCCTCCTTGAGTGCTGCTGGAGGACTTTCTGCGAAGGTAGGAAGCATTACCCTCTCCAAGATGTGAAATGCCATGGAAGCCCGATGAAGCGAAAGATGCTGATGGGTGCCGAAATCTTTCCTTCAACTGTTTTGACTCGCAATCTCTATGTACCTATCCTTGAGTTTGTTGCTAGGTGATTTCAGTGTTGTAAAAGACAGTAATCGATATTTAATTAGTCAGGTCACTAATTAAAGAGTATACGATATACGAGAGAATAGTCAGGAAATACTCAATTAAGCATTATATATATATATATATATATATATATATATATATATATATATTCAAGTTCAATCTTATAAAATAAGCTACAAAGTACAAATAATATCAAATTCATTACAACTTTAATAATTAAAGCAAGATATAAACCATTACAAATACATTACTAACGACAAAATAACATAAATCAAGAATTAATATATACTTGAATCAAATATGTTACAATACATACTTTGACGACGAAGGATTTTTTCTTGATCGAAGAGGAGCCTCAGGTGAAAATAAAAGATTTTAAGGGAGTGGTCGGGGCAAAGGGTCGAGTGAATTTTTATTTAACCTAAAAAAAAATAATATACCTACATACCTATTTTTCCTACTATGTAAAAATTGACCTACTATTTGACCGACTACACCGACTACTTAGCTACCAACTATAAACCCGACTATAGGTTATTCAATTGGTAGGACACCACGTAGGATTACTCGATCGATTACTCGATTGAGTAAATCAACTTTTACAACACCGGATACTTTATGGTTGGAATTTTTGTACCGGGGGGCCCCTAACAGGGCATGAGCATCACCTCCATTGTAACATATGAATGGCCAAAATGGACTCGTTTTTGTACAAAGCTGGCTCCTTTCCAGGCTTGCTTGGAAAAAGGGATCATGTAAGCAACGAAAAAAAGCTCCCTTGTATTGGCAAAGATATGCCTTTAGTTTAGGAAGCAACATTAGGTATCAAGCCATGCAATAATACCCAGCTAGCAGCAAAATTGTCATCCTACAGATATAGGAGAATGCATAGTCTGTTCTTTGTTGGATGTCCTATCAGACATACATTAAAGCACAAGGTGGTTTCACCTACTACCGCTTGGCCTTTACCTCGATGTTCATGAGTTGGGCTGCATTATGTTGCAACAGAACATATCATTTGTTTCTTTTCCACAGTTGCAAAATGCAAGGTGCTATAGAGCTCAAGGAGGAACCAAGATAAGGGCCAAGGTCAATCATCTATGGGCCTTGTTAACTACGGTTGATTGACTATTGAATTATCTTTTCACCATCTCAAAAGATGTAAACTGCATCAAGGATTAAGCTAACTCATAGTAGCTCATCTCAAGTCAGTCTCAGTGATTGATCTTGTAATCTTCAGATTCCAGATATAGTGGCTAGAGTTCGATCCTCCATGGTAATGGAATAAACAGCAAGCAACACTGTGATTTCACATCCGATGCTTTTAGTAATGCTTTCCAATGAAAAAAGTTAACAAGGGTCATGGTCTACTACTTCATGAAGATTCCTAAAGGTCTATATAGACCACAGCATATTATAATCAATACCCATAAATTTAATGGTAAAGCCATCATCACAGCAAATATGAAGTTTCGATCTTCAAATTAAAGTACCTTCTGAAAGATCCAACTACTAGCACTGGAAAACAGGTAATACAGTCTACATTATAGTTGCTGGACTGAAACATCATATTGGAGAAAATAATGCCTTTCTTATTAAAAATAAGAAACCTAAAATCTCCTATGTGGAGAGTTAGGCTAGAAAAATTATATAAAATATCCAATAGGATTATAACCTAATTAGGGCTCTTAAACTAACAAAAATAGACTGAATCCTAATTCTAAAGACTTTAACTTCCTAATACTTTAACATGACATGGACTGCTTCTGGTCTTTGTTCCGGAGAGGAAATGCTCTTGGTGGTGGCAACACTTTTAGATCCAGGAAGGATAGGGTCCGGATATTGGCAATGTTGTGGGATCTTTGGCTGGGAAGGAATGAGGTGGTGTTTAGAGGAAGGAAGCCCTATGTGGAGAATATTGTTTGTTTCATTTCTTCCCAGGTGGTGTTTTGGAAATCCACCATGTAATTTATGTTGTAACCTCTTTAATGGTTTGAAGGAATGAAATTGGGTGGCTATCACACGGATAACAACCTTTTTGCTTTTCAAAAAAAAAAGTTGGAGTGTAGATGACAATCGAGCCCAACTTACTACAAAGAACAAAACAAAACCCCCCCTTACTCAGGAAATCATTTAGCTAGAGGAGTACGTAGGCAGCAGTAGTAGGAGCAAGTAGGCAGTAGATGAACCCAAGCACATCATTAATAGAGTAGGAGATGATCCCCCAGCAACATCAAGAAGTACACAAAGATAGGAGATGATCCCAGGTAGTGGCAGTAGTAGACGAGATATAATCTCAAGCAGGCAGCACTAAGAGATGAGAGCCTTGCTTAGATCCCCTACCAGTCATACATCGAGCTTCGTCTGCCCTCCAATGAAAATCTTGAATGCCTAGACCAAAGAACATAGTTTTGAGCATAATTAAGTTTGATAGAAGTACCCTAAACCACAACAACAGTAGAGGAGGCCAACGACTTGGCTTTCATAGAAGTAGAAGAGGACAATCACGACACAGTCATGTTGAGAAGAAAATTAGGTAGTTAGACGTGGTACACAAGCAAGAGCTATGCGCAAGAGGCACACAACAGGTTCAAGGCAAAGAGGCAAGGGCCACGTGCATGGAGCATGCGATAGTAAGTACGGTCCACACACACTACGCACATGACGAGTAGTACCACCCACATAGAGGCACAACAAGGATCAGGGCTTTATGCATGGCAAGAACATGGCAAAAGAGGCAACGCACACACGATGTGCGTGCAACAAGAGGTGCACTAGATGGCCATTAGCCACATGTTAAGCATGTGACAGAGGAAGCACAACCATGTATTGAGTGCGTAGTAGAGGAAACGTAGCCACGCGTTGTGTGCACGCAATAGAGGTAGCACAGCCACGCACTGTGCACGTAGCTTGTGGGAAGTGCACATACGTGCATGCAGATGTGTGCGTACTGGAAGGCAAGCATGCAAAGAGGCAGTGCTAGGAGAGGCAGCACCTGTTTTGACTTCAAGGATCAAGAATCTCGCTCTATGTTGGGGAAAATAATACTTCGCTATTGAAAATAGGAACCCTAATCTCTCTTATATAAAGAGTGAGGTTAAAAAAATTACATAAAAGATCCAATAGGAATCTAAAACTAACTAACAAGAATGTAAAACTAACTAGGACTCTTAAATGTAATAAAAATAGATTTATTCCTGGTCTTAAAGACTATAACAACTTCTTTAATACTCAAACAATCACAAATGTCACCAAGCTTAAATCAACACAATAAATTACCCTTAAATGTCACAAATTGAGGGAGAGCATTGCAGGAGGGGAAGTATGAGGAGTATCAAACTCGAAGGGAGGAGAGGGTGGAGAAGGAGAGGAGGTTGGCTGTAGGAATATGAGGTGGGTAGAGGAGGGAGTGACATAGAGGATTTGGACCTGAATAAAACATTGTTCACTACTCTGTACACTTTTTTAACAAAAAAAGAAAGATACTTTGGATCGAATGGGTTAACTTTGACATGAAAATTAATAGGAGTATAAGGATGTTGCTTTTATTATTCTTCAGCAAGTGGCAAGATAAATAGGAGATTGGATAAGATGAATTATTATACAGTGACATATATGTAGGTAAATGAGAATTATATCACCAAGATTTTTATTTTACCTGGAAAGGGCATGGCCTGAGATGTTTTAGATCCAAGCAACAATATGCAAGTTCCATGGGGTCCTCCACACACCGCAGATACAACATACTGTTTTAATTTTTTTGGAAAGAACAACATTATGCTGATGGGATGTTATGTTTATCGAATTCCTATTTCAGGGAATTGTTGGTATCAAGAAAGAGTCCTAGTTTAGTTAAGTAAATCTATTTTGTTAAGTTTAAAAGCCCCGAGTTCTATTTTAATATTCTTATTTTTATTTTCTATTTCTGTTAGAATTTCTTATCCCAACTCTCTATATAAAGAGTTAGGGATTTCTTTTTGATAATGAAAGGCATTATTCTTCCGTACGATATCATAGTGGGAATGACCCTAAGGAATCGTACCACCAATGCCCCCCCTATCCTACGCATGGCCCTCTCCTGCTTGCAACGCACACATGTGTGCACCACCACTTGCCTTCCTGCCCTCTCGATGAGCAAATTGTGTGTTGTTACTGCTCTCTTTGCGCACAAACCACACACAGACCTGATTTCGCCACGTGCAACCATGTGCTACCTTTGCCCTCTCGTACACATAACATGCATGACTGCCTTGCCCTATGTACACTACACATAGTGTCCGCTATGATCTCGAGCATGCTACCACATGCTATTGCTCTCCTCGCAGACACTAACATGCGCTATAGACGCTAACATGTGCTGCTGCTGCCTTGGGCACATAGCACGTGCATCTATCCCCGTTGCGTGCTTCGTGCACGTGATTCTCTACCTCTCTTCTCCACACCACGATGACATCGAGATCTTCCTCTGTGGATGCCAAGACTCTTGCGTCTACTATTGTTGTAATCATTCAGAGCACCTTGATCAAACTTAATGGGGCTTGGAACTGCATCCTTTGATCTAGAGCTTTCAAGATCTTCATTGGAGGCCAGAAGACTATAAGAAGTAGTAGGATAACCATATGGTGATGTACTAGCTTATGAACAACATAGAGCCGAAGATTGTAACCAATATACTATACAAGAATAATGCAAAGGACATCTGGGACAATCTAGCAAAGAAGTACTCCCAGAGGTCCAGTGACTCCCAACTTGTGAACATCTATTGCCGAATGTGGTCCACCAATAAGGGGGATCTATCCTTGGTTGACTATTACATGACCATGGAGTCTCTCTACGAGGAGCTTGTGATCTTTCGACTCTCATGCTTCGATGCCCAGACTACACAGAGAGCAAATTGGTAGACATATAGGTTCCTTGATGGGCTATCTCCTTGTCACCAATCAACCAAGGACTCACTTCCGTCATCAGATCTATAGATAGTCTATAGTTGTCTTCAAAAAGTTGATGCAGATGTACCGCCTGTTGCTATTCCTACTACTCTTTCTAACACCTTTGCTTTAGTTGCCTCTAGAGGGCAAGGTGGTCAATCTGGCAGTCACGACAAACGTGGTGGTCATGATTGTATCTACCCTCCCTACATTCACTGGAAGGGAATGAATCATCCATCCATGAGGTGCTGAGAAAAGTTTGGAAAGCCCACTTGGGCTAATTAGACGACTACTCCAGAGACTGGGTGTGACCTACTTCCTGTCTAGTTCACCCTTACGGAACTAAAGCATCTATGATCTTTATTAAGGAGCAAGCCCTCTTGTACTGCTACCATGGTTGAAGTACCTACCCCTACTTCTTAGGACCATGGTGCTGGGCCTTTTGATCCAGCGTATCGAGTTGATGGTTCGTAGGGACTTTAAGCAAGGCTCCCCTACCTCTACTACTATCTACTTGGAAACATTTCCCTATTGTAAAAAAAATTGAAAACAAGACCTCATAACTATAATAAAATAAAATAGACAAAACCAAGAAATAAACTCTCAACACTACCCCCCAAGTTAAAGCGTAAATATCTATCATACACAGCTTAGAACAACATCGATTAAATGAGGTGTGTGGGAGTGCTTTGGTGAACATATCTACAACTTGATCTTCAAATGACACATGCGAAGTGCAAATGTATCTCTTTTAGATCGTATCTCAAGTATAACAACAATCCAGTTCCACATATTTTGTCCTCTCATGGAAGATTGGATTGTTTACAATGAAGAGTGCCGCCCTTTTTGTCGCATCTGAGCTCCATAGGATTAGGTATAGGAACATGTAAAGCCATAAGAACTTATCGGATCCATATTAGCTCTATGGTGGCATGAGTCATAACCCTATATTCAAACTTTGCACTTGACCTAAAAATAATGATTTGCATTTTTTTTTTTTGAAAAGACAATGGTCTGCTTCTTACTTTGCCATGTAAGCAAATTTTCTCCAATGAACATGCAAAACCCAATAGTGGATTTCCTATCCTTTGGGCATCTAGCATAAACTACATTGGTGTATGTCATCACACCCAAGGAACTACTTTTCAGTAAATAACAACCCTTTTCCTGGTGCAGACTTCAAGTATCCAAGGATCATAATTGCTACATCCCAATGAAATTTCTTGGGCTTGTCCGTGAACTGATTCACCTTGCAAATTGCAAGATAGATGTTTGGTCTTATAATAGTAATATATAGTAGCTTTCCTACAAGGGACCTAAACTTCCTTGCATCCATTAGAGCTAAATCATCCTCGTACAGATGCATGTACAGGTCCATGGAATGGAGGTAGGCTTGGCACCTAGCATGCATGCCTCTTGAAGTAGGTCCATCACATACTTTGAGAGAGCAACACCTCTTGCATTTCTAGCGACTTCAATGCCAAGGAAATATCGAAGTGGGCCTAAATCCTTCGTAACAAAGTGTTCTGCGAGAAACACCTTGATAGTGTTGATGTTGCCAATATTAGTCTATATGTAACCTTTTGCCACCAGCCTTGCCTTTAGTTGCTACTTCTGTTAGTCTGTGTAACCTTTTTTCACCAATCTTGCATTCATCTGCTACTTCTGCTATAACCCTACTACTATCATCTTTGGCTGTTAGTTCTCTTACAACCCTACTACTATCATTTTTGTTTTAGAAGAAAAAGGACTATTACCAAAGGTTGGCAATCATCCACTTCATTACCTCAAAAGCCCACTTTTATTGTCTTCAGCTACTACTTCTGTAACAGCTTTACTATTGTCGTCTATGCTACTATTACCACTACAACCTTCTACTGTCTGTTATTGCTGCTACTTATGCTACAACATACTATTATCTACCATGGCACTATTGCTACTTCTGTTAAAACATCCTATTTTCTACTGTGGCTACTACTTTTGCTACAGCCACCACCTACTCGTCTACTCTACTACCTACCTCCTCCTCCAGATGTCTATATTAAGGGGAGTCCAAATTTTGTCTATTGTAACAAGTTGAGCATTTTATATGCTCCAACTTAAGGGGGAGTGTTAGAGAATTAGAAAAGTGTTATAGTATTAGCAAAGAGTGCGAATATAATTTAATCTATTTTGTTAAGTTTAAAAGTTTGAAGTCCTATTTTAGTATCTTTGTTTCTATTTTCTATTGCTATTAGGATTTGTTATCCCAACTCTCTATAAAAAAAACGTGAGGGACTTCTTTTTAATAGTGAGATGCATTATTCTTCCATAATTTCAAATGATCACTTAACTTAGTGGATGTCAATTTCCCAAAAAAAAAAAAAATTATGTTGGGTTGATTTTATATTAGGAGTTTTATGCTTCAGAAATCCACCAAGGTGTATGTCTAAACGTGAACACTTGGAGGGGAAAAATGTAACTACGTCTGTGTAAACAGAGTTATTTTTCAATAAAAAAAGTGTTAATTTCATTAAGAAGAATGTGAAAGTAAAACTAAAAAATGCATTGGAATTATGGTATGGATAAACACATCTCCGCAAAAATGAATCTAATCATCAGTATAACTACCGTGACAATGCAAGAAAAAGACATTCAAAACCCTGACATTGTAATGGGAATTCTCAAAATCATTGTTCTGGATGCCACATGTCTATGGCGTGCTCACGAAATGACCTATTTTTAATATGGGACTGTATTGATACACATGTAATGTCGAAATGTAAGAATGTCAATAATATTTTGCCAAATATGAATAATATGTCAATAAGTTTGGAGAAATAGGTAGCATTAGGTACAATTCTAAAATCGTTACCATATTTTAAGGTCAATATGGGTGTCTAAATAGCTAATTTTTACCCATTCATATTTTTATAAGTGATTTAAATTAACGTCATATTGTTAGCATTTTATTAAAATAGTTATTTTTAGGATTAGGCTATATCGATAACAATAGAATGTCGAAACATAAAGACTTTGACAAAATGTTGTCGAAATTTTACCGAAATGTTAGCAAGTGACGAAATGTACTTGACATTTCAACTTGCTACTTCTGTTTCTCACTCTCGGTTCTTTCATTCTTTACTGCTGCTGCTGCTACTACTCTGTTCTTATCCAAATCGAATCTTTCCTGCTGCTACTTCCTCTCATCTCGCTACTCCTCTCTTCCAACTCTCTTAATATTTGATTCCACACCTATCCATAATCATAGAGTAAATCTATATACTAAACTCTACATTTACTATTAGTACAATTATACAAGTCTAATCACAATTTATAATTAAAGAAACAATTGTTTAATTTAGCAAAATAAAATCTTAAGTTTATGTTAGCATTATAGAAAAAGAACTTGCATTCATCCATAAGAGAATAAAACCTGAAAATTACAAATATTAAGGACTTGTTTGTTTTATTAATTAATCATCATTTACTTTAAGAAAAACATCCAACCTATAAACCTATAGTCTCATGTTTAAAAGTGATAACCTATATTTTTCATACATAAATATACAACTAGATTTAAACGTGATTCATATGGAATAACATAAATAAAAATAGCTAACACAACATGCATAGTTATATTAATTTAGATATATTCAAATTAATTAACCTATCAACATAGTAAAATAACTTAAATTAACTAATAAATTAATGTAACATCAATTAATTAGATATTTAAATTTTACATTTTACATTTTTACTTTAGTTTTCTACAAGCCATATATTTGAATTTTTTATCTTTGCATGAATTAATTCAATTGGCATAATAATTATTTCATATTTGATTCTTCAACTTGAACATGATATAATAGACTATATGTTGCATATGAATATTATTATTCTTACATAAATATGTTTAAGCTTGTTATTTCCTTTAAATTTTAATTATTTTGATTACTTCTGTCATTTTTGTTAATATACGTCGACATGCCTTCGACACACCCTCAGCCTACCTCAGAAATGAACTATTTTCAAGAAATCAAAATCTGACGTCGAAATACGAGCATTTTCACGACATACCTTCAATGTGCCTCCGAAATGTATACTTAAAAATTTATCGAAACAGTATCAAAATCAACATTTTAAATCTACACAAAATTAATATATGATGAATATAGAAGTTCAAATTTTACAAATTCATAAATAGCTAAAAATGACATGTAGAAGTAATCTAATATCTAGTGGGTGCAAAGCTAATGCTGGCTTATACTTTTTTTTTTTTTTTTTTTTTGAAAGAAATGCTAACTTATACTTGCCAAATTCATCATTCTAAAAGCAACAGGACTGCCAAACAAAAAAATAGAATTGCAAATGAGAAAATGCAGGTATACATTGTAAAAGAGTGGCTTCAAGCTTCTTCAGTTTTTTCCTGACGAGCACCTTTCCCCACCACAGAGAGACTCCTTCCAAGGTCATTTAATAGGGAATATGGTCCACATACTGAAATATCTCCACCATTTTGGAGATAGAGAAATGTTCCAGGATAAAGTATTGGAAGCACATAATATTGAAACCAATTTCCCCATAAATGTCACAGAGACATCCAGCACAAGTAATGTTCAAAGAGAATTACTGTTTTGAACAGTTTTCCATTGAAAAGAAATAACAAGGAGAGGAAACCTGAAAGAAGTATTTTCATTTAGCTTTGAGAAATGGATGTAAAAATAATATTCATTACATCAGACAAAGCAGTTTTACATTAAAAGAAAACTAGCAAAGGATATTAAAATATGTTTATGCTTGCAAATGCAGCACTATGAAGTATCAAGGTTCGAAATGTCGATTTCGATGCCGTGCCGATGAATTCCAAGTGTGCATTTCGTAGGCATGCCGAGGGCATGTCGTGAAAATGCCCGTTTTTTGTGGGCATGCCGATGAGCATGCCGAGGATATGCCGATGCATACCAACAAAAATAGCGAAAGTAATTAAAAAAATCAATAGCAACCTTGACATAGGCACCAATTTCGCCAGCATGCCGACGAAATCCCTGTAAATCGACGTTTTCTTCATGTCGGCACGACCGTTGCTCGGAAATGACGTTGCCAACGGCATGCCGTCGGCATTTAAATCAATGTAGAGTATTGCAGGTGAAAAACCTCCTTGGATGGTAACATCTCCAGAGACAAATACCATACTGCAAGTTCCCATTCAAGGCAATGCCACATAAGAATGATGAAAGAACAAGGTATGTCACGCCTGTGTTGTTGAGAAATGAATTTATCTTATTGATGTGAAATCCTAGGTATCTTTATATAGAGAGATACCAAAGAGAAGTTATAGAGACACCTAAACAAATAATAAAATAAGAAAGACAAACTTTCTACTCTAACATGTTTAAGAAATGAGCCTTTTTTGAAAGAGTATTTTGAGGCATGGACTTATTGATAATGAAATCTTGGGTTCTTTTATGTACAGACAGCAGGAAAAACTTACGTGGAGACCCAAATATATCATAAGATAAGGCAAACTCTCTACTTCAACACTCTCCATTAAGTTGAAGCATACATATTATTCATACTCCGCCAGTGTAGGATTGAATCCAATAAATGACAATGGAGCCTTGGAAAAAACATCAACAAGTGACACCATCAATCAAGACACAAGACAACATATCTAATGAGATAACAGCCATCTTCAATATGTTTGGTGTGCTTATAGAAGATGAGATTTGTCCACAATAAAAGGTGCCAATTTCCTTAACACAAAACATCCGAATAGGAAGCTCAATAAAATCCAGAATAATGGAGGTTGCCCATGTAAATTCACAGATCATATGCATCACAGCTTTATGCTCAGATACAGCATTAGACCAGAGAATAGAACTTCTCTCACTCAGCCAGGTGATCAAGTTACCACCCATATATGTACAAAAGCTTGTTGTAAACCTTTCATCTTTATATGCACCATCATAATCTAAAGGTGAATATCCCTACAATTTGAAATGATCATGATTCTTGAAAAGAAGTCCTTACATTTGGCACACGGCAACCAATGGATTTCTCTAGGCTGCCCCATAAAGTGACTATGCCTACAGAGAATTTTGGCTTGGTAACAATGAAGTATAGAAGCTTCCCAACTATGACATGATAAGATAAGATATCTTCAAGATTCTAGGCTATATGACCCATGGTGTGGCATGTGAGGATCAGGAGGAATAGTAGATTTGAATCCAATAATGCATGCCTCAAGAAGCATATCAAGGTCATATTTCCCCTAAGGGCAAGTCATCTAGTTGAGCAACCTCAATGACAAGGAAATAACTAATAAACCCAAAGTCTTTAGTAACCAATCGAGAATATAGGAAGGTCTCAGCTGCAGAAATATTTCCATGATCACCGCCTATCAATAAAGTGACCATTTTTTTTTTTGGAAAAAGGAAAAGGTGACATTTATGTAGACATAGACAATTATGATTGATCCTTCTCAATATAAAAAGATTAAATCTATTTATTTTGCTTTAGATTTTTGGAATGAATAATTTCTAGTTATCAAAGACATGACTTGGGAAAATATATAAATTCCCCGAGTATGGGGCAAAGATATACAAAATTGTCATTGTGAAAGGGGAAAGGGAAATGACACAATCAATTTTCCTCTTCAGGGAATTGTAGATAGGAAGATAATGGCATACACTCATGGGCATGCTTCTTATCCATTTCTCTATCAGATTGTATGGATTCCTTTGGCTATCAACGAAGCTCTGGGCACTTTGCACTGAAACAATGCAGGCACTAAAAGTTTTGCAGCAGTTTATCAGATATAAGCAAAGGCTGCTACTATAGTCATCCAATCACCCTTCAGAAAAAGTGACAATTCTGAATTACTCATTCCAGTCTGCTCAGCTGGATAATGCATTTGAACAGAAGTTGTAACTAATAAATGTATTCTGGAAAGTTAAGGTACTAAAGGAATGAAAGTTGAGTTTGTGCATCATAAATATTTGAGGCAAGCACCAAGAAATATTATTTCTATAGGACATCAATGAAATATTAAAGAAATAAAATCATCTATGAAGATGACAATTTTTGGATGGCTGCAAGGTAGATGCACCTTGTAGACAACATATATTAAGATAACAGAATTACGGTATAACTCTGACCCAAGGGATGAGACATTGTGAAGATAGGTAAATAATTCAAGAATACAAATCATCAGAACACTCAGCATTCTTCAAATTTCCATTCAACAGGCCACTGGCCACTGCCCAATTGATGACTGGACTTAGGGAGACAAGGTTCAGTGTATGGACACATAGAGGATAATCATTACTGACATCCAGGATCAAACCCAACCACCCAAGTGATAGTTTCAACAAAATCACGACGCTGTAAGACTTGCCTAGCTAATTCTCAAGGAGGGACCAACTACTACCAAGTGAACATTTGACAGCTTGACAATCAACAAACACATCACCTCCAACATAAGTGTTCCTAGTCTTTCATAACCAATACTTCCTTCATAAGATGTGAAGGCTCTTAATACGGTGGCCACAATCAGGAGAGGCAGCATTTTAGCTGTTACTATGTAAGGCCTGTCCGATTGCTTAACAATCAAGAGAGAGTGCATAAGATGGAGAGTCTTCTTTTTCTAAGAAGATGGCATAAGATAGAGTATTGAGAACTTCAAATGGTCAGGGATCAGAAATTATATCCAAATCGACCCTACCTATCAATTCCCTGGTGTTTCCATGCACTTATAATAGCCAAAGAAACCTCAATTGAATATTAGCCAAGTAAGTGCATACATGATGTTAGTAGGACCAAACACACACTGTGAACCTGCAAGGCACTACTCATTTTCAGTCACTGGGTTGTAATTTCTGCATTAATTTCAGGTATTCAAAGCCACCCATTTTAGCTGGGAGCTTTTTGAAACACCCTCTCTCAACAAGAGCATGTTGTGATTCTTTCATCTGAGAGATACATGTATAGAAAACCAATCATCCAGATTTTGTTAAATTTCAAAATAAGGTTACATTAAATTACAAAGATGAGCCCCACAAAGAATGTGTTGTGATGTTAAGTGATTATTAACTGGTATTGTGTTGCAGGCTTGAATGTATAAGGGACCCTTTTGTCCTTTCACAGTATCATCTTGTCCACACATGGAATCACACTCTACTATCATTGCCATAGGTGAAGCACATTATCTCTCTCTTTATCATTAAGGCCTTGCAATTGACAATGACCAAATAATATCATTGCCCATCCTTTCCGAAAAAATAAAATACCATTGATCATTTCTTCCTGGCAACATGGTATTTCTTTGGCAGCTACCATCAGCAGAAGCCATCCAAAGATATTCTCTATCACACCATTTCCTCCCCGACTGTCATCTCAACTCTTTCCTAAACCAGTTCCATGTTCCGCCATCCCTACCACCCGACACCACTCATTCAAATATCCTCATTCACATCCCTCCACATCAGCGACAGAGCCACTCATCGCCAAGATAGGAAAGTGCATAATCTCAAATCCCTTTAGTTCCATCCCACGAGTAGGTTTATTAGCATTGTAGGCCATCATCTTCCAAGGAACGTAACTATATGCCCATGATCTTCATAAGAAGCATAATTTCATTATTTTATTCATTAACAAATAAAAGGATTCTTCATTGCATCAAGTAATCTAGCAAGCAAGCTTGTAGATTTGCACACAACACTTTTGTAAGAACGATTTCATACTTCCATTATATAACTAATTAAGCAAATATGCTCACCTAACCAACTCCTTTGGAATTAAGACTATAATGCCATTAAAAAACATCTCTTTGTTTTTCTTCTGACCGGTACCCCTAGGCCTCCCACCAAGTTTTGATGGAAAATGCAACCCAACCTAGGGAGAAGTATGCATGCCTCCCACACAACATACTCTTAGGTAAAGCCAGAACGTGAACTCGGGACCTTTACTAAGGTGGTCAAGGGCATCCATCAGTTGAGTTATGCCTGAGTGTGCGAATAACTTGGACTTTACACGTATACGGTATACCCACCCTGTCCGCGCCCCACACACAAACAAACACCCCTCCCCCGGCCACAACACTACATCAACAAACACATCTTGCTAAGTTGGGGATCGAAAACAACCACAGCCCCATTGTACCCCACATCATGTACCAACCAAAACATAGGGCCACTCCCAAGTGGCCTCCAACACACCAAGCAAACCCAAGCGAAGAGAGATCGGATGCAATATAGAAGGAAAAGCAGCAGCAAGCAAAATCAACAACAAGAATAGGAGGAGCATGATTGCAAAAAGTCGCAACAACATAACAACAACATACGCTGTACAGCACGACGGGAAGAGAGGGGGAGGGGCTCAGTCGGAGTGGGGATGGTCGTGGGAGTAGCTGCCCTCCTCCTCCTCCTCCTGCTCTACCACTTCCACCTCCACCTCCACCTCCACCTCCGAGTCGTCCGAGGTGGACGAAAAAGAAGAAGAAGACGAAGAGGAGGAGGAGAAGGAGCGGAGGTAGAGGTAGCGTTGGTGGCGGTGGTAAGGAGAGGAGGAGGAGGAGGAGGAGGAGGAGGAGGAGGAGGAGAAGGAGTTGGGGGAGGGGAGGCAGAGGAAGGAGCAGAGGCAGAGGACGAGGCGGCCGAGGTGGCGCAGGGGGAAGCAGCAGAGGAGGCGGAGGACGTCTCTCCCGTCGAAGTGCTCCGGGTTGAGCGCCGCGTACTGGCAGAGGTCCGCCGAGAGCGTCGCCACCGTCACCACCACCTCCCCGTTGAACACCATCACGCGCGCAACGATGAAACAATGAATAACAATAACAATAAGAAGAAGAAGAAGAATGAGGTGGGAAACCTTTCCTCTTCCCCTCTTCCAATTCCTTTTGTTGTTTAGTTCCTTCCTTCCTTCCTTGGTCGTTTGAGGGAGACCGGGGGGGTAGGGGCGTTTCGTAAATCGGGGCAAGTGTGGGGGTCCCTTCTGTGAAAGCGGCGGGGTGGGAGTCGTGACTCGTGGGGCGGTCCCTTCCCTCCCCTTCCCTTCCCGGGGATCGCGGTCGCGCGATCGATCGATCGATCGATCGCTCGCAGCTGCTGCTCCCATCGCTGTATGTTACGTGTTACGTTTCGTCGCCCCCAACCCCTTCCGCGTTGTTTTGGACGTTGCGCTAAGCTGATGGATGATGGGTTGGTTTGTACACAAAACTCAATTTGTCATGCCAATTTGTCGTTTAGGACCATGTTCGGACTTCACGGTCATTTCGTTGGAATCGATACTTTGTAGGATTGGGTGTGGTCCAGGCAAATAAATTGACTCCGGGAACCGAGCGTAGGATCAACTCAAACCTGAATGGTACAGTTCCGTCGTCTTCTCGAATTTGATGGGTTCCAATTAAAGTCCATATGGGCGATTTGAAGCCACACATTATCCGTGTGAAGGGTGGTCCTGTGGCCAGTCTGTAGTCTCTAAATGCTTGACTGAATGGTTGGAGCATCTTCGAAAGGCTTATAGTTTCGGAGGTGTGAGGTGAAGAAGGAGGTTATGAAGTAAACTAAGGAAAATGTGGTTTCGTCCGCAAACCAAATCCCTAGATGATATGAGAATGTCAACTCAAACTTACGTATCTCTTACCAAAGTCAAAAGTTTCCACGGACATACCTCGGTGGACTTCGTTTTCATTTTCATTCACTACTTGTAACAAATAATTCCCTCTATTTATATTTCAATCTAGTCCCCAAAATAAATGGAGGATTTTATAACCGGATGCCCATGATTGTCATTTGTTCCAACAAAAATGCTTTTAGATGGAACTTGAGCTTTGGGATTCAAGGTCTTTGGTTACAGCACTCGAATCAAATGTTTCCTACGGCAATTAATACCAAGGCATTTGATTGTTTTAGTTGCTCGTCGAAATCGGGACTTAATACAGAATATTACATGTTCAACCAAGTGCAGTGATCCAAAGACATAAATTTCGATGCGGGACACCTTCAGAATGGCATTTTAGTTCTGCTTGATCCACGAGGATGACATCTTTATCGCAAATTTAAACCACCGTTTGGACTTAGGTTAAAAACCTGAGAATAAGGTGAGGCATTATCGACAAAGAAACACCCGGTCGGAACTAATCCTTTAGAAGGAGTACCAACCAAAGAAGATAAATATTGTGCAAATCTTTTTTTCTCTTTGAATTCAATTTTCATTACTTTTAAATTGTATATATAACGTCCTATTTTTTTATTGTTATCATCTTTCTATATATTGATATATAATAAATTGAGTTAAAAGTGTGATAGATAAATTTATATGATATAGGTAGAGAATAGTTCTCGTAAATTATTTATTTATCTTTACCGTGTCACTAATCCATGAATTTACTTCACAACCAAATGGTGTAGAAGGGTTACACCACATGCAATTTGTGTTGACATCCATCTTTTTGCGTGTTGGGTTGGGCCTTTGGTGGAAGAGGTATCGTGCAACCATGTACCATTTGTTTGCGTGTGACGCTGTCGCGACTTGTTGGATAGCATATTCTTTTCCTGCTTTGATCTCCAACGTGTTCGCTTCCGTGCTATTTTGGAAGAGACCAACGACCATTGACCATAGGGTAGGATATATGATTAGTTTTTATATATATTTTGGACACGAAAATTGTGGAACATCGAATTCAACCACAAATATCAAGATACTCTAATATTATTCGGTATCCTTTTGACTATTTACTTTTAGAGATGTTTAATAATGAATTAAAAATAAATATGCATCATCAGCCTTATGAGATGTGATTTTTCTAAAGATGTTAGATTGCAACCCCAACGTCAAAGTGAGCATATCAAGTTTCAAGTTCTTTCATATGGTGGCTTGTTCTAGAAGAAGATTGAATTTTATTTCCTCCCTTAGCCGCGATGATAAGATTGCCTCCACTCCCTAGGAACTTTCTGATGCCACCCATAATTATTTTTATGAAGCAACAAGAGCATCTCCAAGAGGAGCTTGGGCTTTTGTTGTCTCCGACATGCCTAAGTGGAGTATGAGGATGGCATTCATCTATGTTGATCTATAACTGAGGAGGAAGTTCTATGCATTATTAAGAGGCTGAATGCAGAGGACTCACTAGACCCAATGGTTTCCAGGTATTATTCTACAAGGAATTCTGGTCTACGGTCAGATCTAATGTGATGAAGGTGGTGAATGAATTTCAAGTTGGGAACTATGGTTTGAAAAACTTAATAAATCTCTTTTGTTTTTACTTCCTAAAAAGCATGGTGCGGAATCTTTAGCTGATTACAGGACAATTGCCCTTTCTAATTTATATATTTGACTATTGGGAAAATTTTGGCAAATAAATTAAGAGATGTGCTTCACAATCTTATTAGCCCAGTGCAAACTACTTTCTTGAAGGGTAGGTCCCTCTAGAAATCTTTTATTCTTGCATGGGAAATGATCTCTGGCTGGATAAGGAAGAAGAAGAGAGCCTTCATGAGGAAGGTGGATTTCTCCAAAGTTTATGATTCGGTCTCTTGATCCTATCTGTAGGAAATTTTCGTAGGAGAGGTTTCCCTAAGTGCTGGGTATAATGGATGAAGCATTGTGTTACTACAGCCTCGTTTTCCTCGTTAATTAATGGGAAGCCTACTGGTCACTAGATTCAACCCCAAAAAGGTGTGAGACAAGGATGCCCCCCTAGCCCCACTCATTTTTATTTTAGCAATGGATACTTTGGCCGATTCTCCTTCAAGATTTGTGCCGAAGGCCTTATTTAGAGATACTCTCTTATCGCCAGACGGTCCCTTGCTCTTGTTCTACAATATGCCGACGACACGGTGTTTTTTATTGAAGGGGAAGTGAGGAGGCCGAATGTGTGAAGCACATTGTGAATATTTTTGGTGAGGTTTTAGGTCTTAAAATTAATGGCTCCAATTTCTCTTTGATTTGCTTTGGTGTAGCTAACAGGGATAAAGAGGCTCTTTCTGCAATTCTCCAAACCCTAATAGCCACTTTGCTTATACATTATTTAGGGTTACACAAAAAACTCTAATTGGGCTAAACTTTTTCAGAAAATCTCCATCAAGCTAGCTGGTTGGTGTGGCAGATTCCTCTCCAAATGAGGTAGATTAATCCATCTTAACTCGGTTCTCTTTGTGATGCCTGTTTTCTTCATGTCAATGTTCAAGCCATCCAAGATGATCCTTAAAAGAATAGATGTGATCAGAAAGTGCATCATCTGGAGAGGTCCCAAGCATGAAGGCCACTTGCTACAGTTGATTAAATGGAAACATGTTTACACACCTAAGAAGTTGGGTGGTATAGGGGTGCAATCCCTAAAGGAATTCAATGACTACTTAACTCTCAATTTGATCGTATTAGAGACCACTTTGTACATGAGCTTGTGCCCCTACACTTCTTTGTACATCAAAGCCTTCCCATTAAGGTTTGACTAATCCTATTAATGAAGGAGAAAATATTTCTCTCATGAGCTAGATTGAAAGAAATCCACAATAATTTTCAAGTTCAAACACTTATCCCCAAATCAAAGGAGAATTTTACCTAAGCAAGTAGATAGTTGCTTCTTTGGAAATAGGCGAATGGCCTACTTCAAAACAAGGCAAATCACCCCAACAAACCATTATAGGCAGATCACACATCATAACGCAAATTGTCTGTCTTGCCCAAAGCAAAGGAATGAGTTAGTTTTTGCCCCTTTCTTTGTAACAGGAAAATGTTTATTGAACTTTATTTCTTTTAAATTCGTCGATTTCTGCAATTTATGCATTTATTTGTAATAAATAGTTTTGCAAACTAGATTAGGAAGGATTCATGTGGGTGATTAAGTAAAAAATTTTTCATGGCCTTGGTACAAGGGTCATGCCAATACGTCTCTTGTCCATATGTGTTACGACTCGTTCTCGGATCCTTACAAAACCCGAAATGGCTTGCCTTAACTAACCCTAAAACCCAGTCGTCCAACGAGAAACAACCAAATGCATACTATTCCACAACCACACGTATAATGTAACTAAGCAAAAATTATATGGTAGACAATAAAGGAAATAGAACATTATATCTCAAGATATTACAGGTCACCAGCGGAAAGTACTAGTACAAAACATAGCCATCACAATAGAAATTGGTAGAAATATAACAGAACAGTCACTACATGCTACAGATACTCACTACTAAAAAAACTCTGCAGCGGAACAGGAGAGAAGACTACGGCTGGGCTCGACTAGGCCCAGCGCCCTCAGCAGCCGGTGGCGTTAGTTGCTCAAATCTACGGCCTAAACATGGTTATAGAAATTTGTGATCAGCTAACATTGAGTAGAGTGGTGGTTAAGTCATTTACATGCAACCAAACATAATTAAACAAGCAACTAGTTAATCATACATTTGCCGATTATTTATTATCATTCGTTTCCGTTTATCTCATTTATGCGTTTCTGAGTCGAGTACTCTAATCAGAATCCATAACATTGCTAAATGTTCTTGTTCCCTAAGGGAACGATCTCAATTAAGATCTCACTTGTAGTTTTCCCGCGATGCAGGATGTACACGTGGTACTCTCCTGGCCGAGAGAGTCCCACTTTGTAGTCCTACACCCGGTCTACCACCTCGAGGTCACGGTCGCGACGTAACGGTGACTACGACACATGCGATAAGTGCAAGGGTAGGTACCCCGCACTGGCACGCAGTCAGTTGTTTCCACTAGCGGATACACCCACAAGTACAGCACAGGGTCTTGCCCTCTCAGAATAGGGGTCTCGTCCCTCCACAGTCCACGTACCCTCGTCCGGCTATCCCGATTCGCCCAATGGGCCTAACAAGAGTCAATGTAGGGTGGCTAGTCCTAACCCTGGTCCCCATGGGGCAGTTAGCGCCCTAATTACACTAAGTAGCTCACCTCGATACCACGTACGCGAGGGCCAAACAGAAGTCAGTGTAGAGTGACTAGTTCTAACCCCGGATCTCAACCCAAGGGGCGGCTAGCTCCCCTCTACACTAATGGGACAGTGGCTCCCTTTGTACCGCGTACGCAAGACAGTCGTTCTCCTCAGTACCGCGTACACAAGGGCTAGCTCACTTTCCACACTAAAGGGACAATTGCTCTCCTCAGTATACGAGGGCCAATGCACTTCCCTTAACCAAGTCCGAACAGCCGCCCGTATGTAATATGTTCCAAAACCATCAGGTTTCTGTACTACAATATTCTTGGTTTCTTTCTAAATTCCCCGTAGGGTTTGTACATTGACTTTCTTATTTCCATATCTAGTTCGTTACATGTAGAACATGCAACTCAATTTCACCATTGATTACTCAATACAGGTATGTATTTCCATTCATGACATGATTCATTATAGGTAATACAAGCAGCTCATGATTTATCTCTTTTCAGGAAGTATCACGTTAACTCAATCATTCATTAACTACACATGCATTTCTTCCAACCCTAGTGTTTATTTCACAACCTAGGGTTCAAATAATTCTACGCATGCAATTTAATTATTAACTCCGGGATTAAGGTGAAAACCACTTTACCAAGATAACCAGAAGATGTGGGGGCACAAACTACGGATCTCGTAGCCTCCACTTGCTCGTGCACACCACGAACAGATGACCTATTACATTGACCCACATGTCAAAAGGAGCTCGAAACAATGTAGACACTATACCACAATGTAGAGAATTTCGAACGGAAACCAACGATAATTCGTTTGCGGAAAATCGACTCTATTTAGGCCCTGAACAGGCCCAAAAACACAACTCTGACTAAAATCAGACGTCTGCGAAGTGTCCCAAATGTCTTAAATGAACGCAGTGGCTCACCTTGCTCTTTGCGTCTTTTTCAGACATCTGGAACTCATTGCAGACGTCTGAGGGTGAATCATTTACTGAAATGCAAATTGTAGACACACCTATAGTATAATATATAGTATTATCTAAAAATACCAAAAAAAAATGAAGAATTTTGAAAAATTTTGAAAAAAAAAATTACAAAGATAAAAAGACAAAAAAATGAAAAAACATAAAAACTCCAAAAATACGATAAGGGACATGCACTCTATTGTTAAGGGAGAACTCCAAAGAAATTTATAAGGAGTGAAAAGAATTTGAGAAGAAATCTAAGTGTTTAAGTATGATATTCTAGCTGAAAACAAAAATAGAATAAGTGTTTATGGACATTCAACCTTTGCTGGTTTGACTTTCCAGGCCACTGTAGCTTGACTCATTCAAGCTTTGGCTTAATACACTTTGAGCTTTAACAAGATAGACCACAGTCTCTCCTAACTTTAGGACGTATTCTTGTACCTGAGTTACCAGTACAGGATTCGCTGGTTTGCTTTGACTTAGGAGTCTAAGTAACCATGGCTTACACAACACAGTGTTGGGAAAGACCTTGTGAATTTGAAATTCAACCCTAGTGTTCATTAGGGAAGGTGGAGTTCTTACCTGTGCATGCAGGTAGACTCTTTGTCCTAGTCTTTAGTCTTGTGTCTAGGAGAAACTCTTTCCACCACAGAACTCACCCATCAAATAAGGTGCACTCTACCAAATAAATTTGTCGGAGACATACTGACAGAAAAAAAAGGAGAAAAAATCAAAAAGAAAAGTTCTTTAGAATAAGTCAAGTATATTCTCCAAGTTTGTAAATACAAAAATTCCACCAAAAATATTTTCAGGGTTCAATACAAATATCCTGTTCTTCCACCAAAAAATTCTTTGAGCCACAAACACAATAAGAGTTGGGCTTGAGTATTCCTCGTTTATTGAGAGTTAATCCAAAAACATGGGCTGAAGCTAAGACCAACCTGGACTTAAAAAGAAGTAAAATCCCGAGATTGAGTTTTAGAATTCACCGGGTTAGTCCTGACTTATCACAAAGTACATCCATAACCACGTAGCATTCTGGGTCTCTATAAAACCCCCTGAGACCTGGAATTCAACTTAAGGTTTAAATATCAAGAGTCCTTGTCAGTCGAGAGATGGTCTATGTCATTTAAGTCTTGAGTTCTGGTCAGTCTTTGTTACAACTCGGTTCCTGAATCCCTACAGGACACGAGAATCGGATCGACTCGACTGATCCCAAGATCCAGTCGTCCAACGAGAAAGTAACCAAAAAGCAGCAAAATAAACCACATTCACCATACAAGTAACTAACAGTGACAAAAGTACAGCAGTAAAGAAAAGAACTACTACAGTACATACCACCACAATAGTAGAGAATTAAAATAGGTACAGAAATATGATGCTTATAATAAAAGAGTACAATTGTAACAGAATATACTCACTATAATAGAAAAATGGTACAAGTACAACAAGAGTAGAACTACTGGGCTCTACTAGGCCCAGCACCCTTCACAGTCGCAGGCTCTGGCTGTTCGATACCTGGTCCTGAAAAAGGTGACAAATGTGACATGTCAATGAAACGCTGAGTAAAGTGGCAACCGGATAGCTAAAAAGACAGTAAAGGTGGACAAGTAGCTGTCATTTTTAAATTCCTTTCTTTATTCTTCTAATTACTCTTTTCTTAAATTATGTCTCAGATCTTCCTCTTGATCTCGAATGTTCCTCGTGGGAACGATCTTGATTGCAGTCTTTTCCGAAAAGTAGAAGTAGCACGTGGTGCTTTCCTGGCCGGGAGAGTCCACCGTGGTGGTCCTACACTCAGTTAACCACCCCAAGGTCACTGACAGACGTAACGGTGACTATGGCACGCACGATAAATGCACGGGTAGTTACCCCACACTGGCACGCGGTCAGTCGTTTTCGTTAACGGGTGCTCCCCAAAGCACAGCACGGAACTAGTATAGGGCAGAGCCCTCTCAGTAACAGGGGTCCAGCCCCTCCACAATAACCAAACAGGGGTCTTGCCCCTCCACAGTCCTCGCACCCTAGCCTGATTACCTTGGTTTGCCCAGTGGGCCTAACAAGTCGTTGTACGACGACTAGTTGAACCCCGGGGCCCGTGGGGTGGCTAGCTCTCTCCCTACACTAGTAGCTCTCCCCGGTACTATATACGCAAGGCCCAAAAGTCGGTACAAAGTGGCCAGACCTAACCCTGGGTCCCTGGGGTGGCTAGCTCCACTCTGCACTAAACAGGGGGACAATCTCTCTCCTTGGTACTCCGTACTCAAGGTCCAGCTCCCTTCCCCAATTCCCTTCTATTTATCTTTCAGGAGTTCTACTCCTAATTCCCCGTAGGGTTCATGCTCATATTTCTCTGGCCAAGCCATTTTAGATTTCATCATTTCAGTTTTATTCTCATATAGCCCGTGTTCCAACCTTTAATATCAATTTATATACAAGTAGCTCAAATTTAGTTTTCAACAATAGGAATCACATGTAGTAATTACGAGCAACAGTACTCTATATTTCACAGGTAGCTATTATCCAATTACAGGCAATTATCATTATTCTATCTACTTTCCCAAGACTGCAATTCATGCATTCACGACATTCGTTTCAGTGTTTCTGTTCCTAGGATTCATGCCACACCCTAGGATCTATCATTCAATCTAGTTTTCAAGTCCTAGGATTCATACCATACCCTAGGATCTATCATTCAATCTAGTTTTCAAGTCCTAGGATTCATGCCATACCCTAGGATCTATCATTTAATTCAGATATGTATTAATGTTGTAATTAACTAGGAGAAGCCACTCTATCCACAAAATCGGGAGTAATGGAGACGTGATCGGCAAGTCCACGTGCCTCCGCAACCCCTAAAGCCGCAACAGAACGAGGTCCTAACACAAGGATAAATCACAAGAAACCACTCAGAACAGAATACAAGTACTTTAAACAACTAGAGAAACTAATTCTGAGAAGAACGAAATTTTAAACGCAGAAATCGAACCTCGAACGGACCCTAAACGGGTCAAAAACGACAACTTTGACCCAAATCAGACATCTGGAACACCTTCCAGACGTCTTAAAAGATGGTCCAGGTCATACCTTACTTCTGCATTGCTCTTCAGACGTCCAGGATCCCGCTGAACCGTCTAGACCTAGTTCCAGACATCTGTCTATCACTCCGGACGTCTGGAGACGCTCTCCGCCGTCTGGTGACTTGCCCAGACGTCTGATCTGTGTGGGAGGGCATGTCCTTGCGCCTTCCCAAAACGAAACCTACACGCGTACGTAAATGATCTCAACACGGCAAAGAGGCAGAACTTTCGACGAAACGGCCTGCATGGCCGTATCAGCGAAAGGAAGAAGAAGAGAAATATCGCACCTTTCAGATGTCTGGATCTCACTCCAGACGTCACCTGCACCGTCTGGACGTAGGTACAGACGTCAGATTCTGGGAAATTTCCCAGAATCAGGACCTCCTCGTCTTCCGCCGTGCTCGCCCGCCTGCTGCCTGAGTTGTAGCAGCACTTGGGTAACCTCCCCAGCACCACGCTCCCACTGCACGCCTGTCAGTCGACTCTGGGCTACTCTGGCGAGCTCACTCTCTCTTTGTCACGCGCTCTGCCTCTTCTCCCTCTCGCTGCACCTCCTCCTCTCCACGCGCACCCGACAGCAACTACTGCCCTCGCTCTCTCACTCTCACGCTAACACTGGAAGGAGAAGGAGACGGTGGAGTGGTGGGTGAGGGAGAGAGAAGGGGGGAGATGGTATTTGAAGGCGTCGGGGGAGAGAGAAAAGAAAAGAATGCCTGCAGGTCGGCGGGCGCAGTCTGCGCTCGCATGCGCGTAGACTCGGAATCGTACGCCGCAAAAATTTATTTCCAGACGTTTAGGAAGGTGTCCAGACGTATGGACCAATTCCCAGACATCTTAAAAAGCGTTTGATGTCTTGGGTCTTAGCAACATAACAAACTCAAAGGAAGTTTCGTCCCCAAAACTTGCGCTAACTAGGGTGCGGAAAAGGAATGATATATGCATAACAAACTCAGAGGACTGAAGCCGGTCCGAAAAGACGTACCCTCAAAGAGCTTCGGGTACCGCTCCCGCATCGCCGCCTCAGGCTCCCAGGTAACCTCCTCGTACCGTTGGCTCCTCCACAAAACCTTCACCAGGGGTACTTGCTTCCGTCTCAGACTCCGGACGGCTCTGTCAAGAATCTGTACTGGCCGCTCGAGGTAGATCAGGTCGTTATCCACCTCGACGCTCTCGTGGCTCAGGATGTGACTGGGATCGGCGACGTACTTCCTGAGGTTGGACACGTGGAACACGTCGTGCACGCCAGAAAGCTGGGGTGGGAGGGCAAGCCTGTAAGCAACAGGTCCAACCCGCTCCAGGACCTCAAAGGGTCCCACGAACCTCGATGCGAGCTTCCCTCTCACCCCAAACCATTGTAGGCCCTTCATAGGCGAACGCGAAGGAAGACGTGGTCCCCAACCTCAAACTGTACCTCTCTACGTTTCCGACCTGCATAGCTCTTCTGTCTACTCCTGACAGTGCGGAGTCGCCTGTGAATTTGCTCGATCACCTCCTGACTCTGCCGGATCAGCCTGGGGCCAACCTCCCACTTGGTCCCCACCTCAACCCAACTCAAGGGTGCTGTGCACCTCCGTCCGTACAGAGCCTCGTAGGGTGCCATGCCGATGCTTGAGTGATAACTGTTGTTATATGCGAACTCCTCCAGGGGCAAGTGCTCCTCCCAAGAGCCCCTCCAGTCCAGTCCACAAGCACGCAAAAGGCCCTTAAGTTTCTGTATCGTGCACTTAGACTGTTCGTCCGTCTGGGGGTGGTATGTTGTACTAAACCTCAACAGCATCCCCAAGGCCTACTGAAACTCAGCCTAAAACTGGGACGTAAAATGGGTATCCTGGTCGGATACGATCTCCCATGGAACTCCGTGTAGGCGTACCATGTCGCGATATACCTCTCTGCTAACTGTGCTGGTCCCAAGGTAACTCGGATCGGCGAGAAACGTGCCGTCTTCGTCAATCTGTCAACAATTACCCAAACTGCGTCGTGTCCTCGCTGGGTAACAGGTAAGCCCACCACCAAGTCCATGGTGATGCTCTCCCACTCCCACTCTGGCACGAGAAGTGGCTACAACGGCCCTACAGGCCTCTGATGCTCGACCTTCACCTGTTGGCACACTAAACACTGCTGTACGAATTCACCTACATCCCGCTTCATTCCTCTCCACCAAAAGTTGCACCTCAAATCATGGTACATCTTTGTGTTTTCAAGATGTATGGTGATCTTGGAACCATGTGCCTCAGTCAGGAGCTCTCTCAACAGCTCCTCATCCCTGGGAACGCACAAACGTCCCCTCATGAGCAGCACCTCATTTGTAAAGGAGAAGTCCCCAGGGTCTCCTGACAGTACTCTATCATCCAACGACTGCAAGTACAGGTCGACCATCTGTCCTGTGATGATGCGGTCTATCAGTTCTGACCTCGTTTGTCGTGTCACCGTCACTGCCCCACAGTGCCCCTGTAACTCTAGCGGCCGCCAACTGCCCATCTCCTCCATGAGGCTCCAACTCTGCGCCTGTAAACTGACCAAGTGGGCGGGCGCCTTCCGGCTCAAGGCGTCAGCCACCACATTGGCCTTCCCCAGGTGGAAAGAAATGCTGCAGTCATAGTCCTTCAGGAGCTCCAACCAACGTCTCTGTCTCATGTTGAGCTCCTTCTGATCAAACAAGTATCTGAGGCTCTTATGATCTGTGAAAGTCTCAAAAGTCTCACCATACAAGTAGTGCCTCTAAGTCTTCAACGCGATGACGACAGCTGCCAGCCCTAGGTCGTGGGTGGGGTAGCTATGCTCATGGGGCTTCAGTTGCCGCGAAGCGTAAGCGACAATATGACCCCTCTGCATGAGCGCACCCCCTAACACCTGCAAAGAGGCGTCCGTGTACACAATGAACCTGGCACTACTATCTGGGATGGTGAGCACGGGAGCCGAAGCTAGCCTCTCCTTTAGCTCCTGAAAACATGCCTCATAAGCGTCTGTCCAAGTAAAGGGCACGTCCTTCCGAGTCAGCTTTGTCATAAGATTTGCAATCTGCGAGAAGCCCTTGATAAATCACCTATAGTAGCCTGCTAGTCCCAAGAAACTGCGGATCTCAGTAACCGTACGCGGTCTCTCCAACCTAAGCACTGCTTAAACCTTGGCTGGGTCCACAGCCAAGCCATCCCCGGAGATCACATGACCCAAGAAGGTCACCTCCCTCAACCAGAACTCGCACTTGCTGTATTTGGCATATAGCCTACATCGTCTCAGTGTGTCCAAAACCATCCACAAGTGTTGTCCGTGCTGCGTTGGGTCTCGGGAATAGATTAGCACATCATCAATAAATACCACCACGAACTGGTCCAAGTACAGTCTAAACACCCGATTCATCAAATCCATGAAGGCAACAGGAGCATTGGTCAGCCTAAACGGCATGACCAGAAACTCGTAGTGTCTGTACCGGGTGCGGAAAGCTGTCTTGTAGTCATCTGCCTCCTTGATCCTCAACTGGTGGTATCCAGACCTCAAGTCGATCTTGGAGAATACCGTGGCACCTCGCAGCTAGTCAAACAAGTCATCAATCCTCGGCAGCGAATACCTGTTCTTGATGGTAACCCTATTCAGCTGTCTGTAGTCCACACAGAGGCGTAGGGTACCATCCTTCTTCTTTACGAACAATACTGGGGCTCTCCATGGAGATGCACTGGGCCTCACAAGGCCCTTCTCCAGAAGATCCTACAACTGAGACTTAAGCTTTCACAGCTCAAGTGGTGCCATCTTGTACGGTGCTGTAGAGATGGGGCTGGTCCCCAGTACCAGTGAGATCTCAAACTCGATCTTACACTCGGGCGGTAATCCTAGAAACTCATCTGGGAATACGTCGGGGTACTCTCTGACCACCGGGATACTCTGGAAGTCTGCCACAGGGCTGGGCTCCGCCACCACACAAGCTAGGAAGCCCTCACACCCTTGGCTCAAAAGTCTCGCCGCCTGAAGTGTAGAAATGCACCTGAAGCCTCCGTCCACTGGCTGCCCGTGGAACTCGAAAGAAGGCAACTTCGGTATGGAGAAGACGATCTTCCTCTCAAAGCAGTTCACCAAGGTGTGGTAAGCGGACAGCCAGTCCATCCCCAGAATTACGCCAAAGTCCTTCATCTGTATCATAATCAGGTCAGCGGGAAGGTTGTGTCCCCCAACACTGACCTCACAACCTGTGTACACCTCCTCAGCTACAAACAGCTGACCACTCGGACCTCTGATTACGAACGAATCATCTAACAGCACACAATCCTGCCCTAAACTAACCGCAAAACTAGCCGCGATGAGCGAGTGTGTGGTGTCGGAATCGAAAAGCGTGTAAACAAGTCTACCGAAAACTGAAACCATACCTGCTACCACTGATCCCGAAGCTCTGACATCCCGGTGTGTCAGGGCGTTGATACGCCCTTCAGCCCTAGGTGCGGACGAAGCAGGCACACTTTGAGTCGAATGCGTAGCCGCCGGCCGGTACCCTCCCACCGACTGCTGTCCTCCTTGCGCCTGGAAACTGCGGCCTCCTACTCGCCCTCCAGTGCTCTGCACGGGAAGCATCTGCTGACCTCCTACCCTAGACGGGCAGTCCCTCCTGATGTGGCCCGGCTGGCCACACTGGTAGCAAAGGGGGACTCGACTCCCACCCTCAGTGGGTCCCTACTGACGGCTGGGCGGGGGTTCGGTACTAGCAGCTGGCCCCTGTCGGGGGCCCCCAAAGGCCACTGATGGCCCCGCAAAACGTGACGGCTCTCCTGTGGGTGCCACGTGCCTCCTCTCTCGTCATCCCTGTGAGAAGTCTGGCTGATAGGGCCTCTTCCACCCGCTGTCAGTGTCATGTGCGGATGAGTTGGTCTCTCCATACGTCATAGCTGCCTCCACCACCCTTGAGAACGTCGGCAGCTTCAGGGGTTTGACATACCCCCGAATAGTAGGCCAGAGCCCCTCGTGAACCTCCAAAGGTGCTCCTCTTCAGTAGCCACGGCTGTCGCTACGAAACGAGACAGCTCCAAGAAACGCGTACGGTACACGCTTACAGTCATCGTCCCCTGGCGAAGAGTGTGGAACTCCCGCCTCCTCTGGTCCTGCACATCTAGGGGAAGTACTGCTCGCAGAAGAGGGTGATGAACCGGTCCCAAGTCGGCTCGTCCCTCCCCTGACCCCTGACCGCCCTCCACCACCTGTGTGCCACGCTGTCCAACTGATATGTGGCAAAGGCCACGGCACTCCACAGGGGGGCGAAGGGTGTCAAAAACCTTCTCGATTTGCTCGAGCCAGTCCTCCGCCTCGGTCGGGTCCTCATTCCCCTTGAAGGAGGGGGGCTTCAGCTTCCGGAACTATCCGAAAAGCTCAAAGTGGCGCTGAAGTGGAGATGCTGGTTCGCCTCCAGGTAAAGAAGCCTCATGCTCGGAAGTACCGGAGGAAGGTGGGGGTGGAGGAGGCCTACCCTCTCCCCCGTGTCCAGTGCTGTGTCTGTCGCGTGGTCCCACAGAGGACTCCCCCTCCGCAACCCCAGGGAGAGGCACTCGTGGCGACGGGTGGAGCTCATCTCGCACGATGTCCCGTATCAGTTGGGCGAGGTCCTAGGCCTGAATGCCCGGAAGCAGTGGCTGGTCCACTGAAGCGTCGGGCTCAACGTGCCCGCCCCTCCGACCTCGTGCTCGGCCACGTCCGCGGCCTGCCTCACTACCTCCTCGTCGAGGCATCTCCTGCAAGGAGACGTGAACACGGAACATAAAAGACGTCAATACGAATCGATATTTAACGAAGAAGTCTAAAAACAGATGTCAAAATGTACTTTGTAGATGCTACTCTAGTTACAGGCACTTGAATTGGTTATTTTCCAGTTAGTTGGTTCACTTCTCGGGATGACCTTGCTCTGATATAATCTTGTTACGACCACTGATCCCAAGATCCAGTCGTCCAACGAGAAAGTAACCAAAAAGCCGCAAAATAAACCACATTCACCATACAAGTAACTAACAGTGAAAAAAGTACAGCAGTAAAGAAAAGAACTACTACAGTACATACCACCACAACAGTAGAGAATTAAAACAGGTACAGAAATATGATACTTACAATAAAAGAGTACAATTGTAACAGAATATACTCATTACAACAGAAAATGGTACAACAAGTACAACACGAGTAAAACTACTGGGCTCTACTAGGCCTAGCACCCTCCGCAGCCGCAGGCTCTGGCTGCTCGACACCTAGTCCTGAAAAAGGTGACAAATGTGACATGTCAACGAAACGCTGAGTAGAGTGGCAACCAGCTTGCTAAGAAGACAATAAAGGTGGACAAGTAGCTGTCGTTTCTAAATTCCTTTCTTTATTCCTCTAATTACTCTTTTCTTGAATTATTTCTCAAATCTTCCTCTTGATCTTGAATGTTCCTCGTGGGAACAATCTTGATTGCAGTCTTTTCCGAAAAGTAGAAGTAGCACGTGGTTCTCCCCTGGCCAGGAGAGTCCCCCGTGGTGGTCCTACTCTCAGTCAACCACCCCAAGGTCACTAACAGACGTAACAGTGACTACGGCACGCGTGATAAACGCACGGGTAGCTACCCCGCACTGGCACGCGGTCAGTCGTTTCCGTTAACAGGTGCGCCCCAAAGCACAGCACGGAACCAGTATAAGGCAGAGCCCTCTCAGTAATAGGGGTCTAACCCCTCCACAGTAACCAAACAGGGGTCTTGCCCCTACACAGTCAGCGCACCCTCGCCTGACTACCTCGGTTTTCCCAGTGGGCCTAACAAGTCGGTGTAGGACAGCTAGCTGAACCCCGGGGCCCATGGGGTGACTAGCTCTCTCCCTACACTAGTAGCTCTCCCCGGTACTGTATACGCGAGGGCCAAAAGTCGGTACAAAGTGGCCAGACCTAACCCCGGGTCCCTGGGGCAGCTAGCTCCGCTCTGCACTAAACAGGGGGATAGTTGCTCTCCTTGGTACTCCGTACTCAAGGTCCAGCTCACTTCCCCAATTCCCTTCTATTTATCTTTCAGGAGTTCTACTCTTAATTCCCCGTAGGGTTCAGCTCATATTTCTCTGGCCAAGCCATTTTAGATTTCATCATTTCAGTTTTATTCTCATATAGCCCGTGTTTCCAACCTTTAATATCAATTTATATACAAGCAGCTCAAATTTAGTTTTCAACAACAGGAATCACATGTAGCAATTACTAGCAACAGTACTCTATATTTCATAGGTAGCTATTATCCAATTACAGGCAATTATCATTATTCTATCTACTTTCCCAAGACTGCAATTCATGTATTCACGACATTCGTTTCAGTGTTCCTGTTCCTAGGATTCATGTCATACCTTAGGATCTATCATTCAATCTAGTTTTCAAGTCCTAGGATTCATGCCATACCCTAGGATCTATCATTTAATTAAGATATGTATTAATGTTGCAATTAACTAGGAGAAGCCACTCTGACCCAAATCAGACGTCTGGAACACCTTCCAGACATCTTAAAAGATGGCCCAAGTCATACCTTACTTCTGCGCTGCTCTTCAGACGTCTAGGATCCTACTGAACCGTCTGAACTTAGTTCCAGACGTCCGTCTATCACTCCGGACGTCTAGAGATGCTCTCTGCCGTTTGGTGACTTGCCTAGACGTCTGATATGTGTGGGAGGACGTGTCCTTGTGCCTTCCCAAAATGAAACCTGCACGCGTACGCAAACGATCTCAACACGGTAAAGAGGCAGAACTTTCGGCGAAATTGCCTACATGGCCGTATCCGCGAAAGGAAGAAGAAGAGAAATATCGTACCTTTCAGACGTTTGGATCTCACTCCAGACATCACCCGCGTAGTTTGGACATAGGTCCAGACGTCTGATTCTGGGAAATTTCCTAAAATTAGGACCTCCTCGCCTTCCGCTGTGCTCGCCGGCCTGCTGCTTGAGCTGCAACAGCATCTAGGTAACCTCCCCAGCACCACTCTCCCGCTGTGCGCCCGTCGGCCGGCCCTGGGCTGCTTCGGCGAGCTCGCTCTCTCTTCCTCACGCGCTCTGCCTCTTCTCCCTCTCACTGCATCTCCTCTTCTCCGCGCGCACCCGGTAGTTGCTGCTGCCCTCGCTCTCTTACTCTCACGCTAACACTGGAAGGAGAAGGAGGAGACGGTGGAGTGGTGGGTGAGGGAGAGGGAAGGGCAGAGATGGTATTTGAAGATGTCGGGGGGGAGAGAGAAAAGAAGAACGCCTGCAGGTCGACGGGTGCAGTCTGCGCGCGCACGTGCGTAGACTCGGAATCGTACACCTCAAAAATTTATTTCAAGACGTCCAGACGTCTGACCAGACGTCTGGACCAATTCCCAGACGTCTTAAAAAGCGTTTGATGTCTTGGCTCTTAACAGTCTTCTTCAGTAATAAGGCTCTCACAATGTCTAGGCATAAACACAGTTGGTTTATCGGAAAATTCTTTCAGCTTAAAGATCATCTTCAAACACTTAAAACTTTGAGAAAAATGAAAAGAAGAAAAGATATCTCATCACACTTTCCTTGCTGATACTTAAATTGCTTTGCACTTTAATGAATTGTTTGCTAAAGGACTAGCAAAACCTAAGCATGGGGGTATGATGAATAGCTACTCATCATAGCTAAAAAGCTAAAGTTAAGCTAGAAACTGGGTTAAACAATACCAAATTAACACATAAAAAGGTTTAGTGTGGGAATCAAATAAAAATACCTAAAATATTAATTATGTGTTAAGATTGCATAATTAGGTCATAAATTAAGATATCCCTGAGAGAAAGGTCAAATGATGATTCAAGTGTAAATTGAACGCACAAACAAGTTTAAAGTCCAAATCAAAAGTATAATTAACTTCTTACAAGTTTAATTAAGCACATATAAAAACTTGAAGGCATTTGGACATCATTAAGGCCTTGAAAGTTAGAATTTACATTTAGGTCCTTTATACATCACATTTCCTTCTTTAAAAAACTTTCCCGGACCTATTTGTAACCCACAGGGACCTCTTTGAAAGCCCTTAAGGACCATTCAATTACTATTTCCTATCACTTATGGGCTTGCCTATAAATGTCCTACACCTTCGCAGAGGGAATGACCTTGCAAATTACCCAAAAGAACCCGGCACCTGGAACCTCCGCGTGCGCACTGTGCGTGCGTAGAACACGGAGCATCTTGATCGTCCGCTCTCTCTTGATCTTAATTTGCGGCTCAATCTCAGTTGAAGCTTCGTGCGAAACGGCGCGTGTGCTCACCCTTCCCCCAGATCCCATCCTACGGTCAGTTTTCAACTTGGAGGCCCACACGCTTCTCTCCTCTCATCCTTGCCGCCCTTACCATTCACGCCTATCTTCACCCGCGCGATGATCTAAGTCATTGAGATTGCTACTTAAGCACCTCAGTGGTTGCGCGCACAAGGGATCGCTCTCTCCTACCTTCTTAGCGATCGTTCTTCCACTCCAGCCTCTCCTCCTCACCAATTCCCTGATTTCACAGCCACCGGCTGTGTAATCTCCGACTTCTCTCCGACTCTTCTCGTCACTAAGGACCACGTAGCACCTGAGGATGACCCAGAAGCCTTACTAGCAGGCTTTTCACTCCGCTGGAGCTCTTCCCCCTCCATTCTTCCTCCTTAGCCGCCGGCTAAGAACCCACAGGTCCCATTCTTCCTGTTAGAGTAGTTTTAATGTTTTCTAGATTAGCTGTATCATTAGATAGGTAGATTAGAGTAGAATTAGATGTAGAATTAGTAATTGATATGCTGTTCTGATTAGTTTAGCATTAGGAGTAGTTTTAGAATAGAATTTCCCTCCCTCACCTCCTTTGATCATCCCAAATCAGAGGGGAAGAAATTCACCCAGTCACAGTTCATTTTGTTCTTCCTCTACATGTTTTCACCTCATTTCTAATTCCCTTGATTTGTATTTCGCAATCCACCCACTCATAAGACCTAATTTCAGATTTGATTGGTTTCTAACCTCAGATCTGAAATTAGCATCGAAATCTATTTTAGGGGCTTCCCATTCATCCCATGTTTATCACAAAAGCCCCTGATCTGAGCTAAAATGGGAATCAGTTTGCCGGATTTTCTATGAATTCAGATTTCAAAGATTTTTATTCATTTGGGCTTTGAATGCTTTGATCTTGCAAACTGAAGAATTTTGATTTTGATTCACTGATGGGCTGGGAATCTGAGATGATTCTGATGTCAGAATTCATCTCAGAAGAGCCATAATATGATCTGTTATTTTTTGAGGATTTCAAAGTGTTGAATGCCTTGTAGAGCCAAGGAAGATCAACCATGTTGATTGAGGCAGTATTAGGGATTCTAATCTGAATTGTTTTTCTGAGAATCTGATTCTCTCTTAAGGGATTCTCAATATCCCTTAAGATGTGTAACATCCTGGGATTCAGCTGGATTCTTATGTTGATTCTAATGCTTTCTACATGCTATCTATAGCATTAGAAGGAGTTAGATCATCAGTTTTTGGATTTACTGTGTTGATCCTAACCCTTTATACATGTTGTCTATAGCATTAGAAAGAGTTAGATCAACAATTTTTATGGACTGAATGGTTGTGATATTTGTGACAAGGAACTTGGATTTAAGATGCTGAAAATCTGAGCATGATTTTTATGTGAATTTAAAGCCTTGTCAGAATTTGATTTACTAATTTTTGTTTTGTGTTTTTGAATCCCATAATCAGAGTAAATTGCTACCATTGCAGCTACATTCCCCCAAATCCCAGCTAAGTAGTAGCCTGAAACAGTCACTTTGAATCCCTGATCAGGCTGTCTTGAGTCTGATCTGGGATTTAATTGGTTGATTTAAGCTGTTAAATAGTTGCAATTTAGCTTTCTTCCATGCTACAGACTTAGCTTTATTCAAATAGATCAACTACAGCAGCAGTTAAGCCGTCTGGAATCAAGTCTGGTCTGCATGTAGTATTGTTTGTTCAGCAGCTTTTGCTGTTGTTTGCAGCAGTATTTTGAGAGTGTGAGTGTTAGTTGCAGATCTGAGATTCTAGCAGCTACTTTGCTGTTGTTGTTCTTGTTGCTTTATTCTTTCCGCAGCAGATTCTGTCTGGATAGCTCGGTAGACAGTAGGTGTAGATTTTAAACCGTTAGATAGCTAACTTGTGCTTAATGGTGTGTAGGAATTTTGTATAAGCTGTCATGTATTTTCAATGCATTTTAACATCATTTGAATGCTTGTCATTTGTTTAAATCTCCTTTGTCACCTATACTTAAGGCCTAACTGTCCAACAAGTAGAATTAAATGAAATCCACAATGTTTGTGTGCTTAAATGCTTGTATCTTTTCCTATATATTGTGTTGAGACTGTTGAAGTAGTTTACTGCCTTTTAAACTCTTAGGTCCCATTCTATAGCCTTAGGACACATTAGAAAACCTTTAAAAGGCCTAGAATGAGTGAACTTTGAAATTAAATAAAAATTACATAAAAATATAAAAAAATAAAATAAACCTATCTAATAGAAGATTAGGTATTTCACTAAGTTCATACCAAGTTTCTTGGTATTCCGAACCCTCGACTTTGTAAAATTTACCAGTCGACGATTCTACATACCATAGAACTTAATAAAAGAAACTACACTTAAAAATACGAAAAACATCTCTTTCTCCTCATCTATTTCTTTCCATCTCATCTCCTACCTCCATAATAAATATAGAAACTATAAAAAGTGAAAAACCCTAAAAATATTAAAAATCCTTTGTATACTATCTGTACAAGTGTATATATAAGCTATATTATAAGCCTATTTATCTATAGAGTGAATTATACATATTTATAATATAAATAACTTATGTATATATTGTAGTATGTAAATTAAATATTTAAGTTAAATTATACTGTATATATCTTAATTATATAACTAATTATTAATTAAACTAATTTATATGTACTAATAAGCTATGTAAATTAGTAAACACTATAAATAACCATATTAAGTTATAATACTGTATATACGCATTTATATGTATATTATGAACATATTTAACCTTGTATCATAATTTAATTAGATAGATAGAATAAATAATTAATTTATTAAGTTAATAGCTAATTTATTAGATTAAATTAAAATAAATTAGTAGATTAAGTTAAAACTAAGTTAACTTATATTGTATATGCATATTACTGTATTTTAAGTAAATTAACCTAATTTAAGAATATTTATATTTTATATACTATTTAAACTTAATTTACAAATGAAATATTCTAAAAATGTGCTAATTAAATGTAAATAAAATGGAAATTAAACTTGTCAAATACAATAAAAATGTTAATAAAATATTTAAACATATATACTAACTCAGTATAAGGTCAATTAGACTAGATAATAACTAATTTATACATAATTGAGGAATAAAACCTAAAATCAGTTATGTATAAACTGTATACTTTACCTAATTAATTTATATGGTAAATATAATTAAAATTTCAAATTAATTGCATAATTGTATAGTACTATGTAAATACTTTATTTTCACATAATTTATTTTTAATATCTAATAAATTATGGCCCTCAAATTGAGGACCGAAATCGCAAAATCAGCAACAGCCGCCTGATTTCCAACGCTGCGTAGGCATCTGAATAGTCCCACATCGTGGGCATGCGAGCGCTCTTAGCACTATAAATTGTTTTTGTTACGTGCATAGCTTAATCGTCAGGGCCATCGGGCACCTGACACAACCGAGCATTTATCTGAGCATACTTACTTGAACATAATCTGAGCATGTGTATATGGTCGGGGGCCGGTTACTATACGAGGGCTTGATTAAGCCCAAATCTGAATTGAAAACGTAATTAAGTGGTCTAATTAAGAAATTAGGGTGTGCTTAGTAGAGGTCTGGTTCCACCCGCCTCGACTGCTGTTATGATCTGGTTCCCTGATCCCTACAAGACCTAAGACCGACTCACCTCGAGTAATCCCAAGACTTAGTCATCCAACAAGAAGTAACCAAAAGTAGGAAACTAAACCACATTCACACATGCAATGTAACTAAGTGGAAGGAAAGAACAAAGCAGTAAAGGAAAGTAGAGCAACTATCTCAAAACATAGTACATGCCACCACAACAACAACAACAGTGAAAAGGAAACAAAAAGTAACAGGAACAGTAAAATATACGTCCATTACTCACTACAACAGCAGAAAAATGAAAGAGCTGAAAGAGCAACTATGGCTGGGCTCAGCTGGGCCCAGCACCCACTGCAGCCAAAAACTCGCGTTGCTCAACTCCTGGTCTTGAATAGGGTTACGAAAAGACGGAGTCAGCGAATGCTGAGTAGAGTGGTGTTTACATTATTTAAGTGCAAGTAAAGTAAAAACAACAAGCAGGTTTATTTCTCATTTCTATTTATCTCATTTATGTGTCTCTGGTTCATCTATTTCCCAAAGTATCCAGGTATTTCTTAATCTTGCATGTTCCTCATGGGAACAATCGTGATTACAGTCTTTTGTGTGGAGTAGAAGGTACACGTGGCGCTCTCCTGATCGAGAGAGCTCCCCGCGGTAATCTTACACCCAGTCAACCACCTCGAGGTCACTGTCGAGACGTAGCGGTGCCTACGACACGCACGATAAGAGCACGGGTAGCTACCCCTCACTGACACACGGTCAGTCGTTTCCACTAGCAAGTACGCCCAAAGTACAGCACGGAACAGTACAGGGTCTTACCGTCTTAGAACAGGGGTCTCACCCCTCAGAACCAAACAGGGGTCTCGCCCCTCCACAATTAGCTTACCCTTGTCCGACTACCCCGGTTTGCTCAAAGGGCCTACAAAGTTGGTGTAGGGTGGCTAGCTGAATCCTAGGCCTCGTGGGGTGGCTAGCTCCCTCCCTACACAAGTAGCACGCCTCGATACCACATATGCGAGGGCCAACATGAGTCAGTTTAGAGTGGTCAATCCTAACCCTGGGTCTCAACCCAAGGGAGGCTAGCTCCGCTCTACACTAAAAAGGGACAGTTGCTCTCCTTGGTACTGCGTACACAAGAGCCAGCACACTTCCCATCTACAATCTAGATTCCTTTCATACACAGGAGTTCTACTCCTAATTCCCCGTAGGGTTCATGCTCATAGTCATCTCATTTATCCATATTTAGATCTCATGTTTCATAACTCGTTCCCATCCATATACAGGCAACTCGTGTTTTCATAATTCAGTTCTCAATCATAAACATGCAACTTGTAGTTTATCAGTTCAATTTCTCATTTACATATAGGCAGCTCCTATTTTAACATGCATCTCACGTAAACCAAAGTAGTTCCATATCATGCTCATACATTTCTACCCTAGGGTTCATTCCACATCCTAGAGTTTCAATCAATTTAATCTAAGCAAACATATTCTTTATTCATATCTTAGTAATTCCATTAAATCACTCTACCAGGTATCACAGGATGAATGGGGGGCCTGTGTCGCAGATCTCGTCATCTCCGCAGACCTCAAACACGCCACTGGCTGATAATCTGTATCAGCGACCATGTACATTAAACAAGCTCAAAATAGTAGATACTCAACACGAACACGTAGAAGAACTTGAGTGGAAAATAGAGGTACTTCGTTTGCGGAAATCCGATTCTGTTTGGGCCTTAGACAGGCCAAAGACACGGTTATTGACCAAAATCAGACATCTGGGACTAGACCCAGACATCTTAAAAGACGTCAGAACTCACCTTACACTTCCTGTGGCTGCTTCAGACGTCTAGAATCCCTCTGCAACCATTTGGGAGTAGCTCTCTTCAGGTGTCCGGCAACATGATCAGACGTCCAAAAGTACTTGGGAAAGCGCACAGCATGCCTTACCAAAGCCTTCGCCTGCATACGAGCAACGCAGGAATAAAAATTAGCCAACATCCCCTGCGTTACGATCTGCATGGAGGAAAAGTAGCGTAGGAAGATACGTACCTCGCGTAATATGTGTTTCCAGACGTCCAGCTTCAGCTCCGGATGTCCTGGTGTCTCGCCAATCGTCTAGACGTCACACCAGATGTCTAATACTGGAAAACTTCCAGTATCCGAACCTCCTCGCAGCTCGCCTCGCTCGTACCTCCACCCGCAGCAGCTCCAGCAGCTACAGGAGCTTGAGAAACTCCTCGTCGGCGTCCTTCTATCTCCCACGAACTCCTCCTCGAGCTCCACTGAGCTCCCGTAGCTGTCGCCCTCCACCCCCGCTCTCACTCCCTCGCACTCTTTCGCTCTCGCTCTTCCTCGTTCTCCTCCCTCTTCGGCTCCTTTCTTCGTCGTCGCAGCTACAGCAGCAGGAATGGGAGGCTGGAGGGCGCGGCAGTCGCAAGGAGAAGATGGAGGTGGCGGTGGCAGTGGCTTGAGTGGTGTGAGGGGGGTAAGAAGAAGAGGTGAGGGGTTTATATAGGAGGGGAGTTAGGGTTTAGGGGGATGAGGGTGCAGAGAGCGAGAGGCTTTTGCACGTCGCCTGCGCTCAGAGCGCAAAGTGACGTGCGGAAATCTCACTTTCAAACGTCCGGGCATATGTCCAGATGTCTGACGAAACTCCAGACGTCTTATCTGACTAAAAAGGCAACGAATCGTTACATCATAACAAACTTAAAGGATGTTTCGTCCTCGAAACTTGAGCTAGCTAGGGTGTGGAAATGGAACATAAAAGAAACGCATAACAAACTTAAAGAGGACAGGAGTAGGTCCGAAAAGACGTACCCTCAAAAAGCTCTGGGTACCGCTCTCGCATCGCCGCCTCAGGCTCCCAAGTCGCCTCCTCGTACCGCTGGATTCTTTATAGAACCTTCACCAGTGGTACCTGGTTTCGTCTCAAACTCTGGACGGTTCTGTCTAGTATTTGTATTGGCCTCTCGGGATAGGTCAGGTCGTCACCTTCCTCGATGCTCTCGTAGCTCAGAACGTAACCGGGATCGGCGATGTACTTCCTGAGGTTGGACATGTGGAACACGTCGTGCACTCCAGAATGCTGGGGTGGAAGGTGGTGAAAGTAATGGTGGTAGTGGTAAGGTTGGATGAAAATGTCATAGTTGTCGTTGTGGTGAATTGTAAGAAATACAAACTATCATTATGACCTTTTTTATTTAATTAACTAATTTTTACTGGTTTATTCCAGGTCATTCACTGGGAGGTAGTTATTAATTTACATCACTCTCTAGGTCCAAAATTATTCTTTAATTTCAAAAACAATCAATTTTATATACAATCACTAATGAATGAATGAATGAATCTATAAAGAATGAATTACAATTTCCATGATGTACCAAAAAGTCAACAAAAGTGCTTGCAAAAATCTACTTATAAACAAGCATCAAATGATACATAAGTATGTTCTATACTATCTATTTATAAGTTATATTACTAATACTTACTTAAACATACATTACTAACTCATATTACATATCATACTAACTTAACTTACTCTACTGACATATACAGTAACACATATAATAGCTATAGCGACAAATATAAGCGTCACTGTACCAAAAAATACAAACTAAAAGAGGGAAACCAGAGTCTATAGCGACAGTTATTTTGCCTACAGTGACACTTTATTTTGTTAGTAAAGGTCTAAAGTTATATATATATAAATAACTATACTACATGTGTGTATATATATATATTAGTTATCTTGTAGAACTTTATTTATACAGGTTTCCAATCTGCATATACTTTATACTTATAAGTATCTCTACTCTCTTTCTCTCTCCTGACTTCTACTCTGCCTTTCTTCTTCTTCTTCTCAATTTTATTCATCCTAAGTTCTCAGCGGCACTTAAGTGTTAAATACTTAGGTGATTAGTCAATGTCATTACAGCTCTTAATTAACCAAAATTTTGTTTAATTTGCAAGCACATTTTTCGAGGGATAACAGCACCTAGAGGGTGGGATCAGACCTCTACTAAGGGCACCCTAATTTCTCATTAGGCTGCTTAATTACGTGTTTATGCACATGTAAGTGGGCTTAACAGCCCGCACACACACCCAGGCCCCCAGCCCCCCACACATCTCATGCTCAGTATGCTCAAAGGTAAGATAGGCATTCGGTTGTTCGGGTGCATGGCAGTTGTGACGACTGAATGGCCTATCTAACAAATTCCATATAAAGAGCTGCGCGCGCTCGCTCGCCCACGATGTGGGACTATCTGGGTGCAAGCGCAGCAATGAAATCTTAGGCGGTAGTGTGGTAATTGCGATTTTGGCCCTGAATTCGAGGGCCATAATTTATTAGTTATTAAAAATAAATTATGTGAAAATAAAGTATTTACATAGTACTATACAATTATACAATTGCTCTGGAGTTTCAATTATATTTACTATATAAATAAATTAGCTAAAGTATACAGTTTATACATAATTATTTTCAGGTTTTATTTCTTAATTACGTATAAATTAATTATTATGTGGTCTAATTGACCTTATACAGAGTTAGTATACATGTATAAGTATTTTATAAACATTTTTATTATATTTTACATATTTAATTTATGTTTTATTTACATTTAAATAGCCAATTTCGGGAATGTTTTATTTACAAATTAAATTTAAATAGTGTATATATTATAAATATACTTAAATTAGGTTAAATTATTTAAAATACATTAGCATACATATATAGTATAAATTACTTAATCTTAATTTAATTTACTAATTTATTTTAATTTAATCTAATAACTTAACTATTAACTTAATAAATTAATTATTTATTCTATATAGGTGATTAAATTAAAATACCAGGTTTAGTATGTTTATTATATACGTATAGATATATGTATATAGTCTTATAACTTAAAAAGGTTTTTTATAATACTTAATACCTATATGGCTTATTATACATATACATTAATTTAACTAATAATTAGCCATACACTTAAGATATATATACAGTATAATCTAACTTAAATATCTACTTTACATAATACAATACATACATAAGTTATTTAATTTATAGATCTGTATGCTTTACATTATAGATAATTAAGCTTACTATATAGCTTAAATAAATACTTATATACATATTATACAAGAGATTTTTACTATTTTTATAATTTTTTCAGTTGTTCTTATTTTTATTTATATTATGGAAGTAGGAGATGTGAATGAAAGAACTGGATGAGAAAGAGGAAATGTTTTTGGTATTTTGAAAGGTGCATTCTTTTATTAAAGCCCATGGTAAATAGAATTATCGACTGGCAAATTATGTCAAGTCGAGGGTTTTGCATATCATGAAACTTGGTATGCAGTTAGAAAACTATCTGATCTTCAATCAAATAGTTTTGTCTTAATTTTTTAGAATTTTTTTTATGATTTTTATTTAAATCCTAAGTTCACTCATCCTAAGCCTTTAAAGAGATGTTCTAACAGGTCCTAATGACTTAGGATGAGACCTAACTATCTAAAAGGTAGGAAACTGCCTTGAACATCCTCAGTATAAGTTATAAAACATATAAAGGCAATTAAGCATGCAATTCAAGACCAATTTTCAGTAAATTTAGATGGTGGACAGTATAAATTCTTTGTTTAGCAGACAAAAGATTAAAAAGAGTTTATTACAAGCCTTCAACAGGTATTACAAGCTAATTACAGTAAAGGAAAGCTTATATACAATTTATACAACAATTCACAACAGTTAGCTTCTAATATAACTAGATCTAAACTACTGTCACCATGGTAAAAGAAACTTAGGATCCTGCTAGAACAGCAGGAAAAGGCTGGTTGCTGCAGCAGATCAGAAGTCATGGAAGCTGCAGAGACAGGACCCGGTCATCCTAACCAACCTCTCTTCAGATGTCTCAATTGCTGTTGCAGTTGACTCATCTAAAGAGGAATTTATTTGGAGCAAGATAAAAGGGGTTAGTTCCAACATATACTTCCTGATCTAACCCTTAATACCCCAAATCAGATTATAAACAATCTGATGAGGGATCAAAAAGGGTTAATTCAAGGAGTACATTTGGGAGCTGAAGGGAGGAATGTAGTTGCATTCTGCAGCAGTTGCTATAGGACTGGGATTGAAACACACAAGACCTACATCAGGAATTCATTCAACAAAATCTGACAAGGTTTTCAATTTAGAGAAAAACCATTCGGAATTACCAATCAAAACCAAATTCCCTTGTCATTAACTTCTGATCAAACTAAAGTGAAGTGAATAATTGATCTGATTCTTTCTAATGCTATAGACAGCATGTAGAAAGAATCATCTCAGTACAATGAAAACAAACACTTCAATCCCAGAGTTTTGGAACCATAAGGAATATGGAAAATTCCTTAGGTTAGGAAAACCAATTTGATCCTTAAATCAACTAAAGGATGCAAGGTAGAGTCTCAAATCAACTAAGTGATTTTTCATTGACTCATCCATACATTCAAAACAGTGCAAAACTCATAAAACATTCAGTGCAAATCATGGCTCTTCTGAGGTGAAATTTGACTTCAAAATCACCTTAGAATCCTTGCCAAACAATGAATCAACATAAAAGACACTCTGCTAGATCAAACATTAAAAACTCAAGTGATTCAAATTCATTGCAAAACAATTCTCGATATCAATCCAGCAAACCAACTTTCTTGAAAGCTCAGATCAGGGGCTTTTGTGAGCAAAATGGAGTGAGTGGGAAGCCCCTAACATGATCTTTGACGTCAATTTTAGATCTGATATTAGAAGATAATCAAATCTAAAATTAGGTCAGATGAGTGGGTGAAAAAGCGAGAAATCAATCGAGGAAATCAGAAGTGGAATGGAGATGTGAAGAGGGAGAAAACTCATGATAAGTGGCTATGTGAACCATCCCTTCTGATTTGAAATGATCAGAGGAGGTGAGGGGAGTAAATCTAATCTAATTCTACTGCTACAGCTAAACTAATAGAACAATGAAATTAAACACTACAAACTACTCTAATTCTACTTCTAACCTACTTAACTATGGCTACAACTAAATTGCAAAATATTAAAACTACTCTAACAGGAAGAATGGGACCTGTGGGTCCTTAACCGGTGGCTAAGGAGGAAGAAAGGAGGGAGATGACTCCAGCGGAGGGGAAAAGCCTTCTAGTGAGGCTTTAGAGTCATCCTCAGGTGCTATGAGGTCCTTAGCGATGGGAAGGTCAAATAGAAGTCGGGGATTTCACAGCCAGTGGCTGTGAAATCAGGGATTTGGTGGGGAGGGAAGCTGGAGTGGATGAATGACCACTAAGAAATGTAGGAGAGAACGATCCCCTACGCGCGCAACCACTGAGGTGTTAAGTAGAAAAATCAGTGGCTTAGATCACCGCATGGGTGAAAGTCGTCGACGCAGCAACCGGCAGCAAGGATGAGAGGAGAGGGGCGCACGACTTACCAACTCAAAAACTGACCGTTGGATGGGATCTGGGGAGAAGGGTGAGCACATGCACCGCTTCGCACAAAGCTTCGATTTAGATCGAGCCGCAAATCAAGATCACAAGAGAACAGACGACCAAGATCTGCCATGTTCTTCACACGCTATAGTGCGTGCGAAGAACTTGCAGGTGGCAGTGGTCTGTTGGGAAATTTGCAGGGAGAACCCCTTCACGAAGGGGTAGAAAAATTGTACGCAGGTCCATAAGTGGAGGAAATCGTAACAGGACAGACCCTAAGGGCTTTCAAAGGGGTCCCTATGGGTTACAAATAGGTCCAAAAAGGTTTTCTAAAGAAGAGAATGGGATGCATGAAGGACCTAAGTGTAAACTCTAATTTTCAAGGCCTTAATGATGTCTAAATGCCTTTAAATTTTTATATGTACTCAATTGAACATTTAAGAAATTAATTGTACTTTTGGTTTGAACTTTTAAACCTGTTTATGTATTCAATTAATACTTGAATCACCATTTGACCTTTATCTTAAGAATATCTCGTTTTATGACCTAATTAAGCAATTTTAACATAGAATCAAGGTTTTAGGCCTTTTCCTTTAATTCCCATACTTAACCATTTTTACCTGTTAATTTGATATTGTTTAACTCAGTGTCTAGCTTAACTTCAGCTTTTTAGCTATGATGAGTAGCCACTCATCAGAAGGGCAAGCCGGTAAGCAACGAGTCATACCCGCTCCAGGACCTCAAAGGGCCCCACAAACCTTGGCGCAAGCTTCCCCTTCACCCCAAAACGCTGCAGGCCCTTCATGGGTAAAACACGGAGAAGGACGTGATCCCCAACCTCGAACTGCATCTCTCTGCACTTCCGGTCAACGTAGCTCTTCTACCTGCTCCTGACAGTACAGAGTCATCTGTGAATCTACTCTATCACCTCCTAACTCTGCCGGATCAGCCTGGGACCAACCTCCCACTTGGTCCCGACCTCGACCCAACTCAAGGGTGCAATACACCTTTGTCCGTACAAATCCTCGTAAGGTGCCATGCCGATGCTCGAGTGGTAACTATTATTATATACAAACTCTGCTAGGGGTAAGTGCTCCTCCCAGGAGCCTCTCAAGTCTAGCACACAGGCGCGCAAAAGGTCCTCAAGTGTCTGTATGGTGCGCTCTGACTGCTAATGCATCTGGGGGTGCTAAGCGGTACTGAACCTCAAACGCGTCCCCAAGGCCTGATGAAACTCAACCCAGAACTGGGAAGTAAAATGAGTATACCTGTCGGATACGATCTCACGTGGGACTCCGTGCAAGCGCACCACATCTTTGATATATCGCTCTGCTAGCTGTGTTGGTCCAAAAGTGGCTCGGATCGGAAAAAACCGTGCTGTCTTCGTCAACCGGTCTACGATCCCCCAAACTATGTCGTGTCCCTGCTGGGTAATTGGTAAACCCACCATCAAGTCCATGGTGATGCTCTCCCACTTCCACTCTGGCACAGGAAGTGGCTGTAATGGCCCTACAGGCCTCTGGTGCTCGTCCTTCACCTGCTGACATACCAAACATTGCTACACAAACTCTTCAACATCCCACTTCATCTCTCTCCACCAAAAGTTGCGTCGCAAATCATGGTACATCTTTGTGTTCCCAAGATGTATGGTGAGCCTAGACCTGTGTGTCTAAGCCAGGAGCTTTCTCAACAACTCCTCGTCTCTAGGAACGCATAAGCGTCCCCTCATGCGCAATATCTTGTAATGAACGTGTGCCCCAGACGTCTTTTAAGACGTCTGGGAGGTGGTCCAGACGTCTTACCAGACGTCTGGGATCGTTTCCAGACGTCTGGAAATCTGTTAATTTCGACACGCGCGAGTCGTCTGCGCGCCTGAGCGCGCAGACCGGATATTCGCTTATTCCCTCTTTCCCTTTGGCTGCAGACGCCTGCCGCGTCCTCTCTTTCCTCCTCGCGCGGCCTTAAAAGGCCACGCACTCCCTCCCGTTGTCTCCACCGTCTCCTCCCTCTTCTCCTTCAGACAGTGAGCGTGAGCGCGAGCGCGAGGGTGGCAGCGGCGGCCGCAGTGAGCGCGGAGGAGGTGCGGCGTGCGAGAGCGGAGCTCTGCCGTGAGGGCGAGCTCGCCGGGGCTGCCAGGGCCGGCCGGCGGAGGGCGCGGGGGCCACGGAGTGACGCGGAGGGGGCTACTGCTGCGGTCTGAGCAGCAGGCACGCGAGGTGCGACGCGGGCGGCGTCACGAGCGGAAGCCGGGTGGTGCCCTGTTCTGGAAAAATTTCCAGAATCAGACGTCTGGGTTGATAGCCAGACGGCGAGGGCGACGTCTGGAAGACCTTCCAGACGTCTGAAAGGTGAGTTTTCCATCTTCTTCTTCCTTCCTGTCGACTGAACGTACTGAGGGAGGGAGATGGGTGTGCGCAGGCTCGGTGATTCGCCATCCAACGCGAATCAGACGTCTGGCTGTTGTACCAGACGGCGGGAGCGACCTCCAGACGTCCGGGGTGACCATCGGACGTCTGGGAGCTAGGCCAGACGTCCCCACAGACTTCTGGACGTCTGGGAAGCCACACTGAACAGGTAATTCTCTGATCCACTTTTTAAGACGTCTAGAAGAAGTTTCAGACGTCTGATTTTACACAGTGTCGTCATTTTCGACCCATTTAGGACCCGTTCGGGTTCCGTTTTCCGCGATTCGAGTTGCGTTCTTTTCAGAATTAATTCCTCTACCCGTCTACAGTAGCTATACACTGTTTTGAGACTCTCCTTGTGTTTGATCCTTGTGATAGGACCTCGTTCAGTTGCTGTCTTGGGAGTCGCGGAGGCACGCGAGATTCCCGATCACGCCCCCATTACTCCCGTTGTACCTGGTAGAGTGGCTTTAAGTTATTAATAAAATCTGTTAAATTATGGAACCATAAATAGAACTTAGGACATTGCTTGAATCCTAGGAATGAGAAATAGATGGAATGATAGCTCCTAGGTGTTGCATGAATCCTAGGACTGGAAAACTAGATTGTATGATAGATCCTAGGATATGGCATGAATCCTAGGATGGGAAAACTAGTGGAATGTATAATACTGTAGTCTTGGAAAATGGAAAGAGATATAAAGCTGCCTGTAATTTGAATTAACAGCTGCCTGTTGTGAATAGATAACGTGGTTGAGAACATGGATTGTAAGAATGTGAAACTGGAAAGTGAAACCTGGATGTTTGAGTAAAAAGGATGGAACCCTACGGGGAAGTAGGAGTAGAACTCCTGGAAAGTGAATGGAATAGTTTTGGGGAAGTGAGCTGGCCCTTGAGTACGGAGTACCAAGGAGAGCAACTGTCCCCCCTGTTTAGTGCAGAGCGGAGCCAGCCGCCCCAGGGACCCGGGGTTAGGACTGGCCACTCTGTACAGACTTGCTGGCCCTCACGTACGTAGTACCGAGGAGAGCTACTAGTGTAGGGAGGTACTAGCTACCCCACGGGCCCCGGGGTTCTGCTAGCCTCCCACACCGACTTGTTAGGCCCGTTGGGGCAAACCAGGGTAGTCAGGCGAGGGTGCGCGGACTGTGGAGGGGCAAGGCCCCGGTTTGGTTACTGTGGAGGGGTTGGACCCCTGTTACTGAGATGGCTCTGCCCTGGACTGGTTCCATGCTGTGCTTTGGGCGCACCCGTTAACGGAAACGACTGACCGCGTGCCAGTACGGGTTAGCTACCTATGCGTTTATCGCGCGTGCCGTAGTCACCGTTACGTCTGTCAGTGACCTTGGGGTGGTTGACTGAGGGTAGGATCACCACGGGGGACTCTCCCGGCCAGGAGAGCACCACGTGCTACTTCTACTTTTTGGAAAAGACTGCAATCAAGATCGTTCCCACAAGGAACATTCGAGATCAAGAAAAAGATCTGGGGAATAAATGAAATAGTGGGACAATTGAAAGATGTGAATAAAGAAAGTAATAGAACATAACAGCTACTGTACACTCTACTGTTGTCTTCAGTTTTAGTTGCCACTCTACTCAGCGTTTTGCTAACGTGTTACACTCGTTACCTTTTTCACGACCAGGTGTTGAGCAGCCAGGGCCAACGGCTGCAGAGGACGCTGGGCCGAGTAGGGTCCAGTAGAGTTACCACTGTCTTTTGTACCTCTTTGTTTCCGTTATAGTGAGTAGTTCTTGTTTCCGCTGTACTTTTCTTTACCTGCAGTTCATGTTATATGATAAATGTTGTTCTACTGTTGTGGTGGTATATACTGTAGTAGTTTCTTTCCTTACTGCTGTACTTTCTTACTGTTAGTTATATTCATGCTGAATGTGGCTTATTTTACTGCTCTTTTGGTTACTTCCTCGTTGGACGACTAGGTCTTGGGATTAGTCGAGTCGGTCCGGTTCTCGTGTCTCGTAGGGCCTCGGGAACCGGGTCGTTACGTATCTCATCTGAGAAGGAAAAATCTCCTGGGTCCTCTGACAACACCCTATCTCACAGCGTCTGTAAGTATAGATCGGTCATCTGCCCTGTGATGATGCGATCTATCATTTCTAGTCGTGTCTGCCGTGTCACTGTCACTGTCCCACAATACGCCTGTGACACCCGGGGTCGCCAACTGCCCAACTCCTTCAAGAATCTCCAACTCTGTGCCTGTAAACTGGCCAAGTGGGCAGGTGCCTTCCAGCTCAAGGTGTCGACCACCTTGGCCTTCACTGGGTGGTAGGAGATGCTGCAGTCGTAGTCTTTCAGGAGCTCTAACCAATGTCTCTGTCTCATGTTAAGCTCCTTCTGATCAAACAAGTACCTGAGGCTCTTATGATCTGTGAAAATCTCAAAAGTTTCACCGTAAAGGTAGTGCCTCCATGTCTTCAGCGTGAAGACAATTGCTGCCAGCTTTAAGTCATGGGTAGGGTAGCTATTCTCATGGAGCTTCAGTTGCCACAAAGTGTAAGCAACAACATGACCCCGCTGCATGAGCACACCCCTTAACCCTTACAACGAAGCGTCGGTGTAAATCACAAAACTGCCACTACTGTCTGGAATGGTAAGCACAGGAGCTGAAGTCAGTCTCTCCTTCAACTCCTGAAAACACACCTCGCACTCATCCATCCAGGCAAAGGGCATGTCCTTCCGGGTCAGCTGGGTCATAGGAAGCGCAATCTGAGAGAATTTTATGATAAATCGTCGGTAGTAACCTGCCAGTCCCAAAAAGCTACGTATCTCTGTCACTGTGCGTGGCCTCTCCCACCTGAGTATGGCCTCTACCATGGTTGGATCCACAACCAATCCATCTCCTGAAATCACGTGGCCCAAGAAAGTTACTTGTCTCAACCAAAACTCGCACTTGTTGTACTTGGCATACAGCCTGCGTCGCCTCAAGGTATCTAGGATAATGCACAAATGTTGTCCATGCTACGCCTGATCTTGCGAGTAAATGAGTACATCGTCGATGAACACCACACAAACTAGTCTAAGTACGGCTTGAAAACACGGTTCATCAAGTCCATGAAGGCAGCGGGGCATTGGTCAACCCAAATGGCATGACCAAGAACTCATAGTGCCCGTACCGAATACGGAAAGCTGTCTTGGAGACGTTGGTCTCCCTGATCAGCTAGGCGAGATCCTGGGGTTGAACGCCTGAAAGGAGAGGTGGGTCAACTGGTGCCTCAGGTCCGGCACGTCCGCCCCTCCAACCTTGTCCACGGCCACGACCACGACCTGCCTCGGGAACTCCTCGATGAGGCATCTCCTACAAGGAGACGTAAGAGATAGGTCAAGAGTTGTCAACAATACAGGATTACATCGAGAAAAAGACTCAGAAACGAATATTAAGGCAATACATTGTGGTGGCTATCCTAATTATATGCATGTGAGTGGTTATTCTCAAACCAATTGTTCATTTCTCGGGACAACGTTGCTCTGATACCATCTTGTTACAACCCGATTCCTGGATCCCTACAGGACCCGAGATCGGCTCGCCTCGACTAATACCAAGGCCTAGTCGTCCAACAAGAAATAACCAAAAGCTGAAAACTAAACCATATTCACACATGCAATATAACTAAGCGGAAGGAAAGAATAAAGCAGTAAAGGAAAGTAGAACAACTGTCTCAAAACTTAGTACATGCCATAGCAACAACAACAACGGAAAGAAAACAGAAAGTAACAAGAACAATAAAATATATGTTCATTACTCACTACAACAACAGAAAAATGAAAGAGCTGAAAGAACAACTATGGCTTGGCTTGGCTGGGCCCAGCACTCTCTGCAGCCGAAAACTCAGGCTGCTCAACTCCTGGTCCTGAGTAAGGTTACGAAAAGACGGAGTCAGCGAACGCTGAGTAGAGTGGTGTTTACATTATTTAAGTGCAAGTAAAGTAAAAACAACAAGCAAGTTTATTTCTCATTTCTATTTATCTCATTTATGTGTTTCTGGTTCATCTATTTCCTAAAGTATCCAGGTATTTCTTGATCTTGCATGTTCCTCATGAGAACGATCTTGATTGCAGTCATTTCCATGGAGTAGAAGGTACATGTGGTGCTCTGCCGGCCAGGAGAGTCCCCCGCGGTAGTCCTACACCCAGTCAACCACCCCGAGGTCACTGTCGAGACGTAGCGGTGACTACACCACGTGCGATAAGTGCACGGGTAGCTACCCCACACGGACATGTGGTCAGTCGTTCCCGCTAGCGGGTATGCCCAAAGTACAACACAGAACAGTACAGAGCCTTGCCCTCTCAGAATAGGGGTCTCACTCCTCAGAACCAAACAGGGGTCTCACCCCTCCACAGTCAGTGTACCCTTGTCCGACTACCCCGGTTTAACCAAAGGGCCTACAAAGTCAGTGTAGGGTGGCTAGCTGAACCCTGGGTCCCGTGGGTTGGCTAACTCCCTCCCTACACTAGTAGTACGCCTCAGTACCACGTACGCGAGGTCCAACAGGAGTCGGTGTAGAGTGGCCAATCCTAACCCTAGGTCTCAACCCAAGGGAGGCCAACTCTGCTCTATACTAAAAAGGGACAGTTGCTCTCCTTGGTACCACGTACACAAGGGCCAGCATACTTCCCGTCTACAATCCAGATTCCTTTCATACACAGGAGTTCTACTCCTAATTCCCCGTAGGGTTCATGCTCATACTCATCTCATTTATCTATATTCATATCTCATGTTTCATAACTCATTCCCCATCCATATACAGGCAACTCGTGTTTTCATAATTCAGTTCTCAATCATAAACATGCAACTTGTAGTTTATCAGTTCAATTTCTCATTTACATATAGGCAGCTCCTATTTTAACATGCATCTCACATAAACCAAAGTAGTTCCATATCATGCTCATACATTTCTACCCTAGGGTTCATTCCACATCCTAGAGTTTCAATCAATTTAATCTAAGCAAACATATTCATTATTCATATCTTAGTAATTCCATTAAATCACTCTACCGGATATCACGGGAGGAATGGGGAGCCTGTGTCACAGATCTCGTCATCTCCGCGAACCCCGAACACGCCACCAGCTGGTAATCTATATCAGTGACCAATGTACATTAAACGAGCTCAAAACAATAGATACTCAACACAAACACGTAGAAGAACTTAAGTGGAAAACAGAAGTACTTCGTTTGATGAAATCCGATTCCGTTTGGGCCTTAAACGGGCCAAAGACGCGGTTATTGACCAAAATCAGATGTCTGGGACTAGTCCCAGACATCTTAAAAGATGTCAGAACTCACCTTACACTTCCTGTGGCCGCTTCAGACGTCCAGATTTCCTCTACAACCGTCTTGGGGCAACTCCAGACGTCGGACTAGGTCTCTGGTCATCTGGAAGTACCTCCACACGTCTGGCAACATGATCACACGTCCAAAAGTACTTGGGAAAGCACACAGCGTGCCTTCCCAAAACCTTCACCTACATACAAGCAACACAGGAACAAAAATTAGCTGACATCCCCTGCGCTACGATCTACATGGCGGAAAAGTAGCGTAGGAAGATACGTACCTCGCGTAATATGTGTTTCCAGACGTCCAGCTTCAGCTTCGGACGTCCTGGTGCCTCGCCAGCCGTCTATACGTCACACCAGATGTCTGATACTGGAAAACTTCCAATATCAGAACCTCCTCGCAACTCGCCTCGCTCGCACCTCCTCCCGCAGCAGCAGCTCCAACAGCTACAGGAGCTTGAGAAACTCCTCGTCGGCATCCTCCTATCTCCCACGAACTCCTCGAGCTCCACCGAGCTCCCGTGGCTCTCGCCCTCCTCCCCCGCTCTCACTCCCTCGCACTCTTTCATTCTCGCTCTTCCCCGTTCTCCCTCGCTGGCTCCTCCCTTCGTCGTCGCGGCTATAGTAGTAGGGATGGGAGGCTGGAGGGTGTGGCAGTCGCAAGGAGAAGGTGGAGGTGGTGGTGGCTTGAGTGGTGTGAGGGGGGTGAGAAGAAGAGGTGAGGGGTTTATATAGGAGGGGAGTTAGGGTTTAGGGGGATGAGGGTGCAGAGAAAGAGGCTTCTGCGTGCCACCCGTGTGCAGAGCATAAAGTGACGTACGGAAATCTCACTTTCAGACGTCCGGGTATGTGTCCAGACGTCTGACCGAAACTCCAGACGTCTTATCCAACTAAAAAGGTAACGAGTCATTACAGGTGCTGTGTATCCCTCGAAAGGCGTGCTTGCCAATTAAACACATTTTGCTTCCTAAGTAAAAAGGACCCTAATGACTCAGGTAGAATAAGTAAAAGAAGAAGAGAAGTATATATGTATAATGTATGTCGGTATGTATAGTATATGTAAATAATATGTATAAGTAAAAATTATAATAATAAGTTGTATAGTATGTATAGGTAAGTAATACAGCGATATATATATGTATATAAGTAACTTCATATTTTTACTGATAGAATAACTGTCGCTAAAAGTAAAATAACTGTTGCTATAGACCCTGATTATTGCTTTAGAGTTTGTACATAGTTTTTGTAGGGTCCAGCGACGTTTGTATCTATCGTTGTAGCTATTATATATGTTACTGTATATGTTAGTATATTAAGTTAAGTTAGTATGATATGTAATATTAGTTAGTAGTGTATATTTATGTAAGTATTAGTAATATAACTTATAAATAGATAGTATAGAATATATCTATGTATTGTTTAATGCTTGCTTGTAAGTAGATTTTTTTGCAAGTATTTTCATTGACTCTTTTTGTACATAATAAAACCGTTAATTCATTCTTTGTGGATTCATTCATTCATTCATTATTTATTGTATATAAAATTAATCAGTTTTTGGAATTAAAGAATAATCTTAGACTTAGAGAGTAATGTAAATCAATAACTGTCTCCCAGTGAATGACCTGGAATAAATCAGTAAAAGTTATGTAATTAAATAAAATTGACGCGATAACGGTTTGTATTTGTGACACATACTACAACAACGACGACATTTTTTTATACGAACCGTGATCGACCGCTCCATTAATGTGTGACCACCCCTTTTCCTAAATTTGATCCAACGACTGCTTTTTGGATTGAAGCCTCGCATGCTTCCCCCTTTCCATCTCCATCGCCATGACCTAAATGACTAATCTCACCACTGTGGTGAGTGCAATTAGTAACTCAGCTACTTAAGCAGCTCCAGACCTCCTCGCGCACGCTATCGACTCCCCACTACACTTCTTGAGCCGATCCCTTCTTCCCTCTCCAGCACTCCTAACCCCATCACTCGCCATGCCTGTGACAGGGGTATGGTTTTTCACCTCCAATTCCTCCTCACCGCTAGGAATGATGTACGCCTAAGGACAACCATGGAGCTCCACTAGAGGGATGAAGATTTAGATGCTTGAATGTGATTTTGAATGAGTTTTCAAACTGATTATGTTTTAACGATTGCTTGAATATGTGATTTTAGTGTTAAAATCTCCCCATTCCAGTACATAAAAGAGATGCCTAGCAGCAACTTTCTTTGGGTTGATTTCTAATTTCAAGCATTTAAGGATTGAAACATGTTTTAAGTGGATTTTAGGATCTGATTTAATCCTTTTCTTTATGCTGTCAATAGCATGAAAGAAAGAATAGATGGGAGTTTTTTTCTTTTATCCGATAAATCTGATTTGGGTGTTGACCTTTGCACTATCCATAGTGTAAGAGTAAAATCCAATTGAAGTTTCTTATGCTCCTTGATTTCTACATGGATGTGTATTAAGTCAGGAATATTATGAGAAAAATGGTGACACTTTAGAACTTGAATAACTATTTTAATTTACTCTCTTTGTGTTGTCATTAACATAAGAGAGTGATTAATTAGTTGTTTAGGTCCTCTTGGAGTGAGGGTTCTAATTCTTGATTAGAGCAGCTGTAGCAGCTTCTAGTTGCTGGGTGTTTGCAGTTGCTGAAGTAGCTGCAACACCTGAAAATGCTGGTTTTATCCAGTGTTCAGCCACTGATTTGAGAGTCTAAGATATAGTTTTGAGTTGATTTTGAGTAATTTAGGAAGCTGACTTGTATATATTGTTAGAACTTCATGATAAACATTCATGTACAAGTTTGAGTTTAAATCTCATATGATATTGCTTGAAAATTCAGTTTGAGAGATTGTTGTTAGTACATTCATGTATTTAACTGTCATATCTGTTATTTTGAATGAAATTGATTGAAGAATCAGGTTTAAATGTCTCAAAGCCTTTCATATGTTGTGCTGAACATAGCTGAACTGTCTATTTGAAATACCCGTTCATAAAACTGAAAAAGAGACCTCAAGTTCCTAGATAAACATTCATTTAGGTCTCTTTTGTACTAGATTGTAATATAAATAAAAATCATAAAAAGAATATAAAAAGATAAAATAAAGGTGTCTTGAGTAGGATTAGCAATTTTTCTAAGTGTGTGCTAAGTTTCAAGGCATTCTAAACCTCCGGTTTGGTAGAACATACCAACCGACGATTCGGTCTACCTTGGAACTTAATAAAAGAACCAAACATGAAAAATCATAAAAAGATCTCTATATCTCTCATCTCATTCTTTCTCTCTCATCCCTTACCTCCCTTAAACCTATAAAAATCCTAAAAATCAGAAAAACCCCAAAAATACTCAAAAATACCCTATATACTATGTATATACTTGTATATATAATTTAAACCTAAGTTATATGTATATAGTATACAATATGTACAAAATATCTATATATAACTTATATACGTATTCTATGTATTAAACTAAGTACTTAGAATAATTTATTGTATATATAATCTTATTGTATTATTATATATTAATGTATATTAACTTAAATGTATGCTAAACTAAGTAATTATATAAACCTATTTAAATGTACATAATTGTAGCTAATATTGTAGAAACATATTTATATATGTATTATGTGCTGTATAATACTTGTAACTTAATTTAATTATATATTTACAATAAATAATTAAGTTATTAAGTTAACTAAGTACATTATTAACTTAAAATAAAATAAATTAGTAATTTAACCTAATACTGAAATAAGTTATAATGTATATTTGTATAATAATATATTAAATATTTTGAATGTATTTATATTGTATTATAAATGTATTATAGTAGTTATAGATTATTTATGTGTAAAACTATCTAAAACGTATATTTAATTGTATGTAAATTAAAATAAAGTTTATAAAATATAATAAAAATGTGTAATAAATAATTTATTATGTATATTAACTTTCTATAAAGTCAATTTTGTAATTAATTAACTAATTTATACTTTAATTAACAAATTAACATATAATTTAACATGTACAAAATAGTAATCTTTACCTAATTTTATTTTATAATTAAATAACTTATTTTTGTAAAGTAATTACATAATTATATAGTCCTATATAAGGGCTTGACAGTGGTATAATTTAATTTTAAATTAAATTAAATTATAACCCTCAAATCGAGGGTGAAAATCCACGCAATCAAACATTCGAACGTAGTACCAACACTCAATTTGGCAGTTCTTGTTAGTGCCACATTGTGGTCGTGAAGAGCTTCGCACCAGTACTTAAGTTAATTGTGCTGGCGACCCTCTCAGTTGTCAGCGTAGGGTACAAATGAAACTCACATGAACATTGCTTATTGGTTCTCGGGATGCGTGTCGCGTGTGCTTGTGGGCATGCTGTGCACGTGAGCGCGCAGGTGTGTGGGTCTGTTTGGGCCCAAGCAGGAGCCTGAACTGGATAAAATACACCAAATTAAACACTAGGGTTGGCTTACTAGTAGTAGTCTGGTCCCACCTTTTGAGGTATTGTGTATCCCACAAAAATGGATCAGCCCACCCATTAAAATCCCAAATTTTATGTTGAGGAATGTTGAACCGATCTGAAAGTGTCGAAGGGTTTAAGAATTTGGCTAATTTCGAGAAGAGAGAAGAAAGCAGCAGGAGTGACTACGTGTTGAGACTGAGCTTTAAGTGTATGTGTTGTGTGTATGTATATATGTATAAATATATCATATATATGTATATAAATAATGTAATTAAATGTAAATAAATAAATAAATAAATATATATATATAGTATGTATGTACGTATAATATAAGTAGAGTATAATATGTTTGAGCTTTTATATGTATATAAATAACTAAAGCTTTAGTGACAGATATGTCCGTCACTGAATTTAGATATATGTGTCAGTATAGACAACTATCTTGCCGTATGACATGTAAATAATTTTACTGAAGTTTTAGTGACGTTTATATATGTTGCTGTATATATAATATATGTTACTATAGATATTAGTATGCTATAATAATTTTGTATAGTAAATATTATTAACTATTTTTTGTACCTGTATTTAGGTATTAACTAAATTAGTTGTAAATAATCAACGTAGAGTAATTATATATAATTTTTTATGCTTGTTTGTGTACATATGATTGTTTAGGCATTTTAATTGTATCTTTTGTAAATAATTAATCTAATTCTTTCGTTAATTTATTTATTTTATAAATAAAATCAATATTTTTGGAATAAAAGAATATTTTTGGACTTAAAGAGTGATTTATATCAATAGTTGCCTCTCAGTGAACGAATTAAAAATAAACCAGTAAAAATTGTAAATAAATAAAATTAACGCGACATCGGATATTTATACTACAACGGCGACATTTTAAACACCATTTTTTTTAATACAACCCGGTCGTCGACGATCATATTTTTTACACTAATAATGCTTTTTTATGGTTGTTGACGTCTTACCCATCAGTAGAAACACACGTTGCAAAGTACGTTGTAGTGTGCATTTCCTTACCAACAACCAATACAAAAATCCACATAAATATTACTTTCAATCATTTTAATCAAATCACAATAATATTTACTCTCACTTTTCCTGTTAAATAAATATCCACTACATCCTCCAATTTCACTTCTATCATATATTAAACAAATATTCACTAACATCCTTCACTCACATTTATACTATTAAATAAATATCTACTAACGTTATATCATTATGTCAATTATTTTATCACCACTTAACTCTCTCCTTCTTCCACCATCCAAACAAACATCAATCTTCACTTATTATATTTTAACATATCCATACATTATTTTATCCCACCTCACGATGCAACCCAAATGTTTAAATCATGATATACTATTATACGCTACGTCTCTGCGAAGGATGGATAGTGCCTTGGGCAAGTCTTTCCATATGGTTCCACGAAATAATTAATGCTTTCTATTGCGATGCCATTCCCTTGAATGTTTCACATGAGGATTTCTTGCTAAGTTTAGGTATAGGCTAAAGCCATCAGAGTGACTTCTTTCATTCATGGAATAGCAATGAAGGACTGGTGAACCTCCCAATCGTATATACAAAAGGCCCAAGCTACAACGTTCTTGCATCGCAAGATGAAAAATCTATTAAGAAAAGGAGAATGGTGAAGCTGAATTTCCTATGAAATGTAAATCTGCGTCTTAACATCAAGGAAGGTCAACAATCGAAAAGTAAGTAAAAATTATATAGTATCTTCTTTCCCTCATTTTATTTAACTCTTTTTTGTTTTAGCAAACTTTGCCCTTGGGAATGAGAGTGGGTCAAAGTAAATTAGGCAAAAAAAAAAAAACGAAGACGACCACCAAACCAAAGAAGAAATAAAATATTTGCATCGCGCATCCCGTGCAACAGATTGGTCAATTTCCGTTGCCGTGCCCAAGCCTTAAGCCTCTCTATCCTTCATCTTTACTGATACATTTCCAAAACAAATTCTAAATAGTCAATTCAAACAACTAGTCTTAATTTGTCATGCATCATAATAGCCCAAAAAAAAAAGAAGCATATCTAGTATTATGTTGAATGTTTCAAATTCATTGCCTATAAAATCTAGCTTAAGAAATAAAGAAGCAAAATGTCTGCCCAGACAATTTACACTTGGAAAACTCTTCGCGTGATCTTTTAAGTGTTTATCGCATCGTACAAGATCAAAATACAGAGGATCCGAATTCAAAGTGGTGATTCATACGAAAGAAAATGCCTGATAAGACAAAAATGTTAAACTTCGAGATTCAATTTGGAATGATTTTCATGCCCGTTACTTGGACTATATCATGTCTTGCTAGCATGATAAAAAGATATTAACACTAGCATTTTTTTGAGATAAAAAAGGCTAATTCTCAAGACAACCCAACATAATTGGTTACGTGGCTAATGTTTGACTTATATCATATTTTGCTAACTAATTTGCTGGTAAATTGAAAAAATTAGTATCATTCATATTTCATTAAGATGGCAAAAGTTAATTATCAAAACAATCCAACAAAATGGGTTGAAAAGTGAGAGGAGAATTTTGAAGTTGCTAAAACGGAGATAACAAGTTGAGAAAATTAGAGGTGATGGCCTCTTAATGCATATATAATTTGCCTCCTTTTCAATCTTGAGGTACGTGATATGTCTCCCCACCAGGTTGAACAAACTCCTGACGGCCCCGACGATCATAGGATTGCTGAAGTTTGGAAACAATTAAAAGGTAATTTGGATCCTTAACTTTGTGTCCAATTCACGATCCCAATTAGCTAACCCGTGCTAATATTTTTACAATAGGAGATAACATCTATTTTAATTTACTTAAAAATTAGGATTAACATCTATTTATGTCTACTAAATGAGATTAAAAATAAGGGTTAACCTGTGATATAAAAGATAGGTGTTTACTTAATTTTGAGAGTTATAATATAGATTAAGGTAAAAAAAGATATATTTGTAAGTATAGTAGTTCGTTAATTATTTTATATTAAATAATATAATATAAATTCATTGATAAATTATTCTTTATTTAACATCATCAGTGATATTTGATTTATAATAGGTATGGTGGAAAGTATTGGATCCATGGGTTGACCCAATATCCACATTAATCTTATAATAATTTTGGATCTTGACCTACCTTGTAACCCCAAGTAGCGGAGAACATCGCAATATCGAGATCCTTACATAGGAGTAATAGCAACCTACTTGCTTTTATGAGCGATTAGGGTCGTAATTCGAATGTGACCTATTATAAAAACAATGAAAGTGGCAATGCTATTTATCATAGTTATAATGAAGGTTGCAAATATGGTACCACAGAGTAAAAAGTGTAGAAACCATTGTCACCGTAGAGCTCCACCACATGAGATAGGGTTTCAATGGGGTTGAAGAGGGCATGAGTCTAAGGCCGGGTGAGAGGCATCTTTGGGAAAATGTGCGCAGTTGGGGAGCTGGGTATTCCACAATGTCGGGACCAAAGGTTACATCAGAGGTTATCCCAACAAATGATCTTAAGTTAGGATAACATGAGTTTAAAGCCCCAACACTGTTCAATTTATCCCTCAAGGTAAATAACAGTTAACCTTCACCGTAAACTAAACTTTAATTAATGCAAAGCAAAACTATAGTCACAAAACTACGATAGGTATAAAGGTAAGGAATTTGACAAGGAAAGGGATTGCAATGGAGTGTCCATAAGCAATAGCTTTTGCTTTTTTAGAAGCTAAATAAACGTAAAAGGATCAACCTAATTAATGGAATTGAGGGATCACAAATGACAAAAATTCGTCAGCGAAAATCTTGTAAGCTGCTTGAGTTGGATGAACGGCGTCCCAGAAGAGGTTGGGTTGGAAGAGTCCGGACATGCGTACGAGAAACGGCTTCATTGGGGTCCAACCTCTACTGTTTCCGTTCTACAGTACCCTCCCTTTGTCTTTTCAAACCCTCCAAGAATTTCATTTAGACTAGTTAATTAATTAATTCCAATGACGAATGTATAATTAATTTTCAACTCACAGAAGAATTGAAGCTTTCCCACTTCCATGGGGATGTTAGTTGATACGGTTTCCATGTGATACAGAATTGAACTACATCCACGTTGCATCGATATCGATCAAATCTTTCACATCTTAATTACTTTAAACCAAACTCAAACCAAATAATACCGACTTCAAATGTCACATTCAACCCACTAATTCCCATCACCGAAATTTTCGACTCATCCAAGTCCCACCTAGTTATCTAATTAAGTTATAGCACATATTGGTTCGTTAAGAAAGGAGAATGTTTTGATCAGAGTTCTCGGCCACGTCATAATCGATGTCCTCCTTACCAAAAATGCGGGGTACAAATCTTTGAGTGATGGAGCCGTTTTGAAAAATTGGAAGATAACGGTGAGGGATCGACGGACGTGAAAAAATAGCGTGGAGGAGGACGTGGGAAACCAGTGCTCTTGTTATATCGACCGATCAAAAAGCGTAAATAATTTATGTATTTGACGTGGTCGACTGGTGGTTTAGTAATTGAGGTTTATTTAAACGAAAATCCAAGCTTTTATCAATGGAGGAGACCGTGGGGGTGATATTAAGCTGCATAGAATTGTTTTGGCTGGTGGTTTGATTGTCGTAAGGTTCACCTCCTGTCTGATGGACTTGATGGGCCCTAAAGGTCTTAATTCCTCTCTTTTAGAAATGGAGCTCTCTTTTGCTAAAATACAAATCAAATAATGATTATAGTTCATTTTCCTAGGTGTGGTGTTATGTACAATAATGCCAATTAATCTCATGTTAGATAAAAGCGGGTAGTTATATCACTGATCTACATCTCATAATAAATACTACACCAACTAATTACGACGTAGATGTTATTGCATATCCCCCCCCCACACACACACACATACACACATATAGATATGCACGTACGATTTAATTATTCGATGCGAATGCACCAAAGCATATATCTGCTTAAAATAAATTAATCATGCATGCGTGTCTTTTTCGATTTATATTATATTGGTGACAAAATTAATTAAGGCGTCGAGAAATATTAATTCGATCAAGATTCGAAAGTCACTCACCGTACTTGAGTGGGTTTTGTATCATGTGGAGGACGGGATTATACGCATCAACGTAAGCAATCTGGGCTTTGGCCATGGAGAGCTGCATGTCTCTAATTAGCTCCATCATCATCTTGGAGCTGTAGGCGACGGAATCCCGATTCTGCTCGTCCACGCACGCCCGGCGGGACACGTGTGGCCCTGGCTGCAGCCTGCAGTGTCGCGATCGTCATCGAGACTGGGACGCATCTCACCGGCGGCAGCCCGGCCATCGCGAATTTCCACCCTCCCATGTTGTAAAGTTTCTATCATATATCAAGGGAGAAAAGGGACCATGAAACTTACTTGTATATAATTTCAGGTGAAATTCGGTTAATGTCTTTGTTTTACGAATAATATTTTAAAATAAAAATTTAAAAATTAAGATCACCATATTTAAATATATTATGTATAAAATTTTAAGGTAATTTGACATTCCTGCACCTTACATTAATGGAGAAATAATTTTAATAATTTAAGTATTGTAAAATTTGATTTTAGTTAATAGAGGTGTTAGGATCGCCCGAGTTTGATAAAATTATGTATATTTTATATTTTTATTAAATAATTTCAGTTTCTATATTTTATTTGCTTAAACCGTTCATAACTTAGGTGTAACTCCACACTCCCTACCCTCCTCTGTGTGTGTGTGTGTGTGTGATAAATATAATATTTACAACTGTATCCCTTTGAAATCTTGAAGTTCTACAGCAATGCACGCACATTACTGCATTGTCAACAACATTGAGTTTAACGCGTGACTCCTCTTATCATTAGTAGATTATAAAGAGGTGCATGGCGGTGGAGATAGGGGCATGCAGATAGTTTTTCTTTCTGTAACTAAAGTTTCACCTTGAGCTTTGGGTCAAAGGGCTGCTTGATCAAGCGGTAGATCATATAAAACGACAGACTAGATGAGCTTGATAGATTCATCTAAATTAAGGATTGAAATGGTATGATTCGGGAGACTTGAAGAACCAAGATCGTCTTGATTCTAACATTTAGGCAGCAATTAATTAAGTAGATAAATTGAATTCAGGATTTCAACGGTATAACGTTTGGATCAATTACATATATAAATAATTTTTGATAAATTAAGTCGATCTAAACGAACAATATCATTCCACGATTGGGCTGGGGTCAAAGCATGCATGGCGAACGTTATTTCAATTATATATCAAATCACGCTCTCGTATTCGGACCCAACACATCGATTACATGAATGTTTAAAAATTAAAGGAATTCAAATGAAATGATGGTTTAATTGGATGATTATGACTTGTTACCTGAAGCGATGGTTAATTTGTAGACGACAAAAGAACTGCAAAAGGTAACAATATTTATGAGTCATCGAACCATGAAAATTTTTAATGTATCTTTTTGAGCATTCAAAGCGAATTATGCACGTTGAACAATTAATATAGATGACGATTTCACCTGATCAATTAATAGATCTTCGCTTTTAAATAATAACTCCCAAGACAGATCAATCTCAACACGTTGACGTCGATTTGAATCAAGGAAATTAAGATACAAAACGCGAACCTTAACGAAGGAACGGAGTTGGCTTCGTAGGAAATCCTGCAGGTAAGCAGACAGCTCGTACTTCTTCCTCGTCGTGGGATCGAGATGGTAATTCACAATCATGTCATTGTTACCTGTGCTTACGAGAATCAACGCATCCCTAACCACTCGATCCGCGACCACTGGCCCTACCAAGTCCTGTAATCTCGTAACATACCCTCGTCGACCTGCAACCCATGATCATGCAGTCAAATAATGTAGTGATTTGAGTAGTTGGCCTTCCATCCAACTCTCATCATTCTTAATTAAAAGGAACTAAAAGCAACTCTACCTGCTGGTCAAGAGTGAAGATGCCGTCATCGTTGGATGTTACGTCAACGATCCCATTGACAGCCGATGCAAAACTTGCACCCGTCTAGTGGTCATTGACGTCGGAAAGATCGGGATCGATCTAAGTACGTCGGAAGAGCATCCTTGAGGCCGAGACTCGACACGACGAAGTCAGGCATGAGCTTCCCGCCGGTGAATCGACCACCGGAATAAATAAAGATTGGATGTTATTTATTGCAGGGGGCTGCTGGCGTATGATAAGGATAAGGAGGAGGATGGAATTAATGAAGTGTTGTGATTAATGGTACCATCGAGGGTGTGATATTATAGATGGGGGCAATATTTGCAGTTTCATGTTTGAATTGGAAGGACGGGATCGATATTCACCTATGTATATTTCTGGTTGGATATAACTAATTAATTAATTAAGGTTCGCAAGAAATTAATTTATAATGAATTTATTGGGTCTCTACGTTATTTCCCTTTTTCCCAGGATTTATTTCAGCAACTCCAAATCAAATTTGTTCAATTTCTATTTTATCTATTCCGTGCACGATGCATGAACCAAGGGGAGCATGACATGCATTTTGTGTGTCATCACCCTTTCTTCCAAGTTTGTTTTCCGCATGCTTAATTTTTTATGATTAAGATTAGTGCCGATCCATCCTCTGTGGGCCACCTAATTTACGTTATAGGCCGTGGTTCCAGAAAGGCCCAGACATCCGCTGTCGAATAGATGGGCCCAAATTCCTCTTTTAAATACATGGAATGGACGTTGCAATAATATTATAGCAGGCTCCCAACGACGACCATTCCTCGGCCCAATTCACTGGACAACCCTTCCGCAACAAAGGTGCAATAATTAGAAAGGTGCCGCAGACGCTTTCTCTCGGTGGGCGTATGCGGTCGTTAGAAGCGAAGCCAAAGCCATCTCGGCTGTCTTCTTAATGGAGTCGTCGAAGGAAAGATTGCTGTATGCAAGCAAAGCAATTTGGCAGATGCCTTGCTGATGTATCGTCTCATTTGGCATGTTCGGTGGATTAGGAATCAAACGATAATAATGAAAGGTCATGGAAAAACTCCACAAACTGTTGAGTGCTATTGTTTATTGTAATTGGGAAAGCTTGATATAAGGAGGCTGTGGGGAATGGAGCCACGATTTTGAGTAATGAAATTAATTACCTTTTTTTACAAAAAAAAAAAAAAAAAAAAAGGGTAAGGGCCATTGTTTTCGCCCCCAATTATCTCCGTAATTATCTCAACAGCATGTTTAATTAACTATCTGCATCTTCGATCTTCGAGCAATTATTTCGAAAGCAAGAGAGGTCCCATCCATGATGTCATTGCTGCCTTTCCCACTTTTTGGAATATTGCTAAGGTTTGTGGTCATCAATCGATCTTTCATACTTTTGGAACTAGTTGTGTGCATGTCATTATTCTCGATTCAATTGGATTTTGTAATTGGTATGTAAACGTGCCATTGTAACATTGGCACGGTACATTTGAAACTAACAAGGGTATACTTCTGTAATAAGTTGCAATTTCAATTTAACTTAAACAGCCTACATATTTGATTTATGTTGTTGATTTTATACTACTGAGGTGAGGCTATTCAACCTTTTCATATGTAAGTAACACCAAGAATCGCGAATGCAGAAGAATGCTTGGATGCATATATATTTGCATACGTTTAATTTCTGTGTTCAGCACGCCAACTTTTAGCTAAACTTGATTCGTCCATAATCTATAAGGTTTTAATTAACTTAAGAATATATGCAATAACACATTTAAACAAGTGTCTTTTCAGAATTTTGTGAAGGTATGCCTTCTTATCGATGCAAATAAATTGGTCCCCCAAGTATCAAATTCTGTCTTCAATACATGAGGGCCATATTTATATATATCATCCGAACCAGTTTGCAATTGCTCCCTTTTTTCAACACGATTCAACCCACTTGCTCTGGCCATCCTCTAGAACGATGGGAATCTTTGCTTCTTGTCTCCTCCTCCCATGTTAATAATCTCCTATATCATGTCCTAGATTATTTCACACGTGAAGGGAGAACCTCAATATATCTCAATCCTATTGAGTGTAGAGGCAACTATATATCAATCTTCACCATGCATCGCGGCTTGGAAGGTGCATTGATTCATCCAATGACGTGACGACGACTTCACAGCATTGGTTTCTTTTCTATGAGATAAAATTAGAAAGTCCATGTTTTGATACACCCACCTTACACAAGTTTGTCTTATGCCAAGTAAAGGCTTGAAGCTGATGCCATTGACCAAGATTCGCCGAAAGCCAAGGGTTGCTTCTTCAGGTGCAATGTATAAGCTTCCTAATGTTGAAAGCAACCCAATATCTTGCAAATCAACCTTACATGAACCTTCTTTTTTTTTCTTATCATTTCAGATCCCTTTGTGGGTAAATTGAGGAAGATATATCCCCCATATCACATGCCTCCTGGATAAGGGTAAATGTAAGGTTAGATTTGAATGGATGTTCCCTCTTATTGTAGAAAAGAGACGTGGATCCGTTACCATCCGACTATGCCCCGATGGGCATGAATATTTTTTTCACACACGATATAAGGAAGAAGATCATGGTTTCTTGTGCTTATGTGTAACACATCACACCTTTGCTTGAGAAAAAGCAAGGAACTAGGGTTTTGTTCGATTGCGAGACGTGTAAAAGATTAAGTCTATCGTTGTAGTGCGAATCGCGATCTTATGATCGAACGGCTTAAACGCATGCCCACAGCGCATCGTTGAAGGCATGCGTGATTACGCGTTCCAACCGCGCGTTCTCCACAAATGCCTCTGATCGTGCCATGCGGACGCTCCCTCGCCATGCAATCATCATCCGACGGCCAATAGCGCCTGCACCTCCACTGCTTCTTCAATTTCTACGAAGCGCGGATCGAACGCACACTCCTCGCTCGCATGCACGGGTGCTAACTGCTATGCTACTCCTCTTGTGCCGCGTTTCCAAATCGTGCGCAGCCGCTATCAGCCGTTGGATGAAGATCTGACGACTAATCTTTATTCCTCCACGATAGAGCGTGGGTGTGATGGCAACGTGGCACGCTCGTGGCCGTTGGATGGAAATCTGTAACGACCTGATTCCCAAGTGTAACGACCCGGTTCCCGAGTCCCTACGAGACACGAGAACCGGACCGACTTAACTAATCCCAAGACCTAGTCGTCCAACGAGGAAGTAACCAAAAGAGCAGTAAAATAAACCACATTCAGCATGAATATAACTAACAGTAAGGAAGTACAGCAGTAAGGAAAGAAACTACTACAGTAGATACCACCACAACAGTAGAACAACATTTATCATATAACAAGAACTGCAGGTAAAGAAAGTACAGCGGAAACAAAAACTACTCACTAGAACAGAAACAAAAGAGGTACAAAAGACTGTGGTAAACTCTACTGGACCCTACTCGGCCCAGCGTCCTCTGCAGCCGCCGACCCTGGCTGCTCAACACCTGGTCCTGAAAAAGGTAACGAGTGTAACACGTCAGCAAAACGCTGAGTAGAGTGGCAAACTAACTAAAGGCAACAGTAGAGAGTACAGTAGCTGTTATGTTCTATTACTTCCTTTATTCACGTCTTTCAATTTTCTCACTATTTCATTTATTTCTCAGATCCTTTACTTGATCTCGAATGTTCTCGTGGGAACGATCTTGATTGCAGTCTTTTCCAAAAGTAGAAGTAGCACGTGGTGCTCTCCTGGCCGGGAGAGTCCCCCGTGGTGATCCTACCCTCAGTCAACCACCCCAAGGTCACTGACAGACGTAACGGTGACTACGGCACGTGCGATAAACGCACAGGTAGCTAGTTCGCACTAGCACGTGGTCAGTCGTTTCCGTTAACGGGTGCGCCCAAAGCACAGCACGGAACCAGGGCAGAGCCCTCTCAGTAACAGGGGTCTAACCCCTCCACAGTAACCAAACCGGGGCCTTGCCCCTCCACAGTCCGCGCACCCTCGCCTGACTACCCTGGTTTGCCCTAGTGGGCCTAACAAGTCGGTGAAGGAGGCTAGCAGAACCCCGGGGCCCGTGGGGTAGCTAGTACTCTCCTAACATTAGTAGCTCTCCTCGATACTACGTACGCGAGGGCCAGCAAGTCGGTAAAGAGTGGCCAGTCCTAACCCCGGGTCCCTGGGGCAGCTAGCTCCGCTCTGCGCTAAACAGGGGGACAGTCGCTCTCCTTGGTACTCCGTTGATGTAAACACATTTACACTACTTAAAATGTCTATTTATGCATGTTCTTAAGCATAGGATTGCATTTCATGATATAAATATTGCATTACATGCATCATCTTGCATTTAGAGTAGTTTGAATAAAATGGAGGTTAATTGTCTCCTTTTATGTGCTTGGACAGGGCAAATATTTTATCGGGGCCTCGGATTAAAGATCCAACCGTATGGATATGATCAGGGCGACGATTGGAGTTCAACGACTCCAAGATCGCCCTAATCAGGCATCCGTAGCATCAGATAGAGACCGGGGAACCCTAGAAGATCAAGGGCCAGGATGGTGTAAATCCGCACTTCAGATGGAAAATCCGACCACACGGATGAATTCGGATCGACGATCGCAGCCGAACGACACAAAAATCGAGTCAATCCGACATCCGTGGCACCATCTACAACTTCCAGAAGATGGACGGCCAAGATGGCGCCACGTGGCGCCATCCCAGCCGCCCAATCGGCCGCAGGAGTCCTGTGAAGACCACGCAACGTCTCCTCTCCGCCGTTGGATCTCGATCCAACGGCTGCGGTCGCGCGCGTTTAAAAACGTCCGCGCGACCATTTCGCCCGCGTAGCGCAGCGGCGACGCAGCTGCGGGCGAAGCGGAGGTCGCGCGTTCGAGCCGCGGAGAGGGGGGCGAAGGCGCGGGCGAGCGAGCGCGCACGAGCGTCGGATGAAGATCCAACGGCCGCGCGCGCCCGATAGCGCCGACGCGCAATTGGACGCCCTGGTGGGCGCGCGATCGCACGCGGGCGGCGCGCTACGCAGCGGGCGCGGGCGCGATCTAAGCCGTCCGATCTCGCGATCGGACGGCTGAGACGACGCGGACGTGCGTCTGCGTTACGCGCGCAGGCCAGCCGAGCGGGCGCGCGTGGCGCGGCGGCGACGGCGACGGCGGGGCTTTAGCGACGGTTTTATCCGTCACTAAAGACCCCTTATTTATTATTTTGAAGATGTAATGTCCATTTTGCCCCCACTCCTTGCAACTATAAAAGGAGACCCCCTCCATACGAAATTTTCATCCCTTCCTTCTCCTCTCTACCTCTCCAAAGCTCAAGAGAAGCTTGTCCCACACCCGGGATGCTTCTCGCGAGATAAAGTCCAAATTTTCGTCCCCCTTCGGAAGTGGATCCCGCGACGACGACGGCGTGCTGCTTCGTTCCCGTTCTTCTGCTTCGTCCTCCTTCGTCCCGCTTCGTTCTCCTTCGTCCAGGCGTCGTCCCGTCCGGCTCGTCCTCCAAGCGACCGTCGAGGAGGATTTCTCTCTCCCTATTCTTTTTACTGCTTTCTAGTATAGATTTACTGCTTTCTAGAGTAGTCTATTCGTCCTCCGAGCGATCGTCGAGGAGGACATTTCTCCCTCCATTCTTTTAATGCTTTCTAGAGTAATTGTTTTATGTTTTCTAGTTGTAATGAAAGAACTCTTTTATGATAAATTCCTTGTCTATTCTACATCTCATTTTGATTTCCATGTATAGTATTCCTTCTCTCTCTCTTACTCCCTCTCTCTCTTTTATTTGTTGTAGATACTTAGATAGTTTAAATTGAATTTCTTTGTGACAAAATAAAAAGAAACGCGGAGTTTTTAAATCAAACGTTCGCCTCCCTGTGTTCGACCCGGAATTCTTATTTCGGTATAAATTTTATTTGTTGAACACGAATCCTTCGCTTTCGAACTACAACGACGGGTTTTTCAAAAAAACCAAACACGTTAGCGTAGATCCTCGCGCTCAACATTTTGGCGCCGTTGCCGGGGAGGCAACGCTCTTTGATTTCTCTTCGCGTTTTGTAACTTACAAATCATTTACCTCACTTTTCTCCTTTCTTATTGTAATTGCAGGTACTCTTTCGAGACAGGCAAAAGCGGTAGATCGGAGTAAAGGGTTGTGGAAGGTTTTGTAAGTTATCCCCCACCTCCCACCCATTAGATTTCATTTCATCACATAATAATTCAAACATCAATCAACCTAGGTGTTCTTATAAACTCTAAGGTTAGATTGTTTGTTGTTTGACATCCATACTCACTCCAACCCCCACATTAAAAAAAGAAAAAAAATAAAAAAATCTCACAGAGGTACACAACCTCATCTGATTTTCTAACTCAACCGGTAAACCAATCTTAAGAGCCGGTACACACATCCAAACACATAATCGAGTAGAAATCAGATTGGGTAATCATTTGTGTGCCTAATTAGGTGGTGCATCAGGCCAGTTGTTTGAGTTGTTTGGGCCGCACCACTTCAAATAAAATCAACTCATCTAGTAGCTGCCAATTAGGTTCAACTCTTAGGGATCTACCAGGCACTCCACATTCTTTTTAAACTTTAAAGGAAAATATCTTCACCTGTGATTGCAAAACCTGGTGTGCCAATGAAACTTGATTGAAAACACCTAAAGTTGAATCCTAAAAGCTACTAAGCAAGATTTGAACCTTAAAATTCACCACATCAAAAATAATCTTGCTTGAAAACCACTGGTTGTGCACGCACACACAAAGCAATCAATCATTAAGGGCACAACCCATTTAAAGGGCCCATCACATTCCAAAGCACATTCAAACCTAGCCCTAAATAAAACAGAGTAGACGTTGGCCTTAAGGATTGGACTCGCTCTTCAGAACTCAGAACGAGATTATTTTCGATTAGTCTGTTTCTACTGTTCAATCTGATGTCTAGCTAGGGGAGCAGAGTCAAACGATCGCGGCTGGGGGGTACACTAGGAACCGGAGGCGCAAGCCGAAGGAAGAACCTTCTCCCCAGTCCCACCTTCTAACTGGTTGGATTGAACAGACAGAAGTAGATCAAATCGTTCCTTTATCTCAAGACGGGTTTTGAGAGTCTGTAGGTCTGTAGGCTAACCCATTTAAGGAAAGGTTTGATTGTTTGTATTGCAGGGCACCTTTCTTCCTCCCGTGTCTCATGAATCCTTCCACATATTTCACGCATTCCCACTCTTTCCCTCCTGTTGTAAATTATCCTCAACATGACGATTATCCCAACTCGTATTGTAATCGACCATCAGTTAGTTGGGATAATTCGGATTGGGGATACAATTCCGGACCCCCGTGTTTAGGGTTTAACCCTGAACACTTTGATTCTCAATTCTATCCTTCTCAGAGTTGCATCGATTATAGATCGTCCTCCTTTCATGAACAACCTAATGTGATCTACAATCAAGAAGGATACACTGATCCTTACCCATCCTCTGATTTCACTGCCTTTAGGTCATCTCCATCTTATGAACAATCTGAAATGATCTATTATCAGGATGGGTATAACGAATCTCAATTCGTTAATTCCTCTACATTGATGTCAAACCCGCCCAACCCTGAACCAACTCATTTGGTTCAGGTTAATCAGGTTCAAGATAGGGTTCTGGCTAACTTGAGGAATATCATTCAATCTTTAGAAGTTCAGCCAATACCTTGCATTGAGAGATTGGAGCCCCTGATTGAAATGATTGATGATTTAAACAAGTCTTTGTTGGATTGGCTCCAGGATGTTAAGGATAAGAACCCGGGTGAGTTTCTACTTGGGAAATTAGCGAAATTGAGGATGAGATTCGTGGTTGCTTTGATTCAATCTTGGAATAATTCCCAGGATGAACTCTCTTCAGGAAAGCCAATGACAGAACCCGCTCAGGCACCTGTTGGGGGGGACACGTGTTACGAAGCTGACCAGATTGAATTAAAACAACCAACTAAGGATGATTTGATTTCTTCACCTGAAATCCCTGAGCCAGGTTACGAGGAAACGTATGTCTCCTTGGAACGCAAAGTGACAAATGATTTTGGGACATACATTGATACGGATCCTGATGGTGAAGATTCAAGTTGCGAAGTCTCACACGAGTTTTCAGATCACGATTTTTGTGAGACGATTGGGCCTGAGGAATCTGATAGATCATTTGATAGCCCAATAACTGAGGAAACTGATCTTATTAGGGCACACGATACGGATCCAGAATCGCATTTTCTGGAGGAATTAATTAAATGCCCTGATTATCAGTTACACCCTGTTGAGCTTATTGATGATTCTAATTCTGAGATAATTAGACCCAAGTCAATTTTGATTTTGCCACATCATCTAGACTTGGAGATTTCAGACGGGGTGATGAATATACAAGAGGTCATGGAATTTGATATGCCGAATGAGGAGGATAGGAGCTGGGAAATTCTGATTTGGGAAGTCAATTTTGGAGGAAATGGAAGATTGAGTCGAAGGGTTCCTTTTAAACTGAAACCATCAAATCAGAACCCTTACGACATTTGTTTCGAGGATGTCAAACTCAAGCACACATTTAACGATTATCCTTTTGAGCTTCAATTCTCTGTAACCCGACATTTTGGCCTTGGGTTGCATCCTCACAAATCGCAGGCCCGACCCCGCTTGCATTCTGATTTTAGGTTTTGGGTAATTTTTATCCAGAACCTAAGATATTCTCGATTATGGGGAGTGGGTCTGCACCACAATCTGGTCCACATCTGTGGACCTCTGCTGACAGGTCAGAGGATTCTTCTGTTTATTCTAATTCTGACCTGCACATGTGAATTCTTCATTTCTTTTCTTTGTATAGTGTGCCTAGCTGAAGGCACTAAACTCAGCACATATACAGTTCTTTTTCATTTTCATCTCGGAGCGGACCCGATATCCACGCAATTCAGGTGCTTTCTACGCTTTTCCACTCTATTTTATGTCTTTTTAATACAATGAGGACATTGCATTAGATAGGCATGGGGGGATGGATATTTATCTTTGAATTCATTCGTCAGCTCCGTAGATTTGTTTTATTTAAAAAAAAAAAAAAAAAAAAAAAATCAAAATTAGGAAAGAGAATTTGGGTTTCAGAAAATTTTCGATCTTAAGAAATACTATATTATGTTCTGAACATAAAGACCCTTCAGGTCTTTGGACTTAATCAGCCTATGTATCCACTAAAATGTGGATTTGTTTTTCGAGTTCTCGCCAACTTGAATTTTATTTTAATTGGAGTAAATAAGTTTGGGTGATAAGTACACGACTTATCAACCCGCCCTCTGATGTGAGGGAATTTTGAGTCTTAAGCATCTACACACTTTCTTTGCACTGACTCGTTGTTTGGCGATTTTAACGGAAATTGGGTAGCTAATGAACCTTCTAGGGTGATATGGCTGGCAAGTTATCGTGGGTAACAGCCCATAGGTAGGTTGTCCAGAGCCCAGTCACTGGACCTTTCTCTTTTTGCTGCCTTTAGGTAAATCTTAGACCAGGGAAGCCACCTACTTAAAAAAAAAAAAAAAAAAAAAAAAAAAAATCAAAAAAAAAAAAAAATCAAAAAGGAGAAAAGAACAAAAAGAAATAAGCCACACTTCGCCGCACGAGTATGGCTGGCAAGTTGTCGGTGGTAACAGCTAATCGACCGGTTGTCCAGAACCCAGCTCAGAAAATGCACTAAAAATTCCCAAAACACTTAGGAAGAAGCGGAGAAGTAGAATAAACCGGGGAGATATACACTGGATTCACCCTTGTGTTGACCCCGTTAAAAAATAAAAGTAGGGAGAAAGCTACCGGTTGTAAAGATACACCTTTAGGCAGAATTCTTTTTGAGGTCACCTAGAGGCGTAGAAATCCGAAGTCCGTTTTAATTGCCGGTCAACGAGTCTATCACAATCACAATAAGATGCTTAAAACTTAGGGTTCTCATCAAATCTTGGGTGAGTTGAATGGCCGTAGAAAGCCACTCTTAAACCCTAAAATTTGAAAATCTAAAAAAAAGAGAGTAAAAACAGAAAAAGAAATTTTTCTTTGAATAAGGCGAGGCTTGAGGCGGTCTGCATTTTGGCTGATACCCGGGTACTGTTGTGTCTTTAAAAGTTCAGTTCTTAAGTAGACAATTTCTTAATGATTGAAAATAACTCAGGTCCAAATAATCTAACCTAATTCTTTTATAAATAGCATATAGTTTTTGCTAGGGACTAGCAAAAGATAGGCATGGGGGTATGATGTAAACACATTTACACTACTTAAAATGTCTATTTATGCATGTTCTTAAGCATAGGATTGCATTTCATGATATAAATATTGCATTACATGCATCATCTTGCATTTAGAGTAGTTTGAATAAAATGGAGGTTAATTGTCTCCTTTTATGTGCTTGGACAGGGCAAATATTTTATCGGGGCCTCGGATTAAAGATCCAACCGTATGGATATGATCAGGGCGACGATTGGAGTTCAACGACTCCAAGATCGCCCTAATCAGGCATCCGTAGCATCAGATAGAGACCGGGGAACCCTAGAAGATCAAGGGCCAGGATGGTGTAAATCCGCACTTCAGATGGAAAATCCGACCACACGGATGAATTCGGATCGACGATCGCAGCCGAACGACACAAAAATCGAGTCAATCCGACATCCGTGGCACCATCTACAACTTCCAGAAGATGGACGGCCAAGATGGCGCCACGTGGCGCCATCCCAGCCGCCCAATCGGCCGCAGGAGTCCTGTGAAGACCACGCAACGTCTCCTCTCCGCCGTTGGATCTCGATCCAACGGCTGCGGTCGCGCGCGTTTAAAAACGTCCGCGCGACCATTTCGCCCGCGTAGCGCAGCGGCGACGCAGCTGCGGGCGAAGCGGAGGTCGCGCGTTCGAGCCGCGGAGAGGGGGGCGAAGGCGCGGGCGAGCGAGCGCGCACGAGCGTCGGATGAAGATCCAACGGCCGCGCGCGCCCGATAGCGCCGACGCGCAATTGGACGCCCTGGTGGGCGCGCGATCGCACGCGGGCGGCGCGCTACGCAGCGGGCGCGGGCGCGATCTAAGCCGTCCGATCTCGCGATCGGACGGCTGAGACGACGCGGACGTGCGTCTGCGTTACGCGCGCAGGCCAGCCGAGCGGGCGCGCGTGGCGCGGCGGCGACGGCGACGGCGGGGCTTTAGCGACGGTTTTATCCGTCACTAAAGACCCCTTATTTATTATTTTGAAGATGTAATGTCCATTTTGCCCCCACTCCTTGCAACTATAAAAGGAGACCCCCTCCATACGAAATTTTCATCCCTTCCTTCTCCTCTCTACCTCTCCAAAGCTCAAGAGAAGCTTGTCCCACACCCGGGATGCTTCTCGCGAGATAAAGTCCAAATTTTCGTCCCCCTTCGGAAGTGGATCCCGCGACGACGACGGCGTGCTGCTTCGTTCCCGTTCTTCTGCTTCGTCCTCCTTCGTCCCGCTTCGTTCTCCTTCGTCCAGGCGTCGTCCCGTCCGGCTCGTCCTCCAAGCGACCGTCGAGGAGGATTTCTCTCTCCCTATTCTTTTTACTGCTTTCTAGTATAGATTTACTGCTTTCTAGAGTAGTCTATTCGTCCTCCGAGCGATCGTCGAGGAGGACATTTCTCCCTCCATTCTTTTAATGCTTTCTAGAGTAATTGTTTTATGTTTTCTAGTTGTAATGAAAGAACTCTTTTATGATAAATTCCTTGTCTATTCTACATCTCATTTTGATTTCCATGTATAGTATTCCTTCTCTCTCTCTTACTCCCTCTCTCTCTTTTATTTGTTGTAGATACTTAGATAGTTTAAATTGAATTTCTTTGTGACAAAATAAAAAGAAACGCGGAGTTTTTAAATCAAACGTTCGCCTCCCTGTGTTCGACCCGGAATTCTTATTTCGGTATAAATTTTATTTGTTGAACACGAATCCTTCGCTTTCGAACTACAACGACGGGTTTTTCAAAAAAACCAAACACGTTAGCGTAGATCCTCGCGCTCAACATCCGTACTCAAGGGCCAGCTCACTTCCCCAAAACTATTCCATTCACTTTCCAGGAGTTCTACTCCTACTTCCCCGTAGGGTTCCATCCTTTTTTACTCAAGATCCAGGTTTCACTTCCCAGTTTCACATTCTTACAATCCATGTTCTCAACCTCGTTAGCTGTTCACAACAGGCAGCTTTATATTTCTTCCCATTTTCCAAGACTGCAGTTTATACATTCCACTAGTTTTCCATCCTAGGATTCATGCCATATCCTAGGATCTATCATACAATCTAATTTTCCAGCCCTAGGATTCATGCAACACCTAGGAGCTATTATTCCATACATTTCTCATTCCTAGGATTCATGCAACACCTAGATTCTAGTTAAGGTTTCATACTTTAACAGATTTTAATAGCTTCAGCCACTCTACCAGGTACAACGGGAGTAATGGGGGCGTGATCGGGAATCCCGCGTGCCTCCGCGACTCCCAAGACTGCAACTGAACGAGGTCCTATCACAAGGATCAAATACAAGGAGTGTCTCAAAACTGTGTATAGCTATTGTAGACGGGTAGAGGAATTAATTCTGAAAAGAACGCAACTCGAATCGCGGAAAACGGAGCCCGAACGGGCCCTAAACGGGTCGAAAAAGACGATACTGTGCAAAATCAGACGTCTGGAACTTCTTCCAGACGTCTTAAACAGTGGATCAGAGAATTACCTGTTCAGCGTGGTTTCTCAGACGTCCAGAAGTCTGCGGGGACGTCTGTCCTATCTCCCAGACGTCCGATGGTCACCCCGGACGTCTAGAGGTCACTCCCGCCGTCTGGTACAACTTCCAGACGTCTGATTCGCAAAGGATGGCGAATCAGCGAACCTGCGCACAGCCAACTCCCTCCCTTAGTACGGTCGGTCGACAGGAAGGAAGAAGAAAGCGGAATACACACCTTTCAGACGTCGGTATGAGCTACCAGACGTCGTCCTCGCCATCTGCCTATCAACCCAGACGTCTGATTCTGGAAATTTTTCCAGAATCAGGGCGCGACTCGGACTCTGCTCGCGACGCCGCCCGCGTCGCACCTCACGCTCCTGCTGCTCAGACTGCAGCAGGTCCCTCTCCGCGTCGTTCCGCGCCCCTGCGCCCTCCGCCGGCCGGCCAAGCCGCTCCGGCGAGCTCGCCCTCACGGTAGAGCTCCGCCCTCGCACGCCGCGCCTCCTCCGCGCTCACTGCGGCCGCCACTGCAGCCCTCGCGCTCGCTCGCTCTCGTGCACAGGAAGGATAAGAAGAAGGAGACGGTGGAGACGGGAGGGGAGGCGTGGCCCTTTTTAACGCCGCGCGGAGAGGAGAGAAGGCGCGGCAGGCGTCTGCAGCCGCAGAAGAAAAAGAGGGAATAACGAATATGCGGTCTGCGCGCGCAGGCGCGTAGACGACTCGCGGGTGTGGACGATAACTGTTTTTCAGACGTCTGTAAACCATCCCAGACGTCTGGCAGGACGTCTGGATGTGATCCCAGAATTTTGGTCAGACGACTGGGCCACCTCCCAGACGTCTTAAAATACGTCCGGGGCACGCGTTCGTAACACCAAGTCCCTACGAGACATGAGAACCGGACCGACTCGACTAATCCCAAGACCTAGTCGTCAAACGAGGAAGTAACCAAAAGAGCAGTAAAATAAACCACATTCAGCATGAATATAACTAACAGTAAGGAAATACAACAATAAGGAAAGAAACCACTACAGTATATACCACCACAACAGTAGAACAACATTCATAACATAATATGAACTGCAGGTAAAGAAAAGTACAGCGGAAACAAGAACTACTCACTATAACGGAACAAAAAGAGGTACAAGAGAACAGTGGTAACTCTACTAGACCCTACTCGGTCCAGCGTCCTCTGCAGCCGCTGACCCTGGCTACTCAACACCTGATCCTGAAAGGTAACGAGTGTAACACGTCAGCAAAACGCTGAGTAGAGTGGCAGCTAAACTAAAGAAACAGTAAAGTGTACAGTAGCTGTTTAATTTTCTTTCTTCCTTTATTTACGTCTTTCTATTGTTTCACAATTTATCTATTTCTCAGATCCTTTACTTGATCTCGAATGTTCCTCGTGGGAACGATCTTGATTGCAGTCTTTTCCGAACAGTAGAAGTAGCACGTGGTGCTTTCCTGGCCGGGAGAGTCCCCCGTGGTGATCCTACTCTCAGTCAACCACCCTAAGGTCACTGACAGACGTAACGGTGACTATGGCACGCGCGGTAAACGCACGGGTAGCTAACCCGCACTGGCATGCGGTCAGTCGTTTCCGTTAACGGGTGCGCCCAAAGCACAGCATGGAACCAGTACAGGGCAAAGCCCTCTCAGTAACAGGGGTCCAACCCCTCCACAGTAACCAAACAGGGGCCTTGCCCCTCCACAATCCGTGCACCCTCGCCTGACTACCCTGGTTTGCCCCAGAGGGCCTAACAAGTCGGTGTGGGAGGCTAGCAGAACCCCGGGGCCCGTGGGGTAGCTAGTACCTCCATACACTGTAGCTCTCCTCGGTACTACGTATACGAGGGCCAGCAAGTCGGTACAGAGTGGCCAGTCCTAACCCCGGGTCCCTGGGGCGGCTGGCTCCGCTCTGCACTAAATAGGGGGGACAATCGCTCTCCTTGGTACTCCGTACTCAAGGGCTAGCTCACTTCCCCAATTCTATTCCATTCACTTTCCAGGAGTTCTACTCTTAATTCCCCGTAGGGTTCCAGCTCTTTAACTCAGAACATTCCAGTTTCACCATTCCAGTTTCACGTTCATACATCCCATATTCTTAATCATGTTCATTTATTCATAACAGGCAGCTGTTAATTCAATTCACAGGCAGCTATTATTTCCTTTCCACATTTTCCAAGACTGCAATATTCATACATTCCACTAGTTTTCCCGTCCTAGGATTCATGCCATATCTTAGGATCTATCATATAATTTAGTTTTCCAGCCCTAGGATTTATGCAACACCCTAGGAATCTACCATTCAATCTAGTTCTCATTCCTAGGATTCATGCAATGTCCTAGGTTCTATTTATGGTTTCATAATTTAACGGATTAAACTTAAAGCCACTCTTCCGGTTACAACAGGCGAACTGGGGGCGTGGTCGGGAATCCCGCGTGCCTCCGCAACCCCCGAGACTGCAATGGAATGGGGTCCTATCACAAGGATCAAACACAACGAACTTCTCAAAACAGTATACAGCTACTATAGACAGGTAGAGGATGTAATTCCGAAAAGAACGTAACTCGAAATGCGGAAAACGGAGCCCGAACGGGCCCGAAACGGGTTGAAAACGACGAAACAGTGCAAAATCAGACGTCTGGAACTTCTTCCAGACGTCTTAAAAAGTGGATCAGGGAATTACCTCTCTCTGCGTGGGCTCTCAGATGTCCAGAAGCCTGCGGGGGTGTCTGGCCTAGTTCCCAGACGTCCAATGGTCACCCAGGACGTCAGGAAGTCGTTCCCGCCGCCTGGCACTGCAGCCAGACGTCTGATTCGCGTTGGATGCGAATCTCCGACCCTGCGCGTACCCATTTCCTCTCTCTCTTAGTACGGTCAATCGAAGGGAAGGAAGAAGACGGAAAAACTCACCTTTCAGATGTCGTTCCCGTTGTCTGTCTAGAAGCACAGACGTCTGATTCTGGAAAATTTTCCAGAACCAGGGCGCCACTCGCCCTCCGCTCGCAACGCCCGGCCGCGCTGCGAGTGCTCCGCCTGTTGCTCGAGCCGCAGCAGTCCTCCCGCGTCGCTCCGCGCCCCCCGCCGGCCGGCCCTAGCAGCCCCGGCGAGCTCGCCCTCACGGTCGAGCGCCTCTCCCACGCGCAGCACCTCCTCCCAAGCTCACCGCGGCTGTCGCTGCCGCTGCACCCTCGCGCTCGCTCTCGCGCACTGGCTAAAGGAGAAGAGGAAGGAGGCGGAGGTGACGGGAGTGAGGGAGAGGCGTGGCCCTTTTAAGGCCGCGCGAGGAGGAGAGAGAGAAAGCGGTAGAGGCGTCTGCGGCCGCAGGAGAGAGGGAAAAAGAGGGAGAGAGAGAGAGAGAAAACGTAGGTCTGCGTGCTCAGGCGCGCAGACGAACAGTAGCGTGCCAAAATAACCGATTTCCAGACGTCTGGAAATGATCCCAGACGTCTGGTCCAACATTTGTAAGTGATTCCAGACGTCTGGGCCACCTACCAGACGTCTTAAAAGACGTCTGGAGCGCCCGTTCGTAACACAATCCAACGGCCCACCGCGCACGGGGAAGCCTTCTTCAGGGCTGGGATGGCGATGTTGGGTGTTAAGACCCGTGCTGTTAAGCGTTTTTAAGATGTCCGGACTTTAGGTCAGACGTCTGGTAAGACACCTGGACTGACGGTCAGATGTCTTGTAAGACGTCTGAACTCATTCCAAGACGTTTGAAAATCAAAAATTTCGTGTATGAGCTCGCGTCTGCGCACGTGCTGCGCGCAGACAATACACTTCTCTCATTTTTCTTCTCTCTCCTTCCGCCCGACAAAAACCCTAAACCCACACCCTTATATAAGCCCCCCTCCTCTCCCTCATTCCACCCCCACTTCCCAGCCACTTTCCTCCTTCCTCCAGCGAGAGCAGCAAAGCGAGAACGGCGAAGAGAAGGAGCGACATGAGAGGAGAGGAGGAGCAGCATGAGGAGAGGAGAGCAAGCTTGCGAGCTCGCATGGGAGCTCGCCAATGAGCTCAAGGCTGGAGCGGCGCGTGCGCAAGGCGGAGGAGTGCGTTGGGGAGGTCCTCCCCGACACTGCTGCAGCCGGAGCAGTAGGTGAGAGGGAGCGACGCGGCCACGCACAGCGCGAGTGGGCAGAAGCAGGTTCTGCTTTTGGGATTTTCCCAGAATCAGATGTCTGGAGTGACCTCTAGACGACGGTACGGATGTCTGGAGGTGGTGCCAGGCATTTGCGAAGGAGGCCTTGTGCAGGTACGTCTTCTTTGCGGATACGGCCATTTAGGCCGCTCCGCCGATGCACTATTTCATGCCCGATTTGAGAAGATTCGATTTCCACATGCAGGATTCACTTCGGGAAGGCGCAGGACATGCCCTCCCACGCATTTCAGATATCTGGGTGACCTACCAGACGACGAGAAGCACTTCCAGACGTCCGTAGAGGTGGTTGGACGTCTGGAACTGGGTCCAGACGGTCCAGCGGAGTTCCTGGAAGTCTGAGGAGTAGCGCAAGACTTGAGGTATGACACTGGACACATTTTAAGACATCTGGAAGTTGTTCCAGACGTCTGATTTGAGTCAGGAACACTGTTTTTGACCCGTTTAGGGTTCGTTTGAGGTCCGATTTTCGCATTTAAGATATTAATGTTTCTAGTATGAATTCCTCTACTTGTTAGAAGACTTTCTATACTGTTCTGAGTATTCTCTTGTAATTGATCCTTGTGATAGGACTGGTTTACGTTGCGGGTTCAGGGCTTGTTGAGGTACGTGAGCTTGACGTTCAAGCCCCCATTACTCCTGGGTTTACTGGTAGAGTGACTTCCCCTTAATTTAATTAAAACCTAAATACATGTGTGGAATGAATGATTAGAACCTAGGGTGTGGCATGAATCCTAGGATTAGAAATGCTGGAATGTCTGTATTGAATAATGGATTGCAGTTTTGAATGAATAGATAGAATGATAACAAATGCCTATAATTGAATAACAGTTGCCTGCGAAATATGTAGTACTTGTGCTAGTTAATTGTTGAATGTAATTCTTTTGTTGCACACATAATATGAGCTGCATGTATATAATTTGAAAATGGAAAGGTGAATGTTGGAAACACGAGCTATCTGTGAATAAACTGGATATGGAAATGTGAACGATAGAATTATCAGTTGCATGTGTATAACATGAGAATGGAAATAGAAATGATGAAACCTGGTATGTAATGACATGAGGTATATGAGCATGAACCCTATCGGGAATTAGGAATAGAGCTCTTGGAAATAAATGAAATGGAATTGGAAATGTGAGTGGGGAAGTGAGCTAGCCCTTGAATACGGAGTACCAAGGAGAGTGACTGCCCCCTGTTTAGTGTAGAGCGGAGCTAGCCGCCCTTGGGTTGGGATCCGAGGTTAGGATTGGCCACTCTGTACCGACTTCTTGGCCCTCGCGTACACAGTACCGGGGAGAGCTACTAGTGTAGAGAGAGAGCTAGCCACCCCACGGGGCCTGGGGTTCAGCTAGCCGCCCTACACCGACTTGTTAGACCAACTGGGCAAACTAAGGTAGTCAGGCGAGGGTGCGCGGACTGTGGAGGGGCGAGACTCCTGTTTGGTTCTTAGGGGCTAAACCCCTGTTACTGAGAGGGTTATGCCCTATACTGGTTCCGTGCTGTACTTTGGGCGTACCCGCTAACGGAAACGACTGACCGTGTGCCAGTGCGGGGTAGCTACCCGTGCTTTTATCACGCGCGCCGTAGTCACCGTTACGTCTGTCCGTGACCTTGGGGTGGTTGACTGGGTGTAGGACCACCACGGGGGACTCTCCCGACCAGAAGAGCACTACGTGCGACTTCTACTCTTCGGAAAAGACTACAATCAAGATCATTCCCACGAGGAACATTCGAGATCAAGAAAGAGACCTAATAAATAAACCAAGTGGTGAAAGAAAGAATAATTAGTTAAAGAAAGAAAGAAATTGAAAAACAACAGCTACTTGTCCACATTTACTGCTTTAGTTAGTTGGTTGCCACTCTACTCAGTGTTCGCTGACGTTTTGTACTCATAACCCCTTTTCAGGTTCAGGTGTTGAGCAGCCAGAGCCTACGGCTGTAGAGAGTGCTGGGCCTAGTAGAGCCTAGTAGTTGTAGCTTTCTGTTGTACTCCTTTTTCAGTTATAGTGAGTAGTTCTTACACCTTTATACTCTGACATTTTGTACTTTATATTCCTGTACCCGTTTACTTTATATTGTCGTGGTGGTGTGTACTATAGTAGTTTTACTTCTTTACTATTGTACTTTTATTACTGTTAGTTGCTTAGCATAGTGAATGTGGTTTACTTTCCTGCTTTTTGGTTACTTTCTCGTTAGGCGACTAGGTCTTAGGATCAGTCGAGTCGGTCCGGTCTCATGTCCTGTAGGGATTCGGGAACCAGGTCGTAACATTGGGTGGCTGCGATGGCGCCGCATGGCGCCATTGTGGCCGTCCATCTCCTCTTCTTTGTATATGGTGATGTAGACCTTCGATCAAGTTGATTCTTACGCCGTTGGACTGCGATCATCGATTCGGAGCCATCCATGCGGTTGGATCTTTCATCTGCGGTTTGGATCTCTGTCATCTTTCTCCGTGGCCTCTATTCTTCTATAGATTATACGTGATGCTACGGTTGTCTAATCAAGATGATTCCGGAAGCATTGGACTCCCGTCATTGTTCTGATCAAATCCTTATGGTTCGATCTATCGTTTGCAGTCTCGAATTATCTGCAATTAATTTCATCTCTCATTTAGTGTATAAAATGATAATATTATCTGTGCAACTAACAAACTAACTATTATGTGAATTATAACACTTATGCATGTATTGTTTCTAAGTTATGCTAGCATCTAACTTAATTCAGGTGATTTAGATTGCATGATTACTATGCAATCAGATTTTTTTGAGTAATTTACAAATATGATCCCATAGGGTTCCTCATTGAAAGAGTCCCCAAAAATTCATGTCGAAATAATTTGGTACCTAAAGTATCGCAAGCATCAATAAAGTTGATTTAGTACCCATTTTGCCTCCTCTTCTTCCTCCCCTCCTTTTTCCACCCTTTCCTTTCCTCCTTTTTGTCTTCTTCTTTCCACCCTTTCCTTCCTCTCTTCTTCAACCACTACTTCTTAGTCACCATCTGACCACTAATACTCGACCTTACCATCCCTTCACCCCTATAATTGCCAAGATTTAGGGACATTAACTAGTCGAATTTAGATCAAGTTTGATTATTTACCAACTTAAAGATCAACTACATATACCATATTTATTTACCCATTCAGTACCAAAATCTAAATATATCTATTCCGTACTCATTTATCTATGGAGAATTATAATATCTACATATAACAATTATTTTTAAAAGGAAGTATAAACTTGTACATAAACACCAAGAGAATTATATTTTTGACATGCAAACATAGATAGCTATGAATTTACAACAAAAGATATAAATTAATTAGATGACGTAAAGGCGACATATAACAATTAGGAAAGAGTATGATACATGTATCTCGACTAATTAATGAGTTGAATAAATGGATCCGGTAAATAAGTAAACTTCGAAAATCATATCCATACTCATTTGGGTTTGTAATCAAAATCAAATACCCATCTAAAAACTTAAGGGTTTGTATTTTACCCACTTTGATTGAGTCCAATTAGGGTAAATTTGGGTTAAGTAAGCCAAATAGACATCTTTACTTACCCTAACCCTCACCAACCCATTTTCTTTCTCTCATCCTTCTGCCTAAAGCCTTCCATCCCATTTGCTTAGGACATCCCTAATCCCCTCTCATTCATCTCTTCTTGCTTTGGCCTCTCTCTCCCTTATACCAGTATATTCATTTAATCCCTTGATATAAGAAATGTGCATGCTACTCCATCCCCATTCCTCCCAACCACTATAACTTTGCATCTAGATCTATTAATGATCCTAGGGCCAATACCCCCTTCCGTGATTGAAAAAGGGAAACATTCCAAGAGCTACATTTATTGGATCTCAAACCAAGACCAAATGTAACACAATGTTGTGCCACAGTAGGTGATCCAACCCGCTATAACTTTCACCTCTTTATCACCCACGACAACAAATACTCCAAAGTTTGCCTCCTCTCTTCCACTCCTTCAATGGCATTGCAACAGTCTCATGACCCTCCCTTGAGCCTTCTCTCTCCTCCTTCCTCCTTAGGTCTATTCTAACCTCCTTACACTCGTTCACAATAGCTCTCCTGACCTCTGCATCCACCACGTCAGCAACGTTTCTAATATCATCTTTCTTAACATTCTCTAACGATCCTAAATCATACACTACTTACTTATAAAATTTACATAAAAAGTCACGCTATCTCATCTATCACATCTAATCATCGTTGACTCTATTCCTTCGTCAAACTAGCAACCAAAGATAACCTAAAATTAAATATAGAATAAACAATCAGCTCTCTACATCTTTACTCCTAATATAACTACAAAAATGCAACTTACACAACTCACACATCATACCTAACCTATTAGTAACCTTCCATTTATTCCACCATCTTTGTAATTTAACACTTTCTAAACTTAACCTTAGGCTAAACATGGATACAAATAATCATTGACATGATATCAATATATTAATTTCTTTATCTCATCACTTATCCGATCATCTAAATAAGTATCTACCAGACATAATACTTATTCCACTGCTAAAGATAGAATACTTTATATGCACGTCATATCCCCAATCAGATATAAGTCCTCAATTGCCTTCGTCCAACTTCCGTTAAACAACCCATCACTCCATTCTTTTTTTTTTATTATTAGAAGAAAATTTTTCATTTAGAGAACAAAAATAACACAAGTCACATATGAATAGATGGAACCAGATGCTGCATATCCTTCAAAATATTAACACCCTCATCGGTTGTGTTTGGTATTAGAATTGCAAATGGGATAAAGGCTTTGGGGTGAGGTTGGAGAGGGTGGATGTGAGTTTAGAAGTGTAGATGAGAGGAAGGCTACCGAGGGGAGAGAGGGAATCCATGCAAGAGAGAGAAATAAAAAAATTTTCTAATCATTTAAATTTAAAAAATATTTAACAACTATCACATCAAAATCCAATAACTCTCCCTCCTTTTTCACAAAATCAACATATCAATCATTATTGATTCTACCCATTATTATAATCTCACAAATTAAATACATTCTTATAATTATACTACTCTAATTTTATCTCAAAATAATATTATCCATATGTCAAATGCGACCTTAGGAGAGAGAAACTTCAAAACTTACGCTCCATCCAATTATTTTGGTAACGGAAGTAGTGTCGTGTGATAAGATGTTGCCATCTCCTGTTTTTCTTTCTTCGTTTATATTGACCATTCCCTTGTCTCCAAGGACAAGTTAGCGGAAGAAACCTTCACTTCATTCGAACACATTACGACAAGATTGGCAATGGTCTGGCAGAGTATCGCAGTATTATCTAAATTCCTCAAGTGGCAAAAGACCGACGGCGAACGCTTTCGTTAGCCCATCAAATTAAGCTTTCATCACGACACAGTTGGTGGCACTTATTAATGTCCATTGCCCACCACCAAATCCATCTACTTACTTAACCCACTAAATACAGCAGCACCTCTCGCAGGGACGACGGTCACATCGAAGTGAGTCACGGATTTAACAAAGTGCCCAACACCTCTGGGACGCCATCACACACACACACACATATATATATATAGACACACACACACACACACACACACACGCTCACGTGGCAAGGACGACAAGAGTACACTGCCAGCTGCCTAATATGAGAGGTCTTCCTCACCGAAACAGAATTCCCATTTTTGATTTGGATGGTTCACCCGGCAACACTTGTTCCATGTGGCTTGCCAAGAAAGCTAGCTTGGCTTCAATAAGTTTGACTTGGGTAGACTAGACAAGGATTCGTGACAAAATTCAATGGGTTACTTGCACTACTCAGTATGCATGCATGTCTTTATTGATAAAAAAAAGTTATAATAAGATTGCTAAAGTTGATTATATTAGCCGTTAGACATGGTCAATTTTAAATACACCCGTGACATTTGATTCTTTTAACAAAAGCAAGCATGTCAATGAACTTGATAAAAGTATGTATATGTGCTTTTAAATTATGCAAAAATCACTAATCCAGGTGCATTTAACAACCCATGCTAGTTGTCCGTGTCTCAAGTGTTCTTACTATTAATTGAGTACTAGTTCTCCAACAAATTAGCCTGCGATAATACTTATAGCTTCCCAAATCGTCATGCGTGAGACTTTGACCATAACATAATTTTCTACAAGTTATGAACTGATGAATAAGTCTATTTCGAATATCTTAATTTTGAATGGCAATATCGACACACAAACTGAAGGTCGTCGAGAATACTTGGCTGACTTGGGTGGACTTGAGGTATCAACGAGGGTTAACAAGTCTAGCCCAATAGCTTAGCAAATCAAGTCCAACCAAGAACCAAAATGAATACTTTATATCAAGCTAAACCCAAGTCGAAACCATCCAGGTTTTACTCATTGGGCTCAATAGATGACTATCATGCCTCATGGTACGTATGAATTAATACAACCTGGAGCCCACTTTTGACTGGGAATGAAATTTTGTCTGGGTGTCTTGTTTACACGAAAGCGACGTCGTTGAATTAGACTATGATAGGTGGCATAAATGGAATTTGACAAAATCGGTCACCATGGCCCAAATGGAATTCGACAAACTTGATCACTATCCAATTTATTTCTAATTTATCAGAAAAAGAATACGAATAAACTAAAATCGGCATCGCATAAATTCATCTTGAGGAATAATTGATTGGTGTAAAGCCTAAGGAAGTCAAAGTCAAAATTATCAACACATGAATAGATTGATTGAAACTGCTTACGTCTTGTGCAAGTCATGGTCCATAGAACCGATGGATCTGCATTGACACAAATGAAGTTAGTGGGGACGGTTAGGCCATGCACAGTAAAACAAGCGCAAAGTTACGCTTGCATTGAATCTAAATCAACTCTCGATAGAGTCCGTCGTTCACAACACAAAGAAGATCATATTAAGGTTATTGCCAAAGCTAGCCTAAGTTTCACATAGAAGACAACCATTCAAAAAATTTCTTTAGCACAATTTAGAGGGTAAATCTTGACCATTACACGGCCCAGTGTATACACACTTTCACTAGATAGGACTAAACATTTGATTTTATGTATCCCATGAAATTTGTTGAATAAATAAATAAATATATAGTTAGTATAACAATAACAAGAACACAATGATGACATGACCTTGATTTATGCGTTATAGGTCTCCCCCATTTGTACCTCCTGTGATATACCACTGCAATAGAAGCCTTTGGCGTTGCTTGGTTTGAGATTTAACGGGAATGAAAGAGCCATTACTCACACAAAGGAACATAGGAATTGATTACCAAGTTCACGCCAAAGATCGACGCTACATCTCGAGAAAGACCCATGTTCCTCAATTTCGCTAGTCTTGAAGGTTTATAAGAGAATTGAATGCAGATGATTGCAGCAAAATGAGTGCTCTTAAATCGAACTCAATGCTAGTTGAATTCAACTTAAATGCCTAGAATTGAGTGCTATTCGATGCCATTTCCTTCGGGGCTCAATCATCCTTACATGCCTAGCTGTCGACCACCCACAACGAGGGATCAACTTGAGATTGCTCCAAAGTCATTGCAGTGATTGGTCTTTTGAGATGCATTGTTAAGGCCACCATGCATTGTAAGCTGCCATTATATATGGATATGTCTTATTACGAGTTACCCATTAATTTTCTGGCAAGTGGTAATAGTGCCTTTGACTTTGACGAAGTCTCATTCTCTACGCCACCCATCGTATTGTCTGCTAGTTGAACCTCTCAGGATTCAAACCCTAGAATGCTCGAGCCCTTGATTCCTTGAACCCAATGTCCAAACCATCCCTTCAAGGGCCTAGTCTTGTACTTGAAACCACGCAAGTTTGGTTGGAAGGAGTGGGTCGAAACTCAATATCTATCAATGAGAAAAATCCTCCTCAAGCTTTAGAGGAAAGCATCCTAAGACGTTGGTATTACATAACTTGCATTTATTCTTCTCAAGAAAATAAACAAGATATATGGTTTCATGTGTACAAGTCACTTACACAAGTTTCTCTATGATCGATGTGAGACCAAACACATTCATCAGATACTAGCTAGGCCTTTAGAAGAATCTAATTACCCATCTAACTAATCACATGACTCTAAACACAATCTTTTCAAGTCAACAATCCAACAATTCATCACGTCATAGTGAGTGGACATTCATTTAAAAAAAGGAAAGAAAATCACCTAGATATTGAATGATCATAAATTCTATTGAACGCTAATAGCTGTCAAAAGGCATTCAGTGCACCGGTTGATGAAAAAATCTTGTAAGCAAAAACTGAATGCTAATCCCAAAACTATTCCCATTGATATCATCAACCAAACCAAAGAGTTTACCTAAATCAATAGAGATTATTCCTTCAAGAAGGTGTGTCGTATCCTTCAAGAGAGGTTTTGGCCTACTCAAAGTTGAAGATGTCCCAGGGATGTTACCTTCTACAGAATGCATTCAAGGAGGGGTTTGGTCTTCCAAAGAATGAGAGAGCATCTCGAGTCTATTCCTAGCCATGCACATGACAGACTCCCAATGACTCCAATTTCGCTTCTATGATGGGGATAGATGGTGATAGTTCTCTCTCTACTTTAGGGATCATAACCGCATGCCTATTTATACGAAATAGGTTTTGAAAATTTGCAACTCTTCCTATCAAAACATTCAAATCTCTCAAAAAGGTATCTAAACATTTTATCCCCTAATATAAGAAAAAATGTTTGTTATGGAGAACCATAGCCACTGCAACCAAGAAGAGGAGAAGAGGTACAACCAAGGTCCTCTTCACAAGCAAACACCCAATAGAGGAGTTGGATGTTTTTTTTTTGAAAGAAAGCATCCCTATGGGGCTACGATATAGAGCCCCACAAGGATCAAGATTTTTTTGAAATTGAGCTCATAAAGCTGCAACCCCTCAAATATCCTTGGCCAGAGCCGTGTGCAGAAGATCCAAGTAGCAATAACCAGTCACCAACACTCTCAAAGGAGAATAAAGCCCTACCTAGAGATTTCACCATAGAGTGCAAATGACACCTTACAAGACAAATGCATGCCCATCTCCGCCCACAACAACAGAAAACACAATAACATGCTGAGATAAATCAGCTTGATGATTAACATCGAGACAAAACCCCAAAAAAAAAACAATAATCACAAACAAGGAGACTAAAACAACATGGTCGTGGATGGGCAAAGCAAGTTGAACAGAAGACATCCACGAATCAAATCGAAGTAGAATCCCACATTCAGATTGACTCTCGCAGCCACAACTACAAACATGGTGCCGGAACTTGAAACCTCGAAGGGGAAGATGAAGTACCACCGCTCCAAGGGAGAGACCAGCCACGGCATCTCCCACTAGAAGGGATGGCATTGCAACTTGCAGCGAGGGCGACAAGCAATAGAGCACATCCCCTAACATTGACAAGAACCACCATCATCGCACATCCAAGAGAAGAGTCAACTAAGTGGGGCAAATGAGATGGGAAGCTAATGTAAAGTTAGAAGAGGTGACAAGGAAGAGGGAGGGGGCCTAGTCAGATCCATCGACTAACCGAAGCCCCGTCGACAACTCAAATGGGTTTAGGGTTTCAATAAGGGGGAAGGGAATGGGACCACCTAAAGGGTCTCGAGGGGGTGAAGGGTGTCTAGCTTGTTTTCATAGGGATTAAGATTTGGTGAAGAACATGGAGTACAAAAACGTTTTCATTTCTATGATCTCTTTCTCATCAAATGGGGATGGGAATTGGCATAATCGAAAGGTCAAGACTCATAGTGTCCATACCAAACCAGGAAGGAGGGTATATCTTTAGCCTTGATCTTCAATTGGAAACACCTTGATCTTCATTCTCACTCAGACAAGATGGCTGCCCCTTTGATAAAAAAGGTCATAGATTCGAAGTAATGGATACTTACTCTTGATGGTGACATTATTTTACTACTAGCAGTCAATCCACAACCTTCAAAAAGAATACTGGCCCAAGGCAAGGTACTTGATCTTATGAACCCCTTATTCAAAAACAACTGCAGTTGAACCTTAAACTCGGCGAGACTCACCTTGGGTAATCGAGATTGGCTAAGTTTCTAGTGCTAGGTCTATCTCGAATTCGATTTCCTTGTCTAGAGGATGGCAAATCATCCTGTTCTCATCAAATATGATATCAAATTTGCCTATGTCCTCGTAATCCTCTTCAATTCATAGAAACATCAGGTATTAGTTGCCATTAAGACCAACTGAAATGTACTTTATTTCGAATCTTTTTTCCTTATTTGTTTATAGAAAAAGCCAGGGCCCTATCCCAGTTGGTACTAAAACCTCTAATTTTTTTTTTTAGATGGGCATGTGATTTGCTTGCATGACTTATGGTTGCTAATATAGAGGTTTTGTCACTCTACCAACTCCTTAGGGCGAAAACCTCTATTTCTGCTAGGATGCCATGTGCAAAATTTGCAACAAAGAGAAACATATGGAGCCTATACGTTGACAGTTTTCTAGGCATATGATCTGCATGATCTCCTTCTAAACAATCTCTAAACATTTCAATTTTTTTTCTTATCTACAAATTTCTACATGTGCTTCTAGATCTGCATGTGCAGGTTTCTGTATTTATATTAAAGTCGTTCTTTGCCAACCTTAATTTTAGAAAGGCAGAGCAAAAGAAAGAAAGAACGAAAGTGAACCCTCCTCCAGGCTGAATGAGAGGTGACCAAACATGCCAGACTCCCATGTTTCCTGCCCATTTTCCCTGTCCGTGTCACCACCCGATTGCTGACAACCCTCAAGGATTGCGCAGTGATTGTGGACCAAAGGGGAGGATGGGAGGGGGGAATCCATCCAATGGGGGGGGGGGGGCCGGGGGGGTGGATCAGATAAACATGCATGGACAGGCTGTGCTGGTTGGCTGATCCGGACTCAATACCATCATAAGCCACCAATCACCACCCCTACTGACAACCAGAGTAATAATGACACAATTCTTTGAAATCAGCAAACATCCACCCACTGAAACGAATGAATGACCCATTCGCTAATGAATTCACTGCAACAACTGCTTAGGAAAACAGGTGGACTAACTGTCAGAGATGTCAAAATAGTAAGATATAAAGATTAAAAATTATTACTTAACAACTTAACCTTAAATATTTTGGATAGTTGTTTCAGTTCTTTGTACCTATACTCAACAAGTTGTAACATTAATTTTTCTCAATTAAACTCGACTTTAGGTCTGAGTCGTTACAAATGATATCCAAACCAAACTTTCTCTAATAGGAGGAAAGAGCTATCCTTGGGACAACGAAATAGTGTGCCACAAGGTCGAGCCACCACTATTACTAGAAGTATATTGATTAATTAATTAAACCTTGAAAAAGACATCAGGATTTCAAGTAAAGGAGATTATAATACCACAAAAATAATCTCACATAATAAACTCATGAAAGTAGATAGTAGGACGTAAAGATTGAGAATTACTACTTGACAACTTAGACTTAAACATTTTAGGTGTGTGAAGAATGAGGAAGTCACATCTACTTGGTTAGTGGATCAAGGTCGTGTGACCTGTTTAGGAAATTAGGTTGTCGGCTTCCATGTCATGTTATTTTCATGCCTTGTGAGGTAAGTTTTATTTAGATAGTATGTGATTTTATATGCAATTAATTAGAGTTGTTTAGGAGATAAGAATAGGATTATGATTCAATTTAGGATTTGCAATCCTACTAATTGTAGAGTCTAGTTGGTACCAATCGTGAGGGCTCTCTCTTTAAATAGAGAGGCATCTCTTCCTTGTTATTTTAAAAACATCAATCAATAAAATTAAATTTTATATTTTGAGATCTCTACTCTCCTCTCCCTCTCTACATTCATTGTGAACAGTGCATAAGTTGTTCATTATGAATAGCAGTTACTATTCACGTGAAAAATAACAATGCCATACCTAAGCCTCCTTCTCGTGCTATCTTCCCTGCACAACTCTTCTCCCACACGTGAAGAGCAACTCCGTTGCGCTCTAAATTTTCAACATGCTATCAAAACTACCGATTTAGGCCTATTTCATCTCTCATGCATGGGACACGAGGGGTGCAAAGGAGGTCCACATGTGTTTCTTGTGCGACTCTCCCTCTCACCATCGAAGCCACATAGTTTGTGGCATCTTTGCCTGAAGTAGAGAGTTCTCTCAAGAACCCCTTGAAGATCCTTGGTGCTTTACACATGGTCCAAGGAGACGAGAAGAGGACCCCGAAAAGTCATCTCTCTCAAGTATCTAGCATCTTACGCGAAGCATAGAAGTAGAGGTTCGTTTCTTGAAGATAAAGATGGCGGAGATCGAGGCCCAAAAAAGGGAAGAAGAGATTTATCGAGTTATGATGTAGTTAGAATTCTTCATGCTTTTTCAATGGATACTTCATATCTAATTTTTTACTCCCTCAAAAGAGGAAATTTTTTTGGAGAAAAAGTGTCAAATACTATGCATGAGATTGCTCATCTTTCTATCACTTCAAAAAAATCAAACACTTACCTCAAAGTAAAAAAGAAACACCCACAATCATTGCAACAGCTTCAAGGTTGTCAAAAGAAGCAACGACTTTCCAGATTACAAAAGGACTAGCCGTTGATCCAAGAAATTCATTTATTAAAAATTCAAGCAAGATGCAAGTGATGTGGCATATAGCCTCACAAAGTTGAAGAGCAAGTGGTGGGGCATTCTGCCATGAGGCATAATAGCCACGTGGACAATCCACGTGACAGTCGATCAGTGGATCAAGGTTGTGTGTCCTGTTTAGGCAATTAGATTGTTGGCTTGCATGCCAAGTTATTTTCATATCTTGTGTGGCAAATTTTGTTTAGATATTATGTGATTTTTTATATGTAGTTAATTAGAGTTGTTTAAGTGATAATAGTGCTATTAGGATTCAATTTAGGATTTTCAATCCTACTAAATGTGGAGTCTAGTTGGTGTCAATCTCGAGGGTTCTCTCTTTAAATAGAGAGGCACCTCTCGTTATTTTGAGAGCATGAATCAATAAAACCCAATTTCATATTTTGAGATCTCTCCTCTCCTCTCTCCCTCTCTACATTCACTATGAACAGTGCACAAGTTGTTGTTCAACAATGGAAGTGCCATAGATGAGCCTCCCTCTCATGCTATCTCCCACGCACAACTCTTGTTTGGGTTCTTTGAACCTATACCCAATAAGTTGTCAAGGCTAAATTCTCTCGATCAGACTTAGATTTAAGCCTTAGTTGTTACATTTAGATTATATGTTCAGTTTTCTAGAAGCAAAAGAGTTCCCCATGTTGAGTCCAGACCTGCTAATTTAGAGAGAATGTGGGAGCTGACTGTTTGTGTTTACCTGCGAGGTTTAGCCATATGACATGTAAATTAACTGTCTTAAGAGGTGAGAATAAAGAGGCCGAGACTAAATTGCATGCTACCTAGTGTACATTAGATTAGTTTTATAAAGTTTCCATTTGATACCAGACCTTGACCATCTCAACGACTGCTTTGGCACCTCTTTCACCTCTAATGCAGCGAAAACCAAAGTAATATCTGAGTTGCTGACAATTCAATTTTTAGTTATAATCCGGGAAGATGGATAAGATGGCAAAAGGATCCCATGTTCAGTGTTTAATATGCAGATGGGGGAAAGGGTAGTAGAGAAATACAAAGTGGCAATCTGAAACACCAAGTATTCTACTAGATGGGGGGAGAGAGGACGAATAAGATTTGCTCAAAAGGTGAATCTGCCTTTTGTCTACTCTTTTAGATCCTTTGTTTCACATGCCAACAGCGAGAATATGATGCAGCTTCCACCACCCAAATGAATTCAGTATTTTCAAATATAAGAACAGATTGAATAAAACATTGCATAATGATCAAACCAGCGTGACATAGTCCTGTCCAGTTAAAAGAGGCTAAGTGAGAATATGAAAGCCCCAGAAAAGGGCGAGATTCCTAGTTTTAGGTTGTGAACTTATGATGGAGACAAATGAACAAGTAGCATACTTATGAATGAGTGCTTTGTAAGGTGCACAAGAAACGAAAATGTTCTTGTAAAGGTAAAAGTTAAAATTTGATGGGAATGATGACTTGGAAATCATCTCTATGATATGTAGCTGTTGCATTAACAGAATAGTTTGACTCATATGATTTAGAAAGTAATATTGAAGATCTCACAATGTTTTGGCTGTGCTGGCCAACAATTTGCAGGTGTAACCATCAACTTAATCAAGGGTGATAACGACAGAAATAATATTCACAACACCTTTAGTACTTGATTGAAATATAAATAAGAAAGAAATTAGGTTGGTGACCCCCAAGAACTTTCTAGACGGATATAAATCCTTCACTGGGAGGCTGAGGCTTCAAGGCCCTGACATGGAAACGCAAAACAAAATAAAAGTTGGGAAGATTCTGACTTTTGTTTCTTCCAAACAGCCAAAAGTAATCAGAAACAGCCTGCTTAAATTCAGCAGTCTCCATGTCAAACACGGCACAAAATTCCACCATCCTTATCTTCAGCAATTTACTTAAGAAAATAGCAGAACATTTTGAGAATTTAGATACTTTCTGCTGTATCTTGGGAATCCAACAAGAGAGCATAAGGAACCCAAGCACCAGCATGTTGAGTCCGTTTAAAGAACCTAAGTGTTATAAAATAAAATAGATTAGAATTAAATTAGTTAGGTTTGGTTGTCTTTCCTATTTTCAGTCTTTCCTATTTTAATAAAGAATTTTATTGTTTCCTATGATCCCTATATCCTCTCTCTCTGTGAAGAGAGCTAAGGCTTACTTAATGGAATATTAACACAATTCATTTCCTCCAACACCAAGATTACAACATTTTTATCTTATTTAGATAATAACTTACAACAACAAGAGGTCAAGCTCCGAAGTGAAGTTTGCTCTCAACCTTTGCCAGTGTACATCAGCTGAATCAGATGATCACTTCGATATTGGTAATCAAATCTGTGAAGTACGTTGCTGCTGATATTGCACAACATGCAAAAATCAGATTAGTTATCAAACGACAATAAAAAAATTCACATATTGGAAAGAAAAAAAGCAAAATTTTTATGAGAAATGGAAAGAAATCAGAAATAATATGGAAAACATATCATACTATCTAAGGTTCTTTGTAAGATGCAAAAACATCGGAAGTGATTAGCAATAGGTCTTGCTATTTATCTGAAGACTGAAGATGACAGAAAAAGGGAAATCAGTACCTCTCTTTTCATATTATGCTTCCCTTCTCAAATATTGATATCACAAGAGAGCAAATATTGGTACAACTATAATATGAAGAATTACACATTTTATACAGAAAAAGATTAATGACCTCAAAGATGATGTCAAGTATCAATGGCATCTACAGGGAGGGATTTTGTCCGAGAAAGGCAGCCTGGTAGAAGATTACAAGTATAGTAGTTTTTACCAGTAAATGCACACTCTCCATTGTTGTCATTTACAACATGGCTCCGAACCCCTTGAGATTGCATTGAATGGAAGGTTCCTTTTAGATATGATTCATCGCTATTATCCACCGTGGTGCTTGTCTCAGACTGTGATGATTCTCCATTATTGTTAATAAAACGAGAAGAAATCTCCCTGTGCAAATTTAATTGTCTCAACATCTCGACATCGGAAGGATGGAGCTTTCCTGGATCATAGGCTGTATGCGGAGAGATGGCCTTTCTTGCTCCTTCAATTTGCTGATTCGTGTATTCTCTCAACTCCATTTGGTACTTTGCCTTCAACCATCGAAGTTCCTGCTGAATTTCACTTTCATAGTCATCACCGGAATTAGGTCCGCAATGCTGACAATCAACTTCAGGCCTCTCCGGAAGTTGCTCAGAGATGGAACCGGAAGTCAATCTTTCCATACTTTCCCTTGCTGAAATCTCAACATCCAGACTAACATCCGATACGCTCTCAACTCTTGATGATGGAGTGGCTTTCTTATCCTCACTTGCATGAGCAAGTTCTCCATCTCTTGATGCCTGCAAGCTATCATCACCACCATCTAGTTTACTAGATGGCAAAGACAGTTCCTCAAGCAGGTGTTGCTCTGATGATTCCTCCATTTGGTAGGTGACCTCCGCAAATCGGCCGTGCATACAACCCACTCTCGAACAATGAAGGCCTTGCGAATTACCTGGGTTCTTCGCAGAAAGGATTTCGCTTAGAGAACCATAGGAAGTTACGGCTGATTTGCAATTGTGGCAAAATGCTGGAGTAGAGTATCCCAATATATCTTCCAAACCAAGCCCTGGCCTCCACTCTGGCACCAATGAACCTACCTCGCCATCAATCATTTCTGCTATACTCATCACATCAAAATCAACTATATCCAGCTCTGCAACCATCTCTGTAGCAACGCTCAAGGCAGTATCAACTTCGATATCAAATGGAAAGTGGATGTTTCGCCTCCGTCCTGCAGTGTCGCTCAAAAACAGTGAAAAAGATTTTCAAGAACTGAATAAACTAATAGATTGTCATACAAATCCACTGCCATACCTTCCTTATCGGTAATTCGAAGCTTTAGATAGATGCTGCCATCACTCTTCCTCTTTCCTTTAATTGTGATGTCCACATTTGGCAGATGCTCGTCTTCGTGATTGCTGAAGAGCTCAATCTCCTCTTGCACAACCTCAAGGTTGTCATACTCCCATCCATTCTCCAGAACATCGTCGGCGATCCAATTCGCCAATAAGTACCCATCACTTGTTTGAGGAGTAAGTGAAGGCTGCTTTGGAATCGGGCCCAAGTCATATACCACTTCATTACTTGAGCTTGGGCTTACATCATCAATTCTGAGGAAGGGGTCCTTCAGCAACTCCCGCGCAGGTAATCTTCTAGAGACAGTAGCCAAGCACTTCTCCACGAATTTCCGTATCTCGGGATCTTGCACCTTATACAAAGCATCTGGCTTCATCCCCTGTCAAAAGAAATGTCACCATAATGGTGTAAACCACCAAGATACGCCGTAACGTTACAAAGCAAGCAACTTCATCTTGGAGGAACATGAAATGCGAGACTCACGGAGATGACTTTCTTGTAGATCTGAGCGGGATGAGTGCATTCGCTGTAAGGGTACTCGAAGGTGACCATCTCCAATATGCACATCCCAAAAGAATATATGTCTACAAGCTCATTGTACTGCTCCTCATACACCTCTGGTGCCATGAACTCAGGTGTGCCTATTACAAAGCCACCAATCCTTCTAAATTTACACAAAGGCTCAAGAGGAAACAGAACCCGCAAGAGATGCGCGCTACGAAACCTGGTGAACTAAATGCGGTTCCTTACCAACGCAATGATCAGCATGGGATTTCTTGAGGATCGCTGCAAGACCGAGGTCCCCGATCTTCACTTGCCCCTGGTTTCCATTTATGAAGATGTTGTCACACTTGAGATCTCTGTGGATCACTGGTGGGTCATGGCTGTGGAGGTAGAGGAGGCCACTAAGGATCTGCCTGCACCAGTTCTTCACTGCCCTCATGTTAACCCTCCTGTGCTTCTGCCTATACCTACATGACCAGCAATCTCAATCAACAAAACCAATATAAAAAACAAAAAGAGGAATAACCCAAAGTTTTGAACTTTTTGTTAAAAGGGCACTCCACTTACTGCCTAAGGGTGCCAGAGGTGAACATCTCGGTGACGAAGTTGATGTTCCTGTTGGAGGTGTCGACCCAGGAGGTGTAGAACTTCATGATATTCTTGTGCTTGAGGGTCTTGAGGAGGTGAATCTCGCAGTAGAGCCTCTCGAGCTCCTCGGGGCTCTGGAGGAAGTCATGGAGCTTCACCTGATTCCATGCCACCTCTATCCCCTCATACTCATCAAAGGCCCTGTAACTGCACCAAATTCCACAAAAAAAGGGAAAAAAAAAAAAAAACCAAGTTGAGGATTCTTCCTCACAGAAGTCGAGTCAAGTGGGGAGGGAGCAGAGTCCTACACTGTCTTGGAAGACCCCTTGCCAAGGATCTCATTATACTGCAAGAAACACGAAGAGTTAGAAAAACGGATGGAACCCAATTCAGGAATGGCAGTGAGGAATCAAAAGGTGAGATAAAGACAGGAAATTGGTGGATAAAAGAGGGTGGGAGATTGTTGGGTGTGTGTGTCTCAGGAGGAAGAGGCGGTGGGAGGAGAAAAGGTTGGTACCCTGCCATATCTTCCTGTTGGATCAAGCTCTACAAACTCTTGCTCTCCTCCTGTCTGTGCACTCATCATGTTCTCTATCTCCCTTGGTTTCCACCCCTTTCTTCTCTCTTATATGTGTTGAGGGGGAAGAAAAGAAGAGAGCATGGAAACACTGTACTTGAGGCCTTTTGTCGTTCCCTTTGCGCTGTGAAAGGGATTGTTTGGAGAAGGAGAGGGAGAGAGATTGGAGCAGTTTGTGAGGGAGAGGGTGGGGAATGTAGGGATTGAGATGGAGGAGGATGTGTGTGTGTGTGTGTGAGAGAGAGAGAGAGAGAGAGAGGAGAGAGGAGGTGAGGGGCGGCAGAACCGCGAGGGGAGGAGTGCTTTGTATGGTGCAAAGGCCATGAGGGGGATCTCAGCGCATTGCAGGGGGAGCAGATGCATTTTTTTTTTTTTTTTAATTGAATTACGATGATATAATTTGATATCCTCTTCTAGCCTTCCCAGGAAAAGCATGCCACCTGTATGTTTTCTTGATTTCGCTCCACTACACTCTGCTTCGTGTCGCACCTTTCTCTCCATTCGCACCTTTGTTCCGGTAGTCAAAATTTCCTTTCAATACGACGGATTCTGAATGTATTAGTATCCGCAATTGGTTTTGTGAAGGTCGTTCTATAAAAAAAAGAAGACCGTTTTAGCTATATAAGAAATCGTTCATTATGATGAATAAGAAAAAAAAGTCCATTCGCTCTTCCCCTGGGATTACTGATGAAAGAGGGTTATGAATCTGCAGTAAAGAACAGCTCATCAATCCCTTCTTATCTGACTGGGACTAGGTAGAGGTTGACGGGAGCGACTCGGAGCGGCAAAGCGGAGAGGTCAGGATTTTGACGGGAAATCCAATACTGCACTGCTTGGTGTGGTTGTCCCCCGGCGGTGGCCTCGGTTCAATCTTGCCGATTCCACTAGTGTAGAAAAGAGGGCGAAGTTGAGAATTGAATCTGCTCAGCGAGAGAGCAGTGTGACAAGAGTTTGGTGAGTTTCACAACCTGCGCGAGTTTGATTTTGAGAAAAGTTTGATTAACGTGATATTAACATTTGGCAGAAGGATAAGGATTATATCGGGATAAATTATTGTAGGGATAAGTTGAAAGTTATTTGATTGTAATGTAAAAATAAGTAATTGGATAAAATAATTAGTAGTATGATGTGATGTTAATGGATATTTATTGAATAATATTTTTGAGATTGGAGATTTTTTGATATGATGTTAGTAATTACCTCTCTCTCGATTTTGCTCCCAACTCATCTCAATCCCATACGCTACAATGGAATTAACCCTCGTCAGTGAGGTTATCTCACACCGAAGCCTCTTGCCAAATAAGACCTCTGAGGACCTGTTATTCATTTACCACCGAAGAAATCTCAACCTAAGGTTTGACCCAAATCCTAGGTTTTGCCAATCTCGAGTTTGCATAGAGGATAACTTACCCTCTTCTTTTACCTTATCTCCTCTTTTAGTAAACACTATCAGGAAGTCATTTGAAGCTAAAAGTAAACACCAACAAAAGATATCTCATGTTTGTAATTTTTAATCTTGAGTGTTCTATCCCACAATGTAAATCACCGTAATATGATTCTATTGTTTAGCTTGCAAGATTGGCAATTTTATTCATATTTATGTAAAAGTAGCTATCCTCAGCATGTACTTTGCAGGAGGGTTAAATGTTAAGTGAAGTATGTTTTCATTTATTGGGAGAGAAAGGGGAGGGAGGGCATAACATGCTTTGCATTTATGCATTAAGATTCTGTGTTTGTGCATATTTTATAGGAGGGTTAAAGGTAAAGTGGCATATGTTTCTATTTATTGGAGAGGAATGGTAAAGAGAGGATAACATGGGGGTGTCATTTGTAATATAATTAATTTTTTTGAGATTTTTACATAAATATCATTGAAAATAACAAAAATTACTTCCTTAATGTTTATTTTTTAATATTACTTTTTATATGATCGAAAAAGTTACGTCACTTTGATAATTATCACTTCACGATTTATTTTTGTTAAATTTAACGATAGAGAAGTTAAAAGTAAGTAATTTTTTTTATCTTTGATTCCTACTTTTTTCTCTCCACCCTTCTCCTGGAACCTCCTCCTTCCTCCATCTCATCCTCACCAGTGAGGCAAGCTTTCTGTTGAGGATCTCTCGTTGAGATCTTCTTTAATGAGAGATCTTTTTCAATGACAGCCTCCCACTAAGAGCTATCGTTGAGTTACATGTGTGACCACAACAAAGGTAAGGAGATGGGGAAGACCTCAACACTAGTAGTGGCACCAATGGACGATCATCCTTGTCTAGCATCACCATCATGAGTTAGTGATCATCCCCATCCTCATCCTCATCTTCATTGGTTGGAGAGGGCTTTCTTGCACCTTGGTGCTACTGGTGATCCGAACGGAGGAGAAGCGGCATTTGAATCAGTAGCTGGGAAGAAGTAGCCGAGGGAGGAGATGATGTCTGTAGAAGAAGAAGAAGGTAAAGGTGAATATTATTATGACGATGGTTCTAATGGGTTGGAGAGAAAGATTAGGAAAAAATATGGAGATCGAGATCGTCGAATTATCATCCACTAGTCCTATTACTACTACTCTTACCCTCTTCCTCCATTCCATGAAATAGGATGAGCTCAACCCATCATCAAATCCCCCCACCACCAACACAAGCTATCCCCCTCCTCCTCATCCCCTCTTGCAACTGCCTCATGGAGAGCCATAATGACAACAATGACAACAATGCAAAAGGACAATAATGACACCCATAATACCACTACTTATTGTGCAAGCTCCAATGACGTGTACTCGTTGTCCCCTGTTGCTTGGAGGGAGGAGGAGGGGAGGGGAGGGTAGCTAGAGCATGTGGAGGAGGAAAGAGGAGCAAGAGGAGAGGAGAGGGTAGCTGAAGAATGAGGAGGAAGGAGGAGAGGGCTAGGGGAGTTAGGGGAAGGAAAAAAACTAAGAATCCAAGGCAAAAAAGAATATTTACTTTTAAGTCAACTATTATTAATTTTAACATAGCTAACTAACGAAATGATAATTATGAAAATGATGTGACTTTTCTAGTGGCATAAACAACAATATTAGGAAGTGAATGGCAAGTAATTTTTAATATTTCCAATAGCATATATGTAAAAATCCTTTTTTTTTTACTTAGAAGGAGGGGCTAGGAGGTGGGATTAGTTATAAACTAATATTAACACCTTAGAAAATTAAGGGATGTTTGAATGTCTCCAAATATAGTGTTTAGGTGCTTGAAAAGCGATGTATCTCAACTTTTGCAACTTTTCGCTTGCCAAACATGATTTAGGGCTTTTGCTTCGAATCATAGTTTATCGCAAGTCTTTAGTTTTATAACTACATTTTCGAAGGTAGGCCAAAGTTGCTTTTTCTAATCGTAGTTTTTTTAGATTATCTTGTAAGTTGAGCCAAAAGTCATATTTTATCCCAACATGAATATCCAGTGCCCTCCTATTTCTTAGCTGAGTGTTTTTTTTGCCACCAAAAGTGGAGCCTCATCATCTCTTCTCCTTCTGCTGCTTGCTAGGCTTCATGGTTTTCAAGGTAGGAAAAGTTGGAAAGAAGGAATAAGGTTAGATTAACATGATAGAACTAAGAGGCGAAGCTTGTGGCCACTCACTGGCATCTAGACAGACATCCCCAAACCAAGATAAGATCTTCCAAACATTCTCTCTCATGAGTTCTCATCAAACTAAGGTTCCAAAACTCTCGAAGACATCCAATTCATCTTTGATTTGAGGGCAGAGGGACGATCAGACATCATCTTCTAGTGGAGCTTGCTAGTTGTTGGGAACCAAGAGGGGCTTCCCATTATTCACAATAAAGAAATGACAATCCAACATCTTTAGGCTATCCAACAGATCCATTGGTCGATAGGCCAATTTTCTTGCAAGAAAGATCTTCGTCCTCGTCGATAAATGGCCTTTCTTTTCTTTTTGGGGGAACAAATCAAAGTGTTGTCAAAAAAGATCTAGCCTAGGTTCTATCCCGAGGTTGAAACAAACAACCACAAAAGCATTGAGCACCAACCAAGAATTCAAGACAGGTTGGGACAAGGTGTTACGACCAGGACAGCAAGCGTCGTTTAAGACGTCTGGAAGCCTTCCCAGATGTCTGGAATTAAATTTTTTCGGCGTACGGGTTCGCGTCGCACGCATGCGCACGCAGACTGAACCTGTCGCCCTCCTCCTTCTCTTTCCTCCCTCCCTGCAGATGCAGCTTTTCTCTTTCTCTCTCCCCGCGGCTACCTTCAAATACGCTTTCCCCACTCTCTCACCCTCACTACACCGCCTTCTTCTTCTTCTTCTCCCTGTCAGCGAGAGAGCGCGAGCGAGCGAGAACTGCAGCAGCAGCTGCTGCGAGTGTGTGGGGAGGAGGGGCTGTTGCGAGAGGAAGGAGCTCGACCGCAAGGGTGCAAGCTTGCCGAGGCAGCTAGAGCCGACCGGCGGGAGAGCAGCGAGTGTGTGGTGCCGCGGAGGAGCTGCTGCAGCTTAGGCAGCAGGCGGATGCGGCGCGGCACGGCCGTGAGCTACGGGCAGAGAGCGAGAAGGTTCTGATTCTGGGAAAATTTCCCAGAATCAGACGTCTGGACTTACGTCCAGACGACGCAGGAGACGTCTGGAGGAAGGTCCAGACATCTGACAGGCACGTTATTTTTTTTTATCTTCTCCTTCTTTCGCGTGTACGGCCATGCAGGCATTCCACGGAGGTCTTCTGCACCCTTTCGTGATGAGAGCGGGCGTGTGTGTGCAGGATTTGTTCGGGAAGGCGCAAGGGTACGCCATCCCACATAGATCAGACATCTGGGCACAGCACCAGACGACGGAGAGGGGCTCCAGACGTCCGGGGTGACAATCGGACGTCTGGAAACTAAGTCCAGACAATCCAGCGGGCTTCTGGACGTCTGAAGGACTGCGCAAACCAAGGTATGACCTGAGCTATCTTTTATGACGTCTAGAAGAAGTTCCAGACGTCTGATTTTGGACAGACTGGTTGTTTCTGACTCGTTTAGGGTTTGTTCGGAGTCCGTTTTCCGCGTTTCAAGTTTCATTCTTCCCAGATTTAGTTCCTCTACCTGTTTACAGTAATTGTATACTATTCTGAGTAACTCCTTGTGTTGATCCTTGTGTTAGGACCCCGTTCTGTTGCGGCTCTAGGGGTTGCGGAGGTGCACGGGATTGCCGACCACACCCCCAGTACTCCCGGTTTTGCGGGTAGAGTGGCCCTTTCAATTATTTATCAAAAATTATGCAATTGTGAGATAATTAATAGAGTCTAGGGCATTGCATGAACCCTAGGGCTGAAAAATTAGATTGAATGATAGATCCTAGGGTATTGCATGAATCCTAGGACTGAAAAACTAGATTGAATGATAGATCCTAGGGTATGGCATGAATCCTAGGACTGGAAAACTAGTTGAATATATATATAAACATTGCAGTCTTGGAAAAGTAAAAAGGAAACGATAACTGCCTGTAAATCAGTTAACAGCTGCCTGTTTATGATTGAATAATTACTGTTCAGAACATGAGTTATATGGACATAAAGCTAGAACGGTGAAACTTAAATTGGCTGAGTTAAAAGAGCATGAACCCTACGGGGAATTAGGAGTAGAACTCCTGGAAAGTGAATGGAATAGAATTGGGGAAGTGAGCTGGCCTTTGAGTACGGAGTACCAAGGATAGCGACTGTCCCCTTGTTTAATGCAGAGCGGAGCTAACCGCCCCAGGGACCCGGGGTTAGGTCTAGCCACTTTGTACCGACTTTTGACCCACGTGTACACAGTACCGATGAGAGCTACTAGCATAGGGAGAGCACTAGCTACCCCACGGGCCCCGGGGTTCTGCTAGCCCTCCTACACCGACTTTTTAGGCCTACTGGGCAAACCAGGGTAGTCAGGCAAGGGTGCATTAGTGACCGGCTAGCTTGTTTACGTTTATTATACTTTAAATTACAGTCGTTATAGTATGTAATAAGACAGCTACTAGATCACTACACATTTTTTACTCGGAACAAATTTTCCCGAGGTCGAACTCAAGGAGCAACTAGAATTCAGGAAATATAAGAGTTCTCAATTAGGTTACAAAAATATGAGAGAGAAATATAGAGAGAGAGAGAGAGGGAGCTAGAGTTTGTCTTGGCTTCCTCTTCTTCTCTCCTTTTCTTTCTATCCTTCTTCTTTCAGCTATCTCCTTCTCTTCTTTTTCCTATAGTCTTCCTCTCTTCTTCTTTCTTTTCTTTTCTTCTTCTGCGGCTGTGGTAATCTTCTTCTTCTCTGACTACTTCTTCTTATGCTTCTTTTCTTCTGTTCTTCTCTTTCTTCTTTCCTTGCTTGCGGCTTCAGTCTTCTTTCTTCTTTCTCTTTCCATCTTCTTTTTCTTCTCTGCTTCCTTCTTTCTTTTCTTGCTTTACAGCTCCTCTTCTTTTCTCTTCTTTCTGTTCTGGCCGCTGCCCATCCGTTGTCTGGTGCAGTGGTCAGACGACTTAACTGTAGGTTTGCTACAATGCCTTCCTTCTCTTCTTTTCTTTTGTTTCTCTCCTTCGTTTCTTCTTCTTCGGCTGCCCTGAGCGGCTGAGGCTTCGGCTGCTTCCCTTCTTCTTCTTTTCCTTCCTTCTTCTCCTTCTGTTCTTGCATGCTCACACAAGGATTAGAGAGCAAAACCTACCCTACCCTTCCCTGCGTCTCTCTCTTTCTCAGATTTCTCTCTTAGGACCGCTCTCCCAGAGCCAGGTAATCGGGTGCAGGTATCGCGCCCGTGACCAGGCCCACCGGCGTGCTGTGGTGGGCGAGGAGTGCGCGGTTTGGGTAATTGGATCCTGCCTAGACCTGCGGGGCATGAGCGCAGGCAAGGGCGAGCGAGCGTGTGGCGCGCAGTGTTCGGGAGAGGGACTTGACCCCTATGTTCGAAGGCGAATAGCCTTAGACACTTTTCCAATTTAAGTGCGGGCGCTTGGCCATGCACTTCCGAGGTGGGACTAAAGTCCCACCTCCCAAATTAGCGCCTGCAGCTGAGGAAGCCTCAGGAAATTGCAGCTGCTCGCGGGGTCTTCGCCTCAGCTGTAGACCTGGGCGTCTTCGCAGAGGCAACTCGTGCGACCTGGGGTGTGCACCTGGGCTGGAGAGCGCCTGCAGCTGCAGGTGAAGGAGCTGCAGCAGCTCAGTAATGGCGGCGAAGGGGCTCCGACCTGAAAATAGGAATACGGCCTCTCGGCCTAATCAGAAGACGCAGGGAGCTTCGCCAGAGTGCGGCGAAGGCAGTGCGAGTGGTGGAGAGGCGTGAGGCCGCGTGTGGGGGTAGCCCTAGGTCGGACTGTGTGCGAGAAGATGGGTTTGTTCGGGGGGAGGTCGGGCGGTGGTTGGCAGTGAATGGGAAGGAGGGATCGGTTGAGTGGCGTGAGGGGAAGCTTCTGGGGTAGTCGGCGAGGAGTGAGGAGGTCTGTGGAGGTGGGATGGGCTCACCGGATTAGGTGGTCGGAGATGGAGCAGGCGGAGGTTGAAGTCGCGTGCGATGGAGCAAAAAGATAAATTGATAGAGGGAAAATGTAAGGGAGGAGGAGAAGAAGCTATTTACCTAAGTTTTAGACGAAGGGGGAGGGTGGAGCAGCCGGCTCGTATCTGCTGGAGCTGGAGAAGAAGGGGCCCTGGAGGAGGAGTGCGGCGACGAGGAAGCAGGCGGAGGGCACCGGCAGGTATAGCCCAGCGCAGACGAGAGGGCAAGGCAAACCCTGCTGCAGGTAGGGCAGTAGAGCGACGAGGAGGAAGAGGAGGAAGTCGCCAAAAGCTTCGGGCCTTCTGACGGAGGAGGAAGGGATGAACTGGGGGATTTTCTCTGTCAAAGAAGAGCTTGAAGGAACCGGCAGGGTCTGCCGATCCTTATAATGGGGTTAGCCTAGAAAGATGGGCGGGCTGGCGTCGTGCCAGCCTCACCGGAGCATGGCCGGAAGGGACACCCATACCTTCCGCGCGTTTGCACGGAAGGTATGGGGGTCGGCAGAGAGCATGGCCGGGTCCCTGCGACAGAGGACGTCGCAGGGAGCCCTACTTCTGCTTTGCAGGGAGGTAACCTTCTCTGCATGGCGCCATGCTCCGCGCAAAGTCGCCGGAGTATGGTGCTATACAGAGTTTGCAGGGAGGACCGTTCTGTAAAGAACGATGAAAAGTTGGGGGCAAAAATGCAAGGGTTTCGAAAGATAAGGGTCAAAAAGTAAATGAAGAGGACCAAATTGTAAAGTTGGTCAAGGTGGCCTCTTCTTAGGCTCAAGTTTTTATAAAAGATCAATTTGAACTTAAGGATTTCAATGGTGATTTTTAATTTTAGGTTGGACCATGTTTGACCGGTCAATATGCACAAAAATCCAAATTAAGTTATTAATTTGGCATGGTTCTCTTTTTAGGTCAAAATAGGTTTTTAAGGCCAAATTGAAGGTTCTAAACCCTAGAGAATATTTTTCTATGAATTTTAAAGGGTTTAGTTGATTTTTATCTTGCCTCGAACCTCGTGAATTGAAGTAGATTTGTTTTATAGTTACAGAATGTCATTTAATTCCTGGAAGTTGCAATAACCCTTATTTAGATCAGATCATCCCACTTTCTTTGTTATTAGGCTTGTTTGACCTGTGTTTGGACTCTTTATTACCCTGTTCTCCACTACATTGGTGAAATTGCAGTTTTTACCCCTTATGATTTATTTTCTTCTTAAACTCAGAATTCTCTGAGTTAAGCCTTTCTTTGGGTCATGTAGGAGCTTTTTCTCACATATCTGGGTTAGATTGTGCTAGTTAGGGTTCATGATGAGGTTCTTATCATATCCCCATGCCTAGCTTTTGCTAGTCCCTAAGCAAAACTTAAGGTTTCAACCCTTGTTCTTGACCATGAAGTTCATAATGATTTCAGATAAGTGCTTTTTCATTTGAAACCTAGATTAGGTTAGAATGCTCACCATAGGCCCAAAAGGTACTCTAGTACCAACCAAGATCCAGATCTGTCTAGCCTCAGCCTCAGTCCTTAACAAAGGTTTTTAAGGCCTACAAGAACTAACCTAAGATTTATTGGACTTTGTGGTTAAAGCACCCGTGCTTGAGATAAATTTAGCCCTGGCTTAGTTTGCAGTGCCTTTTGTAAGAAAGAGAGATAGAAGATTTATCTGTTTGGAGAGTTTTCTTTGTCTTTTTCTTTTCAATTCTAGCTTAGGATTGGCTTTTCAACACGGTCTGTATCAGATTCCTTGTCCCCATCATCAATCCTCAAGGGTTCCTAGCAGTCGATGCTTCGAGATAGCACCACCCATGGTAACCCCCGGAACCCTGGCTATTGAGATTTCGAGATAATCTCATCCATGGTGTTCCGTGGCCGAATTCAGACCCTGGCAATTGACATTTCGTGATAATTCCATCCATGGAATCTGAACCAGCAGAGTGCTTACATGCCCCCAGTAGGATATGTAAATATCCTAGGAGACAAGCACCGAGGAGATGATATTTTGTTACACGTCTTCGAGGGGAATTTCCCACCTCTCCGCGTTGGGAACTCGTCCAAATCAACTTGCGTTGATCTGTCGCTCCTACTCTAGGTGTCATTTTCAGAATTTTTGCGACGCTTCTACGTGATTTTGATTTTTATGCTTACTGAACCAGGGTGTGTGTGAGGTTAGGGTGCTAAGGTTACTGAGTCCCGTAAACCAAAAGTTAGTTAACGAGGTCAAATACTTCCTAAGCCTTGGACCTAATACTTAAACTTTTAATTTTCCTCAACCTCTTGAGGATTGTCTAGATCTTAATGGGTACTAAGAGTCTATCCAAGAATGTCTAAGGTTCGCGTTCTTACTAATCTCACTGTGCACTTTTTATTTCTTTTCTTGAATGAGGTCTAGAACTTAGGTTAATTCCTTAGTTTCTTACTAATGACTATCACTTTTTTCTCTCATTTTTGTGCTCCTTCTTTTGTTTCTTTTTCCTTCCTCCACAAAATTTCTTTCCTCCTCTTATTTTATTATTCTTTTTCAAATTTTTTTTTAAATTTTTATGGTGTCTTTGACATATGTGAATTTTTTTGTTTAAAACCTTTTCTTACAAGTTTTGCACTTTCATGCCCCCCCATGCCTAAGATTTGCAATGTCCTCACTGTAACTTAGGGGATTTTTATTCAACTTAGTTCATTCCTTAGGACAGATGTTTTGATGAGTGAATGGGTCGAGGTGACTGTTGCAGATGATTTCTAATATCAGATGCAACCATAAGAGGTGGAGTCGGCTGTCCTAAAGGGTAAACCTTAAGTGTGCAAAGGTGTTAGAAAGGGTTTTAGGTTTTCAAAGAGAATGACGGGCTGCCTCCCGTTGAGCGCTGAGTTTTACGCCATCGGCTGGGTGCAATAAGCTCATGGGGAATGGAGGATAGAAGATGATTCAGCCAAATCAGTAGAAGTTACATCAATGAACGATTTGAGTCTCTGACCGTTTACGATGAAAGGTTCTGAATCATGGCTGAGTGGACTGATCTCGACGGCTGCATTTCCAAAAACCTGTCGGACCAAGTATGGTCCGACCCACTTGGATCGCAGCTTCCCAGGGAAAAGTTTGAGTCGGGCATCAAGGAGTAGGACCTTCTGACCATGATGAAAAATCTTTCTAGAGATGTGCTTGTCATGGAAGGCTTTAACCCGCTCCTTGTAGATTTGCGAGTTCTCGTACGCATCAAGACGTAGTTCATCGATCTCGCTGATTTGAAGCTTTCTGTGGGTTCCAGCCTTAGAAAGATCTGGATTACAATTCCGTACTGCCCAATAGGCTTTGTGCTCCAGTTCGACGGGAAGGTGACATGCCTTCCCGTACACCAGTCTAAAGGGAGACATGCCTAATTGGGTTTTGTGGGCGGTCCTATAAGCCCACAAGGCTTCCGAAAGTCAGGACGACGAGTCCTTCCTGTCAGGTCGAACAGTGACCTGCAGGATTTTCTTGATCTCTCGATTTGACAGCTCAGCTAGACCATTAGTCTGGGGGTGATAAGGAGTAGAGATTCGGTGAGACACCCCGTATTTGGTCATCAGTGACTTGAACTGAGCATTCGTGAAATGGGTCCCCCCATCTGAGATGATAGCACAAAGAATCCCGAACCGTGAGAAGATATTGTGATGAATGAATTTGAGAACGATTTTGTGATCACAGGTTCGGGTCGGTATGGCTTCGATCCATTTGGACTCGTAGTCCACAGCAAGCAGAATGTATTCGAAACCATCCGAAACAGGAAAGGGGCCCATAAAATCAATCCCCCAAACACCAAAGATTTCGCATACGAGAATCGGCTGCAAGGGCATCATGTTGCGATGGCCCATGTTGCCCAAAGTTTGGCAACGACTGCATGCCTTGCAGTGATTATATGCATCCTTGAACAGAGTGGGCCAATAAAAGCCACACTGGAGGATTTTCGATGCGGTTTTGTGCCCAGAGAAATGGCCACCGCATGCCTGGTCATGGCAGAAGGAAAGAATGTCATTGACTTCACCTTCCAGGACACATCTTCGCACCTATGCGGAAGAGGTACGGATCTTCCCAAATGTAATACTTGGCATCAGAGCACAATTTGTCTTTCTTGGCCTTCGACCAATCAGACGAGATCTGATGAGATGCCAAGTAGTTTACTATATCAGCAAACCAAGGAAGTCTAGTACCAATAGTCAGCAGGTGCTCATCAGGGAAATGCTCCGTGATAGGTCCGGAAGGGTTGATAATCTCAGAAGGAAGGCGGGGCAAATGGTCAGCTACCACATTTTGTCTTCCCGCCTTGTCGCGAATCTCGAGATCGAATTCTTGCAACAGCAAGATCCATCGGATTAGTCGGGGCTTCGCGTCCTTCTTGGCAAGGAGATACCTCACAGCTGTGTGATCCGAGTAGATGATGACGTGGGAACCCAGGAGATAAGATCGAAAATTTTCAAGGGCAAATACTACGGCTAGCAGCTCTTTCTCCGTAACTGTATAGCTACGCTGAGCCTCGTCAAGTGTCTTGCTAGCGTAGTAGATGACCACGGGTTTTCCGTCAACTTTCTGCCCAAGAACCGCTCCTACAACGAAATCAGACGCATCGCACATGATCTCAAAGGGTTGAGACCAATCACGGGATTGTAGGATCGGGGCCTGGGTGACTCGGTCACGAAGATTCTCAAAGGCTTGAGTACATTCCTTGGAGATTTCAAAGGGTACAGCCTTAGAGAGAAGAGTCGTCAGGGGGCGTGCGATTTTCGAGAAATCAGGAATAAAACGACAGTAAAAATCGACGTGCCCCAGAAAAGAACGGATGTCCCTGATCGAGCTAGGCATAGGAAGGCGAGAGATCAGATCAACCTTGGCTCAATCCACTTGGATGCCCTTCTCAGAAATCAGATGTCTTAGGACGATCCCTTTAGGCACCATAAAATGGCGCTTTTCCCAGGAAAGAACCAAATTAACGTCAATGCAGCACCTGAGTATATGAACCAAGTGCTGGAGGCAATCATCAAATGATGCCCCGAAAACTGAAAAGTCATTCATGAAAACTTCCAGATAATCACCTACCCTATCAGAGAATATGGCAAGCATGCACCGCTGAAAAGTTGCAGGTGCATTGCAGAGACTGAACGGCATCCTTCGGAATGCATATGTTCCGAAGGGGCAGGTGAACGTGGTCTTCTCTTGGTCCTCAGGATGAATAGCTACCTGGTTATAACAGAAGTACCCGTCAAGAAAGTAGAAGAATCGATTTCCAGCTAATTTCTCGAGAATCCGGTCAATGAAAGTTAGTGGGAAATGATCCTTCTTCGTGGAGGAATTGAGTCGTCGGTAATCTATGCAGACTCTCCACGAGTTGGCTAATCGGGTAGGTATGACTTCTCTGATTTTAGTGGTGATGGTGGTGAGCCATGCCTTTTTAGGCACAACCTGAATGGGGCTCACCCAACGACTATTGGAGATCGGGTAGATGATCCCTGCATCAACCACTTGATGATCTCCTTTTTCACGACCTCCTGCAGATTGGGGTTTAAACGTCTCTGCATCTCGCGAGAAGGTCGTGCGCCCTCTTCTGAATAAATATGATGTGTGCAATAAGAGGGACTTATTCCAGTCAAATCATCGAGAGTCCATCCAATGGCTCTGCGATGTTGCTGGAGAAAAGTAATCAGACGGGATTCCTGTTCGGGAGTAAGCTTGGAATTTATAATCACAGGAAGGGTCTGATTAGAACCCAAAAAGATGTATTTCAAATGATCGGGAAAGGGTTTCAGTTCAAGGACGGGGTTATCAGCAGCAGCAGGTGGTTCACGGTAAATGTGAGGTTAGAGGGTAGGAGTTATGGGTCTGTCTAAATATGGATTTGACTCCTCTAATTGCGGTTCAAGATCTTTCTGTGGTTGATGAGGTATAATCAAGTTATTCTCAAAATGCGTTTCATCAACCAAAGTCCCAATATCACAAATCTGTTCGATGACACCGCAATCGATTCCTTGTTGGGCCTTAAATATATCAATTTTTAGGGTTTGATTTCCAAATTTGAGCTCTATTTGGCCCTCCTCACAGCTGATGTTGGCTCTAGCAGTAGCTAAGAAAGGTCTCCCTAGAATGATCAGTGTATCCCTAGGGTTTTCAGGGGTGTCCATGTCCAAGACTATAAAGTCTACTGGAAAATAGAAATCCTGCACTCTTATGATAACATCCTCGAGAATCCCTTTAGGTGACTTTATAGATCGATCTGCCAATTATAATGTCACCTCAGTCGATTTTAGCTCAGATTCTTCTAGGTGGTTAAGTAAGGATGTGGGTATCAGATTTATGAAGGCACCCAAGTCTAGCAATGCTCTGTCGAATTGGGTATCACCTATTTTGCAGGAAATCAGGGGAGTGCCAAGATCTTTAGCCTTGGGTGGGAGTTTGCTTAGGATTACAGAGCTGGCTTGCTCTGACAGTATAATTGGACTCCCACTCTTGGTTCGCGGCTTACGCTGAGGTGTACACACATTCTTTAAGAATCATGCGTAAGCCGGTACGTGGCGAATCGCATCCATCAAGGGGATGTTTATTTGGACCTGCTCAAAGAGCTTGACCAGGTCCTCTTCAGGAGCCACGGGCTTAGTTGTCTTCTTTCCCTTGGTCAAGGCCTCGGGAAACAGAACCTTGGTTGGTTCTTCTAGGATAGGTCCAGGTTTCTGATCTGGGGCAGGGATAGGAACGTCCTGGATTACTGTCCCAGGGTTGGGATCACTACCAGGCTTGGAGTGGTTTGGATAGGGTGGATATTGGGTTTCCTTACTGATGAGAACCGCATCATGAACCCTAACTAGCACAATCTAAACTAGATATGTGAGAAAAAGCTCTTACATAACTCAGAGAAAGGCTTCACTCAGAAAATTCTGAGTTTAAGAAGAAAACAAGTCATAAGGGGTAAAAATGTAATTTCACCAACACAATCTGCAAACAGGGTAACTCAGGGTCCAAACATAGGTCAAACTAACCTAATAAGAAGAAAAGTGGGATGATCTGATCCAACAAGGGCTACAGCAACTCCAAGGAATTAAATGACATTCTGTAACCCTAAAACAAATCCACTTCAATTCACGAGGTTTGAGGTAGGGTAAAAATCGACTAAACCCTCTAAAATTCATAGAAAAATAATCTCTAGGGTTTAGAACCTTCAATTTGGCCTTGGAAACCCATTTTGACCTACATTGAGAACCATGCCTAATTAATTATTTAATTTGGGTTTTTACGTAAATTGGCCGGTCAATCAAGGTCAGACCTAGAAATAAAATTCACCATTAAAATCCTTAGGTCCAATTTATACATGCATAAAAACTTGAGCCTAAGAAGAAACCTTCTTGACCGACTTTGCAATTTGGTCATCATCTATTACTTTTTGACCATCAACTTTTGAAACCCTTGCATTTTGGCCCCTAGTTTCTTCGTCATTCCTTGCATTCAGGTCCTTCCTGTAAGTCTCTGCGCAGCACCATGCTCTAGCGACTTTGCGCGGAGCATGGCACCGTGCAGGGTGAGGGAGGTGTCCTACAGATTAAACCCGGTGTTCCCTGCGACGTCTGCTGTCGCAGGGACACCGCCATGCCATCTGTCGACGCCCACACCTTCCGTGCGAACGTGCGGAAGGTATGGGTCACACTTCCGGCCATTCTCCGGCGAGGGAGGCACGTCGCCTCCCTACGCCCACCCCTCCGCCACCGCCTTTATATTGACCAGCGTCGCCTGCCGATTCTCTCAGCTCGGTCCTGACAGAGAAAACCCTAACCCTTCCTCTCTTCCCACTCCGACAGAAACCCACCAGCTCCTGCGACCCCTCCCCCTCTGTCTCGTTGCTCTGCTGCAATACCAACAGCAGAGCCACCTTCGCCTGATCTTCTCGCGTCGCGTCGTACCCAGCGCGCGCCCTCCTGCTCTCTTCCTCGCCGCCGCTCTCCCCCTCTGGGTGTTTCTTCTCCGGCGACAGTCGGTACGACTGCGGCCCTGCTCCGGCCCCCTTCGTCCCTACAGCTAAGTTCTGAGTCAGCTCGTCCACCTTCTTCTCAATGATGGAGACCTTGTCCAATCGACTGGCCATCAGTTCCAAGTCAACTGATGCGGACAGGCCTTGCGTCTCGTGTGCTCCCCTAAGGTTCATCGATGCGTGAGTATTCGTCCTGTCGAATAGTCCCATGGAGTCATTATTGATGGAGTTCTCGCACATGTTTTCGAGAATCTCCGACACGGTGTCCTCATGTTAACCCATGATATTCCCTCCGCAAGTTGCATTGACGAAAAGCCTGATATCTTCACGGAGTCCCTGGTAAAAAGACTGGACTTGTTCCCATTTAGGAACTCCGTGATGGGGGCACTTTCTCATGAGATCTTGAAAGCGATCCCATGCCTCATGGAGAGGTTCTCCCATTTGCTGAGTGAAGTGGGTAATCTGATGGCGCAAGGCATTGGTCCGACCAACGGGAAAGAACTTCTTCAAGAACTCGGACTGAAGTTCTTCCCAATTGTTGATCGGCCGGGTCTGAGTTTGATACCAATGAGCGGCCTTGTCCATAAGGGAGAAGGAGAACATCTTCATGAGGAGAATGTCCCGATTTTGTGCATCTGACCCAAATTTCGGGTCAGATGTTTTAGCTGTTTGATGTGCTGGAAGAGGTCATCAGAATTAAGCCCATAGAATTTCGGTATGACATGAATCATATTGGGCTTTAATTCAGAATCAGGTCCTCTAGTCGGGATTCTAACTCGAGGCTCAATAGCCATCGCAACAGGATTATAATGGTCCCGCATCATAGGACGCTGCGGTGGGTGCACAAAGTTCTGGAAAAGGTCATTGAGTCGCTGGAGCTGGTGCTCCAGATTGTTCTCTTCCTCAACTGGCTGAGCCACTGTGGAAGAAGAAGGTGAGTTGGGTTCGGAGTCGAAGGAGAGATCTATGTGAGGTGTTGTTTTCTCAAACAAGGGTACTGAGGCTCGGCCTCGAGGAGAGTGAAGTTCTAAAGGAGGTTTCAAGGACCTCCTACCAAACATACACTGTTGGAAGAGATGAGTTTAGCTGGTGCTGGACCCAATCGAGAGACCTAAAATGTTGGGTGACTATAGAGGTGCGAGGCAGATGGACCCCTTGATCAAATGATCGACCACCTGAGAATTACCTGGGCAACCAGAGAGGGTGAGTCCCGCGAAGACCCCTACACGGTAGAGCATCCCCACGGGCCCCACCCGACCTCTCTTGTCACTGAGATTCCAGGTAGACCAGAATAGGGATCTTGACCTCTTAAGCCTACCGATTTTAGTTTAAGATCAAGGTGCTTAGGTTTTCACTTGAACTTTTAGCTTTTTGAGTGCGAAGAGTGACCTAAGTTGAAGGTTGGTTGACCCTAAGGGGTCAACTTCACCTATTGATTCCTTTGAGAACTTATTAGGTCTTGTCTTTCAGGGTTGAAGTGTTTTTAGAGAGCCAATTGCTTAGGGTTTTTCTGAATAGGTATTTTCAATCAATGGCTTAGGCACACTCTTTTTGGGATTTCTCAATTCTTGATTAAGGAGTGTATCTCTAAAACCCTAATGTTGAGTCTTATGTCGGCTCTACTTTGGCCCAGTTAGCTCTTTGTTGGGTAATTAGGGCTCAGGCAAGAAGGTGTTAGCCCTTAAATACCCTTAATAGTGTGTGCAGGAATAGTGGTTTGGAATCGTGCAGCTGTTAGTAGGTATGAAAGACAGCTTATACCTATATTACTTTTTTTCCTTTTTCTTCCTCTTTAGAATTTAGGGGTTAATAGTGAGAGGATAGACGTTACCTATCCTTGGAGTGGTTGTTTGTGCGGCTGCTTCTTGATTTTCCTGTACCTACGCACAATATGAGAGGAGATTATTAGAAACTTAATAGAGAATTTATGACTTCTAGAATAGTCGTTGCTCCCCGGCAACGGCGCCAAGAATAGTGACCGGCTAGCTTGTTTACGTTTATTATACTTTAAATTACAGTCGTTATAGTATGCAATAAGACAGCTACTAGATCACTACACATTTTTTACTCGGAACAAATTTTCCTGAGATCGAACTCAGGGAGCAACTAGAACTCTAGAAATATAAGAGTTCTCAATTAGGTTACAAAAATATGAGAGAGAAATATATAGAGAGAGAGAGGGAGCTAGAGTTTGTCTTGGCTTCTTCTTCTTCTCGCCTCCTTTTCTTTCTATCCTTCTTCTTCTTTCAACTGATCTCCTTCTCTTCCTTTTCCTACAGAGTCTTTCTCTCTTCTTTCTTTTCTTTTCTTCTTCTGCGGCTGTGGTAATCTTCTTCTTCTTCTCTGACTTCTTCTTCTTCTTCTTCTTCTTCTGCTTCTTTTATTCTGTTCTTCTCTTTCTTTCTTTCCTTGCTTGCGGCTTCAGTCTTCTTTCTTCTTTCTCTTTCGGTCTTCTTTTTCTTCTCTACTTCCTTCTTTCTTTTCTTGCTTTACAACTCCTCTTCTTTTCTCTTCTTTCTATTCTGGCCGCTGCCCATCCGTCGTCTGGTGCAGTGGTCAAACGACTTAACTGTAGGTTTGCTACAGTGCCTTCCTTCTCTTCTTTTCTTTTGTTTCTCTCCTTCATTTCTTCTTCTTCTGCTGCCCTGAGCGGCTGAGGCTTCGGCCGCTTCCCTTCTTCTTCTTTTCCTTCCTTCCTTCTTCTCTTTCTGTTCCTTCATGCTCACAAAAGGATTAGAGAGCAAAACCTACCCCTACCCTTCCCCGCGTCTCTCTTTCTCAGATTTCTCTCTTAGGACAGCTCTCCCAGAGCCGGGTAATCGGGTGCGGGTATCGCGCCTGGGACCAGGCCCACCGGCGTGCGGTGGTGGGCGAGGAGTGTGCGGTTTGGGTAATTGGATCCTACCCAGACCCGCGGGGCGTGAGCGCGGGGGAGGGCGAGCGAGCGCACGGCGCGCAGCGTGCGGGAGAGGGACCTGACCCCTGTGTTCGAAGGCGAGCAGCCTTAGACACTTTTCCAATTTAAGTGCGGGTGCTTGGCCATGCACTTCCGAGGTGGGACTAAAGTCCCACCTCCCAAATTAGCGCCTGCAGCTGAGGAAGCCGCAGGCAATTGCAGCGCTCGCGGGGTCTTCGCCTCAGCTGCAGACCTGGGCGTCTTCGCAGAGGCAACCCGCGCGACCTGGGCTGGAGAGCGCCTGTAGCTGCAGGTGAAGGAGCTACAGCAGCTCAGTAATGGCGGCGAAGGGGCTCCGACCTGAAAACAGGAATACGGCCTCTCGGCCCAATTAGAAGACGCAGGGAGCTTCGCCAGAGTGCGGGAAAGGCAGTGCGGGTGGTGGCGAGGCGTGAGGCCGCGTGTGGAGGTAGCCCTAGGTCGGACTGTGTGCGAGAAGATGGGTTTGTTCGGGGGGAGGTCGGGCGGTGGTTGGCAGTGAATGGGAAGGGGGGATCGGTTGAGTGGAGTGAGGGGAAGCTTCTAGGGTAGTCGGCGAGTGGTGAGGAGGTCTGTGGAGGTGGGATGGGCTCGCCAGAGAAGGTGGTCGGAGACTGAGTAGGCGGAGGTGGAAGTCGCGTGCGGTGGAGTAAAAAGATAAATTGAGAGAGGGAAAATGTAAGGGAGGGGGAGAGGAAGCTATTTACCTAAGTTTTAGACGAAGGGGGAGGGCGGAGCAGCCAGCTCGTATCTGCCGGAGCTGGAGAAGAAGGGGCCCTAGAGGAGGAGTGCGGCGATGAGGAAGCAGGCAGAGGGAGCCGGCGGGTACAGCCCAGTGCAGACGAGAGGGCAAGGCAAACCCTGCTGCAGGTAGGGCAGCAGAGTGACGAGGAGGAAGAGGAGGAAGGAATGAAGTGGGAGGTTTTCTCCGTCAAAGAAGAGCTTGAAGGAACCGGCAGGGTCTGCCGGTCCTTATAAAGGGGTTGGCGCAGAAAGTGGGGAGGGCTGGCGTCGTGCCAGCCTCGCCGGAGCAAGGCCGAAGGGACACCCATACCTTCCGCGCGTTCGCACGGAAGGTATGGGGGTCGGCAGAGAGCTTGGCCGGGTCCCTGCGACAGAGGACGTCGCAGGGAGCCCCGCTTCTTCTTTGCAGGGCGGTAACCCTTCTCTGCGCGGTGCCATGCTCCACGCAAAGTCGTCGGAGTATGGTGCTGTGCAGAGTTTGCAGGGAGGACTGTTCTGCAAAGAATGATGAAAAGATGGGGACCAAAATGCAAGGGTTTCGAAAGATAAGTGTCAAAAAGTAATTGAAGATGACCAAATTGTAAAGTCGATCAAGGAGGTCTCTTCTTACGCTCAAGTCTTTATACAAGACCAATTTGAATCTAAGGATTTTAATGGTGATTTTTAATTCTAGGTTGGATCATGTTTGACCAGCCAATTTGCGCAAAAACTCAAATTAAGTTATTAATTTGGCATGGTTCTCTTTTTAGGTCAAAATAGGTTTCTAAGGTCAAATTGAAGGTTCTAAACCCTAGAGAACATTTTTCTATGAATTTTAAAGGGTTTAGTTTATTTTTATCCTGCCTCGAACCTCGTGAATTGAAGTAGATTTGTTTTAGGGTTACAGAATGTCATTTAATTCCTGGAAGTTGCAATAACCCTTATTTAGATCAGATTATCCCACTTTCTTTCTTATTAGGCTTGTTTGACTTGCGTTTGGACCCTTTATTACCCTGTTCGCTACTGCATTGGTGAAATTGCAGTTTTTACCCCTTATGATTTGTTTTCTTCTTAAACTTAGAATTCTTTGAGTTAAGCCTTTCTTTGGGTCATGTAGGAGTTTTTTCTCACATATCTGGGTTAGATTGTGCTAGTTAGGGTTCATGATGAGGTTCTCATCATGCGCAAACTGTGGAGGGACAAGACCCCTGTTTGGTTACTGTGGAGGGGCTAGACCCCTGTTACTGAGAGGGCCCTGCCCTATATTGGTTCCATGTTGTGCTTTGGGTGCACCCGTTAATGAAAACAACTGATCGTGTGCCAGTGTGGGGTAGCTACCCGTACGTTTATCGCGCATGCCGTAATCACCGTTACGTCTGTCAGCGACCTTGCGGTGGTTTACTGAGGGTAGGATCACCACGGGGGACTCTCTTGGCCAGGAGAGCATCACGTGTTACTTCTACTTTTCAGAAAAGACTACAATCAAGATCGTTCTCACGAGGAACATTCAAGATCAAGAGAAGGATCTGAGAAATAATTCAAGAGTGAATAAATGGAAAAATATAAAGAAAGAAATTAAAAATATAACAGCTACTGTCCACCTTACTATTTCTTAGCTTTTAGTTGCCACTCTACTCAGCATTTCGCTGACGTGTCACCTTTGTTACCTTTTCAGGACCAGGTGTTGAGCAGCCAGGGTCGGCGGCTGCAGAGGGCGCTGGGCCTAGTAGAGCCCAGTAGTGTTATTTGTGTAGTACCCACTGTACTTTTCTTTCCATTGTAGTGAGTAGTTCTGTTACCCCGGTACCTTTTTTTATTGTAAGCTTCATGTTTATGTACATGTTTATTTTTTTTACTGTTGTGGTGGTGTATACTGTAGTATTTCTTTCTTTACTGCTGTATTTTGTTACTGCTAGTTATATACATGGTGAATGTGGTTTACTTTACTGCTCTTTTGGTTACTTTCTCGTTGGACGACTGGATCTTGGGATCAGTCCAGTCGGTCCGATTGTCGTGTCTCGTAGGGATTCGGGAATCGGGTCGTAACACAAGGCAAGATGATAATAAGAAAAGAAGGCGACAGTGAAGGGATTGAGCGATATGCAAAGCTCATTTTCTAGGGTGTATTTACAGATGATAAATTATTCGACTAGCTGGGTGAGCACAACCTCAAGTGGTCCCCCTCTATAGTATACCTAACCCTGCCTAGGTTGTGCCTCCCAAGAAATTTCCCTATCTCCTCGCTATGAATCTGTTACGACCCGATTCCTGAATCCCTACAGGACCTGAGATCGGCTCGCCTCGACTAATCCCAAGACCCAGTCGTCCAACAAGAAATAACCAAAAGCAGGAAAGTAAACCACATTCACATATGCAATATAACTAAGCAGAAGAAACATATAAGCAGAAAAGGAAAAATAAATCTGTTGTTTCAGTACATACCACCACAGCAAAATAACAACAGAAAGCGGCGTAACCAGTAGAGACAAATAGTAACTAAAAGTCCATTACTTACAACAACAGTAAAGGAATGTAAAGGAAGTGCTGAAAAACTACGACTGGGCTCGACTGGGCCTAGCACCCTCCACAGCCGGAAGCTCGGGCTGCTTAACTCTTGGTCCTGAACAGTATTATGAAAAGATAGAGTCAGCGAATGCTGAGTAGAGTGGTATCCATATTATCTAAGTACAAACAGTAAAGCAACAGGTTTAACTCTCATTTCTATTTATTTGTTTTATATATTTCTGTTTCACCCATTTCTCAATGTATCCAGATATTCTCGATTTTGCATGTTCCTCATGGGAACGATCTTGATTGCAGTCTTTTCTGTAGAGTAAAAGGTACACGTGATGCTCTCCTGGCCGGGAGAGTCTCCTGTGGTAATCCTACACTCAGTCAACCACCCTGAGGTCACTGTCAAGACGTAGAGGTGACTATGACACGCGTGTAAGCGCACGGGTAGCTACCCCGCACTGACACGCGATTAGTCTTTTCCGCTAGCGGGTACGCCCAAAGCACAACATGGAACAGTATAGGGCCTTGCCTTCTTAGAACAGGGGTCTCACCCCTCGAAGCCAAACAAGGGTCTCGCCCCTCCACAATCCACGCACCCTCGTCTGACTACCCCTGTTTGCCCAAAGGGCCTAACAAGTTGGTGTAGGATAGCTAGCTGAACCTCGGGCCCAGTGGGGTGGCTAGCTCCCTCCCTACACTAGTAGCTCACCTCGGTACCACGTACACGAGGGCCAACAGGAGTCGGTGTAGAGTGGCCAATCCTTACCTCGGGTCTCAACCCAAGGGAGGCTAGCTCCGCTCTACATAAAAGGAGACAGTTGCTCTCCTTGGTACCACGTACTCAAGGGCCAGCACACTTCCCGTCTATATTCCAGGTTTCCATTTAACCACAAGAGTTCTACTCCTAATTCCCCGTAGGGTTCATACTCATGTTCACCTCATTTATTCCAAACCAGATTTCACCTTTCACAATTCATTTCTCATCCATATACAGGCAACTCATGTTTCCATAATTCGATACATGAAACTGGTGATTTTACAGGTAATTGCTCATTAATTACAGGAAGCTCATATTCTAACAGGCAACTCACAATTATAATACAAACAATTGCTAGCAGTTTATCTCAATCATGCATGCAAGTATATTATACAGCACAAATGGTTCATTCATTTCTCTATCCTAAGGTTCATGCCACAACCTAGGATTCCATTCGGCTATTTCCACAAGCACATCCTTATTTAAATATTATTAACAGAATTAACCACTCTACCAGGCAACATAGGAGTAATGGGGGCTCGAACCGTAGACCTAGGCGTCTCTGCGAGCACCAAACACGTAGCAGGATGAAACCCTGTACCAGGGAATACATCACAAAAGAAAGAGTTCAGAACAGTATACAAAGGACTCTAGTACGTAGAGGAACTCGCGAGGAAAGTATAGGTATTTCGTTTGCGTAAAACGAATCCCGATCGAACCCCAAACGGGTCAAAAACGTGCCTATTGTTCAAAATCAGATGTCTGGGAATAAGCCCAGACGTCTTGAAAGGTGCTAGATCTTTACCTTAAGTCCCTGCGTATCCTCAGACATCCAGACCTTCTCTGCGATCATCTGAAGGCAATTCCAGACGTCGAACAATGCCTCCGGCCGACTAAATTCACCTCTGGACGTCTAGTGATGTGATCAAACGTCCAAAAGTGCGTGGGAAAGCATTCCGCACTCCTTTCCAAGGCTGCACCTGCGTACGACATCGCAGGCGCGGTCAGCCGACATATACCCCTATGCTGCGATATGCATGGTACAAGGAGATACGTACCTTGCGATAAATGAGCTTTCAGACGTCCGGCCTTAGCTCCAGACGTCCAGGTGCCCCGTCAGCCATCTGGACTCCATTCTAGATGTCTGATACTGGAAAACTTCCAATACCAGGAACTCCTCGCAGCTTTCTCTACTCGCTCCGCCTTGCGCTACTGCAGAGGGTCGAGAGGCCGCCTCCCCGAGCTCTCTCCTCCTCCCGCACGCACCCCCGGTGGCCGAGTGAGCTCCGTCGAGCTTCCACTAAAGCTCCTCCAACCTCAGCCTCCTCCTCCCGAGCTCTCCTTCCTCCCTCTCGCTCTCCCTCGCTCACCCCCTCTTGTCACTCCCACACAGCACTGAAGGTGGTGGTGGCTGGTGTGTGGAGTGGAGAGGAGATAGGAGGGGGGGTTTATATAGAAGGCATGGGGTTTATGGTTTGGGGAAGGAAGAGGAAGGGAGAGAGAAGATGAGGGTCCTACGTGCTGCCTGCGTGCAGAGTGCAGTGTGCAGTACAGAATTTTCATTTTCAGTCGTCCGGGAATGGGTCCAGATGTCTGGACAGACGTCTGACTGAGACTTCAAACGTCTTAAGAGGCTAAAAGTGTGACGGGTCATTACAGAAACGAAGAAGGAACATCATGCAAAGCTATAGTCTCGTTGCTCACTTGCCTAGTGGAAGAAGGTTTGTCACCTCGATTGATCAACATTTTGAACTCCAACGGAAGAAATCCTGCTTCGATTTCACTTCAATTATACTAGAGAGCATGGCACCGATACTACAATCACTCCAACACCTAGAGTAAAACTTATTTACTGCCCTCACCTACCCCCTATTTATAACAAGAGGTAAAAAGTGAAGAGGTGTAGATTTTACCACCCCAAATCATCCCATCCAGATGTCTGGACAGACGTCTGACTGAGACTTCAAACGTCTTAAAAGGCTAAAAGTGTGACGGGTCATTACAGAATCGAAGAAGGAACATCATGCAAAGCTATAGTCTCGTTGCTCACTTGCCTAGTGGAAGAAGGTTTGTCACCTCGATTGATCAACATTTTGAACTCCAACGGAAGAAATCCTGCTTCGATTTCACTTCAATTATACTAGAGAGCATGGCACCGATACTACAATCACTCCGACACCTAGAGTAAAACTTATTTACTGCCCTCACCTACCCCCTATTTATAACAAGAGGTAAAAAGTGAAGAGGTGTAGATTTTACCACCCCAAATCATCCCATCAACATTTAATTTGATGGGACGATCTTAAAGACTAGGCCAATTAGGTCAGAACACGTCCCAATACTTGGACGGATGAATTGCCTAGCCGAAGCACAATTCCTCAACTAAAATATGGATGATACAAACCACCAAGTTCAGATAGGGCATAAGACCTCAAAGGAACCACAAGAGTGCCTACGTGAATAAACCACCAAAAAAATAACGGTTCCTCCACCCAAAGAGGAGCAGGATGTCCCAATCTCAAAGCATCAATCGTTTGGCACATCAAACAATAGTTGTTGGGGGCACACAAAAACAAACTCTTTTACTCTTGCAACCTATGCAACAGGACTTTGAGAGTGAGAGCAATTGATCGTGAAGAAAGAAAAGTCAGGCCTAAAACAACCAACCCAACAAGCCTGATAACTGAAGAGCCTATGACAACCCGAGTCCCACCAATTGAATAAACTTGATGTGATCTGAGTTATCAAGTACAAATTATCAAACCAAATACAAGATTGTAGTCACTCAACACATAGTCATAAAATATCAATAGTCAAACAAAAATCCATAAAACATTACTTTAAAATATAGTGCTGACTAAAAAATAAGTCCATAAATCCAGAAAATGGAAAGGAAAGAGTAGGTAGAATATTAGAGTACATCAACTAGAAAACTAGAAAGAAAAACTAAGTAAACTAGCAAAAGATCTACTATCCGTATGGACCGTCTCTTAGTATTGTGTTAGATTCCACACCAAAAGCACCAAACGCAGCCACTGCACCTAGCTGCTTAGCTACGCCTAAGTACAGAACCTAAGGAAAATATTAGCAACAAGCTTAGTAGAGTAAAATAAAATGACAGTGTAAAGAAAATATGCTAAGTAGGTATTATTTGTATTTCAAACCATGTATTCAACCATTATTCATTATTTAATATTGCAGCAGTTGTTATACATGTTGCCTTTAACAATTTCAATTCTGATGATTTCAATCTATGCCTTGAGACACGAGATGATCTCTAGGCAATATTCCAAGAAGCACAACCGGTATAAGAGACCCTTTTGCCCAAGAGAATGGCTTATACTTGCTCCACATCTCAATCCATCACCCTAGGGTCATTGCAAGAAGAAGTGATGGCTATATCATATGACGTAAATATGTGCTAACTAAATATGTTGAACCATAGAGAAGCATTCATCCACTCACTTGCCAAATAAAGTACAAACCAACTCCAACTCTTAACCTAGGCACCCCACTATCCTAGTTGGTCATTAAGCCTAACTTTAAGTAGCAGGGAGGCCAACTCCTCCGTGACTAGTTCAACTGATCTAATCCAAATCAACGGTGTAGGCAAAATGTCGACAAGCATCAAAGACTGAATAAGTTATCCAATATTCATAAATCCTGACAAGTCCGCCATAATCTGTAACGACCCGATTCCCGAGTCCCTGCGAGACACGAGAACCGGACCGACTCGACTAATCCCAAGACCCAGTCGTCCAACGAGGAAGTAACCAAAAGAGCAGTAAAATAAACCACATTCAGCATGAATATAACTAACAGTAAGAAAGTACAGCAGTAAGGAAAGAAACTACTACAGTAGATACCACCACAACAGTAGAACAACATTTATCATATAACATGAACTGCAGGTAAAGAAAGTACAGCGGAAACAAGAACTACTCACTATAACAGAAACAAAAGAGGTACAAAAGGCTGTGGTAAACTCTACTGGCTGCTCAACACCTGGTCCTGAAAAAGGTAACGAGTGTAACACGTCAGCAAAACGCTGAGTAGAGTGGCAACTAAAACTAAAGACAACAGTAGAGCGTACAGTAGCTGTTATGTTCTATTACTTTCTTTATTTACATTTTTCAATTGTCTCACTATTTCATTTATTCCTCAGATCTTTTACTTGATCTCGAATGTTCCTCATGGGAACGATCTTGATTGCAGTCTTTTCCAAAAAGTAGAAGTAGCACGTGGTGCTCTCCTGGCTGGGAGAGTCCCCCGTGGTAATCCTACCCTCAGTCAACCACCCCAAGGTCACTGACAGACGTAACGGTGACTACGGCACGCGCGATAAACGCACAGGTAGCTAACCCGTACTGGCACGCGGTCAATCGTTTCCGTTAACGGGTGCGCCCAAAGCACAGCACGGAACCAGTACAGGGCAGAGCCCTCTCAGTAACACGGGGTCCAACCCCTCCACAGTAACCAAACCGGGGCCTTGCCCCTCCACAGTCCGCGCACCCTCGCCTGACTACCCTGGTTTGCCCCAGTGGTCCTAACAAGTCGGTGAAGGAGGCTAGCAGAACCCCGGGGCCTGTGGGATAGCTAGTACTCTCCTAACACTAGTAGCTCTCCTCGGTACTACGTACACGAGGGCCAGCAAGTCGGTACAGAGCGGCCAATCCTAACCCCGGGTCCCTGGGGTGGCTGGCCCCACTCTGCACTAAACAGGTACAGGTACTTCCCTTGGTACTGCGTACCCAAGAGACAGTACGAACAACATCTCAGTTCCATTCCTTTTTCTTTCCAGGAGTTCCACTCCTAATTCCCTGTAGGGTTCCATCCTTTAATCTCAGAACATCTTATGTTTCACTTTCCAGTTTCACGTTCTTACAAACCATGATTTCAGTCATGTTCCTTATTCATAACAGGCAGCTGTTAATTCAATTTACAGGCAGCTTTATATATTCCTTTCCATTTTTCCAAGACTGCAGTATTATACATTCCACTAGTTTTTCCATCCTAGGATTCATGCCATATCCTAGGATCTATCATACAATCTAGTTTTCCGGCCCTAGGATTCATGCAACACCTAGGAGCTATCATTCCATATATTTCTCATTCCTAGGATTCATGCAATGTCCTACGTTCTAGTTATGGTTCCATACTTTAACAGATTTTATTAATACTTAAAGCCACTCTACCAGGTACAACGGGAGTAATGGGGGCGTGATCAGGAATCCCGCGTGCCTCCGCGACTCCCAAGACTTCAACTGAACGAGGTCCTATCACAAGGATCAAACACAAGGAGTGTCTCAAAATAGTGTATAGCTACTGTAGACGGGTAGAGGAATTAATTCTGAAAAGAACGCAACTCGAATCGCGGAAAACGGAGCCCGAACGGGCCCTAAACGGGTCGAACAAGGCGATACTGTGCAAAATCAGACGTCTGGAACTTCTTCCAGACGTCTTAAAAAGTGGATCAGAGAATTACCTGTTCAGCGTGGTTTCCCAGACGTCCAGAAGTCTGCTGGGACGTCTGGCCTAGCTCCCAGACGTCCGATGGTCACCCCGGACGTCTGGAGGTCACTCCCGCCGTCTGGTACAACTTCCAGACGTCTGATTCGCAAAGGATGGCGAATCAGCGAGCCTGCTCACAGCCAACTCCCTCCCTCAGTACGGTCAGTCGACAGGAAGGAAGAAGAAGGCGGAAAACTCACCTTTCAGACGTCTGTATGAGCTTCCAGACGTCTCCCTCGCCGTCTGGCTATCAACCCAGACGTCTGATTCTGGAAATTTTTCCAGAAACAGGGCACTGCTCGGCCTCCGCTCGCGACGCTGCCCGCGTCGCACCTCGCACGTCTGCTGCTCAGACCGTAGCAGGTCCCTCTCCGCGTCGCTCCGCGCCCCCTGCGCCCTCCGCCGGCCGGCCAACCCGCTCCGGCGAGCTCGCCCTCACGACAGAGCTCCGCCCTCGCACGTCGCACCTCCGCGCTCACTGCGGCCGCCGCTGCCGCCCTCGCGTTCGCTCGCTCTCGCGCACAGGAAAGAGAAGAAGGAGGAGATGGTGGAGACGGGAGGGGAGGCGTGGCCCTTTTAAGGCCGCGCGAGGAGGAGAGAGAAGGTGGCAGGCCGCCTGCAGCCGCAGAGAGAGAGAAGGAAAAAGTGAGAGAGAGAAATCGCGGGTCTGCGCGCACAGGCGCGCAGACGAATCTCCCGTGCGAAAATAACTGTTTTCCAGACGTCTGTTCAGACGTCTGTATGTGATCCCAGACGTCTGGACCGACGTCTGGGCCACCTCCCAGACGTCTTAAAAGACGTTTGGGGCACGCGTTCGTTACAATATAATAAACTCAAAGGAAGTTTCATCCCCGAAACTTGCGCCGACTAGGGTGCGGGAAAAGATGTCCAAATAACCATAACAAACTCAAAGAGGACCGAAGCCGGTCCGAAAAGACGTACCCGGGAAAAGCTCCGGGTACCGCTCCCGCATTACCGCCTCAGGCTCCCAGGTAGCCTCCTCGTACCGCTGGCTCCTCCACAAAACCTTTACCAGGGGTACTTGCTTTCGTCTCAACCTACGGACGGCTCGGTCTAGGATCTGCACTGGCCGCTCGGGGTAGGTCAGGTCGTCGCTCACCTCGACGCTCTCGTGACTCAGTACGTGACTGGAATCGGCTACGTACTTCCTGAGGTTGGACACGTGGAACACGTCGTGCACACCAGAAAGCTGCGGGGGAAGGGCAAGTCTGTAAGCAACGGGTCCAACCCGCTCCAGGACCTCAAAGGGCCCCACGAACCTCGGCGCGAGCTTCCCTCTCACCCCAAACCGCTGTAAGCCCTTCATGGGCGAAACACGAAGGAAGACGTGGTCCCCAACCTCGAACTGCACCTCTCTGCGTCTGCCATCCGCGTAGCTCTTCTGTCTGCTCCTGACAGTGCGGAGTCGTCTGTGGATCTGCTCAACTACCTCCTGACTCTGCCGGATCAACCTGGGGACAACCTCCCACTTGGTCCCCACCTCAACCCAACTCAAGGGTGCCGTGCATTTCCGTCCGTACAGAGCCTCGTAGGGAGCCATGCCGATGCTCGAGTGATAACTGTTGTTGTATGCAAACTCCGCCAGGGGCAGGTGCTCCTCCCAAGAGCCCCTCCAGTCCAGTACACAGGCACGCAAAAGGTCCTCAAGTGTCTGTATCGTGCGCTCCGACTGTCCGTCCGTCTGGGGGTGGTAAGCCGTGCTAAACCTCAACCTCGTCCCCAAAGCCTGCTGAAACTCAGCCCAAAACTGGGACGTAAAGTGGGTATCCCGGTCGGATACGATCTCCCGCGGAACTCCGTGTAGTCGCACCACATCACGGATATACCTCTCTGCCAACTGTGCTGGTCCCAAAGTGACTCGGATCGGCAAGAATCGCGCCGTCTTCGTCAGTCTATCCACTATTACCCAGACTGCGTCGTGTCCTCGCTGGGTAACAGGTAAGCCCACCACCAAGTCCATGGTGATGCTCTCCCACTTCCACTCTGGCACTGGAAGCAGCTGAAGCGGCCCTGCAGGCCTCTGATGCTCGGCTTTCACCTGCTGGCACACTAAGCACTGCTGCACGAACTCACCCACATCCCGCTTCATCCCTCTCCACCAAATCTCGCGTCTCAAGTCATGGTACATTTTCGTGTTTCCGGGATGTATGGTGAATCTGGAACCGTGTGCCTCAGTTAGGAGCTCTCTCAACAGCTCCTCGTCTCTGGGAACGCACAACCGTCCCCTCAAGCGTAGCACCTGGTCTGTGAAAGAGAAGTCCCCTGGGTCCCCTGATAGTACTCTGTCGTGCAAAGACTGCAAGTACGGATCGGCCATCTGTCCCGTGATGATGCGGTCTATCAGCTCTGGCCTGGTCTGCCGTGTCACCGTCACTGCCCCACAGTACCCTCGTAACTCTAGAGGTCGCCAACTGCCCACCTCCTCCAAAAGGCTCCAACTCTGTAACAGTAGACTGGCCAAGCGTGCGGGCGCCTTATGGCTCAAGGTGTCAGCCACCACATTGGCCTTTCCCGGGTGGTAGGAGATGCTGCAGTCGTAGTCTTTCAGGAGCTCCAACCAACGTCTCTGTCTCATGTTGAGCTCCTTCTGGTCAAAAAGATATCTGAGGCTCTTGTGATCTGTAAAAATCTCGAAGGTCTCACCGTACAAGTAGTGCCTCCATGTCTTCTGCGCGAAGACAACAGCTGCCAACTCTAGGTCGTGGGTAGGGTAGGTATGCTCATGGGGCTTCAGTTGCCGCGAAGCGTAAGCGACCACGTGACCCCTCTGCATGAGCACACCTCCTAACCCCTGCAAGGAAGCGTCCGTGTACGCAACGAACCCGCCACTACTGTCAGGGATGGTGAGCACGGGAGCCGAGGTCAACCTCTCCTTCAGCTCCAGAAAACACGCCTCACAGGCGTCTGTCCAAGCGAAAGGCACGTCCTTCCGGGTCAACTGTGTCATAGGACGCGCAATCTGTGAAATTCCTCTGATGAACCGTCTGTAGTAACCTGCCAGTCCCAGGAAACTGCGAATCTCAGTGACTGAACGCGGTCTCTCCCACCTGAGCACTGCCTCGACCTTGGCGGGGTCCACCGCCAGGCCGTCACCAGAGATCACATGACCCAAGAAGGTCACCTCCCTCAACCAGAACTCGCACTTGCTGTATTTGGCGTACAGCCTGCGTCGTCTCAGAGTGTCCAGAACCATCCGCAAGTGCTGTCCGTGCTGCGTCCGATCTCTAGAATAGATGAGTACATCATCTATGAAAACCACCACAAACTGGTCCAAGTACGGTCTAAACACCCGGTTCATCAAGTCCATGAAAGCAGCGGGGGCATTGGTCAGCCCAAACGGCATGACCAAAAACTCGTAGTGTCCGTACCGGGTGCGGAAAGCTGTTTTGGAGACGTCAGTCTCCCTGATCCTCAACTGGTGGTATCCAGACCTCAAGTCTATCTTGGAAAACACCGTGGCACCCCGCAACTGGTCAAACAAATCGTCAATCCTCGACAGCGGATATCTGTTCTTGATGGTGACCCTATTCAGCTGTCGGTAGTCCACACAAAGGCGTAGGGTCCCATCCTTCTTCTTCACAAATAGTACCGGGGCTCCCCAGGGAGACGCACTGGGCCTCACGAAACCTTTCTCCAGAAGGTCCTGCAGCTGAGACTTGAGCTCTCGCAGCTCAAGCGGTGCCATTCTGTATGGCGCGGTGGAGATGGGGCTGGTCCCTGGTACTAGTGAGATCTCAAACTCGATCTCACGCTCGGGCGGTAGTCCTGGTAAGTCGTCTGGAAACACGTCGGGGTACTCTCTGACCACCGGGATGCTCTGGAAGTCTGCCACGGGGCTGGGCTCTGCCACCACACAAGCTAGGAAGCCCTCACACCCCTGGCTCAAAAGTCTCGTCGCCCGAAGTGCCGATATGCACCTGAAACCTCCGTCCACTGGCTGTCCGTGAAACTCGAAAGAAGGCAACTCTGGAATGGAGAAGATGATCTTCCTCTCAAAATAGTCCACCAAAGCGTGGTAAGCGGACAGCCAATCCATCCCTAGAATCACTCCAAAGTCCTCCATCTGTATCATAATCAGATCAGCTGGCAGGCTATGTCCCCCGACGCTGACCCCGCAACCCGTGTACACCTCCTCAGCTACAAATAGCTGACCACTCGGACCTCTGATTACGAACGGATTCTCTAACAGTGTATAATCCTGGTCCAAACTAACTGCGAAACTGGCTGTGACAAACGAGTGCGTAGCACCGGAATCGAAAAGCGTGTAAACGAGTCTGCCAGAAATTGAAACCATACCTGCTACCACGGATCCCGATGCTCTGGCGTCCCTGTGTGTTAGGGCGTTGATACGCCCCTCAGCTCTAGGTGCGGACGAAGCAGCCACACTCTGCGTCGGACGGGTAGGTGCTGGCCGGTACCCTCCTTGCGACTGCTGTCCTCCTCCTCACGCCTGGGAACCGCGGCCTCCTGCGCGCCCTCCAGTGCTCTGCGCGGGAAGTATCTGCTGACCTCCTGCCCTAGATGGGCAGTCCCTCCTGATGTGGCCCGGCTGGCCACACTGGTAGCAGAGGGGAACCCGACTCCCGCCCTCAGTGAGTCCCTGCTGTCGGCTAGGCGGGGGTCCGGTGCTGGCGACTGGCCCCTGTCGAGGGCCCCAAAGGCCACTGATGGCCCTGCACAACGTGAAGGCTCTCCTGCGGACGCCACGTGTCTCCGTTCTCGCCGGCCCTGTGAGAAGTCTGGCTGATAGGGCCTCTTCCGCCCGCTGTCAGTCTCTCGCGCAGACGGGTTGGTCTCCTCGTAAGTCATAGCTGCCTCGGCCACTCTCGAAAACGTAGGCAGCTTCAGGGGTTTGACATACCCTCGGATCGCAGGCCGGAGCCCCTCGGTGAACCTCCAAAGGCTCTCCTCCTCAGTGGCTACCGCTGTCGCTGCAAAGCGGGACAGCTCCAAGAAACGCATGCGGTACGCGCTCACAGTCATCGTCCCCTGGCGGAGAGTGTGGAACTCCCGCCTCCTCTGGTCCTGCCACGTCTGGGGAAAGTACTGCTCGCAGAAGAGGGTGACGAACTGGTCCCACGTCAGCTCGTCCCTGTCCTGTCCCCGAACCGCCCTCCACCACCGGTGTGCCGCACTCTCCAGCTGGTACGTGGCAAAGGCCACGCGGCACTCCATCGGGGGGCGAAGGGTGTCGAAGATCTTCTCCAGCTGCTTAAGCCAGTCCTCTGCCTCGGTCGGGTCCTCATCCCCCTTGAAGGAGGGGGGCTTCAGCTTCCGGAACTGTCCGAAAAGCTCGAAGTGGCGCTGTAGGGGAGGTGCTGGTGCACCTCCAGGCGAAGGTGCCTCCTGTACAGAATGAAGGTTTTCGGGCCCTACCAGGAGGGGTGACGTAATAATATGCGGAAATAATATAAAGCAATAAACAATCACACAGAAAGACAATCGCACAAGTACACAAAGATTTTTAGGTGGAAACCCAAACCGGGTGAAAACCACCACCTAACCCTCTCGAGTTAGGATTTTCCGATCAACCTAGCTGATCAAATCCACTAACCGAATCACTTTAAAACGAGGGTGATTCAACCTCAGTACAACCACGCTACAAGTACGAGGGTAGCGTTCCTCAACCCCTTCTCTCCACGAGAAGGATTTTGTCCCACGAAGGAGACGGGAATTCACAAAGCGAATACCCAACCAAACGACAAAGATAAATAAACAACAAACCTATAGAGTCAACAAAGTAATAAACCTAAGCTTCTATAGGATTTAGGAAACTCCCCTTTGCAAGGAGTGCGTCGACGATGACGCGGGTGCGTGAGCCACGCAACGGCGCAATGTCGCTCTCGTGAACAACGGCGGGAGAGCGGGTGCGCGAAGGCTTGATGCTCTCAAGATGTAGAACTAGAGCTTAGAGAGCAAGATCTTTTCTTTACACAAAAGAGTGTGAAAGTGTGTGGCTAAGTGTATCCAAGTGTTTTTCTTGTGTATCTAGGTGTGTAAAGGCTCCCCTCTATTTATAGAGGCCTTAGGAAGGCTTTGGAAGGCTTAGGAAAGGTTCTATAGCCGTTGGGTGCAAAGCCCAAGAGAATCTGGCCGAAATCAGGACAATGATTCCATTTGACAGGGTTATCAGACGTCTAACTCTGGCATCAGACGTCTGGAAGGCCACTTTAAGACGTTTGATTCCAAGGTCAGACGTCTGATTCCATGCGGGTTTCTCCCTGACTTGAATCAGATCTAAACAGGGTTTTTGCGCAAGTCCATCAGACGACATACAGGACATCTGGTACTATATCTGGACGTCTGGAAACCTACTTTTACTGTGGGAATTGATTTCCAAACGTTGCAACGGCTAGAAAATCTCTGAGAAGAGATTTTGGGTCAGCCGAGGCAAAACAGTCATTTATCAGACGTCTGGAAAGTCCTATGGACGTCTGATAAGGCTCTAACGGTCATAATCTTGAGTGTTTTCTAAGCCAGCCAACGGTCCACTAATTGGACGTCTGGAAAAGTCATCAGACGTCTCCTAAGACGTCTGGTCTAAGGTCTGGACGTCTGATTTCATCGGACAGAACTAACTATGTCCAGCCTAACAGTTATCAGACGTCTGAAACAACAGTCAGACGTCTTAAAATGCTTTATCAGACGTCTGATTTGGGAATTAGACGTCTGGAAGTGCTGTTTGAACCCTATATTGGTTTTCTAAGTATTCTACAGAAAACCTAAGTATCCTAGGGTTGTGCCGGTGTTCCTAGGACTACTGTTAGGGTTCTTTGAGGCTCTTTAACATAATTTTCTAAGGAAAAATAAAGAGCAACAAAAGAAACGAAAAAATACAAGTACAAAAGAAGGAAATCTATCCTATTCTTCATTTCCTTCCATCTTCAATCTTTCGCTCCACGCGAACCTGCTCTGTTTTCCGTCATGCTCTTCCAATCCGTCCTGGATGCGAGCTCGAGTTCCGTCTAAACACGTCCACATTTGCAATTGACCTGAAATCTAGGACTCAAATTGCAAATGTTAAATAACACGTGTTTTGTTATCATCAAAACAAATGATCGTGGTGCTCTAGCACCAACAATCTCCTCCTTTTTGATGATGACAAAACCGTAAATAATAATGCATAAAAATCCTCCCCCTTTTTGACATTATCAAAAAGGTTTAATTGATTTTATATTTCCTATAACTCCCCCTTAAAACATGCTCTTTTATGAATTTATTTTAACAAAGGTAATGTCCTCCCCCTTTTTGTAACAATGAGATAGCTATTATTTTTCTCCCCCTTACTAAAGGAAATTTAGCTACCTTATATTTCCCCCTTAAAAATTGACAATTAGCTCATTAATTTTAACTCCCCCTATCTAAATGCTTATGATAAAAAGATAGGGTAAAGGGTTTTACCTCACCTACCATGGCCAATAAAATGGCCCGAATGGTGGTGGTGGATGCCACATCGGATGGGGCTCCCATCCGTAGCTTGGAGGCCCGGGCATTGGCGCCGGTCTCCAATCTGGTGGTCGACGTGCGGCGGGTCCGTCGTTTGTTCGCCGTTTCGCCGGTCTTCTTGTTCTCCTCCTTGGTCTACTACTTGGTTCCCCTAACTTGAGTTGACCAGCCTTGAGCTTGTAGGTCCAATCCCTTATGTTGTAATTATCCCTGAACCCTACAAAACAAGATTCTAATTCTTTTTTCGGTGTCCAAGTGGGCTTGGATCCGGATTTGTTAGAAGGTCTCCTTGATGGAGATCCTTTCTCAACCTTAGGGCTATAAAAATTATCAACTTTGTTGATTAATTTGTTAGAATTTTCCCTAAGACATGCAATTTCTTTTTCTATAGTATTCATCTTAGTCTTTAAATCAGAAATTTCTATTTTTAGACTATCATTTTCCTCAATCAATTTATTATTTTCATTGATGAGGTTATGATTTTCTAATAATAGGTTATCATTTTTAGGACAAGTTTCTAGATCCTTAAGTTTTATTTCTAACCTATCATTTTCATTTTTAAGAAAACTAAGGTTCTTTTTAATGCTTTTATTTTCTATCCTAAGTGATTTACTAATCTAAAAAAGTTCATTAAAAGCTTATTGAAGATCGAGATTTACCTCGTTGTCTGAGTCGCTTTCGCTTTCGCTGTCGCTTCCTTTGGCCATGAAGCCGAAGCAAGCGGTTTCTTCTTCTATGGTCTTTTCTTCTTCTTCCTCCGAGCTAGAATTGTCCCAAGTTTCTTGGAACGCCTTCTTCTTAGATTTCTTCTCCTTTTCCTTCTTCTTCTCCTTTTTGAGAAGAGGGCATTCTGGTCGCAGATGCCCTTTCCCGTTGCAGTGGTAGCAACGTCTCGGGCTTTCCTTCTTCTCCTTTTTCTCTTTCTTTAATTCCCTACAAAACTTGGAAAAATTTTTAAGTAAAATTCTAAAGTCTTCATCGTCGGAACTTACCTCGCTATCCGACGCGGCTCTGAAGGCGAGAGTCTTCTTTAGTTTAGGCTCCGGTGTATCCTTCTTCTTCTGGTTCAACTTAGTCTCGTAGGCCATCAGATTGCCTAGGAGATCTTCCATGTTGAGCTCCTCCATTTCGTTCGCCTCTTCGATGGCGGTGACTTTCTGTTCCAATTCCGGTCCAAGGGAACGAAGAAGCTTCCCTTGAAGCTCCCCCTTGATGAAAGTCTTCCCTAAAGCTTTCAAGTTATTTACTATGAGAGTGAACCTAGTGTTCATCTCACTTAAAGTTTCGTTAGTTTTCATAGAAAAAGCCTCAAATTCTTGTGAAAGTAAATTGAGTTTAGAAGTTTTTACCTTAGAGGTACCTTCATGAGTTACCTCGAGTGTGTGCCAGATCTCGTATGCGGTGGCGCATTGCGAGATTCTGTTGAACTCCTCCGGGCTGAGCGCGCAATACAACGCGCTCATTATTTTTGCGTTGAGAGAGAGCTCCCGGATCTGCTGCTGCGAGTATCCTCCGGCGGGTTTCTCTGGGATGTCGAAGGGGGTCTCGCACCTGGCCCAGACTGTGAAGTCGGTGGCTTGAAGCCACGTCTTCATCCGCAACTTCCAGTAGGGGTAGTTGCTCTCGTCGAAGAACGGCGGACGGGTTGTGGGCTGCCCCTCGGAAATCCTGCTTGTGGAACAGCTTCCCTCCATGTGATCTTTCCGCGGATGTTACTCCTGTTGGCGGAAAACCTGCTGTGATACCAATTGAAGGTTTTCGGGCCCTACCAGGAGGGGTGACGTAATAATATGCGGAAATAATATAAAGCAATAAACAATCACACAGAAAGATAATCGCACAAGTACACAAAGATTTTTAGGTGGAAACCCAAACCGGGTGAAAACCACCACCTAACCCTCTCGAGTTAGGATTTTCCGATCAACCTAGTTGATCAAATCCACTAACCGAATCACTTTAAAATGAGGGTGATTCAACCTCAGTACAACCACGCTACAAGTACGAGGGTAGCGTTCCTCAACCCCTTCTCTCCACGAGAAGGATTTTGTCCCACGAAGGAGACGGGAATTCGCAAAGCGAATACCCAACCAAACGACAAAGATAAATAAACAACAAACCTATAGAGCCAACAAAGTAATAAACCTAAGCTTCTATAGGATTTAGGAAACTCCCCTTTGCAAGGAGTGCGTCGACGATGACGCGGGTGCGTGAGCCACGCAACGGCGCAATGTCGCTCTCGTGAACAACGGCGGGAGAGCGGGTGCGCGAAGGCTTGATGCTCTCAAGATGTAGAACTAGAGCTTAGAGAGCAAGATCTTTTCTGGACACAAAAGAGTGTGAAAGTGTGTGGCTAAGTGTATCCAAGTGTTTTTCTTGTGTATCTAGGTGTGTAAAGGCTCCCCTATATTTATAGAGGCCTTAGGAAGGCTTTGGAAGGCTTAGGAAAGGTTCTATAGCCGTTGGGTGCAAAGCCCAAGAGAATCAGGCCGAAATCAGGACAATGATTACATTTGACAGGGTTATCAGACGTCTAACTCTGGCATCAGACGTCTGGAAGGCCACTTTAAGAAGTCTGATTCCAAGGTCAGACGTATGATTCTATGCGGGTTTCTCCCTGACTTGAATCAGATCTAAACAGGGTTTTTGCGCAAGTCCATCAGACGACATACAGGACGTCTGGTACTATATCTAGACGTCTGGAAACCTACTTTTACTGTGGGAATTGATTTCCAAACGTTGCAACGGCTAGAAAATCTCTGAGAAGAGATTTTGGGTCAGCCGAGGCAAAACGGTCATTTATCAGACGTCTGGAAAGTCCTATGGACGTCTGATAAGGCTCTAACGGTCATAATCTTGAGTGTTTTCTAAGCCAGCCAACGGTCCACTAATTGGACGTCTGGCAAAGTCATCAGACGTCTCCTAAGACGTCTGGTCTAAGGTCTGGACGTCTGATTTCATCGGACAGAACTAACTATGTCCAGCCTAACAGTTATTAGACGTCTGAAACAACAGTCAGACGTCTTAAAATACTTTATCAGACGTCTGATTTGGGAATTAGACGTCTGGAAGTGCTGTTTGAACCCTATATTGGTTTTCTAAGTATTCTACAGAAAACCTAAGTATCCTAGGGTTGTGCCGGTGTTCCTAGGACTACTGTTAGGGTTCTTTGAGGCTCTTTAACATAATTTTCTAAGGAAAAATAAAGAGCAACAAAAGAAACGAAAAAATACAACAAGTACAAAAGAAGGAAATCTATCATATTCTTCATTTCCTTCCATCTTCAATCTTTTGCTCCACGCGAACCTCCTCTGTTTTCCGTCATGCTCTTCCAATCCGTCCTGGATGCGAGCTCGAGTTCCGTCTAAACACGTCCACATTTGCAATTGACCTGAAATCTAGGACTCAAATTGCAAATGTTAAATAACACGTGTTTTGTTATCATCAAAACAAATGATCGTGGTGCTCTAGCACCAACACAGAAGTGTCGGAGGAAGGTGGGGGTGGCAGGGGCCCATCCCCTCCCTCGTGTCCAGCGCCGTGTCCGTCGCGTAGTCCCACAGAGGACTCCCCCTCTGCAACCCCAGGAGGAGGTGCTCGGGGCGGTGGGTGGAGCTACTCTCGTACAATATCTCGAATCAGTCTGGCGAGGTCCTGGGCCTGGATGCCAGGGAGTGGAGGCTGGTCCACCGAGACGTCAACGACAGCACGTCCACCTCGTCGACCTCGTCCTCGGCCGCGCCCATGGCCAGTCTCGCCAGTCCCGCGACGAGGCATCCCCTGCAAGGAGACGCAAAACAAAACGGAAACGTCAAACAGACGGTACCTAACGAAACTTCTAAGAGCTCATGTCAAGAGATATGTTGTGGTGGCTACTCCAGCTATAAACATGTGAATTGGTTATTTTCCAGTCAGTTGATTCACTTCTCGGGACGACTTTGCTCTGATACCATCTTGTAACGACCCGATTCCCGAGTCCCTGCGAGACACGAGAACCGGACCGACTCGACTAATCCCAAGACCCAGTCGTCCAACGAGGAAGTAACCAAAAGAGCAGTAAAATAAACCACATTCAGCATGAATATAACTAACAGTAAGAAAGTACAACAGTAAGGAAAGAAACTACTACAGTAGATACCACCACAACAGTAGAACAACATTTATCATATAACATGAACTGCAGGTAAAGAAAGTACAGCGGAAACAAGAACTACTCACTATAACAGAAACAAAAGAGGTACAAAAGGCTGTGGTAAACTCTACTGGACCCTACTCGGCCCAGCGTCCTCTGCAGCCGCTGACCCTGGCTGCTCAACACCTGGTCCTGAAAAAGGTAACGAGTGTAACACGTCAGCAAAACGCTGAGTAGAGTGGCAACTAAAACTAAAGACAACAGTAGAGCGTACAGTAGCTGTTATGTTCTATTACTTTCTTTATTTACATTTTTCAATTGTCTCACTATTTCATTTATTCCTCAGATCTTTTACTTGATCTCGAATGTTCCTCGTGGGAACGATCTTGATTGCAGTCTTTTCCAAAAAGTAGAAGTAGCACGTGGTGCTCTCCTGGCCGGGAGAGTCCCCCGTGGTGATCCTACCCTCAGTCAACCACCCCAAGGTCACTGACAGACGTAACGGTGACTACGGCACGCGCGATAAACGCACAGGTAGCTAACCCGTACTGGCACGCGATCAGTCGTTTCCGTTAACGGGTGCGCCCAAAGCACAGCACGGAACCAGTACAGGGCAGAGCCCTCTCAGTAACACGGGGTCCAAACCCTCCACAGTAACCAAACCGGGGCCTTGCCCCTCCACAGTCCGTGCACCCTCGCCTGACTACCCTGGTTTGCCCCAGTGGGCCTAACAAGTCGGTGAAGGAGGCTAGCAGAACCCCGGGGCCCGTAGGGTAGCTAGTAATCTCCTAACACTAGTAGCTCTCCTCGGTACTACGTACACGAGGGCCAGCAAGTCGGTACAGAGCGGCCAATCCTAACCCCGAGTCCCTGGGGTGGCTGGCCCCACTCTGCACTGAACAGGTACAGGTACTTCCCTTGGTACTATGTACCCAAGAGACAGTACGAACAACATCTCAGTTCCATTCCTTTCTCTTTCCAGGAGTTCCACTCCTAATTCCCCGTAGGGTTCCATCCTTTAATCTCAGAACATCTTATGTTTCACTTTCCAGTTTCACGTTCTTACAAACCATGATTTCAGTCATGTTCCTTATTCATAACAGGCAGCTGTTAATTCAATTTACAGGCAGCTTTATATATTCCTTTCCATTTTTCCAAGACTGCAGTATTATACATTCCACTAGTTTTTCCATCCTAGGATTCATGCCATATCCTAGGATCTATCATACAATCTAGTTTTCCGGCCCTAGGATTCATGCAACACCTAGGAGCTATCATTCCATATATTTCTCATTCCTAGGATTCATGCAATGTCCTACGTTCTAGTTATGGTTCCATACTTTAACAGATTTTATTAATACTTAAAGCCACTCTACCAGGTACAACGGGAGTAATGGGGGCGTGATCAGGAATCCCGCGTGCCTCCGCGACTCCCAAGACTTCAACTGAACGAGGTCCTATCACAAGGATCAAACACAAGGAGTGTCTCAAAATAGTGTATAGCTACTGTAGACGGGTAGAGGAATTAATTCTGAAAAGAACGCAACTCGAATCGCGGAAAACGGAGCCCGAACGGGCCCTAAACGGGTCGAACAAGGCGATACTGTGCAAAATCAGACGTCTGGAACTTCTTCCAGACGTCTTAAAAAGTGGATCAGAGAATTACCTGTTCAGCATGGTTTCCCAGACGTCCAGAAGTCTGCGGGGACGTCTGGCCTAGCTCCCAGACGTCCGATGGTCACCCCGGACGTCTGGAGGTCACTCCCGCCGTCTGGTACAACTTCCAGACGTCTGATTCGCAAAGGATGGCGAATCAGCGAGCCTGCGCACAGCCAACTCCCTCCATCAGTACGGTCAGTGGACAGGAAGGAAGAAGAAGGCGGAAAACTCACCTTTCAGACGTCTGTATGAGCTTCCAGACGTCTCCCTCGCCGTCTGGCTATCAACCCAGACGTCTGATTCTGGAAATTTTTCCAGAAACAGGGCGTTGCTCGGCCTTCGCTCGCGACGCTGCCCGCGTCGCACCTCGCGCGTCTACTGCTCAGACCGCAGCAGGTCCCTCTCCGCGTCGCTCCGCGCCCCCTGCGCCCTCCGCCGGCCGGCCAAGCCGCTCCGGCGAGCTCGCCCTCACGACAGAGCTCCGCCCTCACACGCCGCACCTCTGCGCTCACTGCGGCCGCCGCTGCCGCCCTCGCGTTCGCTCGCTCTCGCGCACAGGAAGGAGAAGAAGGAGGAGACGGTGGAGACGGGAGGGGAGGCGTGGCCCTTTTAAGGCCGCGCGAGGAGGAGAGAAAAGGTGGCAGGCCACCTGCAGCCGCATAGAGAGAGAAGGAAAGAGAGAGAGAGAGAAATCGCGGGTCTGCGCGCACAGGCGCACAGACGAATCTCCCGTGCGAAAATAACTGTTTTGCAGACGTCTGGAAACGATCCCAGACGTCTGTTCAGACGTCTGTATGTGATCCCAGACGTTTGGACCGACGTCTGGGCCACCTCCCAGACGTCTTAAAAGACGTCTGGGGCACGCGTTCGTTACATAATCTAAGTTTAAGAATTATTCCTTGGATGATTGAATTACTAAAAGTAATATCCTAGATCAAAATGTTTATTGTGAGATATCATCATTGTGTACTTTAGTAATTACTTAATAATTAATTCCCAAGTTAAGGATTTCATTATTTCACAAGATTTAAGTCAAATGTCCCCTTATGACATTCAAACATACTCGTAAGTCTCCTTAGGGTTTCTCAGGGAATTAATAATTAAATACTTATTTATAGGAAGACCATGGCAATCAAATGGCCAATTAAAAGTTGGTTGGCTTTTCTTTTAAAAAAAAAGGTTTGTTCGTGAATTATTAGAGACCAAGGGGATACATATATTAACAAGAAATATCAAATCTAAATTTTACTGATTAAAGACCATGATATTTAAGCATATTAACAGTGTCACTTATAAACCTTAGTTTGATCATCCATTAATCATAAGGTGTTACGACCCGGTTCTCGAATCCCTACAGGATCCGAGAGTGACTTGATTCGACTAATCCCAAGATCCAGTTGTCCAACAAGAAATAACCGAAAAGCAGGAAAATAAACCACATCTACTATGTAAGGTAACTAACAGTAAAAAGCGTACAAACAGTAAAGGAAGTAAAGGCTGCTAAACAGTACATACCACCACCACCATAATAGAAAAGTAGAACAAAAGTACAGTAACAAGAACAGTAAACAAAGTCTAAAACTCACTAACAGAAAAGAGGTACTACAACAGAAAGAAACTACTGCTGGGCTCAACAAGGCCCAGCATCCTCTGCAGGCGGTGACTCGAGCTGCTCAACTCCTGGACTTGTAAAGGGTTATGAGAAAACGGAGTCAGCGAACGCTGAGTAGAGTAGTAACCACACTATCTAAAGCAGTAAAAGCTAACAGGTAAATTTATCTTTTGCAATTATTTTATTTTACAAATAATTCCTTTTCATCCATTGGTTTACTTTCAAATTTTTTTCTTGATCTCACATGTTCCTCATGGGAACGATCTTGATTGCAGTCTTTTCCGAGGAGTAGAAGGCACACGTGGTGCTCTCCTGGCCGGGAGAGTCCCCCGTGGAAATCCTACACCCAGACAACCACCCCGAGGTCACAGACAGACGTAGCGGTGACTACAGCACATGCGGTAAGCGCACGGGTAGCTACCTCGCCTGGCACGCGGTCAGTCATTTCCCCTAACGGGTACGCCCAAAGTACAACACGGAACAGTATAGGGCCTAGCTCTTTCAGCAACAAGGGCCTAGCCCCTCAGAACTAAACAGGGGTCTCGACCCTCCACAATCCGCACACCCTCGTCTGACTACCCCAGTTTGCCCAGTGGGCCTAACAAGTCGGTATAGGGTGGCTACCTGAACCTCGGGTCCCGTGGGGTGGCAAGCTCCCTCCCTACACTAGTAGCTCTCCCCAATATAGTGTACGCGAGGGCCACAGAAGTCGGTGTAGAGTAGTCAATCCTAACCTCAGGTCCCAACTCAAGGGTGGCTAGCTCCGCTCTACACTAAACTGGGGATAGTCGCTCTCCTTAGTACCACGTACTCAAGGACCAGCACACTTCCCACTCACATTTCTAGATCCTTCCATTTATCCACAGGAGCTCTACTTTGATGAGAGCCTCATCATGAACCCTAACTAGCACAATTTAATCTAAATAAGTGTGAAGAAGCTCCTACAAAACCTAAAGAAAAGCCTAACTCAGAGAAGTCTGAATTGAAGAATAAAATAAGTCATGAGGGGTAAAACTACAATTTTACCAATGCAGTACACAAACAGGGTATTTAAGGGTCTAAACACAGGTTAAATAAGCTTAATGAGGAGGAAAGTGGGATGATCTGATCTGAAAAGGGTTATAGCAACTTCTAGGAATTAAATGACATTCTGTAACATTAAAACAAAGCCACTTTAATTCACGTGGTTCGAGGTAGGAAAAAAATCAACTAAACCCTCTAAAATTTATGGAAAACTATTCCCTAGGGCTTAGAACCTTCAATTTGGCCTTTGCAACCTATTTTGACCTGAAATGAGAATCATGCCCAATTTATGACCTAATTTGGATTTTTGCGTAAATTGACCAGTCAAACATGGTCAAACCTAAAATCAAATTTCACCATTAAATTCCTTAGGTTCAAATTTTCTTGGTACAAAAATTTAGGCCTAAGAGAAGACCATCTTGACTGACTTTACAATTGGTCCTCTTGAATTACTTTTTGACCCTTATCTTTTGAAACCCTTACACATAGCCCTCTATCTTTCCCTTCGTTCTTTGCAGAACGGACCTCCCTGCCACTTTGCACAGGTGCCATACCTCTGGTGACCTTGCGCGGAGGATGGCACCGCGCAGGGTATGGCGCCTGTTCTCAGAAATGAATGGGGGGTTCCTTACGTCGTCCTCTGTCGTAGGGACCCTCCCCTGAGACCTGCGGTTGCCCATGCCTCTCGTGCGAATGCACGAAAGGCATGGGTCTCCATCTCCGGCCATCTCCGATGAGCTCCCCACGTCGCTCCCTCGGGCCACTCTCCTCACCAGCGCCTTTATAAGGAGCGGCAGCGGTTGCCATCCACTCCAAGCTATTTCTGACCGAGAAAACCCCCCTCTTTCATCTCCTCTCTCTCCGGTCAGACTGCCCTAGCTTCCGACGAACTCTCCTCCTCCTCCTCGTCGCTCTGCTGCCGTACCTGCAGCAGAGCCCACTTTGCCTCGTTGTCCCACGCCAGGCTGCACCAGCTGGAGTCCTCAGATCTCTTTCTCGTCGCCGTCACTCCTCCTCTGGGCACCTTCGTCCTCAGCTCCGGCAAGCACGCATCGGGCAGTCTTCCTCTCCCTCTTCGTCAATTAAGTAGGTAGGAACTTTCTCCTTACTCTCCTCTCACTTTTCCCTTCTTGAATTAGTATTTTAAACCCCTCGACTGCCACGACCACCTTCATCTGCTCCGCCTTCGGCCACCATCTCCGGCGAGATTGCCCCACTTCCACAGACCTTTCCACCCCTCGCCGACAACCCCAGAAGCTCCCCCTCACTCTACTCTAGCGTTTCCCCTACTCAATTCACCACCCTACACACTCTGAGCACCCCCCGAACACACCCACTTCCACGCACGCAGGCTGCCCTAGGCGCGTGACCACAGGCACTCTCACAGCACACCGCCCCTCACATCGCCTTCGCCACACTCTGGCGAAGCTCCTTGTGTTGTCTGACGTGGCCGTGAGGCCGTTTTGGTGATTTCAGGGTTCACCCTCCTCGTCGCCATTAACGAGCAGCAGGAGCTACTTCGTAGGCAGCTCCAGGTCTCTTCGACGCCAGGCACGGGCTCCAGGCAACACAAGGCACGTCCGCGAAGGCCCCCAGGTTCTCAATTGGGAGCGCGAAGCCTTCGCTGCTGTGCAATTGTCAGCTGCTTCTCGCCTGCGGGCGAGTGGAGCGGAGGTGGGATTTGACTCCCACCTCGTAAGTGTATGGGCGAACGCCCACACTTAAATTAAAGAAGTGGTATAGGCTCTTCGCCTCCGATTACACACGGGGTGAGGTCCCTCACCTATCACCGGGTCTCGTCCGCGGCTCACCGACGCAGATCTGACCCGACCCGACACCCTCCTGTGCACTCCTCGCGCACCACCCACGCCGGTGTGCCTGGACCCGGGCACGCGATCCAACCAGATTACCCCGCTTTGGGAGAGCTTACCAAAGAGAGATCTAGAGAGAGAGAGAGACGTGGGGAAGGGGTAGGGTAGGTTTTGCGCTGATATTTGCATGTGTGCGTAGGAGAGAAGAAAGAAGAAGAGAAGCAGTAGCCAGGGCTTAGCCGCAGGGAAAAAGAAGCAAGAGAAGGAAGAAGAAAGGAAGGAAAGAAGTTGAAGGAAAAGAGGAGGAGCTGCACTGTAGCAACCGAGCAGTTAAGTCGTCTGAGCGCTAAATCAGACATCGGCGAAAAAGGAGAGTTTGCAGCAAGAGAAGAAGAAAAGAAAGAAGAAGGAGGGCCAGTGCAAAAGAAAGAAGAAGAAGAAAGAGGAACCGCAGCTGCTGAGAAGAAGAAAGAAGAAGACAGGCTAAAGAAGAAGAAAGAAGAAGCAAGAGAAGAAGAAAAAACGAATGAAGAAGAAAACAAGTTGAAGAGAAGAGTCAGCTGAAGAAAGAGAAGAAAAAGCCAATTACTCTCTCTGTCTTTCTCTCTCTCTCTTAATTTTTTGTAAAACCTTATATATATTGTGAATTTATATGCTTCTGGAATTTTAGTTTGCTCCCTGAGTTCGACCTCAGGAAACTTTTCATTCCGAGTAATAAATTGTACTAGACTGGTAACCGTTTTTGTTATATACCACAACGACTATAATAACCACATCAATAAAGACGTCCCAGTTTTTAGCGCCGTTGCCGAGGAGAAACGGCTATTCTAGAAGCTATTAATTCACAATTTTTGAGTTTCTATTGACTAATCTCTTCTCTTTTGTTGTGCAGGCACAGGAAATCAAGAGGACAACAAGCAGCCGCACAACAACCACACCAAGGATAGGTAATTTTCTACCCTCTCATTTAAACCCCTAAATTCTAAAGAGGAAGAAAAAGAAAGAAAAAGCAATTTAGGCATAACCTGTCTTCCATACTTAGTAAATCCCCAAAGCTGCCTGTTTTCAATTTCAACACAATATATCTGTGAATCCATTAAGGGTATTTAGGGCTAAAACCTTCTTGCTTGAGCCCTAATTACCCAATCTAGAGGCAACTAACTGGACAAATTAGAGCCAATATAAGATTCAAAACTAGGGTTTTAGAGGCACACTTTCTAAGCAAGAATTGAGAATTCCCAAAAGAAGTATGCCCAAGCCATTGTTTTAAAATACCTATTAAGAGAAATCCTAAGAAATTTGGCTCTTAAAAACACTTGAACCCTAAAAGACAAGACCTAATAAGCTCCCAAAGGAACTAGTAGGTGAAGTTGACCCCTTGGGTCAACCAACCTTGAACTTAGGTCACTCTTTGCACTCAAAAGGCTAAAGTTCAAGTGAAAACCTAAGCACCTTGATTCTAACTAAAAGTGGTAGACTTAAGAGGTCAAGGTCCCCATTCTGGTCTACCTGGAATCTCGATGACAAGAGAGGTTGGGTGGGGGAAACCCTGTAACTCGTGGGGGCGCTCTACCGTGTAGGGGTCTTCGCAGGACTCACCCTCTCTGGCTGCCCAGGTAATTATCAGGTGGACGACCTTTTGATCAAGGGGTCCATCCCCCCCGAACCTCTAGTCACCCAACATTTTGGGTGGCTTGATTGGGTCCAGCACCTACTAAACTCATCCTCTCCATCAGTGTATGTTTGGTAGGAGGTCCTTGAAACCTCCTTTAGAAATTCACTCTCCTCGAAGCCGAGCCTTGGTGCCCTTGTTTGTGCAACCAACACTTCACATAAACCTCTCCTACGATTCCGAACCCAACTCACCTTCTTCTTCAATGGCTCAGCCAGTTGAGGAAGAGAACAATCTGAAGCACCAACTCCAGCGACTCAAGGACCTCTTCCAGAACTTCATGCACTCATCATAGCGTCCCATGATGCGGGATCACTATAATCCTATTGCGGTAGCTATTGAGCCTCAAATCAGAATCCCGACTAAAGGACCTGATTCTGAACTGAAGTCCAACATGATCCATGCCATACCCAAATTCCATGGGCTTAATGGCGACGGCGTTATGACCAGGTTTTGCTATAGAAATTAGCATTGTAGTACAGCTAGTTATTGCCATCATTACATATATAATCTTTTTACTCGGAACTAAAAGAGTTCCCGAGGTCGAACTCAGGGAGCAAGTCGTATTCTAGAAGTACAAATTCTTATTACAAAAATAAAGAGAGAGAGAGAGAGATGAAAATTTGGCTTCTCCTTTTTCTCTTCTTTCTTCCTCTTTGTCTTCTCTTCTCTTCCTCTCGTGCTCTTCTTCTTCTTCTGTTCTTCAGATCTTCCCCTCGTGCTCTTCTTCTTCTGTCTTCTGTTCTTCCTTGTTTTCTTTCTTTCCTTTTTGCCGCGGTCCTGCTTCTTCTTTTCTTCTTCTTCCTTGTCTTTCCTCTTCTTTGCCGCAGTCCTGCTTCTTCTTTTCTTCTTCTTCCTTGCCTTCAAGACGTCGTCTAAATTTGCAATCAGACGACTTAAACCGCTGCTGCTACAGTGTCTCCCTTAGCTTCCGTCTTCTTCTTTGTGTTCTCTTCTTCTTCTTCTTTTTCTTCCGCAGTCCTTCTTCTTCTTCTTCTTCACCTGTGCCTGCACACTTCAAGGTTTTCGTCAGAGGGCAAAACCTACTCTACCCTCCCCCCGCGTCTCTCTCTCTCAGAATTCACTCTTAGGAAAGCTCTCCCAGAGCAACCGTTAATCGGGTACGCGGGTCGCGCCCGGGTCCAGGCCCACCGGCGTGCGGTGGTGGGCGAGGAGTGCAGGTCGGGCTTAGTCGGGTCGGGCCAGGTCCGCAGGGCGTGAGCGCGGACGAGGCCGGGTAATCGGGCGGGTGAAGGGGACCTCACCCCGTGAACTGAGGCGAAGAGGTTATGTCACTTTTCCAATTTATCTCACGGCGCTCGCTCACAATCTTCCGAGGTGGGACTAAATGTCCCACCCCAATGTGAGCGCCCGTGCGGAGAAGGCAGCGAGCAGTCGAGGGCCAATGCGAGGGCTTCGCGCGAGGACTTCACCTCAGCTGCAGCCTGGCACTTCGCGAAGACACCCCACGCAGCCTGGGAGCCTGATCTAGGCGAAGCGCACCTGGAGCTGCAGGTTGAAGGTGCTTCTTCAGTGCAGCAATGGCGACGGCGGTCGAGATACCTGTCCACAGAGGAATGGCCTCTCGGCCTAATCAGATACGCGGAGAACCTTCGCCGTGGCACAGCGAAGGTGGTGGGGGGTCTAGCAGGCGGCGGGGCGGAGCATGAGGGCCGCCCTAAGTCAAACTGCAGGCGGAGAAGTGGGTGTGTTCGGTGGATCTGCAGAGGGTGTTTGGTGGGAAGTGGAAGGGCGGAAGAGGATCAGGGTGAGGAGGCGGAGGTTCTGCGGTGGTCGGCGAGCTGTGTGGGTTGCTGGAGTGATGGGAGCTGGTCGCCGAAGTGTGGCCGGAGGTGGAGAAGGTGAGGGTGATTAGGCGCGGTCGAGGGGTAATTAGATAAAAATAGCAGGGGGAAAAGAAAAAGGGGATAGAGAAGACCTATTTCTAACCTAGCTAAAGTGACGAAGGGGACGAAGGGGCTTCCGGCTCGTACCTACCGGAGCTGGAGAAGAAATGCCCAGTGGGGGAGGACGGTGGCGACGACGGGGCAGAGGCAGCGCGCGCCGGTATTGCGCGACGCGGAGGAGAATCAGGAAGAAGTCTCTGCTGCTGGTATTGCGGCAGAGCGAAGAGGAGGAGGAGGAGAAGCCGCCGGAGCAAGGGGGCGTCTGTCGGAGTGGGAAGAGAGGAAAGTGAGGGGGTATCTCCGTCAGATCCAAGCTTGGAAGAACGGCGGAGCAACGGGGGTATTTATAGGGGCAGAATCAGAGAGGGGGGCGGAGGGAGACGACGTGTCTCCCTCGCCGGAGGACGCCGGAGGAAGGAGACCCATACCGTCCGTGCATTTGCACGGGCGGTATGGGCGGTCGCAGCACTCAGGGGGGTGCTCCTGCGGTGGCTGACGACGCAGGGCACCCCCATTTGACTTGGCAGGCTCCCTCCCTTACACTGCGCGGCGCCATGCTCCGCGCAAGGTCGCCGGAGCATGGTGCTGCTCAGGTTTTGCAGGAGGGACCTAAACGTAAAGAACGAAGGAGAGTTAGGGGCCAAAATGTGAGGGTTCAAAAGTTGAGCGCAAGAAAGTAAATGTATGAGGACCAAAGTGTAAAGTTGGTCAAGAAGGTTTCTTCTTAGGCTCAAGTTTTTATACATGACTAATTAGGACCTAAGGATTCTGATGGTGAATTTTATTTCTAGATTAAACCTTGTTTGATCGGTCAATTTACGTAAAAACCCAAATTAAGTTGTTAATTGGGCATGGTTCTTAATGTAGGTCAAAATGGATTCCTAAGGCCAAATTGAAGGTTCTAAACCCTAGAGATTATTTTTCTATGAATTTTAGAGGGCTTATTCTATTTTTACTTTGCCTCGAACCTCGTGTATTTAAGTGGGTTTGTTTTTAGGGTTACACGATGTCATTTAATTCTTCGGAGTTGCTGTAGCCCTTGTTGAGTCATTTCATCCCACTTTTCTTCTTATTAGATTATTTTGACCTATGTTTGGACCCTGAGTTACCATGTTTTCAGATTGGATTGGTGAAATTGCATTTTTACCCCTCAGTTTATGTTTTCTTTGCAAACTCAGAATCTCTCTGAGCCAAGCCTCTCTAAGGTTATGTAGGAGCTTTTAGTCTCTGTATTAGGTCAAAATGAGCTAGTTATGGCTTATGATGAGATTCTCATCACTTAATTCAGAAGACCCCTTCCAGTACATTAAATAGCTAAAGCATCTGGCCCAGACTTTCGGGTCAGATGGGCAAAATCGGGATATTCTCCTCATGAAGATGTTCTCCTTCTCCCTCATGGACAAGGCCGCCCATTAGTACCAAACACAGACCCGACCGATCAACAATTGGGAGGAACTTCAGTCTGAGTTCTTGAAGAAGTTCTTCCCTGTTGGTCGAACCAATGCCTTGCGCTATCAGATTACCCAATTCACGCAACAGGCGAGAGAACCTCTCCATGAGGCTTGGGATCACTTTTAGGATCTCATGAGGAAGTTCCCCCATCACGAAGTTCCTAAATGGGAACAAGTCCAATCTTTTTACCAGGGACTTCGTGAGGATTTTAGGTTGTTCGTCAATGCAACTTGCGGAGGGAATATCATGGGTCAACATGAGGACACCGTGTGGGAGATTCTTGAGAATATATGCGAGAACTCCATCAATAATGACTCCATGGGATTGTTCGACAGGACGAATACCCGCACATCGACGAACCTTAGGGGAGCACACGAGACGTAGGGCCTGTCCTCATCAGTCGACCTGGAACTGATGGCCAGTCGATTGGGCAAGGTCTCTATTATTGAGAAGAAGGTGGATGAGCTGACTCAGCACTTGGAGCGAGCCACCTCTGCGCATAATTCCTTTGCACAGCCTCCTTCCGCACAGGAGACTGTGTAAAACATTTTTCACCGACCTTCTCTTGGGGTGGACCCGTATCCACCCCCATCTGACTTTCGAATCGGAGGAGCCTCCGACCCTTTCTATACTAGCCGGGGGAACCCTACTCCCCCATTCTCTGACTTCTCTGAGGCTCCTCAGACCTGCGAGGACCTCAACGCTATCCAGAATGACCCATTTTCCAATACCTACAATCCTCGATGGCGAAACCATCCCAACATCCAGTGCGTAGGGAATTCCCAGAATCCAAGATTATCCTTTCAGCCCCGTCCACAAGCACCTCATCCTTACCAGCCGCCTCAGCCATGGCCCAACCCTACTTATCCATCCAGACCAAACCAAGAACAAATGTCCCTCATCCTTCAGACTCTGGCTGACATTCAGAGAACGAATGCGGCTATTCAAAAGCAACACAAGGACTAAATCATAGAGGTTCGAAACCAACTGGCCAAGTTGCCAAATTCTCGCCAACGAGGCACACTTCCTTCTCAACCTCTTCCTAACCCTAATAACGTGCCAACCCAGCAACGCGTTATGAACCCAAACCTGGGCCACGCATACATGATTTATCAGGCCCCCTCTGTTCCTTCACCTGATGGGATGGAGGCCTCAACTTCTTATGCGAGTTATCAGCAGCAACCCATCCTATCAACCCCTAACCAGAACAAGGCAGGACTGAATTCTGTGACCACTCATAATGGTAAGGAGACCCAAGATCCACCTTATCCAGACCACTCCAAGCCTGGTAGTGACCCAAAACCTAGGACAGTAATCCAAGACATTCTTATCCCTGATCAAAGACCTGGACCTATCCTAGAGGAACCAACCAAGGTTCCATTTCCCGAGGCCTTGACCAAGGGAAAGAAAACAACTAAATCCGTGGCTCCTGAGGAGGACCTGGTCAAGCTCTTTGAGCAGGTCCAAATAAACATCCCCTTGATGGATGCGATTTGCCACGTACCGGCTTACGCACGATTCTTGAAGAATGTGTGTACACCTCAGCATAAGCCGCGAACCAAGAGTGGGAGTCCAATTGTACTGTCAGAGCAAGCCAGCTCTGTAATCCTAAGCAGACTCCCACCCAAGCAAAAGACTCAGGCACTCCCCTGATTTCATGCAAGATAGGTGAAACCCAGTTCGACAGAGCATTGTTAGACTTGGGGGCTTCCATAAATTTGATACCCACATCCTTACTTAACCACCTAGAAGAATCTAAGCTAAAATCGACTGAGGTGACACTACAGTTAGCAGATCGATCTATAAAGTCACCAAAAGAGATTCTTGAGGATGTTATTGTAAGGGTGCGGGATTTCTATTTCCCTGTAGACTTCATAGTCTTAGACATGGACGCACCTAAAAACCCTAGGGATACACCGATCATTCTAGGGAGACCTTTCCTGGCCAGGCTAGGGCCAACATTAGTTGTGAGGGGGGTCAAATAGAACTGAAATTTGAAAATCAAACCCTCAAAATTGATATCTTTAAGGCCCAACAAGGAATCAATTGCAGTGTCATTGAACAAATCTGTGATATTAGAACTTTGGTTGATGAAACACAATTTGAGAATAACCTGATTATGCCTCATCAACCACAAGAAGATTTTGAACCGTAATTAGAGGAGTCAGACCCTGATTCAGACAAACCCATAACTTCTATCCTTGAACCTCACATTCACCCGGAACCACCTGCTACTGCTGATAACCCCATTCTTGAACTAAAACCCCTTCCCGACCATTTGAAATACATCTTTTTGAGTTCTAATCTGACTTTTCCTGTGATTATAAATTCCAAGCTCACTCCTGATTAGGAATCCTGTCTGATTGCAGTTCTCCAGCAACATCGTAGAGTCATTGGTTGGACTCTCGATGACTTGACTGGAATAAGTCTCTCTTATTGCACACACCGTATCTATTCTGAAGAGGCTGCACAACCCTCTCGTGAGATGCAGAGACGTTTGAATCCCAATCTGCAGGAGGTCGTGAAAAAGGAGATTATTAAGTGGTTAGATGTAGGGATCATCTACTCGACCTCCGACAGTCGTTGGGTGAGCCCAATCCAGGTTGTGCCTAAAAAGGCAAGGCTCACCACCATTACGAGTGAACCGGAGAGATCATACCAACCCGAATAGCCAACTCGTGCAGAGTCTACATAGACTACCGAAGACTCAATTCCTCCACCAAGAAGGATCATTTCCCACTACCTTTCATTGATCAGATTCTCGAGAAATTAGCGGGAAATCGATTCTTCTGCTTTCTTGACGGGTACTCCGGTTATAACCATGTGGCTATTCATCCTGAGGACCAAGAGAAAACCACGTTCACCTACCCCTTCAGGACATACGCATTCCGAAGGATGCCTTTCAGTCTCTGCAATGCACTCGCGACTTTTCAGCGGTGCATGCTTGCCATATTCTCTGATATGGTAGGTGATTATCTGGAAGTCTTCATGGATGACTTCTCAGTTTTTGAGGCATCATTTGACGATTGCCTCTAGCACTTAGTTCATATACTCAGGTGTTGCATCGATGTAAATTTGGTTCTTTCCTGGGAAAAGAGCCACTTTATGGTGCCTGAGGGGATGGTCCTAGGTCATCTAATTTCTGAGAAAGGCATTCAAGTGGATCAAGCCAAGGTTGATCTAATTTCTCGGCTTCCTACGCCTAGCTCGATCAGGGACATCCGTTCTTTTCTGGGGCACGTCAATTTTTACCGTCGTTTCATTCCTGATTTCTCAAAAATCGCGCACCCCCTAACTACTCTTCTCTCTAAGGATGTACCCTTTGAGATCTCCAAGGAATGCACTCAAGCCTTTGAGAACCTTCCTGACCGAGTCACCCAGGCCCCGATCCTACAGTCCCCTGATTGGTCTCAACTCTTTAAGATCATGTGCGATGCATCCGATTTCGCTGTAGGAGCGGTTCTGGGTAGAAAATTGACGGGAAACCCGTAGTCATCTACTACGCTAGCAAGACACTTAACGAGGCTCAGCGTAACTACACAGTTACGGAGAAAGAGTTGCTAGCCGTAGTATTTGCCCTCGAAAAATTTTGATCCTATCTCCTGGGTTGCCACATCATCATCTACTCGAATCACATAGCTGTGAGGCATCTCCCTGCCAAGAAGGATACGAAGCCCCGATTAATCCGATGGATCTTGCTGTTGCAAGAATTCGACCTCGAGATTCGCGACAAGGCGGGAAGACAAAACGTGGTAGCTGACCATTTGTCTCACCTTCCTTCTGAGATCATCAACCCTTCTGGACCCATCACAGAGCATTTTCCTGATGAGCACCTATTGACTATTGGTACTAGGCTTCCATGGTTTGCTGATATTATAAACTACTTGGCATCTCATCAGATCCCGTCTGATTGGCCGAAGGACAAGAAAGAGAAATTGCGCTCTGATGCCAAGTACTACATCTGGGAAGACCCCTACCTCTTCCACATTGGTGCTAACCAAATCATCCGACGATGTGTCCCAGAGGGTGAAATCAATGATATTCTCTCCTTCTGCCATGACCAAGCATGCGGTGGTCACTTCTCTGGGCACAAAACCGCATCAAAAATCCTCCAGTGTGGCTTTTATTAGCCCACTTTATTCATGGACGCATACAATCACTGCAAGGCATGCAATCGTTGCCAAACTTTGGGCAACATTAGCCATCACGACATGATGCCTTTACAGCCGATTCTCGTATTCAAAATCTTTGACATTTGGGGGATTAATTTTATGGGTCCCTTTCCTATTTCGGACGGCTTCGAGTACATTATGCTGGCTGTGGACTACGTGTCCAAATGGATCGAAGCCATACCGACCCGAACCTATTATCATAAAATCGTTATCAAATTCATTCATCACAATATCTTCTCACGGTTCGGGATTCCTCGTGTAATCATCTCTGACAGGGGGACCCATTTTACGAATGCTCAGTTCAGGTCATTGATGACCAAATACAGGGTGTCTCACCGAATCTCTACTCCTTACCACCCCCAAACTAATGGTCTAGCTGAGCTATCAAATTGGTAGATCAAGAAAATCCTGCAGGTCACTGTTCGGCCTAACAGGAAGGACCAGTCGTCCCGACTTCCGGAAGCTTTGTGGGCTTATAGGACCACCCACAAAACTCAATTAGTCATGTCTCCTTTTAAACTGGTGTACGGGACGGCATGTTAACTTCCCGTCGAATTGGAGCACAAAGCCTATTGGGTAGTACGGAGCTGTAATTTAGATCTTTTTGAGGTTGGAACCCACAGAAAGCTTTAGATAAGCGAGATCGATGAATTACACCTTGATGCATACGAGAACTCGCGAATCTACAAAGAGCGGGTTAAAGCCTTCCATGACAAGCACATATCTAGAAAGATCTTTCATCCAGGTCGGAAGGTCCTACTCTACGATGCCCGACTCAAACTCTTCCCTGGAAAACTGCGATCCAAGTGGGTCGAACCATATCTTGTTCGACAAGTTTTTGGAAATGGAGCCATCGAAATCAGTCCTCTCAGCCATGATTCTGAACCTTTCATCTTGAACGGTCAGAGACTCAAACCGTTCATTGATGTAACCTCTACAGATTTGGCTGAGTCATCATTTATCCTCTATTTTTCCTGAGCATATTGCGCCCAGCCGATAGCGTAAAACTCAGCGCTCAATAGGAAGCAGCCCGTCATTTCTTTTTGAAAAAACCAAAAACCTTTCCTGACACCTCTTCGCACTTAAGGTTTATCCTTTAGGACAGCCAACTCCACCTCAGGTACCTGCATCTGAGATTAGAAATTGTCCGCAACAGTCACCCCAACCCATTCACTCACCAAAACATCTGTCCTAATTATGAACTCAGCTAAATAAAAACCCTCGTAAGTTATAATGAGGACATTGTAAATCTTAGGCATGAGGGGGTATGAAAGTGCAAAACTCACAAGAAAAGATTTTAAACAAAAAAATTCACATATGCCAAAAACACCATAAAAATTAAAAAATTTTCCAAAAAGAATAATAAAATGAGAAGAGAAAAGAAATTTTTGTGGACACTACAAAGGAGGAGGAGAAAAAGAACAAAATGATAAAAAGGATCACAAAATGAAAGAAAAGAAATAGTCATTAGTAAGAAATTAAGGACTTAACCCAAATTCTAGACCACATTCAGGAAAAGAAATGGAAAGTACACAGTGAGATTAGTAAGAACGCAAACCTTAGGCATTCTTGGATAGACTCCTAGTACCCATTAAGATCTAGATATTCCTCAAGAGGTTGAGGAAAATGAAAAGCTTAAGTATTAGGTTCAAGGCTTATAGAGTATTTGGCCTCGTTAACTAACTTTTGGTTTACGGGACTCAGTAACCTAAGTACCCAAATTTCACACACAGCCTGGTTCAGTAAGCATAAAGTATCAAAATCACGCAAAAGCGTTTCAAAAATTCTGAAAATGTCACATAGAGTAGGAGCGCCCGATCAACGCAAGTTGATTTGGACGAGTTCTCAACGCGGAGAGGTGGGAAATTCCCTTCGAAGATGCGTAACAAAAAAACAACTCCTCGGTGCTTGTCTCTTAGGATATTTACATATCCTACTGGGGGCATGTAAGCACTCTGCTAGTTCAGATTCCATGGATGGCATTATCACTAAGTGTCATTACCAGGGTCTAAATTCGACCATGGAACACCATGGACGGAATTATCTCGAAATCTCGAAAGCAAGGGTTCTGGGGGTTACCATGGGCGGTGCCATCTCGAAGCATCAACTACCAGGAACCCTTGAGGATTGATGATGGGGACAAGGAATCTGATACAGACCGTGTTGAGAAGCCAATCCTAAGCTAAAATTAAAAAGAAAAAAGAGAGAGAAAACTCTCCAAACATATAAATGTTCTACCTCTCTCTCTTACAAAACGCACTGCGAACTGAACCAGGGCTAAAATTATCTAAAGCAGGGGCGCTTTAACCACAAAGTCCAATAAACCTTAGGTTAGTTCCTGTAGACCTTAAAAACCTTTGTTAAGGACTAAGGCTAAAGCTAGACAGATCTGGATCTTAGTTGGTACTAAAGTACCTTTTAGGCATGTGGTTGGAATTCTGACCTAATCAAGGTTACAAGAGAAAAAGCACTTATCTAAACTCAATAAGAAATTCATGGTCTAGAATAAAAGTTAAAACCTTAAAATTTTGCTAAGAGACTAGCAAAAGCTAGGCATGGGGGTATGATGAGAGCCTCATCATGAACCCTAATTAGCATAATTTAATCTAAATAAGTGTGAAGAAGCTCCTACAAAACCTAAAGAAAAGCCTAACTCAGAGAAGTCTGAATTGAAGAATAAAACAAGTTATGAGGGGTAAAACTGTAATTTTACCAATGCAGTACACAAAAAGGGTATTTAAGGGTCTAAACATAGGTCAAATAAGCTTAATGAGGAGGAAAGTGGGATGATCTGATCTGAAAAGGGTTATAGCAACTTCTAGGAATTAAATGACATTCTGTAATCCTAAAAGAAACCCACTTTAATTCACGAGGTTCGAGGTAGGATAAAAATCAACTAAATCCTCTAAAATTAATGGAAAAATATTTCCTAGGGCTTAGAACCTTTAATTTGGCCTTTGCAAGCTATTTTGACATGAAATGAGAACCATGACAATTTATGACCTAATTTGGGTTTTTAATCAAATTGATAGGTCAAACATGGTCAAACCTAAAATCAAATTTCACAATTAAATTCCTTAGGTTCAAATTTACCTGGTACAAAAATTTGGGCCAAAGAGAAGACCATCTTGACCGACTTTACAAATTGGTCCTCTTGAATTACTTTTTGACCCTTATCTTTTGAAACCCTTACACAGAACCCCCTATCTTTCCCGTCATTCTTTGCAGAACGGTCCTCCCTGCCACTCTGCGCAGGCACCATACCTCCAGCGACCTTGCGCGGAAGATGGCGTCGCGCAGGGTATGGCGTCCATTCTCAGAAATGAACGGGGGGTTCCCTACGTCGTTCTCTGTCGCAAGGACCCTCTCCTTAGACCTGCAGCTACCCATGCCTCTTCTGCGAACGCACGAAAATCATGGTTCTCCATCTCCGGCCATCTTTGGCGAGCTCCCCACGTTGCTCCCTCTGGCCACTCTCCTCGCCAGCGCCTTTATAAGGAGTGGCAGGGGTTGTCGTCCACTCTAAGCAATTTCTGGCCGAGAAAACCCCCCTCTTTGGTCTCCTCTCTCTCCGGTCACACTGCCCTAGCTTCCGACGAACTCTCCTCCTCCTCATCGCTCTGCTGCCATACCTGCAGCAGAGCCCACTTTGCCTCGTCGTCCCACACCAGGCCGCACCAGCTGGCGTCCTCAGATCTCTTCCTCGTCGCCGTCGCTCCTCCTTTGGGCACCTTCGTCCTCAGCTCCGGAAGGCACGCGCCGGGCAGTCTTCCTCTCCCTCTTCGTCGATTAAGTAGGTAGGAACTTTCTCCTTACTCTCCTCTCACTTTTCCCTTCTTGAATTAGTATTTTAAACCCCTCAACTGCCATAACCACCTTCATCTGCTCTGCCTCCAGCCACCATCTCCGGCGAGATTGCCCCACTTCCACAGACCTTTCCACCCCTCGCCAACAAGCCTAGAAGCTCCCCCTCACTCCACTCTAGAGTTTCCCCTACTCCATTCACCACCCTACACACTCTGAGCACCCCCCGAACACACCCACTTCCACGCACGCAGGTTGCCCTAGGCGCGCGACCACAGGCACTCTCACAGAACGCCACCCCTCGCACCGCCTTCGCCACACTCTGGCGAAGCTCCCTGTGTTGTTTAACGTGGCCGTGAGGCCGTCTTCATGATTTCAGGGTTCACCCTCCTCACCGCCATTGACGAGCAGCAGGAGCTGCTTCGCAGGCAGCTCCAGGTCTCTTCGACGCCAGGCGCGGGCTCCAGGAAACACAAGGCATGTCCGCAAAGGCACCCAAGTTCTCAATTGGGAGCGCGAAGCCTTCGCTGCTGCCCAATTGTCAGCTGCTTCTCGCCTGCGGCCGAGCGGAGCGGAGCTGGGATTTTACTCCCACCTCGTAAGTGTATGGGCGAACGCCCACACTTAAATTAAAAAAGTGGTATAGGCTCTTCACCTCCGATTACACACGGGGTGAGGTCCCTCACCTATCACCGGGTCTCGTTCGCGGCTCACCCACGCGGATCTGACCCGACCCGACACCCTCCTGTGCACACCTCGTGCACCACCCACGCCGGTGCGCCTGGACCCGGGCACGTGACCCGACCCGATTGCTCGGCTCTGGGAGAGCTTACAAAAGAGAGATCCAGAGAGAGAGAGAGACATGGGGAGGGGTAGGGTAGATTTTGCGCTAATATTTGCGTGTGTGCGTAGGAGAGAAGAAAGAAGAAGAGAAGCAGCAGCCAGGACTTAGCCGCAGGGAAAAAGAAGCAAGAGAAGGAAGAAGAAGGAAGGAAAGAAGCTGAAGGAAAAGAGGAGGAGCTGCACTGTAGCAACCGAGCAGTTAAGTTGTTTGAGCGCTAAATCAGACATCGGCGAAAAAGGAGAGTCTACAGTAAGAGAAGAAAAGAAAGAAGGAGGGCCAGAGCAAAAGAAAGAAGAAGAAGAAAGAAGACAGGCTGAAGAAGAAGAAAGAAGAAACAAGAGAAGAAGAAAAAAAGAATGAAGAAGAAAACAAGCTGAAGAGAAGAGCCAACTGAAGAAAGAGAAGAAAAAGCCAATTACTCTCTCTCTCTTTCTCTCTCTCTCTTAATTTTTTGTAAAACCTTATATATATTGTGAATTTATATGCTTCTGGAATTTTAGTTTGCTCCCTGAGTTCGACCTCGGGAAGCTTTTCATTCCGAGTAATAAATTGTATTAGACTGGTAACCGTTTTTGTTATATACCACAAAGACTATAATAACCACATCAACAAAGACGACCCATACTCCTAATTCCCTGTAGGGTTCATGCTCATATTCACCATATTATACCATACCAGATTTCATCATTTACAATTTCCATTCTCGTATTATACACATGCAACTCGTATTTCCACAAATTAACATATGCAACAAGTGATATCATAATATATATATATAATTATAAATTGACATAGTTACTTACTCCTTAATGTAACATATATATATATATATATATATATATATATAAAATTGATACAATTAATAATCTGATGCAACTTGGAGTATCTCTATTCATAATATCCCTAGTCAGTAGAAAAAAAAACTTACATTTTCAAATTTATCACTTGGACATTACAACCTCATACTAGGATCGCACTCATTCAGTCCATCCCTTTTCATCTAATTTCTAACTTCAAAATGGACCCTTCGTTGTTGAGTTTGCGAATTTAAATGTGTAGTTGTTTAATTAAGTATGATCCACTTGTGCAATCACCAAGTACGGGGTGAATTCCTATTCATCAGGTTTAGCTTAATTATATGTCAACCAAATCACCACTTGGCACATTAACTATCAAAGAGAGAAAGTTATTAGTCGATGCTTCTTGATTGCCTCTAATTAGCTTATTGCCATTCCTCATTCCATTTTTGTTGGATGATTCTCTGTTAATTATATTTCGAAACATATATATGGATTTGTCAAACTTAGAGTAAACATTCTTCTCGAGTGTCGGATCCTTGAATGGTCCGGCTAAACTTCCTCGTTTGCAATGCACAAAAGATGTTAAAGCTAACTCCAGTTGAAACCTTTTTTAATCTCCCCGTCATTTGATTTCTCTGAGCAATGAAATACATGTGCCATTCCCTGATTTTGCTGCACTCATTATCGTCAAAGGTTCCCTGCGCCCATCAAAGAGGCAATCTGAACCTTGGCCTTCAAGGAAATGTGTTTGACTTCAAAAATCTACTAGGAAATAGTACAAAAATGCATTTCTTTATTTTAAAAGAAGGGACAGATTTTTTTTTTTTTTTTTTTAAGTAGTTAAATTCGTGGATCATAGAATTCGTTCTCATGACCTCTTGGACGTCAGTGAGGTAGATTTACCACCGGGAATTACTCAGTTACCAGACGATTCTGAGGTAGATCTTATTCATTCTTCTTTCTTCTACGGGTGAAGTCAGGGAAAATTGGCTTTGCATATATTTGAAGAGACCACCAGGTAAGATTTCCAGCATGGATCCTTCGTGGCAGGTGGAATGCTGAGAAAAGACCAAGAAAGTAGTACCAACAGACAAATAAAAGAATGCATAAATGTGCAAATAGATGTACATGCTTACCATATGGTTCCCACAAAGGGCCTTCCTTGCGTGGAGCCCATCGTACATCGAGACTTAGTGGTATAAGATAAACCTTTCTTCATGTTTGGCTAGGTTGATGGAAAAATTTTGATAGAAATAGATAAACGTAAACTGCAACATATTTTATAACATATAAAATAGGGATGATAATTTTCAATCCATACATTTTAATTTTATATCGATTAGAAATATTTTTTATATATGAAAAATTATTTTTTAAATAAAAAATATATTTAAATTGAAAAATCATTTACTGTTTATAAAAAGTTAAAATATATTTATATATTTTTATTTTAAATCGATATATTTTAATTTTTAATCGATTAAAAATTATTTTAAATTAATATATTTTGATATATTTAATTTTCAACTGATTTATTATTTGATTTTTAATTTTAATTATTTAATTCTAATTCTATATTATGAAATATATTGTAATGTATATTTTCATACTTATATCTTAAAACTTTTCACTGCACGACATGCCTATTTAAGTGATGTTACATATGAGTGGTTGGACTCATCCAAGAAATCAAGATCCAAAATTTTCCTCAAGATGTCCCTCCAAAACAAAGGTAGGTCAAAAGTAGAGGTGGGTACCACGAGCTAACAAATCCAGGGGCTCTGCATATACGCCCCTGTAAGTTGTTGATATTAAACGCATATCCTGCAAGGTTAATACCTTTTTACGTAAATATACTTTAGAACGACAATTCAACAAAAAACAATTGTTAATTTTTGATGGATTCGGGCCAACAATAGATACTTTTATCTATCATATGTATATTCAAATTAATGTCATTTCTACTCATTCCACCACCTCACCCGTAAATCTACGATGATTTAGTGCAAGGTCTAGATCTTGGCGATGGGATTATTCCGCTTTTTATTGTGTTTTTATTGTTTAATTTTTTTATTGTGGTTTTGACATTGCAGTAGGATCTCAGCATCTAGATGGATACTAAATGCGTCAATCTTTGCATAAATCAATAAATATATGATTAATTTGTAAACTGTCTTAGTGGCGTGGCGTAAGTGTAAAATTAAATAATCTTTAAGGGACATCGCTGGAAATTCGATGAACCTAAGATATAAACATTTGTAGGAGCATCTGTGCAAAATCTTCAATTATTAATTTCTTAGCCAATCAAGTATACCCACATCCAGGAAAGTAAGGCTGAAAATGGATGGATTCAATCTTCTGACCATATTTGAATATGACCGGATTTAGATATCCGGATGAGCAAATTTGCTGATTTGGGTAACAATTCATTATTTTGTTGGATATAAATTTGGATGTGATAATGTAGAAATTTAGATAAGATTTTGGATTAAGATTTAGATATTCAATGGATTAAATCAATATTATAAATCTCAATTGCTTTCACATTAGTTAATTCCTTTAGATACTGTGGATTCAAATTATTTGTACCTTTTAATAATAATCTGCACCTACCTTAACTTGATTTATTGTATATTTAAACCTAAAAAGTTATACGATATTTATAAAAGAGAAACGTTTTATCGAAGCGGAAATCGAAGATGGATTCGACGTCCCCACTTACGTGGCAGCAGTTGCCGCTATCCCTGGTGGGCCCCACGTTGTCTGACTGTTGACAATTTGTGCAAGATGGACTTGTACCATCTCGCGCTCAAGATGGGGCATGGATTTTTACTCTAAAAATAAATTATTTTTTTTTATAGGATGTTTGAAATTTTTAAATTTTTTTACATTTTTATTTAATATTTATCTACTAATTATACCTTATGTCAATATCTAAATTATATTCGTCCCTAACTTTTATCCGAACCAAACTTATCTTTGTTTTACTTCCTAATCAAAATCCATATTCAACCTGTTCAAAGGATGTAAGGATATAAAAATAACCATATTCGATCCGATTTCCTCCCTACAAAGTATAAACCCTGGGAAAGCTGACCAACCGAGAGAACGAACTGATCGCGGAAATGACCGACCGAGTATTTAGCTGACCAACTAATATTAGACTAATTATTCCTTTTCTCTGAGACAAAATCGAGTTGAAACTGACCAACCATGGCTTAAGTAAAATGCAAAGGTATATCAAGGAGGATACGTGGATGAAAGGATTAGTGCTTTAATTTGCGGTACCCACTTGATGGTTCTATTCCACTCAGGAGGAGGCAATTAACTTGTCATCAAGGTAAGCCAGCGTGTCGTCATTCGTTCTTTATACATATAAAGGACGGCTATCACATGACCTATATCTGATAGCATCAATGCCGAACTCAAGCATTAGATTCTCTTCTCTAGACTCGTGTAGACGATACATGAAGTCCGCAACCAGTAGCCAATTAATGTATCCGCTTGTACAGTATCAATTAATTATCGAAGATATGATCAGGCTTGGTCTCTTAAAATCTCATCTACCTAATTAATCCATATCATGCAGCTTCCATCGGCATGAGCCCGTACCAAAATGGACAAGCCACCAGCTTCAGTACATGAATATGCACGTAGATAAAAGTAGATGCGAAGCCATCTTCTGTTACGTGTGTGTGTGTATATATATATAACTAAATCATAAATGGCTTATAGCTAGGTTTGGGATTTTCATTCGTAAGTCGTGACACATGGCAAACCTCTAGAGACCAAGAAGCCCAGATAATTAAAAATGTTTACATTTGATGCCAACTTCGTGAAAGATCAATTAGCAAGTATAATGTCACCAATTCGGGGAATCTTCGTGTACAACACCAACTGCGTACTCGACTCAGAGGATCAGCACAACCTGTACTCGCCGCCTAATCCCAGCCCAATTATGTGAGTTATATTTTTCCAACGGAGTTACATCCCAATTCGCCACCAATATATGTAAGACCAAGATGCTTGCCCAAATGATCAGTTATCTCGTTTAAATTATCAAGTGTAAATAGTCCATTTAATTCATAGTAGATCAGCCAATCCCGTCTTTTCTCCAAGGTCTTGTTTGGTTGCTAAGATTTTTTTTTAGAGTAAAAATAAATAAATACATTTGTAACATATTTTACAATACATAAATTAAAGATAAAAATTTCAATCGATGTAATTTAATTTTTCATCGATGAAAATAATTTTTTATAAATAAAAAATTACTTTGTAATTAAAAAATTACTTAACATATAAGAAAAATTATTTAATAATAATAGAAATTTAAAATATATCGATGTATTTTTATTTTTAATCGATATATTTTAATTTTTAATTAATTAAAAATTATTTTTAACGGTGTATTTTGATTTTTAATTTATTAAAAATTATTTTTATCGATATATTTTAATTAAAAATTATTTTCAATTGATTAAAAATTATTTTTAATCAACATATCTTAATTTACTTGATTTTCAACCACACATTCTAAAAGTATTATAATATATATTTTCGTAGTGATATCTTTTTCTTTGTAAGATAACTTTATTTTGTGGTAGAATGGGAGAATTATATTTAAATAATCTATTTTTGTATTTAATTGGCTCATTTGGTTGGGTGGAGGAAGAGGGTGTCATCGAATAAGATATACGTACACTCTATTTGCAGGGATTGGGAAAAGATAATCCAGTAGTTATTGTGTGAAAACGATCCGCGATATTTGATTTAACTGCAACAATCGCTCGTGATATTTGATTTCGGGTGGGTGAAGGGAGGCGTAGGATCCACCGTACCCATGATTGAGACAACAGACAGCTTAGCCACAAGTCCTTTTTATATTATACGTCGTAAAAGATGTTCCTTTATATTTTCACAAAATAGAAAGGGATCAAGAAACGTGGATGCAACATTCTCATGTGCGTGCCAGCCGTCGTACATAATGGAGGATAAGTTAATATATCCTTTTGTTTTGTAACTCAAAATTCGTTGCCGATAAACTAAGAAAATTCACGATACCGCAACATCAACCCCAAGCAATGCTATATAAGAGCTCAAACTTAGATTCCCTCCACGATGATGAATGAAGATTAAGCTGTGTACCCTGACACGTTACGTTAATGTACCTTGTCACATCATAAGTTTTGTGGAACAAGATAATTTACTAGATAAAACTCCTTTCACCTCCCTCATGGAATGGGTCCTATCTCAAGATTTTCGGAACTTCCACGGGATACGTATATATATCTTGAGATAAATATCGGCAAATACAAGATATCCGCGTCCCATCAAGCTAATTTCAATTTTCACACCATGGAGGAAATATATTTTGGATATATGTACGGAAATATATATTGTAATATATTTTATCATATGGGATAAGAATTAATTAATTAAAAATTAAATAAATTAAAATATATCTTTCAATTGATTGGAAATAAATTTTAATTAAATTATATCGATGGAAGATAATTTTTAATCAATTAAAAATTAAAATATAATGATGAAAAATAATTTTTAAATAATTAAAAATTAAAATAACATTCAATCAATTTAAAAATAAACTAAATCGATTAAAAATCAAAATATATTAATGTATTTTACTTTTATATTAGTAATAAATAATTTTTCAATTGAAATATGATTTTTTTATTTATGAAAAATAATTTTTATTGATAAAAAAATTAAAATATACTTATTAAAATTATCATTTATTTTATATATTATAAAATATATTACAAACTTATATTTATTTACCTTTTGAGTTATATTCTTAGGAAGTCGAGGGATAATTGCGATTGGATCGTACTTGCACGTAGGGAGAGTTTTTCTTTTCTCAAACAATTGCCGGCATCTATCACGATCGCTGTTGGTGGTGGTTCCGTGGATTTATTAGCTACTCGACGTGATTAGAGGCACCCCCCCCCCCCCCCACCACCCCTAATTACCGGTACTTATCGCGTACTCGTTCCGGTACGGACCGGAAGGTCCAAAACGCGGAGTCGGGGGTGTTCCAACTGAATCTGATCGGATCACAGCCGTCGACATGTGCACCGAACGTCAATCTGACGTGGGCGTTTTCGGACCACTCGTGGCTCACGGTACTCGGACCTCTCCGGATCCACAGGTGGACCGAGCGAGCCAACGCCTTGTACGCATCGACGGCTCCGATCGCAACACGCAGGCGCGCGCAATCGGACAAATCTGACGGTGGGCATTCGGTCTCGCTTGACCTCTGGTCGTCTTTGGCTCGCATCGCATGGTCACCTCCCCTTTTTTTTATTGTTTTTTTTGGTCGCAAGTGCACGTAGACACTCATCTTTTTCGTCGTACTTGCACAGGATACACACACTTAAAAACTTGCCCCAGTATGCAAAATATGCCCACTATGTTAAATTCGACTCGATTATCCGTTAAGGTTAGAGTATTGGATTCCATGATCCATCACCGACTCCTGTTCTTACTCTCACAATCTCCATTATTGGATGAGTGGACCCCTAACTTTTAAAAGGGTCCCATCTTTTGATGTAAAGGAAGGGGGGTGGCGAGGGATATATTAAATCAATGATTGACCTTAACTTCGGTGGATTTTGACGGAATTAAAAAGGACGATCTGTTTGAAGTTTCGTTTGGGAAGACAATACTCTGACATGTATGCCTAAAATTTTGTTATGTTCTCCATCTTCTCGTAACAAAGTCATTTGTTCTTTGTATTTTGCACGCTTCACCTCAAAGGAGGCTTTTACACAAGTTTCAATGTTTTATGTATCTTTGACCCAATTGCTTATTCTCATTCACTGCAAATATGTATATGTAGTTTATTTTCTTCTAAAAATTATAAATAAAAGTTATTTTGTTTTAAATTTAGACTCATCAATGACATCTACGAGATTTAAAATCGAAAAGTTTTAACAAAATTGGAAGTTCAATCTCTGGATGATCAAAATGTAATCAATCACTATTGAATAAAGAACTTCTAAAGTGTTGTTGGATTGGATTTCTTAGATGTGCCGGTGAAATTAACATCGGGTGGAAAAGTTGAAATGAAGGAGAAGGCATTTTTGTCTATAGTTTAGGTCATCAACTTCTTTGACATAGATGGCTTGTTCGTAACCTAGCAAACCAAGAAAAGTCTAATCTCACATTAGACTTGTGCACCTAGATTAATTTGGTCTTAAGTTTCTTATTTACACTCCATTTAACCCAATTCTTTGTCCTATTCATCAAGGAAGTTATAAATTAGGACTCCACTACAAGTTCCCGAGTCCTTTTAAAGAGGTTTTACGCATTGTATCTTTATGACTCTATGATTTACTGAAAGATGTATCCCCTATCTTGTTTCCCATGGAATGACTCCACTCCCAAGGATAAAGGAGGTGGGCTAGCCATAGCTACAAAGATTTGATCCCATGGACCCCTTTCTTCGTCATGCTACCAATTATAGAAGCTAGAACTAATGTCAAGACAAAGAAGTTGTAGACTTCTCTCTCGACCCTCTGATCTTTGCATCAATGTTTTTTTAGGCTTTTTTTGAAGCTAACTGAGACTATGATAGCCCAAATGAAGGCAACTAAACTTAGAGTATAAAGAATCGACAGGAAGAGAAGTGACTATAAAGAAGAAGAGAGAGAAACCAAGAAAGGGGCACTATTTCTTTTCCTCAATGGGAGAGACTATTAAAGAATTTCCTAGTAGAGTGATAGGAATTGAAGGACAATGAAGTTGGTCATTTGTTAATCTCTAATAAAATCTAAACCAAAAGGGTTGGGATCAATTTCATCATTTGCTTCTTAACATTGATATTTCTTTTTAATCTATCTTTATGTTTTTGGTCTTTTTTAAGTTTTAACAAGAAATTTACCTTACAACAAACATCAAGATAAATACTTTTTCTTATCAAGAAATAAGTTTAAAGTCATGCCTTGTCTGAGAATAAATAGGTAATTACAATTTAGTTTATTACTCTTTTATGTCCCATGTGATAGAAAATAAGTTCAATTTACAAGACCTTTTATAGATAAATAGGAAGATTAGGTAAGAGGCACTACTCTTATATAACACTAATCCAAAAAATTATACCGAACATCATAATATATCTTATTTACCCTACCAAAAGAAAGTTGGATCCCAAAATCTTTTTTCTTTTGACAACCCAGATACCATGATGTGTATTTCCATAATAAACTCGGGGATGTTGGGCTCCCACATATCATAACCTCCACATAAGATAGGATACTTGAACATATGACCTCTCCTGTCATGAGAAGAATGGTCCACTACTCAAAGCATGGCCTAACAAACTGTATCTCAAAGTCTTGCTTCTCCTGCATGCGACTTCAAATATCAGAAGTAATCTCCATTCCATGTACAAACAAAGTCCCTAGAACCTAGAACTCTTGAATAGATCTTCATCTTAGAATAGAATGTTGTGAATGCATTCACATGTCCTACTAGGAACCTCCGATGATCCCATTCAATGAGGAAATCGAAATTGGTAGACCTATGAAAACTAGAGTACTTTCTAAGCTTTGAGAGGTTCATCTTAGGACATTCCTTATCATGATAATATTATATCCACTCTAAATGGAAATGATCCTATGGTAGAGTATTTTAAACTACTTTTAGACAAAGTGTTACAAATAAATAATTCATAGAAATAGCTTTATGTCACACTTGTTGAAGTACATAAGATAATGCATGCAAACACCTAAGCTGGGTGTGACATAGATGATGGAGAAGAAAACATCCCACTTGATCTAAGTGGAAAACTAATTTCCGGGAACTTTATGGTAGAGGAAGTGGTAGTGTGACCATCTTCCCAGTGGCATCATATATAGGTTGTTGGAAATTATCATGTACAATTCTATAGCCATAAAATTTCCCAAATATCAATGTTATGCATGCATACTATCTTGTGTGACTTTGTTTCCATACGTATGTTTATTTACAGGTGGTGATAAATCGATATTAAATAGTAAGAATTTGATTTGACTGTTGGATTGGGAATTTAACTCTTGGATCAATTGGGGATACTTCTGGAGCAAACTTATAAAGTCACTCCACTTTTGACAAAGAATTCACTATCTATTGTCAAAGAATGTGCTGCTGTCACAAGTTTGTAATATGCCCATTCTTCTTTTGGTTAGTGGTTGGTATCAGAAGTCACACATCTTTGGGGTAATCTACCATGTGGGTTAGCATATCCAAATGAACAAATTTGGAATAGGAGATTTTCATTATTGTATTTACTTAAAAAGAACAAATATCCAATTTTTTTGTTTTCCCAGAGGGAGGATAAGCAAGGAGGATATTTTGTAATGCGACTTGCTATTTTTATTTGGAATGGGTCTAGGAGGGTAGGATAATTTCTAAATTAATATGAATTATGTTAGTTGATTGCTTGTTATTCTTCTATTGTAAATATATGTGCGATAGATGTAAATGTGTTCGGTAATGAATTCTGCCACAAACAACAAATTAGATGATAAACAATAATCAACAAAAATAAGCCATAAGAACACAAGAATTCAACTACAAACCCTTTGATGGTTAGAGATCACGAGCAGAGAAAATTATTTCACCATGTGAAAATAAGATGATTTGACATGATAGAGTACAAGCATATTTATATACCTAAAATTCCATGCTATTTATTGAGATCATTCCAACAATTAAGAAAAACAAATACCTATAAAAAAATAAGATTACATATCATATCAATTTCATGAATTCTGAGAGTCTCCCATTAAAGATTCTAATTTTATATGATATGAAATATGCCATTTAGGTAAAATTCTCATAAGTAAAGAGATTGCCTTATTGATTAATTACCAATTGCTTATATGAATATGGGAGATTTCATCTTCAAAACAATCCAATGAAATTCCCATAATGTAATATAATAATGTAAACTAACATTTCCTTCATCAATTATACTATTCAAAAATAATTCAAATATGTAGATGTCATATAGTATAAAATAAATTAATATTTTAATAGAATTTTTGCATATTTCTCATTTATTTTTTTTTCATACTAATAGCATTAAACTTGATCCCTGATTTGCTTGAATACGACACTTGTAACCACATCATGATATAAAACATATAAAGAAGATCAAATAAAAATCATACATAAATATTAAATGACATTACATTATAATATATGGTGAAAAGATCATATTTAACAAACTACGTAACTAATAAAGTCTTGATAGTTTGCAATAGATTTTATACATTAGTCTACAATGATAAAGTTGATTAATTATGTACTTCATGAATCATCACTCGAATTTTACCTTTTGAATAACAACAAACAATCTTGCATCACGTAGAAGTACACATCATTGTAGTATCGGATAGATAAAGCTAAAAAAAATGATGGAAAGAACTACGTTGCAATGTCTGTGTCATGGAAGATAATCGATTAGTGGTAAGTAATCCTAGACAGCCTAAAGTTGAAAACGGAGGGACTCAGGTAGTCCCATTTTCTTACCCATATCGACATGTAAATATTTCAATTCTACACTAGGAAACAATATAGAAAAGAAAAGCTTTCCTCATTGTCAAATTTTGAGTCTTTACGATCCCTACGAAGAATGAGTTAATAAAAAATATCTTTGAAACATGAAACCTTAACAAACATGCTCAATCATTGTCATAAAACATAGCAAATATAGATAGTATCATGGGGATAATTAAATAAAATTTGAAATAAACAAATTCCAATATTATGACACCTTTTACTTTAATAACACTAAATCATAATTATCACGTCTCAACAACCCACATACGGAATTGATCATAAAATTTACAAAGAGATAAAAATTGTCGATTGTTTATAAAATTTAAAATTCTTAAAAACAAATAGGAATGGTATATCAAGAGAGTGAGAGGAAAAATTATCTAAATTATTAATTACTAATCTAAACTTATTTTTTGAATTTTTTAAATTTTTTTATTTTTTTGGAATTTAGAATAAGGAATTATAACTAATTATAAAGCTAAAGACTAATCCTAAAATAAAAATTACACAAAAAACAAGAAACAACCTACCTACAAACTATAAACTATGAAACTAATCACTAAACTAATGAGAACAAAAGCAAAGCACCAAAGCAAAATTTTATTAACATAAAATAATGTCACAATTACAACTAAAAAGAGTAGAGAGAGAAAGAAGAAAGTAAGGAGACATTCTCGATGCGATGGCAACGTACGTCGATCATGATGGCAAAGAGGTGGAGTTTCGTCGAAGAATCTCCATGCTAAAGAGAGAGGGAAAGGGAGAAAGAGGATGATGAGGAATAATAAGAGAGATGAATAAATTGGGGGAGGGGGAGTGTTACAACCCAAACCCAACCCCTCATGTAACACGGGGACGACCTGCCTTGACTAATCCCAAGATCCAGTCTTCTATCGAGAAATAAACCAAATGCAAAAAGAATTACAACATTCCACACGTGCAATATAGCTAGGTATTAAATAAAAAGGCAGCAACAGAAACATAATAGTAGCTCGAAAGATAACACGCCACAAGTGAAAAGGAAGATTTGCTAGCTTGCCATCACAACTATAAGAAGACGTAAAGCAACGACATAAGTTTCAAAATACTAAAAGTACTCACTACAGTGAAAGTATCTCAAAAGCGGAACGAAAAAGAAACAGGCTACTACTGGGCTCGACTGCTCCCAGCACCCTTTACAGTCGATAGTACTGGCTGCTCAGCTCCCTGACGTAAACATATAAAGCTATTGTCAGCTAAATGCTGAGTCGAGTGGCAACATAAGAACATCTAATGCAATAAATAAAAGAAAAACAGTAAACCATTCATACATTTTTCAGTTATTTAAACAGTTATCATTTGGTTCAATCTATAATCACTATGTGCTTAGTATTCGGTTATTCTAGTAAGGGTCAATATCATCACATAATCCACATTTCCATAAGGGAACGATCTTGATGTAGTTTTCCCGCGATACAGGATGCACACGTAGCACTCTCCTTGTCGGGAGAGTACCTCGTGATAGTCCTACACCCAATTTACCACCCTGGGGTCATGGCTGCGACATAGCGGTGAGTACGGCACGTGCGATAAGCGTACGGGTAGCTATCCCGTACTGGCACGCGATCAATCCTTTCCACTAGTGGGTACACTCTAATGTACAACACAAAATAGAACAGGGGCCACACCCCTCAACAGTCTTCATACCCTCGTCCAACTATCTCGGTTTGCCTAGTGGGCTCCACAGGAGTCGGTGTAGAGAGACCATTCCTAATCCTGGGTCCCAACCCAAGGGGAGGCTAGCTCTCTCCCTACACAAAAGTGATGGTAGCTTTCCTCGGTACCACGTACACTAGGGCCAGCTCACTTTCTATATCTAAGTCCAAACAACCAAACAACATGCCTATATAGGCGAGATATTCCATCATTCATCAAGTATCCATGTTACTGTACTCTTATTACTTTCCTAATTCCTCATAGGGTTTGTGCATAGTACTCGTTTCATTCCAATATGTGGCATGTATCTCTATTCACATTCAGGTTTCTTAATTATAGAACAAGCAACTCGTGATTCAATAGGAAAAGCATTCAATTATATCGATTTAGTTGTCAATTACTCACAATATGGAATTCATTAGCATGTATGCTTAAATTATAACAAATAAGGTTTAACTGCTTGAATGTAACCATGCACCATTCTCAACCCTAGAGTTCATATCATGTCGTAAGTTTCAAAGCAAAGATCTCTAATCTGGCATGCACTTAACAATTTAATTTAACAAGAGTAGAGAAGACCACTTTACCAAAAGATACGGTGATATGGGGGCATGAACGGCGAATCCCAATGTCTTTGCAGGTCCAGTGCACACTACGGACTGGAGACCTATTCCAAATAGTTGGTCAAACCAGACATTAATATTGTTGACCAACACTTGAGTACATCAATTAAGCTAAAAACAACGTGAAGACACTTCTAACATGTAGAAAATTCAGAAAGGAAACCAACGATACTTTAATTGCGCAAATCTGACTTCGTTTGAGCCCTGAACTGGCTCAAACACTCCTCCTGGTTCACCTGAATCGAACCAGGCAGGCTGGTCTGGCTGGACCTGCCTCCTGGTGGTCGCAATAGTGTGTCCAGACCGACATCAGATATCTGAGGTGAGTCCCAGATGTCTTCGACGTACGCAAAATCTCATCTTGCGTTCCTGCTTCTGTTTCAATTGTCTTTTACCCCTCACAGTCTTCTGAGGATGTAACGACCCGGTTCCCGAGTCCCTACGAGACACGAGAACCGGACCGACTCGACTAATCCCAAGACCTAGTCGTCCAACGAGGAAGTAACCAAAAGACAGTAAAATAAACCACATTCAGCATGAATATAACTAACAGTAAGAAAGTACAGCAGTAAGGAAAGAAACTACTACAGTAGGTACCACCACAACAGTAAAACAACATTTATCATATAACAAGAACTGCAAGTAAAGAAGGTACAGCGGAAACAAAAACTACTCACTAGAACAGAAACAAAAGGGGTACAAAAGGCTGTGGTAACTCTACTGGACCCTACTCGGCCCAGCGTCCTCTGCAGCCGCCGACCCTGGCTGCTCAACACCTGGTCCTGAAAAAGGTAACGAGTGTAACACGTCAGCAAAATGCTGAGTAGAGTGGCAAACTAACTAAAGGCAACAGTAGAGTGTACAGTAGTTGTTATGTTCTATTATTTCCTTTATTCACATCTTTCAATTTTTCTCACTATTTCATTTATTTCTCAGATCCTTTACTTGATCTCGAATGTCCTCGTGGGAACGATCTTGATTGTAGTCTTTTCCAAAAGTAGAAGTAGCACGTGGTGCTCTCCTGGCCGGGAGAGTCCCCCGTGGTGATCCTACCCTCAGTCAACCACCCCAAGGTCACTGACAGACGTAACGGTGACTACGGCACGTGCGATAAACGCACAGGTAGCTAGCCCGCACTGGCACGCGGTCAGTCGTTTCCGTTAACGGGTGCGCCCAAAGCACAGCACGGAACCAGGGCAGAGCCCTCTCAGTAACAGGGGTCCAACCCCTCCACAGTAACCAAACCGGGGCCTTGCCCCTCCACAGTCCGCGCACCCTCGCCTGACTACCCTGGTTTGCCCTAGTGGGCCTAACAAGTCGGTGAAGGAGGCTAGCAGAACCCCGGGGCCCGTGGGGTAGCTAGTACTCTCCTAACACTACTAGCTCTCCTTGGTACTACGTACACGAGGGCCAACAAGTCGGTACAGAGCGGCCAATCCTAACCCCGGGTCCCTGGGGCGGCTGGCCCCACTCTGCACTAAACAGGTACAGGTACTTCCCTTGGTACTGCGTACCCAAGAGACAGTACAAACTACATCTCAGTTTCCATTCCTTTTTCTTTCCAGGAGTTCCACTCCTAATTCCCCGTAGGGTTCCAGCTATTTATCTCAGAACATCATATGTTTCACTTTCCAGATTCACGTTCTCAAAAATCCATGATCTCCATCATGTTTCTTTATTCATAACAGACAGCTATTAATTCAAATTACAGGCAGCTTTATATTCCTTTTCATTTTTTTTTTTTCCAAGACTGCAGTATTATACATTCCACTAGTTCTTCCATCCTAGGGTTCATGTCACATCCTAGGATCTAGCATACAACTAGTTTTCCAGCCCTAGGATTCATGCATCACCTAGGAGCTATCATTCCATACATTTCTCATTCCTAGGATTCATGCAATGTCCTAGCTTCTAGTTATGGTTCCATACTTTAACAGATTTTATTAATAAACTTAAGCCACTCTACCAGGTACAACGGGAGTAATGGGGGCGTGATCGGGAATCCCGCGTGCCTCCGCGACTCTCAAGACTGCAACTGAACGAGATCCTGTCACAAGGATCAAACACAAGGAGTGTCTCAAAACAGTGTATAGCTACTGTAGATGAGTAGAGGAATTAATTCTGAAGAGAACGCAACTCGAATCGCGGAAAACGGAGCCCGAACGGGCCGTAAACGGGTCGAAAAAGATGATACTGTGCAAAATCAGACGTCTGGAACTCCTTCCAGACGTCTTAAAAAGTGGATCAGAGAATTACCTGTTCAGCGTGGTTTCCCAGACGTCCAGAAGTCTGCGGGGACGTCTGCCCTAGATCCCAGACGTCCGATGGTCCCTCAGGACGTCTGGAGGTCACTCCCGCCGTCTGGTACAACTTCCAGACGTCTGATTCGTAAAGGATGGCGAATCAGCGAACCTGCGCACAGCCAACCCCCTCCCTCAGTACGGTCAGTCGACAAGAAGGAAGAAGGCGGAAACTCACCTTTCAGACGTCTGTATGATCTTACAGACGTCGACCTTGCCGTCTGGCTATCAATCCAGACGTCTGATTCTGGAAATTTTTCCAGAATCAGGACCCTGCTCGACCTCCGCTCGCGACGCCGCCCGCGTCGCGCCTCGCGCTCCTGCTGCTCAGACCGCAGCAGGTCCCTCTCCGCGTCGCTCCGCGCCCCCTGCGCCCTCCGCCAGCCGGCCAAGCCGCTCCGGCGAGCTCGCCCCCACGGCAGAGCTCCGCCCTCGCACGCCGCACCTCCGCGCTCACTGCGGCCGCCGCTGCCGCCCTCGCGTCTGCTCGCTCTCGCGCACAGGAAGGAGAAGAAGAAGAAGACGGTGGAGACGGGAGGGGAGGCGCGCCCCTTTTAACGCCGCGCGGAGAGGAGAGAGGAGGTGGCAGGCCGCCTGCAGCCGCAGAGAGAAAAAGGGGGAAAAAGCGGTCTGCGCGCTCAGGCGCGCAGACGACTCGCGTGTGTCGAAAATAACGGATTTCCAGACGTCTTCAAACTATCCCAGACGTCTTATCAAACGTCTGGTTATTATCCCAGACGTCTTGTCCGACGTCTGAGCCACCTCCCAGACGTCTTAAAAGACGTCTGGGGCACACATTCGTTACAGAGGATGTTACCAAACGTCTGACACTACACTTGGTTGTCTGGGAGGATAGTCTGACGTCTAACACCACCTCCAGACGCTCGAAAGTGCCTTGAATGTCGTGCCAGCGGGCCTTCCCAACGCTTCTCTCACCTGCACAAATGTACACACCTAAGAACATGCTTAACAATCGTTAGGGCAGCGGAAACTTGGTTTCCGCGCCTGCACACCCCATGGGTAGAGATTATCTCAGTACTCTACGTGCTTCCATACATTCTGAGCTCCCTCTAGACGTCCGACGATCCCTCCAGCCGTTTGTCAAACGTTGCAAACGTCTGATAACCACGGAAATCGTGGCCAAACTCCACATGTAAGACCTTCCTCGCAACGACTCTCCTCCTCTGCATGCTGTTGCAACTGCAGCAACGACCCCCACAACAGCCCTGCTCTCCCTCTCCCACGCTCTCTCTCTCTCTCTCTCTCTCTCTCTCTCCCAAGCTCCTCATGCTGCTCTCACTCTTCTCCCTCACTCACTGTTGCAAGGGAAAGGAGGGAAGGAGGTGGGTGGCCGCTTGGTAAGGACAAAGTGGAGGAGGGGGGTGTTTTATAGGGGTGGAAATAGGGTTTGCAGGGTTGCATGGGAGTGTTGTGTGGGATATGATGGGATCAAGAAAATGGCACCCGACCTCGAGAATAATTTCTAAGGTGTTAGAATTGCATAAGATCCCTCCTAAAAGCTAAAAACTCCACACGGGATCTTTTTGGTGAGTAGAATTTACGAAAAAGGTCCTAAGTTTTCATAAATGCCCAAATCACCCTTGGGAAGGATCATTCCGGGGTGAGGGCTTAAGGGGACTTTAAAAGGAGACAAACCCCCCCCCCCCCCCCCCCCCCCCCTTGAGTCCCAGAAAAAGTTAAGATTAAGGTTAAATTCGTCCTCCTTAATTTAACAAGTTGGAATAGACACAAACACTTGAAATCTTATTGAGATTGAGATTTTTTCCTCAAAATTTAGTTGGGAATTGAAATTGTCTAATCGAGAAGGTTGAAGATGCTCACTTTCTGCATTTTATTCACTTGGTTAATTAACCTACTTTTGTTGTAGTACTCTTCTTTGTCTCATCCTAAAAAGAGATTGCAGGCAATAAAAATGTCACTACCTAATCCCCTAATATATAACTCATCTTAGTAAATGTCTTTGTGCTCATTGTGATTGGTTAGATTGCATGTCTTCATTTTAAATGACAGAGATTTTAAATCAATATGCTAATTAGATCCAAGAACCTCGATCATCCCATCTTCTAATGCTTCTTGTTCCTCTTCCTCGATGGATATGTTCTGGAGATACAAAGGCATCTTGTTTAGGCACCGGATCGCTGGAATTGTCTAATCGAGGAGGTTGAAGATGCTCACTTTCTACATTTTATTCACTTGTTAACCTCCATTTGTTGCAGTACTCTTCTTTAATTCCTCCCACAAAAAGCGATAGCAGTTTCACGACGCAGTCTACTAATACATATCCTCACGTTAGTTAATGTCTCCATGCTTTGTTGTGATTGGTTTAGATTACATTTCTTCCATTTCAATGCACATCCTGATGGGGATTATAAACCGAATATGCTAATTATTTAGATCCAAGAACCTTGACGGTGGTAACAACAGCCACGATGATGGTTATGGCAATGAAAAATATTGATGATGGCAGTGATGCAAAGGACTACACCAGTGATGTTTGATGGAAGATCATTGGTGGTGCTACCAGAGGAGATACGTACACAGATGTGGGAAGGTACATGGGTCTTGGTGGTGCGTGAAGGTGTGATAGTGAGGATGCCAGTGGAGATAATTATTGTAATGGTAGGAAAATAACTAAATAAATAAAATGAGAAGATGGCTTTTATGTTGTAGATTACATTTGTTAAAGCAGAAAAAAAAGCATAAATGATCCCAATTGAGAAACCTCATTTTCTTATTTGCATCGTAGAACAACAAATATGACAACGTAAAAATCTTTTTTTTGTGCTATAACAAAATTCATTTTCCTTGATATATATGTACATATGTCATTTGCATCATTTTTTGTATTTTTATTTTTATTTGTTTTTTTGGTGCCAATCTGCTATCGTTAATGCTGTACATCATCCCCCTTCCTATCCCATCCTGCCCGTATTAGCACCACCAGCATATCACCATGACCACCACTGGGCTCCACTAATGCTATTACCAGCATCATCATCCTCATTATAAAGAAATGATCCAAATCCCAACACCTTTTGTGAAAATGAGTCTGGATTGGTGGACAATATATATTGCACTTCCACAGATGCACCGCTCCCATTCGCCCCTCCCTCCACCCCCTCTCTCTGGAAATCCAGTCCTACTCACGTATGAAGCTACATTTCTATGTCCCTGTATCTCTTTTTAATAGCTCTGGAGGTTCGTTTGCATGTCTGAGGAAGTGCCCATGCAAGCTTTTTGGTTCTGAAATATAATTATTTGGACAAAACGTACCTAAGCAAAAAATTATTAATTAAGTGGCATTTGAATTTTGCATGCATAGAGTTTAACTTTAAATAAAATTTAAGATGAGATAAATTTAAGTGATGTTAGCATGAATGGTGTGATAATAGAAATAGATATAATAAATGAGCCGATGTATTATAAGTTATAAATTAATGTAATTTAAATGTAAAGAAAAGAGTTATAATTTATTTATTTTATATTTGATATTAATTAGTTATTTTTTATCATTATTTAATTAAGAAATAAGGTGAGTGGAAATTAGATTTGATAGGTAAGCTCATATGTTATATATGAAAAGTTAAAATAACATTTTTAACATTGTTCCTGACACTATTATGACACTATTCATGCTAAACGTCACGTGGTAATGCTTATCATCCTTCATCCAAACAAAATCCTGGCTCCTCCTTTCTAATAAATAAGCAATTTCTACAGATACTCTCAACCATTCACCTTGATTTCAGTGCAATCTCCGAATCGTAAAATATACTATTTTGGCTTCTAGATATCTTTAGATTCACTCACGAAAAAGGAATGTTAGTCTTCTCGTTCACCCCTTTCCTCACGTATCTCCTTTTTTGCACTAAAATAGATCGGTGCTTGTTATCATATAATTGAAAAGTGTCAATGCTTTTTAGTATATAATTGAAAGGCATCAGTTCCGTAGTTCGAAGAGAGAGAGAGAGAGAGAGAGAGAGAGAGAGAGAAGGGGGGGGAAGAGGTAAACTAGGCGGTTTGAAAATCGCAGTTCATAACTGCATGAGTATATTTAGATAAATTAATTAATTCTTCTAAGGTTGAAAAAGGAAAAAAAAAAAAAAAAAAACATATGAATCAAACCAAAAATTGACTTCTTTCAAGGAGTAGCTAGTCCTGATACGAGTTCACGTATATCAATAATCAAAATTTTGATAAGGTGATGGCCTTGCCTTGTACGTAGGAAATAATCGAAAATAACCAAGCTAAAAAGGTTTATTATTGGTTATAAGTGAGTGCACACACCTCCGGTAACATATATAAATCGCAAGCAACATATTTTATGAGATATCCTTGTCCTACCCAAGGTCCTAAAAGATGAAGTATGGGTTCATATTATTGGTTCATACTAAAAAGGAGGTTACGGGGTATACGGTCGTCTACATATATGGGAATGTGTAATTATCTTTCATATTAGATTTCTTCACTTTTGTTTCTAATCAACTATATAAATCCCAGAAGTAAAAATAACAACTCTTTTTTCTTTTTTATTTCTTAATATTTCAAACTTAGAGGCAAAATTTGGCTTAAATGGATTTGAAAGAAATTCATTTAAAATCAAAGCGAAAACTCAAGTTTCTAAGCATCTCTTACTTGATTTTGGCTAAATATATTTGAAAAGTTAAATTTCGATTTGGTTGAAGAAAAAAAAAAAAAAGGTGAAGAAAGAACCCATCGATCCTTCGCATCTATCTCTCTCCAGCAGCATTTGACTTAATTTGTCTAATTTGAAGGTTATTAAAATCATGTGTGTTAAAATATATCTTATGTAGGTATCTTTATTATTTATTATTTTTATGAGGAGGCTCCCTTGTATTTTACCTATATCCTCTTTTTTTAAGGTATTCTTTTGAGATTAATTTCATTACTTCTTTTTTTGTCTCAACAATGTGACTGCACGGTAAGTGGATGAGTGATTCGACCTCCTCTTGGGAATGAATTTTTTTCTCCAAAATTTATACCTAAACAGAAAACACCGATTCCGTTCGCCGCTTTGGCTTCATTCATGATCCATCACTCGACCCTCACCCTTTCTCGATCCTATCTACCAGATGGTGCCTCCGGATTCTTTCTTGACAGAGTTTTTGAGCTGTCGGGTCCTCTTCAGCTTCTCGAAGGATCCGATAACCCGTTCTAACGACCTTGGCCCCCCCCAGCTGAAGAAGAGGGTCCTACCACGAAACATTGGATGACAGTGGATTCTCTGGCAATCGAAGAGAGGATCTGGAGTCAAAGATTTTGAACAGTGCGGTTGAAAGAAACCCTGTGGAAAAATATACATTTATTTGAAATCAGTGTACATACATATGTATATAGATATAGCTTGTGGACCTCTTTGGAGCCGACAGGGGTCGCCGATGCAGCCATAAACAAGCAGTATTTGAAGTCTCCTCCCCCATGTTCTCTCCGGTGGGTCTCTTGCACCTTCTCCTTTCCCCATCCAATCATGGCACAACATGTGCCTTCGCATGTGCGCCTTTACCAACACCTCCACGCTGCAATGCATATGCTTCCCGCCTACATCTTTTTTGTTGCTTTCCTAACTATTGCGGTTAGTGCTGGACCAGGTCGGAGAACAAGCCACCGATTGCGATTGGTGTGTGCTAAACGCTTGGTTTATTTTGCTGACGTCTGTCAGGACAGCCCCAAGGAATAGAGTGGAGAGAGAAGGGTGTAGCTGCTTCATGAATACCCCCGTGCATCTAAGCTATAATATACCTTGAGATCTGTCAAAATTTTTCGAGGGAAAGAAGGTAAGGATATATAAGCTGTAAAAGGTTTGAGTATTGGCGTTTTAGGATCATTTTATTTTCAACCAGATCAAATGGAATTCCAGTTTATATATATTATTAATTATGTGTGGATTATGCCATTAAGGCTTCGATTGCTTAACGGGTTTGTAAATTTCATTTTCTTTCTTTCTTTCTTCGTTTTTTTTTTTTTTTTTTTTCTTTTTCTTTTTCTTTTTTTGTTACATGGCGCATCCTCCTTCAGATGGGATTACCTCCTTTGGCCCGGTTGAAAGGGGATAAGTTAGAGGGGATGGCTGGATTAAAGCTTGGAAGTCCCCATCTTGGTTTTTGAAAGTGTGGATAAACTTTATTTGGATATGTTGTTTGGAAGAAAGGATACTCTGGAAAAATGTGAAAAGCAAGTTTCTGACATGCAGAACCGGGAATAAAATGTTTTATCCCCATTCCAATAAGGTATGCACATGGGCAGTTTATGTTTGATGGCTGAATTAGAGGGTGTCCCACATTTGACAGGAACTAAAATTCTGCCTTTATTATCCCAAAAGGACATCCTCTCTGAATGAGGAATAAGTTGGGAAGCAAAGTAGAAATAAAAGAATAAAGTTGGGATTTACATATGGGAACGTTGAGGAATGTAGCATGCTCGTAAATGAGCACTTTCATCCTACTATTTATTGGAGAACGCTTGCAGCTTTGATATGGTATGTTTGGAATGAAAGAAACAGCAGGAAACATGGATTAGAACCTTCTATCCCATCTACCTTAGCTGCCCGCATTAGCAGGAGCTGCAACTTGTAACCACATTTGAACTTGTCATTTCTTATTCTTATCGAGAATGTTTCGTTCCCTGCATGTAATTGGGCCGGTGGCCTTCTTTTGAATAATATATTACCCTTTTACTTTTGAAAAAAAAAAAATGTTGAGGATTGATACTCCCATTATTTTGGGCTTTTATTTCAGAGGTCACCTTAGGTCCAACTTGGCTCAACTTGGCAAGCTTTTACTGTCATTTTCCTGCAATCTAACTCCAATTCCTACCAGGAGTTGGTAGGAAGTTTGGATACGTTCAACTAAAACCACAATATTTAATCTTTGTGATTTCGGGCCTAATAATTACAAACGTCTCAACGCTCCCCTCGTTTGTGACAGATTGAAGTAGCTAAAGTAGATGATGGTACACTCCATTTGTTTCCCTTAGGAGGTAAATGAATTATATTTCTTTTAATGCCTTGCGGTATGTGAGGAGCATATCATCAAAACCCTGAACACTTAGCAAATATGATTTGTCGGGGTAAAACAACCCACGTAGACATTGCAAATCTTTTAAGATCAGATCCAAATCTGTATTCATTTAGATCATTCATACTTTCTTGAAACTTAAAATGGTGTGTGTGTATATATATTTATATATGGGGGGAGGTGAGGGTGGATCTTATACGTATGATTTTTATTTTACTATTTGTGAGCTATGTCTTACAATCAACTGATTAAAATCTAGTAGTTTTATATAAAATTATTATTCTCACTTGAAGGTGGTTTCATAATACGAAAAAAATGGAAACCTTCTAAAAAATTAACAACCCTACCATTAAATATGTCACATTTCAAAAAAAAAAAAAAGCTAAACGAGATACGTTACTTCCATAAACATTAAAATTTCTTTAATGTAGCAACTAAATCATGACTAAAATTCAAATTTCAAAACATAAATGATGCAAAATATGGTATATCTCATATCTTTGTCATATTGTGTGCATCTAGTTGACGCAATATAAAATATAAAATGTTATAATGGGTGATTCATGTAGTCGTAATGAAGATACTGACAAATTGCAACGAAAGCATAAAGTAGTCATATGATGTAATAAAATGAACTAGTGACATATCCAAACTTTGATGTGTTTACAATCGTAATACAATAATTTTTAAAATTATGTTATTACGAATGCTCTATTTGGAAAATATGACAACGTTGTAAATACATATGTCATATTACAACGCTTGTAATACAACAATTTTCTATTTATGACGAAAAAAATAACAATGGTTGTTATTACAACAATTGTAAAAATAATTGTAAAATAAGGATGTTATAAAATGATCAAGAATGTTGTATTACAGCAATTGTAAAAATACATATGTCGTATTACAATACTTATAATACAATATTATTTTAATTCAAAGCTTGATTGTAAAATGATCAAGAATGATATATTACAACAATTATAAAATGCATATTGTAGGTTTTTCCAGCCCTACCAGGAGGGGGTGACGTAATAATTGCGGAAATAAATAATAAACAATCTCACAAATAAGCAATCACACAAGTACACAAGAATTTTTAGGTGGAAACCCAAACCGGGTGAAAACCACCACCTAACCCTCTCGAGTTATGATTTTCCGATCAACCAAGTTGATCAAAATCCACTAAACCGAATCACTTTAAACGAGGGTGATTCAACTTCAATACAACCACGCTACTTAGACGAGGGTAGCGTACCTCAACCCCTTCTCTCCACGAGAAGGATTTTGTCTCACGAAGGAGACGGGAATTCGCAAAGCGAATACCCAACCAAATACAAAGATAAAAGAAACAACAAGTCCTATAGAGCCAACAAAGTAATTATGAACCTAGCTTCTATAGGAATTAGGAAACTCCCCTTTGCAAGGAGTGCGTCGAGTTGATGGCGCGGTGCGTGAGCCACACGACGGCGCAACTTCGCTCTCGTGAACAACGGCGGGAGAGCGGGTACGCAACAGCTTGATGCTCTCAAGATGTAGAACATGAGCTTAGAGAGCAAGAGCTATCTAGGACACAAGAGAGTGGAACTATGTTGCTTAAGTGTGTCTTGTGTTTCACTTAGTATGTGTTGGTGTTGCAAAGGTTCCCCTCTATTTATAGAGGCCTTAGGAAGGCTTTGGAAGGCTTAGGAAAGGTTCTATAGCCGTTGGGAACAAAGCCCAAGAGAATCAACCCGAAATCAGGAACAATCATTGCTCTAACAGGCTTATCAGACGTCTAATTCTGGCATCAGACGTCTGTAAGTTCACTTTAAGACGTCTGATTCTGAGGTCAGACGTCTGATTTTGGGCGGGTCTCTTCCTGACTTGAATCAGATCTAAGTAGGGTTTTTGTGCAAGTACATCAGACGACATACAGGACGTCTGGCACTATGTCTGGACGTCTGGAAACCTACTTTTACTGTGGGAATGGATTTTCCAAACGTTGCAATGGCTAGAAAATCTCTGAGAAGAGATTTTGGGTCAGCCGAGGCAAAACGGTCAATTATCAGACGTCTGGAAAGTCCTATGGACGTCTGATAAGGCTCTAACGGTCATAATCTTGAGTGTTTGCTAAGCCAGCCAACGGTCTACTAATTGGACGTCTGGCAAAGTCATCAGACGTCTCGTAAGACGTCTGGTCTAAGGTCTGGACGTCTGATTTCATCAGACAGAACTAGCTATGTCCAGCCTAACAGTTATCAGACGTCTGAAACAACAGTCAGACGTCTTAAAATACTTTATCAGACGTCTGATTTGGGAATTAGGCGTCTGGAAACTCTGTTTGAACCCTATATTGGTTTTCTAAGTTCTCTACAGAAAACCTAAGTATCCTAAGGTTGTGCGGGTGTTCGTAGGGCTACTGTTAGGGTACTTTGAGGTTCTTTAACATAATTTTCTAAGGAAATAAAGAGCAACAAAAGAAACGAAAAATACAACAAGTACAAAAGAAGGAAATCTATCCTATTCCTCATTTCCTTCCATCTTCAATCTATCGCTCCTCGCGAATCTCCTCTGTTTTCCATCAAGCTCCTCCAATCTGTCCTGGATGCGAGCTCAAACTCCATCTAATCACGTATCCATTTGCGATTAACCTGAAATCTAGGACTCAAAGTGCAAATGTTAAATGACACGTGTTTTGTTATCATCAAAATAAATGATCGTGGTGCTCTAGCACCAACAATCTCCCCCTTTTTGATGATGACAAAACCATAAATAATAATGCAGAAAATCCTCCCCCTTTTTGACATTATCAAAAAGGTTTAATTTATTTTACATTTCCTATAACTCCCCCTTAAAACATGCTCTTCTATGAGTTTCTTTTAACAAAGGTAATGTCCTCCTCTTTTTTTTTATAACAACAAGATAGCTATTATTTTTCTCCCCCTTTCTAAAGGAAATTTAGCTACCTTATATCTCTCCCTTAAAAATTGACAATTAGCTCATAAATTTTAACTCCCCCTATCTAAATGTTACTGATAAACAAAGATAGGGTCAAGAATTTTTACCTCACCTACCATGGCCAATAAAATGGCTCGAATGGTGGTGGTGGATGCCACATCGGATGGGGCTCCCATCCGTAGCTTGGAGGCCCGGGCATTGGTGCCGGTCTCCAATCTGGTGGTCGACGTGCGGCGGGTCCGTCGTTTGTTTGCCGTCTCGTCGGTCTTCTTGTCCTCCTCCTTGGTCTACTCCTTGGTTCTTCCAACTGGAGTTGACCAGCTTTGAGTTTGTATGTTCAGTCCTTTGTGTTGTAGTTATCCTTGAAACCTACAAAACAAGATTCCAATTCTTTTTTCGGTATCCAAGTGGGCTTGGATCCGGATTTGTTAGCAGGTCTCCTTGACGAAGATCCTTTCTCAACCTTAGGGCTATAAAAATTATCAACTTTGTTGATTAATTTATTAGAATTTTCCCTAAGACATGCAATTTCTTTTTCTATAATACTCATCTTAGTCTTTAAATTAGAGATTTCTAACTTTTGACTATCATTTTCCTCAATCAATTTATTATTTTCATTGATGAGGTTATGATTTTCTAATAATGGTTATCATTTTTAGGACTAGCTTCTAGATCCTTAAGTTTATTTTCTAATCTTTCATTTTCACTTCTAAGAAAACTAAGTTTCTTTTTAATGCTTTTATTTTCTATCTTAAGTGCTTTACTAACTTCAAATAGTTCATTAAAAGCTTCTTGTAAATCGAGATTTACCTCATTGTCGCTGTCGTTGTCACTTTCTTTGATTGCCATGAAACCAAGGCACGCGGTTTCCTTCTCCCCGAGATCTTCTTCCGAGCTTGTCTCCTCATGAGTGCCTTCCAACCTCCTCCATATCTCGTGGGCGGTGGTACACTCTTGGATTTGCTCGAACTCTTTCAGACTCAACGCACAATACAAGGCATTCATTGCCTTTGCGTTGAGGTTGAGATTCCGAACCTGATCTTCTGAGTAACCTCTTGCGGGTTTCTTGGGAATCACAAATGTGGATTCGCATTTTTCCCACACCCGGAAGTCGTAGGCCTGCAACCACATAGTCATACGATTTTTCCAATAAACGAAATCCATACCTGCAAAGTATGGTGGTCGCAAGGTATCGTGTCCTTCGGTGCACATGAATGCTTTTCCCTCCATATCTAGATCCTCACCGGTTTGTAACGCCGATTTCGCGAGACCTGCTCTGATACCAAATGTAGGTTTTTCCGGCCCTACCAGGAGGGGGTGATGTAATAATTGCGGAAATAAATAATAAACAATCTCACAAATAAGCAATCACACAAGTACACAAAAATTTTTAGGTGGAAACCCAAACCGAGTGAAAACCACCACCTAACCCTCTCGAGTTAGGATTTTTCGATCAACCAAGTTGATCAAAATCCACTAAACCGAATCACTTTAAACGAAGGTGATTCAACCTCAATACAACCACGCTACTTAGACGAGGGTAGCGTACCTCAACCCCTTCTCTCCACGAGAAGGATTTTGTCTCAGGAAGGAGACGGGAATTCGCAAAGCGAATACCCAGCCAAATAACAAAGATAAAAGAAACAATAAGTCCTATAGAGCCAACAAAGTAATTATGAACCTAGCTTCTATAGGAATTAGGAAACTCCCCTTTGCAAGGAGTGCGTCGAGTTGATGACGCGGTGCGTGAGCCACGCGACGGCGCAACTTCGCTCTCGTGAACAACGGCGGGAGAGCGGGTGCGCAACAGCTTGATGCTCTCAAGATGTAGAACATGAGCTTAGAGAGCAAGAGCTATCTAGGACACAAGAGAGTGGAACTATGTTGCTTAAGTGTGTCTTGTGTTTCTCTTAGTATGTGTTGGTGTTGCAAAGTTTCCCCTCTATTTATAGAGGCTTTAGGAAGGCTTTGGAAGGCTTAGGAAAGGTTCTATAGCCGTTGGGAACAAAGCCCAAGAGAATCAACCCGAAATCAGGAACAATCATTGCTCTAACAGGCTTATCAGACGTCTAATTCTGGCATCAGACGTCTGTAAGTTCACTTTAAGACGTCTGATTCCAAGGTCAGACGTCTGATTTTGGGCGGGTCTCTTCCTGACTTGAATCAGATCTAAGCAGGGTTTTTGTGCAAGTCCATCAGACGACATACAGGACGTCAGACACTATGTCTGGACTTCTGGAAACCTACTTTTACTGTGGGAATGGATTTTCCAAACGTTGCAACGGCTAGAAAATCTCTGAGAAGAGATTTTGGGTCAGCCGAGGCAAAACGGTCAATTATCAAACGTCTGGAAAGTCCTATGGACGTCTGATAAGGCTGTAACGGTCATAATCTTGAGTGTTTGCTAAGCCAGCCAACGGTCCACTAATTGGACGTCTAGCAAAGTCATCAGACGTCTGGTCTAAGGTCTGGACGTTTGATTTCATCAGACAGAACTAGCTATGTCCAGCCTAACAGTTATCAGATGTCTGAAACAACAGTCAGACGTCTTAAAATACTTTATCAGACGTCTGATTTGGGAATTAGACGTCTGGAAACTCTGTTTGAACCCTATATTGGTTTTCTAAGTTCTCTACAGAAAACCTAAGTATCCTAAGGTTGTGCGGGTGTTCCTAGGACTACTGTTAGGGTACTTTGAGGCTCTTTAACATAATTTTCTAAGGAAATAAAGAGCAACAAAAGAAACGAAAAATACAACAAGTACAAAAGAAGGAAATCTATCCTATTCTTCATTTCCTTCCATCTTCAATCTATCGCTCCTCGCGAATCTCCTCTGTTTTCCATCAAGCTCCTCCAATCCGTCCTAGATGCGAGCTCGAACTCCGTCTAATCACGTATCCATTTGCGATTGACCTGAAATCTAGGACTCAAAGTGCAAATGTTAAATGACACGTGTTTTGTTATTATCAAAACAAATGATCGTGGTGCTCTAGCACCAACACATATGTCATATTACAACGCTTGTAATACAACATTCTTTTTCTATTTATAACGATACTCTATTGTCATTTATTGCGAATGCTCTATTTTTTATCAGGTATGTTGTAAATGCATATATCGTATTACAATGTTCATAATACGACTTTATCCTTATTATAATAACAATTTATTATCCTTTATTATGAATGCTCTATTTTAAGAAACATAATATGTATCATTTCTAACGGGGTGTGTTATAATATAAAAGTTGTAAAATGCATATGTCGTGTTACAACGTTCGTAGTATGACTTTCTCTTTATTATAACAGCAATCTATTGTCCTTCATTATGAATGCTTTATTTTGAGAGATATAATGTGTATTATCTCTAACGGAATGCATTGTAATACAACGATTGTAAAACACAAATGTCGTATTACAACGTTTGTAATACGACTTTCTTCATATTGTAACTGTAATATATCATCTTCATTACGAATGCTCTATTTTGTAAGACATAATGCATATCATATTAAACGAGAGTATTGTAATGCATAATACAATTGTTATTTCTTTCTTTTTTGTTTCAAAAACAACAAGTATATATATATATCAACTATGTTATCACATTTCATAGATAAATACCTTAAATATCATCTTTAATAGTAAAAGATGAATCCATATTTTTGCTCGAGTACCATCGATTCATGGAGCACCGTGATTGAGCAGAATGAGAGCACCGTGATTTTTTTTTTGTTGAGATAAAAATGGCGATAACAATGGTAGTTTCTGATATTAATTGATAACAGAATGAGATCCATATATAGTAATTGAATTAAAAAAATATTAATTGATTACTTTCGTGAATTAAGGAAATTACCACGATATAAATAGTGATTTCCAATATCATCAGGGAGAAAGGAATATAGTTTTAGGAAATGACAAATAAGATCAAACGAATCATATTGTGTGCTCATTTTTAATCTTTTAAACACAATACTCAAAAAATATTTTTCATAGGCCCAATACGCTCTCTCTCAGTAGATAATGGGCCAACTGATCAATTTAACAAAGCTCAAAGATCCCAAATTGAAACATATTTCTTGCTGCGTTATCCTATGGGGCCTGAAAGCCATCATAAACTCTAAAAATCGATTTTTTCTTTCCTCATAGCTGTAGTTTTAATAAATCTAAACATGTGAGAACTTGATTTTGGCTTCTTGTTGTTGTTGTTTCCTTTGAGGGGAGAGGGGGTGTGGTGGGAGAATGGGTGGTGCTAAAATTAGTGCAAGACAACATCTTCCTTTCGAAAATCTAGGATCTCATCTTTTCCTCATTCCTCAACAAGGAAATGAGTCGTGATATGTACCTCATAAGAATATGCCTTCAATTTGAATCATCAAAAGTATAGTCCCTAATGATGTCTCAAAGCCATCAAGAGAAGTTTTTAGTCCTACAACATAATCCCTTAACATCTGTGAGGGAATTGGACAAAAGAATTATGAACCATGCTCTTCAACTGGCTTCTCAAATAGCCATTTGCCCATCATAGTCAACACCAACTATAATGTCTTTGTTTCCACCATATTAGATGATAGTGCTAGTGCATAAATATTATGATATTTGAGCCAAAGCAATGCAAAGAGCTAAATTGATGGTCAAGAAGGAAGAAGCTAGAAAAAGGAGTTGCTTGAAGATTAAATCTTTAGTCTTTATTTCTTTTGATGTATTTTTTCTTTATTTAGATATGTTGTTAAAGAGTTCAAGTATAATATGTTAGTCCTAAACATCCTTACATAACCTTAGGACACATAGGCAAAACCTAGAATCAAATCAAAAATTCAAAATAGTAAACAAACTGTCTAATCAGATATCCAACAATCTAATCAGATGTCTAAAAAGCATTTATCATATGACTGAGCTCTTTACCAGATGTCATATGATCTGACCGTTAGCAACCCAACCTTTATCTTAGGTTATCAAATGTTTATCCTTCACATTAGATATCCAATAGGTCCCTCAGATATCTAATAAGACTATCAAACAACTCTTAATTACTTGCTAGATGTGAAGACCCATTCTGTCATGAGCCTTTTAAGACGTCTGGACTGTCGGTCAGACATCTGGTCAGACGTCTGGACCCCTTCCTAGACGTCTGAAATCGAAATTTTTGGTACGAGCTTCGCATCTGCACGCGTGCTGCATGCAGAAAGTACGCTCCTTCTCTCTCCTTCCCTCTTCTCTCCTCCATCCACACCCTAACACACCTCTTTATAAACCCCACTTCACCTCTCTCGTTCTCCCCACTCAGCAGCCACCTTCTTCCCTTCCTCTCCATCGCAGTGAGAGGAGCGAGCACAAGAGCGACGACGAGGAGGAGAGGCGGCATGAGGAGAGGAGGAGCTTGAGCTCACGAGCTCGTGTGAGAGCTCTGAAATTTCCGGCCCTACCAGGAGGGGGTGACGTAATAATTGCGGAATTGAAATAAACAATCTTCACAAAATAAGCAATCACACAAGTACACAAGAATTTTTAGGTGGAAACCCAAACCGGGTGAAAACCACCACCTAACCCTCTCGAGTTAGGATTTTCCAATCAACCAAGTTAATCAAAATCCACTAAACCGAATCACTTTAAACGAGGGTGATTCAACCGCAATACAACCACGCTACTTAAATGAGGGTAGCGTACCTCAACCCCTTCTCTCCACGAGAAGGATTTTGTCTCGCGAAGGAGACGGGAATTCGCAAAGCGAATACCCAACCAAATAACAAAGATAAAATAAACAAGTAATCCTATAGAGCCAATAAAGTAATTTTAAACCTAGCTTCTATAGGAATTAGGAAACTCCCCTTTGCAAGGAGTGCGTCGAGTTGATGATGCGGTGCGTGAGCCACGCGACGGCGCAACTTCGCTCTCGTGAACTACGGCGGGAGAGCGGGTGCGCAACAGCTTGATGCTCTCAAGAGAAAGGAACTTGAGCTTGGAGAGCAAGAGCTAGCTAGGACACAAGAGAGTGGAAAATGTAATACAAATTGTTTCTTGTGTATCTTGGTGTCTCTAGGTGTGTGTTTGTGTTGCAAAGGTTCCCCTCTATTTATAGAGGCCTTAGGAAGGCTTTGGAAGGCTTAGGAAGGGTTCTATAGCCGTTGGGAACAAAGCCTAAGAGAATCAGCTCGAAATCAGGAACAATCATTGCTCTGACAGGCTTATCAGACGTCTAATTCTGGAATCAAACGTCTGGAAGTTCACTTTAAGATGTCTGATTCCAAGGTCAGACGTCTGATTTTGGGCGGGTTCCTTCCTGACTTGGATCAGATCTAAACAGGGTTTTAGTGCAAGTCCATCAGACGACATATAGGACGTCTGGCACTATGTCTGGACGTCTGGAAACCTACTTTTTCTGTGGGAATGGATTTCCAAACGTTGCAACGCTAAAAAATCTCTGAGAAGAGATTTTGGGTCAGCCAAGGCAAAACGATCAATTATCAGACATCTGGAAAGGCCTAAGGACGTCTGATAAGGCTCTAACGGTCATATCCTTGACTGTTTATTAAGCCAGCCAACGGTCCACTAATTGGACGTCTGGCAAAGTCATCAGACGTCTCCTAAGACGTCTGGTCTAATGTCTGGAAGTCTGATTTCATCAGACAGAACTAACTATGTCCAGCCTAATAGTTATCAGACGTCTGAATCAACAGTCAGACGTCTTAAAACACCTTATCAGACGTCTGATTTTGGAATTAGACGTCTGGAAATGCTATTTAAACACTATATTGGTTTTCTAAGTTCTCTACGGAAAACCTAAGTATCCTAGGGTTGTGCCGGTGTTCCTAGGACTACTGTTAGGGTACTTTGAGGCTCTTTAACATAATTATCTAAGGAAATAAAGAGCAACAAAAGAAACGAAAAATACAACAAGTACAAGAGAAGGAAATCTATCATATTCTTCATTTCCTTCCATCTTTAATATATCACTCCTCGCGAATCTCCTCTATTTTCCATCGAGCTCCTCCAATCCGTCCTGGATGCAAGCTCGAACTCCGTTTAATCATGTATCCATTTGCGATTGACCTGAAATCTAGGACTCAAAGTGCAAATGTTAAATGACACTTGTTTTGTTATCATCAAAATAAATGATCGTGGTGCTCTAGCACCAACAATCTCCCCCTTTTTGACTTTATCAAAAATGTTTAATTGATTTTACATTTCATATAACTCCCCCTTAAGACATGCTCTTCTATAAATTTCTTTTGACAAAGGTAATGCCTCCCCCTTTATAACAACAAGATAGCTATTATTTTTCTTCCCCTTTCTAAAGGAAATTTAGCTACCTTATATCTCCCCTTTAAAAATTGACAATTAGCTCATAAATTTTAACTCCCCCTATCTAAATGCTACTAATAAACAAAGATAGGGTCAAGAATTTTTACCTCACCTACCATGGCCAATAAAATGGCCCGAATGGTGGTGGATGCCACATCGGATGGGGCTCCCATCCGTAGCTTGGAGGCCCGGGCATTGGCGCCGGTCTCCAATCTGGTGGTCGACGTGCGGCGGGTCCGTCGTTTGTTCGCCGTCTCGTCGGTCTTCTTATTCTCCTCCTTGGTTCTCCCAACTTCAGTTGACCAGCTTTGAGTTTGTAGGTCCAGTCCTTTGTGTTGTAATTATCCCTGAACCCTACAAAACAAGATTCTAATTCTTTTTTCGGTATCCAAGTGGGCTTGGATCCGGATCTGTTAGCGGGTCTCCTTGATGGAGATCCTTTCTCAATCTTATTGCTATAAAAATTATCTACTTTGTTGATTAATTTGTTAGAGTTTCCCTAAGACATGCAATTTCTTTTTCCATAGTATGCATCTTAGTCTGTAAGTCAGAAATTTCTAACTTTAAACTATCATTTTCTTCAATCAATTTATTATTTTCATTGATGAGTTAATGATTTTCTAATAATAGGTTATCATTTTTAGGACTAGCTTCTATGTCCTTAAGTTGTTTTTCTAACCTATCATTTTCATTTTTAAGAAAACTAAGGTTCTTTTTAATGCTATTATTTTCTCTTTTTAGTGATTTACTAACTTCAAAAAGTTCATTAAAAGCTTCTTGTAGATCGAGATTTACCTCATTGTCAGAGTCGCTTCCGCTTTCGCTGTCGCTATTGCTTCCTCTGGCCATGAAACCAAAGCAAGCGGTTTCCTCCTTCTCGAGATCTTCTTCCGAACTCATCTCTTCATGAGTATCTTCTAACTTCCTCCATATCTCGTGGGCGGTAGTGCACTCTTGGATTTTCTCGAACTCTTTCGGACTCAACACGCAATACAGGGCATTCATTGCCTTTGCGTTGAGTGAAAGCTTTCGAATCTGCAGCTGCGAGTAGCCTCCTTGGGGTCGCTTCGGGATCTCGTATGGGGTTTCGCAGCATCCCCATATCTCAAACTCAGTGGCTTGGAGCCACGTCTTCATCCTCAACTTCCAATATCTGAAGTCCCTCCCGTCGAAATAGGGTGGTCGGACGGTGGACTGCCCTTCGGAGATTTTGATTGCGACTATGCTTCCCTCCACGATCTACTTGTCGGGTGTTACTCCGAACTCGCAAGAACCTGCTCTGATACCAAACGAAATTTCCGGCCCTACCAGGAGGGGGTGGCGTAATAATTGTGGAATTGAAATAAACAATCTTCACAAAATAAGCAATCACACAAGTACACAAGAATTTTTAGGTGGAAACCACCACCTAACCCTCTCGAGTTAGGATTTTTCGATCAACCAAGTTGATCAAAATCCACTAAACCGAATCACTTTAAACGAGGGTGATTCAACCTCAATACAACCACGCTACTTAAACGAGGGTAGCGTACCTCAACCCCTTCTCTCCACGAGAAGGATTTTGTCTCGCGAAGGAGACGGGAATTTGCAAAGCGAATACCCAACCAAATAACAAAGATAAAACAAACAAGTAATCCTATAGAGCCAACAAAGTAATTTTAAACCTAGCTTCTATAGGAATTAGGAAACTCCCCTTTGCAAGGAGTGCGTCGAGTTGATGACGCGGTGTGTGAGCCACGCGACGGCGCAACTTCGCTCTTGTGAACTACGGCGGGAGAGCGGGTGCGCAACAGCTTGATGCTCTCAAGAGAAAGGAACTTGAGCTTGGAGAGCAAGAGCTAGCTAGGACACAAGAGAGTGGAAAGTGTAATACAAATTGTTTCTTGTGTATCTTGGTGACTCTAGGTGTGTGTTTGTGTTGCAAAGGTTCTCCTCTATTTATAGAGGCCTTAGGAAGGCTTTGGAAGGCTTAGGAAGGGTTCTATAACCGTTGGGAACAAAGTCCAAGAGAATCAGCCCGAAATCAGGAACAATCATTGCTCTGACAGGCTTATCAGACGTCTAATTCTTGAATCAGACGTCTGGAAGTTCACTTTAAGACGTTTGATTCCAAGGTCAGACGTCTGATTTTGGGCGGGTTCCTTCCTGACTTGGATCAGATCTAAACAGGGTTTTAGTGCAAGTCCATCAGACGACATATAGGATGTCTGGCACTATGTCTGGACGTCTGGAAACCTACTTTTTCTGTGGGAATGGATTTCCAAACGTTGCAACGCTAAAAAATCTCTGAGAAGAGATTTTGGGTCAGCCAAGGTAAAACGGTCAATTATCAGACATCTGGAAAGGCCTAAGGACGTCTGATAAGGCTCTAACGGTCATATCCTTGACTGTTTATTAAGCCAGCCAACGGTCCACTAATTGGACGTCTGGCAAAGTCATCAGATGTCTCCTAAGACGTCTGGTCTAAGGTCTGGAAGTCTGATTTCATCAGACAGAACTAACTATGTCCAGCCTAATAGTTATCAGACGTCTGAATCAACAGTCAGACGTCTTAAAACACCTTATCAGACGTCTGATTTTGGAATTAGACGTCTGGAAATGCTATTTAAACCCTATATTGGTTTTCTAAGTTCTCTACAGAAAACCTAAGTATCCTAGGGTTGTGCCGGTGTTCCTAGGACTACTGTTAGGGTACTTTGGGGCTCTTTAACATAATTATCTAAGGAAATAAAGAGCAACAAAAGAAACGAAAAATACAATAAGTACAAGAGAAGGAAATCTATCCTATTCTTCATTTCCTTCTATCTTTAATATATCGCTCATCGCGAATCTCCTCTGTTTTCCATCGAGCTCCTCCAATCTGTCCTGGATGCGAGCTCGAACTCCGTCTAATCACGTATCCATTTGCGATTGACCTGAAATCTAGGACTCAAAGTGCAAATGTTAAATGACACGTGTTTTGTTATCATCAAGACAAATGATCGTGGTGCTCTAGCACCAACAAGCTCGCCGGAGGGCGCACGGCCGGAGCGGTGCATGCGGGAGGAGGAGAGCGTCGGGGGAGTCATCCCCAACACTGCTGCAGCCGGAGCTGCAGGCGAGGAGGCGAGGCACGGCTGCGCGGGGCGAGGGCGAGCAGGAGAAGGTTCTGGTTCTGGGTTTTTCCCAGAATCAGGCGTCTAGAGCGATGTCCAGACGACAGAGCAGACATCTGGAGACGATTGCAGACATCTGAAGATAGATCTTTCCGAAGGTACGTTTCCTTTTGCTGATACGGGCATGCAAGCCGCTCTACAGCTACGTTTTGCATGGCTTATTGAAGGAGTTTTGCTGTCACGTGCAGGGATTACTTCGGGAAGGCACGAGACACGCCCTCCCACGCATTTCAGACGTCTGGGCAGCTTACCAGATGGCTTGAAGCACTCCCAGACGTCCAGAGAGGAGGTCGGACGTCTAGAGCTGGGTCTAGATAGTCCAGAAGAGGTCCTAGACGACTGAGGTCGGTGCAGAGCCTAAGGTGCATTTCTAGTCACTTTTAAGACGTCTGGACATTGTGCCAGACGTCTGGTTTGAGTCAGTACTCTGTTTTTAACCCTTTTAGGGTATGTTTAAGGTCCATTTTACGCAAACAAGATATCAGTGTTTTCCTTGTGAGTTCCTCTACTTATTAGAAGACTTTCTATATTGTTCTAAATGTTCCATTGTGATTGTTCCTTATTAGAGGATTTCGTTTCGTTGTGGGTTCGAGGCTTGCTGAGGCACGTGAGCCTGCCGTTTAAGCTCCAATACTCCTAGGTTGTCTGGTAGAGTAGCTTCCCCTAATTTAATTATAAACCTGAATACATGTGTGGAATGAATGATTAGAACCTAGGATATGGCATGAATCCTAGGACGAGAAGTATTTGAAATGTTTGTATGCGTGATTGAATTGCAGTCTTAAATGGGTAGATAGAAATCTTAATAACTTCCTGTTAATGAACAAGAGCTGCCTGTGAAATATGAATTACCTGTGCTAGTTAAACAATTACATGTGACCTTAACTGTTGTATACGTTAAACGATAGAATACGAGCTGCATGTGTATAACTTGAGAATGGAAATGTGAATGATAGAAATACGAGCTGCATTTGTATAACCTGAGAATGGAAATGTGAATGATGAAACCTGGTGTGGAATGCCATGAGAAATATGAACTTGAACCCTACGAGGAATTAGGAGTAGAGCTCTTGAAAATAAATGGAATGGATCTGGAATTGTGAGTGGAGATGTGCTGGCGCTTGAGTACGTAGTACTAAAGAGAGCGACTGCCCCCTGTTTAGTGTAGAGCGGAGCTAGCTGCCCTTGGGTTGGGACCCGGGATTAGGATTGACCACTCTGCACCGACTTCTTGGCCCTCGTGTACACTGTACCGGGGAGAGCTACTAGTGTAGGGAGAGAGCTAGCCACCCTACACCGACTTGTTAGGCCCACTGGGCAAACCAGGGTTGTCAGGCGAGGGTGCGCGGACTGTGGAGGGGCGAGACCCCTATTTGGTTCTGAGAGGGCTAAGCCCTATACTATTCCGTGCTGTACTTGGACACACCCGTTGGTGGAAACAACTGACCGCGTGCCAGTGCGGGGTAGCTACCAGTGTGCTTATCGCGCATGCCGTAGTCACCGTTACGTCTGTCCGTGACCTTGGGGGGGTTGTCTGGGTGTAGGATCACCACGGGGGACTCTCCCGGCCAGGAGAGCACCACGTGTGCCTTCTAGTCTTCGGAAAAGACTGTAATCAAGATCGTTCCCTCGAGGAACATTCGAGATCAAGAAAGAGATTTGAAAATATATAAACCAATGGGTGAAAAAGAATAACTTGCAAATTAAAGAATTGGAATAGCTAGTTTACCTATTAGCTTTACTGCTTTAGTCAGTTGGTTGCCACTCTCCTCAGCGTTCGCTGACTATGTTTACTTATAACCCTTTTCAGGTCCAGGTGTTGAGCAGCCCGAGTCTCCGGCTGCAGAGGGTGCTAGGCCCAGTAGAGCCCAGTAGCAGTTGCTTTCTTTTTAGTACTTTCTATTGTAGTGAGTTCAGACTCTTGTACCTTTACATTTCTGTACCTTTACGTTCCTGTACCATGTCACTGTTTTACTGTTGTGGTGGTGACATGTACTGTAGCAGCTTTTACTTTCCTTACTGCTGTACTCTTTACTATTAGTTGCTTAGCATAGTGAATGTGGTTTACTTTCCTGCTTTTTTGTTATTTCTTGTTGGATGACTAAGTCTTGGGATTAGTCGAGTCAAGTCGGTCTCGGGTCCTATAGGGATTCGGGAATCGGGTCGTAACATTAGACCTTGGAAAACTAAATCGAGGAAGATACTGTGTGTTAGAAGCTAGAATCTTATAATGATTTCCATATCAAGCGTCTATTCATAAGACCCAACATCCAACTTCACTTCAAACCCAATTCTAGGAAAGATTTGGTTACAATATTGAGTAACTAATCATCTTGTCAAGCATTCTATACCTTCATTTAAGTCATCTAGTCACTTAATTAGGTGTCCTCTAAGCAAGTACCTGTTGACAACCTTTTGGAGCCCTTTCTATCTGACGTCTGCCCTCTTGATTAGACATTTGACCCTGATAGATCAAACAAGTGATAACTTGACCAGACGTCTGATACTGTTCTGACAATTACAGATGTTTGTGCAATATATCTTGATTTTGAGAATCAATATCCCAAATCACTCCCAACGACTATAAGCACTCTCTCAAGCATTTTAAACCTTCCTAATAGCTCTATAGATAGCCTAGTATCTCTCCATTACAATACACAACATTGGAATCAATTCTTCCCACCTTTTACACATAGAGAGAAGATATTGAGATATTCATTTCATTGCTCTCCAAGCCTCACACACTTCTACTGAAAGAACCGAATCCCTACACGTACACTCTAATCTACTTCCAAGATAGGGAAGTCTCTTAACCTATAGAAGCTAGTAATTTACATTCATACTATGGCTCTATAAGATAATTGTTTTTGTTTTCGTTTTATTGTAAGGGTGTTCGAATTGTGGATTCCTATCTTGAAGAGATAAAATTGTATCAATTTGATCCAGTATGTTGTATTGAGTTACACTACCTTTGGTTCAAAGTAATGTAGTTAGTGGATTTGATTGCTTACCAATCAAGGAAAATCTTAAGTCATGGTGACTTAGGTGGTGGTTTTTATCTAGTTAGGTTTTCCACCTAAAAATCATTGTCATTTTTGTGTAATTATTTTATTTGCTTATCATTTGTATACCGTAATATTCATCCCCCCCCCCCCCCCCCCCCCCCCCCCCTCCAACTCTAGTGCAATTTCAGATAGATCTCCAAATTCTTACACCAAGCCCTACAAAATCCTTTGATTGAAATCCAGATAAAAAGTAGCTCCACCTGTATAGTTAGACAAAAGAGTAAAAATAACAAGACCCCCTAAGTTTGGTCTTCGAAAAATGAAGACAATCTCATTGACATGTTCAATATGCGTATGAATGGAAGTCCTATACATTTAGTTGTCAATATGCTTTAAGTTCCATGGAAAACTTGTATGAAAAAGATAAATGTAAAATGGATATGAGAACCTTAGGGAAGGATTTGCCTATAGAACCTCTGTGTAAAGTCGAATCAAGTGTTAACTTAGATTAGGCCAAAGTAGCCATTAGATTTTCATTTGTACCTTAATGAGCCCTTTGAAATTTGTGGATCTAACTTGAATGTGGATCAAAATAATTTGTCACATCCTCTTATTATCACTGAAAACAAAAGTTAATGTAACACAAGTATTAGTGGTCAGCGAAAACATAGCATATATGGTGAATTACGTGTCTACAGAGAAGGAGAATACTATCAGTATGAATATTAGTGGAACAAGTCCTAGGAAGATGACTACCAATGGTCCTAACAAGCCAAAATCAGGGAAGAAAGAGTCACTTGAAAAGAATGTCAGAAGTCCTATTGGGACTAGGAGTAGCCTTATATTAGGTGCTTCTAAAGCTTCTAATGAAGTTGAACCTATGGATGTTAGTATGGTTGGAAGTAGCTTAATTTGAGAAGGTTAGGGCTTTACTAAGGCTAACAACAAGGCTTGGTCAAGGATAGAAATCAGTTGAGAAGGTTGTTAATGTTAGTCAAAGTGCCTTAAACACTACATGTGAGAAGAAGGATAGGGACGGAAATGTTAGAAAGTCAAATAAGAGTAGTCATAGGAGAGATGAGGTTAATCTGGTCAACCATGGTTTGGATAGCATAGAGCAGCAACATAGTGTCAGTGGAAGGCAATTGAGGAGAAGTAATAGGCTTAGTGAGAAGCCATTACCTATTCTGCTATATATGTGATGATGAGGGAGACAATTCAGACAATTTTGAGTTCGTTGCATCTGTTGATGAAGATGATGATAGTGATGCATTTGAGGATTTAAAACTCTAATGGTGGCAATGATTTGGGTGAGGAAATCATAGCATATGAGGCTTGGGACTTTATCACTAGCTTGAAGGATTTCTGACCTTGTTGTGGGTAGGGATTTCAAGAATATTGATCTATTCAAATTGGCATTGTCTATGTTTTGTATCAATAAGCAATCTTGTGTAAGAATACTGAAGAGTGATAGGAGAAGTGTCATAGCAGTGTGTGATGATGAGGAATGTTAGTAGGGAATACATGCTTTAGCCTTGCAAGATGGCATCACTTTTAGGGTCAAGATATTAAAATTTGAGCATTCTTGTGCCTTTGATAATCAAACAAGAAACCTCATGGCCTCCCAGGATTAGATAGCAAACCATGCAATGAGGTGGTTGAGAGAGAATCCAAATCTGTTAATGAAGGAAATTAGAGGATCTTTACAAATTAGAACATCAAAGTCCCCTATACAAGGATACATTAGGACAAGGAAATGGCTCTTGGTGAACTCGGTGCCAATGAGATGTCTTATGAGAAAATCCACTCTTTGGTTTATGAGTTGAATGGAAGGAATCCTAGTAGTGTAATTCACTACCAGACTGAGCCTAATAACTCTTTTTTAAGGTTGGTTGTTAGTTTCAAAGCCATGAAAGATGGCTTTCTGGTTGGATGTATACCTTTGTTGGGGTTAGGTGCATGTCATCTAAAGGGGAGTATGCATGAGGAACATGCTAGCAACAACAACCTTGGATAGCTCAAATGGATTGTTCCTAGTTGCTTTTGTAGTATATGAGGATGAATCCATTGCTTCATGGTCCTGGTTCAAGGCCTATTTGAAAGAGGCCATTGGATTTCCTACTAGTGAAGTATTAACAATCATTCGAAACAGTGGAAAAAGGTTGGCTGATGCTACTAGGAAGCATTTCCCACAATTTGAATACTATGCTTGCATTAGGCACTTGTCTTGTAACTTTAAGAAGCATTTCTCAAGTGAAGACATGGAGAGACTTGTGTGTGGTATGCTGCAAAGTCATTTGATAAGAATCAATTTTTGCATTACATGTGTGGAATGCAAAACCAAATCCAAGTACAATTGAGTATTTGGATAAGGTGAAAGAAAAATGGAGCAAGCACACTTCTAGGAACAATGCATAGAATCACTATATCAGAAACAACTTCAGTGAATCCTTCAATTCATAGATTGGCTACCTAAGGCCTCGTGATTTTGGCCTAAGTGATGCAAGGTCCCATGTTGTCTATGACATGATTGGCTACCTAAGGCAAAAATTGATGATTCAGTTTGATCAGAGCAGAAGAGCTACAGAGAATTAGAAGGGTGTTCTACTCCCAACAATAACAGAGTACATTAGGCTTTTGACAAGAGAGCTGAAGCTTTTCATCGTGAGGAGGGTAGATGATAGGAATGTGGAGGTTGAGACAATAGTAGGGAGGTTTGTTTTGAACATGTATGCAAAACAATGTAGTTGTAGGAAGTAGCAAGTGACTAGTATGGTCTGCCCACAAGTAGCTACTACACTTGACAGCATAAGAGGGGTCAGGTGGGAGGATTATATTACTGATTTCTACACAATTAACAAGTACTTGGCAACCTATGTTGAATCTATTGTACCTTTTCTAGATAAGGATGCAAAGGAAGAAATGGGTCGCCATATGTTGTTAGAGCACCACATTGTAAGAGGCCTCCAAGGAGGCCAAGGAAGAATAGGATAAAGGGCAAAGATGAGGACACTAATAGAAAATAACATAGATGCATGATCTTGAAATTCGCAAGATGATAAAATCCTCATTGTTACACAAAATCATAGCTGTTTGTTAATTATCGAGCTCCTTAAAATAAAGAACAATTAGGTATAATAGGAGACCAATCATAGCACAAGGAGACTAAATTGTCCAAAATGCTTCTTAATATCCTAAACTAATCTATTTTTGTTATTTTTGAATTTTTCATTTTTTTTGTGGTAATTTTAAGAGGGGATAAGCTTATAAGATCTAATGATAGGGAATAAAGTGTAACAACATGGACCTAATTGTAATTCATGTGAACATAATTTTTTAATTTTTAAAAATTTTAAAAATTTTCCCGAACTCTTCTAACTACTTAATTAGGAACCCTACCAAATTTCATCCTAATAGAACTTCTAGAACGCATGGAAAAAATCATAAAGAAATTTTAGGACTAAATCGTAACACTCTAAGGACCCGAACATAAAATAATTAATTTTTTTTATGAAGAATTTTCACTAGAAATTTTGGTGGGAATGCTAACCTAACATGTAGCAACTTAAAATAAAATTTTTGGATTTTTGATGCATAAAATTAATGTAAAATTTTAGGAAGTAGCAATTATCTAGCAACCAATGTAAACCCAAACCAAGTAATCATTAAAAGTGAACCTAACATGCTAATAACTAAGGAATAAGAATAGCCATTGTTGCGTAAAATAAATTTTTTATTGATAACTATAAAGAGAGTCACAAGAGTTAAATTACTTCAACTAAAAAGCAATAAATGAAATGCTAGAACTAAAATTAAGAGAGATGATAAATAAAGTTAAATTACTTCAACTAAAACTAAACTAGATGGGGGACAGAGGCGACCACCCGAGGAAGGCGGAGGGAGCCACGGAAGGCCGACTGCCTGGGGGACTAGAGGGGCCCCTTTTGCTTACCCTTAAGGCCTATTTATAGGCATTTGAGAAGCCAAACGTTGTTGAGGGTGGCGGCAATTTCGTAATAAGGATAATCGGAGTTCCCGTGGTCATGAAACTCTTCAAAATTCTAATGAAGATGGGATTTTAAACCTTAATTTCACAATAATATAAAGTCCGCTGCCCAATACAGCCTAAATGGACTTTAAAATGATTTTCTTTTTCACATATTTTATTTGCTGGGCCACAAAACCACCTCCACAGCCACAAGCCCATGTGGGCTTTTTTTTATTTGCACCCGCGTGTAGGGAGGAGTTATTAATTTTCTTTTCTTTTCTTTTTTAAATCTCTTCTCTTTATTTTTTTTGCTCTCGTTTGCTTATTTCTTTTGCCTTGTTTTGCACAAGCAGTTTTTTTATTTCTTTTCTTCGTGATCGACATTCTTGTCTTGTCATTTTTCATTTGACACCAATATTAAATATGATCTTATCGAATTACAAAATAACAAGTGAATATATAACTATTTAATAAACATAAACTAAATGTTATAAACTTATTTTAAGAATATAAATAACTACTCATGATTAATAAATCTAAACATAAATTATAAAATATTAGGAACTTATCAATGATGCAAAAGATTTGGTCATCATCATAATAATTGCAAGGCTCTCATCAATCCACCACAGCAAATAACTATACAACTGACTCCCTCTAGAGAGCAATTATTTACAGGGGGAAATACAAATCCAAGTGGAATCCACTCCTTATTAAGTCCCCCTTAATTGATGAATTCTCATCTTTGTTCATTCTAATTTGTCTCAATTTTTTTCTTAAGGTAGTGTTACATACAAGCCGCCTACCCAGAACAAAGCTAACATGAGGAAGGTTGAACCTAAAATAGGCTCATCAAGGGAAAGAGGTAAGCCAAGAAACGGAAAGCCATCGACATAGATGTTGATGGTCCAGCTGTTAGGTTGGACTAAGGTAGAGAAGAATATGTATTCGTTTAGGTCTCTTCTTAGATTCCATTCACTTACCTTTGATTGTTATTAATTGATAGAAAATTATTTTGGATGGGCGTGGAGTATTTTTTCATGGATCAAGAGTACAAAAGGCCTTCTTTCTGTTTCTTCTCTAGGTAAATTGTCCTATTATGGTGCCTATGTATATGTCCAATTTCATGCATGAATGGTAGCATTTAATCCACCATGCAGGTTTGTTTGAAGTGTTTACGTGGCTCACAACAAGACAGATACATATTGCCACTCCATTTGAACTTTTTTGCAACAGGTGGAGTGTTGACATATTTTTTTGGATAGTTGGAGTGGTTAAAGTATAGAAAGATAGAAAGGGTTAAAACATAGAAACATCTGAAAGTATGATAGTGGGATACTTTTTGTGATACTCTTTGGTGATGCTGTGATACTTTCTAACGATGTGAACATGATAGGACATGTTAACCTATATGTGGCTGTTATGTGATCTATAGATTGTTATCTGATTATCATGGATTAGTGTATACATGAAAAGTCTGTATTTTAACCAACCTAGTATTTCATAGGTATTGGTAGATAGTCTGCCTGCTTAGTACATTGTTCTTTCATGGTGACAATGATACCCATTTACCACCTTCCAATCTAGTTTCCCGCCAACTCCGCTAGCAAGTGAACCTGCTTTCACAACCTTACATGGACTTGAACCTCCACCCACCCTACATGCTGGCACCATAAATTCATATTTAGTTAATATGCTAAAAATCCCTAGACAACATACACTGAAGCTATTATCTTATTTAATGAATGTCTTATTGTTTCTTCAGTTTGATAGTCTACCAAAGTAAATTAACTGTTTTCTACATGCAATAACCACGTTTTTCAATTGTTCAAGAATTCCGAACTGAATAAAGTTTCATTACAACTAAGAAACTCCCGAAATCAAGCTATATAAAAAGGAGTGATCCGGTGTTAGGTACTTTAAGATGCCAAGGTTCCTAACCATCAACATCCCATGAAAATCATTTCCAACATGGCCTTACGATGAAATATCTGATTTCTATTAGCAGGGCTCTACAACAGAATTCTATTCAACATGGTATCTGGGGAATCACACGCTCAACATGATTATGATCAATACATTAACTTGGTAATGTGGTATGTCAAAAAATTATATTACCAATGAAGCAATTAATCATCAGATTAAATTGATGTTAATAGAACTCAGATGCACTTCCTTGCACAACCTGCGCTTTGAAATACAGGTGACCCATCACACTGCACTCGGCTGATCAGCGATGCCTGTATCAGCCATGACAGGTACCTTTTCTGCTGTAGCAATTCTCTTACTTAGAGCTGCCAATTCTTCCCCTGCGTCACAGACGTACGCCGCAACTTGTCTCCCAGAGAGTGTTGCTCCCTCCATACTGTCAATGTAGTCCTGCAAGATTAAAAAAGTTTTAGTTGTTCCTTTGCTGCTCTTTTTAGCAAAATTGATCCTTTCTTGTTAGTTATTGTTGAGATACCTTTCTGATCTATCTTATATTATGAAGATGTTATTGTAATTTCTTTATTTTCTTATGATTATGTACCGCAATTGTTCTCACACCCCCCCTATATACATTTTCTCTAATTGGTATAGAATATATTAGTAGATCGACATTCCGATGTTCCACCAAATACTTAGCCTCCGTTCCACCTCCAACAAAACCCTTGACTCCTTTGCCATCACTCCACGCATCGTAGCGCCACCGGCTGGCAGCAGCACCACGCCGTAGCACCACTGGCTGGCAATAGCACCACTGGTGGCTGTCCCTACCACAATGGTGGCGTGGGGGACCCAAGTCCCTTGGGAGGCGACGCTAGGGCCCCCTCTATGCCCTAGCGTGCACCTTGTTTGGTCGTAGGGGACACATGGGATCTTCACGTGATTTTCGGTGTTACGTTGCCTTGAATTTTATGTTCAAAGTACCCACCAAATTTGTGCAGATTTATTCCATGATCTCAAAGTTCTATTTTAGATCTAATTTCGTGGCATATTTTCCTTTCGTGGAGACACGATAGCATATCTAGTGCACTCGAGGTGACATCGAATCTCACCTCAGACACTAGGAACTATAAGAATCTGTTCTTTGTTGCTATTGCCAAGTTGGATGAGACCAACTATCCATGGTGGTCCCAGACATTCCTTATGACAATAGGTCATGACAAGGAACATGTTTTACTTGAACTAGAGCCTGCAAAGAAGACAAGGAAATATGCCACATGGAAGAAGGACAACGCAATGGTACATGCGTGGATCATGAATTCCATTGTACCATGCATTGGAGATGGTATCATGTACTACAAGACTGCTAAAGAGATGTAAGATTCTCTTCATGACACCTATTCTCATGAGAAAAATTTCAGCGAAGTGTTCCAGATTTATCACAAGATAGATAATCTTAAGCAAGAGAGTCAGTCATTACCTCAGTACTATGCCACTCTTAAAGGGCTCTTGGAGAAGTATAATTCCTACAGCTCAGTGTGCACTTGTTCTACACAAAGAGAGTACCGCAGGGAGGCTACAGTGCTTCGGTCCCTGTCAGGTTTGGGTCCAAAGAATGAGGCTGCTCGTTCTTAGATGCTGACTCTTTCAGAGCTTCCCACACTGAAGGAAGCCTATAGCCGAATTAACAGGGTTGTTGCATTGACTCCCTCTACTGAGACTGTTGGGCAGACTTTTGCCTTTACAGCAACTGGTGGTCGTGGAGGTCAAGGAGTACCTTCTACTCGAGGTCATGGACATGGCAGAGACCAGCCTAGCAAGCCTCTTATTACATGCACCTACTATGGCAGGATTGGTCATGTAGAGGTTACATGTTGGTCAAAGAATGATAGACTACCTACTAGCAATAACGTTATTGCTCCCTTTGAGGAGTAGACTAATATTGTTCCTTGTGCAGAGTATGATGGCATTCTTTAGCACCTCTCATAGGTGACATGGGAGCCATCCTCACCTTCAAATATTGTTGCCTTTATCTCCTCAGGTACAAATCTAGCCTTGAGTATATCTAGTAGGTAGTGATGGTACTACCTGGGTACCTCAACTAGGTGGAGGTTTGTCTGGCACCAAGACATAGGACTTATAGGAGTTCTTGTCTACTATATAAGGTTTTTGGCCGATAGATGGCAAACCGGATTGCTTGGCCTAAGGAAGAGGCAATTTTTCAATCAAGAAGGCATCTTGCCTACTTCACAAAAAGGGTGGTGGTGGTGGTGGGGGTGACTTGAGGAGAGGGCCATGACTGCATGCTTTCATGTAGGATGAAACTTCTGTTAAGGATTAAGATATTCATGTCACTGCTTAGGAGAAGGAAGTCGATTATGTTGGTGAAGCAAAAGCAGTAGATTCTTGATGCTCAGATAACTTGTGGCTTGTGTGGCTCTACAAATGAAAACTTGGAGCACTTGTTTTTGACATGCAACTTCTTAAAGGAGATTTATTATCGGCTTTTTATTCACGTGGTAGGAGCTGACACAATAGATGACTTTTGTATGGATTTCCAGCGTGGAATATGTGTGGATTTGGGAGGATGTGTGAAGAGTTGTGCTACTTTGTTGTTGTTAGCATGGGAATAAAGTCCACGTGGCAAGTGCCACATCAACTGTCAATAGCCACGTGGCAGTGCCATGTGATAGAGTCTAGTTGATCCAGTATTGGACACGTGATGCCATGTGTGTGCGCATGGATTGTATTGGAAGCCAAGGTGGCAAATTTGGTTAAAAGATATTTTGGTTTCTTAGTTGTCATTTTAGAGTGTTGAGTTACATTGTAGTATTGTGAGGGGTTAGTTGTCACTTCTTTTTTTCTTGTTGGACTCATAGTGCTATTTCTCCCTTGTCTCTCTCTATATAAAAAGACATAGGGACTGCTTAATAAAATAATACTTTTTTCTCTTCAACTTGGTATCAAAGCACCAGGTTGGGGATACCACCAAATAAATCCTAACCCTACCTCAAGCCACACCTCCACCAAATGCCATCGTCATCACCGGCGGCAGCGCCGGCGCCCCATCGTCGTCGCAGCAGTAGTAGCCTCGTCCATCACCGCCTTCTGCTGCAGCCCATCGCCGTGACGTTCTCCTACGCTGTTGTTTGCTGCTATCAATGCGCTGCAACATCACCAACTAGGGCTGCAGTAGCCATCGTCGTGGCAGCAGTAGCGCCAGCAACATCACCTCGACCCCAGCAACGCCGCCTCAACTCCAGCAGTGTCGCCTCGCCGCCTTCAGGCCCTAGGCGCCGCCTCGTTGCCTCTACAGGCCCACAGCACTAGCAGACATCGCCTGAGGGCTATGCGAACCCCCGCAGCACCGCCTCGCCACCTAGTGTGGCTGTGATTGTCGCTGAGCTCCATCTAGCGTGGTTGAGATCGCCTTCAATTGTTGTAGGGAGGTTCTTGAGTGTTGTGAAGATGGAGTTGTGAAGCAAGAACCTCCCTACGGTTAGTATGACCTCCTTGATCTCTTGATCTGATTTGGGGTGCGTATTCCCTATTGTGAATGTTTATTTTGGGGTGTGTATTCCCCTGATTAATTGATTTTTGGGGTGTGTATTCCCTAATGAAGTGTTAGAGTTTTATCTGGATTGTGGGGTGTGTATTCCCCAAGTTGTCGGTGTTTTATTCATAATTTCAGATCTGCTAGTTGGGCTTATTTGTGTGTGTTTGAAGTTACCATGTTGGCATCAGATGATTCTGAGGTGTCTTCAAGATAGAATATAGAAAGCGGGGTGTATAAGAGGCCCTTCTTTGCTCCTATTACAAAATTGGATGAGACCAATTACCCCTGTTGGTCTCAAACCTTCCTTATCAGTGTGAAAGGTCATGATAAAAAGCATGTGCTCCTGGAAGCACCACCGAAGCAGAAAATAGGAAAATACGCAACCTGGAATCGGGATGATGCTATGGTAAGAGTCTAGATCCTGAATAGTGTTATTCCAAGGATTGGTGTGAAGTAATGTACTATAGTTCTGCCAAAGAGATGTGGGACGGCTCGAAGTCGGCTTATTCACGAGTAGAATTCAACTCAAATATTTCAGATGCACTATGATTTGTGCCATCTCAAGTAGGAGAAGATGAGTATGTCGTAGTATTACTCCACTATGAAAGGATTATTAGAGAAATATAATGCATGCAGACCGATGTGTACTTCGTCTACATGCAAAGATCACAGGAAGGAGTTTGCAGCCCACATGTTCCTTGCAAGGCTAAGTGATCACTATTCAGCAGCCCGTTCACAGATTCTGACTCTCTCTGAGCTACCTATTGAGGAAATTTACAGGAGCCTGAGTAGGATGCAAATTCAGCCTACTCGTGATGCAATTGTTACCACTACATCTTCGGCTCATGCTGCTGTTAGCACTCGTGCAAGTTGCGGAAGCTTCTTTTGTGGCAAAGGGAGAGGCCGAACTAATGGTAGTCGCGGCAATCCTACATGTTCTTACTGTGGCAGGCCATGTTAAGGCTAAATGTTGGAATAAGCTGGCCCGTCCTACTATGGCCAACCAAGCTTCTGTTATAGCTTCTCCAGGTGTGAGCACTGAGGCAGTATCTCTTACAGAAGCAGACTATGATGCTGTTGTGCAACGGCTAGCACAGTTGACCCATGAGTAGCATCAATCCTCTAGCACTGCAACCTATGCATCTGCATCAGGTACGAAAGGATCATGGTTGATTGATTCAGGTGCATATGAACATTTGACAGAAAATTCCCAGTGCTTTAGGGGATTACAGAAGACATCCCAAGAACATTCTGTTCAGCTGGCAGACGGTAGACATGCCCCCATCCGTGGTAAGGGAGGGGTATCTGTTACATCCTCTATGCATCTTGATGGTGTATATTATGTGCGGAACATAACAATGCAATTGCTATCTGTTAGTTCTATTACTAAACTAAGCAGTTGAATTGTCGTCCTTTTTTTGATGTTGTCGGATGTACTTTTCAGGATCACATGACGGGAAGGACGATTGGTGGTGGCAATGAGGAGGGGGTGTATATCGGCTAGTTCAGAGTCCAGTTGCTGCAGCCTGTCAGACTAGTACTGTAGGGAGTGCCTTGCAGTCGCACAGAAGACTAGGTCATCCTTCCCTCGACAAGCTACGCCGTGTCATACCTCACTTGTCTCCTACCATGAAGATTTGGTGTGATGCATGCTAGCTGGAGAAGCATCACCGTGCCAGCTTTCTAGCATCTATCCAGTTTACCAGTTCTGCTTGTTTTGATTTACTGCATTGTGATGTCTGAGGTCTTAGCCGTGTAGCAGATCACCAGAATTTTAGATATTATCTGTTATTTGTGGATGATTTTTCACGCTTATCTTGGATCTTTTTGATGAGGAATAAATCTGAAGTTGGCTCGTTGGTTCAACAATTTGTGATGTTTGTGAAAAATCAATTTGGTGTATGTATTAAGAAAATCAAAACAGATGATGCATTAGAATTCTTTGACACTTTTTCTCCTATGGCACGACTCTTCACGGTCCGTATTCTTATCTCAGTTGCAACCTATTATGGATGGCATCTTCACCAGCTCGATGTCAAAAATGCCTTTCTATATGGAGATTTGGAGGAGATATACATGCAGCAGCCACCTGGTTTTGAGGTTCAGGAAGAGTGTGTACGCAAACTTCGTAAGGCTATTTATGGCCTTAAGCAGAGCCCTCGAGCCTGATTTCAACGTTTGTTTGAGGCACTCTATAATTGGGATGCAAAGATCTTCCTCTGATCATTCTTTGTATGTTAGGAAGACCAATACTGGTACAGTGACTTTGTTGGTATATGTTGATGACCCTATTCTTACAGGCGATAATGCAGATGGTATTACTCAGGTAAAGGAGTATCTAGCTCATCAGTTTGTCATGAAGGATCTTGGGAAGCTAAGATATTTTTTGGGCATTGACATCGCTACAAACAAGGCATAGCAATGTCTTAAAAGAAGTATGCACTTGATATTCTTCAAGAGACAGGCATGCTAGGATCTAAGGAAGCCAACATACCTATGGACCCTAAAGCTCATTTATTTGAGGATACAGTGAAGCTAAAGGACAAGAAGGTCTATCGACAGCTTTTTGAAAAGTTATTGTATCTAACCATCACCAGGCCAGACATTAGCCATACAGTGGGTAAGCTAAGTCAATTCTTAGACAAACCCACTGATGTTCACTGGTAGGCAATTATGAAAGTGTTGAAGTATATTAAGGGATGTTCAGGCAGAGGCATTTTATTCCAGAGGAAAAAGGGTCATATGTCTGTGATAGCTTATTCTGATGCAGATTATGCAGGAAATGTGGCAGACAGGCGGTCTACTACTGATTTTTGCACACTTATGGCTGGAAATTTGATGACCTAGAGAAGCAAGAAACAGAGTGTTGTATCACGCTCTAGTGCTGAGTCTAAATACAGGGCTATGCTCATACTGCAGCTAAGATGATATGGATCAAATCTTTACTAAGAGATCTTCATGTTGAAATCCAGGAGCCTATGGAGATGCACTGCGATAACCGGGCTGCGACATATATTACTAATAATCCCATGTTTCATGAGAGGACGAAACATGTGGAAGTTGACTGTCATCATACCAAGAGCCTAATTCAGCAGAGTTTACTTTGTACTACGTGTCTTGCTTCTACTGACCAGACTACTGATATTTTTACCAAGTCATTACCTCGCCCCCAATTTAAAAAGTGCAGAAACAAGCTGAGCATGGTAGATATATATGCTCCAGCTTGAGGGAGAGTGTTGAGTTACGTTGTAGTATTGTGAGAGGCTAGTTGTCACTTATTTTTCTTATTGAACTCATGGTGTTATTTCTTTTTTGTCTCTCTTTGTATAAAGAGACATAGGGACTGCCTAATAAAATAAAACTTCTTTTTCTCTTTAACTTAGAGAGTTTTCAGAAAGTTCAAATTAAGATTAGGATTTGGTGATTTAATTTATTTCTTGTTTTGTAAGTTTGTTATGGTGATTGCCTCTCTATAAAAAGAGGGCAATACACTTGTTTACTTTTTAGTTGAGTTTGCAATAATGTTTTCTAGTTTTCTACAAGTTCCTCCTTTCTCTCCAACATAGCCATTGGCCCTCTCGTCTCTCCACGCGCATCATTAAGAGAAAGAAAGGCCCCCTCCACGAGTTCGAAATCTTCACATGGTATCAGAGCGAGTCATCCGGGCTTCTTGATCCCACGTGTAGAGGAGAGAAGAGAACAGGATATTCGCAAGATCACGTGGAGTTACCTCCATGTGCGTGAAACACATGAAGTTGCCTTGGAGTCGAAGCGTCACGCCAACTCTACTATGACAACATGACCGTATACGCACCCAGAGACCCAAGCAACTCAGTGGGCTCTTAAAGCGTAGAAGCAATGGCACCAAGGGATTGAGGGGGCGCATGGAACCCTTTAGCACACCATGGAATGCCAAGATCTAGTACTTGACTCTCAAGTGTAGAAGAAAAGGCACAGTGACCTTCCTCGACCACCATGTTGAAGATATGGCAAATGTAGAGGCTCAAGATAAACTTCATATATTTTCTAAAAAGACACCGAAGGCGCAAGAAGGGGCCAATACAAAAAAGTGGGAGAAGGAGAAATATTCAAAGGAAAATCATGCAAAGCAAGGCATGCAAAAAATTAGAGTTGTTTTCAAGGGAGAAAGGGCATTTATGGAAAAATGCAAAGCAGGAGACTTTGTCTTTGTTTGCTTTTTGGAGTTAGAGCATGTAATGTTATAATTTTTTTGAGGTGGCAACTACGTGACTGACTACTAACCTCCAATAGTTGTCCTTTTCCTTTTCAAAGACAGAAAAAGCTGCCACGTTAAGCTTATCAAAGAATAACAAGGAACCTAAACATGCTTGATGGAAACAAGTTAATCGAGTGACTAATGTCCATATATGTGATTAAGATTGTTGAAAACAAAGACTTCAAATGAAGAAAGTAACGAGTGCATATGAAGCATGGGCAAGCTGAATAAGCATATCACTAGCCAAGACAGCCACTAAGAAAGGCTGCAAATGATTCAGACTCACCTCATTTGCTCTTAAAAAGAAAAGTCCAAACATTTATGGTGCCAACGGAGAGAGACTTAATAGCACCAACACAAATCACGTTCAACTATTGGACTCAATCACTAATCAAAACATATCTCTGAACAAAGATAAGACAACAGAATCAAACTCAACACCTCAAGAGAATTCAGTTGCATGATTTTCTTGACAAGGGTGACAATAGAAACTTAACTCATTAAATTTTAACAGGTATGGGCACCCTCAAGCCAATAAATAGGCTTTCAAATGGACTCGTTCAACACAAACTTCTTATCCAACATATGCTCCCTTCTTCTATAGAGCTCTGTGAAGAAAAGATGCATGCTTTGTTCACCTGCTCATATGAAAGGCACAATGATTTGGGATTAGGCATGTCAACAGGCCCAGTTTGCGGGAGGAACCATGTTTTTCACCCTCATCCAGAGATTGTAATGCCTTCATCCCTGTCATGGAACATACACATGTTCCCTCCCTAACCATGCCAAAGGGCACCAAGTCCCCAACCCATCATGCTTGTCCAACAGACAGATTGCTTATTCCACTCCATTGTATTTGCCAAAATCCAACACAGGATCTAAAGATCATGTTTGGTTTGTGTCTACATCCACTTCATTCCACAAATCCCAGGAAGCTCCAATGGTTTCCATCTCTGCATCAACTTTGAACAATATGTGTGGTATCCATAGCCTATAGGAACACACCTCATACATTTCACCCCTATCACTCTGAGGCACAAGCCTTCTCAAAGGCAGACCAAGGCAGTCATCTCAAGGTGAGAATAGCCTGCCTTGCCTCAAGGCACATTTATTGAAACCATGATTCAAAGTGACTCCAACTATTGTTGAGGTGTCAAAATCGTCAAAATTCAATGCCAAATCCCATAGTTTCCTCCGCATGCCTCCAACATGTCTTCAAAATGAACATTTCAAAAATCGTCACTACAACATTGAAATCTGCATTTGGAACGTTGTTGGACTCTAGGTTATAAGCATTTCATACATGAGATGGTTACATGATCATGTTCTCAAAATAACTGCACTGATTAACTCAAGTTGGACATTTTTCCAAAAGGGAGAAAGACGACCACTAGAGGTACATTCACTATCCCACTTCATCTCATTTTTATTTTTCAAGAGATGATGGCCACTCAACTAAAACCAAATTGAGCTGCTAGGCAAGTACAGATTATTAAAGCAAATGAAATGAGAAGTGGAGCATTAATGGCATAAGAAATGAAATTTACAAGGTACCTGCTTGGTGTAAGATCCAGCAAGAAAGAAATTTTTCACTGGTGTCTTTTGATCAGGTCTGAAAGGGTCATTTCCAGGAGCCTCGCGGTACAAGGACTGACCAATCTTGACTACAGAGGACCAGGTGACATCCAAACCTCGAGAGGAAGGAAACAAATCATAAACCTGGAAATAAAAGATGTGAATTTCTTTTTCAAAAAAAATTGTGAATTTGCTTCCTCATTAAAATACTCTCAGAGCCTGCACATACAGAATGAACTTGTAAGCATGCTCTCAAAAAGTGATTTCATATGCAAAAATTAGAAGCCTGCATCATGCTAGATACCCATCCTGACCAGCATAAATGAAAACTCCACATAAAGGTGATAAGGTCTCCAAACCCAAACTCCTGACATATCACATAATGCCAAATGGAACTTGCAGGAAAATCCCATTTGAAAAAAAAATAAATAAATAATTGTGTAACCAGTTTGTATTAATAATCAAGCAGCTATTAGCAGGGGAGCTGGGGAACCGAAAAAGGAAACCAAATTGGAAACCACTCCTTGCCACAAGATCTATAAAATGCATTAAAGTTGGAGATGTACGGTAAAGCCAGGAAACTTCAATAGAAAAGATTGACCACAATACATAACCAACCTGCTTCTGCACTCTTTTTATTATCTCCTCATTAGGCAAGGGCATGTATGGATCACCAGGTGTAAGTACAGCTCTGCAAATAAGGCAGAAAACTTGTTTGCAATGATGATTTTAGCAAAAATTAAATCATAATAAGATTGAATGAGGAATCCATAATTTGTTTGTCTAGTACAAGTTTTATTTTTTCCGCATCAAAGTATTGCACGAGGCATCATCCATTATGGCTAAGGATGCTTTAAAATGAAATTGGAAGTTGTGTGAAACCATATAGATTTTTCTTTGCAGTCAGGCTTCTCCAATCTTGAAGACCATCTCTTCCCCTTAGTTGGGGACATATGGGGCTCCCATGCAGGGTTGATCCAGGGTTCCCACCATCTCTGATGGGTCAAGGGTCTTTGCCATGTGAGGTGACAGTTGGTCGTGACCCTACATGTGCTGGAAGGGGAATGGATAGGAGCATGACCTAGATGGGTGCAGCAAGATGGTTGCAATGGCTTGGGTGACACCGCAATGAGCTATAGGAGGGCAGAGAGGTTGGATGATGTAAAGGGGTTGGAACTCTCAAAGAATGATCTCAATCTTGTTGTGGAATGTTCGAGGCCTCATGGCAAATCTTGAATGGTATCCTTTGTTTCCTCTCCGTCTTCCTCTTGGGCAGACCACCTATTATGTGATTCTTTTTAATAAATTTGGGTGCCCAACACCTTGATAGCCACCCTTTTCCATTTTCAAAAAAAAAGCTTCTTCTCTATGACAAATTGAGGGGCTACTGACTGCAAGTAACACCTTTCCACTTTTCTAAAAAAGAAAGTGCACTCACATCCACAAAAGGGTGATAAGAATGTGAATCCAATCAAGTCAAATACCAGCACCAAGCATCAGCAAGCTTCTTACTGTATAAGGGATCCTTGTCCTTCAATGTAGTAGTCTTCAGGAGAACTCAGGGCAAGGTCAGCAAAGCAAGAAAAATCTGCATCTGGGGTGTAGAGAAGATTATCCAACCCTACAGCCTGTCTCAGCTGCCTAAATTATTGACAAAATTTTAACAATTATATCAATAACAGTTCAAGATTAAATATAAAATTGAAAGAGCAGCAGGTTCTGCCTGTAAAAAGCACATTGAAAATTCGTTACCTCGACTTCTCTATATCATGTAATTCTGTAACCCAACCATTATACCTAAGCTGAACTGTAATAACTGGAACCCCCACCAGCTTATAAATATTATCAAATAAGTGCCACTCTCTCCATTGCAACGGCAATAATCTTTTGATTCCAGGGACGTCACAAGCTGACAATGTAGCATATCCTCAGTGCTTTAAACCAACATCATCAAACCAAAATGTGTATAATGAAATAACCAACCTGCAACATATGCATCAGCTCTCACAACTTGCTTATTTGTAGCCTGAGTGTGACAAGATCAATAAATTTCAGTTTAAATGAAAATATAAAGAGAGCATGCTAGTACTGAGAAACATAACTAGGATTACATCTTAATTAAAAGCAAGTGACCGTTAGCAAACAAAAAGACTCTAATTTGAGCCATCATCATGTATTTTTCTAAAGTCTAAAAATATAAAGGCACTGTTTGTTTTACGGAATTGGACTCTTAAGGCCATGTTGGGATGTGGTTTAATGGAAAGTATTTTCATGCATGGACGGCTTTGTGTGAACAGTGCAGAGTATTAGTGGCTGTCACATCTACTCCTATATTGCTGACAACATATCAACCCACTCATCACATCTACCACCTCTAACCCACTTTTAATACAAATAAAAATAAATAATATTTGTAATATATCAACTCAAGCATCACTTCTACCCCACTGACCCACTACTAATACAAATAAAAACAAATACTACTTACAATAGATCGACTCACCTACCACATTTGCCACCAGTAACTGACCATTTACTCCACCATTACAACACCTTTACACTTCCTAAATTTTAACCTGGACTAAACACAAACTCCATCCAAACACAGCCTTAACTCCAGCATGGATTAATTCCACCTCAAGGAGTGGATTAATCTATTCCTCACAAACACCAAAAGTTTCTCTAATTCTTTGAAATGACATTTGCAACATCCAAACACCAAAAGCTCCTAATTTCCTTCCCAGCTAATTCCTGTGACAATTCTGCAATCCTAATTCCAGTAACAAAATTCCACCACCAAAAAGAACCAGGTATAAATGAAAATTAAAAAATTGGGTACCTTAAGAAAACTGTCTTTTCATATAGTGCATTTAATATGAATTCACAAACTTCTAATATAATAGACTAAAAAGAGCAACACATTGGAGAATAGCACAGGTAGACATCTTCAATTTTAAGACAAGACACATAAATCGGACAATGTCCTTATGTGAAGAAAACGGTATCCATCCAACTACTACACCTTGTAAAACCTGACAATAAAGGAGATCGAGTTCTTAAATATACCCTTGAACTTAGAACTTATTGTAGATAAAAGTAAATATTCATTTAAGCTATAGAAAACTAGAAGACTTGATCATTAACACCAATTGTTATGTGCAATGCATTTAAGTAAAGCCCAAGTTGAAACTTTGAACGCTAGTCCTTGGAAAATATTGAAACTGTGAATACAAGAAGACTACAAATAAATTGTAGAGTTATATGCAATGTGGAAGGCTCAAAGTTTGATATCATAAACAAGAATGCACACAATTCTGCAGGCAATAATTGTCCAATACTTATTCACTAGATTGATCTATGATCATCAAGCATTTCCATTTCCCTTTTTCTGATGGCTTCCATTTCCCAAGTATTGCAATTGGAGAAGTCAGATATATCAGAATCAACAAACCTTTGACAATGCAATGCCTGTCACATATGCTTCCCCATTAGGAGATTTATCATACAGTATCTCTCTGCAGCCCCACCTTAAATGAAATCTGCAGCATGAAAATAGCCCACGGGAGGCTTTTAATAAAGATAGATGATTATTCAGAAGTAAAGAATTATGTATAGTCCTTGGGCATACCTTCCACCTTTTTCTATTATATACTTTTTTATAGGACCACTCAAATAAACATCTGGAGAACCCTTTAACATGCGCAACAAAGAAGCCTCAGTCTTAGTTGCAAACAAGACAAATATAGTGAGCATACAGCGAGCACTGATGTTATCACAGTTGATGAATCCAAGTGCATAAGCAACTGGATCCCACATTCTCTGAATACTCAAGCGTGTACCACCTTTGGATAAGAACCAGTCTGAGAAGCTAATCTGGATGGGAAGACAGGAGCATGTCATCAGTAACCCTTCTAAATTATCCCAGTCAATGCAAAATATGACATGTGATGGGAAAATTAAGATAAAGATGTCATAAGACACCAATTCTCCGTAGTTTCATCATCTGCAAACAACTTCCTTTTGTGCATATCATCAAAGACTGAACAAGTGCTGCGCAAGAAGAGACCTACATTGTCCAAGTCCCGAATCTCCTTGAGAGCACCATCTGGATCAAAAAGAGCTCGTACAACAGGACTTACAGCAAGAGCAAGAGCATTTCTTGCCTTATCATACGTCTGTCACAAAAACAACGAGAATAAGCATGTATTTTTGCAACCTTAACCAAGTCATCTCAGTTAGACACAGATTCAATGCATCGGTTCACTTTTTAATACATATTATTGCAAATCGTTTCCCAGCATCACCCATTTCGGGAAAAAAAATGCTGGCCAACATCATTGAACATACAATCAAAGCAAAAAACAGAGCCACCAGAGTCAGCAAAAATATTATTAAAATTAAACTAGTTTCTGCACGGTAGCACGTTGTCAATCATCTGCCACTTTAGCTCCCTCAGTGAATCAATCATTTTTTGCATCATCTTGGAATATTCCCAGTCTTTAAAACACAAAGTCACTTATAAAAACTCGTTGCAAACACGATTAAGAGATAATATAACGACACAGTCTCTTCTAAAAAAGAATATACAAGCATATTCACTCTAAAAAATTTATCACTTCGTCAATACATCTGCCACTTTAGCTCCCTCGGTGAATCAATCATTTTTTGCATAATCTTGGAATATTCCCAATCTTTAAAACACAAAAGTCACTTATAAAAACTCGTTGCAAGCACAGTTCGAGATATTATAAGGGCAGTCTCTTCTAAAAAAGAAGATACAAGCATATTCACTCTAAAAAATGTATAGTGGTTGTTTTGCAAGATATAACGTAGACTGATAGTTGGATCCCCAATTGAATTGTATGATATGACACACACACAAAAGTCATGATAACATATTCCTAAGACACGTGAAAACTCACGTGATGAAGATGAAAAACAGAACTCAGCACCATTCTTGTAATGGACCAACAGGGACAAGTATAAATATGAATCTTAGATGTAACGTACTCTCTCTTCTGTCCATACAAGGGACGAGAGGCTAGGGTTCAAGAGCCCATTTTTTGGTCCAATCATCAAATTGGACAGGACCGATTATCCTGGTCTTAGATGTTCCTCATGATAATTGAAGGTAATGACAAGGAGTACATTCTGATGGAACCTGAGCCTGTAGAAAAGACAAGAAAGAACGCCACATGGAAGGAGAACACCATGGTCAAGGTGTGGTTGATGAATTGTGTGATTCCGCAGATTGGCGACGAGATTATATATTATCCGACCGCTAAGGCCATGTAGTACAGCCTTCGTGACACTCCCATGAGAAGAACTCATCTCGAGTTTTTCAAATCAGTCATGAACTGTCTCAATTGAAGCAGGAAGGGAAATCACTATCTCAGTACTACTCTACCCACAAAGGGCTTCAGGAGAAGTATAATGTCTGCCAACCAATGTGCACCTATGCCACACAAAGGGAGTATCGCAAAGAAGCAACAGTTCACCAGTTTCTATCAAACCTTCCTACTTTAGAGGAAGTCTATAGCCGATTGAGCCGCATTGAGGTGACTATACGACAGGCCTCGGCTCTTGCTGATGTTGCTGGACGAGGTGGTAGGAGAGTACCTTCCACTCGTGGACATAGGAGGGGACGTGGTACCCCAAGGAGATCCCGCACTAGTACTACCTGCACTTACTATGGAAAACATGGTCATGTGGAGACTTCCTGCTAGAGCAAACATGGAAGACCTCCAATGGCCAATCAGACCATTGTTACCTCGGAGGGTACTACTGATGTCGTGCCCATACCTAAAGCAGATTATGATGCATTGCTACAACACCTTTCTTAGCTGACACAGGAGCCAGCCACAACTTCTACTGAGACCGCTGCTTTTGCCTCCTTTTCAGGTATAGATTTGTGTGCTCAGTCTTCTGCAGGTACGACTTGGCTAGTGGATTTAGGTGCCTCGCATCACCTGTGAGGAGACCAGGGGTGTTTTGATGGACTCCAAAATGTAGCCCATGGTAGGATAGTGTAGGTTGCAGATGGCAGACATACCCAAATTGGGGGTCAAGGGGAGGTGTCACTGACTCCTACCATGAGATTGCCCAATGTTTTTTATGCGTCTGATTTCTCTTTGAATTTATTATCTGTCAGCAAGATTACAAAGCAGCTTCATTGTTATGCAATATTCGATGAACTTGGATGCATATTTTAGGACAAATTGACGAAGAGGACGATTGATGGAGGACATGAAGAGAGGGGTGTGTATCGCCTGGTTCAAACTCCAATTGCTACTACCTGCCTTGGTGATTCTGGTTCTGCTGCTAAGAGTGCCTTACAATGGTACCATCACCTCAGCCATCCTTCTCTAGGTAGACTCCAACGCATCCTTTCGCACATTTCTACCACCACTGAGATTCACTGTGATGCCTGCCAATTGGGAAAGCACCATAAATCTCCTCCTGCAAGTACTACACCAGGGACTACTGAGATGTTTCAGCTACTTCACATGAATGTATGGGGCGCTAGTCGGATTCCAGACCGACAGGGACATAGATATTACTGGGTGACTCATGGTTGTCTCTGTTAAAGAATAAGTCCGATGTTTGACATGTCATTGAAACCTTTATCTTAGAAATAAAGAATCAGTTTTCACTTGTGGCAAAGACTATGCATTCTGATAATGCTTTAGAGTTTTGTACTACCACATTGGCTACCTTTTATAGGTCTCATGGCATTATACACCAGACATCATATCCCCACACCTCTCAGTAGAACGGTGTGGCGAAAAGGAAACATAGGCACATTTTGGATGTGGCGCATATCTCTTTATCCATCATTGTGTACCTCATTTGTATTGGGGTGATGCTGTATTTACTACCTGTTATCCTATCAATAGAATTCCATCATCCGTGTTACATGAGCAAACACCTTGGCATGCCTAATATCCTAACAAAGACTTGTTTTAGTTGCCTCCTTGGACATTTGAATGCATTGCATTTATGCATTTACTGGGTCCAAGACAAGACAAGTTGGCACCCCGAGCACTCAAGTGTGTCTTTCTTGGCTACTCACAAGCACAGAAGGGATTGACCCCATTGCAGGGAGATACTATGTGAGTGCAAATGTCACGTTCCATGAATCTGTACCTTATTTTTCTCTTGCAACACAATAGTCTCTGAGGCTAAGTTCGCCCTTTACCAATTCCATCAATGCCTATGGATCAGTTTCCTATTTCTGAGCCTCCTCTGCATCTAACAGTGGTAGCCTGGCACCAATGACTGTTTTTGCACCTGATAGCACCACAGATCATATGAAGTTCAGAGATCCACCTATTGTGTTTCAGAAGCTAATTACATACAAGAAACACATAGCCCCTAGTTCAGACCAACCATCCTCCCTACATCAAGTATGTGTTGAGATATCTGACGATGTTGTTTCTAGTGGTGATTGTGCCCAAACGATGACCTTCATATTGCAGTTAGGAAGGCTCCCCGATGCGTGCCCATTATCATGGTGCTGGTGTAGCCACAATAGATAATCTGGGGAAGACATTTGGGCTATTCACTACAGCCCTTGCCACTACTGAGATACCCTCTACATATCAACAGACTTTACTTGATCCAAAATAGTGCATAGCCATGGAGGATAAGATGGTCGCACTACACAACAAACATACTTGGGAGCTAACATCTCTTCCTGGTGGTGCAGGCTTAGTGGGATGTCGTTGGGTCTTTGCCCTAAAATATAATCATAATGGGTCTATTTCACAGTATAAGGTCAGGGTGGTGGCAAAGGGGTTCACTCAGACATACGATGTAAACTTCTTCAACACATTCTCTCCGATTGCACGATTATCCACTGTGTGGGTATCGGTCTCTGTTGCAACTCATAAGGACTAGATGCTTCACCAGCTGAATGTGAAGAACGCCTTTCTCTATGGCGATCTTCAGGAGGAGGTATACATGCAGCAACCCCTTGGGTTCGAGGTTTAGGAGGAGTGTGTGTGCAGGTTGAAAAAGGCTATTTATGGCCTCAAATAGAGTTCGAGAGCTTGATTCCAGAAACTCTCTGAGGTGGTAGAGAAGACAGGGTTGCAAAGGTCCTTTTCAAACCACTCCCTTTTTGTCAAGAAGACCAAGCAGGGTATAGTTGCATTACTTGTCTACATGGACAACCTCGTTATTACTGGTGATGACAAAGCTGGAATAGTTGAGGTCAAGAGATCCTTGGCTGAGTAATTTGTTATGAAGGACCTAGGTCAGCTTCGATACTTTCTAGGTATAGAGGTAGCAAGAAGCAAACATGCAATTGTTCTCTCTCAACGTAAATCTTCTCTAGATGTACTATAGAAGACAAGCATGCTAGGGTCCAAACCTGCCAATATTCCTACGGACCCCAAGGTGCATCTATATGACGAATAGGTAGACTATGTTGACAATTGATACTACATACAGCCGGTAGGCAAGCTTCTGTACTTGACGATTACCAAACCAAATATTGCCTTAAACGTGGGGTAGCTTAGTTAGTTTATGGAGAAGCCGACTAGGCTACATTGGCAAGTAGCTATGCAAGTGCTCAGGTGCTTGAAGAGGGCACCTGGACATGGGATCCTGTTCCAGAAAGGGTCTCCCATGACAGTAGTTGGATATTCCGATGCTGACTATGCTGAGTATGTCGTTAATAGGAAATCCACTACTGGTTTTTGCACATTTGTGGCATGCAATCTAGTTACATAGAAGAGCAAGAAATAAGGAATTGTTTCTCGCTCCAGTGTCGAGTCAGAGTATAGAGCTATGGCCCAGACAACTACTATGATGATATGGGTAAGATCCCTATTACATGATTTACATGTTTAGATAGAAGAACCAATGGAAATGAGATGCAACAATAAGGCAGCCACATACATAGCCAATAATCCCATATTCCATAAGCGCATGAAGCACGTCAAGGTGGACTATGATGAGGTGTGGTTCATCATAGATAAAATGCCCAAGTTAAGCTAGAAGCTAGGTTAAACACTACCAAATTAACACAAAGAAAGGGTTAAGTGTGAGAATTAACAGAAAAGACCTAAAACACCAAATCTGTTAAAAATGCATAATTAGGTCATTTATTGAGATATTCTATTAATAAGTACAAAATGATGATCCAATTGTAAATTGAACAAACAAATGAGCTCAAAAGATCAAATCAAAAGTGAAATAACTTTTAATACGTTCAATTAAGCTTCAAGAAAAATTTGGTAGCATTTGAACATCAATAAGACCTTGCATTTAGAGATTCACATTTAGGTCCTTTATTCATAACATGTTATCCATTAGAAAATCTCCAAGGACCCGTTTGTCGGTCGTAAGGACCTTTTTGTAAGGCTTTAAGGACTTTTCTGCAGTGTTTTTCTGCTACTTGTGGGCCTTGCTGAAGTTGTTCCACCGTTTCGCTGAAGGGCTCTCTTGTAATTCCACCAACACACTTGCGTGAACAATGCACCCTTGGTGTACTGTTCATCGCAAGAACACACCAAATCCTAGTCGTTCACTCCTTGATTCCCACTTGTTGATTCCCACTTGATCTGCAGCTCAAACTGAATCGAAGCTTCACGCGACTCCTTGCGTAGCTTCACCTCTACCCCCAAATCCCATCCAACGGCCCATCTTCGATTTGGCTCTTCCCGCCCTCCTCTCCTCTTAACCTCGCCGCCCATGCCCTAATCGCCTAATCTCACCAATGCGGTGAGTGTAATCACTCTCGAGCTCTACTTAAGCACTCCCTCGCTCGCGTGCACACCTGAACTACTCCCTCCCCCTTAGTGATTCCATTCTTCCACGCCCTCAACTTCCCTCACCCCAAATTCCTCAGGACTGTGGTGACACCCCAACTTCCCCCTTTCAATCGCCTCTAGCAGCCGGCCGTTGGCCCTTGGACATCACCTTCGTCAGCTGATGGGTCTCCCCTTTCATTGTCATCAACCAATGGCGGGTGACCTTGGACACCTCCTGCTTTCCATTAAATGGATTTTCATGCTTTTTAAGAGTAAAATTAGCATAGGTTTACTGCTTTCTAGGTAAATTGCTTGTTAGATTAACTTAGGAGTAGGGTAATTTAGATTCGATTCGCGTCTCTCTGATCAATTTAGATCAGAGAGACTTTCATGCACATCATCATCACCATTAATCTTCCCTTACATTCCATTTTTTCTCTTTCTTAATTCCTCGATTTTGATTTCGCGAATCACACCCATTCATTAAGGTCTAATTTCATACCTGAGAACCTTATTTCTCATATCTGAAATTAGCGCCAAAATCACATTGGGGGGGTCTCTCATTCAATTCACAACTCCACAGAGACCTCTCAATCTTGTTCACCAACTCAATTGACTTGATTTTGCTTGAAAATGATTTTGATTGTTCAAATCAGTGATTTGAATTCATTTTAGGTTTTAATAGATCTAATCGAGCTTTTTGAGAATTTAAGGGCTTGATTTAGGAGTATGCAATGATTCCAATGTGTTTAAGTTTTGTTTTAAATTGTGGATGAGCATATACCTAATTTCAATCCTATGTTGGAGAGTTCTATCAAGGAGAATCAGTCTCCCTAGTTTGAGATGGAATAAGGATCCAACGGATCTTGATTAATCCACAAAATCACCTTGAACACCCATCAATGGTGTTTAAGGAGATTGAGTGGAGAGATCACCAAAAGACCCAAAGCAAAAATCCAATTGGGGTGACATTTCACCCTCGTAATATCCACTTTCATGATTTTATATTGAAGGTGTGATTGAGATTTAAGAGGATTTTTGAAGAAGATTTGAAATGATTTCAAAGGGGTTTGCAATCTTATTTTTATGAACATTGATATCAGATCTTCTTTTCTAAATCTCAAAGAGTTTTTTTTTTTAATGCAAATGACTCCTGATTTGGATACTCTTAATCCAAGTTTGATCTGGGATTGTTGTACATCTGAAATCCAAGTCAGGCTACTGGAATTAAGAAATGGCTGCACAATAGCCCTTTAATATGTTAAGACATCTAGAATTTTACCTATGGCCTTTGAAGATTACTGCCTGATCTCTATAGCTCATCTAGCTGCTAAGATCAGAAATGTTGTTGCTGCTGCTGCAGTTATTGCAGTTGCTACAGCTATTAGCTACTGGATGGTCTAAATTGATAAGGCAGTGGTGGAGAAATGGTTTATTTAGATAGCTGATATGTTCTAACTGTTGTATACAATGTAAACAAGCTTTCATGTATTTGTAATGACTTTAAATCCAATTTAAATGCTTGTAATTTGGTTTTAAACTCTCTTTGTCAGCTATATTTTTGTATAACTGCCCAAACTTAAAAATATGATGAAATTGAGTTGAAATTCATGCTTATCTGCCTGAGTACCTTCTACTTGATGTGTTGAGTCATTCTAAGTGTTTTCACTACTTTTTCAGCCATCAAACCACAGCCTAGTGCCTTAGGTTCTCATTGAAATACCCTTTTAAGGCCTAGATTGAGTCTCCTTTGTAAATAAATAAAAATATTATAAAAAATTCAAAAAAATAAAATAAATGTGTAGCGAGTAAGATTAGATATATTTTTATGTGTGTACCAAATTTTAAGATATTCTAAACCCCCGACTTGGTAAAACATACCAGCCGACGGTTCAGTATACCTTGGAACTTAATAAAAGAACTCAACATCCAAAAATACTAAAAACACTTCTTATCTCTCATCTCTCTCTCTCTCTCACCTCCTACCTCTATAAAACATTTAAAACCCATAAACATCAGAAAAACCCTAAAAACTCCCAAAAATATTATATAAATTATGTATATACATGTATATATAAGTTATATATTAAGCTATTTAGGTATATACTGTAAAATATGTGTATAATATGTACATATAACCTATTTATGTATTCTATAGAATAATTAAGTATTTAAGATAAATTAAATCGTATATAACTTATTTATATCATTATCTATTAATTTAAGTAACTTATATGTACTATAAATTATATAAATTAATGAACCCTGTAAATAACCTCATTTATTAATGATTATGTAAATATATAATTATATGCATATAATGTACACTAAGACACCTGTAATATAATTTAATTATATATATACAATAAATAATTAATTTAATAAGTTATTAGCTAGTTTACTAAATTAAATTAAAATAAATTAGTAAATTAAGTTATAACTAAACTAATTTATATTGTATATTTGTATTATAGTATTTTAAGCAATTTAAACTAAGTTAACTATATTTGTATTGTATTATATTATTTATATATAATTTCTATGTATAACACACTGAAATCATATATTTAATGCATATTAATTAAAATAAACCATGTAAAATATCATAAAAATATGTAATAAATACTTTAATATGTATACTAACTCTGTACATGATCAATTAGATCATTGATTAACTAATTTAAACATTAATTAAGAAATAAATCCTTAAATCAGTATATATAAATACCAAACTTTGGCTAATTTATTTATATAGTAAAATTAATTATTTTTGTAAATAAACTATATAATTATATAACCATATATAAGGGCTTTATGGATATATAATTTATTTTGAAATCAGATAACATTTAGGCCCTCAAATCGAGGGTCAAATCAAGCTATTTGGCACGCTAGAGCGCTAGAGCAACAACACCTGGAGAGGCACCATCTTAGTGCCACATCGTGGCCTGGCAAGCACCCGCACTGGTGTAAATTGAATTCCTCACATGGCTTGCCCAGTCGTTAGGCACCAAGTGCCCATTACACACATAAACCCATACTTCTCTCTCCCATCCTCAAAGCATACGATTTGAATGAGTTTAGCTTTGGACTTTGAGTGCGATGCATGGCTGTGAGCTGTGCACTGTGCATGGGTCTGATTAGGCCCAATAATGAGCCATAAACTAGTTAAAATGCAACTAATTAAGGATTAGGATGACCCTAGTAGAGGTCTGATCCCACCCTTAGAGGTGCTGTATATCCCTCGAAAAGGCTACCTGCAAATTAAACCCATTTTGGTTAAAAATCGGTCTGAACCGATTCACAGAAGAAGAGAGGAGACGACACTAAGTGTTAGCATGTGTGCCTTGCCTGTGTTGTAGAGTGCGTGCGTGTGTTAAATGTTCTGTGTGTATATATATAGTATAGATATATATTATGTATATATGTAAGTAATATATGTATATAAGTATACGTAGAATGTTTGAGAGTATAGTAGTATTGTTTGAACTATATAGGTATATAAATAAAAGATAACTTTAGTGATGGATCTGTTCATTAGTATAGACAATAGCTTTTACCTTAACTTATGTATATAATTTTTTCTAAGGTTTTAATAACACTTTTATACATCACTATAGATATATTATATGTTACTGTAAGTTAAGTTAGTATAGTACATACTATTACGCATTATTGTACATACAGTTAAGTATTATTAATATAAGTTGTAAATAGATAATATAGAGTATTTATTTATGATTTTTTATGCTTGTTTGTATATAATTATTTTCAAGCATTATAATTATTTCTAATTCATTCTTTTGTATATAATTGATTCATTCTGTGATTCTTTGATTCATTCATTCATTCTTGTGTGTAAAATTAATTTTTTTGGAATTAAAGAATATTATTGGACTTAGAGAGTGATGTATATCAATAATTGCCTCTCAGTGAACGACCTGGAATAAACTAGTAAAAATTAAGTATATAAATAAAATTGACTCAACGGTTTGTATTTGTGACATATACAACATTTTAAAACCCATTTTTTGTACGAACCGGAAGTTGATCATATTTTTAGTACCATTGCCAGGGATAAAAACCCAACAACAGCGCTTTATTGTGATTGTTTGACGAATGTCACAGAAAGACGATTAGACTACCACTACATCAAAGACCTGATTCACCGTGGGTTGATGCACACTACTTTTGTCGCCTCTGAGGATTAGACAACTGATATCTTCATGAAGCCTCTTCCTCATTCTGCCTTTGATGATTGTTGTTCCAAGCTAAGCATAATTGACATCTACGTTCCAACTTAAAGGGAAGTGTTGAGATACTTCTATTTATGTTCCCTTTCTGTACCTTTTTAGTTATTTTATATTTTGTACTGGACATGCTTTGATATTTGCCTAATACCTCTTCTTTATATAAAGAGGTGTTGGGACTCTCAATAATATGATTTAGCATTTCTTCCTACTGCATATGCTTCTGTTAAGAAGATGTGGGAGGTGTTGCATGAGATACATTCCCACAGAAGCAACATCACTCAACATGCCTCTAGTAGAATATTATGGCACTATGAAGAACTTGTGGGATGAACAAGACGTATATCAGCCCATCTCTACTGATGCAACCGTTATAGCTAAGCAGTGGGAGGATAAGGCAATCACAAATCAGTTCATGACAATAAATGAGATCCCCACTTCTGCTCAGATCTACGCTTGTTTGTCAAGAGTAGAGACTAAAGACCTTTGACCTTGTTCCTATGTTAGATTCCTCTACCATGGCTGTTGTAGGTCATGGTCAAGGGAATCCTGGAGGCAAAGGTGATCGTGGCCGTGGTGGTGCATGTGGTGCTCGTGGCCGTGGACGGACTTCCCTTTTTTGTGAGTATTGGCACAGGAATGACCATACGATGGATCATTGTTGGGTAAAGCATGGATACCCTCAAGGGATGGATCCACGTTCTCATCAGGTGTCCTCAAAGGACTCCACTCAGGTACATGAAGATGATGGTCAATTTCTATGTCAAGGGCATAGTACAAGCAATTCATTGCATCCTAGGCCTCCAACTCAGCTAGTGTCTTTGTTCAGAAGTCCGCAGGTACATCAACCATGACTGTTGGATCCTAGGCTCTAGCATGGATTGCTAAGTTTGGTGCTCCATCACATATTACTGGTGAGACTGGTTTGTTTTCTTCTCTTCATGATCTTGCTACCCCCTTCCAAGTTAAGGTAGCAGATGGTGGTTTATCACCAATTACAGGACTTGGAAACATTTCCCTATCTCCTACTGTACCTCTATCTAATGTTATGCATACCCCGAGATTTGCTCTTAATTTGTTGTCTATAAATCAGATTACCAAAGATCTTCGGTGCATAGCAATGTTTCATGATCAGTACTTTTTCTTGCAAGACCTCCAAACGATGAGGCAAATTGGTAGACTTGAGCAGAATAGCCTTTATTACCTCCGCATTCCACCACTATCTACTGTTGATGTTTTTTTGAAAAAGAAAAGGGTAGTTATCCAGAGTGATAACTACTCAAAACCATATATATTAGAAACAAACAAAAACAATATTACAACAGGCAGACACCGGGGTCCCCCACTCACAAAGAATCAGCCCAAAGAGAAAACAAAGAGTCAATAGACTCAATAAAATTCTCTATGTAAGGTTTCTGGCCCCGGAAAACCACCGCATTTCTGCCCAACCAAACTCCCCAAAGGATTGCCAACAGCCTGGCTTTCTCCTTTTTTGTACAGAAAACAAACTGACCGCCAACACCACCTCCACTTCTGAAACTATGCCAGAATTCCTCAAACAGTCGGTACTCCCACCACCTCCCACCCATTCTGTCCCAAATTTGCATCACAAAAGGGCAAGCGAAAAAGAGGTGGTCAACGTCCTCCTCACCACCCCCACACAAAGAGCATACCTTACAATCTCCAGGAGCCCACCTTGCCCTCCACACCTTAGTCACCAGCCTTCTCCTGAGCAGCCAGGCAAAAATCTTGACTTTCAGCGGACACGCGGCTTTCCAAATCTGTCTGCAGTCCCTTATCAGATCCAACTCCACCTTTGGACCACCAGCGGACAACCTCTTGTATGCGGCCGCAACCGAAAACTCACCTTCCTCCCAACCAAACATGTCTGTACCAGCCGTCGGATGCAGTCCCTCCAACTCAACAAGGTCTGAAAATCAAGCATTCTCGCGTCTGATAAACTGCTAACAAAGCACGGGCACCACCCATTCTCCCACACCTCAGCCACAGACGCCATCTTGTCCTGGGATAAGGTAAACAGTCTCTGAAATCTTCTGCAAAGCGCTCCATCACCAGTCCAGTCATCCTGCCAGAACCTGAAAATCTCCCCTGCTCCCAACACAGGGACAAAGAAGTTCCTCACCCTAGGGGCCACCGTCGACAAGCCTTTCAGAAAGTGAGAAGCATCCCTAGGCGGAGACACCAGGAGATCCCAATGCATCGGACAGCCATATGCCGTCTCAAACACCTTGTCCAACAAATCCCCCCTTCCTCCCAACAGGCACCCCACCCATTTCGCCAACAGACTGTCATTTGATCTCCCCAGATCCCTCACACCGAGCCCCCCATCCTTCAGCGGTCTACAAACCTCCTCCCAAGCAACGAACCTGGCACCCTTTCCACTCATCCCCTGATTGGACCAAAAGAAACTCCTCATAGTTCGCTCGATCTTTGCAATCACTTGTCGAGGCATCTTCAATACCGAAATGAAATACGACGGCATCGCCGACAAAACTGCCTTGAGCAGGACCAACCTCCCTCCTCTAGACAGAAACCTGGACGCCCACCCCTCCAGCCTCCCAACCAGCCTCTCCACCAGGGAGGTCCAATCTCTCACCAGAATCCTCCCATCCGACAATGGCAGGCCCAAATATTTAATTGGAAGTTTACCCTGCTCCGTGCCAAGACCCAAACTGCACCCCCTCGCCTCTGTCTCAGTCATGTTGAAAGGGATAAACTCTGACTTAGCCAGGTTAATCTGCAAACCAGATGCCTCACCCAGTAAGAAAACAAGGAACCTCAACCTTCTGGCCTCCTTTTCTCCACCTTCAATGAAGAAGATCGTATCATCCGCATACTGGAGCAGTGGGATGCTCGTCCCATCCCTCAAGGAGAAACCACTCACCAACTGACTCTCACACGACCTCCTCGCCGCCCTAGCAAGAGCATCCACGGCAATCACAAAGAGCATCGGGGCCAGCGGACAACCCTGCCTCACCCCCCTCCTAGGTTGGATCCAACCCCCAGCTGGGTTTCCGTTGATAAGAACCGAAAAAGACGTCGTGGTGACACACCTTTTCATCCATTCAATCCACATCGGCGGAAACCCCCTCCTCATCAAAGACACCCAAAGAAACGACCACTGGATCGAGTCGTAAGCTTTGCTGAAATCAACCTTCCATAAGAAAGCTTTCTTCTTATCTCTTTTCCAAGATGAGAGGATTTCCGAGGCCATCACAAAACCCTCCAAAATATTCCTGCCAGGAACAAAGGCCGTCTGCACCGAGTCTATAATCCCACCCAGCATCCTCCTCAATCTATTCGCCAGAAGTTTCGCCACCACCAGGTAGATAGCATTCGAAAGAGCTATCGGTCTGTACTCCTGAATCTCCTCAGCACCCTCCCTCTTCGGTAATAAGAACATATAGAACCTGTTCAGCCTATCGAAACCCAGGTTGCCCGTTCTAAACTCTTGCACCACTTGCATTACATCTTCCTTCACCACCGGCCAGAACTCTCTGTAAAAGGCAACCGGAAAGCCATCCGACCCCGGACATCCATCCGCGTTCAACCCCCAAACCGCCTTACGGACTTCATCCTCCCCAAACGACCCCGTCAAGAGTTCAACGTCTGTCTCCCGGATCTGTGGTATCCCAGATCCTAACCACCTCCACCTTCCCCCCCCCCCCCCCGTCTCCACCCTGTAAAATCTCTAAAATAACTCGCAGCTGCCCCTCCCACTGCTTCCCTTCCCACAAACTCCTCCCCATCTACCACCAATCTGTCAATCCAATTCCTCCTTCTCCTGCCCCACGCAGCCATATGAAAAAAACGGGTGTTGGAATCACCTTCCTTCAACCACTTCTGCCTAGATCTCACCCTCCACTCCACCTCCACTTTCCGGTCTTCCTCTTGAATCACCTGAACCTGCCTCGCTCTGTAAACCCTGTCATCTTCTGAAAGGAGCCCAACATCCTCTGCCCTGTCCAGTCGTGTAATCGCAGCAAGAGCCTCCTCTTTCTTCCTCCTGTGTTCCTTCCTAACCTGTTTGATGTGGGTCTTCAAGAAAGATCTCAATTCCTTCAGTTTCGCTTCAAGTCTGGCAGCCGCCGATCCATCCGCCTGAAACCACTTCCATCGTTCCTCAATCAAACCCCTAAAGCCCTCCTCCATGAGCCACGCTTTGTCGAACTTAAAGTAAGTGCCATGCCTCCATTCCTCGTTCGACGCCCACAGCAAGGGGGTGTGATCCGAGAACGGGCGCTCCAAAGGCCTAACCTCCGCTAGCGGGAATAATTTTGCCATCGTCGTCGAAACCAGAAATCTGTCAATACGGGATCGCTGTCCCCCAGAATTCCTCCAAGTATAGAGACAGGATGATGGAGGCATATCAACCAGCCCCTGGTCTGCCACAAAGTCTGCAAACGCCTCAGAGCCCTGGTCCAAACCTCCTCGGTCGCCCGGTCTGTCTTCAGCCCGCAGAGTAACGTTAAAGTCACCACCAATCAACCAAGGAACCCCCTGGAAAGCTGCCGCAATCTGGATCAGATCTTCCCATAAGACCTGTCTACTCTGACCCTCCGTCGGGCCATAAACCGAGAAGAAAAGCAAGCACGTGTCGTCCCGGCGTCTCTGAAGTCTGACAGTGACTACATGGGATCCAACCAGAGTGTCCAACAAGGAGAATTCCTCCTCCCTCCACCCCACCGCAATTCCCCCCGCACTCCCAACCGCATCCAGGACTAGGAAGCCCCCACAACTCCCTCCCCCGACCTCCCTCCACAACCTTCCATCACAGCTCCCCCACTTCGTCTCTTGGAGAAAAACCACATCAGGCCCCCATCTCTGAATATACCCTCGCAAAACAACCCTTCCCGATGGGTCATTCAGACCCCTCACATTCCAGGACAGGACCTTAGTCATGAGGTCATCCGGGAGCCGCCTCCAGACGTCAGCCGTCTAAACCCCATCATTTCCGCCACATCGTCCTCTTCTATCAACAGACGATGGACCTTCTGGCTCCCCTCACCACCACATACCTTACCTTCTCACCCCGCAGTCTCCAGACTGCCTATAGTTAGCAGCTCCCCGTCGCCACCACTAGCCCCCAGCAGACCAGCTCCGTCCCCTAGCGGCCCAGCCGCCTCAAAAGTCTTCTTCTCCGCCCTTGCAGCCACCAACCCCCCTGCATCTGCGATCAGCGCATCTGCCACCACTGCACCTGCCACCAGCGCCTGCCACCTCCACCCTGCCATCTGCAGCTGCCTCGACCCCACCTGCATCTGCCATCTGCCGCCCCACTGCCACCTCCGAAAACGACAGGCCTCCGCCGCCGTTGCCTTCGCCACCGCCCCCAGCAGACGCCGTCGCTGTCGACCCAGCTCCACCAGGCATACCCAACCCCTCCGGCGACCGACGTCGGTCGACCCCATCCACCCCCCCAGACAGGGTCTTCCGAGCCAAACCCCTACGGTACGACCACCGCGGCCGGTAGAAGAGTCTCTACGATCCGGCCCCCCTCCGCTCCCGTCGTCGCCTGCCCCCTCTCCGCCAGTCGTGTCCTGTCCTGCCACCCCCTTCTCCACTCGGATCGGATTAGCCAATGGGTGCCTCGAGTCCTCTCCAGTAACATCCCGCCTCTCCTCCGCAGAGATCCGATGGCGCGGAGTCACCCGCGCAAGAAAGCCCGACCCAGCCACAGCACCGGGGTCCTCAGATTCCGTAATCGAGTCACCCACACCCGACCCGAGTTCGCCAACCACCATTCCTTCAAAGCCAGGACTCGAAGCGACGCCGCCAGCGCACCCGCAATCAGCGGAACCACCCGGCCTCAACGCCGCATTCACCTCCCCCGACCCCTCCGCAAAGGTCGCAGCGACCCTCCGCATTCCCGCCCCTTCGTCTACCAACGATTGCGCCACGGAAATCGCAGCCACCTCGCGATCCTCGCCGCAATCTTCACCACGACCCTCGACCTTCCCGAGGGCGGTCCGACCCTCCGCCCACCCGCCGCTACCGCCTCCACACACCGTCACCGTTCTGCCACCAACCACCTCAGCAAAAGACCTAAGGTTCTCGAAACCCCAGGAAACACGGAGGAGCCAGGTGGAGCTACCCCACCTGAGCACCGACCTCTCCACCAACCGATGCCCCGGCCTCATCTCCACCAACCAATGCCCCGGCCTCAGCACCACCATTCGCCCACCTCCCAGATAGGCCACCCCCAACCGACCTCCGTCGATCCCCAAGTGGGCGGCGACCACCTCCCTCAGGGCTTCCACCTCCACTGACCCCTCCAAAACCACCGCCACCAGTGCCGACGACAGCCTTCCTTCCAGCGCGCCCATCTCTTCCGACCACGGCGCTTCGACCTCCACGAGGGGGACTCCCTCCGGAGGGGACGGACGTGTCTCCCCTCTCCCCGAGGAGATCCCTACACCCAACCTCCGCCACCCACAGCTCGACCTCCGATGACCCAGGGCGCCGCACCGCAGACGCCGCACCGGGTCCCGGCACACCGCTGCCATGTGCCCCTCACCAAGGCATTTGAAGCATTTCACCAGCGACCCAACCTTCCTTGAGCTCCTGCCCACCACCGTCCAGCCCGGGCCAAACCTCCCCGCCCCCGTCGCCAAACCTCTCTCTCCCTCTCCCTCTCCCTCTCCCTCTCTCTCTCTCATTCATCTACTGTTGATGTTGTCTGTGCCACTACCACTCTTCAGTGGTATCTTCGTCTTGGCCATCCCAGTCTGCCCGTGCAACGTCGTCAGTTTCCAGATTTGTCCTTTCCTAAGTCCTTTCACTATGAAGCTTGCCAACTAGGCAAGCACCATAGGTCATCTTTTCCCTGTCATAATAAGTGCACTAAGTCCATTCTAGAGTTAATTCATGTTGATGTTCGGGGCTCATATAGGGTCCATATCTTCGTGGTTTTTGATATTGTCTCTTACTTGATGATTATACTAGGATGTCCTGGGTTTCATGATGAAAGATAAGTACGAAGTTCTTGTTCTTATTCGGAATTTTGTTAAAAAAATACTCATTCTTTCACTATTATAAAAATTTGCAGGAGTGATAATTGTTTAAAATTTGTGAATGCCAAGCTTACTTCGTTTTTGCACTCTTAGGATTATTCATCAGATGTCTTGCATTCACACCTCCCAACAAAATGGGATAGCTAAACGTAAAGTTCGTCATTTGTTGGATACTGCTCTTACTATCATATTTCAAATGAATGTCCCTTCGTTGTTTTGGGTTGATGCAGTTTTGATTGCTACCTTTTTGGTGAATAGGATTTCCTCTATTTTTGGTAGTAAAACCCCTTATTCGATTTTGTTTCTTGGCAAAGACCTACTTTCTATCACTCCCATTGTGTTTGGATGTGTTTTGTCCATCTATTCAGGATGGACAAAATCTCCCCGATCGGTCAAATGTATCTTTTTGAGCTATTCCAGGACTCAAAAAAGATATTAGTACTACAACCCTATAGCACAACGTTTTTATGTTTCAGCGGACATTACTTTCTTTAATGAGATCCCTTACTACCCTAAAAACGGGGAGTCTTCCTCACAGGTCATACCTCAGGAAGTTCCACTTCCTATGCCATCTGAGCCACCACTGCCCTCTAAGCCTCCTATACAAAAGGCTGGCATGCCTGATCCTGGTGTTTTTCTACAACATCCTGCTATTACAGATACGTTTCCTAGACATTTTTAACGCAGGTCGATGGATACTCCTCAGGTAGATGAGCTTTATCTACCATTCCTACTCAGTCCTCTCCAGTCATTAGTGACTCGTTTGAGGACCAGGTACCTTATACTATTGATAGCACAGAACTAAACCTTCCTATAGTACAATGGAAAGCTCAATGCTCCTATGCCAAATATTCAGTTTTTTTCCTCTTGACCATTTGCTTACAGCAAGATGACAACTTTCTTTAGTTGTTGACAATCATCAGATACCATGGGATCATCAAGATGTATTCCAAGATCCATCTTGAACACTTTCTATTAAAGAAGCGATGACAGCCTTACAATCTCATGGAACATGGGACCTTGTTGACCTACCCCCAAGAGCTACTGTTATAGGGTGTAGATGGGTGTTTACCCTTAAATATCATCCAGATGGCACTATCAAGCGCTACAAAGCCTGCCTCGTTGCTAAAGGATATACACAGACATTTGGGGTGGATTACTTCGAGACTTTCTCCCCGATGGCAAGGCTTAATTTAGTCAAAATCCTCCTTTCAATGGCTATCAACAAAAGGTGGACTGTTGACCAATTAGATATCAAAAATGCATTCCTATATAAAGATCTAGAAGATGAAGTTTATATGCAAGAACCTTCAAGTTGCATATGTCAAGGAGAGTGTCAGAAAGTATACAGGCTAAGGAATGCCATTTATTGCCTAAAACAGAGTCTAAGGGAATGGTTTGAAAGATTTAGCAAAGTTGTTCAAGAATATGACTTTGCTAGGTCTTCTACGGATCATTTGATATTTACATTGCACAGGGAGGCATGTTTTGTCATTCTTATTGTTTATGTTGATAATATTCTTTTGAGTTTTGACTGGCAGTGATAGGAGAGACATATAATATACTAGCACATTGCTATACTCGCAGTTTGTTACCAAGGATATGAGTCCTATCGGTTATTTCCTTGGTATTGAGGTACAAGAAATAAAAGTACTCGTGTTGTCACAATGCAAGTATGTTCTTGACATGTTGAAGATGGTCGATATATTAGGGTGCAAACTGGAATGTGTGCCTATAGATGGCTCTTTACCTCTTGCAAATGTTGATAGCCCCTATTACAAGATGTGACCAGGTATCATGCCATGGTAGGAAAGCTGTTGTATCTGACGATTACTAGGCTTAATATTGCCTTTGCAATTGGAAGGCTGAGCCAGTTTATGCAGGCACCCAGGGAGATCCACTAGGATGGAGTGTGTCAAGATTTGAGATACTTAAAACATGCCCCTTGGAGGGGGCTTCATTTTTAGAACCATGGTCACCTGGATGTATGCGGCTATTCTGATGCCGATTATGTTGGGACACATGAGAACAGGAGGTTCACTACTAGATACTGCACCTATGTGGGGGGCAATCCTGTCAACAGTCTCGAGGTCAAGTGCTGCATCATAGTATAGAGCAATGGCATAGACAACTTGTGAGCTATTATGAGTCGATTTATTTTGTATGATTTTTGTGTCATGTTTCAGGGCCCATTCCTATGTACTGTAATAATAAGTCTACCACTTTTATTAACAATAATTATGTACTCCATGAAAGGACAAAGTATATTGAAGTGAATTGTCACTTCATTAGAGAGGCCATTGCAAATAAGAAAATTTACACACCCTACATTTGCACTAAAGATCAAATAGTTGACATCTTTACGAATGCTCTCCAGAAAGCAACTCCAGATTCTATGTTCTAAGTTGAGCACGCTCAATGTTTATGCTCCATCTTGTAAAGGAGTGTTGAGTTGTAGAAAGGGGCATCTTGGTAATTGTTCATTTCCGTGTTGCTCTATTTTGTTATTTTTTCTTGTACCTCTCTATATAAAGGTACTAAGGCTCCCAAAATAAACTTGAATCAATTGTTTGTCCCAACATTGCGCATAGATTGTGTTGAGTTAGATGCCAATGTGGCAAGTTTTGTTAAGAGATATTTTAGTTACTTAGTTGTCTAGTTAGAGAGTTTTCGGAAAGTCCAAATTAGGATTAGAATTTGATGATTTGATTTGTTTCTTATTATATAAGTTTGTTATGGTGATTGCCTCTATAAAAAGAGGGCAATGCACCAAGTTTATTCTTGAGTTGCAATAAACCATTTCCACATTCTACAAGTAAAACTCCCTCCTTTCTCTCCTCCATAGTTGTCAACCCCCTCTCCCCTCTCTCTCCACGTGCCAACATCAAGAGAAAGAAGAGGCCTCTCCATGAGTTGCAAATCTTCACATGGTATCAAAGTAGGTTCTCTGGGCCTACTAGCATCCACGTGTGGAAAGGAGCACAAGGAGGTTGTGTGCTTCACGCAAAAGGGGCTCTGTTTTGCACGCAAGATCTCCTTGTGCGTGGAACATGTGAAGATCAATTTGGAGTCTAAGCATCGTGCCCCAACTTGTCTGGAAGGAGTGCTCTCACATACTCCAAGAGAACCCAGCGCCTTACATGGGCTTTGTGGAGACGTACAAGAAGAGGCTCTCTGACGACGTGATCTCTCCTGTACCTCAAGAGATCCTAGCACCTTACATAGCTCTGTAACAACGTAGAAGCAGAGATAACTCATCTTTTGAAGGCAACGATGGCAAACGTAGAGGCCCAAATCTACAAACTCCACGTTATCTTAAAGAGTGCACCAAAAAACAAGAAGTGAGAGAAGGAGAATTACGGACTCTCATTTATATCCGAAAATTTAGAAAGGCTCTGAGCATTAATCAAAGAAGATAAGACAATTGTTGCCACAATGACTTTCGAGGTTGTCAAAGAAGCAACAACTACTAAGGTTGCAAGAAACTCGCAGTTGCACCAGAAGATACGGGAGCATGTGTAGATGTGGATAGTCTCTCCAAAGTTCAAGGGAAGAAAAAAAGGAAGTCAAGCAAGTCTTTGCCCTTCTCTAGCCTCGACTAGAGGGACCATGTTAGCGTGAAAATAAAGCCACGTGACAACAGCAGTCAATGGCCATGTGGCAGTGCCATGTAGCAGAGTCCAGTAGGGCCCACTGCTAGGCACGTGTGTGTGCATAAATTGTGTTGAGTTGGATGCCAATGTGGTAAGTTTTGTTGAGAGATATTTTGGTTACTTAGTTGTCAAGTTAGAGAGTTTTAGGAAAGTCCAAATTAGGATTAGGATTTGATGATTTCATTTATTTCTTGTTATGTAAGTTTGTTATGGTAATTGCCTCTTTATAAAAAGAAGGCAATGCACTAAGTTTATTCTTGAGTTCCAATACACTATTTCCACATTCTACAACTCCCTCCTTTCTCTCCTTTATAGCCACCAGCCCTTTCTCTCCTCTGTCTCCATGCACCAACATCAAGAGGAAGAAAGGTTGTTTCTACGAGTTGCAAATCTTCACAGTATCTAAAACCCATTTCTAGCTCATTGATAATTTCAATCTAAAAATAAAAACCCTAGCATTTCTCAATTGATGAAGCCCTCACAATTAGAATCGATAAGCCCCCCAATTAACCCACCATTTCTGCACTTGAACTATTTGCAGTTGAAAATTTGAAGTGGAATACTTTGAACTCCGATGTTTATTTTATTGTCAGTGTGTATATTATGTTGCCTCCGATGTTGACTAATTGCCTGTCAGATGTTAGTGCGGGAGAAAGCTATACTTTGGTGTTTATGTTGGATGTTCAGCTCAGTTTTGACAATATCTGTCCTTCAGAATACCTTTGCGTGCATCTTAGTTCAATTTTCATCTGTGTGGTTCATCAAGCTAAGAATGCATAATGTTAATCGGAAAACGCATAGGTCAATAGGAGCAAAAGCACAAGATCTAACAAAACATCATGCCCACGGTAAACTGAACCAACATGCCCATTGGTTTGTTCTACAATTCTCTGTCTATTCTGAAAAAGTAAATGCTCAAACTGTTTCCTGATAACACTAAAAGTGTGTTGGGTTCTCTTGTAAATAAATAATATTTTGAGTGACTTTATGTTGTAATTTCTCCGTTACTTGGAGAGTAAGAAATCTGTTCATCACAAATAAATCCTTAGGGGCATCCTCTATTCATCATTGAAGGGAAACCCTAGGCCTAAATGTGGAGAGGCACACTACCTCTTGAACTGGGTTAGCAAATGTTCCCTGCCTCTGATATTCATTTGTGTTTCAATTTTCATGATATCAGAACATCTATTGTTTAAACAAATTGTTTTGTTATGGTTTGCCTTCATTATTGATAGTCACGAGTGTTCCACCAACCACCCTAATTAAAAGTTCAGTTAGATCCCACTGATCCTCATCCGATTGCCAACCTCACCATTGGCTGCTCTGATCGGCAATCCAAGCATTGCCTTATCCAATCACTCAATTCATTTAATCATTCTACGCCAGTTCTCCTCTCCGATCTCCTCTCTAATCTGATAGATTGACCCTTTTTTGACTACACTCGTCCTACTCCAACCATCACCTCCCTTGGATTGATTGCCATCGGATAAAATGCCATGTCAGCACCTCTATTCCATCACCACTAGTCTCGACCATTGCCCCCACTCGACTCTTAGTGTCATCCGATCAACCCTCCTTGCCAATTCACGCCACTCCATTCTATTGGGGTACCTCTCGTTCACAGCCAAGTCCTCTAAGTGCCTTTTTCCAGGCCCTCAGTACTTCCTTTAAGGTTTTAGAACCCCCCTTTTCTTTCTTTTTTTAAAAAAAGGTTATTGCTCCTATTGGCTTCTGGGAATGGCATCCGATAAAGGCAATCAACATTTCCTTTCTTTCCCTAACATGCTTAACCAAATTGTTTCCCTCAAACTTAATAGTGGGAACTATCTATTGTGGATGAGGTTGATTTTACCATTCATTCATGGGCAACACCTAACTAGCCATATTGATGGGATGAAGGCTATACCACCCATGTTCCTACTAGAAAAGACTCAGGCTAATGGCAAAAGAACTAATGAGTTTGGATCCTCACAGGATACTCATCTTGTTTCCAATCCATAATATATTGAATGGTTTGTCCTTACTCTGCAACTTATTGGCTAGATCAAGTCTACCCTATTTGAAGAGGTTGTGACGCAAGTTGTCCATGTGCAAACAGCCAAGGAACTGTAAGATACTCTTAGCAACGGTTACTCCCAAATAGGTGAAGCCAAGATTATTCAACTGAAATTTGAATTGGCTCGCATCAAGCAAGGAAGAATGGGTGTCATAGAGCATTGTCACAAGGTGCAGAACATATGTAACGAATTTGCACTTGTTGGTCATAATACAAGTGATCCTAATAAGGTTCTGCATTGTGCAGCGAGTCTTCAAGATGAGTACAAGATGTTCATTACCACTGTAACTACTAGACCTCCCATATTTAAGGAATTAAAATTCTTGATAGTTCAACATTGATAGTTTGGTTCTTGGAACTAAATATCAGACCACTTCTAACGAAATGCATTTTGACACTGCAACATTGACTGTTAATGCCTCTTTCACTGCCCGAGGCTATGGGCAAGGCCATAGTCGTGGCCATAGAAGAGGTCCCAACCAATAGGTGCATAATTTTGAACGTGGATAGATTCCTTATGGATGCAGGCAACAACAGCAAGAAAGTTGTGGTCACGGTCATGGTTGTCTCAGTCAAGCAGGGGTTATATATCAACTCTGTGGCAGACCCAATCATAGTGCTATTAATTCTTATGACCTGTCAAAATTTTCCACTACTGCCTCTCAGACGCACAATAGAGCCTACGGTGCTGGACACAACGAATATTCTTTTGCTGGGCAACATAAGGTCAATGCACTTTCAACCAACCTTAGAGACATGCAACTTACTCTCGATGATTAGATGGTTAACATCGGTATTGGAAACCACATTTCAAATAACCAAGGTAACTTTGTTTCGCTACAACCTTTGTTTGGTAGAGGTCGAGTTATTATCAGTGATGGCACTATGCACCCTATCACTTACATCAAAGACATTGATATTTGCACTCATGATGGGTGAATCCACCTTTCAAATGTTTTCTATGTTCCACAATGCAATACCATCTATTATATATTTCTCTACTTTTTGGATAGTTGAATAATCTAAACAATGCGAAAGCCATAATCAAAACAATAAAGATAATATAGAACACTTGAGTTTACGTGGAAACCCCACTCATAAAGAGCAGAGAGAAAATCACGGGAGAAGGCCTCGATAGGGCTCTGATTTCTATATTTCTTCTCAAAGGAATATGAGAAGAGTACACGCCTATTTATAGGCCACCACTCACACACAAAGTCCACATCTTCCAATGTAGCACTAAACCAACAACCTAATTCTCTCAACACTCTCCCTCAAGTTGGAGCATGGAATGCTCAACTTGTAACACAAAGAAACCCCTCTATACAACAGAACAAACAACACTCTTAATAGGTATAACTGACTCTCCTCTGTAGACAACAATTGCACTCTTATTCATGCTTGTAGGTAGGTATGTTGATGCCGACACATTAGAGAGGCTGGAGCTGGACGACGAATTGCTGTAGCTGGTTCTAATAAGGGCCTCTCCTCTGGAGACCTCAACTGGTGTTGGTAGCTCCCTGTTCAATATCCCTGAAAAGGATCTTCCTCTGAAGACCTCGAAAGTGGATCTCCCTCTCTAGAGTCCACAACACTAGATCTCCCACATAGAAACCTGAAATGAGCCCTTCCTCTGAGGACCTCGAAACTCTGGACCTCCCAGAGTTATGGTTTCTCATGTGTAATCCAACAAAAGGGACTCCCAAACGGAGGATGACTACAACAGGCTTCCACACTGCCCCTTTCTCCCATACTCATATAGGAGAAGAAAATAACAAGAAGAAATACAAAAATAGATAATGATCACAAATATCGAAAATTATAATACTAGAGAAGAGCTTCTCCACCTCCTCATAAACATGAACCTCATCATTTTTTTTCTTTATTTTTGAATTTTTTTTCTTTTTTTTCTCTCTTTCCTTTCTTTTGATTTTTCTCTTCCTCTTTTTTTTTTCTTCCTACTGTCTTCTTTCTTTTTCTTTCTTCCTTTTTTTTTTGCAGAACTAGCAAGTAAGAAATAAGGGAAAATAAAGAAGAAACATAAAAGGAAATAAAAGGCTAAAAGTGCCTTAATAGGGTTCAAGTGAACCTCATAGAGATGTCGGCCTTTAGCTCCTCCTTCGTCCTTGCTGTAATCTTCTCCGTCGACTGCTTCAACACCACCAATCTCGCGCTGCTCCACACCATGACCTCGTGCGAGATCTTCGACGGCACGATCTCGTCTCACGATCGTGCGAGATTGTCTCATGATCACGATTTCGTCTCACAATCTCATGCCTTCTTGTCTCACGATCGCGATCCTCGTGTTATCTTCTATTGCCTCAGCAAGCCTGACTTCGGCCTCGTCTCGCATGAAGACCTAGCCTGCCACCACCTTCTTTATGCACCAGAAGAGATCACTAGTGCCACCGTCGCCTCAGATCTCTGCTAACACCACCAGCGCTCGCCTGAGCGCCACTACGATCGCTCCACACAATCACGAGCCTCTCCTCCTTCCACGCAGCGTCGTAAGAGGCACGCCGCCTTGAAGCTCACCACCTTCCCCTTAGTGGCGCCACCTAATGTGGCCCAACAAACTACCACCTCGTCACCTCTGCGGCCTCCATGCCACTGCGTCGCCTCACCATGAGGATTGCAGCATTAGAGGCACCTCCAAGCCTCACCTGGGCTCCTAGGCACTGATTGATCTTCTCCTTGCAGCCGATCAAAAAAAGAACTCCAAAGATAATAAAATTTCTAAATCAAACAGATAATCCCAAGAAACAATTGCTCTGATACCAAGTTAAATAATCTAAACAATGCGGAAGCATAATCAAAGCAATCACTCACGAAGAGTGGGGAGAAAACCACGAGAGAAGGCCCTAATAGAGCTCTGATTTCTATATTTCTTCTCAGATGAATATAAGAGGAGTACACGCCTATTTATAGGCCACCACTCACACACAAAGTCCACATCTTCCAATGTGGCACTAAACCAACAACTCAATTCTATCAACATGGATGATTATAATGCCCACAGTATATTCATGATGGCTTAGATTTTTCTGAAGGCAAATCAATCCAACCAGATTCTTGTTAGAGGACAACAATGTGGGCATCTTTGGATTGTCACAAGAATTAGTTGAGACAATTATGATTCTACTCCTACTATTTTTGCTTTTGTTCCTACTTTCTAGAATAATGTAAGCAATAAAGTGCCTGTTGCTTCTTTCGAACAATGGCATCATCGTTTTGACCATTGTAATTTTGAAACGTTAAAGAAGTCACTTGACCTTAGTTTAATAAAATCTTCCAATGATTTTGATAGAACTATCATTTGTCATGATTGTCAGCATGGTAACAGTACAAAGTTGCCCTTTAGATTTTTCTGATTCTACATCTACCAAAATATTAAAACTTATTCACACTGATGTTTGGAGCCCTACTCCTTGTTCTTTATCTCGATCTCGCTACTAATGATTTTTCTAAATACACCTAGATTTTGTTCTTAATAGAAAAATATGAAGTTTACGAAATTTTTGTCAAGTTCAAAGGCTTTGTTGAGAACTATTTTGAATGCAAGATTAAATGTCTTCGCAATGATGGTAAGGGAGAGTGCATGTCATGTGGCTTCAAAAATTTTTAAACCACCATGGCATTGTACATTAAAGAAGTTGTTGTAGAACACCAAAGCAAAATGGTGTGGCTAAAAGAAAAGAGGTATATTTGTGAAACTACTCTTAGTATGTTGCATAGCAAGGTGTTCTGACCTATCTTTAGCCTGAAGCTTTTCACACTACAATTTTTCTTATCAATAGAATTCCCACACAAAAATTGGGTTGAAAAAATCCATATGAACAATTATATAATAGTTTGCCTAGCTATTATTTGCTTCAATTTTTGGGTGTGCTATTTTTGTTCATGTGGACAAGAGTGTACAGGGCAAGTTGGAACCAAGGGCTATTAAATGTATTTTGTTGGCTGTAATGAACCAATGAAAGATTACAAATGCTTTAACGTGCCAACACAAAATATTTATATTTCTTGACATGTTATTTTTTATGAAAAAGTCCCTTAGCAAATCCAAGTGGCTAAAGTGGATGCCCCTCAATCCAAAATTGCAACTCAGATTCTTTTTCCCTACAAAGATCTTGATCTGAATTGCTCAACTGAGAAGGAAACCAACACACCAAGCGGGCAAGAGGATATTCAAGAGCAAAATGTCAAAGGGATTGATCAGAATGTCAAATACAGCAGAAGTAGGTTGGCGAAGGTGACACTACAGTTTCGCGGCATACTTAGCAACAACCAAACATTATCTGAGAAAATATTTTTGAAACACAAGTCATGATCAAGAAAATGATACTTCTCAAAAGACACCACATACAATGTCTACCAAAGAAGCCGTTCCTTTTGATCACAAGAGGGATCCGTCACCATCCAATATTATTGATAATGCTACACTTGGCCCAGTATTCAAGAACTACATCCGTTAACATCCAACACTGCCAATAATGCTAGAGCTAGCCCTAATGTTCAAGAACCCACACACAACTACAACTTGCACCCCCACAAAAGAATACAAATGCCCTATCCTCTGGCATCATTCGTTGATTATGGCATCTTCACCACAGAATTTCAGGAATTCATGAACAATACCCTTACCATCTAAGAACTTCGAACTTTCAAAGAAGCTTCTAAAAATAATCATTGGATTGAAGCCATGCATAAAGAAAAGAATACCATGCACAAAAGTCAAGCTTGGATACTTGTTCCACGACCATATCGTAAAAATGTCATCATATCAAAGTGGGTTTATAAAGTTAAGTACACATCTAATGGCAGTATTGACAAATTCAAGGCTTATCTTGTTGCTAAAGGTTTCAAAGAACAATTAGGAAAGACTTTTATGAGACCTTTAGCCCAATGATTAAGATTGTCACTATTCATGTTGTTTTACACCTTGCTTTCAATTGCAATTGGCCTTTTTATCAGCTTGACATTAAGAACACCTTTCGCCATGGTAATTTAGAAAAGGAAGTGTACATCAAACAACCTGAAGGATTCGAAGAGATAGACAAATCTTGATATGTCTATAAACTTCAAAGGTCCATCTATGTGCTTAAGTAGGCTTCCAAAACCTAATATTCCAATTTTCATAAAGTCCTTGCTAATTTGGGCTTCCAACCGTGCCCTATTGACCACTCATTCATTTACAGAAAGGGAAATAACATTGTGCTCTTACTGCTCTATGTTAATGACATTGTGGTCAATGGGAATTCAAACAATATCATTGATAGCATAAAAAGGGGCCTTAAAAAATCCTTTAGCATTATAGATCTTAGTAATTTATGGTATTTCATGGGTATTAAAGTTGATAGAACAAGTAATAGGATGACATTAACACAAGTACATTATTATCTACTAAAAAGATTTGATTTTTCTTATTGCAAGCAGGTTTCTACTACAAACCCATCACAGCACAAACTATTCAAAGCTAATAGCGTGATAATCAGGAGAGCACCATAGCATGGTTGGTGCACTTCAATACCTTACCATCACCAGATCTGATATTATTTTGCAGTAAATTAGGTTTCACAATACATGCATTCAACTACAATAAATCAGATAGAGGCTATCAAGCAAATTTTAAGATGTCTAAATGACACAAGTATGAATGGATTCAAATATATGAGAGATCCTCCTCTAACAGGAGGTGTTGATGTTCTCACTAGTTTTTCCGATGCTGATTAGGCAAGAAATCCTAAAATCGTAGATCTATCACCGATTTTTGTATCACCTTGAAAGAAATTTAATTTCTTAGAAAAGTCACAGGCAGAAGAGTGTGGCTACTGAACATTGGGCTTTGGCGCTTGCGCCTAGTAAAGTCATATAAATTCATTCTATTCTACATAATCTAGAAATCATGAATAAATGCACCTCTATGTTATGCAACAATCAAAGTGTATGCCCTTGCTATCAATCCTATCTTTCGCTGTCGAACCAAGAACATACAAATTGACTATCATTTTCTCAAAGAAAAAATACAAGATGAAGAAATTACTGTCCATCACGTAGCTGTAGAAAATCAAATTGCTAATATCTTGATGAAGCCAGCATCAAAATATTCTCCAAGCAAAAGAACAAACTAAGTACATGTCCCAGTACTCAGTTTGCAACAGGGATCATAAAACTAAAAATGTGTTGGGATACCTTATAAATAGATAATATTTTGTATGATTTTATGTTCTAATTTCTCCATTACTTGAAGAGAAAGTAATCTATTCATTATAAATAAATCGCTAAGAAACTCCACCATTCATCAATGAAGTAAGGGACACCCTAAACTTGGACGTAGAAAGGTACAACACCTTTTGAATTGGGTTAAGAAATGTTCCATGCCTTTGTTGTTCGTTTGTGTTTTGTTTTTCATTTCCTCCATGAAAAATGGCATGGACCAAAATGACTGGCTATTTGCCGTAAATTGAAAACTATAAACTTTTGAAGGTTTTTGGCATAAAGAAATTAGAAAGAAAACACATGGAGTTGGCTTATTTGCTTGCATCCTGGGCAAAATGCCTGACAGAACATTTGCACTGTTAGTCCCATTCTGTTAGCAAGCTCAAGACAATTGAAAATGTTAAGCTGAATGCCTAAGAAACAAAGTGATAGATATAAATTCCTGGAAGAATTCATAGATTGCTCCTTGAGGAATAAATTTATGGTGGACACCCTTCCAATAGAAATTACATTTGCGATGATACAGTTTACCTTGAGTTGGTTAGTAGTTAGAAATGCACGAATCCCATGTAAAGGTGCACCAATTGGAAATCTGAAATCAAGTTCTGAAATCAACAAGTTCACCATTAGAAGGAAACATGAAATAATGAATAAATAAATAAAATGCAGTAGCAAATCCGAGCTTCAATGTAGCAGTTAAATATCTTCCATTTCCTCAAGAATTAAGGTGTTTAACAATTAGTTACTTAATATAAATTGTCTACAAATAGGGGGTTATGGGTAGCACAATTGGTGCCGCCCATCCCCATAAGATCCTCCTTGCAAGGGGTGCATGGGTTCAAAACCCCGCGGCTTGCCCATACTTGCATAGGCTTGCAGAGATGTGTGGTGCAGATTGTGCCACCCAGTCTGCCGCTGGGGCTTGCACCAGGGTGACAAGGCCACCCGTAGGTTGCTATGGAATGCACCCATAGTCCTGGGTTGTCAAAAATAATAATAATAAAATAAAAAATAAATTGTCTGCAATTATGGTCATATTCCTTTATGCATTTTCCCTTGTGCTCCCTGTACCCCTTTATGTTTGTAGGGTGTGCAGTGGCAGCAGCATAGACACATGACCACTACCATGCAAGTTCTGCAATGCATGTACCCAGGCACTACGGTATGCTGATGTGGCTGCTGTGGCAGCAATGCTTCAGGCACTAGCACGTGCACACAGGTTCTGTAGCATGCAGCATCAAAACTCCAACCTAATGTCGGTCTAGATGCGGTTAGGATCTCGGATAGTGAGTGGATGTACTCAAAGAGGGAGTAGGTAAATGAGTTTATGAGCCCTGTAGTTAGCACGCAACTCCATGTAGGTCTAAGAAGGTAGCATGACAACATGAATGCACCCTCTTGTGCAGGCACACTGCATCAACTGTCTTTGACACTCTTTGTGACATAAGACTTCTTAGACACATTCTTCATGTCTTCGCCCAAGGAGAATCTTTCCCAACCATCATGGACCCCAACTACAAGCTTTCAGAGACCTCTTCTACATTGTCTACTTCAACCCACACCACAAATCATGTTTCCCCGATTCATTACCTCCTAGAAGCACATCCTCGATCCGAATTGAAAAAAGACTGGTGTTATTGCTGATTGGGTATTGGAAAACACACCTGTTGCATGAACGGTAAAAGCATGAACCCAATGATATAGTATGTGATCATGCTTCCTAGTTTCTACTGCCACGAGAACCTGCATTGCATACAATTCACTCCCATAAGTCCAACATTGAAGAACTTTATGAGTTAATTGAGGAGATTCAGAATTTCAAGAAAGGATCTATGTCTCCATCGAATATTATATAGCACTATGCAATCTCTGAGATGAGAGAGACTTTACCAACCTTTCTAGGAATAATCCTTGTGCCCGTTTTGCTCTCTCAACTAATCACATTTTCTGACACATCTCAATGGCTACTTTTGAAGGCCAAGGTCACGGTTCCCCTTCAACTCATGGTCAAGGTAACAGGCAACTCTCACATTGGGGTTGAGGGCAATGGTTCTCAACTTTGTTAGTATTGTCATAGGACCAACCACAACTCTGAGAAAAATCCAACGAGCTTATAACCTGTGACCATGTCAAAGGAGGAATTTTATGATCACCTATCAAGTATCAACCATATCAATTGGAGCATCGACCACCAAATCTACCTCTTATAATATCAGTGTATCACTAGTCTTTTATTACCACAAGTGTATGCATTAGCTACTCCTTAACCACATGGATCACAGTCATAGGTGCTCCTTCTCATATGACTAGCAAAACTTCATTGTTTAAGACCCTTCAAAAAGGCTTACTCCTTTTAATGCTAGAATCATCAATGGTTCTAGTTCTCCTATTACCGATCAAGATGGTATCCATAATAGTCTATCCTTTGGTCTCTTTTTTGTGAAAGGTATCCATTGCTTTATTTAACGTTTAATTTTAATTACCATTTTACATCCAAGCAAACCCTTATTAGATTGCTAACAAAAAAATTGAGAGATTAAGGCTACTTTTCTTGTTTGTGGCTTAATGGACTAATTTACCCATAAGAGGCATTAATAAAATATAGCTTGAGGGGCTATTTGTGAAGAACTTGGAGTTGTAGACCCCTATTAACCAAAGTTATTGGGAGGAAGGATATAGGTAAACTCTCCACCGACATCTCTCTCCCTCTCCTCCACTGACTCCCCTTGTCTCTCTCCTCCACCAACTAAACCCTCTCCCCCATTTTTCTCCTCCAAACAACAACCAAGTAGAGATTTGAAAACTCTGGAAGACAAGATCTAAAGGTAAGAGCCTTAAATCTACTTCTGAAATCAATCCCTCCCTTAAATCCTTTGTTCTTTGGATTTTAAGGGAAGATTTGAAGGAAAGAAGGAGAAGCTGAAAGTGTTGATGCTACTATTATTGGATTAGGGATGTTGCACAATCCAAAGAAGGAGCATTGGATGAGGAGAAACAAGGATCTTCACCAACTCAAGCAAGAGAAAGAGGATCTCAAATGCAAACCAAGGTAGGGACCTCCATCTCTTGTAAAATTCTTTACTCTTGATTCCTATGGATGGGATAGAAAAGAAGAGTTGATTCATGACCTAAATCAATCCTTGCATATGGATCTAGGGTTGCATGTGTAGATTTCCTCTTGCATGTTGTATATATGAACATGTTGAAGGTGTCCTTATGGTTTTATGTTTTGATTATCCCATTTAGGGTTTCAAGGAGGGTATCTTGTGTTCTACATGTTCCTAATATGTGCAAGAGTGTCAAAAATCAGTTTGGAAGTTATTTGAGGTCTTGGACTTTGATTGGGGTTTGTTTTGGGCCATTTATGATCGAGAATCAGCGATGATTTTCAAAAGTCACTAGTGCATAATGAAACGTACTTGTGCAAAATGGAAATCACCAATGCAAAATCACTAGTGTAACACTAAAATAATCAATGCAAAAGTAAAATCACCGATGACTTTGGCCAACGTTGGTACTACACTTAGGCCATTTTGAACCCCAATCAAACCCAAATCTTAGAAGCTATTGAAGGGCTTAAGAGCTCTCTTAAAGAAGGTTAAAAGCCTAACCTAATTGGCCAGGTAAAGTCCTAACTTAGAACTAATGAAGCTAATAACTCTAGCAAAGGTCTAAAGGAGGTTCTTTGGACTCTAAAGTTTAAGTGAAACCCTAAGAGGTCTAATGAGTCTGTGAGTTATGGTAACCCTATTGGGAATCAAGAAATTGAAAAAATCAAGAGGAATATGTCATAATAGGTGGATCCATAGGATGTGACACCTTAACCTTGTAAACTGAGAAGAGTTCACTATTGCAAGTTGACCTAAAGAAGTGTGGTAGTTAACGGCTACCAAAGATAAACCTTGGAACTTGGGGAGTTCCTTGTTATGGTAACAAGTCATGAGCCATCATCGAAATGAGGTATTCGTAGCAAAAGCTATGTAAGCAGCTTCATATGCGGATGATGATAGGGTACCTCAATCTGACTCGATGCTTTGATACTTGTAGCAAAAGCTCTGTAGTTGCCTGCATGTGCGAATTACACCGAGGTACCACATGGGTGTTTAGTCAAGATCTTGTCCAAGATTGAACTAAGCGGGCACACCTAGAGTACTTGCTCCTAGCAGGAGCATTGGTCTGGCCATAAATCATCTACGCAACCCCCACCACCTAAGATCTGAACGATCATTGACCTAACCTCAATGGCTTTAAGTTAAGCTATCTCCTCAAGATCTCGAGGCATTGGCCCAAGTAACTCTCAAGATGCTTGACTCTTCCAACTAATGTCAACAATGTTCTCGTATAACGAGGATAAGTATGCCTTACTCAAGAGCCATTAGTACTACTAACCTTTCCCTTGATTAAGAAGAGACTATTAGACTATGATTCAAGAGAAGGATACGTCCCCATCACCTCTTTTAGAGAGGAATGATTATAGAATCTGACCCAAGTGGCGAGCGAGAGAACAGTAAATAATAAACCAAAAGGTAAATGTTGAGACAAGACAAAATAGTTGGTCAGCATACAATGTAGATACCCATATACTACCTGCTTTCTCTTGTTTATACACAGCTTTGTCCTTACTAGGCAACTTAGCTCATCCCATATTTGTGACCTACTTTCAAGACACGATGGCGTGGGCAATATGTTGGTAGTGAGCAGGATAGAGAGTCTTCCTCGAGCAAGCAAGGTGATGTTTCTACCGAGCCCTGGCCCCTAGGGTGCTTGGAGGACGAAATGAAGGAGCAACCACGTCCAAGGCTGCAATTAGACCCTCCCACTAAGCAAATGTGGGAGGCTTTATCTAAATCCGTCACCACCTCATGTCTACTGCATCAGACCATCTGTCAAGCAAACTATACACCTGAAGCCTAATACTTTGTTGCGAACGAGTCAATTGATATTTTTGTTGTGCAGAACCTTTTTTGTTTTTTTGTTGTAGGTCCTTTTTGTAACTGTGTATTTAGCGATAGAGCCTCACTTCAGTTGTAAATTGTAATTGAACAATGTGGATTATTAACAATCTGGATTATGTACAATGCATGGTGGCTAGCTTTAATTTGCTTTTATGCCACTTTATTTTGCATCCTTCAACATTTCTCTAATTGTTGCCATGTATTATGAGACATTTCAAAGGTTAAGTAGTTACCATTAACTTGATAATCAAAAGATTAGAGTACTTACAACTCTAACCACCCTAGTAGCTAGGAACTTAATGCATCACACCCGTTAAACTAGCTTATGCTTCATCGGAAGGTTTGCAGGGCATGACACATACCACAATTTTAACAAAAAAAGAGAGAGAGAAGATGGCTATTACCACAATTTAAATTCAACCTTTTGTTAGTTTGTCAATTTACCAACACTCTTAACTATTGTGCTAATTTTTACTCCATTCATTTTGTGTGAAAGCTCTCCCAATGTTGGAAATAATTCATAAGGGTGTTGTTCTATGTTGCTAACATTGCAGCTTAAAGTCTTTGAGTCCAAGGTGCTCATGCTACGGAAAAGATCTTTCTTGAGACCAAGTCAAGCATCTAAGAAGGGGTACTATGTTTTTCTTTATCACCCAAAGTTAGGAAGGTAATTCCATTCAAGGTTCACAAAGTTGGCCACCTAAACTAAGTACTCACTCGAGTACCACTAAGTAGAAAGGGGACTGCACCGTATACAGATATCCAATCCCTTATACAAGCAAAGTATTCATGCAGACCAAGTATCTCACATAAAAGGTCAAATACTCGGCTACAATTGCAACGGACCATTTGATGCAACTATTTTTTATTTGGAACGTTACGTTATTCTTGTCAAATGAATTCACTTTTGCTTTGTTTTTAAGAACTAATGTTTTGGTCATAATGCTTAATAGGGGTGTACACAAGTCGGGTTCAAACTCAACCCAAACCCAACCCACAGTTTTTGGGTTGGGATTTTTCCAACCCAGTTACACTACCAAACCCAACCCAACCCAACCCAACCAATAAAAATTGGGTTGGGTTGGATCAGATTGAGCAGGCTGTTGACTAATCAAAATACTCAAAACTTACATTTATCTCCTACGTATTTTCTTTATCTTTCATACTTAATAACAAAACATTTTTAACTCATAAATAACTTCTATCTTCTAAAAATGTGAATAAAATAGGTAAAAATAAAAAAAATGGACTATAAATGAAATTTGGGACAAAGGTGAGGGAATTTCAAATTTGAGACATGGGAGATGTGAGAGTAGGACAACATAGGAGGAATTTGGGACGTTAGGCTTGGGCGTGGATGAGCTTTGGAGGTTTATTGGGTTGTAATTAGGGAAGATTCAAGTTTGGCTCCCTTTTATATATATATATATATATATATATATATATATATATAAAATTGTTGGGAATAGAAAAGTTGCATGAGAAAATAGTCCTACACCCTCTTATATAGGAAAGGGGTGAAGGAAAAGAACAATAGGTACAATGTACCTGGACATATATCTCAACAGAAAATAAAAAGCTAGAGAGTAAGTCTAACACTCCCCCTCAAGCTGAAGCATAGATGTCAATCATGCTCAGCTTGCTACAACACAAATTAAAGGTAGACCGCAGCAGAGGCATTGTAAACATATCGACAGTCTAATCTATAGAGGTGACACAAGTAGTAGTGCATAAAAGACCCTTCTGAATGAGACTCCTAGTATAGTGACAATCCACTTCCACATGCTTTGTCCTCTCATGGAACATAAGGTTATTAGCAATGTATGTGGCAGCTCTATCATCACAATGCATCTCCATAGGCCCGTCAATCTGAACATGAAGCTCCCGCAACTAGGATCTAACCCATATCATCCCTGCTACCGTTCGTGCCAAAGCTCGATATTTGCTTCTTACTTTGTCAGGTAATAAGATTGCCTACAACAAATATACAGAAGGCAGTAGTAGACTTCTTATCGTCAAGATCACCAACATAGCATCAGAATAGCCCACAATTGTCATTGGGACTCCTCTCTAAAACACAAGACCACGTCCAGGAGCTCTCTTGAGGTACCTAAGTACCTGCATCACTACCTACCAATGCGCATCTGTGGGCCTATCTAAAAACTAGCTCAACTTCCCAACTGCTAAATTAATGTTGGGCCATGTGATAATCAAGTATAGAAGTTTGCCTACTAACTGTCTATAGACCCTGCTATCAACAATCTTTGCTGCCCTATCAAAACGATGTACCTTTGGATCCATAAGGACATTTGCTCCCTTGGATCCTAGCATCCCTAGCTCTTGGAGTATATCAAAGGCATATTTCCTCTAAGACATCATGATACCTCCTTGCTATAAGCACCTCAATTCCCAAGAAATAGCGGAGCCTTCCCAGATCCCTCATCACAAACTACGAAGCAAGGAACTCCACCTCAAAAACACCCAATTTGTCATCTCATGTGACAGTCAGATCATTCACATACACAAGTAGCGCAACCACACCATGACACGTCCTCACAAAGAGAGAATGATAGGAAGATGACCTCTCCATCCTAATAGTAGCTAAAGCCTCTGACAGTCGCTAGAACCAGGCACAAGGACTTTGTTTTAGGCCATAAATAGCCTTTCTCAACCTACATGCACACTCCCCCTGAACCTCGAAACCCGGGGGTTGCTACATGTAAACTTCTTCTTGGAGGTCACCATACAAAAAGGCATTCTCGACATCAAGCTGGTGAAGAGCCGAACCATAATGTGCTACAACAGAGACTAAGATTCTGATTGTGGAGAGACAAGTCACTAGAGAGAAAGTATCAAAGAAATCTACTCTATAAGTTTGGGTAAACCCCTTTGCAATTAACCTAGCCTTATACCGTGAAATAGACCCGTCAGGATTGTACTTCAAGGCAAAGACAACGAGCTCCAACAAAATGTGCTCCAGAAGGGAGTGGTGCCAACTCCTATGTCCCCCTATCACAAAGGGCAAACATCTCATCATCCATGGCAGCACGCCATTTTAGATCGAGTAGAACCTCCTGGTAGGAGGCTAGGATCTTGGCAGTAGAGATGGTAGCAATAAAGGTGTAAAAAGACGACCCAACTCGGGCAGTAGAGATAGCACTCCCTGCCACTTTGTAATGAGCACAAGAACGAAGGGCCTTCCAAATAGCAATGGGAACATCATCCTCCCCTTTAACTGACACTGTACCAGAAGAGACATCCACGGTATCAAACACTATACCTGAAGGAACGTCCTTTATGCGAAACTTTGTACCTATAGGAATATCCTGACGAGAAGGATCCCCTACTTCAGCTGACAATGTACCAAAATAGACATCCACAATATCAACTAAAGGAACGTCCTCTATGCAAGACTTTGTACCTGTAGGAATGTCCTGATGAGAAGGAGCCTCCAAGTTCTCAACACTGACCAGACTAAGAGAAGACCGTGGAATAAGGGAAGAGGGTGGCTTTGCCTTGTAAGAAACTGGTAACTGATAAGTGTGACCCTTAAACACATTCTCATCTGCCGGTACAGTCCCGAATGAGCTGGTAGATGGTCCTGTAGAAGGATGAGAATTGTTATTATCTGAGAAGACACCAAATAGCGCAAGAGCAACTGGCACAGGAGCATACTCTGGCACACTCTGCAACTGTCTAGCAACAACAGAAAAGGGACTATTTCATGAAAGGTAACATCTGCACTAATGTAATGCTTCTGGTGCAGAGGATCAAAACATCGTTACCCCTTCTAAGTACGAGAGTAGCCAAGAAACACACACTTGACTGCTCGAAGCCAATTTATCTCAACCAAGTCCAAAAAGATGAACAAAAGCCACACACCCAAATGTCTTGAGTGGAACACCAAACAACTCGACATTTGGATATAACACCAGCCATGGTACCTGCTCATGAATAACTGAGGAGCACAATCTATTAATGAGATAGCAAGCCGTGAGAACTGCATCGCCTTAATAAATATGTGGCACACTATTCTGAATAAGAAGAGCGATGGCCATATCAAGAATATGTATGTGTTTCCTCTCTACAGCCCCATTCTGCTGGGAGGTGTAGGGACAGGAAGTCTGATGAATGATACAATGCAAACCAAAGAAATCTACCAGCTAACAGATGCAAAACTCCAATGCATTATCAAATCTGACTGTCTTGATGTAGACACCAAACTGATTCTTTATCATCAACACAAACTTCACAATAAGAGAACCCACTTCAAACTTATTCTTCATGAGGAATAACCAAGACAATCGAGAGAAATCATCAACCACAATCAAATAATAGCGATGTCCTTGTATATCAAGAATCCTGGGACCTTAAACATCAAAATGCATCAACTGAAAACATGAAGACGTGCGTGGCCCAGTAGTACCTGTAAAGGAGGATCTATAGTGCTTCCCAAGTTGACATGCATCACAAGAAAGCTGTGTGGTTGGGGACAACTGTGGAATAAGTCTACGTGGTTTATCTAAAGATGGGTGACCCAACCATCTACACCACTGTAAAGCAATTCCTAAGGCAGAGCTTATGTGACAAGCTACAGTAATGGGGCCCTAAACAAGCTGATAAACACCTTCTTCTTCATGTCCACTATCAATAATCTTCCCTATCAGATGATCTTGGAAAGTGCATCCAAGATCATCAAAGATGACACGACAGCTCATTTGCTTGGTGATTTGACTAATAGAAAATAAATTCATAGACAAGTCTAGAACAAAGAAGACATGGTTGAGCTCCATAGATAGGGTAATTGTAACTGCCCCCTGGCCATCAATATGGGCATGTTGCCCATCACCTACCTATACAGTGCAACCTTGTGAAATAGATTGGATCTGTCTAAAACGCTGTTGATTACCGGATTGATGATGAGATGCACCTGAGTCAATCAACCACAACACACTAGTGGTTGGAGAAGAGGCACAGACGGCAATTCCCAGCACACTCTCTTCCTTAAGGGAAGTTGCCATGTCCACAAGTGCAATGTAAACAACATAGTAGGATGTCTCTCCACACAAATTCAGGCCACCTGAATTACTCCTTGGGCATAAAATCAGAATACCCAGATCTGATTTCCACCTTTTCCAACACCTACAGATCTGATTTTAGATGATAAACAGGGGAATATCACCCCAAAGATTAATTAAAACAGGGGAATACACACCCCAAACTAAATCAAAACTCTGATTTTGTCATACCACAATGCTAGTAGTCCTTCAACACATCTTCTGGAAGGTCCTTGGCTTTAGAAACACATCACACGAACACTAAGGACCTCCCTAGAACCCGCAGCAAACAGTGTTTCCCCGCCCCTTGTCGCTGAGCAGGAGAGGCAACGAGAGAGGAGGGCGGAGAGGAAACGGCAACACCGGCGTTGCTGGCTGGCGGGCGACACCGGCGGCAAGAAAGCTTGAATGTTGGGTTAGGGTTTTATTTGGTGGTACCTCCAACTTGGCTCTGATACCAAGTTCGTATTAATGGGAATAGAAAGTTTCATTAGAAAGTAGCCCTACACCCTCTTATATAGGAAAGGGGTGAGGGAAAAGAACAATGGTACAATGTACCTGGACACATATCTCAACAGAAAATAAAAAGCTTGAGAGCAAGTCTAACACACACACACACACACACATAGGGTTATGTCATGTCGTGGGTTGGGTTGGGTTAATTAAACCTCAAACCCAACTCAACCCATTTTTTATCGGGTTGGAAAAATCTCAACCCAACCCATTAAGTTTTACAAAAGGTGACCATTTTTACGTTAATATTAATGACTTCACTTAATTAATAGTAAAAAAATATTTTATATTTTTAAAAACAATGAAACCATACACTCCTCCAAATACCAAGCATTCACTATGTAGTGACGTGTCCAACTACACACTACATACCGACTTCCTGAACTTTGGTCCCATCACAACCATTTTTCTACCCCCTTTCTTAGGAGAGAATGTGTAGCTCCCTCGTCCCCAAATTCTCCAACTTTTCAGGTGGAATGCACAAGGGAAGGGGCAAGTTGTAGGTGTGATACCCTTTGTAGGGTTTAAATAATGGTTCAATGCTACCACATGCAGAGGACAAAGCTAGAATGATGAAACGGAGCGGTTCCCTTCACACTCCCCATCTAAGATCACTTCACCTTACTCTATCTCTAATCTGTTTGTGATCCTCCCCAAAGCCCAATCACTCCTCTCCTACAAGGGAGTTATTACTTAAAGGTACTAATCTTAACCCATCGAAGAAAACTTGCCTCTCTTGACCTTGTAAAATAGTAAGGATCACTAACTACATGATAGGTTGAGAGGCTTTGAGGAGGAGACTAGTTTTTCCAAAAACACTACACTTTGAAAACTTGAAAGATAGGATTCCAGGCATGCATGATGGCAACCAACCAACCTAACTTGGGAAGGAAAGCCTCATCATATCCTCACCATCCAATCCCTAACCTAGCATCTAATGGGGCCCCTATGCAATCCTCCCTCACCACCCTTGAATGTCCTTATATGTGTCACACCTTTCTTTCCTGTAAGCAGCCTCCATCCTAGGAACCAAAGAGGAACTAAACCTCTTCTTCTGGATAAGAAAAACCCATGAAAATTGAGGCATTCACTTATTTTTACCTCATCTATACCTTTTGTCTCTCTACTTTCACCACTTACTTCAGCCATCATGTTTCTCCTATATAAAGAAATCAACAACCGGGGCATTCCAAGTTTACCGATGTTTTTTTCTTAAAAAAAAAAGGAGTTTACCAATGCTTTTGCAAACAATTTCCTAAATTATGGACTATTGAGTCCTTATAGTATGAGGTTTGTCAACTTCTAGGGTCAAAAAAAATGAGAGTTCGTTCTTTAGCCTCAGATAATAACAATTTATGGGACCTTATGGATATTGAAAATTTGCATGGATTTAGATATTTTATGGCTTATGGGACCCTATGAATATTGAAAATTTGCATGGGTTTAGATATTTTTCTTTTTTGGTGGATGATTGCACTCAGATTCCAACTCATGACGGTAAAGGAAAAGCCTGAAATATCCCCCGTTATTAGAAATTTCTAAGCTAAAAGAATGGCTCAATTATATATTAGTATTTGTATTGTTTTGGAACAAGGGTTCATATCTTTGATCCCATAACAGGTTAGAGTTTGACAATAATTCCTTTTACAAGTTTTTTAATATTTCTAAGATTATTCTTCTTGTGTTCCCGCATCTTAATAAAATGATATAACTAAGAGAAAATTACATCTTTTGGATGTGGCACATACTCTTATATTTAGATGAAGGTCCCTAGGTTCTTTTTTTCGAAAAAGGAAAGGGTATTTATCTAGAATGATAACTACCCAAAAAAATATATAATAGAATCAACAATAAACAACATTACAACAGGCAGACGCCAAGGTCCCCCACTCACAAGGATTCAGCCCAAAGAGAAAACAAGGAGTCAATAGACTCAACAAAATTCTCTATGTAAGGTTTCTGGCCCCTGAAAACCACCGCATTTCTGCCCAACCAAATTCCCCAAAGGACTGCCAGCGGCCTGGCCTTCTCTTTCTTCGTACGGAAAACGAACTGTCCACCAACACCACCTCCACTTCTGAAGCTATGCCAGAATTCCTCAAACAGCCGACACTCCCACCACCTCCCGCCCATCCTGCCCCAAATTTGCACCACAAAAGGGCAAGCGAAAAAAAGGTGGTCAACATCCTCCTCACCACCCCTACACAAAGAGCACACCTTACACTCTCCAAGAGCCCACCTCGCCCTCCACACCTTAGTCACCAGCCTTCTCCTCCTAAGCAGCCAGGCAAAAATCTTGACCTTCAGCGGACACGTGGCTTTCCAAATCTGTCTGCAGTCCCTTACCAGATCCAGCTCCACCTCAGGACCACCAATGGACAATCTCCTGTATGCAACCGCTACCGAAAACTCACCTTCATCCCAACCAAACATGTCTGTACCAGCCATCGGATGCAGTCCCTCCAACTCATCAAGACCTGAAAATCATGCGCTCTCGCATCTAACAGACTGCCAACGAAGCGCGGGCACCATCCATCTTCCCATACCTCAGCCACAGACGCCATCTTGTTCTAGGACAAGGCAAACAGTCTCTGAAATCTTCTGCAAAGCGCTCCATCACCCGTTCAGTCATCCTGCCAAAATCTGAAAATCTCTCATGTTCCCAACACAGGAACAAAGCAGTTCCTCACCCTAGGGGCCACCGTCGACAAGCCTTTCAAGAAATGAGAAGCATCCCTAGGCGGAGACACCAGGAGATCCCAACGCACCGAACAACCATACGCCGTCTCGAACACCTTATCAATAGTGTCTCCTCCCCTCTCGAGTGGTAGAATTCCTTTGTTTGTTGTTTGTCTTGATAATGATAGCTCTACTTTAACACCACAAATTTCATTATTCTTGAGGAGTTATCTCCTCCAACTATAAAGTACATTTTTCTCAAGTACACTTAAACCCGGAGGAGTTATTTACTAGGGTCATCATTACCCATAATATTATATGAATGTGGATGTGATATTTTTTAAGAATGTTGCTTACTGTTCTACTCCAAGGACTGACATTCAAGCTTATCAACCTCAACATGTTCCTCCACCAATGCCTACATATCCTCAATTTTAACCTCTGATTTCAGCACCACCCCCACCATCAACAACTCCAAAATACCCACCACTACTCATAAAAGTTTATTACTACAAACTGAAATAACCTGTCTCAATTTCCCTCTGCAAACCCTCTTACTACGGCACACCATATCCAGATCATCTAAAGGACTCCAATATTGAGTTAAGTAATGCAATGGATAATGATTTGGACCCTCCTATAGCTCCACAGAAGCTAACTTATCATGACAGGTTGCTCTCCTATTGACAATATTCTATTCCACATTCTCATGTCGAAGTCTTGCATCCTCTTTCTTGCTATCCCAAGGTACTTGCAATTCAGTCAATGTTCCTGACATATAAACTATTGGCTATCGTTGGGTTTTTATTATCAAATATCTACCAGCTGGATAATATTGAGGGGCTTAAGGCCCGTCTTCTAGCAAAGGACTACATGCAAACTTATAGCATTGACTATTTCAAAACTTTGTCCCTTATTGTTTGTCTAAATTTAATGAGAATTCTTATTACTGTTGCGTTTAACTATGGTGGCATCTTGAACTTCACAAATTTTTTTGAAAGGAGAAAGGGTGGTTATCCAAATGATAACCACCCAGAAAATTGAACTTCACAAATTTTCACATTCAGAGTATGCTGGTGCTCATGAAAATAGGAAGCATACAACTTGGTTCAATTCCTTCGTTGACGAAACTTGGTTACCTAGAGAAGTAAGAAGCAGAACATTATTTCTGGATCAAATGAAAAATTGTAATATAGCATGATGGTTGTTGCTGGAAACTTAGTTACAAAGAGAGGACGGAGGGGAATAGTTTCTCTGAATCAAACGCAAGGTCAGAACAAGGATGATTGTTTTTTGGTGGGAACTTTGTTTCCTGGAGAAGAAGTAGAATATCGTCTCAAAATCAAATGCAAAGTTGGACAAGATGATAGCCCACGTTACTTGTGAATGGAATGCTTACAGTGAGAATTGGTGTAGAGGTGAAGCCTATTCTTGTAAAGCTATAGATTTGTAAATAATCTTACTTTCCATTAATGTACAAAGCACATGAAGGTCGGTCAAGTGCCACTTCACTAGCAATGCAATTCTCCCAAGGCCAAACTTATCCTCTATAATTTTACTACAGAGTGTAGTTAGCTGATTTGCTAAAGCTCTTCGATGCTCTGGCCCTTTGTCATTCTCTTCAAGACAAAAATGATGGACCTATATGTTCCAGCTTGAGGGCAAGAGTTTAAGATTTAATTATTTGATTTTATATTATCTACAGTCCTAGGAACAGTCCTTTTAAGTGTTTCTTGTTTTGTTTCCTAATCCTTTTATGTTTCAACCTCAATGTAGTTCCTCCTTGGACGCTTCTCTATTTCCAGAGGGCATGCCTCTTCGATAATATACAAGCAATTCTATTGACATGCAGCTAGCTCAAGGGGACCACTAAGTTTAGATTGTAACCTCACTCTTTGATGATCTTTAATTATTAGAGAACTGATTGTCCAGAAATATAAAATATACCACCAATTTCACCCCCTTTATTTACAAAGGTATGGGTGTGCTCCTTGGCCAGCAAGTTGTTAGCGGCTCCCACCTACACTCACCAAAAGCAAAAAGGAACAGCAATAATTATTAGGCAGCATGTACTGTGTAATTAACATAACACAAAACCATGAGGTACATTTTCCTAGGTTTTTTTTTACTTTTTTGAAGAGTGGTTATGGCCAACTTATACACAAATGTGGCACAAGCTCGAGTCCTCATGATGTGAATATTTTTCCTAGTAATTTTCAACAAAGTAACAAGTAAACAGTAAATAGACATGTATCAACACAACACCCCCCCCCCCCCCCCCCCCCCCCCCCCCCCAACCAATAGTCTACCTTCTCACCATGCTCCTAATTTTAATTTCAGTTTTTTAAGTGAAAAGAGTTGTTTATTATCCATTATAGACAATAAAATGAGAGATTCATTTGAGGCCATCCAAACATCTAGGGAGAAGACCTTTTGCTATGTCAATAGGAAGGAGTGAAAAATTGAATACTAAGCCTAAAAATAGAGGTAAGGCAGGACAAAAGTATTGGAAGAAAACTTTTAGGCATGATCTTGGTTTTTCTTTTCTTTTTTCAATTTGAATCCTAGCATGACCCAAACCAGAAACTGATGGAGTCAAAGAATATATGCATCCAACCCCACTTAATATGAGAAAAGGATTTCGAGTACTTGAAGGCAATAGTCACTCATCATTTTTTCTATGGTGGTCATACATCTTCACTAATTAGAGAGAGAGAGAGAGAGAGAGAGAGAGAGAGAGAGAGAGAGCATGTTTACAAATGGCATTATGGCCTTTCCCCCCCAACAATGATAAAAAAAGTTGGTCACTTCTAACAAACTTCTCAACATATGGTGGACTGCTGCTAAAGACAATCGCATTTCTTTGAATTCAGATCATCTAGGAAATCGCAAAAAATATGTTGAATAAAAGAAATGAAACACCATACAGAAAAGCCGTCGAGGAAGAGGATTATTGCATAGAGTGCTGGTAGGGGAAGGAGACAACCTTTGGTTTACTTTGCGTAACATCTACCTTTTTGCTTTAGATGCCATTGGTAATTAGCCAATTGCCCTCCACCATAACATCATTGGAAAGGATAAACATAAAATTCCCAATTAAAAAAAAAAAAGAAGAAGAAGGTCTTTTTATATGAAAATGTTCTTAAATTCTTCAACATGTGAAGCCAAATGTGTCATTTGATGACATTTTGAATCATGGTGAACTTGCATGGATGCAAATACTCATCCCAGGGGCATACATTTCTCTGTTAACAGGTTTCTAGATGAAGTGAATCTAAGATCATGGTTACATCTCATGTTGCGGACATTGACATGTTAGCCAAATATAAATGTTCTTTAAATGTTTTGGAAATCACGACTGAAAGTGGGTAATCGACCTTCTTCATGAGGCGAAAGAGATTGCTATAGCATCCAAAGAAAACATGAAGTCCCATTTCAATATGATTTCCACGCCTATCCACGAAAGAACCAACTTTGCCACCTATAAATGGCCGCGATTCATATATGTCAACCTGCAAGTTGAACAATCATCAAATGATAAATGTCATCCTTCGATATCATTTACACGAAGATTAAGAAACAAAACTCCTAAGATGATCTTAATTTTTTCTTTGAAAGGAGAAAGGGCGGTTATCCAAGATGATCATCTTAATTAATGAATAGAAAATGAAAAACTGTCTATTAGGCTTCTAATAAGCTAGGATCCGCCCCAATATTATCTCAAATCTCGATGCATCATATTTGCTAGGTATTCTGAGAATAAATACAAACCTCATGTCCTTGATCCAAAAGCTCCACTGCAGTTGACATGCCAGCTAGCCCAGCTCCAATTATAGCAATCTTGAGCTTTGGCCCTCTATAGGGTTCAGGTTCTGGTGGAAACAGACCCTTTGGTGCTGGAAGACACCAAGGTTTAAGCTAGTAATAGTGACATAACTGAAATTCACACTGAATGCAAGACATAGATTCCTTATAATAAGAAATGTTCATCACACTTCCGAAGATCTTTTTCCTAAAAGCACAAAGAATTGTATTCACAGCAATTTGGCATCTCAAAGTTCCAATTCCTTAACAATAGAAGAGGATCCCCGAAATCTTCATGGCATCGTAAATACAATCCGCCGATACTTAATCCTTGAACCAAATCAGCACTTCCCAGAAACTTGAACCAAAATCAACTCTTCCCATAAACCTAACTTCCAAGACCACTTCCAAAGTGCACGCGCAAGCGAAATAATGCACACTAACAACCCAAACGCATCACGCTCTCGCAACCTCCCACCAAAGATTAACTGAATTATACACATCGGAACCAGACACGAGCTGCATCCGAATCCCCAAAACCTAAAACTCCACCGGTATTCCAAAGAATCCAACAGTGTGCTACAGCTCGAAGCTCCTGTGGCGGGAAAGGCAAAGCTCGGAAGTCATTTGAGGATCGCTCACCATTGGAGCCCATGTCGGAGACCTTCGTGTCGAGCGACGCCCGCGGCGGCGATGTCCGGCGCGGCCCCGAGGCGATCGAGCGAGGGACGAGCGCGGAGGAGCAGGCGAAGGCTCCGGCGGAGGCCATGAGAGTGGGGAGGAGGTGACGGAGGAGTGGAGGTGCGGTTGGCGGAGAGTGAGACGCAGAGAGGAGTCCGCCAGCAGCACTACGGACGGCGCCGAGAGAGGTGGGAGTTGAGGCGCGTGGTACTGTTGGGAGTTCGGTCACCTTATCGTCATTTTTTTGGGGAGCTTTTTACTTTTCTGTTTTTGGGTGAGACGGAGGGAGTGGGATGGCGGAGACGGGGTCCGCGTGGTTGCTCGTTAGCGCCACGACCGTGTGATGTGCGAACCGTTGAAAAGTTTGGACGTTTTTTGTTTTTTTTTGTTCTTTCTGCAAAGCATTCTTATCGCATGTTCCGTTCTCAACTCCGCATCGTATGGATCTGGGTTCATCCATTCATGTCGGGGTGGAGGTCTCAGTTTTTTTGTATGCCCATGTGAGATCTAAGGATCAAGAATGTTAAATGGCTAATGAATCTTACCAATAACCGAAGAGAAATTAAGGATTCTATCACGTTTGATTTTTAATATGAAAATAATTTCCCTTTTATTTTTATGATAATGACATATTAGAACGTTAAGGGCTCATGGCTACGTATTAGATAAATCCTGAGGTTAAAATATAAAATCTTTGACCAAGAGAACTCTATAGGCCTCTGTTGCATAATGATCTGCCACCAAATCATGCCTTGTCAACCTTAATTGTGTCTACTTCTTGTGGATGAAATATAGTTATCATGATTTTAGTTCTCATAGATTTAGATTGCTTTTGAAGTCACTTTTGATGATATGTGTTAACCCTTTTGACTAAAATTTTAGAAGTCTATGGATATTAGGAGTCTTCATAATTTAACAAGTGTATAGCGTACTTTTAATACTCAAGATGAAGGTAAGGGAGAGAAATAGAGAAGAATGAACATGCGAAAGGGAGAAGAAAAGAGAGGAAGGTGGAGGAGAGATCGTGACTGAAGGAAAGGGACAGAACATGAGCAAAAGCGAGAGAAATCAGAGAGTGCAAGAGAGGGAGAGACAATGAGGGGATGAAGGACAACAAGGGGAACAGTGCCAGTGTTGCATGGTGGTGGCACTTTTGTTGCGCGCAGTTGCTCAGCAGCAAGGTGGTGGTGTTATATGAGGGTGGTGGGGACATTGAAGTTGGCTAGAAGAAGAAAAGGATGGGAAGAAGGAAGAAGGACAAGGACAAGGAGAAGGAGGGAAGGGGGCATCATCGGTGACTAGAAGAAGGGAGGGCAATGTTACTGCAGCAATATGCAAGGAGGACATAAAGGGAGTGCAATCATCAATGCTTGGCTACACACAGGTACCCACTAGGACAAAGGTCTAAGATGGTCACAAATGTCGCAACTCCTATTGTCTCGATCCCTGATGATAATAACATCATCATGAACCATAACTAGCTTTAATTAGTCACAATCAAAAGATAAATGCTCCTACATAATTGCCTGAGCCATAACTCACTGAACATCCATTCTAAGAGTAATACATTAAATTAGGGTTAATTCTACAGTTTTAACAATATATCATGAATGCATAATAATCACGGGATTTCCCAGGAGTTAATCTAAAGTCAAATGAGCATTAAAGTATAATAAGAGGGTCCACAAAGACAGAAATAGGGTTTCACGCACTTCGAGTACTGATTCATAACCTAAAATCCTAATTTCAGACCCACTTAAATAACTGAGGTTTTGGTCAGGATAAAATCCATATAAATCTTCTAAAATTCATCAAAATATATTCCATAAGGTTTAATATCCATGATTGGACCTTTGGAACTTATTTTGACCTTAAACAAAGTCACAAATACAATTCTGCCCTAATTTAGGTTTTTACATAAATTGCTTAGCCAAACTTGGTCAAAACTCAAATATGACTTCACCATTAGATTCCTTGGGTCCAAATTGGGTTTGTACCAAAATTTGAGCCCAATCAGAGTTCATCTTAACCTAGTTTGCATTTTAGTTCAATCAGACTCTTTCTCTCTCAATTAGCCCCTTAGCTTTCAAAATCCTTGCAAATAGCCCCCTAGGTTTGTTATCTTCTTTATAGATCAGTCCCTGCCGCCATTAGAGGTCAACCAACATTTAGGCAACCTTTGACCACTCCTAAACCTACTTGAATCCTCATCAAATCCCACCAAAATGGTGGGATTGATGTTCACACCATGGAGAATTGATTGAGACCAATTTTGGATCCCAAATCGCATTTTATTGGCCGTGCAAACCGACAAGATCAGTGAGTGCTTCTTGATTTTTAAGCAAGCCAATTAGGTTTGTTTCCTACTTAGAAGCCTGCCAGAAGCTCTATAAAAGCTCCCTCATTGCAAATCCGTGGTCCTTAGCTTGGTTTGGCCACACTTCCTCACCAAAACCTCTCCCTCCGGCCTCCTCTAACCAGCTCCGGCGACATCCTCTTCCTCGACTTCCTTGCCCGGTGCCACATACCATAGGCAGTGGGATTGCCTTCCTCACCTTCCTTCGCTTCTCGCGACACTAGCAGAAGCCCTCCAGAACACCTTCCTCGCCGTTCCACCATCGGAGACTTTACCTTCCCGGTGTTATATAGTGAGATCGAAGTTTTAAAATCGTTTCGTCGTGGCAAGTCAAAATTACTCGTAAACACTTAAAATTTATAACTCGCAAGTACGAGGTCGTTCACTGGGAGCAATAATGACAATTCCTTCTCACATATCACAATTCTAAGCAAAATATAAGCAATTAAAATCAGAAGAACAATTCAGAATAATATATTCATAGATCCAAATACCAATGTGCAAAAAGATTAGGGTAAAATGGTGATTTAAATCACTAAATTACTCTTTAAGTTTTAAACTTCACAAATACTCAAATATATGAATAGTAATCAGAGTCAAATCAAATGGCAAGTATCAAAAGACAGAAATTAGCCCAGATAGCTTAACCAGCACAAGCACAAGGCTCCTCAAATAGAGCCTTCTCTTCTTCTTCTTGAGCCTTAGCAGAGAGACCTCAATAGCCATGCACAATAGAGGCGCAAAGCCTCTGAAATTCTTTTAAGTGTTGAGAGTTAGAGAGCGAGGCAAAACCCCTACTCTCTCTTTCTTCTTCTCTTTCTCAAAAACCCATGTAATCGGGTCTATAATCGAGTATCCAAGCGGGTATACGGATCTAGCAGGAGACCAGGGCTATCGGGTGTGAGAGGTAGCCAAGGAGTGAAGATGGCGTGAGGAGGGACTCAACCCCTCATGTACTGGACGAGGGGTCCCATGCACAAAAATAATTTATCCTGCGTGAAGAGCTTGTCAGGCGCCGATGTGGGACTAAAGTCCCCACAGTTCTCCATGTGAAGCTGCGGCTGATGACCCTTCTGATTGCGGTCAAAGGAAAGGTAGACTCCTTCAATTGGAGACCTGGGCACGCTCATGGAAGAAGACCACGCCACTTGGGAGTCAAATGGCTGAAGAACTCGGCAAGAACATGGCTCCTGAGGTCAAGGAAGAAGCTCCGTTAATGGCGGTGGACCACGGCACCTGTAAAGATGAAAACTGCCTTGTAGCCACGTCAAAAGTGCTCAGGAGTGTTGCACAAGTGCGGCGAGGGTAGTGGTGGCGGTGGCGTGCTGTGAAGGTGCATGTGTGAGTGTAGCGAAGGCGGAGAATGAGTCTGAGGGTGGTTGTGTTCGGGGAAGTGATGTGCACAGCAATCCCCTCAATTTCTTAAGGGGTCTTGCTCGTGTGCACACAGTGAAGGTGTGGGAGTTGATGGCAAGCGGATTGGTGGCACGTAGTGGGTTGTCGAGGTCGTCGGAGGTATGCTGGAGACGGGGGAGATGACGGTGGAACGGGAGGATTTGTGAGTGGAACCGAAGTCTAGAGGTGCTAGGGTGATCAGCCGATGAAGAGGAATCAAGAAGAGGTGTTAGCGGACGAGGAAGATACGGAGGAGGTGTTGGCCGTGATGAGCCTGCGCCGAAGGAGAATGCTCTGGGAAGGGGGACGGTGACAAGGAAGAGACTGAAGAGAATCGCGCTGGTATTGCGAGATGTAGATTGAAGAGGGGAAGAAGATCCGACCGCCTATTGTACGTGGCGGTCGGCGAAACGAACGGAGGAAGGTGGTCGCCAAAGCAAAGCTTGGAGTAGGCTGGAGAGGGAGAGGAAGAAGGTTTTATGGCCCAAAAACTCACTAAGGAGGTAAGGCAGGTGAGGAGGGTCTTATGTAGACCATCGAGCAAGCTTCCAAGCTTGGAAACAAGCTTGAAAGCTCGGGAAATCAGGGATTAGGATTTGCGGTGTTGATGATCTAAAATGGGATTTTAGAATCACTTCGTTGTAACATAGTCGAAATAGCTCGAAAATAGATACAATTTATATCTCGAAGAATCATTAGTGACGGGTTTTCTCCCAACCGCAGCTAGTCTTTGTTCGTTTTAGTGCTTATTACAGTAATGTCATTGTGGTATAAGATGAGACAGCTACGGTTGTCGTTACTATCAAAATTTACTCGGAAATAGTTTCCCGAGGTCGAACTCAGGGAGCTATTGGAATTCTAGAAGTACAAAGTTTCTTTATTAAAAAAATAAGAGAGAGAGAGAGAGATATTTTGTCTTGGCTTCTTCTTCTCTTCTTTCTCTTTGTGCTTTCCCTCTTCTTTCTTCTACTGCTCTTCCTGTCTTCTTCTCTTCTTTCTCTTTTCTTCAGTTGCAGTATCTCTCTCTACAAGTCTTCTTCCTTGGCTCTGTTTGCCTTCAATTCCTCTTCTTCTGCTTGTCTTCTATTTCTTTTCTTCTTCAGTTTTCTTTCTTTTCTGCTGCGGAGCCTTCTCTTTTCTTCTTCTTCTTCCTTGGTCTTCTGCTTTAGCTCCTCTGAAGGTTTATCCGTCGTCTGATATCGCAGTCAGACGACTTAAACGGCGGTCTGCTACAGTGCTTCCCCTCTTTTTCTTCCTTCGCTGCTTCTTCTTCTTCTCTTCTTTGGCGAGCCTTCTTCTTCCTCTGCTTCTTCTTCCTTGGTCTTCTGCCTTGCTCAGCTGCAAGACTTCTTCAGAGTTTCTTCTTCTTCTGCTCCTCTTCTTGAGGCTAAGTGTTGAGCCTTCCTCCTTCGCGCCCTGTTCCTGCACAAGGTACAGCAAAACCTAGCCCTTCCCTCTACCCGCACGTCTCTCTCTCTCTCTGTAAACCGCTCATAGGAAGCCCTCCCAGAGCCAGGTTATCGGGTCGGGTAGCGTACCCGTGACCAGGTGCACCGGCATGGGTGGTGCGTGAGGAGTGCAGGGTAAACGGGTCAGCCAAGTCCTCATGGCGTGGGTCGCGGACGAGGCGGGCGAGGGGACCTCACCCCGTGTTCTGAGGCGTTAAGGTAAAAACACAAAATCAATTTAAATGGGTGCGGCGCTTCGAAATCTTATGATGTGGGACTAAACTTTGTTCCTTCTCGCGTGCGCCCACAGGAAGAACGCGACCTCTCCTCAGTAGCTGCGTCCTCGTCTCCCCTCGCGTGCCAGCTGCCTGCCTTCACCCGATTCTCCCCAATTCGCATCAGCTGGAGATCTGACGCTCTTAGGCCTGGAGCTCGCTTGGAAGCTCCTTGTGTCGTCACCAATGGCGGCCGGGGCAGCAGGTCTGTCTAACACAAATAGGGCCTCTCGGCTTAATCAGACCACAAGGAACCTTCGCCGTGGCACAGCGAAGGTGGTGCGAGGTGCAGCAGGCCGCAGGACGGCCTAGGCATGCGTGCCTAGGTCGTTCTGTGGCCCGAAAAATGGGTTTGATCGGGGGAGTGTTGTGGAGGTGTGGAGTGGCAGTGGAGGGGCGGAGGGTGTTTGGTGAGGTGAGGCGGAGCTTTTGGTGCAGTTGGCGAGTCGTATGGGGTTGTGGGATGACGGGAACGACTCGCCGGAGAGTGGCCGGAGGTGGGGAAGATGAGGGTGGTCAGGTGTGGTCGTAGGGCGATCAAGCAAAACAAGTTGGGGAAAAGAAAAAGGGGAGGAAGGGAAATAACTGTTACTTACCTACAGGGACGAAGGGGGGCTGGAGCAGCGGCGGGCAGCCGTACCGACTGTCGTCGGAGAAGAAACACCCAGAGGGAGAGAGTGGCGGCAAGGAAGAGGGCAGGGAGGCGCGCGCTTGGTGCGGCGCGACGCGGGGAGATCAAGTGAAGGTGGCTCTGCTGCTGGTATTGCAGCAGAGCGACGAGAAGGAGGAGCCGCCGGAGCTGGTGGGTTCCTATCGGAGTGGGGAGAGAGGAAGGGATGAGGGATTCTCCGTCAAGACCAAGCTGGGAGAACCGGCTGGCGATGCTGGTCTTTATAAAGGCGGTGGCGGAGGGTCGGACGCAGGGAGGCGGAGTGCGTCCCTCGCCGGAGTATGGTCGGAGACGAGACCCATACCTTTCGTGCGTTCGCACGGAAGGTGTGGGCATCGTCAGGTGGCATAGCCGAGTCCCTGGGACAGCAGACGTCGCAGGGAACTTCGCATTTACTTTGCAGGACGCCTCCCTCACCCTTCGCGGCGCCATGCTCCGCGCAAAGTCGCCGGAGCATGGTGTTGCGCAGAGACCTACAGGAGGGACCAAAATGCAAAGAACGATGAGGAAATTAGGGGCCAAAATGCAAGGGTTTTGAAAGTTGAGGGTAAAAAAGTAAATGATGAGGACCAAATTGCAAAGTCGGTCAAGGAGGTCTCTTCCTAGGCTCAAGTTTTTATGCATGACTAAATTGGACCTAAGGATTTTAATGGTGAATTTTGTTTCTAGGTCAGACCATGTTTGACTGGCTAATTTACGTAAAAACTCAAATTAAATCATTAATTGGGCATGGTTCTCAATGTAGGTCAAAATGGGTTTCTAAGGCCAAATTGAAGGTTCTAAACCCTAGAGATTATTTTTATATGAATTTTAGAGGGTTTATTTGATTTTTTTCCTGCCTCGAACCACGTGAATTGAAGTGGATTTGTTTTAAGGTTACAGAATGTCATTTAATTCCTTGGAGTTGCTGTAGCCCTTGTTGGATCAGATCATCCCACTTTTCTTCTTATTTGATTTGTTTGACCTGTGTTTGGATCCTGAGTTACCCTGTTTGCAGATTGTGTTGGTGAAATTGTATTTTTACCCCTTATAACTTGTTTTCTTTTTGAACTCAGAATTCTCTGAGTTAAGCCTTTCTTTGAGTTATGTAGGAACTTTTTCTTGCATATCTGGGTTAGATTGTGCTAGTTAGGGTTCATGATGAGGTTCTCATCAATCGTCAAAAAATCAAAGGTCGAACATAGGGAGCGAATATTGCAATTAATCTCAAAGATCACAATAAAATCACAAATATAAGCAATTTATAACGAGAATTCCATAAGAGAATCAGTAACAATGTACAAAAAAAATGGGGTAAGATGGTGATTTAAATCACCAATTACCCCTTTACAATTATACCAAATAAATGCACAGTATCAACCAATTAATTCCACGCAATGTCAAGTAAGCAATAAGTCCACAGTGCTGGCTGTCAAAGGAATTAGATGTCGGGCGCTCAAGGCAGACGACTTAAACATCGTTGCTACAGTGCTTTGTAGAGAGCCCTTTCTTCTTCGACCCTTCCTCTCCCTTCTCTTTTCTTCTATTCTTCTCACACATAAGGGGCTTCTCAAATCTCACAACAGCTAAGTGTTGGGCTCTTTGAAGAGCAAAACCCCCCTCTCTCTCTTTCCTTCCTTCTCTTCTTTTTCTCAAGGGCCCAACCATAGTCGGGTAAATAGATCCAGAACAGGGTGCGGGTCTGCGGGCGTGATCGTAGGCGAGCAGTGGGCTCAGGTAAGCAAGTTAAGCGGATGTGCGGGGGTGAAGGGGACCCGACCCCCAGTGTCTTGGGCGAGGGGTCGGTGTGCATTTTTCCTTTTGTTCTACGCTGAGAGCTCCCAATCCCACGATGTCGGACTAAAATGTCTGCAGTTCTCTATGTGAAGCTGTTTGCTAAGGAAGCTCCTGATTGTAGTCGAAGATGAGACTGTGAAGTCCAATTGAGCACCTAGATTGCTTCCTGGAAAAAGTCCGTGCAGCCTGGGAATCAGATTGGCTAAGGAACAGGGCAAGAACGATGCTTCAAGGTTGCTTGAAGCTGCTACGTCAATGGTGGTGGAGGCTACGTACCTGAAACATGAAACACGACCTTGCGGCCACGTTAAAGAAGCTCAGTAGCCTTGCGCGAGTACGGCGAGGGCAGTGGTGGTGATGGTGTGCTGTGAATGTAGTCGGAGAGGCCTGACGACCTCGAGGAAGGTGTACGAAGGTGCGTGAGTCGGGTGAGGAGATAGAGGGAGCTAAGCCCCAAATTTCTTTGGGGCTTTTACTCAGTGAGGTGAGGCAATGCTCGCAGACGCGGTGGTGGGCGCTTTTATGGTCTTTGGAAGTGGGAATGCCTCGCTAGAGGTACGCCGACGAGATGAAAGATGGAGTCGGAGCAAGCGCATTGATGGTCGAACGGAGTTGTGGAAGTGCTAGGATAATCAGTGGCTGAAGGTGTGCTGAATGAAGTAGATATTGGATGAAGGGAGATGGAGGAAGCATCGGTTGCGATATGGCCGGTGCCGGAGAAGGAGAGTGCTCCAATGAGGGAGACGGTGACAAGGACGGGGTTAGGAGGCACCTCGCAGGTATGGTGAGGTGCGGAATTTGATGGGGAAGAAGAACCGGCCGCCTATTGTACGTGGCGGCCAGTGTAAAAGCTAGGGATAGGAGGTCGCCGGAGCAAGCTCGGAGCGAGTCGGAGGTAGAGGAAAGAAGAGGGTTTTTGGCTCAAAAACTTGCTACGGAGGTAAGGTTGTCTGTGAGGGTCTTTTATAGGCCTTAAAACAAGCTTCCAAGCTTGGAAACAAGCTTGAAAGGTTCGGCTATTCAGGAAGAAGGATTCTTGAAATCCTTTGATTTGCACAGGCGCTTGAGACGGATTTGGAGCTTGGGAATAGGTTTAATCGATCAAGAAACTCCTCAGGACCATCCCTTCCAAATTTGGAAGGGATTGGTCAATCAATCAAGGCAGAATCAGAGATTGAAGCTCGGATATGATGGGTTCACACCTGCCATGGCGGCAGGGACCCAAATGTGAAGAAGATAATGAAGTTAGGAGGGTCTTTGTAAGGATTTTCGAAAGTTAGGGGTGTCTGTGATAAAGAAAGTCTGAATGGACCAAAATGCAAACTAGGTCAAAATGATCTCTGATTGAGCCCAAATTTTGGTATAAACCTAATTTGGACTCAAAGAATTTGATAAAGTTGGATTTTGGTTCTGACCAAGCTTGAATGGGTAATTTATGAAGAAACCCAAATTAGGGCAACTTCCTGTCCGAGACTATTTTAGGTCAAAATAGGTTCAGATGGTCAAATTAAGGATACCAAATCTTATGGAATATTTTTCTATGATTTTAGAACGTTTAGATGAATTTTATTCTGATCAGAACCTCTGTTATTTAAGCAGGCCTGAAATTAGGGTTTTGGATGTCCATTAATTCTTGAAATGCGCAAAAAATCGTTTCTATCTGCATGGACCATCTTATTAGACATTAATGACCATTTGACCTTTAATTAACTCCTGGAATTCCCCGTGGTTATTCTGTACTTATGAAATGCAGTTAAAATTGCAGAAATAACCATGGTTTCTGATCTTCTCAAAACATAACATTATGCATATATGACCCTCTGATGGTTATGTAGAAGCTTTTAACAACTTTATCAGACCAAATTGGGCTAGTTAGGGCTCATGATAGTGTTCCCATCATGTAGTTTCAAGGAGTTCACACGAGCTCCATAAGGAGATTTGGAGTCCAAATTGAGGCCTATATCGTTAAGGATTCCCTCGAGACCATCCCTTCCAAATTTGGAAGGGATTAGTCAATCAATTAAGGCAGAATATGAGATTGAAGCTCGAATCTAATGGGTTCACACCTGCCATGGCGGCAGGGACCCAACTGCGAAGAAGGAGAAGAAGATAGGGAGTGTTTGCAATAATTTCAAAAGTTGAGGGGCTATTTGAAGGAAAAAGAGTCAATACTAGATTAAAATGCAAACTAGGTCAGGATGATCTCTGATTAGGCCCAAATTTTGGTACAAACCTAATTTGGATCCAAGGAATCTGATGGTGAAGTCAGATTTTGTTTTTGACTAAGTTTGATTGGGTAATTTGTGTAGAAGCCTAAATTAGGATAACTTTCCGTCTAAGACTATTTCAGGTCAAAATGAGTTCCAATGGTCAAATCAAAGGTACCAAACCTTATAGAATATTTTTCTATGATTTTTAGAAGGTTTAGATGAATTTTATCCTGACCATAACCTCAGTTAATTAGGTAGGTCTGAAATTAGGGTTTCGGATGTCCATTAATTCTTGAAATACACGAAAACTCATTTCTGTCTGCATGGACCCTCTTATTAGACATTAATGACCATTTGACCTTTAATCAACCCTTGGAATTCCTCGTGGTTATTATATACTTATGAAATGCAGTTAAAATTGTAGAAATAACCCTGTGTTTTCTTTTTCTTAGAACTGAATAGTATGTACATGGGACCCTCTAATGGTTATGTAAGAGCTTTTATCAACTTTATCAGACCAAATTAGGCTAGTTAAGGCTCATGATAGTGTTCCCATCACCCGACGTCAGCCAATCATAGTCGGCGTCTCCCTCGCCCCCTTCGTCCTCAGTTAGATTCCAAATCTTCCCCCTCTCTCCATAGCTTAAAATAGGACCCTTCCTATCCCAATTCAACTGACTGACCGCCCTTCACCCCTTCGTCTTTTTCCGCTCCGACGTACCTCCGGAGTGACCATCTGCACTCCACAAGCCACCAAACACCACGCTACCATCTTCATAAGCTCCGCCTCATCTCACCCATCAAAACCCCTCACTCAATTCCACCAAAAACCCACTGAATTGCTCCACCGAACAAGCTGACGCGTGCGGAACGCGTTGGTTTAATTATGTCATTGTAGCATGCGCACACGTCGTCAGTTTTAAATTAAGATATGGATTTGTCAGTCCAAGTGTCGATCTCAGGGAAGCATGAAATCAGATTAGTTTTAGTCGCTTTGTGTGTCACAAAATGGTAGCGTGGTTTACTTGCGAAAACGAAAGCGAAAAAGAGAGAGAAAGAGAGAGAGAGAGAGTAGGATTAGAGCTTGCATTTAAAACATGACAATCACTTAAGGAGATGTGAACTATGATATAAGAAGCAACATCAACATATAGCATGCAATTAGAGATTGTTTACAACTACAACAATAGATGAAAGCTTAACATACTGCAACATAAAACTAGAGTAAAAGAGTGTGAGGAGGAGGGGAGGCGGCCACGGTGGTGGAGGGGGGCTCCGTCGGTGGCTCAACAACTCCAGGGGCAGATATGGAGCGTTTGGTGGAGCTAGGAGAGGGCTAGTTTTGCATGGAGAGTGAATGAGAATTGCATGCTAAGAGATGGAAATTAATGGAGGGGTATGGGGAGGTTTATATAGAGAAGAAGGGGTTTCCGAATTGGGTAAGGGTTTTAGCGACGTCTAGGACATCTCTAAACCCATTCCAAAAGTGTCGGTGAAGTCCCTTGCCCACTGGTCCTTAGAGGCACACGTGTTTCCTCCTTTAATTCGCGTCCACGCATTCTCAGCCGTCGGATCCGAGGCACGGATCGCCATTGGACGGCTGAGGGTGCTCCACGTTGTCCTAGGCACCCATGGGTGTGCGCCCTCATGCGATGAAGAATGCTGACTGCCCGATCACGTATCAACAGTTGGGATTGCTCGTGACCAAGTGTGCTGGATCGCACCTCGTGCGTGTCATCACGCGCATTTACGTTGGAAGCTCGAGATCGCGCCGCGTGCCTCCATCTGATCCGTCTGCGCACCCATCAGCAGCTAAATTTCAATTGCACGCGCACACGCAGCCAGTGCTAATCGAACATGCATCGCGTGTTCGTGCGGTGGGGCGCTAACCGCTACGCTGCCTCCGCGCTTTGTCTCAGTTGTGCGCGAACGCTCAACTGTTCGATGGCGATCGGACGGGCGAGAATGAATCTTGGCACGATGAAGAGCGCGTTGGGGAGGCCCGCGCACTTGTGATTCCTCAGCCATTCGATCCTTGGATCGGACGGATTAGGATGTTTCTGCGTGGTGCTGCGTCGGTGGGAGCGTGGCGGATGGCACCACGTGGCCATTTGATGATCAACGACCAGAACTTCTTAGGCTTGTCGGGGGAGCTCCGGATGTCAGATTTAAGTGATTTTGAGTCCGTTGGATTCCGTTCGTCGATTTGGATCTATCTGTGTAGTCCGATTGCTCATTTGAGGCCTGTTTCAACATGCACTTGTACACATAGCCATTAAACATTGATTATAAGCAATCTTAATTCGTCATGCATGCAATGCTCCTAAGCCCATTATGGTATGTCATTAACGCACATATATCCTTAAAAGTAACTCTAGTTGATGGAATTATCATCATTGGATGTAGAGTTATCACAAGCCCACATCCTAGCACCTTCCCTGACATCGTTCGACCTCCACACCCACTCCCACGTCGTGCAAACACCATCACGACCTTCGCCATCACTTGGCGATTCTCTTGAATGCTTCTGACAGGGCCGTGAGGCCTTATTCCTTCTTTCAAGTATCTGCCATCCATCGCCATCGCCGCCATCATCTCCACCCCTATTTGCAGTCCTCCGATGAGCTCAAGGCCTGATTCCACTTCCAGAAGGTGAGGACTACATTTGCGTATCCAGTTGCGGTGCCAATTGAAGATGTGAGACCCTCAGCAGCTGTAATCGAGCAACATCACCTTCAGCTAATACACGAGCAAAGAAACGAGTGGGATAGTCCCACGTCGGGCATGGAAGAAGCTTCTACTACACATATAAGGAATTTTTGATATCATCTTCTCGCCCAAGACACGGGGATCAGGTCCCCACGCACTCGCCTACCCACTTACCCGACCGCTCACACCTCGCCTGTGATACATGTCCGCAGGCCTGGTCCCTATTCATGCCCGATTACCTGGTTACTGTGCATGACCATATACTCGAATATGTTGGGTCTGTGAGAGAGGAGGGATTTGTGAGAAAGAGGGGGAGGGTTTTGCTCTTGAAAGCTCTATACTTAGTCGCTGAAGGAAATTGGTACCCTTCTGCCCTTGTGAGATCCTTAGCCTCTGAAGAAGAAGACTTGGAAGCCTTAAGTCTCTGAAGGCTTTGAGAAGAAGAAGAAAAGAAGAAGGCTTTGGAGAGCCTTAGCCTTGTGTTGTTAAGTCGTCTGAAAGAGAAAGCCTTCGGCTAATAAGTCATTGGCATTTGATACTGTGGCATCACTTGGAACTTGAGTGGTTCACAAGCACTGTGCATTCATTTGAAATAATCTGATGGTTGAGATATATGCTTAAATAAACTAAAATAATTGGTGATTTAAATCACCATTCTTTTGTCTTCTTGATTTCTTTTTATCCCAATGAGTGTTTGAGATGCTTTTGCTCCTTATTGAATATATTTCTGAGTATTTGATTCATCGAATATTTTCTATAGCATTTGTTTATTATGCTCATTCATTTCAATTGAAGATTATCGTGTGAATTTCATATTTGCTCCCTGTGATCGACTTCGGACTCTTTTTCGATTTTGAGTTTATAAATCTAATTATTTTCGAGCGATTAAGGCTTTGCTACGACGATTACTCCTTAAAACTCCTCGATAACCCGTCAACACTAGCCCTAGCTACTCTTAATTTTAGGGGTTTTGGCATTTTATGCGATAGGGATTGATTTGGGGGTTTAAAAACACTGATGTGTGTTGTATTGTTCTTAATGCAAGGAATCAGGGGCAGCCACCTGATGTCAAGGAAGACGAGAAGCTCAAGGCAAGGCAGGGGCTCCTCTCCTTTTGCGTGTTACTTTTTTAAATTCCTAAATAATTGGAGAGATAAGAGGGAGGTTTGGAATGCAAAACTTTGGGCTTCCACAAGAATTGGGACTCGCATGTATTTGTTTCGTGCATGTCAATTTATTACGAGTGTGGATGGGTTGTCCTTGTGTCATAGATTTTTGATTGCGAGATGAGTTCTCGTCAATGATTTTGGGTCTAGAACACCCTTTTGAATGTTAAATAATGTATGGGAATAGACTCATGATGACGGAGTTGAGAGTAATGGTTTGGATTGAGTGTAATATGGATGGTTTTAGGCATGCGAAGGGGTTGGTTAAAAGCATGCCCTTAGTTAATGTGTAACTAAATTGAATTACTCCATGAATGCTAAATAATGTGAAATGGAAACCCAAGTTGTTGGGAACAAGGAAGGGTTTTGGAAAGGTCACGTGAAGTTATTTGTGTTATAACTGGGTTGGAGCCACCTAATCCAATACTAAAATTTAATACCAGTATTGGAGAGCTATTCTAAGCCAATGTGGCATGCAGATTGGGGACAGTGAGTGCCCCGTATTGCTACCAATTGATTTGTAACGGTACAGGCTCCCAATCCCAACCTGCAGGGTTTGCAAGTTAGGGGCTAGGGGTGCCCAGTACTGGTGCTACTTAATTAGTACCGATACTAGCCATATTTCCAAGCCTAAATGGTATATAAATGAAGATCTAAGGGTGCTTGGTACCGGTCCTGAGAATCAGTACTGGTGTTGGCACCACTTAGTGGGTAGTGGATACCGAAGAACGGTACTGAACACCATTACCAGTATTGGTGCCTTGGAATTTATGATGTAATCATTGGACCTTACCTTAGTCTATGAAGAGAAATGGGGGAAACCCTAACATAATTCAGGATAGTAAGAATGTGAATTCTAAACCATTGACTATCTCTAATGGTCACTAATGAGGAGCAAAAACTATCTTCGGATCCAAAACTCCACACATAGCCCGACAGAGGATCCGGCTACCCGACTAGAGGGCAAACAAGCAGAATTAGCACCGCCCGCCCCACCTAAGACCAGCCAGATCCCAACAGGAACTCGCCCAGCCTACCAAAAGATTTAGCGCAGCAAGGGCAAAAGATACGATAAGATGGACCTGACCACTTATGCCTTGATAGCAAACAAGTAGTCTGACAGTAAGAGTACTAAAGGCCATAAGCTGAGGGTTCTCCCCATGTTATAAATAGAGAGAGAGAGGCCCTCAGTGAAAGTGGGGGCCCCCAGAGAGGGAGAGCATAACTTGTAATTCTAGAAATTCTAGTGCATAGTTGGGAGCACAATTCTCCTCCCAGGTGTACACCCCTTGCAATGAAACTAGGTCACCAAATCTCTGCCTTCCTCTGTGCTTGCTTGGTTGATTGTCGATCTCCCTTCCTATGCGACGGATAATAATGGCTAAGTAGCGCCTCCTACCCGTATAAATCTTTTGGTGGCCTTCCAAGGCCCATCAGTCACAAAGAAAGCGACGCGTGTAAAACCTCTAGAGACACGAATTAAAAGTAGAAGTGTAACCAGCAAAATCTAAAATGAAACCCAAAATTTTTGAATCCTAGCAACTTTTTCACGAGTCTATAGAAAAGGAAGCTTGGATCCTAAGTTTTGAGGACTGACCCCATGTGATCCAATAGGTCCCTAGGATTTCGTCCTTAGTATAAGAATCAAAATTGATTTAAAGATGAGTAAGTCTATTAGGTGAGCTTATAGGGTTGCACCATTGACTTTGTGAACTGACGGTTCACTATTTTGGGTTGGAGACCCAAAGAGCTGAAGTAGTTAGTTGTTACTTGCAACTAACCTTGGGATCTAGAGGATTCCCTATCACGACAATACGTCAAGTAGTTGTCGTCGAGTTTAAGTACGAGGGGATACTCGAATCTGATTAAAACCTATGTTGGATGCAAGTTTTGGTCATGGCCTCAGTATCAACGATGGATTGAGAGGGCGCATCTAGAGGATTGTGTTCCATGAGGGAGCAATGATGCGACCCGTTAAACATTTAGCCAACCTTACCTGAGATGGGTAAAAGTTGTAGCCTCAGTCAAATGACTGGTTGAGAGGGCACACCGGAGTACGTGCTCCTAATGGGAGGCACTGGTGTGGCCTGTTAAACTACCAACCTATCCTACCACAACTAAATACAAATAATCATGACCATACCTTGATGGATATGAGCCAAGTTGCTCCTTAGAAATCTCAAGGATTTGGCCTGGATAACTCCCAAGAAGGCCAACTCTTCTAACCAGGTCATTAACATCCTCAATAGTCGAGGATATGTACGCTTACCATGAGGGTTATCAACTTTGCTAGTCCCTTCCTACCCAGGGAGAGACTACTAGGCTGGGGTCCTATTGATACGCGCTAGATTGAGGGGTTTTGGAAGATGCGTTCATTATAATAATAATTCCTTAATAGTAGCTTGAACAACAGATAAAATTTATAACTCAAAAGTCAAAAATGAAGTCCGAGGTCGTTCTCTAAGAGCAAATATGAAATTCACGCGTTAATCTCAATATATAATATAAATAAGCACAATTAATTACTCAAAAACTTAATGTATGGCATGCGTATATGATGAGTCAAAAGAAACCTAGATAAAATAATGGTGATTTGGATCACCAATTATTAGTTTAACACATTTTGCAAATACTCAAATAATATCAACTATTCAACCCAAGTGCACAGTCCACTCCATCAGATGACAGAGTCTTTAACCGGACAGCTTAAGTCAGTCTTGCTATAGTGCTAAGATGGCACTGTACTTCTTCTTTAGCCTCCTCTTCTTTCTCTACGTGCCTCCTCTTTCTCCTTCTTCTTATTTCTCTGCGTGCCTCCTCTCCTTCAGCTTCTGCCTCTTCTCTTCCCTGTAGCTCTCCTGATGCATAGGGGGAAACTCTCCTCTGAAATCGACTAAGTGTCGAGAATACTGAAGAGCAAAACCCCCCCTTAACCCCAAGCTCTCTTTGCTTTCCTCTCTCTAGGTTCTCCTCTTTCACGCCCTCTCAAGGCCATGCACAGTACCAGGTATTCGGGTATCGGATCAAAGCGCACCCAGGACCAGGGTTGCCGGCGTGGGGTAGCAGCCAAGGTGTGCACAGTCAAAGGCGGGTATACGAGTTGAAGCCAAGCCTGCGTGGTGGTGTCACGAGCAAGGCGAGTGTAGGGTGTGGGGGACCTCACCCCCTGTGTGTCGAGGCAAACAGCACGATGTACTTTTCCCTTTTATGCGATGCAGGAGATTCGCCGCTCTATGATGTGGGACTAAACATCCCATACTATTCTTCGTGCATGGTTGTGTGAGCTGCAACTGCATCTTCGTTGAATTGGGGCATGTAAGATGGTCAACAGCCCCAATTGACCGTCTGTGTGCGTCGCTAAAGTGAATCTGTTTCGTCTGAACTCAGGACCTGGAGCTTATCGGCAGGGAAGCAAGCTTTGAGCTTGCTCGAACCTTTATTGTCAATGGCGCTGCGGGCTTAATACCTGAGAAAGACGAACACAGGCTAAGTGCCCTAGTCAGTACCTTCAGGAGCTTCGCCTTGATGAGGCGAAGTCAACGATGGTGGTTGTGTGGCGAGGGAGTGGATGTAGTGGCTGGACAGTGACAGAAAGTTAAGTGCGAAGGTGGGTGTTTGCGGTCGCTTGATCGTGTTTTAAAAAGGTCACGTTGTAGTACAGCCGAAAAGCGTTCAAAACAAATACAATTTTATTACTCGAATTTTAAAGTCTGAGGTCGAACATAGGGAGCAAATTAGGGTTTAGAAATCAAGATCACAACTTAGAATTTAAAAGAATATGCAATAATATCAATGTTATAGTGCAAAAAGATAGGAGTAAATGTAAGGCACAAAATACTAAAGAAATCAATGTATGTATGAATGAAGCTCAAAATTGGACGTCTGATTTGTGAATCAGACGCCTTAAAATGATTATACTACAGTGCTTGGATCTTTCTTTTCTTCTGCTTCTTTTCCTGTTCTTCTTTCTTTGTCTCTGCCGGCTTTTCCTTCCTTCTTCTTTATCTTCCTTCTCTGTTCTCTGGCTTTCTTCTTTCTCTCTTACCAGCTTCTCCTTCCTTTGCCTTCAGCTTCTTCTGCCTTTTGCCTCTTTTGACTTCTGCCTTCTCTGCTTCCTTTGGCTTCTACTTCTTCTTCCTTATCTTCAGCCCTTAGCCTTTTTCTTCCTTAGCTTCTCTTCAGCCTTGTCTTCTCCTTTCTTTTCCTTTGGCTTCGCTTCTCTTCCTCTGCAGAGCAAAACCTAACCCCTACTCATGCGAACTCTCTTCTCTCTTTTCTCTCTTAGGTTCACTCTCCCAGAGCCACGCTTCTTAGGTAATCGGGTCGGGTACGTGCCCGGGACCAGGCCCATTGGCGTGCGGTGGTGGGAGAGGTGTGCTAGTCGAGTCGGGTCACCAGGTCCGCAGGGCATGGTCGCAGACAAGGCGGTCGGGTCAAGTTAGAGAGGGACCTCACCCCGTGAGTAGGAGGCAACAAGGCTAATGCAAAAACTCCTTTTATGCAGGTGCAACACTCCACAACTTTCTAAGGTGGGACTATCTTCCCACCTCCTTCACCCATGCCTGCAGTAGAGGCGTTCCTTTGATTGCAGCTGCAGCTACAGCCCTCGACACCAATTGGATGCCTGGGGATGTTCGCGAAGTCTTTCCGTGCAACCTGGGACTGTGACCTGGAGCAGGCATGGTCTGGAGTAGCTTGCAAGCAAGCTTCAAGCTCGATGTCAATGGCGGAGAGCTCCTAGACCTGAAATCACGACAACGGCCTCGCAGCCACGTTAAAATGCTCAGGGAGCTTCGCCAAGGTGTGGCAAGTGTGCAGAGGTGGTCAGCGTGGCATGAGAATGCATGAGGGAGCGTACCTAGGGCACACTGTGGCCGTGTGTGTGGGTGTGTTCGGGGGTGCGTTTGGGTGAGTGGAGGAGTGATATGAGTGGGGGGTTATGACCAGGGCATCGAGGAGAAGCTTATGGACCGGTCGGCGAGGAGGGAGGTGGTTTGTGGTGGTGGAGCGAACTCGCCGGAGTTAGTGGCCGGAGGTGAAGGGGATGATGGTGGTGGAGTGCGGCAGTAGTCGTTCGAGGGAATAAAGGGGAAAAGGGGGTAGAGGGTGAGAGGAACTTATCTAGCAGTGAAGGGACGAAGGGGGAGACGAAGGTGGCACCTGGCACGTATTACCGATGCCGGAGACGAAGATGCTCAGAGAAGGTGGCTGGCGAGGATGAAAGGGAGGTAAGGGCATCGGCGGGTGCTGCGCGACGCGAACGAGCGAGAGGAAGAGGAACCTGCCACCAGTATTGTGGCTAGGCGATGAGGGAGAGTAGGAGAGGTCACCGGAGCTTGATGAGCAAGTCGGCCAGAGGAGGAGAGACGAAATTGAGGGGGTTCTCCGGCTGATTTCAAGCTTAGGAGATGAGAGGCGAACTGGGGTATCTTAAATAGGCCTTAGAGGTCGATTTTGTGCTTGGAAGCCAAGCTTCTAAGCAAGGTAGGTTCGTTGGCAATGGTAAATCGAAAGTGACCCAAATCTCTCATGCGTTCGCATGAGAGATTGGGTACCAAATAGGGCCTCAAATTGGGTTCACATTGGAGGGGATTTCTCAGAGAATCTCCCTTCCAATTTTGAAGGGGATTCTCTAAGAGATCAGGGAGAAATCTCCTTCTCAAGTTCGCCGGAGTAGGATTCCTTCGCTATAATGGTGAGGGACCTAATTGCAAAGAATGATGAAGAAGCTAGAGGGTCAAATGTAAGGGTTTTTGAAAGATAGGGTTAGAAATGTAATCAGGTTGGACTTATTTGCAAAGTAGGTCAAGATGAGTCCCCCTTAGGTCCAAATTTTGGTACAAACCTAATTTGGACCTAAGGAATCCAATGGTGAAGTTGGATTTTGGGTTTGACCACGTTTAACTGGAAAATTTAAGCAAAAACCTAATTTAGTGCAAATATTTGTCTGACACCCCATTCTAGGTCAAAATGGGTTCCAATGGCCAAATTGAAAGTTCTAAACCCTAGAGAATATTTTTCTATGGTTTTTAGAGGATTTAGGTGAATTTTAACCTAACCAGAACCTTGTTTAATCAAGTTGATCTGTTTTAGGGTTACGAGAAGTCATTTAATTCCCAGAGTTCACATGAATCCTTTTCTATCTAATTCAACTCACTTATTATCTTGTTAAGACCATTTGACCTGTGTTTAGCCTTTGAGAAAATCCATTGTTGTATTACAATGGTAAACTTGCAGTTTTACCCCTTGTTTCTTACTTTTCTCTCAGAATGGTTATTCAGTGAATCAGGACCTCCAGTTGGTTATGTAAGAGCTTTTGTTCTCTTTTATGGGTTAAAAAGAGCTAGTTAGGGCTCATGATGGTGTTCCCATCAGTGGGTAGGTCGACGGAGGGTTTGAGTGGATGAAATAGTGAATAGATAAAGGGGTTTTGTTCGTGGAGGGACGGCGGTGCTTGTGGGTGTGTCGGCGAGGCGGATGAAGTTGTGTAGCAGTGGAAACACCTCACCAGAGTAGTCGCCGGAGATGGAGGGGATGAAGGTGAACGGTGGTGTCGAGGGTTTATTTTTGGGTTTTTGGGGTGTAAAACTAACCTAAGAGAACTAAGGATCTAATCTAACTCTAATTTAATAGACGAAAGGGGGAGGATGCCACCGGCTTTGATCGACGGCAGCGAGGAGAGGTGAAGATGGCGCCTATTGTGACCAGCGAGACGCGGAGGTAGCTGTGACTGGCGAGACGCAAAGGAAGATGGGGAAGGTTGCTGCGCTTCCAATTTGGTCGTTGGAGGCGCAGAGGAGAGAGATCGAGAAGGCCTGCTGGAGCTTAGGTTGGAGGTGGTTGGTGGTAGAGAAAAGAAGAGATTTTTTGGCCTTGAACCTAGCTGAGAATAACGGGCAGGCCTTGGGGATCCTTACATAGGCCTCAGGGAGCGGTTAGAGCTTGGGAAGCAAGCTTCCCAAGCTTGGAAGGCTCGTCAGAGTTGGAAACCCAACTCTTTGAAGGATTCACATGAGGATTTAGGCATTTTCTGGGACTTTGGATCTAGCTAAAAGGGAAGCTAATTTCTTGACGAATTCTCCTTTCAAATCTGAGAAGGATTCGTCAAGAAATTAGAGAGATCTTGCCAAATGAAGCTTGCCGGAGTTGTACGATTAGGAGTTCATGTGCGACGGTGACCTTTTTGTGAAGAAGACAAAGAAGCTGGGGAGCTTTTTATGAGGAATTCAAAAGCTGAGGGACTATTGGAGATAAAGAAAGTCAGACTTGGACCAAAGTGTAAAATAGGTCGAAACAATTGCAGATTAGGTCCAAATTTTGGTACAAACCTAATTTAGACCTAAGGAATCCAATGGTGAAGTTAGATTTTGGTTTTGACCTCGTTTGGATGGGTAATTTATGCAAAAACCCAAATTGTGGCATAGCTCTGTCTGACTCTATTTTAGGTCAAGACGGGTTTTGATGGTCAAATTGAAGGTACCAAATCCTAGAGAATATTTTTATATGAATTTTAAAGGGTTAGGTGAATTTTATCCTGACCAGAACCTCAGTAGATTAAGCGAGTCTGTCTTTAGGATTTCAGATGTCATTTAATTCTTGAAATGCACAAAAACTCATTTTTGTCTGCATGGACCTACTTGTTTAACCATTAAGACCATTTGGCCTTCGATTAACCCTTGAAAAATCCCATGATTATTCTGCAATTGAGATATGCTGTTAAAACTATAGTTTTACCCTTGTTTTACAATTTCTCTCAGAATGATTATGCAATGAATTATGATCCTCTGATTGTTATGTAGGAGCATTTAATCCTTGATTATGACTAATTAAAGCTAGATATGGCTAATGATGACGTTATCATCAAGTTCGAGGGAAGGATACATCTCAATCTCCTCTAATAGAGAGAAATGATTCCCATAATTTGACTTTTGAAGCAAGTGAAGGAATAAATATGTGATAATAAAACTGAATGACCATGAGAATAAATCCTAATAAACAAGGAAAAATGTCTTTACAGAGAACGAGAAAGGGGCTTGTAGTCGACCCGTTGCACAACTAAAGCATGAGTAAACAAGGAAAATGGGTGAGTAGTTGGCCTTTGGTGCAGAAACATGTACACTATACCCCTTTGTGCTTCAGTGTTACATGTAATTTTGTCCCTACTAAGTCGCTTGGCTCATCCTTGCATTTGTGATTCATTTTTAGGTTTTATCGCCATGGCGCAAGCAACGCGTTACTTAAGGTGCAAGCCCTAAAGGGCCTAGGCAGGTGGCACAATGTTGGTTTCTATTTCCTTTTCTTTTTGGGAAGGCTCTCTTGGCAAAAGATGCATATAACGTAGTTGATTTTCCTTTAATCTTGTGGCAAATAGTTTTTACAGTAAAAGGGGGCATGTGTAAAGACTTGTTCTCAAATAATGGACTTTTGAAAATAAACTTGTATACGATGGTAGATAATGTGTGATATGGCTATGATGTAAACTTTTATTATATGAGTGTCTATGGTGGTGTGATAGAGGTATTTTTTGCATCGTTTCTCATCATTTTCCATGCCTTTACCATTATTGGTTGCGAAGTTTGCATGCGTGCCTATGTTTTATCGCTTTACTTGCTTTCTAGTGTTGAATGTGGGGTGTATCCATCTTTATAATTTGTGTTGTGCATGCACAACCACAGGTTCCAAGTACAGGTTTTTGAAAAAATAATGAATAAATAAGAGAAACTCTGTCGGATTTTTAGTAGGGTTCGACCTTACAATTTATTAAAAATCAACTTTCTTAAAACATACCCAATTATTTGAACTACAATGTATAACTTGAACAACCTAGTAACTGGGACCTTAGCACTTACATACCCGATGATCCACTTCCAATCTATTGAGAGGACTATCGAGGCATGACACTTACGCATTGAAAAGAGCTCGACCACCATGCTCTGATCTTTTAAGTACTTGATGGGTGATGTACTAGTTTCGTTGAAGCTCCTCGTACCCAAAGAAGGAGCTTCAAGGCCATGGTTGTAAGGTTCAATTAGAGCCACCTAACAAGTAAGGAACCTTTTTGGGATGAAAATGGCACTACCTATTTCTCTATTTTCAATTTTGACTCAAAAAAGTGGGAAAATTTTGAGATCTCTAGGTGGAATGGAACATTCTTTTTTAGGTTGTTCTTGTTCTTGTATTTCTTCCTCTTTTTCTTCTTTTTGGATTCGCTTGATGGATTTACACTTTGAAATCTTGTTGATGTTTTGCATGGACATCAATCTCCTCCTTATCAAAGGCAGGTATGAACTTGTGACTACTCATGAGCCCAGCTTGAGCTCAAGACAACTAATTTGACCTTGGTAGAGGTCAAGTCCAATCGGGCCTGTCGAGTTCAGGCTTAAGCTAGACCCAACTCAACTCATTAGACTTGATATCTAGGCATCATTACATTAAAAAGAATAAGGATGCCTTTTTTTGTAAAGGAAATTACATAGAGGCACATCAACTATGATTTTGATTCAATCTAAACCCCTCAAGTTTCCAATGATCAATCCTTCCATGAAAGTTCACATTAAGTTTAGCCCTCATATTACATAGATAAAGCTAATTGTTTAAAACCTAGAAATTAGAAACATCTCCTTTTAATTTTCATTTACCACTTTATATCTTTCTTTCATCTATTCTTGCTACGTACTCTTATTTGTCGAGATCTTAATTTCCTATTGACCTCTACCTCCCACCATTTCTTAGAGTAATGCTAGAGGGAAGTGTAAACCCAAACAAGGTCAAAAGAAAGAGCTGAAGAGTACTACCACGAAACATTTCTCATATTTTTTGAAAATACTAAAGAAAAAAGCACGGAGACATGATTCTTTCCCCTATTTGCCAAATGGTTTAATCCCAAATATTTGTTACTTGGATCCTCTTTTTTGGCATTAAAGAGATTCCATTTTAGTTTTTTACAACAAACGGACTATTTTTTTTTATTTCTAGTACAACAAAGATTTGCTACCAAACTCGCATTCAATAGTTAAATCTAAGGAAAACTAAGATTTCAATCCAACAATTTGGAAAAACAATAGTTTTTTTTCCTTGAAAGAGTAAAGGAACTCACTTAACTTAGTCTTCTAATAGATGGAACTAAACCTGAAATCTCCATTGCAAAATTGTGGCTACTCTTGAGAAAGAAATATCACATTTATTAGGTATATAAATTTATTGGGTACATAAAGCACTCCAGACTTGAGGGAGGATAAGGAATATGATTGTGTAATAGGACCACAATTTATAAATAAATAAATAAATCATCTCAACAGCACATGCTGAGACTAAGCTCAACTCATGCTTTAGTGTAAACAAAATAAGTCTATTATTGCTGTACTCGCATTCGAGCTAACCTTGTCGTAGAGATCAAGCCTTGGAAGCCATGATAAAAGTTCAAGTAAAGATAGGAGCATTCAAATTAATAATCATAGTTGCAGAAGAATTATATTCAAGTAAAATGCAAGAATTAATAACCAAGCATATGATATGTTCTTCAAAGAAGATATTTTCAAGTTAGAAATAAAGAGTTCAAGGATGAAGATATTTGCAAAACATGTGATTGGAGGTGTACAAGTATGCAAATTAAAGAAGGAAATACAAGCATGTTCATGTAGAAGAGCAAAGTTGAAGTAAGCTTTTATATGAGTATTTAGATCCCTTACTAAGCCTTTAAATGGATTAGTTAAATCAATCTATTTCTTAATATTGTTAAAACTATCCTAAAATTAACATTTAAATAGCCTCGAAGAAATTAGGAAAATAAATTTTGAAATTGAGATAAAATAGAATGCAAAAGAGTGCACATCCAAGCTTATGTTGTGAGGGTTTGAATTTTTATCCATTTTTTTTTATGTATAATCAAACCCTTATTAGATTACTAACTAATAAATTAAAGTGGTGTTTAAGGCCACGTTCCCCTATTTTTGGCTTGGAGGGCTTAATTCCCTATCTAAACCACCACAAATGTGATATCCAAGGAAGAAATTAAGATGAAAGTAGGTGGGAGGACTTCCTCCACCGATCCCTCTCTTTACTTTTACCTTTCCCTTGATTTTTGCTGCAAAAAGGAAGAGATTTGGGCTCCAATCCAACCCTAATTGAAGGTAAGTGCTCCTCTCTAGCTTCTTCACCTAATTCTAGCCCTAATTCTCCCCATTCCTTAGGCTTTGAGGGGAAGAGAATGAGAGGTGCTGCTAGGAGGGTTGTTGCATAACCTCGAGAGGAGGAGAGGGTGGAAAAAAGGGAAAAAGTAATGAAGGAGAGGCTATGGTGGGCTTTTTTACAATGGAAGAAAAAGAGGATATTGAGCACAACTCAAGCTAAGGACCTCCATGTTTTGTTCTTCTTGATTATGAAAAGGGATTAATTCATAATGTAAATTAGTCCTTGCATGTGAATCTAGGGTTTGATAGATGTCAGTTTATCATCATTCTTGTTATTCGCTCTGAAATGGGTTTTAAAATCAATGCGTGTAGTATAGGTCGAATTAGCGCAAAAAACAAGTAAAATTTATAACTCAAATATCAGAAATGAAGTTCGAGGTCGAACACAGGGAGTAATTGGCAAAACGATTCTCAAGATTGCAATTCAAGCAAATATATGAGCAATATAACAAAATTCCAAGCAGTAATGATATATGAATAAAAGCGTATGTCAAATAGTGCAAAAAGAATGGGGTAAAATGGTGATTTGAATCACCAATTACCCTTCACAATTATATCAAATAACTCAATAGTACTAAGCAATTAAATGTCATGTAGGATAAGTGCACAGTGCACTTCAAATGAAGCTCAAACATCTGCTCAGCCGGTAAGACGGCTTATCTCGCTCGAGGTACTGCTCTTCTTCTTCTTCCTCTTCAGCTCCTTCTCTGGGTTCTCTCTTCTTCCTCTTCTCTATCTGTGCCTTCTTCTTCTTTCTCTTCTGCTCAGGCTTCCTCTCCTTCTTCCTTCTTCACGCACAAAGGGGAGGTTCCTTAAATGGCTAAGTGTCGGTCGTTGGTCCTGAGAGCAAAACCCCCTACCCCCACACACTTTCTCTCCTTCTCTCTCTGGAATCCGCTGATGTGCACACATTTGATTAACCTAAAATGTCTATTAATGCATGTTCTTAGTGTCACATTAGCATCATATATTGTAAATAACACATAACATGCATAAGCATGCATTTAGATCAAAGTGTGTTAATTGTACAGTAATTGTCTCCTTTTTATGGTCAGGGACAGGGCAACCTTTTATCAGGGCCTCAGATCGAAGATCCAACTATACGGATTTGATCAAGGCAATGATTGGAGTTCAACGACTCCAAGATCGCCCTAATCAGACATCCGTAGCACTAGATAGAGATTGAGGAACCTTAAAGATCATGGGCCAAGATGGTGTTAATCCACACCTCAGATGACAAATTCGACCGCACGGATGGATTCGGATCGACGATCGCAGCCTAACGACGCGAAAATCGATCCAATCTGACACCCGTGGCACCATCAACAATACTTAGAAGATGGACGGCTAAGATGGCACCACGTGGCGCCATCTCAGCCGCCCAACCGACCCCAAGGACCCGCAGCTGCCTTTTCTTCTTCACCCACCCGCTTGATCTCGACTGTTGGATGTTAATCTAACGGCTGCAGGCCTGCGCGACATAAAAGCGCTTGCAGCGCGTTGGTCAAGCGCGCTATTCAAAGACGCAAGGCGCGCGTTCGAAGCCGTAGGCACTTCAAATTGGAGAGCAGGCTAGCAGGCGCGCGAGAAGCAGAGCCGTGCTATGAAGATCGTGCGGCACTGAGCAACTGATAGCACCCACGCACGATCACACGTGCGGCGCTGACACGTGATCGCACGAGGGGGCATGGCGGGAGCTAGGCAGTTTTAAGCTGTCCGATCTCTTAATCGGACGGCTGTAAGCACACGGACGTGCGCGTACGTTGCGCGACGCAAAGGCGAAGAGGCGCGCGGTGAGCGCACACAAAGGCCACGTTCAGGCCTTTAGTGACGGATTTATCCGTCACTAAAGGTCCCATATTAATGATTTTCAAATTAAAATGTCCAAAATGCCCTCACTCCTTACAATTATAAAAGGAAACCCCCTCCATACGAATTTCTCATCCCTTCCTTCTCTTCTCTACCTCTCCAAAGCACAAGAGAAGCTTGTCCCACACCTGGGATGCTCCTCAAGAGATAAAATCAATTTTTTGCCCCCATTCCGGAAGCGGATCCCGCGACGACGACGTGCTGCCTAGTTCCCGTTCCTCCTACTCGACCTCCTTCTTCCCTCTCCGTTCCTCGCCTTCTAGGCGTTGTCTCGTCCAGCTCATCCTCCAAGCGATCGTCGAGGAGGATAACTTCTCTCTCCCATTCCTTTTTCCAGCTTTCTAGTTGTAATAGTTTTCCTGCTTTCTAGTGTAATTTCTCGCTTTCTTAGATGTATAAATATTTTGCAACTTCAAGTGGATGTTTTCTCTCTCTCTCTCTGATTGTTTATATTGATTCCATTGCATTGTAATTACTCCGCTCTTTAAACAAAAACAAAAAAATATAATTGCGAATTTGATCGACGTAGCCTCCCTGAGATCGACTCGGGATTTCTTTTCCTGTATAAATTTTATTTGTTGAACCCGAGTTCTTCGCTATTCAAACTACAACAAAAGGTTTTCAAAACCAAATCCGATAGCATAGTCCTCCACGTTTCAACATCTGCCCTCCCAGGGCCTTGAGTTATCGGGTATTCGGGTAGAGCACACCTGGGACCAGGGCTGCTGGTCATGAGTGGCAGCTAAGGAGTGCTTGGCTAGGCGGGTAATCGGATGCACCAGACCTGCGGGTTAGGTGTTGCGGGTGAGGCGTGTGAGGGGCGCAGGGACCTCACCCACTGTATGCTAGTTGAGGCGATAAGCCATTAGCATAAAATCAATATATGCAGGTGCTTCACTTCATACGCTTCCGAGGTGGGACTAAATGTCCCACCCTTCGTGCAGCACAGCAATAGGGTTCTTCATCCAATTGGAGGTGGTGCTGCTACTGGATTCTTGAATTGAGGACCTGGATACGGATGTGGAACGAATCTGCGTAGCTTGGAGCAAGTGCCTAGAGTGACTATGTCCTGGAGTGAGCTTGAAGCCTTGCTCGAAGCTTCACGGTAATGGCAATGGTGGCGGCGAACCTGAAATGAAGAACATGGCCTTGCGGCCTTGTCAGATGGTTCAACAGCTTCGTCGTAGCACGACGAACGTGGTGGTGTGCATAGCGTGGTGCAAGAGTGCGTGAGGTGGCCGGACGGTGACGAAATAGGTCGGCGAAGGTGGGTTTGTTCGGGGGAAGTATTGGGTGTGTGAATGGAGAGATAAGGAGAGGGATTTTGTGCGAGAGGATGAGGTGAAGGTTTTGAGGTGGTCGGAGAGGCGGATGGAGTTGTGTAGCAGTGGAACCACCTCACCGAAATGGTCATCGAACATGGAGAAGATGAGGGTGAGCGTGTTGAGTCGAGGGTTATTTTTGGCTTTTTGGAGAAGGAAACTAACCTAAGAATATAGAGAAGCTAATCTAACCCTAATTTAATGGATGAACAAGGGAGAACGGCACCAACATTGGTAGGCTGGCGCCGGGGAAGAAGATGCTCCAGTAGAGGGGAACGGCGACGACGACGGGGACAGAGGGAGCCCGCTGGTATGGCGTGACACGGTGGAAGGTAGGGAAGATGAATCTGCCACTGGTATTGTAGTCATACGAAGAATGAAGATGGAGGAGGTCGCCGGAGCTTGGGGAGCTTTTCGACCGGACAAGGAGGGAGGAATTGAGGGTGTTCTAGGCCGAAATCAAGCTTGAGAAGTTCGGCCTGATCTGGGGGTCTTTTATAGGCTTCTGGAGAGTGTCGCCGGAGTTTGGAAACTCTGTGATACCCAAATCTCTCATGCGTTCGCATGAGAGATTGGGAAAGATTTAGGGCTCATGGACAGATTCATTGGAAAGAGGACTCCTCAAGGAATCTCCCTTCTAATTTTAAAAGGGATTGATTGATCAGAGGAGTTCTCTTCAATCAAAGGTCACCGGAGTTGTAGGAATAGGATTCATGGTGGTAGAGACCTTTTCGTGAAGAAGACAACAAAGTTGGGGGGCCATTTGTAAGGAATTCAAAAAGTTAAGGATCTGAATGAGATAAAAAGAATATAACTGGACCAAAATGCAAACTTGGTTAAGATTATTTCAGATTGGGCCTAAATTTTGGTATAAACCTAATTTGGACTCAAGGAATCCAATGGTGAAGTTATGTTTAGGTTTTGACCTCGTTTGGCTGGGTTATTTATGCAAAAACCAAAATTAGGGCAAATGTTTATCTAGGATTCTGTTTTGGGTCAAGATGGGTTCTGATGGTCAAATTGAGCATACCAAACCCTAGAGAATATTTTTTTATGAATTTAGAGGGTTTAGGTGAATTTTATCCCAACCATAACCTCATTTATTTAAGCGGGTTTGTTTTAGGATTTCATATGTCATTTAATTCTTGAAACATGCAAAAACTCATTTCTATCTGTACTAACTCACTTGTTAGACTCTTAAGACAAATTAATCCTTAATTAACCCCTTATAAAACCCACGGTTATTCTGCATTTAAGATATGATGGTAAAATTACAGTTTTAACCCTAATTTCTTGTATTTTCCTCAGAATAGATTTGCAGTACTTAAGACTCTCTGGCAGTTATGTAGGAGCATTTATTCCTTGATAATGACTAAATTGAGCTAGTTATGGCTCATGATAGTGTTCCCATCAATTCTTATGCCCTAAAATGAACCTATCTCTTAGGATTTTGACTTCGCAAATGGCTTTTTGGGTTGCATTTAGGCATCAATTATGTTAGGCATGCATTGCATATTTTATTGTATTTTTTTAATATGTTTATTTGAGTGTTAAGGGCAAACAAATAAATAGATCCCTAAAACCCTAGCACTCATGAAGGCAACTGGTGAAGAGGAAGCTCATTCCAGCTGGGACTCAGCCAATTCCAACTCATCATAGCTGGATACCAGCTCCCTTGGGTTAGGGTTAGCTCCATGTAGCTCTATGCAGCTCATCTTAGCTGAATGGCAGCTCAGGGCAGCTCATTTCAGCTCAACCTAGCTCAAGTCAGCTCAGAACCAACTCAACTTAGTGGAGTCTAGCTCATCTCAGCTCCAATCAATTCATTGGGAGCTCTAGCTTGCTCAACTAAGTTGACAAGAGTCCACCTCAGCTCAAGTCCAGCTCTCCCCAGCTCCACTCAGCTCATGGAAGCTGAACTCCCTCCAGCTTAGCTGCTACTTGCTAACTTAGTAGCTACGCTAGCTCGGGAGTTCTCATCAGAAGCAATTCTAGCTCAACCTAGCTTCAGCTAGGTTGAAACCAGCTCAACTTAGCTCAACTACTCAAGCCTAGCTACTAGCATAAGAACTAGCTATCTTAGCTAAGTAGTTGAGCTCCTCATGAAGACTTCCTCAGTAGATTCAGCTCCAGTGCAGCTCCAGTTAGCTTTCCCTTAGCTCCTCTTCTCAAAACCCTAACTCCACTACTATTCTCCTAGTTAAGCTAACTTAGCTAGCTTAGTTAAGCCCAAAATCAGCTCCACCTCCATGGCCATCCACCAACTACCTAAACCCTAACCTAACCCCACCCTAACTCTACTCCAAGTCCACCACCTAAACTAACCACCTACCTCTAGCTATAGTTGGCGCCACCACCACCACACCGCTTCACACCACCACCTCCAAAAGCCACCACAAAAGGTGGCGCCAACTTTCCCTCCAAAACCCCTACTTATCACCACCATCCATCTCCCTTAGAACCCATCTCCACCATCCACCTAACCCCTGCTAGAAGCCCCCCCTTTGGTGCCAACTCTAACACTCCCTTCCACCACCTTAACTACCCTTAACCACACCTAAGTTGTCTCCAAAAACACCTATCCACACCCCTTCAAATTGGTGCCAACTCTACCTCCAATCATCACCATCCAAACACCACCATAACCCATCTCCTCCATCCACATGTTGGTGCCAAAAACAAACCCTTTAACCACACCTAAATTGGCTCCAACTCAACCCAAACCCACCATCCTACACCTCTTCATGTGGCGCCAATTAACCTACACCCTCCACCATATAACCACCACCTAAAGACCTAATCCTAACCCTCCATCCATCTCCATGCCAACCCATAACCCTTAACCTACATAGAGTTGGTGCTAACTCTATTAACCCAACCTTAACCACCACTCAACACACCCCTACATATGGCGCCAACCTATCCTTGGGTTTAGGCATGTGGGGTTACGAGAAATGAGGGAACTTCGAGGGTGTCTCACACAATTTTTCCCTCCCCCCTTCTCTTCCCACTCACACACCCACGCATACACTCACGCACACACACCACCCTTCCCTCCTCAAACCCTAACCCCACTCTTATTTAAACCCTACACCCCTCTCCACCTTCACACCACCACCTCCACCTTCGATCTCCACCACCTGCCGGCGAGCCACAGCCTTTCCGCCTCCACTTGTAGCCACGCGTGGAGGAGAGGAGCTCTCAAGCGAAGGAGAGGGAGAGAGTGTGAGCGAGGAAGGGGAGAGAGTGGGAGAGAGGAGAGAGCTTGGGGGAGATCGAGCATGCACGACAGGAGGAGCTCGAGCAGGAGAGCTCGCGCGTGGGAGCTGCCCTCGTTGCGGTTGCAACAGCGAGGAGCTCGGAGGTGCGAGAAGAGGAGTCGCGGGAGCCGAGGGAGCTCATGCGAGAGGAGAGAGGGTCTCAGGAGGAGGTCCCGCAACCTCCTGCAGCTGCTAAAGCAATTGTTGCGGGCTCTACAGGTGAAAGTTGCGAGAAGACGAACGCCGTGAAGGAGTTCTGAGTACTGGATTTTCCAGTATCAGATGTCTGGAGCAGCAGCGAGACGTCTGGAGCTGAAGCCGAACGTCTGAAAACAAGCGGAGTGTCGAGGTATGAGTTCTGTATGCTCATGCATGTGCATACGTGAAGTACGTTAACGTTGTGCTGTCGTCATTTTAAACTTAAAAATGCATGCGCAGGTACAGACCTTGGAAAGGCGCGTAAGCTGCTCTTCGAGGTGCTTTCGAATGTCTAGACGTCTCCACAGCCGTCTGATAGACCTATCAGACGTCTAGACACACTGACAAACATTTGGAAAGACCCCAGGACGACTGTAAAGGGGTTCCAGACTTCTGCCAGCAACGCAGGAACACAAGGTGAGTTACTGATGTCATTTAAGACATCTGGGCCTAGTCCCAGACATTTGATTTCAGTCTGTATGCACGTTTTTGGCCCGTTCGAGGCCCAGATGGAGTCGGATTTACGCAAACAGAATACTGTTGTTTTCCGCTTGAGTTTCTCTACGTGTTAGTGACACTTGTACACTGTTTTGAACTCGTCAAATGTGATTTAGTCACTGGTATAGGTCTCCAGCCTGTTGCATGTTCAAGCCCGCAAAGACAACAGGATCTGTGGTTCTAGCCCCCATTCCTCTCATGTTTTCTAGTAGAGTGGTTCACTTTAATACTAAGATTTAAATAATTAAAGTGTATGCTTAGAATAATTTGATTGAACTCTAGAATGTGGAATGAACCTAAGGCAGAAATGTATGAATGTGACTTGAGCTACACTATTTACATTGATATGCATGTTAAACCCTAATTGCTAGCAAGTGTATAAATACTTGATGTGATGCTTTTTCAATTATTAAAACACGAGCTACCTGTTGTATAGATGAAATCCTGGATGTGAACAATGAGAGGTGAATATTGAGAAATGAAATGAAATGAATACAGTGCATGAACCCTACGAGGAATTAGGAGAAAAACTGTATACAGAAAGAATCTTGTATGTAGACGGGAAGTGAGTTGGCCCTTGTGTACACGATACCAAGGAGAGGGACTGTCCCTTTAGTGTAGAGGGGAGCTAGCCGCCCATTGGGTTGAGACCCACGGTTAGGCCTAGTCACTCTACACAAACTCCTGTTTGGCCCTCATGTACGTGGTACCGAGGTGAGCTACTTAGTGTAGGGAGGGAGCTAGCTGCCCCACGAGACTCGGGGTTAGAACTAGCCACCCTACACCGACTCTTGTTAGGCTCACTAGGAAAATCGGGATAGTCGGGTGACGGGAACACCATCGTGATCCATAACTAGCTCAATTAAGTCATTATCAAGGATTAAATGCTCCTACATAACCGCTATAGGACTGTAATTCATTGCATAATCATTCTGAGAAAAAGATAAGAAAATAGGGTTAAAACTGCAGTTTTAACAGCATATCTCAATTGTAGTACAATCACGGGTTTTCCTAGGGGTTAATTAAGGGTCAAATGGTCCTAAAAGGCTAATAAGTGGGTTAGACAGAAAAGGATTTTCACGTGTTTTGAGAATTAAATGACTTCCGAAACCCTAAAAACAGACCTGCTTAATTAATTGAGGTTCTGGTCAGGATAAAATTCACATAAACCCTCTAAAATTCGTAGAAAAATATTCTTTAGGGCTTGGTACCTTCAATTTGACCATCAGAACCATCTTGACCCAAAACAGAGTCTTAGATTGACATTTACCCTAATTTGGGTTTTTGCATAAATTACCCATTCAATCTTGGTCAAAACCTAAATCAAACTTCACCGTTGGATTCCTTGTTCAAATTAGGTTTGTACCAAAATTTGGACCCAATCTGAGATCATCTTGACTAAGTTTGCATTTTGGTCCAGTCAGACTCTTTCTATCTCATTTAGACCCCTAACTTTCAAATTCTTTGCAGAAGGCCCCCTAACTTTGTCATATTCTTTGCAATCAGGTCCCTCCACCATTATCGAGGAGGAACTCCTACTCCGACGACCTTCAACCAAGGATTTCTCCTTGATTGATTGGCGAATCCCTTCCAATTTTGGAAGGGAAACTCCTGAGAGATTCCCCTACAATTTGAGCTGCATCTTGGGCTCCAATTCTTGCCCAAATCCTCATGCGAATCGCTTGAAGGATTGGGTCTCCTACTTGTGTGTAAGCTCCAAGCTTACATGCTTGGAAGGCTTCCTTGAGCCCTATATAAGGATCCCCAGGGCTCGGCCAAACTCTCACGCTCGCTTTTGGTTGGAAATCCCCCTCCTTCCTCCCTCCTCTCTGGCTGAAAGACTCCATGATGTCCAGCGACTCCTCCTGACCTTTCTCGTCATCCAACCACAATACTGGCGGTGGATTCCTCCCCCTCAACTTCTCCTGCGACACGCCATACCAGCGGGCGCCTCCCAATCTCCGTCGTCATCGCCGTTTCCACCCACCGGAGAATTCATCTTCCCCAACGCCAACCAATCAAAGCCGGCATCCTCCTACTCCGTTCGTCCACTTAGAATAGGTAATTAGTTCCCTTAGTCTCCTTAGGTTAGTTTTATACCCTCAAAACCCAAAAATACCCTCGACTCAACACGCTCACCCTCATCGTCTCCGTCTCCGACCGAAACTTTGCTGAGGCACTTCCGTTGCTACAACCCTCCATCCACCTCGCCAACCACCTCATGACCTTCTCCACGACTCCACCAACAAAACCCATCTATCTATTCGCCTTCCCATCCACCCAAACTCACCCCCGAACAGACCCACTCCCTCGGCCATATCCGCCTCCGTCCAGCCACCACACACGTCCATCCACCACGAGACCACCGCCACCACATTCCACAACTCACGGCGACTCTCCTGAAGTGTTTTATCAAGGCCAAAAGGCCGTATCTTGGATTTCAGGTCTTCAGGTTGAGCTCGTCATTGACGAAAGCTTCAAACTTGCTTGAAGCTTGCTTCAGGTCTCGCATCCTCCAAGTCTTGACTCCAGCTACTGTGGAATAATCCCAAGACCACTCTTGGGTTATCTATTGGAGTGGTTTACCACGGCTTGACCGTGAATTTGACTAAGGAATGGCTGCTGCTAGCTGCGTGAAGAAGAGGCACTATCTTTAGTGCCACATCGGAAGCAGCAGAATGTTTGTAGCCGCATAAGAGGAAAAAGTGTTGAGGGCTTATCGCCTCAACACTTTGGGGGTGAGGTCCCCTGCACCCTCACATGCCTTGTCCGCGACACTTCCCCCGTGGACCTAGTGCATTCGATTACTCACCTAGCCAAGCACTCCTCGGTTGTGACTCACACCCGCAGCCCTGGTCCCGGGTGCGCTTAGGTCCGAATCCAATTACCCGGTACTGTGCATGGCCTTGTGAAGGTGGAAGAAAGGTGGAAACCCAGAGAAAGAGAAGGAGAGAGAGAGTGGGGGGGGGCAGGGGGTTTTGCTCTGTGTACAAGAACCTTGGGCTAAACACTTAGCCGCTGAAAGAGTTGTGAAGAAGAGAAGAGAAGAAAGGGAGAAGGAAGAACCTGTGTATGCAGAGGAAAAAGAGAAGAAAATCAAAGGCAGAAGAAAAAGAAAGAAGGAGCACTGTAGCAACGCACTTTAAGTCGTCTAATTGTAAAATCTGACGTCTGATTATCTGTTCCTTCATTTGATTATATATGAGCATTTACTATATGTGTTAGGTTAATAATTGGTCCAAATCACCATTATTTTGTCTAGAATTCTTTCTATCTCTTCATATACTCATGTTATACATTGCATATTTATTTTTGAGTAAGTAATTATGCTCATTTATATTATCTATTGAGATTAGTGCATGAATTCCTATTTGCTCCCTGTGTTCGACCTCGAATTTCATTCGAGTAATAAATGTTATATGTTTTCACAGTGATTTGATCTATACTGCAATGCGACGATTTTAAAACCTGTTTCAGAGTGACTAACATCGAGCAAGGGTACGCAGACTGTTTTGAGGGGCGAGACCCCTATTTCTGAGAGGGCAAGGCCTTGTTCTGTTCTACACTGTACGTTTGGGCGTACTCGCTAGCGGAAACGACTGACCATGTGCTAGTGCACAATAACTACCCATGCGTTTATCGCGCGTACCGTAGTCATCGCTACGTTGCGACTGTGAACTTGGGGTGGTAGACCAAGTGTAGGACTACCATCGGGGACTCTCCTAGCCAAGGGAGCACCACGTGTACATCCTACATTATGAGAAAAACTGCAATCAAGATCGTTCCCTTTAGGAACATAAAAGATCAAGAAATGTATGGATCCTTAATAGAATAAACAAATCAGAACCCCTTAGTTGAGCTAAATGGAAATGAATAATTAATTAGTTGCTTGTCTTATGTTAATTGCATGTAAATGACTTAAGCACCACTCTACTCAGCGTTAGTTGACCACAGATTTTGTAAACTTGTTCAGGTCAGGGAGTTGAGCAGCTAGCACCATCGATTGCAGAGGGAGCTGGGCCCAGTCGAGTCTAGTCTTAGCTGTTGTTACCTTTCTGTTCCAGAGCGTTCTTTCTGTTGTAGTAGTGAGTACTTTGATATATGTATTAGTGCTCTATTACATTTCTGTTCTACTTTCTGTTGTTGTAGTTGTGATAGCATGTAATATTGTGAGACATTTCATTCTGTTTCCTTTACTGTCTTTTGGTTATTTCTGCTTAGTTACATTGCATGTATGGTTGTGGAATATTTTCTGCTTTTGGTTACTTCTCGTTGGACGACTGGGTCTTGGGATCTAGTCAAGGCGAGTCGGTCTTAAGTCCTGTAGGGAGCCGGAACTAGGTCGTAACATATTGTTTTCGGGTGAAATCGATGTTGTAAGAGCTGCGTCGTAGTATAGGTCAAAATCGCTTAAAAACAAATAATATTTATAACTTGAATATCAGAAATGAAGTCCGAGGTCGAATACAGGGAACAAATAGGAATTCACACACTAATCTAAAATAATATGTAACTGAGCACAAGAACTTAAACCAAATAATGATATTTAATAAATACCAATCTGTCACATTAGATATTCAATGAATTCCCATGTATCTTGAGACAACAAAAAAAACTAGAGAAGCTAAAACAATGGTGATTTAAATCACCAATTACTCTCTAAGCATATATATATATATATATATATATATATATATATATATATATATATATATATATATATATATATATATATATATATATATATATATATATATATATATCAAGCATTCAACCAATTTAAATATCTCAACAGTAATTCTAAATTAATCATTCAAAGTATCAAGTCTCAAATCAGATGTCGGGTCATTTAATTAAACGGCTTAACCGACAAGTGCTACAGTGCTAGGGAAGCATTGTTCTTCTTCTTCCTCTTCTCTTCTTGGCTTCTCTTTTCTTCTTTCTCCTTCCTAAGCCTCTTCTTCAGCTGCTCTCCTCCTCTTCTCCTTTCTTTTTCTTTTGCAGGCCTTCTTCCTTTCCTTCTCTTCTGTGAAGGCTTTCTTCCTTCTCTTTATGCACAGGGGGAAACTCACGAAATTGGCTAAGTGTTAGCCAATACACAAGGAACCAAAACCCCCCTACCCTCGCGTGCTTTCTCTCCTTTCTCTCTTTGGGATCCGCCCTCCTAGGGTTGGGTTATCAGGTATTCGGGTAGAGTGCACTCGGGACCAGGCTCACTAGCAATGGGTGGTGAGCGAGGAGTGCTTAGGTTAGGCGGGTGATCGGATCAGCACCAGACCTGTGTGAGCAGTGTCACGGGCGAGGCGCATGTAAGGGGCATGCGGGGACCTCACCCCCTGTGTGGGCTGAGGCGAATAGCCTGTGACAGAAAATCAACTTATTCAGCTGCGGGTGCTCTTCAGCTTCCGAGGTGGGACTAATCCCACCGCCTTCCTTCTACGTGCAGTTGTAGTTGCTGCTTCGTTCAATTGCAGTCAAAGGCCCAATCAAAGGGCCAAATTGGTCCCTAGGTTGTGATCTTGGAGACTCTCCAATGCGCCTAGGACTTCACCTGGGGCATGCAGGTGTTGGAGCAAGCTTCAAGCTTTAAGCTTCGCTCGAAGCTACGGCAATGGCGGCGGAGGACCTGCTACCTGCAAGTCAGACTACGGCCTCTCGACCTTGTTAAATAGGTTCAGGAGCTTCGTCGTAGGATGGCAAGTATGGTGGTGGGTGCAGCGTATCGTGAAGGTGGTTGGTGAGGCCTGTCGACCTCGTGGAGGATAGATGGAGGAGCGTGAGTTTGACAGAGGGTTTGGAGGAGCAATCGACCTAACTAAGTTAGGGTTTTTGTTCCTGAGGTCGAGGTGAAGGTGTAGAGCATGGAAGTGACGACGTAGGTGGTCTGTGGTGGCCGTTGGAGCTCGCCGGTGGTACATCGGTAAGGTGGAAGATGAAGTCGCGGAGGGCGGTGCGGAAGTTGAAGCGAAGTGTCGTGGAGAAGCTGAGGAGTCGATAGAGATAGGTAGCGGACGACGAGGATTAGAGTTGGCGCTGGTTGCGGTATGGCTGACGTCGAAGACGAAGGTGACTCCGATGGGGGTTAGATGGCGAGGACGAATGAGATAGGGGCGTTGGCCGGTCTTGCGCGATGCGGATGAAGGTAAGGGAGGCAAATCCGTCGCCGGTATTGCCAACGGATGTAGAATGAGGACAGGAGGAATCGCCGAAGCTCGAGGAGCCTTTCGGCAGGAAGAGGAAGTTAGAATATGGGGCGTTTCTGGCCAAAATCGAGCGTGAGATCTTCGGTCAGATTTGGGGGTCCTTTTATAGGCCTCTGGATGGTGTTTTGGGCTTGGGAAGCTTGGAAAGCTCGTCGGAGATAGAAATTGAAAATATACCCGAATATCTCATATGTTTGCATGAGTGATTGGGAAAGTTTAGGACTTAGGAATTAGCTCAAAAGGAAGAGAATTCCTTGACGAACTTCCCTTTCAAATTTGAGAGGGATTCGTCAAGGAATTAAGGAGAACATGCCATTTTAAGGTCGCCGAAGTTGTAGGATTAGGATTCATGGCTGCAGGGACCTTTTTGAAGAAAATGATGATAAAGATAGGGACCTTTTTGTAATAAATTCAAAAGCCAAGGACCCATGTGGAATGAAGGGAATCAAACTTGGACCAAATTGCAAACTACGTTGAAACAATCTCAGATTGGGCTTAAATTTTGGTACAAACCCAATTTGGACCTAAGGAATCCAATGATAAAGTTGTATTTTGGTTTTGACCTAGTTTTACCGGGTAATTTTCACAATTGCTCAAATCAGGGCAAATGACTATTTGAAAATCTGTTTAAGGTCAAGATGGGTTCCAATGGTTAAATTGAAGGTACCAAACCCTAGCGAATATTTTTATATGATTTTTAGAGGGTTTAGGTGAATTTTATCCTGACTAGAACCTTAATAGATTAAGTAGGTCTGTTTTTAAAGTTTTAGATGTCCATTAATTCCTATAATGCATGAAAATCCTTTTTATCTGTTCTGACCCACTTATTAGACTCTTAAGACCATTTGACCTTTGTTCCACTCCTGAGAGAACCTGCGATTATTCTATTTTTGTGATAGAATGGTAAATTTGCAAAAATAACCTTATATTCTTATTTTCTTCTCTAATCAATGTTTTGTGCCCTTAAGACCTTCTGATGGATATGTAGGAGCTTTTATTGACTTAATCATATCAAAATAAGGTAGTTATGGCTCATGATGGTGTTCCCATCACATATCCTAACCCTCCATCCATTAACCATTCTCCTAAGCATCCATCCTAACCCTGCAACACACCTTACAACCCCTTAACCCTAGTCTCCACCTAGGGTTGGCGCCAACTCCTAAGAAGACTCTTCATGTTGGTGCCATTAACCCTAGCCCTAGGATCCCATAACCACCCCCTATAAGCCATCCTAGCCATCTATCCCTTAACCATACTTACACCCCTACCCATCCTATAAAAGGACCATCAACTACCCACTTCAAATCATCCTTTGGCTTGATATTCTCTACCTTCATTCCACCATACTCACGGCCAAGAGAAGAAGGAGAAGAAGAAGATTAAGGGGACACTCTGTCCCCTTGGTGCCTTCCCCTCTTCCCTTCTCTCTTGTGCCACCACTAGCCAAAGGAGCAGCAAGGCAAGGAAGACCTTAGGAGGAGGTCTTGAGGGTGGTACATGCCATCCTAGGAGGACATTTGTGGGTGGAGATCACCTACCTTTGGAGGATCAAAGGCACGCTCCCCTAGGGCTTGCCAAGGATGACACCATTTTGGAGGAGCTATTCAAGGAAGGAGAAGAAGGAGAACTTCTTTTCAAGCCCAGGAGCAACTGAGCTTGGAGCAAAATGCCTCTCTCTCTTCTTCACCAACACCATCACAGGAGGATTTTTGTTTTCTTTTATTTTCATTTGTTAGAGTATAAACATTTTTCTACTTTTACTTTGTAAAACAAAATTTCCCCTTAATTAAAGTTTCCTTTTCTTCAATTGTGTTGCATCTTTCTTTGTGGTTTCTAGCACTTTTCACTCTCTCTTTAATTATCCTAGGCCTCCACGTGCCTAGGGTGAGTTTAGAGAGAATACTAGCTTGTCACTTTAGTGTTAGGATTAGCAATTTAGGTGTATTCGTTTTCCTGCTTCCAATTGCATATTTACCCGCTACTTCAAAATACAAAAACATATTATATTTAAAATTTCCAAAAAGAAAGTTGATTTCCTCTTTGTTAAGCAAGATTATTAAAATTGCATTTCCTCCTCCTTAGACGACCTTAGATATCCCATTATCTAGGTTTATAAATTTTAAAAGCGATTGCGAAATTGTGTGTTGCAACGACTTAAACCTTAGTTTTAACAAATCATGCATTCTTCACACCAGGGTTGCATGTATAGATTTCTTCTTCCTTGATGCCCATGTGAGCATGTTGAGGGGTGTTCTTGTGGTTTTAATGTTTTGATTGTCTAATTGAGTTTAAATGGGGTTTCATGTATTCTAGATGTTCCCTTCACATGTAAGGATGTTTCAATTTAAGTTATGGGTGATTTGAAGCCTTGGGTTTTGATTAAGGGGTTGGATGATGCCAATTGCAACTGAAACAATAGTACAACTAAGTGTAGGTACCAAAGCTTAGTACTAATATTAGTTGGACTGGTACCTTACTTTGGGCCAACAAGCACCAAGTATTGGTACTGGGCTTGTGTTACGAGGCAAATCAAGGAGATTTCAAATATGCGTTCATTGTAGTACACTCCTAAATCACACAACAAAACATTTAAATTTAAAAACGTAGATTCTAATTGGAGTCTAAGGTCGTTCGCAAGGAGTAAATGTGGAATTCACACATTAATCTTCATTCAGAATCAATAAGCACAATAAATTGAGCACAATAATATAAATGTAACTTGTCAAATTAATATTCAATGTAATCTAATGGTCATGAGACAAAAAAATAGAAAAAACCTAAAAAGTAGTGATTTAGATCACCATTTAGATCCTTCTAATTAGGCATGTATCTCATATTCAATTTATTCAAATAACCAAAAAGTACCTTCAATTAATCAACGTTAACTTAGGTACTTAAATAATCTAACAGTATCAGCATCAATCTTTCAGACGATAGGAACAAGGCATCAAAAGCCTTAATAGATCAACAAAGCACAAGGCTTTCTCAAGAGTAATCGCTCTTGTGTCGCAGGTTTTAAAAAGATATGTGTGTTGTAGTATACCGCGAAAAACGATTATCAATTTTTATTTATTTATTACTCGAAATTCAAAAACATTTCGAGGTCAAACTTAGGGAGCAAATTGGTATTTAGAAGCGGAAAATCACATTCTCAAATATGTTCAATATTGATGTAAGGTAGATAAATGCTAGAGACAAAAATAAAAAGAAATAAATTCTTTTTCTTCCTTCTTCTCCTCTCTTTCTTTTTCTCTTATCTTCTTTCTTTGTCTTTCCTATCTTCAGATGTCTGATTCTGTGAATTAGATGCCTTAAGTGATTTCTCGACTTCTTATGCCTAGCTCGATCAGGGACATCCGTTCTATTCTGGGGCACGTCGATTTTTACTGTCGTTTCATCCCTGATTTCTCAAAAATTGCGCGCCCCCTGATTACCCTTCTCTCCAAGGATGTGCCCTTTGAGATTTCCAAGGAATGCACTCAAGCTTTTGAGAACCTTCGTGACCGAGTCACCCAGGCCCCGATCCTACAGTCCCCTGATTGGTCTCAACCCTTTGAGATCATGTGCGATGCATCTGATTTCGCTGTAGGAGTGGTTCTGGGGCAGAAAGTTGATGGGAAACCCGTGGTCATCTATTATGCTAGCAAGACGCTTGACGAGGCTCAGCGTAACTATACAGTTACGGAGAAAGAGCTGCTAGTCATAGTATTTGCCCTCGAAAAATTCCAATCCTATCTCCTGGGTTCTCACGTCATCATCTACTCGGATTAGACAGCTGTGAGGCATCTCCTTGCCAAGAAGGATGCGAAGCCTCGATTAATTCGATGGATCTTGTTGTTGCAAGAATTTGACCTCGAGATTCGCGACAAGGTGAGAAGACAGAACGTGGTAGCTGACCATTTGTCTCGCCTTCCTTCTGAGATTATCAACCCCTCTGGACCCATCAAGGAGCATTTTCCGGATGAGCACTTATTGACTATTAGTACTAAGCTTCCATGGTTTGCTGATATAGTAAACTACTTGGCATCTCGTCAGATCCCGTCTGATTGGCCGAAGGCCAAGAAAGACAAGTTGCGCTCTGATGCCAAGTACTACATCTGGGAAGACCCATACCTTTTCCGCATAAGTGCTGACCAAATTATTAGAAGATGTGTCTCGGAGGGCGAAATCAATGATATTCTCTCCTTCTGCCATAACCAGGCATGCGGTGGCCACTTCTCTGGGCACAAAATTGCATCAAAAATCCTCTAGTGTGGCTTTTATTGGCTCACTTTATTCAAGGACGCATACAATCACTGCAAGGCATGCAGTCGTTGCTAAACTTTGGGCAACATGAACCATCGCGACATGATGCCTTTGCAGCCGATTCTCATATGCAAAATCTTCGATATTTGGGGGATTGATTTTATGGGCCCCTTTCCTGTTTCGGACGGCTTCGAGTACATTCTGCTTGCCGTGGATTACGTGTCCAAATGGATCGAAGCCATTCCGACCCGAACCTGTGATCATAAAATCGTTATAAAATTCATTCATCACAAGATCTTCTCACGGTTCGGGATTCCTCGTGCAATCATCTCTGACGGAGGGACTCATTTCACCAATGCTCAGTTCAGGTCACTGATGACCAAATACGGGGTGTCTCACCGAATCTCTACTCCTTACCACCCCCAAAATAATGGTCTAGCTGAGCTATCAAATCAGGAAATCAAGAAAATCCTGTAGGTCACTGTTCGACCTGACAGGAAGGACTGGTCGTCCCGACTTCCAGAAGCTTTGTGGGCTTATAGGACCGCCCACAAAACCCAATTAGGTATGTCTCCTTTTAGACTGGTGTACGGGAAGGCGTGTCACCTTCCCATCGAACTGGAGCACAAAGCCTATTGGGTAGTATAGAGTTGTAATTTAGATCTTTCTAAGGCTGGAACCCACAAAAAGCTTCAGATAAGCGAGATCAATGAATTACGTCTTGATGCGTACGAGAACTCGCAAATCTACAAAGAGCGGGTTAAAGCCTTCCATGACAAGTACATATCTAGAAAGATCTTTCATCCTGGTCAGAAGGTCCTACTCTTCGATGCCTGACCCAAACTCTTCCCTGGGAAACTGCGATCCAAGTGGGGTCAGACCATATCTTGTTTGACAGGTTTTTGAAAATGGAGCCGTCGAAATCAGTCCACTTAGTCACGATTCCAAACCTTTCATCGTGAACGGTCAGAGACAAACCGTTCATCGATGTAACCTCTACAGATTTGGCTAAGTCATCATTTATCCTCCATTCTCCCTGAGCATATTGCGCCCAACCGATGGCGTAAAACTCTGCGCTCAACGAGAGGCAGCCCGTCATTCTTTTTGGAAAAACTCGAAACCTTTTCTGACACCTCTTCGCATTTAAGGTTCATCCTTTAGGACAGCCGACTCCACCTCAGGTGCTTGCATCTGAGATTAGAAATCGTCCGTAACAGTCACCCTGACCCATTCGCTCACCAAAATATCTGTCATAATGTATGAACTAAGCTAAATAAAAACCCTCCTAAGTTTCAATGAGGACATTGCAAATTTTAGGCATGGGGGGGTATGAAAGTGCAAAACTCGTAAGAAAAGGTTTTAAACAAAAAAATTCACATATACCAAAAACACTATAAAAATTAAAAAAAAATTGAAAAAGAATAATAAAATGAGAGGAGGAAAGAAATTTTTGTGGACTTCATAAAGGAGGAGAAAAAGAACGAAATGATAAAAGGAGCACAAAATGAAAGAAAAGAGACAGTCATTAGTAAGAAATTAAGGAATTAACCTAAGTTCCAGACCACATTCAGGAAAAGAAAAGGAAAGTGCACAGTAAGATTAGTAAGAACGCAAACCTTAGGCATTCTTGGATAGACTCTTAGTACCCATTAAGATCTAAATATTCCTCAAGAGGTTGAGGAGAATGAAAAGCTTAAGTATTAGGTCCAAGGCTTAGGAAGTATTTGACCTCGTTAATTAACTTTTGGTTTACGGGACTCAGTAACCTAAGCACCCAAATTTCACACAGCCTGGTTCAGCAATCATAAGTATCAAAATCAAGCAGAAGCGTTTCAAAAATTCTGAAAATGTCACCTAGAGTAGGAGCGGCCGATCAACATAAGTTGATTTGGACGAGTTCCCAGCGTGGAGAGGTGGGAAATTCCCCTCGAAGATGCGTAACAAAATATCATCTCCTCGGTGCTTGTCTCTTAGGATATTTACATATCCTACTTGGGGCATGTAAGCACTCTGCTGGTTCAGATTCTATGGATAGCATTATCACGAAGTGTCAATTGCCAAGATCTAAATTCGGCCATGGAACACCATGGACAGGATTATCTCGAAATCTCGAAAGCCAGGGTTTTGGGGGTTACCATGGGCGATGCTATCTCGAAGCATCGACTGCTAGGAACCCTTGAGGATTGATGATGGGGACAAGGAATCCGATACAGACCGTGTTGAGAAGCCAATCCTAAGCTAGAATTAAAAAGAAAAAGAGAGAGAAAACTCTCCAACATATAAATCTTCTACCTCTCTCTCTTACAAAACGCATTGCGAACTGAACCAAGGCTAAAATTATCTCAAGCACGGGTGCTTTAACCACGAAGTCCAATAAACCTTAGGTTAGTTCCTGTAGGCCTTAAAAACTTTTGCTAAGGACTGAGGCTAAAGCTAGACAGATTTGAATCTTGGTTGGTACTAGAGTACCTTTTAAGCCTATGGTTGGCATTCTGACCTAATCAAGGTTACAAGAGAAAAAACACTTATCTAAACTCGATAAGAAATTCATGGTCTAGAACAAAGGTTAAAACCTTAAAATTTTGCTAAGGGATTAGCAAAAGCTAGGCATGGGGGTATGATGAGAGCCTCATCATGAACCCTAACTAGCACAATTTGATCTAAATAAGTGTGAAAAAGCTCCTACAAAACCTAAAGAAAAGCCTAACTCAGAGAATTCTGAATTGAAGAATAAAACAAGTCATAAGGGGTCAAACTATAATTTTACCAATGCAGTACACAAACAGGGTATCTAAGGGTCTAAACACAGGTCAAATGAGCTTAATAAGGAAGGAAGTGGGATGATCTGATCTGAAAAGTGTTATAACAACTTCTAGGAATTAAATGACATTCTGTAACCTTAAAAATAAATCCACTTTAATTCACGAGATTTTAGGTAGATAAAAAATCAACTAAACCATTTAAAATTCATGGAAAAATACTCTCTAGGGTTTAGAACCTTCAATTTGGCCTTTACAACCTATTTTGACCTAAATTGAGAACCATGCCCGAATTTTAACTTAATTTGGGTTTTTGCGCAAATTGATCAATCAAACGTGATCAAACCTAAAATCAAATTACACCATTGAATTCCTTAGGTTCAAATTATGCTGGTACAAAAATTTGGGCCTAAGAGAAGGCCATCTTGATCGACTTTACAAATTGGTCCTCTTGAATTACTTTTTTACCCTTATCTTTTAAAAACCTTGCATTTATCCCCCTATCTTCCCCTTCGTTCTTTGCAGAACGGTCCTCCCTGCCACCCTGTGCAGGCACCATATCTCCGACGACCTTGCGCGGAGGATGGCGTCGTGCAGGGTATGGCAACCGCTCTCAGGAACAAACGGGGGGTTCCCTGCGTCGTCCTCTGTCGCAGGGACCCTCCCCTGTGACCAGTGGCTGCCCATGCCTCTCGTGCGAACGCACGAAAGGCATGGGTCTCCATCTCCAACCATCTCCGGTGAGCACCCCACGTCGCTCCCTCGAAACCCTCTCCTCGCCAACACCTTTATAAGGAGCGGCAGGGGCTGTTGTCTCCTTCAAGCTAGCTTTGGACGAAGAAAACCCCCCTACTTCGTCTCCTCTCACTCCGGTCAGACAGCCTAAGCTTCCGGCAATCTTTCCTCCTCCTCCTCGTCGCTCTGCTGCCATACCTGCAACAGAGCTCACTCTGCCCTGTCTTCCCACGCCAGGCCGCACCAGCTGGCATTTCCAGATCTCCTCCTCGTCGCCGTTACTCCTCTTCTGGGCACCTTCGTTCCCAGCTCCGGCAGGCACGAGTCGGGCGTCTTCCTCTCCCTCTTTGTCGATTAAGTAGGTAGGAACCTTCCCCTTACTCTCCTCTCACTTTTCCCCTCTTAAATTGGCATTTTTCACCCCTCGACTGCCACTACCACCTCCATCTGCTCCACCTCCGGCCACCATCTCCGGCGAGATCGCTCCACCTCCACAGGCCTTTCCACTCCTTGCCGACAAGCCCAGAAGCTCCCCCTTACTCCATACAAGCATTTCCCCCACTCCATTCACTGCCCTACACACTCTGAGCACCCCCCGAACACACCCACCTGCATCTCTACCGTGTGCCCTAGGCACACGGCCATAGCCACTTTCCCGCCACGACTACCCCCGCACCACCTTCGCCGTCCTCTGGCGAAGCTCCCTGCGTTGTCTGACGTGGCCATGAGGCCGTCTTCGTGATTTCAGGTCTCGGCCTCCTCATCGCCATTGTCGGACAGCAGGAGCTGCTTGGCGAGCAGCTCCAGGCCTCTTCAGCACCAGGTGAAGGCTCCAGGCAGTGCGGGGTACTTCCGCGAGTGTGCCCAGACCTTCAATTGGGGGCGTGAAGCCTTCACTGCTGCCCAATTGCTTGCAGCTTCTCGCCTGCGGGCGCGCGGAGCAGAGGTGGGACATTAGTCCCACCTCGGAAGTGTGTTGCCGCACGCCCACACTTAAATTGAAAAAGTGATATAGGCTGTTCGCCTCCGAAAGCACTTGGGGTGAGGTCCCTCACCTATTCACCGCCCTCGTTCATGAGCTCATCACACGGATCAGGCGCGACCTGACCCGACACCCTCCTGTGCACTCCTCGTGCACCACCCACGCCAATGCGCTTGGACCCGAGCACGCGACCTGACCCGATAACCCGGCTCTGGGAGAGCGTACCCAAGAGAGATTCAGAGAGAGAGGGAGGCGGGGAGAGGGTAGGGTAGGTTTTGCGCTAAGCCTATGTGTGTGTGCAGGAATAGGTTAGGGAGGAAGAAGCAAGGAGCTGCTGAAAGGAGAAGGAAGGAAAGAAGCTGAAGAAAAGAGGAAGAGCAGCACTGTAGCAACCGAGCAGTTAAGGCATCTGATTTCTGAATCAGACGTCGGAAAGAAAGGAAGGAGTGAAGCAGAAGATAAGAGCAGAGGAAAGGCCAGAGAAAGAAAAAAAAAAGAGAGAGAGAAGGAAGAAACCTTGGCAGCAAAGAAGAAGAAGACGCAGAAAGAAAGAAGATAAGCAGAGAAGAAGAAAGAAGAAGAAGGCCTTAGCAGTTGAAGAAAGAAAGAAAGAAAGAAAAGGAAGTTGTTGCAACAAAGAAGAGAAGAAGAAGAAAGAAGAAGACTGGCTGGCTAAAGAGAAGAAGAGAGAAGAAGAAAAAGCCAAGAAGAGAATTTTCGCTCTCTTTCTCTCTCGCCTTTTGTCTTAATTTTTGTAAAACAATATTGTGAATTCATATGCTTTTGGAATCATAGTTTGCTCCCTGAGTTCGACCTCAGAAAACTTTTTCCGAGTAATAAATTGTAAACCAGTAGCAGCTTCTCGTGGTATACTACAACGTCTAGAATTTAAAACACTAGCGACGAGAAGTCTCTAACCACGAGGGGACCTCACCTCGTGTTTTGAGGCGACATGCTAGAAACACAAATTCAATAAAAACCACTCACCGCGCTCCTGAGTTTCCGAGGTGGGACTAAAAGTCCCACCTGCTTCGCTCGCGCGCCCACAGGAAGACTTTGCTCAATTGCTACAGTTGGGCTCTCCTTCAAGGCTGCTCTCTTGCTGGATGTGTCTGCGAGACTAGCCCGCGTCACCTGGGCTTGTTCACCTAGAGCGTAGCACCTGGGTTGAAGCTTGCGAGCTCCTTCAAGCCGTCGCTAATGGCGGCGGAGGCTCAGACCTGAAAACACAAATACGGCCTTGCGACCCTGTCAGATCATAGGAAATCCTTCGCCGTATCACGGCGAAGGTGAGGCAGGGGTTGGCTAGCCGCAGGGTGGCCTAAGCGTGCATGCCTAGGTTACACTGTGGCCGTGAAGGTGGGTTAGGTCGGTGGAGGTGTGTAGGGTGTGTGGCCGTTGGTGAAGGTGCGGAGGATGATCAATGAGTTAGGGCGGTGCTTAGGGACTGGTCGGCGAGGGGTGGAACGGCCTGTGGAGGTGGAGCGGCCTCACTGGAGTTGGTGGTCAGAGGTGAAAACGATGATGGTGGTAGTGGCGATCACAGGATCGAAACAAAAAATTGATAAGGGGGAAATATAGAGGGGAGGAAGAGGAACTTAATTGATAGTTTTGGAGCGAAAGGGGGAGGCAGAGGGCGAGCGGCGGGTACTGCTGTCGCTGGAGACGAAGAGGCCCAGGGGAGAGATGTCGGTAACGACGAAAAGGGTCAGAGGACGTGCGCTGGTACAGCACGGTGCGGAAGAGAACGACGAAGCTGGCTCTGCCACTGATACGGTGGCAGAGCGACGAGAAGAGGGAGGGAGAGTCGTCGGAAGCTTCGGGTAGTCGACTGGAGTGAGGAGGAGATGAATTTGAGGGACTTTCTCGAGCCAATTCAAGCTTGAAGGAAGCGACGAGGTTTGGGCTTCCTTAAATAGGCGTAGGCAGAGTGGGAAGCGCATGGAGGAGGCGGGAATGCCATGCCGGAGGTAAGGCTGGAGGGAGACCCATACCTCTTGAGCTTTCGCACGAGAGGTATGGGGGGCTTCAGGGCATCGAAAGCCGCCCATGTGGCAGGGGGCTTCGCAGGGAGCTCCCCTTTCACATCTGGGGGCGGCTCCCCATGCAAGCGAGAAAACCTCTGCGCAAAGTCACCGGAGGTATGGGTCCCTATTGTGATGGCAGAGGGATCGAAATGAAGAAAGAAACGAAGAAGTTAGGGGGGATTTGCAAGGATTTCAAAAAGTTAAGGGTCTGAATGTAATTTGGAGGACCAATTTGCAAAGTGGGTCAAGACGACCTTCCCTTAGGTCTAAATTTGGTAAAAACCTAATTTGAACCTAAGGAATCCAATGGTGAAGTTGGATTTTAGGTTTGACCATGTTTGACTGGACATTTTGCATAAAAATCCAAATTAGGTCAAATATTAGGCGTGGACCCCAATCTAGGTCAAAATAGGTTCTAAAGGCCAAATTGAAGGTTCTACCCTAAAGGATATTTTTCCATGAATTTTAGAGGATTTAGTTGATTTTTATATTTCCTAGAACGTTGTGAATTTAAGTGGATTTGTTTTAGGATTACGGAATGTCATTTAATTCTTAAATTTCACAATAAGTCTTATCTGACTGAACCATCTCACTTTTTCTCTTATTAAGTTCAATTAACTTATGTCTAGACCCTTATAAATCCCGTTAATGTATGATAAACGCCAGTTTATCATCATTCTTATGCATTAAAACAGATCCAACTCTTAGGATTTTTACTTCGCAAACGGGTTTTTGGGCTGCATTTAGGCATTAATTAGGTTAGGCATGCATTGCATTTTTTATTATCTTTTTGATATGTTTTTGTGAGTGTTAGGGATGAACAGATATATAGATCCCTAAAATCCTAGCACTCAAGAAGGCAAATGGTGAAGGAGGAGCTCAAGCTAGCTATAACTCAGCTTGATCCAGCTCACCACAGCTGGAACCTAGCTCACTTGAACTAGGGTTAGGTCATCCCAGCTCCATTCAGCTAATCTCAGTTGAATGACAGCTCAAGAGAGTTCATCTTAGCTCACCCTAGCTCAAGTCAGCTCAGATTCAGCTCAACCTAGTTGAGTCTAGCTCATTTTAGCTCCCACTAGTCCACAGGGAGCTCTAGCTAGCTCAGCTAAGTTGACTGGAGTTCACCCCAGCTCAGCTCCAGCTACATCCAGCTCCACTCAACTCCGTCCAGCTGAAGATGACTTCATTCCAACTTAGGAAGCTCAAGTCCAGCTCCTAGGGACTCAGCTTAACTCAACTCAGTTGAGCTAAGCTACCTTAGCTGTCTCACCCAGCTTGATCCTCCCCGGGAGCATTAGACCCAGCTCACCTCAGCTTCTTTCAGCAGAAGCCAACTTGCTTTAGCTTGGCTTAGTAGCTAGCAAAGAACTAGCAAGCCAAGCCAGCTAAGGGAGCTCCTTGCAGTTCTCTTCAGCAGCCACCAGCTCTAGTGCAGCTCAAGATGGTTACCTCCAGCTCTTCTCCCTTAAAACTCTAGCTCCAAATGCCTCCAACTCTACTTCCTACTAGCTAAGCTAGCTAAGCTGCTTAACTTAGCTAGTCCACCTCCATGGCACCAAAACCTACTACCCTACTACCTAAGCTCCAGCAAAAAGACCACCTACTCCTACTTTATTTTGATGCCAACTATCCCTTCCATCACCACCCTACATCCACCATCAAAACCCATCTCCACCCTCCATTTTTTCCCTCCAAAATTTCCTTCTAGAAGGTATTTTTGGAGGGAAAACCAAGGCACCTCTTCATTTCCCTCCCATTTTTCCCTCCAAAAATATCCAAGCACCCCTTCATTTCCCTCCAAAAAGACACCATAACCACCCCCCTTCCCATCCTATAAATACCCTACCCTACCACCACATAATTCCCATCCTCCATTAGTGTTTACTTCCACCTACATCCACCTATACCTATGGCCAAGAAGGAGGAGTAGAGAAAAAGATTAAAGGGGCACATCACCAGCCCCTTTGGTGCCTTCTTCTCCCCACTCTCTTCAACTTGGGCCACGCCAAGGAGGAGGACTTTTCTACTTCAAGGAGGACGGCCAGGAAAAGGAGAAGGACCTAGGGTGGACATCCACCCTTGGAGAAAAGCTTAGGGCACGCCCCCTTAGGGCTTACTTTGGAGGACATCACCTTGGCGGAGCTATAAAAGGAAGGAGCTGAAGATCTTCTTTTCATGCCTGGGAGCTACCAGGCTTGGAGCAAGAAGAGCTTCATCCTCTTCATCACCATCATCATCTAAAGGATTTGTCTTTATTTTGTTTTTAATTTATTTTTTTTGTAGAAGCATTCATCTACTAGTAGACAATTTCCTTTAGTATAAAAAAGAAGTTGCCTTAATTTCTTGTTGCACTCTTTCTTTTTGCATTACCTTGCTTTATCTTTAGTATAGTTGTACTCCTTTCTAAATAACCTAGGCCTCCACGCACCTAGGTTGAGCTTAGAAAGGGGATAATTTTTCTCACTTAGATTAGCATAGTAGGTGTAGTAATTTTTCCTGCCAACAACTTCACATGTTGCCTTAATTTCAAAAACATAAAAATGATATATTGAAAAAAGGCCAAAAAGAAAGTTGAGATTTATATTCCAAGCAAGAGATTTAATTTTTGCAAACATGCCTCCTTGGATGACCTTCGATACCCACTATCTAGGTTTATAAATTTAAGAGTTGATCGGTTTTGCGTGTTACAACAATGTATTTTACAAACCACGTAAAATCCATATCAATGTACTGCAATGGTAAAATTATAGTTTTACCCCTTGTTTCATGTTCTCTTCTCAGATTAGTAATCCCCTGAATTAGGCCTTCCTTTAGGTTATGTAGGAGCTTTTGTTCATTTTATTAGATCAAAGTAGACTAGTTAGGGTTCATGACAAGGTTCTCATCAAAGAGCCTTTCTTCTTTTCTCAAGCCTTCAAGCATAGGGCAAATTCTCAAGCACAGGAGGTTTTTCCCCTTCATAAAGGCTAAGTATAGAGCCTCTCTTTCTCAGCATGCACCAAGGCAAGGGGTTGCACAGCAAAACCCTCCCCTCTCCTCCTTACAAATCCTCTTCTTCTCTTCTCTCTCAGATGGGGTTAATTAAGCTCAATATTGGGTTATCAGATCCTAGGAAGTGGCTAGACCCGCGTGCGTGTGCGCGGGCGAGGCGTGAAGGCACGAAGAGGCGCGTGCGTGGGGGACCCAACCCCCCGTGCTACTGTGAGAAGAGGTGGATTCAAAAAATCAATTTAAATGCTGTAGGCTACTCCTCATCCAACGATGTGGCACTAAAGTGCCTCATTCTCCTTTGCGCGCAATAGTTGAAGGTGCGCTTCAATTGGAGCAACTGCTGGTGCTGGGGCTTTCAATTGGAGGCGTGGCACTGCTTCAGAAGGGAACCCACTTTGGTTAAGAGTAGCTGTAGGTCGTGTAGTCACCAGAGTGGAGCTATCGTTGTTGGAGAAGGTGACTGGCGACGACAATACTTGAAAACAACAATACGGTCTCTCGACCCAATTAGAATAGCTCAGGGGCTTTTCCGTGAGGCGTGGAAGGTGATGGTGGGGTCAATTTGATGTTTCATGATCGGTCGAGGTTGGACGGAGTCAGAGAAGGTGTTCGGTGGTGTGTGTGTGTTCGGTGGGTGGTTCGGATGGGCAATCCCCTCAATTTCTTGAGGGGTTTTATTTGCAGAAGTGAGGCGGAGGTTGTGGGACCAGTGGTGTGGAGTTTGGTGGCTTGTGGAGTCGGGGAGACCTTGCCGGAGCTTGGTCGGAGTGAAGGAAGACGGTGAGGGAGTGAGCATGTCAGAGGTCGAAAAATGAAAGGAAGGGGTTAGGAGGATTCAGGAAGGGGAGAGGAACATGTTGGACCTAACTAAAGGATGAAGAGGGGAGGATTTGGCGTCGGCTATGATTAGCCGGCGTCGAAGATGAAGGTTGCTCCGTTGAGAAGAAGCGGCAACGACAAAGAGGTAGGTGACCTCTGGTTTGGTCGACTAGAGGCGGAGGAAGGAGAGGAAGGTTGAGGCCGAGCCAATTTGGCTGTTGGTTGGCCTGAAGAAGCTGTCAAGGAAGGTCACCGGAGTTTAGCTGGAGGGTGACCAGAGAAGGGAAGATCTGGCTGTTTTAAGGACTAAACTCGACTAAAGAGTAAGGCCTGAAGCTCCAGGAGCTTATATAGAGCTCCAGAATGCTCTTAATTCCTAAATTCAGCGTGATTTTCTCTAGGAAATAGAGGAGTTTCCTCTTTCTGTAATGCGAGCTCGGTGGAGCATTTCAGGCTCCAGTCAGGCCAAACTTGAGGTGCAATCATCAGAGGATCCTTCAAGGACCAATCCCTCCAAATTTGGGGGGACTTAGTTGCCAATTGCAGGTGCATTCCTTCTTTGAAGCTGGCGGTCTTTGGGTTTAGGATTCTGTGTGGGAATTAGGCAGTAAGGGGATGTTGATGAAGAAGATGACAAAAGATAGGAGTTTGTTTGTAATTAATTTGAAGGTTAAGGGCTTGGATGTGAGGGATAGAGTTTTAAATGACTAGAATGTAAATTAGGTCAAGATGGACTTTAATTGGGCCCAAATTTTGGTACAAATCTAATTTGGACTCAAGGAATCTAATGGTGAAGTTGGATTTCAGTTTTGACCAAGTTTGATTGGGCAATTTTGCGCAGAAACCCAAATTAAGGTATAATTCCATCTAAGACTCTGTTCAAGGTCAAAATAGGTTCCAATGGGCAATTCAAGGGTACCAAACCTCAAAGAATATTTTTATATGAATTTTAGAAGATTTAGATGAATTTTATGTTGACCAGAACCTCTGTAATTTAAGCGGATCTAAAATTAGGGTTTTGGATGCTGTATTAATTCTTAAAATGCGTGAAACCCTGTTTCTATCTGCATTGACCCTCTTATTAGACTTTAGTGCTCATTAGACCTTAGATTAACCCCTGGAAAATCCTGTGGTTTATCTACTTTCAAAATATGCTATTAAAACTGCAAAATTAACCCTGATTTAGTGTTTTACTCTCAAAATGGATATGCATGGAATTATGACTCTTACGCGACTATGTAGGAGCATTTGTTAATTATTCCTGACTAATTAAAACTAATTATGACTTGTGATGATGTTATCATCAGCTTGGCTGGCACCAACACTAAGCTTTAGTACCAATAGGGTGGATCCTTAGGCTTGACCCAACTCGATCCCGCTAAGGCCCGATTTTTTCTTTTTCGGGCTTTTGGTCGAGTAGAAGGCCCAAAAAATTCAATCATCTAAGGGCCATGCCCATACTAAGGCCCATTTTTTGGGCCTGGGTTTGGGCCAGGTGATGGTAACACCATCATGAGCCCTAACTAGCCACATTTAGTTAGGTTTGAATGATAAAAGCTCCTACCTAGGGTCACAACTTCGCATCATTCTGATTTAAGAAGAAAACAAAGAAACATGATTAATTCTGTAGTTTCAACAGCACATCACAAATGTAGATTAACCACAAGGTCACTCAGGGTTTAACTAAAGGTCATTTGAGCACAAAATTCTAAAAAGTGGGTCCTTACTGACTAAAATAAGGTTTCACGCATTTCAAGAGCGAAAATAATACCAAAATCCTAATTATCAACCTCACTTAAATTAGAGAGGTTCTAATCAGGATAAAATTAATCTAAACCTCTTAAAATTCATAGAAAAATATTCTAAGAGGCTTAGTACCTTTGGTTTGACCATCTGAACCTATTTGACCTAGAACAGAGATTCAGACAGAAATTTGCCTTAATTTAGGCTTCTGTGAAAATTACTAAGTCAAATGTGGTCAAAACTCAAAGCCAAGTTCACCATTAGATTTCTTGGGTCCAAATTAGGTTAAAACCAAAATTTAGACCCAATAAAAGTTCATTTTAAACTAGTTTGCATTTTAACCCTTAAAAACTCTATTTCTTACACCTAGCCCCCCAGGTTTCAAGTTTCTTGCGATTTGGTCCTTAACTTTCTCATCATTCTTTGCAAATGGGTCCCTACCGCCATGAGTGTGAACAACATCTTCGCAACCCATAGCAGCCAACTTCAATCGCTGATTTCTCCCTTAATACGCGACCAAATCCTTCCAAACTTAGAAGGATGAATCCCATGAAGATCCTCTTCTAGAATAACCTAATCTCGGGCTCCCATATTGAGCATAGAGCTCTAGCAAGATCCAGGAAATCAAGCACCTTGTTTCCAAAAGTGGTTGCTCCATTTCACAATTTCTAAGCAATTAAAGCCCAAAACCCTCATCTATAAAGACCCCCCGTGCTCCCAGTTTCTTCCTCAGCTAAGATTGGATCGGAAATTACCCTTCTCCTCCTTCAACCATCATCGTCTTCGGCTCTGGCGACCTCCTCCCCCCTCTTTTGTCCGATCAAATGACAAATTGGAAGGCCTCCATTCTTCCCCTCTTCTCCACTCGTCTTGCTAGCCAAAGCAAGGGCGCTGCCGACCCTTTCTTCATCGCCGATTCCCTCACCATCGTTCTTGCCTTCCTCGCGTCTGGTCGGCCAATGCCGAATGCACCTCACCTCCACTCGTCCATATAGATCTTTTTTTCTCTTCCCCTTTCTTCCTAGAGTGTTCTTAAACCCTTAGAATTAGGTGTCACGCACCAACTCACCCTCTCCCACTCCATCTTCTCCACATCCGACATGAGCTCCGGTCAACTCGCGTCGGTGCTGCACGCACTCAAGCACCACGCTACAACCACCTACACCTCCCTCGCAGTTCACTGATTAAAAGCTTCAACCTAATTGAAGCTTTTGGCCTCTCCACGACCCCTGAACTTCCACCTTCGCCTGACCTCGTACACCACTCAAATCACCTCGCCACCACTGGCATCACCTTCCTAGTCTCACAACGAGGCCTTTGAGCTTTTTAATTGGGGCATTTGGTCCATTTTCTTGACTTGCAAGTCTCACCGGAGCTTCGCCATAGCCATCATCATTCCTAGCACCGTCCGCCGTGCTACAACCACCACTGAACTCAAGACCACTGCCAGGCAACGCGGTTTGACCTCACGAGGGCTTCTGGACTCACGATTGCAGAGGAAGCAAATAGCAGCTGCGTCGATTTGGATGAAGTTGTCATGCAGCTACGTAAAGGAGAAGAAGGCACACTTAGTGCCACATCTTGTGCGTCAAAATCGAAGAAGCACATAAAAGGATTTTGTGAAGTTAGCTGTTCGCCCCTACGAGCATCGGGGTGATGTCCCGCTCACACGCTCACTCTTACGCACACCTCACCTACTATACACCCTGGCAAGTCAGGTCCTTGGTCCGCTTACCCGAATACCTGTTTACTTGGTTACTGTTCATTTAGGTATGAAATAGAGAGAGAGAGATCTGAGGAGGAAGGAGGGGGTTTTGTACTGTAGCATCTTGGGAATCGTGCCCCCTCCTCGCTTAACACTTAGCCATTATTGAGCTCTCTGCTGAGCCTTGCCTCTCTGTTGTGCTTATGAAGTTTCTAGTTTTGAGGTCTTTAGAGGTTAAGGCATCTAGTACTTGATCTTGATGTCTAATTGGCTGGTCCTTATGCTTGCCTTGGTTCTAATACTGCCGTGGATATTTGGGATAAGTGATTGTCATTTACTGTTTAAATATTTGAGTTTGATTAGAGCTTAATTTCTAAGGTTAATTTAGTGGTTTCAACCATCATTTTTACCCCATTCTTTTTACACTTTCATCCCTGACATTCTGAGATACTTTTATGATATCTATTGATTATCATTTTGATTTCACCTGCATATTATTCCTGATACTTGTGATTAATGAATTGATTTGCTAAAATTACTCCCTGCAAATGACCTCAGACTCATATCTATTTTTGAGCTTATAAATTTAAATGTCGATTCGATTTTCGTCGCTATATTACGATGCGATATTTTCCTAAATACGATGATTTTCGACGTTCAACATTTTGGCACCGTTGCTGGGGAGCAACGTGCATTTCATTCACTGATTACAATTTTGATTTGGTACTAACTTACTTTATCTTTTTTGCTGTGATTTTGTGAGGTGAATCTGAAAAGCGACCGCACGAGCAACCACACCAAGGGCAGGTAATCTCATTCTCTTCTTCTTTAAGCCCCTCATCTCTTGAAAACTTTGAAAAAGGAAATCAATTAGGATCAACTTGCTTATTTCATAGTAATCAATCATCTGAGTTGCCTGATTTGATCTGATTTGATTAGAGATCCCCATCCTGATACTTGCACCTATTAGGGACTTAAGGTGACTTGGGCTATTCACCTTCTTGGTTGAGCCCTAGGTACCAACTTTGGAAAGAATTAGACTTGAAAAATAGAGCCAAATTAGGGTTTTCATATTAGGGCTTCAGGAATACACACTTTCCTGATTTACAGAGAACAAATTTCCCGCATCATGTGTTACCTAAGCCTTGGTTGAAGTGATCTAATCTAGTGAATCCTAAAATTAGGCTCTAACAATCACTTGAATCACTAAAACTTGAGACCTAATAACCTGTTTGCAAACCACATCAGGGTGATTTGGGTTCTTTACCCAATTCATCCTTAATTTTAGGGCAAGTCAGGTGAAGTTGATCTACTTTGTGGGTCAACCAACCTCCAAATTAGGTCACAAATCAAATCAAATCTAAAGTCCAAGTGAAATTCAAGGCACATACTCAGGATTAAAATTGGTAGACTTAGGAGTCAAGCTTTCTCATTCCGGTATACTTGGATTCTCAGTGACAAGGAAGGTTGGGTGGGGGAAACCCTGTAACCCGTGGGGACGCTCTACCGCGTAGGGTTTTTTGTGGGACTCTCCCTTCCTGGCTGCCCAAGTAATTCTCGAGTGAGTGAGTTTCTAATCTAGAGGTATCATCCACCTCGAGCCTCCTTAGTCATCCAAAATTTTTGGGTGCCTCGATTGGGTCCATTACACATTCTGTCCCACATCTGGTTCTATAGTGCATGTTCGGCAGGAGGTCCTTAAGACCAAACTTGAGGCCTCCACTAGCAGTTCATTCTCATCAAGACCAAGCCTCGACCTACTTGTTTGTGCTGCCACCCGATCGGATTGAGATCTCTTTCGACTCTTCCGTCTCTTCCACATCTGAACCCAGATCTATCATCTGCATCATTGGAGAATCCAAAAGAAGAAGTGCCAAATGAGCAGAATCAAGTGCAGTGTCTTGCGAATCTATTGCACGCATTCATGAATCCTCCACTGCAGCCACAAATGCGAGATCACTATAATCCTGCCACGATGGCGATCTAACCTAGGGTGCAAATCTCGACTGGATGACCTAATACTGAACTAAAGTCAAATCTAATTAATGTGATCCCCAAATTCCACGGCTTGAACTCTAAAGATCCCTTCCAGCACATCAAGCAATTGAAACATCAGTGATGGGAACACCATCATGAGCCATAACTAGCTTAATTTGATCTAATTAAGTCATTAAATGTTCCTACATAACCATTAGAAGGCCATAATTCATTACAAATCCATTCTGAGAGAAAGACAAGAAAACATGATTAAAACTGCAATTTTACCATCATATCTTGAATGCAGAACAACCATTGGTTTTCCTAGGGGTTAATTAAGGGTCAAATGACCTTAAATGTCCAATAAGTGGGTTAATACAGACAGAAAAGGGTTTTCGCGTGTTTTGAGAATTAAATGACTTCTGAAACCCTAAAAATAGATCTGCTTAATTAAATGAGGTTCTGGTCAGGATAAATTCACATAAACCCTTTAAAATTCATATAAAAATATTCTCTAGGGTTTGGTATGCTTGATTTGACCATTAGAACCCGTCTTGACGTAAAATAATCCTAGACAGATATTAGCCCTAATTTAGGTTTTTGCATAAATTACCTAATCAAACTAGGTCAAAACCAAAATCCAACTTCACCATTAGATTCCTTGGGTCCAAGTTAGGTTTGTACCAGAATTTGGGCCCAATCTGAGATCATCTTGACCAAGTTTGCATTCTGGTCCAGTTATACTCTTTTTATCTCATTCAGATCCTTAGCTTTTTGAATTCCTTGCAAATGGCCCCCTAACTTTATCATCGTCTTCACAGAAAGGTCCCTTCTTCCATGAATCCTTATCCTACAAACTCCGGCGACCTTAAAATGGCATGTTCTCCTTGATTCCTTGACGAATCTCTCTCAAATTTAAAAGGGAAGTTTGTCAAGGAATTCCCTTCCTTTTGTGCCAATTTCTAAGCTCCAGATCTCGCCCAATCTCTCATGCGAATCCTTCAAAGAGATGGGTCTCCTATTCCGGTGAACATTCCAAGCTTCCAATCTCAAATCAACCTCCTAAGCCCTATATAAGCATGCCCAGGGCTCGGCCGAATGCTCAGACTTGATTCCGACCGTGAAATCCCCATATTTTTCCTTCCTCTTCCAGCTGTGAAGCTCCACAAGCTCTGACGACTCCTCCTGACCTCCTTCGTCATCCTTCCACAATACCAATGGCCGGATTCCCTTCCTCTCTCTCGTCCGCTCTTGGCCGTACCAGTAGGAGCTCCTCTTTCTCCATCGTCGTCGCTGTCTCCATCACTGGAGTGTCTTCTTCCCCGGCGTCGGTCTACCAACGCCGGTGCCGTTCTCCCCCCTTTCATCCGTTTAGATTATGTTAGATTAGTTAGCTTAGATTCCTAGTTTAGATTCCTACCCAAAAATCCCAAAAATAACCCTCGACTCAACATGCTCACCTTCGTCTTCCCTGCCTTCGACCACTCCTCCGGTGAGTCCATCTCACCTCCACAAACCACCAATCAACTCGCCAACCACCTCACGACCTTCGCCGCATCACGCCCTACCAAACCCCTCTCCTTATTTACCTTCCCGTCCACCCAAACCCTCTGCCGAACACCATGCCCTTAGCACCAACAGTCTGAGGTCGTTAGACCTCCTCACTCCGCCAATCACCTCTGCACCACCACGGTTACGTTTGTCGTCGTACAGAGACGCTTCCTGAGTGCATTAACACGGCCGAGAGGCCTTATTCTTTGTTTTCAGGTTACAGGTCTTGCTCGCCATTAAAGGCAAGCTTCGAGCAAGCTTGAATCTTGCTTTACGCTCGATAGCACCAGGCATCATGCCCCGGCCATGCGGAACCATTCCAGGTTCCCTTTTTGATCGTCAATTGGACCCTTTGACCAGTAGAGAATGTGAGTTTGACAGAGCTGTTGTTGCTGCTGCGTGAAGGAAGGGTCGGACATTTAGTCCCACCTCGAAAACTGACAGCTGCACCACTTCACATAAATTGAATTTGTCGCCCAGCCTTATCGTCTCAAGTACTCACAGGGGGTGAGGTCCCCGTGCCCCTCATGCGCCTCGCCCACGATACCTTACACGCGGGTCTGGCTGATCCGATAACCTGCCTAGCCTAAGCACTCCTCGCTCACCACCCACGCCGGTAAGCCTAGTCCCAGGTGCGCATCTGCCCATTTACTCGACTACCGTGACTGTGGCCCTGGGAGGGCGAAACCCAAGAGGAAGAGAGAAAGAAAGAGAGCACGGGGCAGGGGAGGGTTTTGCCTTGTGCAACACTTAGCCAAATCTGAAGGGATGGCCACCCTCTATGTGTGAAGAAAGAAGAAATAAGAAAAGAAAGCCTTCGCAGAAGAGGAGGAAAGGAAGAAGGCTTGCAGAGAAAGAAGAGGAGAAGAGGTTAAAGACATGAAAAAAAAGGGGAAAGGCTTGAGAAAGACAGAAGAAGAGGCGAAGAGGCTGAAGAAAGGCAAAGAAGAAAGAAGAAGTGAAGAGAGAAGGCATAGCTGAAGAAGAAGAAGGGTTGAGAAGAAGAGGAATCACTTAAGTTGTCTGATTATCAAATTAGACGTCCGAGGCACTGTTCATTTATTTAATTACTTAAGTGGTTCTGGATATTGTTGGTTTATTTGTCATTCTTGCTTAACTATTATATGTTTATCTAGATTAAGTAATCGGTGATTTAAATCACTACTATTTTTATTCTAGATTTCTTTTTGATATGCCAAACTCTTGTTAGACTTATATTCTACATTAATGATCAATTTTGAGTAATTAATATTCATTGCTTAGCATTATTTGGCTCATTTTCTTGTGCTCATTTACATTATCGAGATTAATGTGTAAATTCTTATTTGCTCCCTGTGTTCGACCTCGGACTTTCATTCGAGTAATAAATGTTATTTATTTTCAAGCGATTTCGACCTATACTACAACGTAGCATTTATAAACCTCGATCTCGCTCTGTTAACAATCAGGCACAAACCTTTAGACCACCTATTCATAATCGAGGCATCCTGCTCATGAAGATGTTCTTCTCTTATGCATAATGTAACGACCCGATTCCCAAGTCCCTACGAGACACGAGAACCGGACCGACTCGACTAATCCCAAGACCTAATCGTCCAACGAGGAAGTAACCAAAAGAGTAGTAAAATAAACCACATTCAACATGAATATAACTAACAGTAAGGAAATACAGCAGTAAGGAAAGAAACCACTACAGTATATACCACCACAACAATAGAACAACATTCATAACATAATATGAACTGCAGGTAAAGAAAAGTACAGCGAAAACAAGAACTACTCACTATAACGGAACAAAAAGAGGTACAAGAGAACAGTGGTAACTCTACTGGACCCTACTTGGCCCAGCGTCCTCTGCAGCCGCTGACCCTGGCTGCTTAACACCTGGTCCTGAAAGGTAACGAGTGTAACACGTCAGCAAAACGCTGAGTAGAGTGGCAGCTAAACTAAAGAAACAGTAAAGTGTACAGTAGCTGTTTTAAATTTTCTTTCTTCCTTTATTTACGTCTTTCTATTGTTTCACAATTTATCTATTTCTTAGATCCTTCACTTGATCTCGAATGTTCCTCGTGGGAACGATCTTGATTGCAGTCTTTTCCAAACAATAGAAGTAGCACGTGGTGCTCTCCTGGCCGGGAGAGTCCCCCGTGGTGATCCTACTCTCAGTCAACCACCCCAAGGTCACTGACAGACGTAACGGTGACTACGGCACGCGCGGTAAACGCACGGGTAGCTAACCTGCACTGGCACGCGGTCAGTCGTTTCCGTTAACGGGTGCGCCCAAAGCACAACACGGAACCAGTACAGGGCAGAGCCCTCTCAGTAACATGGGTCCAACCCCTCCACAGTAACCAAACAGGGGCCTTGCCCCTCCACAGTCCTTGCACCCTCTCCTGACTACCCTGGTTTGCCCAGCGGGCCTAACAAGTCGGTGTGGGAGGCTAGCAGAACCCCGGGGCCCATGGGGTAGCTAGTTCCTCCCTACACTAGTAGCTCTCCTCGGTACTACGTACACGAGGGTCAGCAAGTCGGTACAGAGTGGCCAGTCCTAACCCCGGGTCCCTGGGGCGGCTGGCTCCGCTCTGCACTAAACAGGGGGGGACAGTCGCTCTCCTTGGTACTCCGTACTCAAGGGCCAGCTCACTTCCCCAATTCTATTCCATTCACTTTCCAGGAGTTCTACTCCTAATTCCCCGTAGGGTTCCAGCTCTTTTAACTCAGAACATCCAGATTTCACTTTCCAGTTTCACGTTCTTACAATCCATATTCTCAATCACGTTTATTTATTCATAACAGGCAGCTGTTAATTCAATTCACAGGCAGCTAGTATTTCCTTTCCACATTTTCCAAGACTGCAGTATTCATACATTCCACTAGTTTTCCCATCCTAGGATTCATGCCATATCCTAGGATCTATCATACAATCTAGTTTTCCAGCCCTAGGATTCATGCAACACCCTAGGAATCTACCATTCAATCTATTTCTCATTCCTAGGATTCATGCAATGTCCTAGGTTCTATTTATGGTTTCATAATTTAACAGATTATACTTAAAGCCACTCTACCAGGTACAACGGGAGTAATGGGGGCGTGGTCGGGAATCACGCGTGCCTCCGCGACCCCCAAGACTGCAACGGAACGGGGTCCTATCACAAGGATCAAACACAAGGAACTTCTCAAAACAGTATACAACTACTGTAGACAGGTAGAGGATGTAATTCCGAAAAGAACGCAACTTGAAATGCGGAAAACGGAGCCCGAACGGGCCCGAAACGGGTCGAAAACGACGAAACAGTGTAAAATCAGACGTCTGGAACTTCTTCTAGATGTCTTAAAAAGTGGATCAGGGAATTACCTCGCTCTGCGTGGGCTCTCAGACGTCCAGAAGCCAGCGGGGGCGTCTAGCCTAGTTCCCAGACGTCCGATGGTCACCCAGGACGTCTGGAAGTCGTTCCCGCTGTCTGGCACTGGAGCCAGACGTCTGATTCGCGTTGGATGGCGAATCACCGAACCTGCGCGTACCCATCTCTCTTCTCAGTACGGTCAGTAGAAGAAAAGGAAGAAAACGGAAATAACTCACCTTTCAGACGTCTGGACAGTCTTCCAGACGTCGTGCCCGTCGTCTGGCTATCAGCCCAGATGTCTGATTCTGGAAAAGTTTCCAGAACCAGGGCGCCTCTCACCCTCCGCTCGCGACGCCCGGCCGCGCCGCGAGTACTCTGCCTACTGCTCGAGCTGCAGTAGTCCTCCCGCGTCACTCCGCGCCCGCTACGCCCCCCGCCGGCCGGCCCTAGCAGCCTCGGCGAGCTCGCCCTCATGGCCGAGCTCTTCCTCCCCCGCGCAGCACCTCCTCCCGCACCCGCCGCGGCTGTCGCCGCCGCCGCTGCACCCTCACGCTCGCTCTCGCGCACGCTCTCGCGCACTAGCTGGAAGGAGAAGAGGAAGGAGACAGAGGTGACGGGAGTGAGGGAGAGGGCGTGGCCTTTTAAGGCCGCGCGAGGAGGAGAGAGAGCGCGACAGAGGGCGCAGGAGGGAGAGGGAAAAAGAAGAGGCGGAGCAGGTCTGCGCGTACAGGCGCGCAGACGCAATGGTGTGCGCGCAGAAAAATGAATCCCAGACGTCTGGAAGTGATACCAGACGTCAGGTACGATGTCTGGGACACCTCCTAGACGTCTTAAAAGAAGTTTGAAAGCATGGCTCATAACACATAAGGCTGCCCATTGGTATCAGACTCTGACTCGCCTGATCAACACATGAGAGGAACTCGAATTTGAATTCCTAAAGAAATTCTTCCCAGTTGGTTGCACCAATGCATTGAGGCATCATATCAATTTCACGCAAAATACGGGAGAACCACTTCATGAGGCATGGGACTGCTTTTTGGATCTCATGTGGAAATGCCCCCATCACGGAGTTCCTAAATAGGAACAAGTCTAGTCTTTTTACCAGGGACTCTATGAAGATATCAGGCTATTTGTCAATGCAACCTGTGGTTGTAACATCATGGGTCAGCATGAAGATACCATTTGGGAGATTCTCGAGAACATGTGCGAGAACTCCATAAACAATGAATTTATGGGTGTGTTTGATCGGATGACCACTCGTGCATTGACAAACAGGCGAGGAGCGCACAAGACTCAAGGCCTATCTGCATTCGTCAATCTGGAGTTGGTGGTCAGTTGCTTGGATAAGGTCTCCATCATTGAGAAAAAGGTGGACGAATTGACTCAACATCTGCAGAGAGCCACCTCTGCACAGCAGAGCACATATGTGCAACCGCCCTCAGGCAGGGAGGCTGTGCATAACATTCACAACCACTCCTATCAGGGGATGGATCTGTATCCACCCTCGTTTGATTCTAGTTTTGTAGGAAACTCCGGACCTGCCTACTCTAGTTGCGGGAACTCTGAAGCCTCATACTCTGATTTCTCTAGAGTTCCTCAAACTTGTGAGGATTTCCATGCCATCCAGAATGACCCATTCTGTAACACCTACAACCGTGGATGGCGAAATCATCCGAACTTTGTGTGGTCGAGTAATAATCAAAACTCGAGACTGTAATTCCAACCTCGACCATAGGCTCTGCACCCATATCAGCTTGCTCAACCTAAGCCCAATCCAAATTACTAATCCAAGCCTTCAAGGGAAGATCAATTGAATTTGATTTTACAAACCTTGGCTAACATCCAAAAGAACAATGCGGCTATGTAGAAACAACACAAAGACGAGATGACAGAGGTTCAAAATCAGCTTGCATAGAGGATTGGGTCTCGGCAACCTGATGCACTCCCTTCCTAACCTCTGTCGAATTCGAATAACATGCTGAACCAGAGGCACGTTATAAACCCAAATCAAGGACAAGCTCATTACGTTTATAAGGCCCCTTCTGCTCCATCACCTGACGAGATGGAGGCTTCCACATCGTATGCGGGATATCAACAGCAACCACCTCTTTTTCCAACTCCGAACCAAAACTAGTGTTGAAAGGATTTTGCATCAATTTATGAAATGCTCGTGGTAGTACAGTCGACAAAATCGCTACAACATTTAAATTTATAAAGAGTGCTCGAAAACAGAAAATTGAGTCCGAGGTCATTCACAAGGAACAAATATGAAATTCACAACACCAATCGCATTCAGAAATAATGAGCACAATCAAATGAATCACAATTAAAGATATTCAATGAATAATCTACTCAAAAATATATTCAATGATAAACCAATGTATCTCAAGAAATAGAGGGGTAAAAAGATAGAAGAGTGCAAAACAATGGTGATTTAGATCACCACTTAAATCCCCATGTTTAAGCACATGCTCAATGTAATCAAATAAGCCAAATATTCCAACAGTGATCTTTGAACCACTAATCTCCCAATTCCACATTAGATGAGCATCAAATATCCCTACAGTATCAAATCAGACATCGGCCTCAAAGGGGCAGACGACTTAAGTTTCACCAAGCCTCAAAAGCATAAGGCCTTAACAGAGCCACATCACTTCAACCAAGCATAAGGTCAGAAGCCTCTTCAAGTTCTCGCTAAGTGTTACAGCGACTAGGCATGCATCTCAAGGCACATGACACATATCTAGAAGCAAAACCCTCCCCGCTCCTCACAATTTCTCCTCTCAACTCATAGAACCGGGTAATCGAATTTTTGGCGGGTAATCTGATCATGGGTCCAGGCTAACTGGTGGTGAGGGTGAGCGAGGAGTGTGTGAGAGTGAGGAGGGACCTTAGCCCTCAGTGTCAAGGCAAGATGCCCTCTTCACAATTTCATCTTATATGTTGTTGTTTGGTTGGAGATAACTAATGTGGGACTAAGTAGCCCCAAGTCCTTCGCACAAGCTCACGTGCTGCTACTTCTTGCATTTGGTGATGCAGCTTTAGTTGCTCCTCGAATTGAAACCTCAGATGAGATAGTGGACTTATTCCGCGTCTGCTGGAAGTAGAGCCGAGCTCGAAGGTGGCGGGTGACGATGGTCTACGGATATCGATGACCATGATGGCATTGTCTTCGACGAGATCCCTGAAATCAAGAATATGATCGATAAGGCACAGTTAAAATGCTCATGAATATCGTCGAAGCATAGCGAATGTGGTGGCGGTGTTCTCGTGGCGTTTGGGGGTGGTAGAGGTGTGTTGGTACCAAAGATGAAGTTGTTGTGGTGGGTTGATCAGGGAGATGGTAGGATGGTCGATAGGCCCAATAATGTTAGGGTTTTTGTTCTAGGGGCCACGATGAAGGTAGTGGTGGTGGTGGTTGGGTGATTGGTGAGGTGTGTTGGTGGCACGGGTTCACCAGAGTATGCATCGGAGTTGGGGAAGACGATGGGGAAGCGAGGTAATTGGCAGTCGAATTGGGATAGGAAGGGGTTGGAAAGGATTAGGAGAGGGAAAGGAAGAAGATTGTCCTAAAATAAGGACAAAAAGGATGGAGATTTCCACGCCAGTGTGATAGCCAGACGCAGAAGGGATGAAGACCTCCGATGAGAGGAGCGGTGAGGAAGAAGGGTCGAGGAGGCTTCTGCAGTGACCGGCGAGGAGTGGAGGAAGTTGGGGGAGAGATTGGGCCACCTGATTTGATCGTCAAGTGGCCGGAGTGAAGGAGTCGGTGAAGCTCACTAGAGTCGCAGCGGAGGCGGCCGGAGAGAGGAGGAAGAAGACTTTTTGTGGGCTAAATCGAACTAAAGAGAACGACCGAACATGGGGAAGCTTTTATATAGAGCTCATAATCGAGCTCTAACAGGAAAATTAGTTGCGATTTCATTGTGATTTGATTTGGGTTCCCTTGCGGATTTCAAGGGCTTCGCCTGAGCTCCATGATGTGATTTGGAATCCCTGAAGTGAGTCAATCAAAAGATGATCTCCTGAAGATTGTTCCTTCTAATTTTAGGAGGATTTGGCTGAGGAATAAAGGAGAACTCCTCGTTTGAAGGGTGGAGGGCTTGGGTTCACACCTGCCATGGTGGCAGGGACCAAAGTGTGAATAAGATGACAAGACTAGGGGCCTATTTGCAAGAGATTTTGAAAGTTGGGGGCCTAATTGAGAGAAATAGAGATTTAATGGACTGAAATGCAAACTAGGTCAAGATGGACTCTTATTGGACCTAAATTTTGGTACTAACCTAATTTGTACTCAAGGAATTTGATGGTGAACTTGGATTTCAGTTTTGACCACGTTTGATTGGGCAATTTACACAGAAGCCTAAATTAAAGTAAAATCCCGTCAAAAGCTCTGTCCAAGGTCAAAATAGGTTTAGATAGTCAAAACAAAGGTATCAAACCTCTTAGAATATTTTTCTATGAATTTTAGGAGGTTTAGATGAACTTTATCCTAACCAGAACCTCTTTAATTCAAGCGGATTTGAAATTAGGATTTTGTGTGTTGTTTTGGTTCTCTAAATGTGTGAAACCCTATTTCTGTTTGTATGAATCCACTCTTTGGACTTTAATGCTCCCTTAACCTTCAATTAATCCCTGACAAACCCTGTGGTTACTCTACATTCGTGATGTGCTATTCAAACTGTAGATTTAACCCTGTTTTAATGTTCTCTTCTCAAAATAGATTTGCATGGAATTATGGACCTCAAGTGATCATGTAGGAGCATTTATATTTTGATTTTCACTAATTCAAGTTAGTTATGGCTAATGATGATGTTACCATCAACCAGGCTGGGCTTAATGCTGTGACTACACATGGTGGCAAATCAACTCAGGATCCACCTTATCCTAGCCACTCTAAACCTGGCAGTTCAAAATCTAACCCTAGAATGGTTATCTAGGATACACCTATCCCAGATTCCATTTCCTAAGGCCTTGACCAAAGGAAAGAGGAAACCCAAACTCGTGGCACTTGAGGAAGACTTGGTCAAGCTCTTTGAGCAAGTCCAGATAAACATCCCCTTGATGGATGCGATCCGCCACGTACCGGCTTACGCACGATTTTTGAAGGATTTATGTACAGCAAACGTAAGCTGTGAAACAAAGATGAGAGTCCGATCGTATTATCTGAGCAAGCCAACTTGATCATCCTGAGCAAACTCCCATAAAAAGTGAAAGATCCTGACACCCCTCTAATCTCCTGTAAGATCAACAACCTAGAGTTTGATCGAGTTTTATTAGATTTAAGAGCCTCCATAAACTTGATCCCTACATCCCTAATAGATCATTTCGAGGGAACTAAGCTCAAACCGATTGAGGTGACCTTATAGCTAGTTGACATAACAATTAAGTCACCAAGAGGAGTTCTCGATGATGTTCTGGTTCGAATACGAGATTTCTACTTCCCGGTGGACTTCATTGTATTAAACATGGATACTCCTGAAAATCTAAGAAATACACCAATCATCTTAGAGAGACCATTCCTAGCCATAGCCAAGGAGAATATTAATTGCGAAGAGGGCCAGATCGAGTTAAAATTCGGGAACAAAACATTGAGGATTGATATCTTTAAGGCCCAGAAAGGAATAAATTGTGGGGTGATCAATGAAGTATGTGACATTAGTTCATTAGTTGAGGACCCGATTACAGAGGAAAACCCAACTATCCTAGAGCCTCAACCATAAGAAGATCTTGACCCACAGATAGAGAAGCCTAGAGTTGATCCATACCTACCCACAACTTCCACCTTATCCTATGAGGCCCACCCGAACCCCCACCCACTGCTGATAACCCAGTACTTGAATTGAAGCCCCTCCTGGATCATTTGAAGTACGTGTTCTTGGGTTCTGATCAAACGTTTCCTATAATTATCAATTCTAGACTCACACATGATCAGGAAATAAAACTAATTTCTGTCCTCCAGCAGCATCGAAGGGCCATCGGATGGACTCTAGATGATTTGACTGGGATAAGCCTCTCATATTGCACACATCGTATCTACACCGAAGAGGGCTGATGACCGGCTCGAGAAATGCAGAGACGACTAAATCCAAATCTTCAAGAGGTCATGAAAAAGGAGATCATCAAGCGAATATACGCTGGAATCATATACCCAATCTCTGACAGCCGTTGGGTGAGCTCTATTCAGGTTGTGCCTAAGAAGGCATGACTCACCGTAATTACGACTGAATCTGGAGAGACCATCCTGACTTGTATTGCAAATTTATGGAGAGTCTGCATAAACTATCCGAAATTGAATGCCTCCACGAAGAAAGATCATTTCCTGCTCCCATTCATTGATCAGGTTCTCGAGAAACTGGAGGAAAATCAATTTTTTTGTTTCCTTGATGGGTATTTCGAATATAATCAGGTGGCAATTCATTCAAAAGATCAAGAGAATATCACCTTTACCTGCCCCTATGGTACGTACGCGTTTTGTAGGATGCCATTTGAGCTTTGCAATGCACCCGTCACCTTTCAGCAGTACATGCTAGCTATATCTCCAATATAGTAGGTAAATACCTTGAGGTCTTTACAGACGACTTCTCGGTATTTGGTGAATCTTTTGATGACTGCCTCCTTCACTTTGATATTTTTTTTAATAAAGATCAAATTTAAAAACTAATATGAACTTTTTTTCGTTACAATCCTTCGTAATTTTACGATTTAATTAATTTTTATTACTTATCTTTTTATACTTCATAAAATCGGAAGGTAACAATTCCATAAATCATGAACAAGTAATAAATCCATAATTGTGAATAATCTGTAAAATAAATATTTTTCAAGCTGTCGGGCTTATTGCATGTTTTAGTAGGTTGTGGCTCGACCTAGCCCAAACTTGAATGGGCCTTAAAACAAAGGCCAAGGGGTGGCTCACGAAAAATTTGGGTTCAGGTTGGGTCGAGGTTTTTTGGGTTGGGTTTAGGTCGGCCTGGCCCAATGCTCCACCCTAAGAATCGGTACTTAGCCCCACCTTGAACCCTATGTAAACACTAATTTTCGAAGCCGCTTGGAGGGGCTTTTAACTATGTAATTAAAGCATTTAAAAAGGGATTTCTATAACCCAAACATCCCCTATAATAAATGGTTGTGGAGGGCTTAGAAGCTATCTAAAAGAAGGCTAAAAGCCTAACCCAATCTACTAAGGGCCCAATTATGAATTAATGAAGTTAATGACTACTGAAAGAGTCTAAAAGAGGTTTATTAGATTCTACAGCTTAAATGAAACCCAAAGAGATCCAGTTGGTCCATATGACCAATTCAATCCTATTAGGAAACCCATCAGTTAGATAAATCAAGGTGACTAGTGATGAGAGCCTCATCATGAGCCATAACTAGCTCATTTTGACCCAATAAAGAAGATAAAAGCTCCTACATAACCTAGAAGAAGGCTTAACTGAAAGAACAAGTGCTCTGAGAAGAAAACATGAAATAAAGGTTAAAACTGCAATTTTACCATTGCAGTACATAAATGGGATTTCTCAGAGGCAAAACATAGGTCAAATGGTCTAAATGAGATAAAAAGTGGGTTGAGTCAATCAGAAATGGGTTTATGTGCAATCTAGGAATTAAATGACACTTGGTAACCTTAAAACAGACCCACTTAAATTAACAAGGTTTTGGTCAGGATAAAAATCAAGTAAACCCTCTAAAAATCATGGAAAAATATCCTCTAGGGTTCAGAACACTCAATTTGGCCCTTGGAACCCAGTTTGACCTAGATTAGGATCCTAGCTCTTCAAGTAACATAATTTGGATTTTTACGCAAAATGTCCAATCAAACGAGGTCAAACATAAAATCCAACTTCAAACATAAAATCCAACTTCACCATTGGATTTCTTAGATCCAAATTAGGTTTGTACCAAAATTTGGACCTAAAGGGAGGTCATCTTGGCCTACTTTGCAATTTAGTACACCCAAATCACAATTTAGTCTCTATCTTTTGAATATCTTTGCAGAGAGCCCCCTAAGTTCCTCTCCACCTTTGCAATCAGGTCCTTCCGCCATTGTTAGGGCAAAACCAAGCTCCGGCGAGGTTTAGAGAGGGATTACTCTCTGATTCCTCAGAGATTCTCTCCCAGAAGTGGAAGGGAGATTCTCTGAGGAATTCCCTTCCATCTACGGCCAATCACAATCTCTGGTGTGAACCCAATCTCTCGTGCGAACGCACGAGAGATTTGGGTATCTTAACCTCTTTCCATCTCCGGCGACCGACCTCAGGCGATTGCGCGCCCTCCATGCTTTGACAGCACAGCCCAGTGCCTATAAAATAACCTCTAAGCCCGGCCGCAGATCTTCAGCTTGATTTGGTCGAGTTTCCACGTCCAATTCATCTCCTCCTGCTCGGCCAAAGTTCCCAGCAAGCTCCGGCGAGCCCCCCTCCCATCCCTCTTTGCTCTGCCACAAAACGAGTGGCAAAGTTATCTTCCTGACTCTCCTCCGTGTCGCGCAGTACCCGCGCACGCCGCCTCAGCCCCGTCATCGCTGCCGTTCTCCCCCACTGGGCAGCGTCTTCTCCGGCGACAGCAGGTACAGCTGTCCGACCTCCGTCCTCCTTCGTCCCTACAATTAGGTTAGAACTATTCCCCGTAGTCCCCTCTCTCTTTTCCCCCTGTTATCTCATCTAATCGACCCTCGACCAACGCTGACCACCCTCATCTTCCACATCACCGACCGACCTCCGGCGAGCCGCTCCCACCATTCCGCCCCTCCACACGGCTCGCCAACCATCCCGTAAGCTCCGCCTCACCACCAGGAACACATTCCACCCCTCCACTGCCACTCCGCACCTCCACAGTAGCCCCCCGAACAACCCCACACATCCGGCCACAGGTTGACCTAGGCACACATGCCTAGGCCATCCTGCGGCCTGCAGCATGGCTCACCACCTTCGTCATGCTACGGCGAAGGTCCCTAGCTGGTCTAATTGAGCCGAGAGGCTCGCTTTGTGTCTGACAAGATTTCAGCTCCTGCCGCCATTGACGAAGGTTGAAGCAGCTTCGCAGCAGCTCCAAGCGTCAGCAGCTCCAGTCTTTAGGTGCTGCGTATTCAGGCAAGTGTCGTAAAGTGCCTCGAGTCCAACCAGGGGCGCTGCGAAGCCAGCAGCTGTGGCGATTGCACGGAGGTCTGCGGGCGCGCGCGAAATCAGGGCAGAACCTTTAGTCCACATCGTGGAATCGCGAGGCGCGGGTATGCTATAAGTTGAATTTGTGTTTTATGCTTACCGCCTCCGAAAGCACAGGGGTGAGGTCCCTCACTTGCCCTCACGCCCGCCTCGTCCGCGACTTCATCTCGCGGATCTGGCGGGATCCGACCCGACCCAAACCCACGCACTCCTCGCGCATCACCACCTGCAGGTGCGCCTGGTCCCGGGTGCGAATCCGACCCGATTACCCGTGTGGCTCTGGGAGAGCGTGTTTGAGTGAATTGCTGAGAGAGAGACGCGCGGGTAGAGGGAAAGGGGTAGGTTTTGCTCTTTGTAGGCACAGGCTGAACGTTGAGGAAGAAAGACTTGGCCGCGAGAAGGAAGAAGGAAAGGCAGGAAGAACAGAAGGACCAAAGGAGAAGGAAGGCAAGGCAGAGAAGAGAAGGAGGAGGAAAGAAGCCTTTGCAGGAGAAGAAGGAAGGCAAGGCAGAAGAAAGACTGCAAAGATCAGAAGAAGAAAGAAGGAAGCGTAAGGCAGGAGAAGAAGCCTTCTCAAGAAAAGAAGTAAAGCAGAAAGAGAGAAGAGAAAGAAGAAGAGAAGCCAAGACAGAAGACGAAGAAGAAAAAGAGTCTGCAAAAGAAGAAAGAAAGCAAGATCAGAAGAAGAAGAATAATCAAAAGGAAAAGGGAAAACACTTTTAAGACGTCTGATCCCAAGATCAGACGTCCAATTTGACTCTTTTGTCTGAATTATTTTTTTAGATACCTCTGAATTTCAGTTTTGAGTAAATTAGAGTGTTCAATTACATTTTGATTAGTAGTAAATTCCATTTGCTCCTTGTGTTCGACCTCGGATACTCCGATTTTCGAGTAATAAAATTCTCTATTTGTTTGAACGCTTTGTCGGCTATACTACAACGTCATATTCTCTTTAAAACCCGCACAAAAGCGTACGAACAACTAGGCCATGATAGGTGAATTCGTAGGATGTCACACTGTGACCCTGTGAACTGAGAAGAGTTCATTATTGCGAGTTGGAGATTTGAAGAAAAGCGATAGTTGGCAGCTACTAGCGGTTAACCTTGGAACTTGGAGAGTTTTCGATTACAATGACAAGCTGTGTGGCTATTATTGAAATGAGGTACTCATAGCGAATAGCTTTGTAAACGTTGAGATATACCAATGACATGGGGGTACTTGGATATGTGACTTGATGTTAATGGTACTCACAACGAAAACTCTACAAGTGCTTGCATGCGCAGATAATGTTGGGATACCACAGGTGTGATTGCATGAGATCTTGTTTGAGGCAGGATTGAGCAAGCACACTTGAACTACTCTCTCCTATCGAGAGCATTAGTGTAGCTAAACTCATTTGTTCAACCCCTGCCACTGAATATTTGAATAAATGTTGAATTGACCTCGATGGACTTGAGTCGAGTTATCTCCTTCGGATCTTGAGGCATTGGCCATGGTAGCTCTTAAGAGGTCTGACTGCTTTGATTAGCATTAGCAATGTTCTCGTATAATGAGAATTGGTACTCCTTACTCGATGACTACTAGTATTGTTTGTCTCTCCCCTTATCAAGGAGAGACTCACGACACTATAAGTTCGAGAGAAGTATACATCCCCATCATCTCTTCTAAAGAGGGATGATTTACAATATTATGACCCTGAAAGGCGAGCAAGAGAACATTCCCACAAGGTAACTACTGAGTTGGGACAAGTTAGTTGGTTAGCCTGTAGTGCATATACCAAGGCACTATCTATTTTTCTTTCTTGGTTACACTTGATGCTTTGTCCCTATTATGCCACTTAGCTCATCTTGTATCTATGACCTACTTTCAAGAGTCAACGAGATGGGACATCTTGTTAGTGATGAGCAGGGTAGAGAGAGTCTACCTTGAGTAGGCAAGGCGCCATTTTTATTAGAGAATGAGATGAAGGAGCAACCACCTCCAGGACCACTGTTGGCCCCTCCCATTGACTCGATTTGGAAGACTTACTACATTGGACCATTTATCAGCTAGGCTACACTCTTAAAGCCTAATGCTTAGATATTGTTGAGTCAGTTAACACTTTTGTCCTACAATTATCTTTTTGGTTTTACTATTGTAGGCCCTTTTTGTAAATGTGTACAGTTGGGCCCTATCTGCATTATAAAAATGTATTTTGAACAACTTATGGCTCTTGTAAATATTACGAGTTGAACATTATAGTCATGGATGATGCTTGATAGTTAGCTTTAAATTTATTTTAATACCATTTTATTTCACATCATTCCATGTTTCTCTACTTGTTGCCATGTATTCATATGGCATCTTAAGGATTATAAATTGCTATGAACCTGATAATTAAAAGATTTGGCTACTTACAATCCTAACCACCTTAATGACTAGGGCCTTCTTAGGATATTATTCGAAGGATGGGAACCGAACGAATCGATTTCCGGATTCAATAGCATCGTGGAAGCATGAAAATCTAATCGTTAAAACTTTTTCTTCGACTTGATAATCAGATCAATGCTCAAATTAAAATCTGAATAACAAAAATCGAGAAATCAATGATGACTTGGATTAATTGCAACCACATGGGAAGACCTAGTATCTCTTTATTCTGGGTTAATAACATCCCAAGTGTTGTGTCTCCTCAAATAAGTCCCTTGCTCATGCGACTCCCTTCTTTTTAATGAGTGGATGAAGCTCTTCATGCTGAGAACACTTGATATCCGTCGTGTGCAATGCAAATGCTTTGCGCCCCACAAACTTCTTTGTGTTCCCCAAGGCAACCCTCACCTCACATCCTCCACCAAAGATGAAGCATGAATTCTTTACTTTTGCTTCTCAGGGATTCAACGTCCAAACATGCCTCAAGACTTCTAGTTGCAGCCTTTATGTCCAGTGAGAACAATAGGAAGAGCGTCAGGCGCTACCCTCCTTCAAGGTTGGACATCTACACACCTTCCAGGACTTCTCTTGAAGGAGTTGGATGGCGAAAAACATAGGAGAGAGAGCCAGCAACATTGACATTCTCTTTTTCCTTTCTTTCTCTCTTGGTGATGGGCTTTGCACACTTAATTAAAGGATCAATTAGGGTTTCCCATTAAGTTGAGGAAGATATTTATGGAATTATGACATTATGCTTCACTCAGCTATTCTAAATATCCGTGAATCTTTCACATTATAAAACATATGTAACCCTTAGGATTAATCATAGATTCACTATCCATCCTATTATGGGTTACATACTTTTATGTTCTCCTTATATCATTAGAACGAGAACGAAGATCGGATCCTTCCTTAAAGGGCCATCTTCTTTTCTTTCAAGTATGGTTCGATTAGGACCTGTATGGAATGTCATACTTCTCAATATTCGTGGAGTGAGCACGAGTCTCCCGATTTGTTGCACACAATTACGCTAACAAATCTATGTGATTTTTGTGAGAGATCATGTGTCTTATGTATCTTCATATGCACACCAACTTTCCAGTCTTACTACCAAGGTGGGTGCATCGACTATCGATCCACCAAAGTGCATATTCAAACATAGGAACATATATCTATCTCAAGCTAGAAGATATGCCTTATCTGTGATAGTGATAAGAAAAAGAATTTTGCATCATCATCTCTTCGAGTCAACTATTTGACTTAATCTATGTGACAACCTCGAATCTCTATTCCAATGTAGATTGTGTGCATCAAGGGCATCGGTCAAGCAACAATCTCTTGAGAAGATTGTCATGTCTTATCAGATTGGAGACAACACTTGTTTATCATGATGATTATTGATGACTTATTGAAATCTTTAATCTAAATCATTTAGATCTTCGATACTTGTCACTGGCATATCAAACATGGCTATAATATATTATCCCCATTATACTGATGGACCCATCTAACTATATTAGTGCGCCCACGTGATCTGACATTCAGATCCAAATTACCAATTGAGTGATTCAATTCAAGTTGGTTTACTTATGGCACATAACTCCAACATAACTTAGCGGATCACACCTGTTAACCTAGTTTTCAATTCGTCAGAAGGTTGCGGGAAGTGACATATGTGATCTAGATTGATTGATCAAAATTCAGGATTGATTGATCAAAATATGAAATTGATCAATCAAAAGTTATCTTGGTCCATGAAAATAAACCAAGAAACCTTGGTCACGTTCCCTACGCATTGTGATTGGTCAAACACCATTTTAATCAATCAAAATCATTAGTTGCTTTATCAAACTTTACATTTGATGGATTAAAATTGTCTAAAATCTTAATACATATTTCTCATGTATTTTGATCGATCAAACTTCAAATTGATCAATCAAAGTTATTTAAAAATGATCGTTTGAGCATTTAAACTTGTATGCTTTTAGCACATTAGTGACCAAATCTTTTGATTTAGAATTCCAACAACTAAAAAACTATTTCTTAGGATTTCTAACTCTATAAATAGAAATGTTTGCACTTACTTTTAAAACAAGAAACAAGATATGAAATATTCTTTCATATTCCATCATTTCAAGCAAGAAGAAGTGCTTTAGGCTCTTTGCACACAACTTTTACTTCCAATTTGTTGAGCACTCCGATTCCCTTCCCCCTACGAATAAAGCAACTAACATATAATCTCTTGAAGGTATCTTAAATTACACTAGAGGGAGGGTGAATAGTATACTATAAAAATATGTGGAATAAAAATTCAATCACACAAATTATTTATCACAATAGACAATAAATTTTTAGGTGGAAACTCCAAGGGTAAAGACCACCACTAAAGCCTCTCGACCTAGGGGTTTCTAGTTGATCGAGTTGACCAAATCCACTACCTGTCACTTAAACGAGAGTAACATAACCTCAAGTACAACCACACTACTTTATGTCGAGGGTAGTGTACCTCAAAACCCTCTTCTTTATGAGAAATATTTTATCTTGCGAAGGAAACGGAAATTTAACACCCGAATACCCAACCACAAAACAAAATGAAAAGTACAACCTATAAAGCCCAAATAGTAAAGGGGTTAACTAGCTATCATAGGTGAAAATGTGCTTCCTTGAATTAGAAGTGCGTAAGCATGATTGCGTACAGTGGTGGGTGCTTTTGATTGCAAGGAGTGTAGCAGCGGCACCTTCTTCTTTGATCTCTCTTTTTGATCACTAAAAGAGTGGGGAGTATTCTATCATGGGTGTGTTTTGGCCAAGGGGGGGTTCTCCTCTATTTATAGAGTTGCTAGGAATGTTCAAGAAGGCTTGGGAAACCCCTTATAACTGTTACGGGTGATTGCACAAAAGACTAGGCCGAAATCAGAATTATAAACGAGTCTGACACAGTTATCAGATGGATAATTATATTATCAGACATTTGGTCTTATGTCTAATCTAAGTTTTGGACGTCTGATCCTGAAGGGAGGTTCCTTGGAAATCATCAGATCTAAACAGGGATTTAGTCAGATGTCTAGGATGTTATTTTAGGACGTCTAGGTAATAAATTGGGTGTCTGATTTAGTGTGGGTTTGTTCTTGATTTGGACCAAATTCAAATAGGGTTCTTGTGTATATGTGTCACATGACAGGTTGGACATCTGGCTGATGATCTGGACGTCTGATACTAGATGTGCTCTCCAAGAAATGATTTCCCGAGAAGCCAACGGTCATATAGGTCTGACAAAACTTGATTTAGGTTAGATTTGTCCTAACATCTTTTTATTAGATGTCTATATGGCTCTACAAATATTTAAAAGTAATATTAAAATAATCCTAAGGTGATCTTCGAAAATTTTGTTGTGACAACCCAACGGTCCTATTATTAGACGTCTATCAATGTCATTGGACGTTGTATAGGATGTCTGGATCTAAGTCAGGACGTCTAAGTGGAAAGGCACAGAGTAAGAATTTCTAGCTTAGGTAATTAGACATCTGGTCATAGAATTTGAAGACTTAAAAGTCAGGATCAGATGTTGAATAATCACGTTAGACGTCTGATCAATCTGTCTGATTTCTATTTGGGTTTTCTAAGTTTACTTAAGTGACCTAGTGATGGATTAGTGTTCTTAGGACTTAAGGTATTGTACTATTGGGCTCTTTACATTATGTCTAAGGGAAAATAAATAGCAAAAACAAAGAGTATAAATATGAGAAAGGAACCATTTATCCTATTCTTCATGTCTTCAAGTTTTCTCTCCATGCGAAGTTCCATCTCCTCCATCAGGCTTCCCCATCCTGCCATGTCGTTGAGCTTGAGCTCCTCTTTCGATCTCCTCCGTGCTCCTTGATGTTTTTGTCCAAGAGCAAGCTCCTCAAGCTTGCCTCCATTTGCATTAATCTTGAAACTTAATCACTAAAATGCAAATGCCATAATACATATGTTTTGTTACAAATGCATCAACCGTATAGGACATCTACAAGAGTATTTTATTTTATGTTCAACTCTACCATATCATTGTATTTTCTTTTCTATATTTTCCTCGTTTGTATTTAGAGTGAGATGACTTCTTAAAATATCAACATTGAGTTTCGTTAAGATGGCCCACATTTTATTTTGGAGGTTTTGTAAGAGTTAAGGTAGCCCATTCATTATCTAGGATATTGGATTTGGTTGGTGTAGATCAATCGAGGAAAATTTTAAGTTGATAGGCTTAAGTAGTGGTGTTTACCTAAAGGGGTATTTTCTGTGTTTGATTTGTCGTGTTGTATTCTTTTATTACACTTAATATCACACTTGATTTTGTATTTGTAGCCAAGTAAGATTCGTACAATACTCCTATCAAAACATCTCATTTTAACTGCACCCATGTTTTTTACATGACATAAGTTGATATGATGTTAAGGTGAGGATATGGTAGTTGCAAATATATTATTTTAGTGTAAACTTTATAGATGTAAGAGTCTATTAATCTCATTGGAGTAGGATATGGAAAGTCAAAGAGTTAATACATGATTTGTAAAATTTTAATGGTAATTATTGCTCCCGTGATCCTCACTTTTGATTTGTCATTGATTGTTATAGAATTGTAAATAAATAATCATTGCTTCTAATATGAAGCTTGATTTTTATTTAAAGAGGATATAAAATATAACACTAAAGAATTAACATAATCGATTAAAATATTAATATTTTCTAATCTATCGATACAATAGTCAAAGAGATATTCTGTGCAGTAAAAATTTAAGGAAAGAATAGATGTTCTCCTTCGTTAAAGAATATTAGATTTTATTTTTCTTATTAAACTCGTACCTTTTTTTTTTATTTATTTTCCTACGTGGATGGACATGATATTATAATTTATTTTTGACATAAGATATGATTTGTAAAAATTATTAATTATAATTAAATATATTCTAACATCATTATATAAATAACATAATATTAATGATAATAAAATAAGATAATAATATAAAATAAATTTTATTACGGCTGATACAATATCGTACATAAATACTTCAGCATCGATATTGCACATTTTTCCTTTCCAATGAGTGCACCTTGTGTTGTTATCAATTTTAGACTCGTGTGCACCCTATCCGAAGATCATCTTATAGATGATTTCTCTGCAGATCTCCCCACTATTCCCCATTTTTACGCTGACCGTTCTCTCATGCATCGCATGGGAAGGGCAGAGACGCGGATCTCCTCCGTTGTGGAGGCCCCTCGCCGCTACGACCGCTCTCCAGACGACCGCCACCGGTCCCACCACCCCGATGGCCTCCTCCACCACCGCCGCCCCGTTAACCCCGAAACCCTAACCCGAGCCGACCACCACTCCCACCGCCGCCGCCGCCCCCCTTACCTCGACCGCGGCGGCCCCGACACCGACGCCGACTCCGACGAGGACCTAAAGGGCCTCAGCTACGAGGACTACCGCCGCCTCAAGAGGCAGAAGCTCCGCAAGAAGCTCAAGAATTGCATATGGCGCGTCACACCGAGCCCTCCCCCCGGCGAGAGGATCGAGTGGGACGACGACGCCGATGCCGTGAGGGAGCTCGAGGACGGTGGAAGAGAAGAGGAGACCGCAGAGGATGACAAGAAGAGGCCGTCGGCAGACGAGGATTCCCGGTCGGATTCAGGTTCGGGATCCGACATCGACCGATCGCGGAGGCAGAGGACGAGGAAGGAAGGGAGAAGTAAGGGGAGGAAGTGGAGGCATTCGTCAGAGGACTCGGATTCCGATTCGGATTCAGATGATTTGTCCTCGAAGAGGAGGAGGAGGAGGAGGAAGAAGAGAAGCGGACGGAGCTCACGCAGTTCGCGGAAGCGGAAGGGATCGGGGCGGAGTAGGAGGAGGAACCGAAGCTCGTCTGACGAGGAGTCGGAGGGTTCCTACGATTCGTCCAGCGAAGAAGAAGAGGACACAAGGCACGGGAGGTCAAGATCGGGGAAGAGCCGACGGAAGGACCAGAAGAAGAAGGTGACAAAGAGCAGCCGCAGGAAGAGGATGAGGAATAGAGATTTAAGTTCGGAGGATAGCGGGGCTTCCGGCTCGGAGTATCCTTCGGAGGAAGCAGAGGGTAAGAAGCAGTCGAGAAAGGAGAAGAGGAAGGTTTCTAAATCTGAAAGCTCGTCGGAATCCGATGCCGTTGGGTGTCAAAACGAGGCAAAGAAGCCTGAAGTCGATCCGGAGGTGCAGGCATTGATGTTCAAGGAGCTGATTGAATCGCAGAAGAAGGCCACATTGGATAACGAGCCCATCGTGGGGCCAATGCCGCTGCCCCGTGCGGAGGGGCACATCAGTTATGGTGGAGCATTGAGGCCTGGTGAGGGAGATGCGATTGCGCAGTACGTGCAGCAGGGAAAGCGTATTCCTAGGAGAGGAGAGGTCGGGCTGTCCGCAGAGGAGATCCAGAAGTTTGAGAGCTTGGGGTATGTGATGAGTGGGAGCAGGCACCAGAGGATGAATGCCATACGTATTAGGAAAGAGAACCAGGTGTACAGTGCTGAAGACAAGCGGGCACTTGCGATGTTTAATTACGAGGAGAAGGCGAAGCGTGAGCATAAGGTCATGGCGGACCTTCAGCGCCTTGTTCAGAGGCATATTGGGCAAGATGTTGGCCCCACTCATGATCCCTTTGCTATGAAAGGGTCGGAAGCTACAGAAGGCTGATGCTTTTCTTCTGGCAGCTTGATTTGTGTTCTTTCATGCTTGCTTAAGAGGTACGAGATGTCCGTATTATGGCTATCAATTGTTCTTAGATAAGCTTACATTTTAGTTTTACATGTGGTACTTGATTGGTTTTGCATGTTGGATAAAATGTTGTTATGTACTTATTCAAGTGAGCATGTTTACGGCTACCATGTGCTTGATAACTTTATGTTCTTTGGCATTTTTTTTTCTCTACTTTGTTTACATTAGACAAATTTTGGTGCATTAGACATTTAAGAGGGTCTGAATGAACATTTGTAGTTGTCTAGAAATAATAAGGGTGCCTTCCCTTGGTTAATCACTTGAATGTTTGACAGGCAGATGATTCCACTTATCTGTCACACATCTCTTGGCTAAAAATAGCCTTTCAGGAACTTGTTTTTTCTTTTCATATATGCAGTAGATGACTCTTCATTGTGTCTCTCACATTAAAAAGCCACATTAATGCATAGTTCTGTATGTTAGCTATGCTGGTATATGCTCCCTGTTTGGCTCCAAAGTCAACATTCTCCACCACAAAGTGCAGTGAATTTCTCACATTCTCACTCTTGCTCTACCTATTGTGTATGCAGCTATCACATTCCCTTGTCAGCAAGAATTCCAGTGCTGCATCTGTCGTAAGAGAGGACATGCATTGCTAATCCTGTACTGTAAGACAGATATGCCAGTTGTTTACACAACAGACAATGCCTTTATACCCTCATCTGATATGGTGTCTGCAGCTTTGCCATCTTTTTCTACTTGACAATAACATGAGATTTAAATTTCTGTCATGCTGGTGATGTCCCTCCATTTTGTGACATCAGAGGGGTGGGTGTGTTGATACACTATGGCGTATTAGTTTTTTGGTGCATCGGAGGTACCTTGGGGGAAATTTCTTTAAAAAGAGATGAAATGGGGTGAAATTATGTGGCAGGATAGAGTTTCCCTACCATACAAATTTCAAAACTAGAAGCATGGAAATACTCATAGACAAGTTTTGTCCAATTAGCTTCCTCTTTCAGTTCATGCCTGTCTGTAGTTTCTTATATAAATGTATCTGACTTGAAATGCCATATATAATTTGTGGGATTGATCTTGGCTGGTGTAGTAACTTTGACATAGGGTGATTAAATTAGTGATGAAGAATTCTATTTCTGAATATATCAATTATTTATATTGTAAATAATGGGTTGCAATTGAGTAAAAGCTAAATCACAAGAGCATATAGAATTTGAAGTATTGGATGGACAGAAGTTGTGTTAATGAATATCACAAGACACCATCAAGATCTTTGCCCCCCTGTAATAATTCTCACTTGATAATTGAGTTTGATGACTCAAAATCTTGCAGTTTTTTACCAAAGTGGCAAAAGCCATTGTGCATGGAAGTTTGCCCATCGCTTTTGGTCAACATTTACTAAGAAGTCCTGAAAGGTCACTACTGTGACTTGAAGCTTAGGAGCATCCTTCGAGAAAAGGATCACCCTAAGATGATCATCTCTAGTCTATTGAGAATGAATCAAATCAGTTGGTTCCATTTTTCAATCTGTTTGGCTTGCTGTCATGCAATCGAGGTTGAAAAGATGGAAAAAGCTGGTCATTCACAATTACTAATGAAGGATTTCTCAAAAAGTTAATGTTGAGGAATCCTTTTAAAAAATTGAATGGATTTGGTCTTGTACTCATGTGAGAAAGATAATGAAAAAAAGATGAGTTCTTTCTTTTATCACTTAGGAGCCGTGTGATATGGAAGCCTTATGCACAGTTTTGAATGAGAGAAGAAAAGTGAGGAATCCTCTTCTCGACTCTGACTCTTCTACTCTTCTTTCTATTACTTCGAAAATAGCTGCTTTATCTTCGGCCACGTAAATTTTGATATTCCTTTTTTTTTTCTCATCAAACAAATGACATTTTTTCTGGAAATACTAGCTATTCTTAACATGATATTGCAGAATTTCATTGCTATTAGTTTATTACTCAAACATGCATGAAATGTATGTATGAATATTCGTCCATCGGTCAAACCATATATGTCATGATTGACAAGCATGACCTCTTATATGTTCTATATATCCATGAATCTAGGAACTTTTGCTTGCATTTTATTATTTAGTTTACATACCAGAATTGATCACAATTGAGAATATGCACTTGGGATGTGACTGAGTTTAATTGATTTTTTTAAAAGGAAGGATTAAAGGATTACTACTTGGTAATAGTTTTCATCCTCACATAAGAATACCAATCCTATGACAAGAAAAAAGACGCAATCTGGAGTGTATGTAATTGCATGCTCAATATAAGAACACTAAAGAGGATGAATTTAGCCTTAACCAAAGAACCCCTAAGAAGGCCATAAAAAGGCCCATTTTGTCTTGGATCTATACCTAATCAAGTTAGTTTTTAAGTTACTGGTATTAAACTTACCCAAAAAGAATCTATGAGGTGTAATTTCCATCAACTTTCAGAAGATGGCAAGTTGCTGTGGATAGTTTCTTATGACGATGTGGTCTGTGTTTGCAAAAGAATAGGGTGGTGTCTTAACAAGGAAGTTCATGGATAGAAAATGTTGAGTGAGATGGTATACTTATGTAAATTTTGGCAGCAACGTGAGGAACCTTACTCCCCTTTGATTCCTTGCACATCCGCTCTCCCAGCTGTGCTTCACCATCATTTCCCTCTAACTCCCCTTTGATTTGACCCACCCAAACTCTCGTGTGGCTTCTACCACAACCGTGACCCTCACCCTGCGTTGAAATCCCCACTGGACCTAATAGCACCCCTAGTTGAACCCAACTGATCAAGAGTCGAGCCAATCAACCTCCCCTTAATCGTTGTGATATGTAGGACCACCTCAGCTACTCAACTCCATTTCGGTACCTCATTGTTGAGTTTGGCGATGATGTGCAAATTGATGGTTTTGATGTTGATTATAGGAATCAAGTGTTGATGATTACCGTAGCATAAACAAAAGGGGAGGGTGGAGAGTGAGGGTGTGTGGTAGGGGTGGGGAGGAAGGTGTTGGTGGTGAGTGGAAGGAGGTGCGGAGGTGACATGCTATGTTGTCGAGGGGAGTATTATTGTTTCCCTATCGCAATGACAGTCGTGTGCTACTAATGCTGTGCTTTTGGGCATGTGTCGCGCTTTTGTCAGGATCCCATCATCTGTCTGAAATGTAGAGGTGATGTCGTGCCTTGCTGCGGGGAGGAAGGTGGTGGTGGTGAGTGGAAGGAGGTGCGAAGGTGATGTGTTGTGTTGTCAGGGGGAGTATTGTTTCCCTATTGCAATGATAGTTGTGCTATAAATGTTGTGCCTTTTGGGCATGTGTCACACTTTTGTCATGATCCAATCGTTTGTTTGAAATGTAGAGGCGATGTCGTGCCCTGCTGTGAAGGTGATGGATGCGAAGTCCTTGGAGGAGGGTAGCATTCGTGGTGGTTTAGTGGGTGGGGTGCATTTGAAGGAGGTGTTTGCTCATTGGTTTGCGTCTTAACGAGAGATTAGCCATGCTTTGGGTGGCTTGTTGATTAGCGATGTGTTGGGAGGTTGTCCATCTATGGAAGTTAAGAAGGTAGTGGAAGCCTTTTGCTTGCACTCCACGGATGTGAAGGTTGCCTTTGTCGACAAGCGGAAAGTCCTTTGAGGGTGCGACCCTGGCGACATTGAGTTGCTGCGATTTAGGACTTTGACTATCTGAGACATTGAGGTGTGTTGAAGGGAGGTGGTTGTCTCTGATGGAGTAGTTGATGAGCGTCCCCCACCTTTGGTGACTTTACCTCTCCACCTTTGATCGTTGATGGTCGAGGCTCTTGTTGTCGATTTCTCTTGGTTAAAGAGTTGTGAACATTTGGGCATGGAAGTTGATGATCTAGGGTGGGTTGTGGCTAGTGTGGAGGCAAGAGACATTGTCGACGTTCCTTTAAACCTTCTTTTGCAACATGGTGGCTCCTCCTAGGTCATCCTTCTTGATCTTGGGGGTGGGGTGGGGGGGGGGGGGGGGGGGGGGGGAGTCCTTCTTTGAAGTGGTGTCTTCCTCTTCCTTGTTGATGGCTAATGGTGTGGTGGTGTTGTTGCCTATACCGGAGTGGCATTAGAAGTGGGTGTGATGTCTAAAAATCTTGGAGATTGTCCCAACTCCTTTGAAAGTGGAAACGAAAGAGTGTGGAAAGATGCAAATTGCATTTGAAAAGTTGCTTCTTTTGCTTGAATCGAAGTGTTGGGGTGGTTACACGATGGGTTCCTATTGTGGGAATGATGTGGAGCGTGAACTCCTGCCTAATAATAGTGGAGCATGTGGTACGAATGGGCCTGCGTTGTTGTTGTAAGTACAAGGGAAATCCATATTCGATACTAGATTCGGATCTAGTATGTCAAATCCATTGATCTTTTTTGGTTTCATTTTCAATTCGAGCTTGGGAGCTGGGCTTTCTTTTGGGCCCAGTGTTGGGGATTTTAAGGACTTTTGCTTTTTGCCTCCCCTTTTTGGCCATTTTCTCTTTTCTCAACCATGTGTTGAGTGCGATCACCCTATCAAGGTGGAGAAGGCACCTGCAATTGTTGACTTCGAGTTGCGGATGCTTGCGGTGGTAGGGAGTCAGCTTGCTTGGACCTAGGCATCTCTTCTTTGGTTGGGATTGTGTCTATAGCACTGCTACTTTCTTTGATGGTCGTGTGGTAGGTTGCTAGGGAGGCAGGCAGAGTGATGGATTTGATGAAGGTTTCTGGTTGGGAGGTAGGGGTGGCACTTGCGACCTATGTATTGGTGGTGTAGGGTGTAGGTGGTGTTGGTGAGAAGGTACCCGATGTGGCTCAGTCGAGGATCCTCATAAGGATTGAGAGTAGCACTTCGATTTGCGACTCACAAAGAAGCAAGTCATGCTTTCTATGACCACTTCTGTATAACTCTATCTACAGAAGGAGGATAAAGAAAAGGAGATCCCCATAGGTTCTAAGGGAAGAAGTTGTTGGTGATTGCTTGGTTGATGATAGAGTGGCAGAGGTTGTTCGTGCGAAGACGGTTCAAGGGGCCAACACATCTACTCATAGTTAAGGTGCTCTCCTGTAATGTCAGGGGCCTTCATGACTCTGTGTGGAGCACCATGCTCGAGCGCTACTTGCCTGAATGGGGAGTTGATTTTGTTTTCTTTCAGGAGACACATTTAGAGGTGATCGATGCTAGAATTAGAAGAGAAATTGGAGGGGAATTTCTTTCATCTATGGTTTTGGTTGGTGCAGTTGGGAGGTCAAGGGGAATATGTTTGGCTTGGAATGAGGCCAATTTTGAGTTGCTTGGTTCAGAGAATGGAACAAAGATGATAACGGAGGCTTCGTGAAAGAAGACCTGCAAATTACTCCTCGGGTATTACCTGATCTGATGGAGATGTTGGGGATTGGTTGTGCTAGTATTTCCACATAGTAATATGAGCAAGCTTTGGGCAATTGTGTTGGTGATGCAGCATTTGGAGTTGGTGACATAGTGCTCAATGGGGATTCGAGTGATCGGTTAGTGGTTGATGCTGCGAAGTTTGATGTGCATAGAAGTGACTGTGTGGCTGATAGGGCGCATGAGTTAAAGGGCAAGGGCATTCTCCGATGATCTTCGTCTTCAAGTAGATCTTCAATTGCAACAAAAACAGAAATTGCTATTGAATTCTTGCTACAAGAGAAAGGTGATAACAAAAAAGAAGTTGCTGCATGATGAAGCTTTTAAAGATGGTAATTTTGTGGAGGTTAGTCGTTGGGTTGCTAATGTGTTAGATGTCAAGAAGGTCTATACAAAGGAGGGAGGAGTATGGTCTCTAATGGTTAGGGTCCTTTCTTGGACTGTCCATGGTCTTTGTGACTAGATGTGAAGATCTATCTTGAGGCGTTATCTTGCTGAATGGAGGGTGGATGTCACTCTGTTGCAGGAAAAACATATGGATATGTTTGAGTCCTCAATTGAGAAGAAGCATATGTGGTGATCATTTTACGGATCTACTAGTGGTGAAGGTAGTGGGAAGATTTGGGGGGGGGGGGGGGGGGGGCTCCTAATAACATGGAATCATTACTTGGTTGAATTGAATTCCTCATTGCTGGCCAACCGCGTGATTATTGGATCTTTCACAAGGAAGTTTGATGGGCTTTCCTTGTCCATTTCTTGTGTGTATGGTCCTTGTGACGATGCATTCAACCTTAGTTTTGGGAAGAGATCACTTAGGGGTTACAACTAGTGGATGGAATGCCATGGTTGATCAGTGGAGATTTCAATGCCACCTTGTCATTCCTTGATAGATCAGATAGGAGGTGTGACAGATCAACTGTAGATTTCTAGAGGATATCTAGAGGATAATAGAGGATTTAGAGTTGTTGGAGTTGCCCATTTTTGGGGTGCTCTATACCTGGAGGAGTGGCACAAGTGCAACGTTAAGAATTGACAGTTTTATTTGCAACTTGGCTTTGGCGGAGGTCTTTCAGGGGGTGGAGCTGGGGGTGCAGGATAGGCCTTTTCTGGCCATTCTCCTCTACTTTGGTGCAACAATGATGGCTTGACATACTCTATGTATTTCAAGTTCCATAAATTGTAGTTAAGGGAATTGAGCTTTAGAGATTTCATTCGTGAAAAGTCGTTTGAGTTGCTTCTACAAGTCTTCTCGCACTTTGACTAATAAGATTCGTTGTATTATGGCGGTTCTGGTGGACTTCAAATGTTATCTTGTGGCACGATGAGAGAAGAGGAGAACTAAGGCTCTATAGGCTATTAGTACTCTTGATAGGAAGGAAGAGGTGGCACCTCTATTGGTGGGTGATAGGCAAGAGCGTAGAAAGATGCAGGGGATAGTTCAAGAGGAAGATTTGAAGAAGGAGATGGACTAGAGGTAGAAATCAGGGCAGCTATGGCTCAAAGAAGGCGACTCTAACTCTAAAGAGAGTAGATTTGTGAGGCTATTTGAGAACATTTCTGAACTTTACCAAGAGACAAGCTATTGGGGATTGGCGGTTGGGGAGATCGGATATGTTGGTTTTAGACAAGAAGATGAAGGGAGACTTGATTAGGGGGATCTGTGGGGAGAAGGTCTTGAGGGCTCTTTGTGACTTGACAGTGGAGGGTCCTCGGGCCCGAATGGCTTGTAGGTTCTTTTTTACTGGGAGTTGTGAGAGATTGTTGGCCCTAATGTTGTGGCTATAATTCATGAATTCTTTTATGAGAATAGGGGTTTTGATAAACCGAGCAGATTTTATTTATTCATATTGCCGAAGTGGACTGGTGCTGATTCAATTGACGAGTTTAGGTTGATTGCTCTTTCCAGATCCCCATTTATTTGGTGGTGGCTAAGGTGTTGGCTAACAAGCTTCGTATGGTGATGCCTAAGATTATTTGCCTTGTTTAGTTAGCTTTTATAATGGGCAGGTCTTTGCAAGATTCTTTTGTGTTGGCCGAGGAGATGTTACCATTGTGGAAGAGAAGGGGGGTGGCTACATTCATGTGGAAGGTGGGTTTTTCAAAGGCTTACGATTTTGTGGCATGGGCATACCTTTGGGAGATTCTAAGGAGGGGTTTTCTTGAGGTGTGGGTTCAACTGATGAAAAGGTGCATTACTACCTCTTCTTTCTTGATGTTAGTGAATGGTCATACTGACGGTTCATGGACACAACTGCAGCATGGGGTCCACCAAGGATGTCCATTGGCACCTCTTGTTTAATATTGTAGTTGATACTTCAACAAATTTGGCTTTTAAGGCCTGTAGAGGGGGTTTGTTTACAGGATTCATGCATCGTGGAGATGGGTCTCTCCTTACACTTCTTTTGTAGAATGCAGATGACGCCACCTTTTTTTATAGAAGGGGCAACTGCTGAGGCTGTGTATTTGTCCTCTTTGGTGATGATTTTTGTAGAGATATCTGGGCTGAAGATTAACAGGAGGAAGTCTTTGTGTGTTCTTGCTTAGGGTAAGACCTCTTTTGGCTTCTGATTGGAATGTGTCACCTTGTACTGGGAAGTTATTGTTTAGAGGAGGACGTTTGGTGCCCCTTAAGTTGGTCTTGTCTTCCATACTGGTATTCTATTTATCAGTCTTTAGGTTGCCAAAGAAAGTGCTTAAGAAGTTGGAGGTTATTCGGAAAAGGTTTTTTTGTAAGGGCCCAGATTTGGAGGGGAGATTTGTACAATTGGTTGCTTGACAAAAGCTTTTCTAGTCAAAGAAGGATGGTGGTTTGGGGATACATCATCTGGACACTTTTAACAAGGTTCTCTTGCTTAAGTGGGTGGTTAAATTGCTAGCTGTTGTGAATTCCATGTTGGTGGTGGTGTTGAAAGATTCTCATGGAGAGTGCATGAATTTGTTGGAAAGGACTGTCGTAAGGCATGGTGCTTCAGCTTTTTGGGGGTCTGTTCAGCCAATTTTGCAAGAATATGCAGCTAATTTTACTCCTATTTTGGGTAAAGATGATTGTTTCAGGTTTTGGTTGGATGATTGGGGTGGTGTTGGACTGTTTTCTAGTCTTTTCCTGGACCCACGTGTCTTTCAGTTGGCCACTGACAAATGTATCTGTTTCCATTGCCTGGGATGAACATTCAAGATCATAGAACATAATTCTTCCTCCAGGTCTGTCAGAAGCTTCCTGTTTTGAATTTCAGCATTTGCTTGAAGTTATTTCAGATTTCAGTCCAAGTCTGTATGAACCTAACAAATTAGTGTGGAGAGATGGGACTTTTTCTGTTGGTAGAGCCTACAAAAAAGTCACCTATTCTGTACCTGAAGCCAGCAAAGTCAGATCTGATTGTGCGAAACTCTAGTCCCAAAAGCTACCGTTGAAGATTAAGGTATTCCTATGGCTTCTTCGAAGAGGAAAGATTGTAACGAAGTGTTTCAGAAGAAAATGGATGGAGGAAGAAGATGTAAGCTGTCCTCTTTGTCTTGATGCCGATGAGGATATTCTACACTTGTTTTTTTCATGCAATTTGCCAAGGAGGTGTGGCACTCTTTTAATCTTCGGATGGTGGAATTATTGCTCGGCTGAAAACTTCTGGGCTGCCTTTCGAAGACACGTGGAAGTCAACACTGTTGGGTGGATTATGTCTTCTACTATTCTATGGTGTTTATGACTTTCAGGATGAGAGGTATTGGGTGGAAAATGTTGTGAGGAGATTTCTTTTTTTGTCTTGAGTTTTCACTTTCTAATTTATAAGTCTGTTCCTAAAAAAAAACGGATCGCTGGAATGTCTGTGTTCTATAACTATGGTAGAGAAGACTAGCCATCTTGCTACTAGTTTGGGTTTGTCTTCAGTAACCATAAAAAACCTTATACAATTTCAACTACTGTTGTCAACCTTGATTGTGGAAACTTTCTATTGTGGTACTTCATTATTCCAAAAGAAGTTTCATATCTGATTGGAAGTAGAGCCTAAAGAGAAGATCAGGATGATGTTATCAGCATTCGGAAAGTCAAGAATATATAGCCAATCACTGGTTGAGAAATCCACATGGTGTGTTAAGGAGATGCAAGGGACTTGTTGAAATCAAATGATTGCATTGCCTTAAAAAGAAAACCCTAACACTTTTTTGTAAGGAGGAGGATTGGGTTAATTACACAAGTACCCCTCAAGATAAATAAAAAATATTAATATCCCCTTACAACTCAACACTCTCCCTCAAGTTGAGGCGTATATGTCAATGAGCCATAACTTGTCGCTCAATTAAGTCATGTCGTTTCTTCTTAAGTGGCTTAGTAAAGATGTCAGCTAGCTGTAGTTCAGAAGAAATGCAAAGAACACTTATCTTCCCCTCCAAAATGACGTTCCGTATGAAATGACAATCCACCTTTATATGCTTTGTTCTTTCATGGAAGATAGGATTTGAGGCAATATATGTAGCTGATTTATTGTCACAGTACAGAGTCACCGGGGTATCAACTAGCACCCTTAGATTCTGGAGAAACCCAACCATTCACATTATCTCACATGTAGCCTGTGCCATGGACCTATACTTGGCCTCTGCACTTGAGTGAGCAACAACGCTTTGTTTCTTGATTCTCCGTGAAATAAGATTTCCTTCCAAATAAACAACAAAGCCTGATGTAGACCTTTTGTCATCTACAGATCTAACATAATTTGCATCAGAATAGGAAACAAGATCTAGAGTGCCACTGTACGGTAATACAAACCACGTCTTGGGCTGCCCTTCAAATACCTCAGAATGAGACACATCATGCCAATGATTGTATCTGGGTGTCTACATAAACTGGCTGGCCCGATTGATTGCAAAGCTGATTTGTGGACGTGTGATGGTCAAATATAACAAACGGCCAACTGTACTGGCGTATCTGGTTACATCCTCAAACAGAGGATCTGTCTTATCTGTGTGGTGACTAAGAGGACGCCTCTACGGGTATCCCTGATGGCTTGGACCCAAGAAGACCAACCTTCTTTAGGATTTGCAAGGTATAATGTCTCTGAGATAAGGATAAACCTCCTTCCTAATGAATAGTCTCAAAACCCAGAAAGTAGCGAAGACCACCTAAATCTTTGGTGATAAAGGTAGATTGGAGAAATGCTTTCATCTTTGCTATACCACTAGTATCATCACTTGTCAGAATCATATCATTGACATATACTGCGAAAATAATGACTCTATATCCCACCATGCTCAGTCCATCTGATGAATATAGAATGATCTGTAGTAGATCTCTGAAACCCTAGTTTTCTGATCTTGAGATTAACTCTCTCAAACCAGGCTCGTGGACTCTGTTTTAGGCCATAAATGGCCTTCCGTAAGCAGTAGACAAGCTCCCGCTAACTATCATAACCTGGAGGCTATCTCATATATACCTCCACAGTTAGATCTCCATATAGAAAGGTATTTTTTATATCACGTTGTTACAAGGGCCAATCCCTAATCACAGCAAGGGACAAAATAAGTTTAATGGAAGTAATACGTGCAATAGGGGAGGTCTCAAGGTAATCTATCTCATATGTCTGGGTAAATCCTTTGGCCATAAGTTTGGCTTTATGTCTGTTTATTGTTCCATCAGATCTGTACTTGATGGTGTATAACCATCTGCAACCAACAACAGTAGCTCCGTCAGGACATGGAATAAGATCCCATGTTCCTCTCGTTTGAAGAGCCTCCATCTCCTCATCCATGATCGCTTTCCACTTTGGATCATGACGTGTTTGCACAAAATCTCTGGGCACCATAGTAGTAGTAATAGCAGATGTAAACTGTCTGGCCTCCCTTTGGAGATGAGAAACTGTAGTATACCGAGAAATAGGGTGAAGAATAGTATCATGTCTCATTTGCACAATCTCCTCCTCCCTATCTGAATCACCTCTATTTGAAGAGATAACAAGCTGAGCTGGCTCCTCACATGCACAGCCCTGTATCTGTGACCTCCTGTGATATACCTGTCTCCTTAATGGCAGCCTCTATGGATGATCATTCTTCTGAGAAGTTGGGAATTTTCTCAAAGAAAGTCACATCCGCAGTAACGAGGTGTCTCCGATGTTTTAGATCATAACATCTGTAGCCTTTTTGAGTCCTGGAGTAGCTCAGAAAGACACACTTCGTGGCACGGGGGGCAAATTTATCTTGGATGTCATAGTTCTGAACAAAACATACACATCCAAACACTCGCAATGGCATAGGAAAAACTCTATTACAGTCAGGATGTATAACCTGATATGGAATCTGACCAAGGAGCACTGAGGGTGGCTGCCGATTAATCAAGTATGTCATTGACAGTATAGCATCACTCCAAAATTACCTAGGAACTTTCATATGAGACATCAAGGTCTTGGCAATATTAAGCAAGTGTTGCAACGTGCGCTTTGCAACTTTGTTCTGTGGGAAGTATGAGTATAAGATGCCAGATGAATAATCCCCTTGGCTTGGAAAACATCCTGTAAATCTCTATGCATAAATTTCAATGCATTATCATTGCGGAAAACCTGAACGGTAGTGCCATATTATGTCTGTATCTCAAATAGGAAGTGTTGTATAATAGTAGGGATTCCACTACGAGCCTTCATTAGGAATACCTAGGTAAGTCTACTAATGTCATCTACTAAGACTGTAAAATACCTGTATCCATCGGTAGAAGCCACTTTAGATGGTTCTTAAACATCACAATGTACTAGAAAAAAAGGGGCTGAACTAACACCAGTGGTTTTCTTAGGATAGCTGCTCTTGTTATGTTTCCCCAGTTGACAATCTTCACAATCTAGAACTAAGGAATCTGGCAATTCTGGGTACATTTGGTGCATCTCTCTCACAGACAGATGCCCAAGTCTTTGGTGCCAAAGGAAAGGATCACGAGAGATAGATACTACCCCAGCAAACAATGTGGGCGTGTCTAGATGATAGAGACCATCTCTCTCTATGCCACTCCCAACAATTTTCCTTGTATGTTGATTTTGGAAATAGCAATGTTTCTCATCAAAAATAGCACACCATCCAAGGTCTCTACAAGCCTTGCTTACTGACAGAAGATTCATAGGGAATTCTGGGGCGTAGTACACATCCTCCATCTTCATCTTAGGCGTAACATCTATACGCCCAACTGCAGTCACAAGAGAAGTCCTTTCATTTGCCACACGTACTTCCTGCAATCCTTGTGGAATCACAGGGTTCTTCAGACGATCACAATCTCCAGTGAGATGCATTGAGGCTCCAGAATCTCCCATGTACCTTTGTATCTTCTTTTCTTCTTAATTTGTTGGGCTACACACGTTAGTCCCACGGATCTTGAAGTTGACTTTGATGGATCAACTTTCTTCCATATAGGCGAGAGGAGACTCATCGCCACCAAGATAAGGCGTGAGAGAAGGCTCATCACGCAATAGATTGCACCAAACACAGGGAACCCACGCTTCCAAGTTCCTGTACTAGTGAAGGTGGTTGATCCACTGTATTGGCAAGAACCAAGGTCTACACCTTGTAGGCCGGTGGTATCAAGGCCATCATACCCCTGTGGGTGGCGTTGGCGGCGATGGCAAAGGTCAGTGATAACCTCGCGTAGGTTTGCAGGAGCGGCGATAGGCAGGGCTACAGACCAGCGAGGCGTCGCTGGTGATGTGTTGCCGCGGTGGCGCAATCCACTAGCAGCAATGTGGGGCTGCGCAGATCGATGGAGTGCATTGCAGTGGTGGCGATGGAGATCATCTACAACAACGATAGGATCATCTGCGTGGGGTTGCACAGATCGATCCATTAGCTAGTTGCTATTCTTGAAGTGGCGACGATGGAGAGTAGTGATCGGATCATCTGCGTGAGACTGCGTAGATCGGTCCATTGGCTGGTTGCTACTCACGATGGAGAGATCCTTGCGATCTCCCATCGGATCACCTTCACGTAGGTGATTCAATCATAGTTGGGTGGGTTTTTTTTTTTCCCTTTTGGTGGGATATCGGAGCATTAGCCTAGGACCGTTGGTTTGATACCTTATTGAAATCAAATGATTGCATTGCCTCAAAAAAGAAAACCCTAACCTTCTTTTATAAAGAGGATTGGATTAATTACACAAGTTTCCCTTAAGATAAATAAAAACTTCTAATGTTCCCTTACAACTCAACAAGACTCTTCTACAAGTTTAACATTGCTTGATTATATCAGCTCCTAGAGAAGATGCTGAAGTTTTTGCTATGGTCCTTTTATTTCTTGTCAAGTATTCTGACACTCTTCATACACATGGGACAAGCGTGATCTTTACCAATTAGTATGGATTTGGAAATTGTAAGGAAGTAGCATGAGGGGTGACTAAATGGTTACAAAATTGTTGAGGATCAAATCAAGTGTTGAGATAACTCCTCACGTGTCATATGATAGGATAACTGTCATGTCGAGATTGGCTATCCTCTTGCCATGCCTTCTAGTACACTTGATTGTTTCTGCACATGGCAGTTTTGGTTGTGGATAGGGATTGAGAGTCCTTACGCAGATGCCATAGGTATCATGTACTACAATTTCATGAACATTGACAGGGAGCGTCATCATCTGTCTGATGCTGGATAAATAGAGATCATTTGTCTCAGTTAAGATAAAAGCCTTAGTTGCTGAGCAACCTGATCCTATTCCTTGTACACGATATAGTCATATTCTGTTTAGTTTAGACGGATACGCCAATTTTTAAGTTCATAGCTCAGACTCAGGATCCTGATTCTGCAAGTTTGTTCTCATTTGGCTTGCCCACTGTTGTGACTACTGGGTTTGTATCTTAGCTGTACATGGCCAATTTTTGTGAAAAGATACTGGATGGATAGTACATTGTGGTGCTTTTTGCCACTATAGATGGTAATATCTTGAATAATTTTTGGGCTAAGTTGTCTACTTTGTTAATTATCAAACTGGCTGATGGGTCATTGTCTCTATTTAGTGTTGAAGGAAACAATTGGATTATTCTTTTATTCTTTGCTTGACTTTGATTGATGACCTGCTCCTCAGTTGAAATTTTAGATAATTTGTTCATTAGTTATGAAATCTCTCAATCATCCATCACAGAAGAAATGACTTACCGGATCTTGGTTCCCTCATGAAAACAAATGTGAATAGAGCAGAAGCCAATATCCATTACCAATCTATTTGAAAAAATATAAATGGAAAGAAATCATCCTTTTTTTATACTTTCTCTGTTCCACTGCCGGGGACCTTGTGTAATTGACGAGATCATACAGATCTTAGAGATCCCTTGTTTAACACAAGATAGATCAATGAGAGGATTTTGGACAATTCATGGAAGCTCGGAAGCTAGGACTTCTTAGGATATGGATTCCTATCAGAGGAGTGTATAACTGTATGGATAAACGTGCACCAATTTGCTCGTTTTGGATTCAATTTAGGGTTTTCCTTGGAGGGATCGGCAAGATATGGGAATTAAAGACCGTTTTGAAAAAGAAACAAAAGAAATGGGAATTTAAGAATCTTGATTCATACAAGAGGAAATGGTTCTCCATGGAACCAAAGACTATGTATGAAATAGGGATAAAGAAGAAAAAAATTCAAAGATTTCCCTTATAACTTTGGATTGAAAACAAAATTTAATTTCTTTTGTGCGGATTTATCTGTCAATAGAAGATCCACCTTCCAATATTGTTCAAGCCTACCATATTATTACCATGTCCAGGCAATGCATGAGCCTCGAGGTGGTCGAGATGTGAGCCTTCGTTTGAAAGTGTGTATGTACACTACATTAATAGTGAAAGAACAACATAAGAGCACTTATTTTATACAATTTCCTTCGATGACATATGAACTATCAATGACAAGTATTTCTATTTGCAACTTGTTAACATTGCTGAAAGAGTTAGGCAGATTTACTTAAATAAAGTTGCGAGCTCTAAACTGAATAAATACCAACAATCAATACTAAATATTGCCCAAGGATCTAACACTAATAATTTATAAATTGTACAAATGAGACTTTTGAGTGTAGTGCTATATTATTGAGCCATTCAAATACACCGCAATGCAACCACTAAAAATTGAAATTTGTACTAAAGATCGAAATTATTTACAAGGACACATATAACCTATCAAATAAACTCATGTACATGTATATGTATGCAAGTGTATGCACATGGTTGTGGCTGTGTGGATTTGTGCACCTGTGCATGAGTTTGGGTGTATGACCTTGTAAGAAAATGAAATCAAGAGATTTTAAATCCAATATTCAAGGAAATAAATTCTTAGAAAATGAACTTAAATCTGAGAAACTTAATCTACCTTAGAATATGATACTTAGAAGAGGCACTTTGTCGCACATTGACTCAAGTACCACACTGCTTAGGCACTATTTTGAAGAGATGAGGTTTATGCCTTGCCTAATAGTCTGAAGCTTGCAGCTAGAAGCTAAAATTTGGGCTCTGCCTCAAGGTGAAGCCACAGTAACAAGTCTCCGAGATCTGGTATATGCATTTGTGGAGAGAATACGGACTTCAGAACAGGCTATAGGTGTCTCATGCCTTACAATTGTTGTCGGTGCAGGGTCATTTTCTTTGAAAATAATTCAGTATTTAGATGTAATGTTAGATATGTATGTGGTTCAAATATCCACTGATATATCATTGGAGCGAGTGCCTAACTTAATTGTTGAAAAACCGTAATAGGCTTTCCCATAGCTGATGACATCCAGTTTCTGTATCACATTAATCTGAAGTGTATCCTCTTCTAAGTCTTGTATTCAAGGAATTAAACGAGCCTGATGTTAAGCGAAGAGGTGCTTGTTATTGTATATAATTTATCTCTCAACCTATGTTTTCCACCCATTAGGAATCCCACTTTAGGACCCTTTTTCTTTCCATGGTTTTTATATCTATATTGAGGAATTACACACCTTTCATAGGAGAGTACCATGCTATGTAGGAGAAGATATCAATACTGTTGTCTTGCGGTAGTGGGATTTGGAACTTGCATTTCTGTTGGTTGCCGTTGGTTGTTTATTGTAAAATATTAGGTTGAGGGAAAGCTCAACTTATGTTGAGTTGATTATTTTGATTTTTTTCCTTTCTTATCTCATGCCTTAAATTTAGAAATTTTTATGTAGATGCCACTAGAAGCATTGTATATTGTGCGCTTGACATTGCATTCTTTTATTTTAACGCCATTAGAGAAGTTGTGTCATTTTCACTGTTTCCACTGCGTTAACTAGTGTCGTTAAGTTTAACGATTTTGGACATGAAGGTAGGTAAAAATTGTGTTTATAGCTCTATAATTGTTTCTCTTCCTCATCCTTTCACCTTCCTCTGCCTCCTCCACCCACCTTCCTATTTCTTATTGTAGATGAGTTGGAAGTGGGGGTTGGTGGGGTCGAGGATGGTCTCCTTGTTGTATGCAACATCGGAGGGGAGGGGAAAGAGTGACTTTGTTGTGGTTAGAGGAAGTAAGGGAGTGGAAGAGGTTGGAGGAGACCATGCAAATTGACTTGAGGATGGTAGGGTCAGGGGGATAAGGGGAGGGTGAGGAGGAGTTGACGAGGTCGAGGAGGTGTTGGTGCGTGGGGTCCTTTTCATGGGGGTGGAGGGAGGGGATGGAGAAGTCGAAGGTGGGGGAGTAGAGGGAGAGCTTGTGGAGGAAGAGGGTGGGGTGGTCGGAGAAGACGTCGTGGAAGGAGGGGAGGGGGGAGTCGAAAAGGAAGGAGGAGGAGGTAGGGGTGGTGGTGTTGCCGTAGGGTTTCTCATAGTAGGGGTGGGGTTTGTTGTAGGGGAGTCAGAGGAGTGGTGGTGGTGGTGAGGGGGGGGGGGGGGGGGCGGGGTGTGTTTGGAGGAGAGGAGGACTTGCGGGGGGAGCCCTAGGAATTGCTTCAACATTGGGGGTGAGAGGGGGTGGAGGAGAGGTGGGTGATCGAGGAGGTGGCTATAGTGGTTGGCAAGTGGATGGGGGAGGAGGTGAAACTTTTGATGAAGGCTCCGTTGGGTGACGTAGGTGACATTAAGCGGGAAGAAGAGTTGGAGGAGGTGGACGAAGAAGGGAGGTGGAAGGATGAAGGGGAAAGAGATTGACAATTGTAGGACTAAAAACACAATTTTTATGTACTTTCAAGTTCAAAATCGTTAAATTTAATGACACTATTTAACGGAGTAGCAACAATGAAAATAATGTGACTTTCCTTATGGCATTTAAATAAAAGTTGAAAATGTAGTGGCATTTATGTAAAAGTATCTAAAATTTATGATTGCTCCTTTACTAATGTTAATTCTACTTGGCATATAGTTGGACCTGTAGAGATTTATATGGAATGATCCCTAAATTCATCACTTGGGGGAAATTTGCAAACTTTGCAAATAAAGGAAAGCTTTAAGCAAAGTTCGTGATCCTAGGTTGACAAATTTAGTGCAGTAGATCTCTATGGTTTTCGGAGACTTAGCTTTGTCCACAGCGTTTTTATCATGAAAAGAACCTTGGATGTAATTGTTTTCATAGTTTAGATTGCATACATCTTACAGGAATTCAAGTTCTTGGCATTGATTGGATGAATTACTTTTTGAACATTGAGGTTAATGGTGCTTCTGATGGTATCTTCTCTCGAGGCATATTGTTGATATACCACAGAAGGTTGGATTACTGGGTTGTAAGTCATTTTATATTCCCATGAAGCCAAACTTGTTGATAAGAATTCTATTAAAGGCTATCTTACTGCACGTTAAGATGAGCCTTTGCTGGAAAGCTTTTATATATTATTGTACCTAGTCCTGATATTTCCTTATTGGAGGAATTGATGTTGCATTTCATGTTCTTAGATATTTGAAGTTTCTTTAGGGAAGAGTATTTCGTTCGACACGTGAAAGTTAACAAAGGTTCTACAGATGCAGATAGTATTAGCTCAAATAGGGATCAGTACCTACAACTGGCCGCTGCACCTTCACTTGGCTTTATCGTTCAATGCTGAAGTAGAATATGAAGTTATAGTACTAATTGCATGTGATTCTTTTTGGATTTATTGTCTCCTGGAGGGTGGTGACATTTCTCTTATTCTGTCCCTGTCCGTGTTGTATCGTCATTGTAAGGGTTCTACTTTTTTGGGAAATAATCTTAACTTTCCGACATTGAGGTCGATTATTGTCTTATTCATGATGTCAATTGTAAAGGCCAAATTAGCATTCCATATATGGTTGCCAGGTATGGATTTGTAGGCATCTTTACCCAAACGTTGCCTACAAATAAATTATTAGGCATGCTTTAACATATACAGTCTAGCTTAAGAGAGAATGTTGGAGCATCAAGATCTTTTGTGGTTATCTTGTATTTCAGCTTTTTAGGTCTTTTCGTAAGTTTCCTTTGTGCCTCCATGTAAAGTAGCTGGTACCTTAGTTGAAGGATTCATCTCCTTTTGCCTTGATCGCAACAATTTCTTCAAGCATTTTCGGTGAGAATGTTGGGTGGAACTCCATGAAAGATTGGCTCACGTATCTACTTGCCATTAATTTGGGCAAAAGAAAAAAAGAAGTGGTTTATAGGTCAGAAGTAAATAGAGATCATGATGGTCTTAGATTATGGAACACTTTACCAAAAAAATAAGGTTGCACAGGTGTTGGGTTGAGATTCAACCTATGGTTCGACCCAATATTTGTAGCAAGTAGTTTTCCACCTCAAGTCGACTCATCGTATCGTCTAACATGTACTAACCAACTTATAAAAATTGGTATAGGTTGGTTGGATTAAACCAAATTGTTAACCAGTTAAAATATTGAATGTTTTTTTTTTGGTATATATTTTTCTATTTGATACGAAAGAAATTTCAACTCGAAATACAACAATTCAAGCCATAATAAAGAAAACATGTAAAATAATAATTCGGATGGGGACCAGGGGGATGGTGGGAATTTGGTGGTAGCAGCCTAATAGGGACAGGAGGGGGCGGTCAGTGGCAGAGTTAGAAAGTTTTATTAGGTACATGATATCGCAGGTAATATCTTAATGCCACTTGGTGCGGGGGGGGGGCGGAAAGAGATGGAGGGGTGCAGGGGAAGATGGAGTTCGCAAATGTATGTTAGAGGGGTATTGGGTTAAGTTGCTTGAAAAGAGGAATAAATGGTGGGTTAAGTGTTATTTTATGGGAGGGTTGAATATTAATTGCACTGTTACTCTCTTAATTTGGATCAAAGTTGCATGGGATTAACCCTTACTAAACATGGGTTAAATGATAAAATTCAGTTTATTAAATATTTCTTATAGGAGATGTTTAATTAGTGGATTAATTATTTAATCTGTTACTTAATCTAATTTTTATTTACGTCAAACTAAGTAAATTTAACTTTAAGTAAAATTATTTTAAATTCTCTATAAAATAATTTTAATTCGTAAAAATATTTAAATAAATTAACTTATTTATTTTATTATTTATTTCAATTCTCCAACTTATTTCACAAATTTAATGACCTTAGTGTACAGGAATTACTTTGATGGGAAAATTATGTTAGCCCTCTCCTAGATTGGAGAGAAGGATCAGAAACAAAAAGAGGATATTTTGTTAAAAAAAGGTCAGAACAGATGATTACATGACCTAACAAACTATTTCATTTTATCATATCTAGATGGAGGGATGAAATATATTTGCCTACAATCGAGGTTGCAAACTACATTTATAGACATGCTCGAAAAATTAGATGATAGCAACGTGAAATTGATCATAGATGGAAATATTATTTTAAAAGATAGAGAGTCATACGTGTACAGTGATAGGTTTGGAATCTTTGAAAGTGTTGAGATGGGATCGTCAGATAGAGTTGCAGATGATGCAGTACGGAGAGAGTGCAAGGGAGACGGTAAGAGGTACGGGTCATCGGAACTTTCTGGGAGGAGGAAGGCTTTCGGGTTTTTTTTCCTTCTTTCTTGTGTGTGGGCACCACGTGAGTAAATAAGGGAAACCTATTATTAAAGATAAAAATAAAGGGTGTGGGTGGGCGCCTGCCACATGCAGACGGGTAGAGGGTGATTGGGGAGTGAGATAAGTCTGGGAAATTGGGTAAAATGGGTTGGTGGGGTGATGGAACATTATGGACTTGGGACGATGGCTGAAAGGGGTATTTGCATGTAGTGGACATGTGGTTGAAATGGGCCCAATAAGTTATGTGCAATGAATAAAATGTTATTTAATTGTAAGAATGGTGGAAATTTGATTTTTAATGCGTATTGAACATAAAGAATATTATGAAAAATAATGATTTGAAAAATATGCATGGGTTGCGAGTTGGATCGGATTGTTTGGCTTCTTCAACTCAATCATGAGTCGGTCAAAATACCATCCAACGTAACTTATTCGATGTAATTTGACCCAGTTTGGACAGGATCAAACAGTTATCAACTAGAGGGCCCTAAATCAAGGGTGCCTTTGCTCCACGAGGATCCTCTAACCTGCAATGGATGGAATGGCTTTAGTTGCAAATTGAGTCATTAATTCATTCAACACCCCCCCCCCCCCCCCCCCCCCCCTCACAAAGGGGAAAAGGGGATTAAAAAGAGATTTTAACTTCTTGCATTCGTTAAGGACTCCATTGATTGCGAGATAAAATCTATTTCCCGCTTGGTCGAGTTTATTTGAGCTTTAATTTACATTGGAAGAGAAGCCTCAATTCTAGCATAGAATAATCCTTTCCTTACGAGGAATTGCTTAATTTTGAAATAGGACCCAAATTTGATTTCTCCTCAACTCTGGAATAGGGTCCAATTTCACGCCTAATTCTGCCATCCTCAACGGCATCTAAAAAAATTGTGTTTATTAGACCAATAGAAGCAAAGTATTTAAAAGTTACATGTTCAAAACCGGGTTGTGACCTGAACAGTCGGGTCCAGGTTGAGGAGCCCCTAAACTTGTTTCCCGGACTATTATGTATCACCCAAAGCTTCTCTACTTACCGTACTCTGTCATCATATATTTTTTTTGAGAAGCGTTCTGTCACTATATTATTCTTTGATGCCTTCTTTCTGCCCCTACTTCTCAAACTTTCTGAACTATTCCTTGAATTTATTTGTTTATTGTTCCCTGCTTGTTCTGGATCTGCAAATGAGATGGGTAAGCGGAATCCATTGGGTAAATGGGGATCAGATGGGTAAATGGTCTTCTTGACAAGTAACGGGTTTAGGTTTCGGACTTTGACCAGTAAATAGGGCAGGTGTGAGGCAAGATTTCTAAATGGATGTAGGCTTGGGAATAACCAAAACTTGGCTCAAGCCTAACCCATAAACATCCCTACCTGAACTAGTAGGGAATTTACAATCAAGGGTCAAGAAGGATGTTGTGTTGTCTATATAAACTACTAGCTGAAAGTGTATAGAGTGATGGCATTAGTCTCCCCTCTGAACCAATTTTCATCAAACGATTGCTTTCTACCTTGAAATTTTGTGATAGTATGGAGATGTTTTTCCGCTGAGGTAGTAGTGATCACTCTTTTTATGGTGCACCTTTAGGCTTTAACTTGGGCACCTATATAGATTTCCTCTGGGTGGTTTAGTTAAAAATAGATTCTTGTTATGTGATTTCACCATATTAGGAAATGGTTCTTCTGAAATGGCATATTTCATTACAAGCAAAATGAAATCAAACCTACCGATGCTCGGAGGATGGTAGAACGATGATACTTTCCACTTGGTAATTGGCATCGTATTAGTTATGAAATCAAATCACATCATTGAAATATATTCTATGAAAATGGAGAGTTGTTACTAGGGGGCCGTTGTGAAGATCTATCATTGCTTTACTTGGATTGGGATTATGGGCTTTCTGCAGTCCTTCCCTTCCAGAGATTGGTTCCTCTAACAAAAAAATTATAATGTGTTTTCATTTAGATTTCATATCATTAGTTGCAAAAGCTAACACATCATATCAAGCAAGTAGAAGTATGCAGATTATCTATGCCAAGTATTTAGAATATGCAGTCCTATTTGCATTTTGAGGCATTTTCACCATTTATTTGTTTACTTGAATTCTATTTTTGTTATTAGTGGAAAAGCCCCTCGGTGCTTTTACCTAGATGGACAACCTATTTTGATAAACTTGATGCAAGTTAATCATTCTTGTTGATTTGTCCCTGTGAGTCTTAACTTGGTAACCCTTAGACCTTTTTCTAGGGTTTGGTTGAATCACTTTCATTGTCGTACACCTTTATCATTTGCAATTATAAGACAGATGGAAAGACTGTGATGTGTGTTAGTGTTAGGAACACCTATGGATAACATGAGTACTATCTTCTCGAGAAGTTCACAATACATCTACCCTCCATTAAATAACATTTGCCGAGAACTCATCACTTAGATGGAAATGATTGATTGCCCTTGACATTTATGAAGTAGTGGTTGCAGATGTTGGCATGCTTAGTAGGATAGTTGCTATTTGTCTCCTAAGTTGATCAATCAAGACAAAGATAATGACCTTTGATGACTTCGATGTACACAATCTATATTTTTAGGTTAGGAGTCTAGTAATTTGTTGCTAAGTACTTAAATTTATGCTTCTCAAATCAACTATAATAGACTAGTTCAAACACCATTTAATCTTTCCTTGCCTTTGCCAACTCAATATGGCTTAGATTGAGCTTGTAACTCTTTATTTGTTATTCTAGGTTATCTTTGTTTTAAGAAGCCTGTTAAGACCCACGACATCAAACGTCTTTTAAGATGTCTGTGGGTTGGTCCAGACGTCTAGAATTTAATTTTTGCGGCGTACGATTGCGAGTCTGCGCGCATGCGCACGCAGACTGAACCCGTCGCCCTCTTTTCTTCTCTCTCTTCCCTCCCCATCCCACAGCGCCTTCTTTTTCTTCCTCTCTCTCTCTCCCCCGGTGCCTTCAAATAGCCTCTCTTCCTCCCTTCCCTCTCCCTCACCACCACTCCATCGTCTCTTCCTTCTTCTTCCTGTTAGCGTGAGAGTGAGAGAGCGAGGGCAGCAGCTGCTACCGGGTGCGCGTGAGGAGGGGGAGGTGTAGCGAGAGGGAGAGGAGGCGGAGCGCGTGAGGAAGAGAGGGCGAACTCGCCGGAGCTGCCCAGGGTCGGCCGACGGGTGTGCGCAGCAGGAGCGTAGCGCTGGGGAGGTGCTACTGCAGCTCAGGCAGCAGGCGAGCGCGGCGCGGCCGTGCACAGCAGGCGGAGGGCGAGGGGGTCCTGATTCTGGGAAATTTCCCCATAATCAGACCTCTGGACCTACGTCCAGACGACGTGGGAGACGTCTGGAGGAAGATCCAGACGTCTGAAAGGTACAATATTTCTTTTCTTCTTCCTTTCGCGGGTATGGCCATGCAAGCCGTTCCGCCGAGGGTTCTGCCTCATTGACGTGTTAAGGACGGTTGCGTACGCGTGCAGGTTTCGTTCGGGAAGGCGTAAGGGCACGCCCTCCCACACATATCGGACGTCTGGGCATTGCACCAGACGACAGAGAGAGTCTCCAGACGTCCGGAGTGACAGTTGGACGTCTGGAACTAAGTCCAGATGGTTCAGCGGGATCCTGGACATTTGAAGAACAGCGCAGAAGCCGTGTATGATCTGAACCATCGTTTAATACGTCTGGAAGGTGTTCCAGACGTCTGATTTAGGGCAAAGTTGTCGTTTTTGACCCGTTTAGGATCCGTTCGAAGTCCGATTTCTGCGTTTCAAATTTTGTTCTTCTCAAAATTAATTCCTCTACCTGTTTAAAGTACTTGTATCCTGTTTTGTGTAGTTCCTTGTATTTGATCATTGTGTTAGGACCTCGTTCTGTTGCTGATCTGGGGGTTGCGGAGGCACGTGGACCTGCCGATCACGCCCCCATTACTCCCGATTTTGCAGGTAAAGTGGCTTCCCTTGATTATTTATCAACATTAATGCACTTGTGAGATAAATAATAGATTCTAGGACATGTCATGAATCCTAGGACTTGAAAACTAGATTGAACGATAGATCCTAGGGTATGGCATGAATCCTAGGACTTGAAAACTAGATTGAATGATAGATCTTAGGGTATGGCATGAATCCTAGGACTGGAAAACTAGATTGAATGATAGATCTTAGGGTGTGGCATGAATCTTAGGAACATAAACACTGAAACGAATGTCATAAATACACGAATTGCAGTCTTGGAAAGGTACATAGAACAATGTTAATTGCCTGTAATTGGATAACAGCTGCTTGTATATGAATGTATATTAAGTATTGGAAACACGGGCTACATGGGAATAAAAACTGAATCGATGAAACATAAAATTGCTTGGCTATAGAAATATGAGCATGAACCCTACGGGGAATTAGGAGTAGAGCTCCTGAAAAGTAAATGGAATAGAATTGGGGAAGTGAGCTGGCACTTGAGTACGGAGTACCAAGGAGAGCGACTTTCCCCCTTGTTCAGTGCAGAGCGGAGCTAGCCGCCCCAGGGACCCAAGGTTAGGTCTGACCACTTTGTACCGATTTTTGGCCCTCGCGTACACAGTACCGGTGAGAGCTACTAGTGTAGGGAGAGCACTAGCCACCCTACGGGCCCCGGGGTTCTGGTAGCCGTCTTACACCGACTTGTTAGGCCCACTGGGCAAACCAGGGTAGTCAGGCGAGGGTGCGCGGACTGTGGAGGGGCAAGATCCCTGTTTGGTTACTGTGGAGGGGCTGGACCCCTGTTACTGAGAGGGCTCTGCCCTATACTAGTTTCGTGCTGTGCTTTGTGGCGCACCCGTTAACGGAAACGACTGATCGCGTGCCAGTGCGGGGTAGCTACCCATGCGTTTATCGCGCGTGTCGTAGTCACCGTTACATCTGTCAGTGACCTTGGGGTGGTTGACTGAGGGTAGGACCACCACGGGGGACTCTCCCGACCAGGAGAGCACCACGTGCTACTTCTACTTTTCAAAAAAGACTGCAATCAAGATCGTTCTCACGAGGAACATTCGAGATCAAGAGAAAGGTCTGAGGAATAATTCAAGAATGAGTAAATAGAAAATAAAGAAAGAAATTAAAAATAACAGCTACTTGTCCACATTACCGTTTTTCTTAGCTAGTTGGTTGCCACTTTACTCAGCGTTTCGTTGGCGTGTCACCTTTGTCACCTTTTCAGGACTAGGTGTTGAGCAGCCAGAGCCTGCAGCTGCAGAGGGTGCTGGGCCTAGTAGAGCCCAGTAGTTTTACTTGTGTTGTACCTACTGTACTGTTTCTTCTGTTGTAGTGAGTATTTTCTGTTACAATTGTACTCTTTTATTGTAAGCATCATGTTTATGTACGTGTTTAATTCTCTGCTGTTGTGGTGGTGTGTATTGTAGTAGTTCTTTCCTTTACTGCTGTACTTTTGTTACTGTTAGTTACATGCATGATGAATGTGGTTTATTTTACTGCTCTTTCGGTTACTTTCTCGTTGGGCGACTGGGTCTTGGGATCAGTCGAGTCGGTCCGATTCTCGTGTCTCGTAAGGATTCGGGAATCAGGTCGTAACAAGATGGTATCGAGCAAGATCGTCCCGAGAAGTGAATCAACTGGCTGGAAAATAACCAATTCACGTGCCTGTAACTAGAGTAGCCACCACAACGTATCTTTTGACATATGTTCTTAGACTTCTCTGTTAGATATCGATTCGTATTGACGTCTTTCTGTTCCGTGTTCGCGTCTCCTTGCAGGAGATGCCTCGACGAGGAGCTAGCGAGGCGAGCCACGGGCATGGCTAAGGACGAGGTCAGAGGGGTGGGCGTGTTGACCCCGACGCCTCAGTGGACCAGCCACTACTTCCGGGCATTCAGGCCCAGGACCTTACCCAGTTGATACGGGGCATACTGCGAGAGGAGCTCCACCCGCCGCCACGAGCGCCTCTCCCTGGGGCTGCGGAGGGGGAGTCCTCTGTGGGACCATGCGACAGACATGGTGCTGGACGCGGGGGAGGGGATGGGCCTCCACCGCCCCACCTTCCTCCGGCACTTCCGAGCACGAGGCTTCTTTACCTGGAGGCGCACCAGCATCTCCGCTTCAGCGCCACTTTGAGCTTTTCGGATAGTTTCGGAAGTTGAAGCCCCCCTCCTTCAAGGGGGATGAGGACCCGACCGAGGCGGAGGACTAGCTCGAGCAGATCGAGAAGGTTTTTGACACCCTTCGTCCCCCTGTGGAGTGCCGCGTGGCCTTGGCCACGTACCAGTTGGAGAGCGCGGCACATAGGTGGTGGAGGGCGGTTAGGGGTCAGGAGAGGGACGAGCCGACTTGGGACCAGTTCGTCACCCTCTTTTGCGAGCAGTACTTTCCTCAGACGTGGTAGGATCAGAGGAGGCGGGAGTTCCACACTCTCCGCCAGGGGGACGATGACCGTGAGCGCGTACTGTACGCGTTTCCTGGAGATGTCTCGTTTCGCAGCGACAGCCGTGGGTACTGAGGAGGAGCGCCTTTGGAGGTTCACCGAGGGGCTCCGACCTACGATTTGGGGGTATGTCAAACCCCTGAAGCTGCTTATGTTCTCGAGGGTGGTGGAGGCAGCTATGACGTATGAAGAGACCAACCCATCTGCACGCAACGCTGATAGCGGGCGGAAGAGGCCCTATTAGCCAGACTTCTCATAGGGTTGACGAGAGAGGAGACACGTGGCGCCCGCAGGAGAGCCGTCACGTTTTGCAGGGCCATCAATGGCCTTTGGGGGCCCCCGATAGGGGCCAGCTACTAGCACCGGACCCTCGCCCAGCCGACAGTAGGGACCCACTGAGGGCGGGAGTCGAGTCCCCCTTTGCTACTAGTGTGGCCAGCCGGGTCACATCAGGAGGGACTTCCCGTCTAGGGCAGGAGGTCAGTAGATGCTTCCCGCTCCGAGCACTGGAGGGTGAGCAGGAGGCTGTGGTTTCCAGGCGCGAGGAGGAGGATAGTAGTCACAGGGAGGGTACCGGCCATCGGCTACCCGTCCGACGCAGAGTGTGGCTGCTTGGTCCGCACCTAGGGCTAAGGGGCGTATCAACGTCCTGACACACAGGGATGCCAGAGCATCGGGATCAGTGGTGGCAGGTATGGTTTCAGTTTCTGGCAGACTTGTTTACACGCTTTTCGATTCCGACGCTACGCACTCATTCGTCGCGGCCATTTTTGCGGTTAGCTTGGGGCAGGACTGTATGTTGTTAGAGGATCCGTTCGTGATCAGAGGTCCGAGTGGTCAGCTGTTTGTAGCTGAGGAGGTGTACACAGGTTGTGAGGTCAGTGTTGGGGGACACAGCCTTCCCGCTGACTTGATTATGATACAGATGGAGGACTTTGGCATAATTCTGGGGATGGATTGGCTGTCCGCTTACCACGCCTTGGTGGACTTCTTTGAGAGAAAGATCGTCTTCTGCATATCGGAGTTGCCTTCTTTCGAGTTTGATGAGAACCTCATCATGAACCCTAACTAGCATAATCTAACCTAGATATGCAAGAAAAAGCTCCTACATTACTCAAAGAAAGGATTAACTCAGAGAATTCTGAGTTAAAAAAGAAAACAAGTCATAAGGGGTAAAAATGCAATTTCACCAACACAATTTGCAAACAGGGTAATTAAGGGTCCAAACACAGGTCAAACTAACCTAATAAGAAGGAAAGTGGGATGATTTGACTTAACAAGGGCAACAGCAACTCCAAGGAATTAAATGACATTTTGTAATCCTAAAACAAACCCACTTCAATTCACGTGGTTCGAGGTAGGGTAAAAATCAACTAAACCCTCTAAAATTCATATAAAAATAATCTCTAGGGTTTAGAACCTTCAATTTGGCCTTAGAAACCCATTTTAACCTACATTGAGAACCATGCGCAATTAATGATTTAATTTGGGTTTTTACGTAAATTGGCCAGTCAAACATGGTATGACCTAGAAAAAAAATTCACCATTAAAATCCTTAGGTTCAACATAGTCATGCATAAAAACTTGAGCCTATGAAGAGACCTCCTTGACTGACTTTGCAATTTGGTCCTCATCATTTACTTTTTGACCCGTAACTTTCGAAACCCTTGCATTTTGGCCCCCAATTTCCTCATCGTTCTTTGCATTTTGGTCCCTCCTGCAAGTCTCTACGCAGCACCATGCTCCGGCGACTTTGCGTGGAGCATGGCGCCGCGCAGGTTGAGGGGGACGTCCTGCAAAGTGAACGCGGAGTTCCCTGCGACGTCTGCTGTCGCAGGGACTCAGCCATGTTGCTTGACGACCCCCACACCTTCCGTGCGAACGCGCGGAAGGTATGGGTCTCGTCTCCGACCATACTCCGGCGAGAGGCGCACATCGCCAGCCTGCATCCGCCTCTCCGCCACCACCTTTATAAGAACCAGCATCGCCAGCCCGTTCTCGCAGTCTGGTCTTGGCGGAGAAACCCCCAACCCTTCCTCTCTCCCCACTCCGACAGGAAACCCACCAGCTCCGGCGGCCACTCCTCCTCCTCGTCGCTTTGCTGCAATATCAGCAGCAGAGCTAGCTTCGCCCAATCTTCCCGCGTCGCGCCGTACCAAGCGCGCACCTCCCTGCCCACTTCCTCGCCGTCACTCTTTTCCTCTGGGTGCTTCTTCTCTGGCGACAGTCGATACGACTGCCCACGGCTACGGCCCCCTTCGTCCCTGTAAGTAGGTTGCAGTTACTCCCCTTCTTCCCCTCTTTCTTTTCCCCAATCTATTTTGCTTGATTGCCCCACGACCACGGCTGATCACCCTCACCTTCCCCGCCTCTGGCCACTCTCCGGCGAGTCGCCGCCGTCATCCCATAACCCCATACCACTCGCCAACTGTCCCAAAAGCTCCGCCTCATCATACGAAATGCCCTCCGCCCCTCCACTACCACTCTACACCTCCACAACACTCCCCCAGTCACACCCACTTTTCCGGCCATAGAACGACCTAGGCACGCACGCCTAGGCCGTCCCGCAGCCTGCTGCACCTCGCACTACCTTCGCCGTGTCACTGCAAAGGTTCCCCTGTGGTTTGATTAGGCCGATAGGCCGTATTCGTGCACGACAGGTTCTGGAGCCCTACCGCCATTGTTGACGATTGAAGCAGCTTCCAAGCAGGCTCCAGGCGTCGCGGTAGCTGCGCTCCAGGTGCTGTGGACTGGGGTGAAGTCTGTGAAGACTTTTGCTTCAGCACTTGGCACCAACAGCGGCAGCAGTTGAGCAGATTGAGAGGAGGTTCTCCTGTGGGCACGGGCGAGAAGGAGCATCAATTTAGTCCCACATCATGAGTTCTCGAAGCACCGCACCCATTTAAATTGATTTTGTGTTTTTACCTTATCGCCTCAGAACACGGAGTGAGGTCCCCTCGCCCACTTACCTGCCTCGTCCGCGACCCACGCTACGCGGACCTGGACGACCCGTTTACCCTACACTCCTCGCGCACCACCCACGTCGGTGCGCCTGGTCACGGGTACGCTATCCGACCCGATAACCCGGCTCTGGGAGAGCTTCCTGTGAGCGGTTTACAGAGAGAGAGAGACGTGCGGGTAGAGGGAAGGGTTAGGTTTTGCTGTGCCTTGTGCAGGAACAGGGCGCGAAGGAGAAAGGCTCAGCACTTAGCCGCAGGAAGGAGAAGAGAAGGAGCAGAAGAAGAAGAAACTCTGAAGAAGAGGCTGAGCAAGGCAGAAGACCAAGGAAGAAGAAGCAGCGAAGGAAGAAAAAGAGGAGAAGCACTGTAGCAGACCGTAGTTTAAGTCGTCTGACGGCTGTATCAGACGATGGGTGAACCTTCAAAGGAGATACTGCAGCTGAAGAAAAGAGAAAGAAAAGAGAAGAAGGAAGAAAGAGAAGACTCTGCAGCTGAAGAGCAGAAGACAGAGACGAGAAAAAGAAGAACTGAAGAAGAAAAGAAATAGAAGACAAGTAGAAGAAGAAGAGGAATTGAAGGCAAACAGAGCCAAGGAAGAAGCATAACGGCATTACTGTAATAAGCATAAAAACGCACAAAGACGAGCCGCGGTTGCCCACGCCACCATTTTTTGGCGCCGTTGCCGGGGAGCAATGGCTATTCTAGAAGCTTTGAATTTCTTTTAAAAAAAAATTGCTAATCTTTTCTCTCTTGTGTGCAGAAAAAAAATTAGAAGGGCAGTCGCATAACAAACACTTCATGGAACAAGTAATCCTTATTAGCCCTCTCTTAAACCCCCTCAAAATCTGAAAAGGAATAAAAAGAAGAATCAACTTAGGGCTACCTGTGTTATTCATCAAAGTTGCCTAATTTTTCATTTCAACACATTTTTAACTGTTCACCCAGCTAAGGTAACTATGGCTAAAACCTTCTTGATTGAGCCCTAGATACTAAATTTTGAGGCAACTAAAATGGACCAACTAGAGCCAACTTAAGGATTGAAAAGCTAGGATTTTTAGAGACACCTCTTAACAAAGAAAAAAATCTTTCCAAAAAGAGGTGTGCCTAAACCTTGTTTGAAAAGATCTATACAAGAGGAACCCTAAGCAAATCAGGCTCTTAAATCCATTTGAACCTTAAAAGAAAGGACACAAAAGCTCTCAAGGGAACAAGAGGTGAAGTTGACCCCTTGGGTCAACCAACCTTAAAATTAGGTCACTTTTTCACTCAAAATACTTAAAAGTTTAAGTGGAACCTTAAGCACCTTGATCTTAAAGTAAAAGAGGTAGACTTAAGAGGTCAAGGTCCCCATTCTGGTCTACCTGGAACCACAGTGACAAGAGAGGTCGGGTGGGGGAAACCCTGTAACCCGTGGGGACGCTCTACCGTGTAGGGGTCTTCGCGGGACTCACCCTCTCTGGCTGCCCAGGTAATTCTCAGGTGGACGATCTTTTTGATCAAGGGTTCCATCTGCCCCGCACCTCTATAGTCACCCAACAATTTTTTTGGGTGTCTCGATTGGGTCCAGCACCTTCTAATCTCATCATCACATCCTTCGGTGCATGTACGGTAGGAGGTCCTTAAGACCACCCTTAAGACCTCTTTTAGAAATTCACTCCCGTCAAGGCCAAGCCTCGACGCCCGTGTTTGTGCAGCAACCCCACCACATTATTCTCTCATCAGATTCAGAACTAAGCTCTTCTTCTTTCCCCACCATGGCTCAGCCAGTTGAGGAAGAAAACAATCTGGAGCACCAGCTCCAGCGACTCAATGACCTCTTCCAAAACTTTGTGCACCCACCACAGCGGCCTATGATGCGGGACCATTATAATCCTTCTGCGGTGGCTATTGAGCCTCGAGTCAGAATCCCGACTGGAGGACCTGATTCTGAATTAAAGCCCAATATGATTCATGCTATACCTAAATTCCATGGGCTTAATTTCGAAGATCCCTTCCAGCACATCAAATAGCTGAAGCATCTGGCCCAAACTTTTGGGTCAAATGCGCAAAATCGGGACATTCTCCTCATGAAGATGTTCTCCTTCTCTCTTATGGACAAGACTGCTCATTGGTATCAAACTCAGACCCGGCCGATCAACACTTGGGAAGAACTTCAGTCCGAATTTTTGAAGAAGTTCTTTTCCGTTGGTCAGACCAATGCCTTGCGCCATCAGATTACTCACTTCACTCAGCAAACAGGGGAACCTCTCCATGAGGCATGGGATCGCTTTCAGGATCTCATGAGAAAGTGTTCCCATCACAGAGTTCCTAAATGGGAACAAGTCCAATCTTTTTACCAGGGACTCCGTGAAGACATCCGTCTTTTCGTCAATGCAACCTGCGGAGGGAATATCATGGGTCAACATGAGGACACCGTGTCGGAGATTCTCGAAAACATGTGCGAGAACTCCATCAACAATGACTCCATGGGATTATTCGACAGGACGAATTCCCGTGCATTGATGAACCCTAGGGGAGCACATGAGACGCAGGGCTTGTCCGCATCCGTCGACCTGGAATTAATGGCTAGTCGATTGGACAAGGTCTCAATCATTGAGAAGAAGGTGGATGAGTTGACTCAGCACTTGCAGCGAGCCACCTCTGTGCATAGCTCTTTTGCGCAGCCTCCTTCCACACGAGAGACTGTGCAAAACATTCTCCATCGATCTTCCCCTGGGATGGATCCATATCCATCCCCATCTGATTCTTGGATCGGAGGGTTATCCGATCCTTTCTATACCAGCCCGGGGAATTCCATTCCCCCTTTCTCTGATTCTCTGGAGATTCTTTAGACCTGCGAGGACCTCAACGCCATCCAGAATGACCCATTCTCCAACACCTACAACCCTGGATGGCGAAACCATCCCAAATTTCAGTGGGAGGAAAATTCCCAAACTCAAAGACCACCCTTTCAGCCCCGCCCACAGCCCCCACGTCCTTACCAGCAGCCTCAGCCTCGGCCCAACCCTACTTATCCATCGGGGCCAAATCAGGATCAAATGTCCCTTATCCTTCAGACTCTGGCTGACATTTAAAGAACGAATGCGGCTATCCAAAAGCAACACAAGGACGAACTTACAGAGGTCCGAAATCAACTGGCTCAGTTGGTAAATTCTCTTCAGCCAGGCACACTTCCTTCCCAACCTCTTCCTAACCCGAATAACGTGCCAACACAGCGGCGCGTTATGAACCTAAACCTGGGCCAAGCCCACATGATTTATAAGGCCCCCTCTGTTCCTTCACCCGACGGGATGGAGGCTTCCACTTCTTTTGCGGGCTATCAGCAGCAACCCATCTTACCCAATCCCAACCAAAACCAAGCAGGACTTAATTCCGTGACAACCCGTAGTGGTAAGGAAACCCAAGATCCACCTTATCCAAACCACTCCAAGCCTGGTAGTGATTCCAAGCCTAGGACAGTAATCCAGGATGTTCCTATCCCTGTCCCAGATCAAAGACCTGGACCTATCCTAGAAGAACCAACCAAGGTTCCGTTTCCCGAGGCCTTGACCAAGGGAAAGAAGACTACCAAGCCCGTGGCACCTAAGGAGGACCTGGTCAAGCTCTTTGAGCAGGTCCACATAAACATCCCCTTGATGGATGCAATCCACCACGTACCGGCTTACGCACGATTCTTAAAGAATGTGTGTACACCCCAGCGTAAACCGCGAACCAAGAGTGGGAGTCCAATTGTACTGTCAGAGCAAGCCAGCTCTGTAATCCTAAGCAGACTCCCACCCAAGGCTAAAGATCCTGGTACTCCCCTGATTTCCTGCAAGATAGGTGATACCCAATTTGATAGAGCATTGCTAGACTTGGGTGCTTCCATAAATCTGATACTCACATCCTTACTTAACCATCTAGAAGAATCTGAGCTAAAACCAACTGAGGTGACATTACAATTAGCAGATCGATCTATAAAGTCACCAAAAGGGATTCTCTTTCCTGTAGACTTTATAGTCTTAGACATGGATGCACCTGAAAACCCTAGGGATACACCGATCATTCTAGGGAGACCTTTCTTGGCTTCTTCTAGAGCCAACATCAGCTGTGAGGAGGGCCAAATAGAGCTCAAATTTGGAAATCAAACTCTGAAAATTGATATATTTAAGACCCAACAAGGAATCAATTACGGTGTCATCGAACAAATTTGTGACATTAGGGCTTTGGTTGATGAAACACACTTTCAGAATGACCTGATTATACCTCATCAACCGCAGAAAGATCTTGACCCGCAAACAGAGGAGTCAATTCCAGATTTAGACAAACCAATAGCTCCTACCCTTGAACCTCACATCTATTCTGAACCACCCGCTATTGTTGATAACCCCATCCTTGAACTAAAGCCCCTTCCTGATCACTTGAAATATATCTTTCTGGGTTCTAATCAGACCCTTCCTGTGATTATCAATTCCAAACTCAATCTCGAACAGGAATCCCGTCTGATTGCTGTCCTCCAACAACATCGCAGAGCCATCGGATGGACTCTCGATGATCTGACTGGAATAAGTCCCTCTTATTGTACTCATCATGTCTATTCAGAAGAGGGCACACGACCTTCTCGTGAAATGCAGAGACGCTTGAACCCCAATCTGCAGGAGGTCGTGAAAAAGGAGATCATCAAGTGGTTAGATGCCGGGATCATCTACTCGATCTCTGATAGTCGTTGGGTGAGCCCAATTCAGGTCGTGCCTAAAAAGGCAGGGCTCACCACTATAACGACTGAAACCGGAGAAGTCATTCCTACCCGATTAGCAAACTCATGGAGAGTCTGTATAGATTACTGACGACTCAATTCCTCCACGAAGAAGGATCATTTCCCACTGCCTTTCATTGATCAGATCCTCGAGAAACTAGCAGGAAATAGGTTCTTCTGCTTTCTTGACGGGTACTCTGGTTACAACCAGGTGGCAATCCATCCAGAGGACCAAGAGAAGACCATGTTCACCTGCCCCTTCAGAACGTACGCATTCCGAAGGATGCCTTTCGATCTTTGCAATGCACCCGCGACTTTTCAGCGGTGCATGCTTGCCATATTCTCAGATATGGTAGGTGACTATCTGGAAGTCTTCATGGATGACTTTTCAGTTTTTGGAGCATCATTTGACGATTGCCTCCAACACTTGGTCCAAATACTCAGGCGGTGCATCGATGTGAATTTGGTTCTTTCCTGGGAAAAGAGCCATTTCATGGTGCCTGAGGGAATTGTCCTGGGACATTTAATCTCGGAGAAAGGCATCCAAGTGGATCGAGCTAAGGTTGATCTAATCTCTCGCCTTCCTATGCCTAGCTCGATCTGGGACATCCATTCTTTTCTGGGGCACGTTGGTTTTTACCGTCGTTTCATTCCGGATTTCTCGAAAATCGCGCGCCCCTTGATTACTCTTCTCTCTAAGGATGTACCCTTTATAATCTCCAAGGAATGCACAATAGCCCTTGAAAACCTTCGTGACCGAGTCACCCAGGCACCTATCCTACAATCCCCTAACTGGTCTCAACCCTTTGGGATCATGTGCGATGCGTCTGATTTCGCTGTAGGAGCGGTCCTGGGATAGAAAACTGACGGGAAACCCGTGGTCATTTACTACGCTAGCAAGACACTTGACGAGGCTCAGCGTAACTACACGGTTACAGAGAAAGAGCTACTAGCCGTAGTATTTGCCCTTGAAAAATTTCGATCGTATCTCCTGGGTTCCCACGTCATCATCTACTTGGATCACACGACTGTAAGGCATCTCCTTACCAAGAAGGACGCGAAGCCCTGACTAATCCGATAGATCTTGCTATTGCAAGAATTCGATCTCGAGATTCGCGACAAGGCGGGAAGACAGAATGTGGTAGCCGACCATTTGTCCCACCTTCCTTCTGAGATTATCAACCCTTCCGGACCTATCACGGAACATTTTCCTGATGAGCACCTGCTGACTATTGGTACTAGCCTTCCATGGTTTGCTGATATGGTAAACTACTTGGCATCTCTTCAGATCCCGTCTGATTGGCCGAAGGCCAAGAAAGACAAATTGCGCTCTGATGCCAAGTATTACATTTGGGAGGACCCGTACCTCTTCTGCATAGGTGGTGATCAAATCATCCGGAGATGTGTTCCGGAAGAGGAAATCAACAATATTCTCTCTTTCTGCCATGACCAGGCATGCGATGGCCATTTCTCTAGGCATAAAACCGCATCAAAAGTCCTCCAGTGCGGCTTTTACTGGCCCACACCGTTCAAAGACGCATACAGTCACTGCAAGGCATGCAGTCGTTGCCAAACTTTGGGCAACATGAGCCATCGCGATATGATGCCTTTGCAGCCGATTCTCGTATGCGAAATTTTTGATGTTTGGGGGATTGATTTTATGGGCCCCTTTCCTATTTCGGATGGTTTCGAATACATTCTGCTAGCTGTGGACTACGTGTCCAAATGGATTGAAGCCATACCGACCCGAACCTGTGATCACAAAATCGTTCTCAAATTCATTCATCAAAACATTTTCTCAAGGTTCGGGATTCCTTGTGCTATAATCTCAGATGGGGGGACCCATTTCACAAATGCTTAGTTTAGGTCACTGATGACCAAGTACGGGGTGTCTCACCTAATCTCTACTCCTTATGACCCCCAGACTAATGGTCTAGCTGAGCTATCAAATCGGGAGATCAAGAAAATCCTACAGGTCACTGTTCGGCCTGACAGGAAGGACTGGTCGTCCCGACTTCCGGAAGCCTTGTGGGCCTATAGGACAGCCCACAAAACCCAATTAGGCATGTCTCCCTTTAGACTGGTGTATGGGAAGGCATGTCACCTTCCCGTCGAACTGGAGCATAAAGCCTATTGGGCAGTACGGAACTGTAATCTAGATCTTTCGAAGGCTGGAACCCACAGAAAGCTTCAAATCAGCGAGATCGACGAATTACGCCTGGACGCGTACGAGAACTCGTGAATCTACAAGGAGCGGGTTAAAGCTTCCCATGACAAGCATATCTCGAGAAAGATCTTTCATCCTGGTCAGAAGGTCCTACTCTTTGATGCCCGACTCAAACTTTTCCTTGGAAAGTTGCGATCCAAGTGGGTCGAACCATACTTGGTCCGACAAGTTTTTGGAAATGGAGCCATCGAAATCAGTCCGCTCAGCCACGATTCCGAACCTTTTATCTTGAACGGTCAGAGACTCAAGCCGTTCATTGATGTAACTTCTACTGATTTGGCTGAATCATCTTATATCCTCCATTCCCCTTGAGCTTATTGCGCCCAGCCGATGGCGTAAAACTCAGCGCTTAACGGGAGGCAGCCTGTCATTTTCTTTGAAAACCTAAAACCTTTTTGACACCTTTGTGCACTTAAGGTTCACCCTTTAAGACAGCCGACTCCACCTCAGATGCTTGCATCTGAGATTAGAAATCGTCCGCCACAGTCACCCCGACCCATTCACTCATCAAAACTTCTGTCTTAAGGAATGAACTAAGTTGAATAAAAATCCCCTAAGTCACAATGAGGACATTGCAAACCTTAGGCATGTGGGGGTATAAAAGTGCAAAACTTGTAAGAAAAGGTTTTAAACAAAAAAATTCACATATGCCAAAAGCACCACAAAAATTAAAAATTTTTTTTCGAAAAAAGAATAATAGAATAAGAGGAGAAAGGAAATTTTGTGGGAGAAGGAAAAGAAACAAAAGGAAAAAAGGAGCACAAAATGAAAAAAAAAAGTGATAGTCATTAGTAAGAAACTAAGGAATTAACCTAAGTTCTAGACCTTATTCAAGAAAAGAAATGAAAAGTACATGGTGAGATTAGTAAGAACGCAAACCTTAGGCATTCTTGGATAGACTCTTAGTACTCATTAAGGTCTAGACATTTCTCAAGTGGTTGAGGAAAATGAAAAGCTTAAGTATTAAGTCCAAGGCTTAGGGAGTATTTGGCCTCATTAACTAACTTTTGATTTACGGGACTCAGTAACCTAAGCACCCTAACCTCACACACAGCCTGGTTCAGTAAGCGTAAAAATCAAAATCATGCAGAAGCATCGCAAAATTCTGAAAAGAACACCTAGAGTAGGAGCGGCCGATCAACATAAGTTGATTTGGACGAGTTCCCAGCGCAGAGAGGTGGGAAATTCCCCTCAAAGATGCGTAACAAAATATCATCTCCTCGGTGTTTGTCTCTTAGGATATTTACATATCTTACTGGGGCCATGTAAGCACTCTGCTGGTTCAGATTCCATGGATGGCATTATCACGAAGTGTCAATTGCCAGGGTCTGGATTCGGCCACGGAGCACCATGGATGGGATTATCTCGAAATCTCAATAGCCAGGGTTCCGGGGGTTGCCATGGGCGGTGCTATCTCGAAGCATCGATTGCCAGGAACCCTTGAGGATTGATGATGGGAACAAGGAATCTGATACAGACCGTGTTGAAAAGCCAATCCTAAGCTAGAATTAAAAAGAAAAAGAGAGAGAAAACTCTCTAAACAGAAAAATCTCCTATCTCTCTCTCTTACAAAACGCACTGTGAATTGAGTCAGGGCTAAAATCATTTCAAGCACGGGTGCTTTAACCACAAAGTCTAATAGACCTTAGGTTAGTTCTTGCGGGCCTTAAAAACCTTTGCTAAGGACTAGGGCTGAGGCTAGACAGATCTGGATCTTGGTTGGTACTAGAGTACCTTTTAGGTCTATGATTAGCATTCTAACCTAATATAGGTTCAAATGAAGAAAGCACTTATCTGAAACCATTAAGAACTTCATGGTCTAGAACAAAGGTTGAAACCTTAAGTTTTTGCTAAGGGATTAGCAAAAGCTAGGCATGGGGGTATGATGAGAACCTCATCATGAACCCTAACTAGCACAATCTAACCTAGATATGTAAGAAAAAGCTCCCACATTACTCAAAGAAAGGCTTAACTCAGAGAATTCTGAGTTCAAAAAGAAAACAAGTCATAAGGGGTAAAAATGCAATTTCACCAACACAATTTGCAAAAAAGGTATTTAAGGGTCCAAACACAGGTTAAGTTAACCTAATAAGAAGGAAAGTGGGTTGATCTGACCTAACAAGGGCTACAGCAACTCCAAGGAATTAAGTGACATTCTGTAACTCTAAAACAAACTCACTTAAATTCACGAGGTTCGAGGTAGGGTAAAAATCAACTAAACCCTCTAAAATTCATATAAAAATAATCTCTAGGGTTTATAACCTTCAATTTGGCCTTAGAAACCCATTTTGACCTACATTGAGAACCATGCCTAATTAATGATTTAATTTGGGTTTTTACGTAAATTGGCCGATCAAACATGGTCTGACCTAGAAACAAAATTCACCATTAAAATCCTTAGGTTCAACATAGTCATGCATAAAAACTTGAGCCTAGGAAGAGACCTCCTTGACCGACTTTGCAATTTGGTCCTCATCATTTACTTTTTGACCCTTAACTTTCGAAACCCTTGCATTTTGGTGCCCAATTTCCTCATCGTTCTTTGCATTTTGGTTCCTCCTGCAAGTCTCTACGCAGCACCATGCTTCGGCGACGTTGCGCGGAGCATGGCACCGCGTAGGGTAAGGGGGACGTCCTGCAAATTGAATGCGGAGTTCGTTGCGACGTCTGCTGTCGCAGGGACTCAGCCATGCTGCCTGACGACCCCCACACCTTCTGTGCGAACGTGCGGAAGGTATGGGTCTCGTCTCCGACCATACTCCGACGAGGGGCACACGTCGCCAGCCTGCATCCGCCTCTCCGCCACTGCCTTTATAAGAACCAGCATCGCCAGCCGGTTCTCGCAGTCTGGTCTTGGCGGAGAAACCCCCAACCCTTCCTCTCTCCCCACTCCGACAGGAAACCCACCAGCTCCGGCGGCCACTCCTCCTTCTCGTCGCTCTGCTGCAATACCAGCAGCAGAGCCAGCTTCGCCCAATCTTCCCGCCTCGCGTCGTACCAAGCGCGAGCCTCCCTGCCTACTTCCTCGCCGTCGCTCTCTCCCTCTGGGTGCTTCTTCTCCAGCGACAGTCGATATGACTGCCCGCCGCTCCGGTCCCCTTCGTCCCTGTAAGTAGGTTGCAGTTACTCCCCTTCTTCCCCTCTTTCTTTTCCCTAATCTATTTTGCTTGATTGCCCCACGACCACGCCTGATCACCCTCACCTTCCCCGCCTCCGGCCACTCTCCGGCGAGTCGCCGCCGTCATCCCACAACCCCATACGACTCGCCAACTGTCCCAAAAGCTCCGCCTCATCATACCAAATGCCCTCCGCCCCTCCACTGCCACTCTACACCTCCACAACACTCCCCCGGTCACACCCACTTTTCCGGCCACAGAACGACCTAGGCACGCACGCCTAGGCCGTCCCGCAGCCTGCTGCACCTCGCACTACCTTCGCCGTGTCACGGCGAAGGTTCCCCTGTGGTTTGATTAGGCCGATAGGCCGTATTCGTGCACGACAGGTTCTGGAGCCCTGCCGCCATTGTTGACGATTGAAGCAGCTTCCAAGCAGGCTCCAGGCGTCTGGGCAGCTGCGCTCCAGGTGCTGTGGACTGGGGTGAAGTCTGTGAAGACTTTTGCTTCAGCACTTGGCACCAACAGCGGCAGTAGCTGAGCAGATTGCGAGGAGGTTCTCCTGCGGGCACGCGTGAGAAGGAGCATCAATTTAGTCCCACATCATGAGTTCTCGAAGCACCGCACCCATTTAAATTGATTTTGTGTTTTTACCTTATCGCCTCAAAACACGGGGTGAGGTCCCCTCGCCCATTTACTCGCTTCGTCCGCGACCCACGCTACGCGGACCTGGCCTACCCGTTTACCTTGCACTCCTCGCGCACCACCCACGCCGGTGCGCCTGGTCACGGGTACGCTATCCGACTCGATAACCTGGCTCTGGGAGAGCTTCCTGTGAGCGGTTTACAGAGAGAGAGAGAGATGTGCGGGTAGAGGGAAGGGCTAAGTTTTGCTGTGCCTTGTTCAGGAACAGGGAGCGAAGGAGAAAGGCTCAGCACTTAGCCGCAGGAAGGAGAAGAGAAGGAGCAGAAGAAGAAGAAACGCTGAAGAAGAGGCTGAGGAAGGCAGAAGACCAAGGAAGAAGAAGCAGCGAAGGAAGAAAAAGAGGAGAAGCACTGTAGCAGACCGTAGTTTAAGTCGTCTAACGGCTGTATCAGACGACGGATGAACCTTCAGAGGAGATACTGCAGCTGAAGAAAAGAGAAAGAAAAGAGAAGAAGGAAGAAAGAGAAGACTCTGCAGCTGAAGAGCAGAAGACAGAGACAAGAAAAAGAAGAAGAACTGAAGAAGAAAAGAAATAGAAGACAAGCAGAAGAAGAAGAGGAATTGAAGGCAAACAGAGCCAAGGAAGAAGAAGACCCGTAGAGAGAGATACTGCAGCTGAAGAAAAGAGAAAGAAGAGAGGAAGAAGACAGGAAGAGCCGCAGAAGAAAGATGAGGGAAGAAGACAAGCACAAAGAGAAGAAGAGAAGAAGAATAAGCCAAAACAGAAATCTATCTCTCTCTTTCTCTCTTATTTTTGTAAAGAAACTTTGTACTTCTAGAATTCCAGTAGCTCCCTGAGTTCGACCTTGGGAAACTATTTCCGAGTAAATTTCTATGGTAATGGCAACCGTAGCTGTCTTATTTTATACTATAACGACATTACTGTAATAAGCATAAAAACGCACAAAGACGAGCCGCGGTTGCGCACGCCACCAGATTTCCATAGCCAGTGGACGGAGGCTTCAGGTGCATTTCTACACCTCGGGCGGCGAGACTTTTGGACCAGGGGTGTGAGGGCTTCCTAACTTGTGTGATGGCGGAGCCCAGCCCTGTGGCAGACTTCCAGAGTATCTCGGTGGTCAGAGAGTATCCCGACGTGTTCCCAAAGGAGTTGCCAGGACTACCGCTCGATCGTGAGATCGAGTTTGAGATCTCATTGGTACCAGGGACCAGCCCCGTCTCCACAGCACCGTACAGGATGGCACCACTTGAGCTGCGAGAGCTTAAGTCCGAGTTGCAGGATCTTTTGGAGAAGGGCTTTGTGAGGCCCAGTGCGTCTCCCTGGGGAGCCCAGGTATTGTTCGAAAAGAAGAGTGATGGTACCTACGCCTTTGTGTGGACTACAGACAATTTAATAGGATCACCATCAAGAACAGGTATCTGCTGCCGAGGATTGATGACTTGTTTGACCAGCTGCAAGGTGCCACGGTATTCTCCAAGATCGACTTGAGGTCTGGATACCACCAGTTAAGGATCAAGGAGGCAGACGTCTCCAAGACAGCTTTCCGCACCCAGTACGGACAGTACGAGTTTCTGGTCATGCCGTTTGGGCTGACCAATGCCCCCGCTGCCTTCATGGATTTGATGAACCGGGTGTTTAGACCGTACTTGGACCAGTTCGTGGTCGTATTCATTGATGATGTGCTCATCTATTTTCGAGATCAGACATAGCATGGACAGCACTTGCGGATGATTTTGGACACAGTAAGACGACGTAGGCTGTACGCCAAATACAGTAAGTGTGAGTTTTGGTTGAGGGAGGTGACCTTCTTAGGTCATGTGATCTCCGGGGATGGCTTGGCTGTGGACCCAGCCAAGGACGAGGCAGTGCTCAGATGGGAGAGTCCGTGTACGGTCATTGAGATTCGCAGTTTGTTGGGACTGGCAGGCTACTACAGGCGGTTTATCAGGGGCTTCTCACAGATTGCACGTCCTATGACACAGCTGACCCGGACGAACGTGCCCTTTACTTGGATAAATGCCTGTGAGGCGTGTTTTCAGGAGCTGATGGAGAGGCTGACTTCGGCTCCCGTGCTCACCATCCCAGACAGTAGTGGCGGGTTCGTTGTGTACACGGACGCCTCTTTACAGGGGTTAGGGGGTGTGCTCATGTAGAGGGCTCACGTTGTCGCTTACGGTTCGCGGCAACAGAAGCCCCATGAGCATAGCTACCCTACCCACGACCTGGAGCTGGCAGCTGTCGCCTTTGCGCTGAAGACTTGGAGGCACTACTTGTACGGTGAGGCCTTTGAGATTTTCACAGATCACAAGAGCCTCAGATACCTGTTTGATCAGAAGGAGCTCAACATGAGACAGAGACGTTGGTTGGAGCTCTGAAGGATTATGACTGCAGCATTTCCTACCACCTGGGAAAGGCCAACGTGGTGGCTGACGACTTGAGCCAGAAGGCTCCCGCACACTTGGCCAGTTTACAAGCGCAGAGTTGGAGCCTCTTGGAGGAGATGGGCAGTTGGCGACCCCTAGAGTTACTGGGGCACTGTGGGACAGTGACTGTGACACGACAGACGAGGCCAGAGCTAATAGATCGCATCATCGCAGGGCAGATGGCCGACCCGTACTTACAGTCGTTACGTGACAAAGTACTGTCAGGAGACCCTGGGGACTTCTCTTTTACAGACCAGGTGCTGCGCATGAGGGGACGCTTGTACGTTCCTAGAGACGAGGAGCTGTTGAGAGAGCTCCTGACTGAGGCACACAGTTCCAGATTCACCATACATCCCGGAAACACAAAGATGTACCATGACTTGAGACGTGATTTTTGGTGGAGGGGAATGAAGTGGGATGTAGGTGAATTCGTACAGCAGTGTTTAGTGTGCCAGCAGGTGAAGGCCGAGCATCAGAGGCCTGCAGGGCCGTTGCAGCCACTTCCAGTGCCAGAGTGGAAGTGGGAGAGCATCACCATGGACTTGGTGGTGGGCTTACCTGTTACCCAGCGAGGACACGACGCAGTCTGGGTGATCGTTGACAGATTGAAGAAGACAGCGCGTTTCTTGCCGATCCGAGTCACCTTAGGACCAGCACAGTTGGCAGAGAGGTATATCCGCGACGTTGTACGTCTACACGGAGTTTCGCGGGAGATCGTATCCGACCGGGATACCCATTTTACGTCCCAGTTTTGGGCTGAGTTTCAGTAGGCCCTGGGACGCGGTTGAGGTTCAGTACAGCATACCACCCCCAGACGGATGGATAGTCTGAGCGCACGATACAGACACTTGAGGACCTTTTGCATGCTTGTGTGCTGGACTGGAGGGGCTCTTGGGAGGAGCACTTGCCCCTGGTGGAGTTTGCATATAATAACAGTTATCACTCGAGCATCGGCATTGCACCCTACGAGGCTCTGTACGGACGGAGGTGTACGGCACCTTTGAGTTGGGTTTAGGTGGGGACCAAGTGGGAGGTTGGCCACCGGCTGATCCGGCAGAGTCAGGAGGTGATCGAGCAGATCCACAGGTGACTTCGCACTGTTAGGAGCAGACAGAAGAGCTATGCAGATCGGAAACGCAGAGAGGTACAGTTTGAGGTTGGGGACCACGTCTTCCTTCGTGTTTCGCCCATGAAGGGCCTGCAGCGGTTTGGGGTGAGAGGGAAGCTCGCACCAAGGTTCTTGGGTCCCTTTGAGGTCTTGGAGCAGGTTGGACCCGTTGCTTACAGGCTTGCCCTCCCTCCCCAGCTTTCTGGTGTGCACGACGTGTTCCATGTGTCCAACCTCAGAAAGTACGTCGCCGATCCCGGTCACGTCCTGTGCCACTAGAGCGTCGCAGTGGGTGACGACCTAACCTACCTCGAGCGGCCAGTGCAGATTCTCGACAGAGCCGTCCGGAGTTTGAGACAGAAGCAAGTACCACCGGTGAAGGTTTTGTGGAGGAGCCAGCGGTATGAGGGGGCCACCTGGGAGCCTGAGGCGGCGATGCAGGAGCGGTACCCGGAGCTCTTTGAGGGTATGTCTTTTCGAACCTGCTTCGGTCCCCTTTGAGTTTGTTATGCATATATTGTTCTTTTTCTGCACTCTAGTTAGCGCAAGTTTCAGGGACGAAACTTCCTTTGAGTTTGTTATGTTGTTAAGACCCACGACATCAAACGCTTTTAAGACGTCTGCGAGTTGGTCCAGACGTCTGGAATTTAATTTTTGCGACATACGATTGCGAGTCTGCGCGCATGCGCGCGCCTACTGAACCCGCCACCCTCTTTTCTTCTCTCTCTTCCCTCCCCATCCTGCAGCGCCTTCTTTTTCTTCGTTTCTCTCTTCGCCGGTGCCTTCAAATAGCCTCTCTTCCTCCCTTCCCTCTCCCTTACCACCACTCCACCGTCTCTTCCTTCTTCTTCCTGTTAGCGTGAGAGTGAGGGCAGTAGCTACTGCTGGGTGCGTGCGGGGAGGAGGTGTAGCGAGAGGGAGAGGAGGCGGAGCGCGTGAGGAAGAGAGGGCGAACTCGTCGGAGCTGCCCAGGGCCGGCCGACGGGTGCGCGTAGTAGGAGCGTAGCGCTGGGGAGGTGCTACTGCAGCTCAGGCAGCAGGCGAGCGCGGCGCTGCCGTGTGCAGCAGGTGGAGGGCGAGGGGGTCCTGATTCTGGGAAATTTCCCCAGAATCAAACGTCTAGACCTACGTCCAGACGACGCGGGAGACGTCTGGAGGAAGATCCATACGTCTGAAAGGTACAATATTTCTTTTCTTCTTCCTTTCGCGGGTACGGCCATGTAGGCCGTTCCGCAGAGGGTTCTGCCTCATTGACGTGTTAAGGACGGTTGCGTACGCGTGCAGGTTTCATTCGGGAAGGCGCAAGGGCACGCCCTCCGACACAGATCGTATGTCTGGGCACTGCACCAAACGACGGAGAGAGTATCCAGAAGTCTGGAGTGACAGTCAGACGTCTGGAACTAAGTCCAGACGGTTCAGCGGGATCCTGGACGTCTGAAGAACAACGCAGAAGCAAGGTATGATCTGAACCATCGTTTAAGACGTCTGGAAAGTGTTCCAGATGTCTAATTTAGGGCAGAGTTGTCGTTTTTGACCCGTTTAGGGTTCGTTCTAACCGGATGTCTGAATAGACAATTAACACGGGTTGCGAGGTCAGTATTGGGGGATATAGCCTTCCCGCTGACCTGATTGTGATACAGATGGAGGACTTTGGCATGATTCTGGGGATGGATTGGCTGTCCGCTTACCACGCTTTGGTGGACTGTTTTGAGAGGAAGTTCGTCTTCTCCATACCGGAGTTGCCTTCTTTCGAGTTCCACGGTCAGCCAATGGACAGAGGCTTCAGGTGCATTTCTGCACTTCGGGCGACGAGACTTTTGAGTCAGGGGTGTGAGGGCTTCCCAGCTTGTGTGGTGGCAGAGCCCAGCCCTGTGGCAAACTTCCAGAGTATCCCGGTGGTCAGAGAGTACCCCGACGTGTTCCCAGACGAGTTGCCAGGACTACCGCTCGAGCGTGAGATCGAGTTTGAGATCTCACTAGTACCAGGGACCAACCCCATCTCCACCGCACCATACAGGATGGCACCACTTGAGCTGCGAGAGCTCAAGTCTCAGTTGCAGGATCTTTTGGAGAAGGGCTTTGTGAGGCCCAGTGCGTCTCCCTGGGGAGCCCCGGTACTGTTTGTAAAGAAGAAGGATGGTACCCTATGCCTGTGTGTGGACTACCGACAGTTAAATAGGGTCACCATCAAGAACAGATATCCGCTGCCGAGGATCGACAACTTGTTTGACCAGCTGCGAGGTGCCACGGTATTTTCCAAGATCGATTTGAGGTCGGGATACCACCAGTTGAGGATCAAGGAGGCAGACGTCTCCAAGACAGCTTTTCGCACCCGGTACGGACACTACGAGTTTTTGGTCATGTCGTTTGGGCTGACCAATGCCCCCGCTGCTTTCATGGACCTGATGAACCAGGTATTCAGACCGTACTTGGACCAGTTCGTGGTGGTATTCATTGATGACGTGCTCATCTATTCTCGAGATTAGACGCAGCACGGACAACACTTACGGATGGTTTTGGACACACTGAGACGACGTAGGATGTACGCCAAATACAGCAAGTGCGAGTTCTGGTTGAGGGAGGTGACCTTCTTAGGTCATGTGATCTCTGGAGATGGCTTGGCGATGGACCCAGCCAAGGTCGAGGCAGTGCTTTGGTAGGAGAGACCACGTACAGTTACTGAGATTCGCAGTTTCCTGGGACTGGCAGGCTACTATAGGTGGTTCATCAGGGTTTTTCATAGATTGCGCGTCCTATGACACAGTTGACCCGGAAGGACGTGCCCTTCACTTGGACAGACGCCTGTGAGGCATTTTTTCACGAGCTGAAGGAGAGGCTGACTTCGGCTCCCGTGCTCACCATCCCTGACAGTAGTGGTGGGTTCGTTATGTACATGGACTCCTCATTGCAGGGGTCAGGGGGTGTGCTCATGCAGAGGGGTCACGTTGTCGCTTATGCTTCGCGGCAACTGAAGCCCCATGAGCATAGCTACCTTACCCACGACCTGGAGCTGGCAGCTATTGTCTTCGCGCTGAAGACCTGGAGGCACTACTTGTACGATGAGACCTTCGAGATTTTCACAGATCACAAGAGCCTTAGATACCTTTTTGATCAAAAGGAGCTCAACATGAGACAGAGACGTTGGTTGGAGCTCCTGAAGGACTATGACTGCAGCATTTCCTACCACCCGGGAAAGGCCAACGTGGTGGCTGACGCCTTGAGCCGGAGGGCGCTTGCACACTTGGCCAGTTTACAGGTGCAGAGTTGGAGCCTTTTGGAGGAAATGGGCAGTTGACGACCCCTAGAGTTACAAGGGCACTGTGGGGCAGTGACTGTGACATGACAGACGAGGCCAGAGCTGATAGATCGCATCATCACAGGACAGATGGCTGACCCGTACTTGCAGTCCTTGCGCGACAGAGTACTGTCAGGAGACCCAGGGGACTTCTCTTTCATAGACCAGGTGCTGTGCCTGAGGGGACGTTTGTGCGTTCCCAGAGACGAGGAGCTGTTGAGAGTGCTCCTGACTGAGGCACACGGTTCCAGATTCACCATACATCCCAGAAACACGAAGATGTACCATGACTTGAAACGCGAGTTTTGGTGGAGGGGGATGAAGCGGGATGTGGGTAAATTCGTACAACAGTGTTTAGTGTGTCAGCAGGTGAAAGCCGAGCATCAGAGGCCTGCAGGGCTGCTACAGCCACTTCCAGTGCCAGAGTGGAAGTGGGAGAGCATCACCATGGTCTTGGTGGTGGGCTTACCTATTACCCAGCAAGGACACGACGCAGTCTGGGTAATCGTGGATAGACTGACGAAGACGGCCCGATTCTTGCCGATCTGAGTCACTTTGGGACCAGCTTAGTTGGCAGAGAGGTATATTCGCGACGTGGTACGTCTACACGGAGTTCCGCGGGAGATTGTATCCGACCGGGATACCCGCTTTACGTCCCAGTTTTGGGCTGAGTTTCAGCAGGCCCTGGGGACGCGGTTGAGATTCAGTACAGCTTACCACCCCCAGACGGACGGACAGTCTGAGCGCATGATACAGACACTTGAGGACCTTTTGCGTAACTGTGTACTGGACTGGAGGGGCTCTTGGGAGGAGCACTTGCCCTTGGCGGAGTTTGCACACAACAACAGTTATCACTCGAGCTTCGGCATAGCACCCTACGAGGCTTTGTATGGACGGAGATGTACGGCACCCTTGAGTTGGGTTGAGGAGGGGACCAAGTGGGAGGTTGGCCCCAGGTTGATCCGGCAGAGCTAGGAGATAGTCGAGCAGATTCACAGGCGACTCCGCACTGTCAGGAGCAGGCAAAAGAGCTACGCAGATCGGAGACGCAGAGAGGTGCAGTTTGAGGTTGGGGACCACGTCTTCCTTCGTGTTTCACCCATGAAGGGCCTGCAGCGGTTTGGGGTGAGAGGGAAGCTCACGCCGAGGTTTGTAGGGCCCTTTGAGGTCCTGGAGCGGGTTGGACCCATTGCTTACAGGCTTGCCCTCCCTCCTCAGCTTTCTGGTGCGCACGACGTATTCCACATGTCCAACCTCAAGAAGTACGTCGCCGATCCCTGTCACGTCCTGAGTCACGAGAGCGTCGAGGTGAGTGACGACCTGACCTACCCCGAGTGGCCAGTGCAGATTCTTGACAGAGCCGTCCGCAGTCTGAGACGAAAGCAAGTACCCCTGGTGAAGGTTTTGTGGAGGAGCCAGCGGTACGAGGAGGCTACCTGGGAGCCTAAGGCGGTGATGCGAGAGCGGTAGCCTGAGCTTTTCACGGGTACGTCTTTTCGGACCGGCTTCGGTTCTCTTTGAGTTTGTTATGTATATATATATTGTTCCTTCCTACACCTTAGTTAGCGCAAGTTTCGGGGACGAAACTTCCTTTGAGTTTGTTATATTGTTACGAACGTGGCCGTCAGACGTGGTTTAAGACGTCTGGGAAGTAGCCCAGACGTCTGGCTAGACGTCTGGAACCCTTCCCAGACGTCTGGTATTAAATTTTTTCGGCGTACGGGTTCGCGTCTGCGCGCTCCTTCGTCCTGCTCTTTCTCTCCCTCCTTGCAGACGCGCCGCTTCTCTTCTCTCTCTCCCCGCGCTGCCTTTAAATACCATCGCCCTCTCCCTCACCCTCACTCCACCGCCTTCCTTTTCTCCTTCTCCCTGCCAGCAGCGGCCGCGAGTGAGTGAGCGACTGCGGCAGCAGCGGCCGCGGCGAGCGTGCGGGAAGGAGTGTTGCGAGAGGAAGGAAGAAGCTTGACTGCGAGGGTGCGAGATTGCCGGGGTAGCTAGAGCCGGCCGGCGGGGGAGCTGCAGGCGTGGGGTTCGTGGAGGGGCTGCTGCAGCTCGGGCAGCAGGCAGACACGGTGCGGCGCGGTCGTGCGTCGCGGGCGGAGAGCGAACCGGGTCCTGATTCTGGGAAAATTTTCCAGAATCAGACGTCTGGACTTACGTCCAGATGACGCTGAAGACGTCTGGAGGACGGTCCAGACGTCTGACAGGTACAATAATTTCCTATCATCTCCTTTTTATGCGTGTACGACCATGCAGCCGTCCGCCGCGTTCTTCTGCGCCTTTTCGTGATGAGAGCGGATGCGTGTGTGCGCAGGTGTTGTTCGGGAGGGTGCGAGGGCTCGCCATCCCACACGAATCAAACGTCTGGCCATAGTACAGACGACATAGAGGACCTCCAGACGTCCGGGGTGACAATCGGATGTCTGGAAACTAAGGCCAGACGATCCAGCGGGCTTCTGGACGTCTGAAGGACTGCGTAGTCCGAGGTATGACATGATCAACCTTTTAAGACGTCTGGAAGAGGTTCCAGACGTCTGATTTTGGACAGATTCGTCGTTTTTGACCCGTTTAGGGCCCGTTCGGAGTTCGTTTTCCGTGTTTTGAGTTGCGTTCTTTCCAGATTTATTTTCTCTACCTGTTTACAGTAATTGTATACTGTTCTGAGAAACTCCTTGTGATTGATCCTTGTATTAGGACCCCGTTCCGTTGCGGCTGTGGGGGTTGCGGAGGCGCGCGGGATTGCCGACCACGTCCCCAGTACTCCCGATTTCGTAGGTAGAGTGGCCCTTTAATTTATTTAACAAAAAAATTATACAATTATGAAACAATTAATAGGGTCTAGGGCATTGCATGAACCCTAGGGCTGAAGAATTAGATTGAATGATAGATCCTAGGGTATTGCATGAATCGTAGGACTGGAAAACTAGATTGAATGATAGATCCTAGGGTATGGCATGAATCCTAGGACTGGAAAACTAGTTGAATATGTACAATGCAGTTTTGGAAAACTGGAAAGGAAATGATAACTACCTGTAAATTGGTTAACAACTGCCTGTCATGAATGAACAAATACAGTTGAGGACATGGGTTATATGAACATAAAGCTGAAACAGTGAAACCTAAATTGGCTGAGTTTAAGAAGCATGAACCCTACGGGGAATTAGGAGTAGAACTCCTGGAAAGAAATGGAATAGAATTGGGGAAGTGTGCTGGCCCTTGAGTACGGAGTACCAAGGAGAGCAACTGTCCCCCTGTTTAGTGCAGAGCGGAGCTAGCTGCCCTAGGGACCCGAGGTTAGGTCTGGCCACTTTGTACTGACTTTTGGCCCTCGTGTACAAAGTACCGAGGAGAGATACTAGTGTAGGGAGAGTACTAGCTACCCCACGGGTCCCGGGGTTCTGCTAACCCTCCTACACAGACTTGTTAGGCCCACTGTGCAAACCAGGGTAGTCAGGCGAGGGTGCGCGGACTGTGGAGGGGCAAGACCCCTGTTTGGTTACTGTGGAGGGGCTGGGCCCCTGTTACTAAGAGGGCTCTGCCCTATACTGGTTTCGTGCTGTGCGTTGGGCGCACTCATTAATGGAAACGACTGACCGTGTGCCAGTGCGGATAGCTACCCGTGTGTTTATCGCGCGTGCCGTAGTCACTGTTACGTCTGTCAGCGACCTTGGGGTGGTTGACTGAGGGTAGGACCACCACGGGAGACTCTCCCGGCCAGGAGAGCACCATGTGTTACTTCTACTTTTCGGAAAAGACTGCAATCAAGATCGTTCCCACGAGGAACATTCAAGATTAAGTGAAGGATCTGAGAAATAAATCAATAGTAAATAAATGGATAGATATAAATAAAGTAAAAACATAGCAGCTACTGTACACTCTACTGCTTCTTTTAGCTTTTAGTTGCCACTCTACTCAGCGTTTCGCTGACGTGTCAATCTTGTTACCTTTTCAGGACCAGGTGTTGAGCAGCCAGAGTCAGCGGCTGCAGAAGGCACTGGGCCTAGTAGAGCCTAGTAGTGTTACATGTAGTACCTACTGTATTTTTCTTTCCACTGTAGTGAGTAGTTGCTGTTACTCCTTGTACTCTCTTTATTGTAAGCTTCATGATCATATACATATTTGCTTCTCTACTGTTGTGGTGGTGTATATTTGTAGTATTTCTTTCCTTTACTGCTGTATTTTGTTACTGCTAGTTATATACATGGTGAATGTAGTTTATTTTACTACTCTTTTGGTTACTTTCTCGTTGGACGACTGGGTCTTGGGATCAGTCGAGTTGGTCCGATTCTCGTGTCTCGTAGGGATTCGGGAATCGGGTCGTTATAACAGGGGACTCTCTCGGCCAGGAGAGCACCACGTGCTACTTCTACTTTTCGGAAAAGGCTGCAATCGAGATCGTTCCCACGAGGAACATTCGATATCAAGAGAAAGATCTGAGGAACAATTCAAGAATGAGTAAATATAAAATAAAGAAAGAAATTAAAAATAACAGCTACTTGTCTACCTTACTGTTTTTCTTAACTAGTTGGTTGCCACTCTACTCATCGTTTCGCTGACGTGTCACTTTTTCAGGACCAGGTGTTAAGCAGTCAGAGCCTGCGACTGTTGAGGGTGCTGGGCCTAGTAGAGTCCAGTAGTTTTACTTGTGTTGTACCTACTGTACCGTTTCTTCTGTTGTAGTGAGTATTTTCTGTTACAATTGTACTCTTTTATTGTAAGCATCATGTTTATGTACCTGTTTAATTCTCTACTGTTGTGGTAGTGTGTACTGTAGTAGTTCTTTCCTTTACTGTTGTATTTTTGTTACTGTTAGTTACATGCATGATGAATGTGGTTTATTTTACTGCTTTTTTGATTACTTTCTCGTTGGACGATTGAACCTTGGGATCAGTCGAGTCGATCTGATTCTCGTGTCTCGTAGGAATTCGAGAATCGGATCATAAAAAAGCCTCTACTACTTCATTGTATCATCAAGCCCTAGTTGTTTAAACATGTGGAACTTGCCGACGTTTGATTTACTTATTTAAAATCATGTGATTCCATTGAATATACTTATCTTACTAGACGACTAAGCTTGACCCTAGTTGGCAAGGGATGTGTCAATGTTTGGTATTGTTCACATTAGGTGGTAAAATAGATTTTATACCCTTAGAATTATAAATTTACTTGCTTAACCAATTAGCCTTTGTGCCAGAGAGTTTAGACCCTCTAATAGGCTCTGGGTTGGCATCTTCTTTGATATAGTTGGCTAATGTTTACTTTAGACAACTATATACGTTGCTTACTTATAGTGAACGTATACACTTAACCTGTAAAGTCATAATTATTTTATTCGAGGTTTGATTGGTTCCATTTGTTTTCATGTGTTCTTCTTTTCAAGTAAAACATATATGCAATTGGACCTAAGTTATGGTAATTTATTTGCACAAGGATAGGAGAAATACAAGACTGATGCAAAGTTGGTTCGATTTCACTAATACAGAAACTCTTGAGTCCACAATTATGAAAACTTGATCCATTGAAGATTCCTCTTGAGTCCACAATTCCAATACTACCCTTATCCATTGAATGAAGAGGAATTTACTCCATAGTTGAAAAACATGAGTTTTGATTATAAGGGTTTAAAATTAAAATCAAGACTTTAGCTTTCGTGAAATCCATTGACATAGCTATTCTGGGCACTTTCTCTCGTCAAGAGCTTCGTACTAGTACCCTCCCATCATCAATAAGTCACCCAAACAAAGTGCATCACCTCCATTGCATGTTTAGTGTAAAACCTAAACAACCAAGCATTTATGGGAAATTCCATTGGAATTTTACAGTACATTTAACCTAATGGCCCCTCAATACCATCTATAAAACTCCTCACAATTCTTATTCTTGACCCCCTGCACCTTAATTTGCATGCTATGCTAGTTTATGAATTTTGGTGACAAAGAGAGTAACTTTCAACTACATTGATATGTTAATATAGAGTCTTGCAATTAGTTGGCTAGTTTAATGCCTATTTAACTAGGTATATTTTAGTAGAATTGAAGGCCAATTGAACAATTGGGCATAGTGGCTAGTTAGATGCTTATGAGTTAGAAGTATTTTCAGATAATTTTAGCAAGTTTATCTCGATTTTTGTGAAAAACATCTTTTACCCCTTAAACCTTATAAAATGATACTTTAGCCTTTGAAAGACGTGAATCTTATAGAAACATTTTCCCACGTCAGGGCTGCGATCAATAACATCCTACCGTCTGATTCCATGACCCGAACTTATTTTGATTGTTTGAAAGCAATCTTTCTACGGCCACAAGATGTAACTTGGCTGTTAGCTAAAACTTTAGTGGACAGACCAATTGAGTCATGTGAGCTTCTTGTCTGGCCAAAGTAGGCACTCCTAATGTCCTAATGTATAGCAATCTCCACTCGACATGATGGCAATCTTTTGTTAGTTTATTTCAGTATTTCAGCTAGTAAATATATTTACGAAGACAGGAGGATACTTGTCACATGAAGTTAGAATATTAGCTATCAAGCCATAGAAACGAAACCAAAACCATACAGCGACAAAAAAGAAAGAAAAAAAAAATCAAACCTAATTGTAAAGCAGGAGGGATCCATATCAAACTACATGATGTACGGCCATGGGGTTCATGTAAATGCCAATAGTGTGGTGTTGGGAAGCAAATTGACTTGATGGAACTGAAACATTATAGGTTATGTTTGGCAAGGGATATGGTTACGTCGGGATAGAATTATAACAGAATAAGTATAAGAAAATATTTGATTGTTGAATTTATAATTATAATTGATAGGATTATTAATGATTGGTATGTTGATTTTGTGAAGAATGAAAATAAATTAATGGATTTTGATGTGATGAATTATAATTATTAGATAATATTTTTTAAATTATATATGGGAAAAAAGAGAATATTAGTAAACTTTAAAATCCATATAAATATACTTTTTTTATATACTTCATATCCCATTCACCTCAAACCCAAATCCTCTCCTAACCCTTATTCCGACTACAAGCCTGCTGTAAACACAACCTTAGACACACTGAAGTACCGAATTGAGTTTATGGGAGCAAAAGATGAATAAGAGTTTCAATGGGAATAAGAAATGCATGTTGCAATATATTATGTAATGCGTGGGTCCTTGCTTACGTCTCGTCTCACTTATGTACAACATCCACTTGAAAAAAAGCAACTCCCATTTACATACACGTGAGGAGGGGGAGGGCTGGTGGTCCACACCACTTGAAAAAAAAAAATAATCAATCGTATTAAAGGTGGAAAAATGAAAAAACGTTAGTTAAAAATTAAAATATTATTAGTTGAAAAGAAAATTTCACCGTTCACCGATTGAGAATTAGAATTTAGAGGAGAAATGAGAAATAACATAAGAAGGGGTTGTCAATTTCATCCTCTAAACACATCGGTGGATCAATTTACATGTGAAAAATGAAAATATATTGATATATTTTTTTCTAACCGATAAAAAATAATTTTTTACCTAAAAAATGATTTTCTATTTAAAAAGTGAATTTTCAAATGTAGAGAGTGATTTTCCATCTTTAAGGTAATTTTTGTTTGTGAAAAATCAAAATTGTCAATTGAATCCATCACGTACGGTAATTCTGTCACTGGATTACATGCAAAATATCTTTGTAACGTATATTTTTTTAATTCTTCACCGACAGTTTCCGGTGACGAGTACTTTCGATCAGTCAAAGACATTTTTTTTTTTTTGCCAACGAAAGGCATGTCACATGGAATGGAGATGGATCCAATACCCACATGATTGTTGTACCCATCTTCCATCTTCTAGATGTTCATGAATATGGCCTGAAATTAATGCATCAAGTCCAAGATCGCAACTAGGCGAACGTTCAGGTTGGAAATGCAAAACAGTTAGTGTGGCTCCATCTAGTCCTGCTAATCTGGTTGCTCTCAAATTGATTTTGCATAGGACCTTCCAGTCTGGTTAACCATCACTCTATCAAATTCATAAGCACCACTCTGGATCTTCACGAATCAAAAATGCTTCTCTGAATAATTAGTTGCAACAAGCACGATAGCCGCGAGGGTTTCTTATGGGAAATGGGAGTGTGCATGGACTTTAGTTCTACATGAAGTACATACCTATATAATCGCTTAGCTGGACATTTTAATCCCATCAAAGTGACGCCGATGCTATTTTTATTGGGTATTTTTATCATGGCAAGTTGGGATAGATCGTTGTAGCATGTTCTGACTTTGATTTGCTCATGATATCTTAATTATATGAACTTACATCACTTCTTTCTCTCTTCCGTAAAATCTACTTATCTGCGTTAGAATTATACTTACACATAAAATTTTTTCATAGCACGTTTAGTAAAACCACACGTAAAGATTTCAAAGGTGACATCTAATAATGCCTGGGCCTTTATGCATGCTTAAGCCAAATGGTTTCGGGTTGGAAATTTTGGTCGCGACTTTCGGTCCAATGCCGTTGCATATTGATCCTTAGGATCGAATCATGACCCGTTCCCTTGTTTCTTGAGTTAAGCAACGCATGAGGATGATTTTATTATTATTATTATTTGACAACTAATTATCCCCTCAACACCCACCTTCTCCTCACCCTCCTCCTCTCAGCACCCCCACCTGCTTCTTGATTCTGGATCTTTCCTCAGTTAAATGGTGTAAGGGCATGTTTGGTTTGAAGGAATTGGAGAAGGAATAGAATCAAAGTTTCTCCTTGATTCCATTTTCACGTTCGGATGAATAAAAAAGGATAGGATTAATCATTACCACACACTTTTCATTCTCTTAACAAGGGGATTACCCAATATCAAGCACCCCCCTTAGAGTCCCTAATCCAATCCCCAGGTAATGCATCCCTCCCACCCTACTACTGTAATAAGTAACTGTAACCCCCCATCCTCCCTCCTCCACATCTCACCTCCATCACTCATTGCCATCTCCAAGTTCTAACTCTATATTTGCACATATATCTAGGCATCCCATTGCAGCGGAGGTGTTAAGACCCGGGGCATCAATACACTTTAAGACGTCTGGGAGTTGGTCAAGACATCTGGTTAGATGTCTGGATGCCTTCCCAGACGTTTGGAAATAAATTTTTACGTGCGTACGATCGCGAGTTTACGTGCATGCCGCGCGCAGACTGAAAACCCGCCGACCTGCAGCACCTTCCCCCCTCCCCCTCGTGCTTACTTATATCCTCCTCTCCCCTCTCCCTCGTTCACCACTCCACCGTCTTCTCCTTCCTCCAGTGTGAGTGCGAGAACGAGAGTGAGAGCGAGCCGCCGCTGCTGTCGGGTGCGGTGGTGGAGAGGAGGGGTGCTGCGAGTAGGAAGAAGGAGAGAGAGCACACGTGTCGTGAAGGAGAGAGCTCGCCGGAGCAGCTCGAGGCCGGTCGGCGGGTGCGCGGAGGAGCGTTGTGCTGGGGAGGTTCCCCTGATGTTGCTGCAGCTCGGGCAGCGGACGAACGAGCGCGGCCCGGCCGCGCGTAGCTGGAAGAAGTCAAGGAGGTTATGATTTTGGGAATTTTTCCCAGAATCAGATATCTGGACCTACATCCAGACGACGTAGGCGACGTCTGGAGGGAGCTCCTGACGACTGTGAGGTAAATATTTCCTCTTCTACCTCCTTTTGCGGATATGGCCATGTAGGCTGTTCCGCCGAGGTTTTGAGACGTGTCGTCTTGAGGAAGTTTTCGTCGCGCGTGCAGGATTCGTTTCGGGAAGGCACGGGGGCACGTCCTCCCATGCAGTTCAGACGTCTGGGCAAAGCACCAGGCGGCGGAGAGCATCTCCAGACGTCCGGAGAGGTGGTCGGATGTCTGGAACTGAGTCCAGATGGTTCAGTAGGATCCCTGGACATCTGAGGAGCAGCGCAGAGTGAGGTATGACCTGGACCACTTTTTAAGACGTCGAGAAGGTATTCCAGACGTCTGATTTGAGTCAGAGTTGTCGTTTTTGACCCGTTTAGGATCCGTTCGAGGTCCGATTTCCGCGTTTAAGATTCCGTTCTTCTCAGAATTAGTTCCTCTACCTGTTTGAAATACTTGTATCCTGTTCTGAGTGGTTCCTTGTGATTGATCCTTGTGTAGGACCTCGTTCTGTTGCGTCTTTGGCGGTTGAGGAGGCATGTGGACCTGCCGATCACGCCCCCATTACTCCCGATTTTGCGGGTAGAGTAGCTCCCCTTAGTTAATTACAAACATTAATGCATCTCTGAAATAAATGATAAATCCTAGGGTATGACATGAATCGTAGGACCTGAAAACTAGATTGAATGATAGATCCTAGGGTGTGGCATGAATCCTTGGAACCGAAATACTAAAACGAATGTCTTGAATGCCTGAATTGCCGTCTTGGATAAGTAGATAGAATAATGATAATTGCCTGTAATTGAATAACAGCTCCCTGTGAAATGTAGAGTACTGTTGCTAGTAACTACTACTTGTAATTCCTGTTGTTTGGAAACTAAATTCGAGCTGCTTATATATAAATTGGAAAAGAAAGATTAAATGTTGGAAACACATGCTATATGCGAATAAAACTGAAATGATGAAACCTAGTATGGCTTGGCCTAAGAAATATGAGCATGAACCCTACGGGGAATTAGGAGTAGAGCTCCTGAAAAATAAATAGAATGGAACTGGGAAAGTGGATGATGAAGTGAGCTGGCCCTTGAGTACGGAGTACCAAGGAGAGCGACTGTCCCCCTGTTTAGTGCAAAGCGGAGCTAGCCGTCCCAGGGTCTCGGGGTTAGGTTTGGCCACTTTGTACCGACTTTTGACCCTCGCATACACCGTACCGGGGAGAGCTACTAGTGTAGGGAGGGTGCTAGCCACCCTCCGGGGCCCGGGATTCAGCTAGCCGTCCTACACCGACTTGTTTGGCCCACTGGGCAAACCAGGATAGTCAGGCGAGGGTGCACGGACTGTGGAGGGGCATGACCCCTGTTTGGTTAATATGGAGGGGCTGGACCCCTGTTACTGAGAGAGCTCTGCCCTATACTGGTTCCGTGCTGTGCTTTGGGCGCACCCGTTAATGGAAACGACTAACAGCGTGCCAGTGCGGGGTAGCTACCCGTGCGTTTATCACGCATGCTGTAGTCACCGTTACGTCTGTCAGCGACCTTGGGGTGTTTGACTAAAGGTAGGACCACCACCGGGGACTCTTCCGGCCAGGAGAGCACCACGTGCTACTTCTACTTTTCGGAAAAGACTGCAATCAAGATCGTTCCCACGAGGAACATTCGAGATCAGGAGAAAACCTGAGAAATAAACCAAGGGTAAAATAAAGAAAGAAATTAAAACAACAGCTACTTGTTTACCTTTACTGTTTTCTTAGCTAGCTGGTTGCCACTCTACTCAGCGTTTCGCTGACGTGTCATATTTGTCACCTTTTTCAGGACCAGGTGTTGAACAGCAAGAGCCTACGACTACGGAGGATGCTGGGCCTAGTAGAGTTCAGTAGTTGTACTTTTGTTGTACCTATTTTCTGTAGTAGTGAGTATTTCTGTTGCACCTTGTACTCTTTTATCGTAAACTTCATATTTCTGTACCTGTTTTAAATTTTGTACTGTTGTGGTGGTATGTACTGTAGTAGTTCTTATCTTTACTGATGTACTTTTGTTACTGTTAGTTACTTGCTTGATGAATGTGGTTTATTTTACTGCTTTTTGGTTACTTTCTCATTAGACGACTAGGTCTTGGGATCAGTTGAGTCGATCTGATTCTCGTGTCCTGTAGGGATTCGGGAACCGGGTCATAACAGGAGGTCTCGATTCTAATCGACTGTGAGGGCTTGACCAACTTCACGAGAAACTTTGGCGGCAACTGCAAGTGGCTCTCTGACTGCTACTTCACTTGCAGCATCCCTTCCCTCATCTCGAAGTCCCACGTGTTCTCCCAACCATAAGAGCACACCCTCAGCTCCTTACCCCTGACCTTCTGCGACAGCTGCTCCTGCTACTCCCTCCCACTTCCCCCCTCTCCTTCCCCCTCCTAAATCCCGCTACTACCTCCGCCTCTTCTCTACATACAACAACTACGACTTCAAACTTGATAATTGTGTTTTATTCTGATATTTATTTTAGTTGTAATGCAAGACTTATAATTGTTAGGAGAAAAAGAAAACAAAGTGCATATATAGATATGTTTTATGGAGAATGTGTTTTCTAATAAGGAAACTGATATCGTGAATGTTATTACATTAAGTTGATAATCGTGTTTTAGTTTGATAAATTAATAATATTTATTTCTTATTATTAGATTAAGTTATAAGTAACTTAAAATTTTTATTAAAATTAACAATTATCTTAATTTTTTAAATGTATTAGGTCAAATATATAAAAAAGTTTGGATTTCATGTCAATAACTAATTCTACCAAACAACTGAAAGAGATTGGATCCATCTCGAATGATTCCATTGATACCTTAACCCAAACAAAAGGATAGAATCAATCATTCCTTTCCATTTCTTAATTTATTCAATTCTATACTTGATTCCACTCCATCATCATTCATCTCCTACAAAACAAACACGCCCTAAAGGGTTCCCTTGAGAGGTAAAAGGCAACGATGTCCTTTTGCCCCCCGGCAATAAGGGGGACAAAATGGAAAGAACAAGACAAAGAATAAGATTACATATAGCTCGCACTGGAACTCTAAGGCAATGTTTGGTTGTGGGATAAGAGGCGGGATGAGATAAGAATAGTACAGGTTTCAAGAAGCTCATTCTTCTCATATGTATTTTCTTTTTTCATCACATCAAAACCCACTAATACTCTTTTTTTCCAAATATAACTCAAAAAATGCTACCTAATAATTAAAATTCATCACATCAAAACCCGCTAACTCTCTCTCTTCTCTTACAAAACTAACATATTAATCATTATAATCCCACCAACCAAACAACTTCTATACTTATTTCACTCCTATTCTATCATGATATAGTATTATCCTCTCTACTAAACACAACCTAAGTAAGGCATAACTGGATTTCGATCCTGTGATCTGTCATAAGGCAAACTAAACCACTGATGGCCAAGAACGGCTTAGAGGCTGTCGACGCATTTTTCTTCGTCTCCTCCTGATTGGCTCGCCGTTTCTTGATGCATAAAGTCTACGGTCAAAACTTCTTATCATCTATGAAGCACATGAGAATATAGTAGAATGCACGATGATTCTGGTAGTAATCCTATAGCTATCCCTTCTGCCATTTAGCCTTTCCCTCCAGCTGGCTTTGTCGCTATTTCTGCTTAATTAGAAGCATGCATGGGTGTTAAAGGCATAAGCATTTTATTGGGGTATCATTTTTTTTCGCTAGAATTGAAATACTAATCGTGTACCCACGGGGGTCACGTTGAATTTACTGCTTACAGACTTGATGGTACTTCTGGTGTTACCACTGGGAAACACTTTTTGCCACCTCCGGCTTATGGATAATGTAATACAAAATCAAGGCACGTCGGACATCATCTAATCAATTATAATCCTCGTTTTTTTTTTTTTTTTTAAAGGAATATGCAACGAGGACATCTGTTGTAACGTATGTTAAAATGTGGGACCTTCGCTTATGTCTCTGCAAAATAAAAGGTAAAATATATTGGTTCAAAAATAAAATATATCAATTAAAAATGAAAATATATTCTATTTTATAGGAAGGAAATAATTTTTTATTTTAGAAATAATTTTTTATCTATAAAAATTAAAATTTCATTTATAAAGAATAACTTTTATCGATAAAAAATAAAGTATATTAATTAAAATCACTATATATATATATATATATATATATATATATATATATATATATATATATATATAGTGACCCATCATATTCTCTTACCTTATATATCGTAAAATACATCTCATCGTACATAGTCCAAGTTTTACTCGTTTAATTCTACGAACTACTGACATCTGGATTTCGGTCTCGTGTTTTTTATAATTTGCAATCGGTAACCACATTTGGGTGAGAAGATTCATGGTGTCGATTACATCAGGTCATTCTTGATCACATGGAGTTCCTTTTCATGTATTTAGTTGGAGCTAGAACAATCTCAAATAATTAATACTAGTGTTGAGGTGATTCCGTTACTCGATCGAAATAGAACTGCTTCATTGTAGCTGGTTTATATCTGGCTACCTGATGCAAGAAACAATCCGAGCTCAACTATTTTAAGGGGTCCAACACCCTATCTTAATGGTTCTAGTGTCTTAGGGGACTCCAACCTCCTATGTCAGCGTTCTTGATGTTAACTATTTTAATTACGAGAAAATGTTCTTATAGACAGTATTAAATTTTAGTTTAGACATTGAGTCTAAGTGGAATTAATAGTTTGTAATCAAATTGCATGAAGGAAAAACCTAACCACCCAACGAAAAATCTCACCACGTTGAATTTGGTGCAGTGTAATTTGACTACAAAAATATCCATTTGACACATCTGAAAGATGATTCTTCATGTAGTGTATCAATAAAGCTTGGTAGGGTTGGAGAGGAACAAGGAAAGTACATTCTTGATCTCGTCACGAAAAATTGAAGGTAACTAGAAAAGGTAAGATTGAAGATCGCTTTTTAATGGAAAATAGGTTTCTTGTTGGTTTCTGACCTTTGGTCGGTTGTAAAAGTGGGGTCAAATTAAAGGGTAGGTTATGTTGAAAACTTCTACTTCACTAGAGTACTTAGAAGTATGTTTTTATGTATGTATGTCTCTATGTGTGTGTGCATGTGCCCGCAGCCACGCGTATTTATGAGTATTGAATTCATGCCCTTTTTCATATGGGAATCTTATGTTAGATGATTATATGTTATTTTTAAAACATTTATGTATGATATCAATGACGTGGATGTGCAAGCGTTCTTTGATAGACACGATCTTTCCGAGGTTGAACGAAAGCCAACGAGGTCCATAAAGTTCGTATCTTCATTCATGGCGATCCAAAGCAGTCATTTTAAAATGATATACACACGTTTCACAAATATTCATCTACAACCTAATACTTTTTGTAATGTAATCAATAACAATATCTATACACTATAGGTTCCTTGAAAAATGGTCACCACAGAAATGCCTTATCACAATACCTATTTATAGTTGATTTATCGTACTTCGATTTTTGATGCGTTGTGGACCTTACACCAAAGCCAACGATCTAGTAATCCCACGGCTATGCTTCCAATATTAGGACTAAGTCCAAGCAGGAACAAGAGTTTATAACCCTTTTGAGACTAGCATTATAAGTAGGAATTTGAATCTTGTGTTGCATCTATGTATATAAACGAGTGGGGCCTCTACAGGTTAAGACATAGTTTACTTGATTGTTAAAAGTTAATCTTGATTTGCTAACTTAGGTTTTGGATATTTTAACGTAAGATTATTTAATATTAATTTTAATTGATATTAGTTAAATCTATATTAAAATTATATATCACTCATATTTCTAATATTTTTCATATCCTATATTTATAATACCATTACCAAGTAAATGATGTAGGAATTAATATCACAACTTAATTTAAATAAATTTAAATTGATGTTAATTTTATTCTATAAATAAATATAATTATAAATTAATATTAATTTTATATTTTTTAATATCACTTCTACAGCTTCCAATTAAGCTAACCCTAGAAGAAAAATTAAGGAAAGGTTGAGAACAAGAGGTCGCGTGTGTATGAGATTCTTTGCAGTAGCTGGAGGAGGCCCGTTGCCACTGGATTTATGCGTACCTCTTCCTTCCTCAACACCCAGGTCATTACCGAAAAGTTACATTACCAAATACCATTAAAGTGCATCACGAGCACAATAAAGTTACAAAAAAAAAAAAAAAAAGGATCGGCACTTAGGAATTCACCCAAAAAAATTTCGCTATAGCAGGAATTTGTGGGAAAAAGTTTTCCTTGCCATGAGGATAGGGGGTCCGTATTCGCTAACAGCCTCCTGCTCTCAAGTCATGCCCATGGGAGGGAAGTCGACACTGGCAAGTGTCATCATCTGGATGATACGGAAAGAGCGTAACTTCAGATTGTACACTAGTAAGGCCTGCAGTGACGAGGTGGTATCCGGAGAAATTGTCTATCCATTTAATCGCTGATGCTGAAAGTCTGACCAATTGTCTATAGTTTTATTTTGTCTAAGTTTTGTTTCACTTGTCTAGTCTTGTTGCACTTAAACTTGGTAAATCAGAGTGAGAATTCACCTTTTTATTTTAAAAAAATTTTAAATTACGTCACAGAAACCAATCACCAAGACATGTCTTAGACATTGGGGGCATGCAAAGGGGTAAAGATTTAACATCGATTAGACCCATACAGCCAGCCCCACTACGTAAATGGGCAGCAAGGAGATAAGACACTCCACTGAGCTGTGTCGAGTTGGACTCGGCGGACCGGACCACACCACGCCACACGTCCTAACTCCAAGTGGGAAACTCTCGTTGCTGTCTGTCAACCAAAGCAGTCCTCCGTTTGCTCCTCCCAAACCAAACAAAAGGCCAAGGCTGGTGGGGGATGGGGGTATTAAGGGCCTTCTCTCTCCCTCTTTTTTTTTTCTCTCGCTAGAGAGGCCCGTGAGGGTGGGCCCGCTTTCTCACCCCCAATTCTCCCCTTGGACCCACCTTGGTCATCCGAAGTCCTCAAGAATTCAATGATATATGCAAGCCCCGTGAAGGATGCCGCCGACGCGCGCGGGGCCGGAGCACGGGGATGTGGGGGAGGGACGCGCTCATAGTTCTCTCTCTCTCTCTCTCTCTCTCTCTCTCTGCCCGGTGGCGTATGATCAACGCCATGGCCAAAGTTGGAACCAAGGCATTGCCTTTGTTGTCCGAACCTAGTGTTTTATTCCGTGGGGGCCGCGAACCAGTTGTCACGTTCCATTAGTCCTCCCAACGAGTTCGAAATGGACTACCGGGTGTGTGTGCGCGCGCGATTAGAGTTTAGGGTGTAGTTCTTAATTTATTAGATGTATACAAGAAACATAATTATTATTAAAGGAGGTTGAAATTTGTCGAAAATTTAACAGATTTCCCTGGTTAACATTTCGCAACAAACGGTGAAAATATCAAACTCGTCCAAAAACTAAAATCGGAGCATCGAGAACATATACACATTTCTTACATAATATCGCCTTCATATTTTTAAGAGTCCAACTTTGCATCAAAAGCCACATCATCTGTGCTATGTCATCCACTAACATCAAAACATATAGATGTCAACGGTTCATTTATAGGTACACATATATATAAGTGTCCACTAGCTATACGTGTGTCCTACTTTGCAAATTATCTAGTGTAGGAGGCATGTTGCGGTCATCAGCTCATGCAGGGCTTCCTACCACTCCTCAGTGGTGAGCCCCTAAGGCCAGGCCAGGGTCTGGGTTCCCCCATCTTAGCCCTCACGCCCCCACAAGGTTGTGTATAAATGCCGCCTTGCCACTTCAAGAAAGGCTCACTCCGCTCTGCTCATTTGTAGTGTGCCTCTCCATGACATCAGGTCCTAAAATTAGGTCACAAATATAAGGATTAGCCAAATAGTTCAGTAGGGACAAGACTACACTATAGATTAATTACCAACCAAATTTTCCATTTAACCATGCTTATCCCATGATTTATTATTATAAAATTAATTCTCACTCGCCTCATCAGTCAGATTTGGTAAATATTCCCTCTCTACTAGAGGAGATCCAGATGTATCCTTCCCTTAGATCTCCCTTGGTAGTCTCTTCGACTTCGTTTGGATGTGGGGTAAAGTATACCCCACGTGGATAGGATAACGTGTAGGATAAGGGAGATTTATTCCACACATGTAGGTCCCTATGCAGTTTGATTTGACTACTCGTGTTGGCAACGTTTACTATACCCACCTTCATACGATTGTCACTTGCTCTATCCTCATATACAGTGTACGTAGCCCACTAGAAATACGATCTCATCACTATTCATCATACTATATATCTTACCCATGACACGTCAGCTATCCTATTATTGAGGGCGGAAAACTACGCGTTTGGAGTTGGATTCGAAAACCCGTTGTTGTAGTTCAAGTCGCGAAGAAATCCGTTCAACAAATAAAATTTATACTGAAAAATCCGTAGAGAAGTTTCGGGTTGAACACAGGGAGACTACGTCGATCTTAAAATCCGTAATTATATTTTTTTTGTATTTTTGTTTAAAAAGCGAAATAACCACAATGGAATCAATATAAACAATAACAGAGAGAGAGAGAAAGAACAGTCACATGGTATTTAAATAATATTTTACAACTAAGAAAGCGAGAAATGATTACACTAGAAAGCGAGAAATTGTTACAACTAGAAAACGGGAAATTCTACTCTAGAAATCGATAAAAGAAAGGAGAGAGATGTTATCCTCCTCGACGAATTCTTGGAGGATGAGCCGGACGGAGGTGACACCTGGAAGATGGAGGACGAGGCGGGAAGAAGGAGGACGAAGTCGGAAGAACGGGAACGATGCAGCACGTCGTCGTCGTTGTGGGATCCACTTCTGAAATGGGGGCGAAAACTTGGTTTTAGCTCTTGAGGAGCATCCCGGGTGTGGGATAAGCTTCTCTTAAGCTTTGGAGAGGAAGAGAGGAGAAGGAAGGGATGAAGAAGTGGAGGTCGGAGGGCTATATATAGGTGTAGATTGGAGGAGGCAAATGGGTCATTTCATCTTAAATCATTAATTCAGGGCCTTTAGTGAGGGATTTATCCGTCACTAAAGGTCTGAATGTGGTCGACGTGCGAGCACCGCATGTGCCTCCCCGCCTTTCGCGCCTAAATGCACCCGCTTACGTTTGGGTGATCTCAACCGTTGGAATGCGCTCGTGCGTGTGTGTTTAGAAGTGTCGTTATAGTTTGCACTTGCACGTCGGTTTTAAAGTAAAGAAACGGATGTGAGTCCGAGTGTCAGTCTCAGGGAGGCGTGAAAATTGGATTTTTCTTATCACTTATTGTCACGAAAATCGTGGAGTTTTGCTTGCGAAAAGGTGCAGGTGAAAAGCGAGAGAGAGAGAGAGAGATTAGGGTTAGAATCGTTTCATTCTTAACATGCAACTTGAATAGGAAATAAAGTAGGCAACTGAATGGAAAACAACTTCATTAATCATGCAGCTTTAGTTCATAAATTACAACATTAGATACATGCTTAAACATAAGTAAAGTAAAGCTTAAAAGAAAGGAAGAAAGAAAGAGAGAGGGAGGGCGGCGAGGTAGCCACGGCGGTGGAGAAGGCTCCGTTGGCGGCTCGTCGTCTCCGGCGATTACAAAAGGGCCTAAAGGTAGCTAAGAGGGGTAGAGTAGTTGCAAGTAGAGTGAATGCCTTGAATGAGTGGTTGGAAGGGGTTTAAATAGGGAGAAGGGCTTTCCAAATGAAGAAGGGGTTTTAGCGACGTCTGGGACGTCGCTAAAACCCTTCCCAAAACGTCGGTGAAGCTCCCAGCCCGTCGGTCGCTCGCCTGCAGCCGTTCTTCCTTGTGCTCGATCCGTGGGCGTGGCATGAGAGCCGTTCGATCGAAGATCGGACAGCTGGGATCTTGCGCGAGGTGCTCGTTTGGATAGTGCCCTCGCGCCTACGTCATCGTGCACGTATGGCCGGGGTGCATCTGTGGGTGCCACGTCGCGCTATCTCGACCGTCCGCTGCTGATCGGGCGACTTAATTTCACCCGCGCACGAAGTCATCTTCGAATTCCAGCACCGCGCGGCTCGAACCCGCGTCGCATGGGCGCGGGCATGCGCTTCAACCGCTGTTCTACGCTCGCTGCTTTGTCGCGGCAACCTCGGGCGTGCCTGCGGTTCTCAGCCGTTCGATCGGAAATCGACGGCTGAGATATGCTCTTTAGATGAAGGAGGAAGCAGGCACACGGTGAGCGGGCGCCACGTGGCTCACCGTGGGCCGTTGATCATCAGATCAACGGTCATAACTTCTTAGGTCCATTGTGGGAGCTCCGGGTGTCGGATTTGACTGTTTTTGAGTCTGTTGGACTCCGTTCGTCGTTCTGAATCCATTCATGTGGTCCGATTGCACATCTAAGGCTTGCTTTGACAAGTGCTCATGCAAATGGCCATTAATACTGTTTTATAAGCAATCTTGACATATGATGCATGCAATGCTCCCATTCTACTTATGTTGTGTTATCTGTGCCTTTTATTCTTAAGATGGGCCCTATTTAATAGAATTATCACCCCCAAATGAAGTGTTATGATACCCCCATGATTACTCCTTGCTAGTCCCTAGCAAGGTTTATTCTAGCCTTTATTTTCTGTCAGAATTTAAGAAGTAATTGCTTAGACACTTCGTCACTTGTCAATAGGAGGAAATATACTAAGATCTTAATCTACAAAGACTAAGCAGCGCCCGGGTGTCTGTCAAAATATGAATCACCTGAATCCTTGCTTTAATATATATATATATATATGGAATTCAGAGTAGGTTGGTAACTTTTTATGGCTACCCAACCCACCCAAAACTCGGTCAAAACCCTAAGTGCTAAGAATCTTGGTGTGAAGGTCATGATAGACTCACTCAACGGTAATTTAGACAGGCTTCGGGTTTCTACACCCCTAGGTGACCGGAAGAGGAAGTATTTTGCCTGAAGGTGTATTTGTTCGATTGGTAGCTTTCTCCCTATGTTTGTTTTAATTGGGGTCAACGCAAGGATTTTTCCAGCGTATATCTCCCCGGCTTATACTACTTCCCCGCTTCTTCCTTAAGTGTTTTGGTTCTTTTTGTGCAATTACTGAGCTGGGCTCTGGACAACAGACTAATGGGTTGTTACCCACGATCACTTGCCAGCCATACTCGTGCGGTGAAGTGTGGTTTGTTTTATTTTCTTCTCTCTTTTTTTTTGTAGGTGGCTTCCCTGATCTCAAATGTACCTAGAGGCAATGAAGAAGTGGTCCCGTGGCTGGGCTCTGGACAACCTACCAATGGGCTGTTACCCACGACAACTTGCCAGCCATACCACCCTAGAGAGTTCATTAGCTACCCAATTTCTGTCGAAATCTCCGAGGAGTGAGTCTGTGCAAAAATGTGTGCAGATGCTTAGACTCAAAGTTCTTCTGAGTTAGAGGGTGAGTTGATAAGTTGTGTACTTATCACCTTATTTAGTAGGTGGATTAGAGTAACTTAAGGTTGCAAGGATTCGAAGCCAAATCCACATTTTAACGGACACCAGGGCTGATTAAGCCTGAAGGCCTGAAAAGTCTAAGTGTTCAAGTTCTTTTTGTATTATTTCCCACTATTGACAAGTTTCTAATGCCTAAGTTTCTTCCTAAATTCTTTTTTTTTTTTATTTTATTTTATTCAGACTGATTAAATGAGCTCAGGATCGTGTAATTTACCACCCCCCCATTCTTAAGTTGGACAATGTCCTCATTGGCAAATATATGGATGCAATAGGGGTTCAAAAAGATATTACCTGGATGACGTAAAATACTGGATCAGTCTGAATCCTCTGGGTTGCCTCCCAGGAAGCACTGAGTTTAACGCCTCCAGCTAGGCGATGCTTCGTGTCATCCCTTAATGAGGGTGACACTCTCCTTTGGGGGAACCTGGGCTCGGAAGTGTTTTAATCTTTGACCATTAACTGTAAAAGTGTGCCCAGTGTTTGGATCAGCGATTTCAACCGCCCCATTAGAGTAAGGCTTAACCACCCGAAATGGTCCTGTCCATTTGGACCTGAGTTTCCCCGGAAAAAGTTTTAGGCGGGCATCAAACAACCAGACTTGCTAGTTAGGCTCAAAGGTCTTTCTATGGATGAGTCGATCGTGGACGGCTTTCATTTCTCCTTATATAGTCGACTATTCTCAAAGGCGTCCCAACGAATTTCTTCGAGCTCAGATAGTTGGAGCGTCCTCTGCGCACTGGCTAACTGGGAATCCATGTTACATTGCTTGACAGCCAGTAAGCCCGGTGTTCCAATTCGACAGGAAGATGACAAGCTTTGCCAAAGACCAGGCGATAAGGCGACATGCCTATCAGGGTCTTAAAAGCTGTCCTATATGCCCACAGGGCATCATCTAGTCGTGTGGACCAGTCTTTCCTGTTAGGTCTCACAGTCTTTTGTAAAATGTTCTTGATTTGTCTATTTGAGACCTTGGTCTGCCCATTTGTTTGCGGATGATACGAGGTAGCAATGCGGTGGTTAACCTCATATTTTCTAAGTAGGGCACGGAATTGGGAGTGGATAAAATGGCTTCCACCATCACTGTTCGTGGCCTTTGGTATTCCAAACTGGGAAAAGATGTTTTGCTTAACAAAGTCCATGACAGTCCTGTGATCGCATCAGGAGGTGGTGACGGCTTCAATCCATTTAGAAACATAGTCTACTAAGACTAGGATGTACTCAAAGCCGTTGGATGGTGGAAAGAGACCCATAAAATCGATACCCCAAACGTCGAAGATTTCGACAATCAAAATGGGCTGGAGGGGCATCATATCTTTCTTGGTCATGGTCCCCAGTGTTTGGCAGCGTGAGCAAGTCTTGGCAAAGTTGTGTGCATCCTTAAACAGGGAGGGCCAGTAAAATCCAGACTGTAGAACCTTCGCAGCCGTTTTCTTTCCAGAGAAATGGCCACCACAAGCCTGGTCATGACAGAAAGAAAGCACACTCTGAACTTCGTTCTCGGGGATACACCTGATGATCTGGTTGGCACAGAGGCGAAATAGCATGAGATCATCCCAGAAATAGTGCTTGGCCTCAGCCAAGAACCTGTCCCGTTGCTGTCTGGACCAGCTGTGCGGGGTTTGTCCTACAACCAGGTAGTTGACATAGTTAACATACCAAGGCAGTCTCTTGTCTTGCACAGCCAGAAAGTGTTCATCGGGGAAGGTGTCAGATAGAGGTAGGGAGGGTCCAATGTGGTCTGGGTGAAGTCTAGACAAGTGGTCAGCCACCACATTCTTTGATCCAGCCTTGTCGCGGATTTCCAGGTCAAATTCTTGCAAGAGCAGGATCCATCTGATGAGCCTGGGCTTTGCATCCTTCTTAACCAACAGGTGCCGGATGGCTGAATGGTCAGTATAGATGGTCACGTGGAATCCCAGTAAGTAAGGTCGGAACTTCTCAAGTCCGAAGACTACAACGAGCAATTCTTTCTCTGTGACCATATAATTTCGTTGGGCCTTGTCCAACGTTTTGCTCGCATAGTAGATCACCATGGGTTTCTTGTCTTGTCTTTGTCCCAGGACAGCTCCTATGACAAAATCTGATGCATCACACATAATCTTAAAGTCCTGAGACCAATCCGGGGGCTGAAGTACAGGGGCTATGGTAACTAAGTCCTGGAGGGTGTGATAAGCCTGGATGCAATCAGAAGACATGTGGAATATAACGTCGTTAGCCAGAAGGTCGGTTAAGGGTTTGAAGATCTTGGAGAAGTCTTTAATGAACCTTCGATAGAAGCCAACGTGTCCCAGGAATGAGCGAATCTGCCGGACCGAGCTAGGCGGAGGAAGTTTGGAGGTCAAATCAAACTTAGCCCGATCCACCTCAACGCCCCTATGTGATACGATGTGACTAAGGATAATTTCTTCTTGAACCATAAAATGACTCTTTTCCCAACGTAGCACCAGATTAACTTCGATACAGCGTTTCAGGATTTTCTCCAAGTTGCTCAGACAATGGTCGAATGAATTCTCGAATACAGAGAAATCATCCATAAAGACCTCTAATTATTCACCCACCATTTCTGAAAAAATGGCTAGCATGCAACGTTGGAAGGTAGCAGGTGCATTGCATAACCCGAACGGCATTCGACGGAATGCAAACGTGCCGTACGGGCAAGTGAATGTGGTCTTTTCTTGATCTTCCGGAGCAATTGCGACTTGGTTATATCCTGAATATCCATCCAGGAAGCAAAAATACTTTTGCCCTGCCAATCTTTCAAGGATCTGGTCAATGAATGGCAAGGGGAAATGATCCTTCTTAGTGGCTTCATTGAGCTTCCTATAATCAATACACACCTGCCATGCAATGGTGGTGCGGGTGGGGATGGATTCGCCATGATCATTAGTGACAACGGTGAGCCCGGCTTTCTTTTGAACCACTTGAGTGGGGCTCACCTAGGGGTTATCGGAGATAGGATAAATGATGTCGGCATCAAACCACTTGAAAATTTCTTTCTTAACGACCTCCCGCATGTTTGGGTTCAACCGTCTCTGCATTTGGCAGGAGGGTCGTGCCCCGTCTTCCAGGTAAATCTTATGGGTGCAATAGGTGGGGCTAATTCCTCTCAAGTCCGAAATGGTCCAACTAATGGCGGCCCGATGTTCTGAAAGGGTCGCGGTCAATTTGAGTTCTTGATCCTTGGTTAGATGAGAATTAATAATCACAGGGAAGGTCTGGTCAGGTCCCAGGAAGACATACTTGAGATTCTCGGGTAGTGGCTTAAGTTCGGGTGCGGGTGGAACAATGGTTGATGGAAAAGGAAAGGGAGGGAGTTGATCAACATCGATCTCCTCAAATGGTGTTGTTTGATGGAAATCAGCCTTACAGAGGTCCACGGGTAGTGACGGGTCAGAACAGTCATTACAGGTTTGGTTGCCTGAGACAGGACTAAGGGTGAGACATTCCTTGACCAGAGTTTCCACGGGATCATGTTCCTCAATACAATCGCAATCAAAATACTTTGTCGCTCGGAAGATATCCAATTGCATTTTCATGTCTCTGAAGGCAATTTCCATACATCCCGTGTCACAATCAATGTTTTCCTTAACTGTAGCTAAGAAAGGTCTGCCTGAGATTATGGGTGCGTTTTGTAATTTTTCAGGGACTTCCATGTCGAGCACCAAGAAGTCGACCGGGAAATAGAAGTCCTTGACCCGTACAATTACGTCCTCGACAACCCCCTTCGGGGTCTTCACTGATCTATCAGCCAGCTGGATGGTGACGAGTGTGGGTGTCAACTCTCCGTAACCAAATTGGTGGTACAAGGTTGTTGGAATCAGATTGATAGAAGCGCCTAAGTCCAGGAGCGCTCTATCAAATGTCATGTCCCCGATATTGCAGGAAATCAGGGGTGCTCCTGGTTCAGTTTGCTTGAGCGGAAGTTCGCTTGATATTGTGGAACTTGCTTGTTCGGAGAGCACAACCTTCCTAGGTGCTTGAGGTCTTGGCTTACGTTTGGGTGTATAGGCATCCTTCAAAAACTTGGCGTAAGTCGGGATGTGCTTAACGGCTTCGAGGAGCGAAATATTAATTTGCACCTGCTTAAAGATCTCCAAAAGCTTCTCAGTTTCCACGACATTTTTCTTCTTCTTGATTGTCTCCAAGGCCTCAGGGTAGGGTGTCTGAACATGGATCGGATCTATTTCTAGGTCCTTGGGTTTTTCTAGTGCCTCTTCTGAGTCGGGTATCTCAGCCGGTAAAGTCTCGGGGAGAGTCGACCATTTGGGGTCCTGGGTTTTGGTGTCGCTTCTTAAGGTCATCGCATTTGTAGAGGCATTGGGACCATGGGTTGATCCTTGAGAAGACGAGGATGAAGAAGCACCAAACCTAGGGGGTGTTTGTGGGGCTGGCTGGACCATGTGAGCCTGCTCGGGATTGCCTTGTAACCCTTGCGAATTGGGGCCTCTGTTAATTATGTTTCGCGGGTTCGGTTGTGGCTGGGAAGGTAGGGATCCTTGTTGTTTGCAGTCCAAAAGTTGGCTTAACTGTCCCTTTACTAAGGCCATTTCCTCCTGATGTTTCTGGTTCATTTCAGCCATCATCTTTATTAGGATGTTCATTTGGTTTTGTGGGGGAGGGGCTGCCCTATTTTGATTATATGGGGGTCTAACTGGTGGTCCTTGCTGATAGGGGGCAAGTGTGGCTGCTGGTTTGGCCTGGGCCGATTTTGGAATTGAGGCGATTTCTGGTTTGTCCAACCAAAGATGGGGTGATTACGCTAGCCAGTGTTGTAAGTGTTGGAGAAAGGGTCAGGTTTAGCATAACCTTGGGCAGCTTGCACATCTTCAAGGATAGCAGATGTCGATGGGGAGGGAAGAGAGTAATCAAGGGTTGAGAGAGAAAAGGTCCCTCCCTGGAACATGGTCAGGGGTTGTTCCAGGTTCAGTTGGCTTAAAGGCTGGACCAGGTCAATATTATGTGCTCCCTTTGCTAGGGAGAAGGTCTATAACAGGTTCCTGGTCTGGTTTAGTAGCTCATCAATCTTTTTGTCCACTAATTCCACTAGATCTAATTTCTTGGCAATGATGTCCATGTCAGCCATTCCAGAATTTGCTTGTACCTCATAAATCCCACCACGAGGTTGACTGGATCTGTTAAACTGGGTCATGGAGGCATTGCTGAGTGAATTTTCGCTCATGGACTCAAAGAGCTCAAACGCGCTCTCCTCGTCCTTATTCAGGAAGTTCCCCCCGCATGAGGGATCGACGAAGTTCCATAGGTTGCTGTCCAGAACATGGTAGAAAATCTGGGCCAATTGCCACCTTGGTACTTCGTGGTGTGGGCATTTCCTCAAGAGTTCATTAAATCTTTCCCATGCCTCACGGAACTGTTCCCCACCCTGGAGTGTAAAGGTAGTAATAGCTCTTCTGAGGGCATTGGTCTTTCCTATGGGGAAGAATTTCTTTAGAAATGCATGCCTCAGTTCTTCCCAGGTGGTGATGGGTCTACCTAGGGTTCTAAGCTAATGAGAAGCCTTATCTCTCAACAAGAAGGGGAACATCTTAATTAGAACAATGTTAAGGCTAATGTTCTTAGGTTTCACAGTTCGTGCTATTCGGTCAAGATCCTCTAGATGCTGGAAGGGGTCCTCATTTGAGCTTCCATGGAAGTGGCTCTGGATTAGATTTAAGAAATTTGGTTTCAGCTCAAAATCATCTCCCCCTTCGGGGATCCTAAGGTGTGGCTCGACTCTAATAGCAGAAGGATTGTAGAAATCGCGGAGGGGCCTCGGTTGATCATGAAATGGTGGTACATCAAGTGGCAGTTGCCCTTGTGGGCCTTGGAAAGGTGGTGGTAGTTGGCCTTGTGGGTTCTGTAACTGGTGTATGGCTTGCATGATGGTGTGGATCTGTTGTTGCTGAAGCTGGTGGTTTGCATTGATCTGGGCTTGGATGATGGCCATTGTGTCTGGTGGGGGTTGGTCCTCAACCTCATCTACCCCAGTTTCAACCATGTTCCTAGAAGAATCAAGTCGCCTGAATTCCCGTTCCAAAACAAACAACTCAGGATGTAGTGAGTGCCTCCCGTGCATACACCAGAGAAGAGCAGGAGGGGATGCGGAGAGCGATAGATGCGAGAAGTGTGTTCAATCAAGTAAACAAGCCTAGTCCTTATGGTGTATTCCTTAGGAGACCTAGAAATCTCAAAAAGGGTGATTAAGTTCGTAAGCACTGGACTCCCCTTCACAAGGCTAATCTGGCCAGGTTGATTACGAGGGTATTGCAGGGAAGGTTCTTCCTTTGGCTTGCGCCGCTGGTTCCGTAGACCCCACAACCGCGGTCGTTTGACTCTGCCCCGCAGCCTAGTCACCAGATTCTACCAAGGGAATGAAAGCCAAATGCCCAGCGAACAAAACCTCGCCTCTCGAGACTTAACTCAGTCCTGCCTAGGGCATGTCTACTCAGTTTAAAAAGGGCTAGGATAGTTCTTGTGCTAGGGTTATGTGATGAGGTGTTGATTGGGGTGGTGCCTCTTAATTTTCCATTTTCAGAGTGTGTGCTTTTATCAAGGCATGGTTTTAAGCAAGGATTTTTTTAAGATGTGGTGTCTTTTAGTGTTTCATCCTTACTTTAGTGTTTTTTAGTGTTAACGTGTCTTAATGTTTTCAGACAAGTTTCAGTGGGTACGTCAAGTTTTGCGCACAATTTGGTGAAAGTAGATTTCCTTTTATTGTGTAGAGGCTCTAAAACCCTAATGTACTCATCCTAATGATCATGCAGCTTCTATTAGATGAGTCATTTTTAGGGTTGAGTGGTGCGGCACAAGTCAATCCACGGTGGCTTCGCAAACACCACTCAAAAAGAGAAAAGAACACTCTAAGAATTTATTCAGAATGTTAGAGTGTACATTTTTTTTTGTTGGGTGATGTGTTAAGGATGTGGGTCAAGTAATCATACACCACGTCAATTTTTTTTTCAATTTTACAATTTTTTTAGTTTTTCACGCAAGCAAACAGTCATGAGTGAAGAATTACTCACTACCGGTCCTTGTTGCGCCTACTTCGTTGTTATCGTCATGGGTTGCGCTGCTTCACCGCCCAAGCGCCGAATTCCTACAACCATCAAGTAAAAGGAGATAAGGAGTTAGGCGATGTGAGAATGGATGTAAAATGGGAGTGAGAAAACAAATCCGTTGCCTCCTCGACAATGGCACCAAAAATTGGCATGCGCTCGTGTGTGTGTTTAGAAGTGTCGTGATAGTTTGCACTTGCACGCTGGTTTTAAAGTAAAGAAACGGATGTGAGTCCGAGTGTCGGTCTCAGGGAGGCGTGAAAATCGAATTTTTCTTGTCACTTATTGTCACGAAAATCGCGGAGTTTTGCTTGCGAAAAGGTGCAGGTGAAAAGCGAGAGAGAGAGAGAGATTAGGGTTAGAATCGTTTCATTCTTAACATGCAACTTGAATAGGAAATAAAGTAGGCAACTGAATGGAAAACAACTTCATTAATCATGTAGCTTTAGTTCATAAATTACAACATTAGATACATGCTTAAACATAAGTAAAGTAAAGCTTAAAAGAAAGGAAGAAAGAAAGAGAGAGGGAGGGCGGCGAGGTAGCCACGGCGGTGGAGAAGGCTCCGTTGGCGGCTCGTCATCTCCGGCGATTACAAAAGGGCCTAAAGGTAGCTAAGAGGGGTAGAGTAGTTGCAAGTGGAGTGAATGCCTTGAATGAGTGGTTGGAAGGGGTTTAAATAGGGAGAAGGGCTTTCCAAATGAAGAAGGGGTTTTAGCGACGTTTGGGACGTCGCTAAAACCCTTCCCAAAACGTCGGTGAAGCCCCCAGCCCGCCGGTCGCTCATAGCCGTTCTTCCTCGCGCTCAATCCGTGGGTGTGGCATGAGAGCTGTTCGATCAAAGATCGGACGGCTGGGATCTCGCATGAGACGCTCGTCTGGATCGCGCCCTCGCGCCCGCGTCGTCGCGCGCGTCTGGCCGGGGTGCATCTGCGGGCGCCACGTCACGCTATCTCGGCCGTCCGCTACTGATCGGGTGGCCCAATTTCGCCCGCGCGTGAAGTCGTCTTCGAATTCCAGCACCACGTGGCTCGAACCCGTGTCGCATGGGCATGGTTCTCAGCCGTTCGATCGGAGATCGACGGTTGAGATCTGCTCTTCAGATGAAGGAGGAAGCGGGTGCGCGGTGAGCGGGCACCACGTGGCACACCGTGTTTCGTTGATCATCAGATCAACGGTCAGAACTTCTTGGGTCCATTGTGGGAGCTCCGGATGTCAGATTTGGCCGATTTTGAGTCAATTGAACTCCGTTCGTCATTCTGAATCCATCCGTGTGGTCCAATTTCTCATATGAGGCCTGCTTTGACAATTTCTCATACAAATGCCATTAATACTATTTCATAAGCAATATTGACATATGTATGCAATGCTCCCATTCTACTTATGTTGTGTTATCTGTGCCTTTTATTCTTAAGATGGGACCTATTTAATAGAATTATCATCTCCAGATGCAGTGTTATCAGCCGTCCAATCGTGAGATCGAACGGTCGAGATTGATTCGCTCATCGCTTGTTCAAAATGCTTCTACCTCTCGCCCGCGTGCGATGAGGCATGCAAATGAGCGTCATTGCGCGCGTACGCGATAGAAGGATCCTCCGCGTGCCATGCCTTCTCCACTCGACCGCTCGATCTTCATCTGATGGTCGAATCGTGCCCGCGCCCACTCCCGTCTGAATTGAGGCGCTCAGTGTGGCTCGATCGCGCGACCCCTCGCTCGCCCACCGGGGCATGACCGCTGCGCTGAGGCCTCCACTTTGTTGCGTGGAGGGATTGGGTGCGCGCGATCGGCTGCCGTTGGATGGGCATCCAACTGTGGAGATTTGTCGAGCGATTGAAGAAGAAAAGTGGAGGCGGGTCCTTGGGGCCGGTTGGGCGGCTGAGATGGCGCCACATGACACCATCTTGGCTGTCCATCTTCTATGTGTTGTTGATGGTGCTACGAATGTTGGATTGGGCCAATTTTCACATCGTTAGGCTACGATCATCAATCCGAACCCATCCGTGCGGTCGGATTTGTCGTCTGAAGTACGGATTGGCACCATCTTAGTCCTTGATCTTTAGGATTCCTCAATCTCTATTTGGTGCTACGGATGTCCGATAAGGGCGATTTTGGAGTCGTTGAACTCCAATTGTTGTCCTAATCAGATCCGTATATTTGGATCTTTGATCCGAGGCCCCAATAAAATGTCACCCTGCCCTGACCATAAAAGGAGACAATTACTATACAATTTATACAACTTGACCTAAATGCATGATTATGCATGTTATGCAATATTTACAATGTGTGATGCTAATATGACACTGAGAACATGCATTAATAGACATTTTAGGTTAATCAGATGTATGCACATCACACCCCCATGCCTATCTTTTGCTAGTCCCTAGCAAAAACTACATACTATTTATAAAAGAATTAGGTTGGATTACCGAGCACAAATCATCTTCAACATTAAGAAATTTTTGCTTAGGACCTGAACTTTCAAAGACACAACAGCGTCCCGGTATTTGCCAAAATGCAGATCGCCTTATGCCCTCGCCATTTTCAAAGAAAGATCACTTTTTCTCTTTCTCTTCTTTTCTATTTTTTTTGGATTTTTTTTTTTTTGACTTCAAGGTTATAGAGCGGCTTTCTACGACCACTCAACCCATCCAAGACTCGATAAGAACCCTAAGTTCTAAGCATCTTTTTGTGAAAGTGATAGACTTGTTGATCGACAATCAGAATGGACTTTGGGTTTCTACGCCCCTAGGTGACCTTAAAAAGAGTTCTGCCTAAAGGTGTATCTATTCAACCGGTAGCTTTCTCCCTACTTTTATTTTTTGTAGGGTCAACACAAGGGTGAATCCAGTGTATATCTCCTCGGCTTATTCTACTTCTCCACTTCTTCTTAAGTGTTTTAGGAATTTTTATGTGCATTTCTTGAGTTGGGATCTGGACAACTGGTCAATGAGTTGTTACCACTGACAACTTTTCAGCCATACTCGTGTGGCGAAGTGTAGCTTATTTCTTTTGTTTCTTTTTCTTTCTTTTCTCCTTTTATTTTTTTTCTTTTTCTTTTCTTTTTGAACTTTATTTTTTTAAGCAGGTGGCTTCCCTGGTCTAAGATTTACTTAAAGGTAGTAAGAAGAGAGTGATCCTGTGACTGGGCTCTGGACAACCTACCTATGGGCTGTTACCTACGATAACTTACCAGCCATATCACCCTAGAAGGTTTATTATCTACCCAATTTTCGTTAAAACCGCCGAACAACGAGTCAGTGATGAATAATGTATAAATGCTTAGACTTAAAGTTCCCTCAAATCAGAGGATAAGTTGATAAGTCGTGTACTTATCACCCAAACTTATTTACTCAAATTAAAATAGAATTCAGGATGACAATGACTAGATAAACAAATCCACATTTTAGTGGATACCCGGGCTGATTAAGCCCAAACACCTGAAGGGCCATAGTGTTTAGATCCTACTGTAATATTTCCTAAGATTGAAAGTTCCTAATGTCCAAGTATTCCTTCCTAATTCAATTTTTTTTTAATGTATATATAAGAAAATAAGTAGAATTTACAAGAATTCCACAGAGCTGACAAAATGATTCAGAAATGAATCCACCCCCCATGCCTAGCTAATGCAATGTCTGCATTAAGAATAAAAGACATGAAAGGAAGGGTAGAATGCAGAAGATATCACCTGAATATGAAGCTCAGGTTAGCTCTGAGTCAGACTATACAACTGTTGAGTTTAATGCCGTCAGCTAGGCATAATCCAGCCAAAAAAGTCACAACATAGCTAGAGCAACTGTGTTTGAGACGGGTTCTAGAACAGTACGGTCAATAATAGGCTTCAGACGTTAACCGTTGACTTTGAATGAATTACTCGTCTTTAGGTCAGAGATCTGAACAGCCCTTTTGGAAATATCTGATTGATAATGAACAGGCTGTTCCATTTCGACCTAAGTTTGCCAAGAAAGAGCTTAAGTCGAGAATCAAAGAGCCAGACTTTCTGGTTCGGCTTAAAGCTCTTGCGGGAAATCAATTTGTCATGAAGAGCTTTGGTACGAGCCTTATAGATCTTGTCATTCTCGTACGCATCATTTCTAAGCTCCTCCAACTTAGATAGTTGGAGTTTCCTAGTCTTCCCGGCTAAACTTAGATCTAGATTACATTGCATGATTGCCCATAATGCCCTGTGTTCAATTTCTACGGGTAAATGGCACGCCTTTCCATACACCAGATGAAACGGAGACATGCCGATGGACATTTTATATGCCGTACGGTAGGCCCAAAGAGTGTCCTCAAGCTTTTGAGTCCAGTCTTTGCGATCAGGCCTAACCGTTTTCTGCAGAATATTCTTGATCTCCCGATTGGAGATCTCGGCCTGTCCATTCGTCTAGGGATGGTAAGGTGTGGAGATTCTGTTATTAACCCCGTATTTTTCTAGCAAATTACATAACTGGGCATTAGTGAAATGAGTGCCACCACCATTGATGATGGCCCTCGGAATCCCGAACCGACTGAAAATGTTTTTTTTGACGAAATCTATGACCACTTTGTGGTCATTGGTTCGGGTGGAAATAGCCTCGATCCACTTGGACACGTAATCAACCGTGACAAGAATGTACTGGTGTCCAAATGAAGGGAGGAATGGACCCATGAAATCGATAACGTCGAAGATTTTGATGGGAAGAATTGGGTTTAGAGGCATCATATCTCTCTTAGTTATGCTCTCAAGTGCCTGGCATCGAGAACATGACCTCGAGAAATCCTTGGCATCCTTAAATAAAGATGACCAATAGAATTCAGATTGCAAAATTTTTGCAACCGTCTTTTTCCTGGAGAAGTGTCCACCACATGTAGATGCATGGTAGAACTCGAGTATACTCTTGAATTCGTTCTCCGGAACTCATCGGCGAATAATCTGATCAGAGCCGATGCAGTACAGTTCAGGGTCCTCCCAGAAGTAATATTTAGCCTTAGATTTGAGTCTATCCTATTGCTGCTTGGTCCAATCCTGGGGCATTTGACCAACGGCCAAATAATTAACGATGTCAGCAAACCACGGGGTTTAGACACTTGAAACTATAAGGATAGTCTTGTCTGGAAAAGTATCAGTAATCGGAATGTCTGGACGAGAAGAATCACTCAAAAGTCTCGACAGATGATCCGCCACCACATTCTGTACCCCTGATTTATCCTTGATTTCAAGATCAAATTCTTGAAGCAGAAGAATCCATCGAATAAGCCAGAGTTTGGAATCCTTTTTGGCCAAGAGATGTCTCAAGGTCGAGTGGTCGGTATATATGATGACGTGAGACCCTAAGGGATAAGTCATAAATTTCTCCGAAGCAAACACTATAGCTAGTAATTCCTCCTCAGTAATAGTGTAGTTCTTCTGGGCTTCGTCCAGAGTTTTACTAGCGTAGTAGATGACAGAGGGCTTCCTGTCAATCTTCTGACCCAAAACAGCCCCGACCGCGTAATTAGAAGCGTCACTCATGATCTCAAATGGGGCTGTCCAAACCGGTGGTTGCAACATTGGAGCACAAGTGACTGTCGCTTTAAGAAAATCAAATGCCTTATGACATGATTCATTAAAATCAAACGGCGTTTCTTTGGCAAGAAGATTAATCAAAGGACGAGCAACCTTCGAAAAGTTCTTGATGAATCTCCTGTAGAATCCCACATGACGAAGAAATGATCGAATTTGTTTGACAGATGTGGGAGGAGGAAGTTTAGCGATAGCATCAACCTTAGCTTTGTCCACTTTGATTCCCCATTCAGAGATTACATGACCCAAGACGATGCCTTTTTGTGTCATGAAATGACTCTTCTCCCAACTAAGGACCAGTCTTATTTTGATGCATCATTTAAGGATCATTTCAAGATTAGCTAGACAAGAGTCAAACGATTCTCCAAAAATAGAGAAATCATCCATGAAGACTTCCATAAACTCTCCCACCATGTCAGAGAATATGGCCAACATACACCTTTGAAAAGTCGCAGGTGCATTGTATAAGTCGAATGGCATCCTATGGAAAGCAAAGGTTCCGTAGGGACAGGTGAAAGTCATTTTTTCCTGATCCTCGGGATGGATAGGGACTTGGTTATATCCTGAGTAGCCATCAAGAAAACAGAAGTACTTCTACCCAGCTAGTCTTTCAAGGATTTGATCAATAAAAGGCAAAGGGAAATGATCTTTTTTCTTGGCTGTGTTCAGCTTCCTATAATCAATACAAACTCTCCAAGATGAAGTTGAACGAGTTGTAACAGATTCCCCTTTCTCGTTAGTCACAATCGTAATCCCAACTTTCTTGGGAACAATTTTCACGAGACTTACCCAAGGACTGTCAGAGATCAGATAAATGATTCCTACATTGAGCCACTTGATAATCTCCTTCTTGACCACTTCTCGCATATTCGAGTTTAATCTCCTCTGCATCTGGCAAGAAGGGCGGGATCCATCTTCCAAAAATATTCTGTGATTGCAATAAGATGGCTTGATCCCCCTAAGGTCATGAATGGTCCAACCAATTGCCTCCTTGTATTCCTTTAGGATCTTAATCAGTTTAATCTTTTGCTCCTTTATTAATTTATCATTGGTAATCATAGGGAGCATCTTATGTGGTCCTAAAAATAGATATTTCAGATTCTCAGGCAATGGTTTCAGTTCAAGCTGGGGCGGGTTGATGATTAAAGGTAAAGAAGATGCTGATGAAGACTCATCAAGAGGAAGAGGTTGAGAGTGAACAAAATCAATAACCTCTTCAGAAGGTGGCAGGTTTGCCATAGAGGGTTGCGGTTCCAAATCATCATTAGAGGAGGAACTTTCAAATGTAGAAATCATCACACAAGTTTCAATATTCACATTATCGCCTTCAAGTTCCTCAATAAATCTACAATCCTCGAATTTGTTAATTGCCTTAAAAATATCCAATTTCATTCTTTGATCCCCAAAGGTGATTTCCATTCTACTGCTCTCACAGTTAATGTTGGCCTTTGCGGTAGCTAGGAACGGATGCCCCAGAATAATGGGCGTGTTCCTCAGATTTTTAGGTACATCCATGTCAAGGTCAAGGAAATCTACAGGAAAAAAGAAATACTTAACTTTGACAATAACATCTTAAATAACGTCTCGTGGATTTGTGACCAAACGATCCACTAGTTGCATCATTACTGAAGTCGGCCAAAGTTCACATAATCCAAACTTCTCGTAAAGAGAAATTAGAATTAGGTTAATGGATGCACCCAGATCCAACAGTGCTCTATCAAAAGTGTAATCTCTGATGACACAAGAAATCAAAGGCGCACCTGAATCTCTCTTTTTCTGAGGGAGGTGGTGCAGGATAACAGAACTAGCTTGCTCGGAGAGTACCACCTTCCTCAGAACAGATTCTCTCGACTTACGCTTCTGTGTACATAAATCCTTTAAAAATTTCACGTAAGCTAGTATATGTTTGATAGCATCTGTTACTACCCGGTTCTCGAATCCCTACAGGACACGTGGCCGGACTGACTCAACTGATCCTAAGACTCAGTCGTCCAACGAGAAAGTAACCAAAAAGCAAGAAAGTAAACCACATTCACTATGCTAAAAAACTAACAGTAACAAAAGTACAACAGTAAAGAAGTAAAACTAATATAGTACACACCACTACAACAGTAGAAAAGTAACCAGGTACAAGAATATAAAGTACAGAATATATGAGTACAAACATAAAGATGCAAGAGTTTACTCACTACAACAGAAAGAAGTACAACAAGGAAGCTACAATTGCTGGGCTCTACTGGGCCAAGCACCCTCTGCAGCCGTAGGCTCTGGCTGCTCAACACCTAGACCTGAAAAGGGGTTATGAGTACACAACGTCAGCGAAGGCTGAGAAGTGTGGCAACCAACTAACTAAAGCAGTAAAGGTGGACAGGTAGCTGTTGTTTTTCAATTACCTTCTTTAACTAATTATTCTTTTTCATCACTTGGTTTATTTATCAGGTCTCTTTCTTGATCTCGAATGTTCCTCGTGGGAACGATCTTGATTGTAGTCTTTTCCGAAAGTAGAAGGCACACGTGGTGCTCTCCTGGCCGAGAGAGTCCCCCGTGGTGATCCTACACCCAGTCAACCACCCCAAGGTCACAGACAGATGTAACGGTGACTACGGCACGTGCGATAAGCGCACGGGTAGCTACCCCTCACTGGCACGCGGTCAGTCGTTTCCGTTAGCGGGTACGCCCAAAGCACAGCACGGAACCAGTATAGGGCCTAGCCCTCTCAGTAACAGGGGGCTAGCCCTTAAGAACCAAACAGGGGTCTCACCCCTCCACAGTCCGTGCACCCTCGCCTGACTACCTTAGTTTGCCGAGTGGGCCTAACAAGTCGGTGTAGGGTGGCTAGTTGAACCCCGGGTCTCGTGGGGTGGCTAGCTCTCTCCCTACACTAGTAGCTCTCCCCGATACTGTGTACACGAAGGGCAAGAAGTCGATACAGAGTGGCCAATCCTAACCGAGGGTCTCAACCCAAGGGCGGTTAGCTCCGCTCTGCACTAAACAGGGGGCAGTCGCTCTCCTTGGTACTCTATACTCAAGGGCCAACTCACTTCCCCACTTACATTTCCAGATCCATTCCATTTATTTCCAAGAGCTCTGCTCCTAATTCCCCGTAGGGTTCATGCTCATATTCCTCAGGCTAAGCCATACCAGGTTTCATCATTTCTATTTCCATTCTCAGGATATACATATGCAGCTCGTATTTCTATTGTTTACATTACCGTTCTCAATTTATATACTTGCAGCTCGTATTATGTCATTTAACGTATACAACAGGAATTTACATGCAACAGTTTGCTAGTACAAGTACTTTACATTTTACAGGCAGCTGATGAGAACCTCATCATGAGCCATAACTAGCTCATTTTGACCCAATACAAAGGATAAAAGCTCCTACATAACTCAAGGAAAGGCTTAACTCAGAGAATTCTGAGTTTAAGGAGAAAACAAGTCATAAGGGGTAAAAATGTAATTTTACCAGTATAATCTGCATACAGGGTAATTCAGGGTCCAAACATAGGTCAAAGCAACTTAATAAGAATAAAAGTGGGATGAGATGATCTAGCAAGGGCTACAGCAATTCCAAGGAACTAAATGATAATCTGTAACCCTAAAACAAACCCACTTCAATTCACGAGGTTCAAGGCAAAGAAAAAATGGAATAAACCCTCTAAAATTCATAGAAAAATAATCTCTAGGGTTTAGAACCTTCAATTTGACCTTAGGAACCCATCTTGACCTACATTGAGAACCTTACCCAATTAATAACTTAATTTGGGTTTTTGCATAAATTGACCAGTCAAACAAGGTTTAATCTAGAAATAAAATTTACCATCAGATTCCTTAGGTCCTAATTAGTCATGTATAAAAACTTGAGCCTAAGAAGAAACCTTCTTGACCAACTTTACACTTTGGTCCTCATATATTTACCTTTTGGCCCTCAACTTTTGAACCCTCGCATTTTGGCCCCTAACTCTCCTTCGTTCTTTGCGTTCAGGTCCCCCCTGCAAAACCTGCCAGCACCATGCTCCGGCGACCTTACGCGGAGCATGGCGCCGCGCAGGGTGAGGGGGAGAGCCTGGCAAGTAAACCGGGGTTGCCCTGCGTCGTCAGCCGTCGCAGGGACACCCCCTGGTCGCTGTAACCCACCATACCGGCCGTGTGAACGCACGGACGGTATGGGTTTCCATCTCCGGCGTCCTCCGGCGAGGGAGACACGTCGTCTCCCTCCGCCTTCCTCCCTGATTCGGTCCCTATAAATACACCCGTCGCTCCACCGTTCTTCCGAGCTCGGATCTGACGGAGAAAACCCCCAACTTTCCTCTCTTCTCACTCCGGCAGACGCCCACCAGCTCCGGCGGTTCTTCCTCCTCCTCCTCTTCGCTTTGCCGCAATACCAGCAGCAGAGACTTCTTCCCCTGCTCTTCCCGCGCCACGCCGCACCCAGCTGGCGCCTCTCCGGCCCTCTGCTCGCCGCCGCCCCTTCCCCTGGGCATCTTCTTCTCCGGCGACAGTCGATACGACTGTCGCCCGCTCCGGCCCCTCCTCCTCCTGCTAAGTAGGTAGAACTCCTCCTCTTCCTCCCCTCTTCCTTTTCCTCACTTTAAACATCTACTGTCGCCCTCGATTCCGACCCCTCACCCTCACCTTCTCCGCCTCCGGCCATCCTCCGGCGAGCCGCTCCCATCACTCCAGCAACCCACACGGCTCGCCGACCACCGCAGAACCTCCGCCTCCTCACCCTGATCAACCCCCGCCCTTCCACTTCCCCCACATCACCCTCTGCAACTCCACCGAACAAACCCAGCTTCCGACCCACAGTCCGACCTAGGGCAGCCCTTGCACGCCGCCCCACGCCTCGCCACCACCCACACGAGCTTCGCCGCACTCTGGCGAAGCTCCCGGCACCTTCTGATTAGGCCGAGAGGCCGTTTTGCTGTAAACAGGTCACCTGTCCTCCGCCGCCATTGCCGTGCAGAAGGAGCTGCTTCCGCCTGCAGCTGCAGGCGCGCCACGCCCAGATTCGACTCCCAGGCCGTGCGAGGCATTTCGACAAAGCGTCAGGCTGCAGCTGAAGCGAAGCCCTCGCGCGAAGGCCTCGCGTAACGCCACGATTACCAGCTGTTTCCTCCGCGCAGGCGCCAACTCGGGGTGGGACATTTAGTCCCACCTCGGAAAACTCTGAAGAGGCGCAGCGGTATAAAGTGAAAAAGTGCTGGAGGCTTATTGCCTCAGCACACGGGGTGAGGTCCCCTTCACCCGCCCGGTTACCCGGTCTCGTCCGCGCTCACGGCCCCGCGGACCTGGCCCGACCCGACTTAGACTGACCTGCACTCCTCGCCCACCACGCACGCCGGTGGGCATGGACCCGGGCGCGACCCGTACCCGGCAGCTCTGGGAGAGCTTTCCCAAGAGTGGCTTCTGTGAGAGAGAGACGCGGGGGGAGGGTAGAGATAGGTTTTGCCCCTCTCTCTGATCAAGCTGTGTAAGTGTGCAGGCATAGGTGAAGAAGAACCGTGGAAGAAGACGAAGGCTGAAGGAAGGAGGATCACCGAGCGGCACTGTAGCAGCGGCGGTTTAAGTCGTCTGATTGGAAAATCAGACGATGTCCTGAAGGCAAGGAAGGAGAAGGAAGGCGAGGCAGAGGAGAACGCAGAGAGGCCAAGACAAGAACTGAAAGAAGAAAAAGAGCACGAGAAGAAGATCTGAAGAAAGGAAACGAAAGGAAAGAAAGAAGAAGAAGAAGAACAGGACCGCTCTGCAGAAGAAAGGAAAGAAAGAAGAAGAAGAACAGGACCGCTCTGCAGAAGAAAGAAAAGAAGAAAAAGAAGAAGAACAAAAAGAAGAGAGCAGAAGATCTGAGAAGGAAGAAGAGGAGAAGCAAAGAGAAAAGAAGAAAAGCCAACAAATTCTCTCTCTCTCTCTCTTTCTTTATTTTTGTAAAAGAAACTTGTACCCCTAGAATACAACTTGCTCCCTGAGTTCGACCTCGGGAACTCTTTATTTCCGAGTAACAAATTGTATTAAACTGGTAATCACCTCCCTCTATACTATACTACGACGAAATAATAAAACTATAGAGGAAGGAATCCCCACCAGTTTTTGGCGCCGTTGCCGGGGAGCAACGGCTATTCTAGAGGTAAACATTCCTGTTTCTTTTTAATTTCTGATAATCTCCCCTCTTTTGTGCAGCTACAGGAAATCAAGAAGACAAGCAACCTCACGACAACCACTCCGAGGACAGGTAAATTTTTCCTCTCGCTATTAACCCCTAAACTCTAAAGAGGAAGAAAAGAAAAGAACAAGCAATATAGGGCTAACCTGTCTTCCATACTTAGTAACCATAAAGAGTTGCATGTTTTCAACTCATTAGTCCTGCACACTATTAAGGGTATTTAAGGGCTAACACATTCTTGCTTGAGCCCTAATTACCCAACAAAGAACTAACTGGACCAAGTAGAGACAACATAAGATTCAACATTAGGGTTTTAGAGACACACTACTTGAATCAAGAATGGAGAAAATCCAAAAGAAGTGTGCCTAAACCATTGATTGAAAATACCTATTCAAAAGAAAACCTAAAATAATTGGCTCTCTAAACACTTGAACCCTAAAAGACAAGACCTAAAAGCTCTCAAAGAAAACAAGAGGTAAAGTTGACCCCTTGGGTCAACCAACCTTAAATTAGGTCACTCTTTGCACTTAAAAGACTAAAGTTCAAGTGAAACCTTAAGCACCCTGATCTTAAAATTGGTAGACTTAAGAGGTCAAGATCCCCATTCTGGTCTACCTGGAACCGCAGTGACAAGAGAGGTCGGGTGGGGGAAACCCTGTAACCCGTGGGGACGCTCTACCGTGTAGGGGTCTTCGCGGGACTCTCCCTCTCTGGCTGCCCAGGTAATTCTCAGGTGGACGATCTTTTTGATCAAGGGTTCCATCTGCCCCGCACCTCTATAGTCACCCAACAATTTTTTTGGGTGTCTCGATTGGGTCCAGCACCTTCTAATCTCATCATCACATCCTTCGGTGCATGTACGGTAGGAGGTCCTTAAGACCACCCTTAAGACCTCCTTTAGAAATTCGCTCTCGTCAAGGCCAAGCCTCGACGCCCGTGTTTGTGCAGCAACACCCTCACATTATTCTCTCTTCTGATTCAGAACCAAGTTCTTCTTCTTTCCCCATCATGGCTCAGCCAGTTGAGGAAGAAAATAATCTGGAACACCAGCTCCAGCGACTCAATGACCTCTTCCAAAACTTCGTGCACCCACCACAGCGTCCTATGATGCGGGACCACTACAATCCTACTGCGGTGGCCATTGAGCCTCGAGTCAGAATCCCGACTGGAGGACCTGATTCCGAATTAAAGCCCAACATGATTCATGCTATACCTAAATTCCATGGGCTTAATTCTGAAGATCCCTTCCAGCACATCAAACAGCTAAAGCATCTGGCCCACACTTTTGGATCAGATGCGCAAAATCGGGATATTCTTCTCATGAAGATGTTCTTTTCTCTTATGGACAAGGCCGCCTATTGGTATCAAACTCAGACCCGGCCGATCAACACTTGGGAAGAACTTCAATCCGAGTTTTTGAAAAAGTTTTTCCCCGTTGGTCGGACCAACGCCTTGCGCCATCAGATTACACACTTCACTCAACAATCAGGAGAACCTCTCCATGAGGCATGGGATCGTTTTCAGGATCTCATGAGAAAGTGCCCCCATCACAGAGTTCCTAAATGGGAACAAGTCCAATCTTTTTACCAGGGACTCCGTGAGGACATCCGCCTTTTCGTCAATGCAACTTGCGGAGGAAACATCATGGGTCAACATGAAGACACCGTATGGGAGATTCTCGAAAACATGTGCGAGAACTCCATCAACAATGACTCCATGGGATTATTCGATAGGACGAATACCTGCGCAGCGACGAATCTTAAGGGAGCACATGAGACGCAGGGCCTGTCCGCATCAGTCGACCTGGAATTAATGGCCAGTCGATTGGACAAGGTCTCAATCATTGAAAAGAAGGTGGATGAGCTGACTCAGCACTTGCAGCGAGCCACCTCCGCGCGTAACTCCTTTGCACAACCTCCTTCCACACAGGAGACTGTGCAAAACATCCACCACCGATCTTCCCCTAGGATGGATCCATATCCATCCCCATCTGATTCTTGGATCGGAGGATCATCCGATCCTTTCTACACCAGCCGGGGGAACTCCATTCCCCCTTTCCCTGATTCTCAGGAGGTTCCTCAGACCTGCGAGGACCTCAACGCCATCCAGAACGACCCATTCTCCAACACTTACAACCCTGGATGGCGAAACCATCCCAATTTTCAGTGGGCGGGAAATTCCCAAACCCAAAGACCACCTTTTCAGTCCCGCCCACAGCCCTCTCGTCATTACCAGCCGCCTCAGCCTCGGCCCAACCCTACTTATCCATCAGGGCCAAATCAGGATCAAATGTCCCTAATCCTTCAGACTCTGGCTGACATTCAAAAAACGAATGCGGCTATTCAAAAACAGCACAAGGACGAACTTACAGAAGTTAAAACTCAACTGGCCCAGTTGGCAAATTCTCGCCAGCCAGGCACACTCCCTTCCCAAACTCTTCCTAACCCAAATAACGTGCCAACCCAGAAGCGCGTTATGAATCCAAATTTAGGCCACGCACAATGGATTTATCAGGCCCCTACTGCTCCATCTCCAGACGAGATGGAAGCTTCAACATCTTATGCGGGATTTCAGCAGCAACCACCCCTCTTACCAAACCCAAACCAAAATCAGGCCGGATTAAATTCTGTAACAACACGTAGTGGTAAAACAACTCAAGACCCGCATTATCCAAACCACTCCAAGCCTGATAACCATGACCCTAGGATAGTTATCCAAGAAACCGCTGTTCCAGATCCACAACCTGGACCTATCCTAGAAGAACCAACCAAGATCCCGTTTCCCGAGGCCTTGACCAAGGGAAAGAAGACCACCAAACCCGTGGCCCCTCAGGAGGACCTGGTCAAGCTCTTTGAGCAGGTCCACATAAACATCCCCTTGATGGATGCAATCCGCCACGTACCAGCTTACGCACAATTTCTAAAGAATATATGTACACCCCAGCGTAAGCCGCGAACCAAGGGTGGGAGCCCAATTGTTCTGTCAGAGCAAGCCAGCTCTGTAATCCTCAGTAGACTCCCACCCAAGGCAAAAGATCCTGGTACTCCCCTGATTTCCTGCAAGATAGGTGGTACCCAATTTGATAGAGCATTGTTAGACTTGGGTGCATCCATAAACCTGATACCCACATCCTTACTTGACCATCTAGAAGAATCTGAGCTAAAACCAATCGAGGTGACATTACAATTAGCAGATCGATCTATAAAGTCACCAAAAGGGATTCTCGAGGATGTTATCGTAAGAGTGCGGGATTTCTATTTCCCCGTGGACTTCATAGTCTTAGATATGGACGCACCTGAGAACCCTAGGGATACACCAATCATTCTAGGGAGACCTTTCTTGGCTACTGCTAGAGCCAACATCAGCTGTGAGGAGGGCCAAATAGAGCTTAAGTTTGGAGATCAAACACTGAAAATTGATATATTTAAGGCCCAACAAGGAATTAATTGCGGCGTCATCGAACAAATTTGTGACATCAGGACCTTGGTTGATGAATCACACTTCCAGAATGACGCGATTATGCCTCATCAACCACAGAAGGATCTTGACCCGCAAACAGAGGAGTCGAATCCAGATATGAATAACCCAGTAACTCCCACCCTCGAACCTCACATCTATACTGAACCACCCGCTGCTGCTGATAACCCCATCCTCGAACTGAAACCCCTTCCTGCTCACTTGAAATACATCTTTTTGGGTTCTAATCAGACCCTTCCTGTGATTATCAATTCCAACCTCAGTCCTGAACAGGAATCCCGTCTGATTGTTGTCCTCCAGCAACATCGCAGAGCCATCGGGTGGACTCTCGATGATTTGACTGGAATAAGTCCATCTTATTGTACTCATCATATCTATTCAGAAGAGGGCACACGACCTTCTCGTGAAATGCAGAGACGCTTAAACCCCAATCTGCAGGAGGTCGTGAAAAAGGAGATCATCAAGTGGTTAGATGCCGGAATCATCTACCCGATCTCCGATAGTCGTTGGGTGAGCCCAATTCAGGTCGTGCCCAAGAAGGCAGGACTCACCACTATAACAACTGAGACCGGAGAAATCATTCCTACCCGATTAGCCAACTCGTGGAGAGTCTGTATAGATTACCGCCGACTCAATTCCTCCACGAAGAAGGACCATTTCCCACTACCCTTCATTGATCAAATTCTCGAAAAACTTGCGGGAAATAGGTTCTTCTGCTTTCTTGACGGGTACTCCGATTATAACCAGGTGGCAATCCATCCTGAGGACCAAGAAAAGACCACGTTCACCTGCCCCTTCGGAACATACGCTTTCCGAAGGATGCCTTTCGGTCTTTGCAATGCACCCGCTACTTTTCAGCGATGCATGCTTGCCATATTCTCAGATATGGTAGGTGATTATCTGGAAGTCTTCATGGATGACTTTTCAGTTTTCGGAGCATCATTCGACGATTGCCTCCAACACTTGGTCCAGATACTCAGGCGGTGCATCGATGTGAATTTGGTTCTTTCCTGGGAAAAGAGCTATTTCATGGTGCCTGAGGGAATTGTCCTGGGACACTCAATTTCGGAGAAAGGTATCCAAGTGGATCGAGCTAAGGTTAATCTGATTTCTCACCTTCCTATGCCTAGCTCGATCAGGGACATCCGTTCCTTTTTAGGGCATGTTGGTTTTTATCGACGATTTATCCCTGATTTTTCAAAAATCGCGCGCCCCCTGTTCACTCTTCTCTCCAAGGATGTTCCTTTCGAAATTTCCAAGGAATGCACTCAAGCATTTGAAATCCTGCGTGACCGAGTCACCCAAGCCCCGATCCTACAGTCCCCTGATTGGTCTCAACCCTTTGAGATCATGTGCGATGCATCCGACTTCGCTGTAGGAGCGGTTTTGGGGTAGAAAATTGATGGGAAACCTGTGGTCATTTACTACGCCAGCAAAACACTCGATGAGGCTCAGCGTAACTATACGGTTACTGAGAAAGAGCTGCTAGCTGTAGTATTTGCCCTAGAAAAATTCAGATCGTACCTTCTGGGTTCCCGTGTCATCATATACTCGGATCACACAGCTGTGAGGCATCTCCTTGCAAAGAAGGACGCGAAACCTCGATTAATCCGATGGATCTTGCTGTTGCAAGAATTTGACCTTAAGATTCGCGACAAAGCGGGAAAGCAAAATGTGGTAGCTGATCACTTGTCCCGTCTTCCTTCTGAAATAATTGACCCTCCCGGACCTATCACTGAGCATTTTCCCGATGAGCACCTGCTGACTATTGGTACTAGCCTTCCATGGTTTGCTAATGTAGTAAATTACTTGGCATCTCATCAGATCCCGTCCGATTGGCCGAAGGCCAAGAAGGACAAATTGCGCTCCGATGCCAAGTATTACATTTGGGAAGACTCGTACCTCTTCCGCATAGGTGCCGATCAGATCATCCGGAGATGTGTCCCGGAAGGGGAATTCAACAATATCCTCTCTTTCTGCCATGACCAGGCATGCGGTGGCCATTTCGCCGGGCATAAAACCGCATCAAAAGTCCTCCAGTGCGGCTTTTACTGGCCCACACTGTTCAAAGACGCATACAATCACTGCAAGGCATGCAGTCGTTGCCAGACTTTGGGCAACATGAGCCATCGCGACATGATGCCTATGCAACCAATTCTAGTATGCGAAATCTTTGATGTTTGGGGGATTGATTTTATGGGCCCCTTTCCTGTTTCGGATGGATTCGAATACATCCTGTTGGCTGTGGACTACGTGTCCAAATGGATCGAAGCCATACCGACCCGAACCTGTGATCACAAAATCGTTCTCAAATTCATTCATCAAAACATTTCCTCAAGGTTCGGGATTCCTCGTGCAATAATCTCTGATGGGGGGACCCATTTCACAAATGCCCAGTTTAGGTCACTGATGACCAAATACGGGGTGTCTCACCGAATCTCTACTCCTTACCACCCCCAAACTAATGGTCTAGCTGAGCTGTCTAATCGGGAGATCAAGAAAATCCTGCAAGTCACTGTTCGACCTGACAGGAAGGACTGGTCGTCCCGACTTCCGGAAGCATTGTGGGCCTATAGGACCGCCCACAAGACCCAATTGGGGATGTCTCCCTTTAGACTGGTGTACGGAAAGGCATGCCACCTTCCCGTAGAACTGGAGCATAAAGCCTATTGGGCAGTACAGAACTGTAATCTAGATCTTTCCAAGGCTGGGACCCATAGAAAACTCCAAATCAGCGAGATCGATGAATTACGCCTAGACGCGTACGAGAACTCGCAAATCTACAAGGAGCGGGTTAAAGCCTTCCACGACAAACACATCTCGAGAAAGATCTTTCATCCTGGTCAGAAGGTCCTACTCTTTAATGCCCGACTAAAACTCTTCCCAGGAAAACTGAGATCCAAGTGGGTCGGACCATATTTGGTCCGACAGGTTTTTGGAAATGGAGCAATCGAAATCAGTCCACTCAGCCACGATTCTGAACCTTTCATCGTGAACGGTCAGAGACTCAAGCCGTTCATTGATGTAACTTCTACTGATTTGGCTGAAGCATCTTATATCCTCCTTTCCCCTTGAGCTTATTGCGCCCAGCCGATGGCGTAAAACTCAGCGCTTAACGGGAGGCAGCCCGTCATTCTCTTTGAAAACCTGAAACTTGTTCTGACACCTTTTTGCACTTGAGGTTCACCCTTGTAGACAGCCGACCCCACCTCAGATGCTTGCATCTGGGATTAGAAATCGTCCGCAAAAATTCAACCCGACCCATTCACTCATCCAAATTTCTGTCTTAAGGAATGAACTAAGTTAAATAAAAACCCCCTAGGTTACAATGAGGACATTGCAAATCTTAGGCATGGGGGGGGTATGAAAGTGCAAAACTTGTAAGAAAAGGTTTCAAACAAAAAAATTCACATATGACAAAAACACCATAAAAATTAAAAATTTTTTCGAAAAAGAATAAAAGGAGAAGGAAATTTTGTGAAGGAGAAGGAGAAGAGAAACAAAATGAAAAAGGAGCACAAAATTATAAGAAAAGGTGATAGTCATTAGTAAGGAACTAAGGAATTAACCTAAGTTCTAGACATCATTCAAGAAAATAACTGAAAAGTGCACAATGAGATTAGTAAGAATGCAAACCTTAGGCATTCTTGAATAGACTCTTAGTACCCATTAAGATCTGGACACTCCTCAAGAGGTTGAGGAAAATGAAAAGCTGAAGTATTAGGTCTAAGGCTTAGGAAGTATTTGGCCTCGTTAACTAATTTTTGGTTTACGGGACTCAGTAACCTAAGCACCCTAACCTCACACACAGCCTGGGTCAGTAAGCGTAAAAATCAGAATCACGCAGAAGCGTCGCAAAATTCTGAAAAGAACACCTAGAATAGGAGCGGCCGATCAACACAAGTTGATTTGGACGAGTTCCCAGCGCGGAGAGGCGGGAAATCCCCTCGAAGATGCGTAACAAAATATCATCTCCTCGGTGCTTGTCTCTTAGGATATTTACATATCCTACTGGGGGCATGTAAGCACTCTGCTGGTTTAGATTCCATGGATGGCATTATCTCGAAGTGTCAATTGCCAGGGTCTGGATTCGGCCACGGAACACCATGGATGGGATTATCTCGAAATCTCAATAGCCAGGGTTCCGGGGGTTGCCATGGGCGGTGCCATCTCGAAGCATCGATCGCCAGGAACCCTTGAGGATTGATGATGGGAGCAAGGAATCTGATACAGATCGTGTTGAAAAGCCAATCCTAGGCTAGAACTAAAAAGAAAAAGTGAGAGAAAACTCTCCAAACAAAATAACTTTCTATCTCTCTCTTACGAAACGCACTGCGAACTGAGCCAGGGCTAAAATCATTTCAAGCACGGGTGCTTTAACCACAAAGTCCAATAAACCTTAGGTTAGTTCTTGTGGGTCTTAAAAACCTTTGCTAAAGACTGAGGCTAAGGCTAGACAGATTTGGATCTTGATTGGTACTAGAGTACCTTTTAGGCCTATGGTCAGCATTCTAACCTAATCTATGCTCAAATAAAAAAGCACTTATCTAAAGCTATTAAAAACTTCATGGTCTAGAACAAGGGTTGAAACCTTAAGTTTTTGCTAAGGGACTAGCAAAAGCTAGGCATGGGGGTATGATGAGAACCTCATCATGAGCCATAACTAGCTCATTTTGACCCAATACAAAGGATAAAAGCTCCTACATAACTCAAGGAAAGGCTTAACTCAGAGAATTCTGAGTTTAAGGAGAAAACAAGTCATAAGGGGTAAAAATGCAATTTTACCAGTATAATCTGCATACAGGGTAATTCAGGGTCCAAACATAGGTCAAAGCAACTTAATAAGAATAAAAGTGGGATGAGATGATCTAGCAAGGGCTACAGCAATTCCAAGGAACTAAATGATAATCTATAACCCTAAAACAAACCCACTTCAATTCACGAGGTTCAAGGCAAAGCAAAAATGGAATAAACCCTCTAAAATTCATAGAAAAATAATCTCTAGGGTTTAGAACCTTCAATTTGACCTTAGGAACCCATCTTGACCTACATTGAGAACCTTACCCAATTAATAACTTAATTTGGGTTTTTGCGTAAATTGACCAGTCAAACAAGGTTTAATTTAGAAATAAAATTCACCATCAGATTCCTTAGGTCCTAATTAGTCATGTATAAAAACTTGAGCCTAAGAAGAAACCTTCTTGACCAACTTTACACTTTGGTCCTCATATATTTACTTTTTGGCCCTCAACTTTTGAACCCTCGCATTTTGGCCCCTAACTCTCATTCGTTCTTTGCGTTCAGGTCCCCCCTGCAAAACCTGCCAGCACCATGCTCCGGCGACCTTACGCGGAGCATGGCGCCGCGCAGGGTGAGGGGGAGAGCCTGGCAAGTAAACCGGGGGTGCCCTGCGTCGTCAGTCGTCGCAGGGACACCCCCTGGTCCTGTAACCCACCATACCGGCCGTGCGAACGCACGGACGGTATGGGTTTCCATCTCCAGCGTCCTCCGGCGAGGGAGACACGTCGTCTCCCTCCGCCTTCGTCCCTGATTCGCTCCCTATAAATACACCCGTCGCTCCACCGTTCTTCCGAGCTCGGATCTGATGGAGAAAACCCCCAACTTTCCTCTCTTCTCACTCCGGCAGACGTCCACCAGCTCCGGCGGTTCTTCCTCCTCCTCCTCTTTGCTCTGCCGCAATACCAGCAGCAGAGACTTCTTCCCCTGCTCTTCCCGCGCCACGCCGCACCCAGCTGGCGCCTCTCCGGCCCTCTGCTCGCCGCCGCCCCTTCCCCTGGGCATCTTCTTCTCCGGCGACAGTCGATACGACTGTCGCCCGCTCCGACCCCTCCTCCTCCTGCTAAGTAGGTAGAACTCCTCCTCTTCCTCCCCTCTTCCTTTTCCTCACTTTAAACATCTACTGTCGCCCTCGATTCCGACCCCTCACCCTCACCTTCTCCGCCTCCGGCCATCCTCCGGCGAGCCGCTCCCATCACTCCAGCAACCCACACGGCTCGCCGACCACCGCAGAACCTCCGCCTCCTCACCCTGATCAACCCCCGCCCTTCCACTTCCCCCACATCACCCTCTGCAACTCCACCGAACAAACCCAGCTTCCGACCCACAGTCCGACCTAGGGCAGCCCTTGCACGCCGCCCCACGCCTCGCCACCACCCACACGAGCTTCGCCGCACTCTGGCGAAGCTCCCGGCACCTTCTGATTAGGCCGAGAGGCCGTTTTGCTGTAAACAGGTCACCTGTCCTCCGCCGCCATTGCCGTGCAGAAGGAGCTGCTTCCGCCTGCAGCTGCAGGCGCGCCACGCCCAGATTCGACTCCCAGGCCGTGCGAGGCATTTCGACAAAGCGTCAGGCTGCAGCTGAAGCGAAGCCCTCGCGCGAAGGCCTCGCGTAACGCCACGATTACCAGCTGTTTCCTCCGCGCAGGCGCCAACTCGGGGTGGGACATTTAGTCCCACCTCGGAAAACTCTGAAGAGGCGCAGCGGTATAAAGTGAAAAAGTGCTGGAGGCTTATTGCCTCAGCACACGGGGTGAGGTCCCCTTCACCCGCCCGGTTACCCGGTCTCGTCCGCGCTCACGGCCCCGCGGACCTGGCCCGACCCGACTTAGACTGACCTGCACTCCTCGCCCACCACGCACGCCGGTGGGCATGGACCCGGGCGCGACCCGTACCCGGCAGCTCTGGGAGAGCTTTCCCAAGAGTGGCTTCTGTGAGAGAGAGACGCGGGGGGAGGGTAGAGATAGGTTTTGCCCCTCTCTCTGATCAAGCTGTGTAAGTGTGCAGGCATAGGTGAAGAAGAACCGTGGAAGAAGACGAAGGCTGAAGGAAGGAGGATCACCGAGCGGCACTGTAGCAGCGGCGGTTTAAGTCGTCTGATTGGAAAATCAGACGATGTCCTGAAGGCAAGGAAGGAGAAGGAAGGCGAGGCAGAGGAGAACGCAGAGAGGCCAAGACAAGAACTGAAAGAAGAAAAAGAGCACGAGAAGAAGATCTGAAGAAAGGAAAAGAAAGGAAAGAAAGAAGAAGAAGAAGAACAGGACCGCTCTGCAGAAGAAAGGAAAGAAAGAAGAAGAAGAACAGGACCGCTCTGCAGAAGAAAGAAAAGAAGAAAAAGAAGAAGAACAAAAAGAAGAGAGCAGAAGATCTGAGAAGGAAGAAGAGGAGAAGCAAAGAGAAAAGAAGAAAAGCCAACAAATTCTCTCTCTCTCTCTCTTTCTTTATTTTTGTAAAAGAAACTTGTACCCCTAGAATACAACTTGCTCCCTGAGTTCGACCTCGGGAACTCTTTATTTCCGAGTAACAAATTGTATTAAACTGGTAATCACCTCCCTCTATACTATACTACGACGAAATAATAAAACTATAGAGGAAGGAATCCCCACCAGTTTTTGGCGCCGTTGCCGGGGAGCAACGGCTATTCTAGAGGTAAACATTCCTGTTTCTTTTTAATTTCTGATAATCTCCCCTCTTTTGTGCAGCTACAGGAAATCAAGAAGACAAGCAACCTCACGACAACCACTCCGAGGACAGGTAAATTTTTCCTCTCGCTATTAACCCCTAAACTCTAAAGAGGAAGAAAAGAAAAGAACAAGCAATATAGGGCTAACCTGTCTTCCATACTTAGTAACCATAAAGAGTTGCATGTTTTCAACTCATTAGTCCTGCACACTATTAAGGGTATTTAAGGGCTAACACATTCTTGCTTGAGCCCTAATTACCCAACAAAGAACTAACTGGACCAAGTAGAGACAACATAAGATTCAACATTAGGGTTTTAGAGACACACTACTTGAATCAAGAATGGAGAAAATCCAAAAGAAGTGTGCCTAAACCATTGATTGAAAATACCTATTCAAAAGAAAACCTAAAATAATTGGCTCTCTAAACACTTGAACCCTAAAAGACAAGACCTAAAAGCTCTCAAAGAAAACAAGAGGTAAAGTTGACCCCTTGGGTCAACCAACCTTAAATTAGGTCACTCTTTGCACTTAAAAGACTAAAGTTCAAGTGAAACCTTAAGCACCCTGATCTTAAAATTGGTAGACTTAAGAGGTCAAGATCCCCATTCTGGTCTACCTGGAACCGCAGTGACAAGAGAGGTCGGGTGGGGGAAACCCTGTAACCCGTGGGGACGCTCTACCGTGTAGGGGTCTTCGCGGGACTCTCCCTCTCTGGCTGCCCAGGTAATTCTCAGGTGGACGATCTTTTTGATCAAGGGTTCCATCTGCCCCGCACCTCTATAGTCACCCAACAATTTTTTTGGGTGTCTCGATTGGGTCCAGCACCTTCTAATCTCATCATCACATCCTTCGGTGCATGTACGGTAGGAGGTCCTTAAGACCACCCTTAAGACCTCCTTTAGAAATTCGCTCTCGTCAAGGCCAAGCCTCGACGCCCGTGTTTGTGCAGCAACACCCTCACATTATTCTCTCTTCTGATTCAGAACCAAGTTCTTCTTCTTTCCCCATCATGGCTCAGCCAGTTGAGGAAGAAAATAATCTGGAACACCAGCTCCAGCGACTCAATGACCTCTTCCAAAACTTCGTGCACCCACCACAGCGTCCTATGATGCGGGACCACTACAATCCTGCTGCGGTGGCCATTGAGCCTCGAGTCAGAATCCCGACTGGAGGACCTGATTCCGAATTAAAGCCCAACATGATTCATGCTATACCTAAATTCCATGGGCTTAATTCTGAAGATCCCTTCCAGCACATCAAACAGCTAAAGCATCTGGCCCACACTTTTGGATCAGATGCGCAAAATCGGGATATTCTTCTCATGAAGATGTTCTTTTCTCTTATGGACAAGGCCGCCTATTGGTATCAAACTCAGACCCGGCCGATCAACACTTGGGAAGAACTTCAATCCGAGTTTTTGAAAAAGTTTTTCCCCGTTGGTCGGACCAACGCCTTGCGCCATCAGATTACACACTTCACTCAACAATCAGGAGAACCTCTCCATGAGGCATGGGATCGTTTTCAGGATCTCATGAGAAAGTGCCCCCATCACAGAGTTCCTAAATGGGAACAAGTCCAATCTTTTTACCAGGGACTCCGTGAGGACATCCGCCTTTTCGTCAATGCAACTTGCGGAGGAAACATCATGGGTCAACATGAAGACACCGTATGGGAGATTCTCGAAAACATGTGCGAGAACTCCATCAACAATGACTCCATGGGATTATTCGATAGGACGAATACCCGCGCAGCGACGAATCTTAAGGGAGCACATGAGACGCAGGGCCTGTCCGCATCAGTCGACCTGGAATTAATGGCCAGTCGATTGGACAAGGTCTCAATCATTGAAAAGAAGGTGGATGAGCTGACTCAGCACTTGCAGCGAGCCACCTCCGCGCGTAACTCCTTTGCACAACCTCCTTCCACACAGGAGACTGTGCAAAACATCCACCACCGATCTTCCCCTAGGATGGATCCATATCCATCCCCATCTGATTCTTGGATCGGAGGATCATCCGATCCTTTCTACACCAGCCGGGGGAACTCCATTCCCCCTTTCCCTGATTCTCAGGAGGTTCCTCAGACCTGCGAGGACCTCAACGCCATCCAGAACGACCCATTCTCCAACACTTACAACCCTGGATGGCGAAACCATCCCAATTTTCAGTGGGCGGGAAATTCCCAAACCCAAAGACCACCTTTTCAGTCCCGCCCACAGCCCTCTCGTCATTACCAGCCGCCTCAGCCTCGGCCCAACCCTACTTATCCATCAGGGCCAAATCAGGATCAAATGTCCCTAATCCTTCAGACTCTGGCTGACATTCAAAAAACGAATGCGGCTATTCAAAAACAGCACAAGGACGAACTTACAGAAGTTAAAACTCAACTGGCCCAGTTGGCAAATTCTCGCCAGCCAGGCACACTCCCTTCCCAAACTCTTCCTAACCCAAATAACGTGCCAACCCAGAAGCGCGTTATGAATCCAAATTTAGGCCACGCACAATGGATTTATCAGGCCCCTACTGCTCCATCTCCAGACGAGATGGAAGCTTCAACATCTTATGCGGGATTTCAGCAGCAACCACCCCTCTTACCAAACCCAAACCAAAATCAGGCCGGATTAAATTCTGTAACAACACGTAGTGGTAAAACAACTCAAGACCCGCATTATCCAAACCACTCCAAGCCTGATAACCATGACCCTAGGATAGTTATCCAAGAAACCGCTGTTCCAGATCCACAACCTGGACCTATCCTAGAAGAACCAACCAAGATCCCGTTTCCCGAGGCCTTGACCAAGGGAAAGAAGACCACCAAACCCGTGGCCCCTCAGGAGGACCTGGTCAAGCTCTTTGAGCAGGTCCACATAAACATCCCCTTGATGGATGCAATCCGCCACGTACCAGCTTACGCACAATTTCTAAAGAATATATGTACACCCCAGCGTAAGCCGCGAACCAAGGGTGGGAGCCCAATTGTTCTGTCAGAGCAAGCCAGCTCTGTAATCCTCAGTAGACTCCCACCCAAGGCAAAAGATCCTGGTACTCCCCTGATTTCCTGCAAGATAGGTGGTACCCAATTTGATAGAGCATTGTTAGACTTGGGTGCATCCATAAACCTGATACCCACATCCTTACTTGACCATCTAGAAGAATCTGAGCTAAAACCAATCGAGGTGACATTACAATTAGCAGATCGATCTATAAAGTCACCAAAAGGGATTCTCGAGGATGTTATCGTAAGAGTGCGGGATTTCTATTTCCCCGTGGACTTCATAGTCTTAGATATGGACGCACCTGAGAACCCTAGGGATACACCAATCATTCTAGGGAGACCTTTCTTGGCTACTGCTAGAGCCAACATCAGCTGTGAGGAGGGCCAAATAGAGCTTAAGTTTGGAGATCAAACACTGAAAATTGATATATTTAAGGCCCAACAAGGAATTAATTGCGGCGTCATCGAACAAATTTGTGACATCAGGACCTTGGTTGATGAATCACACTTCCAGAATGACGCGATTATGCCTCATCAACCACAGAAGGATCTTGACCCGCAAACAGAGGAGTCGAATCCAGATATGAATAACCCAGTAACTCCCACCCTCGAACCTCACATCTATACTGAACCACCCGCTGCTGCTGATAACCCCATCCTCGAACTGAAACCCCTTCCTGCTCACTTGAAATACATCTTTTTGGGTTCTAATCAGACCCTTCCTGTGATTATCAATTCCAACCTCAGTCCTGAACAGGAATCCCGTCTGATTGTTGTCCTCCAGCAACATCGTAGAGCCATCGGGTGGACTCTCGATGATTTGACTGGAATAAGTCCATCTTATTGTACTCATCATATCTATTCAGAAGAGGGCACACGACCTTCTCGTGAAATGCAGAGACGCTTAAACCCCAATCTGCAGGAGGTCGTGAAAAAGGAGATCATCAAGTGGTTAGATGCCGGAATCATCTACCCGATCTCCGATAGTCGTTGGGTGAGCCCAATTCAGGTCGTGCCCAAGAAGGCAGGACTCACCACTATAACAACTGAGACCGGAGAAATCATTCCTACCCGATTAGCCAACTCGTGGAGAGTCTGTATAGATTACCGCCGACTCAATTCCTCCACGAAGAAGGACCATTTCCCACTACCCTTCATTGATCAAATTCTCGAAAAACTTGCGGGAAATAGGTTCTTCTGCTTTCTTGACGGGTACTCCGATTATAACCAGGTGGCAATCCATCCTGAGGACCAAGAAAAGACCACGTTCACCTGCCCCTTCGGAACATACGCTTTCCGAAGGATGCCTTTCGGTCTTTGCAATGCACCCGCTACTTTTCAGCGATGCATGCTTGCCATATTCTCAGATATGGTAGGTGATTATCTGGAAGTCTTCATGGATGACTTTTCAGTTTTCGGAGCATCATTCGACGATTGCCTCCAACACTTGGTCCAGATACTCAGGCGGTGCATCGATGTGAATTTGGTTCTTTCCTGGGAAAAGAGCCATTTCATGGTGCCTGAGGGAATTGTCCTGGGACACTCAATTTCGGAGAAAGGTATCCAAGTGGATCGAGCTAAGGTTAATCTGATTTCTCACCTTCCTATGCCTAGCTCGATCAGGGACATCCGTTCCTTTTTAGGGCATGTTGGTTTTTATCGACGATTTATCCCTGATTTTTCAAAAATCGCGCGCCCCCTGATCACTCTTCTCTCCAAGGATGTTCCTTTCGAAATTTCCAAGGAATGCACTCAAGCATTTGAAATCCTGCGTGACCGAGTCACCCAAGCCCCGATCCTACAGTCCCCTGATTGGTCTCAACCCTTTGAGATCATGTGCGATGCATCCGACTTCGCTGTAGGAGCGATTTTGGGGTAGAAAATTGATGGGAAACCTGTGGTCATTTACTACGCCAGCAAAACACTCGATGAGGCTCAGCGTAACTATACGGTTACTGAGAAAGAGCTGCTAGCTGTAGTATTTGCCCTAGAAAAATTCAGATCGTACCTTCTGGGTTCCCGTGTCATCATATACTCGGATCACACAGCTGTGAGGCATCTCCTTGCAAAGAAGGACGCGAAACCTCGATTAATCCGATGGATCTTGCTGTTGCAAGAATTTGACCTTAAGATTCGCGACAAAGCGGGAAAGCAAAATGTGGTAGCTGATCACTTGTCCCGTCTTCCTTCTGAAATAATTGACCCTCCCGGACCTATCACTGAGCATTTTCCCGATGAGCACCTGCTGACTATTGGTACTAGCCTTCCATGGTTTGCTAATGTAGTAAATTACTTGGCATCTCATCAGATCCCGTCCGATTGGCCGAAGGCCAAGAAGGACAAATTGCGCTCCGATGCCAAGTATTACATTTGGGAAGACTCGTACCTCTTCCGCATAGGTGCCGATCAGATCATCCGGAGATGTGTCCCGGAAGGGGAATTCAACAATATCCTCTCTTTCTGCCATGACCAGGCATGCGGTGGCCATTTCGCCGGGCATAAAACCGCATCAAAAGTCCTCCAGTGCGGCTTTTACTGGCCCACACTGTTCAAAGACGCATACAATCACTGCAAGGCATGCAGTCGTTGCCAGACTTTGGGCAACATGAGCCATCGCGACATGATGCCTATGCAACCAATTCTAGTATGCGAAATCTTTGATGTTTGGGGGATTGATTTTATGGGCCCCTTTCCTGTTTCGGATGGATTCGAATACATCCTGTTGGCTGTGGACTACGTGTCCAAATGGATCGAAGCCATACCGACCCGAACCTGTGATCACAAAATCGTTCTCAAATTCATTCATCAAAACATTTCCTCAAGGTTCGGGATTCCTCGTGCAATAATCTCTGATGGGGGGACCCATTTCACAAATGCCCAGTTTAGGTCACTGATGACCAAATACGGGGTGTCTCACCGAATCTCTACTCCTTACCACCCCCAAACTAATGGTCTAGCTGAGCTGTCTAATCGGGAGATCAAGAAAATCCTGCAAGTCACTGTTCGACCTGACAGGAAGGACTGGTCGTCCCGACTTCCGGAAGCATTGTGGGCCTATAGGACCGCCCACAAGACCCAATTGGGGATGTCTCCCTTTAGACTGGTGTACGGAAAGGCATGCCACCTTCCCGTAGAACTGGAGCATAAAGCCTATTGGGCAGTACAGAACTGTAATCTAGATCTTTCCAAGGCTGGGACCCATAGAAAACTCCAAATCAGCGAGATCGATGAATTACGCCTAGACGCGTACGAGAACTCGCAAATCTACAAGGAGCGGGTTAAAGCCTTCCACGACAAACACATCTCGAGAAAGATCTTTCATCCTGGTCAGAAGGTCCTACTCTTTAATGCCCGACTAAAACTCTTCCCAGGAAAACTGAGATCCAAGTGGGTCGGACCATATTTGGTCCGACAGGTTTTTGGAAATGGAGCAATCGAAATCAGTCCACTCAGCCACGATTCTGAACCTTTCATCGTGAACGGTCAGAGACTCAAGCCGTTCATTGATGTAACTTCTACTGATTTGGCTGAAGCATCTTATATCCTCCTTTCCCCTTGAGCTTATTGCGCCCAGCCGATGGCGTAAAACTCAGCGCTTAACGGGAGGCAGCCCGTCATTCTCTTTGAAAACCTGAAACTTGTTCTGACACCTTTTTGCACTTGAGGTTCACCCTTGTAGACAGCCGACCCCACCTCAGATGCTTGCATCTGGGATTAGAAATCGTCCGCAAAAATTCAACCCGACCCATTCACTCATCCAAATTTCTGTCTTAAGGAATGAACTAAGTTAAATAAAAACCCCCTAGGTTACAATGAGGACATTGCAAATCTTAGGCATGGGGGGGGTATGAAAGTGCAAAACTTGTAAGAAAAGGTTTCAAACAAAAAAATTCACATATGACAAAAACACCATAAAAATTAAAAATTTTTTCGAAAAAGAATAAAAGGAGAAGGAAATTTTGTGAAGGAGAAGGAGAAGAGAAACAAAATGAAAAAGGAGCACAAAATTATAAGAAAAGGTGATAGTCATTAGTAAGGAACTAAGGAATTAACCTAAGTTCTAGACCTCATTCAAGAAAATAACTGAAAAGTGCACAATGAGATTAGTAAGAATGCAAACCTTAGGCATTCTTGAATAGACTCTTAGTACCCATTAAGATCTGGACACTCCTCAAGAGGTTGAGGAAAATGAAAAGCTGAAGTATTAGGTCTAAGGCTTAGGAAGTATTTGGCCTCGTTAACTAATTTTTGGTTTACGGGACTCAGTAACCTAAGCACCCTAACCTCACACACAGCCTGGGTCAGTAAGCGTAAAAATCAGAATCACGCAGAAGCGTCGCAAAATTCTGAAAAGAACACCTAGAATAGGAGCGGCCGATCAACACAAGTTGATTTGGACGAGTTCCCAGCGCGGAGAGGCGGGAAATCCCCTCGAAGATGCGTAACAAAATATCATCTCCTCGGTGCTTGTCTCTTAGGATATTTACATATCCTACTGGGGGCATGTAAGCACTCTGCTGGTTTAGATTCCATGGATGGCATTATCTCGAAGTGTCAATTGCCAGGGTCTGGATTCGGCCACGGAACACCATGGATGGGATTATCTGGAAATCTCAATAGCCAGGGTTCCGGGGGTTGCCATGGGCGGTGCCATCTCGAAGCATCGATCGCCAGGAACCCTTGAGGATTGATGATGGGAGCAAGGAATCTGATACAGATCGTGTTGAAAAGCCAATCCTAGGCTAGAACTAAAAAGAAAAAGTGAGAGAAAACTCTCCAAACAAAATAACTTTCTATCTCTCTCTTACGAAACGCACTGCGAACTGAGCCAGGGCTAAAATCATTTCAAGCACGGGTGCTTTAACCACAAAGTCCAATAAACCTTAGGTTAGTTCTTGTGGGTCTTAAAAACCTTTGCTAAAGACTGAGGCTAAGGCTAGACAGATTTGGATCTTGATTGGTACTAGAGTACCTTTTAGGCCTATGGTCAGCATTCTAACCTAATCTATGCTCAAATAAAAAAGCACTTATCTAAAGCTATTAAAAACTTCATGGTCTAGAACAAGGGTTGAAACCTTAAGTTTTTGCTAAGGGACTAGCAAAAGCTAGGCATGGGGGTATGATGAGAACCTCATCATGAGCCATAACTAGCTCATTTTGACCCAATACAAAGGATAAAAGCTCCTACATAACTCAAGGAAAGGCTTAACTCAGAGAATTCTGAGTTTAAGGAGAAAACAAGTCATAAGGGGTAAAAATGCAATTTTACCAGTATAATCTGCATACAGGGTAATTCAGGGTCCAAACATAGGTCAAAGCAACTTAATAAGAATAAAAGTGGGATGAGATGATCTAGCAAGGGCTACAGCAATTCCAAGGAACTAAATGATAATCTATAACCCTAAACCAAACCCACTTCAATTCACGAGGTTCAAGGCAAAGCAAAAATGGAATAAACCCTCTAAAATTCATAGAAAAATAATCTCTAGGGTTTAGAACCTTCAATTTGACCTTAGGAACCCATCTTGACCTACATTGAGAACCTTACCCAATTAATAACTTAATTTGGGTTTTTGCGTAAATTGACCAGTCAAACAAGGTTTAATTTAGAAATAAAATTCACCATCAGATTCCTTAGGTCCTAATTAGTCATGTATAAAAACTTGAGCCTAAGAAGAAACCTTCTTGACCAACTTTACACTTTGGTCCTCATATATTTACTTTTTGGCCCTCAACTTTTGAACCCTCGCATTTTGGCCCCTAACTCTCATTCGTTCTTTGCGTTCAGGTCCCCCCTGCAAAACCTGCCAGCACCATGCTCCGGCGACCTTACGCGGAGCATGGCGCCGCGCAGGGTGAGGGGGAGAGCCTGGCAAGTAAACCGGGGGTGCCCTGCGTCGTCAGTCGTCGCAGGGACACCCCCTGGTCGCTGTAACCCACCATACCGGCCGTGCGAACGCACGGACGGTATGGGTTTCCATCTCCAGCGTCCTCCGGCGAGGGAGACACGTCGTCTCCCTCCGCCTTCTTCCCTGATTCGGTCCCTATAAATACACCCGTCGCTCCACCGTTCTTCCGAGCTCGGATCTGACGGAGAAAACCCCCAACTTTCCTCTCTTCTCACTCCGGCAGACGTCCACCAGCTCTGGCGGTTCTTCCTCCTCCTCCTCTTTGCTCTGCCGCAATACCAGCAGCAGAGACTTCTTCCCTGCTCTTCCCGCGCCACGCCGCACCCAGCTGGCGCCTCTCCGGCCCTCTGCTCGCCGCCGCCCCTTCCCCTGGGCATCTTCTTCTCCGGCGACAGTCGATACGACTGTTGCCCGCTCCGACCCCTCCTCCTCCTGCTAAGTAGGTAGAACTCCTCCTCTTCCTCCCCTCTTCCTTTTCCTCACTTTAAACATCTACTGTCGCCCTCGATTCCGACCCCTCACCCTCACCTTCTCCGCCTCCGGCCATCCTCCGGCGAGCCGCTCCCATCACTCCAGCAACCCACACGGCTCGCCGACCACCGCAGAACCTCCGCCTCCTCACCCTGATCACCCCCCGCCCTTCCACTTCCCCCACATCACCCTCTGCAACTCCACCGAACAACCCAGCTTCCGACCCACAGTCCGACCTAGGGCAGCCCTTGCACGCCGCCCCACGCCTCGCCACCACCCACACGAGCTTCGCCGCACTCTGGCGAAGCTCCCGGCACCTTCTGATTAGGCCGAGAGGCCGTTTTGCTGTAAACAGGTCACCTGTCCTCCGCCGCCATTGCCGTGCAGAAGGAGCTGCTTCCGCCTGCAGCTGCAGGCGCGCCACGCCCAGATTCGACTCCCAGGCCGTGCGAGGCATTTCGACAAAGCGTCAGGCTGCAGCTGAAGCGAAGCCCTCGCGCGAAGGCCTCGCGTAACGCCACGATTACCAGCTGTTTCCTCCGCGCAGGCGCCAACTCGGGGTGGGACATTTAGTCCCACCTCGGAAAACTCTGAAGAGGCGCAGCGGTATAAAGTGAAAAAGTGCTGGAGGCTTATTGCCTCAGCACACGGGGTGAGGTCCCCTTCACCCGCCCGGTTACCCGGTCTCGTCCGCGCTCACGGCCCCGCGGACCTGGCCCGACCCGACTTAGACTGACCTGCACTCCTCGCCCACCACGCACGCCGGTGGGCATGGACCCGGGCGCGACCCGTACCCGGCAGCTCTGGGAGAGCTTTCCCAAGAGTGGCTTCTGTGAGAGAGAGACGCGGGGGGAGGGTAGAGATAGGTTTTGCCCCTCTCTCTGATCAAGCTGTGTAAGTGTGCAGGCATAGGTGAAGAAGAACCGTGGAAGAAGACGAAGGCTGAAGGAAGGAGGATCACCGAGCGGCACTGTAGCAGCGGCGGTTTAAGTCGTCTGATTGGAAAATCAGACGATGTCCTGAAGGCAAGGAAGGAGAAGGAAGGCGAGGCAGAGGAGAACGCAGAGAGGCCAAGACAAGAACTGAAAAGAAGAAAAAGAGCACGAGAAGAAGATCTGAAGAAAGGAAAAGAAAGGAAAGAAAGAAGAAGAAGAAGAACAGGACCGCTCTGCAGAAGAAAGGAAAGAAAGAAGAAGAAGAACAGGACCGCTCTGCAGAAGAAAGAAAAGAAGAAAAAGAAGAAGAACAAAAAGAAGAGAGCAGAAGATCTGAGAAGGAAGAAGAGGAGAAGCAAAGAGAAAAGAAGAAAAGCCAACAAATTCTCTCTCTCTCTCTCTTTCTTTATTTTTGTAAAAGAAACTTGTACCCCTAGAATACAACTTGCTCCCTGAGTTCGACCTCGGGAACTCTTTATTTCCGAGTAACAAATTGTATTAAACTGGTAATCACCTCCCTCTATACTATACTACGACGAAATAATAAAACTATAGAGGAAGGAATCCCCACCAGTTTTTGGCGCCGTTGCCGGGGAGCAACGGCTATTCTAGAGGTAAACATTCCTGTTTCTTTTTAATTTCTGATAATCTCCCTCTTTTGTGCAGCTACAGGAAATCAAGAAGACAAGCAACCTCACGACAACCACTCCGAGGACAGGTAAATTTTTCCTCTCGCTATTAACCCCTAAACTCTAAAGAGGAAGAAAAGAAAAGAACAAGCAATATAGGGCTAACCTGTCTTCCATACTTAGTAACCATAAAGAGTTGCATGTTTTCAACTCATTAGTCCTGCACACTATTAAGGGTATTTAAGGGCTAACACATTCTTGCTTGAGCCCTAATTACCCAACAAAGAACTAACTGGACCAAGTAGAGACAACATAAGATTCAACATTAGGGTTTTAGAGACACACTACTTGAATCAAGAATGGAGAAAATCCAAAAGAAGTGTGCCTAAACCATTGATTGAAAATACCTATTCAAAAGAAAACCTAAAATAATTGGCTCTCTAAACACTTGAACCCTAAAAGACAAGACCTAAAAGCTCTCAAAGAAAACAAGAGGTAAAGTTGACCCCTTGGGTCAACCAACCTTAAATTAGGTCACTCTTTGCACTTAAAAGACTAAAGTTCAAGTGAAACCTTAAGCACCCTGATCTTAAAATTGGTAGACTTAAGAGGTCAAGATCCCCATTCTGGTCTACCTGGAACCGCTAGTGACAAGAGAGGTCGGGTGGGGGAAACCCTGTAACCCGTGGGGACGCTCTACCGTGTAGGGGTCTTCGCGGGACTCTCCCTCTCTGGCTGCCCAGGTAATTCTCAGGTGGACGATCTTTTTGATCAAGGGTTCCATCTGCCCCGCACCTCTATAGTCACCCAACAATTTTTTTGGGTGTCTCGATTGGGTCCAGCACCTTCTAATCTCATCATCACATCCTTCGGTGCATGTACGGTAGGAGGTCCTTAAGACCACCCTTAAGACCTCCTTTAGAAATTCGCTCTCGTCAAGGCCAAGCCTCGACGCCCGTGTTTGTGCAGCAACACCCTCACATTATTCTCTCTTCTGATTCAGAACCAAGTTCTTCTTCTTTCCCCATCATGGCTCAGCCAGTTGAGGAAGAAAATAATCTGGAACACCAGCTCCAGCGACTCAATGACCTCTTCCAAAACTTCGTGCACCCACCACAGCGTCCTATGATGCGGGACCACTACAATCCTGCTGCGGTGGCCATTGAGCCTCGAGTCAGAATCCCGACTGGAGGACCTGATTCCGAATTAAAGCCCAACATGATTCATGCTATACCTAAATTCCATGGGCTTAATTCTGAAGATCCCTTCCAGCACATCAAACAGCTAAAGCATCTGGCCCACACTTTTGGATCAGATGCGCAAAATCGGGATATTCTTCTCATGAAGATGTTCTTTTCTCTTATGGACAAGGCCGCCTATTGGTATCAAACTCAGACCCGGCCGATCAACACTTGGGAAGAACTTCAATCCGAGTTTTTGAAAAAGTTTTTCCCCGTTGGTCGGACCAACGCCTTGCGCCATCAGATTACACACTTCACTCAACAATCAGGAGAACCTCTCCATGAGGCATGGGATCGTTTTCAGGATCTCATGAGAAAGTGCCCCCATCACAGAGTTCCTAAATGGGAACAAGTCCAATCTTTTTACCAGGGACTCCGTGAGGACATCCGCCTTTTCGTCAATGCAACTTGCGGAGGAAACATCATGGGTCAACATGAAGACACCGTATGGGAGATTCTCGAAAACATGTGCGAGAACTCCATCAACAATGACTCCATGGGATTATTCGATAGGACGAATACCCGCGCAGCGACGAATCTTAAGGGAGCACATGAGACGCAGGGCCTGTCCGCATCAGTCGACCTGGAATTAATGGCCAGTCGATTGGACAAGGTCTCAATCATTGAAAAGAAGGTGGATGAGCTGACTCAGCACTTGCAGCGAGCCACCTCCGCGCGTAACTCCTTTGCACAACCTCCTTCCACACAGGAGACTGTGCAAAACATCCACCACCGATCTTCCCCTAGGATGGATCCATATCCATCCCCATCTGATTCTTGGATCGGAGGATCATCCGATCCTTTCTACACCAGCCGGGGGAACTCCATTCCCCCTTTCCCTGATTCTCAGGAGGTTCCTCAGACCTGCGAGGACCTCAACGCCATCCAGAACGACCCATTCTCCAACACTTACAACCCTGGATGGCGAAACCATCCCAATTTTCAGTGGGCGGGAAATTCCCAAACCCAAAGACCACCTTTTCAGTCCCGCCCACAGCCCTCTCGTCATTACCAGCCGCCTCAGCCTCGGCCCAACCCTACTTATCCATCAGGGCCAAATCAGGATCAAATGTCCCTAATCCTTCAGACTCTGGCTGACATTCAAAAAACGAATGCGGCTATTCAAAAACAGCACAAGGACGAACTTACAGAAGTTAAAACTCAACTGGCCCAGTTGGCAAATTCTCGCCAGCCAGGCACACTCCTTCCCAAACTCTTCCTAACCCAAATAACGTGCCAACCCAGAAGCGCGTTATGAATCCAAATTTAGGCCACGCACAATGGATTTATCAGGCCCCCTACTGCTCCATCTCCAGACGAGATGGAAGCTTCAACATCTTATGCGGGATTTCAGCAGCAACCACCCCTCTTACCAAACCCAAACCAAAATCAGGCCGGATTAAATTCTGTAACAACACGTAGTGGTAAAACAACTCAAGACCCGCATTATCCAAACCACTCCAAGCCTGATAACCATGACCCTAGGATAGTTATCCAAGAAACCGCTGTTCCAGATCCACAACCTGGACCTATCCTAGAAGAACCAACCAAGATCCCGTTTCCCGAGGCCTTGACCAAGGGAAAGAAGACCACCAAACCCGTGGCCCCTCAGGAGGACCTGGTCAAGCTCTTTGAGCAGGTCCACATAAACATCCCTTGATGGATGCAATCCGCCACGTACCAGCTTACGCACAATTTCTAAAGAATATATGTACACCCCAGCGTAAGCCGCGAACCAAGGGTGGGAGCCCAATTGTTCTGTCAGAGCAAGCCAGCTCTGTAATCCTCAGTAGACTCCCACCCAAGGCAAAAGATCCTGGTACTCCCCTGATTTCCTGCAAGATAGGTGGTACCCAATTTGATAGAGCATTGTTAGACTTGGGTGCATCCATAAACCTGATACCCACATCCTTACTTGACCATCTAGAAGAATCTGAGCTAAAACCAATCGAGGTGACATTACAATTAGCAGATCGATCTATAAAGTCACCAAAAGGGATTCTCGAGGATGTTATCGTAAGAGTGCGGGATTTCTATTTCCCCGTGGACTTCATAGTCTTAGATATGGACGCACCTGAGAACCCTAGGGATACACCAATCATTCTAGGGAGACCTTTCTTGGCTACTGCTAGAGCCAACATCAGCTGTGAGGAGGGCCAAATAGAGCTTAAGTTTGGAGATCAAACACTGAAAATTGATATATTTAAGGCCCAACAAGGAATTAATTGCGGCGTCATCGAACAAATTTGTGACATCAGGACCTTGGTTGATGAATCACACTTCCAGAATGACGCGATTATGCCTCATCAACCACAGAAGGATCTTGACCCGCAAACAGAGGAGTCGAATCCAGATATGAATAACCCAGTAACTCCCACCCTCGAACCTCACATCTATACTGAACCACCCGCTGCTGCTGATAACCCCATCCTCGAACTGAAACCCCTTCCTGCTCACTTGAAATACATCTTTTTGGGTTCTAATCAGACCCTTCCTGTGATTATCAATTCCAACCTCAGTCCTGAACAGGAATCCCGTCTGATTGTTGTCCTCCAGCAACATCGCAGAGCCATCGGGTGGACTCTCGATGATTTGACTGGAATAAGTCCATCTTATTGTACTCATCATATCTATTCAGAAGAGGGCACACGACCTTCTCGTGAAATGCAGAGACGCTTAAACCCCAATCTGCAGGAGGTCGTGAAAAAGGAGATCATCAAGTGGTTAGATGCCGGAATCATCTACCCGATCTCCGATAGTCGTTGGGTGAGCCCAATTCAGGTCGTGCCCAAGAAGGCAGGACTCACCACTATAACAACTGAGACCGGAGAAATCATTCCTACCCGATTAGCCAACTCGTGGAGAGTCTGTATAGATTACCGCCGACTCAATTCCTCCACGAAGAAGGACCATTTCCCACTACCCTTCATTGATCAAATTCTCGAAAAACTTGCGGGAAATAGGTTCTTCTGCTTTCTTGACGGGTACTCCGATTATAACCAGGTGGCAATCCATCCTGAGGACCAAGAAAAGACCACGTTCACCTGCCCCTTCGGAACATACGCTTTCCGAAGGATGCCTTTCGGTCTTTGCAATGCACCCGCTACTTTTCAGCGATGCATGCTTGCCATATTCTCAGATATGGTAGGTGATTATCTGGAAGTCTTCATGGATGACTTTTCAGTTTTCGGAGCATCATTCGACGATTGCCTCCAACACTTGGTCCAGATACTCAGGCGGTGCATCGATGTGAATTTGGTTCTTTCCTGGGAAAAGAGCCATTTCATGGTGCCTGAGGGAATTGTCCTGGGACACTCAATTTCGGAGAAAGGTATCCAAGTGGATCGAGCTAAGGTTAATCTGATTTCTCACCTTCCTATGCCTAGCTCGATCAGGGACATCCGTTCCTTTTTAGGGCATGTTGGTTTTTATCGACGATTTATCCCTGATTTTTCAAAAATCGCGCGCCCCCTGATCACTCTTCTCTCCAAGGATGTTCCTTTCGAAATTTCCAAGGAATGCACTCAAGCATTTGAAATCCTGCGTGACCGAGTCACCCAAGCCCCGATCCTACAGTCCCCTGATTGGTCTCAACCCTTTGAGATCATGTGCGATGCATCCGACTTCGCTGTAGGAGCGGTTTTGGGGTAGAAAATTGATGGGAAACCTGTGGTCATTTACTACGCCAGCAAAACACTCGATGAGGCTCAGCGTAACTATACGGTTACTGAGAAAGAGCTGCTAGCTGTAGTATTTGCCCTAGAAAAATTCAGATCGTACCTTCTGGGTTCCCGTGTCATCATATACTCGGATCACACAGCTGTGAGGCATCTCCTTGCAAAGAAGGACGCGAAACCTCGATTAATCCGATGGATCTTGCTGTTGCAAGAATTTGACCTTAAGATTCGCGACAAAGCGGGAAAGCAAAATGTGGTAGCTGATCACTTGTCCCGTCTTCCTTCTGAAATAATTGACCCTCCCGGACCTATCACTGAGCATTTTCCCGATGAGCACCTGCTGACTATTGGTACTAGCCTTCCATGGTTTGCTAATGTAGTAAATTACTTGGCATCTCATCAGATCCCGTCCGATTGGCCGAAGGCCAAGAAGGACAAATTGCGCTCCGATGCCAAGTATTACATTTGGGAAGACTCGTACCTCTTCCGCATAGGTGCCGATCAGATCATCCGGAGATGTGTCCCGGAAGGGGAATTCAACAATATCCTCTCTTTCTGCCATGACCAGGCATGCGGTGGCCATTTCGCCGGGCATAAAACCGCATCAAAAGTCCTCCAGTGCGGCTTTTACTGGCCCACACTGTTCAAAGACGCATACAATCACTGCAAGGCATGCAGTCGTTGCCAGACTTTGGGCAACATGAGCCATCGCGACATGATGCCTATGCAACCAATTCTAGTATGCGAAATCTTTGATGTTTGGGGGATTGATTTTATGGGCCCCTTTCCTGTTTCGGATGGATTCGAATACATCCTGTTGGCTGTGGACTACGTGTCCAAATGGATCGAAGCCATACCGACCCGAACCTGTGATCACAAAATCGTTCTCAAATTCATTCATCAAAACATTTCCTCAAGGTTCGGGATTCCTCGTGCAATAATCTCTGATGGGGGGACCCATTTCACAAATGCCCAGTTTAGGTCACTGATGACCAAATACGGGGTGTCTCACCGAATCTCTACTCCTTACCACCCCCAAACTAATGGTCTAGCTGAGCTGTCTAATCGGGAGATCAAGAAAATCCTGCAAGTCACTGTTCGACCTGACAGGAAGGACTGGTCGTCCCGACTTCCGGAAGCATTGTGGGCCTATAGGACCGCCCACAAGACCCAATTGGGGATGTCTCCCTTTAGACTGGTGTACGGAAAGGCATGCCACCTTCCCGTAGAACTGGAGCATAAAGCCTATTGGGCAGTACAGAACTGTAATCTAGATCTTTCCAAGGCTGGGACCCATAGAAAACTCCAAATCAGCGAGATCGATGAATTACGCCTAGACGCGTACGAGAACTCGCAAATCTACAAGGAGCGGGTTAAAGCCTTCCACGACAAACACATCTCGAGAAAGATCTTTCATCCTGGTCAGAAGGTCCTACTCTTTAATGCCCGACTAAAACTCTTCCCAGGAAAACTGAGATCCAAGTGGGTCGGACCATATTTGGTCCGACAGGTTTTTGGAAATGGAGCAATCGAAATCAGTCCACTCAGCCACGATTCTGAACCTTTCATCGTGAACGGTCAGAGACTCAAGCCGTTCATTGATGTAACTTCTACTGATTTGGCTGAAGCATCTTATATCCTCCTTTCCCCTTGAGCTTATTGCGCCCAGCCGATGGCGTAAAACTCAGCGCTTAACGGGAGGCAGCCCGTCATTCTCTTTGAAAACCTGAAACTTGTTCTGACACCTTTTTGCACTTGAGGTTCACCCTTGTAGACAGCCGACCCCACCTCAGATGCTTGCATCTGGGATTAGAAATCGTCCGCAAAAATTCAACCCGACCCATTCACTCATCCAAATTTCTGTCTTAAGGAATGAACTAAGTTAAATAAAAACCCCCTAGGTTACAATGAGGACATTGCAAATCTTAGGCATGGGGGGGGTATGAAAGTGCAAAACTTGTAAGAAAAGGTTTCAAACAAAAAAATTCACATATGACAAAAACACCATAAAAATTAAAAATTTTTTCGAAAAAGAATAAAAGGAGAAGGAAATTTTGTGAAGGAGAAGGAGAAGAGAAACAAAATGAAAAAGGAGCACAAAATTATAAGAAAAGGTGATAGTCATTAGTAAGGAACTAAGGAATTAACCTAAGTTCTAGACCTCATTCAAGAAAATAACTGAAAAGTGCACAATGAGATTAGTAAGAATGCAAACCTTAGGCATTCTTGAATAGACTCTTAGTACCCATTAAGATCTGGACACTCCTCAAGAGGTTGAGGAAAATGAAAAGCTGAAGTATTAGGTCTAAGGCTTAGGAAGTATTTGGCCTCGTTAACTAATTTTTGGTTTACGGGACTCAGTAACCTAAGCACCCTAACCTCACACACAGCCTGGGTCAGTAAGCGTAAAAATCAGAATCACGCAGAAGCGTCGCAAAATTCTGAAAAGAACACCTAGAATAGGAGCGGCCGATCAACACAAGTTGATTTGGACGAGTTCCCAGCGCGGAGAGGCGGGAAATCCCCTCGAAGATGCGTAACAAAATATCATCTCCTCGGTGCTTGTCTCTTAGGATATTTACATATCCTACTGGGGGCATGTAAGCACTCTGCTGGTTTAGATTCCATGGATGGCATTATCTCGAAGTGTCAATTGCCAGGGTCTGGATTCGGCCACGGAACACCATGGATGGGATTATCTGGAAATCTCAATAGCCAGGGTTCCGGGGGTTGCCATGGGCGGTGCCATCTCGAAGCATCGATCGCCAGGAACCCTTGAGGATTGATGATGGGAGCAAGGAATCTGATACAGATCGTGTTGAAAAGCCAATCCTAGGCTAGAACTAAAAAGAAAAAGTGAGAGAAAACTCTCCAAACAAAATAACTTTCTATCTCTCTCTTACGAAACGCACTGCGAACTGAGCCAGGGCTAAAATCATTTCAAGCACGGGTGCTTTAACCACAAAGTCCAATAAACCTTAGGTTAGTTCTTGTGGGTCTTAAAAACCTTTGCTAAAGACTGAGGCTAAGGCTAGACAGATTTGGATCTTGATTGGTACTAGAGTACCTTTTAGGCCTATGGTCAGCATTCTAACCTAATCTATGCTCAAATAAAAAAGCACTTATCTAAAGCTATTAAAAACTTCATGGTCTAGAACAAGGGTTGAAACCTTAAGTTTTTGCTAAGGGACTAGCAAAAGCTAGGCATGGGGGTATGATGAGAACCTCATCATGAGCCATAACTAGCTCATTTTGACCCAATACAAAGGATAAAAGCTCCTACATAACTCAAGGAAAGGCTTAACTCAGAGAATTCTGAGTTTAAGGAGAAAACAAGTCATAAGGGGTAAAAATGCAATTTTACCAGTATAATCTGCATACAGGGTAATTCAGGGTCCAAACATAGGTCAAAGCAACTTAATAAGAATAAAAGTGGGATGAGATGATCTAGCAAGGGCTACAGCAATTCCAAGGAACTAAATGATAATCTATAACCCTAAAACAAACCCACTTCAATTCACGAGGTTCAAGGCAAAGAAAAAATGGAATAAACCCTCTAAAATTCATAGAAAAATAATCTCTAGGGTTTAGAACCTTCAATTTGACCTTAGGAACCCATCTTGACCTACATTGAGAACCTTACCCAATTAATAACTTAATTTGGGTTTTTGCGTAAATTGACCAGTCAAACAAGGTTTAATTTAGAAATAAAATTCACCATCAGATTCCTTAGGTCCTAATTAGTCATGTATAAAAACTTGAGCCTAAGAAGAAACCTTCTTGACCAACTTTACACTTTGGTCCTCATATATTTACTTTTTGGCCCTCAACTTTTGAACCCTCGCATTTTGGCCCCTAACTCTCATTCGTTCTTTGCGTTCAGGTCCCCCCTGCAAAACCTGCCAGCACCATGCTCCGGCGACCTTACGCGGAGCATGGCGCCGCGCAGGGTGAGGGGGAGAGCCTGGCAAGTAAACCGGGGGTGCCCTGCGTCGTCAGTCGTCGCAGGGACACCCCCTGGTCGCTGTAACCCACCATACCGGCCGTGCGAACGCACGGACGGTATGGGTTTCCATCTCCAGCGTCCTCCGGCGAGGGAGACACGTCGTCTCCCTCCGCCTTCTTCCCTGATTCGGTCCCTATAAATACACCCGTCGCTCCACCGTTCTTCCGAGCTCGGATCTGACGGAGAAAACCCCCAACTTTCCTCTCTTCTCACTCCGGCAGACGTCCACCAGCTCCGGCGGTTCTTCCTCCTCCTCCTCTTTGCTCTGCCGCAATACCAGCAGCAGAGACTTCTTCCCCTGCTCTTCCCGCGCCACGCCGCACCCAGCTGGCGCCTCTCCGGCCCTCTGCTCGCCGCCGCCCCTTCCCCTGGGCATCTTCTTCTCCGGCGACAGTCGATACGACTGTCGCCCGCTCCGACCCCTCCTCCTCCTGCTAAGTAGGTAGAACTCCTCCTCTTCCTCCCCTCTTCCTTTTCCTCACTTTAAACATCTACTGTCGCCCTCGATTCCGACCCCTCACCCTCACCTTCTCCGCCTCCGGCCATCCTCCGGCGAGCCGCTCCCATCACTCCAGCAACCCACACGGCTCGCCGACCACCGCAGAACCTCCGCCTCCTCACCCTGATCAACCCCCGCCCTTCCACTTCCCCCACATCACCCTCTGCAACTCCACCGAACAAACCCAGCTTCCGACCCACAGTCCGACCTAGGGCAGCCCTTGCACGCCGCCCCACGCCTCGCCACCACCCACACGAGCTTCGCCGCACTCTGGCGAAGCTCCCGGCACCTTCTGATTAGGCCGAGAGGCCGTTTTGCTGTAAACAGGTCACCTGTCCTCCGCCGCCATTGCCGTGCAGAAGGAGCTGCTTCCGCCTGCAGCTGCAGGCGCGCCACGCCCAGATTCGACTCCCAGGCCGTGCGAGGCATTTCGACAAAGCGTCAGGCTGCAGCTGAAGCGAAGCCCTCGCGCGAAGGCCTCGCGTAACGCCACGATTACCAGCTGTTTCCTCCGCGCAGGCGCCAACTCGGGGTGGGACATTTAGTCCCACCTCGGAAAACTCTGTAGAGGCGCAGCGGTATAAAGTGAAAAAGTGCTGGAGGCTTATTGCCTCAGCACACGGGGTGAGGTCCCCTTCACCCGCCCGGTTACCCGGTCTCGTCCGCGCTCACGGCCCCGCGGACCTGGCCCGACCCGACTTAGACTGACCTGCACTCCTCGCCCACCACGCACGCCGGTGGGCATGGACCCGGGCGCGACCCGTACCCGGCAGCTCTGGGAGAGCTTTCCCAAGAGTGGCTTCTGTGAGAGAGAGACGCGGGGGGAGGGTAGAGATAGGTTTTGCCCCTCTCTCTGATCAAGCTGTGTAAGTGTGCAGGCATAGGTGAAGAAGAACCGTGGAAGAAGACGAAGGCTGAAGGAAGGAGGATCACCGAGCGGCATTGTAGCAGCGGCGGTTTAAGTCGTCTGATTGGAAAATCAGACGATGTCCTGAAGGCAAGGAAGGAGAAGGAAGGCGAGGCAGAGGAGAACGCAGAGAGGCCAAGACAAGAACTGAAAGAAGAAAAAGAGCACGAGAAGAAGATCTGAAGAAAGGAAAAGAAAGGAAAGAAAGAAGAAGAAGAAGAACAGGACCGCTCTGCAGAAGAAAGGAAAGAAAGAAGAAGAAGAACAGGACCGCTCTGCAGAAGAAAGAAAAGAAGAAAAAGAAGAAGAACAAAAAGAAGAGAGCAGAAGATCTGAGAAGGAAGAAGAGGAGAAGCAAAGAGAAAAGAAGAAAAGCCAACAAATTCTCTCTCTCTCTCTCTTTCTTTATTTTTGTAAAAGAAACTTGTACCCCTAGAATACAACTTGCTCCCTGAGTTCGACCTCGGGAACTCTTTATTTCCGAGTAACAAATTGTATTAAACTGGTAATCACCTCCCTCTATACTATACTACGACGAAATAATAAAACTATAGAGGAAGGAATCCCCACCAGTTTTTGGCGCCGTTGCCGGGGAGCAACGGCTATTCTAGAGGTAAACATTCCTGTTTCTTTTTAATTTCTGATAATCTCCCCTCTTTTGTGCAGCTACAGGAAATCAAGAAGACAAGCAACCTCACGACAACCACTCCGAGGACAGGTAAATTTTTCCTCTCGCTATTAACCCCTAAACTCTAAAGAGGAAGAAAAGAAAAGAACAAGCAATATAGGGCTAACCTGTCTTCCATACTTAGTAACCATAAAGAGTTGCATGTTTTCAACTCATTAGTCCTGCACACTATTAAGGGTATTTAAGGGCTAACACATTCTTGCTTGAGCCCTAATTACCCAACAAAGAACTAACTGGACCAAGTAGAGACAACATAAGATTCAACATTAGGGTTTTAGAGACACACTACTTGAATCAAGAATGGAGAAAATCCAAAAGAAGTGTGCCTAAACCATTGATTGAAAATACCTATTCAAAAGAAAACCTAAAATAATTGGCTCTCTAAACACTTGAACCCTAAAAGACAAGACCTAAAAGCTCTCAAAGAAAACAAGAGGTAAAGTTGACCCCTTGGGTCAACCAACCTTAAATTAGGTCACTCTTTGCACTTAAAAGACTAAAGTTCAAGTGAAACCTTAAGCACCCTGATCTTAAAATTGGTAGACTTAAGAGGTCAAGATCCCCATTCTGGTCTACCTGGAACCGCAGTGACAAGAGAGGTCGGGTGGGGGAAACCCTGTAACCCGTGGGGACGCTCTACCGTGTAGGGGTCTTCGCGGGACTCTCCCTCTCTGGCTGCCCAGGTAATTCTCAGGTGGACGATCTTTTTGATCAAGGGTTCCATCTGCCCCGCACCTCTATAGTCACCCAACAATTTTTTTGGGTGTCTCGATTGGGTCCAGCACCTTCTAATCTCATCATCACATCCTTCGGTGCATGTACGGTAGGAGGTCCTTAAGACCACCCTTAAGACCTCCTTTAGAAATTCGCTCTCGTCAAGGCCAAGCCTCGACGCCCGTGTTTGTGCAGCAACACCCTCACATTATTCTCTCTTCTGATTCAGAACCAAGTTCTTCTTCTTTCCCCATCATGGCCCAGCCAGTTGAGGAAGAAAATAATCTGGAACACCAGCTCCAGCGACTCAATGACCTCTTCCAAAACTTCGTGCACCCACCACAGCGTCCTATGATGCGGGACCACTACAATCCTGCTGCGGTGGCCATTGAGCCTCGAGTCAGAATCCCGACTGGAGGACCTGATTCCGAATTAAAGCCCAACATGATTCATGCTATACCTAAATTCCATGGGCTTAATTCTGAAGATCCCTTCCAGCACATCAAACAGCTAAAGCATCTGGCCCACACTTTTGGATCAGATGCGCAAAATCGGGATATTCTTCTCATGAAGATGTTCTTTTCTCTTATGGACAAGGCCGCCTATTGGTATCAAACTCAGACCCGGCCGATCAACACTTGGGAAGAACTTCAATCCGAGTTTTTGAAAAAGTTTTTCCCCGTTGGTCGGACCAACGCCTTGCGCCATCAGATTACACACTTCACTCAACAATCAGGAGAACCTCTCCATGAGGCATGGGATCGTTTTCAGGATCTCATGAGAAAGTGCCCCCATCACAGAGTTCCTAAATGGGAACAAGTCCAATCTTTTTACCAGGGACTCCGTGAGGACATCCGCCTTTTCGTCAATGCAACTTGCGGAGGAAACATCATGGGTCAACATGAAGACACCGTATGGGAGATTCTCGAAAACATGTGCGAGAACTCCATCAACAATGACTCCATGGGATTATTCGATAGGACGAATACCCGCGCAGCGACGAATCTTAAGGGAGCACATGAGACGCAGGGCCTGTCCGCATCAGTCGACCTGGAATTAATGGCCAGTCGATTGGACAAGGTCTCAATCATTGAAAAGAAGGTGGATGAGCTGACTCAGCACTTGCAGCGAGCCACCTCCGCGCGTAACTCCTTTGCACAACCTCCTTCCACACAGGAGACTGTGCAAAACATCCACCACCGATCTTCCCCTAGGATGGATCCATATCCATCCCCATCTGATTCTTGGATCGGAGGATCATCCGATCCTTTCTACACCAGCCGGGGGAACTCCATTCCCCCTTTCCCTGATTCTCAGGAGGTTCCTCAGACCTGCGAGGACCTCAACGCCATCCAGAACGACCCATTCTCCAACACTTACAACCCTGGATGGCGAAACCATCCCAATTTTCAGTGGGCGGGAAATTCCCAAACCCAAAGACCACCTTTTCAGTCCCGCCCACAGCCCTCTCGTCATTACCAGCCGCCTCAGCCTCGGCCCAACCCTACTTATCCATCAGGGCCAAATCAGGATCAAATGTCCCTAATCCTTCAGACTCTGGCTGACATTCAAAAAACGAATGCGGCTATTCAAAAACAGCACAAGGACGAACTTACAGAAGTTAAAACTCAACTGGCCCAGTTGGCAAATTCTCGCCAGCCAGGCACACTCCCTTCCCAAACTCTTCCTAACCCAAATAACGTGCCAACCCAGAAGCGCGTTATGAATCCAAATTTAGGCCACGCACAATGGATTTATCAGGCCCCTACTGCTCCATCTCCAGACGAGATGGAAGCTTCAACATCTTATGCGGGATTTCAGCAGCAACCACCCCTCTTACCAAACCCAAACCAAAATCAGGCCGGATTAAATTCTGTAACAACACGTAGTGGTAAAACAACTCAAGACCCGCATTATCCAAACCACTCCAAGCCTGATAACCATGACCCTAGGATAGTTATCCAAGAAACCGCTGTTCCAGATCCACAACCTGGACCTATCCTAGAAGAACCAACCAAGATCCCGTTTCCCGAGGCCTTGACCAAGGGAAAGAAGACCACCAAACCCGTGGCCCCTCAGGAGGACCTGGTCAAGCTCTTTGAGCAGGTCCACATAAACATCCCCTTGATGGATGCAATCCGCCACGTACCAGCTTACGCACAATTTCTAAAGAATATATGTACACCCCAGCGTAAGCCGCGAACCAAGGGTGGGAGCCCAATTGTTCTGTCAGAGCAAGCCAGCTCTGTAATCCTCAGTAGACTCCCACCCAAGGCAAAAGATCCTGGTACTCCCCTGATTTCCTGCAAGATAGGTGGTACCCAATTTGATAGAGCATTGTTAGACTTGGGTGCATCCATAAACCTGATACCCACATCCTTACTTGACCATCTAGAAGAATCTGAGCTAAAACCAATCGAGGTGACATTACAATTAGCAGATCGATCTATAAAGTCACCAAAAGGGATTCTCGAGGATGTTATCGTAAGAGTGCGGGATTTCTATTTCCCCGTGGACTTCATAGTCTTAGATATGGACGCACCTGAGAACCCTAGGGATACACCAATCATTCTAGGGAGACCTTTCTTGGCTACTGCTAGAGCCAACATCAGCTGTGAGGAGGGCCAAATAGAGCTTAAGTTTGGAGATCAAACACTGAAAATTGATATATTTAAGGCCCAACAAGGAATTAATTGCGGCGTCATCGAACAAATTTGTGACATCAGGACCTTGGTTGATGAATCACACTTCCAGAATGACGCGATTATGCCTCATCAACCACAGAAGGATCTTGACCCGCAAACAGAGGAGTCGAATCCAGATATGAATAACCCAGTAACTCCCACCCTCGAACCTCACATCTATACTGAACCACCCGCTGCTGCTGATAACCCCATCCTCGAACTGAAACCCCTTCCTGCTCACTTGAAATACATCTTTTTGGGTTCTAATCAGACCCTTCCTGTGATTATCAATTCCAACCTCAGTCCTGAACAGGAATCCCGTCTGATTGTTGTCCTCCAGCAACATCGCAGAGCCATCGGGTGGACTCTCGATGATTTGACTGGAATAAGTCCATCTTATTGTACTCATCATATCTATTCAGAAGAGGGCACACGACCTTCTCGTGAAATGCAGAGACGCTTAAACCCCAATCTGCAGGAGGTCGTGAAAAAGGAGATCATCAAGTGGTTAGATGCCGGAATCATCTACCCGATCTCCGATAGTCGTTGGGTGAGCCCAATTCAGGTCGTGCCCAAGAAGGCAGGACTCACCACTATAACAACTGAGACCGGAGAAATCATTCCTACCCGATTAGCCAACTCGTGGAGAGTCTGTATAGATTACCGCCGACTCAATTCCTCCACGAAGAAGGACCATTTCCCACTACCCTTCATTGATCAAATTCTCGAAAAACTTGCGGGAAATAGGTTCTTCTGCTTTCTTGACGGGTACTCCGATTATAACCAGGTGGCAATCCATCCTGAGGACCAAGAAAAGACCACGTTCACCTGCCCCTTCGGAACATACGCTTTCCGAAGGATGCCTTTCGGTCTTTGCAATGCACCCGCTACTTTTCAGCGATGCATGCTTGCCATATTCTCAGATATGGTAGGTGATTATCTGGAAGTCTTCATGGATGACTTTTCAGTTTTCGGAGCATCATTCGACGATTGCCTCCAACACTTGGTCCAGATACTCAGGCGGTGCATCGATGTGAATTTGGTTCTTTCCTGGGAAAAGAGCCATTTCATGGTGCCTGAGGGAATTGTCCTGGGACACTCAATTTCGGAGAAAGGTATCCAAGTGGATCGAGCTAAGGTTAATCTGATTTCTCACCTTCCTATGCCTAGCTCGATCAGGGACATCCGTTCCTTTTTAGGGCATGTTGGTTTTTATCGACGATTTATCCCTGATTTTTCAAAAATCGCGCGCCCCCTGATCACTCTTCTCTCCAAGGATGTTCCTTTCGAAATTTCCAAGGAATGCACTCAAGCATTTGAAATCCTGCGTGACCGAGTCACCCAAGCCCCGATCCTACAGTCCCCTGATTGGTCTCAACCCTTTGAGATCATGTGCGATGCATCCGACTTCGCTGTAGGAGCGGTTTTGGGGTAGAAAATTGATGGGAAACCTGTGGTCATTTACTACGCCAGCAAAACACTCGATGAGGCTCAGCGTAACTATACGGTTACTGAGAAAGAGCTGCTAGCTGTAGTATTTGCCCTAGAAAAATTCAGATCGTACCTTCTGGGTTCCCGTGTCATCATATACTCGGATCACACAGCTGTGAGGCATCTCCTTGCAAAGAAGGACGCGAAACCTCGATTAATCCGATGGATCTTGCTGTTGCAAGAATTTGACCTTAAGATTCGCGACAAAGCGGGAAAGCAAAATGTGGTAGCTGATCACTTGTCCCGTCTTCCTTCTGAAATAATTGACCCTCCCGGACCTATCACTGAGCATTTTCCCGATGAGCACCTGCTGACTATTGGTACTAGCCTTCCATGGTTTGCTAATGTAGTAAATTACTTGGCATCTCATCAGATCCCGTCCGATTGGCCGAAGGCCAAGAAGGACAAATTGCGCTCCGATGCCAAGTATTACATTTGGGAAGACTCGTACCTCTTCCGCATAGGTGCCGATCAGATCATCCGGAGATGTGTCCCGGAAGGGGAATTCAACAATATCCTCTCTTTCTGCCATGACCAGGCATGCGGTGGCCATTTCGCCGGGCATAAAACCGCATCAAAAGTCCTCCAGTGCGGCTTTTACTGGCCCACACTGTTCAAAGACGCATACAATCACTGCAAGGCATGCAGTCGTTGCCAGACTTTGGGCAACATGAGCCATCGCGACATGATGCCTATGCAACCAATTCTAGTATGCGAAATCTTTGATGTTTGGGGGATTGATTTTATGGGCCCCTTTCCTGTTTCGGATGGATTCGAATACATCCTGTTGGCTGTGGACTACGTGTCCAAATGGATCGAAGCCATACCGACCCGAACCTGTGATCACAAAATCGTTCTCAAATTCATTCATCAAAACATTTCCTCAAGGTTCGGGATTCCTCGTGCAATAATCTCTGATGGGGGGACCCATTTCACAAATGCCCAGTTTAGGTCACTGATGACCAAATACGGGGTGTCTCACCGAATCTCTACTCCTTACCACCCCCAAACTAATGGTCTAGCTGAGCTGTCTAATCGGGAGATCAAGAAAATCCTGCAAGTCACTGTTCGACCTGACAGGAAGGACTGGTCGTCCCGACTTCCGGAAGCATTGTGGGCCTATAGGACCGCCCACAAGACCCAATTGGGGATGTCTCCCTTTAGACTGGTGTACGGAAAGGCATGCCACCTTCCCGTAGAACTGGAGCATAAAGCCTATTGGGCAGTACAGAACTGTAATCTAGATCTTTCCAAGGCTGGGACCCATAGAAAACTCCAAATCAGCGAGATCGATGAATTACGCCTAGACGCGTACGAGAACTCGCAAATCTACAAGGAGCGGGTTAAAGCCTTCCACGACAAACACATCTCGAGAAAGATCTTTCATCCTGGTCAGAAGGTCCTACTCTTTAATGCCCGACTAAAACTCTTCCCAGGAAAACTGAGATCCAAGTGGGTCGGACCATATTTGGTCCGACAGGTTTTTGGAAATGGAGCAATCGAAATCAGTCCACTCAGCCACGATTCTGAACCTTTCATCGTGAACGGTCAGAGACTCAAGCCGTTCATTGATGTAACTTCTACTGATTTGGCTGAAGCATCTTATATCCTCCTTTCCCCTTGAGCTTATTGCGCCCAGCCGATGGCGTAAAACTCAGCGCTTAACGGGAGGCAGCCCGTCATTCTCTTTGAAAACCTGAAACTTGTTCTGACACCTTTTTGCACTTGAGGTTCACCCTTGTAGACAGCCGACCCCACCTCAGATGCTTGCATCTGGGATTAGAAATCGTCCGCAAAAATTCAACCCGACCCATTCACTCATCCAAATTTCTGTCTTAAGGAATGAACTAAGTTAAATAAAAACCCCCTAGGTTACAATGAGGACATTGCAAATCTTAGGCATGGGGGGGGTATGAAAGTGCAAAACTTGTAAGAAAAGGTTTCAAACAAAAAAATTCACATATGACAAAAACACCATAAAAATTAAAAATTTTTTCGAAAAAGAATAAAAGGAGAAGGAAATTTTGTGAAGGAGAAGGAGAAGAGAAACAAAATGAAAAAGGAGCACAAAATTATAAGAAAAGGTGATAGTCATTAGTAAGGAACTAAGGAATTAACCTAAGTTCTAGACCTCATTCAAGAAAATAACTGAAAAGTGCACAATGAGATTAGTAAGAATGCAAACCTTAGGCATTCTTGAATAGACTCTTAGTACCCATTAAGATCTGGACACTCCTCAAGAGGTTGAGGAAAATGAAAAGCTGAAGTATTAGGTCTAAGGCTTAGGAAGTATTTGGCCTCGTTAACTAATTTTTGGTTTACGGGACTCAGTAACCTAAGCACCCTAACCTCACACACAGCCTGGGTCAGTAAGCGTAAAAATCAGAATCACGCAGAAGCGTCGCAAAATTCTGAAAAGAACACCTAGAATAGGAGCGGCCGATCAACACAAGTTGATTTGGACGAGTTCCCAGCGCGGAGAGGCGGGAAATCCCCTCGAAGATGCGTAACAAAATATCATCTCCTCGGTGCTTGTCTCTTAGGATATTTACATATCCTACTGGGGGCATGTAAGCACTCTGCTGGTTTAGATTCCATGGATGGCATTATCTCGAAGTGTCAATTGCCAGGGTCTGGATTCGGCCACGGAACACCATGGATGGGATTATCTGGAAATCTCAATAGCCAGGGTTCCGGGGGTTGCCATGGGCGGTGCCATCTCGAAGCATCGATCGCCAGGAACCCTTGAGGATTGATGATGGGAGCAAGGAATCTGATACAGATCGTGTTGAAAAGCCAATCCTAGGCTAGAACTAAAAAGAAAAAGTGAGAGAAAACTCTCCAAACAAAATAACTTTCTATCTCTCTCTTACGAAACGCACTGCGAACTGAGCCAGGGCTAAAATCATTTCAAGCACGGGTGCTTTAACCACAAAGTCCAATAAACCTTAGGTTAGTTCTTGTGGGTCTTAAAAACCTTTGCTAAAGACTGAGGCTAAGGCTAGACAGATTTGGATCTTGATTGGTACTAGAGTACCTTTTAGGCCTATGGTCAGCATTCTAACCTAATCTATGCTCAAATAAAAAAGCACTTATCTAAAGCTATTAAAAACTTCATGGTCTAGAACAAGGGTTGAAACCTTAAGTTTTTGCTAAGGGACTAGCAAAAGCTAGGCATGGGGGTATGATGAGAACCTCATCATGAGCCATAACTAGCTCATTTTGACCCAATACAAAGGATAAAAGCTCCTACATAACTCAAGGAAAGGCTTAACTCAGAGAATTCTGAGTTTAAGGAGAAAACAAGTCATAAGGGGTAAAAATGCAATTTTACCAGTATAATCTGCATACAGGGTAATTCAGGGTCCAAACATAGGTCAAAGCAACTTAATAAGAATAAAAGTGGGATGAGATGATCTAGCAAGGGCTACAGCAATTCCAAGGAACTAAATGATAATCTATAACCCTAAAACAAACCCACTTCAATTCACGAGGTTCAAGGCAAAGCAAAAATGGAATAAACCCTCTAAAATTCATAGAAAAATAATCTCTAGGGTTTAGAACCTTCAATTTGACCTTAGGAACCCATCTTGACCTACATTGAGAACCTTACCCAATTAATAACTTAATTTGGGTTTTTGCGTAAATTGACCAGTCAAACAAGGTTTAATTTAGAAATAAAATTCACCATCAGATTCCTTAGGTCCTAATTAGTCATGTATAAAAACTTGAGCCTAAGAAGAAACCTTCTTGACCAACTTTACACTTTGGTCCTCATATATTTACTTTTTGGCCCTCAACTTTTGAACCCTCGCATTTTGGCCCCTAACTCTCATTCGTTCTTTGCGTTCAGGTCCCCCCTGCAAAACCTGCCAGCACCATGCTCCGGCGACCTTACGCGGAGCATGGCGCCGCGCAGGGTGAGGGGGAGAGCCTGGCAAGTAAACCGAGGGTGCCCTGCGTCGTCAGTCGTCGCAGGGACACCCCCTGGTCGCTGTATGGGTTTCCATCTCCGGCGTCCTCCGGCGAGGGAGACACGTCGTCTCCCTCCGCCTTCTTCCCTGATTCGGTCCCTATAAATACACCCGTCGCTCCACCGTTCTTCCGAGCTCGGATCTGACGGAGAAAACCCCCAACTTTCCTCTCTTCTCACTCCGGCAGACGTCCACCAGCTCCGGCGGTTCTTCCTCCTCCTCCTCTTTGCTCTGCCGCAATACCAGCAGCAGAGACTTCTTCCCCTGCTCTTCCCGCGCCACGCCGCACCCAGCTGGCGCCTCTCCGGCCCTCTGCTCGCCGCCGCCCCTTCCCCTGGGCATCTTCTTCTCCGGCGACAGTCGATACGACTGTCGCCCGCTCCGACCCCTCCTCCTCCTGCTAAGTAGGTAGAACTCCTCCTCTTCCTCCCCTCTTCCTTTTCCTCACTTTAAACATCTACTGTCGCCCTCGATTCCGACCCCTCACCCTCACCTTCTCCGCCTCCGGCCATCCTCCGGCGAGCCGCTCCCATCACTCCAGCAACCCACACGGCTCGCCGACCACCGCAGAACCTCCGCCTCCTCACCCTGATCAACCCCCGCCCTTCCACTTCCCCCACATCACCCTCTGCAACTCCACCGAACAAACCCAGCTTCCGACCCACAGTCCGACCTAGGGCAGCCCTTGCACGCCGCCCCACGCCTCGCCACCACCCACACGAGCTTCGCCGCACTCTGGCGAAGCTCCCGGCACCTTCTGATTAGGCCGAGAGGCCGTTTTGCTGTAAACAGGTCACCTGTCCTCCGCCGCCATTGCCGTGCAGAAGGAGCTGCTTCCGCCTGCAGCTGCAGGCACGCCACGCCCAGATTCGACTCCCAGGCCGTGCGAGGCATTTCGACAAAGCGTCAGGCTGCAGCTGAAGCGAAGCCCTCGCGCGAAGGCCTCGCGTAACGCCACGATTACCAGCTGTTTCCTCCGCGCAGGCGCCAACTCGGGGTGGGACATTTAGTCCCACCTCGGAAAACTCTGAAGAGGCGCAGCGGTATAAAGTGAAAAAGTGCTGGAGGCTTATTGCCTCAGCACACGGGGTGAGGTCCCCTTCACCCGCCCGGTTACCCGGTCTCGTCCGCGCTCACGGCCCCGCGGACCTGGCCCGACCCGACTTAGACTGACCTGCACTCCTCGCCCACCACGCACGCCGGTGGGCATGGACCCGGGCGCGACCCGTACCCGGCAGCTCTGGGAGAGCTTTCCCAAGAGTGGCTTCTGTGAGAGAGAGACGCGGGGGGAGGGTAGAGATAGGTTTTGCCCCTCTCTCTGATCAAGCTGTGTAAGTGTGCAGGCATAGGTGAAGAAGAACCGTGGAAGAAGACGAAGGCTGAAGGAAGGAGGATCACCGAGCGGCACTGTAGCAGCGGCGGTTTAAGTCATCTGATTGGAAAATCAGACGACGTCCTGAAGGCAAGGAAGGAGAAGGAAGGCGAGGCAGAGGAGAACGCAGAGAGGCCAAGACAAGAACTGAAAGAAGAAAAAGAGCACGAGAAGAAGATCTGAAGAAAGGAAAAGAAGGGAAAGAAAGAAGAAGAAGAACAGGACCGCTCTGCAGAAGAAAGGAAAGAAAGAAGAAGAAGAACAGGATCGCTTGCAGAAGAAAGAAAAGAAGAAAAAGAAGAAGAACAAAAAGAAGAGAGCAGAAGATCTGAGAAGGAAGAAGAGGAGAAGCAAAGAGAAAAGAAGAAAAGCCAACAAATTCTCTCTCTCTCTCTCTCTTTCTTTATTTTTGTAAAAGAAACTTGTACCCCTAGAATACAACTTGCTCCCTGAGTTCGACCTCGGGAACTCTTTATTTCCGAGTAACAAATTGTATTAAACTGGTAATCACCTCCCTCTATACTATACTACGACGAAATAATAAAACTATAGAGGAAGGAATCCCCACCAGCAGCTGTTATTTATTTACAGGCAATTGTTATCATTCTATCTACTCATTCAAGACTGTAATTTAATTATCCATTACATACATTTCAAGTGTTTCTCGTCCTAGGATTCATGCCATATCCTAGGTTCTAATCATTCATTCCACACATGCATCTAGGTCATAATTAATTTAGGGGGAAGCCACTCTACCAGTAAACCCAGGAGTAGTGGAGGCTTGAATGGCAGGCTCACGTGCCTCAGCAAGCCCTGAACCCGTAATGGAACGAGGTCCTATCACAAGAATTAATCATAAGAGAATATTCAGAATAGTATCGAAAGTCTTCTAATAAGTAGAGGAAATCATACGGGAAACATCGATATCTTATTTGCGGAAAATTGACCTCAAATGGACCCTAAACGGGTCAAAAATAGCGTTTCTGACTCAAATAAGATGTTTGGAACAACTTCCAGACGTCTTAAAAGTGTCTAGTGTCATACCTCAAGCCCTGTGGAAATTCTCAAACATCTAGGAACTCTTCTGGACCATCTGGACCCAGTTCCAGATGTCCGACCACCTCTCCGGACGTCTGGAAGCGCTTCCCGTCATCTGGTATGTCACCCAGACATCTGAAATGCGTGGGAGGGCGTGTCCTGCACTTTCCCGAAGCGAATCCTGCACACAGATATTCGATCTTCTCAAATCAGGCATGCAAAAGGGGTATCGGCGGAGCGGCCTGCATGATTGTATCCGCAAAGGGACGTACCTTCGCGAGACTTCCTCCTCAGACGTTTGGAACCTCCTCCAGATGTCGGCTCCGTCGTCTGGACGTCGCTCCAAACGTCTGATTCTGGGAAAAACCCAGAACCAGAACCTGCTTCCGCCCTCTTACGCTGCGCGTGGCCACGCCGCGTCCTTTCGCCTGCAGCTCCGGTTGCTGCAGTGTTGAGGAGGACCTCCTCAACGCACTCCTCCGCTTCGCGCATGCACCGCTTCGGCCGTGCGCTCACCGGTGAGCTCCCACGTGAGCTCGTGAGTTCACCTCCTCTCCTTCTCACGCCGCTCCTCCTGTCCTTATGCCGCCCCTCGCGCTCTCACTTGCTCTGCCTCTTTCGCTGGAGTGGAGAAGAAGAGGGGAAGGTGCTGGTGTGGGGAGAACGAGATAGGGGAGTGGGAGTCTTAAATAAGGTTGGGTTTAGGGTTTTGCTGGGGTCGAAGAGAGAGGAGGGAAAAGCGAGGGGTACTGTCTGTGCGCAGCACGCGTGCAGACGCGAGTTAGTACCCAAGATTTTCAATTTTCAAACGTCTGACCAGACGTCTAACCCACAGTCCAGACGCCTGACCTAAAGTCTAGACGTCTTAAAAGGCTCAAACAGCTTGGGTCATAACAGCATTGAAGAGCGGGATATTGATCTCGACATTCTTGAAAATATTCAGAAGCCCCTCATTACTATTAACAGACATCTTCTTCCTTGATCTAATCAAGGCCTCAGGAAAATGAATATGAGTCAGATCTTCGGAATCAGGTTCCTGAGCCTTGATTTCTTCTCCAGAGTTCTCCTTTCTCTCCTCAGGCTCTTTAGGATTCGGTAAATCAAAACAGTGTGGTTGTGGATCCTGAGTTTGCTTACCACTCCTCAAGGTAACAGAATTAGTAGATGCATACGGGTTTGGGTCTTGGGGTGGGTTAGGAAAGATTAAAGGGGCTTTATTAACCAAAAACCTTTGATTTGAGGAAGAAGAGGAAGGACCCTGCTCAACCACCTGAGCATGTGCGTGTGGATCTCTCTGATCCAGTACCCATGGGCTTAATTGCTCGGATTCTGAATATTACGCGGGTTGGGTACGGGTTGAGATGGTAGAGATCCGGGTTGACAAGAATTAGTAATGAATCCATTTTGCAAGTTGTCTAGAGAGGTTTTCATTTGCTGCATGAGCTGGAGCATAGATCCTTGCATCTCTACCATTTGTCCGTTCAAATCAGCCTGCCCTACGAGTTGACGGGCATTTCAAGCTGGCTGATTGACTTGATTTGGGGGCAGCTGAGTGTAAATGTGACCCTGACCCATTGGTCGTTGCAGAGCATAGTTGCTGGGTTGGAATTGGGTCTGTTGCCTCGGGTTTTTCCAGGAGAAGTTAGGGTGGTTCCTCCAACCCAGATTATAAGCATTGGAGTAAGGGTTGGACCTAACATTCTCTTGTATAGCATAGACATCCTCATAGGGTGAGGATAGAGAGAAAGAAAGGGAGGGATCAGAGAAACTGGGATCAAAGGCCCCAGTTTAGAACCTGTGGGGTTCCGAATAATGCTGACTCGCAGGTTGAGACGCATCAAGTTGATTCATGAACTCCCGTCCAGAAGGAGCTCACGATGAATGGAATCTTGAATTCTGCGATTGAGTGGATCGAGAGTTGTTCATTGAGTTTCCAGCCATCCACTCCTCCATTCTCTTAGTAACCAAGTCCACCTTATCAGGTTTATTACCAATCAATTCCATATAGTATGAATGAGAGTCGTGGACTTCATTAACATTCGATCTGGGCTACTGGGACTGGTTAAAAGTATCCATGGAGGCATGATTGATCGAATTCTCGCTCATCTCCTCAAACAAATCGTGCGTGCTATCTGCATCTTTGTTGAGGAAATTGCCTCTGCAAGAAGCGTCCACGTGATTTCTGAGTTGCTCAGTCAACCCGTGGTAGAAGATCTGCACGAGTTGCCATTTCGGCACCTCGTGGTGTGGACACCTCCGCAATAAGTCCTGGAATCGCTCCCAGGAAACATGAAACTACTCCCCCAGCTGCTGGGTGAAGGTAGTAATTGCCCATCTCAAAGCATTGGTACGCCCTACAGGGAAGAATTTCTTTAGGAAGGCCGATTTCAAATCATTCCAAGTTGCAATTGGCCTTCCTATAGTCCTGTACCAATGAGCGGCTTTATCCCTAAGAGAGTGGGGGAAGAGCCTTATGATCATCTGCTCCTCATTCACGTTTCATGCCTTGGTAGTCTGGACCAAAGTGGTTAAGTCCTCCAAGTGCTGAAATGGGTCTTCAGAGCCAAACCCATGGAAATGTTTGATCAAGCTTAGCACCTGGGACTTGATTTCTACGTCTCTGGCTGGAATCTGGATGCAGGGACGTTCCCCATAATTTGAAGGATCATAAAAATCCTTCAAGGGTTGAGCGCCCTGCATTCACTGGAACAATTCTTGCATTCTCTGCATTTGTTCTAGCTGCCTTTGAAATACCTCTTGTGGATCCTGAGGCAGAGGAGACTGTTGATCGGCCATGGGATCAATTTGGCCAAAATCCAATATACGCCTCCTAGAATACTCTAATGGTCCTTCCAATCGGGGATTCAATGACCTCCTTCCCAGCATAAACTAGGAAAGGGTCGAAAGGATTGGGGATAAGAACCCTGCAGCACAACAAAACAAGCATGTCCTTAAGTGGGGTACCCTAAGGATCTACAGACTCTCAGAACCTACCTTAAGATTATAGATGATTTACTCTATTTACGTCTGCTCAATCCAACCAGTTAGAAGGAGGGACTGGGGAGAAAGTTTTTCCTTCGGCTTGTGCCTCCGGTTCCTAGTGTACCCCCCAGCTGCAGTCGTTTGATGCTACTCCCCTAGCTAGACATCAAATTGATTAGTACAAGCAGGTTAATCGTAAACAATCTTGGACTGGACCCCGGAGAGCGAATCAGTCCTTAAGGCCAACATCTACTTGATTTTATTTAGGCCTGGGATTATAGTGCTTATGAAATGTGGTGGGCACTTAAAATGGGTTATGCCCTTAATGATCAATTGAGTATGTGTAAGTGCGTGCATAACCAGGGTTTTCAAGCAAGATTATTTGTGATGAGTAGATTTTAGGGTTCAAATCTTGTTTAAGTAGCTTTTAGGGTTTAGAATTAGGTTTAGTTCAATCAAGTTTGAGGCAAACCAGGTTTTCAAGCACGGATGATCACTTTCCTTTTGAAATCAAAAATAAAGTGGAGTGCCTGGTATT